>JASDDO010000006.1:272107815-277033784 GCA_030015575.1 Agapanthus africanus | reverse complement strand
GATCGTGTGCCCTTTTGCTGAAGCGACAGGCCACTTGTTGGGTGTCGGTTGGCTGATGTGACGTGCCGGAGGCTTCTGGCATCCGATGGGATGCTGCCAACGCGTTTGCGACAGGTGGGGCAATCGTGGCCGTCGAGTGCACTGAATCGTTTTGGCGGAAGTCGACTGTCGCCGCTGGATAAGGACACCGGTAGCATAAATAGGGAGGAGGCCTGATTCAGGATCTCCCTCTCTTCATATTTTTCTCGTTCTGATTCTTTTTTGCTCGGCGTTCTTCTTTTAGGTCGGATCTTGCGTTTTCTCTTCTCGAGGACTCCTTCCCATCAGGTTAGATGTCTTGTTTTGAGGAGTCTGTAGATGTCGTAGGGGTACATTCTAGGGATTCTTCCCCTGGGTCGGAGCCTCTCCGGGAAGTTGGGGTCAGATCCTCTTCCTAGGGGCGCGCGTTTGGTGCGGTCCCCGGAGCGGTGGCGGCGGACGCCCCTGGTGCGTCATCCTCAGTGAGATATGAGAACAGGCTTGTCACCGCTCGGGCTTGTTTCCATATTCCTTCTGGCTACACGCTATGATTGGCCAAAGAAGGAGAGAGGGCAGACCAGGTGGGGGTAGAGAGATCGCCTTGTGCCTGGAAGCCCTTTGGGACGGAATGCGCCTGCCTTTCTCTCCCGAGCTTGTAGCTGCGTTAAATTACTTTGGGTTAGCCACGGGCCAGCTAGTGCCAAACTCCTGGAGGATTCTCCTTGGGTTCCTGGTCCGGCTGAAGCTGCAGATGATCCCCTTTAGTCTGTCCATCCTTGCATCCTCTCTTATTTACAAAAGTCACCCCGGAACTCGTGCGGGCGACCCGAGGTGGGTTTACCTCTCCTTTAAGAAGCAGCGGGGGAGCGTAGCCGGGTCATGAGTTGTCGTCTTGCCTTCTTCCATCCACGATTGGAAGAAGAAGTTTTTCTTCGTTGGGCCGCCAGAGGGTGAGGATTGGCCCGTACCCATCCAATGGTCTAGGGATAGGTGCTGGCAAGAAAATCCATCCAATGACCCCGACGCGGCGAGAGTGGCGGCGTGGGAGCCTATTCCTCGGGCTGATGTGCTGCTTTCTGAGCGGGCCCTCAGTTGGGCCGGGCTCAGCCCCGCCCAGTTCGTCGGTAAGTTAGGAGCTTGTGTTTGTTTTTACTTTGTTTGTGTCGTTGATTCCATTATATCTTGTCCTGTGCAGAAACCATGGACGCGGGCCTCCTCCGAGCAGCCATACACAAGCCGAAGAAGGGGTCGAAGGCTGGAGGGGCCAGCTCTTCTCGTCAGACGCTGGTCCCGGCTTCCCCAGCAGCCGTCCCGCCCTAGCGCTCGAGTGCGGATCGTGCCCCTGAGCCCAGCCAGGCGCCGAGCAGAAAAAGGGCCCGGGGAAAGGACGCCCATGCTTCGGAGGTGGAGACGGGCTCTCCGCCGCCGTCTCTCAAGAGGTTCTCCCGAATAGTTCCACGGACCCCGGCCTCTCCAATCTTGGTGGACGAGGGGGAGCTCCGCTTTGAGGTGCCCTCGGGGCTCTCCGTCGCTGATAGCTGTTAGTGTATATGCCCTAGAGGCCATTACTGTATCATACTAGTATGTATATTACTTAATGGAAGCTTGGGATATTCACCTTGTATATACAATCTTGCTCAAAATAGTAGTATGCTACTTGGTTTATTTCTACTTCAATGTGTACATGTGTTTATCTTTGTATATTGCTTATACACATTAGTGGAGCCCTTAGGATCTTTGCTTGATTACCAGCGATGTGATGGCCGTCACACTAGTGGGGCTGGGTAATCTAGAAGCACATCCTTATGCAGGTCCCTGGTCGCAGGACTACCGAGACAGGGCATCGATACTCCGGAGTAGACCAGCGCATGCGCTTCTCATCCCAGTGTGGGAGACGGTCTGTCCCACAGCCGTCAGTACGTCGTACTTGAGATAGTATGCGGGTGCCCGTTAGGTTACGGGTACACTGGACAGGACTCGTCGGGAACTGACCAGTTGGTATTATACCTATCGTCAGTTATCAGTTCCCAGGTGACATGAGTACAGCTTAGTCCGCTGACTTGACACTGTCACTTCGCCTCGGGTGTGTTCCCACTGTACTTTGATCACTACCCTACCACGGCTCAAAGGAGTCGTGCAAACAGGTGGTGGTTGGGTGCAGTCCCGAAGCACTTGGAGGCAGTGACGGTTAGACAGGATTCGTCTCTCCCGGTATTGGGGGTTGACATCGCGCTGTGTCTAGGAGAGCCATTACACGAGTAGTCCCTGGCCAGGGCAAACGAGAAATACTGGTAGGTTTCCAGTGTTATCTCAGGGTGTTTTGGACTTCGCTCCGGCACGACTTGTACCGCTATTGGGGGACTGACGTTTACCGCCCCCTAGGCCCGCCATGCGATGTATCAGACGAACAGACCGGACTGTACGGAGAATGTCACACTCAGGCTCAGTAGGAGTTCAGATGGGTTTCGCCTCGTCGGTCTTCTTGTCGGCATTACCTGGGGACCGTTACGCACAGCTAGTGCCGCTTGCGGTCTGTGGTTAAACCCACTGCCAGCGTAGTGTCGAGTCTTTAGAGTCCCACACAGAAAGCTTTTCGCCTTTAGGCAAAAGAGTAGAGGTCGCATGGTATTGCGACAGGTCGCATGGTTTTGCGACAGGGTTCGGTCACATCCGTGCACTTGTGCACGTACAGTGTCCGGACAGTTTACACTAGCGGGCTTTGGTTTAAGCCAGATCCTAGTGTACCTTATGGGATTGGATTTATCCAGTTTGCATTCGTGTTCCTCGGAACGCGGATGCGGGTGTGTATGCACAGTTGACAGGGAGGCAGAGGCAACGGATTCTCATTAGGGTTGTTGACAGTTGACCGTTGACTTTTTGACTTTTTGCTCAACCCTAATGAGAATATGATATGTGATTAACTATTATATTAATTAAGTATTATGGTGACTTGGTTGTTGACTTTTGTTGACTTTGTTGACTTGTTGACTTTTGTTGACTTGTTGACTTTGTTGACCGGTTGACTAGGCTTGACTAGTTGACCATCATGATAACCATGGCTATCATTTCATGCCAAAGACTTTTTCTTGCTTGTTCATTTGAGTAAAATGAGTGCATGACATGATAAGGTTATGGTTGCTTCAACCATCACACATAAGACTTTTTTGATATGATGAGTTATGATTACTTTGGATTATGAGAGGGTGAGAGACAAAAGAGAGCCTCATTCTTTCTTGCTCATTCTCTCTCTTGTTCTTGAGCTCTTCACTTTGCTCTCACTCTCATCCTCTTGCTCCCTCTCTTGACTCTATGGTTCATATCTCTCATGTGTTGAGAATCAAGAACCATAGTTAAAATCCCATTCTATTTCTACTCTACTCATTCTAGTTCACTAGGTTTAGCAAACCAAGTGAACTAGTTTCTTCAAAGAACGAAGAAGGAGCTAAAGGTTGGAGCTTTCAAGTGGATCTATCTTCGGCGTACGGAGACGACGAGAAGGAGCCATCGGACCACCACCGGAGCTTGAAGAGAAGGAGTTCAAGACAAGCTAGGTATAACCATCTTCATCCGAGTAGCTAAATCTCTTTAGCAAGTTTGCTAGTTTAGTTTAGACACGATCCCGACCTTGTTTAGTCCATGTTGCCTCTTGCGATAAAAATTTGTTTTTTATACCGTTTCCGCCTCCCCGTAAGCACCGGGGGTCGCAATATGGACTTACAGTGGTATCAGAGCCTAACTAAACTTAAACTAGCTTGGTAGTGAAGTGTAACGAAGTTCGGAAACGAAAAATCACAAAACCGGAAAAATTACAAAACCTGAGTTTCTGTTGAAATTTTTTTGGCTCAAAATGAAAAACTTTATACTTGTAAAATCGTCTCAGGGTTTTGTGAGTGCACCCATGAAAAACGATCCACTGTTGCGCTCAAAGCGCCGCCCTTCCGCGGCACGAGGTAGGCATGTGCCGCGGAACCGCCGCGCTTTGTCGTCTTCTCTGCATCGTTTTTCGTGCAGTGTGTTTGTGTGTTGGTTTTAGGATTTTTAAAATATATTATATGTGCCCAGATTTTCCAGAACTGAAATTCACTTTTGGGGTCCTATAATTCCGTATTTTTTTCCGAACTTCACTGCACTTTGACTATGATGGTTATATCTGTGATGTTTGCATGTATTGAACGTCGGCTAATCGCTATAAGTCGATTAGTCGGGGTTATACATGATCTGTAATGTGATGGAATGTGTATATAAATATGTTGGATTGTCGCGGGTGAATAGCCGGGGGTTGTGAGACGAGAGTTTTCTTTTCTTGCAATTCATGTAAATTTGTAAATTGATGTAATAATTATTTGTATGGCCGCACAACCGGGTCGGGGTTGTAGCCGTCATTGTATAATTTCTTTTTACTGTTTTTGCTCCTAGGATAGACCCATGGAGGGGTGCACAAACTACCGGGTATGCCGAAGTGTCGAGTGGCCTACTCATGGAGATGAGGGAGGTTGCTACGCTTCGGGTACTTGGCGGGTAGTTTGCCGCACCCGTAGGGGTCTTGGGTGGGGTTTTGGCTATTCACCGCGACCGTGTAATCTGTTTTTGTTACAGGCTCGTACAAATTACAGATTCCTAGTATATCCAATGTATTTATCTGTGATCTGAAATGTTTATCATTGCAGTATATCTATATATGATATTATTTAGGCGTTGCTTATGTTTTACAGACGCGCTAGCCCAGCCCCCGCTCTGTCGTTAGTTAAGTAACCTAACGGGTAATGACGGGGCCCAGTGGCGAATGCGAATGGCATAAGCGTACGTCATATTTTGGTTGTTTTATGCAATGGTAGGATTAAATGATGGGACGCATTAAAAGAACTAATGCAAGAATATCACGCATTAAAAGAACTAATGCAAGATAATAAACCAAGTTAAAGTCGTTGGAACACTTTCGAAAAACCACTCGGTTCTTTTCAAAACGAACTTTTAAAATACGGAGTTTAAGCCACTCCATTTAAAAGCTATCTCGTTTCATCGACTAAATCAAGTTCACTACGTTCACGGTTTTGCCAAAACCATCCGTAGCCCTCCATCATTTCAGTTAAATATTCGGTAGTATTCAAGCTATGTATTTTGACCTCACGCCAAGGCATAGTGATTGGTAGCTGCCGGATATTTATCTGTTGCATAGATAGAATGCGTTGGTTTGAGACAGTCGTACTGCCATTTTGGCCTACGTCAAGGGTATGTACGGGTGGATTCAAATTAACCTGGATAATGATGGGACGAACTTGACATGTGACTTATGACATTTTGACCTCACGCCAAGGTCATAAGAGCATGGGGCAAAAATCCACATCAGGAGTTTCATAAGTACTGAAACTTGCTAGATTTGCATACCATTTGGAGTGTGATGATTCTGGTAGGATTCCTTCAGTTTCGTCACGCGATGATATTTGGATCCCGATCCTACTGTGAGTATATGCTACTCCTCGGGAAATTTCTCGCTAAACGATCAATGCTATAAACCTAGTAGGTGCCTAGAAAGGTGTTAGCGGGGCTACGCCCCCAGGGAAAAGAGGTTCTCTAATTAAGGAACTTCGCGAAAGCGTTGGAAAACCTCCCTCGAAGTACCGACACCAGCCTGGCCGAACGGTTAAGCAAGTATTGTACGGTGGGATTGATCCTGACTAATTCTTCCTTTATGGTTTGAGGAGGGATTCGAGAAACAGTGGGAGCCATCCTGTTTAGACAAACTAAAAACCACTCTAAACTTGCAAGAGCATCATGCTGAGTGTTTTCCTCTTCTCTCCAAATTGCAGCGACCAATCAACATGACTGGACTTAAGTTACTCCTAGATAAAAACAAACTGACAGGGCCAAACTACAAAGATTGGCTCAGGAATGTCAAGATAGCAATCACTTATGACAAGCTGGGGTATCTTCTTACCACCAAAGCTCCCCCTGTCCCTGGTCCAACTTCCAGCGTCGCGGATAAGGAAATCCGCAAGACTTGGGAGATTGATAGCGCGAAGGCCAAGTGCCTCCTGCTTGCCTCGATGGACAACGAACATCAGAGGAGGCATGAGAATATGGACATGGAATCCATATTGCTCCATACAAAAGAACTGTATGGAGAGCAATCTCGTATCGCAAGATACGAAGCGTCGAAAAAGTTATTTTCGACAAGAATGGCCGTCGGATCATCAGTAGCCGAGCACGTGCTAAAGATGATCGGCTACATTGAGGAGCTCGCTGACCTAGGGATCACATTGGAGAGTGAGCTATATACGGATATAGTTCTCCAGTCCCTTCCTTCCACTTACGCCCAGTTTATACTGAACTTCAACCTACAAGAAAAAGAGGTTGAACTTTCAGAGCTCCTCAACATGCTGAGGAGCGCAGAGGGCACCCTACAGAAAGGTAGGGATACATCCACTTTGTTTGTAGGAGGATCATCTTCTTCTAGGTCCAAGGCGAAAGCCAAGGGAAAGAAGAAGAAGGCCCCCGCCAAACCAAGGGGCGGTGTAAGTAAAGTGGATACGAAGGGAAAAGGTAAAGCAACAAAGATAGCAGGGAAGCATGTGGATAAGGAAGAATGCTTCTATTGTCATAAGAAAGGACACTGGAAGAATGATTGCAGGGCCTGGAAGGCCAGAACACAGGAATTGAAGCAGGTTGCAGCTTCAGCTTCAGGTGTGTATGTTATTGAAAACTGTCTTTCAATAAACTCTACTTCCTGGGTATTGGATACCGGATCAGGATCTCATATCTGTAATTCTTTGCAGGCATTGAGAAACCGTAGGGTTTTGAAGGCAGGTGACATGACCCTCAGAGTTGCGAACGAAGCTAGCATGGATGCTAAAGCCGTGGGGGACTATCACCTGGGAATGTCAGATGGACATGTTTTGGTTTTGCGTAATTGCTTTTTTATACCCAACGCAACTTGTAATATCATTTCTGTATCTTTAGTTTCTAAAGAAGGTTATGAATTTGCGTTTGTAAGTAATGTTGTAAACATTCACCTTAATCAAGTTTTGATTGGGTCAGGTACTTTGAGTAATGGTATATACGTGTTAAACCAACCACAGATTTTTAATGTCCAGAATACACACAAAAGAAAGTCTCCAGAAATAAATCAGACTTTCTTGTGGCATTGTAGACTGGGTCACATCAATGAGAGAAGATTGACTAAGTTACATACAGAAGGGTATTTGAATGCGTTCGAATATCAGTCGTATGCCACTTGTCAATCCTGTCTCAAAGGAAAGATGACAAAGACTCCGTTTACTGGACATGGAGTAAGAGCGAGCGAGCTCTTGGGACTCGTACACAGTGACGTGTGCGGTCCAATGTCTACACATGCCCGAAGCGGACATTCTTACTTCATTACTTTTACGGATGACTTCTCAAGGTACGGTTATGTCTTCTTAATGAAACATAAGTCCGAAGCCTTTGGAAAATTCCAGGAGTATAAGAATGAAGTAGAGAAACAGACCGGCAAAAGTATTAAGATTCTAAGATGCAATCATAAACTCTCATCTCACAAATAAACCCTCCACAAAATGTTATTTGCAAACTGCAAATAACACCCTCCAACGAAAAGTCCGGCCGTGAAGGAACAATGAAAAAACTGGCCGGAACGGAATGCAAACTGGCAACCCCAGAAAACTGGTCCCATAATAAATTACAGGAAAACCCCGATACTGTGCATACACACCCGCATTTGTATTCCGACCGAAATACAAATGCAAAGAGACAAAACTACATAATCAAATACTAAGATCCGGCTTAAGCCAAAGCCGGCTAGTAAAAACCGTCCGATCACGATCCGTGCAATACCGCACGTATCTGATCAAACCCTGCCATATCTCCATACGGCCTCTACAGCGTTTCGCCCGAAAGCTTGAGTAACTGAAAGTGTGGTGGACTCTAAAGACTCGTCAATACTATGGCTGTGGATTTAACCACCAGCACGTCAGAGGTATAAGCCAATACGTGACGGGCCACCAGCTATTGACTAAAAGGGACGTCGATGAGCGAACTCATCCTGACACCCTACTGAGCCTGTCAGTGACAATATCCGTACAGTCCGGTCCGTTCGTCTATGAGCATCGCATGTCGGGCCTAGAGGGTTGGTAAAAGTCAGACCCCCAAAAGCGGTACAAGTCGTGTCGGAGTGTAGCCCAGAACACCCTGAGATACTACTGGAATACCTACCAGTAAATCTCCTGCCTTGGCCAAGGAATTCGTGTAATGGCTCTCCTAGACACAGCGCGACCTCACCCCCAATACCGGGAGAGACGAACCCCTGAAGATCCGCTCACTGCCTCCATGTGGCTCGGGACTGTACCCAACTAAAAACTGTTTGCACGACTCCTTTGAGCCGTGGTAGGGTAGTAATCAAAGCACAGTGGGAACTCACACGAGACAAATGACGATCCCCAGGTCGATGAACTAACCTGTACACATGTCACCTGGGAACTGCTATCTGACGTCAGGTATAAGACCAACTAGCATGTTCCCGGCGAGTCCTATCCGGTGTACTCATAACCCAATGAGCACCTGTATACATCTTAGGTGAACCAACTGACACCAGTGGCTTGTGAGACCGGCCACCGTCCCTCGTCGGGGTCTCGACTGTATACACTAGTCTAGTCTGGAGAATCGATGCCCTGTCTCGAAACTCCTACGACTAGGGACCTTTTAAGGATGTGCTTATAGACTCCAGCTCTCACTTATATGATCGCCCTCATACTGCTGGCAGTCAAGCAAGAATCCTAGGGGCTCTATCAACGTGCAATAGCGACATGTCAGGTCACCTAAAGCAGTACACGATGATAAAGGTAAACCAGATAGCGTACTATCATCTCGAGTAAGACTGTCCTCCCGGGATAGGTCCTCCCTCAATCATTGCAACCATGTGCCTGTGACCCAATAATTGACTCTGAGGGCACTATCTCCAACAATCTCCCACTTGCACTCAAGGCTAATTATTGCGATGTCGCATACTCACAGCCTGTGTGATACCGAACACCCAACTCCCCTACTAGTCAGTCTCACAAAATCCGTTTGCGAAACTATTGTGTTCGAGGAATAACCTTAGTGAGTGGATCCGCCTTGATGTTTCTTTCTATGTCTCTCTATGTCTCAAGTTCACGGAGAAAGCCATCTCCCGAAATGAGCAATACCTGTCTTAGAATGTCTGGATGTCTGATGGGACCTAGTTCATAAATGAACTCCAAATCCAGACTTCTTAGACTGTATCGTCAACTGAACTTAATCAGTATCCTGCACCATGCCTCCCTCGGTATTGCCTTGGACCACCTGTCCAAAATACTGCCCCTCATCAGAAGGAAAACTATAACTCTGACAACCTCCTTGTCGTCCATGTCACCTTGGAAGCCTGGAATGATAACTGTCTCCCGAATGAGGCTGTCGTTATCATATCCGTAGAACATCCACTTATGTTCTAAAACTGCTTCCGACTGTTTCTCCAGGATTGGATCAATATCAACTTATTGCACCTACTGCAAGAACAACATCTGGTGTGGTACTTGACATCTCATGATTGACTCAATTGCCTGAGCAAGTGATCTGCCAATCATGCGCATCCCTCTCTACTTTAGTCTATAAGACACCTTTAGAGAGGGTGACTCCATCACCTGCAGGTAACTACCATGCCAAGAGTCGTCCATTCTAAATACTCTTAGAATGCTGTCAAAGTACCCTGATTGGGAAACCACCCAAATCTAGATCTAAAACCATAGATCTAGTAACCAGTATGTCTGATATAATGTCCAAGTCCCATGTGGAGAAAACACTGTGTGATGACCAAAGTATAACCGATCGTAGTATATGAATATCACTTCCTACTACCTTCTCAACAGATCCATCCCCTATTCTGATAACGTCAAACCTATGACTGTCACATCAGAAACAGATGATCTATCTCCGCTATATCTGCTTTAGTCTATAAATAGACATAAGCCTGATGTCCACCAATGCTTCCGCTGCTCCCACTGACTACGACAACCCTCTGGCAGAGTCATATACACGTACACTTCAGAAGCTAGTTCAGGACGACGCTATACTCATCTTCCTGCCGGGTCTCGCAGCCTGGAACAACAACAATGGCAAGTGTGGGTAAACAAGAACCTCCCTGCCACCGTCTTTGAGGCTACCGGAGTACCTCTCGGGTGCCTGAGGTTACCCACCTTATCTGCGGAGTGGCCAATGGAATGTCAAACCAGATTGAATCTTTAGGTTTCTTATCAAATCTTCAGTAATCGTTTGCGGTTCTGGAATCACTTCCAGTTCTACCATACTCCCACTACTGTTTTTGAAAAAATCCATTTTTAATAAAACTGTGGCGAGTCTAGAACAATATTTCTATTGATCTACCAGATGGTAGAAAGTCAACCCTCGTCATAGCCTGGGTCAACCCACAAACAGCCATTACAGAAACGTGCCTTGAGTTGTCCAGAGTCTGGTTTTAATCATAAGCCAGACAACTCCCCGTACCTTAACAACGTTAAGATATGAACTGTTCTATATCCAATATAGAACCAGAGGCACTGATTTAATTGAACCAGATTCAAATCATGCAGCTGTCTCCAGTGCATGTCAACTAAATGGAGAGAGGCCGATCGGCGTTACTCAACTTAGGAATGTTTCCAATTATGAGTAACCTGAAAGAGAAGTAATTTCTCTTTATCATTACTATCAACTGAATACCATACACAGGTATCTACATCTTCGATCACTTTGAAGAATCCCGATACTTGCTATACCTGGTTCTCTACTCTATTCAAATACCTATAACTCCTCAAAACTTAGACCCTGTGTTTCTACGAAAACCATGTCTAAGAACTAGAGAAGTTAAAAGTAAACAGAATATAGTAAGAAGACCAACCCCTCTGTCCTAATGGATACTGGACAACATACAATACTCTGTATAAGTCCGCTGAGTCTGATAACTCTTTCGCTGTGTGTCGTAGGTTGAAAACTGTACTTATGGTTAAGAAGAATTACACCGCTGTTCAATGCTCCTTACCTAACCATCCACTGATATAGGTAAATGTCATCGACATAACATCAAAAGGTATATCTCACTCTATGAAAATAGACGTACAGATATGTCAATTTGAAATTGGTGCACAACAGCGGATATTCAAAACCAAATATTTGCCGACCGGCAAACAGCCCAGATGATCTCCTCAAATATCACCGATTACAACGAATCCCGATATAATGAGGATGATCACCCAATTCCCAATAACCTACTCCCACTCATCATCTGTAAAACCATACAGATGTGAGAATCAAACCTGGTAAATACATACCCTGGAGCAAGTGTCCAATCGGGAAATCAGTTCTCTTTTAACAGTACACAGTTGAACTGAAACATTAAAATGTTTCGATGGGGTATCCTGGTATTCCTAGTAATGCCTCTACCATTATCCAGATTCACAACTATAACCGTATAATTCTTTGCCACCTCTCCAAATCCCTTTATATGTCTTTAGTCATTACCTTCTGCACACCCCTTAGGCCAAATGGTTTTCTTCCTTCCCTACCGTTCGGCACCAGCCTATGGTTTGGAAGAAGACTATCCAATAAGCATAATGGGTGTACTGTCCTAGTCCTAGGAGCACTCGCAATGCGAGAGAAGATGAAGATAAAAGACAACCGAATAAACCTTATTCCTATTTCTCCTGGACCAGAATCCATCCCCGAACTGGAACAAGTTCCTTTCGAGTTCTTATATAACCATACGATGGAGTATCCAATAAACTGTGGATCTTCGTAGTGATACGGAGTGTCCTGGAGAAATACAAAGGTGATTTAGGATTGGCGAAGAAATATTTGGTTTGGTCGTGAATATCAGTCGCAATTTACTTTGCCCTCTTACTAATCCCTTGCTTTGTCTTAATCTTAATACCTTCTGCACACCATCGTTATGCTAATTGGTTTTCTTCATTCCCCACTGTTCGGCACCAGCCTAAAGTTTGGAAGAAGACTATCCAATTTGCGTAATAGGTGTACTATCTCCTAAACTAAGGAGTACTCGCAACTTGAGAGAAGGTAAAAGGGAAAAGACAACTGAATAATCCTATCCGTTTTCTCCAGAACCGGAAACCATCCTCGAATTCCTTCGAGTTCGTATCTAACCATACGATGGTTTTGTCCAATGGAAGTGGACGTTCGCAGTAATATGGGGTGTCCTGGAGAAATGGGTAAAAGTAGGAGTGGCAATGAGGTCAGCGACTCTGACAATCCAAAAGCCAGTGTTAAGAAGGTTCGGTCAACTTGGTCACTGAGTCATAGTCTAGGGTCGGGTCAATGGTCGCTGCCAGAGAGAGAGAAAAGAAACACTCAGCGTGCACTCTATCCTAGATCAGAATGGTTACCAATTTATCTAATCTGGAAACCTCCCACTGTACCTCAAAATCTCCTCCAAACCTGAAAGAAGATTTAGTCGGGGTCACCCGAGGAGTAAACCAACTCATCAGTGGGAATCGGGATCCAACTATCATTGCATGATAACGTGACGGAATCCGCTCACGGTGTCACACTCCAGAAGGTATGCGCATATCTGGCAAGTTTCAGTACTTTTGAAACTCCCGATGTGATTTTTACCCCATGCTCTTATGACCTTGACTTTGGCCAACATATCATAAGTCACATGTCAAGTTCTACCCGTCATTCTCCAGGTTAATTTGAACCCACCCGTACATACCCTTGACTTTGGCCAAAATGGCAGTACGACTGTCCCAAACCAACGCATCTATCTATGCTGCATATGAATACCCAACAGCTACCAAACACTGTGCCTTGACTTTGGCCAACATACACAGCTTGAATACTATTGACTATCCATATGAAACGACGGAGGGCTACGAATGGTTTCTGGCGAAAACCTTTAACGTAATGAACTTGATATCGTTGAAGGAACGGATAGCTTTTTAGAAAATATAGTGACGAAAACCTTTACTAAAGAGGTCACTCCCGGTGAAGGGATCTCGGCTCTTTCCCCGTAGAATGGGATGCAGGATATTCCAAATGAATACCACGATGCAAAGCAAAAGTAATCGGCTATAGTGAAGTTAATGCCCTGACGCAAACTTCTGTCCAAGGGGTCACTCCCGGTGAAGGGATCTCGGCCCTTGCCTCGTCGACTGAGGAGCAGGATATTCCAAATGAATACCACGATGCAAAACAAAAGTGAACGTCCTTGCAATAACAGCTTTTTGAAAAGTGTTCCAACAACATCAGAATAGGTTTTTTTTAACTTGCATTGATCCGAATCAACGCCGTCCCATCAATTGATCACACCACAAAGAACGAAAATATACTGATGTACGTATATGCCATCCGCATTCGCCACTGGGTCCCGTCATCACCCGTTAGGTTAGCTAACTAACGACAGAGCGGGGACTGGACTAACGCGGATGTAAAACATATACAACATCTACTAATATATATACCAATATATTATATTCGCCCAAGGCGTGATAAAAAAATGCAACATCACAGAAATGTACAGCATCACAGAACAATACAGATATCTGGGATCCCCGGGTTTCACAGAGCCACTACTGAAACCCGACGTTCCCCTGGTCGTGTGGATAGCCTGTGCAATGAAATCCTAGACCCCTACGGGCGCGGCAAGTTACCCGCCAAAACCTGAAGCGAGGCAGCCCCCTTCAGCTCCGTGAATGGACCACCCAGCACTTCACGGAATCCGGTAACTTGGGCACCCCTCCTGGGTCAACCTGTACCCCCTACGAGTGCGGCGAATAGCCCGCCAATCCTAGAGTGAAGCCCCCTCCGTCTCAATGCCATGAGATGCGGGCTTGTTGCCCTCTAGAACCCGGCTATCCGTGCACCCCTCCGCGGGGTAATCCTAGTACAGAAAGTAAAATATACATACAACGGGTACATCGACCGCAACCAGGTCGTGCCCCAAAAGAATAATACAAACAGGCAGTGACGGCAGTCCACATGTCGGACGCTCGTCCCGCAATATCAAATGTACATAATACAACAGAAACTGTACTAGCATTGCATCCAGGCTATCCCCCACGACCGATCCGCAACATCACAGCAAAAACACAAAATATCAACGTGAAAATCACGTTCGCAAATCCGTCTAACCGGGCTATAGCAGTTAGACTGGATTTACCGATCAAGTGACATTCACGGTCGCAGATATAATGTAAATACTGTGAAATAATGTGTTTAAAATATCTGATCGATCAAAAATTAACAAGTGGGCCCCCAAGCAATACTGTAGCACTCACAGAAAATCTGGGCCAAATATTAATATTCCAAAACCCCAATTTTAACCCCAGAAAGATACTGTAGAAATTAGGTGCAGGGATCTGAACAGTGTGCGGCGGAACCGCGGCCCATAAAGGAGGTTAGGCCGCGGTTCCGCGCTTCCACAGTGGAGTCACGCTGTCGAATTTCTACAGTAGCCTTGTAATCTCCAGTACATTAATTTTATACAACCTGAAAAAATTTTGGAGACCAAAAAATTTCAACAGAAAACTGTCGTGAAGGAAATACGAGTTTTGGAACATTTGATCGATCGGAACTGAAAAACACATCAAACAAAGCTAGACGAAGTTAATGGCGAGGCTCTGATATCACTGTAAGTGCACGGCGGCGCTCCGGCCGTCAATCAGACGGCCAAATGCGGAAGCGGTGATAAACTTTAATTTTGCGAACTTAGCAAACCGGCACCACCGCGCACTAAACACCCGGATCGGGCCATTAAACTAGATCTAGCTAACTACAAGATGGGAAGAGATATACCGAGTGATCCGAGTCCTCCGGTCTTCTCGTCGTCATCCCGATCTCTCGCGGAAACTCCGGTCGTCGCCTCCTCGCCGGAAGGGCACCACATCGCCTGCATCTTTTACGGGCTCCCGCCTCTATACCGAGGCAACTCGGGCATGAAGCTGGCAAGTCGACATGCCCAAGATTTGCTGTAGAATGTGTAGGGTTGTGTCTCATTTGGGGTTTATGAGATTGCCAATTTTTGGAGGAATATGTGCACAAGAATTTCATGGAAGGATCCTAAGAAAAATGAGCATACCCCTAAAATATGAGCTCGGCCAAACTCTTTTGTGCTCACTGGAAATCATGAAGCAAGCTCGCTGGAAAAAGGAACGTGGTTGAAGTGAATTAATCAAAACCATGCAACCAAGAATTAAAACCCTTCACTGCAAAGCACAAATGGGGGGGGGGGGGGGTCCACCAATTAAGCATGAAAGAAATTTTCCACCAAAATAATCCTCACTCCATACCCAAATAGTGGCCGGCCATACCAACTTATCCATCACAAATTCACATCAAAACCCATACCCTCTCTTATCTCAATTAATGCAAGTGATGGTGCATCAAAAGAAAAAAAGAAAAGGGAATCAAAAGATGCAATCATAAACTCTCATCTCACAAATAAACCCTCCACAAAATGTTATTTGCAAACTGCAAATAACACCCTCCAACGAAAAGTCCGGCCGTGAAGGAACAATGAAAAAACCGGCCGGAACGGAATGCAAACTGGCAACCCCAGAAAACTGGTCCCATAATAAATTACAGGAAAACCCCGATACTGTCCATACACACCCGCATTTGTATTCCGACCGAAATACAAATACAAAGAGACAAAACTACACAATCAAATACTAAGATCCGGCTTAAGCCAAAGCCGGCTAGTAAAAACCGTCCGATCACGATCCGTGCAATACCGCACGTATCTGATCGAACCCTGCCATATCTCCATACGGCCTCTACAGCGTTTCGCCCGAAAGCTTGAGTAACTGAAAGTGTGGTGGACTCTAAAGACTCGTCAATACTATGGCTGTGGATTTAACCACCAGCACGTCAGAGGTATAAGCCAATACGTGACGGGCCACCAGCTATTGACTAAAAGGGACGTAGATGAGCGAACTCATCCTGACACCCTACTGAGCCTGTCAGTGACAATATCCGTACAGTCCGGTCCGTTCGTCTATGAGCATCGCATGTCGGGCCTAGGGGGTTGGTAAAAGTCAGACCCCCAAAAGCGGTACAAGTCGTGTCGGAGTGTAGCCCAGAACACCCTGAGATACTACTGGAATACCTACCAGTAAATCTCCTGCCTTGGCCAAGGACTTCGTGTAATGGCTCTCCTAGACACAGCGCGACCTCACCCCCAATACCGGGAGAGACGAACCCCTGAAGATCCGCTCACTGCCTCCATGTAGCTCGGGACTGTACCCAACTAAAAACTGTTTGCACGACTCCTTTGAGCCGTGGTAGGGTAGTAATCAAAGCACAGTGGGAACTCACACGAGACAAATGACGATCCCCAGGTCGATGAACTAACCTGTACACATGTCACCTGGGAACTGCTATCTGACGTCAGGTATAAAACCAACTAGCATGTTCCCGGCGAGTCCTGTCCGGTGTACTCATAACCCAATGAGCACCTGTATACATCTTAGGTGAACCAACTGACACCAGTGGCTTGTGAGACCGGCCACCGCCCCTCGTCGGGGTCTCGACTGTATACACTAGTCTAGTCTGGAGAATCGATGCCCTGTCTCGAAACTCCTACGACTAGGGACCTTTTAAGGATGTGCTTATAGACTCCAGCTCTCACTTATATGATCGCCCTCATACTGCTGGCAGTCAAGCAAAAATCCTAGGGGCTCTATCAACGTGCAATAGCGACATGTCAGGTCACCTAAAGCAGTACACGATGATAAAGGTAAACCAGATAGCGTACTATCATCTCGAGTAAGACTGTCCTCCCGGGATAGGTCCTCCCTCAATCATTGCAATCACGTGCCTGTGACCCAATAATTGACTCTGAGGGCACTATCTCCAACATTTTGTCCTTAAGGATGGCCGAACAGGGTTGCTGTCCGGTGCCTCTTGGCGAGGGCTTTGATCCCTGGCGTTGTGGGGTAGGGAAGCTACCAGCCAGGGATAGCCGAACAGGGTAGCTGCAGGGTTGCCTCTTGGTGAGGGCTTTGATCCCTGGCGTTGTGGGGTAGGGAAGCTACCAGCCAGGGATAGCCGAGCAGGGTAGCTGCAGGGCTGCCTCTTGCGAGGGCTTTGATCCCTGGCGTTGTGGGGTAGGGAAGCTACCAGCCAGGGATAGCCGAGCAGGGTAGCTGCAGGGCTGCCTCTTGGTGAGGGCTTTGATCCCTGGCGTTGTGGGGTAGGGAAGCTACCAGCCAGGGATAGCCGAGCAGGGTCGGGCCCGGTTGCCTCTTTCGAGGGCTTTTCATCCTTAGCGCGGGAGGGACCGTAAGCGGCCTACTAAGGATGAACCAAGCAGTGAAGCCGCTCGGTCGCCTCTTAGTGAGGGCGTAGATCCGTAGCGTTGTGGGGGTAAGCGAGCTACCGGCCAGGGATAGCCAAACAGGGCAGCTGCTGGGATGCCTCTTCGTGATGATCGCTCGCCATTGGATTGAGATCGGAAAGTGAACTTTTGTTTTTGTAGAATCAAGGATTTCCCATAGACGGTGCCAGCTGACGCGACCTGGTATCGCGCCAAGATGTTACTTTCCGTTGATCTGCTGATGGCGGCGATGAGTGACTGAGATTTGATCTGGAGGCTGTCGCTCCTGAAGCGTGTGGATATCAATGGGTTTGAGGTTGTGGTTGCCGAGCTACCTGCAAGAATGTCCCGGGGTGGTGATACCACTGAGGACCCTCCGACAGTCAAGTTAGACTAGAGATCCGAGCATAGTAACGGCTTAGTGGAGTAAAAATGGCTTACCTCGACCGTCTGAAGAAGGGGTTTATATAGCGGTGGCAGCAGGCAAGGCAGCGCGCGAGAATCACGCCGGCCGTTATGCTCTCGACGTCACGCCCGCATGATGAGCGGGACCTCCCATTAATGGCGAGACAGGCTCGTTAATGGGGGATCGTGGTGGCGTGGAACGTGGGATGTAGCCGGCGGAGATCTCGCGCATGGCGAGATTCGCAAGATGGCGGTTACGCCTGCAAGCGGTGTTGTTGGTCAGTCGATGAGACCGAGAAAGATGACCTCGGTGGGAGAGCTCGCGGAGGAGCGGGAGAGCCGAGGTATCTTGGTTCTGCTCGAGCCCGGAGGCGAGCTGAAAGGGCCGAGGAGGCTCGGGCCTGCGATAGCTCGGAGACGAGCTGTGAGGCCGAGGAGGCCAATTGTGCTGGGGGTTCAGAGGTGAGCCAGTGTTTGTTTGTAGGACAGGCACAGGAGTGGTCTGGTCGGACACTGTTGGTCCTTTCTTGTGAGCCATGGGACACGTCATCTGCCACGTGTCCTGATCTGGGAGATCACCGATATCGAGCATCATCAGTCTAAGTCAGTTCGGCTTTAAAAATCAAGGCATATTCGATGTTTTAATTTGAGTCCAACCAACGCCCGATATGCTGCAATATTTTCATTTCATTCCGTCAAAATTTATACAAATATTGAAATTTATAGATTCACTAGTAAAATAGTAAAGATTGAGAAAAATAAAATCTCCTCATTAGATCCCAAACCATTTCACCATAGACAGAGCACATGTGAAATCCACTTGCTGTAATTAACTAGTTTTCTGCGTGCATTGCACGTATTAGTTCACTCGATATTTGTAATTGAAATTACGAAGCGATATTATCATACAGTTAGTTAAATGAATGGTTTTTTCAAAGTTCTTTCAGTTGGTTTTTGCAGAAAAAACATAAATTTAGATATCAATAACGCATCGTGTTTGAGTTATCAAATATATTGCAAAAAATCATTAATAGATAATTCAAAAAATTCAAAATAAAAATATAAGGTTATGGAAACTTCTAGAAAGGCAGTACTATATAGTTCAGTATATTGAATAATTTTAAATAAGAAAGACATTCAAATAAAAGGGTAACTTTAAGAAAAATCTAGAAAGTTGAAATATGCCAGGGTAAAACTTTGTCTAGAAAGTTCTTTTATCTTATCTTTTTAGAGATTGAATTTTTAGAATTCAAATAAACAATATTTTATTGTTGTGTTGTACTTTCTTAATGACGTGGACACCTTAAGAATGGAAAAAAATTCTCTTTTTTCCTTTGGTTTTAAAAAATGGAGAATGATGAATCTAACCAAGTATATTTGCATTATAATATAGAAAAAGAAGATATCTCACCCAAATTTTTTTGGCCTTTTCTGTTGATGAATCTCAAGCGAATATTTGACTATTTTGTTAAAAAAAATTGAGGTTTGTGTACCCATTTTATGTGTGTGTGTATATATGTTAAGATAAAATATAATTTACTTTTTAACATAAATAATGATATGTACCGGCTAGAATAAGAATGTCTATAGAAGCCCCACGACGGGATGCACATGTTTAAGCCGAATACAAAAATGTTATGCGGGCAAAATGCTGACACCTATTCATTTAAGGGTTATACCTTTTAGACCAATTTATATATCTCGTAAAGATAATAATAGTTCTGTAGCTGTGCTTATGATATTTTATCTTGTCAAATGCCTATTCAACGTAATTATAAGCATAATTCTAACATTCGATCAGGCCGGAAATTTTTTTACCAGAGAGAACATGCAGATCAAGCAACATTATTTTTCAATTTATTTATTGTATATTTTTTTATTTATTTATCCATCCAAAAGCTTATTTTGTCCTGTTTGAGATATTAATTAAAAAAAAAAGGAAACTGTTACCTTTGGTGTGGGATACATGAGAAAAGCCAAGCCCAATCCCAGGTGTATGTGGATCTACCGCCACGTCATCATCTACGACCCATGTTGACCGGCCCTAGATACAACCCCTCCCACGAGATTCTCCCTCGCTACCGACACGTGTCGCCTCCTGACCCCTGCACCCGATCCCGTCCACAGCACCAAGCAGCAATCGCTCGTACAAGCCCACTACATGGAATCCACGTGTCACATCATGACACGTGTCCGAAATCTACTAGGACACTCAATTTCTCGGGTGCAGCGGATCCAGAGGCCTCTGAGATCCTTCCTGAAACGCGGCGTCCAGGGGCGGTTGACTGAAAACGGCAATCAATCAAGTATTTTTAAAAAAAAAAAAGAAAAGCATAAATTGCACAAAAAAACCTCAATTTTCTGAATCTTATACTTTTGCTCCCCTCAATTTTAATTTAGTCCGAAAATATCTTTCATTTAAATATTTAATTCAAACATTCAAATGAAATAAAAAAAAAACAAAGAATTTTTTTTTAAATGAAAGGCATTTCGGGAATAAATTAAAGTTAAGAAGCGCAAAGTGCAGATTTTAGAAAGTTAGATATATCTCGTAATTCGGAGCGGAAGCCAGGGATATGTAATGCAATTCAGCGGAAACAGACATATATAAAATAAAAATAAAAAATAATAATAACAGCAACAACTTTTTGAAACCCTAAGTTATTGCTATAAATAGCAACAGATAAGAACATGAGGGAGGCCAAAAAAAATAGAAAGATAATTACTGTTAGAGGAGAGGGAGAAAAACAAGAAAGAAAATGGAGGAGGATGCAGCAGCAACAGAAGACATATTGTCGCGCATTCTTCCTCGGGTTCTCATCGTCTCTCGCCGCACCGTTCGTAAGAACAAGTTCGTCGATTTCGTCGGTATAATCATCTTTCAAATCTGATCGATTTTCATATTTTTATTCATTTCATTAGATATGTTTCTCATTCATAAGCGTTTTTTTTTACCCCACTTACAATGCTTGGGTTTTAAGATGATCGATTCTTCGATATGTAGGAATGTGATCTGAATTTCTTTACTTTTCTATATCTATGTTTGTTGGGGCTTTAGATCCCCTCACCACATCGAGAACACGCCAGATAGCATATGATAATTATCAGGCTATAAGAAGAAAAGTAGTAATAATGTGATCCGAACAAATCGAACTGAATCCACGGGACAAAACACAAGCATGCATGAGGATTTTATTAACATTGAACACGTCATGATCTCTCTCTCTCTCTGTGTGTGTGTATATATTAGTGTCCAAATCCTAGCACTATTCATCAAATATTTGTAAACCACATTAGTGGATGCATGCCCAGCCCAAACGGCCCATAGATGCACCGACAGATACAAGAGACAGCCCCTTTCCAACATGATCCATCGTGTTGTAAACATATCATTTTCCCCTTGAGAATTTGGAGGATTTCAACTGGTTATTAGGATTATGTTCAATGCCTTGTTCGTACAAGAAAGACAATAATCCAAATATGTTTGACATCAAGTCGAAACTAGATGGTAGAATTTTGTCAAATCTTTTTTATGAAAAGTTTGGTTGTAACCGGCCCCATTTTGGACCGAAAAACAACTTAATTTAAAATGAAGATAATTGGTTCTTAAGGTCTTAGATCTTAGCTGACCCTCTGCTCAACACTTCATTTTAGAGATTTGTTTGTAAACAATAAACACCTATGAGCACCAGACCATATTTGGCTTTTAGAAGTCAAATTAGCAGCTATAGCTTCTAAAATAAGAAAGTTATAACAACCATCTTATATATCTAATAAAAAGCCATACCGTAGGGGCAGACTTTTGCCCCAAATATACCAATATCACTCTCCCATGCATCAATTTTAAAGCAGCCTAGCATTAATTAACAGGGGCCTGGGACAGTTGGTTGATTGGATACGAGAGGAGATTCGCAATGGGAGTCTCACAAAAGAAACTCTTTGGCAAAGAAAGAGGGCTCAATCTGAAGGTGGAGGGTCTTTAGGCACTCATCCCTTTAGGACGAAGGGTGGGTCAAAATCATTCTATATGAGGAGTCAGTTGAGATTGAGATATCAACAAGTGGAATCTTTTCTTATAAAGCCTCCTCGGCTATTGGTCTTCCGATCCGGCTTCCTAAACCCACCGGATCCCTGGCCATGCGAATCTAGGATTCAACCTTCATATCTCACTCGACTTTCTTTCTGGGAGAGCCCATAGAGAACTCAACGGTATCGACTCGGGTGTAGCAGGGGGGTGTTTTGTTCCGTGTAACGAAATGAATTTCCCGATTGGTTTTGTGTGAAGAGTGCCTGAACATACTAGTTTATGTTCAGCCAACATTCCTACCCTGCCTCGAGAGCGGGAGAATGTCTCGCCCTTACTGTGATGGTGTGACAAGCTATTCAACCTACCAACTAAATGCAATTGAGTCGGTCGGATGGGGAAAGGAGTTAGCTTGCAGGCTCATTTACAGGCCGACGTAGGATCACTTGAGTTTTATGGTTTCGATTCAAAAGTCAAGATTGACTTAGTGTTCCGAAAACTACTGGTTTAGACAGATTGGGGGACGGTAAGCTCGGTCGAAGGGAGAATATGGGGTGCCGGTCAAGTGAAAGTACGTGATCGGAGTTCGTCTGGAACGAACTTGACCGAGTGGCAGGGAAGGTTTAATCTAACCGTACGTGTACTGGATCTAAAGTGTTGGGGGTTAGAACACTGGAACTCTTCTTTTTTAGTTTAAACATAGGCCTGAGATATAGCAGGCATTTTTCATTTTCTCAATTTCCCTTGACGCTACATGTCGATTTGCGGTTCCATCTTATCTCATATAGCTGACATTTCTCATTTTCTCAATTTGCGTAGATTAAGGAATGAGATTTTCAAGGCTCACAATACATGTTCTTTTGGCGTTTTCTTGCCTAAAAAGTTCATATCAACTACTTTTGAATTACTCATTGAATTTCATTTCGCACCGGAAACTATTCTAGGAGAAGTTTGAATCCGTTCTGTTCGGATATTGATCGGTCTTGGTTTTACATGGTTTACGCGTTACTGGTTCCCGGAAGAGTCAATTTCTCTATTAAAAACAACTTACAAGCCTAGCATTAATTAATGGGGGCATAATTCAATAGCTAGGTTGAATTTTGAAGCAGCTTACTAGCCTGACATTAATTAACGGGGTATGATTCAATTGCTATGCTGAGTTCCCCGTGTGTCATAGCATTTAATTTATCTACAAAATCACTCTTCATCCACGGATAAATTTGGTAAGTCATGAACCGCATTAAAAAATTTGGTTGGCATTTCTCAGTCTTCAGAAACACCTTCTATTTCTTTTTCATTCTTATATATATAGCTCAAATCTCTGCATTCTTGTAACAATCTGCTTGAGCATATGGTGGTTAGTGGAGAAATTGTAAGTTGTTTTTTTACCGCATACAATTTTTTGCATATGGAAAATGTTTTCCTAGTATATTTGAAAATTCTAACAATACTTTTAAATTCTAATAATTACAGGATAATCTATTGACGTTCTTCCTCTCACGTTTTGCACAGTGAATATTATATTAAAAAAAATACAAATTTTAGCTATTTTTATTCAAATTATACTTTCTTTCAGTACAAAGTTAGAGCTAAGGTTGTTGATCATATAGGTGAAATGCATGTTATTCTTTATGATAATCAAGCTGAAACGGTTCTTTGCGAAGCTATTGAATATACACAGTTTGTTGCAGTCATTTTAAAATTCCCTCTTTTATATTGAATATACAAATACATACACAAAAATCTATATTTGTTAATTGATTTTTAAAACTTATCATACAATATAATGAGAGAGACATATTCAATGAACATGTGACAATGTATAAATTGTATACCTACATGTTGAAAACCAATGTAACCATCAAGTACTTTGGCTCACCATTGTCACATGGATACTCTATAACAAAAGTTGAACGGGTAACTGATTCTCTTGAATTTGACGAAGAAAATGACAATGAGGATGAAAATGATATTGAGATGGATGACCATGATGAAGAATCTAAAATATGAGATCAATAATGTACTAATTATTGGGCAGTAATAGTATCTTTGTACTTGCCTGTCTATATTTCTGGATTAAAAATATTAGTCGTATATCTTCTAATGGTCTTATAATCCATTATTATTTTAGCGTTTTTTCTATTCAGAAAAACACGGAATAAAAATTCTCGATTCTAATATAGATAAGAAACATATCTCATGGTGTTTTACACTCGGTAATTATTGAGTTTAATCAACATAGGTTTCAAATTGGTGTATTGGAATTCAAATTTTAACATGGAAATAATTTTAACATCTCATTGCCCTTAATTTATGTTTTTCCACGCGCGTAGCTCGGGTACAATGCTTGTGTGTGCGCCTTGATGATGTGTTAACTAATGATGGTGCTTATATTTCTTGAACAAAAGGTGTATTCCCTTGGAACAAAGGTATTATCTTACCAGTCAAATCCAAAAGAAGTCCAATTCCAACATAGAAATCATATACTTTACTCACCTTTGGTAAAAAACAGTAATTTCAGAAGGAATATTTCCTATTGTTATGGCTGTTATGTTACTTTCTGCAACTTTCTGGGGATTGCTGTAACAAAATTCATAAGATTAAACTTTTGGACTGCCCCCCCCCCCCCCCCCCGGCAGATTTCATTAAAGATACTTGCAGAATGCAAAGCTATCAAAATTGCATCATAGGGTATCTTGTTAAGCATCGATATTTTGTCTATCCACTTATGGAGGAAAAATAATCGGAAGTCATAAAATCTAGAATCCTGTAAAGTTTTGGTTCAAGACAAATGAACATACTTACTTGAGTCTGAATTATCTTTGATAGCATCACTATAATTGATGCTTAAAGTATCTTGTCTGTATGTATACAGAACAGGCTTATTCCTGTGATTGAAACTATATCATGATTGAATTGCTTATCTCAATGAGAGTTGAGTCTATTTACTTTACGGTTATTTACACAAGACACCCATTTGGTTTACCCTGAATATCACTTACACATGACGAGAGGTTTATTATCGTAGCGCAAACACTCCCTATGCTTATAGGCAAAAACCTTAAAAGAAGCTTATATATATACTCTAGACAACTCAAACAAATTCGAGAGTCAGATCAGACAATCAATTGAGATGCATTGAATTTTAGTGATTTTTAGGGGTTTGGTCGATGAGTGTATGGGTGTATGCGCTAATAAATCGCTAACGTATTCATTGACATGTGCGTGCAAGCGCACACGGAGAAAAGTTATATTCCTTGAAAAATATCTATTGACGTAATCAAATTCTGCTCCTTAAACTTTCTTCTCTGTATAATTTTTCAGGGGAGTACCATCTCGATCTGATCGTTCGTTACGGCGCCGTCCCCATAATCGTCCCCCGCGTGTCTGGTATACACACCGTCCTCTCCAGCTTCGAGCCCATCCATGGCGTCCTCCTTTGCGAGGGCGAGGACGTCGACCCTGCCCTCTATGACGCCTCCGGCTCCGACCTCTCCCAACTTGACCTCCAAGAAATCCAAACCCTCCACTCAAGCGACACCAGCATCGACCGTGAAAAAGATTCCATTGAATTAACCCTCGCCCGCCTCTGCCTCGAAAAAAACATCCCTTTTCTTGGCATTTGCCGGGGCTCCCAGGTTCTAAATGTAGCTAGTGGCGGCACATTGTATGTAGATGTAGAGAAAGAGCTCTCCAGGCGAGGAAATAACGATTTAGTTGCACATATTGATTATAATAATTACGATGGGCACCGGCACGAGGTGGAGCTTGTGGAGAATACTCCATTGTATGATTGGTTTAAGGAGAAGGAGATTAGAGTGAATAGTTATCATCACCAAGGGGTGAAGAGGTTAGGGGAACGGTTTGTTCCGATGGCGTTTGCACGTGACGGGCTTGTTGAAGGGTTTTATGATCCTGAGTTTTATAACTCCGACGATGGGAAGTTTATTATGGGGTTGCAGTTCCATCCGGAGAGGATGAGGAGGGATGATTCGGATGAGTTTGATTATCCTGGGTGCGCGTCAGCTTATCAGGTAAAGGGATCAGCCAAATTTTCTAATACGAAAGAAATTTTGTTTATTTGATTATATTTAACTATTGGTTTATATCACATGTATAGATACGAAACCAAACATAGCTATCGAGTACTAAAAATCTCAATCCGAGTTGTATTGATTGCATCACCGTAATATCAGTTATATTCATGATACTAACATCTTCATCTATATGTTTGATAATGACTCATTTGAATCACGGAAATTTGCTAGTTTAATTAGAGACACTCATGGCACTCTTTCTTTTTCCGTTTTTTGAACTACAATTTCCTTGATAGTCTGAATTGTTAATCGTAATGATTAGCAAACAAGCTTCATTTTCCTTATTTGGAGGTTCAAATTTTAAAGATGTAACATCGTTTCGTATTTGAGCAGGAGTTTGTAAAGGCGGTAATAGCTTATCAGAAGAAAGTTAATACCTCTCTGAATCCAAAAAGCTCTCCAAAGATGGATCAGGAAATTGAAAAGAGAAGAAAGATCATAGTTCGAAGTTTCTGCATCGCCAAGGATATCTACGTATCCAAATTCGACAAGCCGTCGCTCAAGGAATCAGATCTTGAAGCAGGAGCAGATTTTCTCCAGGTTAGTTGAAAATTTTCTGAAAACAAGTATAGGCTAGTTATTATAAACTAGGAGCAATTTTCCGTTTTATACCCTTTTTGGTGTATACCCTCAATAAATAATATGACCGGTAAATTCTTCCTGAATTCTCCATATTTGTATTATGTTGCATTAATCTCTCGTTTTCGCTTCCCCAATCGCTTGGACTATATTTTGTTTCCACTAATTTTTCTTAGCTTATTCTAAATTTCCCTATTTTTTCATCTATATCACTAAAATTTATGTGAAATGTAAAAGTCACATCTTTTGTCCTATAACCCGTCACTCATTTATATAATAGCACTAAATGCCAAATTACAAAGTCTATAGAACCGAAAAATTAGGTATAGACTCTAACTTTAAATAAGCTAATATTATACAGAATTTTGAATTAACCAAATTAATATTTATATAGAATATACCATCATCTAACGTCACGCTTAATTTGTTTTCTAATTCTAGTCGAGCACGGCCTTGAGCCTGCAGCAAGAGAAGAGGTTGAAGCAGATGGGGGCGACAGTGAGAAATGCATCGAGTTACATGCAGAGGATGAGAAAGAATGAAGAGAGAGGGGCCGCGGCAAGGAACGTAATGGAGAAAATGTCGGTGGAGCAGTTATCTGACCTGCTCTCTTTCTATCATATGATGGTGAAAATTTGCTCAGATGTGTTGGACAGAAAACTAGCAGGCTCTTTGGATACATGACGACAACGACGACAATGACGACGATGATATAAACTGATAGTAGTTTCTGTAAATGTACTCTAAAATTTGGCTTGAAATTTTTTCATATGTATACGCGGAATGTTGTATCTTTCTTTTGTTGGCTTGATTACATACTTGAAAGGCTTATTTCTTGTAAACGCACTTGTGGTTTGCTTTACTTTAATTTCGTTACTTATTAATCCTCTGCCGTTAAATCCCAGTCAAAAGACATATTTGCCCCTCCCCCAAAATGAAAAAAAGTGTTTTTTTAAATAAAAGCTCTAGAGCAATTATAGGTTGTCTCAATTTCAGGACTATGGCACCCGCTTTTAATTCGAGCAACGACACCAACCCCCAATCTCTCAAAGTTGTTAACGGATGGTGGATATTTCACACCTATAAACATAAACAAAGCTCACATCTCAATTCATACAAGCATTTTATCAAATATTTAATTTCTTCCCAACCGAGTGAGAGGACATTCAATGAGAATTTTCCATAACTTGAGCCACTTTACAACAAAAAACACTAAAGAAGAAGAACTAGGTATGGCTGCAAAGTTTAATTTGGGGAAGAAGGGTGATATTGGAAGGGAAAAGAGAAAAAATAGAGTATACGGGCGTTAAACGTGATTCATTTCCCATTGTTTTTTCACAAAACTTAACCGAATAAAAGTACGAGGGGTTTTGAAGTAATAGAATTAAAGTACAGGGGGTACTAAATATGTCAGCCTATTTGAAAAGGAAAAATGTGTGCACTAAATATGTCAGCCTTTGAGTAATTTACTCATCAAGTTTGATTGAAAATTTTGGGAGAATGCACACACCCCTTCTCCTTACTCAGTCCACATCAGTCGATACATAATCTTCTCTCATTTTCAACAAACGCAGAGTATTTCATCGCACGGGGGAGAAGGTGGGGGGGGGGGGGGGGGGGCATCGACTGAATTTTTGCCAGGTGTTATATTGCAGGTGTTGTAACCAAGCAAGGGCTTTTCAGGCTGAGGGGATGTATTTTGATTGATAGAAGTTTCTTGAAATATTTTTCATTTCAAGAAAGAGTTTTCAAGTAGATTTTTTTTTATTTGCTCACAACTTTTTCAACAAAGTTTGAAATCACATTAAATGAGATCCATATTTCCAACAATAACAAGAAGTAAACTCTTTTTCTATTTTAAGTCATATTCCTTCTTTCAGAATTTAAGCATTGCAGATTAAGCAATTGCTTATAAAATCAACAGATGATTTAACTTGAGAAGAAAAAGAAATGCTGAAAAGAATGCTTCATTACTCAAAGAATATGGAAATGTAACAGACTAATAGGATCATTGGGTAGAAGAATGAAACATCAAAGATCTGATATGATCAATGTAATCACATTAGCTTCTGATATGAACAATGCTCATAATCGTAGTAGGTTTGATATTGGTTGCCATCCGAGAAGCCACGGTCTCTTATTTGCAGGCAATGCGAAATTTAGTTCGAACATCTCTTTGCTCGCGTTACCGCCCTCACAAAAGCCAACCAGCCGAGCCACTATGTCAGCACTCTCCTCGATGTGAGCTCTGTTGTTGGTATCGGTCCACAGCTTGTTTACCTGTTAAGAATTATATTAGCTTGATACACCTTGTTCATATGTCATCAGCTCAAGCGTTCTTTTTTTCCACGGCAAAATGGTTACGAATATGATATCAAAACAAAGATGTAATGCTTAGATAATTATTTGTCACCATTTATGGTCTTGCCAAACGAGTCATTTTTCTTTAAACAGTGTCTTAAGAATTAAATTTGATCGATATTCATTGTTATCCGCAACAATCATCCTAAGCTTTTGGACACTTTATGACATTAATTGTCAAAATATTTTTCAAGCGAGAATTAAAAAATATTTTTGTATCTCTGTTTGGATGCCTTTTCACATGTGGCCTAAAGGGCCCACATTAGGGGGGCATTAACAATCAAATTAGCTTGATAATTAACATGCACAATATCAGTGGACAATCCATTTGCTTAAGTTGGCAAAAATTCATGAATTACCAGTTGAAGCCGCCTCTGCTTCCCGTCGAGGGGAACTTCCCATTTTCTGTACAACCATTCTCGCTCTTCATCTGTCAGCCGCGAGCTCAACCTCTTAGAGAGGAATTCTCTTTCTTGCCTCAGTGTTTTTATACTGCATTTAGAAAAAAGAAAGACAGAACCTTAAATAAACAAGTAGGAAACTATTATATGGCTATTATTAACATTCAGGAATGATTTTAGGTTAGCTCATTAGAAATTGAGGGGAAATGCAGTAAATTTACAGTTAAGAAGAACTAAGTTATTGCTTCTGGGGAAAGAAAATGTATCAAGTCTTAAAAAGATGGATCAGGCAGTTGCACCAATTACTACACAATTAGTACGAATCTGACTTCAATTTTATTAAAGACCTAATATAAAAAGATTTTTATAGTCAACTTTGTTATGCTTTCAACTTACTAGTGAGGCCAAGCTGTATAATCTTAGCCATGCTACCAAAAAGAAATTTGTAAAGGCTCATTTAGGACTTATTTTCCGAGTTCCACTTTTTGAGAGGGAATGAACACCAGCTTCATAGACATATGTAAGGTATGCATTAAAGCAGGTGAAACCTGTCTACACACTGCTAGTTTGTGAAAAACCCACAATGGAAATGGTTAAGATAATTCACTTTATAATATATAAAATCAAAGAAGTGCTTCAACTGTTCATATTGCTTTACTGAATCAACATTATAAGATACAAAAGAAGGATAATGGTATTTGGAAGAAGTTCTTTTTAAGGGCATATTGTTAAAATCCACTTTATAGTCAATGTATAAAAACATATAGAATTTGTCTTTATGCGTATAGTTCACACCAATCTATGCATGAAGTTCAAGTTTAGTTTCAGCAATTTACAACTATCCACAGAAAATTTCAACAATGACTTGCAAAATTGCAGGGTAATGAAAGGTATGACCTTGATGTGAGAGAAACCGCAGTGTCCTCTCCAGCTTGAGCAGGGCTTGCATCTCCAACCTCTGAAAGGTGCTGCTCTAGCCAAGTCAGCCTCCTAAGCTCCACCTCGATATATATCTGATCAGCTGGATCACCACGAAACAGCAAATAAAATTGAGTTCGATGGATTATCGATACGTGGCAAATATCCCATAACTGAATAATTTTCTGCATCTGCTCATTAAAGATATTATGCCATGTCTGCGGAGAATTTTTCAGTTCAGAAATATTCTCATCATCCTCTAATGCATCACCCCCTGATGCTTCATTTGCTTCCAACTCCAGAACCTAAAAGACATGGAATGAGATTCTGCTTGTTATATATGGGTAAGCATCAGAGATATAGGAACCATAGAACTATTATGTATACCATGAAAAACATCAGACATACAAATAGGCAATTAGTTCTATGTTTCTGTTGAGTGCAGATTAAAACAAACTTGGTTAAGGCCATCTCTGAAAGATAGCATTCTTAATAATAAAAACAGCAATTTCATTAAGTCAAAGTTGAATAGATAAAATCAGGAAATAGTTAAAAAAAATGTAAAATTATTGAATCATTGATAGTTGGCACTATCCCCACTATCCGCCTGAAGAAAAACTTCAGATCTAAATACTAATATGTTAAGAATCAGAGAGCAAGACCATATCAAAATATTTAATATAGGAATCTTTAACTAATATGAATACCACCACAAAAGGTTCAGAATAGAAAAGTACAAATCCAAAAATTCTTTGTTGTCATGAGTTAAAATGTAACCAAACATGGTTAAGGCAATATTAAATCTGAATAATAGCATCTGAAGGGACATTATAATAAAACCACCTTTCTCCACACAGACAATTTCATGAAATACCAACAAAAGGATTATTGATTACTGAGATTTTCACTATATGGCTCAAGAAAAACTCAGGATTTTTTTTTCTATTTTATTTTTTTTGGATGTTTTTTTTTTTTTTTGGGGGGGGGGGGGGAGGCGGGGTTGCAAAATTGACTAAACTACCAAAAGAAAAACCTGATTTTCACTAAATTACAAGAAACTAACAAAAAAATACCCTTTTTTACTGAACCCATATTTCACTAAACTAATATAACTGATTCAATGAAAGTAGTGAAACAGGAAGTGTTGATATAACACAGGAAGTGTTGATATAAACCATTTTGTTAGTTCCTAGTAATTTATAAAGTTTTTTGAAGCTTAGTGAAACAAGGATATTTTTTCAAATTTTAATAAGATTAAGCTTTAAAAATATTAAATTCAGTGACTTTGATGCTACTCTTTGCGGGCATCATACTAGCGGGATAAGAAAAATATAGCATACTGGGAAGTATAATTTCCAGACCTGGCATACTAGAAGCTGCTTCTGGTACTGAAGTTTAGCAACTCGTTCTTTAAGCTCGGTAACATATGCTTTTATGCTCCTCACGTTTTCCTCTGCTGCATTTTGAAACATCTTTTGCATCTTTCTCATATTAACGGAGCTCGAACGCTGGTGACATGGCGTGCTGTCCCTCGATGAGACATCCCCACCGTCCTCGCTCTTAGTGGGAGTAACCTCATGAGACATGTTATCCTCTGGAGCCTTATTCTCTACCTCTGACCCCGACACTTTACGAGCCGATGAGAGAGGAGAGCATGGGGATTTTAAAAGATTTGGCCTATTTATATTGGTGCTTAAATTCAATGGAAGCATCTTCTTCTTCTTAGATTGGGTCTTAGCAGATGATTTAACATCACTATCAGTAATACTTGGAAGAGACATCACTAGCTTGTCTATGGATTTTTGAACATTTTCCAACTGCTGCTCAAGGTCAGCGATAGTGCTTCCCTGAGAATGGAGCCTCGTGATTTCTTCCTTAAGATTGGCACCAGGGTTCACATTTCTTACATTGACCTCTTTGGTTAGAGATCTAACTGCACACATTTCTTTAATCTCAGCTTGAAGTTTAGCAATTGTTTCGGCAGCATTTTGGTTCCCTTGCCGATGGCAAGCCACCTCTTTTGTTAGGACTTCAAGGGCTTTGTTTGCTTCGTCTCCTAGCTGTTCCTGTAACTGTTCGAGCTTGCGGATCTCATGCATGAGCATGGTTGGAACAGTTGAAGACTGCCTCAATGGGTTTTTTGTTCGATCCACGGATGGACCGCCAAATGTGAGACACTTCGACACTCGATGAGGTGACACCTGAAGAAAGATATATAGCAGATAAGGAATTTAAGTGCTGCAGAGATTGCAGATAAGGACTTTATGTGCTGCAGAGAAATGATAATTTTGGAGGTAGTTATCTTACAGAAGGTTCCTCATTTACTTTCTTCTTCAGTTTGTCCAATTGTGACTTTGCAATGTCTCTTTCTCTCTTTAATTCTTCCATTTCCATTTCCATCTGGCCATCAACAAATAAACAGTTAATTAGTGAATTGCCTAGTACTAAGGCGTATTTCACATTCTTCGTGACTAAAAGTTGAGTTTTTTACAATATTGCAATAATATATTGTTAGTATAAATTTTCTAACTAGAAAAAGGAACAAAGAAAATTGACATGGAAATATATCATATAATGGAGGAAAGAGGCCCCTAGGAGGCTTCTTTCGTTAGGTAGCGTCAAAAAATACACCCTCCACCATTTTATTCGACGATCGGCACCGTCCATCTTGATCTTCATCGTCTAATATGTCGATACACCAAATTGCATATGATTCTAACACGTTTTCACTGTTGATTTTGTGGGTGCAAAATTAACGGTTTATCGACCATAGAACTTTCTACATTGCTAAATCAACAGAGAAAATGTGTTAGAATCACATGAAATTTGGTGTATCGACATATTAAACGATGAAGATCAGAATGGACGGTGCCGATCGTCGAATAAAATGGTGGAGGGTGTATTTTTTGACGCCACCTGACGAAAAAAGCCTCTTAGGGCCTCTTTCCTCCATTATTCTCATATTATAATGCATTTAACAACTGCTAGCTACTGTGGTCTGTAGGCACAATAAGTTTAAAGTATAATCTGTTTAGTTCTTTTACACGCATACAAAACACAAATGCATATGAGAATAAATATATATGTCCAGATCAAGGAAAACTTCTATATGTTTCACAAGTAATAAGAGAATGCAATTCTCTTGAACATTCTAAGATTTGATCTCATGGTTCATGTTGGTCATCTAGATGTTCTAAATGATTCTCTATAATGCATTTAACAACTGCTAGCTACTGTGGTCTGTGGGCACAATAATTTTAAAGTATAATCTATTTAGTTCTTTTACACGCATACAAAACACAAATGCATATGAGAATAAATATATATGTCGAGATCAACAAAAACTTCTATATGTTTCACAAGTAATAAGAGAATGCAATTCTCTTGAACATTCTAAGATTTGACCTCATGGTTCATGTACGTCGTCTAGATGTTCTAAATGATTCTCTAGAAGTATTCTTTATATTTCAAAACTATTGCATATGAAGCTAATAGTTCATGGTTAGAAGCTAGCCTAGAATGCCCTATGGATGCTTATGAATAGAAGGATGATACCTCTCCTTGTAACCAAGCAAGCAAATGAAAAGCACACAAGTGCTAGTTGAATTAGTGTGTATGAGTGAGAGTAATAAAGACTTGTATTATGAGTGGTAAGAGTGACTGGTGTCTTGTACAAGTGATAAGTGAGAGTTCTTTGTAATAAGAGAAGTTTGTTCTCAGAGTGTTTTCCTTGCCTTCACTTCTCTTTCCCAATTCCCTACAAGTGGTATCAGAGCTAGGCTCTGCAAGCAGTATCAAAGCTACGATGATCTACAATATATGCTAAGCACTTGTGCATCTGATTGTTGTTCATACCTTTTAATAACTTTACTACAAGTGTTTTCTTTGCCTTTACTCCACATACCGTTGAATTATTCATACTTACTAAGTAGCTTAAGGTAGATTAACCATAATCACTGGTGGTTATTTCTGCATATACATAGAGAAATTGCTTCTTTTGATACTATGATGCTACTTACCAATATCACTCTAGTGGTTTTCACCAATTTTCTTTATCGTAATGGTTACTGTCATATTTCTATATATTGAAATTAAATCCTGATTCAAACAACTGGCACACGGCAATTTTTCATTCAAGTCAAAAAAAAGAAAGAAATACCCTTTCCAATACATAACAAAAATCCAAAGTTTTAATCCTTTCGACCTTTTTAATTTTCAACTCTTTCTCCTTTAGAAGGGCATCTGAACATGTCCCTGATACTTCTGGTGTCCGCAGTTCTGCTTCAAGTCTAGCAACTTCCTTTTGCAGTTTTCTTTGCCTTCACTCCACATACCGTTGAATTATTCATACTTACTAAGTAGCTTAAGGTAGATTAACCATAATCACTGGTGGTTATTTCTGCATATACATAGAGAAATTGCTTCTTTTGATACTATGATGCTACTGACCTATATCACTCTAGTGTTTTTCACCAATTTTCTTTATCGTAATGGTTACTGTCATATTTCTATATATTGAAATTAAATCCTGATTCAAACAACTGGCACACGACAATTTTTCATTCAACTCAAAAGAAAGAAAGAAATACCCTTTCCAATACATAACAAAAATCCAAAGTTTTAATCCTTTCTACCTTTTTAATTTTCAACTCTTTCTCCTTTAGAAGGGCATCTGAACATGTCCCTGATACTTCTGGTGTCCGCAGTTCTGCTTCAAGTCTAGCAACTTCCTTTTGCAGATGCTTGACCAATTGTTTATCTGACACAACCTGGTCAAATAAAAATCAGGAGCTGAACAAAAATTGTTCCTTTTTCATGTTATAAAACAAAGGAGAATAACAAGGAAACAAGATGCTCATAAGTTATCTTACATACCATATTAACCTGAGCGGTGTTGGTAACTTCCTTTGCACAGGTTGCAAAGAAGAGAGTGTTACGGGATTGTTCTACATGGCTAAGTGCAGGACTCATGGTACAGATAATGGCAGTCCTTGCATTTCCACCAAGAGAGAGCTGCAATATCCGTGTTAGCTTCGAATCTCTATATGGTATGTGGCCACTTCTTTTTCCAATACTGAAGGTACAAAAAATATGCCATCAGAAAACTGGTGCACTCAAACTTCTGAGTTCACGGTTGAATTATTTAAACTAATGCAATATAATTGAATTAGAATTTTCTTTTCAAGGATGTTAAAGTTTAAAGTTGAGTGAGTGATGAGCTTTTTTATTGGTACACATGGGCCTTCCATATAAGTGAGTTCCAACAGTACTCAAGCCTTATTGAGTTTTGACTCATCTTATATCTTATACTCATATGTTTCTTTTGTTGTTTCCAATGTGGGACTATCTTTAAAGTCCCATCATTTGGTTTTTACTTTTCAACACCTTCCCTCACGTGCAACCATCACTTTTTCTGGGTGCGGTTGTCATGTGGAAAGAGTTACGTGCAACCATCGCTTTTTCTTGATGTGGTTGTCACGTGGAGTATCGAGCCGTTGGCTATGATACCATGTAAATAATCAAAAGGAAATAATTTATTGGCTCAATCATAAAATTAGTTTACATGCAAATATATATAGGGCCATAGACATCTAGGGTTTCCTCTTGATTATTTCCAAAGCTCTAATACCATGCTAGAGTTTAAAGTTTATTTAAAGTTGAGCGAGTGATGGGCTTTTTTTATAGAACACATGAGCTTTTGATATAAGTAGGTTTCAATAATAAGACGTTTGACCTATCTTATATCTTATTCCCATGTGTTTCTTTTGTTGTTTCCAATGTAAGACTATCTTTAAAGTCCCATCATTTGGTTTTTACTTTCAACAAAGGACAAATAACTAAGAGATGCCATAGGTAAAACCCATGAGAAAGGATACTCACTGGAATATCAAGTATTAAACAGACTATGTACTCAACAGCATATCATGCTGTAAAAATAAAACTGCAAGGGCTTACACTCCCAAGGGGTGGGAGAGAGAAAACAGGTTGAAGGCATGCAATCCTGGCAAGGAGGAGCGGGATAGGAGCCAACACTATTTATTTAGGGGAACCATGTTAACTCATGACAAATACTTTTTGCTTTGTTGCTTATTTATTGTGCTGGTGTTGCCATCTTCTCTTCATCTCATGTCAAAATACAAACCTAGTTCTCCTCCGTTAAAATTTCTTTCAATCAAGCAAACCAGTTTATTCGGATAGCAAAAAGAATCTCAAAACACAAAAACAGGACCTTATGTATTAAACTGTGTGCAAACTGCGCTACAAATGTTATTACCAATTTTCTATCATCATTTGTGCTATTCATTTTTCAGTCGATACCATATGATCTTAATTGCTATTTTTTTTGTTTATAATACCAAAGTGGCTGTTAACTATATTAATAACATTCTACTATGGTTATATGTGGTGGTGAAGTTTGATGCAAGGTTCAAGAACTCAGTTTCGGTCTCTCATAATTTTATTAATTTCACTGGGTTTCGGTAGTTTCTGCTCATCTCGGTTCGGATTTTGGTTTCGACAGTAATACAACATACATAAGTGTAGATATATTAAATACTTAAATTTATGGATCTATATTATAAGAAAATGATCCTAGTATTTATATATTGAAAAGTGTACTTAGATAAATATTAGTATAGAGTTTGGGTTCACCTTTTTGCGGTTTTCTAACAGCGAAGGTCTACAATGATCACAATGACATTAAAAATGGTATAAAAAATAAGTTTTTAAAGGTTTCATCCGAAATGATATTATATGGTTGGTTTCATATCGGTTTCGGATTTCGTATCGGTCTCCACCGAAACCGATACGAAACCACCACGTAACGGTGGTTTCGGCCGAAACCTCGAAAATTGGCAATTTCACTATATGTAAAGATTTGATCTTTTGTAACGTTTCCACAGTAGGAGCAACATGAAATCATCTAAAGCAGTATGCACTGTCTTACATGATTTCATATTGTCATATTTTGAAGAACTAAGAAAAAGCATCACATTTGTGACTTGGCCATCAAAATTGTATCAGGTCTTATTTCTGACCCAACAACATGCATTTATGCAGTGCCAAATAGAACATATATAGTCATGCCATGTAATCAAAATTAGTTCAAGGGAAAATTCCATTTATTAGTTTAAATATCAACAATATTTATGTTCCATCTTGTAAGGGTCAGAATCTTGGATAAAAGGAACTGCTCAGGAAACGAGTATTCCAGAAATGAGAATATGGAGATGGATGAGAGTAATACTATCATAGAGAGGATAAGGAATAAGTTCATAATTAAGAGTAAGGAGTGGCACCGATTAAAGATAAAATGAGGGAGATTGGTATAGATGGTTTAAGCATGCAAAAGCCAACCTGTGTGAGAGAGTACAAATGACATAATTATAGTTAATGGATCGAAGAGATCAAGAGGTAGGCCTAGTCCAACATGGATGGAGGAAGTTAAAAGTACAGTAAATTGGTTGGTCTAATAACATGGATGGAGGAAGTTAAAAGCACAGTAAATTGGTTGGTCTAATTGAGAAGACGATTCTTAGTTGAATTGAACGGAAGAACGATTCAAATAGCCAACTCCAAAAATTTGAGATAATGGCAAAAGTTGCTTAAATGTATCCCGAAAAGAAAAATTAATATCAAGTAAAATTCACTTCATATATCCATTTTGTTTTCATAATTGAATTGAATAATATTACCACGATTACAGTAGACAAAGAAAATAGCTAGAAGAAACTTGAAAAGAACTGCTGAAGAAGATAGCCAAGAAGAAACTTGAAAAGAACTGCTGAAGAAGATAGCCAAGAAGAAACTTTAACAAAGAGTTGACCTGCTGAATACATCTTGATGCTTACAGTGGTAACATTTTCTTTGGGGACATGTGATGCTTTTGATTTTATCATTTTTCATAGTTCACAAGCATAATTCACAACTTGTCAGTTCACCACTCAATTTATACTGTAAATTGCCAAATGAAGGATAGTTTTAGTTTTAGCTTCCAACTATCAGCCTGCATTACATACGACAGTAAAGTTTAAAAGACAGCAATTATTAAGCACTGACCTGAGCTTTCTGATTACAGTTGTGAGAGTCAACAAGCTACGATTTATATGGCTTCCTTCTTTTAGCCTAACACCATCAGCATGAGTTTGGGAGGCCCTCTCACTCCCTGCAAGGTCCACCAAGTTCTGCAGAAATTGAAATCTAATACTTGACATGTGAAGTATACACAAAAGGGTTTACAAAATTGATGGTCAAACAAGAAACTTACGAGGCTAGCTAAAAAAGATTTCACACAGCCCGATTTCTCACGTAGTTTACTCTCAACTGTCTGGATTTGAAGTTAATGGTAGAATAATAATTGATACTACATTTAATATCAAGCACAGATGCGGCAAAAGATCGTTAGCCTTACCAGCCTGATTATCTGGTGTGATCTAGAGCTAGTGTCATTCAAGGCTGTCTCACCAACCTGCCTTTTTGCTGTAAACCATAAAAGACGACTTCATATGAAAAGCCTACTTCTGAGATCAAAAAATAATTACAAGAAATATGGATTGTAACAACAATGTTTTTATAGTTATAATGATCAACCTTCACATATGCCAATGAGATGTCTCAGATGCTGATCATCTTTTGTTGTTTCTTCTTCCAGCTTCTCAACAATAGTTCCTTTCTGTAATAAAGTCTCAAGAATATTTAGTAAACAACAGACATGCATACAGTAAGAGGGTGTTATTGTTCATGATTAAGTATCAAAGAGAACAATACCTCAGGGTCATCCAACAACCGAAGAGGGCCAGACTCCGGTTTTAACAAGTCATGCACAAACTCATTATAAATTTCCATTGCAGAAATCTTGATTGTAAATTCTCTCTCTGGAGTCTGCATAAAAAAGAATACAGGAACTCATGTAAGATCTGCTTCGAACATCAAGTATACATCTTTTACATAGAAGTGCAAGAAATTTACGATTAAAACAATGAAGCTTACTTTCTGTATATGCTTGTATATATCATTTACAGCACTTTCAGTTATTCCTCTCATGGTATATGTTTTCCCACTGCTAGTCTGCCCGTAAGCAAAAATTGTAGCTACATAAAATATATCAAGAGAAACATCAATAATGCATGCATAAATGAAGATTCTCAGTTACTTAGAATCGGTAGAGAATAAAAAAATATAGATTTCATTTATGTTACCATTAATTCCTGTCAACGCTGATAATGCTACATTCTTGGCTCCTTCTTCGTAAACTTTCTCGGTTAAACAAGATGGACCAAATACTCTGTCTGACTAACAAACAAGAAACACATGGATAGCATATAAATGTATCTTTTCAGAATCCATAAAGATAGAAGCGTCTTAAAAACAAAACATGACGTAAGCAATCAGCAATTTGAAAAACTAGAAAAATGCAGCGTAATACCGAAGGAGTACGAGGCTGTTGAACTTGAGCGGTCATGAGAAGATGTCTTGAATACAATAGTTTGGTCATCAACACATTCCCACGCTATTTGGTCTTTTACTGCTTGTTCTCTCTTGCTTAATGGTCTGACACGCACTGTAACAAAAATCTTCTCCTCGTTAGCTCTGGACCCCCCAGGAGTAGACATTGGCATTCTTTCCAGCTTTGAAGCTGGAGTACAAGGTGCTGACATTGGCATTTTTTCTACTTTTGAAGCAGGAGTACTAGGCGTTGACATTGGGACTTTTCCTAACCTTGAAGCTGGAGAATTATGTATCCTAGGAGTTGCCATCTTGGTTCAGCAGAATCACAGTTGAGTCAGACAGTTTATTATTCACAGAATATCAGGAAACCACCCAAAAGTCTCCTGATATCTGGAAGAAACAAGAACCCTGAGCAACGAAAAGGGGTTAGCTGCTAATGGCTTTTTCACCAGAAATCTAAAAAACATCAAAACCCTTAAGGCATCAAAGGTTATATAAGACGTTAAAGTTTAACATTTAACATTATGTTCTGAACTCACATAACTTGGGATCAGGTTAAAAGATGGAAAAAGAATAATACAGGATTAAATAAAATTCAGGTAAAGCTTTAGGAAACATTTCCATGCTATTAAACAGCAGCATGTGAAAGCAGAAAATATTTCAATCTATATTATATTAAACAACAACAAGAATTGCTTAAAATTTGTTCTAATTCTGCATTATGACTTAGGCATGTGTATATCTTCCTCTTTCCTTCTTTTAACACTCTTTTTGTTTCTATACTCAATTCTTCTCAACTCATCTTCCTAATTAGAAGAACCAACTAAAAATATGCTAGCAAATATTAGCATTATAAATCAGCCAAAATTGCTCATTAAAAATTTGAAGCACACTAAGAAGCCTCTCCCGATTCTCATATATGCTCGATCCTTTTTGTGAAGAAAAGAAAGCAAGAAAGCAAACTAATAACGCTCAATCTGTTTGTCAATTTTCTAAGAACTAGCTTTGATCAATTGAGACAGTGATTTAACAATATATCATATTAATCAGTGGTTATTTTTAAAAGCAAAACTACAAAATATTTTTAATATCCAAAAATTTTAGTTTCTCTCCTCGAATAAGGATTCCAAAGCCAGGGAATGGATAGGGTGGCTGAATGGCTAGGATGCAATTGGATAACAAAGAAACAACTCTACATCACCCTCAAATCTTTCTTCTCCTGACAAATTTTCAATTTAGGCTAATTTTAAATAATATTTTTAAATTTAGGCCACTTTCCAAAATATTTACATATTTAGGCTATTTTTTGTCACATCAGCGCCTCATGCCGTGCTATTTTTTTTGAAAAAAAATCTAGGAGATGCATTTGCCAAATGCTCCCCACACAATTTATTCATCCCCTTTGAAAATGTATGGGGTGCACTTGGCAAGTGCACCCCATAGATCCATCAACATGGCTTCCCCTTCCCTCTCCTCCTCCTTACTCATCCGCCCTCGGCCTCGACTTCCCCACCTGCATCCCATCTCTCTTGGCAAGTGCACCCCATAGATCCATCAACATGGCTTCCCCTTCCCTCTCCTCCTCCTCCTTACTCATCTGCCCTCGGCCTCGACTTCCCCACCTGCATCCCATCTCTCTCCACCACAACCTCCACTCCAAAACCATCTGCTCATCGTCGAAGCCAACTCCTCCGCCGCCGCCAACAGAAACAGCAGCCCCATCATCGCTCGCCCTTCCTCGGACCTCAAGAGGAACAGCAGCGTGCCCCAAATCAGCTCCCATCCTTCTTATAATTCAACAAGCTAAATCGTCTTCTCGCCTCGAATCTCCTCTTGATCTCCATCACCGATCGGTCCTCGGCCCTTGGAAGATCATTCCGTTCTTTCCGATCACCTCCTCCTTCGAGTACCCCGACATCGAGAGGAACCCTCAGCTAGCGAACACGATGGGGTGGCCGGCGATCGACGGATCGGTGTTGAGGAAGTTGTCGTCGAGGTCTTCAATGATCGAGTGTTGTTGTATGGGGCACACTTGCCAAGTGTGCCCCATACATTTTCAAAAGACCTGGTGTACCCCCTATGAATGAATTGTATGGGGCGCACTTGGCAAATGTACCCCCTAGAAAAAAAAAAATTAAAAGCGCAGCGCCAGGCGCTGATGTGGCCAAAAGTGACCTAAATTTATAAATAATTTGGAAGGTGGCCTAAATTTAAAAATATTTTTAAAAATTAGCCTAAATTGAAAAATTGTCCTTCTTCTCCGGCTAAAATAAATTAAACAATTCAAACTAAATTATTACATGCTCCCACATTTATGCATAAAGGCCAACACAAAACCGAAAGCAAGGGATACCAATTTTTTGTCTGGTTCTTGCCACAAAACACGTTTTCAAAAATCTTACATCTCATGCAATCTGGACAGATAATTTACGGAAAAAACAGCCGTCTGACACCATTACTTATAAAATCTGAACTACATGGAAGTTCACTCTTACACTTACAATTGTATATATTGATTTAAGCATTACTGCCTGCAAAGTATACCTAGATAATATAATTTACAATTTGTATTTTTAGTTTCGTCACTGTTAATAAAACCTGAATAAATACATTTTTTTTTCACTCCTACTGAACTCAAAACTCAACTTATAAACTTAGTTAATGCCCAAACATCATCTACAATACTTTCATCATTCCTCAATTCAACACCATTCGCATTCTAACATCAAATATTAACCGCAGATTCTAAGCAACATCTATATTATTTATCCTCGTTTTTCTTCTACATGCTCAAAATTTTCAATAAATGATAAAGGAGATCTGAATTTAAGTTGCAGCAAGACTTTAGATAAAAAATCCCTAAATTCCTCGAACACTCATCAGAAACCCTAGTTTCCTATCGAAGATGTAAAAGTCTCAGCTTGCAATCAGAAACACAATCCAATATAGCAAATCAGCTCGAAAGCAAAAGGAAACATACAAAATTAGATCAAATATATAAAATTCCATATCAAGAAATAATAACCAAATAAAGATTCAAGAAACCCCCAAAATCCCCGCTCGGAGAAAGGAAAGCGTCTCACAAATCAAGAAAGCGAGGCCTCAGATGGCATCACTTGAAATAAGGGGTTAGGGTTTTTTGGAATTTTACCTCTTTTGATTTGGAAACCTAAGATTCGTTTCGAGAGTGAGAGCGTGAGAGGGTGAGAAAATGGAAGGGGAATTTTGAAATGTGACCGTTTACGACTCTCACGAGGGCTTCGTTCAAATAGAATTGGGAGCGTTATTTTTAAAAACTTAGTGAGATCTCGGCCGTTCATTATGTGGACCTTTTGATTTGGGGATGCAAACAAAAATTGAACGTTGAAGAGCATTCATTAAATTCAAATCATGGCTTATGTTATTTTTTATTCACCCTGTGGCTATGCATAGCATGCATTTTGTAGTTAGCCCCTTTGAGATCTATAGTATTGTGGTTATGCCAAGAACAAAATAATTAACATTACATTAAAAAAAGTTTTACGAGGGCTTTTAATTTTTTATTCATGCTTTTTAAGAAATTCAAATATATTATTGGACTCATTGTGTTGCCTACTTATCATGTCAAAAACTAATCTTATTTTGGTGACACAGAGTAAAGAAGCTTGTTAATGACAACAAATTCAAAAATTCAAAAATAATAATAATAATAAAACCAAAAAGGATTTTACCTTCATTTGTCTCATTGATATGCATGGCATAACAATTTCAATCCACTTGCAATTGTTGCATTTCAGCTAAACATTTTTCAAAGACGCAATCACTTGTTAGCGAACAAGAATTAATAGAAACATATTGAAATAATCATTAATATAAAGGTTTAAAAACCCAAGCAAACAAATTATAACTCATGTAGCTAATATTAATCCATGGAACTAAGACCAAACCACCACATCTACCCAGTTATAATTAAGAAAAATATGCAACAGAACAATCCGTAGAGTTCTGCCCTAATAGTTGTACATCTATCACTCTCATGTTCAACTTCATTGTCGATACATAAATGATTTCTCTAGATCGGTATAAGCCGAAATTCGTCCAACGCATGAAAAACAGAATGCACTAATTAGTGTGTGTGCACGCACAGGGGTGGGTGGTGAAGGGTGGGGGTTTAGCAAATAAAAGGGGAAAATCAAAACAGTGTATATAGAGGCGATATAAAAAAAGACATGAAACAGATGTACTCTATCACCAAATCTTTTAATAAACCAGCATACACTAAAATAGGCTTACATGTCTTCAAATTTCTCTATAACATTTTTGTTTTCGTCATCTATATGGAAAAAGGCCCCTAACAACTTATATCAACCATAAGCATAACCCGCATCATTAGGACATACAAAAAAAATACATGTCCATTAAGATAACAAACTGAAGCTAAACCCTTGTTTTTATGCCTCCAACTATATTCTCCTTCTTGCGCTACCACCTCAACTGAAAGCTGCTTTCCACTTCTTTTTTTCTACTTTCATTTTCCTCTCCCTTAAATTTTATTGAAACCCTTCCTCTTTTCCTAATGTTAAAATCTTATTCTTTCCTTATTTGTATTGTTCTCTTTATATTTGACCAGGAAAGGCCACGGCAAAAGCAAGCGTTAACTTTAGATTTGGTGTTATCTTCGAAATGCGCCATGAGATGTGAAGAAGCGGTAGTCCGGGTGATCCACAGAGAGAAGCTGCAGCCAATTGTCAGCAGCTTGCAGCAAAGAGCTGGCCAGCTGTACTTCACAGCCGCCGCTAGGGGTCCATAACGGTCCTTTGAACTTGTAGGAGGCCATACCAAAACATGGAAGAGACATTTTCGGGGCGCCATCGTCTCCTCGAGAGGTGGTGATCATGGGGCCCGAAGGAATACCAGCACCTGAATGGATAACCTCAAAACATCACTACTACGCACAATAACAGAGGACAGATCTAAAGCAGCAGAAACAGAAAGCATCTAAGAACTATTAAAGAGAGATGAGCAAAACAACTGCTTAATTGCTAGTAAAAATGTGGCAGCACCACAATGAATCACATTCTCAATATATACAGGCCTCAAACCAAAGTTGCCTTCCCAGTTATTTTTACTGTGAGAAACAAAAATAATTGACAACCTTTAATTATTAATCCTCAGAGTCCAAGCATCCATTGCAATCAGGGCAGAATAAGGTTGATTCTTATTTTTGACTTTAAAAATATTGTTGGTAAATTTGTGTCTCTGTGTCAATGATTTATATGTGTGATGCCTTCTGGGGGTGTTGTTGAATAATAAATAGCCACAAAGTGCTATATGTGTGATGCCTTCTTGGGGTGTAGTTGCATCTAATTGATAAATGGATTTCACCAAAAGAATTTTATCTAACATAGAATAGAATGCAAGATGATTGTATTAAACAAAAAATTTAGACCCAAACCCTCAACAATGATTTTTCCCTCCTTTTAAATCATGTGGGTTCTAAGCTATTTAGCCACTAATATCTTGTTCACTAGGCCCATTAAGGTAATAGAGAGACATTAGAGCATCCAGGTCTCAGGAAAAACATTGTTGTATATCATGACAACTTAGCACGTTTGAAATGGTTCGCAGCAGCAGCAGCAGCAAGAAAATAACAACAACAAAGCATATACTGATATGCCTTGTTGTCATCGAAGCATCAAAGCAAACACCTCTTCGCAACTCCATTAAAAAATGAGGTTTCAGTCAAATGAGTATGCAACAGGTAGGGGACAGACGACTTTCATAAATATCGATTTCCTTTTATGTTTCCAATTCGCAATATAAAAACCCAACAAAAAAATCCTGCAGAACTTATTTCTCAAATAAATGAGGAAGACCACCCTAAGCTACGGTTAGCCTACATGTTTTCAGCAATAACAGAAATAAATATAATGCAGACCAAACTCATCTGATATAATGCTTCAGATAAGGATGTACCCTCAATGCACATCATAAATCCCACTGTCCCTGTATATTTGTGAAACAACTAGGGCAAATGGCTTGTGTCATTCCTTGTTTGTTGGAGATTTTCGTAATCACGTGCTTGTATTTATTAAAAAACAGTTGCAATTATAAATGATTTTTGTTGCGTGGAAGAAACTATATCAACTGTTAAGTCCGGAATTTCCAACCACAAGTTTGGATTTTAATTATATATACCAAATAACATGAAAAATCTCATGGTAGATATTCAGTTGAAAAGTCTGAAGAAAATGAAACAAAAGAATACATACCTCTCATTGGTGTCGAAAGAAAATGGAAGGTGAGAAAGCAAGCATCCAAATCCTTTAAGGTAGGCCCAGTAGGTATACGATATATAGGATACCTGCACCATTTCCAAGAATCCGTAAATTGAACATCAAGTAAAGTCTCGAGTATGTAGATCAAACCCTACCATGCAACAGAAATCCAGCTTTCTGGCAATAAATCACTACTTCTAAGTGTCCTCAATTCAGGGAAACGACTTGCGAGAACCATGACCTGCAGAACCAAACAAGGTCATGTCAGCAGGGGAAGAAAAGTATTGAAGTTCCGAGAGAGAGAGAGAGAGAGAGAGAGAGAGAGAGAGAGATTGCCTTGTCAGTTAAAGGTTCGCGGCTATAAGGAGGATCCCGTTCTAGATACTGAAAGAGTAGTTGACCCTGAGGATTCCCAATATCATTGTCATCGCTTGAAAATCCTTCTTGCATCGACAGTCTATCAATGCCGAACGCGGTACCATTAGCTAGCTGGTTCCGACTCCAGTCCCTTGCGTATTTCAGGTTGTTTTCAAGCTCGCAATCGCTGCTTCCATCGCTACTTGAATCCCTGTAAGAGTCTACATCACTGTCCTCCCCTGGTTGCCTAATGTAAACGAACTAGTTAGTCATTTAAACTATTTCTGCACTGTGGGGAGGCAGAAATTCACATTAACTTGCCACATCAAGTGAAATTATCTGAAACTAGACGTTTAAATTGGCACACCACATGAGCCAAATATGATGTGACTTGTTCCAGTAATGTAAACATTCACTGCTTTGTATAGTCACACTAGGGTCAATGGGTTATAATTCAAACCAGTATTACTCGTATTCTTTACATGTAGCTGTTGCTAATTTGTTAATTCAAAAACTAAATGTTAGCTAAATGTATACATAGTTACATACAAAATGTAAACCTTGTGTGCTTTCACAGCAAGTTATCTTACAACCGAAATAATTTCTGATAATTATTGTGCAGTAATTGTGGAGCTAGTGTGATCCCAACAACTAATTTTAAACTAACCACGCTCAATCCAACTCAACCTTCCATTTTCTATAACACTCTAACCAAAGATATTATTATAATAAAGAAAAAATACAAGAACAATTATATTGTCCCTAACACACTGAAGAGCTACAATTAACCTGAAATTAAAGCTGTATTCTACCCTCATTTTCTATAGGAAGTTCTACATATTGAATACAATCATTTGAATTAAAAAAAAGAGAACCTCCATATTTGCCTTCAAAATGTTGACTTGTTCATTTGGTAAGTATTACACACATGCTATCTATCAGTTGCTCAACATCAATGCCAATGACTGCTTTAAGAAACAAAACCTACCCAGTCTAGAAATTTGAAGTTTGATTGCGTGAATCCTGTATCTTCATTCTGTTCAGTTAACTACCACGGCCTCCTATATTAGCAATCGCCATATGGGACATCTCTTTCTTCCTAATTCAATGTTATATTTTTCCTATCCCTCGTTCAAATATGTTACTAGAATTCATTAAGGAGCATGCTGAGTTGGGCCATATGCCCAAATCATCTCAAATGATCAGAAATCATCTTAGATTATGCTTACAAATCTTAGGCACTGCAGATGTGGAGATTAAGGTCATACTTCACAAGATCAAGAGCAACCCCAGAAAGCAAGCAAATGCAACCCTATACCTGACAAGCAATGAGACGATAATTGAACAAGGAAGCCGACAATTTACACACAGATGGAAGAGGGATAAGTTACATTAGATCTTTTTCACAATTTTTTGCTTCATATGCGAAAGAACATCCTCCGAAAAGAAGCTCAAGCAACCCAAATATCTAATAAACAATGGTATCGCTATTGGAGGAAACTAACAATATGAAAATTTATATGCGATATTTAAAAAAGTGGAGCTTCACCGCTCCACTTTATGCCGATTAAAGCCAAAGCGGAGTGATTCAAACCAATAATCAAGTAGTTTTAAAACTTTTATTACCACATTCCCTTTATTGAGGTCACACCCTTATAAGATCTTGTAGAAAGTAGATATATATAGAATTTGGTGTAAGAATAACAAACCCAATAACCCTAAATCCCCTTTATTAAGTTTAAACCTTGATGAGGTGCTTACTTCGTCAACTTGTTGAGCGTTTCCGAGAGAGCGAGATTTACATATGATATTTATTAACTTAGGAAAAACGTACGACAAGGTACCCAAAGAGCTATTATGGGCGGCAATGATGAAGGGGGTCCCGATCAAGTTACATTGACATAATCAAGGACATATATGGAGTAGTGACATGTGTCAGAACTTACAGCGGCCCAACGAGTGATTTTTCAATTATAATTGGTTTACATTAAGGATCTGCATTAAGTCCATTCATGTTTACCATCGTGATGGATGAGCTTATTAGAAGCATACAAGATGAGGTACCTTGGTGTATGCTATTTGCTGATAATATTGTTCTAGTAAATGAGACGAAAGCAGGGGTTAATACCAAACTGGAGTTATGGAGGCAAGTATTAGAATCTCGGGGGTTCAGATTGGGCAGGTCCAAGACAACATATATGCATTGCAAATTTAGTAAATAGAGAAGTCTTATACCACAGTGGTATAACATTGGATGCGCAAGAGATATCACTGAGCGATCAGTTTAGATATCTAGGTTCCATCATCCAAAAATATATGGAGATCGATAACGATGACAATCAAAGGATCCAAACTGGTTAGTTGAAATGGAAGAGTGCAACAGGGATTTTGTGTAATCGTAACTTTCCGTTAAGATTGAAAGGGAAGTTTTATTGGAGCGCTATTCGGCCTGCTTTATTATATGGTACAGAATGTCGTACTCCTAAGAAGCATCATACACAGAAGATGCAAGTAGCAAAGATGCACATACTTCGTTGGATGTGTGGTAACACTAGAAAAGATAAGGTGCAAAATGAAAATATTCGTGAAAAAATTGGTGTAGCACCAGTGAGGGGGAAGATGTGGAAAAACCGACTAAGATGGTTTGGTCATGTGCGAAGCAGACCTATGGACGCACCAATTCGACGAATGGATACTCTCGATATAGGCAGTATCAAAAGGACGAAAGGGAGACCAAAGAAAACATGGATGGAGGAGATACGAAAAGATATGGTTGTTAAAGGCCTCAATGAAAGTATATTGTTCGATAGGAGTGAGTGGAGGCAGAGGATTCATGTGCTAGACCCGGCGTGATTCTCATGTTGGTTCATGTAGCCTACCCCATATGCTTGGGATAAAAGGCTCAGTTGTTGTTGTAAACTTTGATGTGTTGAAGAAATAATAAAATTTGTGCGTTTTAGAGTTTTGAATTTTATAATCAATGTATAGTTGCTATTTTGTTTGTTTTCTGTTTGAAAGAGAATCAATAGCTGCTGTACATGTCCAGTACTTCACTTTTAGTATTTTTTATTCTTAAATCTGTTTTTGCTCAAGAATAGAATAACAAATATAATGTATTAAAACTTCTTTTTTCCCCTTTCCATCATTCAGGTTTTGGCATGTTAATTAAATGCGACGTAGTCATGCATTAATCATTAATATCAAGAACCCTTGCCGCCGTGCTATTTTCCCAATTTTAAAATGTTGTTTATGTGCAAATGAAAGCATGAGCTGATGATACCTAGCATTCGATCTTTTCTCTTCGAATTGGTATAACATGGATCTAGATCCAATAACTAGGAGCACTTATTCCATGGTTTTAAATTTTGTAATTCTAAAAGTTACCTGTATGGTTCCAATATCAGCTGAGAGCCTGAGACGCTTGAATAGTACTCAAACAGCAGGTCATGACAACATTGACGATGTGCGCAAGCACAACTATGGGGTGGTCATTCATGTTTTCATTCAACAAACAGTTGATCATTAATCTAGAACAACACTTACAATAATACTAGACAACTATCATGCACCAATTGCATCCCCCTTGCACAACAGATTAGGCAGCGACCAATTCATGTACAACTTTTACAATAATTCATGTGTAATGATTTTTTCCTATCACAAAATATTGCAATTTTCACATCCACCACACATCCACCACACAAGCATTCTAAGAAAGACATTTTCAAAAGACTAAGTTTTAACAAAACCATTAGGACAGGGATAGAGGAATAAGTTAGGACAGGGATAGAGGAATAAGTAAAAAACAAATGTAGACTCAAATAGGTCAAAACATGCATGTCTTCATAAAAGATGAAAGTGAACCAACAACAAAGAGTTTGCCTTGCAACCATATGCTGACTTTTTCGTAAAATTTTACGAGCTATTCAACAATTAGGTAAATCAAAACTTTGTGTGGTGCCCCAAGTAGGGGAAGGAGGATCCCAAAAAAGGAACATATTCACCACCACATCCGACTATCATAAAGCATATTTCCTATAAAGTAGAACACATTAATTTGTGCAACAAAAATAATACAGCGGTTTTTTCAACTCTGCTTGACGTAAACTGGAATATTGGATTTTACTGTTTTCTTGAATTCTGAAACCAGTGAGTATATATTTGGAGCCTAATTAGCCAGTGAGAGAAGATGCAGCATATATCTTAACCAACCATACTTTAATGGTCTACAAGGTCACAGGTATAAAGTATAGATTGCTTGTTCACATCACAAAAAAGCATTGTGGTCCCTCCAATTCAAATTACTTGTCATTTTCGCCTATTGCGCACTAATTAAGAAAGAGTGTACCTCCTCTTTGATGATAAATATGTAAAAGTTCTATGATAACTGATAATGGGTATAAATATAGACTTTGCTTCTTATAAAAGTTTAAGGTTAGTTCTGGTAATTTACTTTAAAAATGCATACACTATAAAATTAGATTCTTGAACATTCTTCTCATTTTTTAATACGTCAAGCAATTTGATACCAAAAATGGGTCTAAGAGGAAGAGGCCAAGTTGAAATAATAACATAAATAAGGATTAGCTTAGCTTCTTGTGTCAATTGTTACTTAATGCTTCATAGAACCATGGTCCACACTCCCTTCGTTCCAAAATACAAGTACTTTTCACCACCTTTTTGGGTTCCAAACTCTTCGTCCTTCAAAAAAAATCAAGCAAAAGGCGGCCAACTTTTTGTGTTCCAAATGACTCATCCTTTTAAGAATCTACTAAAATATTTAATGCATACTAAATGTATTCACCAAAACTAACCGTATCTTTTTAAAACAAGAAACTCGATGTCCATTTCCAAACCCCATTATGACAACTTCTACATTCCAATCATTCTCTATTAGAATGGAGTTATACCTTTTCTAATTTAGTGTGCAATAGGCCACAAGGACAGGCAATTTGGATAAAAAGGGAGCTCGGTATTTTTATAAAAAAAAATTAGTACATATAACCTCATTCGTTGAGCAAAAAAGGTAATAACGACGGGGAAATGTGCAATAATATGGAAAGGTAGCCAGATGTTGCCAAGGCCATACTATAGTACATATAACCTCATTCATTGAGCAAAGAAGGTAATAATGAGGGAAGAAATACGTGTAATAATATGGAAACGTCGCCAAATGTTGCCAAGGCCATACTATTATTGATGTTAACTAACGTTAAATTAAAGATAAGGACAGACTGCAGCTATTCAAACAAATACCTATTTACTAAACCTTTCAAAATTATTCTGCAACTCCGACCTACCTTTACCATATTATAATTCAGTCGAAGTTCAATAACGATTCAACTCTAATTTGATGACAAAGGCAAACCACTGTCTGTGAAAATAAAGAAGTGTTCAAGTAGCGAGAAGAGGAGACTGGAACTATTCAAACAATTACATATTTCCTGAACATTTAATAATTATTCTGTGACTCCAAACCTACCTTCTTCGCATTAAAGTTCTGTCAAATTCGATATCTAGTCTACTCTAATTTGGTGATCGAAGCAAGCAACTGCTATGTGAGGATTAAATAACTTTAAATTAGAGATAAAGTTTGACTGGAACTATTCAAACAGATACCTATTTATTAAATAAACCTTTAGAATTTGCTCTGCAACTGTAAACCTGCCTCCCCCATATTATAATTCTGTCAAATTTCATTAACTATTCAGTTCTAATTTGATGAACCAGCAAGCCAATTTCTGTGCGATAATCTTCCACGGAGCCAGTAAGAAAGCGTAAAAGATGACTTATCCAGCCCACCAAAAATCAGACTCTATGGCCCAGTCATATTAGGTATTAACCATGTATTATGGGATCATTTAACAAAAGCATTCATTCTCAGTAGACGGTAAGTACAAAGTAAAGGATATTTGCGATGTAACAATCTGCCTCCAATATATACATTAATAATTCCAAATAAGAAATATAAGGTTTGAATGAAAAGCAAAGATTTAAAATTAATATTGAAATATATGTATACCTATGAACCAGGTTCAAGCTTGGGTAAAATCAGTTTAAACAGCATCATTCGAACCATTTAACGTTGGAATTTATATATATGGAAGAAAAAAACTTTCACCTGGATAAGCTTATTGTGATACAGTTAATTTCATTAAACATCTTTTCCTACAATGCATGCTTCTTCCCGGAATTTTTTCCTTACAAATATGATGGTCTATGATAGATTTTTCTCACTAGCAAGAAGAAACTATAAGCAAATTAACATATCCCGCATTGTTTATTTCCCATATTAGCTTTTCCGAGTCCTCAAAATTCCAAAGATAAAGCAATAACATTAAATTTAGCATATAAAATTAACATAAAATATCAACAAAACCAAGAATTTAAATACGAAGAGCAATCCAGAAACGGTGACAACAGAGTAGTGGCTAATACCTGTCAGCCCGCCTACTTGATTCACCATATAGCTGGATGCCCGATAAATACGGCACGTAGTACTGAATAACACATTCGCTGCCATTCAGGACAAGCGGAACGCCGGCACCATACACACTCCACTCCTTAAAGGACTCCCAAAGATCCCCAAGGTTGAAGTAAGGCCTGTACTCAACATCACAAGTCCTCCACCCCCTCATCCGTGTCTATCAAACAAAAAAAACACTACATAATCAATCTAAACCACCTATAGACTTTAAAATCAACATCCTATAAGCACATAAAATCCGAAGACAATATAGAAGAAATAATACCAAATTTAATCAACAACCCCTAATATAAGCAAGATGCCAACTTTGAAGCAATAATTTCAATGCAACAGATTCTTTTACAATTAGATAGCATTCCTATAAACTAAATAAGCAAAAACAAGTGCACACAGCCGCAACAAACAAACATAAATCTAATTGATTTTCCGTTTCTTTCTTTTACAAAAAATGCCCAAATTTTTACCTCCGACAGGAACTGAGCAGGCACCAATGGAGTAGTCGACTCCAAGAACCGATCCAAATTACTCGATCCCTCCACAACGCTCGCCAAAGAGCACAACGACGACGAACTCCTCAACGAAACCGCCGTTCCCTTCTTCAAGTCCTCCTTCACCTCCTCCGCCACGTCAGCGCCGACCGTCGACCTCGCCGGGTTCCGACGATCGTTCCAACGGTTCCTCCTCGCCTTCGCCTCGTTGTAGAATCGATCGTTGCCGTTCCGCCTACTAAACTGCAGGTTCGACCCCAACATCCCGGCGTCGGAACCCTAGATTCCAATTCCGGGCCCAATGAAAACCCTAGAAAAAAAACCACCCGATCGAATTGATCGGCCTTTCAGAGAGAAAAGGCAGCAAATTTTTTTCTATAAAGAGAGGTGGGGGCAAAAGAAAGGGAAAGGTTTGTCAACTGAAGTCGAAGGGGGATTTATAACGGCGAGGAAATTGAAGAGGAGGAAGAAGGCGAGTGTGGGGGGAGGACAGCGATGGGATTAGTTCAATTTGTCAGGGGTAGATGGGTAATTTGAGTTGCGTGCAGCCATTGGTGAGGCTGTGGACTCTTTGGATTGACCCCATGGTTTGGATTCTTGTCAACAGTCGATGTCGCGACACGTGGAAGAGGAAGGGGAGGATAAGACACGTGGACGGTTGAGATTGTGAGAGGCAGCGGGTGATTGGATCGGCACGGGGGCGTCTGTCTCTTCCTTGGGAAGCGGGGGGAAACAAATCCTTGCCGTGTGCTTGCACTTTACACAAACCACCCTGCTATGTTCCCATTTTGCATGTTTTTATCCTATTTACTAATAAACCACCCTAACTTGCTTAATTATTTGTTACTAACGTATACTTTCTCAGCTCTAGTAAGCTTCCTAACTATTTCAATTTTAATTGTAAATCATCGAGTGTGCCTTTTCATACGAAAACATCCTTGAAACTTAAGAAATTCAGGGGAAAAAACGGCTAATTTTTTCTTAAATAAAAAACATTTGTTAGATAAAATGTGAGAGACCTAAATCTCTATATCAGATAGAATAATAGGAAAACCTAGCCTTTTTCGAACAATAAATTTAAGAAAACCCAACTTGAGAGTAGAGGTATCTAATGGATGCGCGGGCAGGTGTCAAAAGGGGCGCAGGTCAATATTTTTGAATTTAAACGGATATTAAATTTCGTGCCCGTAATCCGACCCATTACGGATAAAGATGTCAAAAGGACGGGTCATTGTGGATAGCGGGTAAAACGAGCACGGGTAAAATGTCCGGATTTAAACGAGTGATAAATTTCGTGCCCATAACCCGGCCCACTACAGACGGGCGGGTCTGCGGGTAACCCACGAATAGATAAATTGATCATCTATGTACGGGTACTGGTAACTTAGAGTATCATGAAACTTTTTTCTTAATTTAAAGGAAAAAGAACCGGGTGTGTTGACTTATGGAATTCATATACATTAACAATATTAATTAAAGGCTATATACATTGAAATATGCATTCCTACAAAAAAATATCAGTAGTGTTTGTAATAAATTATTTAAATGTGAAATATTCATTCTCATTTAAGAAAATTAATTAAAAGTCTTTGACTTTGTTCAATATGAGTCGGGTAAAGCCCACGAGCCCACGGGTCCAGTCAATCTGGTAATGGGCTAGATAAAATCCACGAGCCCGTCTGTCGGGTCGATCCCGTGATACTTGCAAAACTGGCGGGTATGATAGTAATATTTTAACATGTAGTAAAACTTTGACGCGTTACCTATAGTTTACGGATGGACCCACGGGTTAAACAGGTAATGAGACATTATTGACATCTCTAGTTACGAACGGGTGGGTGTATGGTAATTCGTGGATGGATTAACGGATAACTTAGACTGTTATGAAATATTTATTACAATTTAAAGGGAAAATAATTATATGTATAGGCTTTTTGAAGTTTAAATATACATATTAACAATCTTAATTAATGAAAATATATGCATTTAAATATGCATCTAAAAAATTTCTTGGTGGTATTGATAATAAACATTTTAAATATAAAATATTTATTTAAAAATTAATAAAAAGTCTTTGACTTATTTTTCAATATGGGTTGGTAAAACCCATGAACCCGCGGGTTGAACCAATCCGGTGACGAGCCAGGTAAAACCCATGAATCCCCGGACCGGATCGACCCGGTGACTGGTCTGGTAAAAGGACGAGCCAGATACGGATAATATTTTAACATATAGTAAAACTTTGACTCATAACTTATGTTTATTGGTCGACCCGTGAGTTAAACGGGTAACGGGGACCTCTACTTAAGAGGAGCAAAATTAATGTGATATGTGATGAGATAGTTAAAGGTACTAGCATTTTGCAGGTGTGATGCACGTTTGTAACTTTATTCTATTTAGAGTAAAAAAAATTCTTGAAGCATGGATAAATATAAAATGGGGTGGGGGAGGTTGGTTTAAAATTATTTTTGAATGTTAATAAATAAATAAAACAGTTATTTTAGTAACTTGGATTCAGAATATTCTAGAAAATATTATGATATATTATCTGTCGTATTTAAATAAAACAATGTAATTATAAGTAATGAAAGTGGAATTTGAAAATTAATAAGATTAAAATAAGTTCTAAAAAGTTTTTTTCCTTAAATTTAAGTATAATGTAGATTGAATTTAGAATTCAAACTAATTTATAGAAGATTCTTTTTTTTGTCTCAAATTCTAGAAAGTTCCTTTTTTTCTTTGTTTTTCAAAAAAAATGGAGAAGTTTAATTATTTTTGTCTTTTTCTTTGATGATGTGGAGGCTCTAAAATTTGAAAATTTTTATTCCTTTTTTTGTTTTTCAAAAAATGAAAAAGATGGACCCAATATATAATAGTATAGTATAGATTATAGTATGTGTTTTGCACACAGCCGTTATCTTTAGTGGAAAATTAATTGATGAGAGTTTTCTAGAAAACATGGAAAAATTCATGGTAAATACCAATTATAAAGTAAGTTGGGAATAGTTTGCAAATAAACATCTAAAGTTTAGAATAGTTTTATGAAATTTAACCATTTATTAATAATAGAAAGAATATAAAAAAAAAATACTCCTCTATTCTTTACATTTTGATGGTATTAAAATGAAGATTGTGCCACAACAAAAATCCAGTCTTAAGTTCATGGAACAGCTTTTGGGCATGAAAATCTGTAGTTTTCATGTTTGCCGCTAAATTTATGAAAGAACACGAAAGTTTACACAAATAGTCCTAAAGGGGGAGAGTGAATAGAATTATACAACCAATATGCTCAAATTAAAAATCTATTCTACACCTACAAAGATAACACAATTAAATAGCTTAGCAAACTATAAACCAATATAATAAATGGCTAAGCAAACCTACAACCGTGAGTAACTAAACATATAGCATAAACAATCAAAGAGCATATAGACAAAGGAACACAAGCGAGCATATAGCCAAGAGAACACAAGCAAGCAATTATATCTATGAGAGTAAAAAGTAAGCTATACTAAGAGATAGAAACTGTAAACGCAAACACGGAAGATTTTTATAGTGTTCGGCGTCTCAATAACGTCTCGGTCCCTAGTTCACTTTCTTTAGCCTCTCGAGCCGTTCCCTTTAACTTCACGTCTTCTCCAAAGACTACACGTCTCCACTGAGATTACAACACATCACTCGTTACACGAGTGACTCTTCTCTCTACAAGTCTTGCACTCCTTTTTTACCAAGGCATTCTTGCACTCAAGAATCCTCGTACAAAAAAAAAATACAACTTTCACTCTTCTTTCTTATAAAGACACTCTAGCACTCTAAAGTTCTCACACAAAGAAAAGAAGATAATACAATGAAGCACAAATACTTTCATCAGAGTTTCTTTCAAAGCTATCTCTTTAATACTTTTACAAAGTATGGATGATCAAGTTAAGCTCTTGAATCTTTTGTGTGCATGTGAGTGAATTGATAAGCAAATGAAAATCTTTTTGAACTCCCACAAAATGTGCGATTTCTCTCTCTTGATCACGTAGGAATTTAACAAAATGAAATATTGAGTAATGAGAGCTCAAAAAAACCAATCCAAAACTCTTTTATATCCCCCACACAAAAAACCAGCCATTGTGGGTCAAAGTCAGCAGAAAACACTCACGGCAGACGTCCACAGAACATCGGGGCAGACATCTGAGTTTCAATTGAAAAATCTTAACGGCTATATTTTTGAAAACATTTTAACTGCAGACGTCTGAAGCTCAAATTTGGCATACGTCTGAAGGAGAAATATTTTGGCTTAAACAAAGTTTTAGACGTCTGGCTCGATGAGTTGCAGACGTCTGGCAAAAGTTTTAAATCCACAGAGCGCAGGGGAAAAAATGCAGACGTCTGAAGTAGAAAAGGAAGACGTATGAAGTTTAAAATCTCTGTTTTGAAAACCTTTATCAGACGCCTGTCCAATATAACTGCAGACGTTTGGCCATAATACAAAATCTGATGTTAAACCTAATATTTGAAAATGAACAATAGCCAGACGTCTGAAGCTCATATAAGCAGATGTTTGGTCAAGCACAAAAGGCAAATATTTAGGATTTTAAGAATAAGAAAACTTTAAACTCGAAAATCCGATGTTTGTAAAACTTTTGTGCTATCGTGTGTGAGTATTCAAGAGCTCTAACTGATATAAACCATAATCGATCAAGTACTTACAAAGATTCCTATGTCGGTATCGCATTTCTTTGAAATCTTGAATCTTCGTCGTCTCGACTCGAGCTCTTGAAACTTTGGCGTTTTGCTTGAACTTGTGTTGGTGGATTGATCTTCAAATTGGTTTCGACACTTGATGCTTTAAATTCGAACACGCTTATCCACTCATTTGCGTCTTGAAGTCGATATTTGATCGACAAATCTTGAACTTTGATTTTTGACGCTTAATCTCGGGCTTCGGCTTCTATAGCTATATGTAGCTTGAATTGGCAATTTTGAGAAGCTCTTATCCGTATCCTCTAACCTCCATTAGATAAATCTGTTTAAGCTCAATTTCTTCCATCCTCCTTTATAGAGCTTTGTATCGAGATATTCGATATCCTGAATAGCAATCTCATAGACCAAACTCACCATATATAGTGTTATGAAATATAAGCAAGATAGTAAACAGTGGTATATGGACATTCATTGTTTGATATCACAATCATGAACAGTATATCAATATCAACATATAAATCAAACTCAAAGTATGAGATATTGATATACTATATATATACACATGGTATATGAAAACCAAGATAGATGAGCACACTTGTGTGTGTTGTGAATCATCATAACAACGAATGTGAATAATATATCGATATAAAAAAATATAACACAAATAAAGTATGTCAATATCGATATATTACTCGATATAGACAAGATATAGGATATGCAAGCTAATCATCAAGTGTATGCGAGTTTAGTGTCGATAATGAAAATAAGATAAAGCATGTAAGACTAAACGACTATTCATATTTAAGTCATCATCCAAACAAGACAAGAATGGATAATGAAAATACATAAGCTATCAATTTAGTGTAAAAAATGTTATATTAGAAGTTTTGTAATTTTAATTTGCTACCGTTGATTTGATATTCAAAAGCCGATTCATAATCTATTCGGTGTATTTTAAGTTTTGATGCATGATGACTTATGTAGACAATTTTGATTATTCAACCAAAAAAAGTAATAACTATTTCAACATACATGTTATTGTTTATCACCGAAAACAGAGACGAAACCGCGTAGGTCGTCTTACCTAAATTTAGGGGCAGATGTTATTTGGGTTTATCCGTCCACCTTTCCGAAGGTGCCAAGTTGATTTATGGCACCGTGTATCGGAGGTTTGGACGGATGCGGCCGTTGTAGCAGACTTCGTCAGATTCCCCCTCATTTGTGAATCGTTTTTTATTGTGGGGATGCTCTTCCCTGCAGGTGCAAGCCCCTATAGTTAATTACGTTACCGCATCGCGATAACTAGTTTCTCCTGCTCCAGAAGTTCACTCGTGTCGTGTGTGTTTGTTTTATTTTTGATTGCCCGTGGATTGTATACGGACACTAATTTATGTTGTCGCCCGTAGGGCGTGGATTAGTCCAAATCCGCATATCATAGATTTGGGTTTATGTTGATTTAAGGATCGTTGATTTGTTTTGAGATCAAGAACGACTTAAATATATACGAGCAGTTGGAGGCTCGGTTGGTTTTTTTTAAGGATACGTAAGTCCAATTTGAGACTAAGATCTACTTAACAGGGTGTTAAGATCATTTTTATTTCAGATCCAACAAGAGAGTATTTGGGCTCTGTTGTTTTAGTTTAAGAACGTTTCGGTCCCTTATTGCCGTTTTGGAGGCGAAGTTGTAGTTTGAGAACATTTCGGTCTATAGATCACCATTTTGGAGGTGAGGTTTTAGTTTAAGGACGTTACGGTCTGTTGTCGCCATTTTGGAGACAACGTTTAATTTTAGGACGTTTCGGTCTGTAGATCACCATTTTTGAGGTGAGGTTTTAGTTTAAGGACGTTACGGTCCGTTGTCGCCATTTTGGAGGTAACGTTTAGTTTGAGGACGTTTCGGTCTGTAGATCACTATTTTTGAAGGTGAGGTTTTAGTTTTAAGGATGTTACGGTCCGTTGTCACCATTTTGGAGGCAACGTTTAGTTTGAGGACATTTCGGTCCATAAATCACCATTTTTGAGGTGAAGTTCTAGTTTAAGGACGTTACGGTCTGTTGTCGTCATTTTGGAGGCAACATTTACTTTGAGGACGTTTCGGTCTGTAGATCACCATTTTTGAGGTGAGGTTCTAGTTTAAGGACGTTACGGTCCGTTGTCGTCATTTTGGAGGCAACATTTACTTTGAGGACGTTTCGGTCTGTAGATCACCATTTTTTAAGGTGAGGTTTTAGTTTAAGAATGTTATGGTCCGTTGTCGCCATTTTGGAGGCAACGTTTAGTTTGAGAACGTTTCGGTCTGTAGATCACTATTTTTGAGGTGAGCTTTTAGTTTAAGGACGTTACGGTCCGTTCTCGCCATTTTGGAGGCGAAATTCTAGTTTTTTGGATATCGTGCCCTCAAAGTCAATTATTGGATCGCAGGCACGTGATTGCAATGATCGAGGGAGGACCTATGCCAGAAGGACAGTCTTACTCAAGATGATAGTATGCTATCTGGTTTATCTTTATCATCATGTACATGTTTTAGGTGATATTACGGATTACTATTACACTTTGATAGAGCCCTTAGGATTCTTGCTTGACGGCCAGCAGTATGATGGTGGTCATATACGTGGGAGCTGGGGTCTATAAGCACATCCTTAAAAGGTCCCTAGTCGAGGGAGTTTCGAGACAAGGTATCGATACTCCAGAGTAGACTAGTGTATACGGGTCGAGACCCCGATGAGGGGCGGTGGCTGGTCTCACAAGCCATTGGTGTCAGTTGGTTCACCTAAGACGTATACAGGTGCTTATTGGGTTATGAGTACACCGGACAGGACTCGTAAGGAACATGCTAGTTGGTTTTATACCTAGCGTAAGATAACAGTTCCCTGGTGACATGTGTACAGGTTAGTTCATCGACCTGAGATCGTCATTTGTCTCGTGTGAGTTCCCACTGTGCTTTGATTACTACCCTACCACGGCTCAAAGGAGTCGTGCAAACAGGTTTTAATTGGGTACAGTCCCGAGCCACATGGAGGCAGTGAGCGGATCGGCAGGGGTTTCGTCTCTCCCGGTATTGGGGGTGAGATCGCGTTGTGTCTAGGAGAGCCATTACATGAAGTCCTTGGCCAAAGCACGAGATTTACTAGTAGGTATTCCAGTAGTATCTCAGGGTATTCTGGGCTATACTCTGACATGACTTGTACCGCTTTTGGGGGTCTGACTTTTACCAACCCCCTAGGCCCGACATGCGATACTCATAGACGAACGGACCAGACTGTACGAATATTGTCACTGACAGGCTCAGTAGGGTGTCAAGATGAGTTCGCTCATCAGCCTCCCTTTTGTCGATACATGGGTAGCCGTTACGTACAGCTAGTACCACCGACGTGCTTGTGGTTAAACCCACTGCCGGCGTATTGACGAGTCTTTAGAGTCCCCCACAGATAGTTTCCCAAGTTTCGGGCGAAACATTGTAGAGGCCGTATGGTATTATGGCAGGGTTCGATCATATACGTGCACTTGTACACGGATTATGATCGGACGGATCATACTAGTGGGCTTTGTTTTAAGCCGGATCCTAGTATTAGATTTGTTGGATTACTTTCGTCTCATCGCATTCGCATTCAGTCGGAATGCAGATGCAGGTATGTATATACAGGTAAGGGGCATCCTTGTTATCCGTCACGAGTTTACTTTAGATATTGCCGTATCTTTTTGTTGGACTAAACATTTTGGGTTAATGTTTATTTGGTGGAAATTGTGAGTGAATTTCATCATGAGGAGCAATTAATGTGGCATGTGCAATCTAGTGACTTATGGTCTCTTTTTTTGTGAACATGTCATGTTAATTGATGGATTGTTGTGTTGAAATGAGAGGTGGAGAGAGAGAGGGCAGCCATATGAGGTTGTTTTGCTCTTGAGATTATTATGCAAGCTCTCATTTTTCATTTGCAACACAACAACAAAAGCCTCTTCTTCTTCTTCTTCCTCTAGCTCACAAGTTCCACCATGGATTCATCTTCAATCTCCATCCATACACTCTCATGTGTTGAGAATCAATGGATACTTGAGACAAAGTTATCACACACATTCTCTACATCACCTTGGACATGTCGGCTAGCAAAATTCATGTCCGAGTTGCTTCAGATGAAGCGGGAGCCCGTAAAAAGACTCATTGATGTGGTGCCCTTCCGATGAGGAGACCGAAGATCGGAGATGCCGCGAGGAGCTTGGGATGGTGGCCAAAGACCGAAGGACACGGATCGATAGGTATAGCCACTCTCACTTCTTGGTAGTTTGCTAGTTTAGCGTTAATGGTTCGATCCGGTTCAAAGACTACGATAGCGCCGGTTTCCTAAAAAGTTTTTGTTTCCGCATTTGCCCTCGGATTGATGGCCGGGGCGCTACCATAGACTTACATGGTATCAGAGCCACGCCATTAAGCTTTACTAGCTTGTTCTAACGTGTTTAAAATATCGATCGATCGAAATTTCCAAATCGTATTTTCATTTCAGTGTGCTTGCTGTCGAATTTCAAAGTTGTTCAAAAAATTATTTTAGGTATCTTAAATATACATGCAGGCATATCTAAAGCTACAGAAAAAGTTTGGAGACCTACCTCCAAAATTCCACCGCAGAACCGCCGCGAAATGTCGCATTTGGCGGCCCTTCCGCGACCCTTTTTGGGCTACAGTGCCCCAATTTTTTTTTGAGGGTTTGGTTCATGGAAATATGATTCTTGCGATATATAGTTTTGGCCCAGTTTATTTTGAGTGCTGGAATTGTACTTGGGGCCTATTTCGGGAAGTTTTGTCGATCGGAATTTTAAATACGTTAGTTTACAGTACTTAAATTATATCTGCGACCGTGAATGTCATTCGAGCGGTAAATCTTATCTAATTGCTATAGTCTTTTTAGACGGGTTTGCAAACATGACATTCACGTTGATGTTCTGTGTTGTGCTGTGATGTTGCGGATTTGTCGTGGTGGATAGCTTGGTGCAATGTTCATACAGTTTGGTATTATTTGTACATTTGATACTGCGGGGCGAGCGTCCGACATGTGGACTGCCGTCACTGCGTATTTGTATATTATTCTTTTGAGGCACGACCGGGTTGAGGTCGATGCACCCGTTGTACATATTTTTCTTTTCTGTATTAGGATTACCCCACGGTGGGGTGCACGGATAGCCGGGTTCTATGGGCAACGGGCCCGCATCTCATGGCTTTGAGACGGAGGGGGATTCACTCTAGAATTGGCGGGCTATTCGCCGCACTCGTAGGGGGTATAGGTTGACCCAAGGAGGGGTGCTCAGGTTACCGGATTCCGTGAAGTGCTGGGTGGTCCATTCACTTTGTTGAAGGGGCTGCCTCGCTTCAGGTTTTGGCGGGTAACTTGCCGCGCCCGTAGGGGTCTAGGATTTCATTGCACAGGCTATCCACACGACCAGGGGAATGTCGGGTTTCAGTTGTGGCTCAATGAAACCCGGGGATCCCAGATTATCTGTATTGTTCTGTGATATTTATTACTTTTCTGTGATGTTGCATTTATCATGCCTGGAGCGATTATTATATATTGCTATATATATACTAGTAGATATTGTATATGTTTTACACCCGCGCTAGTCCAGTCCCCACTCTGTCGTTAGTTAAGTAACCTAACGGGTGATGACGGGACCCAGTGGCGAATGCGGATGGCATATACGTACATCATATTTTCGTTCTTTTGTGGTGTGATTAATTGATGGGACTGCGTTGATTCAGATCAATGCAAGGAAAACAAACCTATTCGGTGTTGTTGGAACAATTTTCAAAAGGGCTGTTATTGCAAGGACGTTCTCTTTTGTTTTGCACAGTGGTATTCGGTTATGAATATCCAGCACCTCATTCTACGAGGCAAGGGTCGAGATCCCTTCATCGGGAGTGACCCCTTGGACAGAATTTTGCGTCAGGGTAATAACTTCACTATAGTCGATTACTTTTTGCTTTGCATCGCGGTATTCATTTGGAATATCCCGCACCTCATTCTACGGGGAAAGAGCCGAGATTCTTTCACCGGGAGTGACCTCTTTAGCAAAGGTTTTCGCTACTATATTTTTGTAAAAAGCTATCCGGTTCCTTCAACGATATCAAGTTCATTACGTTAAAGGTTTTTCGCCAAAAACTATTCCGTCATTTCAGAAAGGTAGCACTTAGTATTCATGCTATGTATGTTGGCCTTCGTCAAGGCATAGTGTATGGTAGCTATTTGTTACTTTTCTGTTGCATAGATAGATGCGTTAGTTTGGGACAGCCGTACTACTATTTTGGCCTTCGTCAAGAGTATGTACGGGTGGGTTCAAATTAACCTGGATAATGACGGGTAGAACTTGACATGTGACTTATGATATGTTGGCTTTCGTCAAGGTCATAAGAGCATGGGCTAAAAATCATATCGGGAGTTTCTAAAGAAACTGAAACTTTCCAGGCATGCGCATACCTTCTGAAGTGTGATAACGTGAGTGGATTCCGTCACGTTATCATGAGATGATAGTTTGATCCCTATTCCCACTGATGAGTTGGTTTACTCCTCGGGTGATCCCGACTAATTCTTCTTTCAGGTTTGGTGGAGAATTTGAGGATACAGTGGGAGGCTTCCTGATTAGATAAAGTGATAACCAATCTGATCTAGGTTAGAGTGCACGCAGAGTATTTCTTTTCTCTCTCTCTTTGGCTATGACCATGGCCCGACCCTAGACTATGACTCAGTGACCAAGTTGACCGAACTTTCTTAAAACACTGGCTTTTGGATTTTCTGAGTTGCATACATCATTGCCACTCGTTCTTTTACCCTTTGCATTTCTCCAGAACACCCCGTATTATTACGAACATCCACTTCCATTGGATAAATCCATCGTATGGTTATATACGAACTCGAAGGAACTTGTTCCAGATTCGAGGATGGATTCTGGTTCTGGAGAGATTGAATAGGACTATTCAGTTGTCTTTTCCTTTTACCTTTTCTCAGGTTGTGAGGGCTCCTAGGATTAGGAGAGGGTACACCTATTACGCTTATTGGATAGTCTTCTTCCAAACCATAGGCAGGTGCCGAAAGGTGGGGAATGAAGAAAACCAATTAGCCTAAGTGTGGTGTACATAAGGTATTAAGTAAAGAAAAATAAAAGGATCAGAAAGAGGGCAAAGTAAATTGCAACTGCTATCATTCATGACAAAACTACATATTTCATCGCCACTCCTACTTCACCTTGGTATTTCTCCAGAACACCCCGTATCACTACGAAGATCCACAGTTATTGGATATTCCATCGTATGGTTATATACGAACTCGAAGGAACTTGTTCCAGTTCGGGGATGGATTCTGGTTCAGGAGAAATAGGAATAAGGTTTATTCAGTTGTCTTTTATCATCACCTTCTCTCAGGTTATGAGTACTCCTAGGATTAGGAGAGTACACCCATTATGCTTATTAGATAGTCTTCTTCCAAACCATAGGCTGGTGCCGAACGGTAGGGAGGGAAGAAAACCATTTAGCCTAAAGAGGTGTACAAAAGGTAACGAGTAAAGACAAATAAAGGGATTTGGAGAGATGGCAAAAAAATATACGGTTACAGTTGTGAATCTGATAATGGAAGAGGCATTACTAGGAATACCCGGATACCCCTTCGAAACATTTACATGTTTCAGTTTCACTGTATATTGTTAAAAGAAAACTGATTTTCCAATTAGCCCTTACTCTAGGGTATGTATTTACCAGGTTTGATTCTCACATCTGTATGGTTTTACAGATGATGAGTGGGAGTTAGTTATTGGGAATTAGGTGATCATCCTCATTATATCGGGATTCGTTGTAATTGGTGATATTTGAGGAAAATCACTTGGGTTTTTGCCGGACGGCAAATATTTGGTTTTGAATATCCGTTGTTATGCACCAATTTCAAACTGATATATCTGTACGTTTATTTTTATAAAGTGAGATATAACTTTTTGAAATTATGTCCATGACATTTACCTATATCAGTTGATGGTTAGGTAAGGAGTATTCAACAGCGGTGTAATTCTTCATAGCCATAGTACAATTTTCAACCTAAGACGTACAGGGTTTGAGTTATTAGACTCAGGGGACTTATACAGAGTATTGTATATTGTTCAGTGTCCATTAGGACAGAGGGGTTTGTCCTCGTACTATATTCTGTTTACTTATGACTTCTCTAGTTTTTAGACAAGTGTTTCGTAGAAATACAAGGTCTAAGTTTTGAGAAGTTATAGGTATAAGAGTAAAGTAGAGAACCACGTGTTGCAAGTATCAGGATTCTTCAAGGTAATCGAAGATGTAGATACTTATGTATGTTATTCAATTGATAGTAATGGTTTTGAGAACTTGCTTCTCTTTCTGGTTACTCATATCTGGATGTATTCCTAAGTTGAGTAATACTGATTGGCCTCTCTCCATTTAGTTGACATGCACTGGAGACAGCTGCATGATTTGAATCTGGTTCCAATTAAATCAGTGCCTCTGTTTCTATATTGGATATATAACGATTCATATCTTAACGATGTTAAGGTACGAGGAGTTGTCCGGCTTATGCTTAAAATCAGACTCTGGATAACTCAATGCACGTTTCTGTAATGGCAGTTTGTGGGTTGACCCGGGCTATGACGAGGGTTGATTTTCTACCATCTGGAAGATCAATAGTGATATTGTTCTTGACTCGCCACAGTTTTAATAAAATGGACTTTTTCAGAAAACGGTAGTGGGAGTATGGTAGGACTGGAAGTGATTCCAGAACCGCAAACGATTACTGAAAGTTTAATAGGACCTAAAGATTCAATCAAGTTTGACATTCCATTAGCCACTCTGCAGATATGGTGGGTAACCTCAGGCGCCCGAGAGGTACTTTGGTATCCTCAAGGACGGTGACAGGGAGGTTCTTGTTTACCCAGACTTGACACTACTATTGTTCCGGGCTGTGAGACCCGGCAGGAGGATGAGTATAGCGTCGTTCTAAACTAGCTTTAGAAGTGCACGTATATATATTATTCTGCCAGAGGGTTGTCGTAGTCAGTGGGAGCAGCGGAAGCATAGTGGACAAGTAGCTTATATCTATTTATAGACTAAAGCAGATATAGCGGAGATAGATCATCTATTTTTGATGTCACAGTCATAGGCTTTGACTTCATCAGAATAGGAGATGGATCTGTTAAGAAGGTAGTAGGGTGTGATGTCCTGGTATTTGGATGACATACACAGTGTAGGAAGTAAAATTCCTATCTATAAGGTTATACCGTGGTTGTCACACAGTGGTTTCTCCACATAGGATATGGATATTATATCAGATATTCTGATTACTAGATCTATGGTTTTAGATCTAGATTTGGGAAGTGTCCCAATCTGGGTACGTAGACAGTATGTTAGTAATATGTATGCCCTAAAGGCCATTATATGGATAGTGGAAACTTAGACATATTATCTATAGAGATAGATGACTTTCTTGCTCAAAATGATAGTACGCTATCTGGTTTACTTTATCTGTACATGTAGATTTAATCATTTACACATGTTGATAAAGCCCAAAGGATATTTGCTTGACTACTGTGATTATGATGCGGATCATACTAGTGGGGCACGTGTAGTCTGTAAGCATATCCTTGAACTGTTCCTAGTCGAGGGTGTATCGAGACAGGGCATCGATATTCCAGAGTAGACTAGCGTATGCTATTCTTGTCCCATATGATGGGCGATGGATGATCCCATATCCATCTGGTGAGGATACACCAAAGATTGTATGCGGGTACTCAGTGGAGACTGGGTACACTGAACGGACTCGCAGAGAACTCCTATGTGGTATTATATCTATCGTCGGATAGCAGTTCTCAGGGAACACTGGTACAGGTTAGTCTGTAGACCCGAGATCGTCATAGAGTCTTGTGTGTCCTCCCACTATACTTTGATCTCCACCCTACCACAGCTCTACTGAGTCGTGCAAACAGGTGGTCTTTGGGTACAGTCCCGAGGCGCATGGAGGCAATGAGCGATAGGAGGGGTTTCGTCTCTCCCGGTATTGGGGGTTGATGTTGTGCTATGCTAGATTGGCTATAACATGAAGTCCCTGGCCAGGGCTGCTGAGATTTACTGATAAGAGTTATCAGTAGTTTCTCAATCTGTTATGAGCCATACACCAGCATGACTTATTGAGTTACTGGGGTCGACGATACCATCCCTAGACTCGATATGCAGCATATCTGACGAAGAGACCGGACTGTACGGTAAGTGTTGCCAGTTGGCTCGACGGGAGTTTTTACAGCTTCGCTGGTTTTCTTCTGATCGTTTCAATACCCGGGTGGCCGTTATGTTTAGCTGACCTCTTGCGGCTTGTAGATGTTTGATATGATCATCATCTACTGCTGGCGTATTGACGAGTCTTAGAGTCCCACAATGAAGTTTCCTGGCTCAGGCAAAACGATGTGGTGTGCATATGAGATATGCGCGGGACCCGATTAAATACGGTTATGTGATAACGTATATTTATCGGGCATTTTCTATTTGACGGATCGTATGAGATATGACCGGTTTGGTAAATCAAGTGTTGATTTAACTAATTACATTTAGATTAATTCTTTAAGTAAATCCTTTTGTATGCATGCATGTATGCACATGATGATGTGCATGGACACATACATGCATACATAGTATCATGGTTGTTGATACAAGAATGATGGCAATATAAGACTTATATTGAAGCTTTTAATTTGTATTTATCATTTTAAGTTAATGTAAAGAATATCCACTCATGCTCCTTTATTCCTTAGTGGGTAAGCTTTAATTAACTTAATGAAAAGAATTTCCACCCATGCTTAATTCTTTAGGAAAAGAATTTCCACTCACAATTATGGTGGTAATGGAATAATGGTGATTATTCCTTTCTTATCACTATAAATAGCTTCATATGTGATATGAAACATACAATGAAAAACCAAGAGAAAAATTGTGAACAAGGGTGTGAAAACTAGTTGTCATATGTGATATGATAGAAAGCTCAAGCCACCATTATCTTCTTCTTCCTCTCTAGATTTCTCTCTTGAGTGAAGATTGACAAAAGAAAGGATTTCAATTGAAGAACATAAACCATATCATCATACTACACACATCTAGCCGATTTGTGTAGGGTGTTTACTCTACTTCGTTTGCGAAACAAGTAAGGTAAGGAGCTTTGGGCAAAGGGACTTCGGGTGGATCATCGTGGACAAGGAAGGCTTCCATCGATCCGTTACAAACTCTCATAGTGCCAAGGAGTCACCGAGGAAGATCTACAAAGGTTGTAATCTTTCCTCTTAGTGATAGTTTTACAATTGCATGTGATGTTTAGTTGTATGAATCCCTAAAACTTCTAGTTTCGATTCTTGTCGGGTTAACTTAACACCTCTAAAATTTTGATTATGGCATGTGTGATGCTACCGAACCCTTGACGAGGTGCTAGGCCGGCCCTTCAGTGGTTTCAGAGTCAAGCTAGAGCTTTAGGCGATGCGTAGGCGATGTTAAACGTCCGATCGAACCACGAAACACCAATTTGGACCGCTCTCTGGAAATTTTTTGAAAATTGGATTTTTCCATATTAAAAGGTCTTAAAAAATTCAGCAGGCTTTTCTATGAATTACCATATAAAAATTTTTCAGTGATCTCACTAAAGCGCCGCAGATCCGCCGCATAACCATGCTTTGTGCGGCGTTTCTGCGGCCGTTTTGGGGAATTAGGAACAGTGTTTTCTACAGTGCACCCGTATGTGATAGTACATGCCTCTGAGATATTTAAAACTCACTCAAGTGTTGAGTGTTCTGGAGATATATTGGATTTTGTGATTCGATTGGAAAAGTTTAACTTCGTTCAGATTTTCAGATTTTTAGAACGTGTTAAAATGTTTGAACGAATATTAGAAACACAGTTTTTTCCCGTATTGGAAAAATTCCAAGTGTTGGATTTTTCCCTAGTTCAAAATCTTCGAAAAACATGCAAGCGTATTTGTGGACACTCTAGAAGAACATAACCTTAACTCGATTATGTGACCGTCAAAACTATCACCGAACCTTAGGGTTTGTGGTAGTTTAGCGTTGCCACATGTGAGGCGTTGGTTTGGCCCTTCTACGGTTGGTCCATAAGGGGCTGTGGCATGTTCTAGAAATTTTTGAACTCGGCTCAAGTGTTGTGCAGTTTGGGAAATCTTGGGTGTTTGTTTATTCGATCGAAAAGTTTAACATTGTCTATTTATCTGAAATGTGATACAATATGTGGAATTCATATAGTTCGGCATGAAATACGAAGTATGTGATATTTCGAATTTATGATGTCTAAGGTGATTGTGGATTCCAAATGTTGTAGTTTTTCATTTTATTTTCTGCGACCGTAAGTGTAGTATGTGGTGTATCGCCGTTTTCGTTGCTATACGTCAACGACAATCGGGATACGCATACTTACTTACGTTGATGATATGAGATATTATGTGTTGCTGAGATATGATGAGTAGGATTGTCGCGACTGAATAGCCGGGGGTTTTTATGTGAGATGAGAGTTTTATTTTTCATTCATGTATAAATCAATTGTATATTATTTACTTTTCCGCATTAGGATAGACCCAAGGAGGGGAGCACAAGTGACCGGGTTCTAGGGTTCAGTGGGAGGCCATCTCGAGGAGTCGAGACCGGGTCTCCTAAACTCTAGAATTGGCGGGATCACTTGCCGCTCTCGTAGGGGTCTAAGGGTGTGGGCTTGGCTATTCATCACGACCGTGGAATCCGTATTTTCTATTGTTGGCTCGATACAAAATACGGACATCCTAGATATCCTTTTATATGCTTCTGCTGTTGATATTCTGTAATGTGATTACTTAGTATCTGAGACGAATGGATTATTATTATATATATGATATATAATAAACGTTGCTTATATTTTACACCCGCGCTAGTCTAGCCCCGCTATGCCGTTAGTTAACCTAACGGTGCATAACGGGACACTGTGGCGAATGCGGATGGTATAAGTATACGTTCTATTCTGTGATGGCTTAGGAACTTAAATGATGGGATCACATTAATGAGATTAATGTAAAGAAAAGAAACCTAATGATGTTGCAGAATCAGATTTGAAACAAACTCGGCTTTTTATGAAAAACGCAAGTTTCAAGAAGATGCGGAGCTTAAGCCACTCCTTTTCTTAACCGTTTTGATTCTACAACGAGATCAAGTTCAAAGCGTTAAAGGTTTTCTTAAAAACCATCCGCAACCCTCCGTCATTTTAGGAAGTAGAGTACTTAGTATTCGTGCTGCGTATGTTGATTATAGTCAAGGCGTAGTGTACGGTAGCTAAGTGATGTCTTCCTACAAAGCATATGATGCGATTAGTTAGGACATTCATGTGATTATGTTGATCATAGTCAAGGGTCATATGGGTGGGTCTAATTAATCACGAAATGACGGGTAGAATTTGACTAGTACTTATGATATGTTGACCATAGCCAAGGTCATAAGTGACTAGGGGTAAAAACCATATCGGGAATTTCAAGAGTTGAAATTTGCAATGAGATTGCATACCATCTATGTGATAGTTGGATCTCGATCTCACTGTGAGTAAGTGTTACTTCCAGGAAAATTATTCCTGGCTAGTTTTCTTTTCAGGTTTTGAAAGAAAATTTGATTAAAAGCAGTGGGAGACATTGATTAGATAAAATAATAACCAATCTAATTCTTTGAAAGAGCAATTCGCTAAGTGTATCCTTTTCTCTCTCCGAATGGCAGTTACAGATGTCAGGACTTAAGCTTCTACTTGAGAAAAATAAACTGACAGGACCAAATTATAAAGAATGGTTGAGGAACTTAAACATTGCACTCTCATATGATAAGGTATCATATGTCCTCAATACGGAAGCCCCACCCGTCCCAGGACCTGAATCATCTGTCGCGGATAGAGAGATCCGAAAAACTTGGGAAAATGACTGCAACACGGCCAAGTGCCTCGCGCTCGCTTCTATGGACAATGTCCATCAGAAGCAACACGAGAATATGGATGTGCAATCCATCTTTCTTCACACAAAGGAGTTGTATGAAGAGCAATCTCGTACTTTGAGATACGAGGCATCTAGAAAGCTGTTTCAGATGCGAATGGCCGCTGGTGCATCAGTTGGAGACCATGTTTTGAAAATGATTGGTCTTATTGAAGAACTTGAGGGACTGGGATGGACTATGGATAATGAGCAATATACGGATATTGTTCTACAGTCTCTCCCCCCTGCCTTTGCTCCGTTCATAGTAAATTTCAATATGAATGGTTTGGAGAAATCATTGCCTGAACTTCTCAATATGTTGAGAAGTGCAGAGAACACATTGAAAATGGCAAGGACTCCCGCTCTGCTTGCTGGGCCATCTTCCTCTTCATTCCCAAAAGCTAAGGCCAAGGGAAAGAAGAAGAAGAAGTCTATCACACAGAAAGGAGGAGTTAGAAAGGCGAAGGGGAAAGACAAAGCCGGGGCTGTGGGAAGCAGGAAAGGAGAATGTTTCTACTGTAAAAAGTCAGGACACTGGAAACGCAACTGTGCTGAATATCTTGCTGATCTCAAGAAGAAGAAGCATGCTGATGCTTCCACTTCAGGTGTGTTTGTAACTGAAAACTGTTTTTCTTTAAACTCTGCATCCTGGGTATTGGATACCGGTTCTGGTTCTCACATCTGCAATTGTATGCAGGGATTGAGAAATAGTAGAGTTTTAAAAGTTGGAGATCATACTCTGCGGGTTGGAAATGGTTCCAATATACATGCTGTATCCGTGGGAGAGTATCATCTAGGGTTGCCTTCAGGAAGTATTTTGGTTTTGAACCTGTGTTATTTTGTACCAAGTATGCTGTGTAACATAATATCCGTTTCTTTGTTGGACAATGAAGGATATCATTTTATGTTGCAAAATAATGTTATGAACATTAACCTGAATCAAGAGTTGATTGGGTTTGGTACACTAAATAACGGTATTTACATCCTGAACCAACACACAGTTTTAAATATACAACATACTAGTAAAAGAAAGTTTTCAGATATAAATGAAGCTTTTCTTTGGCATTGTAGACTTGGTCATATTAATGAAACAAGACTAAACAAGCTACATAAAGATGGATATTTAAATCCGTTTGAATATAAATCTTATGCGACTTGCCAGTCTTGTATCAAAGGTAAAATGACCAAAACTCCGTTTAGTGGACACGGAGAGAGAGCTGGTGAACTCTTAAGCCTCATACATAGTGATGTATGCGGACCAATGTCTACACTTGCAAGAGGTGGTTTTTCATACTTCATCACTTTTACTGATGATTTCTCAAGATTCGGACACGTGTTTTTGATAAAGCACAAATCTGAAGCTTTTGAGAAATTCAAGGAGTATAAACTTGAAGTAGAGAAGCAAACAGGCTTGAGCATCAAGAAACTTCGATCGGATCGAAGTGGAGAGTATTTAAGTACAGAGTTTCTAGACTTCTTAAAAGAGAATGGGATTCTCTCTCAGCTCACTCCTCCTTACACACCGCAGCATAATGGTGTGTCAGAACGGAGGAATCGGACCCTATTGGATATGGTACGATCCATGATGTGTGATGCCGAGTTACCGCTTTCCTTTTGGGGACATGCATTGGAGACAGCAATGTATCTATTGAACAGGGTGCCAACCAAGACCGTGTCTACCACTCCATATGAGATGTGGAATGGAAAGAGACCATCTCTTAAAAGGTTTAGGATTTGGGGTTGTCCGGCTTTTGTTAAAAAGCAGAATCCAGACAAACTCGAGACACGATCGGTCATATGTAAATTTGTGGGGTATCCAAAACATTCGTATGGATATCTATTCTACCACAAAGAGGAACAAAAGGTGTTTGTTGCTCAGCATACCACATTTTTGGAAAATGAGTTCTTTACGGAAAGTACTAATGGCAATGTGGTAGAACTAGAAGAGGTTCTAGAAACACAAATTACTCAGGAGGAATTGGTTGAAACTGATGTTGCAGTAGAACTTCAAGAACCTCAGCCGCTCAGGAGGTCTAGTAGAACTTCTCACCCACCGGAGAGATACTATGGGTTTCTCATAAATGGTGATAGAGAAGATTGCATCATGGATGATGATGACCCTACTAGTTTTCAGCAAGCTATCATGAGTGGTGACTCAGTGAAATGGCTGGAAGCAATGAGATCCGAAATGGAATCAATGTACACCAACAAAGTATGGACTTTGGACGTTGCACCTCCTGGGATAAAACCCGTTGGGTACAAATGGATCTTTAAGAGAAAGATTGGTGTAGATGGACAGGTGGAGACCTATAAAGAAAGGCTTGTAGCGAAAGGTTTTCGTCAAAGACCAGGCTTGGACTATGATGAAACTTTCTCTCCGGTAGCAATGCTTAAATCCATTAGGATCCTACTTGCTATTGCTGCTCACTATGATTATGAAATCTGGCAGATGGACGTGAAATCTGCATTTCTAAATGGTGATTTAGAAGAATGCGTTTTTATGGATCAGCCAGAGGGCTTCATTGATAATGGGAGCAGCGAGAAAGCATGTAGATTGCTTAAATCCATTTATGGATTAAAGCAGGCCTCAAGGAGCTGGAACATCTGCTTTGATGATACAATCAAAGAGTTTGATTTTGTCAGAAATGAAGATGAACCATGTATTTATAAGAAGATTGTAGGGAGTACTGTCACATTCCTCGTATTGTACGTGGATGACACTCTCCTGATAGGAAATGATGTTCCTATGCTACAATCGGTCAAACTATTCTTATCACAAAGGTTCTCCATGAAGGACCTGGGTGATGCCTCGCGCATTTTGGGCATTAGGATCTATAGAGATAGATCCAAGAGGTTATTGGGACTGTCCCAATCAAAGTACATAGACACCATTCTAAAGAGGTTTAGTATGGAAGATTCCAAGCGTGGTGCCTTGCCTGCTAGTCATGGAATCACTCTCTCTAAGAACTTCTGTCCGAAGACTGATGAAGAGAGAGCTCGCATGAGCATTATACCCTACGCTTCAGCCGTGGGATCTATAATGTATGCGATGTTGTGTACTTGCCCTGATGTGGCTTATGCACTGGCTGTAGTAAGCAGGTATCAATCCAACCCAGGGGAGAAACATTGGATAGCAGTGAAGAACATTCTTAAGTACTTGCGAAGGACTAAAGAATTGTTCTTGGTGTATGGTAATGGGGATCTCCAGATGGAGGCCTTTACCGATTCAAGCTTCCAAAGTGACAAGGATGACAGTAAATCAATCTCAGGGTTTGTATTTACCCTAAATGGAGGAGCGGTTAGTTGGAAGAGTTCCAAACAGGACACCGTTGCAGACTCCACGATGGAAGCTGAGTATATTGCTGCAAGTGATGCTGCTAAGGAAGCCGTCTGGATGAAGAAGTTCATTGCGGAACTAGGAGTAGTTCCAACCATTGTTGATCCAATACCATTGTATTGTGATAATAATGGAGCTATAGCATTAGCAAAAGAACCAAGGTCCCATCAGAAATCCAGACACATCCTAAGGAGATATCATCTGATCCGGGAGATAGTTGATCGCCAGGAGATCGAGATTCGGAGAGTAGATACAAAGGATAACACAGCGGATCCATTCACCAAGGCACTACCACAGCCTCAGCATGAGCGACTGTTTGAAATGTTGGGTATGAGATACGCCAATAACTGGCCTTAGTGCAAGTGGGAGATTGTTAGTAATATGTATGCCCTAAAGGCCATTATATGGATAGTGGAAACTTGGACATATTATCTATAGAGATAGATGACTTTCTTGCTCAAAATGATAGTACGCTATCTGGTTTACTTTATCTGTACATGTAGATTTAATCATTTACACATGTTGATAAAGCCCAAAGGATATTTGCTTGACTACTGTGATTATGATGCGGATCATACTAGTGGGGCACGTGTAGTCTGTAAGCATATCCTTGAACTGTTCCTAGTCGAGGGTGTATCGAGACAGGGCATCGATATTCCAGAGTAGACTAGCGTATGCTATTCTTGTCCCATATGATGGGCGATGGATGATCCCATATCCATCTGGTGAGGAGACACCAAAGATTGTATGCGGGTGCTCAGTGGAGACTGGGTACACTGAACGGACTCGCAGAGAACTCCTATGTGGTATTATATCTATCGTCGGATAGCAGTTCTCAGGAAACACTGGTACAGGTTAGTCTGTAGACCCAAGATCGTCATAGAGTCTTGTGTGTCCTCCCACTATACTTTGATCTCCACCCTACCACAGCTCTACTGAGTCGTGCAAACAGGTGGTCTTTGGGTACAGTCCCGAGGCGCATGGAGGCAATGAGCGATAGGAGGGGTTTCGTCTCTCCCGGTATTGGGGGTTGATGTTGTGCTATGCTAGATTGGCTATAACATGAAGTCCCTGGCCAGGGCTGCTGAGATTTACTGATAAGAGTTATCAGTAGTTTCTCAATCTGTTATGAGCCATACACCAGCATGACTTATTGAGTTACTGGGGTCGACGATACCATCCCTAGACTCGATATGCAGCATATCTGACGAAGAGACCGGACTGTACGGTAAGTGTTGCCAGTTGGCTCGACGGGAGTTTTTACAGCTACGCTGGTTTTCTTCTGATCGTTTCAATACCCGGGTGGCCGTTATGTTTAGCTGACCTCTTGCGGCTTGTAGATGTTTGATATGATCATCATCTACTGCTGGCGTATTGACGAGTCTTAGAGTCCCACAATGAAGTTTCCTGGCTCAGGCAAAACGATGTGGTGTGCATATGAGATATGCGCGGGACCCGATTAAATACGGTTATGTGATAACGTATATTTATCGGGCATTTTCTATTTGACGGATCGTATGAGATATGACCGGTTTGGTAAATCAAGTGTTGATTTAACTAATTACATTTAGATTAATTCTTTAAGTAAATCCTTTTGTATGCATGCATGTATGCACATGATGATGTGCATGGACACATACATGCATACATAGTATCATGGTTGTTGATACAAGAATGATGGCAATATAAGACTTATATTGAAGCTTTTAATTTGTATTTATCATTTTAAGTTAATGTAAAGAATATCCACTCATGCTCCTTTATTCCTTAGTGGGTAAGCTTTAATTAACTTAATGAAAAGAATTTCCACCCATGCTTAATTCTTTAGGAAAAGAATTTCCACTCACAATTATGGTGGTAATGGAATAATGGTGATTATTCCTTTCTTATCACTATAAATAGCTTCATATGTGATATGAAACATACAATGAAAAACCAAGAGAAAAATTGTGAACAAGGGTGTGAAAACTAGTTGTCATATGTGATATGATAGAAAGCTCAAGCCACCATTATCTTCTTCTTCCTCTCTAGATTTCTCTCTTGAGTGAAGATTGACAAAAGAAAGGATTTCAATTGAAGAACATAAACCACATCATCATACTACACACATCTAGCCGATTTGTGTAGGGTGTTTACTCTACTTCGTTTGCGAAACAAGTAAGGTAAGAAGCTTTGGGCAAAGGGACTTCGGGTGGATCATCATGGACAAGGAAGGCTTCCATCGATCCGTTACAAACTCTCATAGTGCCAAGGAGTCACCGAGGAAGATCTACAAAGGTTGTAATCTTTCCTCTTAGTGATAGTTTTACAATTGCATGTGATGTTTAGTTGTATGAATCCCTAAAACTTCTAGTTTCGATTCTTGTCGGGTTAACTTAACACCTCTAAAATTTTGATTATGGCATGTGTGATGCTACCGAACCCTTGACGAGGTGCTAGGCCGACCCTTCACAGTATTCTAAAAGTGTTTTAGAATGGACGACTCCTGGCACAGTAGTATACCTGCAGATGATAGAGTCACCCTCTCTAAAGGTGTCTTGCAGACTAAAGTGGAGAGGGATGCACATGATTGGTGTTAGTTATATATATGCCCTAGAGGCCATTACTGTACATACGTTGTATATTGTAGTGGATGCTTGGACATATATAGGGAGGACTTTCTTGCTCGACATGATAGTATGCTATCTGGTTACTCTTTATCTTAACATGTACTCTGATTGTCTCTATGTTACATGTTGATAAAGCCCTTAGAATGAGTACTTGACTACCAGGACTATGATGCAGATCATACTAGTGGGGAAAGTGTAGTCGCCAAGTACATCCTTCAAATGTTCTTAGTCGTGGGAGTACCGAGACAGGGCATCGATACTCCAGAGTAGACTAGCGTATGCGCTTCTTGACCCATATGATGGGCGATGGATGTTCCTATATCCATTGGTGTTTGACATCAGAGAAGGTATACGGGTGCTCAGTGAAGACTGGGTACACTGGACGGACTCGCTGAGAACTCCCAGATGGTATTATACCTCACGTCAGATGGCAGTGAAACTCTGGTGACACTGGTACAGGTTAGTCTGCAGACCCGAGATCGTCATAGAGTCTTGTGTGATCCCCACTGTGCTTTGATTTCCATCATACCACGTCCAAGAGGGTGTGCAAAAAGGTGGATTTTGGGTACAGTCCCGAATCACATGGAGGCAATGAGCGATAGGAGGGGTTTCGTCTCTCCCGGTATAAGGAGTTGATGTTGTGCTGTGTTCGATTGGCTATAACTGGAAATCCCTGGCCAGGGTTGCTGAGATTTACTGGTAAGTGTTATCAGTAGTTTCTCGAACTGTTATAGACCTCATATCGACATGACTTATCAAGCTACTGGGGTCTGACGTTTACCACCCCTAGACGAGATATGCGACATATCGGACGAAGAGACCGGACTGTACGGAAGTGTTACTGGTTGGATTCACGGGAGAATGTACAGGCTTGCTTGTTTATCTTCTGATTGTTCAATACCTGGGTGGCTGTTACGTTTACCTGACCGCTTGCAGCTTGTGGGTGTTTGATATGATCATCACCTACTGCTGGCGTATTGACGATTCTTTAGAGTCCTACACAGAGGTTTCCTGGCTCAGGAAAAACGGAGTAGGAGCACGTATGTGATATGTGCGAGACCGAGAATAATACGTGTATGCGATATCGTATTAGATTCTCGCGATATGAGATATCGGCCGGGTATATGAGATATAGCCGGGTCATCGGATCAAGTGTTGATTCGATGAACTGATACAGATTATATTATTCGGTTATTTGTGAAATAGCCGGATTATCGGATCAAGTGTTGATTTGATAATTTAATGTATAATTATATATTTGATATATTAAATTACATTAACTAATATAAGCTCACTTAAAAATTCTTTTTCTCACTCGGGTAATACATTGATATATATGTGATATATGTTAATTGTATTATTTTATTTTGTTACAATAAATATTGTATATGTGATATATAATATTGTAACAAGTTATGATTACTAATGCAACATGATTTGTGGAGATTAAATATGATTAGGGTTTGATTTGGGTTAGCACTTTCATGAAGCTTCTAGAAGCTTTATGTTTTGTTTTAAGCAAAGATATTTTGTTATGATATTTTGAAGATATTTACTTAACCCAACCCAAACCCTTAACCATGGTTTATTCTCTACAATGGTTAAGTCTTTTGTTTCTTAACCAAGGGTTGATTGGTAACCATAACTAATGATTTCATTATTCATCACAAATGAATTTGCTTCATCTTCTTCTTCTTCCTCTTGAAAAAACTTTCTCGCTTTTTGAAAAGTGATGATAATGAGTGAGAAATTGAAATAAAAGAGTGCTAAATTCCTACTTCATCATCCTCATCTATTCTAGCCGCTTAGATTAGGGTGTTTGCTTTGCTAATACTTGATTAGCAAAGCAAGAGCTTGGGTTTGAGTTTCTTCAAGGTAGATCTTCTTTGTTATTGAAGATCGGAAGCAAGATTGCATCTTTCTCTTCATGGAGCCTCTCTAGAGTCCGTGTACTCAATGATCGCAGCGAAGAGACCTCAACACGGAGCTTTAGAAGTGAAGGAACGGACTACAAATGTTGTAATCCCAAACTCTTAGAAGTAAAGTTGTTTACTTGCTTTGTTTCGCCTAATCTCTAGTCTAAGATCTTGGTTAGGTTTGTTCGGCACATGAAAAATTTAAATCGGGCATGGTTGATGCCTTGTAGAACCTTATGACTGTGCCTAGTAACCCTACAGTGGTATCAGAGCCAAGCTAGAGCTTTAGGCGAAGTCTAGACGAAGTTTAAAGTCCGATTGAACCCCGAAACGTCGCAATACACCCCCTCTCTGGAAATTTTTTAAAATATTGATTTTTTCTGTATTAAAAATACTCAGAAAATTAAGCAGGGAATTCTAAGGATAACTGTAAAATACGACCACCTAATTCCATTAAAGTGCCGCGGAACCGCTGCAATACCATGCATTGCGCGGCGGTTCCGCGGCCGTACATGGATATTAGGGACTCATTTTTCTACAGTAACATCCGTAGGTATCTCTACATGCTTCTGGAAATTTTTAATATTTCTCAAGCGTTGAGTTTTCTGAAGATTTTTTGTATTCGTTGATTCGATCGGAAAGTTTAACTTCATTTAAGTTTTTCGGGGTAATTTAGAACGTGTTAAAAAGTTCGAACGTATATCAATAACTCACTTTTTCCCCTGCCGGAAAATTTCCAAGTGTTGGATTTTTCCCTTAATTAAAGAACATTCATAGTCGTGCAAGTAACGCGGTGGACCCTCTAGAAGAACACAAACCTTAACTCGATTATGTGACCGTCTGAACCGCCTCTAAACCTTAGGGTTTGGGGCAGTACGGCGTTGCCACATGTGAGGCGTTGGTTTGACCCTTCTACGGCTGGACCATTGGTACTGTGGCATGTGATGGATATTTCTTGAACTCCGCTCAAGTGTTGAGCTATTTGGGAAATCTTGGGTGTTTGTTTATTCGATCGGAAACTTTAACATTATCTATTTATTTGGAATGTGATACAATATTTGGAATCCACAAGTAGTTATGAGATAACTAATTTGAATGTTATAAATCTAGCAGTTTAGTCTCATTTGATCGGTTGCCACGGGATTTTGATGTGATCAAAAGTCTGTCGCAATCACGTAGTATACGTGGATACTCGCCGGGTAAACTTAATAGATAGCCACGCCCCATAGCCCCGACCAAGTGACTGTAGGAGAACCCCGTCGTCAAAAGCATCCGTTCGGGTGATCGCGGCAGCGGTGTTCCGCCTTAGTGCACTTCGTCGACGGCATCCGGAGGTGCGGCCGTCTACTAAAGTTTGCGACGAGCATTCGATCAGGATATCGGAAATGTTGTTGAATTGCCCGACTAAATATTGAAAAGTGTTTTCGATATTGAGACTAAAATGCGGGGTTTATAATTGTTAGGCATGAGATGTCTAAGGAATTCATTTGGTTAGGCATGCGATGTTTAAGAAGGTTGCGGATTCCAACTGTTGTAGTTTTACACTTTCTTTTTTGCGACCGTAAGTGTAATATGTGGTGTATCGCCGGTTTCATTGCTATATATCAATGACAATTGGGATACGCATATTTACTTACGTTGATGACATGTGATGTTATGTGTTGCTGTGATATGTTATATTAGATCGTCGCGTTTTGAATAGCCGGGGGTTTTATGTGGGATGAGGTTTTTTATTTTCAATCATGTAAAATTCATTGTATGTAATATTCTTTTATTGGTGCACTTCTGGGCTGAGGATGATGTTACCATTGTATATTATTTACTTTTTTGCATTACGTAGACCCAAGGCGGGGAGCACAAGTAACCGGGTTCTAGGGTCCAGTGGGAGACCATCTCGAGGAGTCGAGACCGGGTCTCCTAACCCTAGAATTGACAGTGTTGCTTGCCGCTCTCGTAGGGGTCTAGGGGTGTGGGTTTGGCTATTCATTGCGACCGTGGAATCCGCGTTTTATACAGGCTCGCATAAAACACGGAAATCCTAGTATATCCAATATTTCATATGTTATCTTCTGCTGCAATGTTCTGTGATGAGATCATATTACTGTCTGAGACGAATGTTTATATTATATATATGAGATATATGTTATATTGTTGATTTCGTTTCAAATGTGATGCTTGTGAAGCATAATAAAATGGGAGTTCATTAATGAGATTAATGAAACTAAAAGAAACTTAAAGATGTTGTAGAAACTTGTCTCAAAAACAGGTAGATCTAGTTCTTGCTTTGCATAGCGGTATTCCTTGTAGAATATCCAGCACCTTATTCGATAAGGAAAGAGCCGAGATCCCTTCACCGGAAGTGACCTCTTTAGCGAAACTAGCAGATGCTACAAACTCGGTTTGTCTTTTGATTGTTTTTATAGTTTTTGCTTTGCATAATGATATTTATGAAATATCCTGCACCTTATTCGATGAGGAAAGAGCCGACGATCCCTTCACCGGGAGTGACCTCTTTAGCAAAACTAGAAAAGGCCTAAAAAACATTCCATTTAAAATAACTCGATTCTACAACGATATCAAGTTCATTACGCAAAAGGTTTTCTTAAAAACCTGTCGTAGCTCTCCGTCATTTCAGATAAGTCCTACTTAGTATTCGTGCTACGTTTGTTGACCTCCGTCAAGACGTAGTGTGCGGTAGCTGATTGGTATTTATCTGCTGCATATGATGCGATTGTTTTAGGGTAGTCGTGCGGACTTGTTGACCTCCGTCAAGGGTCGTGCTGGTGGGTTTAATTCAATCAGGAAATGACGGGTAGAACTTGACTAGCAGCCTGTGGTTTGTTGACCTCCGTCAAGGTCATAGGACGCTAGGGGTAAAATATTATTGGGAATTTCAAGAGTTGAAATTTGCAATGAGATTGCATACCTTCTATGAGATAGTTGGATCCCGATACCCGCTGCGAGTAAGAGTTACTCCTGGAAGAGTTTTACACATTACAATTAGCCGATCAAGTAGGTGTATAGAAAGGTGTCAACGGGGTTACGTCCCTGGGAAAACGAGATTTATTTTAATTAGGTCCGTGCGAAAGCACGGGGAACCTCCCTCAAAGTACCGGCACTGGCCTGACTGAAAGATTGGCGAACTTGTAGGGTGTAATTAATCCCGGCTAGTCTTTCCTTTTAGGGTTTGAAGGAAGATTTGACTAAAACAGTGGGAGACATCCTGATTAGATATATTAATAACCAATCTAATCTTGCAAGAGCATACGCTGAGTGTTTTCTTCTATCTCTCTCCAGGTAGCGACCATGTCACGCCTTAATCAAGATAATAATATGGATGTATTGACCAAACCCGCTTGTTATACTGCGCTAGGGAATGTTGGTCCCGCTCCAACTCATAATTGTTATAAGACAGAGCAGGAAATATGGGATTATCAGAATTCCCGTGCCGCCCAAATGAAGAAAGTTCATGCTGATGCATCTTCTTCGGGTGTGTTCATTACCGAGAACTGTTTCTCAGTATCCTTTACGTCCTGGATATGAGATACCGGATCAGGATCCCGCAAATGTAATTTGTTACATGGGCTACAGATAGGTAGAGAACTGAGAACGGGTGATAAGTTTCAAGAGTTGGAAATGATGCAAGTGTTGCAGCCAAGTCTGTTGGCAGTTATCACCCTGTATTACCAGAATACATTGATTCTGAATGAATATTATTAGATACTGAACCTGATATACAACATCATATCAGTCTCTTTATTAGTAAAGAAGGATATAATTTTGTATTGTTGGATAATGTTTTGTACATTTCCTATTTCAAGAGTTGATCGGTTCAGGCACGTTATCTAAAAGCATAGACGTTCTAAATCAAACCACAATTCTTAACGTACAGAACACACACAAGAGGAAGAGTTCAGAAATGAACGAATCCTTCTTGAGGCATTGTAGACTAGGTCATATCAATGCGACCCGACTAGCTGAAGTTACATAAAGATGCATATTTAAATTAGTTTGGATTTACATCTTGTAAAACTTGTCAGTCATGTCACAAAGATAAGATGACCACAGCTCCGTTTATTGGAAACAGAGAAAGAGTTAGTGAACTCTTGGGATTGATACATGCTGATGTATGAAGGTCCCCTGTCTACACATGCCAAGACCGGTTCTTTGTACTTCATTACATTCACTGATTATCTCTCAAGATCCGGACATATGTTCCTGTTGAAACACAAGTCTGTAACTTTTGAGAAATTCAATGAATATAAGTTAGAAGTAGAGAACCAAAAATGGGTATAAGTATTATGTCCTTTGATGAGATCAAGGAGGAGAATACTTGAGCACGGAAATCCTGGACTATTCTAAAGGAGAATGAGATTCTCTCTCAGCATTACTCCTCCGAATACACCACATCACGTCGGTGTATCGGGGCGGAGCAATCGCACCCTATGTGATATGGTGTGCTCTATGATGAGTACTACTGAGTTGCCTATTTTCTTTTGGGGTTATGCACTTGAGAAGTTGCATACCTATTGAATAGGGTTCCAACCAAATCAGATTCCTACCACTCCATATGTGATATGGTATGGGAAGAGCCCATCTCTTAAAGATATTAAGATTTGGGGTTGTCCGGCCTATGTCAAAAGCAAAATCCGGACAAGCTCGAGGCAAGGTCAGTTCTGTGGAAGTTTGTTGGATATCCCAAGCATTCGCAAGAGAATATCTTCTACCACACCGAGGAACAAAAGATGTTTTATTTCTCGGCATACCACTTTTTGAGAAAAAAGGAATTTCTTGTGAAGAAATTAGGGGTCATAGGGTAGAACTGGAAGGAGTTCCAGCTATACAAACTACAGCTGATGATTTGGTAAACCCGGAGGATTCAATAGTTTCCAACGAATCTCAGCCTCTCCGCCGATCTGGTAGAGTTCCTCATCCACCTGAGAGATACTTCAGTTTCTCTATGACAGTGGGAGAGAGGATTGCATCATGAGATAATGACCCAACTAGTTTCGAGCATGCCATCAGGAGTGGGGACTCTGTAAGAATGGCTGGATGCTTAGCGATCTGAGATGGAATCCTTATACACCAACAAAATATGGACTTTGGTTGCTTTTTCTGAAGGGTTAAATCCCCATCAGGAGCAAGTATATCTTGAGAAGATTACTTGGTGTACATGGAAAAGTTGAGACTTTCAAAGCTATGCTTAAGTCCATCCAGATCCTACTTGCCACGGCTACATACCATGACTACGATATCTGGCGGTTGGGTATCATGACTGCTTTTCTAAATATTGATTTGGAAGAGAGCGTCTATAAGTACACATCCAGAGGGCTTCGTAGACAGTGGGATCAGCGGAAACGTGAGCAAGATGTTTTATAGGATAAATCAGGCATCGCGGAGTTGGAACGTCTGTTTTGATGTAGTAGTCAAAGAGTTTGACTTCATCAAAATGGTAGATGAACCTTGTATATACAAAAAGGTAGTAGGGAGTATGGTGGTGATCCTCGTATAGTACGTGGATGACATACTCTTGATAGGGAAGGAGTTTCCTATGCTACGCTCGGTCAATCTCCTCTTATCACAAAGATTCTCTATAGGATCAAGGTGATACCTCCTAAATCCTGGGTTATGGATCTATGAGATAGATCTAATTGGATGTTAGGATTCTCACTAGTTGTAGTGAGATGGTATCAATCGATCCTGGGGAGAATCACTGGAAAGGTTCCAGGGTGATAAGGACGACTAAATGTCAGTCACAGGCATTGTCTTTACCCTCAATGGAGGGACGGTATGTTGGAAGAGTTCCAAGCTAGATACCGTGACATACTAGACGATTAAAGGCAAGATACATCGTTACCAAGGATGCTACCAAAGAGGCAGTCTGGATATATATATATATATATATATATATATATATATATATATATAAGTTCATGAGATGAACTTCGTTCCTGCCATTGTGTGACAATGGAGTTGTGGCTTATGCCTAGGAACCCCCGTCCCATCAGAGATCCAGACATATTCTTAGGCAGTATCACCTGATCATGGAGATAGTTGATCTCCAGGGAGATCAAGGTTAGGAGAGTAGACACAGAGGACAACAGCGCGGATCCACTCACAAAGGCCTATTTTCCAGTAGAGACTTTTATGAGATGGTTGAGTATGGGATACTTCAACCACAGCTTATTGTTGGGAATGCGATACCACAACAGATGGCCCTAGTGCAAGTGGGAGATTGTTAGTTATATGTATGCCCTAGAGGCCATTACTGTACATACGTTGTATATTGTAGTGGATGCTTGGACATATATAGGGAGGACTTTCTTGCTCGACATGATAGTATGCTATCTGGTTACTCTTTATCTTAACATTTACTCTGATTGTCTCTATGTTACATGTTTATAAAGCCCTTAGGATGAGTACTTGACTACCAGGACTATGATGCAGATCATACTAGTGGGGACAGTGTAGTCGCCAAGTACATCCTTCAAATGTTCCTAGTCGTGGGAGTACCGAGACAGGGCATCGATACTCCAGAGTAGACTAGCGTATGCGCTTCTTGACCAATATGATGGGCGATGGATGTTCCTATATCCATTGGTGTTTGACATCAGAGAAGCTATACGGGTGCTCAGTGAAGACTGGGTACACTGGACGGACTCGCCGAGAACTCCCAGATGGTATTATACCTCACGTCAGATGGCAGTGAAACTCTGGTGACACTGGTACAGGTTAGTCTGTAGACCCGAGATCGTCATAGAGTCTTGTGTGATTCCCACTGTGCTTTGATTTCCATCATACCACGTCCAAGAGGGCATGCAAAAAGGTGCCTTTTAGGTACAGTCCCGAATCACATGGAGGCAATGAGCGATAGGAGAGGTTTCTTCTCTCCCGGTATAGGGAGTTGATGTTGCGCTGTGTTCGATTGGCTATAACTGGAAATCCCTGGCCAGGGTTGCTGAGATTTACTGGTAAGTGTTATCAGTAGTTTCTCGAACTGTTATGGACCTCATATCGACACGACTTATCAAGCTACTGGGGTCTGACGTTTACCACCCCTAGGCGAGATATGAGACATATCAGACGAAGAGACCGGACTGTACGGAAGTGTTACTGGTTGGATTCACGGGAGAATGTACAGGCTTGCTTGTTGATCTTCTGATTGCTCAATACTTGGGTGACTGTTACGTTTAGCTGACCGCTTGCAGCTTGTGGGTGTTTGATATGATCATCACCTACTGCCGGCGTATTGACGATTCTTTAGAGTCCTACACAGAGGTTTCCTGGCTCAGGCAAAACGGAGTAGGAGATATGTGCGAGACCGGGAATAATATGTGTATGCGATACCAAATTAGATTCTCGCGATATGAGATATCGGCCGGGTATATGAGATATAACCGGGTCATCGGATCAAGTGTTGATTCGATGAATTGATACAGATTATATTAGTCGGTTATTTGTGAAATAGCCGGATTATCGGATCAAGTGTTGATTCGATAATTTAATGTATAATTATATATTTGATATATTAAATTACATTAACTAATATAAGCTCACTTAAAGATTCTTTTTCTCACTCGGGTAATACATTGATATATATGTGATATATGTTAATTGTATTATTTTATTTTGTTACAATAAATATTGTATATGTGATATATAATATTGTAACAAGTTATGATTATTAATGCAACATGATTTGTGGAGATTAAACATGATTAAGGTTTGATTTGGGTTAGCACTTTCATGAAGCTTCTAGAAGCTTTATGTTTTGTTTTAAGCAAAGATATTTTGTTATGATATTTTGAAGATATTTACTTAACCCAATCCAAACCCTTTATCATGGTTTATTCTCTACAATGGTTAAGTCTTTTGTTTCTTAACCAAGGGTTGATTGGTAACCATAACTAATGATTTCATTATTCATCACAAATGAATTTGCTTCATCTTCTTCTTCTTCCTCTTGAAAAAGCTTTCTGGCTTTTTGCAAAGTGATGATAATGAGTGAGAAATTGAAATAAAAGAGTGCTAAATTCCTACTTCATCATCCTCATCTATTCTAGCCGCTTAGATTAGGGTGTTTGCTTTGCTAATACTTGATTAGCAAAGCAAGAGCTTGGGTTTGAGTTTTTTCAAGGTAGATCATCTTTGTTATTGAAGATCGGAAGCAAGATTGTATCTTTCTCTTCATGGAGCCTCTCTAGAGTCCGGGTACTCGATGATCGTAGCGAAGGGACCTCAACACGAAGCTTTAGAAGTGAAGGAACGGACTACAAAGGTTGTAATCCCAAACTCTTAGAAGTAAAGTTGTTTACTTGCTTTGTTTCGCCTAATCTCTAGTCTAAGATCTTGGTTAGGGTTGTTCGGCACATGAAAAATTTAAATCGGGCATGGTTGATGCCTTCTAGAACCTTGTGACTGTGCCTAGTAACCCTACAATTGGCATATCACTTGCTTAGGCAATTGAGTCAATCATGAGATGTCAAGTACCACACCAGATGTTGTTTTTGCACTAGATACAATAAGTTGATATTAATCCAATCCTGAAGAAGCGTTCGGAAGCAGTTTATGAACATAAGCGGATTTTCTAGAGATATGATAACAACAGCCTCTTTTGGGAGACAGTTATCATTCCAGGCTTCCAAGGTGACCTGGATGACAGAGTGACTGTTAGAGTTATAGTTTTCCCTTTGACGAGGGGTAGTAGTTTGGACAGGTGATCTAAGCGGACACTGAGGGAGGCATGACGCAGGATACTGATTAAATTCAGTTGACGATACAGTCTAAGAAGTTTGGATTTGGAGTTCATTTATGAACTAGGTCCCATCAGATATCCAGACATATTCTAAGACAGGTATTTCTCATTTCGGGAGATGGCTTTCTCCGCGAACTTGAGATTAAGAGAGACATAGAAAGAAACATCAGAGCGGATCCACTCATTGAGGCTATTCCTCGAACGCAATTGTTTCACAAACGGGTTTTGTGAGACTGATCAGTAGAGGAGTTGGGTGTTCGGTATCATACGGGCAGTGAGTATGCGACATCACAATAATTAGCCTTGAGTGCAAGTGGGAGATTGTTGGATATAGTGCCCTCAAAGTCAATTATTGGATCGCAGGCACGTGATTGCAATGATTGAGGGATGACCTATGCCGGAAGGACAGTCTTACTCAGGATGATAGTATGCTATCTGGTTTATCTTTATCATCGTATGGTTTATCTTTATCATCGTATGCATGCTTTAGGTGATATTACAGATTACTATTACACGTTGATAGAGCCCTTAGGATTCTTGCTTGACGGCCAGCAGTATGATGGCGATCATATACGTGGGAGCTGGGGTCTATAAGCACATCCTTAAAAGGTCCCTAGTCGAGGGAGTTTCGAGATAGGGCATCGATACTCCAGAGTAGACTAGTGTATACAGGTCGAGACCCCGATGAGGGGCGGTGGCTGGTCTCACAAGCCATTGGTGTCAGTTGGTTCACCTAAGACGTATACAGGTGCTTATTGGATTATGAGTACACCGGACAGGACTCGCCGGGAACATGCTAGTTGGTTTTATACCTAGCGTCAGATAGCAGTTCCCTGGTGACATGTGTACATGTTAGTTCATCGACCTGAGATCGTCATTTGTCTCGTGTGAATTCCCACTGTGCTTTGATTACTACCCTACCACGGCTCAAAAGAGTTGTGCAAACATGTTTTAGTTGGGTACAGTCCCGAGCCACATGGAGGCAGTGAGCGGATCGGCAGGGGTTTCGTCTCTCCCGGTATTGGGGGTGAGATCGCGCTGTGTCTAGGAGAGCTATTACACGAAGTCCTTGGCCAAGGCATGAGATTTACTGGTAGGTATTCCAGTAGTATCTCAGGGTGTTCTGGGCTATACTCCGACATGACTTGTACTGCTTTCGGGGGTCTGACTTTTACCAACCCCCTAGGCCCGACATGCGATACTCATAGACGAACGGACCGGACTGTACGGATATTGTCACTGACAGGCTCAGTAGGGTGTCAGGATGAATTCGCTCATCAGCCTCCCTTTTGTCGATACATGGGTAGCCGTTACGTACAGCTAATACCACTGACGTGCTTGTGGTTAAACCCACTGCCGGCGTATTGACGAGTCTTTAGAGTCCCCCACAGATAGTTTTCCAAGTTTCGGGCGAAACGTTGTAGAGGCCGTATGGTATTATGGCAGGGTTCGATCATATACGTGCACTTGTACACGGATCATGATCGGACGGATCATACTAGTGGGCTTTATTTTAAGCCGGATCCTAGTATTAGATTTGTTGGATTACTTTCGTCTCATCACATTCGCATTCAGTCGGAATGCGGATGCAGGTATGTATATACAGATGAGGGGTATCCTTGTGATCAGTCACGAGTTTACTTTAGATGTTGCCGTATCTTTTTATTGGACTAAACATTTTGGGTTAATGTTTATTTGGTGGAAATTGTGAGTGGATTTCATCATGAGGAACAATTAATGTGGCATGTGCAATCTAGTGACTCATGGTCTCTTTTTTTGTGAACATGTCATGTTAATTGATGGATTGTTGTGTTGAAATGAGAGGTGGAGAGAGAGAGAGGGCAGCCATATGAGGTTGTTTTGCTCTTGAGATTATTATGCAAGCTCTCATTTTTCATTTGCAACACAACAACAAAAGCCTCTTCTTCTTCTTCTTCCTCTAGCTCACAAGTTCTACCATGGCTTCATCTTCAACCTCCATCCATACACTCTTATGTGTTGAGAATCAATGGATGCTCGAGACAAAGTTATCACACACATTCTCTACATCACCTTGGACATGTCGGCTAGCAAACTTCATGTCCGAGTTGCTACGGATGAAGCGGGAGCCCGTAAAAAGACTCATTGATGTGGTGCCCTTCCGATGAGGAGACCGGAGATCGAAGATGCTGTGAGGAGCTTGGGATGGTGGCCAAAGACCGAAGGACACGGATCGATAGGTATAGCCACTCTCACTTCTTGGTAGTTTGCTAGTTTAGCGTTAATGGTTCGATCCGAATTAAAGACTACGATAGCGCCGGTTTCCTAAAAGGTTTTTGTTTTCGCATTTGGCCTCGGATTGACGGCCGGGGCGCTACTGTAGACTTACATAGTTTGGGGATATCTCGATCTGTCATGCCCCGCTTCCCAGTATACGGGCTGAGGACGCGACGAGGCTGCTACGTATTTACTGTGAAGTAAATACGCTAAGCGTATCTAAGCAATATAAAAGTAAATGCATAAGAGACAAGATATAATAAAACAACAACTTTATTTATTCACATTCTTTTTGTACAATGCATGGAAAAGTAAATATATCTGATAGAAAGCAATGCCTAAACAATGGCATAACAGAAAAGGAAAGGTATTGAAATAAAAGTGTACAATGAACTAAAGATCTGGGTCTTCAACAAAATGGTCCAAGTCTTCAGCGCTGGGCTCGATCTCTGACGTGTCCAGATCACCTGACGACATTCAAAGAAGAAAGAAGAGAATATTGTCAGCGAACAGATCGCTCGGTAAGTTCCAAAGATAGGGGAGAAATAGAATAGACAGAAAGAGAGATAGTTTTTAAAGTTGTATTATATGGTTAACGTTGTTGTTTGTAGCTTGGTACAGAAGATGCCAGTGTATACGAGAGGTGTCCCACTTACACCGGAGATTTTGGTAACCCGTAGTACAAGGCTCCGTCGATAATACCACGGAATAACGACATGGATGTAATTACGTCTCAAGTGACCACCTCGTGCCACCTTTAACATATTCCATACCAGTCTACCCTTTTATAACCCCGTAGTGTTTATTGTATTGAATGTATTGATTGTACGTAATGTATTGTGTTGTATTGTCTGGTATTGTAAATTGTATTGCAACTTGTATTGTCTTGTAATATAGATTGTATAATTGGATGAATTGCCGAAACCATGATATCAGTAAATGGATGTAACTGAAGAATCATATAAATGGATGTAACTGTAGAATCATGTAAGTGAATGTATATACATGGTTCGGTTCAAATTGTATAATCATGAAGAGTTTAATTGAAAAAATGTATTAAAATGTAATAAAAGTGGAGTAATTGAGGTATTAAGAGGTCTCTAGAAATGGTCTGAGGATAAAATTTTGCAGGTGTACAGGGGAGATGAAAAGACACATTTTTCATGTTGGGTCATCGCCGGAATCGGCCGACTCAACCGTGACTCAGTCGAAGGCCTGAGTCGGCCGAGTTGGCCGATTTCCGGCCGAGTCAGGCGGCCTGAATCCCCCTCGACTGTTCATCTATCTTCTGGCAATGTTACATTTTTGGGTGTAGTGGGGGTTTTTGTGAGATATGCACGTGTAAACCCTTGGTATTCTAAAGGTTCAAAATAAAACAATATTAAAAAATAATGTGGGGTATGGGATTTGAACTTTGGTGGCTTGGTTCAGCAGTGCAAGGTATTACCAATGAGCCACAAGCTCCTTCTTGCTATGAATTAGCAAAACAATTATTTAACTTGTGCTCAGGCAAAAGTACCCATTTCTTTAAAATTTGAAAAATTTGCACAGAAAGTTGTACAGGGAATTTGGGGTTGTTACATTCTACCCTCCTTAAAAAAAATTCATCTTCGAAATTTGTAAAAGGAAAGTGTAACAGATTCAAGGAAAGTTTGGGGACTGAAGTACTAATAGTGTATGAAAAATAACAATGTGATGAAAGGGTTTTAAAATGTGAAAGAGTCTTACTAGTGTTACCTTGGTCAACTGTCTTGGCTTCTATGGCTGCTAAGGTGTAAGCCTGTCGCCGTGGCACGTTCCTCCTAGCTGGAGGCATATTCCTTTGTCTTCGAGGCATGTTCCTCAGTGCCTGGAGGAATTGGCGATTTGGCTGTGCAGGAAATCCACGTGGAGGTGGTGCTAGGAGTGCAGGACGAGTTGCAGGAGCCTAGATAGTTGGCTGCTGCGGGTAGTTGGTGGGTGTGTGCGCTGAGTTGCGTCTATAAGGACAGTTTCCAATTCCGTAATTGGATGCGCCACAAACTAAACATAGGCCTTTAGTGTGCCTACAGTCCTTCCACAAGTGTCCTTCCCTCTTGCAATAAAAGTAAAAATTGGGACTTGGCTGATCATTGGCTTCTTCCAGTCTTCTGAGTTCAACAGTTGGCCTTGAAGAGGCTCCTCTTGCCATCTGATTAGCAGGGCGCTTCACTCTGGCAAATTGAGGTCTGCCCTTCTTCTTTACCACTGCCTCGTATTTTTGGGAAGCCTTCAAAGCCAAATCATGGGTTGGGAAATCCCCTATAGCTAATGCAGCTTGGATTTCTGGGTCCAACCCTTGCTGAAATCTTCTAGCTCTGATCTCAGCAGTCGGTATGAGATGGGCCGCAAACCTGTTACGGGCTTGTGTTAGCTGTGTAGTATGTGATATTAAAATCAAACCTTGAGACATATCTTACCGACTGAGCATGGTGAACTCAGCGTCATATTCATCTACTGACTTGGTCCACATTAAACCTTGTTGAAGATGGATGAACTGCTGTTCCATGTCGAACCTGGCAGTCTCAGGGAAGTACTTAGCGTCGAACATGTCTCGGAAAGTATTCCATTCGATAGGTTGGTCAAGACGGCTTTCTTCCACCTTCTACCAGTTCCGTGCATTGTCCGTGAGCTGTAATTTTGCCACACGAACCCAAGCTATTTCTGGCACTTGTGCCGCTGCCAAATCATCTTCTATACTTTGTGCCCATTCTTCAGCTTCTAGTGGGATTCCCTTTCCGGAGAACTGTTTGGGATGTAAAACTCTGAATTGCTTTACCACAAGTGCTTCAGCTTCGGGACGGTTCAAGAGCTGCTGCTGTCCCTCTAAGAGGCTGCAGATTGCCTCAAGCAGAACCGTTTGCTCGTTGGGTGGAGCAGGAACGGCAGGTGTGAGTGGTAGTGGTGGAGGTGTGTTATTGAAGTTGGTGCTTGTATTGTTTGGGGAATCCTTAACCTTTGAAAGAAAGATTTAGGTTAGGACAGATTCAAAATATATGGAATGATAAGATTCAAGGAACATGAATTGTAAAGAATGTTTTAGTTGCTGTTTCTTGTGTTATATTGCTTAGGTTTGTTCACGCAGAACAGAACTGCATGGTAGGGTTTCATACAGCTCTGACCTGCATGGGTCACCAACAAAACCTGTCACGCCCCGCTTCCTAGTATACGGGCAGAGGCCGCGACGAGGCCGCTACATATTTACTGTGAAGTAAATACGCAAAGTGTATCTAAGAAATATAAAAGTAAATGCACAAGAGACAAGATATAATAAAACAACAACTTTATTTATTCACATTCTTTTTGTACAATGCATGGAAAAGTAAATACATCTGATAGAAAGCAATGCCTAAACAATGGCATAACAGAAAAGGAAAGGTATTGAAATAAAAGTGTACAATGAACTAAAACTCTGGGTCTTCAACGAAATGGTCCAAGTCTTCAGCGCTGGGCTCGATCACTGACGTGTCCAGATCATCTGATGACATTCAAAGAAGAAAGAGGAGAATATCGTCAGCGAACAGATCGCTCGGTAAGTCCCAAAGATAGGGGAGAATAGAATAGACAGAAAGAGAGGTAGTTTTTAAAGTTGTATTATATGGTTAACGTTGTTGTTTGTAACTTGGTACAGAAGATTCCAGTGTATACGGGAGGAGTCCCACTTACACCGGAGACTTTGGTAACCTATAGTACAAGGCTCCGTCGATAATACCACGGAACAACGGCATGGATGTAATTACGTCTTAAGTGACCACCTCGTGCCACTTTTAACATATTCCGTACCAGTCTACCCCTTTATAACCCCGTAGTGTTTATTGTATTGAATGTATTGATTGTACGGAATGTATTGTATTGCAACTTGTATTGTCTTGTAACATAGATTGTATAATTGGATGACTTGCGAAACCATGATATCAGTAAATGGATGTAACTGAAGAATCATGTAAATGGATGTAACTGTAGAATCATGTAAGTGGATGTATATCCATGGTTCGGTTCAGTCAAGTTGTATAGATTGAATATATTGAATATCTTTGAATATCGTCAGGTGATCTGGACACGTCAGAGATCGAGCCCAGCGTTGAAGACTTGGACCATTTCGTTGAAGACCCAGAGTTTTAGTTTATTGTACACTTTTATTTCAGTATCTTTCCTTTTCTGTTATGCCATTGTTTAGGCATTGCTTTCTATCAGATGTATTTACTTTTCCATGCATTGTACAAAAAGAATGTGAATAAATAAAGTTACTGTTTTATTATATCTTGTCTCTTATGCATTTACTTTTATATTGCTTAGATGCGCGTAGCGTATTTACTTCACAGTAAATACGTAGCAGCCTCGTTGCGGCCTCTGCCCGTATACTGGGAAGTGGGGCGTGACAGGTTTTGTTGGTGGCCCATGCAGGTCCTTAGGGTAATTTATAGAACTTGAGAGGGTTTTATGTAAAAATACTTTTGTATACTTTTCAAAATACTCCCCAAGTATTTAGTTATCGTCTTTAGAGTTATCATGAATGTAGATTTTATAATTGTGATATTTCTAGTGAAAATATCCTAAATTCATAATAAAGGGTATTTATTTGTAATATTGATTTGTATGGAATTCGTGGTATTTTAATGTAAAGTGATTCTTGTGATTTTTGAAAAGAGTTGGAATATATATATTATTACAAAATAGATATTTTAATGTTACTTATATATATATATATTTATAAAAATAATTTTAATATATTATATTTCTAGAAATATCATTTTTCTTAAGATGTCGTATTTTAAATCTCTCGAGACCGAACCTTGCGGAGGTCTGCATCTCGCACTACTAAGCCCGAGGATGTGCGATAACCCGCACCATCCCGAACGGGTTCCCCAAATGGGTTGTAGCGGCGCTTTGCAAAGATTTGTGTAAAATATTAATCTTTTAGAAAACGGTTTTATTAGTAATGGTATTTATTTGTAAAGATGTCTTTTTTCCATATTCTATGTTCCCAAAAGTATTGTGCTATGTTGCATATGAGTATGTGAGGAGGTAGGTCATTACCTCATGATATACTTAAAGGTATAGCAAGTTTATGATGGTTTAAATGTCGAAATGAAACTGTATAGTATTTAAATGAAAAAGTACGATAAAATGGAAATAGCAATTTCTTTTGATATGGAACTTGTTCAATATGATTAGTTAGTGTTTAATAGTCAACATGTAAGGGTTTAACAAGATTGTATTAAAGAAAAGTGAGAGTTTTAGAAAAAAACCGAATCGGAAATCGGATTTGCTCCGATTCCGTCGGGTTTTGTAATTCCGTATTTTTAGAAAAAGAATAAAGAAGAGGGATGGGGACTTACGGGTTTATTTAACATAGGAGAGGAATGGGAGACGAGAGGAGTCGACGGTGCGTCGTTTCGTCGCCGGGATCTCCTAGGGTTGTCGCCGGAAATTTGCCGGAGCTCCGCCTCCCGCTTCTTCCAAAGTACACTAGAGTTTCTAGGGATTTCTTGAGAGTTGGCTCAGAATTTTAGGGTGAGGGTGTAGTGTTTAGGGATGGTATTTATAGGGTTAGGCTAGAGTTACGATAGATGAAGAGTTTAATTGAAAAAATGTATTAAAATGTAATAAAAGATGAGTAATTGAGATATTAAGAGGTCTCTGGAAATGGTCGGAGGATAAAATTTTGCATGTGTACAGGGGAGATGAAAAGACACATTTTTCATGTTGGGGTCGTCGCCGGAATCGGCCGACTCGGCCGTTACTCGGCCGTGTCGAGGCCGAGTTGGCCGATTTCCGGCCGAGTCAGGCGGCCTGAATCCCCCCTGATGGTTCATCTATCCTCTGGCAATGTTACATTTTTGGGTGTAGTGGGGTTTTTTGTGAGATATGCACGTGTTAACCCTTGGTATTCTAAAGGTTCAAAATAAAACAATATTAAAAAATAATGTGGGGTATGAGATTTGAACTCTGGTGGCTTGGTTCAGCAGTGCAAGGTATTACCAATGAGCCACAAGCTCCTTCTTGCTATGAATTAGCAAAACAAATATTTAACTTGTGCTCAGGAAAAAGTACCCCTTTCTTTAAAATTTGAAAAATTTGCACAGAAAGTTGTACATGGAATTTGGGGTTGTTACACGATCTGTTGATCACTATTTTGGAGGTGGGATTTTTGTCTAAGGACGTCTCGGTCCGTTGTCTCCATTTTGGAGGCAACGTTTAGTTTGAGAACGTTTCGGTTTGTAGATCACCATTTTTGAAGGTGAGATTTGATTTAAGGTGTGCACGTCAGCCTGGGAAGTGCACACAAAAGCAGTTGGTTGTCGGGACCCGCCACCTCTCTGAAAACGTTGAGGAATTACAACGACATGTATCAGAGATATGGAGAGATGTAACCTTGAACCAAGTCTCACTCATTAGGGGGAAGAACAGGTTGGAGCTTAAACTCCTAACTGCTGAAAAAGGCTTCTTTGCGTTCGTGCACGTGCGTCGCACGTGTTGGGTGCACGCGCGTCGCACTTGGCGGGCGCACGTGCGTCGCACGTGTTGCGGACTTGGCGGGCGCACGTGCGTCGCACGTGTTGCGGACTTGGCGGGCGCACATGCGTCGCACATGTTGCGCACTTGGTGGGCATACGTGCGTCGCACGTGGCACTTGCGCATAAGGGGGCAGCTAAGGCCCTAGTTTGGAGAACCAAGCTCCTATGGAGAACTAAGCTCCTTTGAGGATTGAATCCTCGCACGACGGGTGCACGTGTGTTGCACGTGGCGCATATGCGCATTATAGAGGGGGCAGCTAAGACCCTAACTTGGAGAACTAAGCTCCTTTGAGGATTGAATTCTCACACGGCGAGCGCACGTGCGTTGCACGTAGCGCACATGGCGCTTGCGCATATGCGCATTATGGGGGGCAGCTAAGACCCTAACTTGAAGAACTAAGCTCCTTTGAGGTTTGATTCCTCGCACGTGCGTTGCACGTGGCGTACATGGCACTTGCGCATATGCGCATTATGGGGGGAAGCTAAGGCCCTAACTCGGAGAACTAAGCTCCTATGGAGAACTAAGCTTTTTTGAGGATTGAATCCTCACACGGCGGGCGCACGTGCGTTGCACGTGGTGCACATGGCGCTTGCGCATATGCGCATTATGGGGGGGGGGCAGCTAAGGCCCTAACTTGGAGAACTAAGCTCCTTTGAGGATTGAATCCTCTTTTTTATAAGAAGTATCCCCTCTTATTTATAAGGGAGTGGTAGAGAAAGGATTTCTTTTTTTCCCGATGTGGGACTAAAAATGTATCCCCGTGTAGTAGAGCATTACTTAGATTACACGTGCATAACACATTTGCTCATAACTTTTGATTTCGGATGAATTATGAGGCCCATAATATATCAAATCGAAGGATTTTTCGAGACACTTTAGATACCATCAGAATTTAGCTGTTTCTCATTCGGGAGTTTATCAAAATACAGCCCGGAAAATACTGGTTTGTATTTTCTTAAGCGTATCGCTGTCATTTGATACCTTGAGCTCTTTTGCGCAGATATTTTTAGCGGGAACAAATGCCCCCCGCTACTTTGCCCACATAGGTATGTATGTGGATTAATTAGTGCAGAGTAATACATAGCATATGACCGGTTTCGGGTTGGTATATAATTTTTAGAATTTCGATCTGAGAAAATAGCGAGCGGACACAAACGTCGTCATCTATCATTGGCACAAATCTCAACTCTTAAGGGATATAGTTCCAAACCCTGAGGCCCATAAGCTGCACACTTTTGTTTCTTTATGTCTTAATCTGACGTGAAGTAGTTTATATACCCATTTCGGAGTTTGTAGTTTATTCACTCGTTTTGGAGTCTCTAGTTTATGAACTCATTTTCGGAGCTTGTAGTTTATTCACTCATTCCGGAGTTTTTAGTTTATGGACTCATTTCGGAGTTTGTAGTTTATTCACTCATTCCGGAGTCTCTATTTTACGGACTCATTTCGGAGTTTGTTTAGTTTACCTCCCTTAGGGTTGTAGGCAAACCTGTCCTACCTTTACAGTTAACCCATGCTCTTTACGACAGAGGTCCGTTAGGGTCTGTGGCACTAGGGATTTTGCCCGTCGTACCATCGCGTTGGCTGATGCATCCCACGATATGTAGACTTTACGCTGCTGTTCGAGTAGCCCTGCGACTGTCGTACCTCTAATCCTTTCGGGGGCTGGACAAGATGTCTTCAAGTAATCTGCTTAGGTCATATTACCGTCGAGAGAGCAAGCAGTAGGAATTTTGCCATGCCGCTTTTTACTTGAGGTTAGGTTCAGTTTGGGAGCCCCGATGAGTCATAACCACTCCACACCAGTGTGGGATGATCTCCGATAGTCTTTCGGGTTTTATTTGAGTTGCCGTCAAGACCTTGAAGCTTGGAATTTAGCCTTCGTTTCCTTTGTCGACACTGCGTCTACTGTAATGAGATGAATGTCGAGGTGATCTCTAGGTTGTTTTGTGAACCGTCGAGACTTGGAACTAGGGACTTTGCCATGGCTCCGTTTTGTTTTGACCCTAGGGTCGTTTGTTGACGTTGCGTCTGCATCTTGCTGGAGTGAGAAGGAACGCCATTGTTGACACTATGAGTGTCGAGGTGGTCTCTAGGTTTTTTTGTGAACCTTCGAGACTTGGAACTAGGGACTTTGCCATGACTCCGTTTTGTTTTGACCCTGGGGTCGTTGGTTGACGTCGCGTCTGCATCCTGCTGGAGTGAGAAGAAACGCCGTTGTTGACACTGCGTCTGCTGTAATGAGATGAGTGTCGAGGTGGTCTCTAGGTTGCTTATGAACCGTCGAGGCGGAACTAGGGACTTTTCCATGGCTCCGTTTTGCTTTGACCCTGGGGTCATTGGTTGACGTCACGTCTGCATCCTGCTGGAGTGAGAAGGAACGCCGTTGTTGACACTATAAGTGTCGAGGTGGTCTCTAGGTTTTTGTGAACCGTCGAGGCTTGGAACTAGGGACTTTGCCATGGCTCCGTTTTGCTTTGACCCTGGGGTCGTTGGTTGACGTCGCTCTGTATCCTACTGGAGTGAGAAGGAACACCATTGCTGACACTGCGTCTGCTGTAACGAGACGAGTGTCGAGGCCGTCTCTAGGTTGTTTGTGAACCGTGGAGACTTGGCTCTCCCTTTGACGGAGCCAGGTGGAAAAATATGGTTCCCTTTTTGTTTGTGTCCATGGATTGTATACAGGGGTCGATGTGGACTCACCTGCAGGGCAAAAGTTTCATTTTTTTTGTTTCCACGATGCTCTATCATTTCAGCTTTTTATATCGCGAAAGTCGCGATTGCCCAACCATTTCAGTTTTTTATCGCGGTGCCCAATCTTTTCGGCTATTTTTTTACTCGCTGCTTTTTATTGCGGGTTGCCCAAACATTTCGGCTGTTTTTATATACATATATTTTTGCTCGCTGATTTTTATTGCGAGTTGCCCCATCATTTCAGCTATTTCATATGCATTTCTTGCTCGCTGATTTTTGTTGCGAGTATGGAACTTGGATCCTGACACTGATTCCGGCATCAGCATCGCTGCGGCTGGGATATTGCCAGGAGTGAATCATCATTTGCGTTTGTCGATTTGAACAAAGGTGGCTTAGCAAACAGGGTTAGGATCCTTTCGACTAAGGCTTTTTGACTTTACGAGCCGTAAGCGTCTCATAAAGGTATTTCTCCCTACAAGTCGTGAGGATCTCGTAGGTGTATTTTCTCCTTGGAAATCATGGGGATCCCTAAGTGTTTATTCTCTTATAAGTCGGAAGGATCTCATAAGAGTATTTTCTCTTTATAAGTCGAGAGGACTTATAAGTGTCGTTCACCATATGAGGACATTCTTCATAATTGGTGGGACTTGGTGGGGGAAATCGTTTATTTGTGCCCATGGATTGTATACAAGGGCCAATATCAGACCACCTGTAGGGCAACTTGGGGGATACGACGGCTTAAGAACAGGTCCAGGTCCCTGTAGCTTAAGGCTTTGAATCCTATGAGCTGTGAGGGTCTTATAGAGGAGTTCTTCTTACGAGTCGAGAGGATCTCGTAAGTGAAGAATTTGTGAGACTGCGCCCTTTTAGGTTTTCACAAACTCGCCGATAGCCCTGCTATTTTTACTCACGGCGCCATTTCGGGTTTTCATCCGTGCCCATTTCGCTTGTGGACGTACCATTTTTTTAACAACAAGATGGCGCCCTTTCAGGTTTTCACAAGCTCGCCGGCAACCCTGCCGTTTTTACTCACGACGCCCTTTCAGGTTTTCATCCGTGCCCATTTCGCTTGTGGACGTACCTTTTTTTTACTTGGGTTGCAGTTTTTGCCGTTGGAGCTTTGATTGCAACATAGATCCCAAGCGAAGATATCGCCGTATTTGGGGCGATGCGCCATGTTTGAGGTGGAGCACTAGTTTAGGGACATTTCAGTCCATTGCCGCCGTGTTTGGAGGCGATGGTTACTTGAAGGACATTTCGGTCCGAGGTAATCGTGTTTGGAGGCGATGGTTAGTTTAAGGACATTTCGGTCCGTGGTGTCACCATGTCTAGGGCGATGGTCAGTTTAAGGACATTTCGGTCCGTGGTGTCGCCATGTCTGAGGCAAAAATTCTGTTGGATACTACTTTTAGAGTTTTGACTCAGGAAGATAGCGAGCGGACACGAGCATCGTCGTCTATCATTAACCTGAGTTATGACTTGTCAAGCGTAGTATTTCTTAAGGAATCGGCCGTTTATTGGCCGGAAGGGTCTTTCGCCATGCATATCCATGAGCAAGTAGGCCCCACCTTGGTAGACTTTGTTTATGATATACGGGCCATCATAGTTTGGCTTGAATTTCCCCCGTTTTGCATGATTGGGGATCATAGGTCTTTTGACGACTAACACGAGTTCACCTTGGCGGAATGTTCTCGGCCTAGTCAGTCTTTCGTATGAGCGCGTCATCCTTGTTTTGTAAGATTCCAGGTTTTGCTGTACCATGAGACGAGTTTCATCGAGGGCATCGAGCTCCTTAAGCAGAAGATGGGCATTTTCTTCATCCGTCAGCTCATATCGAACTGCCACTCATAGAGAGGGTAGCTCTATCTCCAAGGGAAGTACCGCTTCCATGCCGAATACCAACGCAAATGACGTTGTATTCGTGGCCGTTTTGAACGTGGTTTGATACGCCCAGAGAGCTTCTTGCAGTCTTTCGGTGTGGGACGCAGTTTCAGCATCCCCTCAATGATCTCGGGCTCCAGCGGGCTTTTCCACCTGATCGCCAGACATGCTTGAAGATCCTTCAGCATTCTTTTGGTTTTAGTCGAAAGGACAACTTCCTACGGAGCTTCTTCCATAAACGATCATGATGCCCCCGGTGTATCCACCTTTTAAGGAGCGTGCCTCTGTGGCGGGTTCACCCTCCAGTTCTTGGACAGCGTGAATTTCCTTTGGCGGTACTGGTCCTCGACCCAGTTCTTGAAGATGTAGCAATCCTCAATGGGATGGCTCACCATTCGGTGATAGGAGCAGTAGTAAGTATTGTTGCCGTCACCGGGCTGTGGTGGACGTTGTGGGTCTGACAAAGTGACGAGTTTGTTGCGCATTGCCAATTCGAACAATCTCCTCATTTTATCACGGGGGAATGAGTAACCACGTCCTGGCTTCTCTTCGAGGGATTGGAGCGGGCGCACGTTGTTTTGGCAAGCAACCGGTTTCGGGTCACTCGGTTGTTGTTGAGTGTTGGCAACGAAGGCCGCTTTCCCTTTGCTCTTTACATTCTGAGGATCCATTTTTGAAGAGGACGGCCCATGGCCCATCTGGTCCATTTGGGCCAGCTTGTCGATCAAAGCCGGGAAGTTGGTCGGCTTAAAGAACGTCATGAACTGGGACACAGTTTCCCGAGGATCGAGAGTCCCTATGAACATGCCCACAGCAGGAGCTTCTTCGATACGTTGTTCGCATTTTGACCAGAGGTTCCGCCACCGGATTACGTATTGAACCCAGGTCTCTCCTGGCTTCACCCTGGCATTGATTAATTCCGTGATCGGGGTGCGCTCGCTTGTGCTGGCGAACCGCTGTGTGAATAGCAGCTCCATTTTGTGAATGTTTTGACGAAGTCATTTGGGAGCTCCGATTACCATTCAAATGCCGTCTCCGACAAGTTGCCGACGAACTGGCGAATCAGCTATTTGTTGTCGCCTCCAGTATTGCCGCATAATGCTCTGAACTGGACGACGTGCTGATCTGGATTGGCTGTCCCCTTGTACATTTGGGGATCATATATCTCGACGGGTACTTGATTTGATCGTACCAGCCTGGGTACGGTCGCCCAGTTCTGACGACTTGGCCATCCGCTTCACTCACTTGATAAGCTCGTATTTGTTGAGCTATGTAGTTATCAAGGGTAGTTTTGGAGATCATTTCCTCCCTGGCTGCCAACAAAGCTGGAATAGGGTTTGATGTTTCCCCTCTGTCATCCTCGATAATTATCGGCGGTCCTCAGCTCGAGGTTCTGGCTGGATCATCATTCCAACCATGTCTTGGAACAGGAGTGCCATCTGCTTTATATTAGCAGCATGTTCCACGGCCTCCTTGTCTTTTCTTTCTAGCACCCTTCGCAGGAACTCCGTATCGGTCTCCTGTTCTTGGCGTTGTTCTGATGCTGCTTCCGGGCTTTCTTTTTTCCCGGTGAGTGCTGCTATTTTTGTCAGCATCTCCTAAAGCTTTTGTTGTTGCTCTTGAGCCTTCGTCAATGACCAAGTTTGCGGCCGATGAGCCACGGAAGCACGGCTTTCCTCTTTTCCGGAAGACATATAAACCGTGTGCACGATCATACCCCCAGACTTGGGGCGTTTGGATCTATCACCTTTGGGATTTGCCGCCGGCGGTGGTAGATTCTGCGGCCTTCTCTTTTTGTAAGAAGTCGAAGTTGAAGGATCCATTGTAACAAGCGCCTTCGTGAAAGAAGTCCCTCGCTGCATGGTGGAGGGATGGTCCTCTTCTTGCCGAGCCTTTATTTTCTTTAGTCGGCGGGAGTAGTTTTTGTTGATCACAGAATCTTAGACCTTCCGCCAGACCATGTGGACTTGGGAGGACAGCCACTGAGGGGGCTGCTCCGGCTTCGCCTGTATCATGTTTTCAATAGGTGGGGGAGATTTCTTCATCACCGCGGTCGAAGAGTTCTTTCGCACCCTCCTTAGCGGTTCAAAACCGTTCCCAGTTGGAACAGCAGCGCCAACTTCCACCATTGGAGCCGGTGGAGTAAGTCTAGAGGGAGAGTTGCCTCCAGCTTTCCTCACTCGGTGCCAGTGACGACGTCGAGCGTGCCTTATAGATGGGACTACCTCAGTTGTGGAAGCGACTTCGTCATGCCCCCTTCTTTGGTGAAGGGCTACTGCTGGTGCCAGCCTGTTGAAGACTGACGTCCGTTGAGAGGGGACGGCCAATCATTCGAAGGCTGACTTTCTGGTAGGGGAAGCTCTTTTGATGACTTAGCCCATAGCAGGAGTTGGAACGTCCAATCTTGCGAAGACCGATCCTTTAGTAGGAGAAGCCCTTTTGACGACTTCACCCGCCGGAGCTGGAACGGCTATCCATTACGGGATAACCCCTACGGGTATTGCAAGCCTCTTTGTGGTCCCACTTAAGCTTTGGTTCAGCCTGTTGAAGACTGAGGTGGCAGACTTGGACGACCCGTTGAGAGGGGTCGTAGTGGTTGCAAGTCTATCAAAGACCAACTTCTTTGGAGCTTTCTGTGATGGCACTGGGGCGTTGAAGCTAGCTGGCAGGAGCATGGTCCCGAAGAACAATCCAGTGATGGCCTGAGTCACCTGCTCCACTGGCATTGAAAAGATGTAGGCCGCATTTGGCCAGTATGTCACTCCTCCAGCGGGGACGGAGTGGGAGTTGCTGTTGCAGGTACACTTGGAAGCCATTGATCTTCTTTTCTTTGAACAGGAGAAGGACACCAAATCTTAGTACCTCGAATCCAGGGGCAACCATAGTAAACCGCGATTTGTTCATGAACACGATACACGAAGTGTGGAGTGGAAAGAGGAAAAGGTTCCACCGGGCGTGCCAGAATCTGTTTACCGCCGAAAACAGAGACGAAACCGCGTAGGTCGTTTTGCCTGAATTTGGGGGCAGATGCTATTTGGGTTTATCCGTCCACCTCTCCGAAAATGCCAAGTTGATTTATGGTACCGTGTATCGGAGGTTTGGACGGATGCAGCCGTTGTAGCAGACTTCGTCAGATTCCCCCTCGTTTGCGAGGGGTTTTTGATTGCGGGGACGCTCTTCCCTGCAGACGCAAGCCCCTGTAGTTAATTACGTTACCGCATCGCGATAACTACTTTCTTCTGCTCCAGAAGTCCACTTCGTGTCATATGTGTTTGTTTTATTTTTGGTTGCCCGTGGATTGTATACGGAGACTAATTTATGTTGTCGCCCGTAGGGCGTGGATTAGTCCAAATCCGCATATCTTAGATTTGGGTTTAGGTTGATTTAAGGATCGTTGATATGTTTTGAGATCAAGATTGACTTAAATATATACGAGCTGTTGGGGGCTCGGTTGGTTTTTTGTTAAGGATACGTTAGTCCAATTTGAGACTAAGATCTACTTAGTGTTAGGATCATTTTTGTTTCAGATCCAACAAGAGAGCATTTGGGCTCTGTTGTTTTAGTTTAAGGACGTTTTGGTCCCTTATCACCGTTTTGGAGGCGAAGTTGTAGTTTGAGGACATTTCGGTCTGTAGATCACCATTTTGGAGGTGAGGTTTTAGTTTAAGGATGTTACGGTCCGTTGTTGCTATTTTGGAGACAACGTTTAGTTTGAGGACGTTTCGGTCTGTACATCACCATTTTTGAGGTGAGATTTTAGTTTAAAGACGTTACGGTTCGTTGTCGTCATTTTGGAGGCAACGTTTAGTTTGAGGACGTTTCGGTTTGTAGATCACCATTTTTGAAGGTGAGGTTTTAGTTTAAGGACGTTACGGTCCATTGTCGCCATTTTGGAGGCAACATTTAGTTTGAGGACATTTCGGTCTGTAGATCACCATTTTTGAGGTGAGGTTCTAGTTTAAGGACGTTACGGTCCGTTGTCGCCATTTTGGAGGAAACGTTTAGTTTGAGGACGTTTCGGTCAATAGATCACCATTTTTTAAGGTGAGGTTTTAGTTTAAGGACGTTACGGTCCGTTGTCGCCATTTTGGAGGCAACGTTTAGTTTGAGAATGTTTCGGTCTGTAGATCACCATTTTTGAGGTGAGGTTTTGGTTTAAGGACGTTACGGTCCGTTATCGCCATTTTGGAGGCGAAGTTCTAGTTTGTGAACATCTCGGTCCGTTGATCACCATTTTGGAGGTGGGATTTTAGTTTAAGGACGTCTCGGTCCGTTGTCGCTATTTTGGAGGCAACATTTAGTTTGAGGACATTTCGGTCTGTAGATCACCATTTTTGAAGGTGAGATTTGGTTTAAGGTATGCACGTCAGCTTGGGAAGTGCACCCAAAAGCAGTTGGTTGTCGGGACCCGCCACCTCTCTGAAGACGTTTAGGAATTACAACGACATGTATCAGAGGTATGGAGAGATATACCCTTGAACTAAGTCCCACTCATTAGGGGGAAGAACAGGTTGGAGCTTAAACTCCTAGCTGCTGAAAAAGGCTTCTTTGCGTTCGCGCACGTGCGTCGCACGTGTTGCGCACTTGATTGGCGCACGTACGTCGCACGTGTTGCGCACTTGGCGGGCGCACGTGCGTCGCACGTGTTGCGCACTTGGCGGGCATACGTGCGTCGCACGTGGCGCTTGCGCATATGTGCATCATGGAGGCAGTTAAGGCCCTAGCTTGGAGAACTAAGCTCCTATGAAGAACTAAGCTCCTTTATGGATTGAATCCTCGCACGGCGGGTGCATGTGCGTTACATGTGGTGCGTATGTGATGGGCACACGTGCGTTGCAAGTTACGGGCGCACGTGCGTTGCACGTGGCGGGCGCACTGCATTGCACGTGGCGCATATACGCATTATGGGGGACAGCTAAGGCCCTAACTTGGAGAACTAAGCTCCTATGGAGAACTAAGCTCCTTTGAGGATTGAATACTCGCATGGCGGGTGCACGTGCGTTGCACGTGTCGGGCGCACATGCGTTGCACATGGCGTACATGGCGCTTGCACATATGCGCATTATGGGGGAGGGGGCAGTTAAGGCTCTAACTTGGAGAACTAAGCTTCTATGTAGAACTAAGCTCCTTTGAGGATTGAATTATTTTTTTTCTAAAATATATCCCCTCTTATTTATATGGGAGTGGTAGAGAAAAGATTTCTCTTTTTCCCGATGTGGGACTAAAAATGTATCCCCCATGTAGCAGAGCATTACTTAAATTACACGTGCATAGCACATTTGCTCATAACTTTTGATTCCGGATGAATTATGAGGCCCGTAATATTTCAAATCGAATGATTTTTCGAGACACTTTCGATACCATCAGAATTTATCTGATTCTCATTCGGGAGTTTGTCAAAATACAGCCCGAAAAATACTGGTTTGCATTTTTTTAAACGTTTCGCTGTCATTTGATACCTTAGGCTCTTTTGCGCAAATTTTTTTGGCGAGAACAGTTATCTTTTATTAATTAATTTTAGGCATCTTCTCGATTATTTTTGTCATCCTTAAGCGTATGTTACTATGTATATAAGGACATGGATATGAATTTGAGTAATCCGTGGCTGTGAGCGCCCATATCGAGTTGGCTGCGGGGGCCAAGAGAGTGGATAGGGTCCCACTTGGTTGTCAATTTTAGGTTATGATAGCATCCTTGCCATCTACCGTGGCTAATGCGGAACAAAAATGACGTTTAAAAAACTTGGCGCTAATGAACCCGTCTAGAATCGAACCATAAATCTACACTAGCAAACTACAAGAGCTAAATTACAAAGTTAGAAATGGTTATACCGAATGAACTGTGTCCTTCGATCTTCTACCATCTTCCCTAACTTCTTGAGGCGTCCTCGACTGAACTTGGCCGCAGGTCTTCTTTCGTCGAAGATGATCCACCTGAGGGATGTAGCTCATGGCTCTAGCTCCACACCAAAAATCAAGTGAAGCAACTAGGGACTCGAGATTGCTAATCTAGAATGCCTAGGATGTAGTGAAGTGTTCAAAGTATTTATCTATCTCACCTCCTCTTTTTATTCTCAACTCATGAGATTGTAGATAGGATGTTGAAGATGAAGGTGGAGGAACTCAAGAAAACCCAAGAGGAGAGTGAAGCTAATGGTGAGGTGAAGAAAAACCAACTATACAATTTCCTCATCCAACATCAAGTGTGAAAATAACATGAAGCATGGTTTTATCAAACTCAATTTTCCATTTTAAAAATCAACCCATGCTTGAATAGTTTGCACAAATGAATTATTACTATACAAGCATGTTTCTCACCATACTCCCCTCTCTCCTTTTCCACCTCATTACCCATTAAAATAAATGGATAAAAACTAAATGAGGTGTCCACCTTCTAGAATGTTATCTATACAAATACGGATTACACTCTACTGTATATACATACCTGTATTCGTACCTAAATACAAATACCCGAAGAGATAGAATAACACAAAGAACATAATACTAGAATATACATATATGTAAATTATTAAATCAATACCTGATTTAATAATTCGGCTCAAACCCGAGCTGGCCAGTATCATTAACTGTCTGATCGAAAGTCCAGATACATAGTACAATCAATCGATCGGAACCCTGCACGTATCCAATACGGCTACTACATCATTTCGCTAGAACCAGGGAAACCCTCTGTGTGGGACTCTAAAGACTCGTTAATATGCTGGCAGTGGGTTTAACCACAAGCACGTCAGCGGCACTAACTGTACGTAACGGCTACCCAAGTATTGAGAGAAAGAAAGGCCGATGAGCAAACTCATCCGAACCTTTACTGAGCCTGTCCGTAACAATCTCTATACTGTCCGGTCTGTTCGTCTAAGAGTATCGCATATCGAGTCTAGGGGTGGATAAAGTTAGACCCCTAATAACGTGATATTTCATGTCGGTATGAAGCCCATCACCCACTGAGAAACTACAGATCCAAATCAGTAATTCTCGTCTACCTTGGCCAAGGATTTCTGGTGATGGCCACCTATGCACCGCGCAACATCAACCCCCAATACCGGGAGAGATGAATCCCCGACGATCCGCTCACTGCTTCCATATGGCTCGGGACTGTACCCAACTAAAACCTGTTTGCACGACTCCTTTGAGCCATGGTAGAGTAGTAATCAAAGCACAGTGGGAACTCACACGAGACAAATGACGATCTCAGGTCGACAGTCTAATCTGTACTTATGTCACCTGGGAACTTCTATCTGATAATAGGTATAATATCAACTATCATGTTCATGGCGAGTCCGTCTAGTGTACTCATAACCCAATGAGCACCTATATACTATCTTAGGTGACTAACTGACACCAATGGCTTGTGAGACCGGCCACCGCCCCTTGTCGGGGTCTCAATAAGTATACACTAGTCTACTCCGGAGTATTGATATCCAGTCTCGGTACTCCCTCAACTAGGGACATTTAAGGATGTGCTTATAGACCACCTAGCTTTCATGTATATGATCGCCGTCATAATGCTGGTAGTCAAGCAAGAATCCTATAGGCTCTATCAACATGTAATAGTGATATGTAATACCACATAATGCATGTACATGATGATAAAGACAAACCAGATAGCATACTATCATTTTGGGTAAGACTGTTCTACCCGTATATGTCCTCCCTCAATCATCACAATCGCGTGCCTGCGATTATAATAATTGACTTGAGGGCACTATAGCCAACAATCTCCCACTTGCACTTAAGGCTAATTATTGCGGTGTCGCATACTCACAGTCCATGTGATACCGAACACCCAACTTCTCTACTAATCAGTCTCGCAAAGCCCGTTTGCGAAACTATTGCGTTCGAGAAATAGTCTCAGTGAGTGGATCCGCTCCAATGTTTCTATCTTTATCTCTCTATATCTCAACTTTGCGGAGAAAGACTATATCCCGAAATGAGCGATACTTGTCTTAGAATTTGTCTGGATGTTTGATGGGACCCACTTCACAAATGAACTCCAAATCCAACAAATTTCTTAGATTGTATCATCCACTGAATTTAATCAGTATCCTGCGCCATGCCTTCCACAGTATCCGCTTGGACCACCTATTCAACATATTGCCCCTCAAAAAGAGGGAAAACTATAACTTTGACAGCCACTCTGGTCACCTTGGAAGCCTGAAATGGTAACCACCTCCTGAAGGAGGCTGTCGTTACCATATACCAAGAACATCCACTTATGTTCATAACTTCTTCCCAATGTTTCTCCAAGATTAGATTGATATATACTTATTGTAGCCAGTGCAAAAGCAATATCTGGTGTGGTACTTGACATTTCATGATTGACTCAATTGGCTAAGCAAGAGATATGCCAATCATCCAAATCTCTCCCCTCATCAGTCTAGAAGACATCTCTTTAGAGAGGGTGACTCCATCACCTGCGGTTACACCACCTCGCCATGAGTCATCCATTCTAAAACACTTTAGAATAGTATCAAGTACCCAAATTGGGACACTTTCTAAATCTAGATCTAAAATCATAGATCTAGTTACCAAAATCCAGATCCTATGTGGAGAAACAACTTGTGACAACCACAGTATAACCGATCGTAGTATAGGAAGATCACTTCCTATCAAGAGCATGTCATCCAAAAACCAGGACATCACTCCCTACTACCTTCTTATCAGGTCCATCTGTTGTTCTGATGAAGTAAAACTCTATGACTATCACATCAAAACAAGACGATTTATCTTCGCTATACTTGCTTTAGTCTATAAGTAGACATAAGCTACTTGCCCACTATGCTTCCGCTGCTCCCACTGACTACAACAACCCTCTGGCAGAGTCATACACCTGCACTTCTGAAGCTAATTTAGAACGACGTTATACTCATCCTCCTGTCAGATCTCATAGTCTAGAACATCCGTAGTGGCAAGTTTGGGTAATCAAAAACCTCCCTGTCACCGTCTTTGAAGAGACCGAAGTACTTTTCAAGTGGCTAAGGTTACCCACCAAATCTGCGGAGTGGCTAGTGGATCGTCGAAACCAATTGAATTCTCAGGTTCTACTAAATTTTCAATAATCGCCTATTAAAACGTGCCTAGAGTTTATCTAGATTATGGTTTTAAGCATAAGCCGGACAACTCCATATATTTTAACATCATTAAGATATGAATCCATTCTATATCCAATACAGAAACAAATGAACTAATTTAATTGGAACCAGATTCAAAATACTTGCAGCCGTTTCCAGTGCATATCAACTAAATGGAAGGAGTCCAAGCAGCATTACCCATCAAGGAATGCACCCACATATGAGTAACCTGAACGCGAAGCAATTTCTCAAAACTATTACTTACAACGGAAATACCTAACACAAGTATCTATATCTTTTATCACCTTGAAGAATCCTGATACTTGAAATATATGGTTCTCTAATTTATTCTTATACCTATAACTTCTCAAAATTTGGACCTTGTATTTCAACGAAATACTTTTCTAAAACTAGAGAAGTTATGAGTAAACAGAATATAGTACGAGTGCCAAACCCTTTGTCCTAATGGACATCGGATAACATACAATACTTTGTATAAGTCCACTGAGTTTAATAACTTAAATCCTGTGCGTCGTAGGTTGAAAACTGTACTATGGTTAAGAAGAATTACACCGCTGTTGAATGCAACTTACCTAACCATCAACTGATACAGGTAAATGTCATAGACATAATTTCAAAAAGTTATATCTCACTTTATAAAATAAACGTACAGATATATCAGTTTGAAATTGGTGCATAACAATGGATATTCAAAACCAAATATTTTCCATCGGGCAAAACCTAGGTGATTTCCTCAAATATCACCAATTACAAAGAATTCTAATTATTGAGGATCTAATCACTCAATTCCCAATATCTTACTCCCACTCAGAATCTGTAATGCCATACAGATGTGAGAATCAAGTTTGGTAAATACATACCCTGGAGTCAGAATCTAATTGGGAAAACAGTTTTCAATTAACACCGCACAGTAAAACTGAAACATGAAGATGTTTCGAAAGGGGTAGCCGGATATTCCTAGTAATGCCTCTTCCACTTTCCAGATTCATGATAGTAACCGTATATTTCCTTGCCCTCACTCTAATCCCTTCATATATATTTACTTCTTATCTTCTGTACACCATATTTAGGCTAATTGATTTTCTTCCTTCCCTACCCTTCGGCTCCTGTCTATGCTTTGGAAGAAGACTATCCAATAAGCGCAATAGGTGTACTCTCCTAATACTAGGAGCCCTCGCAACCTGAGAGAAGGTAAAGATAAAAGACAACCGAATAATCCTATTTAATTTCTCCAGAACCGGAATCCATCCTTGACTGAAACAAGTTTCTTCGAGTTCGTATGTAACTATACGATGGAATATCCAATCAATATGGATCTTCATAGTGATACAGATTGTTCCGGAGAAATGTAAAGGGAAAGTAGGAGTGGCAGGGGTATACGCAGCTTCGTCGTGAATGATAGCAGTCACAATTTGCCTTGCCCTGACTCTAATCCCTTTATATGTCTTTACTTATTACCTTCTATACACCACACTCAGGCTAATTGGTTTTCTTCCTTCCCTACCTTTCGGCATCTGCCTATGGTTTGGAAGAAAACTATCCAGTAAGCGGAATAGGTGTATTCTCCTGATACTAGGAGCCCTTGCAACCTGAGAGAAGGTAAAGAGAAAAAACAACCGAATAATCCTATTCAATTTCTCCAAAACCGGAATCCATCCTCGAACTGAAACAAGTTTCTTCGAGTTCGTATGTAACTATATAATGGAATATCCAATCAATATGGATCTTTGTAGTGATACAGAGTGTTCTGAAAAAATGCAAAGGGAAAATAGGAGCGGTAGAGATATATGCGACTGAATGACAATCTAAAAGCCAAAGTGTTTTAAGAAGGTTCGGTTAACTTGGTTCATGAGTTTTAGTTTAGGGTCAGGCCATGGTCACTGCCAAAGAAAGAGAGAAGAAACACTCAGTGTGCACTCTAACCTAGATTAGATTACTTAATCACTTTATCTAATCAGGATGGCTCCCACTGTTTTCTCGAATTCTCGTTCAAACCCTAAAAGGAGAATTAGTCGGGATTATCTGAAAATCACCCGAGGAGTAATACTTACTCATCAGTAGGAATCGGGATCCAACTATCATCGCATGATAACTTGATGGAAGCCACTCAAGTCACCACACTTCAGAAGGTATGTGCATGCCTGGCAAGTTTCCTGTATATTTGAAACCCCCGTTGTGGTTTTTTCCCTAAGCACTTATGACCTTGACTTTGGCCAACAAATCATAACATGTAAGTCAAGTTCTACCCGTCATTATCCAGATTGATTTAGACCCACCCGCACACACCCTTGACTTTGGACAACAAAGTGGTACGCTTGTCCTAAACCAATGCATTTATTGATGCTACGGATAAGCAACACACAGCTACCATTCACGATGCCTTGACTTTGGCCAACAAACACCGTATGAATACTATGTGCTACTTATTCGAAACGACGGAGGGCTACGGCTAGTTTTTGGTGAAAAACCTTTAATGTAATGAACTTAATATCGTTGAAGAAACCCGAGCAGTTTTACAAATATATAGTGACGTAAACTTTTGCTAAAGAGGTCACTCCCTGTGAAGGGATCTCGGCTCTTTCCTCATCGAATGAGGTGTAGGATATTCCTAACTGAATATCATGATGCAAAACAAAAGAATCGACTATAGTGAAGTTATTACACTGACGCAAACTTTTACCCAAGAGGTCACTCCCTATGAAGGGATCTCGGCTCTTGGCTCGTCGAATGAGGTGCTGGATATTTAGAACCGAATACTGCCGTGCAAAGAAAAAAGAAACGTTTGTAATAACAGTTTTCAAAATTGGTTCCAACAACATCATTTAGGTTTGTTTTTCTTTGCAATAATCAAAGTTAACGCAGTCCCATCAATTAATCCATATCACACCAGAAAAAGGAACGAAAATACAATGTACGTATATGCCATCCGCATTCGCCACGGGGCCCCGTCATGCACCGTTAGGTTACTTAACTAATGGCAGAGCGGGGGTTGGACCAGCGCGGATGCAAAACATACACAATATCTACTAGTATATATAAATATATATAACATTCATCCCAGGCATGATATAAGCAACATCACAGAACATCAACAAGCAACACAGAATGGTGGATAATCTTAGAGCCTCGGGTTTCATTTGAGCCGCAAATGAGACCCGACGTTCCCGGTCGTGTGGATAGCCCGTGTAATGAAAAACTAGACTCTTACGAGCGTGGCAAGTTACCCGCCAATCCCAGAAGTGAGGCAACCCCAATCAACAAAGTGAATGGGCCACCCAACACTTCACGGAATTTGGTAACTTGAGCACCCCTCCGTGGGTCATCCTATACCCCCTACGAGTGCGGGGAATAGCCCACCAATTCTAGAGTAAGGCCCCATCCGTCTCAACACCATGAGATGCGGTCCCGTTGCCTTCTAGAACCCGGCTATTCGAGCACTCCACAGCGGGGTAATCCTAGTACAGAAAAGAAAAGTATATATACAATGGCGACATCGACCTCAACCTAGTCGTGCCCCAATAAAATAATATACAATCTGGCAGAGACGGCTATCCACATGTCGGACGCTCGCCCCGCAATAACGAATATACAAATGAATTTTAACTGTACTACTACCATTTCACCGCAAGATATCTACCACGATAATCTAACCATAATATCAGCACAATTACAGGACATTGATTGATGTGAAAAAGAGTGTTTGCAGTAAATAACCGCAATCAATAACGGTGTCGCATGTAGCTAGCCGAGATGAGTACGGATCGTCCGCAGGGATGCGTGGAACTTTTAATCTTGCTTTAGAAGAGTTGATTAGAAATAGGAAAGAGTGATTCTAGATCTATATTGAACACGGATGTAGAATATATAAGAAGAGGGCTTGTAGGGTTCGTTAGAATTTAGTAGTAATGGATGATTAAATAAAAATGACTCCTTTTATCATTTAATAGATTTAAAACTAGATTGGTAGTGATGAATGAAGATTAGGGTTTTTTGAGAGAATAGGGTTCCCACTCTTAACCCTTATCTTTTCATTAACCTCTATACATGTCTAGCCTCTACCAAGACAATTGTTAATGATCTTAAATCGCGGTCGAGACAATCAATAAATTGATAGCGCGCCCGATTAGGATGTTAACGATTCTTTTGATAAAGTTTATAAATTTGATAAGATGTAAAAGAAGTTAAGGGATTTTATCATCCATTGATCTACCCTAATCCTTCGAACCCTATCAAGCGGAGAATTACTTACGCGTGTTGGGTGAAGAAGAAGAAGAAGGGATAGAGAAGGAAATCATAATGCAGAAATTTAAATGCGGAAAGTAAATGCGAAATAATTAAGCTAATGATCTACCTTTATTAATTAACGTTACAAGTACAAATCCTTCGAATTTAGATTACAAGAGGAAGAAATTGCTCTCGATCTCTGCCTCGTAGGAAGTATTTGCTCCGTCGATATTCACGTTGCTCTATCACGTCGAATCGCGGACCTGTCATTGATCTCTTGTTCTTTGACGGTGATTTGCTTTGTGCTAAATGTGATGATTTCTAATTTAGCCCTCGGTCCTTTATATAGCCCTCAAAAGCAGAAACCCTAGTTGCCTAATATAGTGATTTCCTATTGCGATCATACTGAGAAAATCTCAGATCCTACGGCCACGATACGGCTGCGGATCCGCCGCATATATAGGCTATTAGCTGCGGTTTTGGAGAGCTACATGTTGACACGTGGAGATTTTTTCCATGCCTGAATTCTTCAAATATTTATTGAGTCTCTGGCAGTATTGATTCTACAATTTAAGCAGATTTTTGATCCTGACATCTTGAATATCTTGATCTCTTGACCTGAGCTAAATCTGCACAGTATCTCCATGAATAATGGTAGTAATATTTGTTATATTTAGAGATAGTATCTTAATCATTTTATATGCTAATAAATCTTTAAGAAATTTGATTAAGATTATTTGATATGATATGCATATTTAAATTATCAAAATATCTTATAAATATTATATGAATATATTTTCCATTATAATGTTAATTATAATATATAAACATATGATAAAGAGTAAATTTGCAAATAAATCCACATATGTTCTATATTTATAATAAACACCTTTAAATATTTAAGAAAAGTAAGGAAAATGTTATATCAAATGTGCAATATTTTAACTGGACAAATACCCCCAAACTTAACTTTGATCGTCCCGAGCAAACTAGTTATTCAAGAGAGGGAGAAGAAAAAGAAAAAGAAAAACCTAAGTAGCACACTTTCGTAAGCAACACGATTGCACTGAGCACGTGCAATAAGCCGTTAAACCTCTAGGTGTCCCTAGTAGGAGGAGTGTTGTCTCCTGAGGGTTTTCAGCGGATTACACCCACAAAATCCCATAATAAAAGAAAAAAAATGAAAGTTACGTACAAAAATAAGAACTATAAAAAAAAGAACTTTAAAATAAGGGTTTCCAACTAAGCCAACTTTTCATTTGCCATGAGTCCTATCTTAATGGTCGTGAAAACATGTTAGAAATCACATCATCCCTTAAAAAAACATCGCCTTTAATCTTCCTTCCTATTTTTCTTCTAAACATCGATCATATACCCCTACGTGTATGTAAACAACATCCCTACACTTAGAGAATTCAATTCAAGCTATCATACTCTTGTCCATCTTCCAAAGTACTTTATAGTCGGTGAACATTATCAGATGGAATTGCTCACACATCCTTCATGCGACCGTTAATACTTCTTGAGGTACTAACCGATCGATTACTAAATGTGCTCGCTCATTTAGGCGTAATATCCCCGTCTTGCAACACCTAAGGGTTAGCAGTGGATCCCAAACCAGTTGGTGTAATGCACAGGTGATAAAGCACCCTCGCTATATTTTTTTATGCTGCCTTAAGTAATTACAAAACCAGTGTTCATTTTTCTTCACCATTTTTTCTTTATATTTTTATTTTTCTTCGTACCAAGGCTTTTAGACCAGAGCATTTCAAGGTATTCTCTACTATCCCAAGTTTCAAGATGTGTGCAAGTGCGTATAGTAGGGTATCAACATTCAAATATTTGGACTCAAGAATAGAGACTATTTTTCAGACTTATTTTTATCCTCAGATTAGTAATTTCCTTCATTTTACTAACCCTTGGGACAACGGCTCATAACTGCTTATTACTAATTTCGTTTATGAAAAATACCTAACTTTCTTGCTTTTATCAAACTATTCTTATCTTTCATATGTAATTTTTCACTTTCTAATCTTTTATTATCAAATTTTTTTGTGCTTATATATAGTATAATGCAAGATAATGCGTAAATAAGCACAAACCTCCCCCAAACCTGTTTGCAGCAGTTTCCTCACTGATATCATCTGTTAAGCTAAAAAAAACCTGTAGACTTGGGAGAAAAAGTTAGTAATGGAGACATGAATAAATGACAGTGAAATCCTTCCCCAAACTTACTTTTGGCTCACAATTTTGTGAAAATTTATTTTCTTTTCGTTCAAGAGCCAAAATATATTTATCTCCCCCCAAAATTGAGTAAAACAGTATTAAGCATTTTAAAATTATAAAGAGAGAGGGGGGTAAAGTTATTGGTCAATATGAAGCTTTACAAAGACCAAAAGTCAACACCAACCATTCAAATATTTTATCAATATAACACCAAGGTTGGTAGTAGATCATGTTATATGTAGACAAGAAGAAGTGGGGAGGAGATAAGAGGTGTAATAGAACGGGTTTATGTCTCAGTTTATAGAGACGAAACAATGATGGTGGATTACTCGCATTCTCATTCTTGATAAGAAGAAAGGGTGGCGGCTCAAGGTTGATTCATCACAACTCCCATGTCTTCTAAGAATGCGAGTTCTTTAACGAAGATTTCTTCAAACCTTTCATCGATATCCCAAATAATAATCTCATCGGAAAGAACGAGATGATACTCGGACTCCATAAAAGCTTCATATTTAGCGTTAGATGTTGATCCGGACAGCTTGATAGAAGGGTCTGTATGTGTATAATAAATAGCAGGGGTTAAACAACAACGTACTAGCGGAGTCAAGATCAGTATCGTGAAGCTGTTCAAATTTGCTACTGTCGAAATCCATCCTTTCGACAGAACATACTTGAGCATAGGGTTCGGAGGGTTCACTTCCCAATTTGTAAATGTTAAACTCAATTGACATCTTCCCGAAATATAGGTTCATAGAACCGTTACAGCAAGTGATTATTGCGTTGGAAGTCGCGAGAAAAGGACGACGTAGAATCACCGGAATTTGGTTCCGTGGGTTTGCTACAGGCTATGTATCAATAAATATGAAGTCTACAGGGAATATAAATTCCCCGACTTTGATTAACACGTCTTCTAGCTCACCCCTAGGTTGGGTGATAGATCGATTGACCATCCGAAGAGTGCAGTACGCCGGTTTTAACTCTCCGATGCCTAATTGCTCATAGACAGAATACGGAAGCAAGTTAACATTAGCACCTAAATCGAGTAGAGCACGATTGATATTTTACCCCCAATAGAAATAGATATTGTAGGACTCCCGAGGTCCTTTCGTTTCTTGGGTATTTATTGGGTAAAAGCAGTGCTCACATTACTCGCTAAAAAAACTTTTTAAGGCACTTGAATTTTCCTTTTCCTAGTGCACAAGTCCTTTAAAATTTTCGCATAAGACGAAACTTGTTGAATAACATCTAGGAGAGGAATGTTTATGTTAACTTGCTTAAAAATTTCCACAATCTTCTCCATTTGTGGACTTGGTCTGTTGCTCTTTAACCTGTTTTGATAAGGAGCTGTATCAATAAGGGTTTGGTCCACCATTTGTGGAGAAGTTTGTAGGGATGGAATTGATTCCAGAATTGGAGTTGGGATCGTTTTAGGTTGACTATAGAAAGTGGGCGGAGGGTTCGAGCCTAGTGGAAAACGGAGAATAGGCTCGGAAGAAGGTGGTGGACTAGACGAAGTAGGAGAAGAAGTAGAAGCCGGGGTATCATTAATATTATTGACATCAACACCATCAACATGTTCACCCACTTAGTTGCTTAGCACTCTTTCCTATCTCAATATGGTTACGGCACACACATTATGACTTTGTGAGTGGCCAGGATTCAGTAGAGGTTGAGATGTAAGTTTCCCTTTCTCTCTCGCACTCATCGCGGCATTTAACTGTGCAAGTTGTGCTTCAATCGATTTTATGCTTTCACCATGGGAAGCGGTGTTCTGCACTAGAGTTTGGATAGCAGACGTTAAATTAGCCGTCGTTTGTGTAGATTGTTTAATGAACGTGTCGAGTGCAGAGGGTTTATCGGTACCGGCCGGTGAGAAAGAATTATTATAAGGATCAAAGTTGTTGGCCGGGTTTTGCAAAGGTTGCGGTTGAAAGAGGTGCTGACTCGGTTGTGGTGGTTACTGTTGCTGTGGGGGAGGTCTTTGATAGTTGCTTGGGAACTGGTTTTGATTTTGAGTTTGGTTCCAAGCAAAATTAGGATGATTCCTCTATCCCTGATTGTATGTGGAATAATAAGGATCGTTTCTAGGTCGTTGCTGAAAAGCAGTATTAGTTTGTTCTTGACCTTGAAACGGAGGATTCAAAGGACATTCTTCCGTGAGATGTGATGGGTCCGAACAACAACCACACACGGTTTTGGGGAGCGTCACCTGGTTTAGGGAGGCAAACGAGAATTTGTTTTCGATAGCGTCGAGTTTCTTTTACATTGCTGCCATTTTGGCTTTTACAGCGATGGAAATATCGAGCTGATGGATACCTCCCCGAGATGATGTTGGTCTAACGCTTTCCCACTGCAAAGTTTGTTCAGCGAGATCTTCCAGGAATTGCCAAGCTTCACCATCGTCTTTGGACATGAAATGGCATTGACAAATGGTCTTAATCATCTGTTTTGTCACTGGATTAATACCCTCATATATAATTCGGCAAAGGTCCCATCTATTAATTCCGTGATGAGGGCATTGGATTACCAGATCTTTAAATCGTTCAAAGAATTTCCAAAATGGTTCATTGGGAAACTGGGTAAACTGATTAATCTCGCTTCGAACACGGGCAGTCTTATGATTAGGATAAAATTTCTTAAGGAATGCTATAATGAATTCATCCCAATTGGCAATAGAGTGTGTATCAGTGTTAAAAAGCCATTTTTCTGCTAGATCGCACAAGGTAAAAGGGAGAATACGTAATATTATATCATCCACTGAAAGTTGTGAAGTGCCCATCATTGCACATACGTTTTCGAATTTGGTTATGAAAACGTATGTGTCTTTAGATTCAACCCTATGAAATTTAGGCAACAAGTTAATGAAGTGGGATTTAATTTCAAAATTATCCCCATTGGCTGGTGGAATAGATAGACAAGTAGGAAGGGGACCGCGTATAGGGTAACATCTTTCTTGGAGAGAGATGCGCGGTGTATTCTGCGCACCTACGGGTGGTGGCAGAGTGGTGTTATTAAAATCTGATGGAGAACCGTCCATCTTGGTTGATGTGATGGGTGGAGGGGAAAAGGTAGATGAAGAAGTACCAATTTCGGAGTCGATAGCAAAAACGCGGACAAGACGAGTACTAGAATCCCGTGTCCAGCCGAGCATGCACTAAGCGGGTTTAGCGCACATGGTAGCTTGTGTGAGAACAATTTAAATGGTTTGTTTTGAAAAAGTTCCGGACGTGAGGCTAATCACACAAAAAATGTACAATCAACCCTAAGACTAAGGTCACCTAGGTTAAGTCACTAGACCGCTCCTAGACTTCCAAAGGACAAGTCGCAGGATCAATCCTCTACCACCTCTTTATCGTTCTTGTGGCCATGTAAGTGCCAGGTAAGTGGGAGATACCCGCTATATGAATCACCAAAAATAGCGGGCCTAATTAAGTAACTACTTGCCTTAGTTACACTTGCTTAGACACCACAAAAGAAATGCGGATAAGCGATAGATTACCCACGACCCTTCTCTGTCCTAATTGAGCGCGACGGTCCTTAGAGTCTTGGTATAGATATTTTTTAATTAATGTACGGTTATGTGAATGCTCGTTTTGTGATTTGTGGGGCCTAGGAAGGGTGATGAAATCCCTACCTAATTTGAATTTTGGTCTTGCCCCTTAAAGTCTGGTTAAGATATGCATAAACAAATCAATATCAAAACACGCAAAAAGATTTTTGAGCGGCGAAATTTGCAAAGAATCTTGCATAAAAATCAGATTATTGGATTTGAGAGAAGAGATAAAGATATGAGGAAGATACCAGAGGAGTTTGGAGACCTAACTCTACGAAGCCGCCGCCCAACTGCGGGTAAAATGATGCTTCTGCCGCGGTTCTGCCGCGCAATGGTAGGGTCTTTGTCCAATTTTTTCTACAGTGCCTTCTTTGCTCCTCTCGTCCTCTCTGAAAGTCTTTGAATCTCAAATTCCTCGCTTCTGTTACCCCAGTTTCCCTCGCAAAAATCGCACACTAATCGTTAAATATGCAAGTTGCGGTTTTGTTTTATTTTTATGATATGGATCGAATAAGAATTCAACTCGAATAGCAAGAAAAAAAATTACGCACTTATCCCCGACAACGGCGCCATTTGATTGATGTAAAAAGAGTGTTTGTAGTAAATAACTGCAATCAATAACGGTGTCACGTGTAGCTAGCCGAGATGAGTACGGGCCGTCCGTAGGGATGTGTGAAACTTTTAATCTTGCTTTAGACGAGTTGATTAGAAATAGGGAAGAGTGATTCTAGATCTATGTTGAACACGGATGTAGAATATATAAGAAAAGGACTTGTATGGTTCGTTAGAATTTAGTGGTAATAGATGATTAAATAAATATGACTCCTTTTATCTTTTAATAGATTTAAAACTAGATCGATAGTGATGGATGAAGATTAGGGTTTTTGGAGGGAATAGGGTTCTCACTCTTAACCCTTATCTTTTTATTGACCTCTATTCATGTCTAGCCTTTACCAAAACAATTGTTAATCTGACCTCAAATCGCGGTTGAAACTATCAATAAATTGATAGCGCGCCCGATTAGGATGTTAACGATTCTTTTGATAAAGTTTATAAACTTTATAAAATGTAAAAGAAGTTAATGGATTTTATCATCCATTGATCTACCCTAATCCTACGAACCCTATCAAGCGGAGAATTACTCACGCATGTTTGGAGAAGAAGAAGAAGAGATAGAGAAGGAAATCATAATGCGGAAATTTAAATGCGGAAAGTAAATGCGAAATAATTAAGCTAATGATCTACCTTTATTAATCAACGTTATAAGTACAAATCCATCGAATTTAGATTACAAGAGGAAGAAGTTGCTCTCGATCTCTGCCTCGTAGGAAGTATTTTCTCCGTCGATATTCACGTCGCTCTATCACGTCGAATCGCGGACCTGTCGTGGATCTCTTGTTCTTTGACGGTGATTTGCTTCTTGTTAAAGGTGATAATTTCTAAGTTTAGCCATCGGTCCTTTATATAGCCCTCAAAAGCAGAAACCCTAGTTGCATAATATGGTGATTTCCTATTGCGATCATACTGAGAAAATCTCAGATCCTACGGCCACGATACGGCCGCGGATCCGCCGCATATATGGGCTATTGGCCGCGATTGGGCGGCGGTTTGGGGGAGTTAGGGTTCCAAATTTCTGGGGTTTTTACATGTTGACACGTGGAGATTTTTTCCATGCCTCGTTTCTTCAAATATTTACCGAGTCTCTACCGGTATTGATTCTACGATTTAAGCAGATTTTTGATCCTGACATCTTGAATATCTTGATCTCTTGACTTGAGCTAAATCTGCACAATATATCCATGAATAATGTTAGTAATATTTGTTATATTTAGAGATAGTATCTTAATCATTTTATATGGTAATAAATCTTTAAGAAATTTGATTAAGATTATTTGATATGATATGCATATTTAAATTATCAAAATATCTTATAAATATTATATGCATATATTTTCCATCATAATGTTAATTCTAATATATAAACATATGGTAAAGAGTAAATTTGTAAATAAACACGTATATGTTCTATATTTATAATAAACACCTTTAAATACTTAAGAAAAGTAAGGAAAATGTTATATCAAATGTGCAATATTTTCAACTGAACAAATATCAACGTGAATGTCATGTTCGCAAACCCGTCTAATAGAACATATACCAGTTAGACAGGTTATACCGCTCAATGACATTTACGGTTACAGATAGTAATGTACGCACTGAAACTTATAAATTGTGTTAAAATGGCGACTTCGAAATACTTCGTGTTTCCCAAAACTAAAGAGGACAGAATATGTAATCTGGGCAAAATCAAACAATACCTAAAAACCAATATTCAGGAGTCCAGAATACCACCAAAATTTCAACACCCAAATCCCATGTAGGACCGGCGAGGCCGGTAAAATCAGGAATCTCGCCGGTCAAAACTTGGTGTTTGGGGATTGTTTTTCAATGGTGTTCTAGTTATCACATGAGTAGCCTTCTGCAATTGTTTAAAAAAAATTTGAAAACTTTAAAAATTCGACAGAATCTTGAATATTGTTTCGATTGTTTTGGAGTTGTTTCGGTTTCGTAATTTTAAACATCTTTCAAACTGCTAGTTAAGGGTTTATGGGCTGGCTCTGATACCATGTTGGGTTACGATGGCGCCCTGGCCATCTACCGTGGCCGATGCGGAACAAAAAAGACGTTTAAAAAACTTGGCGCTAACGAACCCGTCTAGAATCGAACCATAAACCTACACTAGCAAACTACAAGAGCTAAACTATAAGGTTAGAAATGGTTATACCGAATGAACTGTGTCCTTCGGTCTTCTACCATCTTCCCTAGCTCCTTGAGGCGTCCTCGACTGAACTTGGCCGCTGGTCTTCCTCCGTCCGCTGGTCTTCCTCCGTCGAAGATGATCCACCTGAGGGATTTAGCTCATGACTCTAGCTCCACACCAAAGATCAAGTGAAGCAACTAGAGACTCTAGGTTGCTAATCTAGAGTGCCTAGGATGTAGTGATGTGTTCAAAATGTTTATCTATCTCACCTCCTCTCTTGATTCTCAACTCATGAAGCTAATGGTGAGGTGAAGAAAAAGCAACCATACATTTTCTTCATCCAACATCAAGTGTGAAAATAACATGAAGCATGGTTTTATCAAACTCAATTTTCCATTTTAAAAATCAACCCATGCTTGAATAGTTTGCACAAATGAATTATTAATTCATTTGTGCAATACTATACAAGCATGGTTCTCACCATACTCTCGTCTCTCCTTTTCGACCTCATTACCCATTAAAATAAATGGATAAAAAATAAATGAGGTGTCCACCTTCTTGAATATTATCTGTACAAATACGGATTACACTCTACTGTATATACATACTTGTATTCGTACCGAAATACGAATACCCGAAAAGATAGAATAACACAAAGAACATAATACTAGAATATACATATCGAAATACATATACATAAATTATTAAATCAATACCTGATTTAATAATCCGGCTCAAACCCGAGCCGGCCAGTATCATCAACTGTCCGATCGAAAGTCCGGGTACATAGTATAATCAATCGATCGGAACCCTGCACGTATCCAATACGGCTACTACATCATTTCGCCAGAACTAGGGAAACCCTCTGTGTGAGATTCTAAAGACTCGTCAATACGCTGGCAGTGGGTTTAACCACAAGCATGTCAGAGGCACTAGCTGTACGTAATGGCTACCCAGGTATTGAGCGAAAGGAAGGCCGATGAGAAAACTCATCCGAACCCCTACTGAGCCTGTCCGTGACAATCTCCATACAGTCTGATCTGTTCGTCTAAGAGTATCACATATCGAGTCTAGGGGGTGGATAAAGTCAGACCCCTAATAACGCGATATTTCGTGTCGGTATGAAGCCCATCACCCACTGAGAAACTACTGATCCAAATCAGTAATTCTCGTCTACCTTGGCCAAGGATTTCTGGTGATGGCCACCTGTGCACCGCGCGACATCTGTTAGTGATATATGCCCACGAGGCCATTATTGTATCATACTGGATTGTATATTACTTAATGGAAGCTTGGGATATACACGGATATAGTAACAGTCTTGCTCGAAATGGTAGTATGCTGCCTAGTTTGATTCTACCTCAATATATGCATGTGTTTTTTTAGCATATCGCTTATACATATTGGTAGAGCCCTTAGGATCTTTGCTTGATTATCAGCGTTGTGATAGAAGTCACACTAGTGGGGGCCGGGTAATCTATAAGCACATCCTTATAGAGGTCCTTAGTCGTAGGATTATCGAGACGGGATATCGATACTCCAGAGTAGACTAGTGTATACGCTTCTCATCCCAGCAGGGGAGATGGTCTGTCCCACAGCCATTAGTACGTCGTACTGGAGATAGTATGCAGGTGCTCATTAGGTTATGAATACACCGGACAGGATTTGTCGGAGTCTGCTGGTGGGTATTATACTTATTGTCAGATAGTACTTCCCAGGTGACATGAGTACAACTTAGTCCGTCGACTAGACACTGCTACTTTGCCTCGAGTGTGTTCCCACTGTACTTTGATTACTACCCTACCATGGCTCAAAGGAGTCGTGCAAACGGGTAGTAGTTGGGTGCAGTCCCGAAGCACTTGGAGGCAGTGGCGATTAGATAGGATTCGCCTCTCCCGGTATTGGGGGTTGATATCGCGCTGTGTTCGTAAGGCCATTACACAAAGTCCTTGGTTAACGCAAGTGAGATTTACAGGTAGGTACTCCAGTAGTTTCTCAGGGTGTTTTAGGCTACACTCCGACACGACTTATTGTGCTATTAGGGGTCTGACGATTACCGCCCTCTAGGCCCATATGCGATACTCTTAGACGAATAGACCGGACTGTACGGAGATTGTCACAGATAGGCTCAGTAGGAGTTCGGATGAGTTAGCTCATCGGCCTTCTTATCGACACATACCTGGGTAGCCGTTACGTGCAGCTAGTACCACTTGCGGCTTGTGGATAAACCCACTTCCAGCGTAGTGTCGAGTCTTTAGAGTCCCACACAGAGGGTTTCCCTGCATCGGGCAAAAGGTGTAGAGGCCGTATGGTTTTACGGCAGGGCTTCAATCACTTACGTGTACTTGTGCACGTATGATGATCGGGCGGATAATACTAGTGGGCTTTGGTTTAAGCCGGATCCTAGTATTATATTGATGGATTATTTTCGTCTCTTTTTATTCGTATTCTTTGGAATGCGGATGTAGGTATGTATATACGGATGATGGGCCTTCTCGTAATTCCTCGGGAAATCTTCTAGAAGGTAACACCTAATTAAGGTTTTTTTATTTTTGATTAAACCTAAATTGGGTGGAGGAAATGAGGTGGAGGCTTGACAAAATATCTAACATGGCTCTTGGTGACTCACCATAAGATATTTTGTGAACCATATTAAATATTTGTGTGAGATATTTATCTTACTCAATTATTTAGTTTGGTTCAACTATTCATCACAAATGGCCAAGCTTTTTCTTTAGTTACTTCTTCACTCCCATTTCCTCAAGTCATCTTCTTCTTCATCAAAACCCTAAAAGCTCTCATGCGTTGAGAATCCTAGGGTTCCAAAAGACAAACCACTCCATCTTCTTACTCTACACCATTTAGGACTTCTAGTTTAGCGAACTAGAAGCCGTAGTTACCTCAGATTCGAGGTAGGAGCTCGAACTATAGACTCTCGGGTGGATCGTCTTTGACTCGAGAAGGCCGTTGAGGTTGCTCGATCCTTTTCGATCCTTGGAGCTGATGACAAGGTGGAGGACAGTGATGAAGACCCGAAGGACTTGGTATCGTGAGGAATAACTTTCATCCGAATAGTTAAACCTCATTGCAAGTTTGCTAGTTAGGGTTTAGTATCGATCCTGGAGTTCAAGTCGGTGTTGCGAGCTTTGAAAAATCGTTTTTTGAATATTCCGCCTCCCCGTAAACCCGCGGGGTGCATGACATCGACTTACAGTGGTATCAGAGCCTAACTAAACCTTTACTAGCTTATTAGAATGTTATTAGAACTTCGATTGTCAGAAAACTCGAAAACTATACACCCGATCCCTTTGGTTTCTGTCGAATTTTAAAACTGCAATAAAAATTATTTCTGAGGCATGAAAAATACAAGCAAGGAATTCTAAAAACTGTGCAGAAAAATGATCCCCTAACTTGGCAAGACCACCGTGGAACCGCGGCATATTGGTGCGATTTCCCTCCGTTCCGCGGCCGAGTCGTCGCCGAGTTAGCTCGTTTTTCTCCTGTGTTTCTTATGATGGGTGTATGGTTCTCTGGTATATTTGGTTTCTACCCAGGTTGTTTCTGAGTGCTGGTTTGCACTTGGGGTAGACACGGAAAATAGTTTTCGATCGAAATTCTAAGTTATTTGCTAATCGGGTTTTATCTGTGTTGTGATATATGTGCTGAACGTCCATTAATTGCTATACGTCGATTAGTGGGGGTTGTACATATCTGTGATCTGTGATATTGGTTTGTATATATGAACTTATTGGATCATCGTGGATGAATAGCCGGGGGATGTGAGATGAGGATTTTCATTCTTTCATTCGATATAAATTGTAAAGTGATGTAATATTCTTTTGCGGGGCACATCCGGGTTGAGGTTATAGCCACCATTGTATTATTTTCTTTAACTGTTTTCTGCTCCTAGGATAGACCCATGGTTGGGTGCACAAACTACCGGGTTCTTTGAAGTGCCGAATGGACTATTCACTTTGATGAGGGAGGTTGCTTCACTTCGGAAATTTGGCGGGTAGTTTGCCGCACTCGTAGGGGTCTAGGGTGGGGTTTGGCTATTCATCACGACCGTGGAATCTGTATTTCGTTACAAGCTTAAACGAAACACGAAATTCCTAGTATATCCAATATGTTCATCTGTGACCTGGAATGCCTATTATTGCGTCAGATGAATGTTTATTATATATATGCTATATACTAGACGTTGCTTATGTTTTTCACCCGCGCTAGCCCTGCCCCCGCTCTGGCATTAGTTAACTAACCTAACGGTGTTAGACGGGGCCCAGTGGCGAATGCGGATGGTATAAGTAGATGTGGTATTTTCGACTTTTTCTGTGATGATAGGTGTAAATGATGGGACTGCATTATATTAATACAAAACAAAAAAAACAAAAGTTGAATCGTTGGAACAAATTTCAAAACCACTCGGTTTTTTCAAAACAGGAGACTTTTAAATGCGGAGCTTAAACCACTCCTTTTAAAAGCTATCATGTTCCTTCGATTATATAAAGTTCACTACATTCACGGTTTTTCCAAAACCATTCGTATCCCTCCGTCATTTCATATGAATATTCAGTAGTATTCAAGCTATGTTTATCGACCTTCGCCAAGGTATAGTGATTGATAACTGCTGGGTATTCATATGTAGTATAGATAGATTCGTTGGTTTGGGACAGTCGTATTACTTTGTTGGCCTTCGTTAAGGGTATATACGGGTGGGTTCAAATTAACTTGGACAATGATGGGTAGAACTTGGCATGTGACTTATGATTTGTTGGCCTTCGTCAAGGTCATAAGAGTATGGGGCAAAAATCCACATCGGGAGTTTCTAAAGAAACTGAAACTTGCTAGCGCTGCATATCATTTGGAGTGTGATAATGTTGGTAGGATTCCTTCAGGATTATCACACAATGATATTTGGATCCCGATCCTACTGTGAGTATATGCTACTCCTCGGGAGATTTTTTCACTTAACGATCAATGCTATAAACTAAGTAGGTGTCTAGAACAGTGTTAGCGGGGCTACGCCTCAAGGGAAAAGAGGTTATTTAATTAAGGAACTTCGCGAAAGCGTCATAAAACCTCCCTCGAAGTACCGACGCTAGCCTGGCCGAACAGTTAAGCAAGAATTATACGGTGAGATTAATCCTGACTAATTCTTCTTTTATGGTTTGAGGAAGGATTCGAGAAACAGTGGGAGCCATCCTGTTTAGATAAACTAAAAACCAATCTAAACTTTCAAGAGCATCACGCTGAGTGTTTTCTTCTCTCTCTCTCCTAATTGCAGTGACCAGGTGACCAGATTAGGTTACAAATAGATAATAAAATGACTGAGTTATACTATATTGACTGGCAAAGGTTTGTCCAGATGTCCATTACCTATGAAAAGCTGGACCACCTAATTACTACTCAAGCCTCCGCTGTCCTAGGTCCAGTTTCCACCGTCGCGGATGTTGATATCCGTAAGACAAGGGAAAAAGACCGTGCGAATGCCAAGTGCCTCGTGTTGGTCTCAGTTGATGGTGTATACCAGAGGCAGCACGAGAAGATGGACTTAGTTTTCATCTCCCTCCATAACAAAGGTTTATGTGGAGAGAAATCTCGTATCGCAAGATATGAGACCTCGAAGGAATTGCTCAAGCGAGGTTAGCTGTTGGGTCGTCTGTAGGGGACCATGTCCCTATAATGATCAGCTGTATTAAACAGCTCACGGACCTGGAGACCACGTTGGTGAACGAGTCATGTACTGACTTGATTCTACAGTCCCTTCCTTCTACTTGCGCCCAGGGGAAGAAAGTTATACTTCCAGTTGAGGGCACCCTGAAGGAAACCAGGGAGACACCGGCTCTGCTTATTGGGGAATCTTCCTCTTCTGGATCCAAGGCGAAAGCCAAGGGTGAGAAGAAGAAGACCTCCACAAAGCCGATAGGCGGTGTCGGTAAGGTAGATGGACAGGGAAGGGCAAAAGTTTCGGGGCTAACAGTAGGGAAGGAGGGATGTTCCTATTGTCACGGGAAAGGGTATTGGCTGAAGGGATGCAGGGCTTGGAAAGCCAGAATCCAGGATCCGAAGCACGTCATGTCTTCGACTTATGGTGTGTTTGTGTCACGCCCCGCTTCTCAGTATACGGGCAGAGGACGTGATGAGGCCGTTACGTATTTACTCAGAAGTAAACATGCTAAGCGTATCTAAGCAATATAAAATGTAATGTACACAAGAGACAAGATATAAATGAACATCAACTTTATTTATTAACATTGCTTTTACAATACATCTGAAAAGTAAATACATAGAATAGAAAGCAATCCTAAACAGTGGCATAACAGAAATGGAAAATACAGAATGTAAATGTGTACAAGGAATCTAAAGCTCTGGGTCGAAAGCTAGCTGGTCCAAATCCTCACTGGTGGGCTCGATCTCCAGTGAGTCCGAATCACCTGACGACATTCCAAATAAGAAGAAAGAGAATGTCGTCAGCGAACAAATCGCTCGGTAAGTCCCAAGAGTAAGTAGAGACAGAATAGACAGAAAGAGAATGTAACTTTTAAAGTTGTATTATATTGTTAACGCTGTTATTTGTAGTTTGGTACAGAGAAGGCTAGTGTATACAAGAGGAGTCTCACTTTCCCCGGAGACTAAGGTATAAGGAGCACAAGAAACTGTTCAGCCACGGTACAACGACAATGGAGATTCAGATTAGGTGTATTATGGTTACAGTCTCATACCACTTCTAACACCTTCCGTACCAATCTACCCTTTAAACCCCGCGATATCTTGATGGTATTATTTGTATTGTATTGTCTTGATTTATATAGATGGATGACTTTCCAGAACTATGATATCAGTAAATGGATGTAACTGGAGAATCATGTAGATGGATGTATATCCATGGTTTAGTTCAGTCAAAATAGATTGAATAGATTGAACAGATTGAACAGATTGAATATATGGATTCATAATGAATTTGTAGTTTTGTAATTTCATACTCGAATCATATTCAAGTCAGATTGATTATATTGAGACTCAGTCTGAGTCAGACACTTTAAAAAGAACTTGAAATCGTGATCGTTTTGATGTTATCGGTAACTGCTGCACATGGACGGCAGGATTTGTTTCTTTTTCAAAGACAATTACCGTATTGATAAGACCTTAGATAGGCAAGCACCCATATCTCCGGCTCCTCGAGGCTCAAGAGACTAGTCCCGCTTAAACCTATGTTTACTAGGGTCCGTATTGTAATTTAGTATTACTTGAGAGGGTTTTATGTAAAATAGTATTGTTATAATTTCAAAATATACCTCAAGTATTTAATTATCGTCTTTAGAGTTTTCATAGATGTTTTTTTTATTCAATGTAAAATTTCTAGTGAATATGACCTAGTTTTAAAGTATAAGGTATTTATTTGAAATATTGGAATTGTATGGTATTTTCTTGTAAATGCAATGTTTTTCTTGAATTTTGGAAATGTGGAATATAATAAATATTAAAAAATATATTTTGATATTAGTTACATATATATTTATTTATTAAAAATATAAGTTTTATTTATAATAGAAATCACATTTTCTAAAGAAAAATGTTTTAAAATTCTTTCGAGATCGTATGCTCTTTACGGAGGTCTGCATCTCACTCTACTAGGCCCGAGGATGTGCGATAATCCGCACCATACCGAACGGGTTCCCCAAAATGGGTTGTAGAGGCGCAATTGCAAAGATTTGTTAAATACACGTCTTATAGAAAAAGGTTTTATAAGTTGAAGGTAGTTATATGTAAAGTCGTATTTTCCTAAATCTATGTTCCCAAATTCCATCATGATATGTTAAGTATGTGTGTTGTGAGGAGGTAGGTCATTACCTCATGAGTTTTCTAAGGTAATACGGTTTTAAAAGTTCAAGCATGTCGAAATGAAACATGAAGGTATTTTAATGTAAAGGTGAAATAAAACTTGCTACGGTTATTATTTTGTTATCAAACATGTTCTATTGCCTTTGTTAATGTTTAATGGTCATGACATAGGAGTTTGGTATTATTGTGTTTAAGAAAAATAGAACTTTTTAAGGAAAAACCGAATCGGAAGTCGGATTAACTCCGCTTCCGTCGGGTTTTAGTTTTGAATATATTTAGAATAGAGAAAAGAAGAAGAAGTAGGGACTTACTGGATGATTGGCTAGAGGAGAGAAAGAGGAAGAGTTGGGAGTTGCCGGTGCGTCGTTTCGTCGTCGGAAACTCCTTGAGTTGTCGCCGGAAGTTCGTCGGAGCTTCGCCCTTTGCTAATTCCACCTGCACACAAAAGGATCTTGGAATTTTCATGAGAGTTTGGGCAGAGATTTGTGAGTGAGGAGGGGTGATTTGAGGGTGGTATTTATAGGAAAAATTAGGGTTTAGGGTAGTGAATGGGTGTATTATAAATTTGTAATAAAATGGATTAAATGTGAGTTTTATTGTGCTCTATAAATGTGCAGGAAAAACAAATAATACTGGAGTTATGGGGGGAGTCCAAGAGTCGCCAGAGTTAAAAAAAAATTGGGTTTTGTCCAAGTTGGACCGGTGGCGCCGGCCCGAGTCGCCATCTCGCCGGCCCGAGTCATGAGTTGGGGGCTCGTGTTGGGGGTCGGTTGGTATACTGTAGTGTACTCATTTATTTTATGTGTGACTCTTCAGTTTACGTGTTGTGCTCCTGTAGACTCTTGGTCTTCTAAAAGATTAAAAGAATTTTGAATAAAAAGAATGTATGGCTGATGGGATTTGAACTCTGGTGCTTTGGTTCAACAGTGTAAAGTATTACTAATGAGCTACAAGTGCTTTCTTGCTGTTCAAAAGCAAATCAAATTTATAACTTGTGCTCAGGCTCACGTACCCCTTTTTGTATTTTTGAAAAAAAATGTACAGAAAGTTTAGGGTTATTACAGTTTGTGATTGAAAACCGTCTGTCAATTAACTCTACTTACTGGGTACTAGATACTGGAACAGGATCTCATATCTGTAATTCATTACAGGTTTTGAGAAACCGTAGAGTTATCAGGGCAGGTGATATGACTCTCAAGGTTATTAACGGGAGGAGCGTGGACGTTGTATCCGTAGGAAATATCACCTAGGATTGACAAGTAGGCAGATATTGATTCTACGTAACCGTTTGTATGTACCTAGTCTAGTTTGTAAGCGATGTGTTCCATATCCGCTTAAATCAAAGTTTGATTGGGTCAGGTACACTAGAGGACAGCATATACGTGTTAAATCAAGCTCAGGTTTTCAACGTCCAGAACACACTTAAAAGAAAGTCTCCAGAATTAAATAAGTCTTTCTTAAGGCATTGTAGACTGGGTCACATCAATGAAACACGGTTGTCGAAGTTACATAGAGAGAGATATTTGGATCCGTTCGAATATCAGTCTTATGCAACTTGTCAATCTTGTTTCATAGGAAAGGTGACAAAGACTCCGTTCACTGGACACGGAGTAAGAGTGAGCGAGCTCTTAGGACTCATACACAACGACGTGTGTGGTCCAATATCTATAGATGCACGAAGTGGTTATTCCTACTTCATTACTTTTATGGATGATTTCTTTTGGTGAGGACATGTCTTCTTGATGAAGCATAAATCCGAAACCCTTTGAAAAATTCCGAGAATATAAGAATGAAGTGGAAAAACAAACAGGCAAAAGTATCAAGACACTGAGATCTGATCGATGTGGTGAATACTTAATTGCTGAGTTCCTGGATTACTTAAAAGAGAATGGAATTCTCTCTCAGCTTACTCCTCCATACACACCATAACACAACGGTGTATCGGAAAGGCGGAACAGAACCCTATTGGATATGGTACATTCCATGATGAGTAATGCTGAGTTACCGCAATCCTTCTGAGGTTATGCACTAGAATCAGCTGCATACCTTTTGAATAAGGTTCCTATCAAGACGGTGCCTACCACACCATATCAGATGTGGAGTGGGAAGAAACCCTATCTTCAGTATCTGAAGATATGGGGATGTCCGGCTTTTGTCAAAAAGCAGTATGCGGACAAGCTCGAGACACGCTCAGTACTGTGTAGGTTTGTGGGATACCCAAAGACTCCAGGGGATATCTTTGCTATTACGTAGAGGAACAAAATGTTTTTGTTTCTCGTCATGCCCACTTTTTAGAAAATCAATTTTTTGAAAAAGAACTTGTGGGAGCGCAATAGAACTGGAAGAAATTCCAGAACCACAAACTATTACTGAAAGTATGGTAGAACCAGATGTTTCAAAAGAACCAGACATCCCTACGCTACTCCGCAGGACTAGTAGGCTATCTCATCCGCCCGTGAGATACTACGGTTTTCTCATAGACGGGGATAGAGAGGATTGCATCATTAACAATGATGAGCCAACTAGCTTCCAGCAAGCCATTTAGAGCGGTAACTCGGTGAAATGGCTGGATGCAATGCAGACAAAGATGGAGTTCATGTACACCAACAAAGTATGGACTTTGGACTTTGCTCCAGAAGGGGTAAAACCCGAAGGCTGCAAATGGATCTTCAGAAGAAGATTGGTGTAGATAGACAGGTTGAAACCTATAAGGCTAGACTTGTTGCAAAAGGTTTTTGTCAAAGACATGCTTTGGGCTATAATGAAACATTTTCTCCAGTGGCTATGCTCAAATCCATTCGGATCCTTCTTGCCATTGCTGCCTTCCAAGATTATGAGATCTGGCAGATGGACGTAAAAATGACTTTTCTAAATGGATATTTAGAAGAGTGCGTCTATATGGATCAACCAGTGGGTTTCATTCAGAGTGGGAGCAGCGGGAAAGTGTGCAAGTTGTTTAAGTCCATTTATGGACTAAAGCAGGCATCGCGGAGTTGGAATATCTGTTTTAATGAGACAGTCAAAGAATTCGACTTTATCAAAAATCCAGATGAACTATGCATTTATAGTAAGATTGCAGCAAGAACTGTGGAATTCCTCGTCTTGTACGTGGATGATATTCTCTTGATAGGAAATGACAATCCTATGCAACAATCAGTCAAAGAATTCTTGTCACTAAGGTTCTTCATGAAAGACTTGGGTGATGCTAACTACATTCTGGGGATCCAGATTAATCGTGATAGATCAAAGAGGATGGTGGGACTTTCACAGTTAAGGTACAGCAACACCATAATGAAAATATTTAGTATGGACGATTCAAAGTGCGGTAGTCTACCGGCTTGTCACGGAATCACCATCTTCAAAGAAATGTCTCCCAAGGTTGATTTGGAAAAGGCCCGCATGTCGATTATACCCTAGGCTTCTGCGGTAGGCTCTATAATGTATGCGATGTTGTGTACCGGACCAGATGTTGCATACGCACTCAGGGTGGTAAGCCGGTATCAGTCAAACTCAGGGAAGAAGTATTGAATAGCAGTAAAGAACGTTCTCAAGTACCTGGGAAGGACTAAGGAGATGTTCTTGGTATATGGCGGAAAAGATCTCCAGATCGAGGCCTTTGCTGAATCCAGCTTCCAGAATGATAAGAATGACTCCAAGTCCATGTAGGGTTATGTCTTAACCCTCAATAGAGGGGTGTTCTGTTTGATGAGCTCCATGTAGGATACCGTTGCAGACTCGACGATGGAAACAGAGTATTTCGCTGCATGAGACGCCGCAAAAGAGGCAGTTTGGATGAGAAAGTTCTTACCTGACCTTCAGGTGGTTCCTTCCATTGTTGATCTAATACTTTAGTATTGTGACAACAAACGGCGCTATAACTTTAGGGAAGGAACCCAGGTCCCATCAGAGATCCATACATATCTTAAGGCGGTACCACCTGATCGGGGTGATCGTTGATCTCCAGGAGATCGCGGTGAGGAGAGTAGATACGGAGAACAACACTGCAGATCCACTCATAGATGCCATCCCTCAGACAGTGTTCGAGTGGCTATTCGAGATCTTAGGTATGTGATATGCCAATATATGGCCTTAGTGCAAGTGAGAGATTATTAGTGATATATGCTCTAGAGGCCATTATTGAATCATACTGGATTGTATATTACTTAATGGAAGTTTGAGATATACACGTATATAGTAACAGTCTTGCTTGAAATAGTAGTATGCTGCCTAGTTTGATTCTACCTCAATATATGCATGTGTTTCTTTTAGCATATCGCTTATACATATTGGTAGACCCCTTAGGATCTTTGCTTGATTACCAGTGTTTTGATGGCAGTCACACTAATGGGGGCTGGGTAATCTATAAGTACATCCATATACAGGTCCCTAGTGATAGGATTATCGAGACGGGGCATCGATACTCCAGAGAAGACTAGTGTATACGCTTCTCATCCCAGCAGGGGAGATGGTCTGTCCCACAGCCATTAGTACGTCGTACTGGAGATAGTATGCAGGTGCTCATTAGGTTATGAGTACACTGGACAGGACTCGTCGGAGACTGCTGGTGGGTATTATACCTAACGTCGGCTAGCAGTTCCCAGGTGACATGAGTACAGCTTAGTCCGTCGACTTGACACTGCTATTTCGCCTCGAGTGTGTTCCCACTGTACTTTATTACTACCCTGCCACGGCTCAAAGGAGTCGTGCAAACAGGTAGTAGTTGGGTGTAGTCCTGAAGCAGTTGGAGGCAGTGGCGGTTAGATAGGATTTATCTCTCCCGGTATTGGGGGTTGATATCCCACTGTATTTGGAAGGCCATTACACAAAGTTCTTGGCCAAGGCAAGCGAGATTTACAGGTAGGTACTCCAGTAGTTTCTTAGGGTGTTTTGGGCTACACTCTGACACGACTTTTTTGCGTTATTAGGGGTCTGACGGTTACCGCCCCCTATGCCCGATATGTGATACTCTTAGATGAACAGACCAGACTGTACGGAGATTGTCACAGATAGGCTCAGTAGGAGTTTGGATGAGTTAGCTCATCGGCCTTCTTATCGACACATACCTGGGTACCCGTTACGTGCAGCTAGTACCGCTTGCGGCTTATGGTTAAACCCACTGTCAGCGTAGTGTCGAGTCTTTAGAGTCCCATACAGAGGGTTTCCCTGCACCGGGCAAAAGATGTAGAGGCCGTATGGTTTTACGGCAGGGCTTCGATCACTTACGTGTACTTGTGCACGTATGATAATCGGGCGGATAATACTAGTAGACTTTGGTTTAAGCCGGATCCTAGTATTATATTGATGGATTATTTTCGTCTCTTTGTATTCGTATTCTTCGGAATGCGGATGTGGGTATGTATATATGGATGAGGGGCATTCTCGTAATTCCTCGGGAAATCTTCTAGAAGGTAACACCTAATTAAGGTTTTTTTCTTTTTGATTAAACATAAATTAGGTAGAGGAAATGAGGTGGAAGCTTGACAAAATATCTAGCATGGCTCTTGGTGACTCACCATAAGATATTTGTGAACCATATTAGATATTTGTGTGAGATATTTATCTTACTCAATTATTTAGATTGGTTCAACTATTCATCACAAATGGCCAAGCTTTTTCTTTAGTTGCTTCTTCACCCTCATTTCCTTAAGTCATCTTCTTCTTCATCAAAACCCTAAAAACTTTCATGTGTTGAGAATCCTAGGGTTCCAAGAGACAAACTACTCCATCTTCTTACTTTACACCATCTAAGACTTCTAGTTTAGCGAACTAGAAGTCGTAGTTACCTCAGATTTGAGGTAGGAGCTCGGACTATAGACTTTCGGGTGGATCGTCTTTGACTCGAGGAGACCGTCGACATTGCCCGATCCGTTTCGATCCTTGGAGCTGATAACGAGGCGGAGGACCGCGATGAAGGCCCGAAGGACTTGGTATCGTGAGGTATAACTTTCATCCGAGTAGTAAAACTTCATTACAAGTTTGCTAGTTAGGGTTTAGTATCGATCCTGGAGTTCAAGTCGGTATTGCGAGCTTTGAAAAATCATTTTTTAAATATTCCGCCTCCCGCGAACCCGCGGGATGCGCGACATCGACTTACAACATCAACCCCCAATACCGGGAGAGTAGAATCCCCGATGATCCGCTCACTGCCTCCATATGGCTCGGGACTGTACCCAACTAAAACCTGTTTGCACGACTCCTTTGAGCCGTGGTAAGGTAGTAATCAAAGCACAGTGGGAACTCACACGAGACAAATGACGATCTCAGGTCGACAGACTAACTTGTACTCATGTCACCTGGGAACTGCTATCTGACAATAGGTATAATACCAACTAGCATGTTCCCGGTGAGTCCGTCCAGTGCACTCATAACCCAATGAGCACCTGTATACTATCTTAGGTGACTAACTGACACCAATGGCTTGTGAGACCGGCCACCGCCCCTCGTCGGGGTCTCGATTACTACACACTAGTCTACTTCGGAGTATCGATGCCCAGTCTCAATACTCCCTTGACCAGGGACATTTAAGGATGTGCTTATAGACCACCCAACTCCCATGTATATGATCGCCATCATAATGCTGGTAATCAAGAAAGAATCCTATGGTCTTTATCAACATATAATAATGATCTGTAATACCACATAATGCAAGTACATGATGATAAAGACAAACCAGATAACATACTATCATTTTGAGTAAGACTGTTCTACCCGTATATGTCCTCCTTTAATCATCACAATCACGTGCCTGCGATCACAATAATTGACTTGAGGGCACTAGAGCCAACAGTAAGCTGGATGAGACCCATCTACCCTTTTTAATCTGGTGGCCGCAACCATATTAAAGTCTATAAATTTAGCTCGATAATACTTCGCAAACTATAAACACTTTTTAGGTTTTTTTTTGATATATCACCCAAAAAAATATGGCAATTTCAAAAATCACCCCAAAAAATTCGATATTCCAAATATCATCCTGAAAAGTTATAAGTTTTCTTAAAAAGCCCTTATAATTAGTTTTACCCAGCATCTTTTGGGCATATTTCTTTAAACTGACTTTGAACTGTTTCAGCTTAGTAAAAGACGAAAATAACCCTTGAAACGTCATCTTCTTCTTTTTTAATGGCTAGGGTTTGGATTTTGCCCTAATTTCAAAATTAGGGTTTACCTTTGGAGAAAAAATTGGACCATAAACTTTCATATATATTGTTACGTCCCGCTTTCCAAAATACGGTAGCAATCACATTGCGAGATTCACGACGTACTTATACCATGAAAGGGGCCTTTCTCGAAATAAATACGTTAAGCATTATAGTAAGCAATATTTATTATAACAAAAATTTAGCAAGAGAATATAATCTACCTATATTATTACATTTCAAACTTCATAATATTCAAAGCAACTGACAACGAGTCTGAATATCCAATACAACAAAAATAGAAATAAACGAAGCCTAAACAAGTAGGCATATTGAAAATATAAAGACTGATAGATAGCTAGTAATTCGCTCGAGAAGACAGCTACGAGTAATCCTTCTTGTTCTCCGCCGAAAGACCGGGAAGACAAACGTCTTGCCTGAATTTAGGGGCAGATGCTATATGGTTTTATCCGTCCATCTCTCCGAAGATGCCAAGTTGATTTATGACACCATGGATCAGAGGTTTAGACGGATGCGGCTGTTGTAGCAGACTTCGTCAGAATCCCCCTTGTTTGAGGGGTTTTTTATTGTGGGGACGCTCTTCCCTGCAGGTGCAAGCCTCTACAGTTAATTACACTACCGCATTGCGGTAACCACTTTCTCCTTCTCCAGATGGTCACTTCGTGTCGTGTGTGTTTGTTTTGTTTTTGGTTGCCCGTGGATTGTATACGAAGACTAATTTGTGTTGTCGCCCGTAGGGCGTGGATTAGTCCAAATCCATATTTTCTTAGATTTGGGTTTGGGTTTGGTTTAAGGATCGTTAATCTCATTTGAGACTAAGATCAACTTAAACGTTTGTTAAGGATACGTTAGTCTAATTTCAGACTAAGATCTACTTAACGGGATCATTTAGATCCAACGAAAGAGCATTTGGGTTATATTGTTTTAGTTTAGGGACATTGCGGTCCATAAGTTTAAGGACATCATAGTCTATGGAGTTTAAATACATCATAGTCTAGTTTAGAGACATCATAGTCTGTAGGGTTTAGTTTAGAGACGTTGCGGTCCATAATTAGTTTAAGGACATCACGGTCCAGTTTAAAGACGTCATAGTCTGTAAAGTTTAAAGACATCACAGTCTATAAGTTTAAGGACCTCATAGTCTATAAAGTTTAAGGACATCATAGTCCATGAGTTTAAGGACCCCATAGTCTATAAAGCTTAAGGACATCTTAGTCCAGTTTAAAGACGTCATAGTCTGTTTGGTTTTGGTTCAACCGTTTGGGGATGCACCAAAAGTTATCGGTTATTGGGACCCTCCACCTCTCTGAAGACGTTGAAGAATTACAACAACATGTATCAGAGGTGTGAAGAGATGTATCCTTGAACCAATATTGATTGAAAGGCTCTGTGAATTACTTTGAATGTCATATGGGATGATCAATTTTGGAAGACAAGAGTATAGTTGGGGTTCAGTTTCAGGGGATCGTGCCTCTTGAAGACTTAGCTAATTTGGGCTAAGATTGGCTCGAATATAGTCTTAAACACTAGAGTACATTCGGCGCTCATGTGCTCCTACGTGAGGCACTTAAAGTAGTGTTAAACACTAAAACTGAAGCGCTCACGTGAGGTCACGTGAGGCGCCTGAAGATTGGGCCTTGCTTCTTTTATTTTACTCTCAGAATATGCATATAAGTGTTAAACACTTGACTTTTATGACCATCACGTGTGGGCTCGTGATGGGTATCCATGCGTTGGATATTAAAGTATTTGTCAGGGGTCACGTGGGAGTACGTGATATACCCTAAAAGAGAAACTGTCTTGGCTTTACTCTCTTTTGCTTTGAGGAGCTTTTTAAGGGTCACGTGGGAGCACGTGATACACCCTAAAAGAGAAACTGTCTTTATTGTTTTCCCTTTTCCCTTTTAAATAAGTGTTAAACACTTTGGGAAATCTTTTTTTCTGGTTCAAAGAAAGGGGGTCACGTGTTACCACGTGATCATCAATATGCATATAATTCTGAGTTTCAAATCCCTTACTAACTTCTCTTCTTTTCTTTTATAGGAATTTAATTCCTCGAAAATTTGCATGGCGGAATCTCCCCAATGAGAATTAACTTTTCAATTTTATGGGGAGATCTGCTTCAGCAGATCTATCACCATGAGGAAGAACTAAGTTCTTATATTAGGAGTTAAACCCTATCCTTGTTGGAGGAATTAAATTCCTGTATGTTTTTGTGGGAGAATAGAATTCTCCGAACTTAGGTATTCCCTTAGGTTTTAGATTTGCATGGCAGAAACTCCCCGATGAGAATTAAATTCTCAACTTATGGGGAGATCTGTTTCTGCAGATCTTCAACCAGAGGAAGAACTGAGTTCTTATTTAGAAGAGTTAAACTCTTGGTTTTGAGAATTAAATTCTCTTTTGTTTTATGGAATGATCTCCTTCCTTCTCTTATCTAGAGTTTCATTCTTCTCTGAAGAGATCTTCTTCTCTCTGGAGAATTAAATTCTCTTTTTCTTTTGTTTTTAGGAAGAGGTTTTTCTTTTTTTCTCTGTTCAATCCTCTCTTCTGTATATCCCTCTTTCTCTTCCTTCTTGGCTCCTATTTATAGGAGAAAGAAAAAAAATCAGTTTGTTCAGTCCATCTCTCATTGAGAGATTTTGATTGATTTTATAGCCAACATGATCTTTTAGATCACTCGGTGAATTTTATTCACCATTGGATTTTAAAAGATATTTTATTTGTTATTCCTAGCAAATTTTAGGAAAATATTTCCTTGTATAGAATCTTTCTATAAATTGGTGATTTTTAATCACCATCGGATTTTTAATCTAACGGTGCTCCCTTTTACAGAGTGCAATCTTTTTTGTTTGGAAAGATCTAGGGAAATATTTTTCTAATTAGGATTTTTGATTCCTTTTAATTAGAATTTAATTCTATTAGTTCAGAGGGTTCAAGAGTCTATCACGTGTTGGCACGCGAACTTACCAATTAAGCGTTTAATTAGAATTTAATTCTATTGGTTCAGAGGGCTCAGAAACCCATCACGTGTTAGCACGCGACCCCACTGATTAAGCATTTTCAATTGTTTATTTCATTAAGCACCCATAGTCTTTGCCTGTAAAAGGTCGCGTGCCTGCACGTGAGACCCGGTCACGTGTGGGCACGTGATGCCCCCTTTGGGGGGTTTCCTTGCTACTTTATTTGTATTTTATTCAGTTCCCATGACGGAACCAATGCTTTTAATTCCTTTTAATTAGAATTTAATTCTATTAATTCAGTGGGTTCAAGAGCCCATCACGTGTTGGCACGTGACCCTACTGATTAAGCATTTCCAATTGTTTATTTCATTCAGCGCCCATAGGCTTTGTCTGTAAAAGGTCACGTGCCTGCACGTGAGACCCGGTCACGTGTGGGCACGTGATGCCCCCTTTGGGGGTTTTCCTTGCCGCTTTATTTGTATTTTATTCAGTTCCCATGAGGGAACAAATGCTTTTAATTCCTTTTAATTAGAATTCAATTCTATTAATTCAGTGGGTTCAAGAGCCCATCACGTATGGGCACGTGACTTTATCAATTAGGCATTCAGGCATAGATAGAATCTGCCCATAAAAGATCACGTGTTTGCATGTGAGGCCCGGTCACGTGTGAGCACGTGATGCCCCATTTGGGGGTTTTCCTTGCTGCTTTATTTGTATTTTATTCAGTTCCCATGAGGGAACACTCCTCCATCGGCTCAAGTTCTCCTCCTATCTCTAAGTCATTTGACGAACATTCCCAAAAGAAGAAACAGAATGGAATGTTCATCAGCGATGTTGCGCTCGGTAAGTCCAAAATTTAAAGTAATATTATAAAAAGAAAATAAACGACAAGCATATTAATAGGTAGGAAACAACATAATGCAGTGAATGAGCATTATGACAATTAAACAAGGCAAACTATACAAGCATGGCAGTTCCACAGTTACGTGTCTTTGTTTCTGTACAATAATGAAAGTATGCATGTAACGAGAGTAGTCCATTAAACTCACGGACCAACAACATGTTGAGTTAAGCTCCGTCAAATCCATGCAGCAACAACACATGGGATTCATGAATAGTTAGTGAATTTTAGTAGACTCTCGTGACACGACATACGTTTGTTTACCCACTTCGGGACCTCCAGCGTTTGAACGTTGAAACAAGTGTGAGTTTAAACAAAACAAGTTATTTTTAGTGTTTTTAAGAGTTGAACAGAAGGTCCTGAGTTCGAGACTTCCGGCAGCGCAAGTATGTACCTTTAATTATACCCTATTGTTACAGGACGCACCTAGACAGAATACCATACTAGCTCATTTTAAATCGCACCATTATAGTGTGAGGGTTCATGCATATATTAGTAAGGTAAATACTACGCATAGTTCAAACAAAAGAATGTATATTTTATTCATTTTGTTCAAGTTTGTATACAATTTGAATGTAAATATATTGATATTTCAAAAAAGAATGTAAAATACATCAAGCTCTCTTTTGAGAGGTGAATAGAAATACGTGAAGGTATTTTAGTGCCAACTTGGTGAAAGTTGATGGGCACTGCCCTATGTAGGGGCCACATCACTTCTGCTGGTGTACAACTGTGATACTCTGGACAGGGTCCACACTAACTCTTTTACGGTATGGGTATCACTTCATTTGAAATATAGGTAGTACTTCATTTAAAGTATAGGTTGCATTTCATTTAAAATGCAAGTGGACACCCTAAGTGGGGTCCACACCAGTCATGCATAAGTGAGACACCCTACGTAGGATCCACACTACTTCATTTGAAGTAGGGAACATTTCATTTGAAATGCAGACGGGACCCTTAGATGGGGTCCACATATGTTAAGAAAACATAGATATTTCCATTTAGAGAGGCCTATTTAAGACCTCCTGAGGGACCGGGAGGGGGGTCCCGAACCAGTTGGGAGGTCATTTTGGGGCCTTCCGAAGGCTGCTTCAAGCCAAATAAGAAAACTCTGTTATGGAATTTTCTGACATGAAACTCATTTATTTTGAGTTTCAAGCACCTATTGGGAAGGTGTGATATCATTCTCAATGGTTTGTGCAAAATGAACATATGGAATTATGTTCAAAAGATAAGAACATGGCTTTGGGGGCCATGTTCATGTGATGAATGCACTGCATTCAATGAAACAGACATGCTCTGTAGGTCTGATAAGTGAATAGGGTATTTCTATTCACAAATGGGTTGAGAATAGGATTTTCCTATTCATGAAGATCCTGAAGACATGATTTTCATATCTCAGGACATAATGGAGTATTCCATTCATAAATGTCTATTATAGACATATATCATACACATACATGTTTATGTCCGAAGATGAATATGGTTTTCCCACTCACATGTCAGGAAACATGATTTCCATGTCTCATGAATATGATTTTTCTATTCATAGGTATTCTAAAGACATATTTTTATGTCTTAGGGAATGAATATGATTTCTATTCATGTGATTTAGAGACACATATGTATGTCTCAGAATGAATAGAATTTTCTATTCACCATTTCTTTTTAAAAGAAAGAATATAGGGTTTTGACCCATGTTTTTTCAAGAAATAGCTCATCTATTTCTATTTATATGTTAGGAAACAGGGTGACCAGTTTCTCAAATATGAAGAACATGGGATTTCCCATGTTCTTGGTTCAGTTCATATTAGTCAAGAACACCTTTGTGTTTTAATCCTCCTTTATCATGGAGGAAGCCATGGCCAAGGCTCCCAAGGCCTTTTGTTGAAGCTGAAAACTTGTTTAAGTTTTCATGATTCTCTCTATAATGAGAGAGAGAGAGAGAGAAGGATTAGAAGAGTGAAGGAATAGAGTATCCCATTTTTTTATTCTCACCTTCATTTTTTTACTCTGCTTCTTTATTCTTTCGAGAAATTTAGCAAAAGTTTCAAAGTTTCGAGGCAAAAAAGCTCTCTATTCTTTTAGTTGATCACATAGGGTATTTATACAACTCTTTGAATGGGGAGTAGTGGTAATTACTCCTTGGATATCAGGGGAAGTGGGGTTGGAAATTCTCTCACTATTTTTTGAAGAATATGTCAAATTTATTCGAAAGAAGGGGTCCCGAAGTTGTTTTAGAAGACAGGCTCACCGAGATACCATATTTAGGGGGCCTCTCGGTATCGGGAGGGGCATCCCGATAGGGATGTTCCAAATCAACTTAAATTTGTGTTGAGACAACTCAATTTTGAGTTGTGTTAAGGGGGACCTCTCTAGGCAGGGGGTCCCACCAGTGATGAATAAGCCTTTGGCTTGTTCTCGATCATGTTTTGATCAAAAATTGGATCACTGGGGTGCAATTTTGTAAAAATACTTATATAAGTATTTTTCATATTTTAAGATTTAAATTTTTAACTCCAACAAACGCTCCCTAATAATAGATATGCACAGATTTGTACATATCTCATTGTTATTTAGTTTGCATCTGATTTTAGATGCAAGAACTAGAATTCTAGTTCAGGCTTACTGGCCCAAGTTTGTAATTTATTGTGGATGTGCTTAGCCTGATTAATATTATTTTACAGTCATTTCAGACATAAATATAAGGTAAGTTTTAGTTTATAGTCATTTCGGACGTAAGTAGTAGTTTAGAGTTGTCTCGGACATGAATATTAGTTTAGAGTCATCTCAAACGTATATATTAGTTTAAAGTCATCTCAGTCGTATATATTAGTTTAAAATCATCTCGGATGTATATATTAGTTTTAAAATCATCTCGGACATAAAAGTTGTTTGACTTCCCATAGGACATGACTTTAGCTTGATGTCCTTATAGGACGTAATTTCTTATATATATATATATATATATATATATATTAGTTTCAAGTCATTTCGAACATGGATATTAGTTTATAATCATTTTGGACAAGCATATTAGTTTACAGTCATTTCGGACGTATGTGTAAGTATTATTGGTATTTGAACATAAGGTAGAAGCGATGAACGGGGAGAGGTCCTATGTCGTCATTTGTTATTTACGACTAAAAAACGCTCAAACTACTAATAGGAATCCAGACAGTGGATAAGCTTACTGCCAATAGTCTAAATGCCGAAATTTTCATATATTTATTTGTCGAATCACTCTCTATTGTTTATAAGTTCGAAGAGAGAAATACGGAAGTCGTTCTTTCGTGTCATTGAATTTGGTGATGTTTTCATCTTGGAGATTTCTTTCGCAATCGGGAAAAGCTTCCTTTCCTCCTGGGACCATGGGGTGATAGCCCATTTCCAATCCTATAATGGCACGATATATGACATATGCCAGGCTTGACAATAAGTTCCTATTGTTGAATGTCTTTTTATCGATGATATTGGATTTGATGGATTTTTTCATTTAGAAAGAGTTTCCTTTACAAATAGAGAAAAGCTCACGATCGAACCTCTCATGGTAAGATATATGGTCTATTCCGGGCTCGTAAGGAGTTTACAAAGTGTTTCGGGACCTTCATTGATAATGATGGTAGATATTTTGGAATTCGCGATCTCCAATGACACTAGGATCGATTTTGTATTTTTTCTTGATTTTAAAGACACTAAAAAGCAATTTGGATAATGAAGATAGGTAAAGTTTAGATTCAGATGTAAGAAAAGGTTTAAAGTCGTTATAGATGTAAAAGAATATTAGTTTAAAGTCATTTCGGAGATAAGTTTTAGTATAGAGTCTTTCCAGACTTGGGTATTAGTTTAGAGCCGTTTCGGACATGAGTATTGGTTTAGAGTCGTTTCGGACATTGATATTAGTTTAAAATTATTTCGGACATAGGTATTAGTTTAGAGTCGTCTCGAAAGTGCATATTAGTTTATAGTCGTCTTGGACATAAGTATTAGTTTAAAGTCGTCTTGGACATAAGTATTAGTTTAAAGTCATCTCGGACATAAATATTAGTTTAGAGTCATTTCGGACGTAAGTATTAGTTTACAGTCATTTTGGACATGGGTATTAGTTTAGAGTCGTCTTAGACGTAAGTATGAGTTTAGAGTCGTTTTGGGCATTGATATTAGTTTATAGTCATCTCGGAATTGAGTAGTCTCAGATATGGATATTAGTTTAGAGTCGTGTTCAGACCAGAATATTGCATTTTAATACCGCTCATTCATTATCTATTTTTTTTATATATCGGTACTATTAACCGGTGTTTGCTCAGTAATACAGAATTACAGGTATCCGTGACAAAATACTAGAAATACATCCAGAATCACGGATATATCATTTGTGAGCCGACACTGCAGCCAGAACTGGAAACCGACTGATATCCCAAGAGTTATTTTGCAAACATGTGTGTGCACAATATTTTGGTCCAACACATAGCATGTGTACATACTAACTCTTGGAGCTTGGACCATGGACCTAAGGGGCAGCCATGACATGATGGCTAGGAGCAAGTAGGCTATATGGTGTGATGTGCATTTATTGCAATAAAGTAGTGATGTGATGCATAGCTACTTATTTCCCTCCAAGAATTGGATGTATACCAAGTCAAATTTAAGAAAACAAACAACACCAGAGTCATATTGGAGTGCACACAAGCCTACCCTGCAAGCACGACCCCATGTGCTCGGATTTGACCCGAGCACATTCTCTTCCTAGCCGAGGTCGCCGGCCCCACTGCCTCCTCTGGCCTCCAGTTTGCTGTGGGCCCCCTTGCTTCCACCTCATCACAATTTTATTTTTTATTTTCTTTTCTTTTGTGCCTATATATAGCAGACAGTGGGCAAGGGTTGAGGGCTCTCACATTGTATCTTTCATTTTACACTTTGTAACTCTTTTGTTTTCTTTTTAGTTCTTGTATAGAGCTTCCTCTTGAGATCCTTGCCTTCTCTTGATCTTTCAACCTCTTCATTGAGCTTGAAGGTTTAAGGGTTGGTATTTGATCTCAAAGGTTGTATCTTCTTGAAGATTAATAAAGTTCTCTCTTTTGTGCCTTCATTTCCCTTGGGTTCTTAATTTTCTCTTGATCTTGCAACCTCTTCATTGAGCTTGCAAGTTTAAGATTGGGCTATTGAATCCATGGATTGTCACTGGAACTTTGGTTCCTAGTTATTTCTTACTTGCTTTTTATTACTTGCTTTACATTCATGTTTTACATTCTTGCAATTTAAATTCCATGTCATTTAATTACTTGCTTGTAATCTTTTCTTTTCTTTACTTATCTTTTCTTTGCTCTTTTTGGTTTGTTGTGTTGATGTTGTGAATATGTGTTGTTAGGAAAAGAAACCGATATTGTAAGTTAACGTTTCATTTTTCATTTTCTTTTCCCGTCTTTTCCATTTGAAACTCCGTCCAAACCTTACGCAAGCACTCCGTTAGGCACCCTACCCTACCAAGGTATCGGTGATTCCTAACCGCGACCGGTTGCGTTCAGTTTGGCCGGAGGCGAAAGCAAGAGACAAGAACGGAAGGACAAGGGTCAATAAGCCGGATTCCACGAATACCGTACTTAAATCCCCTAATCCACGTTGTTGCCGATTGCTCTAGTTTCAATCGTTAAGTTCGGCTCAAAGGACTTGAATACGGAATCCATTAACTTACATCATCCTATCGTTTCCTAACAAGCTTTATACTTGCATATAACACTTAGGGTAGATAAAGAAATTTTCGCCCACGCGCGTTAACTCATGAGAACAAGAACCTAAAACGCTCCATCTCCCTGTGGATCGACCCGTGCTCATCTCGGCTAGCTGCAAAGCGACACCGTCTTGATTGCGGTTAACTTAAATTCTTTCAATCAAATGGCGCCGTTGCCGGGTAGACGGTAACGCTTTACTTCTTGTTATTTCGGGTTAATCATTGTACATCTCACTTATACATCTAACCCTATTTTCAAAATCAACTAAAAATCTCAAAATTTTCAAAACCAAACAAAAAAAACTAACTAAACCAACCATTTTGTTCTCTGGAAATTGGACCTGCTTACACTCTGGATCTTAATTAAAAAGATAAACAATACCAGTGAGGCACCAGTGGAATACTGAAACACCTGAAGAATTTTGGAGCCAAGAATCCCAAAGAAATCCGGCGACTTCCCTTCAAGATCCGGCGTCGCCGGCCGTACCTCCTCCGTTTTCCTCCAATTTCTCCTCTGTGCTCCAGTGTTCTATTTTTGTCCTATTTTTATTGTTTGTTTTTTTATAATTGTTAGTGTGCAGGTATTTGGGCATTCGTATCGCTTTTTCGCACTAATATCCGTTTTCCGACGTTTCTGATTTTTGCGGATTTGCGAACTGCGATCGTGGGGAGCAAAGTGTACATTCCAAGCTAAGGTGATTGCGGAGTACAGTGCCAAAGATCCGGGTAGTTTGACCCGCACAAGCGAACTTTTCAAGCTTACCGGATTTGATTCAACGGGGGTTTCTTAACCCAAAAACTTAACGGTACGTACTTTATTTACTAACACCTTCTTCTCAAATCCGACGCATCCACTATATATCTTTGCAGGATTCTTTGCAAGTTCGCTTTCAAATGCCAAACTTAACTAAACCGTATTTGTTGCAGTGCCGAGCTTAAAAGTAAAAAACGATTGTTTGATTATTTGAATAATTTGTTTTATTGAATTGCGCATTGCATACATTAATACGGACTTAACGGCAAGCGAACCCCACAACATACGGTAAAAGATTTGATCCCCTTTTCCGTGGCCTACAAATCATGAATTGAGCATAACGTATACCCACACAAAGTTTTAAAAGAAACTAGACTTTAAGCCTTAAGGATTTCGCGTTCATTAGGAGAGGTTAACTGTTTTTAGAACACCGCTTAACGGTATATCGTTTACGGGGTGTCTAGGAAAGTGTTAACGGCGAAACCGCCATAAGAGAAAGGGTTATTTAATTAAGGACCTTCGCGAAAGCGTTGGAAAACCTCCCCTTATCTCTGCACTTATCTGGCCTCGTGATCAGTATATCTTGAGCCCGCTTCTCGACACAGTTTTACTTCAACAATCAAGTTCTGGAGCAGGTCTAGTTGACCTAGGTGAACCCTAAAACGATTAGGTGTATGGTATTTTTGTGCCGTGATTATTTTGTCCAGATTCTGTTTTGTATATTTCATTCTTTTGTTAATAACTAACTAAAAAAAAACCACATTCTTTTTCCTCTCTTCATATCATGGGTACCCCACCTTGCAAAACTCTTGCCGAACTTTAGTACCCACAACCAGACATAACTTCCCACGGTTCTTGTTTTGGTCGAACTTCGAGCGATCCCTCCATGCCTAAAATTTCTTTGAAAGATCGGATAGACGCGTCTAGGATAATCAATTGGACTCCGCAATCCACCTTGTATCAACCATTTCGACCTTCACAATCTTCTTACGTTGAGGGTGAAAATGGAGTGAATAGATTAGCACAATTTAAGATATAATTTTTGAATGGTTGGTGCTCACTTTTGGCCTGTGTAAGGCCTTGAATAGATTGATACTGTTCTTCCCCCTAATCCTGGACTTCAACGCTTAACAGTGGAAACACTGTTTTACTTAAGTTGGGGGGGGGAATCTTTTTGTGTATATATTTTTGTTTTTTTTTGTTTTGTATATAATTTGTTTTTGGGAGCGCCGGCAATTTTGACCCTCTTGGTGTAGCCTGACAGTGAGGGCACTGTCAAGTTTAAGTTTGGGGGTGTACTCGGTAAGCTTTCTTCCTTCGCATTCATTTGTATATTCTGCATTTGCATACTTATTTCAAAACCCATAAAAATCGAAAATTTTTACAAAAATATAAAAACTTTGTCGTCAAGTTAGCTAATAGGATAACTTAGATTTTTATTCCGAAAGCTTAGTTGATACGTTAGAAATAACTAAATTCTAGGCTTAGAAATTGAAAACCCTAAAAATAACCCTCATTTTGTTTAAACTTGGTGATTATACGTCCTTACAGTTTTTTTTTGAGAAATAGGTAATCTTGAGTTCAGTTCTTGAGTTAAGTCAAGATGAAGGGAAAGTATAGAAATTTTACTGAAAGATAAGTCTGAAAAATAGTTTTTATTCTTAAGTTCAAATTTAGAAAGTATATACCCTATAAATTGCACATACACGCATCTTAAAACTTGGGATAGTAGAGGATACCTAGAAATACTCTTGCCTGAAAACCTAGTATGAAAGAAAAAACGGTATTTAAATCTAAACACCAAAAGAGCATCATTGAAAAATATATCCGGTCTTGAAAAAGAAAAAAAATAATAAAAGAAAAAAAAAGAAATAAAGTCAAGACCTGGAAACTGCTATTTTCGCTTTATCATAAAGTAGTCGTCATTAAGAACATAGAAAAATAATAGAACATTGAAAATATACACCAATCATAGATCAAGAATCTTCCAACCCTAGATAAAAATTTATCTACTCATGGAAAAAGAATAAAAACAAATAATAAAAAGGAAATTCATTGCATAAAAATAAAGAAATAAACTTACAAACTTTTGATTCTCTCAAAAGAGAATATGAAAACCTAAATAATAATACAACAGTTCGGGCCTCGCTTTAGTGTGCTGACTTGGTTTGCTCAGTTGATTATTTTGGCTGTCTGTTTGATTCATAAACTTTACCCTTGTATCAATTTCTTCATCAAGTTGTCCACATCCAACGCACGTAAATATGCCTTTTGTGTATTTTTGCCCTTTAGACCCTATAATTTGAATTTATTAATAAAACATACATGGAGTAGAATTAAATAGATAAAATAAGGTAAATATGAATATATAAATGTGCAATAAATTACACCAATCAAATACCCCCATACTTACCTTTTACTAGTTCTCAGCAAAACAAAAACTAAAAAAAATAAAAATTACCTAAATCTAACTACTATGCTCCTTTTCGCATGCGTTGTGATCGCACTTAGCACGTGTAACAAGTCGTTAAACCTCAAGATTACCCAAGAGGACGAACGTTCTCTCGTGAGGGTTTTCAGCGGATACTACCCACAAAATCCCAAAAAGGAAAATAAAAAAATAAAAGAAAAACTAAAAATAAAGAAAAAGAAAAACTACAAACCTAAAAATAAGAAATAAAAGAAAAGTGAAAATAAAAGGTAGAATCTTGCTAGTTTTTTAGTTTTCAAGAATTATCATCCTAAAATATCGTTTCAATTCCGTTTCAATTCCGGAAATTCTATCTTTTCTCAATAGAACTTGATTCTATTCTTCACTCCTACCTTTCTCTTAGACATATATCATATGCCCATACTTGTGTGTAAAACATCTTTAGGCTTGAGAATTCAATTCAAGCTATTGTATCAATGCCCCATATCCTCGTATCTTATTTTATATAAATATATAGATAGATATACCCACAACACCTTTCAATATGACCGTTAATGCTTCAGGAGGCACTAACCACCCGATTACTCATTATGTGCGTTTAATTATATCTAGTCTTGCAACTATCTAGTACCTCCAGCAGTGCAGTGACTTCCAAATCAGATGGTCTAAGGCATTAGGTGATGAAGCACTCCTAAAGATTGAAGATTTACTCGCCTTAAGCAATCACAAACCCAAACTTATTATTATTATTATTATTATTTATTTTATTTTTTAATATTGAAACCCTTCAGTAGTTTAGAATACCTACTATATGCATTTTTTTATTTTACTTAGATACTTTGGCAAAGATATTTCTAGGCATTCTCTACTATTTCAAGCTTTCAAGATTCCTGTTCATGCAATTTGTAAGCTGTATATTCACTAAATCTGAATTCAAGATAATGGGTTATTTTTCAGATTTCGTCCTATACTCAGATTTAATATATTTCCTTCGTATCACTTAACTTTCGTATTTCAAAATCAAGTCAACCAATTAACTAGCTTGATTCAAAAACTTTTTTTAGAGAAGAAAAACTGAAAATAAACCTAAAAATGAAAAAGAAAAGAAAAAAACTTGTGCAAACCACCCCACACTTATTTATGATATTGTCCTCAACGTCGATCCCTCACTCGTCTCTCTAGTCCTACTCATAATTCAGTAAAGAACAATCACTACAAAGTTTAATGAAAAGCAGTCACTACAAAGTTCAATGATAAGCAGATATATAAAATAATATAGTGAAATTAATTCAAACAGAGATAAACCATTAAAATTGATAAACAAAATTAAACAAGAATAAACTTACAGAGCCTAAAATTTTAAGAGATTTTTCACTCATCAAGCCGCTAACTGGAGGTGGCCGGCTGTTGATATGCGATCTGATATTGGATTTCTACTTCCTGCTTTGAATTGCATGCCCTGAACTTATTTCTTGTTTTTATGTTAGGTTTTGTAGTCAAATAAAAGTGTTTAAATAATTGGGGAGGAATAAGATGATTATTTTTTTAATGAGTAAAATCCTAAATAAAAAACTAAAAGAAGAAAAAAAATGAAAAGAATTTAAATTTACATAACGCTTTGGCTAATCCAAATGTCAATATTAACCACTAATTTTTTTTGTCTATAATCATGCAAGAGTAGTAAAATAAATTGTAACAATAAACATCAATTAACACCCTAAATAATATGCATAGAATTAATATAGTGTTTATATGTGGGTGAACAAAATCGTGATCCAAATTTTGCCGAATTAACTAGTACAGTAATAAATGATTGAAGTCTAAAAGAATTATGCAACTGTACCAACTTGTCAATGTATTGGCTAATTGGATCGACATCTTCAAGATGAGCATACGGGTTATAAATAAATGATCCAGTCATGTGAATTGATGGTACACCTTCTTCTTGCTCTTTGATAGAAATAACTTCAGTGATAACCGAAACTAGTTGAGAGTTAGGTTCATCTGTTGAATGCTCAAGAGGATGTTCCCAATTTACATTTTGTTCTTGATGGTTTGGTGAATCTAACACATCCATAAAATTGAGTTTATTCTTAAAAATTTCCTCAAAACTTTGGTCAAAATAAGCTTCATCAAAATTAACAACCTACTTTTCATACACTTCTTCTATTATGATAGTGGAATCTTCTTCAAAAATTTGTTTACAACCCTCGCAATTCTTTTTCCTCCTCCTCAAACTGACTTGAAAGTGGGTTCCTTTCCTTCACAAATATGGCTTCTATATCTAAAACCTTCTCAAAAATTCTATCCGCTACTGTGGGTTCTGTAAGGTCGTCATGCTTGCTGGACGGGTTTTAAAATCATCGCGGAAGCAGAAAAACGACAAAATACAAGCAAGCAAGCCTTCCTATCACTAGAATCAACCATAGACTATAACCTATGAACAAAAGAGAGCTAGAGTTAAGAATATACAACCTTTGAAGCTGTAAGTCGATGTCGTGCACCCCATGTGTTCGCGGGGAGGCGGAATTTGCAAAAAATGATTTTTACGAGGTTCGCAACACCGACTAGAACCAAGGATCGTCCATAAACCCTAGCTAGCAAACTACTTGAGGTTTAAATACTCGGATACGAAGTTATACCTCACGATACTTGTCCTTCGGGTCTTCATCGCTGTCCTCCTCGTCTACGTAGGATCCAAGGGTCGATCCGGATCGTAGCTTCTTCAACGGCCTTCTCGAGTCAAAGACGATCCACCTGAGACTCTATAGTCCGAGCTCCACCTCAAAACCGAGGTAACTAAGGCAACAAGCTTGCTAAACTTGATGGTCTAGGTGATGTAGAGTATGAAGATGGATTTATTTGTCTCTAGAAAACCTAGGATTCTCAACACATGAGAGCTTTTAGGGTTTTGTAGTGAGGAAGAAGAAAAGAGCTAGCATGAGAGCACACTTGAGGAAAGAGAAAGTTTTTTGATAAATGATAATGATCAATGATAATGATCAATGATAATGAGATGGCTTCCTTGACATGACCACTAGCATGGGATGAAAAATATCTCAACAAAATATCTAGCTCACAAAATATCTCACAAAAATATCTAAGTCAAATAGTCAACCCAAGGCAAGTGGTCAAGCCAAGTCAAAAGGTCAAACATGTATCCATGCTCAATTATCATTTACAAAATAACAAATACTTTCCTCCACCTCATAATTATTTTAATCAAGTCAATGGTCAAAACCCTAATTAGGTGTCTCCTTCTTTGCCCCTCCCATCGGTGCATACACACCCGCATCTGCATTCCGAAGAATATGAATACAAAGAGAAGAAACTGATCCATCAATATAATACTAGGATCCGGCTTAAACCAAAGCCCACTAGTATTATCCGCCCGAACATCATACGCGCACAAGTGCACGTAAGTGATTGAAGCCCTGGCGTAAAACCATACGGCCTCTACACCTTTTGCCCAGTGCAGGGAAACTCTCTGTGTAGGACTCTAAAGACTCGATACTACGCTGGCAGTGGGTTTAACCACAGTCCGCAAGCGGTACTAGCTGTACGTAACGGTCCCCAGGTAGAAGTCGATAAGAAGGCCGATGAGGAAAACCGATCCGAACTCCTACTGAGCCTGAATGTCAATCTCCGTACAGTCCGGTCTGTTCGTCTTAGAGTATCGCATATTGGGCCTAGGGGGTGGTAAACGTCAGACCCCTAATAGCGGTATAAGTCGTGCCGGAGTGTAGCCCAGAACACCCTGAGAAACTACTGGAATACCTACCAGTAAATCTCATTTGCCCTGGCCAGGGACTTTGTGTAATGGCTCTCCAAACACAGCGCGATATCAACTCCCAATACCAGGAGAGACGAATCCTATCTAACCGCCACTACCTCCATGTGCTTCGGGACTGCACCCAACTACTACCTGTTTGCACGACTCTTTTGAGCCGTGGTAGGGTAGTAATCAAAGTACAGTTAGAACACACTCGAGGCGAAGTAGCAGTGTCAAGTCGACGGACTAAGCTGTACTCATGTTACCTGGGAACTACTACCTGACGATAGGTATAATACCCACCAGCAGTTCCCAACGAGTCCTGTCTGGTGTACTCATAACCTAATGAGCACCTGCATACTATCTCCAATACGATGTACTAATGGCTGTGGGACAGACCATCTCCCCTGCTGGGATGAGAAGCGTATACACTAGTCTACTATGGAGTATCGATTCCCCGTCTCGATAATCCTATGACTAGGGACCTGTATAAGGATGCGCTTATAGATTATCCAGCCCCCACTAGTGTGACTGCCATCACAACGCTGGTAATCAAGCAAAGATCCTAAGGGCTCTACTAATATGTATAAGCGATATGCTAAAAGAAACATATGCACATGTTGAAGTAGAAACAAACCAAGTAGCATACTACCATTTTGAGCAAGACCGTCAATACAACTGTGAATATCCCAAGCTTTCATTAAGTAATATACAAACCAATATGATACAATAATGGCCTCTAGGGCATATACACTAACAATCTCCCACTTGCAATAGGGCCATGTTCTGGCGTATCGCAGACCTATCATCTCGATCAGCCGCTCGAACTGTGTCTGAAGGATGGCCTTCTTGAGTAGATCTGCAGTGTTATTCTCCGTATCTACTCTCCTCACCTGTTCAGACCATAATATTGCATTTATCATTCCCCTATTCTTATCCTTTTTATAAATAAACAGGTACTCTTGACGCACGTTTGTTGCATATTACAGGATACAGGTTTCTGGAGCAAATACAGTGAAAAAGACACAAAACAACGGAAAAAGGGACTTTTGACCAACAAGTAGACGGATCCTAGTCAAGCCTAGTCGAAGAACAGTGCAAGGTCCAAAAAGTCAAGTGAAACGGTTAAAAAGCCAATACAAGTCTTCACTGAAGATCTGGAGAAGAATGAGAAGCCAACAGAGAAAACAAAGTATAAAACTAAGAAACCCAGACAACCACAAAAGAACCCCAGAAGTTTGGAAGCCCAAGAGCACCAATGGGCCGCGGATCCGCGGCCCAAGCCATCAATTGCCGCGGATCCGCGGCCATACAAGGCCCATGTCGGTGCAGATTCTCTGGGTTGTTGCGTCGGTGCAGATGTTAGGATTCTCAGGGGTCAAATCTGTAAATTCACGTGTACGAGAGTCTGTAACCCTAGTTTTTATATTTTCCTATAAATTGTAGTCTCAGGTCTGTAAAAACTATGCCTCTTTTCAATAAATGAAATTCAGAATTTCTGGGAGTGACAATCAGATCTATTCTGTCTTCTACTTGGAGGGAGCCATCAAATCTGTAGGTAATTTATTTCCTTGCTTTTATTTTCTAGTATAATTTATCATCCCCTAATGAGCGAGTAGTCTCCTCGCTTGTTAGGGTTAGCCTTAGCGAAAGGGTTGAGAGATGAGATCTCTCACCCCTTTCAATGTCATCTTCACTTTAGAGTTAGAACTCCATGTATACGCACACATCCGCTCCCTACGGCACCCTACCCCTCGAGGTAACGGTAAACCGTAGTATAAAGGGCCGGTTGCGCACGTTTTCCATGGGGGTTAGGGTAATTATCAACAAAGGAAGGATACGAATCTAGAGGAAGAAACATCTTCCCAAAAGATTCGTATCCACTTTATTGATAATTAACTTAACACCTAATAGATCTAAAAAAAGAAGGCATTGAAAGCGGTGAAGGAAACATTAATCTCCAAAACTTCCCCTAAGCCTAACCCTAGCAAGACTTTAAATTAGATTAATTAGATCTAGTTTTCATAGATTTTTATAAACCAACCAAAACTACAAATAGAATCAACTCGTTAAAACACATAAAAGGAATTTACCCGTCTCTGTGGATCGACCCGTACTCACCGGCTAGCTGCGAAGCGACGCCGTTTCTGATTGCGGTAAATACAAGTTTTGACACTAATCAAATGGCGCCATTGCCGGGGACGGCGTAATCTTTCTTTTTGTGAATTTTTGGGTTGATATAAATTTTAAAAATTATAAAAATCTGAAAATATAAAAAAAAATATAAAAAAATAATCAAATTTGATCTGTTTGAAGGGTGTATTTTTGGATCTTGCAGGAACAGCAAAGAATCAAGGATCTGGAATTTTACAGAGCGCAAATAAAAATTTGGTATATAGGAACAGAGAGGAATTGAAAGTACAGAACCACAGAAATTTTTCCAGAGCACGATCCCACCTGACGACCGCGTTTCCGCCGCAATTAGGAGCCTCCCGCCGCGGTTCCGCGCTTGCATTGCCACGTCAGCATACGAAATTTTGCTGGTTTGATTTTTCTCTTTCCCCTCTGCAATCTCCCATATATCTCTCTGTAAAAAGTTTTCTGCAGGATTTCTTTGCGTAAAGAGTCTTTCTCCCCCTTCTCGATAACGGATTTTCTGCAGGTTTCTTTGCGCCGCGCTAAAAAATTTTTGATTGCAAGTAAAAATTTTATTTGTTTTGCATAATTTAACCGGACTCTAAGGGGCTATTTGACCAAACTCAGATTGGGTGGGGATTTCATCACCCTTCCCAGGACCCCAGAAAACACCTAAAGCATTTTGCATCGACCACCTTTAATTAAAAAAGATTAGACTCAGACCTAAGGACAGCGAGCTCAATAGGGAAAAGGACTAGTATAGGCATCAGCCGTTTATCCTAACCGACTTTGCGATGTCTAGGCTAGTGGACTGCGAGGAGCCAACCCTAGTACGAGAGGTTATTAATTAGGCCCACTGTAGTGGTAGTTCCTTCCCACTTACCTGGCCGTATTTGTCCGTGAAGAGGCGGTTTGAGGTCCTATTTCTAGCCCTAGTTAGGAGCTGTCTAGCAGACCTAGGAAACCCTAGATCTAGGCCTGATTGTGCATGTGTGGTTGATACATTTGTGTCACGAGTCCCATTTTCTAAAACCGTCTTGCAAAACTCTCCAATAAAAAAAAAAGAAAAATCTTTTCAAAACTTGCAACTTGCCACTAAGGAAACTTGCACCTCACTTCCACCATTTCTCCTTCATTGACGTTATCTTACCCCCACATTCTGTTTTTCTATTTTTTTTCTGACTGCACTACCCTTTAGTGTATGTCATCTTGGACTAGGGATACTAACGCCCGATTAGTCCGTGTTTCGTTGGTACCGACCAACGAACCCTTCGACGAACCCTTCGTCGACATTCGGTCCATTTCCTTACCTCCAACCTCAAATTCTTCTTTCGAAGGTATGTCGGGACACGACCCCAACTATACCTTACCGACGGGAATGATTCCACCTCTGCCAGGTGCGAATAACCCGAATCTTCCGCCTGTTGTAGCGCCCGCACGAGTCGCGCTCCAGGATCTCTTCTACCACGTCCGCACTTCCTTACCTACATGTCTTTCACCCCCACCGGCGAATGGGGATAATTTTGAAATAAAACCACACTTCATCAATATGCTGCCTAAGTTTCATGGTTTGGAATCCGAAGATGCATATATTTTCATTAATAAATTCCAAAACGTTTGCGTCATGATGAAGACAACCCAATTAAGTGATGACGCAATAAAGCTAAGGGTCATTCCTTTTACCTTATGTGACCTAGCCGAGAAGTGGCTATACAGCACCGCATCACATTCCATTAGAAATTGGGACGAGTTTGTGAGAGCTTTTCTGAAAAAGTTCTACCCTCATAATAAAACTGCTAGAATCCGAAACGAGATTATACAATTTTCACAGCTTCCGTCCGAACCATTCTGGAAGTGCTTCGAGAGATTTAAAGACCTACTTGTTCAATGCCCTCATCATGGGATAGAAAATTGGCAACTTTGCCAAATATTATACGAGGGATTGAACGCAGCAACGAAGCAGTTGCTAGAAACAATTTGTCAAGGTCATTTTCTCTCCAAGTCTAGCGACGAAGCTTGGCAGTTTCTTGAGAACCTAAGTGAGCAAACAATTCAGTGGGAGAGTACCAAGACCACATCATCTTCTTTAGTTGGTCAATCTAGGGCAGGCATACATCAAATAGATATGTCGATAGCTATGAAGGCCGAGATGGCCTCACTTATGAAAAAGCTAGAAGCCATTGAGACAAAAATCTCATCGACTTCTCCTGCCCCTACTCTACCCACACGAACTGTTTGTGCTTGTTGTTCTAATCCATCACATCTAACCGAAGAGTGTCCTTATAATGCATCTATTCAAGGACAGGATCAAGTCAATGCTGCATTTCAGCAAAGACAAAGAAACGATCCGTACTTTTCAACATACAATCAGGGGTGGAGAAGTCACCCAAATTTCGCTTGGAACCAAAATCAACAAGTCCAAGGGAATAACAATTTTCAAAGAGCTCCTCCACAACAACAACAAGCACCCTTACAAACTCAAAACCAGCAACCTTTCTAACAACAACCTTATACAAATCAACCGAATAATTTGGTTCAACCAAATGATGATAAGGTTACCTCGCTCGAAAAAAGTCTAGATGCATTTCTTAAGCAAACTACAGAATCCGCAGCAAGATTTGAAAGTTATGTTCAATCTTTAATGAATAACAATGCCTCACACGATCAAAGTATCAAATCTATTGAGGCACAAATTGCACAATTAACTGCTGCGTTGAGCGAGAGAGAAAAGGGAAAGCTTCCATCTCAACCATTGCCCAATCCCGGTCACGCACAAAACACATATCACAATCACAATGTAAATGCGGTGACCACGTTGAGATCCGGAAGAGAGTTGCAAAATAATGTGGGAACTAGTGATGACATCCCCGCCGGTGGTTCTTCTTCCCCTTCTTCATTTTCTTCACTTCCTTCTTCACCTTTTTCTTTAGAGCCTATTCTCCACCCTTCACACGGCTCTACTTCTTCTGACTCGAACGGACCCATTTCTCACAACACGAACACATCCACACTGGGATCCGTTCCTACTCCACATTCTACTCCACAGACTTTTGACTCAACAAATTTTCAGAACGCTCCATTCCCAAACAGGTTGAGTCCTAATAAACCAAATACACAAGTGGAGAAGATTGTGGAGATATTTAAGCAGGTTAGCATAAATATACCTCTCTTGGATGCTATCCAACAAGTCCCTTCATATGCGAAAATCTTAAAGGGCTTGTGCACCTCGAAGAGAAAGGCATCTCAAGTACCCAAGAAAGTGCTAGTGGCTAGTGCAGTAAGCAATGCTATTAACCACCATCAAACCTTACCCCAGAAACGAAAGGACCCCGGCTGTCCTACTATTTCAATCACAATTGGGGATAAGAAAATTAATCGAGCACTTTTAGATCTTGGGTCTAGTGTTAACCTGATTCCTTACTCCGTGTACGAACAATTAGGGGTTGGAGAGTTGAAACCCACTCGTTGCACTCTCCAAATGGCTGATCGATCAATCACCTATCCAAGGGGTCAACTAGAGGATGTGTTGATCAAAGTGGGGGAATTCATATTCCCCGTTGATTTTATCGTTATGGATACACAACCTGTTGCTAACCCAAGAAACCAAATTCCGGTGATTCTTGGTCGACCATTTTTGGCCACTTCCAATGCCGTAATAAATTGTTGCAATGGCTCCATGACTCTATCCTTCGGAAAGAGGTCTAGTGAGTTCAATATTTATAAGATGGGAAGTCTGCCCCCCGTGCCTAAAACTAGTACACGAGAAGTTTGCTCTATTCACGAAATCACGCAGGAGGACTGCGAGTTTGAAAGATTTCTATTTGATGAAAACAGTTTTGACGCCACTAGTGCGTCCCTCCTTGAGCCTACTATCGTTGACACGACCGATGTTGATTATGAATGTTTCACTTTTTTGGATGATGACGACTCACAGCCCGAATATGAGTCGTTTGAATTTTTGGATGAGTCAGTCGAACCATCCGAATCGGTTGTTTGCAGTGATTTCGAACCTGTGTTAGAGTCCTTTGAGTTCGAGATAGATTCCGCAATGGTTCTTTCGCCTCAGAAATTCGAACTCATGCCCTTGCCGTCTCACCGTAGATATGCTTACATAGGTGAGAATGAGACTTTTCCCATTATCATATCAGCCTCTCTAGCCTTCGAGCAAGAGAACGCTATTTTAAAAGTCTTACAAGATAGGCGGCAAGTTTTCAGTTGGACTATGGCGGACATCGAGGAGATAAGTTCCCTCATAAGTGAATATCATACACAATTGATGGATGATGCCATGTCAATAGAGGACCCACAGGAACATCTTGGGGGTATTGTGGTGAGCCAACTTCCTCCCTTAGAAGTTGAAATACCCCCATTTCTTTTAATAAGGTACGAGAATGCCAACACTCCACTGATTGCTGATCATTTACATTCTCGTTTCGATGCATCACCATCACCTGTATATTTACCTCCACACCTCCCATACCACTACTTCTATCTTCCCCAATTCTTTGCGGACCACCACAACTTATTTTTTCACCCACCAATATTCTTTACTGATAAATTTTTCAAATGGTTGGTGTTGACTTTTGGCCGATGCAAAGTTGGGCAGTATTGTCTAACATAGTTTAATTGAAGTTTGGGGGAGGATCTTTTTGTACATATTTTTGTTTTTTCTTAACAATAAAAAAAAACTATAAATAAATAAACAGGGGAGTAACGGTATTTTGACCCTCTTGGTTTAGCATGACAGTGAGGACACTGTCAAGTTCAAGTTTGGGGGTATGCTCGGTACGTCTTCTTCCTTTGCATTCATTTGTACATATTTTTGCATTTGCATACTTATTTGAAAACCCATAAAAATTTGAAAAATTTGAAAAATTATAAAATTATTGTATTCAATTTTGGCTTATTTGACTTGAGTTTGACAAATAGGTTAACTGGTTAGGAACAACTAGATATTAGACTTAGTAAATTAAAAACCCTAAAAATAACCTTTCTTAAAGTTTAACAGTAGAAAGTATATGCCTTGTAGTTTATTTAGAAATAGGCAAATTTTGGGTTCACTTCTTGGGCTAAGTCAAAATGAAGGAAGAGTATTGATGTTCTTATTAGAGTATAAGTTTGAAAAATAGTTCCTAGCTTAAGTTTAAATTCTGAAAATGTATACCCTACAACTTGCACAATCACGCACCTTGAAACTTGGAATAGTAGAAGAGACCTTGAAATGCTCTTGTCTAAAGTCTTTAGTATGAAAAAGTGTGAATAAAGAAAAAAAAATGGACACTGGTTTTTGTGATTATTTAAGGCTGCAAAAATAGAAAAATATTTAGCGAGGGTGCTTCGTCACCTAGTGCCTTAGACCCACTGGTTTGGGAGTCACTGCTAAAGCCTTGGGTGTTGCAAAGACTAGGAAGTACGCTTTAAAGTGCAAACGCATTTTGTAATCGGTCGTTGGTACCTCAAGAAGTATTAACGGTCGCATAAAGGATGTGTAAGCAAATTTCATTCACTAACTAATTAGTACTTTGGACAATGGACGAGAGTACGATTGCTTGATTTGAATTTCCAAGTGTAGGGATGATATATACACACACGTAGGGATGTGTGATTGGAATTTAGATGAGAAAAAGGAATGAAGAATAGAACTTGTATCTTTAGTAGAGTTGATAAAAATTCCTAAGTGGAGATGGAACCCTAGAAGGAAAACTTAGGAAATGCCGAAAGCTAAGTAGGTCTACATAACATATATAATCTTAAGTTAAATAATGAGGAAGCGTGAAGAATATGGGTGGATAATTTACAGGTAGAAGATAATAGAATTCCTTGTTAGAAAACCTAATTGGAGAACAAAAGTCAATGGGCTGAGTTGATAGGATTTTGTGGGTAGTATCCGCTGAAAACCCTCAGGAGACAACACTCCTCCTACTAGGGACACCTAGAGGTTTAACGGCTTGTTGCACGTGCTCAGTGCAATCACGTTTCCCTGCGAAAGTGCGGTTAGGTTTTTTTTGTAGTGAATAAAAAAATAAGTTTGCTCGAGGACGAGCAAAAGGTAAGTTTGGGGGTATTTGTTCAGACCATAATATTGCATTTATCATTCCCCTATTCTTATCCTTTTTATAAATAAACAGGTACTCTTGACGCACGTTTGTTGCATATTACAGGATACAGGTTTCTGGAGCAAATACAGTGAAAAAGACACAAAACAACGGAAAAAGGGACTTTTGACCAACAAGTAGACGGATCCTAGTCAAGCCTAGTCGAAGAACAGTGCAAGGTCCAAAAAGTCAAGTGAAACGGTTAAAAAGCCAGTACAAGTCTTCACTGAAGATCTGGAGAAGAATGAGAAGCCAACAGAGAAAACAAAGTATAAAACTAAGAAGCCCAGACAACCACAAAAGAACCCCAGAAGTTTGGAAGCCCAAGAGCACCAATGGGCCGCGGATCCGCGGCCCAAGCCATCAATTGCCGCGGATCCGCGGCCATACAAGGCCCATGTCGGTGCAGATTCTCTGGGTTGTTGCGTCGGTGCAGATGTTAGGATTCTCAGGGGTCAAATCTGTAAATTCACGTGTGCGAGAGTCTGTAACCCTAGTTTTTATATTTTCCTATAAATTGTAGTCTCAGATCTGTAAAAACTATGCCTCTTTTCAATAAATGAAATTCAGAATTTCTGGGAGTGACAATCAGATCTATTCTGTCTTCTACTTGGAGGGAGCCATCAAATCTGTAGGTAATTTATTTCCTTGCTTTTATTTTCTAGTATAATTTATCATCCCCTAATGAGCGAGTAGTCTCCTCGCTTGTTAGGGTTAGCCTTAGCGAAAGGGTTGAGAGATGAGATCTCTCACCCCTTTCAATCTTATCTTCACTTTAGAGTTAGAACTCCATGCATACGCACACATCCGCTCCCTACGGCACCCTACCCCTCGAGGTAACGGTGAACCGTAATATAAAGGGCCGGTTGCGCACGTTTTCCATGGGGGTTAGGGTAATTATCAACAAAGGAAGGATACGAATCTAGAGGAAGAAACATCTTCCCAAAAGATTCGTATCCACTTTATTGATAATTAACTTAACACCTAATAGATCTAAAAAAAGAAGGCATTGAAAGCGGTGAAGGAAACATTAATCTCCAAAACTTCCCCTAAGCCTAACCCTAGCAAGACTTTAAATTAGATTAATTAGATCTAGTTTTCATAGATTTTTATAAACCAACCAAAACTACAAATAGAATCAACTCGTTAAAACACATAAAAGGAATTTATCCGTCTCTGTGGATCGACCCGTACTCACCAGCTAGCTGCGAAGCGACGCCGTTTCTGATTGCGGTAAATACAAGTTTTGACACTAATCATCACCTAGATCTCCCGGCGATCTACGATCTCCCTGATCAGGTGGTACCGCCTCAAAACGTGTCTGGACTTCTGATAGGGCTTGGGTTCCTTCGCTAAAGTTATAACGCCGTTGTTGTCGCAATACAGCGGTATTGGATCAACAATGGTTGGAACCACCTGAAGTTCTGTGAGGAACTTATTCATCCAAACAGCTTCTTTTGCGGCATCACAAGAAGCTATGTACTCCGCTTCCATCGTTGAGTCAGCAACGGTGTCCTGCTTGGAGCTCTTCCAATAGACCGCCCCTCCATTAAGGGTAAAGACATGACCTGACATGGACTTGGAGTCATCCTTGTCACTTTGGAAGCTAGAGTCAGCAAAGGCCTCGATCTGGAGGTCTTTTCTATCAGACACCAAGAACATCTCCTTAGTCCTTTTTAGGTACTTGAGAATGTTCTTTACTGCTATCCAGTGTTTCTCCCCTGGGTTCGACTGATACCGGCTTACAACGCTCAATGCGTATGCTACATCTGGTCTGGTACACAACATCACATACTTTATAGAGCCTACCGCAGATGCGTAGGGTATAGATGACATGCGAGCCCTTTCCAAATCAGTCTTGGGAGACATCTCTTTGGAGAGGGTGATTCCGTGACAAGCCGGTAGATTACTACGCTTTGAATCTTCTATACTGAATATTTTCAGTATGGTGTCGATGTGCCTGAATTATGAAAGTCCCAACATCCTTTTAGATCTATCACGATAGATCTGGATCCCCAGAATGTAGGAGGTATCACCCAGGTCCTTCATGGAGAACCTCTGTGACAAGAATCCTTTGACTGACTGTAGCATAGGAATGCCATTTCCTATTAAGAGAATGTCATCCACGTACAAGACGAGAAATACCACAGTTCTCCATACAATCTTACTATAAATGCATGGTTCATCTGGAGTTTTGATAAAGTCGAATTCTTTGACAGTATCATCAAAACAGATGTTCCAACTCCGCGATGCCTGCTTTAGTCCATAAATGGAATTAAGCAACTTGCACACTTTACCACTGCTCCCACTCTGAATGAAACCCTTCAGCTGATCCATATAGACGTATTCTTCCAAATTATCATTTAGAAAAGCCGTCTTTACATCCATCTGCCAGATCTCATAATCGTGGAAGGAAGCAATGGTAAGAAGGATCCGAATGGATTTGAGCATAGCCACTGGAGAAAAGGTTTCGTCATAGTCCAAACCAGGTCTTTGACGAAAACCCTTTGCAACAAGTCTAGCCTTATAGGTTTCAACCTGTCCATCTACGCCAATCTTCTTTCCGAAGATCCATTTGCAGCCTACGGGTTTTACCCCTTGTGGAGCAATGTCCAAAGTCCATACTTAGTTGGTGTACATGGACTCCATTTCGGTCCGCATTGCATCCGGCCATTTTACCGAGTCACCGCTCTGAATGTCTTGCTGGGAGCTAGTAGGCTTGTTCCCCTCCGAAAGACGGCGCGACAGACGTCTTGCCTGAGATTCGGGACAGATGCTAATTGGTGCTATCCGTCTACCTCTCCGAAGATGCCAAGTTGATTTATGGCACTATGTATCGAAGGTTTAAACGGATGCGTCCGATGTAGCAGACTTCGTCAGATTCCCCCTCGCTTGAGGGGTTTTTTGATTGTGGGGACGCTCTTCCCTGCAGGCGCAAGCTGTTGGTTAGTATTGCATGCTCCCACAACTCTTGTGGCACGGCGGAAGCGATGAACAAAAAATTTCTTTGCATACAACACGCACTTAACCGAAGATCTTGTCTAAACCACAACTAGTATACCCTAACTAGAGATCTTATCTACTATGTTAGGGATTATACCTTGATGATACGGTCCTTCGGGTCTTCTCTTTGATGCAACTCCTTTGCTCCTTTCTCCTCTTTTGTGGACTCCTCGTCTTGTTAAGATGTTGCCGATGTTTTCGATCTCCGGCCACCGAAGACAAAGATGATCCACCCGAGAGTTTTCGTGCAAGCTTGAAACTCTTTTCAAGAATTTAACCGAGAGACCAAATTTGCTAGAAGAGGTCACTAGGATGATGTAGAGATAATTGTATTGGATTAACTTGAAATCCTAAGCTTTTGATTCACATCTTATGTGAGGGTTAAAGCTAGGAAGAATGATCACCATCATTTTTCTTTCTCTCTTCTTATGAACTTGTTATGATACACTTATCATAATTTTGTGTAGGAATTGAATGCCTTCATTTCACATCTTATGTGAAGGTATTTATAAGAAGAAGAATAAGTGCATTTCATGATTAAAAAGTTTAAGCATGATAAAAAGAAAAATAGCACTAACTAAAGCATGTATTATGAAAGAAGTATTATGCTTTTAATAGTACATCCACTTCAACAACTACATTATCATGCTTATACCTTTTAATTTACACCTCACTAATTTATTTTCACAAAATAAATGATGTCATAATTATGTCATCATGAGGTGGCACCTTCTAGAAGGTATTTTGTAACAATTACAAAAATACCCCTCCTCCGTATACCGTATACCGTATACTGTATACCCGCATCCGAATTCCGAAAAATACGAATACCATTAATCCAATAATATAATACCGGTATCCGTCCAGTATTATTCTTCCGATTATTATTCCTGTAACAATTACACGAACATAATCGAAAACCTGCCGCAACACTTTACGGCTGCCGTAACATCTTACGGTTTCTACATCTTTTGCCTGAACGAGGGAACCCTCTATGTGGGACTCTAAAGACTCGTCAGTATGCTGGCAATGGGTTTAACCACAAGCACGTCAGTGGCACTAGCTGTACGTAACGGCTACCCAGATACATGACGAAAAGGTGGCCGACGAGCGAACTCATCACAACCCTTACGAGCCTGTAAGCAACACTTACCGTACAGTCCGGTCTCTTCGTCTGATACGTCGCATATGAAGTCTAGGGGTGGTAAATGTCAGACCCCAGTAACTTTATAAGTCATGTTGATTTATGGCTCATAACAGGTCGAGGAACTACTGATAACACTTATCAGTAAACCTCGAGAACCCTGGCCAGGGATTTAGGTGTTATAGCCGATCAAACATAGCGCGACATCAACTCCCTATACCGGGAGAGACGAAACCCCTCCTATCGCTCACTGTCTCCATATGATTCGGGACTGTACCCAAAATCCACCTGTTTGCACAACTCAGTAGAGCCGTGGTAGGGAGGAAATCAAAGTACAGTGGGAATCACACAAGACTCTATGACGATCTCGGGTCTACAGACTAACATGTACAAGTGTCACCAGAGAACTGCTATCTGACAATAGGTATATATACCATCTAGGAGTTCTCGGCGAGTCCGTTCAGTGTACCCAGTCTCCACTGAGCACCCGTATACCATCCTTGATGTCAAACACCGATGGATATGGGATCATCCATCGCCCATCATATGGGTCAAGATGCGTATACGCTAGTCTACTCTGGTGTATCGATGCCCTGTCTCGACACACCCTCGACTAGGAACAGTTATAGGATGTACTCATAGACTACCGTGGCCCCACTAGTATGATCTCATCATAGTCCCAGTAGTCGAGTAAATCCTAAGGGCTTTATCAACATGTAACAAAAGAGACAATCAGAGTACATGTTAAGATAAAGTACAACCAGATAGCGTACTATCATGTCGAGCAAGAAAGTCCTCCCTATATATGTCCAAGCATCCACTACAATATACATCGTATGTACAGTAATGGCCTCTAGGGCACACATATAACTAACACAAGCCCCTGCAGTTAATTACGCTACCGCGTTGCGGTAACAACTTTCTCCTTCTCCAGATGGTCACTTCGTGTCGTGTGTGTTTGATTTGTGTTTGGTTGCCCGTGGATTGTATACGGAGACTGGGTTATGTCGTCGCCCGTAGGGCGTGGACTAGTCCAAATCCGTATTATCTTAGATTTGGGTTTGGGGGTTGTGTTTAAGGATACGTTAGCCTCGTTTGAGACTAAGATCGACTTAAACGTTTGTTAAGGATACGTTAGTCTAGTTTTAGACTAAGATCAACTTAACGGAATCATTTAGATCCGACAAGAGAGCGATTAGGGGGGCCCTGTTGTTTAGTTTAGTGACATTACGGTCAATAGGTAGTTTAAAGACATTGCGGTCCATTGTTAGTTTTAAGACGTTGCGGTCTAGGTTAAGGACGTCGTAGTCCATGGATTTAAGGACTCCACAGTCCGATGTTAGTTTTAAGACATCACGGTCGAGGTTAAGGACGTCATAGTCCGTTGATTTAAGGACTCCACAGTCCGATGTTAGTTTTAAGACATCACGGTCGAGGTTAAGGACGTCATAGTCCGTTGTTAGTTTTAAGACATTCCGGTCAAGGTTAAGGACGTCGTAGTCCGTGGATTTAAGAACTCCACAGTCCGATGTTAGTTTTAAGACATCACGATCAAGGTTAAGGACCTCATAGTCCATGAGTTTAAGGACCCCACAGTCCGTATCAATGTATGTGGTTATCGGGACCCGTCACCTCTTTGAAGACGTTGAGGAATTATAACGCCAAGTATCAAAGGAGTGAAGAGATGTACCCTTACACCAAGGTAGATTAAGTGATCTGTAGTCCAATTTGGAAACTAAGATCGATTATTATATTATGAGCCCATTGGCCCAGTTGAATTTGAATTGAGGACTTATGGCCATCTTGGGCTAAGTCCAATTGTATCTGGGATATTGGCCTTCTGTTGATTCATTGAAGGAGAGGCTTTGCCTATGGAAACTTAGCCAATTGGGCTAAGGCTAGTGTTAAACACTAGAAACCAACAGTGTTGAACACTGGGAATAAGGTTGACAAGTTAGTGTTAAACACTAAAAGATAATCAGTGTTGAACACTGGGAACAGAGTTTTCGAATTAGTGTTAAACACTAAACAAATCCAAATTAGTGTTAAACACTAAGAAAATCAGTGTTAAACACCGCAAATAGAGTTTTCCAAATTAGTGTTAAACACTAAGAAAAATCAGTGTTAAACACTGGATACAGAGGTTTCAATTTAGTGTTGAACACTAAGGCAAGAAGGGTCACGTGGTCACACGTGAGAGCGCCCTTCTTTCCTTTATTTTGTTCTATAGATAAGTGTTTAACACTTTTAGTCCTGAAAGCCATCACGTGCGGGCACGTGATAGGAGCTCATGCTCTGGTTTATTAGAATACCCATTAGGGGTCACGTGGTGATACGTGAGGGCGCCCCAGAGTCTCTGTTTATTTTGCTTTTTCTTTATGTGCTTCAGAGGTCATGTGGGGCACGTGGGGCGTTGCCTCAAAGCTCTCTTTTATATATCTTCGCAGGAGTCATGTGGTAACACGTGAGGTGCCTACTTCAGAGATTTATTCTGTGGGTCTCTGCATGTTTCAAAGTTCTGTTCATAGGGTTAAACCCTAAACTTCTGAAGAATTATATTCTTAATAGGGTTAAACCCTAGTTTCTTTTCTTAAAGGAATTAAATTCCTATGAGTTTGAGAGAATTATATTCTCAGTTAGGGTTAAACCCTAGTTTTGTTCATTTTGAAGGAATTAAATTCGCATAACATAGGGTTAAACCCTAACTTTTGAATTACTATCATTTTGTGAGAATTAAATTCTCTAAACTCAGTTCCTCCTCTGTGTTTTAGATCTGCATGGCAGGATCTCAACCCAATGAGAATTAAATTCTCAATTCATGGGGAGATGTGCACTTTGCAGATCCTTCACCAGAGAAAGAACTAAGTTCTTTTTTATATAAGAGTTAAACTCTTTTGAGAATTAAATTCTCTTTTGAAGCATCCCTTTTCCTTTCTTACCTAAGGTTTTCCTTTTTGCAGAGAATCAAAGGCTCTATCTCTTTCTCTCTCTATATATCAGAAAAAGATCCAAAGGTCTCAAGGTTTCAAAAAAAGTTTTAGAAAAAGGTCTTCGGAAAAAGTTTCCCTCTTCTTTTCTTGGCTCCTATTTATAGGAGAAGGAAGAGAATCAATCTGCTTAGTAAATTTCTCATTGAGAAATTTGATTTGTATGTTGAAAGATTTGATTTATATTTATCATTAATCTGGGCCTTTAGATTGTTAAGTGAATTTTATTCACCATTGGATTTTAAATCCAAAAATATCCTTTTGTTATCTCGGTTAGATTTAGGGGGGAAATCTTTCCAAGTCCAAGATTTTTCCATAAATTGGTGATATTTAATCACCTTTAGATTTTTAAACCAACGGTCCCCATAATTCTTTTCCATTTGGAAAGATTTAGAAGCTTTTAGAATTTAATTCTATTAAACTGTAAGGCTTTCGAAGCCAGTCACGTGCTGACACGTGTCCCTTGGTCACGTGTAAGCACGTGACCCCCAATTGAGTCCTTTTCTCAGTATTTATTTACGCTTCAGTTTTAACCATCACGTGTCAACACGTGACCATTGGTCACGTGTGAGCACGTGATACCTCATTGAGGTATTTTCTTCAGCCATTTGTTTTTATTTCTGTATTAACTATCACGTGTCAATACGTGACCATTGGTCATGTGTGAGCACGTGACCCCCAATTGGGTCCTTCTTCAGCCGTTTGTTTTTTTATTTCTGTTTTAACTATCATATGTCAACACGTGACCATTGATCACGTGTGAGCACGTGATGCCTTATTGAGGTAATTCCTGATTTTTAAACAGGGAACAGTGCATAGCATATTTGCTCATAACTTTTGATCCCGGATGAATTATGAAGCCCATAATATATCAAATCGAAGGGTTTTTCGAGATGCTTCCAATATTGTCAGAATTTAACAGTTCCTCTTTCCGGAGTTTATCAAAATACAGGCCGGAAGATACTGGTTCGTATTTCCTTAAGCGTATCACTGCCATTTGATACCTTGGGCTCTTTTGCGCAGAAATTTTTGGCGGGAACAAATGCCCCCACTAATTTGCCCACGTAAGTATATACGTGGGTGAAGTAGTGCAAAGTTATGAGTAGCCATGGAATTGAGGGCTTAGGAGACAAGTTTAGGGTCCTTGTAGCCTAAGACTTTTTAACTTTATGAGCCGTGAGGGTCTCACAAAGACTTTTCTCCTACGGATCGAGAGGATCTCGTAGGTGTATTTTCTCTTTAGGGGTCGTGAGGACTCCTAAGTGTGTTTTCTCTTATAAGTCGTAAGGATCTTATAAGAGAATTTTCTCTCTTACGAGTCGAGAGGACCCGTAAGCGGTTGTTTCCTTCCTTGTCGAGATTCGACTTTGGAGAGTGTGACCCGTGGATAGTATGCAAGAGACCGTTTTGGATCGCCTTGCAGGGCCCCAGTGCTTAGGAAATAGGTTTTTTTCAATCCCCGCTGCCTAAGACTTTTCCTCACGAGTCGAGACGAATCGAGAAGTTCTCGCAAAGACATCAATTTCCTCACGAGTCGAAACGGATCGAGCAGATCTCGCAAGAATATCCTAACGTCACAGTTAGCCTCTGCTCTTTATGACAAAGGTCCGTTAGGGTCTGTGGTACTAGGATTTTGGCCGTCGTACTGTCGCGTTGGCTGATGTATTCCTCGATAGGCAGTTTTGCTGTTCGAGTAGCCTTGCGACATGTCGTGTCTCTGATCCCTTCGGGGGCTGGACAAGACGTCTTTAAGCAATCCTCCTAGGAAGTTTGACCGTCGGAAGAGCAAGCGTTAGGAATTTTGCCATGCCGCTTTTTACTTGAGGTTAGGCTCATTTTGGAGAGCCCCGATGAGTCATAACCACTCCGCACTGGTGTGGGATGATCTCCGATAGTCTTTCAGGCTTTATATGACTTGCCGTTAAGACCCTGAAGCTAGGAATTTGGTCTTTGCTTCGTTTGCTGGCATTGCGTCATCTGTATCGAGACGAATGTCGTGGTTGTCTCTAGGTTGCTGGTGAACCGTCAAGGTTTGGAACTAGGTATTTTGCCGTGGCTCTTTTTGGTGATGTTGCGTCTGCTGTATCGAGACGAACGTCGAGGTGGTGACCACTCTGCACTGGTGCGAGATAATCTCCGATTGTCTTTCAGGTTTTATATGACTTGCCGTTAAGACGCATGAAGCTAGGAATTTGGCCTTCGTTTCGTTTGCTGGCATCGCGTCCTCTGTATCGAGACGAATGTCATGGTTGTCTCTAGGTTGCTGGTGAACCGTCGAGGTTTGGAACTAGGGATTTTGCCGTGGCTCCTTTTGGTGATGTTGTGTCTGCTGTATCGAGACGAACGTCGAGGTGGTGACCACTCCGCACTGGTACGGGATGATCTCCAATTTTCTTTCAGGCTTTATATGACTTGCCGTTAAGACCCTGAAGCTAGGAATTTGGCCTTTGCTTCATTTGCTGGCATCGCGTCTGCCGTATCGAGACGAATGTCGCGTTTGTCTCTAGGTTGCTGGTGAACCGTCGAGGTTTGGAACCAGGGATTTTGCCGTGACTCCTTTTGGTGATGTTGCGTCTGCTGTGTCGAGACGAACATCGAGGTGGTGACCACTCCGCACTGGTGCGAGATAATCTCCGATTGTCTTTCAGGCTTTATATGACTTGCCGTTAATACGCATGAAGCTAAGAATTTGGCCTTCGCTTCGTTTGCTTTGGTGCGTACGAATCCTGCTGGGGGAAGAATGCTGGGGCGACATTTCATCTGCTGTATCGAGACGATCGTCGAGGTGGTGACCACTCCGCGCTGGTGTGAGATGATCTCCGATTGTCTTTCAGGCTTTATATGAGTTGCCGTCAAGACCATGAAGCTAGGAATTTGTCCTTTGCTTCATTTGCTTTCATTGCGTCTGCTGTATCGAGACGAATGTCAAGGTGGTGACCACTCCGCGCTGGTGCGAGATGATCTCCGATTGTCTTTCAGGCTTTATATGAGTTGCCGTCAAGACCCTGAAGCTAGGAATTTGGCCTTCGCTTCGTCTGCTTTGGTGTGTCCGGATCCTATTGGAGGAAGGACGCTGTAGTGACATCTCGTCTGCTGTATCGAGACGAATGCTGAGGTGGAGTTGGGATTTTGCCGTCGCTCCGCTTTGTTTCGACCGTGAGGTCTTTTTTTGACGTTGCATCTGCATCCTGCTGGACTGCGAAGGAACGCCGTCGTTGACATCTCGTCTGCTGTATCGAGACGAATGCTAAGATGGTCTCTAGGTTGTCTGTGAACCGTCGAGATTTGGAACTAAGGACTATGCCGTGGCTCCGTTTGATGGTGTAACATCTATGTCCTGCTGGAATGAGGAGGCACACCGTTGTTGGTCTCCAGGCTGTGGATATGGCCATTGAGATTTGGAACTAGGGACTTTTCCATGGCTCCGTTTCGTTGCGACTCTGAGGTCGGTTGTTGACATCACGTCTGCATCTGGTTGGAGTGAGGAGAAACGCCGTTGGTGATCTTTAAATTGTCGATATTGACGTCGAGACCCTGAAGCTAGGGATCTTCCTTTGCTTCATTTGTTGACATTGTGTCTGCAATATTGCGACAAATATCGAGGTTGTCTCTAGGTTGTTTATGAACCGTCGAGATTTGGCTTCGCTTTCTGATGGAGCATGTTGGGAAGGTATGGTTCCCACTTTATCTGTGCCCCTGGACTGTATACAGGGATCGATATGATCTCACCTGTAGGGCAAAAGGTTTCATTCTTTCATCATTTTTTTTATTCTTTCCGCGATTCTCTATCATTTCAGCTCTTCATATCGCGAAAATTGCGATTGCCCAATCATTTCGGCTATTTTTCGCGGTGCCCAATCATTTCGGCTATTTATTTTATTTTTACTCGCTGCTTTTTTATTGCGAGTTGCCCAATCATTTCGGCTATTTCGTATGCATATATTTTTACTTGCTGATTTTGTTTGCAAGTTGCCCCATCATTTCGGCTATTTCATATGCATTTTTAGCTTGCTGATTTTTTTATCGCGAGTGTGAAACTTGGAATCTGATGCCAATCTTAGCATCAGCATCGCTACGACTGGAATATTGCCAGGAGCGAATCATCATTTGCCATGAAAGGACTTGGAATTTGATACCGGTTTAGGCATCAGCACCGCTAACACTGGGATATTACCAGGAGCGAATCATCATTTGCCTCTGTCGATGTCGAACAAAGGTGGCTTAGCAAACAGGGTTAGGATCCTGTCGACTAAGGCTTTTGACTTTATGAGCCGTAAGGGTCTCATAAAGATATTTCTCCCTGCGAGTCGTGAGGATCTCGTAGGTGTGTTTTCTCCTTAGGAATCGTGAGGATTCCTAAGTGCATGTTCTCCTATAAGTCGTAAGGATCTTACAGGAGTGTTTTCTCCTTATAAGTCGATAGGGCTTGCAAAGGTTGTTCACCGTTCGAACATATCCCTAGTCACGGATGGGACTTTGTTGGGAAAATGTTTATTCGCGCCCGCGGATTGTATACAAGGGTCAATACTGAACCGCTTGTAGGGCAGTATCGGAGGTTGTGGGGGTTGCTTAAGAACAGGTTCAGGTCTCTGTAACTTAAGACTTTCAAATCTTATGAGCCATGAGGGTCCTATAAGAGAGTTCTCCTTACGAGTTGTGAGGATCTCGCAAGTGTAATTTCTCCTTAAGAATCGTGAGGATCCCTAAGTGTGTTGCTCCATTGTGAGTCGTAAGGATCTCACGCGGGTGGTTTCTCTTCACAAGGTCGAGAGGACCTTGCAAGTGTCCTTTAACAAGGTTGCGCCTTTTCGGGTTTTCACAAACACTCGCCGGTAGACCTGCTGTTTTTACTCATGGAGCCCTTTCGGGTTTTCATCCATGCCCATTTTGCTTATGGACATATCGTCTTTCCCTTTTTTTTATTCTTTTTATTTTTCTAACGAGGTCGCGCCCTTTCAGGTTTTCACAAACACTCGCCGGTAGCCCTGCTGTTTTTACTCACGGAGCCCTTTCGGGTTTTCATCAGTGCTCATTTTGCTTATGGACATACCGTTTTTTTACTGCCACGTCAGCCTGAAGATGCTGCGGGTTGGTAGTAGTTTAACGACGTTTCGGTCATAAGTCAGTTTTAGGACATAGTGGTCCATCGTTAGTTTAACGACGTTTCGGTCTATCGTTGCCATATTTGAGGCGAGTTTCTAGTTTACGGACTTTTTGGTCCATGGGGCTTTCTCTATGAAAGATCACGATGCCCCCGGCATGTCCATCTTTTTCGGAGCATGTGGTTGTGGTGGGTTCACCTTCCATTTTTCGGGCAGCGCGAACTTGCCATGTTGGTATTGGTCTTCAATCCAGTTTTTGAAGACGTAGCAATTTTCGAGTGGGTGACCCATTACTCTGTGGTAGGGACAATAGTTAGGATTGTTAACGTCACCTGGCTGCAACGGACGTTTTGGATCTGACAGAGTGATGAGCCCGCTGCGCACTGCTAGCTCGAACAATCTCTTTGTTTTATCTTTGGGAAACGAGTAAGGACGTTTCAACTTCTCATTGAGGTATCGCGGCTTGTTATTTTGACGACAAAACGGTCTCGGGTTACTCGGCTGTTGTTGAGCGTTGGCGACGAAGGTCGCTTTTCCATTCCCCTTATCCCTTTTGTTCGATCCCTTGTTCGCGGGTCCGAGATTCTTTCCGGGTAGCGTGCAATTGCACGGCTGAATGTTCTCGCAGCTCCTCAATTCTATCGTTTCAGAGACGGATTCCTTGAAGAGAGGACCGATGGCTACTTTTTCGTCGGAGTCGCCCCCGAAGGTGAGAACTCGCGATCCCCCGGGATCAACCCTATGACAATTACCGGCTATTCTTTTACGCTCATCTGTCGCATTTTTCCGCTGTCTACGAGCTTCATGCTTTGTCCAGTTGAAGTGTTGCCTGTGCGCGACATACCCTTGCCACCAACACTTAAAGGAGTTGCAGTCTTCAGTAGGATGTGCGATCTTCTGATGATATAAGCAGAAGTTAGGATGTACGTCCGCTTTATCAAGATGTATACCGCCAGGAGAATTTTCTCTGAAAGAGGGCAGCTTCATCCCCATCGATATGGCTTTGGCGAATCATTTCCTTGTCTTGATCCTGCTTTCATTTGCGTCGGATGTACTTTGATCTGGTGGGAGTGTTTCGACCCTTTCATCTAGTCGTCGGCGTTTGGCTTTCTCGAATATGGCCATCTCGCGCTCTCGATCAGCTTTTCTTTTAAGACGGGCTTCGTTCAGGAATGCATTAATCATTTCGTCTGATGGTCCTAGAAGTTCTGGCTCAGGATTTGCCCCCAGCTTCTCTGTGTAAGGAGCTTCTTCGTCATTTATTGACAAGTGAGAGATCACATGGCAGCTTGCCACATAGTCTTCAGATTCATCCGGCGAGTCTTTGTCATCATCTCCGTCCTCAAGGACGTGGCTGAGGAATTCTCGGAGTGTCACCGGGGTCCGCGTCTTCTGATTATATTCTTCCGGTGCATCAATATGTTTTCGCAGATCCGTGCGTTTGTCATCAAACTGCACGAGCTTTTTCTTCTTTTTCTTTGAAGACTTTGACGGCTGTGCCTGGGTGTTTTGCCCACTGCTATCAATTCTCGGTGTTGGGCTTGGTTTCAGCATCCCATCAATAAGTTCGGGTTCCAGTAGATATTTCCACCTGATTGCCGGGAATTTTTGGAGATCTTTCAGCATTCTTTTCGTTTTGGCTGAAAGAGCGACCTCCCATGGAGCCTCTTCTACGAAAGAACATGATGCCCCCGGCGTGTCCTTCTTCCTAGGAGCGTGTGGCTGTGGTGGGTTCACCTTTTAATTCTCGGACAGGGCAAATTTGCCCTGTTGGTATTGGTCTTCGATCCATCCTTTGAAGACGAAGCAATCCTCAATTGGATGGCTTACTGCTTGGTGGTAAGGGAAGTAATTAGGATTGTTGACATCACCTGGCTGCAATGGACGTTTCGGACTCGGCAGGTTGATGAGTCTGTTGCGCACTGCTAGCTCGAACAATCTCCTCGTTTTATTCTGAGGAAACGAGTAAGGACGTCCTAGTCTCTCCTCGAGGGATGGGCGTGGACGGACGTTGTTTTGGCGAACAACCGGTTTTAAGTTGCTCGGCCGTTGCTGAGTATTGGCAACGAAGGTTGCTTTCCCTTTGCCCTTTTCATTCCAAGGCTCTGTCTTTGAAGAGGAAGGCCTATGACCCATCTGGTCCATTTGGGCCATCTTGTCAATCAAGGCCTGGAAGGTGGTCGGCTTGAAGAATATCATGAATTGGGAGATAGTCGCTTGAGGGTCGAGAGTACCCACGAACATGCCCACGGCAGGAGCTTCTTCTATGCGTTGTTCGCATCTTGACCATTGGTTCCGCCACCGGATTGCGTATTGCACCCACGTCTCTCCTGGCTTCACTCTGGCGTTGATCAATGCCGTGATCGAGGTGCGCTCGCTGGCAGTTGCGAAACGCTGGGTGAATAGCAACTCCATCTCTGCGAATGTCTTGACAGAGTCGTCGGGAAGTTCCGAGTACCATTCAAAATCTGTGTCTGCTAAACTACCGACGAACTTGCGAAGTAGAAGTTTATCATCACCTCCAGTATTGCCGCAAAGAGCCCTGAACTGAGCGACATGTTGATGGGGATTGCCAGTCCCCTTATAGGCATAGAATTTCGGTATTGTATAGCCCGGCGGGTACTTGATCTGATCATACCAGCTCGGATACGGTCGCCCCATTTTAACGACTTGACCGGCTGCCTCAGTTTCCTGGTGAACCCGTATCTGCTGAGCTATATATTCATCTAGGTCAGCTTTAGAAATTGTTTCCTCTTTGGCTATTGACAGCGCCGGTGGTGGATTCGACGTTTCTCCTCTGTCATCTTCAAGGACAATCGGAGGATCTTCGGCTGGGGGATCTTGCTGGATCATCATACCCACCATGTCCTGAAACAGAAGGGCCATTCGTTTTATATTGGCTGCTTGTTCCACAGCATCTTTGTCCTTCTTTTCCAATATTCTCTGAAGAAATTCAGCGTCGGTTTCTTTCTCCTGGCGTTGATCCAAGGACGCTTCAGGGCTTTCTTTTGGCCCTGTGAGTGCGGCCATCGCATTCATCATTCCTTGGAGCTTCTGTTGTTGTTCCTGAGCTTTAGTCACCGATCGCGTAAGCGGTCTATACCCTGTAGATGTATGGCTATCCTCTTTCCCGGACGCCATATAGACGGTGTGTACCACAATCCCCCTAGACTTAGGGCGTTTGGGCTCACTACCTTTGACATTCGCCGCAGGCATGGGGACTTTCTCCGGCCTTCTTCTCCTGTGGGCCGTCGGAGCTGAGGGGGCCGTTGCTTTGGGCACCCAGGTGGCCGTCGTCTTCTGTTGCTTAAAGGGATGGTCTTCTTCCTGTCAGACCTTCGACTTCTTATGCTTGTGAGAGAAATTCGGATCAATCACCGATTCTCGGACTCGTCGCTAAGTCTTGTAGATCCTGGAAGACAGCCATTGAGGAGACTGCTCCGGCTTTTCTGATTTTGCTTCTACGACGGTCTCTACCGGTGGAGGAAATCTTTTGAGCACCGCTGTTGGTGAATTCCTGTGTACCCTGTTCAGCAGCTCGAAGTTGTTCCCAGTTGGAACAGCAACATTAACTTCCACCGTTGGAGCTGGAGGGGTTAGCCCAGAGGGGGAGTTGCCCCCGGTCTTCCTTATCCGGCGCTAATGGCGACGTCGGGCGTGACGGGTTGTTGGGATTGGTTCAGCGACGGATTCGTCTTGCCCCCTGTTCAGGTGAGGGGCTGCTGCCGGAGTCAGCCTCCTAAAGACTGACGTTCGTTGAGAAGCTACGTCCAACCGGTTAAAAACAGATTTCTGAGCGGGAGCGGGAACGGGAGCAGTCAGTCTCGCGAAGACCGATCCTCTGAGAGGAGAAGCCGCCTTGACGACTTCAGGAGCAGCTATCACTTTTGGGATGGCCACTTCAGGTATTATGGGCTTCTTGGCGGGCCTATCAGAGTTCAGGTTCAGTCTGGTGAAGACCGATGTTCCCGCCAAAAATTTCTGCGCAAAAGAGTCCAAGGTATCAAATGGCAGCGATACGCTTAAGAAAATACGAACCAGTATGTTCCGGCCTGTATTTTGATAAACTCCCCAATGAAGAACTGTTAAATTATGATGGTATTGAAAGCATCTCGAAAAAACCTTCGATTTGATATATTATGGGCCTCATAATTCATCCGGGATCAAAAGTTATGAGCAAATATCTATGCACATGTGATCTAAGGAAGAAGATGCGAACCAGTATTTTCCGAGCTGTATTTTGACAAACTCCGGAACAAGAAATGGCTAAATTCTGATGATATTGAAAGCATCTCGAAAATACCTTCGATTTGATATATTATGGGCCTCATAATTCATCCGAGATCAAAACTTATGAGCAAATGTGTTATGCACGTGTAATCTAAAGTAATGCTCTACTACATGGGGAATGCATTTTTTAGTCCCACATCGGAAAAAGGAGAGACGGCTTCTCTACCACTCCCATATAAATAAGAGGGGATACCTCTTAGAAAGGGTAGAGTAAAATCCTCAAAGGATTCAATACTCAAAAGAGCTTAGTTCTCCAAAGGAGCTTAGTTCTCCAAGATAGGAGCATGCTCCTCCCCATAATGCGCATATGCGCAAGCGCCATGTGCGCTACGTGCAACGCACGTGTGCCCGCCATGCGGCACCACGTGCAACGCACGTGCGCGCCACATGAGAATATTTAATAATATTAAAAGGAGCTTGTTCTCCATATATAGAAGCTCTGCTTCTCCTCATAATGCGCATGTGCGCCACGTGCAACGCACGTGTGCACCACATGAGAACATTTAATAATATTAAAAGGAGCTTGTTCTCCATATATAGAAGCTCTGCTTCTCCTCATAATGCGCATGTGCGCCACGTGCAACGCACGTGTGCCCGCCATGCGGCACCACGTGCAACGCACGTGCGCACCACATGAGAACATTTAATAATATTAAAAGGAGCTTGTTCTCCATATATAGAAGCTCTGCTTCTCCTCATAATGCGCATGTGCGCTACGTGCAACGCACGTGTGCCCGCCACGCGCGCACCACGTGCAACGCACGTGCGCACTACATGAGAATATTCAATTAAAAGGAGACTCGTTCTCCATAGGAGCTTGCTCCCCCCATAATACCCATATGCGCAAGATCCATGTGCGCTACGTGCAAATATGATCGCCCAACACATGCGACGCACGTGCGCCCAACACGTGCGACGCACGTGCGCCCACACAAAGAAGCTTTTTTCAGCAGCGAGAAGCTTAAGCTCCAACCTGTTCTTCCCCCCTAATGAGTGAGGCATGGTTCAAAGGATACATCCCTCCACACCTTCGATATATGGCACTGTAATCTCTCAGTGTCGTCGGAGAGGTGATGGGTCCCAACGACCAATGATCCTTCTTTCTAAAATAAAAAAAAAGAAGAAGAATCAACATTTTCTTGAAAAATCAAGAGCTTCAAACAGAGAGAACTCTGAAGAAGTTTCAAGAAAAAGGTAAAAAAAAATCTCCATAAAATAGAAGAATTTTCTTCTAGTAGATCATTGATCTAAGAACAAGACCAATAATCTTCAGATAATAAACAGTGCTTTGCACTTCTTATGAACCACTGGTTCTTTAAAAACAAGAAAAACAAAATAAAGAACAGTGCTTTGTACTTTTTTTATGAACCTTTGGTTCCTGAAATAAGAAAAATCTTGTTTTTTCTTTTATCTAAATTAGATCAAGAAAACGAATAGTGCTTTGCACTTCTTTTATGAACCATTGGTTCTTGAATCTAAAAGATTCTCAAATCATAGTGCCTTACGCTTGCAAACTGCGCTGTTGCGCTCCTGGATTGGCGTAAGCCACCAGAGCGCGCCACGTGTCAGCAGCGCAGGCGCAGCGCACTGCGCTTGCGCGACACGTGTCAACACTACGAGCGCTTGCGCTCTCTGATTGGCGCAAAGCGCTTGATAAATGCAATGCATTTCCTAAAGGGCCAGGCCCAAATCAAAAGACCTAGCAGGCCAAAATAAATTCCAAAGCAATAAAAGGGCAGAGCCCAAATAAAATTGATGCTCTGCATCATTTATAAAGGGCAGAGCCCAAGTAAAATTGATGCTCTGCATCATTTATAAATGGGCAGAGCCCAAAACAAATTAATTCTCTGCATCCTTTCTGGGCAGAGCCCAAATAAAAATAGAAAGAAATGCAATGCAAAAGCAAATAAAATGTTGAACATTTTCAACTGGACTTAGCCCAATTTTGACCGTAAGTCCTCAAATTAAATTGACGGAGCAAGATTGCTCTCTTAAATCAATTTATATCCGGTTTGAGGGTACATCTCCGAACTCCTCTGACACATGTCGTTGTAATCATTCAACGTCGTCAGAGAGGTGACGGGTCCCAACGACCACACACATCAATACGGACTGCGGGGTCCTTAAACTCGCGGACCGAAACGTCCTTAAACTAATGTTGGACCGAAACGTCCTTAAACTAATGATGGACCACCACGTCCCTAAACCGGCGATGGACCACCACGTCCCTAAACTGGAATATGGACCCCTATGTCCCTAAACTGGAACAATAGAGCCCCCAAATGCTCTTTTGTCGGATCCAAACGATCCCGTTAAGTTGATCTTAGTCTCAAATCAGACTAACGTATCCTTAACAAACGTTTAAGTCGATCTTAGCCTAAATACGGCTAACGTATACTTAAACCAAAACACCAAACCCAAATCTAAGTAAATACGGATTTGGCCTAATCCACGTCCTACGGGCGACGATATCGCTTAGTCTCCGTATACAATCCACGGGCAACCACAAACAAAACAAACATACACGACACGAAGTGAAATTCTGGAGAAGGAGAAAGTTGTTACCGCGATGCGGTAGAATAATTAACTGCAGGGGCTTGCGCCTGCAGGGAAGAGCGTCCCCACAATCAAAAACCCCTCAAGCGAGGGGGAATCTGACGAAGTCTGCTACATCGGCCGCATCCGTCTAAACCTCCGATACACGGTGCCATAAATCAACTTGGCATCTTCGGAGAGGTAGACGGATAAAACCAAATAGGATCTGCCCCGAATCTCAGGCAAGACGTCCTCACGTCTCGGCCGCGTTTCGGAGGGGAACAACCGAGGAGTTGGGATTGGACGACCCGTTGAGAGGGGCCGTAGGAGTAGCAAGTCGATCGAAGACCGACTTCTTTGAAGCTTCCGGTACGGGCACTGGGATGCTAATGTTCACCGGCGGGAGCATGGTCCCGAAGAACAGACCGGTGGTAGCCTGAGTTACTTGTTCCACAGGCATAGTGAACAGGGAAGCAGCCTGCGGTCCATAGGCTACACCTCCAGATGAGGCGGAGTGTCGGTTGCACTTGGAGTTGGAGCAGTTTGAGCCGTTGAGCGCCATTGCTGTTTGATTTCTGCGCTAAGAAAGAGACCAAATCTTAGTAACTTGAAACCCGAGGGCAACCATTAACAAACCGCGATTCGTTCGCGAAGACGACACACGAAGTGTGGAGTGGAAAGAGGAAAAGGTCCCACCGGGCGTGCCAGAATCTGTTCCCCTCCGAAAGACGGCGCGACAGACGTCTTGCCTGAGATTCGGAGCAGATGCTAATTGGTGCTATCCGTCTACCTCTCCGAAGATGCCAAGTTGATTTATGGCACCATGTATCGAAGGTTTAAACGGATGCGTCCGATATAGCAGACTTCGTCAGATTCCCCCTCGCTTGAGGGGTTTTTTGATTGTGGGGACGCTCTTCCCTGCAGGCGCAAGCCCCTGCAGTTAATTACGCTACCGCGTTGCGGTAACAACTTTCTCCTTCTCCAGATGGTCACTTCGTGTCGTGTGTGTTTGATTTGTGTTTGGTTGCCCTTGGATTGTATACGGAGACTGGGTTATGTCGTCACCCGTAGGGCGTGGACTAGTCCAAATCCATATTATCTTAGATTTGGGTTTGGGGGTTGTGTTTAAGGATACGTTAGCCTCGTTTGAGACTAAGATCGACTTAAACATTTGTTAAGGATACGTTAGTCTAGTTTTAGACTAAGATCAACTTAACGGGATCATTTAGATCCGACAAGAGAGCGATTAGGGGGGCTGTTGTTTAGTTTAGTGACATTGCGGTCAATAGGTAGTTTAAAGACATTGCGGTCCATTATTAGTTTTAAGACGTTGTGGTCAAGGTTAAGGACGTCGTAGTCCGTGGATTTAAGGACTCCACAGTCCGATGTTAGTTTTAAGACATCACGGTCGAGGTTAAGGACGTCATAGTCCGTTGATTTAAGGACTCCACAGTCCGATGTTAGTTTTAAGACATCACGGTCGAGGTTAAGGACGTCATAGTCCGTTGTTAGTTTTAAGACATTTCGGTCAAGGTTAAGGACGTCGTAGTCCGTAGATTTAAGGACTCCACAGTCCGATGTTAGTTTTAAGACATTACGGTCAAGGTTAAGGACCTCATAGTCCATGAGTTTAAGGACCCCACAGTCCGTATCAATGTATGTGGTTATCGAGACCCGTCACCTCTTTGAAGACGTTGAGGAATTACAACGCCAAGTATCAAAGGAGTGAAGAGATTTACCCTTACACCAAGGTAGATTAAGTGATTTGTAGTCCAATTTGGAAACTAAGATCGATTATTATATTATGAGCCCATTGGCCCAGTTGAATTTGAATTGAGAACTTATGGCCATCTTGGGCTAAGTCCAATTGTATCTGGGATATTGGCCTTCTATTGATTCATTGAAGGAGAGGCTTTGCCTCTGGAAACTTAGCCAAATGGGCTAAGGCTAGTGTTAAACACTAGAAACCAACAGTGTTGAACACTGGGAATAAGGTTGACAAGTTAGTGTTAAACACTAAAAGATAATCAGTGTTGAACACTGGGAATAGAGTTTTCGAATTAGTGTTAACCACTAAATAAATCCAAATTAGTGTTAAACACTAATAAAATCAGTATTAAACACCGCAAATAGAGTTTTCCAAATTAGTGTTAAACACTAAGAAAAATCAGTGTTAAACACTGGATACAGAGGTTTCAATTTAGTGTTGAACACTAAGGCAAGAGGGGTCACGTGGAGCGCCCTTCTTTCCTTTATTTTGTTCTATAGATAAGTGTTTAACACTTTCAGTCCTGAAAGCCATCACGTGCGGGCACGTGATAGGAGCTCATGCTCTGGTTTATTAGAATACCCATTAGAGGTCACGTGTGTTAGTGTATATGCCCTGGGGGCCATTATTGTATCATACTAGTTTGTATATTACTTAATGGAAGCTTGGGATATTCACATGTATATAACAGTCTTGCTAAACATGGTAGTATGCTACTTGGTTTTTCTATCTTAATATGTGAGTATACGTATTGATAGAGCTCTTAGGATCTTGCTTGACTACCAGCGTTGTGATGGCAGTCACACTAGTGGGGGCTGGGTAGTCTACAAGCACATCCTTATTCAGGTCCCTAGTCGTTGGATTATCGAGACAGGGCATCGATACTCCGGAGTAGACTAGTGTGTACGCTTCTCATCCCAGTTGGGGAGATGGTCTATCCCACAGCCGTCAGTACGTCGTACTGGAGATAGTATGCAGGTGCTCGTTAGGTTACGGGTACACCGGACATGACTCACAGGGAACTGTTGGTTGGTTTTATACCAGTCGTCAGTGAACAGTTCCCAGGTGACATGAGTACAGCATAGTCCGCAGACTTGACACTGCTACTTTGCCTCGAGTGTGTCCCACTGTTCTTAGATTGCTACCCTACCACGGCTCAAAGGAGTCGTGCAAACAGGTAGCAGTTGGGAGTAGTCCCGAGTACTTGGAGGCAGTGGCGGTTAGACATGATTCGTCTCTCCCGGTATTGGGGGTTGATATCGCGCTGTGTCAGAGAGCCATTACGCAAAGTTCCTGGCCAGGGCAAGCGAGATTTACTGGTAGGTTCCAGTAGTTTCTCAGGGTGTAATGGGCTTCGCTCCGACACGACTTATACCACTATTAGGGGACTGACGCTTGCCGCCCCCCTAAGCTATGCGATAGTCTTAGACGAACGGACCGGACTGTATGGAGATTGTCACATCAGACTCAGTAGGAGTTCGGATGGGTTTCCTCATCGGCCTTCTTGTCGACATCTACCTGGGGACCGTTACGTACAGCTAGTGCCGCTTGCGGTCTGTGGTTAAACCCACTGCCAGCGTAGTAGTCGAGTCTCTAGAGTCCCACACAGAGAGTTTCCCTACTCCAGGCGAAACGATATAGAGGTCGTATGGTTTTACGACAAGGGTTCGGACGCATACGTGTGTTTACGCACGTACGACATCCGGACAGTTTTTACTAGCCGGCTTTGGTTTAAGCCAGTTTCTAGTATTCGGTTATTGGATTTATACAGTCTAAAGTTTTTCCGTGTTTTCACGGATAGGAGGGGCGTTCTCGTAATTGCGCGAGAAGCTTCTAGAAGATGGTGACTAAGGAGGTTAAGGTGGCATATACATTGAATGAGATTAGTGAGTCATATGAGTGATTCATCCATATCATTAATGCATCATAAATGCTTAATGACTCATGGAGATGAATCACCATTAGATATTTATGAAGCATGATTATTCATCATTTTCTTTTCTTTTATTGATAAATCTTAATGCTTCATATATATTATGATAACTCATTTTCTCATCTCAATTATCATTCTCACCTTCTCTCTGCTCAAGCTTCCTCTCTTCAAACCCTAATCCTCCCCTCTCATGTGTTGAGTACAAGGATTAGTTAGACTACTTAATCCATAACCCTCACTCTATATCATCTAGGTACTTTGATTAGCACTTAAAGAAACCTAGTTGCCTCAAGTTTAGAGGCAAAGCTTGGAGTAAAGCTCTCGGGTGGATCGTCTACTACTTGGAGAAGGCCGAGGAGGAGGTGGAGTTCGTAAAGACGAAGGACACGGTTCTTTAGGTATAATGACTTCACATAGTAGTTTAGAACTTCTATGATTGTTGTTAGTTATCGTTTAGCTTCGATTCATGCGGTTAGTCTATGTTTAAGCAAAGAACAAGATCGTTTTTCATATTTTCGCCTCCCCGCAAGTCGTAGGGTGTTGTACATCGACTTACAGTGGTATCAGAGCCTCGCTAAACAATAATTAACTCATTAGCAAATTCGTAAGTATTTCGAACGCAAAAAGAACCGGAAAGATCATCGTTTTGCACAGTTTCTATCGAAATTAAAACAGGCCCTAAAAATTTTTCAGGGACCTGCAGAATAACAAGAAGGAAATTATAGGGGTACTCAAGAAATTTGGTCGCGTAACTCGGCTAACTTGCCGCGGAACCGTGGCGGATCCATCCGATCCGCCGCGGATCCGCGGCCGAGTTAGGGCCGAGTCGGCCCAAATTTCTTCAGTAACCTTTTGGTGTTAACAGTGATGTTTCTGGGATGTTTTATTTTCTGCTAAGATCTCAGGTGCACAGAGAAGTTTTGCTGTAGAATCTAAAGTGTTTTGCTCGATCGAAATTTTGCGATGTTTGCTAATATGATTATATCTGTGATTGTATAATGTGTTCGTAAACTTCCCCTAACTGCTAGTATGTCGGTTGGCAGGGGGTTGCACATTTCTGTAATGGTTTTTACTGTTTGTGGATGTGAACTGTATTGAACTGTTGTGATGATTAGCCGGGGTTTGTGATGGGTTATTATTTTAATTCATTCGATGTAACTGTAATATATTGTAATATTATTTTGCGGGGCACATCCAGGTTGCGGTTGTAGCCACCGTTGTATTATTTCATTTTTACTGTTTTTGCTCCTAGGATAGACCCATGGTGGGGTGCACAAACTACCAGGTACTTTGAAGTGTTTAGTGGCCTACTCACTTTGTTGAGGGAGACCACTTCACTTCGGGTATTTGACGGGTAGTTTGCCGTACCCGTAGGGGTCTAGGGTGGGGTAATGGCTATTCATCATAACTGTGTAATCCGTCTTTTGTTGCAGGCTCTAAACAAACACGGATTGCTTGCAAATCCAATAAAGTTCATATGAGATCTGGAATGCCTATTATTGCGTCTGACGAATGTACAATATCTATATATGATAGCTATTTAGACGTCACTTATGTTTTACACCCGCGCTAGCCCAGCCCCCGCTCTGCCGTTAGTTAAGTAACCTAACGGGTGATGACGGGACCCCGTGGCGAATGCGGATGGCATAAGAGGACGTTGTATTTTCGTTGTTTTCTGCAATGATAGGTTAATGATGGGACTCATTATTTATAATGCAAAGAAAATAAACCAAAAGTTTAATCGTTGGAACAATTTAAAAGAAACCACTCGGTTAATTTTAAAAACAGATATTTTTAAATACGGAGCTTTAACCACTCCTTTTAAAAGCTATCAGGTTCCTTCGGTTATATCAAGTTCACTACGTTCACGGTTTCGCCAAAACCATTCGTAGCCCTCCGTCATTTCATCTGGGTATTCAGTAGTATTCAAGCTATGTATTTTGACCTAACGCCAAGGCATAGTGTTTGGTAGCTACTGGATATTCATTTGTTGCATAGATAGATGAGTTAGTTTGGGACAGTCGTATTATCATTTTGGCCGAACGTCAAGGATATATACGGATGGGTTCAAATTGACATGATAATGATGGGTAGAACTTGACATGTGACTTATGACATTTTGACCTAACGCCAAGGTCATAAGAGCATGGGGCAAAAATATATATCGGGAATTTCTAAAGAAACTGAAATTTGCAAAGAGTTGCATACTATTTGGAGTTTGATGAATGTTGGTAGGATTCCTTCAACATTATCATATGATGATATTTGGATCCCGATCCTACTGTGAGTATATGCTACTCATCAGGATATTCGTCACTTAACGATCAATGCTATAAACCAAGTAGGTGTCAAGAAATGTGTCAGCGGGGTTACGCCCCCAGAGAAAAGAGGTTATTTAATTAAGGAACTTCGCGAAAGCGTTGGAAAACCTCCCTCGAAGTACCGACACCAGCCTGGCTGAACGGTTAAGCAAGTATTGTACAATGAGAATAGTCCTGGCTAATTCTTCTTTTATGGTTTGAGAAAGGATTCGAGAAACAGTGGGAGCCATCCAGTTTAGATAAATTAAAACCACTCTAAACTTGCAAGAGCATCATGCTAAAGAGTTTTCTTCTCTCTCTCCTAATTGCAGCGACCCTGAAAATGACTGGACTACGTTACTTTTAGAGAAAAATATACTGACAGGGCCAAACTATAAAGATTAGCTGCGGAATGTCAAAATGGCTTTGACCTATGACAAATTGGGGTACGTCCTCACCGCTAAGGCACCTGCTGTCCCTGGTCCCAAATCCAGTAATGCGGATAAGGAAATCCGCAAAACCTGGGATTTCGATTGTGCGAAAGCCAAGTGCATCGTGCTTGCTTCGATGAACAATGAACATCAGAGGAGGCACGAGGATATGGAACTAGATGCCATATTTCTCCATACAAAGGAACTTTATGGAGAGCAATCTCGTATAGCAAGATACGAGACCTCAAAGAACTTGTTTCGAGCGTGGTTGGCTGTCGGGTCATCGGTAGGAGAACATGTCCTAAAGATGATCGGCTATATAGAAGAGCTCGCAGACCTTGGGACGACTTTGGATAATGAGCTCTATACAGACCTTATTCTCCAGTCCCTTCCTCCCACCTACGCCCAGTTTATCCTGAACTTCAACATTCAAAGAAAAGAAGTTGAACTTCCGGAACTCCTGAGTATGTTAAGGAGTGCAGAGGGCACCTTGCAGAAGGCAAGGGAAACACCCGCTATGTTTGTTGGCGGTGCTTCTTCTTCCGGGTCCAAGGCTAGGGCCAAAGGAAGGAAAAAGAAGGCCGCCCCCAGACCTAGAGGAGGTGTAAGTAAGGTGGGAGGGAAGGGAAAGAAAAAGATTGCAGTGCCGGTAGTGGCCCAGGATGAGTGCTTCCATTGTCACAGGAAAGGGCACTGGAAGAAAGATTGCAAGGCGTGGAACGCCAAGAACCAGGAACCGAAGTAAGCTGTGGCTTCGACTTCAGGTGTGTTTGTAATTGAGAATTGTCTGTCAATCAACTCTACTTCCTGGGTATTGGATACCAGATCAGGATCTCATATATGCAATTCATTGCAGGCACTGAGAAACCGTAGAGTGCTGAAGGAAGGTGATATGACCCTTAAGGTTGCTAACGGAGCTAGCGTGAGAGCTGTGTCCGTCGGGGATTATCACCTGGGATTGACGAGTGGACACATTTTGGTTTTACAAAACTGTTTTTATGTACCAAGCTTAACGTGTAATATCATATCTGTTTCCTTGTTATCAAATAAAGGTTATGATTTCACGTTTGTAAGTGATGTTGTCAACATCCACCTAAATCATGGTTTGAGTCCGGTACACTAAATAACGGTATATATGTCTTAAACCAACTCCATATTTTCAATATCCAGAACACACTAAAAAGAAAGTCTCCATATTTAAATAAATCTTTCTTATGGCATTGTAGACTGGATCACATCAATGAGAGAAGGTTGACTAAGTTACATAGAGAAGGATATTTGGACTCGTTCGAATATCAAACTTATGCCACTTGTCAATCTTGTTTCAAAGGAAAGATGACAAAGACTCCATTTACTGGACATGGAGTAAGAGCGAGCGAGCTCTTAGGACTCATACACAGCGATGTATGTGGTCCAATGTCTACACATGCAAGAGATGGTTTTTCCTATTTCATTACTTTCACGGATGATTACTCAAGGTACGGATTCATTTAACTGATGAAACATAAATCCGAGGCTTTTGAGAAATTCCAAGAGTATAAGAATGAAGTAGAAAACCAAACCGGCAAAAGTATCAAGACACTGAGATCTGATCGAGGTGGTGAATACTTGAGTGCCGAGTTCCTAGGTTACCTAAAAGAGAAAGGAATTCTCTCTCAGCTTACTCCTCCTTACACTCCACAGCATAACGGTGTATCGGAGAGACGGAATCGAACCCTATTGGATATGGTACGATCCATGATGAGTAATGCTGAGTTACCGCGATCTTTTTGGGGTTATGCACTAGAATCAGCGGCATATCTTCTGAACATGGTACCTATCAAGACTGTGCATACCACTCCATATCAGATGTGGAGTGGGAAGAAACCCCATCTACAGTATATAAAGATTTGGGGATGTCCAGCTTTTGTTAAAAAGCAGCATGTGGACAAGCTCGAGGCACGATCAGTAAAGTGTAAGTTTGTGGGATATCCAAAGAACTCCAGGGGATATCTATTCTATTACGCAGAGGAACAAAAGGTATTTGTTTCTCGTAATGCCCATTTTCTAGAACATCAGTTTTTAGAAAAGGAATCAAGTGGGAGAGAAATAGAACTGGAAGAAATTCCAGAACCACAAACTAATACTGAAAGTTTGGTAGAACCGGTAGTTCAAGAAGAACAGGACATTCCCGCACCCCTCCGCAGGAGTAGTAGGCCGTCTCATCCGCGTGAGAGATACTACGGTTTTCTCATAGATGGGGATAGAGAGGATTGCATCATAGATGATGATGAACCTACTGGCTTCCAGCAGGCCATCCAGAGCGGCGACTCGGTACGATGGCTAGATGCAATGCGGACCGAAATGGAGTCCATGTACACCAACAAAGTATGGACTTTGGACATTGCTCCAGATGGGGTAAAACCCATAGGATGCTGATTGATACGAAAAAGTGTTTTTGTAGTTAACCGCAATCAATAACGGTGTCGCGCGTAGCTAGACCGAGATGAGTACGGGTCGTCCTCTGGGAAACGTGGAACCTTTTACTTTTACTTTAGATGTGTTGAGAAAGAGAGGAGGGATAAAGAATTTTATAGAAAGATTTCTAGATCTACGTTAAACAAGAATGTAAAATATAGATCTAGATTATTTTAAAGATGTAATTAATATAATAAGAGGGCTTGTAGGATTCGTTAGGATTCAGTAGTTATGGATGATTAATTAAAAGTTACCCTTTTTATCCATTAATAGATTTAGAACTAGAACGACGGTGATGCGTGTAGATTAGGGTTTCTGGAGGGAAAAGGAATCCCACTCTTAACCCTTATCTCGACACGGAACTCCATTCATTATCTAGCCTTTACCAAAACAATCATTAATCTAATCTCTAATCGCGGTCGGAACTAGCAAAGAATTGCTAGCGCGCCCGATTAGGATGTTAATGATTCTTTTGATAAAGTTCCTAAACTTTATAGGACTTAAAAAGGGTTTAATTATTTTCATCGTCCATTAGCCTACCCTAATCCTACGAACCCTAACAAGCGGAGAATTACTCGCGCATGTTAGGAGAAGAAGATGAAAAGAGAGAGAGGGAAAACATAATGTAAGATGCAAAAACAATTAAATAAAAATAACTACCTTTATTAATCGACTTGAACAAACTACACTTTAATCCATAGAAAATGATTACAACTAGTTGCTTCTCGATCTTTCCTAAGGAGGTAGTCGAACAGTCGATGATCAGCCTGGATGCGTGAGCGTCGGGAGCTTCGTGATCTCTTCGGCTTGATAGCTTTTCCAAGAGGCTCTCGGTGCCTTTTTATAGTGCAAAGCCAGAATCTTTTGCTTCAAAAGTTGGTAAAATATAGTAGAGAATCATGCCCCAAAATATTTCCTTCCAACTCCATAATATTGCGGCGGATCCGCGGCCCAAGGGTGGGTTTGGCCGCCGATCCGCGCTCAAAGGTGGGGATCTCTCGATCAAATTTTTTGGGCTTTCTTCTCGTGACATGTGGCAATCCTAGGCACCTTCAGAATCTGAAAATCTTTTCTCGGTTGCTTCCAGACTTGGTCTCCAAGTTTTGCTTCTTAATTTGGCAAGATTTCTTCAACAACTTGATTTGTTTGATAAATTCTGCATAACAACTTGGAAAATTCTGCACAATAATCTTAAATAATATTTAGTAGACTTAGTTCTACTAAGATTTGGTCAATGAATTTATTTGCATACATTTTCTTACCAAATACTAATTAAAATATATTAACACATGGAAAGTGGTGATTTTACACATAAACCCTCATATGTATAATATATTATAATAAAGTCCTTTTTTAATATGAAAATGGTAGGAAAAATGTAATACAAATGTGCAGTTTTATCAACTGAACAAATACCCCCAAACTTATCTTTGATCGTCCCGAGCAAACCAGTTTATTTAAGAGGAGAAAAAGAAAGGAGAAAACTAAGCACACTTTCGTAGGCAGACACGATTGCACTGAGCACGTGCAACAAGCCATTAAACCTCTAGGTGTCCCTAGTAGGAAGAGTGTTGTCTCCTGAGGGTTTTCAGCGGATTACACCCATAAAATCCTATAACAAAAGAAAGATGGTGAAATTTACATATAAAGACAAGAACCATAAAAGAAAGGCCTTGAAAAGAAGAGTTTCCAACTATACTAGCTTTTCAGTTGTTATGAGCCCTATCTTAATAGTCATGAAAAAATGTTAGAAATCACATCATCCGTCAATAAAACATCGTCTTTATTCTTCATTCCTACCTTTCATCCAAACATTGATCATATACCCCTACGTGTGTGTATAGGACATCCCTACACTCGGAGAATTCAATTCAAGCTATCATACTCTTGTCCATCTACCTTAGTACTTTTTAATTTGATGAATACTTAGGTTTGCTCACACATTTTCATGCTACCGTTAATACTTCTTGAGGTACTAACCGACCGATTACTCATGTGTTTGCTGATTAGGTGATAATATTTTCCTCGTTTTGCACTACCTAAGGCTTAGCAGTGACTCCCAGACCAGTTGGCCTTAGGGCACTAGGTGAAGAGACACCCTCGCTATATTTTTTTATTGCTGCCTTGGCGATACAAAACCAGTGTTCATTTTTTTCTTTTCACCATTTTTATATTTTCTTCATTTTTTTTTCATTTCCTTCATACTTTGGCTTTTAGACAAGAGCATTTCAAGGTATCCTCTACTATCCCGAGTTTCAAGACGTGTGTAAGTGCATATAGTAGGGTATCAACATTCAAATGTTTGGCTTCCAGAATAGAAACTATTTTTCAGACTTATTTTTATCCTCAGATTAGTGACTTCCTTCATGTTACTAACCCTTGGGACAACAGCTCATAACTACTTATTACTAGTTCGTTTAAGAAAACTTCTAATTTTCTTGGTTTTCTTAAACTATTCCTATCTTTTGGATGTAATTTTTCACTTTCGACTCTTTTGTTATAAAAGAAAATTTTTGAAATTTTTGAAAATGTTGTGCTTATGCAAAGTATGATGCAAATTGATGCGTAAATAAGCACAAACCTCCCCCAAACCTGTTCACAGCAGTGACCTCACTGATGTCATCCGTTAAGCTCAAAAACCTGTAGACTTTGGAGGAAATTATTAATGGGGGCAAGAATATATGAAAGTGAAAATCCTCCCCCAAACTTATTTTTGGCTCACAATTTTGTAAAAATTATTTTCTTTCAAGAGCCAAAATATCCCCCCCAAACTTGAGTTAAACTATGTTAATCTTTTAAAAACACACGAGGGGGTCAAGGTTATTGGTCAATGCCAAGCTTTGCAAAGACCGAAGGTCAACACCAACCATTCAAAAATTTTATCGATGAAGCACCAAGGTTGGTGGAAGAACATGTCACCTATTGACGTGAAGAAGTGGGGAGGTGACAAGAGGTGTATTGGAAAAGGATTGCGTCTCAATTTGGAGAGACGACACAGTGATAATAATGATGGATTACTCGCATTGTCATGATTTTCCAAAAGAGGGGGTGGAGGTCCAATTTCTTCATCTTGGAGTTGATTCATCTCAACACCCGTGTCTTGTAAAAATGCGAGTTCGTTAGCGAAAATTTCCTTAAAGCTTTCATCGATACCCCGAAAAATAATGTCATCAGAAAAAATGGGGTGATCGTCAAACTCAATATAAGGTTCCTCATTAGATGTTGACCCGGACAACTCGGTGGAAGAGTAAATGGTTGGGTCAAACAACAACATATGAAAAGAGTCTGTATCATGAGGTTGATCAAATTCGCTGCTGTCGACATCCATTAATTCGACAGAACACACATGAGCATAGGGTTCGGAGGGTTCACTTCCCAACTTGTAAATGTTAAGCTCAATTGACTTCTTCCCAAAGGATAGGGTCATAGAGCCGTTTCTACAATTGATTACCGCGTTGGAAGTGGCCAAAAAGGGTCGACCGAGTATCACCGGGATTTGATTGCGTGGGTTTGCCACAGGCTGTGTATCAATAACGATAAAGTCCACAGGAAATATGAATTCCCCGACTTTGATTAACACATCCTCTAGCTCGCCCCTAGGTTGGGTGATAGATCGATCGGCCATCTGAAGAGTGCAATGCGCCGGCTTTAACTCTCCGATCCCTAATTGCTCATAAACAGAATACGGAAGCAAGTTAACACTAGCACCTAGATCGAGTAGAGCACGATTAATATTTTTACCCCCAATAGAAATTGAAATTGTAGGACTTCCGGGGTCCTTTCGTTTCTTGGGTAGTTGTTGTGTAAAAGCAATGCTCACATTACTCGCAAGGAAAACTTTTTTAGGTACTTGAACTTTTCGCTTCCTAGTACACAAGTCCTTTAAGATTTTCGCATATGACGGAACTTGTTGAATAGCATCTAGGAGAGGAATGTTTATGTTAACTTGCTTAAAAATTTCCACAATCTTCTCCATTTGTGGACTTGGTCTGTTGCCCCTCAACTTGTTTGGATAAGGTGCTTGATCAATAAGTTTTGGGTCCAACGTTTGTGGAGAAGACTGTGGGGATGGATTCGATCCCAAAACTGGAGTGGGAATCGACATAGATAGATTTGGCGAAATAGGCGAAGGGTTCGAGCCTTGGGGAAAATGGAGAATAGGCTCGGTTGAAGGTGGGAGACTAGACGAATTAGGGGAAGAAGAAGAAGAAGCTGGGGTATCAAATGTGTCACTAACATCAAACTGCTCACCCACTCGGTTATTCAGCTCTCTCCCCGATCTCAACGTAGTAACGGCATTCACATTATGATTTTGTGAGTGGCCAGGATTAGGTATGGGTTGAGATGGGAGTTTCCCTTTCTCTCTCGCACTCATTGCGGCGTTTAACTGTGCGATTTGGTTTTCTATTGATTTAATACTCTCACCATGGGAGGAGGAGTTTTTCGTTAGGGTATCAATAGAAGACCTTATCTCAGCCGAATTTTGCATGGATTGTTTCATGAACATATCCAAAGTTTGTGCAAGTGAGTTGTCAGTACCGGCCACTTGTGGTGTAGAAATGTTGGCCGGATTTTGGAAATTTTGTGACTGAAAGGGGGGCTGATTCTGTGGTTGTGGTTGCTGTGGAGGAGGTCTTTGATAATTACTTTGTTGGTTTTGATTCCAAGTAAAGTTAGGATGATTCCTCCATCCTTGATTGTATGTGGAAGAATAAGGGTCGTTTCTAGGTCGCTGCTGAAAAGCAGCATTAGCTTGAAACGATACATTCATAGGACATTCTTCCGTTAAGTGTGAAGGATTCGAACAGCAACCACAGACAGTCTTAGGAAGCGTGACCTGATTTAGGGAGAATGTTGAGAACTTGTTTTCAATAGCATCGAGTTTCTTCTGTATCGCTGCCATTTCGGCTTTCACTGCGATAGAAATATCGAGCTGGTGAATACCTCCCTTAGTTGAAGGTGGTCTTACGCTTTCCCACTGCAAAGTGTGTTCAGCGAGGTCTTCCAGATACTTCCATGCTTCACCGTCATCTTTAGACATGAAATTGCATTGACACATTGTTTCAAGCATCTGCTTTGTCGCTGGATTAATGCCCTCATATATAATCCGACATAAATCCCATCTTTGTATTCCGTGATGGGGGCATTGGACAAGCAGATCTTTGAAACGTTCAAAGCACTTCCAAAATGGTTCATTGGGAAGCTGGGTGAACTGGTTGATCTCGCTCCTAACATGTGCAGTCTTATGATTTGGGTAAAACTTCTTAAGAAATGCTACGACGAATTCATCCCAATTAGCGATAGAGTGTGCGGCAGTATTATAAAGCCATTTTTCTGCCAAGTCGCACAGTGTGAATGGGAGAAGACGTAAGCGCATAGCATCTAAGGTCAATTGTGAAGTACCCATCATTGCGCATACGTTCTCGAATTTGGTGATGAAAACGTACGCGTCTTCCGACTCAAGCCCGTGAAATTTGGGCAGCAGATTGATGTAGTGGGGTTTAATTTCGAAATTATCCCCGTTAGGTGGTGGAAGAGATAGACAAGTAGGAAGAGGACCACGAATAGGATAGCATCTCTCTTGGAGAGAGATGCGCGGTGGATTCTGCTCACCTGCGGGCGGTGGCAGCGTGGTGTTATAATTAGATGGAGTGGCGTCCATCACGGTTGATGTGGTGTGTGGTGGGGGAAAAGAAGATGAAGAAGTACCGACTTCGGCGTCGATAGCAGAAACGCGGACAAAAAGGGCACTAGGATCCCGTGTCCAGCCGAGCATGCACTAAGCGGGTTTAGTGCAAGTGGCAGTTGTGTGTGATTTTAAAATTGGCTTGTTTTGAAAAAGTGGGACTCAAGACAAATCTCCCTAACATGCACAAGCAACCCTAGAACTAAGGTTACCTAGGTCAGTCTCTAGACCGCTCCTAGACTTCCAAAGGACAAGCCGCAGGATCAATCCTCTACCGCCTCCGTACTACCCTTGTAGCCAGATAAGTGCCAGGTAAGTGGGAAGGAACCACAGTAGTGGGCCTAATTAAAAACCACTAGCCTTTGACACACTTGCCTAGACACTACAAAAGTAATGCGGATAAGCGATAGATTACCCACGACCTTCTTCTGTCCTTAATGAGCGCGACAGTCCTTAGAGTCTGGTCTAGATATTTTTTAAATTAATGAAGGGTTGATCTAGATGCTCGGTTTGTGATTTGTGGGGCTTAGGAAGGGTGATGAAATCCCCACCTAATCTTGATTTGGTCTTTGCCCTTTAGAATCCGTATTAAAATATGCAAAACAAAACCAATCACAAAACTTATGCAAAAAGATTTTTTTAGCGGCGCGATTTTTGCAAAGAATCCTGCAGAAAATAGATTTTATTGGATTTGAGGAGAGAGAGAAGGAGCTGAGAAAGATACCAGAGAAGATTTATTCCCTAATTCCTCCAACTTGCCGCGGTTCCGCCGCAGAATGGGTGCTTTTGCCGCGGTTCCGCCGCGTGGCAGAAGGAACAGTTGATGAAATTTTTTGTATGGCCTTTTGTGCTCCTCTGGATCTTTAAAAATGTCTCTGTTTCCTGTTTCCTCAAGTTTGTGACTCCAGATTTCCTCGCAAAAATTCACGCACAAATCGTTAAATATGCAATTTGCAGTTTTGTTTTAATAATGATATAAATCGTCTAAGAATTCAACACAAATAGTAAGAATAAAAAATTACGCATGTATCCCCGGCAACGGCGCCATTTGATTGGTTGAAAGAGTGTTTTTGTAGTTAACCACAATCAATAACGGTGTCGCGCGTAGCTAGACTGAGATGAGTACGGGTCGTCCTCTGGGAAACGTGGAACCTTTTACTTTTACTTTAGATGTGTTGAGAAAGAGAGGAGGGATAAAGAATTTTATAGAAAGATTTCTAGATCTACGTTAAACAAGAATGTAAAATATAGATCTAGATTATTTTAAAGATTTAATTAATATAATAAGAGGGCTTGTAGGATTCGTTAGGATTTAGTAGTTATGGATGATTAATTAAAAGTTACCCTTTTTATCCATTAATAGATTTAGAACTAGAACGACGGTGATGCGTGTAGATTAGGGTTTCTGGAGGGAAAAGGAATCCCACTCTTAACCCTTATCTCGACACGGAACTCCATTCATTATTTAGCCTTTACCAAAGCAATCATTAATCTAATCTTTAATCGCGGTCGGAACTAGCAAAGAATTGCTAGCGCGCCCGATTAGGATGTTAATGATTCTTTTGATAAAGTTCCTAAACTTTATAGGACTTAAAAAGGGTTTAATTATTTTCATCGTCCATTAGCCTACCCTAATCCTACGAACCCTAACAAGCGGAGAATTACTCGCGCATGTTAGGAGAAGAAGATGAAAAGAGAGAGAGGGAAAACATAATGTAAGATGCAAAAACAATTAAATAAAAATAACTACCTTTATTAATCGACTTGAACAAACTACACTTTAATCCATAGAAAATGATTACAACTAGTTGCTTATCGATCTTTCCTAAGGAGGTAGTCGAACAGTCGATGATCAGCTTGGATGCGTGAGCGTCGGGAGCTTCGTGATCTCTTCGGCTTGATAGCTTTTCCAAGAGGCTCTCGGTGCCTTTTTATAGTGCAAAGCCAGAATCTTTTGCTTCAAAAGTTGGTAAAATATAGTAGAGAATCATGCCCCAAAATATTTCCTTCCAACTCCATAATATTGCGGCGGATCCGCGGCCCAAGGGTGGGTTTGGCCGCGGATCCGCGCTCAAAGGTGGGGATCTCTCGATCAAATTTCTTGGGCTTTCTTCTCGTAACATGTGGCAATCCTAGGCACCTTCAGAATCTGAAAATCTTTTCTCGGTTGCTTCCAGACTTGGTCTCCAAGTTTTGCTTCTTAATTTGGCAAGATTTCTTCAACAACTTGATTTGTTTGATAAATTCTGCATAACAACTTGGAAAATTCTGCACAATAATCTTAAATAATATTTAGTAGACTTAGTTCTACTAAGATTTGGTCAATGAATTTATTTGCATACATTTTCTTACCAAATACTAATTAAAATATATTAACATATGGAAAATGGTGTTTTTACACATAAACCCTCATATGTATAATATATTATAATAAAGTCCTTTTTTAATATGAAAATGGTAGGAAAAATGTAATACAAATGTGCAGTTTTATCAACTGAACAGATTCAAATGGATCTTCAAGAAAAAGATTGGTGTAGATGGACAGGTGGAAACCTATAAGGCTAGACTTGTTGCAAAGGGTTTTCGTCAAAGAACTGGTTTGGACTATGATGAAACTTTTTCTCCAGTGGCTATGCTCAAATCCATTCGGGTCCTTCTTGCTATTGTTGCCTTCCATGATTATGAAATCTGGCAGATGGACGTAAAGACGGCTTTTCTGAATGGAAATTTAGAAGAGTGCGTCTATATGGATCAGCCAGAGGGTTTCAATCAGAGTGGGAGCAGCGGGAAAGTATGCAAGTTGCTTAAGTCCATTTATGGACTGAAGCAGGCATCGCGGAGTTGGAACATCTGTTTTGATGAAACAGTCAAAGAATATGACTTCATCAAAAATCCAGATGAACCGTGCATATATAGTAAAGTTGTAGACAGAAGTGTCGTATTCCTCGTCTTGTACGTGGATGCCATTCTATTGATAGGAAATGACATTCCTATGCTACAATCTGTCAAAGGATTCTTGTCACACTGGTTCTCCATGAAAGACCTGGGAGATGCCTCTTACATTCTGGGGATCCTGATCTATCGTGATAGATCCAAGAGGATGTTGGGACTTTCACAGTCCAGGTATATCGACACTGTACTGAAAAGATTCAGTATGGAAGATTCTAAGCGCGGTAATCTACCGGCTTGTCACGGAATCACCCTATCCAAAAAGATGTCTCCCAAGACTGATTTGGAAAGGGAACGCATGTCTATTATACCCTACGCTTCTGCGGTAGGCTCTATAATGTATGCGATGTTGTGCACCAAACCAGATGTAGCTTACGCACTGAGCGTGGTAAGCCGGTATCAGTCAGACCCAGGGGAGAAGCACTGGATAGCAGTAAAGAACATTCTCAAGTACCTGAGGAGGACTAAGGAGATGTTCTTGGTTTACGGTGGAAAAGACCTCAGGTTGGAGGCCTTTGCTGATTCCGGCTTCCAGAGCGATAAGGACGATTCCAAGTCCATGTCGGGTAATGTCTTTACCCTCAATGGAGGGGCGGTGTGCTGGAAGAGTTCCAAGAAGGACACCGTTGCTGACTCGACGATGGAAGCGGAGTATATTGCTGCTTGCGATGCCGCAAAAGAAGCAGTTTGGATGAAGAAGTTCCTAACAGAACTTCAGGTGGTTCCTACCATTGTTGATCCAATACCTCTGTATTGAGACAACAACGGAGCTATAGCTTTAGCGAAGGAACCAAGGTCCCATCAGAAGTCCAGACACATCTTAAGGCGGTATCACCTGATCAGGGAGATCATTGATCGTCAGGAGATCGAGGTTCGGAGAGTTGCTACTGAAGAGAACATAGCTGATCCATTCACAAAGGCCCTACCTCAGATTCAGTTCGAAAGTCTACTCGAGATCATCGGTCTTCGATATGCCAGTACATGGCCATAGTGCAAGTGGGAGATTGTTAGTGTATATGCCCTAGGGGCCATTATTGTATCATACTAGTTTGTATATTACTTAATGGAAGCTTGGGATATTTACATGTATATAACAGTCTTGCTAAACATGGTAGTATGCTACTTGGTTTTTCTATCTTAATATGTGAGTATACGTATTGATAGAGCTCTTAGGATCTTGCTTGACTACCAGCGTTGTGATGGCAGTCACACTAGTGGGGGCTGGGTAGTCTACAAGCACATCCTTATTCAGGTCCCTAGTCGTTGGATTATCGAGACAGGGCATCGATACTCTGAAGTAGACTAGTGTGTACGCTTCTCATCCCAGTTGGGGAGATGGTCTGTCCCACAGCCGTCAGTACGTCGTACTGGAGATAGTATGCAGGTGCTCGTTAGGTTACGGGTACACCGGACAGGACTCACAGGGAACTGTTGGTTGGTTTTATACCAGTCGTCAGTGAACAGTTCCCAGGTGACATGAGTACAACATAGTCCGCAGACTTGACACTGCTACTTTGCCTCGAGTGTGTCCCACTGTTCTTAGATTGCTACCCTACCACGGCTCAAAGGAGTCGTGCAAACAGGTAGCAGTTGGGTGTAGTCCCGAGCACTTGGAGGCAGTGGCAGTTAGACAGGATTCGTCTCTCCCGGTATTGGGGGTTGATATCGCGCTGTGTCAGAGAGCCATTACGCAAAGTTCCTGGCCAAGGCAAGCGAGATTTACTGGTAGGTTCCAGTAGTTTCTCAGGATGTAATGGGCTTCGCTCCGACACGACTTATACCGCTATTAGGGGACTGATGCTTGCCGCCCATAGGCCCGATATGCGATAGTCTTAGACGAACGGACCGGACTGTATGGAGATTGTCACATCAGACTCAGTAGGAGTTTGGATGGGTTTCCTCATCGGCCTTCTTATCGACATCTACCTGGGGACCGTTACGTACAGCTAGTGCCGTTTGCGGTCTGTGGTTAAACCCACTGCCAGCGTAGTAGTCGAGTCTCTAGAGTCCCACACAGAGAGTTTCCCTACTCCAGGCGAAACGATATAGAGGTCGTATGGTTTTACGACAAGGGTTCGGACGCATACGTGTGTTTACGCACGTACGACATCCGGACAGTTTTTACTAGCCGGCTTTGGTTTAAGCCAGTTTCTAGTATCCGGTTATTGGATTTATACAGTCTAAAGTTTTTCCGTGTTTTCACGGATAGGAGGGGCGTTCTCGTAATTGCGCGAGAAGCTTCTAGAAGATGGTGACTAAGGAGGTTAAGGTGGCATATACATTGAATGAGATTAGTGAGTCATATGAGTGATTCATCCATATCATTAATGCATCATAAATGCTTAATGACTCATGGAGATGAATCACCATTAGATATTTATGAAGCATGATTATTCATCATTTTCTTTTCTTTTATTGATAAATCTTAATGCTTCATATATATTATGATAACTCATTTTCTCATATCAATTATCATTCTCACCTTTTCTTTGCTCAAGCTTCCTCTCTTCAAACCCTAATCCTCCCCTCTCATGTGTTGAGTACAAGGATTAGTTAGACTACTTAATCCATAACCCTCACTCTATATCATCTAGGTACTTTGATTAGCACTTAAAGAAACCTAGTTGCCTCAAGTTTAGAGGCAAAGCTTGGAGTAAAGCTCTCGGGTGGATCGTCCACTACTTGGAGAAGGCCGAGGAGGAGGTGGAGTTCGTAAAGACGAAGGACACGGTTCTTTAGGTATAATCACTTCACATAGTAGTTTAGAACTTCTATGATTGTTGTTAGTTATCGTTTAGCTTCGATTCATGCGGTTAGTCGATGTTTAAGCAAAGAACAAGATCATTTTTCATATTTCCGCCTCCCCGCAAGTCGTGGGGTGTTGTACATCGACTTACAACGTGGTGACACGTGAGGGCGTCCCAGAGTCTCTGTTTATTTTGCTTTTTCTTTATGTGTTTCAGGGGTCACGCGGGGCACGCGGGGCGTTGCCTCAAAGCTCTCTTTTATATATCTTCGCAGGAGTCATGTAGTAACACGTGAGGTGCCTACTTCAGAGTTTTATTGTGTGGGTCTCTGCATGTTTCAAAGTTCTGTTCATTGGGTTAAACCCTAAACTTCTGAAGCATTATATTCTTAATAGGGTTAAGCCCTAGTTTCTTTTCTTAAAGGAATTAAATTCATATGAGTTTGAAAGAATTATATTCTCAGTTAGGGTTAAACCCTAGTTTTGTTCATTTTGAAGGAATTAAATTCCCATAACATAGGGTTAAACCCTTACTTTTGAATTACTATCATTTTGTGAGAATTAAATTCTCTAAACTCAGTTCCTCCTCTGTGTTTTAGATCTGCATGGCAGGATCTCAACCCAATGAGAATTAAATTCTCAATTCATGGGGAGATGTGCACTTTGCAGATCTTTCACCAGAGAAAGAACTAAGTTCTTTTTTATATAAGAGTTAAACTCTTTTGAGAATTAAATTATCTTTTGAAGCCTCCCTTTTCCTTTCTTACCTAAGGTTTTCCTTTTTGCAGAGAATCAAAGGCTCTATCTCTTTCTCTTTCTATATATCAGAAAAAGATCCAAAGGTCTCAAGGTTTCAAAAAAAGTTTTAGAAAAAGGTTTTTGGAAAAAGTCTCCCTCTTCTTTTCTTGGCTCCTATTTATAGGAGCAGGAAGAGAATCAATCTGCTTAGTAAATTTCTCATTGAGAGATTTGATTTGTATATTGAGAGATTTGATTTATATTTATCATTAATTTGGGCCTTTAGATTGTTAAGTGAATTTTATTCACCATTGGATTTTAAATCCAAAGATATCCTTTTGTTATCTCGGTTAGATTTAGGGGGGGAATCTTTCCAAGTCCAAGATTTTTCCATAAATTGGTGATATTTAATCACCTTTAGATTTTTAAACCAATGGTCCCCATAATCCTTTTCCATTTGGAAAGATTTAGAAGCTTTTAGAATTTAATTCTATTAAACTGTAAGGCTTTCGAAGCCAGTCACGTGCTGACACGTGACCACGTGACCCCCAATTGAGTCCTTTTCTCAGCGTTTATTTACGCTTCAGTTTTAACCATCACGTGTCAACACGTGATCATTGGTCAATGTTCCCCTCCGAACGGCGGCCTGGACGTTAGTGCGTCCGTGCCTGAGGTTCGGGGCAGATGCTATTTGGTTTTATCCGTCTATCTCTCTGAAGATGCCAAGTTGATTTATGGCACCGTGGATCGGAGGTTTAGACGGATGCGGCCGATGTAGCAGACTTCGTCAGATTCCCCCTCAGGGTGAGGGGTTTTTGATTGTGGGGACGCTCTTCCCTGCAGGCGCAAGCCCCTGCAGTTAATTACGCTACCGCATCACGGTAACAACTTTCTCCTTCTCCAGAATTTCACTTCGTGTCGTATGTGTTTGTTTTGTTTGTGGTTGCCCGTGGATTGTATACGGAGACTGAGTAATGCCGTCGCCCGTAGGACGTGGATTAGTCCAAATCCGTATTTACTTAGATTTGGGTTTGGTGTTTTTTGGTTTAAGGATACATTAGTCGCGTTGCGGATAAGATCAACTTAAACGTTCGTCAAGGATACGTTAGTCCTGTTTTGGACTAAGATCGACTTGACGCAGTGATTGATTTAATTATCTGGCCATCGGGACTCGTCACCTCTCTGACGTCGTTGAGGGATTACAACGACAGGCGTCAGAGGAGTTCAGAGATATACCCTTGAACCAAAGTTGATTTGGAGTTTTATTGTTTATTTAAATATCTAAGGACACATTAACCTTATTTGGGGCTAAGATCAACTTAGACGGGACCGTTTAGATCCGGCAAAAGAGCGATTGGCTCTATTGTTCTAGTTTAGGGACGTAGTGGTCCATTATTAGTTTAGGGACATCTCGGTCTGTCGCCAGTTTAAGGACGTAGTGGTCCGTCATTAGTTTAGGGACATTTCGGTCCAACACCAGTTTAGGGACGTAGTGGTCCATCATTAGTTTAGGGACGTCTCGGTCCGATATTAGTTTAGGGACGTCTCGGTCCGATATTAGTTTAAGGACGTCTCGGTCCATCATTAGTTTAGGGACGTCTCGGTCCATCATTAGTTTAGGGACGTCTCGGTCCGATATTAGTTTAGGGACGTCTCGGTCCGATATTAGTTTAGGGACGTCTCGGTCCGATATTAGTTTAGGGACGTCTCGGTCCATCATTAGTTTAGGGACGTCTCGGTCCATCATTAGTTTAGGGACGTCTCGGTCCGATATTAGTTTAAGGACGTCTCGGTCCACGAGTTTAAGGACCCCGCAGTCCATATGGGTGTGTGGTCGTTGGGACCCGTGGACCGAGACGTCCTTAAACTAATATGGACTGCGGGGTCCTTAAAGGAGTTCGGAGATGAACCCTCGAACCGGTCGTGAATTGGTTTAGGAGAGCCATTTTGCTCAATCAATTTAATTTACGGACTTACAGCCAGGATTGGGTTAAGTCCAATTTTTATTTATTTATTTTGGGTTTTGCCCGACTAGAAAATCAATCCAAACAGGGCTCTGCCCCTTTAGTATTTTGCAATTTGATTTGGGCCAGGCCCTTTTAAATAATGGGTTGCATTTGTGCAGAACATCAAGAATTTTTCAGATTTAAGAACAAAAGTGCATAGCACTTTTGATCTAAATTTGGATCAAAGGAAAACAAGTTTTTCTTCTTGTTTTCCCTGATTTCACAGAACCAAGGGTTCACAACAAGTGCAAGGCACTATTTATTTATTTTCATTTATTTCCCTTCTTTTTTTAAATCCTTTGTTCTTCAGAGATTTTTCTCTTAAAAAAAAAGGTTTTTACCTTTCTTCTTTTTTTTGTTCTTGAATAATCTCCAAGAGTTTTCTTTTCTTCTTTTTTTTTGCTAGAAGTTGATTCTCTCCGTTCTTCCAATCGAATGAGGTCTGGGGTCCTATTTATAGTGCTCACAAATTTGTTGAATTTGTTAACAAGATCTTTTCTGAATAATTTTGGGAATTTTCCCACCGCTGGATCTTTGATCCAAAGGCAGAAGAAAATCTTCTGGTTTTGGAAAGAACAGAAAAGATTTCATTAAATTTTCATTCTGTTTCTGCGCAACCCCCCAATGAATGACACGTGTCGCGCAGCGGTGCACTTGCGCAACAGTGCATGCGCAACTGCGCAGACACGTGTCGCGCAGCGGTGCGCTTGCGCAACTGCGCAGACACGTGTCGCACTGTGGACCGCTTGCGCATTGCGCAACGCACGGAATTTGAAGCGTTGCTTCAGAAAATTTGAATTTTCAAAATTCAAATGAGCCTTGCTCAGATTGGGGGAACAGTCACGTGTGAGCACGTGATACCTCATTGATGTATTTTCTTCAGCCATTTGTTTTTATTTCTGTTTTAACTATCACATGTCAACACGTGACCATTGGTCACGTGTGAGCACGTGACCCCCAATTTGGTCCTTCTTCAGCCGTTTGTTTTTATTTCTGTTTTAACTATCATGTGTCAACACGTGACCATTGATCACGTGTGAGCACGTGATACCTCATTGAGGTAATTCCTGATTTTTAACCAGGGAACATTGCATAGCTTATTTGCTCATAACTTTTGATCCCGGATGAATTATGAAGCCCATAATATATCAAATCGAAGGGTTTTTCGAGATGCTTCCAATATCGTCAGAATTTAACAGTTCCTACTTCGGGAGTTTATCAAAATACGGGTCGGAAGATACTGGTTCGCATTTCCTTAAGCGTATTACTGCCATTTGATACCTTGGGCTCTTTTGCGCATAAATATTTGGCGGGAACAAGGCTCATCATTGTCAATGATGCAATCCTCTCGATCCCCGTCTATGAGAAAACCGAAGTATCTCTCGGGCGTATGAGACTGCCTACTACTCCTGCGAAGTGGCGCTGGGATATCCGGTTCTTCTGAAACCTCTGGTTCTACCAAGCTTTCAGTAATAGTTTGTGGTTCTGGAATTTCTTCCAGTTCTATCGCTCTCCCACTTATCTGATTTTCTAAAAATTCAGTTTCCAAGAAGCGGGCATGACAAGAAATTAAGACTTTTTGCTCCTCTGCGTAATAGAAAAGATACCCCTTGGAGTTCTTTGGGTATCCCACAAACTTACACTGTACTGAGCGTGCATCGAGCTTGTCCGCATGCTGATTTTTAACAAAAGCTGGACATCCCCATGTCTTAAAGTGTTTAAGACAGGGTTTCTCTCCACTCTACATCTGATATGGTGTGGTAGGCACTGACTTAGTAGGAACCCGGTTCAAAATATATGCAGCTGATTCTAGTGCATAACCCCAGAAGGATCGCGGTAACTCAGCCTTACTCATCATGGAACGAACCATATCCAATAGGGTTCGATTCCTCCTTTCCGATACACCGTTGTGTTGTGGTGTGTATGGAGGAGTAAGCTGAGAGAGAATTCCATTCTCTTTTAAGTAGTCCAGAAACTCGGCACTTAAGTATTCACCACCTCGATCAGATCTCAGTGTCTTGATACTTTTGCCTGTTTATTTTTCTACTTCATTCTTGCATTCCTGGAATTTCTCAAAGGCCTCGGATTTATGCTTCATCAAGAAGACATGTCCATACCTGGAGAAATCATCCGTAAAAGTAATGAAATAGGAAAAACCACTTCGTGCATGTGGAGACATTGGACTGCATACATCGCTGTGTATGAGTCCCAAGAGCTCGCTCAATCTAACTCCGTGTCCAGTAAACGGAGTCATTGTCATCTTTCCTATGAGACAAGATTCACAAGTAGAATAAGCTAAAGCACCGGTAAGACCAAGAGCAGAAACGGATCCAAATATCACTCTCTATGTAACTTCGTCAACCGTGTTTCATTGATGTGATCCAGTCTACAATGCCATAAGAAAGCCCGATTTGTTTCCGGAGACTTTCTTGTAAGTGTGTTCTGAACACTGAAAACCTGAGATTGATTTAATACGTATATACCGTTATCTAATGTACCTGATCCAATCAGAGCTTGATTTAGGTGGATGTGGACCACATCGCTTACAAATGTAAAATCATATCCTTCATTAGAAAGTAAGGATACATATATGATGTTACAAGATAGACTAGGTACATACAAACAGTTACGTAGAATCAATATCTGCCCACTTGTCAATCCTAGATGATATTCCCCTACGGATGCAGCGTCCACGCTCATTCCGTTCGCAACTCTGAGAGTCATATCACATAACCTGATAACTCTACGGTTTCTCAAAGCCTGTAATGAATTACATATATGAGATCCTTATCCGGTATCTAGTACCCAGGAAGCAGAGTTAATTGACATACAGTTTTCTATTACAAACACACCCGAAGTCGAAGCCCCACAACATGTTTCGGATCCTGGATTCTAGCTTTCAAAGCCCTGTAATCTCTCTGCCAATGCCCTTTCCTGTGACAATAGGAATATCCCTCCTTCCTTACTGTTAGCCCAGAAACTTTTGCTCTTCCCTGCCCTTCTACCTTACCGACACCACATATCGGCTTTGTGGAGGTCTTCTTCTTCTCACCCTTTTCTTTTTCCTTGGATGCAGAAGAGGAAGATTCCCCAATAAGCTGAGTTGGGTGTCACCTTGGTTTCCTTCAGGGTGCCCTCAACTGGAAGTATAACTTTCTTCCTCTGGGAAAAAGTAGATGGTAGGGACTGTAGAAATAAGTCAGCATATGACCTATTTCCCAACGTGGTCTCCAGGTCCGTGAGCTCATCAATATAGCTAGTCATCGTAAGGACGTTGTCCCTTATAGATGACCTGACAGCCACTTCGCTTGAAGCAATTCCTTCGAGGTCTCATATCTTGCGATACGAGATTGCTCTCCATATAAATCTTTGTTATGGAGGAAGATGGAATCTAAGTCCATCTTCTTGTGTTGCCTCTGGTTTACACCATCCTTGAGGCCAACACGAGGCACTTGGCATTCACACTGTCCTTTTCCGATGTCTTACGGATATCAATATCCGCGATGGTGGAAACTGGACCTAGGACGGCAGGTGCTTGAGTAGTAATGAGATGTCCCGGCTTGTCATAGGCAATGGACATCTGGACAGACCTTTTCCAGTCATTATAGTCAGATTCAGTCATTTTAATATCTAGATGTAACCTATGTTCGGTCACAGGGTCGCTGCAATTAAGAGAGAGAGAAGAAAACACTTAGCATGATGCTCTTGCAAGTTTAGATTAGTTTTTAATTTATCTAAACAGGATGGCTCCCACTGTTTCTCGAATCCTTCCTCAAACCATAAAAGAAGAATTAGTCAGGATTAATATCACCGTACAATACTTGCTTAACTGTTCAGCCAGGCTAGTGTCGGTACTTTGATGGAGGTTTTACGACGCTTTCGCGAAGTTCCTTAATTAAATAACCTCTTTTCCCTGGAGGCGTAGCTCCGCTAACACTGTTCTAGATACCTACTTGGTTTATAGCATTGACCGTTAAGTGAAAAAGTCTCCCGAGTAGTAGCATATACTCACAGTAGGATCGGGATCCAAATATCATCGTGTGATAAAGTTGAAGGAATCCTACAAAATTATCACACTCCAAATGGTTTGCATCACTTGCAAGTTTCAGTTTCTTTAGAAACTCCCGATGTGGATTTTTGCCCCATGCTCTTATGACCTGGACTAAAGCTAATAAATCATAAGTCACATGTCAAGTTTTACCCGTCATTGTCCAGGTTAATTTTAACCCACCCGTACATACTCTTGACTAAGGCCAACAAAGTAGTACGACTGTCCCAAACCAACGCATCTATCTATGCAACATATGAATACCCAGCAGCTACCCATCACTAAGCCTTGACTAAAGCCAACAAACATAGCTTGAATCCTATTGAATATTCATATGAAATGACGGAGGGTTACGAATGGTTTTGGCAAAACCGTGAACGTAGTGAACTTGATATAATCGATGGAAACTGATGCTTTTAAAAGGGGTGGTTTAAGCTCCGCATTTAAAGTCTACTGTTTTAAAATAACCAAGTGGTTTTAAATTTGTTCCAACGATTCGGCTTTGGTTTGTTTTCTTTGCATTAATGTAATGCAGTTCCATCAATTAACCTACCATTGCAGAAAACAATGAGAATACAACGTACGCTTATGCCATCAGCATTTTCCATGGGGCCCCGTCATCACTCGTTAGGTTACTTAACTAACGACAGAGCGGGGGATGAACTAGCGCGGATGCAAAACATAAGCAACGTCCGTCTATTATATAATATATATATATATATATATATATAATATCCATTCGTCGGACACAATGATAGGCATTCCAGATCACAGATGAACACATTGGATATATTAGGAATTCCGCATTTCGTTTGAGCTTGTAATGAAAGACGGATTCTACGGTCGTGATGAATAGCCAAACCCCACCCTAGACCCCTACGGGTGCGGTAAACTACCCGCCAAATACCCTAAGTGAAGCAACCTCCCTCAACGAAGTGAGTAGGCCACTCGACACTTCAAAATACCCGATAGTTTGTGCACCCAACCTTCGGTCTATCCTAGGAGCAAAAACAGTAAAAGATATAATACAACGGTGGCTACAACCTTAACCCGGATGTGCTCCGCAAAATAATATTACATCACTTTACAAATTTTACATCGAATGAAAGAATGCAAAATCCTCATCTCACATCCCCGGCTATTCATCCACGACGATCCAACAAGTTCATATATACAAACCATCACAACAACATCACATATATGTGCAACCTCGACTAATCGACGCATAGAAATTAGTCGACGTTTCCAAACACATATATACATCACAAAGCTTGTAAAGTAACTACGACATTAGAATTCTGCACGCAATTAGCAAACTAAACCAATTTTCCAAGACATGAAAATCCAGTGAGCTAAAGTTCAAAAACCGATAGTTTTAAGCCAATTCGGAAGACCGAATCAAAAATGAAATGCGCCCGAACCTTCACAGCAAGTTAGAGCACAAAATTAACTTCGAGTCGAGGGCCTAAAAGGGGTACCCCACCACCGAGGCCACCACGAGGTGGCCAGGGGGTGAGGCAGATCCAAAACTGCCCAAGGTGGTGTAATTTCGGGTCCCCACCTCCAAGACCACCTTATGGTGGACTTGGGAAGTGGGCCCAGCCGTTCGGCCCCCTCGGAGGGTCCCCGAGGTGTGCACTCTCCACCTCGCGGCTTCTCGGTTCAATTCGTGAGCCCGTGGGGTGTGCAAACAACTCAAAACTTCACTTTTGAAAACTGTTTTTTCGGCAGTCTTTTTGCGCGACAAAAACGGCGGAATTCTAACATCGCTACAAGCTATCTAAGGTTTATGAGAGGCTCTGATACCACTGTAAGTTGATGTCGCGCACACCCACGTGTTCGCGGGGAGGCGGAATTTGCCAAAAATGATTTTTACGAGCTTCGCAACACCGACTAGAACCAAGGATCGTCCATAAATCCTAGCTAGCAAACTACTTGAGGTATAACTACTCAGATACGAAGTTATAGCTCACGATACTTGTCCTTCGGGTCTTCATCGCTGTCCTCCTCATCTACATAGGCTCCAAGGGTCGATCCAGATCGTAGCTTCTTCAATGGCCTCCTCGAGTCAAAGACGATCCACCCGAGAGTTTATAGTCCGAGCTCCACCTCAAAACCGAGGTAACTAGGGTAACAAGCTTGCTAAACATGATGTCCCAGGTGATGTAGAGTATGAAGATGGATTTATTTGTCTCTTGAAACCCTAGTATTCTCAACACATGAGAGCTTTTAGGGTTTTGTAGTGAGGAAGAAGAAGAGATCTAGCATGAAAGCTCACTTGAGGAAAGAGAAAGTTTTTGATAAATGATAATGATCAATGATAATGAGATTGCTCCCTTGACATGACCACTAGCATGGGATGAAAAATATCTCAACAAATATCTAGCGCACAAAATATCTCACAAAAATATCTAAGTCAAATAGTCAACCCAAGTCAAGTGGTCAAGCCAAATTAAAAGGTCAAACATGTAGCCATGCTCAATTATCATTGACAAAATAACAAATACTTCCCTCCTCCTCATAATTATTTTAATCAAGTCAATGGTCAAAACCCTAATGCGGTGTCTCCTTCTTTGCCCCTCCCATCTGTGCATACACACCCGCATCCGCATTCTAAAGAATACGAATACAAAGAGACGAAACTGATCCATCAATATAATACTAGGATCCGACATAAACCAAAGCCCACTAGTATTATCCGCCCGAACATCATACGCACACAAGTGCACATAAGTGATTGAAGCCCTGCCGAAAAACCATACGGCCTCTACACCTTTTGCCCAGTGCAGGGAAACTCTCTGTGTGGGACTCTAAAGACTCGACACTATGCTGGCCAGTAGGTTTAACCACAGGCCACAAGCGGTACTAGCTGTATGTAACGGTCTCTAGGTAGATGTCGATAAGAAGGCCGATGAGGAAAACCCATCCGAACTCCTACTGAGCCTGAATGTGACAATCTCCGTACAGTCCGATCTGTTCGTCTAAGAGTATCGCATATCGGGCCTAGGGGATGGTAAACGTCAGACCCCTAATAAATGTATAAGTCGTGCCGAAGTGTAGCCCAGAACACCCTGAGAAACTACTGGAATACCTACCAGTAAATCTCACTTGCCCTGACCAGGGACTTTGTGTAATGGCACTCCAAACACAGCACGATATCAACTCCCAATACCGGGAGAGACGAATCCTATCTAACCGCCACCGCCGCCAAGTGCTTCGGGACTGCACCCTGTTAGTGTATATGCCCTAGAGGCCATTAATGTATCATACTAGTTTGTATACTACTTGATGGAAGCTTGGGATATTCACAGTTGTATAGACAATCTTGCTCGAAATGGTAGTATGCTACTTTGTTTGTTTCTACTTTAATGTGTGCATGTGTTTCTTTTAGCATATCGCCTATACACATTAGTGGAGCCCTTAGGATCTTTTGCTTGATTTCTAGCGTTATGATGGCAGTCACACTAGTGGGGGCTGGGTAATCTACAAGCACATCGTTATACAGGTCCCTAGTAGTAGGAGTATCGAGACAGTGCATCGATACTCCGGAGTAGACTAGTGTATGCGCTTCTCATCCCAGCAGGGGAGACGGTCTGTCCCACAGCCGTCAGTACGTCGTACTTGAGATAGTTTGCGGGTGCTCTTGTTGCCCTAGTTACCTCGGTTTGAGGTGGAGCTCGGACTATAGACTCTCGGGTGGATCGTCTTTGACTCGAGGAGGCCATTGAAGAAGCTACCATCCGGATGGCCCAGGTGATGTAGAGTATGAAGATGGATTTATTTTTCTCTTGAAACCCTAGTATTCTCAACACATGAGAGCTTTTAGGGTTTTGTAGTGAGGAAGAAGAAGAGATCTAGCATGAGAGCTCACTTGAGGAAAAAGAATTTTTTTTGATAAATGATAATGATCAATGATAATGAGATTGCTCCCTTGACATGACCACTACCATAGGATGAAAAATATCTCAACAAAATATCTAGCGCACAAAATATCTCACAAAAATATCTAAGTCAAATAGTCAACCAAGTCAAGTGGTCAAGCCAAATTAAAAGGTCAAACATGTAGCCATGCTCAATTATCATTGACAAAATAACAAATACTTTCCTCCTCCTCATAATTGTTTTAATCAAGTTAATGGTCAAAACCCTAATGCGGTGTCTCCTTCTTTGCCCCCCCCATCTGTGCATACACACCCGCATCCGCATTCTAAAGAATACGAATACCAAGAGACGAAACCGATCCATCAATATAATACTAGGATCCAGCTTAAACCAAAGCCCACTAGTATTATCCGCCCGAACATCATACGCGCACAAGTGCACATAAGTTATTGAAGCCCTGCCGAAAAACCATACGGCCTCTACACCTTTTGCCCAGTGCAGGGAAACTCTCTGTGTGGGACTCTAAAGACTCGACACTACGCTGGCAGTAGGTTTAACCACAGGCCACAAGCGGTACTAGCTGTATGTAACGGTCTCCAGGTAGATGTCGATAAGAAGGCCGATGAGGAAAACCCATCCGAACTCCTACTGAGCCTGAATGTGACAATCTCCGTACAGTCCGGTCTGTTCGTCTAAGAGTATCGCATATCGGGCCTAGGGGGTGGTAAACGTCAGACCCCTAATAACGGTATAAAGTCGTGCCAGAGTGTAGCCCAGAACACCCTGAGAAACTACTGGAATACCTACCAGTAAATCTCACTTGCCCTGGCCAGGGACTTTGTGTAATGGCTCTCCAAACACAGCACGATATCAACTCCCAATACCGGAAGAGACGAATCCTATCTAACCGCCACCGCCGCCAAGTGCTTCGGGACTGCACCCTGTTAGTGTATATGCCGTAGAGGCCATTACTGTATCATACTAGTTTGTATATTACTTGATGGAAGCTTGGGATATTCACAGTTCTATAGACAATCTTGCTCGAAATGGTAGTTATGCTACTTGGGCCAAACTACAAAGATTGGGGTATCTCCTTACCACCAATCGGGAGCTTTGGGAGCCAATCGGGATCTCGAAATGGTAATATGCTACTTGGGCCAATCTTTGTAGTTTGGCTTAAGGGGGCTTTGGTGGTAAGGAGATACCCCAACTTGTCATAAGTGATTGCCAAACTGACAGGGCCAAACTACAAAGATTGGCTCAGGAATGTCAAAATGGCAATCACTTATGACAAGTTGGGGTATTTCCTTAGCACCAAAGCTCCCCCTGTCCCAGGTCCCAGGTCCCAAATCCAGCGTCGTGGATACGGAAATCCGTAAGACCCGGGAGATCGACTGCAACGAAGGCCAAGTTCCTCGTGCTTGCCTTTATGGACAATGAACATCAGAGGAGGCACGAGAATATGGACCTAGAATCAATATTTCTCCTTACTAAGGAACTATATGGAGAGCAATCCCGTATCGCCAGATACGAAGTCTCGAAAAAGTTGTTTTCGGCGAGATTGGCCGTCGGATCATCGGTAGCGGAACACGTGCTTAAGATGATTGGCTTTATAGAAGAGCTCGCGGATCTTGGGACCACGTTAGAGAACGAGCTCTACACTGACTTGATTCTCCAGTCCCTCCCTTTCACTTACGCCCAGTTTATCCTGAACTTCAATTTGCAAGGAAAAGAAGTTGAACTTCCGGAACTCCTCAACATGTTGAGGAGTGCAGAGGGCACCTTACAAAAAGTAAGGGAAACATCCATTTTGTTTGTTGGAGGATCTTCTCTTCTAGGTCCAAAGGCGAAAGCCAAGGGAAAGAAGAAGAAAGCCCCCACCAAACCAAGGGGCGGTGTTAGTAAAGTGGAAGCGAAGGGAAAGACAAAGGCAACAAGGGTAGCGGGAAAGCTTGTGGGAAAGGAAGAATGCTTTTACTGTCACAAGAGTGGACACTGGAAGAAAGATTGCAGGGCTTGGAAGGCCAGAGAACCAGGACCCGAAGCAAGTTGTGGCTTCGGCTTCAGGTGTGTATGTTATTGAAAACTGTCTATCAGTAAACTCTACTTCCTGGGTATTGGATACCGGATCAGGATCTCATATCTGTAATTCTTTGCAGGCACTGAGAAAGCGTAGGGTTTTGAAGGCAGGTGATATGACCCTCAGAGTTGCAAACGGAGCTGGCATGGATGCTGAGTCCGTGGGGGACTATCACTTGGGATTGTCAGATGGACATGTTTTGGTTTTACGGGATTGTTATTTTGTACCCAATGCAACTTGTAATATCATATCTGTATCTTTAATGTCTAAAGAAGGTATGAATTTACATTTGTAAGTAATGTTGTGAACATTCACCTTAATCAAGTTTTGATTGGGTCTGGTACATTAAGCAATGGTATATACGTATTAAACCAACCACAGATTTTCAATGTCCAGAATACACACAAAAGAAAGTCTCCAGAAATAAATTATACTTTCTTGTGGCATTATAGACTGGGTTACATCAATGAGAGAAGGTTGACGAAGTTACATACAGAAGGATATTTGGATCCGTTCGAATATCAATCATATGCAACTTGTCAATCCTGTCTCAAAGGAAAGATGACAAAGACTCCGTTCACTGGACATGGAGTAAGAGCGAGCGAGCTCTTGGGGCTCGTACATAGCGATGTGTGCGGTCCAATGTCTACACATGCGCGAAGCGGTTATTCTTACTTCATTACTTTTACGGATGATTTTTCAAGGTACGGATATGTCTTCTTAATGAAACATAAATCTGAAGCCTTTGGAAAATTCCAGGAATACAAGAATGAAGTAGAAAAACAAACAGGCAAAAGTATCAAGACACTGAGATCTGATCGAGGTGGTGAATACTTGAGTGCCGAGTTCCTGGATTACCTAAAAGATAATGGAATTTTCTCTCAGCTTACTCCTCCATACACTCCACAACATAACGGTGTATCGGAGAGACGGAACCGAACCCTATTGGATATGGTACGTTCCATGATGAGTAACACTGAGTTGCCGCGATCATTCTGGGGATATGCACTAGAATCAGCTGCATACCTTTTGAACCGAGTTCCCACTAAGACAGTGCCTACAACACCATATCAGATGTGGAGTGGGAAGAAACCCTATCTTAAGCACATTAAGACATGGGGATGTCCAGCTTTTGTCAAAAAGCAGCATGCAGACAAACTCGAGGCACGCTCAGTACAGTGCAAGTTTGTGGGATAGAACTCTAAGGGATATTTCTTCTATTGAGTAGAGGAACAAAAGGTTTTTGTTTCTCGTCATGCCTACTTCTTGGAAAATGAATTTTGGAAAATCAGATAAGTGGCAGCGCAATCAGATAAGTGTATATGCCCTAGAGGCCATTACTGTTTCATACTAGTTTGTTTATTACTTGATGGAAGCTTGGGATATTCATAGTTATATAGACAATCTTGCTCGAAATGGTAGTATGCTACTTGGTTTGTTTCTACTTTAATGTGTGCATGTGTTTCTTTTAGCATATCGCCTATACACATTAGTGGAGCCCTTAGGATCTTTTTCTTGATTACCAGCGTTGTGATGGCAGTCACACTAGTGGGGGCTGGGTAATCTACAAGCACACCCTTATACAGGTCCCTAGTCGTAGGATTATCGAGACAGGGCATCGATACTCCGGAGTAGACTAGCGTATGCGCTTCTCATCCCAGCAAGGGAGACGGTCTGTCCCACAGCCGTCAGTACGTCGTACTTAAGATAATATGCGGGTGCTCGTTAGGTTACGAGTACACTGGATAGGACTCGTCGGGAACTGTGGTTGGTACTATACCTATCGTCAGTTATCAGTTCCCAGGTGACATGAGTACAGCTTAGTTCGCTGACTTGACACTGTCACTTCGCCTCGAGTGTGTTCCCACTGTTCTTAGATTACTACCCTACCACGGATCAAATGAGTCGTGCAAACAGGTAGCAGTTGGGTGCAGTCCCGAAGCACTTGGAGGCAGTGACGGTTAAACAGGATTCTTCTCTCCCGGTATTGGGGGTTGATATCGCGCTGTGTCTAGGAGAGCCATTACACAAAGTCCCTGGCCAGGGCAAGCGAGATATACTGGTAGGTTATCCAGTGTTGTCTCAGGGTGTTCTGGGCTACACTCCGACACGAATTGTACTTCTATTCGGGGACTGACGTTTACCGCCCCCTAGGCCCGCCATGCGATATTCTCAGACGAACAGACCGGACTGTACGGAGATTGTCACATTCAGGCTCAGTAGAGTTTGGATGGGTTCACCTCATCAGTCTTCTTATCAGCATCTACCTGGGGACCGTTACGTATAGCTAGTACCGCTTGCGGCCTGTGGTTAAACCCACTGCCAGCGTAGTGTCGATTCTTTAGAGTCCCACACAGAGAGCTATTCGCCTTTGGGCAAAACAGAGTAGAGGTCGCATGGTTTTGCGACAAGGTTCGTTCACATCCGCGCACTTGTGCACGTTTGGTGTCCGGGCAGTTATTACTAGCGGGCTTTGGTTTAAGCCAGATCCAAGTATGCGTTTTAGGATTGGTTTTATCTCGATTGTATTCGTGTTCCTCGGAACACGGATGCGGGTGTGTATGCACGGTTGACAGAGACAGAGGAAGAGGATTCTTATTAGGGTTGTTGACTGTTGACCTTTTCTAAACCCTAATGAGAATAAGAAATATGATTAATAGTAATATTAATTAAGTATTATTGTGCCATGGTTGAGTTGAAAGTTTGACTTTTGTTGACTTGTTGACTTTGTTGACCGGTTGACTATTTTGGACTTGTTGACCATCATCATTTCATGGCTATGACTTTTGCTTGCTTGTTATTTACAAAATGCATTAAATGCATGAAATGATAATTCCATTGACATGAACCATCACAAATACTTAATTATTATTATTATCATGATTATTTTTGTTTTTGAGAGCATGGTTATAAAAAGTTATTCTCATTCTATCATTCTCATTCTTTCTTATCCAAGCTCTCCCTCTTCCTCTTGCTCATGGCTCTCATGTCTCATGAGTTGAGAAACATGAGCTATTGAGATAAAACCCTAAAAACACTTCTCTACTCATTCTAAAGTTCAAGGTCTAGCAAGCTAAGGACTTTAGTTTCCTCTCGGTTGAGGTAGGAGCTCAAGGTAGAAGCTTTCGGGTGGATCCATCTTCGACAACAAGAAGACGACGAGGTGAGGCCGATCCAACCACTCTAAGGAGCAAGAAGAGAAGGAGTTCAAGATCTAGGTATAACCCCTAACATAGTAGTTAAACTTGTAGTTAGGTTGCTAGATGTTTGTTTAGCAAAGATCCTGTTCTAAAGTCCATGTTACCTTCACCGTAAAAAACGTTTTTTACCATTTCCGCATCCCCTAAAGAACCGAGAAGGGTAACGTGGACTTACACACCCAACTACTACCTATTTGCACAACTCCTTTGAGCCGTGGTAGGGTAGTAATCAAAGTACAGTGGGAACACACTCGAGGCAAAGTAGCAGTGTCAAGTCGACGGACTAAGCTGTACTCATGGCACCTGGGAACTACTACCCGACGATAGGTATAATACCCACCTGCAGTTCCCGATGAGTCCCGTCCGGTGTACTCATAACCTAATGAGCACCTGCATACTATCTCCAGTACGACATACTAATGGCTGTGGGACAGACCATCTCCCCTGCTAGGATGAGAAGCGTATACACTAGTCTACTCTGGAGTATCGATGTCCCGTCTCGATAATCCTACGACTAGGGACCTGTATAAGGATGTGCTTATAGATTACCCAGCCCCCACTAGTGTGACTGCTATCACAACGCTGGTAATCAAGCAAAGATCCTAAGGGCTCTACTAATATGTATAAGCGATATGCTAAAAGAAACACATGCACATATTGAAGTAGAAACAAACCATGTAGCATACTATCATTTTGAGCAAGACTGTCAATACAACTGTGAATATCCCAAGCTTCCATTAAGTAATATACAAACCAGTATGATACAATAATAGCCTCTAAGGCATATACACTAACAGAAGTGTCTTCATTTACTCCAATGGTTATACTCCGGACTCTGGCTAAGCTCCGAGTGCTCCAGATCGCCCTTGATCTCTAACTGGCTCCGTCGAAGATGATCTACGTATAGGCTACCGGTTCTAGTTTCAACTTCAACAACTTGAAGTAACTCTCACTTAATCTTTGCTAGAGATGAGATGAGAGAGATGTAGAATAATGGTGTGAACTCTCTTGCTCTCTACTCCTCTTTTCCTTTTCATTTCTTCTCTCTTTTTGGATGAAAGAGAAAAAGCAAAGTGTTATGGTTAGAGAATAATCCTTCACTAACCATATCACCCCCTTCTTCTCTTTAATCCACTCCACTTGGTATGAGAGATGAAAATGTATGCGACCTTGCATACACCTCAACCTTAGCCATGCAAAAATTTAAGAGAGAAAAATTAGAAAATGAAAATAATGTATAATAATTATTATACATATAAATGCACATGTACAAAAAAATGTAGCATGCACATATCATGTTGCATAACATGTTATGTAACAAAATAAAAAGAGAGTGGGGATAGCACAATAATACTAGTTTATATGTATCATCATATATAAGTAATATCATTAAATCAATACTTGATTTAATAATCCGGTTCAATCATAAACCGACTAGTATTATCCGTCCGATTAATACATGTAGTATCACAAACACATGTTTAATTGAACCCCGCACGCATCACTGTACGTGCACTACATCATTTTGCTAGAACGGGAAAACTCTCTATGTGGGACTCTAAAAACTCGACAATATGCTGACAGTAGGTCATGATCATATCCGATTGATCTGAAACACTTTATGATCAATCCCCCACCGGGTTAACATACAAGCACGTTAGCGGTACTAGCTGTCCATAACGGCTACCAGGTATTGAACGAAAATCCGGTCGACAAGTAAACTCGTTCGTACCCTATAAGAGCCTATCAGTGACATTCACCATACGGTCTGGTCTCTTTGTCTGAGACTGTTGCATATCGTGTCTGGGAGGTGAAAACCGTCAGACTCATAATAACCCGATAAGTCATGCTGACGTCAAGCTCATGACCACTAGAAAAATTACTGATAACAGTTATCAGTAAATCTCAATTGCCTTGGCCAAAGACTTATGGTCATAGTCAGCTGTGCATAGTGCGACATTAACACCCTATACCGGAAGAGATGACTTCACTCAACCGCTCATTATCTCCATGTTCTTCGAGACTGTAACCAATTAAAACCTGTTTGCACGGCTCTTTAAAGCCATGGTAAGGTAGTAATCTAAGTACAGTGGAAACACACACAAGACACTATGTCGATCTTGGGTATAGGGACTACCATGTACTCATGTCACCAGAGAACTGCTATCTGACGATTGGTATAATACCATTTAGGAGTTCTCGGTGAGTCCGTCCAGTGTAACTTATTTAATGAGCACCTGTATACAATCATTGATGTCAAACACCAATGGTTATGGGATAAGCCATCGCCCCGTACAGGGTCATGAAACGTATACACTAGTCTAAACTGGAGTACCGATACCCAGTCTCGATACTCCTACGAATAGGGACTTTTAAGGATGTGCTTTATATACTACCCAGGCTCCGCTAGTATGATCTTTATCCTAATCCTGGTAGTCAAGCAAAGATCCTATGGGCTTTATCATCATGTAGTAGTGATACGTTATAGCTAGTAAAACGTATACTTATGAATGATAAATACAAACCAGATAGCATACTATCATCTCGAGTAAGACTGTTCTTGGTATAGGTCCATATGAATTCAGTAATTACATTCCTGCAACTACGATAATTGCCTTGAAAGCACCTATATCCAACAATCTCCCACTTTCACTCAAGGCCAATTATTGCGGTATCGCATACACACATCTCATGTGCTACTGAATAGACAACTTCCGTACTAACATTTTCATAAACCGTGTTCAAGAAAAAACCTTAGTGAGTGGATCCGCTGTAACGTTTTTATCTATATCTCTCTGAATCTTAACTTCGTGGAGATCAACTATCTCCTGAAATGAGCGATACCTACCTAAGAACTTTGTTTGGATAGCTGATGGGACCATGTTCATGAATAAATGCGTTTATCCAAACAAATACTTAGGATGTATCCTCTGTTGAGTCAAAATCAGTATCCAGTGCCTTGACTACCTCAGTATCCCGTTTGAAACTCTTCCAATATACTGCTCCTCATAAAAGGGTACACTAATGACCCACTACAGATACTTTGTCACCCTTGTCACCACGGAAGCTGAAATCAGTAATCACATTCCGAAGGAGTCTTCCATTACCATACACCAAGAACATCTCATATGTTCTTCACTCCTTCCTATGTTTCTTCAGGATTGGACTAATATTTTCTTACTACACCAAGTGTAAAAGCAATATCTGATCTTGTATATAACATCACATGATTGACCACACTGCCGAAGCATGTTGAATGCCATTCATGCGATTCCCTCTCTTTATCAGTCCCGAAAGATATCTCTTTAGAGAGTGTGATCCCATTACCTACGGGTATATTACCTCATCAGGAGTCCTCCATTCTAAACCAATTTAGAATGGTATTAAGATACCTAAATTGGGACAATCCCAAAACCCATACTAGATCTAAATCTATAGACCTAGTCACCAGAATCAATGATAAATATAATCTATAAAGGAGAAACCATGACAACCAATGTTTGACCGAATCGTAGAATAGGAACATCACTTCCAATCAAGAGTATGTCATCCACATCAATATGAGGAACCTAACACTACTCCCCACCGCCTTCTTACAAATACCAGGTTCATCTCTAATTTTGATCAAGTCAAACACTTTGACTGCAATATCAAAACAGATGATCCATCTCCCCTATGCCTGCTTTAGTCTACAAATAGACTTAAGCAACTTGCACACTATCCGCTGCTTCCACTGACTAAGAATATCTTCTGGTAAAGTCATATACACGTATACTTCTAAATCTAGTTTAGAAAGACGTTATAGTCATTCTCATACCAGATATCATAGTCATGAAAACAACAATGTCAAATTATATCCGTATGGATTTCAGCACAGATAATGAAGTAACAGTATCGTCACAATCTACATCGGGTATTTGATGAATACATGTTAACTACAAGTCTGGCCTTATTAGGTTAATACCTTTCCATTTACACTGATTTCGAAAGATCTGCTTGCTCCTTATGGGTTTTACCCCTTTCTGGAGCACACAACAAAGTCTATAATTTGTTGTAGTGCATGGAGTCCAACTTGGATAACTTGGCATCCAGCTATCAGTCGGAAATCACCACTTCTTATGGTATGCTGATAACTAGTAGGGTCATCATCATATGATGCAAGCCTCCTAGTCACCGTCTACGAGAAAAATCAAAGTATCTCTCGGGTGGCTGAGGTCACCTACTAAATCTTCAAAGTAGCTATGGTCTGTCAAAGTCAATTAGATCATCATGTTCTACTAAACTTTCAGTAACCGTTTGTGGTTCTGGAACCATTTGTAGTTCTACCATACTCCCACTAATCTTTTTTGCAAGAAATTCCTTTACTAAGGAGGTGGTAAGTCAAGAACAAAACACTTTTGATCCTGAAAATGGTAGAAACCATCCCTCGAAAAAACTTGGGGTAACCCACAAATTGCTATTACTGAAACGTGCCTCGAGTTTGTCTGAACTATGTTTTTAAGCACAAACCGGATAACCCAACTTCTTAACAACTTTAAGATGAACACCATTCTATATCACATATGGAAACAAAGACACTTGTTTAGATAGAACCAATACTTATTGATATGCATCTATTTCTAGTGCATCCCCAAAATTTGAAGAAGGCAACTCAGCAATACTCATCACAGAGCGCACTCGCGGATGAGCAATCTGAGAGAGAATCACATTCTCAATATGGAATACCTAGTACCAACCACATATCCGTATGGACATCGGACAAAATACATCAATATGTATAAGTCCCTTGAGTTCGCTAACTCAATTTCCGTGTGCGGTTAATTGAAAATATTCTTTTAGTTAAAAGAAACCAAAAGTTTACCATTTAGGCAAAATCTGATGATTTTTCTCAATAGCAACAACAGCTTCGAAAACCGACATTGAGGATAAAATAAACCAATCTCAATTCTCTGCTTCTTCTCAGCATCTGTAACACCCTACAGATTTGGGATTCTAATCCGGTATCTATATACCTAGGAGTCAGAGTTTATTAAGAAACAATTTTCCAAAATACAGACACATAGGATATCCGAAATATCAAAATATTTCAGCGGGGTTAGTTAGGTATTCATAGTATTGCCTTTTTTATTGCCCAAGCTCATGACAGAAGTCGCAATTTCCTTCCTTACACTTCAACCCCTTTTGATGTCTTTCCATCTTACCTTTCTGTATACTGAACTTATGCTAGTTGGTTTTCTTCTTTCCATTCCTTTAGCACCAATTTCGGGATTGGAAGAAGACTATCCAATAAGCGTAACTGGTATACTCTCCTTATATATAAGGAGTTTTCGAACTTAAGATAAGGTAGGAGGGAGAAACAAATGAACAATTCATCTAATCCAGAACCAGTGGCCCATCTTCGGACTGAAACAATTTCATCGTGTTCGTATCTCACCATACGATGGACTTCCAAGCAATATGGATCTCTATACCGAATACAGAAGGTTCTGGAGTTAACAGAAGGGGAAGTAAGATAGGTAAGGATATATGCGACCATGTCATGGATTAGGGAAATCAAGATATTCCAAAGCTATATGTTTGTAAAAAGGTCGGTCAACCAGATTAACGAGTCTTAGTTTAAGATCAGTCAAGGATTTTGTGGGTAGTATCCGCTGAAAACCCTTAGGAGACAACACTCCTCCTACTAGGGACACCTAGAAGTTTAACGGCTTGTTGCACGAGCTCAGTGCAATCGCGTTTCCCTGCGAAAGTGCGGTTAGGTTTTTGTCGAGAATAAAACTAAGTTTGCTCGAGGACGAGCAAAAGATAATAATCGGTTGCCACGGAGTTTTGATTTGGATCAAAACTCTGTCGCAATCGCGTATAGTACGCAAATACTTGTCGGATTACTTTGCTAGATAGCCATGCCTCACAACTCCGACCAAGTGACTGTAGGAGAACCCCGTTGCTAAAAGCATCCACTCGGGTGCTTGCGGCCACGGTGTTCCGCCTTAGTGCACTTCGTCGACGGCATCGGGGGGTGGCCATCTACTAAAGTTCCCGACGAGTATTCGATAATATAGTCGGGAATCTACTAAAAGTCCCCGACTAAACAATTGAAAAGTGTTTTCAATTTGAGACTAAAATACAAGATTTATCTGGTTAGGCATGAAATCCAGAATATGAGATATTCCGGATTTATGATGTCTAAGGAAATGCGGATTCTAATTATTGCAGTTTTTTATTTCTTTTTCGCGACCGTAAATGTAATATGTAGGGTATCCCAAATATCGTTGCTATATGTCAACAGAATTTGGGATACACATATATGCTTACGTTGATGATATGTGATATCATGTGTTGCTGGTGATATGTTTTATTGGATCATCGTAATTAAATAGCCGAGGGTTTTATGTCAGATAGAAGTTTTTATATTTTCATTCATGTAAAATTCGATGTAATATTCTTTTATTGGGACACTTCCGGGTTGAGGATGATGTCACCACTGTTGTATATTATTTACTTTTCCATATTAGGATAGACCCAAGGCGGGGAGCACAAGTAACAGGGTTATAGAGTCATGTGGGAGACCATCTCAAGGAGTTGAGACCGGGTCTCCTAACTCTAGAATTGGTAGGGTTATTTACCGCTCTCGTAGGGGTCTAGGGATGTGGGTTTGGCTATTCATCATGACCATGGAATCCGTGTTTTACATTATTGGCTAAATTTAAAACACGGATATCTTAGTATATCCAATAACCATTTGTTGCTTCTGCTGCTTGGTTCTGTGATGTTGATCATATAACTGCATGAGACAAATGTTATATTAAATATATGATATATAATAAACGTTACTTATGTTTTGCACCTACGCTAGTCCATCCCCCGCTCTGCCGGTAGTTAAGTAACCTAACGGTGCATCACGGGGCCCAGTGGCAAATGCGGATGGCATAAGCGTACGTTCTATTTTTGTTTCATTTTTCTGTGATAATTAGGAAATATTAAATGATGGGACTTCATTAATGAGATTAATGAAAAGAAAGAAACCAAAAAGATGTTTTAGAATCAAATTTTCAAAAAGAGTAGCTCTAGTTTTTCCTTTGCATAGTGGTATTCCTTGATGAATATCCAGCACCACAATCGATGAGAAAAGAGCCGAGATCCCTTCACCGGGAGTGAGCTCTTTAGTGAAACTAGCAAATGCTACAATACACTCGGTTTTGTTTTTTGATAGCTTCTCTAGTTCTTACTTTGCATAGTGGTATTCCTGAATATTTTACATCTCATTCGATGAGGAAAGAGCCGAGATCCCTTTAGCGAAACTAGCAAAAGCATCAAAAACACTCCTTTTCAAAATCATTAGATTCTACAAGGATATCAAGTTCATTACGCTCATGGTTTTCTTAAAAAGCTGTGTAGCCTTCCATCATTTCAGATAAGTACTATTTAGTATTCGTGCTGCGTTTGTTGACCTCCGTCAAGGCGGAGTGTGTGGTAGCTGATTAGTGCTTATCTGCCGTATGTGATGCGATTGGATTAGGGTAGTCGTACGGCCTTGTTGACCTCCGTCAAGGGTCGTACGGGTGGGTTTAATTCAATCAAGAAATGAACGGATTGAACTTGACTAGCGGCCTATGGTTTGTTGATCTCCGTCAATGTCATAGGAAGTTAGGGGTAAAAACATTATCGGAAATTTTAAGTGTTGAAATTTGCAATGAGATTGCATACCTTCTACATGATGGTTGGATCTCGATACCCACTGCGAGTAAGAGTTACTCCTGTGAGAGTTTTGCACTTAACAATTAGCTAATCCAGTAGGTGTTTATAAAGGTGTCAACGAGGTTATGCCTCTAGGGAAACAAGGTTTATTTTAATTAGGTCCATGCGAAAACACGAGGAACCTCCCTCACAGTACTGATACTTGCTTGGCCGAACGATTGGCGAAATTGTAGGCTGTAATTAATCCCGGCCAATCTTAACTTTTATAGTTTGAAGGAAGATTTCATAAAAACAGCGGGAGCCATCCTGATTAGATAAGAAAATAACCAATCTAATCTTGCAAAGAGCGCACGCTAATGCGTTTCCTTCTCTCTCTCTCCAGGCAGCAACCAATGTCATGCCTTAATCAAGATAATAATATGGATGTATTGACTAAACCCACTTATTATATTAAGTTGGGGAACATTGGTTCCTTAGGAATAGGGGAATATCAAGATTCCCGCGCCACCCGTACGAAGAAACAGCATGTTGATGCATCTTCTTCAGGTTTGTTCATTACCGAGAACTGTTTCTCAGTTTGCTCTACGTCCTGGGTATTGGATATCGGATCAGGATCTCACGTATGTAATTTGTTACATGGGCTAAAGAAAGGTAGAGAACTGGGAAAATGCGATAAATCCCTAACAGTAGGGAATGGTGCAATTATTGCAGCCAAGGCAGTTGACGAATATCACCTTGTATTACCAACTGGTAATACATTGATTCTGAATGACTGTTACTACGTACCAAAGATGACGTGCAACATTATATCGGTATCTTTTCTAACTAAAGAAGGATATATCTCACATTAGAGGATAATGTTATGAACATTTTCCAAAATCTAGCGTTGATTGGATTTGGTACGTTATGTAACGGTATATACGTTCTTAATCAAAGTACAGTTCTTAACGCACAGAACACAAACAAGAGGAATTGTTCAGAAATGAATGAAGTCTTCTTGTGGAACTGTAGACTAGGTCATATAAATGCGACAAGACTGGCTAAATTGCATAAAGATGGATAAATGAATCCGTACGAATTTTCATCTTATGAAACTTGCCAGTCATGTCTTAAAGGCAAGATGACCAAAACTTCGTTTGGACACGAAGAAAGAGCTACTGAACTCTTGGGACTGATACATAGTGATGTATGCGGTCCTATGTCTATACATGCCAGGAATTGTTTTTCGTACTTTATTACATTCACCGATGATCTCTCAAGGTTTGGACATGTATTCTTGTTGAAACACAAGTCTGAAGCTTTTGAGAAATCAAGGAATATAAGTGCGAAGTTGAAAACCAGACGGGCAAAAGTATTAAAGTCCTACGATCTGATCGGGGAGGAGAATACTTGAGCACGGAATTCCGTGATTATCTATAAGAGAATGAGATTATCTCTCAGCTTACTCCTCCGTATACACCATAGCACAATGGTGTATCGAAGTGGAGGAATCACACCCTATTAGATATGGTGCACTCTATGATGAGTACTGCTGAGTTACCTATTTCTTTTTGGGGATATGCGCTTGAGATAGTTGCATACCTATTGAATAGAGTTCCGACCAAATCTGTGCCTACCACCCCATATGAGATATGTAATGGGAAGAGACCGTGTCTTAATTTCATTAAGATATGGGGTTGTCCGGCCTATGTCAAAAAGCAAAATCCGGACAAGCTCGAGACATGGTCAGTTCTGTGCAAGTTTGTAGGATATCCCAAATATTCGCGAGGGCATATCTTCTACCACCCTGAGGAGAAAAAAGTGTTTATTGCTCAACATGCCACTTTTTTAGAAAAGAAATTTCTTGTAAAAGAGGCAATGAGGTAGAACTGGAAGAAGTTCCAGCAGAACAGACTACAACTGAAGATTTGGTGGAACCGGAGGATCCAATAGTACCCAACGAACCCCAGCCACTTTGCATATCTAGTAGAGTTCCTCACCCACCTGAAAGATACTACGGTTTTCTCGTAGACGGTGGGAGCAAGGATTGGCGGGATGCTATGCGATGATGGCCCTACTAGTTTCGAGCAGACCATCACAAGTGGAGACTCTGTGAAATGGCTGGATGCTATGCGATCTGAGATGGAATCCATGTACACCAAAAAAGTATGGACTTTGGATATTGCTCCTGAAGGGGTAAAACCCATTGGGAGCAAGTGGATCTTCAAAAAGAATATTGGTGTAGATGGAAAAGTTGAGACTTTCAAAGCTATACTTGTAGCAAAAGGTTTTCGTCAATGACCTGGCGTCGATTATGATGAAACCTTTTCTCCTGTCGCTATACTTAAGTCCATCAGTTTTCTACTTGCCATTACTGCATACCATGACTACGAAATCTGGCAGATGGACGTCAAGACCACTTTTCTAAATGGTGATTTAGAAGAGAGCGTGTACATGACACAGCCAGAGGGCTTCATAGACAGTGGGAGCAGCGGGAAGGTGTGCAAGCTGCTTAAATCCATCTATGGATTAAAGCATGCATCGTAGAGCTGGAACATCTGTTTTGACGAAGCTATCAAAGAGTTTGATTTCGTCAAAAATATAGATGAACCTTGTATATACAAGAAGGTTGTAGAGAGTAAGGTGGTCTTTCTCGTATTGTACGTGGATGACAAACTCTTGATAGGAAATGATATTCCTATGCTACACTCGGTCAAGATCTTCTTATCACACAAGTTCTCCATGAAAGATCTAGGTGACGCCTCCTACATCTTGAGGATAAAGATCTATAGAGATAGATCTAAACGGATGTTGGGATTGTCCCAATCTAGGTACATAGACACCATACTAAAGAGGTTTACTATGGATGGTTCCAAGCGGGGTAATTTACCTGCCTGCTCAGGAATCACTCTCTCCAAAGATATGTCTCCCAAGACTGATTTGGAGAGGGCTCGCATGCAAGGGATACTCTATGCTTCGGCAGTAAGCTCTATCATATATGCGATGTTATGTACCAGACCGGATGTAGCTTACTCACTAGGTGTAGTGAGTAGGTATAAATCAGATCCTGGGGAAAACCACTGGACAGCTATGAAGAACATTCTTAAGTACTTGAGAAGGACTAGAGAAATGTTCTTGGTCTATGGTAATGGTGAACTCCAGGTGGAGTCCTTTACCGATTCGAGCTTCCAGAGTGATAAGAACGACAGTAAGTCGGTCTCGGGTTTTGTATTTACCCTCAACGGAGGGGCAGTGTGTTGGAAGAGTTCCAAGCAAGACACCGTAGAAGACTCGATGATGGAGGCTGAATACATCGCTGCCAACGATGTTGCCAAAGAGGCTGTCTGGATGAAGAAGTTCATTGCTGAGCTTTGTGTGGTTCCATCCATTGAGCATCCAATACCTATGTATTGTGATAACAATGGAGCTGTGGCTTTGGCCAAGGAATCCAGGTCTCATCAGAGATCCAGACATATTCTTAGACGGTATCATATGATCGGGGAGATAGTAGATCACCGGGAGATCGAGATTAGGAGAGTTGACACGAAGGAAAACGTAGCGGATCCACTCACGAAAGCCCTTCCCCAGATATAGTTTGAGAGACTTTTTGGGATGTTGGGTATGAGATACTACAACACATGGCCTTAGTGTAAGTGGGAGATTGTTGGGAATATGTATGCTCTAGAGGCCATTATTGTATATGTGTTGTATATTATAGTGGATGCTTGGACACACACACACACACACACACACACACACACACACACACACACATATATATATATATAGGACTTTCTTGCTCGACATGATAATATGCTATCTGGTTACTCTTTATCTTAACATGTTGACTGGTATTGTATACTGTCTTGCTCTCACATATTGATAAAGCCCTTAGGATATGTACTTGATTACCAGGATTATGATGAGATCATACTAGTAGGGCCAGGGTGGTCCAAAAGTACATCCTTTGATCAGTTCCTAGTCGAGGGAATATCGAGACTAGGGCATCGATATTCCAGAGTAGACTAGTATGTACGTTTCTTGTCCCTTAGAGGGCGATGGTTAATCCCACAACCATTGGTGTGTGACATCAAAGATTGTACAAAGATGCTTATTGGAGAATGGGTATACCGAACAGGACACATCGAGGACTCCTAGTTGGTAGTATACCTATCGTCAGATAGCAGTCCTCTGGTGACACTGGTATAGGTTAGTCTATAGACCCGAGATCGTCATAGAGTCTAGTGTGGCTCTGATTACCACGAACCTCGCGTGTCGTTTTTAAAAATAATTTAAAGTTAACCGCAATCAAAAACGGTGTCGCGCGTAGCGAGCCGCGATGAGTACGGGTCGTCCGCAGGGAGATGGTAGGTTTTTAAGCTTGTTTTAACGAGTTAATACCGTAACTTGAGTTGTTATTTATACTAAGTGTCGTAACTGTGATATGTTCAATAAAAAGACTTGTTAGGGCTAGTTTTAGGTTAGCTTGTGTTAGGATGATATTTGTCATTTCCTTATAGACCCAATTCTGATATTGACACTAAGGCAATAGGTAACAATGTGGATTAGGGAAATTGAAATACGGTATTTGTGTTCGTGTGCTAAATCCGTATTTTTTGTCCATTGTCCTACCGTTGTTGTCTCTTGACCTTAGCCTTTGGCAAACCACTCGAATTCTGGTCACGATTAGGATTCACCGCTGTCATGGTAGGATAGGGTGCCTAACGGAGCGGAATTGCGAGTCGTTTGGTCGGAGTTTCAATTGCAAAGTTAAGGTTTTTAAGGTTTTAGCAAACATATCTCCTAACACAAACTAACCATATTCTACCCTTAACAAGTAAATCAATTACTCACACATATTTACAAAGCAAAATAAAAAAAAGAAAAGAGTGAGACACATAATAAAAATTGCAAGAAAAGTAAAGTCAAGGTTAGAAAGTTAAGAACCGATAAATCCTACGTGCAAATATCTTCATATGTTCTTTATTCCCGTACCAATGTGAAATCAAAATACCAAACTTTAAAATTGCAAGCTCACTTAAGAGGTTGCAAGATCAAAGCAAGACAAGGATTTCACAAGTTCAATGTTTGTAGAAAGCAAGACACATGTAATTAACAATGAGAACTTTTATTGATTTTCAAATGAGATACAACTAATTTTGAAGTCAAGAACCTAAATTTTAAGCTTGCAAGTTCAATGAAGAAGTTGCAAGGTCAAGATAAAGGGGCAAGAGCTCAAGAGTTCAAAGGAAAGAAAAATTACAATTTACAATTTGTTCTAAACTAAAACTAAAGCCAAAAGTATCCCCTCTCCTTGTCCATTGATCTGGTATTTATAGGCTCAAAATCAAAATAAACAAATAATAAAAACAGGAAGATAGGACAACAATAAGTGAACCGTCAAAAAACAAAGCAGTTTCTCCTTGGTGGGCCCGGCGCCGCCGGTCATTTCCATTATGTCGCCGGTTTTTTGTTGAGTTTTGGGACCCGTTTTGGTGTGGTGATCTCGAGTGCACTCCAGAAGTCTACTGGTATTGTTTGATTTCTTCATATCAGTTTGGGTTATACTCAGTAGTCTTTGAGGGAAACTTGATACTTTAAATCACATCACATCTTTTAGCATTTATGTCACGGCCCGAAAAGTACGGAACATGACCGACACTTAAACTACGAAACGTCTCGAGGCGTACGTAATCTAAATAAAGCCAAAACCCAGAAATCCAAACCAAGTAAAGCAGTAGAGTGAAGGAAAAACCAATTTTAGAGCAAGAAGTTTAACAACATAAGCCGAAGTATGCATTTTTTAAAATATCAAGTCTTTTCTGAAAATTTCGGCAGAGTTTCCTTTGTAAATACTGACCCCAAACGGGTACAAAACCTGATAAAGCATATATAATGAATAAAGGCGTCCCCAAGCGGGAGCTAGCTCTTCGCCAACCGGAGGACAAAACCACACAATGAAATATAATATACAACGCCGAAAGGCGAGGATCAAACTCAGGATAAAATTCCAACATCATCAAGAAAACCAGAGGAAAACCATAATAATACAGCGCGTGACTCTAAGGTCGAAAGAATATACACTGGTCATTTATCTTTATTAAATATACAAGTCTGGTTAATGGAGTTTACTAGATACAACTAAAATAATAAATGTACAATGGTGGTCACGATGCAAGTGAACCCACCTACCAAAGCAATCATCCGAAATGAAAGCAGTGTGCCAGCAAGCTGTCAAGATACCTGTACGGCAAAACCTGCAAGAAACTGTGGCACAACGGGGGTGAGTTTCCAACTCGTGAGTAGAAAATATCACAGAGCAGAAATCGAATGTATGACGCTATCCTAGGTCATATCAAGTAATATTCTCAAATAAAAATCCTGATCCATCTACACATAAGTGCAATACCGCGTGCTCGTGTCAGTGCCTCAGATAACAACATATCAGATTAATGATGTATGAATGCATTACTAATGGAAACAGAATACATCATGAATGAGACATCTGTTTTCTTTCTTTAATGAGATTTCTGTATGTATATAAATCGAGTATCATCAATGAAGTCAACAGAGAAATCAGTGTCAAGTATCGACACAAAACATAAATTTCAATATCTCAGGCTCCGGCTATCCGGACTGGCCTGTATCATCAAATCTCAATTTCTCAGTATCTCAATACCTCGGGCCCCGTCAGTCCGGATCGGCCCATATCATCAATCACACGACTATGAACGGTATCCTCTGGATATCCGCCACGCCAAACAATCACCGGTAGGCAGTCTGCCCTTGCCGGGCTCATCGTCTACAACTCGAGTTTCTTGCCCCGGGGTACCATACGGGTCCACCATGTACCCGCAGACGGTTCATCCAACTCCTCGAATCGGGTCTCGAAAACCATCTCAGAACCGAGAAAACATCATGGTGGACAAGACTCATCATATCAAGGAAAACCGTTTTTTTCTCTTTAAAATAAACCATCAGTTTATAAAACTTTCACATGCGGTTTCTAAATCCGGAAAATCTCAAGAAGGGACCGAAATCATCAAAATCACGATATCAACAAACAATGAATACCAGCATAAATCTCCATAACACTGCATGACTAATGAATATATGAATGCATCTGATATCATGCAAAGAATGCAATAGTTAAACTAGCATATGAAAGCGATAACATATTGCAACTATCAGCTAGCAAGCCATGTCAATGAAATAGTATTCTCTAAAGTGTACGTGGCATGGCAATTACCGATGATGATGGGTGTGAGCCGGCAAGCAAATGTACGTGGAACATACGCATCATCGGTAATGGTGCTGGTGTCCTGACAGCAGGGTCTCATAATAATTACAGATAATATATGTACAAGCATGCAATGCGATGAAACATCATGAATATACAGAAAGTGATGTAGGAACAGCAACCCTGAAAATATACCTAACCAAAATACGAGTCATACAGTTTGGTATTTAAATTACTCACAATTCTCCACTTTTGAAAATGAGTATGACTCGAGCCCAGTCAAAAGGGTAAGGGAATCCACCTAAGTCCGAGTCAATTTATATATATATCTAGTAGTCGGTGATCTCGCCTCAATAGTATCACGTACGATACAATAAATAATATGACATCCTCGAGCCAAGAGTGCGGATCTATCTGTTAGTTATATGTATGCCCTAGAGGCCATTACTGTACATATGATGTATATTGTAATGGATGCTTGGACATATATATGGAGGACTTTCTTGCTCGACATGATAGTATGTTATCTGGTTGTACTTTATCTTAACATGTACTATGATTGTCTCTATGTTATATGTTGGTAAAGCCCTTAGGATGAGTACTTGACTACCAGGACTATGATGCGGATCATACTAGTGGGGACAGTGTAGTCGTCAAGTACATCCTTCAAATGTTCCTAGTCGTGGGAGTACCAAGACAGGGCATCGATACTCCAGAGTAGACTAGCGTATACACATCTTGACCCATATGATGGGCGATGGATGATCCCTTATCCATCGGTGTTTGACATCAATGATGGTGTATGGGTGCTCAGTGGAGACTGGGTACACTAGACGGACTCGCCGAGAACTCCCAGATGGTATTATACCTCACGTCAGATGTCAGTTCTCCGGTGACACTGGTACAGAATAGTCTGTTGACCCGAGATCGTCATAGAGTTTTGTGTGATTCCTACTGTGCTTTGATTTCCATCATACCACGTCCAAAAGGGCATGCAAAAAGGTGGCTTTTGGGTACAGTCCCGAATCACATGGAGGCAATGAGCGATAGGAGGGGATTCGTCTCTCCCGGTATAGGGAGTTGATGTTGTGCTGTGTTCGATTGGCTATAACTGGAAATCCCTGGCCAGGGTTGCTGAGATTTACTGGTAAGTGTTATCAGTAGTTTCTTGAACTGTTATAAACCTCATATCGACACGACTTATCAAGCTACTGGATTCTGACGTTTACCACCCCTAGGCGAGATATGCGACATATCAGATGAAGAGACCGGACTGTACGAGAGTGTTACTGATTGGATTTGCAGGAGAATGTACATGATTGCTTGTTGATCTTCTGATTGCTCAATACCTGGGTGGCTGTTACGTTTAGCTGACCGCTTACAGCTTGTGGGTGTTTGATATGATCATCACCTACTGCCGGCGTATTGACGATTCTTTAGAGTCCTACACAGAGGTTTCTTGGCTCAGGCAAAACGGAGTAGGAGCACATATATGATATGTGCGGGACCGAGAACAATACGTGTATGTGATACCGTATTAGATTCTCGCGATATGAGATATCGGCCGGGTATATGTGATATAGCCGGGTCATCGGATCAAGTGTTGATTCGATGAACTGATACAGATTAAATTAGTCGGTTATTTGTGAAATAGCCGGATTATCGGATCAAGTGTTGATTCGATAATTTAATGTATAATTATATATTTGATATATTAAATTACATTAACTGATATAAGCTCACTAAAAGATTCTTTTTCTCACTCGGGTAATACATTAATATATATGCGATATATGTTAATTGTATTATTTTATTTTGTTACAATAAATATTGTATATGTGATATTTAATATTGTAACATGATATGATTACTAATGCAACATATTTAGTGGAGATTAAACAAGGTTAGGGTTTGATTTGGATTAGTTCTTTCTTGAACCTTCTAGAAGGTTTCCTTTTTGTTTTTGCGAAGATATTTTGCAAGATATTTCCAAACCCAACCCACACCCTTTTAACCCTAGTTAAGTCTCTACAATGGTTAGCCTATCATCTTTAACCATGGTTGCATAAGTAATTATAAACACAATTCATTATTCATCACAAAAGGATTAATCACTATTCTTCTTCTTCTTCCTTTGAGCAAAGCTTTTTAGCTTTTTCCTTAGTTATGAAAACGAGTGAGATTAAGAAAATAAATGAGAGCTAAAATCCTACTTCATCATCCTAATATATCCTAACCATTTAGATTAGGGTGTTCACTTCATTTAGTGAGTGAGAGCTTGTGTTAATGAAACTTCAAGGTAGATCATCTTTGTTATCGAAGATCGGAAGCAAGCCTGCACCTTTCTCTTCGTGAAGCCTCTCGAGAGTCCGGAACTTGATGATCGCAGCGAAGGGACCACAACACAGAGCTTATGAAGTGAAGGACCGGACTACAAAGATTGTAATCCCAAACTTTTAGATGTTAAAGTGTTTAACATGCTTTGTTTCGCCTAATCTCTAGTTTAAAAATCTTGGTTAGGGTTGTTCGGCACGTCTAATTTTTTAATCGGGCATGGTTGATGCCTTATAGACCCTTGTGAGAGTGCCTAATAACCCTACAGTGGTATCAGAGCCAAGCTAGATCTTTAGGAGAAGTCTGGGCGATGTTTAAAGTCCGATCGAACCCTGAAACCCCGGTTTATACCCTTCTCTGGAAATTTTGTAAAAATGTGATTTTTTCTGCATTAAAAATACTAAAAAAATGAGCAGGGAATTCTAAGGATAACCATGAAACACGAGCCCCTAACTCTCTCAAAGTGCTGCGGAACCGCGGCAAGAACATGCTTGTCTCAGCGGTTCCGCGGCCATAACAGTGAATTGGGGACACGTGTTTACACAGTATTGTCCGTAGGTGTTTCCTCATATTTCTGGGTATTTTTAATTATACTCAAGTGTTGAGTTTTCTGGGATGTATTGGGGACTCGTTGATTCGATCGGATAATTTAACTTCGTTTAAGTTTTTTCCGGATAATTTTAGAAACTGTTAAAAAGTTCGAACGGATATCAATAACTCACTTTTTCCCCTGTCGGAAATTTTTTCAAAAGTTGGATTTTTTCTTGAGTTTGAAACTTCCGGAAAATCATGCAAGTAACGCGGTGGAACCTCTAGAAGAACACAAACCTTAACTCGATTATGTGACCGTCTGAACCGCCTCTGAACCTTAGGGTTTGGGGCAGTATGGCGTTGCCACATGTAAGGCGTTGGCTTGACCCTTCTATGGCTGGACCATCGGTACTGTGGCATGTGATGGATACTTTTTGAACTCCGCTCAAGTGTTGAGCTATTTGGGAAATCTTGGGTGTTTGATTATTCGATCGGAAAGTTTAACACTGTCTTTTTATCTGGAATGTGATACAATATTTGGAATCCACAGGTAGTTATGAGATAACTAATTTGAATGTTATAAATCTAGCAGTTTAGTCTCAAATGATCGGTTGCCACGGGATTTTGATGCGATCAAAAGTCCGTCGCAATCACGTAGCGTACACGGATACTCGCCGGGTAAACTCAATAGATAACCACGCCCCATAGCCCCGACCATGTGACTGTAGGAGAACCCCGTTGCCAAAAGCATCCGTTTGGGTGCTCGTGGCAGTGGTGTTCCGCCTTAGTGCACTTCGTCGACGGCATCCGGGGGTGCGCCTGTCTACTAAAGTTTGCGACGAGCATTCGATCAGTATATCGGGAATCTTGTTGAATTGCCCGACTTGATATTGAAAAGAGTTTTCGATAATGAGACTAAAATGCGAGGTTTATAATTGTTAGGCATGCGATGTCTAAGGAATTCATTTGGTTAGGCATGCGATGTCTACGGAGGTTGCGGATTCCAACTGTTGTAGTTTTACACTTTCTTTTCTATGACCGTAAGCGTAGTATGTGGTGTATCGCCGGCTTCGTTGCTATACATCAACGACAATCGGGATACGCATACTTGCTTACGTTGATGATATGAGATATTATGTGTTGCTGTGATATGTTATATTGGATCGTCATGTTTGAATAGCCGGGGGTTTTATGTGAGATGAGGGTTTTTATTTTCATTCATGTAAAATTCATTTGTATGTAATATTCTTTTATTGGGGCACTTCCGGGCTGAGGATGATGTCACTATTGTATATTATTTACTTTTCCGCATTAGGTAGACCCAAGGCGGGGAGCACAAGTAACCGGGTTCTAGGGTCCAGTGGGAGACCATCTCGAGGAGTCTAGACCGGGTCTCCTAACCCTAGAATTGGCAGTGTTGCTTGCTGCTCTCGTAGGGGTCTAGGGATGTGGGTTTGGCTATTTATCGCGACTGTGGAATCCGTGTTTTATACAGGCTCGTATTAAAAACATGGACCTCCTAGTATATCCAATATTTCATATATGTTCTTCTGCTGCAATGTTCTGTAATGAGATCATATTACTTCCTGAGAAGAATGTTTATATTATATATATGAGATATATGTTATATTGCAGATTTCGTTTCAAATGTGATGCTTGTGAAGCATAATAAAGTGGGACTTCATTAATGAGATTAATGAAACTAAAAAGAAACCTAAAGTTGTTGTAGAAACTTGTCTCAAAAACAGGTAGCTCTAGTTCTTGCTTTGCAAAGCGGTGTTCCTTGTAGAACATCCAACACCTTATTCGATAAGGAAAGAGCCGAGATCCCTTCACCGGGAGTGACCTCTTTACTGAAACTAGCAGATGCTACAAACTCGGTTTGTCTTTTGATTGCTTCTATAGTTTTTGCTCTGCATAGTGATATTTGTGAAATATCATGCACCTTATTCGATAAGGAAAGAGCCGACGATCCCTTCACCAGGAGTGACCTCTTTAGCAAAACTAGAAAAGGCCTTAAAAACATTCCATTCAAAATCACTCGATTCTACAACGATATCAAGTTCATTACGCAAAGGGTTTTCTTAAAAACCTGTCGTAGCCCTCCATCATTTCAGATAAGTACTACTTAGTATTCGTGCTGCGGTAGTTTGGCCTCCGTCAAGGCGTAGTGTACGGTAGCTAACTAGTGCTTATCTGCTAGCATACGATGCGATTGGATTAGGGTTTTGTACGGCGTAGTTTGGTCTCCGTCAAGGGTCGTGCGGGTGGGTTTAATTCAATCAGGAAATGACGGGTTAAACTTGACTAGTGGACTATGGGTAGTTTGGCCTCCGCCAAGGTCATAGGGCGCTAGGGGTAAAATATTATTGGGAATTTCAAGTGTTGAAATTTGCAATGAGATTGCATACCTTCTATGAGATAGTTGGATCCCGATACCCGCTTCGAGTAAGAGTTACTCCTGGGAGAGTTTTACACATTACAATTAGCCGATCAAGTAGGTGTCTAGAAAGGTGTTAACGGGGTTACGCCCCTGGGAAAACGAGGTTTACTTTAATTAGGTCCGTGCGAAAGCACGGGGAACCTCCCTCAAAGTACCGGCACTGGTCTGGCTAAAAGATTTGCAAACTTGTAGAGTGTCATTAATCCCGGCTAGTCTTTCCTTTTAGGGTTTGAAGGAAGATTTGACTAAAACAGTGGGAGACATCCTGATTAGATAAATTGATAACCAATCTAATCTTGTAAAAGCGCACCTGAGTGTTTTCTTCTCTCGCTCTCCAGGTAGCGACCAAGTCACGCCTTAATCAAGATAATAATACGGATATATTGACCGAACCCGCTTGTTATACTGAGCTGGGGAACGTTGGTCCCGCTCCAACTTATAATTGTTATAAGACAGAGCAGGAAATAGGGGATTACCAGAATTTCCGTGCCGCCCAAACGAAGAAAGTGCATACTGATGCATCTTCTTCAGGTGTATTCATTACCGAGAACTGTTTCTCAGTATCCTTTACGTCCTGGGTATGTGATACCGGATCAGGATCCCAGATATGTAATTTGTTACATGGGCTACAGATAGGTAGAGAACTGAGAACGAGTGATAAGTTTCATGAGATAGAAACGGTGCAAGTGTTGCAGCCAAGTCTGTTGGTAGTTATCACCCTATATTACCAGAATACATTGATTCTGAATGAATGTTATTAGATACCGAACCTGATATACAACATCATATCAGTCTCTTTATTAGTAAAGAAAGGATATAATTTTGTATAGTTGGATAATGTTTTGAACATTTCCTATATCAAGAGTTGATCGGTTCAGGCACGTTATCTAAAAGTATAGACGTTTTAAATCAAACCACGGTTCTTAACGAACAGAACACACACAAGAGGAAGAGTTCAGAAATGAACGAATCCTTCTTGAGGCATTGTAGACTAGGTCATATCAATGCGACCCGACTAGCTGAAGTTACATAAAGATGTATATTTAAATTAGTTTGAATTTACATCTTGTGAAACTTGCCGGTCATGTCACAGAGATAAGATGACCACAGCTCCGTTTATTGGAAACAGAGAAAGAGTTAGTGAACTCTTGGGATTGATACATGCTGATGTATGAAGGTCCCCTGTCTACACATGCCAAGACCGGTTCTTTGTACTTCATTACATTCACTGATGATCTCTCAAGATTCAGAAATATGTTCCTGTTGAAACACAATTCCGAAACTTTTGAGATAATCACTGAATATAAATTAGAAGTAGAAAACCAAAAACGAGTATAAGTATTATGTCCTTTGATGAGATCAAGGAGGAGAATACTTGAGCACAGGATTCCTGGACTATTCTAAAGGAGAATGAGATCCACTCTCAGCATAACTCCTCCGTATACACCATAGCACGATGGTGTATCGGGTGGAGCAATTACACCCTATGTGATATGGTGTGCTCTATGATGAGTACTACTGAGTAGCCTATTTCCTTTTGGGAGTTATGCACTTGTGAAGCTGCATACCTATTGAATAGGGTTCCAATCAAATCAGTTGCCTACCAGTTCATATGTGATATGGAATGGGAAGAGCCCATATCTTAAGTAAGTTAAGATTAGGGGTTGTCCGGCCTATGTCTAAAAGCAAAATCCGGACAAGCTCGAGGCAAAGTCAGTTCTGTGGAAGTTTGCTGGATATCCCAATCATTCGCAAGGGAATATCTTCTACCAAACCGAGGAATAAAAGATATTTTGTTTCTCAGCATGCCACCTTTGTGAAAGGGAATTTCTTGTGAAGAAATTATTGGTCATGAGGTAGAACTGGAAAGAATTCCAGCTATACAAACTGCAGCTGATGATTTGGTAGAACCAAAGGATTCAATAGTAACCAACGAACCTAAGCCTCTCCGCCGATCTAGTAGGGTTCCTCACCCACCTGAGAGATACTTCGGTTTCTCTATGACAGTGGGAGCGAGAATTGCATCATGAGATGATGGCCCAACTAGTTTCGAGCTGGCCATCAGGAGTGGGACTCTGTGAGAATGGCTGGATGCTTAGCGATCTGAGATGGAATCCTTATACACCAACAAAGTATGGACTTTGGTTGCTTTATCTGAAGGGTGAAATCCCCATCAGGAGCAAGTATATCTTGAGAAGATTACTTGGTGTACATGGAAAAGTTGAGACTTTCAAAGCTATGCTTAATTCCATCCAGATCCTACTTACTACTGCTACTTACCATGACTATGATATCTGGCGGTTGGGTGTCATGACTGCTTTTCTAAATGTTGATTTGGAAGAGAGCATCTATAAGTACACAGCCAGAGGGCTTCGTAGACAGTGGGAGCAGCGGAAATGTGTGCAAGATGTTTTATGTGATAAAGCAGGCATCGCGGAGTTGGAACGTCTGTTTTGATGTGGTAGTCAAAGAGTTTGACTTCATCAAAATGGTAGATGAACCTTGTATATACAAAAAAGTAGTAGAGAGTATGGTGGTGATCCTCGTAGAGTATGTGGATGACATACTCTTGATAGGGAAGGAGTTTCCTATGCTACGCTCAGTCAATCTCCGCTTATCACAAGGATTCTCCGTATAGGATCAAGGTGATACCTCTTAAATCCTGGGTTTTTGGATCTATGAGATAGATCTAATTGGATGTTAGGATTCTCACTAGTTGTAGTGAGATAGTATCAATAGATCCTGGGGAGAATCACTGGAAAGGTTCCAGGGTGATAAGGACGATTGAATGTCAGTCGCAGGCATTGTCTTTACCCTCAGTAGAGAGACGGTATGTTGGAAGAGTTCCAAGCTAGATACCGTGACTTACTAGACGATTAAAAGAAAGATACATCGTTACCAAGGATGCTACCAAAGAGGCAGTCTGGATATATAAGTTCATGAGATGAACTTCGTTCCTACCATTGTCTGACAATGGAGTTATGGCTTTAGCCAAGGAACTACCGTCCCATCAGAAATCCAGATATAATTCTTAGGCAGTATCACCTGATCATGAAGATGGTTGATCTCCAGAGAGATCGAGATTAGGAGAGTAGACACAGAGGACAACAGCGCGGATCCACTCACAAAGGCCTTTTTCCCAGTAGAGACTTTTATGGGATGGTTGAGTATGAGATACTTCAACCACAGCTAATTGTTGGGTATGTGATACCACAACAGATGGCCCTAGTGCAAGTGGGAGATTGTTAGTTATATGTATGCCCTAGAGGCCAGTACTGTAAATATGATGTATATTGTAATGGGTGCTTGGACATTTATAGGGAGTACTTTCTTGCTCGACATGATAGTATGCTATCTGGTTGTACTTTATCTTAACATGTACTATGATTGTCTCTATGTTATATGTTGATAAAGCCCTTAGGATGAGTACTTGACTACCAGGACTATGATGCAGATCATACTAGTGGGGACAGTGTAGTCGTCAAGTACATCCTTCAAATGTTCCTAGTCGTGGGAGTACCGAGACAGGGCATCGATACTCCAGAGTAGACTAGCGTATACGCATCTTGACCCATATGATGGGCGATGGATGATCCCATATCCATCGGTCTTTGACATCAAGGATGGTGTACGGGTGTTCAGTAGAGACTGGGTACACTGGACGGACTCGCCGAGAACTCCCAGATGGTATTATACCTCACGTCAGATGGCAGTTCTTCGGTGACACTGGTACAGAGTAGTCTGTTGACCCGAGATCGTCATAGAGTCTTGTGTGATTCCTACTGTGCTTTGATTTCCATCATACCACGTCCAAGCGGGCGTGCAAAAAGGTGGCTTTTGGGTACAGTCCCAAATTACATGGAGGCAATGAGCGATAGGAGGGGATTCGTCTCTCCCGGTATAGGGAGTTGATGTTGTGCTGTGTTTGATTGGCTATAACTGGAAATCCCGGGCCAGGGTTGCTGAGATTTACTGGTAAGTGTTATCAGTAGTTTCTCGAACTGTTATAGACCTCATATCGACACGACTTATCAAGCTACTGGGGTCTGACGTTTACCACCCCTAGGCGAGATATGAGACATATCAGACGAAGAGACCGGACTGTACGGGAGTGTTACTGATTGGATTCGCGGGAGAATGTACAAGCTTGCTTGTTGATCTTCTGATCGCTCAATACCTGGGTGGCTATTACGTTTAGCTGACCGCTTGCAGCTTGTGAGTGTTTGATATGATCATCACCTACTGCCGGCGTATTGACGATTCTTTAGAGTCCTACACAGAGGTTTCTTTGCTCAGGCAAAACGGAGTAGGAGCACATATATGATATGTGCGGGACCGAGAACAATACGTATATGTGATACCGTATTAGATTCTCACGATATGAGATATCGGCCGGGTATATGTGATATAGCCGGGTCATCGGATCAAGTGTTGATTCGATGAACTGATACAGATTATATTAGTCGGTTATTTGTGAAATAGCCGGATTATCGGATCAAGTGTTGATTCGATAATTTAATGTATAATTATATATTTGATATATTAAATTTCATTAACTGATATAAGCTCACTAAAAGATTCTTTTTCTCACTCGGGTAATGCATTGATATATATGCGATATATGTTAATTGTATTATTTTATTTTGTTACAATAAATATTGTATATGTCATATATAATATTGTAACATGCTATGATTACTAATGCAACATGTTTAGTGGAGATTAAACAAGGTTAGGGTTTGATTTGGGTTAGTTCTTTCTTGAACCTTCTAGAAGGTTTCCTTTTTGTTTTTGCAAAGATATTTTGCAAGATATTTCCAAACCCAACCCACACCCTTTTAACCCTAGTTAAGTCTCTACAATGGTTAGACTATCATCTTTAATCATGGTTGCATAAGTAATTATAAACACAATTCATTATTCATCATAAAAGGATTGATCACTATTCTTCTTCTTCTTCCTTTGAGCAAAGCTTTCTAGCTTTTTGCTTAGTGATGAAAATGAGTGCGATTAAGAAAATAAATGAGAGCTAAAATCCTACTTCATCATCCTAATCTATCCTAGCCATTTAGATTAGGGTGTTCACTTCATTTAGTGAGTGAGAGCTTGTGTTAATGAAACTTCAAGGTAGATCATCTTTGTTATCGAAGATCGGAAGCAAGCCTGCACCTTTCTCTTCGTGAAGCCTCTCGAGAGTCCGGAACTTGATGACCACAGCACGGAGCTTATGAAGTGAAGGACCGGACTATAAAGGTTGTAATCCCAAACTCTTAGATGTTAAAGTGTTTAACATGCTTTGTTTCGCCTAATCTCTAGTTTAAAGATCTTGGTTAGGGTTGTTAGGCACGTCTAATTTTTTAATCGGGCATGGTTGATGCCTTATAGACCCTTGTGAGAGTGCCTAGTAACCCTACACTATCATCATAATTATATCTCGTACGGTAAATCCATCGTACGGCATCCCAAATCAGGGTACGAGTTGAATATCACCTATAACACAACATCCATATGGTATCATCATCATATATCATAAACTATCACATATAACATAACATCCATATGGTATCATCATCACATATCATGAACTGGGGGGGTACTGATCTAAAGTCTAGTACAAACTGATACCAATATCATCATACATATGTCCTCGTATGAATAAAATCACATCACCCAACGATCCACTATAATATCCTGCCGCATCTCATATCATGACCCAAACACATATAACAACTCACGGCATCATGCCCGATCATATTGACTCGCCTCTAAATATCATATACTATCCTCAACATCCGTGTATACGTGTGTGTGTGTGTGTGTGTGTGTGTGTGTGTGTGTGTTTGTGTGTGTGTGTGTGTAAGCACCAAAACATCCACATAAACATATATATATATACATATGATGTATACACCCAAAACCAAAACCCGTGTGTATATATGTATGTGTACAACCTTACTCTAGGGTTCACGACTAAGAAACCAACTAAATCCTTCCTTCAATTCTCGCTAACACTAACCCACGATCTCCTAAAGCTTTTCTTGCTAAGTGTTCATATCTCTCAATAACACATCTAAGTAAATCTATATCACATCATACCATTTCTTACGACATTGCGGGGGTGATATACGCCATCCACCCGACTTCTCCCGTAGATATAAATCTATTCACCTGCTCTTACTTGCCGATGTCGATGTCGCCATCATCTTCTTCATCGTCTCGAATCCTCATGGGGGGTACCTACATATATACACAATCGCAAAATGCGTATTAAAATCATGTCGAAAAACGTTTCGCTCATAAGTCAAAACCCATAGCCTCGCATGCAAAACACGACCAATAACCCTAGTCGTTAGCGTTCAAACGCCACACGACAGAAACACATTATCAAATACCAAGACCAATTTCATAAAAACCCGCAAAACGAAACCAGCAACTTGGAAAACATGCTCCAGATTTTACCCTAAGTTAAATTAGCGAATTTTGCATATGTGGAGGGTCTAGTTTACTGGAGATAGAGCTACAGACGAAGCACGGAGCAAAAAGACCCAGGTCTGGCCGCAAATTGTGGCCAGAAGGAATTTTTCTGCGGCCTGGGTAGAGGGTTAGGGGCTAGGGTTTCAGGGGTAGTCTTCTGGTCACCTGCACACATCACTGTACTTCCTAAATATTTTTCAGGTCACCCGGGTGTTAGCAGATTTCAAATTCCCTACAGAATTCCACAAAATACGGATATCGGGGATTTCTAAGTTCGTATTCCGGGGTTAAGTCTCAGGTTTTAGTCCAATATGATATCACTAACAGGGGTTTAGGGTCACTACTAACCTCAATTACGCTTTTGGAATCAATTCAAACCCTAATCCTCTTCTAGGAATTTCCAAAGTTCGCAAAACACCACTTAATCACATCTAAACATGTATTTGTGCTAAAGTGAAAGAAAAAATACACAAATGGTGAAGAGGTTACCTCATTTGGCACTCATGAATCCCCTAGAGCATCAAAATCCCATTTTTCTTTGTCCAAAGTGTAGCTAATGGGCTTGTGCACATTTTTTGTGAAAAGGAGATGGAATTTTGGGTTTGTTTTGGGGTTGTTTTGAGGGTTGAAGAGATGGGGGAGGAAGAGGGCAGCCATGGGAGTTGAGGGGAGAGAGAATGAAGAAGAGAAAATGAGAGAGGAATGAGACCTAGACCAAGGTTGACCCCCCCTCACATCTCTCTCTCTCTCTCTCTCATGCCCATACCTCTTACTATATTCATTTCTTTTCTTTTATTTTTCTTTTCTTTTGTTTTATTTTCTTCTCTTCTCTCTTAATAAACCCAAAACATGCATGATGGAATAAAGAAAAGTCATGTAGGAAAATGCAACACAAGTGTAAAAATGATATGGTGCATGTTTTGCACAAAACAAGTTTAATGCGCGATTAGCGATATTTAACCGCAATTAGCATTAAAATAGTGTATAATAAATCATAAAATTTCATAATTTGCTTAAATCCAATAAAGCATCCCCATTTCAGAAATTTCTGTAATTTTCCAAATTTTCTCTAATTAATCGGTATTTAATTATACCGCACTAATAAAATATTCAATATATTATTATTTAATTATAAAAATTCCCAAAAATAATATTTTATTTTTCTGAAATGTTACAATTTAATATTCATGTTCCCTACTTGCACAATTCATCATGTCATGTGTGCCAAGGCAGCCCCACCATGGTCCAAGTCACCAAGAGTATTGCACACACTTGTAATGTGTTGGACCAAAACTTGTTTATTTGCAAAAACGAACTCTTTGAATCACGATCGGTTTTCTGTTTTGTTTGCAGTGTTGGCGCCCCAAACGTTATATCCGTGATTTTGAGTGTGTTTCCAGTATTTTGTCACGAATACCTGTAATCTGTATTTATTGAGCAGACACTGGTTAATAGCACCGATATATAACAAAATAGATAATGAATGAGTGGTATTAAGATGCAGTTTTCTAAGATGAACAAGCTCCCACTGTGCTTTGATTTCCTCCCTACCACGTTCAAAGGAGACATGCAAACAGGTGGATTTTGGGTACAGTCCCAAGTCATAAGGAGGCAATGAGCGATAGGAGGGGTTTCGTCTCTCCCGGTATTGGGGGTTGATATTGTACTATGCTCGATTGGCTATAACTGGAAGTCCCTGGCCAGGGCTGCTGCTGAGATTTACTGAAAAGAGTTATCAATAGTTTCTCGAACCGTTATAGGCCAGACATCGGCATGACTTATCATGTTACTGGGGTCTGACGTTGACCACCCCTAGACATGATATGCGACATATCGGACGAAGAGACCGGACTGTATGGAAGTGTTACTGATAGGCTTCATGGAGAGTATGGACGAGTTTGCTTATTGATCTTCATATCACTCAATACCTGGGTAGCCGTTACGTCCAGCTAGTGCCGCCGACGGCTTGTGGGTGACTGATGTGATCATCACCTGTTGCTGGCGTATTGACGAGTCTTTAGAGTCCCAAACAGATGTTTCCAGGTTCAAGCGAAACGAAGTAGGGCACATTTGTTGATATGTGTGTGGGCCTGATTAAATACGAGTATGTGCTGCAGTATTGTGATCTGACAGTTATCTGTTATCGGTTAGGTTATATGTGATATAGCCAGATTATTGAATCAAGTGTTGATTTGATAATGTGATAAACTGATAAATGATATTAGCTGGTCATATGTGATATAACCATATTATTAAATCAATTGTTGATTTAATAATTTGATAAAAATTATATTTGATATAATTATATATTAACTAATATCATTAGCTCACTAATAGCTTTATTAATATATATATATATTAATATATATTTGATATACATAAATATATATATTATTAAATGAAGCATGGCATGTATTTTTCTATTTTTAGAAAATAAAAAATGAGGTGTAATATGTGGAGATATTTGTGGAATAGGCAAGGCATGGGTTTCATTATTTGTATATTACTCTTGACTCACTATTCAAGTATGGTTGCAATTTCTTATTGTATTTTAATTCCATGCTTGAATAAGTGAGGAAAGAGAGAGCCATTTTAGTTCACTCTCATTTTTTTATTCTTCATACCTTAGCCATTTCAAGAGCTCCTGCTCTCCAAAAATTCTCACCTCATCTCCAAACTCAAAACCCTCACATGTGATGTGAATCATTGAGTTTGAGAGATGATTTGTGAGCTTACAAAACCCCTACTTCACCATCCCACACTAGACTAGCCATTTGGTGTGGTGTGTTTCCTACACTAAAGGAGTTTAGTGTAGAGGTAGCTTGATCAAGTAGACTTCGGATGGATCATCTTTGGTGCAAAGAACTTCGGAGGAGGCTCGTCCAAGCTTGAAGTAGAGTCTAGCGAAGTCAAGTGGACCACAACCCGGAGCCTAAGAAGAGAAGGACTTGATCTTCAAGGGTATAGCCTTCTTTCTCTTAGCTAGTTTTGTGATGATATCAATCTAAACCCTAATCATCTAGTTAGAATCCTAGTTTAGTCTAGCTTAGCACCATGAAAAATTTAAATTTAGCATGCTTGATGCCACTAAAACCCATTGCTGGTGCTGGGGTATACTTTTAGTTCCTACCAGTGGGTGTCGGTGCCTCAGCGCCGCAGGAAGAAGCTTCCAAGAGGTCGGTCTTCGATCGACTTGCAGCCACAATGGCCCCTCTCAACGGGTCGTCTAAATCCGATGTCTCAGTCTTCGACAGGCTGAGCCGAAGCTCAAACGCCTCAGTCTTCAACAAACTGATCAAGAACCAAAATGGGCCCGTAAAGAGACTCGTGATATCTGAAGGAGCTGCCCCAAAACGGATAGCTTTCTTAACTCCTCCTGCGGCTGAAGTCATCAAAGGTGCTTCTCCAACAAGAAAGTCGGTCTTTGAAATATTGGTTGATCCTCCTCAAACTCTACCAAGGATGTCAGCCTTCAACAGGCTGACACCAATAGCAGCCCCTCACCAAAGCCGGGGGCACAACGAAGCTGCTACTAAAACTGAGGCGGTCCCTTTTCCAAAACATGCTCGACGTCATTACTGGCGCCGAGTGAGGAAAGCTGGGGACAACTCCCCCTCCGGAATTACCCCACCAGCTCTAAAGGTGGAAGTTGATGATGTTGTTCCAATTGGGAACAACTTTGAGCTGCTCAGGAGGGTGCACAAGAACTCTCCAACGGCGGTGCTAAAGAAATTGCCCTCGCCTGCAGAAACCACAGTGCAGGAAAAGTCGGAGCGCCCCATCAACGGCTCTCCTCCTAAATTCATAGATTCTGGTGGAAGGTCCAAGACATTGTGATCAACAAAGATCATTCTCCTCGGGCGAAGAAATCAAAGACTCGACAAGAGAAAGACCATTACCACGTCATAAAGCGAGGGGCATCTTCTACACAGGTTCCTGTTACAACGGATCCTTCAACTTCGACCGCCCACAAAAGGATAAGGCTGGAGAAAATTTCACAGCTGGCAGAAAATTCCAAAGGCGCTGGACTCAAATGCCCCAAGTCTGAGGGCATGATCATACACACGGTTTACATGGCTTCCGGAAAAAAAGAAAGCCGTGCTTTCGTAGGTCACCAACCGCAAACTCGGTCGTTGAAAAAAGCTCACGAGCAACAACAAAATATCCAGAAGATGCTGACCAAAATGACCGCACTCACCGGGCAAAAAGAAATTCCGGACCCAACTCCCGAACAGCGCCATGAGCAGGAGACCGATACAGAGTTCCTGCGAAGGGTGCTTGAAAGAAAGGACAAGGAAGTTGCTGAGCAGGCTGCTAACATAAAGCAGATGGCTCTCTTGTTTCAAGATATGGTTGGAATGATGATCCAACCAAAACCCCCAGCCGATGATCCGCGGATAATCATCGAGGATGACAGAGAGGAAATATCAAACCCTCTTCCGGCTTTATCGGAAGCCAAGGAGGAAACGATTTCCAAGGCTGCTCTTGATGATTATATAGCTCAACAAATACGAGCTCATCAAGCTAGTGAAGCTGGTGGCCAATTCGTCAGAACCGAGCAACCGTATTTAGGCCGGTATGACCAAATCAAGTACCCACCGGGATATACGATCCCCAAGTTCCATGTGTACAAGAGGATAGGCAACCCACACCAGTACGTCGTGCAGTTCAGAGCTCTGTGCGGCAACACTGGAGGTGACGACAAACTGTTGTTTCACCAGTTCGTTGGTAGCCTGTCGGAGGCATCCTTTGAATGGTACTCGGAGCTCCTAAATGACTCCGTAAAAACATTCTCAGAGATGGAGATGCTGTTCACACAGCGGTTCGCCAGCACAAGCGAGCGCACCCCAATCACGGCTTTAATCAATGCCAGGGTAAGGCCGGGAGAAACCTGGGTCCAATATGCGATCCGGTGACGGAACCTGTGGTCAAAGTGCGAATAACGCATCGAAGAATACCCCACCGTGGGCATGTCCATCGGCACCATAGATCCGCAAACGACTGTGTCCCGGTTCAAGACATTCTTCAAGCCGACGACCTTCCAGGCTCTGATCGATAAGCTGGCCTAAATGGACCAGATGGACCATGGGCCTTCCTCCTTAAATAAGGACCCTCGAAACGCCAAGGGTAAAGGGAAAGAGGCCTTCGTCGTCAATACTCAACAACAACCGAGCGGCCCAAAACCGGCGGTTCGCCAAAACAATGCACGTCCACACCTATCCCTGGAAGAAAGGCTAGAATGCGCTTACTCGTTTCCCCGCGATAAGACAAGGAGACTATTTGAGTTGGCAATGCGTAACAAACTCATCACATTGCCAGACCCACGGCGTCCACCGCAACCTGACGACGTCAACAACCCTAACTATTGCTTCTATCACAGAATTGTGAGCCACCGAATTGAGGATTGCTACGTCTTCAAGAACTGGGTCGAGGACCAGTATCAATAGGGGAAGTTCACGCTGTCTGAGAACTGGAGGGTGAACCCACCATAGAAGCACACTCCCAAAAAGGTGGATGCGCAGGGGCATCATGCTCGCTTGTGGAAGAAATTCCATGGGAAGTTGTTCTTTCAGCTAAAACCAAAAGAATGCTGAAGGATCTACAGGCATGTCCGGCAGTCAGGTGGAAAAGCCCACTTGAACCTGAAATCAACGAAGGGATGCTAAAACCGCGTCCCATACCGAAAGTTGTTGACAAAGGGCAAAATCCTCAAGTCAAGCCTTCAAAGTCTTCAAAGAAAAGAAAAGACCAAGAAGAATGTGCAGCCTGCCGAGTATGATGATAAGCGTACAAACTTACAAAAATACATTGACGCGTTGGAGGAGTACAACCAGAAGGCGCGGACGCCGGTCACCCTCGAAGAGTTCCTCAAGCATATTCTTGAGAACGAAGATAGTGACAACGATGAGGAAAATGACTCATCAGAAGAAACCGAAGACTATGTAGCAAGTTGACACATGGTCTCCCATTTGTCGTTAAATGGCGAAGAACCTCTCTCAGCGTCAGAAAACAGCATAGAGGAACTGGGGGCAGGATCGGCGCTAAAATCCCCAGAACTGCCAGAAGACCCGATCGATAGGCTGTTAAACGAAACCTTTCGAAAAAGCAAAGCTAACTGAGAACGCGAAACAACCATATATGAAAAGGCTAAGCGTCAGCATTAGGATGAAGAACCTGCGGCAAGTATGAGTCATAAAGTTCTCCAACCAAACTGAAGCACGCCTGCCATAAATAAGAGCAGGATCAAGGTAGAGAAGCGGTTCACCAAAGTCCTGTCCATGGGAATGAAGCTGCCACTTCTCGTAGGAAATACTCCCGGAGTATGCCTCGACGGAGAGGATTCACGTCCAAACTACTGCCTATATCATCGCAGGGTTACCCACCCCATCGAAGAATGCAGTACCTTCAAGAAGTGGTGGCAAGGATATGTTTCCCATCAAAAATACTTCAAGAGGATGAAGCGCGAAGCTCGTCGACAGCAAAAGAGTGCGATAGATGAGCGTGAAAAAACGACTAGCAACTGTCATATGGTTGATACCAGTCTAGAAGGGGAAAAGCCCCAAGTTCTTACTTTCGGGCGTGATTCTGAGAATGAAATAACCCTCAGCCCTCTCTTCATGGACTTCAACTCCGAAAAAGAAAGATGAAGAGAAGAACTGCGAGAATATTCAGCTGCGGAGCCGCACGCTGTCTGAAAAGAACCTCGGACCTACAAATAAGGGATCGAGAAAAAAAGAAAAAGGGAAAGAAAAATCCCTGAGGAGATTGCCCTCGACGGTGGAGTTGTCAAAGAACTTGCAGTAAGGGACCCGCCTAAGAAAAACAAGGTGGATTACAATATCCTGGCATATCTGAGGAAAATACCCTCACAACTGAGCATATTGGATGCTCTCCTTCTGTCCAAAGAGGCATGATATTCTCTGATCAAGGAATTACAAGAGCCCGATAAGTTCCAAGCTTTCCTTGCAGAAGAGAAGACGAAGGATGAGTTGGCAGAGGTTCATACAGCTATGAAGACCTCATTCTTGCTACATGCGAGCATAACCGCCCAATATACATCACCGGGTATTGCCACAACATCAAAATAGGGAAAATCCTTGTCGACAACGGATCCTCTGTCAAGCTTCTCAACATGAAAGTGCTGAAAGAGATTTGCATGAACGTTCAACACTTAGCCCAAGACAAAATTACCATCTCCGGGTTCGACTCACAGTCGTCACAGACGCTGAGGTCCGTGATACTGACGTTACGCTTCGGGTTGCTCGTCACTGACATCAAATTTCATGTCATTGACGCCAAGACTTGATATAACGCTTTGCTCAGTAGGCCCTGGCTGCATGAGTACAACGTCATCCTTTCTACACAACATCAGTGTATGAAGTATTTCAAGGATGGTTTGGAATGCACCGTCACAGGGGAGCTGAAACCGTTCTCCGTAAACAAGGTCTGGAAATATGAAGACGCAAAGTACTTTCTACCAGACTTCGAAGATACAGAAAGGTGTCATAAGTCGGAGGATAAACAGACGTCCATCGCCACTATCCCGATCTTTGGGAGCGATTCCGAGGGAGATGAAGAAATAGTCTACTCAGGGCAACCCCAGTAAGAAAACAACTGGCCCAGACCATCTACCCCTATTCTGGTCTTTGGCAATGACTTGAGGATGAAGCCAACGCAGTGTTCTCCATCTGTCCGCCAGTGCAAAACCTCGACGAAGCAGATCAGAGCCTGCAAATCACAATGGTTCCGCCTCGGCATTACAAGGAACTTGATGCGCTCGATACATACAGTGTACAGGAACTACAGACTTTCTATGTACCTCCCAGGCGATGAGGTGAAAAGGCGATCCTCTTTTACCAATTTACGGAGACCAGAGTAGAGAAAGAAGTCTGGCACTGTGCTGATTTTGCACTCGACAAGCTTCAACCAATCCGTCTGCCAAGATACTACGTGGAGGGATTGAAAAGCCTGTTAAGATGCCAAGGTGCACCCCTCGAACAAACTGTTTGGCAATCCCAATTCTACAAAAAGATTTGGGATATCCCTAAGACTCAGCGAAAGATGCCCAATGGAAGATAGAGACAACCGGGCTCGGATACGTTCGGTCCAGAAAATGGGAGTAGTTCCACAGCTGCCGCGTCATAAACAACGCCAGAGAAGAAGAAAATGCTCTTCCAAATCGCCGTGACGTTGAAACAGAGCAAAATCCCGCTCAAAGAACGTTTAGTCCGTCACTCGAAGAACAAATACACAAGCTAATAAAAGAAGCTTGTCAAAGAACCGAGATGATCACAGTCGCGAAATGGCTATCTATGAAAAAGACAGGATGCAACGCCTCAATCAGCAGTCTGCGGAAAAGGAAGACTACAATGCCCTCCATCCCCAACTCGCTGTATATCCTCGCAAAATGGAAAAATCACGAAATAAAGGAAAAAAACAGGACAAAGAGCGCAAACAACGTTTGCAAACAACAAGACAGATCTAAGAAGCTGTGCTATCAAGAAAAACATGGTTGGAACCCGTCCTTTATAAAGAAGATGGATCGAGAATACTCCTTCCTCCAAGACAAGACAGGGAAAATATTCAACCTTGTCATGAAGCACCAAATGGTGGCGCTCCCGGAGTCTCGGCATCCCGAACAGTTAAACGAGGTCCATCACCCGGATTATTTCTCCTATCACCGAGCAATAGGTCATCTCCTTGAAGACTGTTTCACCTTCAAAGACTGGGTCGAAGACCAATATCCACAAGGCAGGTTCACTTTATTTGACAGTTGGAGGATGACCCCACCGCAAAAGCATGATCCAAAGAGGACATATACCATGAGCATAGGACCAGCTCAACATCAAGGATGGAAGCGAACCCATACCTACCATGTGATAACACTCTCAAAGGAGGGAGGGCACGAGATTATAGATGACCCTTTCAAGTGCTTCGCAAATGAAGACGATGACGGGGTAATCTCAGAGTTTCCACCAGCACCAAAAGAGCGGGAAGACAGGATACATACTACGGCAGACAACCTAAGGAAAATTGACTTAGGGACGGAAAACGATCCGAGGCCAACGTTCGTCAGTGAGCTGCTATCTAAAAGGCAGGTAGCCACGTTAAAAGCATGCTTATGCAATATAAATACTGCTTCGTATGGAACTATTCCATGATGCCAGGTCTAGATTCGAAAGTAGCAGTACATAAACTGGCCATATCGCCGAACATAAAGCCTGTCAAATAGGCGCTAAGAAGAATGCGACTCGAACTTGAGATGAGTATAAATGCTGAGGTCAAGAAACTAATCGACTCTGGCTTCATCCAAGAAGTTCAATACCCTGACTGGATCGCTAATATCGTTCCGGTGATGAAGAAAAATGGGACGGTGCGCATCTGCGTGGACTTTCGAGACCTCAACAAAGCTTGCCCGGAGGATGAATTCCCAGTACCTGTTACCGAACTGATGATCAATAACACGTCTACCCATGAGGTCTTCTCCTTCATGGATGGATCTTCAGGATACAACTAAATAAAAATGCATCCTAAAGACCAAAAACATACTGCCTTCCGGACTCCGCTGGGCATATTCTGCTATAAGGTGATGCCTTTCGGATTAATGATCGCTGGCGCTACCTACCAGAAGGCCATGACAAAGATCTTCGATGGCTTCATCCATGAGATTGTCGAATGCTATATCGATGACCTTATGGTGAAGAGCAAGTCTTACGAGGAACATTAGGAACATCTAAACATACTGTTCCAACGTCTTCGGAAGTTCAATCTGAAGTTGAATCCTCTGAAATGCGCGTTTAGAGTCTTCTCAGGAAAATTCCTAGGATTCATCATACGGCATCGGGGTATCGAAATCGATCCCTCAAAATCAAGGCGATTAGGGAAATGCCCACGCCAAGAACTCTCAAACAATTATGATCTCTTCAAGGAAAGCTCGCATATATCTGGCGGTCCATAGCCAACCTCTCCGGAAAATACCATCCATACAGTCATCTAATGAAGAAGGGGACCCCGTTCTTCTGGGATCAAAAGTGCCAAAATGCACTAGACGAAATCAAGCAATACCTGCAAAATCCTCCGGTATTGACCGCTCCGGTTAAGGGAAAACCTCTCATCCTATCTACAACAGCCCTTGAGGGTTCTCTAGACGCGCTATGGGCACAAGAGAATGATCAAGGAAAATAGAGAGCTTTGTACTATTTGAGCTGAGTTCTCCTGGGTGCAGAAAACAACTACTCCCCTATCGAAAAACATTGTCTGACGTTGATCTTCGCGATAACGAAGCTCAGACATTACGCCTTGGCAAATGAGGTTCATCTCATATTAAAGGTGGATCCTCTCAAATATCTGATGTCAAAGGCCATATTAACAGGAAGGCTTACCAAATGGCCCCTCCTCCTGATGGAGTTCTCGATAACATATTGACCTCTCAAAGCAGTGAAAGGCCATGCCATCACCGATTTTCTCGCCGAGCATCCGATACTAGCCGACTCTCCCTTAAATTGCGAGTTGCCGGATGAACATGCGTTCAACACAATCGAAGGAGAGAAGAAAGAAAATGATCCCCGATGGGAACTCTACTTCGATGGAGCATCTTCCATGAAGAGGCGAAAGCAAAACACCCCCATAATCAAAGCCGGGATGGGCCTTATTTTCGTGACTCCACCAGGAGGGATATTGCGTTACGCCCTCTTTTTAATAGAGCTAAGGACTAATAACGAAACTGAATATGAAGCTTTGATAGCAGGCCTCAAGATCGCTGTCGACATAGGAATAAAAAACCTCCTCATATATAGAGACTCCCAGCTAATCGTTAGCAAAGTAAATGGCGACTATCAGACTTGCAAGTCAGAGCTGATAAAGTATGGTGAAAGGGTGCGTCAACTATTGACACAAATCCCCTCCTACAGTCTAGAGAGTATACCGCATGCAGAAAACAGCAAGGCGGATGCGTTGGCCGAATTGGCTAAGAAATTGGCCGACGAAGACCTCGATGACGTAAAGATCATCGTAAAAAGCCGAAGGATCCTCGCGCCGACAGAAATATATTTGAAAGACTTAACAGAGCCATCCGAAGGAAAAAAAAATGACCGACCAAGTAGACTTTCAAATAAAGGATGAAGAAAAGATCAAGGATTGGAGGGATGTCTTCATAGACTACTTCAAATCCCAACGAACGCCCAAAAATGCGTCGTCTCGACATCAGCTCATGAAACGAGCTTTGTTTTTCACCTTCATCAATGATACTCTATATAAGAGATCGTTCGACTGTCTATAGCTAAGATGCCTGGGGCCAGAGGAAGCAAAGAAAGTCGTCCAAGAAACTCACGATGGCATCTGTGGTTCTCACCAAGCTGGGCCAAAGATGAACCTGAAAATCAAAAGAATGGGTTACTATTGGCCCACAATGATTCAGGACCGCCTCGAATATGCAAAGCAGTGTCACTCATGCCAAATCCATGGGGAATTCATCCACCAACATCCAAATCTGTTACACCCAACAGTAGCTAGCTGACCGTTCAAAATATGGGAAACCGATATAATTGGCCCCATTGAACCAGCATCGTCCAAAGGACATCGGTTCATACTGGCAACGACCGACTACTTCTTTAAGTGGGCAGAAGTAGTACTACTAAGGGAGGTGAAGACAGAGAATACCCTCCATTTCTTCAGGACACATAACATCTATCGGTTCTGCACTCCGCGGCAAATTATCTCGGATAATGGGCCAGTTTATAGAAGCCATAAAATCAGCCGCTTTGTACAACAGCATAAGATAGATTGGAGATACTCTTCAGTCTATAATTCTCGTTCCAATGGTCTAGCTGACACTTTCAACAAGACCTTGACGAAGATTATAAAGCAAACGGTGTCTAGAATCAAGAGAGACTGGCACGAAGGTTGCATGAAGCTCTCTGGACGTACTGAACAACGTTCAAAACAGCGATGAATACAACACCATACACGTTGGTATTCGGCACAGAAGCAGTGCTTCCTTTGGAAATAGAACTCCCTTCTCTATGAGTAGCGGTGGGATATGAGCTGAAAGATGAAGAAAATGCTCATCTTCGGCTTGAGGAGCTCGACGCCCTCGACGATACTCGCCTTATAGCATAGCAAAACCTGGAGAATTATAAGGCAAGGATGACACGGTCATACGAAAAACTGACAGGCCGAGAACGTTTCGCTAAGGTGAGCTCATGCTAGTCATCAAAAGACCGATGATCCCCAATTGTGCAAAACGGAGGAAATTCGAGCCGAACTATGAAGGCCCGTACATTATAGAAAAATTCTACCAAGATGGAGCCTACCTGCTCATGGATATGCATGGCGAAAGACCCTTCTGGCCAATAAACGGCCGATTACTCAAAAAATACTATGCCTAACGAGTCACGACTTAGCTCAATGATAGATGACGACGCTTGTGTCCGCTCGCTATCTTCCTGAGTCAAAAACTCTGAGAGTAGTATACAAAGAAACTCCGTCGCCTCAAACATGGCGATGACGGACCGAGATGTCCTTAAACTAAAAATTCACGAAATGTCCTTAAACTAAAAATTCGCCTCGAACATGGCGACAACGGACCGAGATGTCCTTAAACTAAAAATTTGCCTCAAACATGGCGACAAAGGACCGAGATGTCCTTAAATTAGAAATTCGCCTCAAACATGGTATTACGGACCGAGAAGTCCCTAAACTAACAACTGACCGAGATATCCTTAAACTAAAACTTCGTCTCAAAAACGGCGATACTGGACCGAAAAGTCCTTAAACTAATTAATCGCCTCAAACATGGCGATACTGGACCGAAACATCCCTAAACTAGTGTGTTGCCTCAAATATGGCGATAATGGACCGGAACGTCCCTAAACTAGGGTGTAGCCCCAAATATGGCGATACACCCCTTGAGATCTATATTGCAATCGAAGTCTTAATGGCAAGGGTTGCAACTCAAGTCCCACTGGCAACACGACTACTCCAGCGATGAAGCCATCCCCAAGTCCCACCGGCAAACAGATGGGTCACCTGCGGTGAAATTACTTTCGAGAGTTCCATCGTTAAAAAAAGGTATGTCCACAAGCAAAATGGGCACAGATGAAAACCCGAAAGGGCACCGTGAGTAAAAACAGCAGGGCTACCGGTGAGTTTGTGAAAACCCGGAAGGGCGCGATCTCGTTAAAAAAAAGGGGTATGTCCACAAGCCAAATGGGCACGGATGAAAACCGAAAAGGCGTCGTGAGAAAAAACTGCAGGACTGCCGGCGAGTTTGTGAAAACCAGGAAAAGGCGCAAACTCGTAAAATAAAAAAATTCATGTGCACTCGTAAGTTCCACTCGACCTTGAGGATAAAACACCCGTGTGACATCCTTACGACTCACCAAGGAAGAACGCACTTAGGAGTCTTCACGACTCGTAAGGAGAATTCCCCTTATGAGACCCTTACGGCTCATAAGATTCAAAAGCATTAAGTTACAGGGATCTGAACCTGTTCTTAATCCGTCATATCCCCGTTTCCCTACAAGCGGTCCAATATTTACCGTTGTATACAATCCATGGGCACAAATAAATATTTCCCCACCAAGTTCCACCAATGGCGTGAAATGTCCCCATATGGTAAATGACACTTGTAAGTCCTCTCGACTTATAAGGAGAAAACCGCTCTTGCAAGATCCTTAAGACTTGCAGAGAAAATATCGCTTGGGAATCCCCACGATTCCTAAGGACAAAATACACCTACGAGATCCTCACGACTCGTAGGGAGAAATTGTAAGGTTCTTAGGCACTAGAACAAGGTTCTGCAAGGAATCAAACAAGCCGTATTTAAAATTTTCAAGTGCTAAACAACCTAAGCAAGGAACTTTACTAGAGAATTAGGGTTAAAAACAATAAGTAAACTACTTTACATCTAAGTGATAACGGAATACAACCTTTGTAGACCGGTCCTTCACTTCAATTGCTCCTTGTAGTGATCCCTTCGCTGCGATCATGGAACTCCCGAACTCTTGCATGGCTTCTCAAGGTGAAAGGAACGAACTTTCTTGAATTCTTCGATACCGAAAATGATCTATATCGAGGAGACACTAACTCAAGCTACTACTTCACTAATGAGAGATTAGTGAAGCTAACACCCTATACTAAAGTGCTAATCTAGTAGAGGATTATGAAGTAGGAAATGGGCTCACTTTAGTTTTATTTTTCTCACAATATTTTCTCACTTTGGAAAAAGCTAGCAAGCTTTTTCTCAAGGATGAAGAAGATGAAGTCAAGAGATGAGAATGAACTAATGTGGCGAGAGAATCAACCATAGGTGAGTTTGTATCATATATCTAACTCATATAGAGACATAACCTTGGCTAAGTTATAATGGTTAGGTTAATAAATATTTTTAGTAAAAAAAAATTAGTGGACTAAGTCAATGCATCCACAAGCTTCTACAAGCTTCATGCATGTGACTAATTATCCACTAATTTGGATTTACTTTAAATATCTAAACCCTACATTATAATTAGTATGGTGTAAGTCTCATACACCCATGTAGTGTGTGTCATCAACCATGACACAAAATAGAACACAATTAATATATATCATATATATATATTAAGTGTGCACATGTGAGAAAAATAAATGCTTAAGTGAGATAATATTAGTTAATGTAAACTAGTATATCAAATATACAATTATACACTAAATTATCAAATCAACACTTGATTTAATAATCCGGCTATATCACATATAACCGACTAATATTATATATACCAACTTATCGAATCAACACTTGATTCGATAACTCGGCTATATCACATATAACCGACCGATACAAATATTGTGAGAATAGAATACGGTATCACATACTCGTATTATTCTCGATCAAGCACATATCACATATGTGCTCCTACTTCATTTTTCCTGAGCCAGTAAAACCTCTGTTTAGGACTCTAAAGACTCGTCAATACGCCGGCAGTAGGTGATGATCACATAAAGCACTCACAAGCCGTCAGCGGTACTAGCTGGACGTAACGGCTACCCGGGTATTGAGCGATCAGAAGATCAACAAGCAAGCCCGCTCTAGCTCCTGTAAAGTCTGTCAGTAACACTACCGTACAGTCCGGTCTCTTCGTCTAATATGTCGCATATCAAGTCTAGGGGTGGTAAACGTCAGACCCTAATAACTCGATAAGTCATGCCGATACGAGGCTCATAACGGGTCGAGAAACTACTGATAACACTTACCAGTAAATCTCTAAATCAGCCATGGCCAGGGACTTCCCTGTTATGGCCAATCGAGCACAGCGCAACATCAACCCCCAATACCGGGAGAGACGAAACCCCTCGTATCGCTCATTGCCTCCAAGTGACTCGGGACTGTACCCAAAAACCACCATTTTGCACGTCCTCTTGAACGTGGTAAGGTGGAAATCAAAGCACAGTAGGAATCACACAAGACTCTATGACGATCTCGGGTCTACAGGCTAACCTGTACCAGTTTTACCAGAGAACTGCTATCTGACGTCAAGTTTAATACCATCTAGGAGTTCTCGGCGAGTCCGTCCAGTGTACCCAGTCTCCACTGAGCACCCATATACCATCTCGAATGTCAAACACAAATGGATATGGGATCATCCATCGCCCATCACATTGGTCGAGAAGTGTATACGCTAGTCTACTCTGGTATATCGATGCCCCGTCTCGATACACCCACGACTAGGAACATTAAAGGATGAACTTATGGATTACCATGGCCCCACTAGTATGATCTGCATCATAATCCTGGTAGTCAAGTACACATCCTAAGGGCTTTACCAACATGTAACCATAAGACAGTAAGAGACAAGTATACATGTTAAGATAAAGAGCAACCAGATATCATACTATCATGTCGAGCAAGAAAGTCCTCTCTATATATGTCCAAGAATCCACTATAATATACATCATATGTACAATAATGGCCTCTAGGGCATACATACAACTAAAAATCTCCCACTTGCACTAGGGCCAGCTGCTGTAGTATCGCATACCTAACATCCCGAAGAGTCTCTCGATCGCATTGCATCCAGCCACTTCACATAGTTTCCACTCGTGATGGCCTGCTCGAAGCTAGTTGGGCCATCATCCTCCATGATGCACTCCTCGCTTCCACCATGAATGAGAAAACCGTAGTATCTCTCAGGTGGATGAGAAACCCTACTAGATCGGCGGAGAGGCTGAGGTTCGTTGGGAGCCATCGAATCCTCTGTTTCTACCAAATCATCTGTCGTAGTTTGTATTGCTGGAACTTCTTCCAGTTCTACCTCGTCACCACTAATTTCCTTTGCAAGAAATTCCTTTTCTAAAAAGGTGGCATGTCGAGAAACAAACACCTTTTGTTCCTCGGGGTGGTAGAAGATATACCCGCGTGAATATTTGGGATATCCAATAAACTTACATAGAAAAGTCCTTGCCGCGAGCTTGTCCGGATGTTGTGTTTTCACATATGTCGGACAACCCCATATCTTAATATAATTAAGATATGGTCTCTTTCCTTTCCATATCTTATATGGAATGGTTAGCACAGATTTGGTGGGAACCATATTCAATAGGTCTGCAGTTGTCTCCAGTGCATATCCCTAAAAGGAAATAGGTAACTCAGCGGTGCTCATCATAGAGCGCACCATATCTAATAGGGTATGATTCCTCCGTTCCGATACACCGTTGTGCTATGGTGTATACGGAGGAGTAAGCTGAGAGAGAATCCCATTCTCATTTAGAAAGTCCAGGAACTCCATGCTCAAGTATTCACCTCCTCGATCAGATCGTAGGATTTTGATAATTTTACCCATTTGGTTCTCGACTTCTGATTTATATTCCTTGAATTTCTCAAAAGGTTCAGACTTGTGTTTCATCAGGAACACATGTCCGTATCTTGAGAGATCGTCAGTGAATGTAATGAAGTACGAAGAACCATTCCTGGTATGTGTAGACATGGGACCGCATACATCACTATGTATCAGTCCCAAGAGCTCATTAGCTCTTTCTCCATGTCCTGTAAACGGAGTTTTGGTCATCTTGCCTTTGAGACATGACTGGCAAGTGTCATAAGATGAAAATTCGAATGGATTCAAATATCCATCCTTATGTAACTTAGCTAGTCGTGTCGCATTGATATGACCTAGTCTACAATGCCACAAGAAGGATTCGTTCATTTCTGAACTCTTCCTCTTGTGTGTGTTTTATACATTAAGAATTGTGGTTTGATCTAGAACGTATATGCCATTATTTAAAGAGCTTGATCCAATCAACTTTTGATCCAGGAAGATGTTCATAACATTATCATGTACTACAAAATTATATCCTTCTTTACTTGATAAAGAAACTGATATAAAATTGCATATCAGGGTCGGAATGTAATAGCAATCGTTCAGAATCAATGTATTACCATTTGGTAATACAAGGTGATATTCGCCAACTGCTTTGGCTGCAACATTTGCACCATCCTTGCTCTTACAGAATGATCATCCATTCCCAGTTCTCTACATTTCCTTAGCCCATGTAACATATTACATATGTGGGATCCCGATCCGGTATCTAATACCTAGGACGTGGAGTGAACTGAGAAACAGTTCTCAATGACTAACACAGCCTAATAAGATGCATCAACATGCTTCTTCTTCGTTTGGGCGGCATGGGAATCCAGATATACCCATATTTCCTTCTCAATCTTATAACAATTATAAGAAAGAACGAAACCAACGTTCCCCAGCTCAGTATAACAAGCGGGTTCAGTCAATATATCCATATTATTATCTTGATTAAGGCCTGACATAGTCGCTACCTGGAGAGAGAGAGAAGAAAACACTTTAGCGTATGCTCTTGCAAGATCAGATTGGTTATTATTTTATCTAATCAGGATGGCTCCCACTGTTTTTATCAAATCTTCCTTCAAACCCTAAAAGGAAAGACTATCCGGGATTAATCACACCCTACAATTTCGCCAATCTTTCAGCCAGGCCAGTGTTGGTACTTTGAGGGAGGTTCCCCATACTTTCGCACGGACCTAATTAAAATAAACCCCGTTTTCCCAGAGGCATAACCCCGTAAACACATTTCTAAACACCTACTTGATCGGCTAATTGTCTTATGTAAAACTCTCCCAGGAGTAACCCTTACTCGCAGTGGGTATCGGGATCCAACTATCTCATAGAAGGTATGCAATCTTATTGCAAATTTCAACACTTGGAATTCCTGATAATATTTTGCCCCTAGCGTCCTATGACCTTGACGCGGGCCAACAAACCATAGTCTGTTAGTCAAGTTCAACCTGTCATTTCCTGATTGAATTAAACCCACCTGCACGACCCTTGACGCAGGCCAACAAAGTCGCACGACTACCCTAATCCAATCTCATCTTATGTTGTAGATAAGCACTAGTTAGCTACCGCACACTACGCCTTGATGCAGGCGAACAAACGTAGCACGAATACTAAGTGGTAATTATCTGAAATGACGGAAAGCTACGACAGGTTTTTCAGAAAACCTTTTGCGTAATGAACTTGATATCGTTGTAGGATCGAGTGATTTTGAAAAGGAGTGTTTTCGAGGCTTTCACTAATTTTGCTAAAGAGGTTACTCCCGGTGAAGGGATCTCGGCTCTTTCCTTATCGAATAAGGTGCAGGATATTTCATAAATACCACTATGCAAAGCAAAAACTATAAAAGCAATCAAAAGACAAACCGAGTGTTGTAGCATCTGCTAGCTTTTTCTAAAGAGGTCACTCCCGGTGAAGGGATCTCGGCTCTTTCCTTATCGAATAAGGTGTTGGATATTCTACAAGGAATACCGCTATGCAAAGCAAAAACTAGAGCTACCCTTTTTGAAAATTTGAATCTACAACATCTTTTAGGTTTCTTTTCTTTCATTAATCTCATTAATGAAGTCCCATCATTTAAGCTTTCTAAGAATCACAGAAGAAACGAAAATACAACGTACGCTTATGCCATCCGCATTCGCCACAGTGTCCCGTTATATACCGTTAGGTTACTTAACTAACGGCATAGCGGGGCGGGACTAGAGCGGGTATAAAACATAAGCAACGTCTACTATATATCTCATATATAATGTATATCCATTCGTCTCAGAATCCACAGTGATCACATCACATAGCAGCAGAAGAAACATATGAAATATTGGATATATTAGGAGGTCTGTGTTTTATTTTGAGCCTGTATAAAACACGGATTCCACGATCGTGATGAATAGCCAAACCCACATTCCTAGACCCCTATGAGAGCGGCAAGCAACCCTACCAATTCTAGAGTTAGGAGACCCGGACTCGACTCCTCGAGTTGGTCTCCCACTGGACTCTAGAACCCGGTTACTTGTGCTCCCCTCCTTGGGTCTATCCTAATGCGGAAAAGTAAATAATATACAACAATGGTGACATCATCCTCAACCCGAAAGTGCCCTAATAAAAGAATATTATATACAATTTATTTTACATGAATGAAAATAAAAACTCTCATCTCACATAAAACCACCGGCTATTCAAAACACAATGATCCAATATAACATATACAGCAACACATAACATCATATGTCATCAACGTAAGTAAATATGCGTATTCTAATTGTCGTTGACATATAGCAACAAAACTGGGATACACCACATATTACACTTACGGTCGCAGAAAAGAAAATGTCAAACTACAACAATTGAAATCGTAACTGCCCTTAGACATCATAAACCCAGGATATCACATATCCAAGATTTCATGCCTAATAATGTAAAGCTCGCATTTAGGTCTCACCCATGAAAACACCTTTTCAAAATAAGTCGGATAATTCAACAAGATTTCCGATTACACCCGAGACCGAAATGTTAGATTTACACGCAACAAATATATTTGTGGATTTCAATTATTGTATCTCATTACAGAAAGCTAGACGACGTTAAATAATTCGATCGAATCAACGAATTCCCAAAATTCCCAGAGAGCTCAACTCTTCAGCACTATTAAAAATTCCCAGAAGCATGCTCCAGTACCAATAGACCAACCGTTGAAGTGCCGTCCCTTGCCTCCTTAGTGGCGCCGCGGAACCTCCGCCAAAACCATGTTTTGGCCGCGGTTCCGCGGTCACTAAAGTGAGTTACGGACACATTCATCAAGAGGGTCCATAGAATTACCTGCATGATTTTCTGAATATTTTTAATATGAAAAACTTCAACTTTTGAAAAAATTTCCAGAAAGTGGGAAAATATGGTTATTCGGAGTTCGTTCGGACTTTTAATTTCGCCTACGCAACGCCTAATGCTCAGCCAGGCTCTGATACCACTGCAAGGTTCTTAGGCACTAGAACAAGGTTCTGCAAGGCATCAAACATGCCGTATTTAAAATTTTCAAGTGCCAAAAAACCTAAGCAAGGATCTTTACTAGAGAATTAGGGTTAGAAACAACAAGTAAACTACTTTACATCTAAGTGATAACGGAATACAACCTTTGTAGACCGGTCCTTCACTTCAATTGCTCCTTGTAGTGGTCCCTTCGCTGCGATCATGGAACTTCCGGACTCTTGCATGGCTTCTCAAGGTGAAAGGAATGAACCTGCTTGAAGTCTTCGAGGCCGAAAATGATCTATGTCGAGGAGACACTAACACAAGCTACTACTTCACTGATGAGAGATTAGTGAAGCTAACACCCTATACTAAAGTGCTAATCTAGTAGAGGATTATGAAGTAGGAAGTGGGCTCACTTTAGTTTTATTTTTCTCACAATATTTTCTCACTTTGGAAAAAGCTAGCAAGCTTTTTCTCAAGGATGAAGAAAATGAAGTCAAGAAATTAGAATGAACTAATGAGGTGAGAGAATCAACCATGGGTGAGTTTGTATCATATATCTAACTTATGTAGAGACATAACCATGGCTAAGTTATAATGGTTAGGTTAATAAATATCTTTAGTAAAACAAAATTAGTGGACTAAGTCAATGCATCCACAAGCTTCTACAAACTTCATGCATGTGACTAATTATCCACTAATTTGGATTTACTTTAAATATCTAAACCCTAGATTATAATTAGAATGGTGTAAGTCTCATACACCCATGTAGTGTGTGTCATCAACCATGACACAAAATAGAACACAATTAATATATATCACATATATATTAAGTGTGCACATGCGAGAAAAATAAATGCTTAAGTGAGCTAATATTAGTTAATATAAACTAGTATATCAAATATACAATTATACATTAAATTATCAAATCAACACTTGATTTAATAATCCGGTTATATCACATAGAACCGACTAATATTATATGTACCAACTTATCGAATCAACACTTGATTCGATAACCCGGCTATATCACATATAACAGACCGATACAAATATCACGAGAATAGAATACACTATAACATACTCGTAATATTCTCGGCCCCGCACATATCACATATGTGCTCCTACTTCGTTTTGCCTGAGCCAGTAAAACCTCTGTGTATGACTCTAAAGACTCGTCAATACGCCGACAGTAGGTGATGATCACATCAAGCACTCACAAGCCGTCAGCGGTACTAGCTGGACGTAACGGCTACCCGGGTATTGAGCGATCAGAAGATCAACAAGCAAGCCCGCTTTAGCTCCTGTAAAGCCAGTCATTAACACTACCGTACAGTCCGGTCTCTTCATCTAATATGTCGCATATCAAATCTAGGGGTCGTAAACGTCAGACTCCAATAACTCGATAAGTCATGCCGATATGAGGCTCGTAACGGGCCGAGAAACTACTGATAACACTTACCAATAAATCTTTAAATCAGCCCTGGCTAGGGACTTCCCTGTTATGGCCAATTGAGCACAGCGCAACATCAACCCCCAATACCGGGAGAGACGAAACCCCTCGTATCGTTCATTGCCTCCATGTGACTCGGGAATGTACCCAAAAAACACCGTTTTGCACGTCCTCTTGAACGTGATAAGGTGGAAATCAAAGCACAGTGGGAATCACACAAGACTCTATGACGATCTCGGGTCTACAGACTAACCTGTATCAGTGTTACCAGAAAACTGCTATCTGACGTCAGGTATAATACCATCTAGGAGTTCTCAGCGAGTCCGTCCAGTGTACCCAGTCTCCACTGAGCACCCGTATACCATCTCTAATGTCAAACACCAATGGATATGGGATCATCCATCGCCCATCACATGGGTCGAGAAGCGTATACGCTAGTCTACTCTGGTATATCGATGCCCCGTCTCGATACACCCACGACTAGGAATATTAAAGGATGAACTTATGGACTACCATGGCCCCACTAGTATGATCTGCATCATAATCCTGGTAGTCAAGTACACATCCTAAGGGATTTACCAACATGTAACCATAAGACAGTAAGAGACAAGTATACATGTTAAGATAAAGAGCAACCAGATAGCATACTATCATGTCGAGCAAGAAAGTCCTCTCTATATATGTCCAAGCATCCACTATAATATACATCATATGTACAATAATGGCCTCTAGGGCATACATACAACTAACAGAAATACCTTTATGAGACCCTTACGGCTCATAAAGTCAAAATCCTTAGTCGACAGGATCTTACCCCTGTTTGCAAAGCCACCTTTGTTCAAATCAACAAGGCAAATGATGATTCGATCCTAGAAATATCCAAGTCGCAGCGATGCTGATGCCTAAAAGGTATCAAACTTCAAATCAACAAACACAAATGGTGATTCGCTCCTGGCAATATCCCAGTTGCAGCGATGCTGATGCCTAAATTGGTGTCAAACTTCAAGTCCTTTCACGGCAAATAATGATTCACTCATGGCAATATTTGAGTCATAGCGATGCTGATGTCAGGGTTGGTATCAAATTCCAAACTCGCAATAGAAACAGCTGCGAGTAGCAAAAAATGCAAATAAAAATTGCCGAAGTGATGGGACAACTCGAAATAAAAATCAGCGAGTAAAAAAAATATGCATATAAAAACAGCTGAAATGTTTGGGCAACTCGCAATAAAAAGCAGCGAGTAAAAAAATAGCCGAAATGGTTGGGCACCGCGGATGAAAAGCTGAAATGATTGGGCAATCGCGACTTTCGCGATATGAAAAGCTAAAAAGATAGAGTATCGCGGCAATAAAAAATAAAATAAAATAAAATTTCCTCTGCCTTGCAGGTAGGTCCATACCGACCCTTGTATACGATCCATGGGCACAAATGAAAAGGGAACTGTTCTCTGCCGAATAACGCGACCGGGACGTTGGGACGTCCGGCCTGAATTTTAGGGGCAGATGTTATTTGGTTTTATCCGTCCACCTCTCCGAAGACGCCAAGTTGATTTATGGCACCATGTATCAGAGGTTTAGACGGATGCGGCCGTTATAACAGACTTCGTCAGATTCCCTCTCATTGTGAGGGGTTTTTGATTGTGGGGACGCTCTTCCCTGTAGGCGCAAGCCCCTGCATTTAATTACGCTACTGCATCGCGGTAACCACTTTCTCCTTCTCCAGATGGTCACTTTGTGTCGTGTGTGTTTGTTTTGTTTTTGGTTGCCCGTGGATTGTATACGGAGACTAATTTATGTTGTCTCCCGTAGGGCGAGGATTAGTCCAAATCCGTATTTTCTTAGATTTGGTTTTGGGTTGGGTTTAAGGATCGTTAATCTCATTTGAGACTAAGATCAACTTAAACGTTTGTTAAGGATACGTTAGTCTAATTTTAGACTAAGATCTACTTAACAGGATCATTTAGATCCAACAAAAGAGCATTTGGGCTCTATTGTTTTAGTTTAGGGACATTACGGTCCATAAGTTTAAGGACATCATAGTCCAGTTTAAAGACGTCATAGTCTATGGGGGTTTAGTTTAGGGACGTTGTGGTCCATAAGTTTAAGGAAATTTTAGTCCATGAGTTTAGGGACCTCATAGTCCATGGTAGTTTAAAGACATCATAGTCTGTAAAGTTTAAGGACATCATAGTCTGTGAGTTTAAGGAAAACACAGCCCGTAAAGTTTAAGGACATCATAGTCTATGAGTTTAAGGACCCCACAGTCCGTGGAATGTCTGGTTGTCGGGACCCGTCGCCTCTCTGAAGACGTTGAAAGATTACAACGACAAATATCAGAGGAGTGAAGAGATGTACCCTTGAACCAATATTGATTAGGAGATCTATAGTAAAATTTGGGACTAAGATCAAAAATTTATGAGCATATGGGCTCAATTAGTCTGAATTTGGGATCTATGGCCAACTTGGGCTTAACCCATTCAGTTAAAATGTTGGACATTTAATTAGACTCAGTCCTTTTTTATTTAACAATGCTGAGCATTGGTTTGGGTTCTGACAACCGTTTTTTTTTCTTTTATTAAGTGTTGAGCACTCATTATAGCTCTGGGTTTAATTAAAGAACAGTTTATGTTCCCTCAGCGCACACGTGAGAAGCACGTGGTGCGCTTGGCGCTGAGAGCCAGTCAATGAGCGCAGAGTGCTTCTATTAAGTAGCGCACACGTGAGGAGAACGTGGCGCACTTGGCGCTGAGCGCCAGTCAATGAGCGCAGAGCGCTTCTATTAAGTAGCGCACACATGAGGAGCTTGTGGCACGCTTGGCGCAGAGCGCCAGTCAATGAGTGTAGAGCGCTTCTGTTAAGTAGCGCACACGTGAGAAGCACGTGGCGCGCTTGGCGCCGGTCACCACATTTAGAGCGCTAAGGCGTTTCTTATGAAGTAGCGCACACGTGAGGAGCACGTGGCGCGCTTGGCGCTGAGCGCCAGACAATGAGCGCAGAGCGCTTCTGATCAATTTTGTGATCTGAGAAATAAGTTCTCGCTTACAATAGACTTTGTCTCATGGTTCTAAGAACAAAGTTTTTATTTTTATAGGAGATGTTACAATCTCTCCTATTTTCTTTCGTGAAAGACTTTGTCTTTTTAGATCTATGATCTGAAGAGAATGAAATTCTTCTCCCCCTTTTTTATGATGAGATGCTATGATCTCTTTTTGTGAAAGACCTCTGTCTTATGATCTATGATCTGAAAAAAAACTATGTTCTTCTTCCCTGATGAGATGTTTTTTATCTCTCTATTTTTACCTTGAAGAAAAGTTCTTCTTCTCAGAGTTTGCACTTTTCTTTGAAATTTCTCAAAGCTTGTGGGGGGGGTCTTCTTTTTCCAGACTTGAAGTCTTGGGTCCTTTATATAGGGGGCTGATTTGTTGAATCAGTTGAAAAGATCTTTTCTCTAATTGATTTGAGGATATTTCCCACCGTTGGATCTTTGATCCTAGGGCTTCTGTTTTAAAGAAGGCAATCTTCTTGTTTTTAACAAGATTGGGAAATTTTTTCCCATACAGAACTTATTCTGTATCTTGGTGATCTTTAATCACCATTGGATCTTTGATCCAACAGTGCTCTGATTTACATAGCACAATCTTCCTTGTTTGGAAAGATTCTGAGGAGTGTTTCCTTAACATGATTTTATTCTGGTAATTTGATAATTTATCATCTTCGTTGGATCTTTGATCAAACGGTGGAGAATATTTAGTTCTAGAGCTTAGCGCTCTTGTACCTTGCACATGAGCGCTGCCTCAGAGTCTTTGACTCTCAGCGCTGGCGCACTTGGCGCAGCGCTGCTTCAGAGTGCTGGCACACTTGGTGCAGCGCTGCTTCAGAGCGCTTGCACGTGAGCGCTGCTTCAGAGCGTCGGCGCTCTTGGCGCCAGCACACATGTGCTTTGCACGTGAGCGCTGCTTCAGAGCGCTGGCGCTTTTGGCGCCAGCACTCGTTCTTTGCACGTAAGCACTGCTTCATTTCAAATTTTAAAATTTGAACAGAGCTTTACTCTGATTGGGGAAAACAGGAACCATATTTTGTCACCAGGCTCCATCAAAGGGAGAGCCAAATCTTAACGGTGAAATCTACAGTCTAGAGATCAGCTCGACGTTCTTCTCATGCTAAGCAGGATGTAGACACAACGTCATCAAAGACCCAAGGGTCAAACAAAAAAGGGGTAATGGCAAAATCCTAGCTCCAAGTCTTGACGGTACATCTACAACCTAAAGACTATCTAGGCGTTCCTTCTTATGCAGACATGACGTCAACAAAGCCAAATCAAAATGGAGTAACGGAAAAATCCTAGCTCCAGCTCGACGTGCTTCTCATGCCAGTAGGATGTAGACGCAACGTCAACAAATGACCCAAGGGTCAAAGAAAAAATAGAGCCATGGTAAAATCCTAGCTCCAAGTCTTGACGGTACATCTACAACCTAAAGACTATCTCGGCGTTCCCTCTCTTTTCAAAAGGATGCGAATGCGGTTATCAAATGAAATTGGAGCAATGACATATTCCTAGCTTCGGACTTCAACTGCGATACATGCAGCATAAAAGTCTTACAGATGTCTACCTTACTTCAGCAAAGAATCGGCGCGATATCGTCAAAAAAAAAATGAAGCAACGACATATTCCCAGCTTCGAGTCTTGAAGGCAACTCATATAAAGCCTAAAAGACTATCGGAGATCATCCCACACCAGTGTGGAGTGGTTATGACTCATCGGGGCCCCAAACTGAGCCTGGCCTCAAGTAAAAAGTATCATGGAAAATTCCTAACGTTTGCTCTTCCAACGGTAATATGACCTAAGAAGATTACTTGAAGACGTCTTGTCCAGCCCCCAAATAGATCAGAGACACGACAGTCGCGGGGCTGCTCGAACAACAGCTGAAGGACTGCATATCGAGGAATATATCAGCCAACGCGATGGTACCACGGACTAAAACCCCAGTACCACAAACCTAACGGACTTCTGTCGTAAAGAATAGAGGTTATGTATATACAACGTTAGGACAAGTTTACGTGTAAACCCAAGGGAGGTAAACTAAAAAACTCTAAAATGAGTGAATAAACTAGAAACTCCGAAACAAGTGAATAAACTAGAGACTCCGAAATGAGTGAATAAACTAGAGACTCCGAAATGATTGAATAAACTAAGGACTCCGAAATGAGTAAATAAACTAATGGGCACTAAATTAAGACATCAAGAAACAGAAAGGCGCAATTCATAGGCCTCGGGGTTCAGAACTACAGGATCGAGATTTGAGAAGACGCTTGTATCCGCTCTCTATCTTCTCAGATAAAAATTCTAATAAAAGTCGTCTACGCTAGCTCGAAACCGGCCAGATGTTGTGTATCATTTCAGTCCAATGTTCACCTATGTCTTGATGCATGCATCAGAAACTTCTAAAGATTAAAATATAAAATACATGTACAGAGGCAAGATGCCCGTATGAATATGCGCTGGGGATGAAACGTTCAGTGGTCAACATTATTATTTATTACACACAGAAAAGATCGCCAAATATAGGATCGGAGATACAAGGATTAACAAGATGATATACAAGATCTCTAATTCCCTATCTGCCTTCTCCACCATGTCGAAACAGCGATTTTTGCGAGGAGTCGCCCCCCATCGGTCGGCGCCGTGCTCATCAGCGAAGGCAGACATGATGGCCCGCCGAACCCATATCTGGCTTAGGAGACAAACCAAACAATCCCTCAGAGGCTGGGTAATCAAACAAGCCTTATGGAAGCATTCGATCTTGTCCTCCGCCGCGTTTTGCATCGCCAGAGTCATCTCCGCTGGATGAGGATGGATGTCAGCAAGTACAGACGAGAAGATCGTTTGAAGCTAAATGGAGCCGACGGGAAGAGGAAAGCCCCTACGAGCCAGAAGTTCGTACATCACCGTGTCACACTGGTCATCAGTGAGAACGGGATCCGCTAAACGCGCAGCAAAACGAGGGACAATTCCTTCAATAGGTACCTCCCACGGTTGTCGATGAGCATGCGGACGATTGCAAGACATAACTCTTGGTTTATTAAAAGGTGGTTCTCTCCTTGTGAAAGAAGAGGGAAGTAGAGCTTCAGATTATAAAGAGAAGCATTCAAGTTTAGGAACAGAAAATATTGTGCATGGTGGAGCTATTTCCAAGGCCTAGAAAAAAGGGCATGGAAAAAGAAATAGTTGACTCATGGGAATCAAAGCAAGGTGGTGAAACGACTCCATCAGTAGCGTCTCATGTGCATGACACGTAAGCACTCACATTGATTCTTTACGGGACTAGAGCGACACCTCACGTGCATAACGTGTGAGCGCCGGCGCTAGTTCAGGATTAAAATCCTCAGCAGCGCCTCACGTGCATGACACATGAGCGCCAACAACAGTTTCTATATATGTATAACAATACTTTATGTAAGACACATATGAACATTAGCATAAAGGGAAGGGGGAGTTTTGTCATTCATACTTCGAAGAAATTTATACATTGGTGATAAAAAAACATCATCAAAATGTTTACAACGGTAAGACGCTGAATTATGGACACAGATTCATGAACTTAGAAGCAAGTTTGAGCAAAGTGCTTCTGGCTTCTTTGGCCATTTTCTTATGCATTTTCTCACGAATGCCAGCGTCGGGATCCCCGCTAAGGTCGTCTGTCCTATGGTACGCGGATATTATCGCCTTTCATTGGAAGACGCGATGCAAAACATCGACAAGATCATCCCACCGCTTTTTTGAGATCAGGCTCATCAGATATACTGAATGCACCTTGTCTTCAGCATCATCAAGTACCTCGAGGGGCATGGCCTCATCAAGCGCAGGAAGTGTTTCCCAAATCGACCCCACGATAATCTTCAAAAGGGCAGAATGGCGGGGAAGCAATCGACCGTTGTAATCGTCGAAGTGACGCATCACCTCAGCGCATTGAGCATTAGTAAACTCTCAGTCCTGACAGTGGCCTGGGACGCGAATGTCCTCATATGAGATGATCTCTTCAAGATCATACAAATGAGAAGCCATAGTATCTGAAAATAAAAACTAGTAAAGGGCTAACAATCAAAATACCAAAATCATTATAATGGACCTCAAAAAATCAAGGTAACGCCCTCATCAATGATGAGGAAGGCACCCATTGTAAGAATCCAAAAGGATTCTCATTTAATGAAAAATCTCATTGAACTGTGGAGTCAAACTCCCTCAAAAACTGTGTTCTACAACAGATTTGAAATCAGCAAGAATAACTCTAAAAAGAAAATAAGAAAAGGGAATAAAATTCCCAAAAGAAGAAATTTTCTCAGAGCTGAGCTCTATAGAACAATCCGGAATTAAATTCCTCTAATAATGGGATTAAAACCCCAGAAATCTCCATGGGAAATATACTGGAATTAAATTCCAGGGAACTCTTAAAGATCAGAGTAATAGGGTAAACCATAAGATTTCTGAGACCAACGGTCTTCCTAAATATAGTTTTTTTAAGATCTCTAAGAGATCATCTTGAGAAAAAGAGCCAAGCTCTGTTAATGGGTTAAAAATCTAAGACAAAAAGCGTCTCTTTTAAAAGAAAAATGGCCATAATCCTTACCAATTTTCTTAAACAGAGTTAAAATCTATGAGTTTCTTTGGGTAGAGATCTAAGCTCTGAGAAGAGAATTAAATTCTCAAGAAAGAAGAAGGAAGAATATGATGGAGCGACAGTCAGTTCAAGGGCCAAAGGCCCTATTTATAAGACATGAAGAGACAGTTCAACTCTCCAGGAAATCGAACGGTGGAAAAGGTGACACCATTGCACCCACGTAAGAGCAACGGTGGGGGGCGTTTGTTTCCCTAATATTTAACCTAATAAAATTGCAACGCTCTGTTTGAATTAGATGAGGCAGCGCCTCACATGCTCTCCACGAAGGCGCCAACGCCAGAGCCAATCTTATAGGATTAAATTCTACGGAGGTGCTGCACGTGCTCCTCACATGAGCGCCAATGCACAAAGCACCAAAAAATCTATTAAATAAGAGTAAAACTCTTAGATGGCGCCGCACGTGCTCTTCATGCGGGCGCCAATGTGCAAAGCACATGAATATCCATCTTTAGAATTAAAGTCTTAAATGGCGTCCACGTGCACAACACATGAGCGCCAACGCCAAAGTAGAATTAAATTCTACTCTCTGTTAAACAGAGCCGTTGGATCAAAGATCCAACGGGGATGATAAATTATCAAAATACATAATTAAATTCTGTTGGGAGAAAACATTGCCCAAATCTTTCTAAAATAAGGAAGAAACTCTCGGTTGGATCAAAAATCCAATGGTAGAATAAAATTCTATTTTGGAATATATATTCCCTCAATCTTTCTAAATAAGAAAGATTGCTCTCTGTAAAATAGAGAACCCTTGGATTAAAAATCCAATGGTGATTAAAAAATCACCATCTTATAAAATAAATTCTGTATAGGGAAAATATTTCCCCAATTTCGTTAAAAACCAAAAATCATATTCTGTAAAAACAAAAGTTCTTGGATCAAAGATCCAATGGTGGGTAAAATTCCCTAGATCGATTTTGAGACCAATTAAATCAATTGGAATCTCTCAATGAGAGATTTTCCCAAAACCAATTAACAATTTGCCTTCATTATATAAAGGACCCGAGACTTCAAGTCTCACATAGCCAGAACAACATATAGAGGGTGACACACGGAGAGAAGGAGAGAAAACGAACCCTCGAGAAGCTTCTGCAATACAGCGAGCTCTTGAGAGAACAGAGAATTTAATTTTCAAAGAAAGAAGACCTTCCTCCTCAAAACCCTAGATAAAGAAAAGAGATCAAAATATCCCTATCACATCTAAGGGTATAAACATTTTAAAACAACTTAGTTCTTTCTCTGGATCTGAAATCCACAAGGCAAATCTTCCATAAGTTGATAATTTAATTCTCATCGGGAAGATCTCGTTCTTCAGAATCAAAGATTCAGGGAAGAACAAATTTTAAACAAAGTCCATGATGCTCCAGGAACTTAGTTCCTTCAAGTCGAGAACTTAGTTCTTTAAAAACTTAACCTAAAATTCTCAAATATAGTGATTTTAGCGAGCGTTAATGGTCAAAGGGCCATCGATAGAAGTTTAACCTCTCGAAAAATATTAACAGAGATTTAAATCTCTAAAAATGATAAAAGGAAAAAGACTAGCGCCTCACGTGCTTCCCACGTGGACGCCCCTTTTAACAGCGCCTAGCGCCTCACATGAAAGACACGCAGACGCCTAAAACATAAGGCCAGCGCCGCACGTGCTCATCACGTAGGCGCTAAACAAAAGTGCATAGCACTCCACAAACTGTAGGGTTCCTAGGCACACTAATGAGGTCTCACAAGGCATCAACCATGCCAATTTCAAATTTTAACGGTGCCGAGAAACCCTAACAAGATTGTTGGCTAGATTTTTAGGCGACAAAACGAGCTAGTTAACATCTTAACCAAAAGTAAACGAACATACAACCTTTGTAGATCTGTTTCTCCACCTCCATAGCTCCGCAATGAAGTCTCCTCGCTGTCCATATCAAATCCCGGGCTTTAGCGTCGGCTTCATCGGAGAAAAAGCGGGCTAGGTCATCGACGACGATGCCGAAGATGATCTACGTCGAGGCATCACTAGATCAAGCTCCACCTTCACCAAGCCATGAAAACTTGTGAAGGAAACACCATATACTACTTGGCAAGAGGTAGAGGATGAAGAAATAGGAAGTGGATTCACTTTAGAATTGGATTTCTCACTCAATTTCACTAGTTGCCATTGATGAGGCAAGCTATCTTTATCTTGAAGAAGAAGAAGAAGATGAAGATGATAATATGATAAGTTATTAAAATGAAAAGGAAAAAAGAATACTTATCATAATACTAACCTTAGTTTAGTTTAGAGAATAGACCATGGTTAGATATGATGGTTAGGGTTAAGCAAGAGACAAGAATGGTGGACTAGGTCAAAGCTTCATGAAGCTTCAACAAAACAACAAATAATGCCACCATTCTTATCATATTATTTCCAAAATGAATAAACATATAAATAACTAATGGATAAACAAAACCTTAATCATTAGTTTAACCATGGTTTAATTCTTTGTACTTAACCAAGTAAACATGTATCATCAAACATGATACAATCATTTGCACAAAAAGTATATCACATATACAACTTGTACAACCAAGTGAGAAAATCCTTTTAAAGTGAACCAACAATAGTTAATGCAAAGTAATATATCAAATATATATATTTATGCATTAAATCATTAAATCAACACTTGATTCAATGATCCGGTCATGTCGCACACAACCGACTAGTATACAATGTATCGATTTATCGAATCAATCCTTGATTCGATAACTAGGTTATATCGCATACAACCATTCGATACATTCATCGCGAGAATAGAATACGGTATCACATAGACGAATCATTCTCGATCCCGCACATATCTCATATGCGCTCCTATTTCGTTTCGCTTGAGCCAGGAAACCTCTGTATAGGACTCTAAAGACTCGTCAATACGCCGGCAGCAGGTGATGATCATATCAAACACCCACAAGCCGCAAGCGGTCTGCTAAACGTAACGGCCACCCGGGTATTGAGCGATGAGAAGATCGACGAGCAAGCCCGCTCACACTCCAGTGAATCCAACCAGTAACACTACCGTACAGTCCGGTCTGTTCGTCTGATATGTCGCATATCTCGCCTAGGGGTGGTAAACGTCAGAGCCCAATAGCTCGATAAGTCGTGTCGATATGAGGTCTATAACAATTCGAGAAACTACTGGTAACACTTACCAGTAAATCTCAGCAACCCTGGCCAGGGATTTCCGGTTATAGCCAATCGAACACAGCGCAACATCAACTCCCTATACCGAGAGAGACGAATCCCCTCCTATCGCTCATTGCCTCCATGTGATTCGGGACTGTACCTAAAAGCCACCGTTTTGCACGCCCTCTTGGACGTGGTAAGATGGAAATCAAAGCACAGTAGAAACCACACAAGACTCTATGACGATCTCGGGTCAACAGACTACTCTGTACCAGTGTCAACAGAGAACTGCCATCTGACGTAAGGTATAATACCATCTGGGAGTTCTCGGCGAGTCCGTCCAGTGTACCCAGTCTCTACTGAGCACCCGTATATCTCCTCTGATGTCAAACACCAATGGATATGGGATCATCCATCGCCCATCTGTATGGGTCGAGAAGGTACACGCTAGTCTACTCTGGTATATCTTTGCCCCGTCTCGATACACCCACGACTAGGGACTTTGAAGGATGTACTTATGGACTACCATGTCCCCACTAGTATGATCCGCATCATAGTCCAGATAGTCAAGTACATATCCTAAGGGCTTTACCAACATGTAACAGAGAGACAATCAGTATACACGTTAAGGTAAAGAGCAACCAGATAGCATACTATCATGTCGAGCAAGAAAGTCCTCCCTATATATGTCCCAGCATCCACTACAATATACATCCTATGTATAGCAATGGCCTCTAGGGCATACATATAACTAACAATCTCCCACTTGCACTAGGGCCATCTGATAGCAGTGGTTGTAGTATCTCATACTCAACCATCCCATAAGAGTCTCTCTCTGTGAATAGGCCTTTGTGAGTGGATCCTCCGTGTTGTCCTCTGAGTCTACTCTCCTAACCTCGATCCCTTAGAGATCAACCATCTCCATGATCAGGTGATACTTCCTTAGAATATGTCTGGATCACTGATGGGACCTGCGTTCCTTGGCATAAGCCATAAATCCATTGTCTCACAATGGTAGGAACTAAGTTCATCTCATGAACAAATATACATCCAGACTGCCTCTTTGGTAGCATCTTAAGTAGCGATGTATCTAGCCTTTATCGTCTAGTATGCCATGGTATCTAGCTTGGAACTCTTCCAACATACCGTCCCTTTACTGAGGGTAAAGACAATGCCTGTGACTGACATTCAGTCGTCTTTATCACCCTGGAACCCTTCCAGTGATTCTCCCCAGGATCAACTGATACCATCTCACTACAGCTAGTGAGATTCCTAACATCCAATTAGATCTATCTCATAGATCCAAAATCCAGGATTTAGTAGGTATCACTTTGATCCTATTTCGAGAATCTTTGTGATAATCGGAGATTGATCGAGCGTAGCATAGGAAACTCCTTCCCTATCAAGAGTATGTCATCCACGTACTCTACGAGGATCGTCACCATACTCCCTACTACCTTTTTGTTTATACAAGGTTCATCTACCATTTTGATGATGTCAAACTCTTTGACTAACACATCAAAACAGACGTTCCAACTCCGCGATACCTGCTTTATCCTATAAAGCATCTTGCACACGTTTCCGCTGCTCCCACTGTCTACGAAGCCCTCTGGCTGTGTACTTATAGACGCACTTTTCTAAAACATCATTTAGAAAAGCAGTCATGGCACCTAACCGCCAGATATCGTAGTCATGGTATGTAGCCGTGGCAAGTAGGATCCGGATGGACTTAAGCATAGCTACTTGAAAAGGTTTCATCATTATCCATACCTGGTCAATGATGCAAACTTTTAACAAGTCTAGCTTTGAAAGTCTCAACTTTTCCATGTACACCAAGTAATCTTCTCAAGATATACTTGCTCCTGATGGGGATTTAACCCTTCAGATATAGCAACTAAAGTCCATACTTTGTCGGTGTATAAGGATTCCATCTCAGATCGCTAAGCATCCAGCCATTCTTACAGAGTCCCACTCCTGATGGCCAGTTCGAAACTAGTTGGGTCATCATCTCATGATGCAATCCTCGCTCCCACTGTCATAGAGAAACCGAAGTATCTCTCAGGTGGGTGAGGAACCCTACTAGATCGGCGGAGAGGCTGAGGTTCGTTGGAATCTACTGAATCCTTCGGTTCTACCAAATCATCAGCTGCAGTTTGTATAGCTGGAACGTTTCCAGTTGTACATAACAGACGTTGCCTCGAGCTTGTCCGGATTTTGCTTTTCAGACATAGGCCGGACAACCCCAAATCTTAACTAACTTAAGATATGGGCTCTTCCCTTTCCATATCACATATGAAGTGGTAGGCAACTGATTTGATCGAAACCCTATTCAATAGGTATGCAACTTCATAAGTGCGTAACTCCCTAAAGGAAATAGGTAACTCAGTAATACTCATCATAGAGCACACCTTATCAAATAGGGTGTATCTGCTCCGCCCCGATATACCATCGTGCTATGGTGTATTCGGAGGAGTAATGCTGAGAGAGAATCTCATTCTCCTTTAGAATAGTCCAGGATTTCCGTGCTCAAGTATTCTCCTCCTCGATCACATCAAAGGACATAATACTTATACCCGTATTTTGGTTCTCTACTTCTAACTTATATTCTGTGAATATCTCAAAAGATTCGGACTTGTGTTTCAACATGAACATATGTCTAAATCTCGAGAGATTATCAGAGAATGTAATGAAGTACAAAGAACCGGTCTTGGCATGTGTAGACTGGGGACCTACATACATCAACATGTATCATCCCAAGAGTTTACTAACTCTTTCTCTGCTTCCAATAAACAGAGCTATGGTCATCTTATCTTTGTGACATGACTGGCAAGTTTCATAAGATGCAAATTCAAACTGATTTAAATATGCATCTAAATGTAACTTCAGCTAGTCGGGTCGCATTGATATGACCTAGTCTACAATACCTCAAGAAGGATCCGTTCATTTCTGAACTCTTCCTCTTGTGTGTGTTCTGTATTCTAAGAACTGTAGTTTGATTTAGAACATCAATGCTTTTAGATAACGTGCCTAAACCGATCAACTTTTGATATAGGAAATGTTCAAAACATTATCCAACAATACAAAATTATATCCTTTCTTTACTAATAAAGAAACTGATATGATTTTGTATATCAGGTTCGGTATCTAATAACATTCGTTCAGAATCAATGTATCGGTAATACAGGGTGACAGTGACCGATAGACTTGGCTGCAACTCTTGCCCCGTTTTCTGCCTCATGAAACTTATCACCCGTTCTCAGTTCTCTACCTTTCTGTAGCCCTATGTAACAGATTACATAACTGGGATCCTGATATGGTATCACATACCCAGGACGCAGAGGATACTGAGAAACAGTTCTGTATAATGAACACACCTGAAGATGATGCATCAACATGCACTCTCTTCGTTAGGGCAGCACGGGAAATCTGGTATTCCCCAATTTCCTGCTCTGTCTTATAACATTTATAAGTAGGAGCGGGACCAACGTTCCCCAGCTCAGTATAACAAGCGGGTTCGGTCAATAATCCGTATTATTATCTTGATTAAGGCGTGATATGGTCGCTACCAAGAGAGAGAGAGAAGAAAACACTCAGCGTGCGCTCTAGCAAGAATAGATTGGTTATTATTTTATCTAATCAGGATGGCTCCCACTACTTTTTATCAAATCTTCCTTCAAACTCTAAAAGGAAAGACTAGCCTGGATTAATTACACACTACAAGTTCGCCAATCTTTCAGCCAGGCCAGTGTCGGTACTTTGAGGGAGGTCCCCCGTGCTTTCGCACGAACCTAATTAATGTAAACCTTGTTTTCCCAGAGGCGTAACCCCGTTAACACCTTTCTAGACACCTACTTGATCGGCTAATTGTAATGTATAAAACTCTCCCAGGAGTAACTCTTACTCGCAGCGGGTATCGGGATCCAACTATCTCATAGAAGGTATGCAATCTCATTGCAAATTTCAACAGTTGAAATTCCCGATAATATTTTGCCCCTAGCAGCTATATGACCTTAACATAGTCAACAAATCATAAGTGCTAGTCAAGTTCAACCCGTCAATTCCCGATTGAATTAAACCCACCCGCACGACCCTTAACATAGTCAACAAAGTCGCACGACTACCCTAATCCAATCGCATCATATGCTTATACAGATAAGCACTAATTAGCTACCGCACACTACGCCTTAACATAGTCAACAAACGTAGCACGAATACTAACTAGTACTTATCTGAAATGACGGAGGGCTACGACAGGACCACGGAAAAATCCAACACTTGGAAATTTCCCGACAGGGGAAAAATTGGGTATTTATATCCGGTCGAACTTTTTAACATATTCTAAAATTTATCCGGAAAGCCACATAGATAAAATCTGATAATCCGATCGAATCATCGAATCCCCAAAATAACCCCAGAAAATTCAACTCTTGAATAAATATTAAAAATTCCCAGAAAACTCAGCATCTGAAAAAATGAATTACTGTGCAAATTTGAATGGCTGACGTCATACTTTAGCCGCGGAACCGCCGCATAAGCTAGGCTTATGCCGCGGTTCCGCCGCGCATTAGAGGGATCATGAGATAAATTTTGCGCCATAATTCTTAGAATTCCCTGCTGAATTTTTAAGCATTTTTAATCAAGAAAAAACCCAGTTTTTAGAAAAAGTCCAGAGAGCATGGTTTGTGTTAGGGTTTCAGTTCGTTCGGGTTTCAAACTTTGTCTAGACTTCGCCTAAGGCTCTAGCTAGGCTCTGATACCACTGTAGGGTTCCTAGGCACACTAATGAGGTCTCACAAGGCATCAACCATGCCAATTTCAAATTTTAACGGTGCCGAGAAACCCTAACAAGATTGTTGGCTAGATTTTTAGGCGACAAAACGAGCTAGTTAACATCTTAACTAAAAGTAAACGAACATACAACCTTTGTAGATCTGTTTCTCCACCTCCATAGCTCCGCAATGAAGTCTTCTTGCTGTCCATATCAAATCCCGGGCTCTAGCGTCGGCTTCATCGGAGAAAAAGCGGGCTAGGTCATCGACGACGATGCCGAAGATGATCTACGTCGAGGCATCACTAGATCAAGCTCCACCTTCACCAAGCCATGAAAACTTGTGAAGGAAACACCATATACTACTTGGCAAGAGGTAGAGGATGAAGAAATAGGAAGTGGGTTCACTTTAGAATTGGATTTCTCACTCAATTTCACTAGTTGCCATTGATGAGGCAAGCTATCTTCATCTTGAAGAAGAAGAAGAAGATGAAGATGATAATATGATAAGTTATTAAAATGAAAAGGAAAAAAGAATACTTATCATAATACTAACCTTAGTTTAGTGTAGAGAATAGACCATGGTTAGATATGATGGTTAGGGTTAAGCAAGAGACAAGAATGGTGGACTAGGTCAAAGCTTCATGAAGCTTCAACAAAACAACAAATAATGCCACCATTCTTATCATATTATTTCCAAAATGAATAAACATATAAATAACTAATGGATAAACAAAACCCTAATCATTAGTTTAACCATGGTTTAATTCTTTGCACTTAACCAAGTAAACATGTATCATCAAACATGATACAATCATTTGCACAAAAAGTATATCACATATACAACTTGTACAACCAAGTGAGAAAATCCTTTTAAAGTGAACCAACACTAGTTAATGCAAAGTAATATATCAAATATATATATTTATGCATTAAATCATTAAATCAACACTTGATTCAATGATCCGGTCATGTCGCACACAACCGACTAGTATACAATGTATCGATTTATCGAATCAATCCTTGATTCGATAACTAGGTTATATCGCATACAACCATTCGATACATTCATCGCGAGAATAGAATACGGTATCACATACACGAATCATTCTCGGTCCCGCACATATCTCATATGCGCTCCTATTTCGTTTCGCTTGAGCCAGGAAACCTCTGTGTAGGACTCAAAAGACTCGTCAATACGCCGACATCAGGTGATGATCATATCAAACACCCACAAGCCGCAAGCGGTCTGCTAAACGTAACGGCCACCCGGGTATTGAGCGATGAGAAGATCGACGAGCAAGCCCGCTCACACTCCAGTGAATCCAACCAGTAACACTACCGTACAGTCCGGTCTGTTCGTCTGATATGTCGCATATCTCGCCTAGGGGTGGTAAACGTCAGAGCCCAATAGCTCGATAAGTCGTGTCGATATGAGGTCTATAACAATTCGAGAAACTACTGGTAACACTTACCAGTAAATCTCAGCAACCCTGGCCAGGGATTTCCGGTTATAGCCAATCGAACACAGCGCAACATCAACTCCCTATACCGGGAGAGACGAATCCCCTCCTATCGCTCATTGCCTCCATGTGATTCGGGACTGTACCCAAAAGCCACCGTTTTGCACGCCCTCTTGGATGTGGTAAGGTGGAAATCAAAGCACAGTGGGAACCACACAAGACTCTATGACGATCTCGGGTCAACAGACTACTCTGTACCAGTGTCACCAGAGAACTGCCATCTGACGTAAGGTATAATACCATCTGGGAGTTCTCGGCGAGTCCGTCCAGTGTACTCAGTCTCTACTGAGCACCCGTATATCTCCTCTGATGTCAAACACTAATGGATATGGGATCATCCATCGCCTATCTGTATGGGTCGAGAAGGTACACGCTAGTCTACTCTGGTATATCGATGCCCCGTCTCGATACACCCACGACTAGGAACTTTGAAGGATGTACTTATGGACTACCATGTCCCCACTAATATGATCCGCATCATAGTCCAGATAGTCAAGTACACATCCTAAGGGCTTTACCAACATGTAACAGAGAGACAATCAGTATACACGTTAAGGTAAAGAGCAACCAGATAGCATACTATCATGTCGAGCAAGAAAGTCCTCCCTATATATGTCCCAGCATCCACTACAATATACATCCTATGTATAGCAATGGCCTCTAGGGCATACATATAACTAACACAAACAGCCAAAATGGATGAGTGCTCAATGCTCATTGGGCGGCGCCCATGACTGAATGCTTCACATTTCATATATGTGGGCGTCAGAGATCAAATAAGTGCTCAGCACTTTGGCATAAAAGAAAAGAGCTAAACAAACAGAGCCTAAATAAGTGCCTAGCACTTCTGAATAAAATAAAAGACTAAGTAGACCAAGCCTCCAAATTGGCTAGGTCTCTGAAGTTTTTCCAGCAGCTGAGCCCGAATGCTCTTGTTGGATCCAAGATAAAAATGATCCTTGAAATTCCGCTAAGTTGATCTTTGTCTCAAATTGGACTAGCGTATCCTTATTCAAAAACAAATTGAACCCCAAATGCTCATATATATTAAAGTTGATCTTAATCTCAAACTAGATTAACGGTCCTTAAATGAAACCAAATCTAAATCTAAAATATACGGATTTGGACTAACCCGTGCCTTACGAGCGACGACATAAACTAGTCTCCGTATACAATCCAGGGGCAACCTAAACAAACAAAACAACACACGACACGAAGTGAATTGCCGGAGCAGGAGAAAGTGGTTATTCCAATGCAGTAACGTAATTAACTATAGGGGCTTGCGCCTGTAGTGAAGAGCGTCCCCACAATAAAAAAACTCTCCTAAAATTAGGGGAATCTGATAAAGTCTGCTACAATGGACGCGTCTGTCCAAACCTCCGATATATGGTGCCATAAATTAACTTGGTGTGGACGGATAAATCCAAATAGTATCTGTCCCCAAATTCAGGCCAGATGTCCCAACGTCTCGGTCCGGTCTTTCTGCGATGAACAGCCCTCTGGCGACTTAAACTTAAAACATTGGTGCAAGAAGGAAGAAATTACACCATGCTCGTGCAACTAAGGGCGGCCAAATAAGTCATTGTATGATGTGTAAGTATCGATGACATGAAATAGTAGAGTGGAAGACCATCCTTCGAATTTCAGTGTGATCCATATAGTCCCTAAGGTTAGCTTTCCTGTTTGGTTGAAGCCTTGTTTGATTATATTACTGGTCGTCAGACCCTTGACGATGTATCTGGTCCTTATCAAGGTCTTCAAAGGTAATAGGTTCACTGCGGAGCCACAACCTAACATGATTCTGTTAACAAGTGTATCCTCGAGCTCTTTGGTAATGAGCAATGGACGATTATAGAGTTTAGTACCGAGCACTAAATCATCTTCAGTAATTTGATATTGAAAACATCCGAGGGATCGGTATTTATGTTAGCCATGTCCATTATGCCATTCTCTATGAATTGTAAAGCCGCGAGAAGAGCTTTACACAGATTGGGTGACAAGCACAAAGAGTCGTACACACTGAGAAGAGACAGTATCTTCTACAAATATGCAAGTATATTGTACTTTACAGCTTCGGAGTGCATTATCTCACTGGGGTTTTGGACCTTCGTTTAGTGAGATGTCGATGGCTGATTGGGGGAAGGAATTACTTCTACCATCCGAGTGCCGGCTTGAGTGATAACATTGGTCTCAGGAGATTCTTCCGGAAAGTGGAGAGATTCGTCGCTTTCCCCAAAAATTACAATTGCGTTATACGAAAAGTATTCCCATTGAATGTCCTCTTCTAGTAATTAAGTCTTGAATGTTTGTAAGTTATGGGAGACTCGAGTGATGAAACCTTCAATGTCTCTTCTCGGCATGACTTTCCTCAGTATTTTGTACTTTGGAGTTCTCTTACGGCGGGGAACATACGTCAAAGCATCTGAAAGAGTAAGAAGCCATTCTTTCGGCATGATAGTCGTCCCTTCCAGGTTTAAAGACGTGAATGTCTGTTGAATGTCTCGTACTGTTGGAGGAGATATTGTTGAAGATGACAATAAACTTGCCGAAGGAGATGTTGCTGATGGTGACGTGGCTGAAGAGGCATTCATCGGGTCGGATTTAGAGGGAAAACGATATCATATGAACAACCTGCTTTCCTTTCTTCAACTTCTTGAGTAACGTTGAATCAATCTTTTCTTCCTTGATTATGTTCTGGACCAATTTCTTGAAGATAAAACTTTGTTGTAGCTCATGCTCTGGCATATGGTAATACTTGCAATATTAACCGTTGTTATGGTGGGGCATTTTCTCGTCCAACGAGCGTGGTGGAGGAAATTAAACCAACTTCATTTCAAGCCTGTGAGAATGCCTTCTAAGTCTTCCTTCGACATATTTTCTGCCTCTGGTGAGAACTTTGGTTGGAACCTGGATGGCTGATTTCGGGATTCAAGGTGTTGTTACTTGACGGAAGTCTCCATTACATATTTTCTTTCCCATAGTTGTAACCCTGATCCTTCTTAGTCTTGTCGGAACTTCGATTCTGACTCTTGAAAGTTTTCTCAGGATGCTTACTCAAATGATTGAGGAAATTCTCGATGTCAGTTGCTTTGGAGGACAGATCTTCAAAAGACAATGGTCGGACCCCTTGCTGATGGATCGCCATTTCTGGTCGAAAATTGTTTATGCACATTCTAACTGCCTTTGATTCCATAATCGGTTAAGGGTAGTTTAGACTTAGATTCCGCCACCGATTGATGAAATATGCAGCCTTCTCATTGTAGGCCTGCTCGGTTCGTGTTAATTCGGTGATCCTATTAACCCGTTGAGTACTATAGATGCGCTGCAGGAAGGCTTCTTGCATTTGCTCCCAACTATGAATAGAGTTAGAAGGTAATCTGTTGTTCCACATGAAGTGGACCAGAAAGAATTTTCACGAATTGAAGAAGAAGAAGAAGCGCGCTATTGCGTGTTGTGTCTTGATATGCAGCTAAGAAGTGAGCGATGTGCTCATGTGGGGAGTCACTTCCGTTGAACTTGGCGAACGAAGGCTGCTTGTAGTGCTATGGGAATGGCACTAAATCTATTTCTGATGGATAGGGTTTCATGTACCCGGCCTCATAGCATACTGAGTTTGCATGAGGTATGCTCTTACGCCTTCTGCTACCATTCTTTTAACGGTATCAATTGATGGTGGTTCGCTTTGTGCCGTCTCATTGAGAGGAGGATTTTGGTCGGCGCTGGAGTGATTTGGCAGAAGTTGCATTCTTAGACGAGTTAATTCTTCCTCTTTTTCTTGTAGAGTCTTTTGAAGTTGTGCTATTTGATTATCAAGAGACGCCTTATTAGTGGCAAACACTTATTCCGCATTAAAAGTATAATTTTCTTTGTCTATGTTGTTTATGTTATAATGAGAATAAACATACTTGGAACTAGATTCATTATCGTTAACAACATTATTCGGTACAAACAATGATCTAGACCGACTTCTAGTTATAGGACCACGAATCGATGCAACATTAGTACTTTCCTTTCGGAGTATATATTTTCTGACTCTTCGATACTAACAGGAAATTCCGTTAAAATATGTGACGTAACCTCCTCCATTCATTTGCAAAGTCATTGCAAAGTCCTTTGTTCCTGGGAAGAAAGCCCGTACCCTGCCATGTTCTGCATCATGATTCTGTACTCATGAGCGATGAGGGGTGCAAGCAGAGTTATCTTCGGCTCGACGCTACTTCGCGAACGATTGCTCACAATAAGTTGAGGAGACAGTGGGTGTCCTGCATAGTTGTCGTGGTGCCATTCTATAGGAACATACCTCGAAGGAGAGGTATGTTGTGATGAGAAGCACGCCTTCGCATGTTTTTGAAGGGGTATCACTGGTTTGATCTCGTTTCTATCTCCCATGGAATTTGTTGGAGAAATCAGATTAGTAGTTGGCGCCTTCTTTTTGTTGATGATGGGCGGTGGTACTGTCTTCACGGTCACTGGTTTGGCCCTTGGAGCGAAAGATGGAGGAAAATCCCTCTTTCCTTAGCGAAAAGGGGGGAAATCTTTGTCGGAGAATGGGCGAACCATCACTTCGCGGAACAACCTTCTTATGGACTGTAGTGCGCAGGGGAGTAAAGATTTTCACCACTCTTTTCCCTTTATCGTGGGAAATTTGGTTGGACACCAAAGTCTGCTTATGGGTAAAGTTGTTGTGTCGGATCAGCGTGGACTTCCTAGCAAAAGTCCAGTTCTTGATGCTATCCAGGTTGGAAAACATGACTTTGACCCTCTTCCTAGCAGGCCTGGAGATGACCGGGATAAATTCATTATCTTCGGCGGTAGAGGCGGTGGTATGCAGTATGTTCGGTTGAATTGGCTGCGCGGAAATGATGGGAGCCCCTATTGTAGCGGACGGAGGGTTGTTGAAGCCTTGTCCTTGCGAGGCAATGGTCATTTCATCCATTAGAACACGTATCACAATGCTACTGATCTCAATTGTGAGAAAAGCCTCTGGAACATCGCTCCGATAGAAGTTCACAGTGTTTGCCATGATCACCTTTATGAAAAGATGAGTAAAAATTAGTAAATGGTAAAAGGGTGAAAACAACATTTATTTATATTTTATTAAAGTTTTAAAAAAATCGTTTTTGGTCAAAGATTCCGTATTTCCAACTCACCTCTTTTTTTATTTTGTTTGTAGTAGGTGGTAGTGAATGGAAAATACGTATTACCGATCTTTGAATAAAAATATACGGATTTATAAGATATTTGCATGAAAAGCAAAGTGTTAGCGCTAATCTCCATAATGGAGTAGAGCGATAATAGTAGATATGCAATAAAATGCCAATCTTTAAGGATGTAATCCAATAAAGTAGGGTTATGATAGATAATTAACTAATCTTTATAATAGAGTAGTGCCTTTAGTAAAGTTATATAAGATAATTAGCCATTCTCTATAATAGAGTAGGGCCTTTAGAAAGGTTGCATAAGATAATTAGCAAATCTCTATAATAGAGTAGGGCTTTTAGTAGAGTTTCATAAATTCGTATGCTTTGACATTGAAATAAATATGAAGGTTGGGTTACGCACTTCCAAAACAATACGTAAATAGTGTTTACGTGTTGTTTTGTTAATTACATCTGTAAAGATAACCCCTGATTAAGAAAAACATACAAAATATAAGCAAATATAACAATTAAAGAACTTTTATTATTAATAAAGAGACAAATTCATTATCAATCATGTTCCATTGATTACATGACCAAAATTAAAAAATTGCATTAAATAGAGGTATCAGATCGTCATGAATAATTCCGACGTCCTTACCTTTTTTGTAATGAACAGAAAGAACAATACAAGTATGTATTGGGAGAAAAAAGAATGAAAGAGTGAAGTTTCTTCAATAGAGAATAAAGAGTTCTCCAAAAAGTGTTGTTCACCGCCAAAAGACGAGACCGGGACGTTAGGAGGTCCGGCCTGAATTTTAGGGGCAGATACTATTTGGATTTATCCGTCCACCTCTCCAAAGATGCCAAGTTGATTTATGGCACCGTATATCGGAGGTTTGGACGGATGCGGCCGTTGTAGCGGACTTCGTCAGATTCCCCCTCGTTTGCGAGGGGTTTTGATTATGGAGACGCTCTTCCCTGCAGGCGTAAGCCCCTGCAGTTAATTACGTTACCGCATCGCGATAACCACTTTCTCCTGCTCCGGAAGTTCAGTTCGTGTTATGTGTGTTATTGTTTGTTTAGTTTGCCTGTGGATTGTATATGGAGACTAATTTATGTTGTCGCCCGTAGGGCATGGATTAGTACAAATCCGTATATCTTAGATTTAGGTTTATCTTATTTAAGGATCGTTAATCTGGTTTGAGATTAAGATCGACTCAAATGTATGTAAACAGTTGGGGCTCGGTTGGTTTTTTGGTAAGGATGCCTTAGTCCAATTTGAGACTAAGATCTACTTAACAAGGATTTAGGATCATTTTTGTTTCAGATCCAACAAGAGATCATTTGGGCTCTGTTGTCTTTAGTTTAAGGACATTTCAGTCCATTGTCGCCATTTTTGAGGTGAAGTTCTAGTTTGAGGACATCTCGGTCTATTGATCACCATTTTGAGGTGAGGTTTTAGTTTAAGGACGTCTCGGTCCGTTGATCACCGTTTTGGAGGTGAGATTTTAGTTTAAGGACGTCTCGGTCCGTTATCGCAATTTTGGAGGTGAGGTTTTAGTTTAAGGACGTCTCGGTCCGTTATCGCCATTTTGGAGGTGAGGTTTTAGTTTAAGGACGTCTCGGTCCGTTGATCACCGTTTTGGAGGTGAGGTTTTAGTTTAAGGAAGTCTCAGTTCGTTGATCACAGTTTTGGAGGTGAGGTTTTAGTTTAAGGACATCTCGGTCCGTTGTCCATCTTGCGCGCACGTGTATTTGTTACATGATGGGATTAACAACGATTATTTAGGATGCACCCAATTTAGGGTGCGGTCTGATTTGAGGTGTGCACATCAGTTTGGAAGTGCACCAAAATCTGTTGGTTGTTGGGACCCGCCACCTCTCTAAAGATGTTGAGGAATTACAACGACGTGGATCAGAGGTGTGGAGAGATGTACCCTTGAACCAATTCCCGTATTTGAGCGAAAAAAGAGTTAGTGGTAAACCCGGAAATCATTAGTCATATTTTGAGAATAAGATTTCCTCGGAAAGATGTAGGATGAGTACCGTTTTGGATATCATCAGTTGGAAGATCAATAGTCATATTTGGGACTAAGATCAGTCTGGAAAAACATGAGCACGGAGGCTCGGTCGATTTGGGGATCAAAGAAGTTTTGACCTCAGGAAGACTTAGCCAATTTGTGACTAGGTTTGGGTCTCCATATTTACCCCTGTAGTGCTAGGCATTGATAAATGTAGTACTCACGTGTATCCTGCGTGAGGTATTGAACCGGTGTTAAACACTGAACTTTGGAGGTGCTCCCGTGTGAATCACATGAGGCGTCTCAAAGTGGGTGGTGTTCTTTGGGTTTTATTCCCTTTTTTTACATATAAGTGCTAAGTACTTGGTTCTTATGACGCTCACGTGTGAACACATGAGGCACCCCAAAGTTGGGTACTGCCTTTTGGGTTTTATCCCCTCCTTTTTTATATAAGTGCTAAGCACTTGATTGGAAATCGCTTGCAAAACACGTGACTGCCCTAGGAGGCACTTCTTGTTCTTCTTTTAAGCGCTTGTATGGGAAACACATGTAGTCCTCGTTATAGTGTTTAAACACTAATGAATCATCAGTCTTTCCTTCTGGGTGTTTAGAGACTTTGATCTCATGTTAATGACCCTAAGATTTGGAGGATCTCATGTCTCTTGTTTTATAAGAATTAAATTCTTTTTATAGGGTTAAACCCTATTTTTCAGAGGAATTAAATTTCCATGTGTTTTATAAGAATCAAATTCTTTGAACTCAATTCTTTCCCCTAGGTTTTGAATCTGCATGACAGAATCTCCTCGATGAGAATTAAATTCTCAACTTGTGGGGAGATCTGCTTCTGCAGATCTCAATCAGAGGAAGAACTAAGTTCTTACATGAAGGGTTAAATCCTTAGAGAGGCAAATGAGAGACAATATGATCTCTGAGTTTTGTTTTCTTTTTATCTAGGGCTTCAATGAAACAATTCTTCTTCTGTGAGAATTAAATTTTCTGTTTCTTTTGAAGCTTTTCTTTCTTCTTCTCTCTTTTTTTAAAAGCTTCTGAGGGGGTTCTTTTTTTCTCTCTCTTCCCTTGACACTTGAAGTCTTTGGTTCTTTATATAGTTGAGAGAAGTTTGTTTAATTCTGAGAAAATCTCTAATTGAGAGATCCTAATTGATTTAATTGGTTTCAGAATTGATTTAGGGAATTTTGCCCACCATTGGATCTTTGATCCATATTTTTCTTGTTTTTAATAAGATTGGGGAAATATTTTCCCATATGCATAATCTTATTCTGTAAAAATAGTGAATTTTAATCATCATTGGAATTTTAATCCAAGGGTGCTCAGTTTAACAGAGCACAATCTTTCTTTGTTTAGAAAGATATGGAAAATATTTTCCATCTCATAAGATATTTGATTCACCGACTTTCTGTTTAACAGAGAATTTCCTTCCTCATTAGAAAGCTCTATGCTTAATCACCATTGGATCTTTGATCCAACGATCCCTTATTGAGTAGAATTTAATTCTTCGTTGTGAGGTGCCCTCACGTGTTTAACACGTGAGGTTTATTTAGTTTGTCAGCTGTTTGATTGCAGGGCCTATATGCTTTGCTTATAGGCGCTCACGTGTTTAACACGTGAGGCTTATTTATCCTTGTTTGATTGCAGCGCCTACATGCATTACATATAGGCGTTCACGTGTTTAGCACGTGATGCTTATTTAGCCTGTTAGTTGTTTGATTTGCAGCACCTATATGCATTGTATATAGACGCTCACGTGTTTAACACGTGAGTCTTATTTAGCCTATAGTTTGATTGCTGCACCTATATACTTTGCATATAGGCGCTCACTTGTTTAACATGTGAGGCTTATTAAGCCTGTTAGTTGTTTGATTTGCAGCGCCTACATGCATTGTATATAGGCGCTCACGTGTTTAACACGTGAGTCTTATCTAGCCTATAGTTGTTTGATTTGCAGCGCATATATGCATTGCTTATAGATGCCCACGTGTTTAACACGTGAGAATTTAACAGTAGGGAATTTTCCCTCTTCCCTTTTTTTATAAGGGAACAAATGCCCCCCAGCATTGCTTTCACGTGGGTTGCACGTGAGTGCAACGATGTCTGCCTTTACAACCGTTGGATTGCCTAGAGGAACGGGAAGATGAACCGCTCCCCATCAAGTCTTATAAATGAGAGGGCTTCGCTCTTGTAAGGACCACCGTTTCTTCGTCTTCTTCCTTAGTCTTCTCTTGAGAATTTAATTCTCCTTTCAGAGCTTAGTTCTCTACCCATTGAAATTTCAAAGTTAAATTCTGTCAAAAAGAACTTTATTAGGTAAAGATCTTGAACGACATTTTTCTCTTAGGAACAAGAAACCCACTTCTTTAATTCTTTTTTTCTGGATTTTAAATCCACAGTAAGAGCTTTGCTCTCTTCTAGAACTGATCTCTTAAAGATCCAAAAAGACATAACCTTTTGTGTAGCAAATCCTAATGTCTTCGAAGGTCGGGCTTTTCTCCTCTGATCTTTGAGGATCTATGGAATTTTAATTCCATTTTTCGTTTCCCCATCATGGGGGTTTCTGGAATTTAATTCCACTTCTTAAAAGGAATTTGATTTCTCATTAAAGAGCTTAGCTCTAAAAGATCAAGAAGGCCCTTCGGGAATTTCATTCCTTGGAGTTCTTGAAAATATTTTCATTATAGGGTTTTACCATTATTTGCACAAAATTAAATTTATTGGGTACTTTAACAGAATTCGTTTTTCTTTGAGGATGTCAAGAGTTGTTTAAACTCCAGTGTCTATTTAATGAGAATCCTTTTTTATTCTCGCAATGGTTATCTCGTCTCATCATTGGTGAGCCGTCATATTGATTTTATGGGGACCATTGATTTCGCAGCCAGTGGTCCCTTGAAACAAACACGTCTTTTTTTTTATATTATTTTACTATTTTATTATTTTTTTAAATGGGTTTTTTTTCTTTCCCCTCATTTCAGGAACAATGGCCTCATTTCCCAACTTCCCTTACACTCGCTCAGAAGTCACTTTTCCACAATCGCCATCGGACGAGGAAGTTATGGCGATGATTAGAGCGCATGACAGGGACCATACGAGTCTTCTCTTGTGGGGGACATGGTACGGTCATATCACCAGGGGCCGACGTAGCTTTACCTGTGAAGTGCCGACAGAACCCATCCGCCCAATATCATTGATGGAACGCCTACGGACTGCTTATGCGGTGGAGGCGATTAATTAGACCCCCGCATGCCGGCTTGAGCCGTCGACGATGGGGATACCTAATCAACCTATTATGGTCATTAATATCTTGGGGCGTCGGATATACCAGGGCGAAGCCCGACCCTGGGGGCAGGTGTATAAGGTAGGCATTACCTCGCGCCATCCAATAGGCTACCTTTCCTGGGCTCGATACATTCTCTCCACCTAACGCACACGGTTGCAGAAGGTTGGGTTGTACCAAGCAGTGTATGCGTCGTTATTCAATTATCATGCCCCTCACGTCTGGAGGGTTAAGGCTTTCTTGAACCAATGGAATCTTCCCACAAACACGTTCTTGCTATGGGACCGTGAAGTCTCGATTTCATTGGAAGAGTTTCGTGAAATCTCAGGGTTGCCGATCAGAGGAGAGCATTACAAAGAGTTACAGCCTCCTGATGAGTACGTGTTTGATACGGTACCCGCTATGCTTGATGGCCTGACGACTGAGAACATCGTTCATCATAAGTACCCGAGTCTAATCAAGACCATGGGTATCTTTGAAAAACTGTTCATGACATCGGAAGGGTAAGGTGTCACCTTTGACGCTTTTATTGCTTGCTTTCTTTGCGAGAATGTCTTATCCAAGAAGGCTCCAAAATTCATGAAAATTGAAGGCCCTTTTGGATTCGGGATGAGGAAACTGCCGGTCAAAGAGGAAGACCTGACGCAGTTTTATATTCCCAAATCGTCGGCCATAGCTTTCGATGCGATCGTAGCCCCTGGCATGGATGAAGAAACTTTCTTTATTGGATTTATCAGTCTCTGGCTCAGCTGGTTTGCTATGCCGATGCATCGACGTTTCATGAGAGCCTCCATCTTCTACCCTGCTCACCGCATATCTGAAGGTGCGCGATTAGCTGCTGGTGTTGCGGGATTATCACATTTATATCACGGGTTAAGCGTTTCCGCTAATACTTCGAGCCCGGATGCGGATACCGTGAATTTCTCCCTCCACTACATCACGTCATGGATCGAGATGCACGTGTTAGGAGCATTCACTATGCACCGGCGGACAGATTTTTTTGATTCATATACCTTCCCGCGGATCATGAGTTTGGTTGATGCTTCCGCTATCGATTCGACCCAGTTAGGGGCTCTCCGCATACTACTCAATCCATGCTCGAATGGAGGCGGAATGATTTTTAGCGATCGAGTCCTCTCTGCTCCGGCAGGGCCCGTTCAGCAATTGTTCGATTTATCTAAGGGTGGGGTTGCGAATTTAAAGCCTAAGGAGATTATGCATCTATACTCAATCAGGCCGGGTTATTTGGTGTTCCGCCAGAATGACAATGCTCTCTTCATGCGGTATAATCCTTATCGCTTCACCCAGCAGTTAGGCTACGACCAGGGCGTTCCTCTCGAGGCATTTTTAGTTGAGCCTGCCCTCTCCCTGGAGGTTACTCGTGATGTCATCCACCATTTCATGCGGTTAAACACTGGCTATCTCTTCATGATCCCAGATCCCGACAACCTTCCGAGGCCTGTGGGGTCCTTCAAGAGTTGGTATCGCCATCGAGTCGGCCCCGTCATTGCAGAGGAGAGACGGGTGATTTTCGAGTGTAGAGCTCCCCTTCCGATTCAGGTCACCAGCGCCTCATTGCGGCCGCGGTCGGTGGTTCGCCCTCCTCTAAGGGATAGCGATTCGGTGCTTATCCCTAAAGCCACAGAAGTAGAATCAGCCCCTTGCACTGCTGGTATGCCAGTGCGTACTAGAGCCGCGGAAGAAGTTTCTGATGAAGTACTCGCGGTGGCATCACCAAAGGGTGATACTGAAGGTGAAGTTGGGCAACGCCGTGCCAAATCACCAAAGGGGATGAAGCGCTCCTCCGCTAGCGTGAGCACAGGCTCCAAAAGGAGAAGGAAATCGGTCGCCGGCCTACTCGACACTTTTCTTGAATCCGAGCCCTTTATTCAGGACGAGCCGATATCTATCCAGGAGCCGGACGACGGTCTTCTCTTTCCTGGTTCGTCTACCGAGGAGGCCGCGCAGTTGGCCGAGGGTTTAAGGCACTCACAAGATGAGACTGAAAACGTGTGCATCCCGAAGAAAGCCTCCCCCTCGTTGTATTCAACGACGTTGACCCATCATTACATAGGGTACACATGGGTCCTCTGTTAATGGAAGAAGAACGGGCTCTCAAACATCTCATCTCGGTTGTTTCTTAAGACGAGCTTGCACTGAAGACGGGCATCCATTCACTTGCGATTGAAACCCGGCGAGCGCATTTGATCAGAAAAGAACAACGGCTCTAAAAAGACATACTTCAGGCTTCTTGGCATATTGGTATGCGTATTTTTCGTGTTTTTCTTTTGGCGAGTAATTTGTATTACTTTCACGTCTCCTTATCTTTGCAAAAAACATTGCAGGGACTTCTGCAGCGGAAATGGATTTGAGCCCAGATCGAGCCATGGTTGCGGATTCTACGAATATCTCCCGTGACGCACCGGAGGGTGTAGAGGAGATTACTGAAGCTGCTACCTTTGCTATGGAGCTCCCGGTGGTGGCTTCTGTCCCTTCAGCGTCTACTCCTCTGGCAGAGGTGGTCTTGCCGGCCATAGATCCCATGGATATCTCTAGTGACACACCGGAGGGTGTAGAAGAGATTGTTGAAACTGTTATCCCCGCCTTGGGGCCTTCCGCGGCGGTTTTCGTCCCCTTTTTGGAGACTGCCATGCCAGCTATAAATTTCACAAATATCCTCAGTGATGCACCTGAGGGTGTAGAGGAGGCTGCCGAAGCTGTTATACCCCCAGTTCAGGGCGGGCGAAGTATCGAAGGTAATCTTCTATATATACACATTTTGTTTAACGATCCCTCGGTTATCTGAACTTTTCCTTTCCTCAGAATTGCGGGAGCTGGCGGCTTCCATCATGGACCTTTCTGTTAGTGTATATGACCTAGAGGGCATTATTGTATCATACTAGTTTGTATATTACTTAATGGAAGCTTGGGATATTCACAGTTGTATAGACAGTCTTGCTCAAAATGGTAATATGCTACTTGATTTGTTTCTACTTCAATATGTGCATATGTTTCTTTTAGCATATCGCTTATACATATTAGTGGAGCCCTTAGGATCTTTGCTTGATTACCAGCGTTGTGATGGCAGTCACACTAGTGGGGGCTGGGTAATCCACAAACACATCCTTATACAGGTCCCTAGTCGTAGGATTATCGAGACGGAGCATCGATACTCCGGAGTAGACTAGAGTATACACATCTCATCCCAGCAGGGGAGATGGTCTGTCCTACAACCATTAGTACGTCGTACTGGAGATAGTATGCGGGTGCTCGTTAGGTTACGAGTACACTGGACAAGACTCATCGGGAACTATGGTTGGTACTATACCTATCGTGGGATAACAGTTCTCAGGTGACAGGAGTACAGCTTAGTCCGTCAACTTGACACTGCTACTTCGCCTCGAGTGTGTTCCCACTGTACTTTGATTACTACCCTACCACGGCTCAAAGGAGTCGTGCAAACAGGTAGTAGTTGGGTGCAGTCCCGAAGCACTTGGAGGCAGTAGCGGTTAGACAGGATTTGTCTCTCCCGGTATTGGGGGTTGATATCGCACTGTGTCTAGGAGAGCCATTACACAAAGTCCCTGGCCAGGGCAAGCGAGATTTACTAGTAGTGTTTCCAGTAGTTTCTCAGGGTGTTCTGGGCTACACTCCGGCATGACTTGTACCGCTATTAGGGGTCTGACGTTTATCCCCCTAGGCCCGACATGCGATACTCTTAGACGAACAGACCGGACTGTACGTAGATTGTCACATTCAGGCTCAGTAGGAGTTCAGATGGGTTTACCTCATCGGCCTTCTTATCGACATCTACCTGGGGACCATTACGTACAGCTAGTGCCTCTTGCGGTCTGTGGTTAAACCCACTGCCAGCGTAGTGTTGAGTCTTTAGAGTCCCATACAGAGAGTTTCCCTGCACTGAGCAAAAGGTGTAGAGGCTGTATGGTTTTACGGCAGGGCTATGATAACATACGTGCACTTGTGAGCGTATGATGTTCGGGCGGACAATACTAGTGGGCTTTGGTTTAAGCCGGATCCTAGTATTGTATTGATGGATTAGTTTTGTCTTCTAGTATTCGTGTTCTACAGAATGCGGATGCGGGTGTGTATGCACGGATGTGAGGAGCGATGAAGGAGGTGCCTCATTAGGGTTTTGACCATTGACTTGGTCAAAACCATTATGAGGTGAAGAAAATGTTTACTAATCTTTTTAATGATAATTATGTTATGGCTAATTGGTTTGACCATTTGACCATGCTTGACCATTTGACCTTGTTGACTATTGTTGACTTAGATATTTTGTGAGCACTAGACTCTTCTTTTGGCTTGGATTTAACTTGACATGATAATGGTCAAATCAATTGTAACCATCACAATTTTCATGATAAAATATTGGTAATTATTTTTCTTTTGGATAATTATCTCATTTGCTTTCTCTCTCATCAAAAGAGAGCTCCCATAGTTGCTCCTTCTTCTTCCTCACTAGCATTTCCTAATAGTCTCATGTGTTGAGCAAATTAGGTTCTAAAAGGCAAACAAATCCATCATCTTCTTCTGCATCACCTAGGACATCAAGCATAGCGAACTTGTAGCCCTAGTTACCTCGGCTTGAGGTAGAGCTCGGACTATAGACTCTCGGGTGGATCGTTTTCGACTCTAGGAGGCCGCGGAGATGACCAAGATCCGGATCGATCCTCAGAGCTCACATGGACGTGGAGGACAGCGGAGAAAAGAACTGACGGACTAGTTTCGTGTGGTATAATCTTTACAACACAGTAGATTAAACCTCTTGTAGTTCGTTAGTAATGGTTTGGCAAAGATCCTTTAGCGTTAGTCTATGTTGCTATGTAAAAAAGTTTTGATTTTTACTTGTTCCACCTCCTCGCTAGCTTGTGGGGTGAGCGACATGGACTTACAGTGGTATCTGAGCCTCGCTAAACCATTACTAACTTTTTAGCAAAGTGTTAGAAATTCGATCGCCGGAAAAATCGCAAAACACGAACTAAAAATGCACTTTTCTGTCATTTTTAAAAACTGGTCCAAAATTTTTTCCAGGGACCTTAAAAATACGTGCAGGCTTTTTTAGGGACACCCAAGAAAAACGAGATCGTGAATCGGTCAGACCGCCGTGGAAGCACGGCGAAACCAAGCATTTCGCCGTGGATCCGCGGGCGAGTCGACTTCGAGTCAACTCGTTTTTCATGCAGAGTGTCCAGCATGGTGTCTTGTGATTTTTCTGATATTTTTTTTCTAACCAGATTGTTTGAGTGCTGTGTTGTACTTAGGGTAGATTCAAATCTGGTAATCGATCGAAATTCTAAGTACTTTAGCTAATCGGATCTTCTGTGATGTGATATATATACTGAACGTCTACTAATCGCTATACGTCAATTAGTGAGGGTTGTACATATCTGTGATCTGTGATGTTGGATTGTGTATATGAACTTGTTGGATTGTCGTGATGAATAGCCAGGGATGTGAGATGAGGGTTTTCATTTTTCATTCAATGTAAAATTTGTAATTTGATGTAATATTATTTTATGGCCGCACATCCGAGTTGAGGTTGTAGCCACCATTGTATATTATTTCTTTTACTGTTTTTGCTTCTAGGATAGACCCAAGGTGGGGTGCACAAACTACCGGGTACTTTGAAGTGCTAAGTGGCCTACTCACGTTGTTGAGGGAGACTGCTTCACTTCGGGTACTTGGCGGGTAGTTTGCCGCACCCGTAGGGGTCTAGGGTGGGATTTAGCAATTCATCGCGACCGTGTAATCCGTCTTTCGTTGCAGGCTCAAACGAAGCGCGGATTCCTAGCATATCCAATGTGTTCATCTGTGATCTGGAATGGCTATCATTGCATCTGACGAATGTATATATCTATATATGATATCTAGTAGGCATTGCTTATGTTTTACATCCGCGCTAGTCCAGCCCCCGCTCTGTCATTAGTTAAGTAACCTAACGGGTGATGACGGGGCCCAGTGGCGAATGCGGATGGCATAAGCGTATGCATATTTTCGTTATTTTCTGCAATGGTAGGATTAATTGATGGGACGAATTAAATTAATGCAAAGAAAACAAACCAAAGCTGAATCATTGGAACAATTTGAAAACCACTCGATTTTTTCTAAACAGAAAACTTTTAAAAACGCAGAGCTTAAACCGCTCCTTTTAAAAGCTATCAAGGTTCTTTCGATTATGTCAAGTTCACTACGTTCACGGTTTCGCTAAAACCATTCGTAGCCCTCCGTCATTTCATATGTATATTCAATAGTATTCAGGCTATGTTTGTTGACCTTCGTCAAGGTATAGTGATTGGTAGCTGTTGGGTGTTCATATGTAGCATAGATAGATGCGTTGGTTTGGGACAGTCGTATTACCTTGTTGACCTTCGTCAAGGGTATATACGGGTGGGTTCAAATTAACCTGGACAATGATGGGTAGAACTTGACATGTGACTTATGATTTGTCGACCTTCGTCAAGGTCATAAGAGCATGGGGAAAAAAATCCACATCGGGAGTTTCTAAGGAAATTTAAACTTGCTAGTGTTGCATACCATTTGGAGTTTGATAATGTTGGTAGGATTCCTTCAGTATTATCACACAATGATATTTGGATCCCGATCCTACTGTGAGTATCCGCTACTCCTCGGGAGATTTTTTCACATAACGATCAATGCTATAAACTAAGTAGGTGTCTAGAACAGTGTTAGCGGGGCTATGCCTCCAGGAAAAAGAGGTTATTAATTAAGGAACTTCGTGAAAGCGTCGTAAAATCTCCCTCGAAGTACCGACACTAGCCTGGATGAACGGTTAAGCAAGAATTGTACGGTGAGACTAATCCTCACTAATTCTTCTTTTATGGTTTGAGAAAGGATTCGAGAAACAGTGGGAGCCATCATGTTTAGATAAATTAAAAACCAATCTAAACTTGCAAGAGCATCATGCTAAGTGTTTTCTTCTCTCTCTTATAATTGCAGCGACCCAGTGACCAGACATAGGTTACATCTAGATAATAAAATGACTGAATCTGACTGTTATGACTGGCAAAGGTCTGTCCAGATGCCCATTACCCATGACAAACTGGGACACCTCTTCACAAATCAAACACTTGCCGTCTCAGGACCAGTTTCCATCGTTACAGATACTGAAATCCGTAAGACATCGGAAAAAGACTGTGCGAATGCCAAGTGCCACGTGTTGGCCTCAGTTGATAGTGCATACCAGAGGCAGCACGAGAAGATGGATTTAGTTTCTGTCTACCTCCATAACAAATATTTATATGGAGAGCAATCTCGTATCGCAAAATATGAGACCTCGAACGAATTGCTTCAAGCGAGGTTAGCTTTCGGGTCATCTGTTCATATAAGAAAACTGCATTCTAATACCGCCCATTCATTATCTATTTGTTTTATTTATCGGTATTATTAACCAGTGTCTACTCAGTATTATAGATTACAGGTATCCATGACAAAATACTGGAACTGCATCCAAAAGCACGGATATATCACTTGAGGGAAGACACTGCGACCAGAAACGCAAACCGACCAATACTTCAGGAGTTCCTTTACGCAACAAGTTATGTACACATTTTTTTTATCTAAATGGTCCAACACAACAAGTGTGTACACAAGACTTTTAAGCACATGTGGATATGATTTTATATGCATTCAAGGAGATGATTTTATATGCATATGATTTTATATGCATTCAAGACTAAAAAGCATGTGTTCAAATCAAAAGGAATCAAACAAATCAGCATGAGCCATAATGGGGCAGCCATGAATCAAGCCACATGTGGGAATGGAGTAATGAGCATTTAATGATGAAGATTATGTGTGTGATTTAAAGATTCAAATTTCCTTCCAAAACTGAGTGCAAATCAAATTCAAATAGACAAATCAGCATGACCATGATGGGGAAGACAAGAATCAAGTCACAAATGAACATGAAGTAATGAGCATTCAATGCTAAAGATTTTGTGTTGATTTAAAAATTCGAATTTCCCTCCATTCTTTGGAGCCTATAAATACAGACCATGGGGCAAAGGTTCAAAGATCATTCTTTAGTCATTCTTTAGTCTTGGATTGTTATTCTTTGTCCAAGTTTTCTATTCTCCTTTCCTGTAAATAGCTTAGTCCCCTTGAGTTCTTAACCTTCTCTTGATCCTTCAACCACTTCAATGAGCTTGAAAGTTTAAGGGTTGGTTATTGATCTCAAGGGGTTGTATCATTCTTGAAGTTTAATAAAGTGTTCTTTTGTGCTTCCTTCACCATGAGTTCTTTGCCCTCTCTTGATCTTGCAATCTCTTTATTGAGCTTGCAAGTTTAAGTTTGGGTTATTGAACCCATGTCTTGCAATATGTTCTTTGGTTCCTAATCTTTTACTTACTTGCATTTTATTCTTGCTCTTTTAATTCTCGCACTTAAATTCCATGCACTTTAATTACTTGCTTGTAATCTTTTCTTCTCTTTATTCTTCTCTTTTTGGTTTGTTTTGTGAATGGTGTGAATATTATTGTTAGGAAAAGAGAAAGATTTTGTAAGTTAACATTTCGTTCCTCATTTCCTTTTCCCATCTTTTCCATTTGAAACTCCGCCCAAACCCTACGCAAGCGCTCCGTTAGGCACCCTACCCTACCAAGGTAAAGGTGATTCCTAACTGTGACCGGTTGCATTCGGTTTGGCCGGAGGCGAAAGCAAGAGACAAGAACGGACGGAAAAGGGTCAATAAGCCGGATTCCACGAATACCGTGCTTAAATACCCTAATCCACGTTGTTTCCGATTGCTCTAGCTTCATTGGTTGAGTTCGGCTCAATGTACTTGAATACGGAATCCATTAACTTACACTATCCTATCGTTTCCTAACAAGCCTTATACTTGAATATAACACATAGGTTAGATAACGAACAAATCCGCCACGCGCATTAACTCGTTAAAACAAGAACTTAAAACGCTCCGTCTCCCTGTGGATCGACCCATGCTCATCGCGGCTAGCTGCAAAGCGACACCGTCCTGATCGCGGTTAAACTTTAGAACTTTTGAATATCCGACACGCTTTTGGCGTGCGATCAAATGGCACCGTTGCCGGGGAGGCGGTAACGTTTTTAGTTTTTGTTATTTCGGGTTAATCTTGTGAATATCCATCTAACACTTTTTCAAAACAAACTAAAAATCTCAAAATTTTCAAAACCAAAAAAAAAAACTAACATTTTTAACTCTTTTTTTTTTGCTCTCTGGATTTTATACCTGCTAGCACTCTGTAACTAAAATAAAAAGATAAATAATACCAGTGTGGCATTAGTGGAATACTGAGACTACTGTTGAAATTTGGAGCCCTACCTCATCAAGTTGGTCGGCGACATCATCACCAAAACCGGCGACGCCGGCCCGTTCACCACCTTTTACCTCCAATTTCTCCTCTGTTCTCCAGTGTTCTATTTTTGTCCTATTTGTATTGTTTGTTTTTTATAATTTTTAGTGTGCAGGTATTTGGGCATTCGTATCGCTTTTTCGTAATAATAATCTGTTTTTCCGACATTTGTAGATTTTGCGGAATTGCGAACGGCGATTATGGGGAGCAAAATGTACGTTCGAAGCTAGGGTGATTACGAAGTACAGTGCCAAAGATCCGGGTAGTTTGACCCGCTCAAGCGAGCTTTTCAAGCTACTTGGATTCGTTTCAACGGGGGTTTCTTAACCCACAACTTAACGGTACGTACTTTACTAACACCTTCTTCTCAAATCCGACGCTTCCAATATAAAATATTTGCAGGATTCTTTGCAAGTTCGCTAGCAAACGCCAAAAATTGACTAACCCGTATTTGTTGCAGTGCAGAGCTTAAACTAAAAAAACGATTGTTTGATTCTTTGAATAAATTTTTTTTCATTGAATTGCGCATTGCATATATTAATATGGACTTAAGGGCAAGCGAACCCCACAACATACGGTAAACGATTTCATCACCTTTTCCATGGCCCACAAATCACGAACTTGAGCATAACGTTTACCCGCACAAATTTTAAAAGAAATTAGACTTTAAGCCTTAAGGACTTCGCGCTCACTAGGAGAGGTTAATTGTGTTTAGAACACCGCTTAACGGTATATTGTTTACGGGGTGTCTAGGAAAGTGTTAACGGCAAAACCGCCAAAAGAGAAAGGGCTATTTAATTAAGGACCTTCGCGAATGCGTCGGAAAACCTCCCCTTATCTCTGCACTTACCTGGCCTCGTGACCAGTATATCTTGAGCCCTTTTCTTGACACAGTTTTACTTCGACAATCAAGTTCTTGAGAAGGTCTAGTTGACCTAGGTGAACCCTAGAACGATTAGGTGTGTGGTATTTTTGTGTCGTGATTGTTTTTGGTCCAGATTCTTTTTGTGTGTATATTTCATTCTTTTGTTAATAACTGACAAAAAATAAAAAATAAATAAAAAATCACATTCTTTTTCCCCTCCTTTTCTCTTCCTTTCTTTCTTTCTCTCTTCGTAACATGGGTACCCCACCTCGAAAAACTCTTGCCGAACTTTGGTACCCACAACCAGACATAACTTCCTACGGTTCTTGCTTTGGCCGAACGTCGAACGACCCCTCCATGCCTAAAATTTCATTGAAAGATCGCATAGACGCGTCTAGGATAAACACTTGCACTCCACAATCCACTTTGTATCAACCGTTTCAACCTTCACCACCCTCTTATGTTGATACCCCTTTTGCGAGTCGTCCATTGTCCATCGCTGAACGTATTGAACAATCTCGTAGCCGATCTTTCACTCCTTTCACCACTTCCAATTGTTTTGATCAACAATTCCATTCACCTTCGTATCCAAATGTTGATCATCACCCTGTCCAACCATTCAATTCCTACGAGTCCTATCCAATTTTTGCACCTGCCCTAGACATTGCTTCTGAACAGCCTTTTGGGAGTTTCCAGTATCAAAACAACTTCAAATCTTTTACTGAAACCCCTTCACAACCTAAGTCTAGTCTAGAACAGTCGTTGGAAGACTTTAGGGTAGCGTCATGCCAACAGATGATGGATTTGAATGCTTCCATGGCTTCCCTCATACAACCTAGTGACCCGGTAGCTAGTTTCCAACTAGCTCCAAATTTTCAAATGTATGAAGAGGCAGTTGGACAGGTTGAGAATTTGAGTGGAGAGAGTGAGTTGTATACCCTTCCAAATCGAACCTACCCGTTTCAACTTGAATCACACGACTCCGGTTTTGAATGTCTATCTAATGTTCCAAACGATTCACCAATTGAAGATAGAAGGGTGAATGAGTTGTGCGACTTTGTAGTATTTGATTTACCTGATTGTGAAGGGTCCGTTCCAAGTGAAACCAGTCCTAAACCTTTTGACCTCTACACCTCCATCTTAGAACCAGAATTGATTGAAGTCCATGCTTTTGATGAGGTGTCTGAGAATATTGATTTTCACTTAATTGAGGATATTGACGCTGGGAATATTTTGGATGATGAACCTGTAGATTTGGATGAGTTTTTCTCTCCAATTCATCACCCCGAGTCATTAACCGTTTTTCCCAAACTTTATATGCGTCTTGATTTTGATGAAATATGCAAGGATAGGGTTAACTTTGAGGAGAATTTTGAGGATATTTTTTAGGATGAAACAGTTCTAGATGATGAGTCGGATTTTCCAATTCATCCTATCTCTTTCATTTACTGTGTACAACCTTCTGAACCTGTAACCGATAACCTTCCTCAAGCACTCCCCTCCATCCTTTCCATCGTTCCGACCGCGCAAGAAACCGTATCACTTTCATTTCTTGTGTCTGGTTTACCAAGTTCGGCGTACCCATTTCTCACGAATCTTGAGGGATTTGACCCCATTTCTCGACGGGTTAATACATTAGCACAAACGCTTCTTACACATCGATCATTACAAATTGTGCTAATTTATTCACTCCATTTTCACCCTCAAGTTCGTATTCCATTTCTTTCTCCCTTCCGCCAATCTCCTCCTCCACCGAGACCGTATACCACTTCTACCTCCATACAGTCTCGCGTATTCTCCATTTCTTTCCTCACTGTATTCTTTCACCAACCTGCACATAATAGCGATAAGATTTTTGAATGGTTGGTGCTCACTTTTGGCCTGTGTAAGGCCTTGTATAGATTGATACTGTTCTCTTTCCCCCCTAATCCTGAACTTCAACGCTTAACAGTGGAAACACTGTTTTACTTGAGTTTGGGGGGAACCTTTTGGTGTACATATTTTTTGGTTTTTATTTTTGTATAGAATTTGTTTTTGGGGAGGCACCAACAATTTTGACCCTCTTAGTGTAGCCTGACAGTGAGGGCACTGTCAAGTTTAAGTTTGGGGGTGTGCTCGGTAAGCTTTCTACCTTCGCATTCATTTGTATATTCAGCATTTGCATACTTACTTAAAAACCCATAAAAATCAGAAAATCTGTCGTCAAGTTAGCTAGTGGGAGAACTTAGATTCAATATTTCGACGGTTTTGTTTAATAAGATAGGAACAACTAAATCCTATTTTTAGATTTTGAAAACCTGAAAAATAACTCTCCTTTGAAGTTAACTAATGCTGATATATGTCTTTATATCACACTACACGTGTCGTGAGTTTTGAGAATTAGATGACAAGTCTGAATTTTTTTTTTGATAAACTATTTTCTGAGGATCAAATAGGTTTGTTCTGAAATAAGTAATATCAAGACTAGTTTATAAAGAGAGGTGGATATGAAGGGATATTATTGACGCCTTAATTGGAACTAATTCTGAAGAATAACCCATCTGAATCTTGATTGGAATGATTACACACCTAATCCACTAAATACGTCTTATATCCAAAAAAATAATTGAACTACCGGTTATATCTCCGTTCGCATTAAATCATCATTGTCTTTTGTTTTTGGGCCTAGGTAACTTGAGTAATTAAGTCCGCTGGGGTGTCTCTACACCTAATGCCCTAAAATCAATTGGTTTGGGATCATTGGCCCAAAGCTCGCTAAGAAGCCTAAAAAGTCCAGATTAAAACAAAGTCAAGCAAGTGTTCTCTCCGAGTTAAAATTCCTAACTGTTCTTTGTGTGAGAATAATCTTGACAAAAGGCAGGTTTTTATAAAAAAGTATTTCTAGCGGAGATATGGAGGTTTTATTCTATGATAAAGACTATTGCACGTTCACAAAGGTGTGTATGAAATGAAAACAAGAAAAAGGTGGAGTGAAAAATAAGACCTAGTTTCCTGTTAAGGAAGATAGAAATTCTGAATTTGAAACCTTACTGGAAAACGAAACTTGAGAAATACTTAACTCTTTATAAAACTTATGTGATCCTTTTTAAATCTTTATCTGGGCTTTATTTTGTGACATAATGATTTTTCGATCCTTTTGAAACTTAACGACACTATTTGCACTACACGTAAAGACATATAAAATCTTAAGTTAAAAGAGAAGTGAGGTGTGAAAAATAAAGGTTCGATAGTTCTAAATTTAGGATAATAGAATTGTTATCTTTTAAACAAAACCTTAGGGTTTGAATCATAGTCATTTCGCAAAACTAGATTGACGGGATTTTGTGGGTAGTATCCGCTGAAAACCCTCAGGAGACAACACTCCTCCTACTAGGGACACCTAGAGGTTTAACGGCTTGTTGCACACGCTCAGTGCAATCGCGTTCCCTGCGAAAGTGTGGTTAGGATTTTCTTTTGTGAATAAATGGTTTTGCTCGGGACGAGCAAAAGATAAGTTTGGGGGTATTTGTTCATATCAGAAAACTGCATTCTAATACCGCCCATTCATTATCTATTTGTTGTATTTATTGGTATTATTAACCAGTGTCTACTCAGTATTACAGATTACAGGTATCCATGACAAAATACTGGAACTGCATCCAAAAGCACGGATATATCACTTGAGGGAAGACACTGCGACCAGAAACGCAAACCGACCAATACTTCAGGAGTTCCTTTACGCAACAAGTTGTGTACACATTTTTTTATCTAAATGGTCCAACACAACAAGTGTGTACACAAGACTTTTAAGCACATGTAGATATGATTTTATATGCATTCAAGGATATGATTTTATATGCATATGATTTTATATGCATTCAAGACTAAAAAGCATGTGTTCAAATCAAAAGAAATCAAACAAATCAGCATGAGCCATAATGGGGCAGCCATGAATCAAGCCATATGTGGGAATGGAGTAATGAGCATTTAATGATGAAGATTATGTGTGTGATTTAAAGATTCAAATTTCCTTCCAAAACTGAGTGCAAATCAAATTCAAATAGACAAATCAGCATGGACTATGATGGGGAAGACAAGAATCAAGTCACAAATGAACATGAAGTAATGAGCATTCAATGCTAAAGATTTTGTGTTGATTTAAAAATTCGAATTTCCCTCCATTCTTTGGAGCCTATAAATACAGACCATGGGGCAAAGGTTCAAAGATCATTCTTTAGTCATTCTTTAGTCTTGGATTGTCATTCTTTGTCCAAGTTTTCTATTCTCCTTTCATGTAAATAGCTTAGTCCTCTTGAGTTCTTAACCTTCTCTTGATCCTTCAACCTCTTCATTGAGCTTGAAAGTTTAAGGGTTGGTTATTGATCTCAAGGGGTTGTATCATTCTTGAAGTTTAATAAAGTGTTCTTTTGTGCTTCCTTCACCATGAGTTCTTTGCCCTCTCTTGATCTTGCAATCTCTTTATTGAGCTTGCAAGTTTAAGTTTGGGTTATTGAACCCATGTCTTGCAATATGTTCTTTGGTTCCTAATCTTTTACTTACTTGCATTTTATTCTTGCTCTTTTAATTCTCGCACTTAAATTCCATGCACTTTAATTACTTGCTTGTAATCTTTTCTTCTCTTTATTCTTCTCTTTTTGGTTTGTTTTGTGAATGGTGTGAATATTATTGTTAGGAAAAGAGAAAGATTTTGTAAGTTAACATTTCGTTCCTCATTTCCTTTTCCCGTCTTTTCCATTTGAAACTCCGCCCAAACCCTACGCAAGCGCTCCGTTAGGCACCCTACCCTACCAAGGTAAAGGTGATTCCTAACTGTGACCGGTTGCATTCGGTTTGGCCGGAGGCGAAAGCAAGAGACAAGAACGGACGGACAAGGGTCAATAAGCCGGATTCCACGAATACCGTGCTTAAATACCCTAATCCACGTTGTTTCCGATTGCTCTAGCTTCATTGGTTGAGTTCGGCTCAATGTACTTGAATACGGAATCCATTAACTTACACTATCCTATCGTTTCCTAACAAGCCTTATACTTGAATATAACACATAGGTTAGATAACGAACAAATCCGCCACGTGCATTAACTCGTTAAAACAAGAACTTAAAATGCTCCGTCTCCCTGTGGATCGACCCGTGCTCATCGCGGCTAGCTGCAAAGCGACACCGTCCTGATCGCGGTTAAACTTTAGAACTTTTGAATATCCGACACGCTTTTGGCGTGCGATCATCATCTATAGGGGACAACGTCCTTACAGAGACTAGCTATTTTGATGAGCTCACGGACCTGAAGACCACGTTGAAGAACGGGTCAAATACTGACCTGATTCTACAGTCTCTGCCCTCTACTACACCCTGAAGGAAACCAGGGAAGTAGAATGAAAAGGAAGGGCAAAAGTTTTGGGAATAGATATAGGGAAGGATGGACGTCCCTATTTACGGAAAAGAACATTGGCAGAAGGATTGCAGGGCTTTGAAAGCCAGTAGCCAGGATTCGAAGCATGTTGTGGCTTCGGCTTCGGATGTGTTTGTAATAGAAAACTGTAAGTCAATTAACTCTACTTCCAGGGTACTAGATACCGGATCAGGATCTCACATCTGTAATTCATTACAGGGTTTGAGAAACCGTAGAGTTATCAGGTTAGGTGATATGACTCTCAGGGTTGCTAACGGAATGAGCGTGGACGTTGAATCCGTAGGGGAATATCACCTTGGATTGACAAGTGGGCAGATATTGATTCTACGTAACTGTTTATATGTACCTAGTCTAGCTTGTAATATCATATCTGTATCCTTACTTTCTAAGGGAGGATATGATTTTAGTTTTGTAAGCGATGTGGTCCACATCCATCAAAATCAAGTTCTGATTGGATCAGGTACATTAGAAAACGGAATATATGTATTAAATCAAGCTCGAGTTTTCAGTGTCCAGAACACACTTAAAAGAAAGTATCCGGAAACAAATCAGGATTTCTTATGGTATTGTAGACTGGGTCACATCAATGAGACACGGTTAACGAAGTTACATAAAGAGGGATATTTGAATCCGTTCGAGTATCAGTCTTATACTACTTGTGAATCCTGTCTCATGGGAAAGATGACAAAAACTCCATTCACTGGACATGGAGTAAGAGCGAGCGAGCTCTTGGGACTCGTACACAGCGACGTGTGTGGTCCAATGTCTACACATGCGCGAAGTGGTTATTCATACTTCATTACTTTTACGGATGATTTCTCTAGGTATGGATATGTCTTCCTGATGAAGCATAAATCCGAGGCCTTTGAGAAATTCCGGGAATACAAGAATGAAGTGGAAAAACAAACAGGCAAAAGTATCAAGACACTGAGATCTGATCGAGGTGGTGAATACTTGAGTGCCGAGTTTCTGGGCTACTTAAAAGAGAATGGAATTCTCTCTCAGCTTACTCCTCCATACACACACAATGGTGTATCGGAAAGGCGGAATCGAACCCTATTAGATATGGTTCGTTCCATGATGAGTAAGGCTGAGTTACCGCGATCTTTCTGGGGTTATGCACTAGAAACAGCTGCATATCTTTTGAACAAGATTCCAACCAAGACTGTGCCTACCACACCATATCAGATATGGAGTAGGAAGTGTTCCCCTCCGAACGGCGGCCCGGACTTCGCGTCCATTGCCTGAGGTTCGGGGCAGATGCTATTTGGTTTTATCCGTCTATCTCTTCGAAGATGCCAAGTTGATTTATGGCACCGTGTATCGGAGGTTTAGACGGATGCGGCCGATATAGCAGACTTCATCAGATTCCCCCTCAGGGTGAGGGGTTTTTGATTGTGGGGACGCTCTTCCCTGCAGGCGCAAGCCCCTGCAGTTAATTACGCTACCGCATCGCGGTAACAACTTTCTCCTTCTCCAGAATTTCACTTCGTGTCGTGTGTGTTTGTTTTGCTTGTGGTTGCCCGTAGATTGTATACGGAGACTGAGTGATGTCGTCACCCGTAGGACGTGGATTAGTCCAAATCCGTATTTAGTTAGATTTGGGTTTGGTGTTTTTAGTTTAGGGATGCATTAGCCGCGTTGCGGCTAAGACCAACTTAAACGTTCGTTAAGGATACGTTAGTCCTGTTTTAGACTACGATCGACCTGACATAGCGATTGATTTAATTATCTGGTTGTCGGGACTCGTCACCTCTCCGACGTCGTTGAGGGATTACAACGACAGGTGTCTGAGGAGTTCAGAGATGTACCCTTGAACCAAAGTTGATTTGGAGTTTCATTGTTTATTTAAAGATCTAAGGACACGTTAACCGTATTTGGGGTTAAGATCAACTTAGACGGGACCGTTTAGATCCGACAAGAGAGCATTTGGGCTCTATTGTGCCAATTTAAGGACGTGGCGGTCCATTGCCAGTTTCAGGGACGTGGTGGTCCATTATTAGTTTAGGGACGTTTCGGTCCGTCGCCAGTTTAAGGACGTAGTGGTCCATCGCCAGTTTAGGGACGTGGTGGTCCATTATTAGTTTAGGGACATTTCGGTCCGTCGCCAGTTTAAGGACGTAGTGGTCCATATTCCAGTTTAGGGACATAGTGGTCCATCGCCAGTTTAGGGACGTGGTGGTCCAACATTAGTTTAGGGACGTTTCGGTCTGATATTAGTTTAGGGACGTTTCGGTCCGATATTAGTTTAGGGACGTTTCGGTCCGTTGAGATAAGTGGTCGTTGGGACCCGTCACCTCTTTGACGTCGTTGAGGGATTACAACGAGGGATGTCAAACGAGTTCGGAGATGTACCCTCGAACCGGTCGTGAATTGGTTTATGAGAGCCATTTTGCTCAGTCAACTTAATTTTAAGGACTTACAGCCAGGCTTGGGTTAAGTCCAATTTTTATTTATTTTAGGCTTTGCCTGACTGAAAGAATCAATCCAAATAGGTCTCTGCCTCTTTTTTATTCTTGCAGTTTGATTTGGGCCAGGCCCTCAAGAATTTCCAAACAGGGCTCTGCCCTTTTATTATTTTTTTTTGTGATTTGATTTGGGCCAGGCCCTCAAGAATTTTCCAAATAGGGCTATGCCCTTTTATTATTTTTGTGATTTGATTTGGGCCAGGCCCTTTTAAATAATGATTTGCAGGAACTCAAGAATTTTCAGATTGAAGAACAAAAGTGCATAGCACTTTTGATCTAAATTTGGATCAAAAGAAAACAAGTTTTTTCTTCTTGTTTTCTTTTCACAGAACCAAGGGTTCATATCAAGTGCAAGGCACTATTTATTTCTTTTTTTTTAATTTAATTTTTCCTTTTTTATCCTCTGTTCTTTAGAGAATTTTCTCTTCTTCCAAAAGAAGTTTTTACCTCTTTTTGTTTTCTTGATTAATCTTCAAGAGTTTCTTCTCTTTTTTTCTTTTCAGAAGTTGATGATTCTTCTCTTGATGATGATTTGAATGAGGCCTGAGGTCTTATTTATAGTGCTCACAAATTTGTTGGATTTGTTAACAAAATCTTTCCTGAATAATTTTGGGAATTTTCCCACCATTGGATCTCTGATCCAAGGGTCCCTGTTTTACAGAAGACACGTGTCGCGCATCCGTGCGCTTGCGCAGTTGCGATTGCGCAACTGCGTAGACACGTGTCGCGCATCCGTGCGCTTGCGCAGTTGCGATTGCGCAACTGCGCAGACACGTGTCGCGCATCCGTGCGCTTGCGCAGTTTAAGTCTTAATTATGTTTTCTGAAGAGCCTTGCTCTGATGGGACGCACTATCTCGGGCGTTACGCTGCCGAATCAGCTTCTGCCATGTGGCAAATTGCGCGCTGCGCACGGGAACCGAAGCGTTGCTTCGAATTTTGAATTTTCAAAATTTAAGTAGAGCCTTGCTCTGATTGGGGGAAACAGGAAGCAACTATGTCTTAAGTATCTTAAGACATGGGGATGTCCAGCTTTTGTAAAGAAGCAGCATGCGGACAAGCTCGAGGCACGCTCAGTACTGTGTAAGTTTGTGGGATACCCCAAGAACTCCAGGGGGTATCTTTTCTATTCCACGGAGGAACAAAAGGTTTTTGTTTCTCAGCATCCCCACTTCTTGGAAACTGAATTTTTAGAAAATCGGATAAATGGAAGCGCGATAGAACTGGAAGAAATTCCAGAACCACAAGCTATTACTGAAAGCTTGGTAGAACCAGAAGTTTCAGGAGAACCGGACATCCCAGCGCCACTTCACAGGAGTAGTAGGCAGTCTCATCCGCCCGAGAGATACTACGGTTTTCTCATAGACGGGGATCAAGAGGATTGCATCATTGAAAATGATGAGCCTACTTGCTTCCAGCAAGCCATTCAGAGCGGTGACTCGATAAAATGGCTGGATGCAATGCGGACCGAGATGGAGTCCATGTACACCAACAAAGTTTAGACTTTGGACATTGCTCCAGAAGGGGTAAAACCCATAGGCTGCAAATGGATCTTCAGAAAGAAGATTGGTGTATATGGGCAGGTTGAAACCTATAAAGCTAGACTTGTTGCAATGGGTTTTCGTCAAAGACCTGGTTTGGACTATGACGAAACCTTTTCTCTAGTAACTATGCTCAAATCCATTCAGATCCTTCTTGCCATTGTTGCCTTCCACGATTATGAGATCTGGCAGATGGACGTAAAGACGGCTTTTCTAAATGGAAATTTGAAAGAGTGCGTCTATATGGATCAGCCGGAGGGTTTCATTCAGAGTGGGAGCAGCGGTAAAGTGTGCAAGTTGCTTAAGTCCATTTATGGACTAAAGCAGGCATCACGGAGTTGGAACATCTGCTTTGATGATACTGTCAAAGAATTCGACTTTATCAAAAATCCAGATGAACCATGCTTATATAGTAAGATTGTAGGGAGAACTATTGTATTCCTCGTCTTGTACGTGGATGACATTCTCTTGATAGGAAATGGCATTCCTACCCTACAGTCAGTCAAAGGATTCTTGTCACAGAGGTTCTCCATGAAGGACCTGGGTGATGCCAACTATATTCTGGGGATCCAGATCTATCGTGATAAATCTAAGAGGATGTTGGGACTTTCGTAGTCCAGGTACATCGACACCATACTGAAACGATTCAGTATGGAAGATTCCAAGCGCAGTAACCTACCGGCTTGTCACTGAATCACCCTCTCCAAAGAGATGTCTCCAAAGACTGATTTGGAAAGGGCTCGCATGTCATTTATACCCTACGCATCTGCGGTAGGCTCTATAATGTATGCGATGTTGTGTACCAGACCAGATGTAGCATACGCATTGAGCGTTGTAAGCCGGTATCAGTCGGACCAAGGGGAGAAACACTGGATAGCAGTAAAGAACATTCTCAAGTACCTGAGAAGGACTAAGGAGATTGTTTCCACCAATCAGAGCAAAGCTCTGTTTGAATTTCAAAAATTCAAAAAAATTGAAGCAACATTTCAAATTCCTTCCGCTGCGCGCAACGCACCACCTGTCAAAAACTGATACGTCAGCGCAGCGCCCAAGGCAGCGCAGCCAATCAGAGAAAGGCTCTATTTAAAAACAAAATTAAAAGAAACAACGCTTCAGATGCGCTGCACTCTGCGCTGCGCGACACGTGTCGGCGCAGTTGCGCTGCGCCTTGCGCTGCGCGACACGTGTCGGCGCAGTTGCGCTGCGCCTTGCGCTGCGCGACACGTGTCGGCGCAATTGTGCTAGCGCAGTTGCGCTGCGCCTTGAACTGCGCGACACGTGTCAGCGCTAGCGCCTTGCGCTGCGTGACACGTGTCAGCGCAGCTGCGCTGCGATGTGCGCTGCCCGACACGTGTCAGCGCAGTTGCGCTGCGCTCTGCGCTGCGCGACACGTGTCAAGCGCTGGTGCGTTTGCGCCAAACAGAATTAAAATTCCAGTAAGATCTTTATGTTCTTGTTAAAACAAGAAGATTGTCTTCTGTAAAACAGAAGCCCTTGGATCAAAGATCCAACGGTGGGGAAAATTCCCCAAATCACTCAGAGAATGATCTCTTTAACAAATTTAACAAATTAATTGGCACTATATAAAGGCCCCTAGACCCCAAGTCTAAGGGAGACATCAACACAGAGAGAACTCCTCTAAAGAAAATTTTGAGAAGAACTCAAAAAGAGAAAAAGGTAAACCCTTTGAATAAAAAAGAAGAAGAATTTCTTCTGAAAAGATCATTGATCTAAGAACAAGATCAAGGATCTTCAATAAAAAAAATAATAATAACAAAGGCATTGCCTTTTTTATGAACCATTGGTTCTGGAATCTTAAAGATTCTTTTCTTGAATCCAAAATTTGATCAAGATAATTAAAACAGTGCCTTGCACTTCCAAAATCTGCACTGTTGTACTCTCTGAATTGGCACAAGCCACCAGAGAGCGCCACGTGTCAGCACCATAACAACTTCCGCTATGCGCTTTTAAGATAGAGCATTGCTCTCTGAAATTGGCGCAACTCACCAGAGCGTGACACGTGTCACCTCCACATGCGCTTGCGCTCAATAATTGGCGCAAATCGCCTGACAGGCTACATGGCCACTGTCAGTTTGATTAATGCACTGCATTATTTACAGAAGGGCCAAGCCCAATTAAAAAAGGCCTAACAGGCCTAATAAAATGCAATGCATTATTTTAAAAATGGCAGAGCCCAAACAAAAACAGATGCTGTGCATCATTTAAAAGGGACAGAGCCCAAATCAAAAAGGCCTAGCAGGCCAAAAGAAAATGCAGTGCATTATTAAATAGGGGCAAAGCCCTAGCACAGGCCTAATAGGCCAAAGATAAAAACGTTAAATATTCTCAACCGGACTTAACCCAATCATGGCCGTAAGTCCTCAAATTAAATTGACTGAGCAAGACTGCTCTCTTAAATCAATTTACATCCGGTTCAAGGGTAAATCTCTGAACTCCTCTAACACCTATCGTTGTAATCCTTCAACGACGTCAGAGAGGTGACGGGTCCCGACCACCGCACACCCATATGGACTGTGGGGTCCTTAAACCCATGGACTTATGCATCCTTAAACTAATGGACTAATGCGTCCTTAAACACACCCATACGGACTGTGGGGTCCTTAAACCCATGGACTTATGCGTCCTTAAACTAATGGACTAATGCGTCTTTAAACACACCCATACGGACTGTGGGGTCCTTAAACCCATGGACTTATGCGTCCTTAAAATAATGGATTAATACGTCCTTAAACACACTAATACGGACTGTGGGGTTCTTAAACCCATGGACTTATGTGTCCTTAAACTAATATCCATCCCCAAAACCGGCAATGGACCGCAATGTCCCTAAACTACCTATGGACCACTACGTCCCTAAACTGGAACAATAGAGCCCCCAAACGCTCTTTTGCTGGATCTAAACGATCCCGTTTAAGTTGATCTTAGCCTCAAATATGGCTAATGTATCCTTAAACATTCAAACAGACTTTAGTCCCAAATTGGATTATAAGACCCCCAATCAACTTTGGTTCAAGGGTACATCTCCGAACTCCTCTGACACCTGTCGTTGTAATCCTTCAACGTTGTCAGAGAGGTGACGGGTCTCAACGGCCATATATTAAATGGACCACTACGTCCCTAAACTGGAACGATAGAGCCCCTAAATGCTCTTTCCGTTAAGTTGATCTTAGTCTCAAATCAGACTAATGTATCCTTAACGAACGTTTAAGTTGATCTTAGCCTCAATATGGCTAACGTATCCTTAAACTAAAACACCAAACCCAAATCTAAGTAAATACGGATTTGGACTAATCCACGTCCTACGGGCGACGGCATCACTTAGTCTCCGTATACAATCCACGGGCATCCACAAACAAAACAAACACACACGACACGAAGTGAAATTCTGGAGAAGGAGAAAGTGGTTACCGCGATGCGGTAGCGTAATTAACTGCGGGGGCTTGCGCCTGCAGGGAAGAGCATCCCCATAATCAAAACCCCCTCAAGCGAGGGGGGATCTAACGAAGTCTGCTACATCGGCCGCATCCGTCTAAACCTCCGATACACGGTGCCATAAATCAACTTGGCATCTTCGGAGAGGTAGACGGATAAAACCAAATAGCATCTGCCCCGAATCTCAGGCAAGACGCCCTCACGTCGTGGCAGCCATTCAGCGGTAAACAGATTCTGGCATGCCCGGTGGGACCTTTTCCTCTTTCCACTCCACACTTCGTGTGTCATCTTCTCGAACGAATCGCGGTTTGTTAATGGTTGCCTTTGGGTTTCAAGTTACTAAGATTTGGTATTTTTCCTGGTGCAGAAATCAAGCATCAATGGCCACCAACTGCTCGAGCTGCTCCAAATGCCAATGCAACCGACGCTCCGCATCACCTAGAGGTGTAGCCTATGGGCCTCAAGCGGCCTCCATCCTTGCCATGCCGGTGGAACAAGTGACTCAGGCCACCACCGGTCTGTTTTTCGGGACCATGCTCCCGCCATCAAGTGCCCGCACCGGAAGCGCACAAGAATTCGGTCTTCGATCGGCTCACTGCTACAACGGCCCCTTTCAACGGGTCGTCCAATATCAAGCCGACAGCCTCTGTCTTTACCAGGCTGAACCAGAACTCTGATGGGCCCGCCAAGAAGCCCATGAACCCTGAAGTGGTCGTCCCGAGGAAGATAGCCACCTCTGCTCCTGAAGTCGTCAAGGCGGCTTCTCCTGTTAAAGAGTTGGTCTTTTCAAGGCTGACCATTCCGGCTCCTGCTCCTACTCGAGGGTCCATCTTTGACAGACTGAACATTGCCACTAAAAAGACAACATCAGTCTTTAAGAGGCTGGCACCAGCAGCGCCTCATTCGGACAGGGGGCAAGACGAAGCTGTCCCTATCGCCGAGCCAGTCCCAACGACTCGTCACGCTCGACGTCGCCACTGGCGCCGAGTAAGGAAAGCCGGGGGCAACTCCTCCTCAGGGCTAACTCCACCCGCTCCAGTGGTGGAAGTTAATGCTTCTGTTCTAACTGGGAACAACTTTGAACCGCTAAGGAGGGTACGCAAGAACTCTCTGACTGCTACGCTAAAAAGATCTCCTCCACCTGTAGAGAGTGTTACAGATACAAAGCTGGAGCAGCCCCCTCAGCGGCTGTCCTCCAAAATTTATAAGGTCTGGCGGAGAATTCAAGACTCAGTAATAGACCAAGATCACTCTCGCCGGCAGAAGAGGGTGAAGGTTCAAGAAGAAAAGAACCGTCCTGTCAAACAGCAAAGGACGACAACCGCCAGGGTGCCAGCTGCAACGTCCCCTTCAATTTCAATGGCACACAAGAGAAGGAGGCCAGAGAAAATTCCCACACCTGCTGCAAATATCAAAGGCGGCGAGCCTAAACGCACTAAGTCCAGGGGCATTGTAGTCCATACTGTATACATGGCGTCGGGGAAGGAGGACAGTCGTGCATCTACAGGTCATAGACCGCTTACACGGTCAGTGACCAAATCTCAGGAGCAACAGCAGAAGCTCCAAGAAATGATGAACGTGATGGCCGCACTCACTAGGCCAAAAGAAAGCCCCGAAGCGTCCTCTGATCAACGCCAGGAGCAAGAAACTGACGCTGAATTCCTTCGCAGGATACTGGAAAAGAAGGATAAAGAGGCTGCGGAACAGGAAACCAACATAAAGCGAATGGCCCTCCTGTTCCAGGACATGGTGGGTATGATGATCCAACAAGATCCTCCTGCTGAAGATCCTCCAATCGTCCTTGAAGACGACAGGGGAGAAACGTCAAATCCTCCACCGGCTCTGTCAACAGCCAAGGAGGAGACAATCTCCAAAGCTGACTTGGATGAATATATAGCTCAGCAGATACGGGTTCATCAGGCGACTGAGGCAGCCGGTCAGGTCGTAAAAACAGGACGACCATATCAGAGCTGGTACAATCAGATAAAGTACCCGCCGGGCTATACAATACCGAAATTCCATGTCTATAAGGGGACGGGCAATCCCCACCAGCATGTTGCCCAGTTCATAGCGCTTTGCGGAAACACCGGCGGTGATGATAAATTGTTGCTTCGCCAGTTCGTCGGTAGCTTATCGGATACAGCATTCGAGTGGTACTCCAAGCTCCCAAACGACTCTATCAAGACATTTGCGGAGATGGAGCTGCTGTTTACCCAGCGTGTCGCAAGCGCCAGCGAACGCACCCCGATAACGGCATTGATTAATGCCAGAGTGAAGCCAGGCGAAACATGGGTTCAGTATGCGATACGGTGGCGGAACTTATGGTCAAAATGCGAGCAACGCATAGAAGAGGCTCTGGCAGTAGGCATGTTTGTGGGAACCCTCGATCCACAAGCGACCATCTCGTAATTCATGATGTTCTTCAAGCCAACTACCTTCCAGGCCCTGATCGACAAGCTGGCTCAAATGGACCAGATGGGCCATAGACCGCCCCCTCCAAAGTCGGACTCTTGAAACGAGAAGGGGAAGGGAAAAGCGATCGTCGTCGCCAATGCTCAACAACAGCCGAGCAACTTGAAGCTGGCTGTCCATCAAAATAATATGCGTCTGCGCGTACCCCTTGAGGAAAGGCTAGGACGTCCTTACTCCTTTCCTCGAAATAAAACGAGAAGACTGTTAGAGCTGGCATTGCGCAACCGACTCATAAATCTGCCGGATCCAAGACGTCCGTCGCAGCCAAACGACGTCAATGATCCTAACTACTGTCCTTATCACCGAGTATTGGGTCATCCGATCGAGGATTGCTACGTCTTCAAAAATTGGATTGAAGACCAGTACCAGCAGGGCAAGTTCGTGTTGTCCGACAGATGGAAGGTGACTCCGCCGCAGCCTCACACCCCTAAAAGGGTGAATACGCCGGGGGCAACGTGCTCTCTCGGTTAAGAGGCTCCATGGGAGGTTGTGCTATCAGCCAAAACAAAGAGGATGCTGAACGATCTTCAAACATGCCCAGCAATCAGGTGGAAGTACCCGTTGGAACCTCAGATCATTGAAGGGATGTTGAAGCCATGCCCAACTCCAAAGATCGATGGTGGTGGCCTAAGCACTCACAACCAGCCGTCAAAATCTTCAAAGAAGAAGAAGAAGAAATCCAAGAAGCCCGTGAAGCCTGGCGACAAGCGCACGGACTTACAAAAGCAGATTGACGCACTAGAGGAGTACAACCAGAAAGCACGGACTCCCATCACACTCCAGGAGTTCCTCAACCACGTCTTTCAAGAGGAAGATGAGGGAGAGAGTTTGTCGGATGAATCCAAGGAATACGTGGCGAACTGTCATATGATTTCCCATTCGTTTACAAACGATGAGGAAATTCCTTGCGCTGAGAAGCCGGGGGCAGATCCTAAACCGGAAATTCTGGGGCCATCGGATGAAACAATTGACGCATTCCTCAAAGAAGCTCTGTTGAAAAGTAAAGCTGATCGGGAACGCGAGATGGCCATATTTGAAAAGGCCAAGCGACAGCGACTTGACGAAAGATTTGAGACACTCCCGCTGGAGCAAAGTACCTTCACCGCAGATAAAAGCAAATTCAAGATGAGGAAAAGGTTTTCTAAAGCCATATCAATGGGTATGAAGCTACCATCCTCTGAAGGAAACATTACTGGTGAAGCGGAAATGCACCCCTCCTACGGCTTGTATCATCGGAAGATTTCGCACCCCACCGAAGAATGCAAAGCTTTCAATAAATGGTGGCAGGGATATGTTGCTCACCGACAACATTTCAAGCGGGAGAAGCGCAAAACTCGTCGGGAGCGGAAAGGTACGACCGAGGGGCTTAACAGAACTGTCGGTGATTGTCGCATGATTAACGCCGGGGAAGCGCAAGTTCTCACATTCGGGAGCGACTCTGACGAGGAAATGGATCTTAGCCCCCTCTTTAAAGAGTCCACCTCGGGAAAAGAGGAAGAGCCGAAGGTCTGCGAAAATATCTGGCTGCGTAATCGTATGCTACCTGAAAAGAATCTCGGACCCTCAAATAAAAAAGATAAAGGGAAAGAGAAGGTCTCTGAGGATATCGTCTTAGATGACCAAATCATGGAAGATCTAGCCACCAAGGACCCGCCGAAGAAAAATAAGGTGGATTACAACGTCTTAGCGCATCTGAGAAAGCTACCCTCGCGGCTCAGCATTCTTGACGCCCTTTTACTATCAAAAGAGGCAAGGGATTCATTAATCAAGGAACTACAGGAGCCGGAACAATTCCAAGCTTTCCTTGCCGAGGAAAAGATGAAGGATGAATTGGAGGAAGTGCACACGGCCGATGTCACTTTTGGCGATGAAGACCTTCTTCTTGGGACGTGCGAACATAATCGCCCCCTCTATGTCTCAGGGTATTGCCATGATATAAAGATAGGCAAAATCTTGGTTGACAATGGGTCTTCCGTTAATCTCCTCAACTTGCGGGTGTTAAAGGAAATCTGCATGAGCGTCCAGCACCTTGCTCGGGACAAGATCACCGTCTCCGGGTTCGACTCCCAATCATCAAGAACTCTTGGGTCTGTTATACTGACGTTATGCTTTGGGCTACTCGTCACAGACATTAAGTTCCACGTCATAGACGCCAAGACATGCTACAATGCTCTGCTCGGCCGACCATGGTTACATGAGTAAAACATCATCCCTTCTACACAGCATCAGTGTATGAAATATTTTAAGGATGGTCTCCAGTATACCGGGACGAGAGAACTGAACCCGTTCTCCATGAACGAAGTCCGCAAATATGAAGATGCCAAATACTTCTTACAGGATTTCGAAGACACGGAGAGGTGTCACAAGCCGGAGAACAAAGCTAACGCCACCATCCCTGTCTTCGGGAGTGATACCGAGGAGGAAGAGGAGATAGTTTATTCGGGTCCACCCCCAATACAATAAGCCGGGACCATCCGCTCCTACGTTGATCTTTGGCAGTGACTCGGAAGATGAAGTTCATGCTATATTTTCCGCTCGACCTTCAATACAAACATCCGCTGACGAAGAGCAAAGTCTACAAGTCGCCATGGTTCCACTTAAACATCATAAAGAACTGGATGGGCTCAATACCTACAGTGTAGAGGAGCTGCAGACGTTCTATGTCCCTCCCAGGCGAGAAGGCGAAAAGGCAATTCTATTCTACCACTCTGAAGAAACCAAAGTGGAGAAAGAAATCTGGCACGGTGCGGATCCTACGCTTGACAGGCTTCAGCCCATTTGTCTGCCCAGATATTATACAGAAGACTTGAAGAGGCTGCTGAAGCGCCAGGGTATATCCTTCAAACAGACCGCTCGAAAAGCCAAATTCTATGACAGGGTCTGGAACGTTCCCGGGACTCAGCACAAGTTGCCTAGTGGGAGGATGGAAGCAATCGGACTTGGATACATTCGGTCCAAGAAATGAGAGCTACTCCGCGACTGTTACGTCGTGCATGACTTCAATGAAGAAGCGGATGCTCAATGGGAGGACGCTAATCCTGAACCAGTAAAAGTTCCTGATGCAAAAGTGTCCAGTCTGTCGTTCGAAGAACAAATGAACAGGCTTATAAGGGAAGCTGGTCAAAAAGTCCGAGCCGACCATAACCGTGAAATGGACATTTATGAGAAAGCCAAAACGCAATGCCTCCTCCAATAGGCCGCGAAAGATGAAAGTGCCGCTCCCTGTCAACCTGTTATAAAAAAGGCTCGACGCAGAGGCAGAAACAGGTCGAAAAGCGAAAAAGGCGCTCGACAGCAACAAAGCGGGACTAAGAAGCCATGCAAGCGGGAATCGAGCGGGCCAGATTTGTCCCTTGTAAAGAAGATGAGTCGAGCATACTCTTTTCCTCGGGACAAGACGAAGAAGATACTTGACCGAGCTATAAAATACCAGATGCTTATACTACCGGAGCCCAAGCACCCAGAGCAAGCAGGCGAAGTCTCACACCCAAACTATTGCTCTTATCACCGAGTAATAGGGCATCCTCTTGAAAATTGCTTCACCTTCAAGAATTGGGTCGAAGATCAGTATCAGCTTGGCAAGTTCGCTCTGTCTGACAACTGGAGGGTAACGCCGCCACAGAAGCACGAACCCAAAGCCACGAAAGCAGAGCCAAACCCACATCGGTCTTCGAAGCGAGCTCGTACTTGTCATATGATAACAATATCAAAAGAAGAGCCCGATAATATGGATAACCTTCCCTGCTGCTTCGAAAACAGCAACGATGAGGTGATCTCAGAATTTCCACCAGCACCGAAAGAGATGGAGGATGGAATACATACTACTGCAGATAACCTCAAGAAAATTGAGTTGGGGATGGCGAACGACCCGCGACCGACATTCGTCAGCGAGCTGCTATCTGAAGAAAGGGTGGTTGCGTTAAAAGACGTGCTTGTACAGCATAGAGATTGCTTCGCATGGAACTATTCCGAAATGCCGGGACTAGATCCAGAAATTGTTGTGCACAGATTGACGATATCTCCGGACGTCAAGCCGGTCAAACAAGCGCCAAGAAGAATGTGGCTCGAGCTTGAGATGAGTATCAATGCCGAGGTCAAGAAGCTAATCGACTCTGGATTTATCCAGGAGGTTCAATATCCTGAATGGATCGCCAACTTCGTCCCTATGATGAAGAAAAATGGGACGGTGCGCATATGTGTGGACTTCCGGGATCTCAATAAAGCTTGCCCGAAGGACGATTTCCCAGTGCCAGTCACCGAACTGATAATAGACAATACGTCCACTCACGAGCTTTTCTCCTTCATGGACGGCTCATCAGGGTATAATCAGATAAAGATGCATCCCGAAGACCAGAAGCACACCGCCTTCAGGACTCCGCTAGGCATATTCTGCTACAAGGTGATGCCCTTCGGTCTAAAAAACGCCGGTGCCACCTATTAGAGGGCCATGACGAAGATCTTCGATGACCTCATACATGAAATCGTCGAGTGCTATATCGACGACCTCGTGGTGAAAAGAAGATCATACGAAGAACATCTCGAGCATCTGAAGACCGTATTTCAATGCCTCCGACAATATAACTTGAAGATGAACCCTCTCAAGTGCGCATTCGGAGTTTCCTCAGGCAAATTCCTAGGATTCATCGTCCGACACCGAAGTATCGAAATAGATCCGTCAAACATCAAGGCGATCATGGAAATGCCTCCGCCAAGGACTCTCAAACAGCTGCGGTCTCTCCAAGGAAAGCTCGCGTATATACGCGATTTATAGCCAACCTTTCAGGCAAGTGCCGTCCTTACAGCCACCTGATGAAGAAGGGAACCCCGTTCGTCTGGGACCAAAAATTCCAAAGCGCGCTAGACGAGATCAAGCAATACTTGCAGAACCCGCCAGTGTTGGCTGCTCCGGTCAGAAGAAAGCCCCTTATTCTTTATACAACCGCCCTTAAAGGTTCTTTAGGCGCATTATGGGCGCAAGAGAACGACCAAGGGAAACAAAGAGCACTCTACTATTTGAGTCGAGTTCTACTGGGGGCAGAAAGTAATTATTCCCCCATTGAAAAACACTGCCTGGCGTTGATCTTTGCGATAACCAAGCTCAGGCACTATGCGTTGGCGCATGAAGTCCGTCTCATATCGAAGGTGGACCCCCTTAAGTATTTAATGTCGAAGGCCATACTGACTGGTTGACTCGCTAAATGGGCCCTGCTCTTGATGGAGTTCTCGATAACATATCAACCTCTCAAGGCAGTGAAAGGCCAGGCCATCGCCGACTTCCTCGAGCATCCGATACCTGCCGATTCTCCTCTAAATTGCGAGCTTCCAGACGAACCTGCGTTTGACGCGATCGACGGTGGTGATACCCGATGGGAGCTTTATTTCGATGGAGCATCTTCCATGAAGAAACGCAAACAAAGTACGCCCATAATCAAATCGGGGGTAGGCCTTATCTTCGTAACTCCACAAGGAGGGATAATGCGCTTTGCTTTCTCCTTAACAGAACCGAGGACGAACAATGAAGCCGAATACGAAGCTTTAATAGCAGGCCTCGAGATCGCCATTGATATGGGAATTGAAAACCTCCTCATATACGGAGATTCTCAACTGGTCATTAGTCAAGTAAATGGCGACTACCAGACGTGCAAACCAGAGTTGGTGAAGTACGGCGAAAAGGTGCATCAACTGTTGACCCAAATTCCTTCCTACACTTTGGAAAACATACCGCGTGCAGAAAATCGCAAAGCGGATGCGTTGGCCAAGCTCGCTAAAGAACTGGCTGACGAGAACCTCGATGACGTCAGAATCATGGTACAAAGCCGTCGGGTGCTTGCCCGAGCAGAAATATCTCCGGAATCATCCGAAGAAAAGGGAGCGGCTGAGCAGACGACCCTGTAAATAAAAGACCGGGAAAAGGCTGAGGATTGGAGAGAAGTCTTTATAGACTACTTCAAATACCGTCGAACGCCCGAAGATGCGTCCTCAAGACATCAGCTTATGAAACAAGCTATTTCTTTCGCCTTCGTCAATGATACTCTGTACAAGAGGTCATTTGATTCTCTGTAGTTAAGATGCTTGGGACCCGACGAAGCGAAAAGATTCGTTCAGGAAGTTCACGACGGACTCTGCGGTTCTCACCAAGCAGGCCCGAAGATGAAATTGAAAATTAAACGGATGGGCTACTATTGGCCAACGATGATTCAGGACTGCCTCGAATATGCGAAGCAATGCCACTCATGCCAGATACATGGGGACTTCATCCATCAGCACCCAAATCCTCTACACCCAACAGTGGCTAGCTGGCCATTCGAAATGTGGGGAACTGACATAATCGTCCCTATCGAACCAGCATCATCCAGGGGACATCGTTTCATCCTGGCGACGACTGACTACTTCTCCAAATGGGCAGAAGCAGTACCGCTGAGGGAAGTGAAGACGGAGAATATCCTCCATTTCTTCAAGACGCACGTTATTTATCGGTTTGGAACTTCGCGCCGGATCAGCTCCGATAACGGGCCAGCCTACAGAAGCCACAAGATCAGTCGCTTCGCGCAACAGCATAATATAGACTGGAGGTTTTCCTCAGTTTATAATCCGCGAGCTAACGGTCTAGCTGAGGCTTTCAACAAGATCTTGACAAAGATCATAAAGAAGACGGTGTCCCGAAATAAGAAGGACTGGCACGAGAGACTGCAAGAAGCTGTCTGGGCGTATCGAACTACGTTCAAGACGGCCACGAACACAACGCCGTACACGTTGGTATTCGGTACAAAAGCAGTACTCCCCCTCGAAATAGAGTTACCCTCTCTACGAGTGGCAATCCACTACGAGCTGACGGACGAAGAAAATGCTCACCTTCGGCTTGAGGAGCTTGATGCCCTTGATGAAACCCGGCTCATAGCGCAACAAAATCTGGAGGCTTATAAAGCATAGATGACGCGCTCATATGAAAGATTGACCCGGCCGAGGACATTCCGCCAAGGCGAACTCGTGCTAGTGGTCAAAAGGCCTATGATCCCCAATCGCGCCAAGCGGGGAAAATTCGAGCCGAACTATGAAGGCCCGTACATCATAGACAAGGTCTACCAGGGTGGAGCCTATCTACTCATGGATATGCATGGTGAAAGGCCTTTCAGGCCAATAAAAGGCCAATTCCTGAAGAAATACTACGCTTAATGAGCCACAGCCTAGGTCAATAATAGATGATGACGACTATGTCCGCTCGCTATCTTCCTAAGCCCGAACTCTATAAGTAGTAGCCGACCTTCTTAAAAACGGACCGAAACGTCCTTAAACTAATGACGGACCGAAACGTCCTTAAACTAACAACGGACCGAAACGTCCTTAAATTAATGACGGACCACTACGTCCTAAAACTAGCTGTTGACCGAGATGTCAATAAACTACGGTGGATTGAAACATCACAAAGCCGATATAAAAAAAAGAGATAAAAAAAAAATAAACGGTATGTCCATAAGCAAAATAGGCACGGATGAAAACCCGAAAGGACTCCGTGAGTAAAAACAGCAGGGATACCGGCGAGTGTTCGTGAAAACCCGAAAGGACGCGACCTCGTAAAAAAAAGAGAATAAAAAGAATTAAAAAAACGGTACGTCCATAAGAAAAATGGGCACGGATGAAAACCAGAAAGGGCTCCGTGAGTAAAAACAGCAGGACTACCGGCGAGTGTTTATGAAAACCAGAAAGGGCGCAACCTCGTTAAAGAACACTTACAGGGTCCTCTCGACCTTGTAAGGAGAAATCACCCGCGTGAGATCCTTACGACTCACAAGGGAGCAACACACTTAGGGATCCCCACGATTCCTAAGGAGAAAATACACTTGCGAGATCCTCACGACTCGTAAGGAAAACTCTCTTATGGGACCCTCACGGCTCATAAGATTTGAAAGTCTTAAGTTACAGAGACCTAAACCCGTGCTTAAGCAACCCCCACAACCTTCGATATTGCCCTACAAATGGTTCAATACTGACCCTTGTATACAATCCACGGGCGCGAATAACATTTCCCTAACCAAGTCTCATCCGTGACTGGGGATATGTTCGCATGGTGAACAACCCTTGTAGGTCCTCTCGATTTACAAGGAGAAAACCCTCTTGTAGGATCCTTACAACTTACAGAGGAACATACACTTAGAAATCCTCACGATTCCTAAGGAGAAAATACACCTACAAGATCCTCACGACTTGTAGGGAGAAATACCTTTGTGAGACCCTTATGGCTCATGAAGTCAAAAGCCTTAGTCGACAGGACCTTAACCCTGTTCGCTAAGCCACCTTTGTTCGACATCAGCAGAGGCAAATGATGATTCACTCCTGGCAATATCCCAGTTGTAGCGGTGCTGATGCCGAAATCGGTGTCTAATTCCAGGCTTACAGCAAAAAGCCAGCAGGCCGCACATGCATACAAAATAGCCGAAATGATGGGCGACTTGCAATAAAAAGCAGCAAGTAAAAACGTATGCACACGAAATAGCCGAAATAATGGGGCAACTTGCAATAAAAATCAGTACGTAAAAACGTATGCACACGAAATAGCCGAAATGATGGGGCAACTTGCAATAAAAAGCAGCAAGTAAAAACGTATGCACACAAAATAGCCGAAATGATTGGGCAACTCGCAATAAAAAGCAGTGAGTAAAAATAAAATAAACAGCCGAAATGATTGGGCACCGCGAAAAATAGCCGAAATGATTGGGCAATCGCGACCTTCGCGATATAAAAGCTGAAATGATAGAGCATCGCGGAAATAAAACAATAATAAAAAAAATATGATGAAACTTTTGCCCTACAGTTGAGATCACGTCGATCCCTGTATACAATCCAAGGGCACAGACAAAGAGGGAACCACACCTTCCCAACAGGCTCCGCCAGAAAGCGAAGCTAAATCTCGACGGTTCACCAACAACTTAGATACAACCGTGACATTCGTCTCGATACAGCAGACGCAGTGCCAATAAACGAAGCGAAGATCAAATTCCTAGCTTCACGGTTTTGACGGTAACTTATATAAAACCGGAAAGACCACCACAGATCAGTTCAACTTCCAGGGAAATCAGTGTCCTTGGCAAATACCTCAATTCAGGGAAACTAACGTCCTTGATGAGAGCTTCCTGATTCGCGTCAGCCCGCAGAGAAACCAGTGTCTCCGCAGGAATACTCCGATTCGTTTCAACTTCGAGGAAACCAGCGTCCTCGGCAAATACTTCGACTCAGGGAAACCAGTGTCCTTGACGAGAGCTTCCTGATTCGCGTCGGCCCGCAGAGAAACCAGTGTCTCCGCAGGAATACTCCGATTCATTTCAACTTCGCGGAAACCAGCGTCCTCGGCAAATACTTCGACTCAGGAAAACCAGTGTCCTTGACGAGAACATCCTGATTCGCGTCGGCCCGCAGAGAAACCAGTGTCTCCACAGGAATACTCCGATTCGTTTCAACCCCGAGGAAACCAGTGTCCTCGGCAAAATACTTCGACTCAGGGAAACCAGTGTCCTTGACGAGAACATCCTGATTCGCGTCGGCCCGCAGAGAAACCAGTGTCTCCGCAGGAATACTCCGATTCGTTTCAACTTTGAGGAAAGCAGCGTCCTCGGCAAATACTTCGATTCAGGGAAACTAGCGTCCTTGATGAGAGCTTCCTGATCCGCGTCGGCCCGCAAAGAAACTAGCGTCTTTGCAGGAATACTCCGATTCGTTTCAACCCCGAGGAAACCAGTGTCCTCGGCAAAATACTTCATATAGGGTTCCTAGGCACTCTCAAGAGGTCTCACAAGGCATCGATCATGCCAATTTCAAAAAATCTAGGTGCCGAGAAACCCTAATACGGATCGTTGGCTAGAAATCTAGGCGAAAAAGAAACTAGTTAACAACTTAACTAAAGTTTAAACGGAAATACAACCTTTGTAGATCCGGTGCTCCACCTCCATAGCTCCACAACGAAGTCCCCTCGCTGTCCAAATGAATTCCCGGGCTCTAGCGTCGGCTTCGTCGGAGAAATGGCGAGCTAGGTCGTCGATGTCCATGCCGAAGATGATCTACGTCGAGGCATCGCTAGATCAAGCTCCACCTTCACCAAGCCATGAAAACTTGTGAAGGAAACACACTCTACTACTTGGCAAGAGATAGAGGATGAAGAAATAGGAAGTGGGTAGACTTTAGAATTGGATTTCTCACTCTAATTCTCACTTTGCCATTAAAGCTTTCAAGCTTTTTCTTGAAATGAAGAAGAAGAAGAAGATGAAGAATATCATAAGTTTTTTTTAATAATAAAAACAATATGATACTTATCATAATCTCAACCATGGTTTAGTGTAGAGATTTAACTAAGGTTAGATGAGTGGTTAGGGTTAGAGAAGAGATAAGAATGGTTGACTTGTTCAAAGCTTCAAGAAGCTTCAAATAAAACAAAATTAGCAACCATTCTTTTCTCTTTATCTTTTCTAAATGAAATAAATAAATAAATAAATGAGAAAAGGAAATGAAACCCTAACCACTTATGTAACCATGGTTTAATACTTTACACAAACCCAAACTAGCATGTATCATCAAACATGATACAATCTTGTGCACAAAAAATATATCATATATACAATGTGCACAAACAAGTGAGAAAATCCATTTAAAGTGAACCAATACTAGTTAATGCAAAGTAATATATCAAATATATAATTATGCATTAAATCATTAAATCAACACTTGATTTAACGACCCGGTCATATCGCATATAACCGACTAATATTCAATGTATCGACTTATCGAATCAACGCTTGAATCGATAACTAGGTTATATCGCATACAACCATTCGATACATTCATCGCGAGAATGGAATACGGTATCACATACACGCATTATTCTCGGTCCCGCACATATCTCATATGCGCTCCTATTTCGTTTCGCTTGAGCCAGGAAACCTCTGTGTAGGACTCTAAAGACTCGTCAATACGCCGGCAGCGGATGATGATCATATCAAGCACCCACAAGCCGCAAGCGGTCTGCTAAACGTAACGGCCACCCGGGTATTGAGCGATCAGAAGATCGACGAGCAAGCCCGCTCACACTCCAGTGAATCCAACCAGTAACACTACCGCACAGTCCGGTCTGATCGTCTGATATGTCGCATATCTTGCCTAGGGGTGGTAAACGTCAGACCCCAATAGCTCGATAAGTCGTGTCGATATGAGGTCTATAACAATTCGAGAAACTACTGGTAACACTTACCAGTAAATCTCAGCAACCTTGGCCAGGGATTTTCTGTTATAGCCAATCGAACACAGCGCAACATCAACCCCCTATACCGGGAGAGACGAATCCCCTCCTATCGCTCATTGCCTCCATGTGACTCGGGACTGTACCCAAAAACCACCATTTTGCACGCCCTCTTGGACGTGGTAAGATGGAAATCAAAGCACAGTGGGAACCACACAAGACTCTATGACGATCTCGGGTCAACAGACTACTCTGTACCAGTGTCACCTGAGAACTGCCATCTGACATGAGGTATAATACCATCTGGGAGTTCTCGGCGAGTCCGTCCAGTGTACCCAGTCTCTACTGAGCACCCGTATATCATCTCCGATGTCAAACACCAATGGATATGGGATCATCCATCGCCCATCTGTATGGGTCGAGAAGGTACACGCTAGTCTACTCTGGTATATCGATGCCCCGTCTCGATACACCCACGACTAGGGACTTTGAAGGATGTACTCATGGACTACCATGTCCCCACTAGTATGATCCTCATCATAGTCCAGGTAGTCAAGTACACATCCTAAGGGCTTTACCAACATATAACAGAGAGACAATCAGTATACACGTTAAGGTAAAGTGTAACCAGATAGCATACTATCATGTCGAGCAAGAAAGTCCTCCCTATATATGTCCAAGCATCCACTACAATATACATCCTATGTATAGTAATGGCCTCTAGGGCATACATACAACTAACACTTCGACTCAGGGAAACCAGTGTCCTTGATGAGAACATCTTGATTCGCGTCGACCCGCAGAGAAACTAGCGTCTTTGCAGGAACATCTCGACTCGTTTCAACCCCAGGGAAATCAGTGTCCTTGGCAAATACCTCAATTCAGGGAAACTAGCGTCCTTGGTGAGAGCTTCCTGATTCGCGTCGGCCCGCAGAGAAACCAGTGTCTCCGCAGAAATACTCCGATTCGTTTCAACTTCGAGGAAACCAGCGTCCTCGGCAAATACTTCGACTCAGAGAAACCAGTGTCCTTGACGAGAACATCTTGATTCGCATCGACCCGCAGAGAAACTAGCGTCTTTGCAGGAATACATCGATTCGTTTCAACCCCAGGGAAACCAGTGTCCTTGGCAAATACCTTAATTCAGGGAAACTAGCGTCCTTGATGAGAGCTTCCTGATCCGCGTCGGCCCGCAGAGAAACTAGCGTCTTTGCAGGAATACTCTGATTCGTTTCAACCCCGAGGAAACCAGTGTCCTCGGCAAAATACTTCGACTCAGGGAAACCAGTGTCCTTGACGAGAACATCTTGATTCGCGTCGACCCGCAGAGAAACTAGCGTCTTTGCAGGAACACCTCGACTCGTTTCAACCCCAGGGAAACCAGTGTCCTTGGCAAATACCTCAATTCAGGGAAACTAGCGTCCTTGATGAGAGCTTCCTGATTCGCGTCGGCCCGCAAAGAAACCAGTGTCTTTGCAGGAATACTCCGATTCGTTTCAACCTTGAGGAAACCAGCGTCCTCGGCAAAATACTTCAACTCAGGGAAATTAGTGTCCTTGACGAGAGCTGCTCGATTCGTCTCGACTCGTGAGGAAATTAGTGCCTTCGTGAGGATTTCCCGATTCGTTTCGACTTGCAAGATAAAGCCTTAGGCAGCAGGGATTAAAAAACTTGTTTCCTATGCACTGGGACCCTGCAAGTCGGTCTAAAACGGTCTCTTGCATACTATCCACGGGTCTCACTCTCCAAAGTCGAATCCCGACAAGGAGAGAAACAACCGCTTACGAGTCCTCTCGACTCGTAAGAGGGAAAATTCTCTTATAAGATCCTTACGACTTATAAGAGAAAACGCACTTAGGAATCCTCACGATTCCTAAGGAGAAAATCCACCTACGAGATCCTCTCGATCCGTAGGTAGAAAAGTCTCTATGAGACCCTCACGGCCCATAGAGTTGAAAAGTCTTAGGCAGCAGATCTGAACCTGCGGCCTAAGCCATCGCTATCTCTCGAAGAAACCAAGATGCTTACTCTATTACCTGTCAACCATGTTTATCAAGACAGCATGTTGATAATAAGAGAAGGTAGAAAGAAAAGAAATGATACAAGACATTGTAAAGAAAAAATGTATATCTTTATTTATTAATTCAATCAAGTACATGGCGAATCGTACAAAAGAATAAAGAATGTATACATCTTATTCGAAAAAGAAAATTTTTACAAGTATATTGATACAAGGGCAGCTAATGGGAAGGAAGCGTCTTAAATAGCCCTATCAGTTGTTCGCGCACTTCCTTCCATGCCTTCTCCTGATCGGCCGCCACCGCCAGTTCTGCTTCCACTTGAGCCCGCTGCTGCAAGAAGGATGAAAGCTGCTCCCCAACTGCCTGCTGAGCTGCTTCGCGACCTTGGGCATCACGCTCGGCGGCATCGAGCTTCTGCTTCAGGTTTAGCCCATTTGAGATACGTTCCAGAAGGCCCTCGAAGATAGCCTTCACCTGGGCAGCGTTCGCCTCAACCTCAGCATGCAGACGAGCCATCTCGTTTGAGCTCTCTTGGCATTCCCTCAGCCTTAAAGCCGATTCTTGTTCCAAGTGACATAAGTAAGAAGTGCTTTGCTCGATCCATGCTGCTCTTTGATTGCTTGCGGCTAAGGTCTCGGGAGTAGAGTGCATAAACTCCGATTGATGCAGGCGGACCTCGATTTCCCTGCAATGATTAACCCAAAGCTCGACGACGCCTCCATCATGAAAATTCACAAGCGCCTCCAACATCGGGTTAACCTCTGCAGCGAAATTCGCAGCAGATGGGGGAGCGTCTGCGTCAAGCTCTTCGACGTATCCGCTCAGCATGCCCAAGCTCATTACGGCACCCTTTGAAGACGGACATCTCAGGAAGGGGCCTGCCGGCATTATAACGCGAGACTCCAAGGGCGCCGGAATCAAAACGACAGCTGAAAAAATAAAATACGATTAGATGACGGTTCAAGATATATGAAAAAGTCATCGACGGGATAGTTTACTATACCAGCTGCAGCAGGCGGCAAGGCAGGGAGGGCCGGTAGCGCGACCGATCTCTCATCTCTTCCTTCGATTTGTAGCACCGCAATCAGGACAAGGAAGAGTCAGAAATAATTCCATTATTGAAAAAAGAAAGGCATCAATTTGAAACGATACTCACCAGCGCCACTGGAGGAAGAAGCGAGTTCAGATGGGAAGGAGAAGTGCGGGTGCAACACCTGATAGAGATGATCAAAAAGCACTCCTGAAAAGACGCAATAGTACGACATTAGTACTTAAATTATGCGGCTGAAAGATAAAACTAATGGGTTGCAAATCCATACCTTCCAACATCTGCGATGGTACAAGGGAAGGCTGAGAGGTGACCACCGCCAAAGCAGTAGCTGATGGCGCTCCCTCGAGCAATGGAGCATCGGCACTGGCCGCACCTGCGTTAAAAAACAAAGATAAACTTGTCAGAAAGGATTGAAAGATAAAAAAGGGGGACGGTAACCCGAAATTTACCTGATGAGCCGCCATCCGAAATGGAGGCGTCTCCCTCCTCCATCGATACGAGTCCACCTCCCGTGGCCTCATCACCGGACTTTACGGGGGCTTTCGTCGTGCTCGCGTAGCCAGGAGACGGCGGAGGACCGTAGACGGGGAGAGCAATAATTGGAGCATTGCCAGACTCTTGAGAAAGAGCGGCTGGCTTTTCCCCGGGAGTCATGCCCATCTCACCCGCTACTCCTTCGGGCTTGACGGTCGTCGTTGTCTCGTCCGCCGTTACCATAGGGTCACCAGTCTCAAGTGCTCCGTAAGCCGCTGCCCCAGGCTCAGTTATAGCAATCGTCTCATTTTCCGCTACCTCAGGCTCGGCATCGACGACCTTCTCTGGCGCAGTTTCTTCAGCCCCCAGCTCAGGTCCAGTAATCCCGGTGACGTCGTCCACCGTCGGCTCAGGTTTAGCCAGTGCCTCCTCCTCTGTCCCCTTAGGTTCGACGGTTTCCGCCTCCCCTTCGATTGGACTTGGCCCTACAAGACAAGATATATAAGAACCGACAGGTTTATAGTTCTTACAACGAAATCTCGAAAGACACGTTACCTGAGGTGGACTGATCATTAGCCCTACGAGCTGCACGCACCACCCGTCTGTGCGCGGTAGACAAAGCGACCGGGGGCTCTTCCGAGGGAGTATCAGCATGAGGGACGGTGCTCGGGCCCACTCCCACAGCCAAAGTAGCCCTACGTGCCTTCGCCTCGCGCCTTAACCGCTTTCTCTCCTCCCGAGCTGTCAGGACGGACCTCTTCAAAGCTTCCTTCATCGAGGCGTCATCTTCCGTGAACAGAGATGCCTCCAAATCCTTCAAGGCATCCCTTATCGACCTGTCGAGTTGAGGCTCTCGCGGCAGCCCCGAAGAGACCGGGACTTCAGTAGCTGGCCCGGGGAGAGTCCCTGCATCAGCTGGCGCATCCCCTGCAAAAAGACGAAAGAAGAAGGTTAGGTTGGCCATCAGAAAAGAGTACAAAAACTTAATAAGGCGAGACGTACCAACGCCCATTAAAGCTCGCTTCTTTTCCTCCTCCTGGAAGGTTTTTAATGAGACAGCGATGGCTTCTTCAGTAGTGACGCCTGTTAAAAACGGGGGGAAAGAATTAGTCAAAGATAATGATAAGAATGCGATAAAATGACAAAGAGTGCAGCTAATGATTACCTGCTCGAGCGAGTTTATCCAACCACGCTTCGAGTCTGGCTGATCGCTCAGAAGCCGCAATGGCGGCCGCCAGATCGGTGTCTGCTGGATCTACCGAGAGGCCCTTATTGCTGCCATACTTGCTTATACCTTCGGTAAGAGGGGCCTCAGGCTCTAAACCAAGGATAGCATCAAGAGAGAGGAGCGACTTCTTCTTCCTCTTCTTCCCGCCAGCCCTGAGTGCACTCGAAATCGACTTGCGCTTTGCAGGCACCTTAGGGCGTCGGGTCCCGATATCCGCGCCCATGCCGGACTCCGGCGAAACCACATTTACCGTCTCCACTGGAGCACGGGGCACTGGTGGCGCATCCACAGTATCACGGAGTGGAAATCCGCACGGAGGGCTCAGCACGCGCGGTGGCACAACTCCTGCATCTTTCAGCGGAGGAATGACCGGAGCCCTTGGCTTCAAGGGAGCCTTGCGATCACCGCCGGGAGGCGCACCCTTGCGGTCAACCAGCATGCACTTCTCCATATGGATAACCGGACCCATTGCGTGCGCGTACCAGTCCACGTACGCGTTGAGGACCTTGGGAACGCAGCTTGGCTCGCTGATGAAGAAGTAGGAGCCTGTGTTAAGCCGCATAAAATGGTGTATCGCACTCCTTATCCCCTCCCGGCTGGCCACGGGCTCTTCCAAAAAGGCTTCCAGCGGGATCCCCTGATGATAGCCGGATTGTTGGGCGAACCGGTGAGGGTTATACCTCATGAAAAGCGCCGTCTCATTCTGCCTGAAAACCAGGTAGCCCGGCCGAATGGAGTAGAGGTGAAGAATCTCCCGGGCTTTCAGTACGGAGGCCCCGTCCTTGAAGTCGTCACGCAGCGCCACCACCAACTTGGAGGTTTATGAGCCTATGGTTATGACTTTATCCAAAAAAGAAACCTTCGCTCTGACCAGGTGTGGACGAAGGAACAACCCCCTAGCCTCCCGCGGAGGCGCAACCACAATCGAGGCGCCGACCAGCCGCATGACTCTTGGGAGTCTGCACTTCTCAAAAAACGGAGGGATCTTATGGACGCCGAACACCCCGTGCACATGCATTTCCATCCATGAGGTGAAGTAGTGCATCGGGAAATTAGCAGGATGCACCCCAGGTTCATTAGCGTCCGCCGCCACGCTAAGTCCATTGTATAGGTGAGCCAACCTGGCGATTCCTATTGTCAACTGCAGGCCATCCACCATCCGATGCGCTGGGTAGAAAACGGACGGCCGCATGTGGCGCGGGTGCATGGGGAGCGCAAAGCTGCACAGCCACATTCCCAGGAACCCCATAAAAAAGGTCTCATCATCCATGCCAGGGACGGCAATTTCTGACAAGGGCATGACGGCGGCGCCGGGGAGATAAAAGTACTTTTGATCATCCTCCGATGTGGGTCGACGGTCTAAGCCGAAGCCAAAAGGGTCATCAAGCTGGGTGAACTTCTCGCTTCGCTCCAATAGAAACTCCGGTCGAATGAAGCGGGCAATAAAATCTGCGAAACTGACTCCCCGGACGCCTGATTCTAGATAGAGCCCTTCATATATGTCCAGCACCTTCACCAAGCCCAGAAACTGGTGCTGAATAGCGTTCTCCGGCGTCAGATCAAACACCAGCGGCTTAGTGGCAAAGACATATTCGTCAGGAGGAAGCAGCTCCTCGTAATGCTCCCCCCTCATCGGCAGAACCTAGATTTCAGCGAACTCTTCTAAGGAGATAGAGACTTCCATGTCCGTCATCAGGAAGGTGTGGGTGGGGATATTCCATTGTTCGATAAAAGCCTTAATCCACCACGTTGGAGGAGAGGGATACTTAAAGAGCGAGACGTAGATTGCCGAATATAAACCAATCTTCATCAGGTGAGTCCTCTTCGCCGATAAGATGTACCGGGTCCACTGCAAATATCCGGTGGGTGGTCGCGGGATCAATCCAATGTAATAGGCCTGTCCCCAAGGGCGTGCTTCACCCTGACAGATTCGCCTCCCCAAAATGTCTATTGCCGGCGGCGGCTGCACGGGAATAGCACCAATTGCAGGCTGGAGGAGGTCATCCGAATTCCAATTTTTGACCTCCACGGCATACTTCACCGGGGGTCCATCCGCATAGGGGATCGAAAATATGGGCTCAGACGGCATAGCAGAACCGAAGCTTCAGCGACCCTGGACGATCTCATTATACCACCTACCCCACATGTGAAGGTTCTTGTGCTCGGGGTCATGATCCTTGATGAGAGTGAGCACCTCTCGATCCACTGGTGCCTGGGGAAATCCTCCCTCCGAACGAACAAACGGGAATGATAGGTCAGCAGGCATGTTTCCTGTGGAGGGACAAAAATTAGCCGTCAGTGTTGTAATTCCAACGCTTGGCGTTTTAAAATTTATACCACATTGCAATGCAGTGGGTAGGGGACCAAAGGGGGACCCACAAAATCTGGACGACAGTGCATCAGTTAATAAGACAGCCCCATCATTGGATGAGACTGTCAATTAATGAAGAGATCCCCAAGAGAATATTCTCATTAATGGGAAATCCCTAGAGACAAGGAGAAAATCTCCTCTTTCAGAGCAAAGCTCTGTCACAGAGTGACATTTGTCAAACTCTGGTCTCAAGGGAATAAAATTTCCTAAAAAGAGCCTAGCTCTGTAATAATGATGGAAAGATCCATCAAAAGAAACATTTAACTCTTGAAAGAATTAAAAAATTTGGGATCTTAAAGATCCATGAAAACTCTTAGGAGTTCTTCATTTTCAGATCAAAAAGATCTACATTTGATCCATGAGCAAAGCTCTGTTCATGGGTTAAAACCCATGAAACAAGATCTCTGTAGATCTATGGATTCTTGAGAGCAAGGCTCTTTTGATGAAACCCCAAAGGGGTTTTCTTTAGATCAAAGATCTATGAGAGCAAGGCTCTGTTAATTTAATTTAATTTAAGTTAAGTTAAATTTTACCTAAGATGATTTAAAATTTGAACTCTGAAGTTCTTGAAAAGAAACGAGAGCAAGGCTCTAAAGTTCTTAAAAATAAGAGCAAGGCTCTGAAAACTCAAGTTCTTGAAAATAGGTAACTATTTACTAAGGACCAAGGGTCCTATTTATAGGTGCTTGCGCCCCTTCAACTTATCAGTTGATCCAATGGCTAGGATTTTGCCACCGCTGCGCTCACGTGTGCGCCACGTGAGAGCAACGGTGGGGGGCATTTGTTTCCCCCAATCAGAGCAAAACTCTGTTTGAATTTCAAAAATTCAAAAAAATTGAAGCAACGCTTCAAATTCCTTGCGCTGCGCGCAACGCGCCACGTGTCAAAAACTGATACGTCAGCGCAGCGCCCAAGGCAGCGCAGCCAATCAGAGTAAGGCTCTATTTAAAAACAAAATTAAAAGAAGCAACGCTTCAGATGCGCTGCGTGACACATGTCAGCGAAGTTGCGCTAGCGCGGTTGCGCTGCGCGATACGTGTCAGCGCAGTTGCGTTGCGCCTTGCGCTGCGCGACACGTGTCAGCGCAGTTGCGCTGCAATGTACGCTGCGCGACACGTGTCAGCGCAGTTGCGCTGCGCTCTGCGCTGCGTGACACGTGTCAAGCGCTGGAGCATTTGCGACAAACAGAATTAAAATTCCAGTAAGATCTTTCTGTTCTTGTTAAAACAAGAAGATTGTCTTCTGTAAAACAGAAGCCCTTGGATCAAAGATCCAACGGTGGGGAAAATTCTCCAAATCACTCAGAAAATGATCTCTTTAACAAATTTAAAAAATTAATTGGCACTATATAAAGGCCCCTAGACCCCAAGTCTAAGGGAGACATCAACACAGAGAGAACTCCTCTAAAGAAAATTTTGAGAAGAACTCAAAAAGAGAAAAAGGTAAACCCTTTGAATAAAAAAAAAGAAGAATTTCTTCTGAAAAGATCATTGATCTAAGAACAAGATCAAGGATCATCAATAAAAAAAATAATAATAACAAAGGCATTGCCTTTTTTATGAACCATTTGTTCTGGAATCTTAAAGATTCTTTTCTTGAATCCAAAATTGGATCAAGATAATTAAAACAGTGCCTTGCACTTGCAAAATCTGCACTGTTGTGCTCTCTGAATTGGCGCAAGCCACCAGAGAGCGCCACGTGTCAGCACCATAACAACTTGCGCTATGCGCTTTTAAGATAGAGCATTGCTCTCTGAAATTGGCGCAACTCACCAGAGCGTGCCACATGTCAGCAGCGCAACAGCGCAGCGCACTGCGCTTGCGCTCACCCGAGCGTGACACGTGTCACCTCCACATGCGCTTGCGCTCAATAATTGGCGCAAAGCGCCTGACAGGCCACATGGCCACTGTCAGTTTGATTAATGTACTGCATTATTTACAGAAGGGCCAAGCCCAATTAAAAAAGGTCTAACAGGCCTAATAAAATGCAATGCATTATTTTAAAAAGGGCAGAGCCCAAACAAAAACAGATGCTGTGCATCATTTAAAAAGGACAGAGCCCAAATCAAAAAGGCCTAGCAGGCCAAAATAAAATGCAGTGCATTATTAAACAGGGGCAAAGCCCTAGCACAGGCCTAATAGGCCAAAAATAAAAACGTTGAATATTCTCAACCGGACTTAGCCCAAACATGGTCGTAAGTCCTCAAATTAAATTGACTGAGCAAGACTGCTCTCTTAAATCAATTTACATCCGGTTCAAGGGTACATCTCTGAACTCCTCTGACACCTATCGTTGTAATCCTTCAACGACGTTAGAGAGGTGACGGGTCCCGACCACCACACACCCATACGGACTGTGGGGTCCTTAAACCCATGGACTTATGCGTCCTTAAACTAATGGACTAATGTGTCCTTAAACACACCCATAGGGACTGTGGGGTCCTTAAACCCATGGACTTATGCGTCCTTAAACTAATGAACTAATGTGTCCTTAAACTAATGAACTAATGTGTCCTTAAACACACCCATACGGACTGTGGAGTCCTTAAACCCATGGACTTATGCGTCCTTAAACTAATGGACTAATGCGTCCTTAAACACACTAATACGGACTGTAGGGTTCTTAAACTCATGGACTTATGCGTCCTTAAACTAATATCCATCCCCAAAACCAGCAATGGACCGCAATGTCCCTAAACTACCTATGGACCACTACGTCTCTAAACTGGAACAATAGAGCCCCCAAACGCACTTTTGCTGGATCTAAACGATCCCGTTTAAGTTGATCTTAGCCTCAAATATGGCTAACGTATCCTTAAACATTCAAACAGACTTTAGTCCCAAATTAGACTATAAGACCCCCAATCAACTTTGGTTCAAGGGTACATCTCCGAACTCCTCTGACACCTGTCGTTGTAATCCTTCAACGTCGTCAGAGAGGTGACGGGTCTCAACGGCCATATATTAAATGGACCACTACGTCCCTAAACTGGAACAATAGAGCCCCTAAATGCTCTTTCCGTTAAGTTGATCTTAGTCTCAAATCAAACTAATGTATCCTTAACGAACGTTTAAGTTGATCTTAGCCTCAATATGGCTAACGTATCCTTAAACTAAAACACCAAACCCAAATCTAAGTAAATACGGATTTGGACTAATCCACGTCCTACGGGCGACGGCATCACTTAGTCTCCGTATACAATCCACGGGCATCCACAAACAAAACAAACACACGCGACACGAAGTGAAATTCTGGAGAAGGAGAAAGTGGTTACCGCGATGCGGTAGCGTAATTAACTGCAAGGGCTTGCGCCTGCAGGGAAGAGCATCCCCACAATCAAAAACCCCTCAAGCGAGGGGTAATCTGACGAAGTCTGCTACATCGGCCGCATCCGTCTAAACCTCCGATACACGGTGCCATAAATCAACTTGGCATCTTCGGAGAGGTAGACGGATAAAACCAAATAGCATCTGCCCCGAATCTCAGACAAGAAGTCCTCACGCCGTGGCCGCCATTCGGAGGGGAACTGAGATGTTCTTGGTGTATGGAGGAAAAGACCTCCAAATCGAGGTCTTTGCTGACTCCAGCTTCCAGAGTGACAAGGATGACTCCAAGTCCATGTCAGGTTATGTCTTTACCCTCAATGGAGGGGTGGTTTGCTGGAAGAGCTCCAAGCAGGAAACCGTTGCTGACTCAACTATGGAAGCGGAGTACATAGCTGCTTGTGATGCCGCAAAGGAAGCTGTCAGGATGAAGAAGTTCCTTACGGAGCTTCAGGTGGTTCCTACCATTTTTGATCCAATACCGCTGTATTGTGACAACAACGGCGCAATAGCTTTAGCGAAGGAACCCAGGTCCCATCAGAAGTCCAGACACATTTTGAGGCGGTACCACCTGATCAGGGAGATCGAAGATCGCCGGGAGATCGAGGTGAGGAGAGTAGATTCGGAGAATAATACTGCAGATCCACTCACAAAGGCCATACCCCAGACTTAGCTCGAGCGGCTGATCGAGATGATAGGTCTTTAATACGCCAGTACAAGGCCCTAGTGCAAGTGGGAGATTGTTAGTGTATATGCTCTAGGGGCCATTATTGTATCATACTAGTTTGTACATTACTTAATGGAAGCTTGGGATATCACAGTTGTATAGACAGTCTTGCTCAAAATGGTAGTATGCTACTTGGTTTGTTTCTACTTCAATATGTGCATATGTTTCTTTTAGCATATCGCTTATACATATTAGTGGAGCCCTTAGGATCTTTGCTTGATTACCAGCGTTGTGATGGCAGTCACACTAGTGGGGGCTGGGTAATCCACAAACACATCCTTATATAGGTCCCTAGTCGTAGGATTATCGAGGCGGGGCATCGATACTCTGGAGTAGACTAGCGTATACGCTTCTCATCCCAGCAGGGGAGATGGTCTGTCCCACAACCATTAGTACGTCGTACTAGAGATAGTATGTGGGTGCTCGTTAGGTTACGAGTATACTGGACAAGACTCGTCGGGAACTATTGGTTGGTACTATACCTATCGTCGGATAACAGTTCCCAGGTGACAGGAGTACAGCTTAGTCCGTCAACTTGACACTGCTACTTCACCTCGAGTGTGTTCCCACTGTACTTTGATTACTACCCTACCACGGCTCAAAGGAGTCGTGCAAACATGTAGTAGTTGGGTGCAGTCCCGAAGCACTCGGAGGCAGTAGCGGTTAGACAGGATTCGTCTCTCCCGGTATTGGGGGTTGATATCACGCTGTGTCTAGGAGAGCCATTACACAAAGTCCCTGGCCGGGGCAAGAGAGATTTACTGGTAGTGTTTCCAGTAGTTTCTCAGGGTATTCAAGGCTACACTCCGGCATGACTTGTACCGCTATTAGTGGTCTAACGTTTACCGCCCCTAGGCCCGACATGCGATACTCTTAGACGAACAGATCAGACTGTACGGAGATTGTCACATTCAGGCTCAGTAGGAGTTTGGATGGGTTTACCTCATCGGCCTTCTTATCGACATCTACCTGGGGACCGTTACGTACAGCTAGTGCCACTTGCGGTCTGTGGTTAAACCCACTGCCAGCGTAGTGTCGAGTCTTTAAAGTCCCACACAGAGAGTTTCCCTGCACTGAGCAAAAGGTGTAGAGGCCGTATGGTTTTACGGCAGGGCTACGATCACTTACGTGCACTTGTGCGCGTATGATGTTCGGGCGGACAATACTAGTGGGTTTTGGTTTAAGCCGGATCCTAGTATAGTATTGATGGATTAGTTTTGTCTTCTAGTATTCATGTTCTACGGAATGCGGATGCGGGTGTGTATGCACGGATGTGAGGAGCGAAGAAGGAGGTGCCTCATTAGGGTTTTGACCATTGACTTAGTCAAATGAGGTGAGGAAAATGTTTACTAATCTTTTTAATGATAATTTTGTTATGGCTAATTGGTTTGACCATTTGACCTTGTTGACTATTGTTGACTTAGATATTTTGTGAGCACTAGACTTTTCTTTTGGCTTGGATTTAACTTGACATGATAATGGTCAAATCAATTGTAACCATCATAATTTTCATGATAAAATATTGGTAATTATTTTTCTTTTGGATAATTATCTCTCTTTTGGATAATTATCTCATTTGCTTTCTCTCTCATCAAAAGAGAGCTCCCATGGTTGCTCCTTCTTCTTCCTCACTAGCATTTCCTAATAGTCTCATGTGTTGAGCAAATTAGGTTCTAAAAGGCAAACAAATCCATCATCTTCTTCTACATCACCTAGGACATCAAGCATAGCAAACTTTTTGCCCTAGTTACCTCGGATTGAGGTGGAGCTCGGACTATAGACTCTCGGGTGGATCGTCTTCGACTCTAGGAGGCCGCGAAAGTGACCAAGATCCGGATCGATCCTCGGAGCTCACATGGTCGAGGAGGACGGCGGAGAAAAGAACCGAAGGACTAGTTTCGTGAGGTATAATCTTTACAACACAGTAGATTAAACCTCTTGTAGTTCGTTAGTAATGGTTTGGCAAAGATCCCTTAGCGTTAGTCTATGTTGCTATGTAAGAAAGTTTTGATTTTTACTAGTTCCGCCTCCTTGCTAGCTTGCGTGGTGAGCGACATAGACGTATACTTTCTCCGAGGAAAAAGTTCTATCGATTGCTTGACATGGCGGCCCTACAAGCGATACCTCCACAAAGCATAGTACTCTCTTCTGGCCAAGGTCGATATTCTTCTGCCCTTTTTGTTTTATATTTTTATCATGATGCTGATATGCCCTTCATTTTAAACCACAGTTCTGGAAGCCGACGACGAAGTCGAGATTCTTAATGGACCTGGGGATCTCTCAAGAACGTCTTGCATGACTGTGGGTAAGTGACGTTTTATTTTTGGTTTCATTTTGCTTACTCTATATTTGAAAATATAACTGACCATGCATATATCTTCACAGCTTTGCTAGCCCTGACCCCATTAGAGTCTCGGATCCCCATGCCACCAAGTCCTTACGCCCGACGCGTGTCTGAGAGGATAGCAAAACAGAGCGTTTATTCCCTGGCAGCTCTCATCGAAGATCTTCGCGCTGGTACTTCTGTCGCGGCCGAAGAATTCACTGCTGAAGCCAACGCTTCCTTATCTTTTTTTGCCACTTATCATGACGAGGCATTGGTGCGCACCTGGGTTGACTATTGCCGTAAATTGGAGGCCTGTCTACATGGGATTGAATGCTTACGCCTTCCCTACGACCTCTTGTCTGTGAAAGCGAGCCTGCGTGGATGGGTCGAACGATGTGCAGCTAATCTCCAGTCATGAGAGAAAAGGCTCAACTGGAAGTTTTCGGCAAGGGAGTTGGCTTCAAAAGCTTTAGGGGAACTTCAAGCTCAGCTCACTACCAAGACCACCCGTGCGTATGAAATTTGGAGGGTGCTTCACAGAAGTGGTGGCTCTTGATAAAGCCGTTATTTTTACCCGTGAGATGGTTGAAGCCCACAAAGTCGCCGAGAAAGAGCTTGAAAGTCGGTTCACTTCATACCAGAATCACAAGCAAAGGCAGGGACTCGTCTTGCGGCACTAATAGAGCTCAAAGCAGAAGTCCACAGGAAAAACGACGAACTTGCTGGCTTATTGAACCGTTCGCTGGCTTAGACAATTTTGTCGCTGTATATTCTCCCTCTTTTTTTATTTGTATTCATTTTGATTCATAAATAAGAGTATCTTGTATTCATTTTGATTAATGAATAAAAGACATATTTCATTTCATACTAGCTCTTCTCTTTCTGTCGATATCTTGTCTTGGCGTAAGTAGTTTATATATTCATTGCGGAGTTTGTAGTTTATTTACTCATTTCAGAGTCTCTAGTTTATGGACTCATTTCGGAGCTTGTAGTTTATTCACTCATTCCGGAGTCTCTAGTTTATGGACTCATTTCGGAGCTTGTAGTTTATTCACTCATTCCGAAGTCTCTAGTTTATGGACTCATTTCAGAGTTTATAGTTTATTCACTCATTCCGGAGTCTCTAGTTTATGGACTCATTTCAGAGTTTGTAGTTTATTCACTCATTCCGGAGTCTCTAGTTTATGGACTCATTTTGGAGTTTGTTTAGTTTGCCTCCCTTGGGTTTATAAGCAAACGTGTCCTAACGTCATAGATGACCCCTGCTCTTTGTGACAGAGGTCCGTTAGGTTTTGTGGTACTGGGGTTTTTAGTCCGTGGTACCGTCGCGTCGGCTGATGCATTCCCCGATATGCAGTCTTTACACTGCTGTTCGAGTATCCCCGCGACTGTTGTGTCTTTGATCCCTTCGGGGGATGGACAAGACGTCTTCAAGCAATCTTCTTAGGCAGTTTGACCATCGGAAGAGCAAGCGTTTGGAATTTTTTCCATGCCGCTTTTTACTTGAGGTTAGGCTCTGTTTGGGAGCCCCGATGAGTCATAACCACTCCACACTAGTGTGGGATGATCTCCAATAGTCTTTCAGGTTTTATTTGAGTTGCCCTCAAGACCTTGAAGCTAGGAATTTTGCCTTCGCTTCCTTTTGATTTGGCTATTTTGGAGCCTTTGTTGACATTACGTCTACTGTAACAAGAAGAATGTCGGGATACCCATTAGGTTGTTTTGTGAACCGTCAAGACTTGGAGCTAGGAATTTTTCCATGGCTCCGTTTTGTTTTGACCCTGAAGACTTTGTTGACGTCATGTTTGCATCCTGCTGAAGTGAGAGGGAGCGTCGTTGTTGACATTGCGTTTGCTGTAACGAGACGAATGTTGAAGTTGTCTCTAGGTTATATGTGAACCGTCAAGACTTGGAGCCAGGAATTTTTCCATAGTTCCGTTTTGTTTTGATCCTGGGGTCTTTGTTGACGTCGCGCCTGCATCCTGCTGGGGTGAGAGGGAACGCCATTGTTGACATTGCATCTGCTATAATGAGACGAATGTCGGGATAGTCTTTAGGTTGTTTTGTGAACCGTCAAGACTTGGAACTAGGAATTTTGCCATGGATCCATTTTGTTTTGACCCTGAGGTCTTTGTTGACGTTGTGTCTGCATCAGGCTGGGGTGAGAGGGAACGTCGTTGTTGGCATTGCGTCTGCTATAACGAGACGAATGTCGGGATAGTCTTTTGGTTATTTTGTGAACCGTCAAGACTTGGAGCTAGGAATTCTGCCATGGCTCCATTTTGTTTCGACCCTGGGGTCTTTGTTGACGTTGCGTCTGCATCCTGCTGGAGTGAGAAGGAACGCCGAACTGATCTCTAGACTATGGTTGTCGCCGTCGAGATCTGGCTCTCTCTTTGACGGAGCCTGGTGGGAAAATATGGTTCCCTTTTTCATTTGTGCCCCATAAATTGTATACAGAGGTTGGTGTAAACTCACCAGCAGGGCAAAAGTTTCATCATGTTTTTTATTTCTTTCCGCGATGCTCTATCATTTCAGCTTATTATATCGTGAAAGTCACGATCGCCCAATCATTTTGGCTTTTTATCGCGGTGCCCAATCATTTCGGCTATTCTTTTTTTTTACTCGCTGCTTTTTATTGCGAGTTGCCCAAATATTTCGGCTGTTTTTATATGCATATATTTTGCTCGCTGATTTTTATTGCGAGTTGCCCCATCATTTCAGCTATTTCATATGCATTTTTTGCTCACTGATTTTTTGTTGCGAGTATGGAACTTGAGATCTGATACCAATTTTAGCATCAGCATCGCTGCGAATGGAATATTGCCAGGAGCAAATCATCATTTGGCTTGAAAGGAATTAGAATTTGATACCTGTTCGGGCATTAGCATCGTTGCGACTGGAATATTGCCAGGAGCGAATCATTATTTGCCGAGAAAGGACTTGGAATTTGATATCGATTTAGGCATCAGTATCGCTATGACTGGAATATTGCCAGGAGCAAATCATCATTTGCCTTTGCTGATTAAGGTGGCTTAGTAGACAGGGTTAGGATCCTGTCGACTAAGGCTTTTGACATTATGAGCCATAAGGGTCTCATAAAGGGTTTTCTCCCTACGAGTCGAAAGGATCCCGTAGATGTAGGTTCTTCCTAGAAGTCGTGAGGACTCCTAAGTGATATTTTCTCTTGCAAGTCCTAAGGATCTTATAAGAGTGTTTTCTCTTTACAAGTCAAGAGGACTTGTAGGTGTCACTCACCATATGGGAAATTTTTCGCCAGTGGTGGAACTTGGTGAGGGGATATATATTCGTGTCTGTGGATTGTATGCAAGGGTCAATATGGACCTCTTGTAGGGCAATTCGGGAGACATGATGGCTTAAGAACAGGTTTGGATTCCTGTAGCTTAAGACTTTTGAATCCTATAAGCCGTGAGGGTCACATACGGGGATTCTCCTTACGAGTCGTGAGGATCTCGTAAGTAAAAATTTTACGAGATTGCGCCCTTTCGGGTTTTCACAAGCTCGCCGGTAGCACTGCTATTTTTACTCACAGCGTCCTTTCGGGTTTTCATCCGTACCCATCTTTCTTGTGGACATACCGTTTTTTTAACAACGAGATTGCGCCCTTTTGGGTTTTCACAAACTCGCTGGTAGCCCTGTTGTTTTTACTCACGGCGCCCTTTCGGGTTTTCATCTGTGCCCATCTTGCTTGTGGACATACCATTTTTTTAACACCCATCTGTTTGCCAAAGGGACTTAAGGGTGACTTCACCGCTAAAGTAGCTGTGTAGCCAGCGTGACTTGAGTTGCAGTCTTCGCCATTGGAGCTTTGATTGCAATATAGATCTCAAGAGAGGATATCGCCGTATTTGGGGCGATGCGCCATGTTTGAGGCGGAGCACTATTTTAGGGATATTTCGGTCCATTATCGCCGTGTTTAAGGCGACATGCTAGTTTAAAGACATTCCCGTCCATTGTTAGCTTAGGGACATCTCGGTCCATTATCGCCATTTTGGAGGCGAAGTTTTAGTTTAAGGACATTACGGTCCGTTGTTAGTTTAGGGACATCTCGGTCCATTATCGCCATTTAGGAGGCGAAATTTTAGTTTAAGGACATTACAGTCCGTTGTCGCCATTTTAGAGGCAACGTTTAGTTTAAGAACATTTCGGTCCGTTGTTCCCATGTTTGGGGTGAAAAAAAATTTGGATACTACTTTTAGAATTTTGACTCAGGAAGATAGAGAGCGGACACGGGTGTCGTCATCTATCGTTGACCTAAGTCGTGACTCGTCAAGCGTAGTATTTCTTGAGGAATCGACCGTTTATTGGTCGGAAGGGTCTTTCGCCATGCATATCCATGAGCAAGTAGGCCCCACCTTGGTAGACCTTGTCTATGATGTACGGGCCTTCATAGTTTGGTTCGAATTTTCCCGTTTTGCATGGTTAGGAATTGTTCAGTCGAAAATAGTGCACTTTTAACATGACAATTTCCTTACTTTTCTTAATCATCTAAAGGTATTTGTTATAAATATAACACATATTAGAAGTTCATCTGCAAAATACCATTTACCATGTGTTTATATATTATAATCAACATTATGAAGGAAATTGTATGTTTAATATTTTACGCATAATATTTTGTATCTCAAACATAACTAACATTCTTCATTGAGATATTGTGCAAGTTTAGGTCATGTTAGATATCCGGAATCAAGAATCTGCCGATAAAGTAAAGAAAGTCGAAAAATCAAATACTGGCAGAGACTCAGAAAAGATAAGAAGGTTCCAGACATCAAATAAATACCCAAATATTAATAAGAGAAGATTCCAGGAGAATGAAGCCAAGAACCCACCGAGTCGCGGCCGATCCGCGGCCGAGTCGGCCAAGTTGCCGCGGTTCAGCGGTCAAGAAGAGGAGTTAGGGTTCAAAATTCTTCTGGAAGTTTCTATGCAATAAACTTATTTTGTAGGGATTTTCTGTTACTGGATTTGGGGCTATAAAAAGGACCGAGGGCTACATCCAATTGGATCCAATCTCTTCAAATAAAATCAAGAAGAGAGCCAACAAATCTCTACATCAAATCCAAGATCAAATCCAATATCAAAAAGGAGATCTAAGATCTAAGATCAAGAATCTTCGATCTTAAGATCCAAGATTAAGAAATCATCGAGAAATTCATCAAGCGACATCAATCAAGTCTCCTTTACACGAAGCCAATCATCATCAATGAGCAAGCGATCCAAGACAGGTCTAAGATTCAAGGTGATCAAGCGACGTAAAGATCAACGGAACATTTACTTCTTCGAGGCGGAGATCGAGAGCAATTCTTCTTCCTCTTGTAATCTAAACTCAAAGAAATGTATTGTGAAGTTGAGTAATAAAGATAGATCATCAGTTTTATCAATACTCTTTCTTTTAATTTCCGCATTATGAATTCTTTCTCTATTCTTTCTTTTATTTTCATGATGCGCGAGTAATTCCCCGCTTGATAGAATTCGTAGGATTAGGGTAGATCAATGGGTGAGAAAATTCTATACTCCTTTTAAGTCTTATGAAGTTTATAAACATTAGCAAAAGAATCGTCAACATCCTTATCGGACGCGATATCAATTTCTTGATAATCTCAACCACAATTTAAGATAAGATTGACGATCTTTTTATTAAGGGCTAAATATGAATGGAGATCAATGAAAGGACAAGGATCAATAGAGGAAAACCCCTAGTTTCTTTCAAAGAACCCTAATCCTCATTCATCGCCATCAATCTAGTTTAAATCTATCAATAGATAAGAGGAGTCATCTTTATTAGTCATCCAGGGCTACTAAATCCAATCGAATCGTACAAGCCTTCTTCATATAAAATTTTCTTGATAACTCAATTAGATCTAAAAACTATTTTCTTGATTTTCTTGAAACTATCTTCTTGATTTTCTTGAAACTATCTTCTTGATTTTCTTTATTTTCTCTTTTCTATTTCTTTTAACCGATCTAAAGCAAGAACTATAAAATTCCACGAATCTCAGAGGACGACCCGTACTCACTAAAGGTTCGCTACGTGCGATACCGTTATAGATTGCGGTTATTTTACTACTACTTTTTCTTTCACAAAATTACAGATCAAACAGGAATCATTGGTCTTTTGATGACTAGCACGAGTTCGCCTTGACGGTTAGCTCTCGGCCTAGTCTGTCACGTCCCGCTTCCTAGAGTACGGGCAGAGGACGCGACGAGGCCTCTACGTATTTACTATGAAGTAAATACGCTAAGTGTATCTAAGTAATATAAAAATAAATGCACAAGAGACAAGATATAATAAAACAGCAACTTTATTTATTCACATTCTTTCTGTACAATGCATGGAAAAGTAAATCTAGCTGAATGAAAACAATGCCTAAATAATGGCATAACAGAAAAGGAAAAGTACTGATATAAAAGTGTACAATCAACTAAAGCTCTGGGTCTTCAATGAAGTGGTCCAAGTCTTCACTAGTGGGCTCGATCTCCGGAGTGTCCAGATCACCTGAAGACATTCAAAGAAGAAAGAAAGAGAATGTCGTCAGCGAACAAATCGCTCGGTAAGTCCCAAAGATAAGGGAGAAATAGACAGAAAGAGAAGATAACTTTTAAAGTTGTATTATATGGTTAACGATGCTGTTTGTAGCTTGGTACAGAAGGATGCCAGTGTATACGAGAGGAGTCTCTATATGCCAGATACTATAGGCAAATGTAGTACAAGGAACCGTTTATGCCACGGTACAACAGCAACTGGATTCAGGTTAGTTGTATTAAATCTTACTGTCTCGTGCCACTTCTAACACCTTCCGTACCAATCTACCGCTTAAACCCTGAGATGTCTTGTTGTATAGTTGTATTGTATTATCTTGTATTGTAAACTGTATAGATTGTATAATTGGGTGACTTACCGAAACCATGATATCAGTAAATGGATGTAACTGGAGAATCATGTAAATGGAAGTATATCCATGGTTCGGTTCAGTCAAGTTGAATAGATTGAATATATGTATTCAGGATTCATGTTGGATTATAGATTGTACTTGAATCATATTCAAGTCAGATTACTAATGGGTCTCATTCTAAGTCAGAACAATTATAAAAGAAATTGAAGTCCTGATAGTTTTGATGTTATCGGTAACCGCTGCACATGGGCGGCAGGATTTGTGTTTTTTTCAAATACGATTACCGTATTGATAACACCGTTGTTAAGTTGTCTACCTTAGATAGGCAAGCACCTATATCTCCGGCTCCCTAAGGCTCAAGAGACTGGTCCTACTTAAACCTATGTTTACTAGGGTCCTTGGGGTAATTTATAGAACTTGATGGGGTTTTATGTAAGAATACTTTTATATAATTTTCAAAATACACCCCAAGTGTTTAATTATCATCTTTAGAGTTATAATAATTGTAGATTTTATATTTGTGACATTCCTAGTGAGAATAACCTAATTTTCATAATATATGGTATTAAATTATAATATTGCATTTGTATAGAATTCATGGTAGTTTAATGTAAAGTGATTCTTTGATTTGGAAAAGTTGGAATATTTATATTATAACAAAATTAGATATTTTAATATTACATATATATATATATATATATATATTTTTATAAAAATAAATTTTAATATATATTTTAATTCTAGAAATCTCATTTTCTTAAGATTTTCGTATTTTAAATCTTTCGAGACCGAATGCTCCTTGCGGAGGTCTGTATCTCGCACTACTAAGCCCGAGGATGTGCGATAATCCACACCATCCTGAAAGGGTTCCCTAAAATGGGTTGTAGCGGCGCTTTGCAAAGATTTATAAAAATACTTAATCCTTTAGAAAACGGTTTTATTAATTCATAGTATTTATTTGAAATATTTCGTTTTCCCGTATGCTATGTTCCCGAAAGATATTGTGCTATGTTGCATATAAGTGTTGTGAGGAGGTAGGTCATTATCTCGTGATCTACTTAAAGGTATAGCAAGTTTGTGATGTTGAAATGTTGAAATGAAACTATATGGTATTTTAGTGAAAAAGTACGGTAAAAGTTACAAAATGAAATACGTTGTCATGAAACTTGTTCAACATGTTTGTTAATATTTAATAGTCAACATGTAATGGTTTAGCATGATTGTATTTAAGAAAAAGTGAGGTTATAGGAACAACCGAATCGGAAATCGGATTTACTCCGATTCCGTCGGGTTTTAGGAATACGTGTTTTTAGAAAGAATAAGAAAGAGGGAAAATGCGACTTACGGGTTTAGCTTAAAGAGGAGAGGGAGAGGGAGTGGACGTAGCTTCCGGTGCGTCGTTTCGTCGCCGGGATCTCCTAAGGTTGTCGCCGGAAAAATCCCCGGAGCTTCGCCTTTTGCTTCTTCAAAAGTACACTAGGGTTCTAGGAAATTTCTTGAGAGTTTTTTGATCAGAATTTTGGAGTGAGGGGGTGTGTCTAGGGGTTGTATTTATAGGGTTAGGCAAGGGTTAGGGTAGGTGAAAGGTTAAAATGAAAAAAAAATGTGATAAATGTAATAAAATGTATTAAAAGTGGAGTAATTGGGGTTTTAAAAGAGCTCTGTTACTGATCCAGGGAAATAAAGTATATGGGGGTGCAGGGGAGGTGAAAAGCCAAAAGTTTCATGTTGATGACTCGGCGGTCCGGCCGAGTCCGGCCGGCGGCGGCGGCCCGAGTCGGCCGGTCCGCCGGCCGATTCGGCCGAGTCCGACCGAGTCAGGTGGTCGGAGTCCTCCTTGCCGGTTCATATAGCCTTTGGTACAGTTAGTTGTTAGGGTGTAGTGGGGGTTTTGTGAGATATGCACGTGTAAACTCTTGGTATTCTAAAAATTCAAAATAAAACAATATTAAAAATAATGTGGGGTATGGGATTTGAACTCTGGTGGCTTGGTTCAGCAGTGCAAGGTATTACCAATGAGCTACAAGCACCTTCTTGTAATTAATTAGCAAGACAAATATTTATGGTACTCACAGAAATGTAATTACTCCAAGTATACATCAACTTTTAAATAAATTTTTGTACACTAAAATTGGAGTTGTTACAGTCACCCTCCTTACAAAAATTTCATCCTAGAAATTTACAACTTTTATTTGAGGACTAGTTTACAAAGAGGTGAGGATATCTTGCACGCATCACATCTTCCCTTTCCCAAGTTGATTCTCCTGGAGTGTCTTTTCTCCACATCACTCGAACCAAGTTAACTTCCTTATTCCGAAGTGACTTCACTTTCCTGTCCAGGATCTCAACAGGTTGTTGCTCACAAGATAAGTTGGGCTGTATAGTGAGCTCGGAATGATCAAGTACATGGCTGGGGTCATTCACATACCTTCTGAATTGGGATATGTGGAACACATTATTCACTCCTTCCAATGAATGTGGAAGTGCTAAGCGGTATGCTACTTCACCGACTCGTTCGAGTATGTCGAACGGTCCAATGTATCTCGAACTTAGCTTTCCCCGTCTTCCAAATCGGATCACTCCGCGGTTCGGAGATATCTTTAAGAATACGTGATCTCCTGGCTGGAACTCCAAGTGATGTCGCTTTGCATCAGCTCAGTGCTTCTGTCGATCTTGGGCTATGCGCATTCTTTCTCTGATAGTACGAACCGCATCAACAGTTGCTACTAACATCTCAGGTCCAAGAAGGTTCCTATCTCCGATGTCGTCCCAACTTAATGGTGATCGACACTTCCTTCCATACAGTGCTGCAAAAGGTGACATTCATATGCTTACTTGGTTGCTGTTGTTATACGAAAACTCCACAAGATGTAGGTGATCTTCCCACGATCCTTTGAAGTCTAACATACATGCTCTGAGCATATCCTCTAAGATCTGAATAGTTAGCTCAGACTGACCATCTGTTTATGGATGATAAGCCATGTTGAAGTTCAGACTTGTTCCCAAGCTTGCTTGCAGACTCTGCCAAAATTGCGATCAAAACCTGGTGTCACGATCGGAGACAATGCAGACCGGTACTCCATGAAATCTCAAAATTTCCTGTATGAGTTCATAGGTATCGGGGATTGTACATATTTAAAGAGTTTAAATCTTAAGTAGATTATTACCTCCATGTACTTCTTTGCTAATGTCTCAGTTGATTGGCCAAATCGAAATGGGATGAAGTGAGACGACTTTGTGAGTCGATCCACAATGACCCATACTACATCGTTACCCTTTGTGCTGCGAGGAAGAGCAGTCACAAAATCCATCGTGATGTGTTGCCACTTCCATTCTGGGATTGGTAACGGTTGAAGTAATCCAGCTGTCCTGTGATGTTCAGCCTTTACTTGCTGACACACCAAGCATTTAGCGACGCTTCTGGCTACTTCACGCTTCAATCCATGCCACCAGTAATTCTGACATACATCTTTATACCTCCAGGGTGTACTGAGTAGGGAGAGCTGTGAGCTTCTTTCATTAACTCTTCCCGAACAGGACCTTTTGGTACACATAATCTGCAGCCATATGTCAAAGATCCATCTTCATGGATGATGAAGTCTATTCTGAGTCCATTCTCCACTTGTTCTCTGATCTTTTGCAACTTAGCATCACTTGCTTGAGCTGCTTTGATCTGATTGACAATTGTTGATTGAACTTGTAAATTCATCAAACTTGAAGCATTACCTGACATGACTACTTCAATCTCCATCTAATGCAAGTCTTGTTGAAGCTTCCACTGAGCGGTGAGATGCATTGCTAATAGTTGGCGACTAAGAGCATCTGGAACCACATTCACCTTCCCTGGGTGATATTGCAGGATGATATCAAAGTCCGCTATGAGTTCTAACCATCGTCTCTGCCGCATATTCAACTCTTTCTGAGTAAACACATATTTCAGACCCTTGTGGTTTGTGTATATGTTCACTCGTTCACCAAGAAGATAATGGCGCCAAATCTTGAGAGCAAAGATGACGGCTGCCAATTCCAAATCATGCGTCGGATAATTGCGCTCATGAGTCTTCAGCTGTCTTGAAGCATAAGCCTCAACCTTACCGTGCTGATGTAGAACACATCCTAATCCCTTACCGGATGCATCGCAATGCACTTCGAAACCTCCAGATTGGTCCGGTATAACGAGAATAGGCGCTGATGTCAACCTTGACTTGAGTTCTACGAAAGATTGTTCGCATGCTTCTGGCCACACAAATTCTTCATCTTTACGTGTGAGCTTGGTCAGGGGTGTTGCTATCTTTGAAAAACATTCAATGAACCTTCTGTAATATCCAGCTAAACCCAAGAAACTCCGAATGTCCTTCACTGACTTTGGTGTCGGCCATTCGCTTACTGCTGAAACTTTCGCTGGATCAACAGAAATTCCTTTGCCTGATACGATATGTCCAAGAAAACCAACTTGATTTAACCAAAACTCGCATTTTCTATACTTGGCATATAATTGATTTTTTCGTAGAGTTTCCAGGACAATTCGTAGGTGCTCGGCATGTTTTTTCCGACTCTTAGAATACACTAGGATGTCGTCAATGAAGATGACAATGAACCTGTCTAAGTACTCCCGGAAAACTTGATTCATCAGGTTCATGAATATTGCTGGTGCGTTGATCACTCCAAATGGCATTACTAGAAATTCATAATGGCCATACCGAGTTCTGAAAGCCGTTTTATGAATATCAGCTTCCTCGGCCTTCACCTGGTGATAACCTGAACGAAGATCTAATTTAGAGAAAACACAAGATCCACTTAGCTGATCGAATAAATCGTCGATGCGTGGGAGTGGATACTTGTTCTGTATCGTGACTTCGTTCAAGGCTCTATAATCAATGCACATTCTGTATGAACCTTCCTTCTTCTTCACAAGTAATACAGGTGATCCCCAACTTGAAGTGCTGGGACGAATCCATCCTTTCACCAATAATTCGTCCAATTGACTTCGGACTTCCTTCAAACCTTCCGGACTTAATCGATAAGGTGCTTTGATCACCGGTTGTGCTCCTGGTACTAAATCAATGCTGAATTCAAGAGCTCGATCGGGAGGCAAACCTGAGATATCGTCAGGAAATACATCTTCGAATTCTCCAACCACTTCTGGCCTTAATTTTTCTTCCGCTTGAGTTGCTGCAATCACTGTTTCCCTTGGCTTTGCTTTGTATGTACTTGGCTCCAGGGTACGGTCTCCGCTTTAGAAATAGAAGACCGGATGGTCTGGAATCTCGAATTCTACCCTCCTTTGACGACATTCAATGGTAGCATAAAAAGTTCCGAGCCAATCCACACCTAGAACCACATCGAAGTTCGGTATGTCCAGCACTTTGAAGTCAGCGTAGAATTCTCTGCTGCAGACGAATACTGGACACAAGTTGTATCCCATTGTTGCCTTTAGAACGCCATTTCCTGAACTGACATTCCAGCTGGATACAAGCGGTGTGACTGGAATCGCATGGGTTCGGACGAACCGTTGCGACATAAAGCAGTGAGATACTCCAGTATCGAACAGTGCTAGTGCAGGTAGTGAGGCTACTAAGATTGTACCTAAGATATATGGGATATGTTTTAGGTATAGGAAAATTTGTGGGTAGGTATTAAGACTGAAAGAAAAGTTTGAGAAGAAAAGGGTTACCAGTGATAACTTGGCCAGTGGCCTCAGCTTCCTCCACGGTCATCGTGAAAGCCTGGCGCCGTGGTAAATTCCTCCTGGCCTGAGGAGCATTCCTCAGAACGTTCCTTTGAGCTTGATGGAACTGACGGGGAGGAGGAGCAGCTTGTGGTCCTCTAGATGGTGGAGCAGGTAGTGCAAGTCTTGGAGCAGGTGCTTGGATGGCTAGGCGTTGTGGGTAAGTGTTTGTTGGCCTGGGTGTAGCATACAAGTTTTGTCTATGAGGACAAGACACAATATCGTGAGCAGCCGAGCCGCAGATTAAGCAAAGGTTGTTCGCACGCCGGCAATCTTTCGCCAGATGCTCATTTCTCTTGCAGTAGTTACAAAAGGCTGGGCTGGGCCTGTTGTTTTGTACTCCCGGTCGCCTTGGCACAAAAGGTGGCCTGGACGAGGCTCCTCCTGTCATCTGGTTGACAGGATGCTAAACTCCTGCAGACTGAGGTCTGCCCCTCGCCTTTATCACTGCCTCATAACGGCGGGCAGCTTTCAGAACCGATTCATGGGTCAGAAAATCTCCTGTGGCTAGTGCAGCCTGGATCTCCGAATCCAATCCTTGTTGAAATCGACGGGCTCTGATCTCGTCCGTCGGTATCAAGTGTTCCGCAAATCTGTTTAAGGATTGTGTTAGCTGTGTAGTATGTAATATATTGAACAATTCAAATTATTGAGACATATCTTACCGACTAAGCAAGGTGAACTCAGCATCATATTCATTTACCGACTTGGTCCACATCGAACCTTGTTGCAGATGAATGAACTGATGTTCCATGTCGAACCTGGCAGTCTCAGGGAAGTACTTAGCGTCGAACATGTCACGGAAAGTCTTCCATTCAATGGGTTTTTCAAGACGACTTTCTTCCGCCTTCCACCAGTTCCGTGCATTGTCCGTGAGCTGTAATTTTGCAACACGAACCCAAGCTATTTCTGGCACTTGTGCCGCTGCCAGATCATCTTCTATACTCTGAGCCCATTCCTCAGCTTCCAGTGGGCTCTCCTTTCCTGCAAACTGTTTGGGGTGCAAAGCCCTGAATTGCTTCACCCCAGGTGCTTCTGCCTCGGGACGGTTCATTAAAAGAGCAGTCTGCTGCTGCTGTCCCTCGAGGAGGCTGCGGATTGCCTCGAGTAGAACCGTTTGCTCGTTGAGTGGAGCAAGGACGGCAAGTGTGAGTGGTAGTGGTGGAGGTGTGTTATTGACATTGGTGCTGGTGTTGTTTGGGGAATCCATAACCTTGAATGAAAATTTTGGGTTAGGACAGATTCAAAGTACATGAAATGATAAGATTCAAAAAGTTTGAATTGTAAAGGATGTTTTAGTCGCTGGTTCTTGTGTTATATTGCTTAGGTTGTTCACGCAGAACAGAACTGCATGGTAGAATTTCATACAGCTCTGACCTGTATGGGCCACCAACAAAACCTGTCACGCCCCGCTTCCCAGAGTACGGGCAGAGAACGCGACGAGGCCGCTACGTATTTACTATGAAGTAAATACGCTAAGCGTATCTAAGCAATAGGAAAATAAATGCACAAGAGACAAGATATAATAAAACAGCAACTTTATTTATTCACATTCTTTCTGTACAATGCATAGAAAAGTAAATACAACTGAATGAAAACAATGCCTAAACAATGGCATAACAGAAAAGGAAAATTACTGAAATAAAAGTGTACAATGAACTAAAGCTCTGGGTTTTCAATGAAGTGGTCCAAGTCTTCACTAGTGAGCTCGATCTCCGGAGTGTCCAGATCACCTGACGATATTCAAAGAAGAAAGAAAGAGAATGTCGTCTGCGAATAAATCGCTCGGTAAGTCCCAAAGATAAGGGAGAAATAGAATAGACAGAAAGAGAATGTAACTTTTAAAGTTGTATTATATGGTTAACGATGTTGTTTGTAGCTTGGTACAGAAGGATGTCGGTGTATACGAGAGGAGTCTCTATATGCCAGAGACTAGAGGCAAGTGTAGTACAAGGAACCGTTTATGCCACGGTACAATAGCAACTGGATTCAGGTTAGGTGTATCAAATCTTACTGTCTCGTGCCACTTCTAACACCTTTCGTACCAATCTACCTCTTAAACCCCGAGATGTCTTGTTGTATAGTTGTATTGTCTTGTCTTGTATTGTAAACTATATAGATTGTATAATTGGGTGACTTACCGAATCCATGATATCAGTAAATGGATGTAACTATAGAATCATAGATGTAACTGGAGAATCATGTAAATGGAAGTATATCCATGGTTCGGTTCAGTCAAGTTGAATAGATTGAATATATGTATTCAGGATTCATGTTGGATTGTAAATTGTACTTGAATCATATTCAAGTCAGATTATTAATGGGACTCATTCTGAGTCAGAACAATTATAAAAGAAATTGAAGTCCTGATGGTTTTGATGTTATCGGTAACCGCTGCACATGGGCGACAGGATTTGTGTCTTTTTCAAAAAAGATTACCGTATTGATAATACCGTTGTTAAGTTGTCTACCTTAGATAGGCAAGCACCCATATCTCCGGCTCTCTGAGGCTCAAGAGACTGGTCCCACTTAAACCTATGTTTACTAGGGTCCTTAGGGTAATTTATAGAACTTGAGGGGGTTTTATGTAAGAATACTTTTATATAATTTTCAAAATACACCCCAAGTGTTTAATTATCGTCTATAGAGTTGTAATAATTGTAGATTTTATATTTTTGACATTCCTAGTGAGAATAACCAAATTTTCATAATATATGGTATTAAATTGTAATATTGCATTTGTATGGAATTCATGGTATTTTAATGTAAAGTGATTCTTTGATTTGGAAAAGTTGAAATATTTATATTATAACAAAAATAGATATTTTGATATTACATATATATATATATATATAAATTTTAATATATATTATAATTCTAGAAATCTCATTTTCTTAAGATTTTCGTATTTTAAATCTTTCGAGACCGAATGCTCCTTACAAAGGTCTGTATCTCGCACTACTAAGCCCGAGGATGTGTGATAATCCACACCATCCCGAACGGGTTCCCCAAAATGGGTTGTAGTGGCGCTTTGCAAAGATTTATAAAAATACTTAATCCTTTAGAAAACGGTTTTATTAATTCATGGTATTTATTTAAAATGTTTCGTTTTCCCGTATTCTATGTTCCCGAAAGGTATTATGCTATATTGTATATGAGTGTTGTGAGGAGGTAGGTCATTATCTCGTGATCTACTTAAAGGTATAGCAAGTTTATGATGTTTAAATGTTGAAATGAAACTATATGGTATTTTAGTGAAAAAGTACGGTAAAAGTTACAAAATGAAATAAGTTGTCATGAAACTTGTTCATCATGTTTGTTAATATTTTATAGTCAACATGTAATGGTTTAGCATGATTGTATTTAAGAAAAAGTGAGGTTTTAGGAAGAACCGAATCGGAAATCGGATTTACTCCGATTCCGTCGGGTTTTAGAAATACGTGTTTTTAGAAAGAATAGGAAAGAGGGAAAATGGGACTTATGGGTTTAGCTTAAATAAGAGCGGGAGAGGGAGTGGATGTATCTTCCGGTGTATCATTTCGTCGCCGGGATCTCCTAGGGTTGTCGCCGGAAAAATCGCCGGAGCTTCCCCTTTCGCTTCTTCAAAAGTACACTAGGGTTCTACTAGTCTAAAAATGCGGGTTTGCACTTGTTTTGTTGCAATTTAAATCCCGCATTTTTAGCCTAAGCCCGAGCTTGGGCGCGCACTTCGCACACGGATCCACACGTCTATGCAGACATTTGTTTAACATCACAGACGTCTGTGCAGACGTTTGTTTGGTCTTTCCTGGCTATTTAGGGGCTTCTAAACTTGATTTTGCTACCTTCAAGGGCGTTTAAGGGAGTTTGGATGTGCATGGGCTTGCTTGAGGCACATCTGGAATGCACGGGCTTGCTTAAGGTGCACTTTTGTTGATCCAGGACTTTGAGAGCCTGCTACGGATATTTGTTGTCTAGAACGGACGTTTGGGGGTGAGCCTAAACGCGTATTGCTTCTTACTGCAGATTGATTTATGTTTTCCATCGCTGAACCACGTATACGTCTGAAACCGAACCGGGGCAAAGTAGTGCGTGCTTGTATACTGACCAAGCAGGCGCAGTTGTAATACGGCGCTTGTTTGAAACCGAGCAAATGTAATTGGGACGGCAATTTAGTTCGTACTCGTATGCAAACTGAGTAGAGGCATGGCGTACCGTATACAGACCGAGTAAAGGTATTGGGAACCCAATAGAGGCGTTTAAGCGTGCTTTTCAGGGATTGAACATAGGCATGGCGTGTTCCCTGAATGTCCAGAGGCATGGCATGCTAAAATGTAGAAAGGTGCCTGTCGAAAGAACCCAAAAGTAGAAATTGCCCGTGGTATAGTTGTTGATAGTAAACCCGTATGAAAGTTGATTGCCGGGGATAAGAACCCATGTAGAAGTAGTGATCGACGATTTGATAATCTTAAACCTTTTCTATAACTCGAGCATTTGATACTTGAGCGTTGTGGTAAATAACCGGTGGTAAGAGCCCGATGCAGAAGTCGTGGTCGACGATTCTAACCTCGAACCTTTTCTGATGTCTACAGACTTTTTTTCCGGCGCGGAGGTTTTCGGTTGACTTGTTTACAAGGCAGAGCTTGATTTTAATGGGGATGTCATTGGTTGACTTGACTGATCTGGGGATGGAGTCAACGTCTCTTCTCGTTTTCCACACAATGAGGTTCATTGTCGTCATAGACAGGATGTTTAACGTCTCTTAGATAGAGGGCTTGTTTACCGTTTGCTTAGACGGAGGGTTTCCTTAATATCTGCTTAAACGGAAAGCTTGGTTTAACGTCTACTTAGACGGAAGATTTTTGGATATTTTAGAACTTTTGATGTTTAACATCATCTTAGACGGAAATTTTGGAATTTTGATGTTTAACGTCATCTTAGACAGAGATTTTGGAATTTTGATTTAGAACCTAAATGTTTAACGTCATTATAGATGGAGGGTTTAATGTCATCATAGATGGGATGTTTGAAGTTTAATTCTAGAAGTGACTTATCATCTGCTTTCAGAGGATTTGAATTACTGATTTAGTTTAAAATTTGCAACTTTCCAGTTGGGGGGTTTGAATTGGAGTTGGAAATTGAATTAGGACTTAAAGGTCCGGATTTTGGGAGTTGGAATTTGGATCATGTTTTGATTGGAATTTGAAGATTTTGAATAGAATTAGGATTGAAAGTTTAGAATTTTGGGGATTTGAAATTATTTTGGCGTCTGTATCGCTAACACTGGAATGGTACAAGGAGCGACTCATCATTTTCCATTGTAGGATTTTGAATTTGGATCATGGTTTGCATCTGCATCGCTACAGTGGAGTATGGTACCAGGAGAAACTCATCATTTTCCTTTAGAGAATTTGAAGATTTGGATTTTTGTGGACATCTGCATCGTTACATTGGAATGGTACCAGGAGCGACTCATCAATCGCCGTTGAAGGATTTTTTTTAGACGAGTTTGTGCCCTTACGGGTTTCATAAGCTTGCGGGTAGTCTCGTTGTTTTTACTCATGAATCCTTTTCAGGTTTTCATTTGTGTCCCTTTTACTTGTGGACTAACCCTTTATTATTTTTTCCTTTTCTTTTATTTCCCAGTTTAACGACTTGGGGGTCAACTATTCCCATTTTAACGACTTAGGGGTCGACTATTCTCAGTTTAACGACTTAGAGGTCGATGGTGCGCTTATTCTTTGTTTTTCCTTGTTGGCGCCTTTTTGGTAGAGTTATTTGAGCTTCTTGGATTTTGAGTTTGATCAAGCTGAATTGATGGCCGAGACTACAGGCTTCATTTGATTCTTCCGCCCGATCTTGGGCTTTCCTTGAAGAAGCATCAGTATTTTCTTCTTCTTTTGGACAAGTGTATGTCCCACGAATGTAGTGGTAGATTCATTTATTGAAATGAACGATTGAGCATTCTGGTCCCGGAGGATTTCAGTTTTTGTTTGCGTAACATTGGCGGTCGCGACTTGATTGTTTGCAAGCACGCCAAAAGATAGTGAGATTTTCCCAGCTTTGTATCGGTCCTCGATCCAACCCTTGAAAATGAAACAGTCTTCAATTGTATGCCCCAATGCTCTGTGATACAGTAGTAATTAGGGTTATTGGTCTTTTTCGCTTCATGCGGTCTCTTTGGAATGGTCAGCCGCAGACCGCACTTCAGGGCGTCCTTAAATATCTAGCGGACTTTATCCTTTTTGAAAGAGTAGATTTTATTCAACTTCTCATTATCCTCCTAATATTGACTTTCGTGTCCGATCGGTTTTGGGTCCGTCCACTGCTTGCCGGCCCCGGTTAGTAGACATATTTAAAGGGTTGGTATTGCAGGAACTTTCGTCTTTGCGACTGTTTTCCTTCCTGTACCTGGATTTTTGATTTATTTGGAGATCCGAGGTGGACTCGGTATCTGCCCGCTCCATTAACTGGACCCTTTCAGTCAGGTCCTGAAGAGTTTTGGGGATGAAGACTGGGGTATCACCGTCATCTGATTCTTCAGGAGCTGTCGGCTCTCTTTGCTTAGCTATCTGAGCAAAGATTTTATCATCATCTGGACCAAGCCAGGATTGAGCAACAGCAGTCATATCATTATCATAACTGTGAAGCGCAGGAGGATTTTTTTTTTGGGTCCCACCATGTAGATCGTATGGATTGTGTATCCGTCCGTTGCTACATCATTGGTAGAAATATTTGTTGGGTATTTGGACCATTGTTATAGTCTGCTCCATCAAGGAAGGACAAACGACTGAGGACGGTCGATCCGACCAGGGTCTTGGGTACAATTAGTATCCTCTGTTTGAATTATTTCTTTTGATTTTTCCTGGCGAGTGAAACTTGGCATGCCCTTGATGAGATCGTGCTATGCTTTTGATTCTTGTGCTTATACACGCCTCTTTACAGAACTCTTTGAATCGTCGTCTTCTTGATCCGCACAGTCATAACATACTTCTGTGACGACCCTAGGGGCTCGAAAGAATTGTTGATTTTTACGGAAGATTTGATTTTTGTCGCAGGGTAGCCATGTTCTTGGAACCCGATGAACTCCAATTTAGCAAGTACCTTAGCTTTCTTATTGACTCTATATCTGAGCCGTTTTTGCCTCAACTTTTCAGTTTTAAGGCCTCAACTCCAATCTAGCAAGTACCTTAGCTTTCTTCTTCTGGACAAGTGTCCATCCTTTCTTAACTCTTAGCCCTAACCTCTATTTAAATCAACCACAACCGGTCTAACTAGAGAATCACCGCTATCTTGTAGGATAGGGTGCCGTAGTGAGCGATGTGTGGTTAATTTAAATAGAGTCCGTATTAATTAAAATTATAGGGACAAGGAAAGGAGTGAAAGAGATTTCCTTCTCTCAAACCTTCCCTATCCTAACCCTAACAAGTGAGCAATTACTCACTCATTAGGAAACTTACGATAAAATTCATTTTTATAATTTTATTTAATGACCTAACTTGCTGATAATAAAAGACAGATAAAAATGCAGAAATTAAATTGCAGATAATAAAAGAATGCGAGAATAAAAAAAAACTTACTTTATTGATACCTCTTCAACGATTACAAGGAAATTAAAATTTAGATCTAGAAAATAAAAAGAAGCATGCCTAATTAGGCTTTCGGCTTTCCTATTTATAGAAAGGAGAAACCCTAGGTTTTACATCTGATCCATATTTGAATTTACAGAACTACCCTAAGAAAGCCGAGTCAAAGCACCGACACCCACCAACACGTGCACCGACACGTGCACTGCACGGCCGCAGAACCGTGGCAGAAAGCCATGTTTGGCCGCGGTTCCGCGGCCATATTGGGGGATCTCTGGCTCAAACTTCTAGGGTTGCTTCATGTTGCTTTTTCCTTCTGTTTTCTTCACTTGATTCCACAGAATCTCTTCTATTTTCTTCCAGATTTCCACAGTGCAGAATGTTGTGGACTTTTACCATGAGCTTCGCATTGAATTCTTGAATCTTGTGATGCCCTTGTGCTTTGTGCATTAAACTGTCTACTAATCTTCATTTGTTCCTTGAACTGGTAGGCGGCATCATATGGATTCATCTATTGTTGGTCGTAGTCCACTTTTGTAACGTCTTTTCATGGATTTCACTTTATTATTCTGAGAACCTGTAACCTGCAACTATTTAGCAGACATGGATCAAAAGCACCTATTTATTTAATATGATTAAGAATGGGCGATATAATAATGCAAAATTCTGATATGAACAGATGCGCTCGCTTGTCAGGCGTTGTACAGATTCCCCCTACCTAAGATAGACAGTGGTTTATTGATTGCATGGATTCTAATCTCCGAGAGCCGCGGACAAAGCTGTTGTTAATTACCCCTCGCTTTATGTGAGAGAAGCTCGAATTAACAGGTCTTGTGAATCATGCAAACCCAATGTGAAATATGCGAGTGTTGTGTTTTAAGAAACAATTTTGAGGGTGCTTTGGGCATATCGGGGGCCTCGCAAATTTTACGGGGGTCCGGCTGCCCGGTTAGTGGGCTGGGGGTTAAGGAGGCTAGCAGCCCATTTGCGGGGTGCGGGGCAGTGCCCTGTTTGAAAAAAAAAATTTGAAGGGGAGAAGTCTTTTGAGTGTTTCGAGAAGGAGAAAAGGACAGGGAATGCAAATGAATGCCTCAAAAGGGGTCCCCGCATGCGGACATACATTAGGATATGTCCATGTTGTGGCGACCTTAGAAGGGGGACCCCACTGCGGGGACTCCAACGGGAGGCCCCGTTGCGTGTGCCTCCTTGGGGGTCCCCGGTGAGGGTGCCTCCTTCGGAGGGTAAGCGGCGGAAAAACCTTTCTTGGGGATTTCCAAGGCGGAAAATCCACTTGAGGGGACTTCCAAAGTTAGTGGATATTCCCCTTATGGGGTATCCGGCATGGATCATCCCTATTCGGAAAATATGCTTGCTCGGAATGAAAGCTATGGGCGTTCACCCTGAGAACCCTTGTGCTCTTTTGTTCTTATAACTTATTGAAGAAATCTTGCTCCTTTTCTTGGTTTTGATCTTGGATCTTGGACTTTTGAGATGAAATTTTTTCTTCAAGCGATGGGTTCTCTTTTGATGGGTTAATTTGGGGAAGAAGAAGATTCTCATTCAATGGATTGGTGGGTTTATCTAATTTATTTTAGAAAAAGAGAGCTTTTCCTCTCAATTAATTTAGAGCGGATGAAGAACCTTAAGAAGAGAGAGAGAGGAGGCTTAAAACCCTAAAATGATATGGGAATAAAAGTTGTTATTAATTTTCTTCATATGTTTGCCTTATATACGCTTTATATTTTTCACTTTGCCTCTTGTGCTTTACAAAATAGCTCTTTTGCCTCTCTCATGCCCATATGCTCATTTCCTTTTGTACATGAGCCATGGGTTTTACATAATTTGGCTTTTCGCCCACTTAATTTACAATTTCATACTTATTTGCATATAAAAAACTATTTATTATAAATTTCTTTTTTCTCTCTTCTTCGATGGTCGGTCGGCTTCGCTCGGACTTGAGGCGGTTTGGGCATGGGCTAAGTTGCTTAGGGTCGTCGGAACCGGGTCCACTTGGGCGTTGACTCTGGCTTCTTGACTTTCACTTTTCGAGTTTTAATTTTTGATTTTGTGATTTTGACAATAAGGTGTAAATTTTAGCCCCAATATATGTCTTGATCAGACTTTTTAATAAAAGGGGCCAACTGATTTTCTATGTTAGACGTGGTTCGTAAATAAGTTTCTAATGAAGATTCAAATTCGGTTTGAAACATGGAACTACTTATTTCATGATTATCATCAACGTTTAAAGGTGTGAAAATTGGGTAGGATTGGATATGGTTGAATTGTTGGCTACGGGATTTTTCAATATGTTCAACAATGAACATGAGTTTAAAAGTTGCCACATTAGCCTTAAGAGGAGTATCAACATGAGAAGGTGTGAAAGTTTGGTACGGTTGATAAGAATTTGATTGGATATTGTCATAATGAGGGCCAATATCATAATATGGGTATGATGTTAATTGTTGGTCTATGAAATTGAGAGGAGTGAAAGTTGGTTCGGTTTGAATTGGATTAGATGGATGACCTACATCATAGTAAGAGTTTGGTTAGAATTGTTGGCCTAAATTATAGTTAGAAACTTCAGAATACATGCCTTGATTTCAAAAATAATTTTCTTGGTTCCTCCAATCAATGAATGGACACTCCTCATAAGCATGACAAGGATCTTGATAGTTAGTGCAAAAAGAAAATGTGGATTAATAAGAACCTGGTAGTTAACTTTTAATGCCTCCACCTTCTGCTTAATATCATCTAACATGGCACCTAATCTCACATCATCAGTGGCTATGGATTTGTCGAGTGAATTAAAACTGTTCCTATATTTAATTGTTCTAATGCAGGATGGAAGTGATAGTGTAACTAGATAATATGATTCATATAAACTTGGTTTTGCATGTTCGTCACCCATATTTAAATTTGAAATTTTTTTATTAAACTAAAATGCAGAAAATGAAATACTGAGATTAAAAACTAAATTAAAAATTTAAACTATTTAAAACAGGAAATAAAAGCCTACAATCTACAGCCTATATCTTGTAAGCCGATGTCGCGCATCCCATGGGATCACGGGGAGGCAGAATTTTCAAAAAACGATTTTAACATGCTTCGCAACACTGGCTAAATCCAAGATCTATACTAAAATCTTAACTAACTAAACTATCTAGGAGGTTTAACTACTATGATAGATGGTTATACCTCCATGAATCAGTCCTTCGGGTCTTCTTTGCCTCCTCTCCATGGCTCCTAGAAGAAAGGATCGAGCTTGTGACGTCGGCCTCCTTGCGTCAAAGATGATCCACCCGAGAGTATGTGCTTCAAGCTCCAACCTCTAAACCCTGGTAACTACGGTAAATGGTTCAATAATCCAAGTATCCTAGGTGATGTAGAGAAGCTATTAGATTGTTTTGTCTCATGAGACTCTTTGTTTCACAACTCATGTAAGGGTAAGAGTATCACTTGAGGAAGAAAAGGAAAACTTGGAGAGAGAATGAGAGATGAACAAATGAGCTAAGAGTCCAATGGCTAAGTATGTAGAATGGCTAATACCATATGCCTCACTCAGTGAACCATGGGTTAAAAACCAATACAATATATCATCCATACTTCAATAGTGAGTCAAGATGAATAAACTAATCAAAATAGCCATGCTTGACCATGCCAAATATGTCTCTCCAAATCCACCTCATTAATCTATTTTGCAAAAATAGATAATCCAATAATGAGGTATCCCCTTCTAGAAGCATGCCTTATAAAATTACAAGAATGCCCTCACCGTATATACATACTCATATTTGTATTTCGAAAAATACGAATACAATGAGACGATAACAATCCAATAATACAATACTAGGATCTGGCTTAAACCAAAGCCCACTAGTATTTTCTGCCCGAACATCATCCGTGTACAGGTACACGTATGTGATCATAGCCCTGCCATAAAACCATACGGCCTCTACATCTTTTGCCCGAAGCAGGGAAACCCTCTGTGTGGGACACTAAAGACTTGATAGTACGCTGGCAGTGAGTTTAACCATAAGCATGTCAGAGGTACTAGTTGCACATAACGGCTACCCAGGTATCTGTCGATAAGAAGGCCGATGAGCAAACTCATTCGAACTTTTACTGAGCCTGTCTGTGACAATCTTCGTACAGTCCGGTCTGTTCTTCTAAGATACTCGCATATCGTGCCTAGGGGGATGGTAAACGTCAAACCCCTAATAGCGCAATAAGTCGTGCCGGAGCAGAGCCCAATACACCATGAGAAACTACTAGAGTACCTACCAGTAAATCTCGCTTGCCCTGACCAGGGACTTTGTGTAATGGCTTCCCGAACACAGCGCGATATCAACCCCTAATACCAGGAGAGACGAATCCTATCTAACCGCTACTGCCTCCAAGTGCTTCAGGACTGCACCCAACTACTACATGTTTGCACGACTCCTTTGAGCCGTGGTAGGGTAGTAATCAAAGTACAATGGGAACACACTCGAGGCGAAGTGCGATGTCAAGTCAACGAACTAAGCTATAATCATGTCACCTGGGAACTGCTACCTGACGATGGGTATAATACAAACCAGCAGTTCCCGACGAGTCATGTCCTGTGTAACTCATAACCTAATGAACACCTGCATACTATCTCCAGTACGACGTACTAATGGCTGTGGGACAGACCATCACCCCTTCTGGGATGAGAAACGTATACACTAGTCTATTCTGGAGTATCGATGCCCCCTCTCGATAATCCTACGACTGAGGACCTGTATAAGGATGTGCTTATAGACTACCCAGCCCCCACTAGTGTGACTGCTATCACAATGCTGGTAGTCAAACAAAGATCTTAATGGCTCTACCAATATGTATAAGCGATATGCTAAAAGAAACACATGCACATATTGAGGTAGACACAAACCAAGTAGCATACTACTATATCGAGCAAGACTGTTATCATAACTGTGAATATCCCAAGCTTCCAATATGTAATATACAATTCAGTATGATACAATAATGGTCTATAGGGCATATATCACTAACAATCTCCCACTTGCACTAAGGCCATGTATTGGCATATCGAAGACCTATCATCTCGATCAGCCTCTCGAACTGCATCTGAGGGATGGCCTTTGTGAGTGGATCAGCAGTGTTGTTCTCCTAGTCTACTCTCCGCACCTCGATCTCCCGGCGATCTATGATCTCCCTGATCAGGTGGTACCACCTCAAGATGTGTATGGACTTCTTATGGGACCTTGGTTCTTTGCTAAATCTATAGCCCCATTGTTGTCATAATACAAAGGTATTAGATCAACAATGGATGGAACCACCTGAAGTTCTGTCACGAACTTCCTGATCCAGACTGCTTCTTTCGCGGCGTCACATACAGCGATGTGCTCCGCTTCCATTATCGAGTCAGCAACGGTGTCCTACTTGGAGCTCTTCCAACAGACCGCCCCTCCATTGAAGGTAAAGACATAACCTGATATAGACTTAGAGTCGCCCTTATCACTCTGAAAGCTGGAGTCGGCGAAGGTCTCGACATGGAGGTCTTCTCTGCCATACACCAAGAACATCTCCTTAGTCCTTCTCAGGTACTTGAGAATGTTCTTTACTGTTGTCCAGTGCTTCTCGCCTGGGTTTAACTGATACCTGCTTACAACGCTCAATGCATAAACTATATCTGGTATGGTACACAACATCGCATACATTATAGAGCCTACCGCCGAAGCGTAGGATATAATAGACATGTGATCCCTTTCCAAATCAGTCTTGAGAGATATCTCTTTGGAGAGGGTGATTCCGTGACAAGCCGGTAAATTACCGCGCTTTGAATCTTCCATACTGAATTTTTTCAGTATGGTGTCGATATATCTCGACTGTGAAAGTCTCAACATCCTCTTAGATCTATCACGATAGATCTGGATCCCCAGAATGTAGGAGGCATCACCCAGGTCCTTCATGCAGAACCTTTGTGACAAGAATCCTTTGACTGATTGTAGTATAGTCATTTCCTATTAAGAGAATGCCATCCACGTACAAGACGAGGAATACCACAGTTCTCGCTACAATTTTACTATAGATGCATAGTTCATCTAGATTTTTGATAAAGTCAAATTCCTTGACCGTCTCATCAAAACAGATGTTCCAACTCCGCGATGCTTGCTTTAGTCCATAAATGGACTTAAGCAACTTGCACACTTTTCCGTTGTTCCTACTCTCTATGAAACCCTCCGGCTGATCCATATAGACAAACTCTTCCAAATTTCCATTTAGAAAAGCGGTATTTACGTCCATTTGCCAAATCTCATAATCGTAGAAGGCAGCAATGGCAAGAAGGATCCGAATGGATTTGAGCATAGCCACTGGAGAAAAGGTCTCATCATAGTCCAAACCAGGTCTTTGATGAAAACCTTTTGCAAAAATACCAGCCTTATAGATTTTAACCTGTCCACCTACACCAATCTTCTTTCTGAAGATCCATTTGCAGCCTACGGGTTTTACCCCTTCTGGAGCAACGTCCAAAGTCCATACTTTGTTGGTGTACATGGACTCCATTTTAGTCTGCATTGTATCCAACCATTTTACCGAGTTTCTGCTCTGATTGGCTTGCTGGAAGCTAGTTGGCTCATCATCGTCGATAATGCAATCCTCTCTATCCCCGTTTATGAGAAAACCATAGTATCTCTCGGGCAGATGAGACTGCCTACAAGTCCTGCGAAGTGGTGCGGGGATGTCCGGTTCTCTTGAAACTTCTGGTTCTACCATACTACCAGTAATAGCTTGCGGTTCTGGAATTTCTTCCAGTTCTATTGCGCTCCCACTTATCTCTTTTTCTAAAAATTGAGTTTCTAAGAAGTGGGCATGACGAGAAACAAAAACCTTTTGTTCCATTACGTAATAGAAAAGATACCCCTGGAGTTCTTTGGGTATCCCACAAACTTACACGGTAATGAGCATGCCTCGAGCTTGTCCGCATGCTGCTTTTTTAAAAAAGCTGGACATCCCCCATATCTTCAAATACTGAAAAGAGGATTTCTTTCCACTCCACATCTGATATGGTGTGGTAGGTACAGTCTTGGTAGGAACCTTGTTCAAAAGATATGCAGCTGATTCTAGTGCATAGCCCCAGAAGGATCGTGGTAACTCAGCATTACTCATCATGGAACATACCATATCCAATAAGGTCATGTTCTGTCTTTCCGATACACCGTTGTGTTGAGGTGAGTATGGAGGAGTAAGCTGAGAGAGAATTCCATTCTCTTTTAAGTAGTCCAGGAACTCGGCACTTAAGTATTCACCACCTCGATCAGATCTAAGTGTCTTGATACTTTTGTCGGTTTGTTTTTCCACTTCATTCTTATATTCCCGGAATTTCTCAAAGGCCTCGGATTTATGTTTCATCAAGAATATATGTCCATACCTTGAGAAATCATCCATAAAAGTAATGAAGTAGGAATAACCACATCTTGCATGTGTAGACATTGGACCACAAACGTCGCTGTGTATGAGTCCCAAGAGCTCGCTCGCTCTTTCTCCGTGTCCAGTGAACGGAGTCTTTGTCATCTTTCCTTTGAGACATGATTGACAAGTTGCATAGGACTGATATTCGAACGGATCCAAATATCCCTCTTCATGTAACTTCTTCAATCGTGTTTCATTTATGTGACCCAGTCTACAATACCATAAGAAAGCTTGATTTAATTCCGGAGACTTTCTTTTAAGTGTGTTTTGGACGTTGAAAACATGAGCTTGATTTAACACGTATATACAGTGTACCTGACCCAATCAAAACTTTATTTAGGTGGATGTTTACAAGATCGCTTACAAATGTAAAATCATAACCTTCTTTAGAAAGTAAAGATACAGATATGATATTACATGTCAGACTAGGTACACACAAACAGTTACGTAAAATCAAAATCTGCCCACTTGTCAATCTTAGGTGATATTCCCCTACGGATACAGCATCCATGCTCATTCCGTTAGCAACCCTGAGAGTCATAGCACCTGCCTTGATAACTCTACGGTTTCTTAAAGCCTGTAATGAATTACAGATATAAATCCTGATCCGGTATCTAGTACCCAGGAAGTAGAGTTAATTGACAAACAATTTTCAATCATCAACACACCCGAAACCGAAACCACAACATGCTTCGAATCCTGATTTCTGGATTTCCAAGCTCTACAATCCTTCTGACAGTGCGCTTTCCCATGACAACAGAAACATCCTTCCTTCCCTACTGTTAGCCCCAAAACTTTTGCCATGTCCTTTCCCTCTACCTCAATGCTCCTCAATATATTGAGGAGTCCTGGAAGTGTAACTTCCATCTCTTGAATTTTGAAATTCAAGATAAACTGGGCGTAGGTTGAGGGGAGCGACTGTAGAATCAAGTTAGTACATAACTCGTTCTCCAACGTGGTTCCATGGTCCGTGAGCTGTTCAATATAGCTAATCATCATAAGGATGTTGTCCCCTACAGATGACTCGATAGCCAATCTCGCCTGAAGTAATATCTTCAAGGTCTCATATCTTGCGATACGAGATTGCTCTCCATATAAAACTATGGTATGGTGGAAGATGGAAGCTAAGTCCATCTTCTCGTGTTGCCTCTGGTGTTTACTCTCCATTGAGGCTAACATGAGGCACTAGGCTCTCGCACAATCCTTTTCCCATGTCTTACGGATATCAACATCTGCGACGGTGGAATCTGGACCCTGGACGGCGAGGTCTGGTAGCAAGGAGTTAGTCCAGTTTGTCATGGATAAGTGCTATCTGGACATTCCTTAGCCAATCATTACAGTTTGGCCCAGTCAATTTATTATCTAGTAACCTAAGTCTGGTCATAGTGGTCACTGCAATTAGGAGAGAGAAGAAACACTTAGTATGATACTCTTGCAAGTTTAGATTGGTTATTAGTTTATCTAAACAGGATGGCTCCCACTATTTCCTTGAATCCTTCCTCAAACCATAAAAGAAGAATTAATCAGGATTAATCACACTTTACAATTCTTGCTTAACCTTTCGGCCAGGCTAGTGTTGGTACTTCGAGGGAGGTTTTCCAACGCTTTCGCGAAGTTCCTTAATTACATAATCTCTTTTCCCTGAAGGCGTAGCCCTGCTAACACCGTTCTAGACACCTACTTGGTTTATAGCACTGATTGTTTAGTGAAAAAATCTCCCGATGAGTAATCCTACTCATCAGTAGGATCGGGATCCAACTATCATTGTGTGATGACCTAGATATAATGCACTCTAGTCACCACACTCCAGAAGGTATGCTCAAACTGCAAGTTTCCTTTATATTTGAAACTCCCGATGTGTATTTTTGCCCCATGCACTTATGACCTTGACGAAGGCCAACATATCATAAGTCACATGTCAAGTTCTACCCATCATTGTCCAGGTTAATTTGAACCCACCCGTACATACCCTTGATGAAGGCCAACATAGTAGTATGACTGTCCCAAACCAACGCATATATCTATGATACATATGAATACCCAGCAGCTACCAATCATTATACCTTAGCGAAAGTCAAAATACATAGCTTGAATACTATTGAATACCCGTATGAAATGACGGAGGGCTACGAATGGTTTTGGCGAAACCGTGAATGTAGTGAACTTGATATAGTCGAAGGAACCATGAAAGCTTTTTAAAAGGAGTGGTTTAGGCTCTGCATTTAAAATTTGTTTTTTGAAGAAAACCGAGTGGTTTTGAAACTGTTCCAACGATTAAGATTTGGTTTGTTTTTCCTTGCATTAATCAATGTTAATGTGGTCCCATCATTTAACCCTATCATTGCAGAAAATGAAATAAAAATACAACGTATACTTATGCCATCCGCATTCGCCACGGGGCCCCGTCATGCACCGTTAGGTTACTTAACTACCGGCAGAGCGGGGGCTGGACTAGCGCAGGTGCAAAACATAAGCAATTCCTACTATATATATATATGCAAAACATAAGCAACGCCTACTATATATATATATATATAATATATATATATATATATTTATATATATATATATATATATTTATATATATATATATATATATCCATTCGTCTCACACAATAATAGGCATTCCAGATCACAGATGAATATATTGGATATACTAGGAATTCAGCGTTTCGTTTAAGCCTATAACGAAAGACGGATTCCACTGTCATGATGAATAGCCAAACCCCACCCTAGAACCCTATGGGTGCGAAAAACTCCCCTCCAAATTCCCGTAGTGAAGCAACCTCCCTCAATAAAATGAGTAGGCCACTCGGCACTTCATGAACCTGGTAGTTTGTGCACCCCTCCTTGGGTCTATCCTAGGAGCAAAAACAATAAAAGAAATAATACAATGGTGGCTACAATCTCAATCTGGATGTGCCCCGCAAAATAATATTACATCACTTTTACAAATTACATGAATGAAAGAAAAGAAAACACTCTTCTCACATCCCCCGGCTATTCATCCACAACGATCTAATACTCCATATACACAAACCACAATAGCATTACAGATATGTGCAATCCCCAATAATCGACGTATAGCGATTAGTAGACGTTCAGTATCATATATCAAACACAGAAAACCCGATTAGCCACGTAATCTTAGAATTTTGATCGATTAACCAAATCCGAGTCTACCCCATGCACAATCCAGCACATAAACAATTCTAGGTAGAAATAAAAAATTCCCAAAATCAAAATTCTAGAAATAAGACCCACTGAAGAAACTCGAACCGAGTCGGCCTTGACTCGGCCGCGGAACGGCGGCCAAACACACTGTTTGGCCGCATTTCCGCGGCGGTCTTGGGGACTTAGGATCTCGTTTTTCTTATGTGTTCTTAGAAAACCCTGTTTGTATTTTTAAGCCCTCTAAAAAGATTTTTAGATCAGTTTTGAAAATCGACAGAAACATGGTTTTCCGAACGTGATTTTGGTATTTTTCCGACGATTGAATTTCTAACTACTTGCTAACTAGCTAGTTAAGGTTTTGTAGGCTCTGATACCACTGTAAGCTGATGTCGCGTACCCTGTGGGTTCGCGGGGAGGCGGAATTTTCAAAAAACGATTTTAACATACTTCTCAACACCGGCTAACTCCAGGATCTATACTAAAATCTTAACTAACTAAACTATCTATGAGGTTTAACTACTATGATAGATGGTTATACCTCCATGAACCAGTCATTCGGGTCTTCTTTGCCTCCTCTCCATGTCTCCTCGAAGAAAGGATCGAGCTTGTAACGTCGGCCTCCTTGCGTCAAAGATGATCCACCCGAGAGTATGTGCTTCAAGCTCCAACATCTAAACCGAGATAACTAAGGTAAATGGTTCGCTAATCCAAGCAGCCTAGGTGATGTAAAGAAGCTATTAGAATGTTTTGTCTCATGAGACTCTTTGTTTCACAACTTATGTGAGGATAAGAGTCTCACTTGAGGAAGAAGAGGAAAACTTAGAGAGAGAATGAGATATGAACAAATGAGCTAAGAGTCCAATGGCTAAGTGTGGAGAATGGCTAATATCATATGCCTCACTCATTGAACCATGGATTAAAAACCAATACAATATATCACCCATGTTTCAATAGTGAGTCAAGATGAATAAACTAATCAAAATAGCCATGCTTCACCATGCCAAGTATGTCTCTCCAAATCCACCTCATTAATCTATTTTGCAAAAATAGATAATCTAATAATGAGGTGTCCCCTTCTAGAAGTATGCCTTGTAAAATTATAAGAATGCCCAAACCGTATATACATACCCGTATTTGTATTCCGAAAAATACGAATACAATGAGACGATAACAATCCAATAATACAATACTAGGATCCGACTTAAACTAAAGCCCACTAGTATTGTCCGTCCGAACATCATCCGTGTAAAAGTACACGTATATGATCGTAGCCTTACCATAAAACCATACGGCCTCTACATCTTTTGCCCGAAGCAGGAAAACTCTCTGTGTGGGATTCTAAAGACTCGATAGTATGCTGGCAGTGGGTTTAACCATAAGCACGTCAGCGGTACTAACTGGACGTAATGGCTACCCAGGTATCTGTCGATAAGAAGGCCAATGAGCAAACTCATCCGAACTCCTACTGAGCCTGTCTGTGACAATCTCCATACAGTCCGGTCTGTTCATCTAAGATACTCGTATATCGTGCCTAGGAGGATGGTAAACGTCAGACCCCTAATAGCGTAATAAGTCATGCCGGAGCAGAGCCCAATACACTCTGAGAAACTAATGGAGTACCTACCAATAAATCTCGCTTGTCCTGGCTAGGGACTTTGTGTAATGGCTTCCCGAACACAGCGCGATATCAATCCCCAATACTGGGAGAGACGAATTTTATCTAACCGCTATTGCCTCCAAGTGCTTCGGGACTGCACCCAACTACTACCTGTTTGCATGTCCTTTAAGCTGTGGTAGGGTAGTAATCAAAGTACAGTGGGAACACACTCGAGGAGAAGTGCAATGTCAATTCACGGACTAAGTTGTACTCATGTCACCTGGGAACTGCTACCTGACGATGGGTATAATACCAACCAACAGTTCCCGATGAGTCCTGTCCAGTGTAACTCGTAACCTAATGAGCACCTGCATACTATCTCCGGTCGTATACGACGTACTAATGGTTGTGGGACAGACTATCTCCCCTGCTGAGATGAGAAGCGTATACACTAATCTACTATGGAGTATCGATGCCCCGTCTCGATAATCCTACGACTAGGGACCTGTATAAAGATGTGTTTATAGACTACCCAGCCCGCACTAGTATGACTGCCATCACAACGCTGGTAGTCAAGCAAAGATCCTAAGGGCTCTACTAATATGTATAAGCGATATGCTAAAAGAAACACATCCACATATTGAGGTAGATACAAACCAAGTAGCATACTTCTATATCGAGCAAGACTGTTATCATAACTGTGAATATCCCAAGCTTCCAATATGTAATATACAATCCTGTATGATACAATAATGGCCTCTAGGGCATATATCACTAACAGATCTAAGATTTGTCTGTGGACGGGCCATAGCTAAAATCTTCGACCAAAGCATTTGGAAGTAAGAATCGCTACAAACTAGAAGGTTGAAATATTGTGGATTTGTTTCATTACGTTGACACTCTTGGAACTTCATCGCAAACAAATCTAGAAATCAACATTGAACAGAAAGATCAACTCCAGAGAAGAAGCACGACACCTGAGGCCTCCAGAATCCGGCGATTAGCCGAACCATGACCGTCTGAAATTTTTCTGCAGGCTACGTCTTGCTCCAAATTGTTCACTGCAGCACTAAATTTCCTGAAACAAAAAAAAATAGCAAAATAAAATAAAGAAAATAATTCGAAAAAAACTAACTAAAAATTGTTGTCGTCCTCCTCGGCAACGACGCCAAAAACTTGAAGTTATTTTCCTATTCTTAAATTTGTACTGCAAGTGCACGGTCAATCGATTGTAACAATTGTGAGTCGATCCACAAGGAGGATGCGAATTCTAGTTAGTCTAAACGAATTAAATATAAAAACTTTGATTTAGAGAATTATACCAATGAAAAGCAATAATAAAAGAAAGTAAATAGCAAATAAAAAAGATTCTTAAGATATAGAGAAAATTTTAAGGTTTAGAATCATCTTTTCTAATCATAGTGTTTTAAATAATAATCTTTTCTTTTCTTAATTTTCCATCTTTAAATTCATTACCTATCAATTAAAAGAAAGTTTAAAGCATACATCCAACGCAATAAACTATCAATCTAATAGAAAGTATAATCCATACGATCATATCAATACCCTATCAATCAATCAAAGAGGCAAGTAATAAATCTAAAGATTTAATTCTAATTAATTAGGAACTTAGTTAGATCATCCCTTCTATTTGGTGAACTCAATGGTTGTCAATCAAAGGCTTGTCTTGCTTTATTGGCGAGTCTAATCTAATCTTAGATTAACTAGACCATACATAAACAATAAAAATATAAACTTTACCTTTCCTAGATAATTTTCATGTTTGTCAATCAACCATCAAATTAACTAGTTTATTGGTGATGCGACATTTCCGTAAATAAACCCCATGGTTGTCAATCACTTATAGATCTACCTAGTTTATCAGAATTGCATAAAAAGAACCTATTTTTATCATAAAGTATTTGTCATTAAAAACATAGAAAAAGAATAGAACAATAAAAACATACACCGATCATAGATCAAGAATCTTCCAACCCCAAATAGAAATTTACTTACTGATGGCAAAAGAAGAAAAAAAAATAAAAAGGAAATTCATTGCATAAAAATAAAGAAATAAACTTATCTCAAAAGAGAAAATGAAAACCTAAATAATAATACAACAATATTTATAGGCTCTATGGCCAATTACAAGGAATGGAAAGAAATGTCTTTGAAGTATCCAGAAATCCTAAAAATTCCAAGTCCTAACTCCAAAAGAATTCGGCTAAAATTGAATCTGGTCAGCCTAAAACTGAATTTCTTAGTCTGTTTGGGCCTCGCTTTGATGTGCTGACTTGGTATGATCAGTTGATTATTTTGGCTCTCTGTTTTATTCATTAACTTCACTCTTGTATCGGCTTCTTCATTAAATTGTCCACATCCAACGCTCGTAAATACGTCTTTTATGTACTTTTACCCTTTAGACCCTATAATCTGCATTTATTAATAAAACATACCTGGAATAGCATTAAATATACAAAATAAGGTAAATATGAATATATAAATGTGCAATAAATTACACCAATCAAAATCTTTTCGGACATGGATATTAGTTTTGAGTCATTTCGGACATAAATATTGGTAAACTTTTAATGGATATCTTTTTAGAATTATCCAATTCAATGTTCTCAAAAAGTGGCAAGTTAGGTTGAACCGTTAATATATTAGTTTTAGCCTAACTATGTATATAAAATGGGACCGAATCTATAATATCCATACTTTCAAAGATACTAACATAATACTGACCAATACGTTTATCACAGGGCCTATGAGATAAATTATTTCTAGGGTAAGTATCTTTTTAGAGTATACCCAGATTCACTTCAGGTGTAGCGTTTCGATGCTTATCTGCGATATTTTATATAGCTACGGGACCTTATGATAATCTTTTGATGACTATCCTTTAGGATAAATCTCAGATATATCTAGGTGTTGTCGTTTAGGGATATTCGTAGGGTGGATAACATTGCTGGACCATTAAGGTAAAGATTTTAGTGTGTTTCCTTTTAAGATTTTAGTGTGTTTCCTTTTGGGATCAATCTCAGCCTTATCTCGGTACTGTCTTTCGTCGACATACAAGCAATGCAGATATTTTACCGTGGGACCTGTGAGACGAACTTTTTGGTGAGTTTTCTTTTGGGATCAATCTTAGTCTTATCTTAAGCCTTGGTTACTTTTCAAGCATATCCACAACGATTGACGATAAATCATTATGAGCCATCTCGTTAGAACATGTCCGATTTATCTCAATTCAGATCCGAAATCCAAAAATTTGGGCAAAAACCATTATTTTTTTGGATTTTGCCTTAATCATAAGTGCGGGGTCAAGCGACGTAAGGAAGTTTTTTTTGGGATGTAAGTTGAGAAATGTTGGGACTTGAATATAGGGTAGAAGCGAAGAATGGAGAACGGATATTGTCTTCATCCATTAATTACGACTAATAAATATTCAATTTTCAAAAATCCCAAACAAAATGACCCGATATGTAATCCTCAGCGAAGGTGATGTAATCATCACTTCACACAACGTACTTGTTGCCCTCTGTTTAGGAGAGCCTTTCGAAAACGAACTTTCATTTTAGTCCTGTAGTGGGAGCTGGCACCGCAACATGTTGTCCCTGCGTAGTTTATAGTCATTTCGGACATGGTTAATAGTTTATAGTCATCTCAGACGTGAGTATTAGTTAAAGGTGAATATTTAGCGGGTGTTCTTCTAAAGTTACCCAATTTATCACTAAACTTATATTGAGCCGAGCCATTTGATATTCTTGACTTCAGCCTCTATATGTGGGATATAGAGCAGAGTACACGTAGTATCCATATTTTGAAGATACTAAGTGAGACTGGGCGCTCTGGATTTTGTATGTTATCACGAGACCTGTGGGAAAACTCCAAACAAGCATTTTTATGATACATTTGGGTTCATCCTCGGTACCGCCTTTAGTGGCTTACCCACGATATGTTTTATATTGCACAGGCCTGTAAGATACTCTTTTGGTGAGCGACCTAGGGATAGATCTCAGACATCTTCAAGAGTTTCCGTTTAGGATATATCCATAGCGTGGATAGCATTGTGGGTAAGACTTTAGGCGAGTTTCCTTTTGGGATCAATCTCGGTCTCATCTCGGTATTTACGCAATGTGGATATGTTACCGTGGGACCCGTTTGGATAGGAATTTTTAACGAGTTTCCTTTCGGGATCAATCTCAGTCTTATCTTTAGGTCTTTCTTACTTCATAAGCATATCTGCGGCGACGGATGATAAACCATAATGAGCTCCCTTATTAGAGCATGCTCGATTTATCGCAGGTCAAATCCAAAATACGAACCGTGTTGAGCAAAAAGGTCGTTATTTGTTCGACTTTCGACTTTAATTTCTTATACGTGAGTATATATATAAAGAATGATGGAGTAAAACCCTTTTAAGAAAACCCCGACATCCCTAGTTATGTTTAGGTTTTGGCCTTGTATATGAGCCGAACCTCAACTATATATGTCCAGGCTCCCGGGACTCTAGGTTTAAGCCTTAGAGAACAAGGATGCTAAGAAGAATATGTGCGGCAGCAATACCAAGGTGCTCAATTCGATGAGCGGCGGATGGCGAGGCCTGTAGCTCAGTGAGCGGCCGAAGTATTAGGTCCTTTGACCGGTATGTTAGAGCTATTACCACCGTCTGGTTGATAAAAAAACTTAACGAAGTAGGGATGCCGAGGTGCTCAAATCACTGAACCATAGCCTGATAAGTCTCGTGGCTCAATGAGTGGTCGAAAAAAGAAAGCCCTATAACATGTATGCTAAATCTCTTACCACCAGCCGGTTGATAAAAAGCTTAAGGAGGCAAAATGCCAAGGTGCTTAACTTGATAAGCGGCGGTCGAGCAAGGCTCACAGCTCGGTGAGCAATCGATAAGGGAGGTCCTTTGACCTATATGTTAAGGCTCTTACCACTGGCCGGTTGATAATTGTTAGGAATATGTATGCCCTAAAGGCCATTATTGTATGATATAGTGGATGCTTAGACATATATATAGAGGACTTTCTTGCTCGACATGATAGTATGCTATCTGGTTGTTCTTTATCTTAACATGTACACTATTATTTTTATACTGTCTCTCTGATATATGTTGATAAAGCCCTTAGGATGTAGGCTTGACTACCACGACTATGATGCAGATCATACTAGTGGGGCTTGTGTAGTCCGCAAGCACATCCTTTAACAGTTCCTAGTCGAGAGAATATCGAGACAGGGCATCGATATTCCATAGTAGACTAGTGTGTATGTTTCTTGACCCTGTATGGGGCGATGGTTGATCCCACAACCATTGGTGTTTGACATCAAAGATTGTACACAGGTGCTCATTAGAGAATGGGTACACCAAACAGGACTCGCCGAGAACTTCTAAATGGTACCATACCTATCGTCAGATAGCAGTTCTCTGGTGAACTTGTACAGGTTAGTCTGTAGATCCGAAATAGTCATAGTGTCTTGTGTGGTTCCTACTGTGCTTTGATTTCCTCCCTACCATGGCTCAAAGGAATCGTGCAAACAGGTGGATTTTGGGTACAATCCCGAGTCACATGAAGGCAGTGAGCGACAAGAGGGGTTTCGTCTCTCCCGGTATAGGGAGTTGATGTTGCACTATGCTCGATTGGTTATAACAGCAAATTCCTGTCCAGGGATGATGAGATTTGCTAGTAAGTGTTATCAGTGGTTTCTCGAATAGTTCTAGGCCACACATCGGCATGACTTATCAAGTTACTAGGATCTGACGATTCCACCCCTAGACTCGATATGCGACATATCAGACGAAGAGACCGGACTGTATGGAAGCTTGGGATACACAGATATAATAACAGTCTTGCTCAATATGATAGTATGCTATCTGGTTTGATTCTATCTTAATATGTGTATATGTTTCTTTTAACGTATAACTAATACATATTGATAGAGCCCTTAGGATTTTTGCTTGACTACCAGCGTTGTGATGGCAGTTACACTAATGGGGACTGGGTAGTCTATAAGCACATCCTTAAGCTTGTCCATAATCGTAGGATTATCAAGACAGGGCATCGATACTCTAAAGTAGACTAGTGTATATGCTTCTTATCCCCGTCAGGGGAGGTGGCCTATCCCGCAGCCGTTGGTATACGGTACCAGAGATAGTATACAGGTGCTCATTGGGTTATGATTTACACTGGACGGACCCGCAGGGAACTGCTGGTTGGTATTATACCTTTCGTCGGTTAGCAGTTCCCCGGTGACATGAGTACAGGTTAATCCGTTGACTTGACATCACTATTCGTCTCGAGTGTGTTCCCACTGTACTTAGATTACTACCCTACCACGACTCAAATAACTCGTGCAAACAGGTAGTGGTTAGGTTCAGTCCCGAAGCACTTGGAGGCAGTAGGGGTTAGAAAGGATTCGTCTCTCCCGGTATTGGGATTTGATATCACACTGTGTACGGTTAGACAATACACAAAGTCCCTAGCTAGGGCGAGTGAGATTTACTGGTAGGTATACCAGTAGTTTCTCAGGGTGTATTGGGCTTTACACCGATATGACTTACTGCGCTATTAGGGGTCTGACATTTACCACCACCCCAGACCCAATATGCGATACTCTTAGACAAACAGACCGGACTGTACGGAGATTGTCATAGATAGGCTCAGTATGGGTTCGGATGAGTTCGCTCATCGGCCTTCTTTTTGACAGGTACATGGGTAGCCGTTACGAACAGCTAGTGCTACTAACGGACTAGTGATTAAACCCACTGTCAGCGTACTGTTGAGTCTTTAGAGTCCCAGACAGAGGGTTTCTCTGGTTCAGGCGAAACGATGTAGAGACCATATAGTTTTACGTGCAGGGTTCAGATTATATACGTGTCTGGCTACACGGATGTTGTTCGGACGGATAATAGTAGTGGGCTTAGGATTAAGCCGGATTCTAGTATTATATTATTGGATTATTTTTATCTCTTTGTGTTCGTATTTTTTGCAGTACGAATATGGGTATGTATAAACGGTGGGGGCATTCTTGTAATTTTTACAAAAGATGCTTCTAGAAGGGGACACCTCATTTTGGTTTAATCTATTTTTGGAAAATAGATTAATGAGGTGGAAAATGGAGATATTTGTGGCATGGGTGAAGCATGGATAATTCTTTAGTTTATTGGTTTGCACTTACTATTCAAGCATGGCTATAATTTTCTATTGAAAATAATGCATGCTTGATATGAGAAAAAGAATGAGCCATTCTTCACTTGCCTTATCACTTGTTCATTTGCATTTTCTCATTTTCTCTCCATTTTTGGTCTCCTCCTTCTTCCTCAAAACCCTAACCCTCACATGAGTTGTGAATACTAGGGTTTTATGAGATAATATAATCCAATTAAATCTCTGCATCTCCTAAGCTGCCTAGATTAGCGAACTAGGTACTTTAGTTACCTCGGTTTTAAGGTTGGAGCTTGAACCATAAACTCTCAGGTGGATCGTCTTCGACACGAGGAGGCCGACGACCAAGCTAAATCTGCACCTTCTAGGAGCTCAAGCAAAGGAAAAGAAGACCCAAAAGACTTGTATCTAGGAGGTATAAAACTCTATCACAGTACTTTAGAACCACCTTGTGTTTAGCTAGTTAGGGTTTCTAAAAAATCCTGGATGTTTAGTCTATGTTGCTTGTCAAAACAATTGTTTTTGTAAATTCCGCCTCCCCAAAAACCACGTGGGGGTGCGACATCGACTTACAGCCCAAGCTACTTGCATGCCCACTTGTGTGCATCATGATGGTGCTTGCCACTTGATCCATGAGACATATGCATGAACCACACTTAAAATCATGTTCACTTCATGTTGGACCAAAAATGATTTATTTGTTGTACACAACTTTATTTGTTGCAAACTTTTTAGAACTCGGTCGTTTCCATCTCGTTTGCAGTTTCGGCTAAAAACCGTCGTTATTGTGCATGTTATGCATGTTTTTTAGTGATTTTGCCTGTGTACTTGTAATATGTACTAATGAGCAGATACAGATCAAATAGCACTGTTTATTGACAAAATGATAGGAAATGAGCAGTATTAAAATGTAATTAATTGTCACGCCCCGCTTCCCAGTGTACGGGTAAGGAGACGTGGCGAAGCCGCGACGTATTTACTCAGAAGTAAACACGTTAAGCGTAAATAAGCAATATAAATGTAAATCATAAGAATGACAAGAGATGTAGTAAAACAACAACTTTTTATTGATAACCATTCTTTACATACAACTGAAAAGTAGAGTACAATGAAAGAAAGCGATGCCTAAACAATGGCATATGAACTGAAAGAAAAGTAAGTACAAGTAAGAACTAGAACTCTGGCTCCTCAGTGAACTGCTCCAAATCATCCTGGCTGGGCTCGATCTCCTAAGAGTCGGGTCCTCTTGACAACATTCCAAAGAAAAAAGAGACAAGAATGTCGTCAGCGAACTAGCGCTCGGTAAGTCCCAAAAGATAGAATGTAATAGATAGGTAAAGAGAATAGAATAGGTAAACTATGTGTTTGTTATGCTAACGTAGTTGTTTGTAGCTTGGTACAGAATGTATCAGTGTATACGACAGGAGTCCAACTTACTCCGTGGACTAAGGTAACATGTAAGTACAAGGTCCCGTCAAAACTCATGAGACAACGGCACAGGATGTTCATGTAGGTGTCTTTTAGTGACCATCAACATGCCACTTTTAACACATTCCGTACCAGTCTACCCCTTTAAAACCCCGTAGTATATATTGTATTGTTTTGTAGATATAAGACTTGCCGAAACTATGGTATAAATTGTTCATGTAAACGGTTCAGGATGTAAACGGATAGTCATGTAGTCAAGTCAAGATATATCCATGGTTCGGTCAAGTCAAGTCATGTTGTATATTTGATAAAATTCTGGTATTCATGTTTAGTCTAAGTATATATTGGATTCATGTTGAATTGGAGTTATATTTGGATTGTATTCATGTTTATATTGTATTCAGATTAGACTGAGACTCAGATTGAGTCAGACACTTAAACAGATTTGGATTCCTGAATTAGGTTTTGGAGTTATCGGTAACTGCTGCACATGGACGGCAGGATTTGTGTCTTTTTCCAAGACAATTACCATTAATAACCCCGTTTTAGTTTTCTACCTTAAATAAAAAAGCACACACTTTCTCCGGCTCCCTGAAGTTCAAGAGAATTGGTCCTGCTTAAACCTATATTTACTAGGGTCCTTAATGAAAATTTAATATAACTTGAGGGGGTTTTATGAAAAATATTTTAAATATACTTTCAAAATAAACCTCAAGTATTTATTTATATTCTTTAGAATTGTCATAGAAGTGAATTTTGGAGAATGAGGTATCTTAGTGAATATATATATAGTTTAAATAGTTCAAGGTATTTTAGTGTAAAGTTTGACTTGTATTGATTCTTGATGGTATTATCATGAAACTTGTCATTCTTTATATTCTAGAAAACATGGAATTTTTATTATATATTAAAAATAGATGGTTTTTTAATATTTATATAATTATTAAAAATTAATTTTTGTTATTAAATAGAAATTCTCGTTTTTCTTAAAAATTGTATTAAAATTCCATCGAGATAGTATGCTCCGTGAGCAGGTCTGCATCTCGCCCTACTAGTCCGATGGATGTGCGATAACCCGCACAATCCAATTCGGATTCCCTAAAATTGGGTTGTAGAGGCACAATCGCAAGGATTTTAAAATAACACAATTTAAAGAAATCCGGTTTTTAATAGTTTAAGGTATTTTGATGAAAATTCGTATTTGTCCCAAAATAATAATCAAGAGAATTGTGCTATGTCAAGATGTGTGTATGTGAGAGGTGGGCCATTACCTTGTGAGGTTTTCTAAAGGTAATAAAAAAATGATTAAAATATGTCATGTGTAAAAGTTTATGGTATTTAAACGTAAAATCTTAATTAAAATTGTTTTACATGGAGGTTTAAAGTGAAACTTGTTTCTAAATATCATTTAATGATTATCAAGCAAGGTATAATAATATGGATGAGTGGTTTTAAGAAAAATTGAAATTTTAAAAGTTTTAGAAATGAATGTCGGTTTAACTCCACTTACCAACATGATTTTAAAAAGAGATCATTTTAAGATAGGAAGAGAGGAAGAGTGTAACATTTCAGAAAATATAAAATATTATTTTTGGGAATTTAATATTAAAATAATATATTTCCCGAAAACTGCCGATTTGCGAAATTGGGGTTTTCGAAAAAAGGTATAAATATATACCAATAATTGTGAAATAAATAGAAATTAAATTGATTTATTCATTTAAAAATATATTTATAGGATTTGGCACTTTTAAAAATTTATTATACGCAGTTTCGATAAAAAAAACCGATTAGTGCACTGCTAATCGCGATTAAGCCAAATCTGCATTTCTACAGCTTTTCATGGTTAGTGCACCATGACATGTTTCATTTGGTTACATGTTATTTCATTATGGTTTTATATGGGTGTATGTGTTCATTTTGGTGAGAAAAAGAAATGAGAAGAAGAAAAGGTCAAAGGGGAGACATAATAAGTGGTTAGGTGTACTTTGGAGAGAGAAGAGAGAGTGAGTATTAGTGAGAGAGGGGGGGCTGCCCAAATTCAATCCCCCACCATTTCCATCACCCTCTTCATCTTCCTCAACTCCTCCACCCTCCACTTAAACCCTAGATCCATCTCCAACCATGCCCCAAAACCCTACACTCCCTTCACAAAACTTAATCCCCATCTCTTCCTCTACGCGATGAACCGAGTAAAATGGGATTTTGACGACGTTGGGAAGTTAGTGCTGCCTAGAGTGCACTAGATGAGGTATAATTTCTTCCCTTTAGATTAGTTTTGTGAGATATCGTGTTTTAGATGTCGTTTTGATGATGTTGCTGACCTGCTGTAACCCCGGGCACTCACTGGGAAAACAAACAGTGTGTTAGTGTTGTGCTCAAGACCTGGAGTGTTCACCTGAAACCCTACCCCTTCCCACCGGACATGGGCCGACGACCATTAGACCAAATCCGGCGACCCCGGGTGAATAGGAAAGCTAAGGCTTGGGTTTTGTAGGGTAGTTACCTGAAGGTGTTTAGGGGTATTTGGTTCTACTTGATTTTTCTGTAATGACTATAGGTGAATTCTGGGGACTTTGGTGAGTGTTTTCTTGACCATGGTAACACGATACATGACCTGGACCATAGCCTAGAAACCAAAATATGGATTTGGGAATTTAGTTCATGTCGGTTTGTGAGAAATTTGGGTGTGCAGGGAAATCTGGAGCAAACCGGGGGATGTTTGAGAGTAGCAAACAACTCTAGAGGCCAAATTAGGGTATTATGAGGCCACCTTGACGAGATGGGCCTAACCTGAGAAGGGGGACCAGAGGAGGCCGGTTTTTTTGGTGATGTGGCCGGCCACATGGTGACATAGGGTGTCGGGGTTGGTCCAGTAGCTCATATACATCATATACAGCACCATAGACTTGTTTGTGCAACTCCTTTTGGCCTGAATCAAAATCTGGAGCACTTTAGTGTGGTTTTTGGCTATGTTTCCGTATTTTGAAATGTTTAGATTTGATTTTGGTATTTGGTATTGTGTTTCCGTCGTGTGGCGTTTGGACGTCCTCGACCAGGGGTTTTTGTCGTGCTTTGCACGCAAAGCTATAGGTTTTGACTTATGAGCGAAACGTGTACCATTTTGGTTTTTCCGCCTTGGTTTTAATATGTATTACGATTGTTTATTATTGTAGGTACCCTCGCATAGATTCCGAGGCAATGGAGCGTGGCGTCATCGACTTCGGCAAGCGAAGACTAAGGTGAGTAGATCTATATCTACCGGGGAAGTCGGGTGGATGGCGTATAGCACCCCCGCAAACTTTTGATGGAAAACTGATTTATAGAATATGGTTAGGAAACCTAGATTAGGAAACTAGGGCTAGAATGAGATAGCTATGAAACCATATTAGAAACTAGAGGATAGTTAGAAGTGAGATGTTACTACTGTCGTAGGATGACGTTTAGCGATATTACCACTTAGGGTACTGTAGTACTAGATAGTCAATGTAGATGCGTCATCCGAACCATACCTTTTTCTAAACCAAAGAATCGTATGTATCTTTTAAATGTATATCTTGAGGGATGCTATGGGTTTTCAAATGATATCTTTTCCTTAAAAACACCGTAACCCATGTTCTCAAAACTACGATTCACTTCTTTAAAAATCTGATTGAATGGTTCAGGTGTGTTTGTTAGATTAGATACTTATACTTAGTAGAGATAGCATGTTTATGTAAACTCGACATGACATGAGACATAAATGCGATGAAAGAATACAAGACGGATTTGATGATATGAAGAGATGATGATATGATGATATGATGGTATACGGATGCGAGTCGATCGAGATGATTTATACCCTGTCGGTCCCCTGATATGAGATTATTGCAGATGTGACCTGGGACATAGGTATATAGGGTTATATATATATATAGAATGTTGTGAATCATGGATGATAGGCCTATGTGATATTAGGCCGTACCCTCATTTGTCGTATAGGATGATAGGATCCCTTTTAGTATAATGCCGCCGCACGATGATATTCCGTGCGTGATGAGTTTGACTTGATGATTGATCATTACCCTTGACTAGAGGTTGCTGTACGATGGATTATACCGTATGCGATGTTATTGGGCTAGATGTCGATTGATAGATACACCAACTCAGATATATGATAGTTACGTATACCTTATAGATGTTAGCTGATGATTTACCTTGTGCTGCATTCATGATATTATTATTGCATCGCATATGCCTGTGATAGTACACCTGCACCATTATCGATGATGCGTATGTTTCACGTACACATATTTTCCGGCTCACACACTTCATCATCGATAATTGCCATGTCACTACACAGTAGGGTTGCTGCATCATGACATATATATATTGATACATTCATACTTGCGGATATATACATTTGTATATCCATATTCGTGCACATATATATTGATACATTCATACTTGCGGATATATACATTTGTATATCCATATTCGTGCACATATACATTGATACATTCATACTTGCGGATATACACATTTGTATATCCATATTTGTGCACACATACATTGGTACATATATACTTGCGCGTATTCATATTGTACCTACATAGATAACTGATTTTATTGGGAGATTGGGAACCGCATGTTATATTTTAAAAACTGGAATCATTTTAAAAGAGCGGTTTCCCCTTAATATGTCATATCACTGTTCCAGGATGCATGATATATTGATATGCTTACAATTTTGTTATATGTCGCATACATCATGCTCTATGTATTTTACGCATTGAGATATGCTGTTTTTATGAGATTTCTGGATTTGAGAACCATGTCTATTTCAAAAGGAAGCATGTACTGTTTTTAAAAAAACTCGGTTTCTCTTGATATGATATTTCAGTGGGTCCACCATGCGTTTTCTCGGTTCTGAGAGTGGCATGTGAAACCCGATTCGAGGAGTGGTAGGCACCGAATGCGGGTACATGGTGGACCCGGTGAGGTACCCCGGGGCAAGAAGACTCGGATATGTTAGACGGTGAGCCCGGCAGGGGAGCACTACCTACCGGTGATAGTATTTAGGCTCGGCGGATATCCGGAGGATACCGACCGGAGTCGAGAGATGATATAGGCCGATCTGGACTGACGGAGCCCGTGGGCCGATCCAGACTGACGGAGCCCGATATATGAGGATTTACGTGCCGATGCTGGGCACTGTTTTCATGATGTTTTCGAGTGTCGATGCTAGGCACTCAGGTTCCATGATTTTTGATGTGTCGGGAGGGACACCGTTGATATACATCCTCATACTTTCATGCACACTCTTTTATGACGTTTACATGCATGATGTTGTTGCGTCAGTGGTTGACGCGTGGACTGGATCCACATACATACATACATACATACATTGATTTTACTATTGGAGGTTATACACATGCTTATAGACATTGATTCATGGGTGGACGAGATCCACATATCTGCATACCTTGATTATGGTTGGACGATACCCATATACATGCATTGATTATTACTGTTGGATGTTATCCACTTGCATATAGGTTTCGACTACCTTGTTGGCACATATACGACCCGGTCACCCTAGATATCATAGTATTACCTTTTGGTATAGTTGACCTAGGAGTCGTTGTTTATTCGATTTCTACTTATAGATATATTTCTATTCACGAGTTGGCAACTCACCCCTGTTGTGCCACAGTTCTTGCAGGTTGACCGCTTGGATCAGTAGCGGCTTCGCTGGCACACAGTTCTATTCGGGTGTTTTGCATTGGTAGGTGGGACATTTGTATCGTACCCATTTTTGTATTATATTTCATATTGTATCTAGTTAACTCCATCAATCAATCAAAAGTTGTAATTGTATAAGTGATGAGACTTAGTGAGACTTGTAGTTGCGAGATTTGAGCGATGGGTTTTATATTCACTTTGGGGGTTATATCTTGCTCATTTCTTTATCTTTTGTGGTGAACTTCGCCATTGGGCATCGTATATCTATTTATGCTATATTGCGTGGTTGTGATCCACCATTTGGCGAAGAGCTAGCTCCCGCTTGGGGATGCCTTTATTCTTATCATGTATTTGTGGTTTTGGATCAAAATATACAAAGGAGGTGCAACCAAAATTTTCAAAAAGGTTATTTCAAAACTTCACCTCTATTTTCTTAAAAGGTTTAGATTTCTGAGTTTCAGCTTACTTGAATTCCGTTACGCCTTTAGACGTCGCGTGATTCAAGTGCTGGTCACGAGCTAATATTTCGGGTCGTGACAAAGAGAGATGGGACTTACGAGTTAAAATGAGAGAAAGGAGGTATAGGATGAGAAAGATAGCTTCGTGGAGTCGCGGGGTCGCCAGAATTGTATCGAATTCTCGCCGGAAGTCATTCTTGAGCTAACTCCACTTGTACTCTTCTAGGACTTAGTAAAATTTGAGAATTTTGACAATAAATTTCAGAATGAAGAGAGGTTAGGGTATGAGGTTGTATTTATAGTGTGGAATTAGGGTTTTGGAATTGAAAGATTGAATTAAAATGCATTAAAATTTGGATTAATGCTAAATTTTAATTCTCTGAATAATTGCAGAGAAAACAAACAGAACAGGGGTAGTGGAGTAGGCCATGGGGTATTGTGTACAAATCACGGGGGAGTTTTACCAATAAAGGCCCGTCGGCGCCGGCCCCAGAGGGGATCTCGCCGGTCTACTATAGGGGGTTGGGGCTTGATTTGTTCGACGTGTCCATATCTGTTCATATAACATTTAGCACATATTTGATTTTCTGTGACTTTTCATTTGACGTGTTGCACGTGTAAACTCTTGGGCTTCCAAAAAATTTAAAAGAAAAATCATTAAAAATATATGTGGCTGATGGGATTCGAACATATGGGCTATGTCATAGTAGTGCAAGAGCTTTACCAGTGAACTACAACTTGTTTCTTGCTGTTCTTAAACAAAAACAACATTTAAAGTATACTCAGGCTTTCAAACTCTATTCTGTACATTAACTTTAAAAAAATTTGTACAATAAAAACAGAGTCATTACATTCTACCCTCCTTATATGAATTTCGTCCTCGAAATTTATAATTATTTAAGGACTAATTTACAAAAAAGTAAGGGTATCTTGCACACATATCATCTTCTCTTTCCCTTGTTGATTCTCCTGGTGAATCTTTTCTCCATATCACTCGGACTAAGTTTACTTCCTTGTTCCAAAGTGTCTTCACCTTTCTGTCTAGGATCTCAACTGGTTATTGCTCACAGGATAGATCTGTCTGTATAGTGAGCTCGGAGTGATCAAGAATGTGGCTGGGGTCGCTCACATATCTTCGAAGCTGGGATATGTGGAACACGTTGTGCACTCCTTCCAATAAGGGTGGTAGTGCCAAACGGTATGCCACTTCTCCGACTCATTCGAGTATGTCGAATGGTCCAATAAAACTCGGACTGAGCTTACCCCTCTTGCCAAAGAGAATTACTCCACGGTTTGGAGAGATCTTTAAGAACACTTAATCTCCCGGCCGGAACTCCAGATATCAGCGCTTAGCATCAGCCCAGTGCTTCTGTCTGTCTTGGACTATACGCATTATTTCCGTGATCGTGCGAACTACGTCCACAGTTGCCACGATCATCTCTGGTCCAAGGAGTTCCCTATCTCTAATGTCATCCCAACTTAATGGTGATCGACACTTCCTTTCGCAGAGAGCTGCAAAGGGTGTCATTCCAATACTCGCTTGGTAACTGTTGTTGTATGAAAACTCCACAAGATGTAGGTGATCTTCCCATGATCCTCCGAAGTCCAATATACAAGCTCTTAGCATGTCTTCAAGGATCTTAATCGTTCGCTCAGATTGTCCATCTGTTTGTGGATGGTAAGCTATGCTGAAGTTTAGACTCGTTCCCAAGCTAGCTTGCAGACTCTGCCAAAACTAGGATCGGAATCTGGTGTCACAATCGGAGACAATGCAAACCGGTACTCCATATAATCTTACGATCTCCTACATGAGTTCATGGGTATCAGAGATAGTACATATTGAAAAGTTAAATCTTACTTATATTCAGATTTACCTCTATATACTTCTTTGTTAGTGTCTTGGTAGATTGGCCAACTCGAAATGGGATGAAGTGAGCCGACTTTGTAAGTCGATCCACAATAACCCATACTGCGTCATTACCTTTCGTGCTGCGAGGAAGAGCGGTCATGAAGCCCATGGTAATGTGCTGCCATTTCCATTCTGGGATAGGTAACGGTTGAAGTAAACCAGCAGTCCTGTGATGTTCAGACTTTACTTGCTGACACACCAAACATTTGGTTACGCTTCTGGCTACTTCACGCTTCATTCCATGCCACCAATAATTGTAGGGTTACCTAGGATGGCAGCAAGGTTTCGGGAGGGATCGTCCATGCCGTTTTCAAATATTTTTCATTCTAAATAACTTTAACCCTAGAATCTTAACTAAAGATTTAAACAATAAGCAATGTTAACATCATAACATCCAAGTGAATGAGGAATACAACCTTTGTAGACCGGTCCTTCACTTCAAAAGCTCTGCGTAGTAGTCCCTTCGCTGCGAGTTGTAATCTCCCGAACTCTAGAAAGGGTTGCCTTGGAGAAATGAACAAGCTTGCTCGAAGTCTTCGAGGCCGAAGATGATCTACGTCGAGGAGACTCAAGCTCATTCTACCTCTTCACTAATATGTGAATTAGTGAAGCAAACACCCTAAACTAAATGGCTAATAGTAGAGGATGATGAAGTGGGAAATGGGCTCTCTTTAGTTTTCTTTTTCTCACAATATTTTCTCACCATGGAAAAAGCTAGCAAGCTTTTTCTCTCATGAAGAAGATGAAGCATGAAGAAGAAAGAATGAACTCTTGAGGTGAGAATAGCAACCATGAGTGAGTTAGTGTCATACTCTAACTCATGTAGAGAATAAACCATGGTTTAACAATAATGGTTGGGTTAATAAATATATTCAAGTAAAACAAATGAGTGGACTTGGTCAATGGTTCCACAAACTTCTTCAAGCTTGAACCATGTGACTAATTACCACTAATTTATGAATTACCAAGATAAATAAAAACCTAAGGATTATCATAACCATGGTGTAAGTCTCATACACCCATGTTGCATGTGGCATCTAGCATGACACAAAATAATGTACATTAATATATATCACATATATACTAAGTGTACACATGTGAGAAAAGAAATCTTAAGTGAGCTAATATTAGTTAATGTAAGGTAATATATCAAATATATAATTATACATTAAATTATTAAATCAACACTTGATTTAATAATCCGGCTATATCCTATACAACTGACTAATATCTTATGCAACAATCTATCGAATCAACACTTGATCCGATAACCCGGCTATATCTCATATAACCGACCGATATCACATATCGCGAGAATAGAATGCGGTATCACATACACGCATTAATCTCGGTCCCGCACATATCACATATGTGCCCCTACTTCATTTCGCATGAACCAGGAAACCTCTGTGTAGGACTCTAAAGACTCGTCAATACGCCGGCAGTAGGTGATGATCATATCAAACACCCACAAGCCACAAGCGGTCTGCTAAACGTAACGGCCACCCGGGTATTGAGCGATCAGAAGATCAACAAGCAATCCTGCTCGTACTCCTACGAATCCAATCAGTAACACTACCGTACAGTCCGGTCTCTTCGTCAGATATGTCGCATATCATAGCCTGGGGTGGTATAACATCATGCCCCAATAGCCTGATAAGTCATACCGATGCAAGGTCCATAACAGTTCGAGAAACTACTGATAACACTTCCCAGTAAATCTCAGCAACCCTGGCCAGTGATTTCATGTTATAGTCAATCGAGCATAACGCAATATCAATTCCCAATACCGGGAGAGACGAATCCTCTCCTATCGCTCATTTCCGCCATGTGACTCGGGACTATACCCAAAAACCACTTTTTTGCACGATCTCTTGACCGTGGTATGGTGGAAATCAAAGCACAGTGGGAATCACACGAGACTCTATGACGATCTCGGGTCGAAAGACTAACCTGTACCAGTATCACCAGAGAACTGCTATCTGACGATAAGTATAATTCCATCTAGAAGTTTTCGGTGAGTTCGTCCAGTGTACCCAGTCTCTACTGAGCACACGTATACCATCTTTGATGTCAAACACCAATGGATGTGGGATCATCCATCACCCATCATATGGGTCAAGATGCGCATACGCTAGTCTACTCTGGAGTATCGATGCCCTGTCTCAATACTCCCACGACTAGGGAAAATTATAGGGTGTACTTGTGGACTACCCTTGGCCCCACTAGTATGATCCCCATCATTGTCCTGGTAGTTAAGTACACATCCTAAGGGCTTTATCAACATGTGAGCGCAAGACAGCATCACGTATACAAGTCAATATGTTAAGATAAAGTGCAACCAGATAGCATACTATCATATCGAGCAAGAAAGTCATCCCTATATATGTCCAAGCATCCACTACAATATACATCCCATGTACAGTAATGGCCTCTAGGGCATACAAATAACTAACAATCTTCCACTTGCACTAAGGCCATCTGTTGTAGTATCCAATACCCAACAATATAGCAGTGGTTGTAGTATCACATACTCAACCATCCCAAAATCTCTCAAATAGTATTTGGGAAAGCAGGGCTTGGTGAGTGGATCTGCCGTGTTAACCTCAAAATCTACTCTCCTTACCTCAATCCCTTGAAGATCAGCCATCTCCCTGATCAGATGATATTATCCTCAGAATATGTCTGGATCGATGATGGGACAGGTGTTCCTAGGCTAAAGCCACAACTCCATTGTAGTCACAATAACAATTATTGGATGCTCAATGGTAGGAACCTTGTTCATCTCATGAACAAGAAATGTCCAGACAACCTCTTTGGTAGCATCGTTGGTAGCAATGTATTCGGCCTTTATCATCTAGAATGCCACGGTATCTAGCTTGGAACTCTTCCAATCATACCGTCCCTCCACTGAGGGTAAAGACAATGCCTGTGACTGACTTTCAGTCGAAATTATCACTCTGGAAGCTGGAACCAAGAACTTTCTTTTAATGCTTCTCATGTACTTAAGAATGTCCTCCACAGCTATCCAGTGATTCTCCCAAGATCTGATTGATTCCTGATCACTACACCTAATGAATCATCTACATCTGGTCTGGTATATAACATCGCATACTTTAATAGAGCCTACTGCCAAAGCATAGGGTATCCCTTGCACGCGAGCTCTCTCCAAATCAGTCTTGGAAGACTTCTTTTTGGAGAAAGTGATTCCTGAGTAAGTGGGTGAACAACCACGCTTAGAATCCTCCATACTAAACACCTTTAGTATGGTGTTAATGTACCTGGATTTGGGACACTCCCAACATCCACTTAGATCTATCACCATAGATCATAATCCACAAGATGTAGTAGGTATCATCCAGATCTTATACTGAGAATCGTCGTGATAAGAGGAGCTTGACCTATTGTAGCATAGAAAACCCTTTCCTATCAAGAGTACGTCATCTACGTACAATACGTGTAAGACAACCCCACTATCTACAACCTTCTTGTATATACAAGGTTCATCAACCATTTTGATGAAGTCAAACTCTTTGACAGACACATCAAAACAGATGTTCCAACTTCGCGATGCTCGCATTGATCCTGATGGACTTAAGCATAGCTTTGAAATTCTCAACTTTTCCATCTACACCAAGAATCTTCTCAAGATCCATTTGCTCCCAATGGGTTTTACCCCTTCAGGTGCAACATGCAAAGTCATACTTTGTTGGTGTACATGGATTCCATCTTTGATCGCATAGCATCCAGCCATTTCACAGAGTCCCCACTCGTGATGGCCTGTCTGAACCTAGTTAGGCCATCATTTACCATGATGCATTCCTCACTCCTACTGTCACCGAGAAGACCGTAGTATCTCTCAAGTGGATGAGGAACCCTACCAGATTCGCGGAGAGGTTGAGATTCGTTGGAGACTATTGAATCCTTTGGTTCCACTAAATCATCAGCTGTTAGTTTGTCTAGCTGGAACTCCTTCTAGTTCTATCATATGACCACTAATTTCTTCACAAGAAATTCCTTTTCTAAAATGGTAGCATGCTGAGAAACAAAACATCTTTTGCTCCTCAGTGTGATAGAAGATATTCCCTCACAAATGTTTGGGATATCCAACAAACTTATAGAACTGACCTTGCCCTCGAGCTTGTCCGGATTTTGCCTTTCAACATAGGCCGGACAACTCCATATCTTAACTCGTTTAAGACATGGTCTCTTCCCATTCCATATCTCATATGTAATGGTAGGTTGTGATTTGGACGGAACCCCATTCAATAGGTATGCAGCTTCTTAAGTGCATAACACCAAAAGGAAACAGGTAACTCGGCAGTACTCATCATAGAGCGCACCATATCTTATAAGGTGCGATACCTCCGCTCTGATACACCGTTGTGTTGTGGTGTATACGAAGGAGTAAGCTGAGAGAGAATCACATTCTCCATTTAGAAAATCCAGGAACTTCATGCCCAAGTATTCTCCTCCTCGATCACATCAAAGGACTTTAATACTTCTACCCGTCTGGTTCTTTAACTTCAAGCTTATATTCCTTGAATTTCTCAAAAGTTTCAGACTTGTGTTTCAACAGGAGCACATGTCCGAATCTTGAGAGATAGTCGATGAATATAATGAAGTACAAAGAACCAACTTTGGCATTTGTAGACATAGGACCGTATACATCATCATGTATTTGTCCTAAGAGTTCAGCAACTCTATCTCTGTTTCCAATAAACGGAGTATTGGTCATTTTATCTTTAAGACAAGACTGGCAAGTATCATAAGATGCAAATTCGAACGGATTCTTATATTCATCCTTATGTAACTTAGCTGGTCATGTCGCATTGATATGACCTAGTCTACAATACCACAAGAAGAATTCGTTCATTTCTGAACTACTGCTCTTGTGTGTGTTCTAGATACTTTGAACTGTGGTTTGATTTAGAACGTATATGCTATTATATAACGTGCATGATCGAATCAACTCTTGATTCAGGAAAATGTTCACAACATTATCCTCCAATACAGAATTATATCTTTCTTTAACTTAATAAAGAAACTGATGTAATGTTGTATATCAGGTTCGTTATGTAATAACATTTGTTCAGAATCAATGTATCTAATACAAGGTGATATTTGCCAACTGACTTGGCCGCAACAATTGCATCATTCTCTAACACTTAGAGACATATCACCCATTCTCAGTTCTCTACCTATTTGTAGCCTATGTAGCATATTACATATATGGGATCCTGATCCGGTATCACATACCCAGGACGTAGAGGATACAGAGAAAACAGTTCTCGGTAATGAACACACCCGAAGAAGATGCATCAACATGCACTTTCTTCGATTAGGTGGCATGGGAATCCTGATATTCCCCTATTTCCTGCTCGGACTTATAACAATTATAAGATAGAGCGGAACCAACGTTCCTTAGCACAGTATAATAAGCAGGTTCGGTCAAAGCATCCATATTATTATCTTAATTAAGGCATGACATGGTTGCTACCGGGAGAGAGAGAGAAGAAAACACTCAGCGTGCGCTCTTAGTAAGATTAGATTGGTTATTATTTTATCTAATCAGGATGGCTCCCACTATTTTTATCAAATCTTCCTTCAAACCCTAAAAGGTAAGACTAGCTGGGATTAATTATACCCTATAAGTTTGCCAATCTTTCGGCCAGGCCAGTGTCGGTACTTTGAGGGAGGTTCCCTGTGCTTTCGCACGGACCTAATTAAAATAAACCTCGTTTTCCCAGGGGCGTAACCTCGTTAACACCTTTTTAGACACCTACTTAATCAGCTAATTGTAATGTGTAAAACTCTCTTAGGAGTAACTCTTACTCGCAGTGGGTATCGGGATCCAACTATCTCATAGAAAGTATGCAATCTCATTGCAAATTTCAACACTTGAAATTCCCGATAATGGTTTTGCCCCTAGCAACTTATGACCTTGGCTAAGGTCAACAAATCATAAGCGCTGGCCAAGTTCAACCCGTCATTTCTTGATTGAATTAAACCCACCCGCGCGACCCTTGGCTAAGGTCAACAAAGTCGCACGACTACCCTAACTCAATCGCATCATATGCTTGCAGATAAGCACTAATTAGCTACCGCACACTACGCCTTGGCTAAGGTCAACAAACGCAGCACGAATACTAAGAATTACTTATCTGAAATGACGAAGGGCTACGACAGGTTTTTAAGAAAACCTATTGCGTAATAAACTTGATATCGTTATAGAATCGAGTGAATTTTAAAAGGAGTGTTTTTGAGGCTTTTACTAGTTCCGCTAAAGAGGTCACTCCCGGTGAAGGGATCTCGGCTCTTTCCTTATCGAATAAGGTGCTGGTTATTCTACAAGGAATACCGCTATACAAAGCAAAAACTATAAAAGCAATCAAAAGACAAACTGAGTTTGTAGCATCTGCTAGTTTCGCTAAAGAGGTCACTCCCGGTGAAGGGATCTCGACTCTTTCCTTATCGAATAAGGTGCTGGATATTCTACAAGGAATACCACTATGCAAAGAAAGAACTAGAGCTACCATTTTTAAAAACAAGTTTTTACAACATGTTTAGGTTTCTTTTCTTTCAATAATCTCATTAATGAGGTCCCATTATATATGCTTCCCAAGCATCAAATATGAAACGAAAGCAGCAATATTAATTATATCTCATATATATAATATAGGCATTCGTCTCAGAATATATAAAGTGATCACATCACAGAATATCAGCAGAAGAAGAACACATATGAAATATTGGATATACTAGGAATTCCGTGTTTTAAATTAAGCCAGTATAAAACACGGATTCCACGGTCTCGATGAATAGCCAAACCCACATCCCTGGACCCCTACGAGAGCGGCAAGCAACCCTACCAATTCTAGAGTTAGGAGACCCGGTCTCGACTCCTCGAGATGGTCTTGCACTGGACCCTAGAACCCGGTTACTTATGCTCCCCGCCTTGGGTCTATCCTAATGCGGAAAAGTAAATAATATACATCAATGGTGACATCATCCTCAACCCGGAAGTGTCCCAAAAAAAGAATATTACATACAATCTTTTACATGAATAAAAATGAAAAACTCTCATCTCACAAAAAAACCCCGGCTATTCAAACACGACGATCCAATATAACATATCACAGCAACACATAACATCACATGTCATCAACGTAAGTAAATATACGTATCCCAGTTGTCGTTGACATATAGCACCAAAACCGGCGATACACCACATATTACACTTACGGTCGCAGAAAAGAAAGTGAAAAACTACAACAATTGGAATCCGCAACCACCTTAGACATCATAAACCCATTGTATCACATACTTTGGATTTCATGCCCAACAAATGAATTCCTTAGACATCACATGCCTAACAATTATAAATCCCGCATTTTAGTCTCGATATTGAAAACACTTTTCAATAACCTGTCGGGTAATTCAACAAGATTCCCGATAACCTGATTGAATGCTCGTCGGAAACTTTAGTAGATGGCCGCACCCCCGATGCCGTCCACGAAGTGCACTAAGGTGGAACACCGCTGCCGCGAGCACTCGAACGGATACTTTTAGCGACGGGGTTCTCCTACAGTCACTTGGTCGGAGCTATGGGGTGTGGCTATCGAGTAAGGTTACCCGGTGAGTATCCTCGTACACTACGTAATTGCGACAGACTTTTGATCACATCAAAATCCCGTGGCAACCGATCAATTGAGACTAACTTGCTAGATTTATAAAATTCAAACTAGTTATCTCATAACTAATTATGTAGATTCCAAATATTGTATCACAATCACAGATAGCTAGACGAAATTAAACTTTTCGATCGAATAATCAAGCACTCAAAATTTCCCAATAAGCTCAACACTTGAGCAGAGTTCAAAAAGTACCAAGAAACTGCCACAGCTCCTATGAACCAGCCGTAGAAGGGTCAACCAATACCTCACATGTGGCACCGCTGAACTACCATAAATCCTAGGGTTTGATGGCGATTCTGATGGTCATATAATCGAGTTAGGGTTTCATTCTTCTAGAGGGTCCACTGAATCGCTTGCAAGATTTTCTGAAAATTTTAAACTCGGAAAAAATCCAACACTTGGAAAATTTCCAGCGGGGAAAATTGGGTAATTGATATCCGTTCAAACTTTTTAACATCGTCTAAATATACCCGAATACATGTTAGAATTACGACTACGAAACACTCCGAGTTGCCTTTGCAGAAAGTTAACATCACATGCAAAATTTAGCAAAAACAAACAACACCTGAAACACCAAAACCCAGAGATTGGAACACAGGAAAAATTTGAAGGGTTTTGCTCGGATTTGGGCTGAGATGAGGGGAGGGTGGCCGGCTACTTTCAAGCCAAATGGCTTCAAATTTTGCTAGTGTTCATGTTATACACATACAACATTCTGTACTTATTTAAAAAAAAATTGACACCTCTAAAAATTCGACAAAACCCAGATTTTGTGTTTTAAGTTTCGGAGCAGTTTCGGTTTCGTAATCTAACAAATATCATTTAAATCTCTAGTTTGGCTCTGATACCACTGTAGGGTTACCTAGGACGGCAGCAAGGTTTCGGGAGGGATCGTCCATGCCGTTTTCAAAAATTTGCCGTTCTAAATAACTCTAACCCTAGAATCTTAACTAAAGATTTAAACGATAAGCAATGTTAACATCTTAACATCCAAGTGAATAAGGAATACAACCTTTGTAGACCGGTCCTTCACTTCAAAAGCTCCGTGTAGTAGTCCCTTCGCTGCGAGTTGTAATCTCTCGAACTCTAGAAAGGGTTGCCTTGGAGAAATGAACAACCTTGCTCGAAGTCTTCAAGGCCAAAGATGATCTATGTCGAGGAGACTCAAGCTCATGCTACCTCTTTACTAATATGTGAATTAGTGAAGCAAACACCCTAAACTAAATGGCTAATAGTAGAGGATAATGAAGTAGGAAATGGGCTCTCTTTAGTTTTCTTTTTCTCACAATATTTTCTCACCATGGAAAAAGCTAGCAAGCTTTTTCTCTCATGGAGAAGATGAAGCATGAAGAAGAAAGAATGAACTCTTGATGTGAGAATAGTAACCATGGGTGAGTTAGTGTCATACACTAACTCATGTAGAGAATAAACATGGGTTAACAATAATGGTTGGGTTAATAAATATCTTCAAGTAAAACAAATGAGTGGACTTGGTCAATGGTTCCACAAGCTTCTTCAAGATTGAACCATGTGACTAATTACCACTAATTTATGAATTACCAAGATAAATAAAAACCTAAGGATTATCATAACCATGGTGTAAGTCTCATACACCCATATTGCATGTGGCATCTAGCATAAAATAAAATAATGTACATTAATATATATCATATATATACTAAGTGTACACATGTGAGAAAAGAAATCTTAAGTGAGCTAATATTAGTTAATGTAAGGTAATATATCAAATATATAATTATACATTAAATTATTAAATCAACACTTGATTTAATAATCCGGCTATATCCTATACAACCGACTAATATCTTATGCAACAATCTATCGAATCAACACTTGATCCGATAACCCGGCTATATCTCATATAACCGACCGATATCACATATCGCGAGAATAGAATGCGGTATCACATACACGCATTAATCTCGGTCCCGCACATATCACATATATGCCCCTACTTCGTTTCGCATGAACCAGGAAACCTCTGTGTAAGACTCTAAAGACTCGTCAATACGCCGGCAGTAGGTGATGATCATATCAATCACCCACAAGCCACAAGCGGTCTGCTAAACGTAACGGCCGCCCGGGTATTGAGCAATCAGAAGATCAACAAGCAAGCCTGCTCGTACTCCTGCGAATCCAATCAGTAACACTACCGTACAGTCCGGTCTCTTCGTCAAATATGTTGTATATCATAGCCTGGGGTGGTATAACGTCAGACCCCAATAGCCTGATAAGTCATGCCGATGCAAGGTCCATAACGGTTTGAGAAACTACTGATAACACTTACCAGTAAATCTCAGCAACCCTGGCCAGGGATTTCCTGTTATGGCCAATCGAGCATAGCGCAACATCAACTCCCAATACCGGGAGAGACGAATCCCCTCCTATCACTCATTGCCTCCATATGACTCGGAACTATACCCAAAAACCACCTTTTTCACAATCTCTTGACCGTGGTATGGTGGAAATCAAAGCACAGTGGGAATCACACGAGACTCTATGACGATCTCGGGTCGACAGACTAATCTGTACCAGTGTCACCAGAGAACTACTATCTGACGATAGGTATAATACCATCTAGGAGTTCTCGGCGAGTCCGTCCAGTGTACCCAGTCTCCACTGAGCACCCGTATACCATCTTTGATGTCAAACACCAATGGATGTGGGATCATCCAGCCCATCATATGGGTCAAAATGCGCATACGCTAGTCTACTCTGGAGTATCGATGCCCTGTCTCGATACTCCCACGACTAGGAACAATTATAGGGTGTACTTGTGGACTACCCTTGGCCCCACAAGTATGATCCCCATCATAGTCCGGTAGTCAAGTACACATCCTAAGGCCTTTATCAACATGTGAGAGCAAGACAGCATCACGTATACAAGTCAACATGTTAAGATAAAGTGCAATCAGATAGCATACTATCATATTGAGCAAGAAATTCATCTATATATATGTCCAAGCATCCACTAGAATATACATCCCATGTACAGTAATGGCCTCTAGGGCATACATATAAATAACAGTAATGTTGTCGTAGATCTTTGTACATTTTTGTACCACTAAGGTGTACTGAGTATGGAGAGTTGTGAGCTTCTTTCATCAACTCTTCCCGAACAGGACCTTGTGGTACACACACTTCCGTATCTCAAAGATCCGTCTTCGTGAATGATGAAGTCTATTCGTAGTCCACTTTCTACTTGTTCTCGGATCTTTTGCAACTTGGCATCATTTGCTTGAGATGCTTTGATCTGGTTTACAATAGTAGACTGAACTTGTAAGTTCATCAAATACGAAGTGTTACCTGGCATAATCACTTCTATCTCCATTCCGTGCAATTCCTGTTGTAGCTTCCACTGTGCGGTGAGATTCATTGCTAATGGTTGGCGACTAAGTGCATCAGGAACTACATTCACCTTCCCTGGATGATATTGTAGGTTGATGTCGAAATCCGCCATAAGTTCTAGCCATCTTCTCTGCCGCATATTCAACTCTTTCTGAGTAAATACATACTTCAGACTTTTGTGGTCCGTGTATATGTCTACTCGTTCTCCAAGAAGATAGTGGCGTCAAATCTTAAGTGCAAAGATAACGGCTACCAACTGCAGATCATGCGTTGGATAATTGCGCTCATGAACTTTCAGCTGTCTTGATGCATAAGCTACAACTTTTCCATGCTAGTGTAAAACGCATCCTAATCTCTTACCAGCTGCATCGCAATGCACAATAAATCCTCCAGATTGGTCCGGTATTATGAGAATAGGTGCTGATATCAATCTTGACTTGAGTTCTACAAAATCTTCTTCACATGCTTCTGACCACTCGAATGCTTCATCTTTGCGTGTAAGCTTGGTCAGGGATGATGCAATCTTCGAAAAGCCTTCAATAAATCTTCGTTAGTATCCTGCTAAACCTAAGAAATTTCGAATGTCCTTCACTGTCTTTGGTGTCGGCCATTCGCTTACTGCTGATACTTTAGCTAGATCTACGGAGATTCCTTCGCCTGAACCAATGTGCCCGAGAAATCCGACTTGATCTAGCCAAAATTCACACTTGTTGTACTTGGCATAGAGTTGATGTTGTCGCAAAATCTCCAGGACAATTCGTAAATGTTCAGCGTGTTCTTTCCGACTCTTTGAATACACCAGGATGTCGTCGATGAATATAACAAAAAACCGGTCTAGGTACTCTCAGAAAACTTGGTTCATTAGATTCATGAATATGGCTGGTGCATTGATCACTCCAAATAGCATCACGAGATATTCGTAATGACCATAGAGAGTCCTGAATGCCGTCTTCAGAATATCAGACTCTTTGACCTTCACCTGATGATAATCCGAACGAAGATCTAACTTGGAGAAAATGCAAGACCCGCTTAGCTGATCGAATAGATTATCGATGTGTGGTAGTGGATACTTGTTCTTTATTGTCACTTCATTCAGAGCTCTATAATCAACACATACTCTGTATGAACCTTCTTTCTTCATCACAAGTAAAACTGGAGATCCCCACCTTGAAGTGCTGGGACGAACTCATCCTTTCTTCAGAAGTTCGTCCAATTGAGTACGGATCTCCTTCAATCCTTCTAGACTTAACCAATATGGTGCTTTGATCACAGGTTGTGCAACAGGTACTAAGTCAATACTGAATTCAAGAGCTCAATCGGGAGGCAAATCTGAGATGTCTTCGGGAAATACATTTTCGAACTCTCGAACTACCTTTGCCTTGTCTTCTTCTGCTTGTAGTATTGCAACCACTGCCTTCTTCGGTTTAGCTTTGTAAGTACTAGGCTCAGGGTACGGTCTCCACCTTTGAAATAAAAGACCGGATGATAGGGAATCTCGAACACCACCCTCTTTTGATGACAGTCGATGGTAGCGAAGAATGTTCCTAGCCAATCCATACCCAAGACAACGTCGAAGTTCGGTATGTCCAGCACTTTGAAATCAGCATAAAATTCTCTACTGAAGACGACCACTGGACACAGGTCGTATCCCATAGTTGCTTTTAGAACGTCGTTCCCTGAACTGACATTCCAGCTGGATACAAGTGGTTTAACTAGAATCGCATGAGTTCAGACGAACCTTTGCGATATAAAATAATGTGATGCTCCAGTATCGAAGAGTGCTAGTGCAGGTAGTGAGGCAACTAAGATTGTACCTAAATTGAGTTGAATATGTTTAGGTATAGGAAAAGATATATATTGATGTATATAAAAATTGAAAAGGTTTTAGAAGAGTGGAAGTTACCAGTGATGACTTGGCCAGTGGCTTCAGCTTTTTCCACAGTCATTGTGAAAGCCTGACGCATAGGTACATTTCTCTTTGCTGGGGGAGCATTCCTCTGTCCATTCCTCTGTCCTTGAGGTAAGTTCATTTATGCCTGATGGAACTGATGAGGAGGCTATGCAGGAGGTCCACAAGGAGGTGGAGTTGGAAGAGCAAGATGAGGTGCAGGTGCCTGAATAGCTGGCCGCTGTGGAAAGGTGGGTGCTAGTCAGGTTGCAGGAGCTGGGATGAGACGATGTGGGTAATCGCCAATAGAATGAATGGATGCGCCACAAACTAAGCACAGACGGTTAGCACGCTTGTAGTCCTTCGCCAGGTGCCCATTCCTCTTGCAGTAGAAGCAAAAGTCTGGACTTGGCCGGTTAAATGGTACTCCCGGTCTCTTGGGTACAAACGGTGGCCTGGAAGAGGCTCCTCCTGCTATCTGAGTAGTAAGGCGCTTCACACCGGCAGATTGAGGTCTGCCCTTCTTCTTCACTACTTCCTCATATCTTCGGGCAGCGTTCAGTGCAAGGTCATGGGTTGGGAAATCCTCTGTAGCTAATGTAGCTTGGATCTCCAGGTCCAACCCTTACTGTAATCATCGTGTTTTGATCTCAGCAGTCGGTATGAGATGTGTCGCAAACCTATTACGGTCTTGTGTTAGCAGTATAGTATGTGATATTAGTAAATTGAATATTTGAGACATATTTTATCTGCTCAACATGGTGAACTCAGCATCATAGTCATCCACAGATTTTCTCCATATAGAACCTTGTTGCAGGTGGATGCATTGCTGCTCCATGTCAAAACGGGAAGTCTCGGGAAAATATTTCGCGTCGAACATATCGCGAAATGTCTTCCATTCGATCGGCTGGGCAAGACGGCTTTCTTCAGCCTTCCACCATACTCTGGCGTTGTCAGTTATTTACAGCTTCGCAACTCTTACCCAAGCAATATCTGGCACTTGTGTTGCTGCCAAATCGTCCTCAATCGACTGAGCCCATTCTTCCGCTTTCAGGGGGCTCTCTTTACCAGAGAATTGTTTAAGGTGCAGTGCCCGGGATTGTTTGACTCCGGATGCCTCAGTCTCAGTGCGGTGCAATAGAATAGTAGTATGCTGCTGCTGTCCCTCCAAAAGGCTCTTGATTACCTCAAGAAATATTGTATTCTCACTGATAGGAACTGCTACGGTAGGTGTAAGTGGTAGAGATGGTAGTGGTGATGGGGTGTTTCCATTAACGTCCGTGCTCGTATTGTTAGGGGAATCCATAACCTTGAAAGAAAAATAGGGTTAGGATAGATTTAAGGGATTTGAAATGTAAAGAATGTTTTTAGTTGTTGATTCTTATAATTCTTGTGTTATATTGCTTAGGTTTCCATGCAGAACTAACCTGCATGGTAGGGTTCCATGTAGAACTGATCTGCATAAGCCACCAACAAAACCTGTCGCGCCCCACTTTCTAGTGTACGGGTAAGGAGACGTAGCAAAGCCGCGACGTATTTACTCAGAAGTAAACACGTTAAGCGTAAATAAGCAATATAAATGTAAATCACAAGAATGACAAGAGATGTAATAAAACAACTTTTTATTGATAACCATTCTTTACATACAACTGAAAAGTAGATTACAATGAAAGAAAGCGGTGCCTAAACAATGGCATATGAACTGAAAAAAAAAGTAAGTATAAGTAAGAACTAGAACTCTGGCTCCTCAGTGAACTGCTCCAAATCATCCTGGCTAGGCTCAATCTCCTGAGAGTCGGGTCCTCCTGACAACATTCTAAAGAAAAAAGATATAAGAATGTCGTCAGCGAACTAGCGCTCGGTAAGTCCCAAAAGATAGAATGTAACAGATGGGTAAAAAGAATAGAATAGGTAAACTATGTGTTTGTTATGCTAACGTAGTTGTTTATAGTTTGGTACAGAATGTATCAGTGTATACGAGAGGAGTCCAACTTGCTCCGTGGACTAAGCTAACATGTAAGTACAAGGCCCCGTCAAAACCAACGGGACAACGGCACAGAATGTTCATGTAGGTGTCTTTTAGTGACCGTCATCGTGCCAATTTTAACACATTCCGTACCAGTCTACCCCTTTAAAACCCCATAGTGTATATTGTATTGTTTTATAGATATAAGACTTGCCAAAACCATGGTATAAGTTGTTCATGTAAATGGTTCAGGATGTAAACGGATAGTCATATAGTCAAAATCAAGATATATTCATAGTTCGGTCAAGTCAAGTCATGTTGTATACTTGATAAAATTCTGGTATTCATGTTTAGTCCAAGTATATATTGGATTCATGTTGAATTGGAGTTATGTTTGAATTGTATTCATGTTTAGATTGTATTCAAATTAGATTGAGACTCAAATTGAGTCGGACACTTAAACAGATTCGGATTCCTGAATTAGGTTTTGGAGTTATCGGTAGCTGCTGCACATGGACGGTAGGATTTGTGTCTTTTTCCAAGACAATTACTATTAATAACCCCATTTTAGTTTTCTACCTTAAATAAGCAAGCACCCACTTTGTCCGGCTCTCTGAGGTTCAAGAGAATTGGCCCTGCTTAAACCTATATTTACTAAGGTCCGTAATGAAAATTTAATAAAACTTGAGGGGGGTTTATGAAAAATATTTTAAATATAATTTCAAAATAAATCTCAAGTATTTATTTATATTCTTTAGAATTGTCATGGATGTGAATTTTGGAGAATGAGGTATCTTAGTGAATATATATATAGTTTGAATAGTTCAAGGTATTTTAGTGTAAAGTTTGACTTGTATTGATTCTTGATGGTATTATCATGAAACTTGTCATTCTTTATATTCTAGAAAACATGGAATTTTTATTATATATTAAAAATAGATGGTTTGATAATATTTATATAATTATTAAAAATTAATTTTTGTTATTAAATAGAAATTCTCGTTTTTCTTAAAAATTGTATTAAAATTCTATCGAGATAGTATGCTCCGTGAGCAAATCTGCATCCCGCACCACTAGTCCGATGGATGTGCAATAACCCGCATCATCCGATTCGGATTCCCCAAAAGTGGGTTGTAGAGGCACAATCGCAAGGATTTTAAAATAACACAATTTAAAGAAATCTGGTTTTTAATAGTTTAAGGTATTTTGATGAAAATTCATATTTATCCTAAAATATTGATCAAGAGAATCGTGCTATGTCAAGATATTTGTATGTGAGAGGTAAGTCATTAACTCGTGAGGTTTTCTAAAGGTAATAAAAAAATGATTAAAATATGTCATGTGTAAAGTTTATGGTATTTAAACTTAATTAAAAAAAATTTACATGGAGGTTTAAAGTGAAACTTGTTTCTAAATATTAGTTAATGATTATCAAGTAAGGTATAATGATATGAATGAGTGGTTCTTAAGAAAAATTGAAATTTTAAAAGTTTTAGAAATGAATGTTGGTATAACTCCACTTACCAACATGATTTTGAAAAGAGATCATTTTAAGAGAGGAAGAGAAATGGGACTTATGAGTTAAAATGAGAGAGGGGAGGTATAGGATGAGAAAGGTAGCTTCGTGGAGTCGCTGGGTCGCCGGAATTGTCTCGAATTCTTGCCGGAAGTCGTTCTTGAGCTAACTCCACTTGTACTCTTCTAGAACTTAGAAAAAATTGAGAATTTTGACAATAGATTTCAGAATGAAGAGAGGCTAGGGTATGGGTTGTATTTATAGTGTGGAATTAGGGTTTTAGAATTGAAAGATTGAATTAGAATGCATTAAAAATTGGATTAATATTAAATTTTAATTCTCTGGATAATTGCAGAGAAAACAAACAGAACAGGGTAGTGGGGTAAGCCAAGGGGTATTGTGTGCAATGCATGGGGGAGTTTTACTAATGAAGGCCCGTCGGCGCCGGCCCCAGAGGGGATCTCGCCGGTCCACTGAAGGGGGTTGGGGCTTGGATCTGTGCCACGTGTCCATGTTTGTTCATATAACATTTAGCACGTGTTTGATTTTCTGTGACTTTTCATTTTACGTGTATCGCACGTGTAAACTTTTGGACTTCCAAAAAATTTAAAAGAAAAATAATTAAAAATATATGTGTACAATGCACGGGGAAGTTTTACCAATGAAGGCACGTCGGCGCCGGCCCCAGAGAGGATCTCGCTGGTCCACTGTACTGGTTGGGGCTTGGATCTATGCCACGTGTCCATGTCTGTTCATATAACATTTAGCACATGTTTGATTTTCTGTGACTTTTCATTTTACGTGTATTGCACGTGTAAACTTTTGGACTTCCAAAAAATTTAAAAGAAAAATCATTAAAAATATATGTGGCTGATGGGATTCGAATACATGGGCTACATCACAGTAGGTTTTACCAGTAAGCTACAAATTGTTTCTTGCTATCTTTAAACAAAAACAACATTTAAAGTATACTCAGGCTTGCAAACTCTATTCTGTACATTAATTTTAAAAAAAATTGTACAATAAAAACTGAGTCATTACATTAATCATGCCAAATAATGCACATAAGTACAAATTTTACAAGTCCACTATTCAATATTTGAATAATAAACTCAAGAAAACTAAATTTTGTACAAGAAATCTTTTTTACATTTAATAAAGCTAATGGAGTTTGAATGAGATTTTGGCTCTTTATTGATGACACAAGTTATTAGAGTTGAATCAAAATATACCAAGTAATTTTAATGGATCTTTGTATTTTCTTTTGTGAATGTAAAATGGATGAAGAAGTGGTTTTTCACAAGAAGAAAGAAAGAGTTAAAGATGTTGAGGAGGAAGACACACCCTCTCAATCTTTTATGTTAACCCCATCCTAATTAGCTTAACTTAATCCCATAAATCCAAGTGAGGTAAATTTAACGGAAATAGGTAACGGGGTGAGGTTTTTGGCTAACGGAGAAATTTTCGGAGTGATTTTTTGAATTAGCTTATTTTTGGGGGTGCTATATAAAAAAACCCTAAATTAAATATGTGGTATCCATTGAGAAAAGAAAAAGGAAATTTAGTTAATGAATTAAAAGTAGAGCTATATGAATGAAGAAAAACTTACATTAAGTAACGATAACTGGTAAATTAAATAAACTTCTTATTAGGTCTTGTAAGTTGCAATAAGATATTTAAGATAAAATAACAAGAGCATCAAACTATTTAATATTTAGAGTAAAATATAGGCTAAGCAGTATAAAATACCTTCAACTATCATGTTTTTTTGTGATGTATAATTCAAACTAATTTAATTATAGAAAACTCATTCGAACTATTACCCTCGAACTACTATAATATGCCATGACATTTGCAAATGTTAATTAAAATGCTATGTCAATAAACGTTTACATCTTCTCCCCATTTTATCCCCACATTTTTTAAATATCTATTATTCAAGTATCCTTTGTAGTTTAACCTGGATTATATAAATCAATGGTGAGTTTGTGGTGATAGAGAAGGGAAAGCAAATGGGTTCATTTTATTCTCTAAGTTAAAGAGGGGAAAAGAGGAAATTATGGGTCGTCGTCTATGATTTAGTGCTAGAAAATGCTTGCTCGGTGATCCTCGTCTTCGATTTAGGGTTAAGAGATGCTAGATTGTTGATGCTCATTTTCAATTTAAGGTTAGGGCACTATAAAATTTGGAGAGAAAAAAGGAAATTTTGGTCTTTTCAAAAATATCATAGGGTAATTAGGGGTAAAGGTAAACGAGAGCCGTTGCAATTAGCTCAGGGGCATTGTGCTTAAAATGTCGTTAGCTAACATCGTAGGGTAGTTAAATGCCAAAAGAATAGATTAGGGATTCATCTCTAATTTACATAGTTTAAGATAATTATCGCAAAAAATTTCAAAGTCGGAGCTTTTTTTTATGCAGTTTAGCCTTAAATATAATTGACATTTAAAAAGTTTGAGTTTTTTATAGGTTTATTTCACAGAAACTACATTATGATTTACTCGAGTTTTTCAAAATCACTATGTAGTTTAAACTTATCTTGAAAACCTCCTTGACTTTTATTTCATTTCGCAGAAACCCCAAGTAGTTATTTAGTACAAAAATTGATTTACTTAACCTCTTATTTTAATAAAAATTCGAATTCTCTAAATGCATTGTGCTAAACCATACACCTTGTGTCATTTAGTAGGCAATTTGCTATAATTTGGAAAGCAAGACTTTAGGTTTGAGGATTTGAAGAACAAACCTAGATTTGAAATTGAATTGAAATTTAGAGAAATAGAGCTGATATAATGAGATTAGAATGGATAATTTAGGATAAAACTATAAGAATCGATCAAATGTGGGATCACATTTCTTTCAAGAAAAATATGGGATCACTTGACACGTTAAGTGCCAAAATATTTTATAAACTAGACTTTAACCCCATACGTAACGCGTGGGACCAAAAATGATCTAAAATATTTATAGCTGAATTTGTACATTACACATAATCGTTACAACTTAACATATAAGCAATTTGGGATAAAAGAATGTATGAATTCAACTTCTTCTAGCTCAAAATAATATTCATGAATTAAAGATTTTATGGATTGTAATATTTCTTTATAAACATTGTAGATTTGGAAAAATTAATAAAATCAACATTTATATTTAGTTTTGTATGAATTATAAGTACATTATTTGTTTTTGATGGAAAACAATATTATTGAATGTAATTAAAAAATAAATAATTATATACTTTATACTATGCATTATAAGTAATTTAATATGATTTAAACTAAAACTATTAAAAATATTTGGGGATATCCATATAATAAATATTTAGTAAATTTTCTTGTATGATTCAACTTTTTACCATTTGATGGAAATGAATAATAGCTTATCAACAACACATAACTAATGATTAACAACATATTAACGCATACACTAACTATAATAACTAAACACATTTTAGGATCTAACTATTTATAATAATTGATAAAAAAAAAGGCTTAGTAAGCCAACTAAACATTCAAATTTTTGGGCTTTTAATAATGGGTCATTAGCAAAATATATGAAAGAAATATGGATAAAGAGAACGGCAAAATAGGAAAAGCCAAAATTAGCGTTTTGACTTGCAAAAGATTTCTTGACTAACCCAATTTTTTATTAGAGTGGCTAGATTTTGACCCCACGCGCAACGCATGGGGATAAAAAATGATCGAATATATTTATAGAAGAAAATTATTTTTTGCTATGTTTAAAAATATATACAAATATTATTTTTTATACATATTTTTTCATTATGTTTTAAAAACGATAAATGATGTTAGTTATTTTTTGTTATTTAAATACAAATATTAAAATCTTTGATAAATAACTCAATCATGAATTTTTTTCTTTGCCAAAAACTCAATGTATGATGTCTTAAGGATAAATCTTGGCAAAAAAACTAAATCATGAACATTTTTAAAAAATTTAAATAAGAAAGTAAGGGAAAGAATTACTTGATTATTTTTAATTATGAGAAATTCTTGAGAAATAATTTTTTAGCCAAAAATAAAATAAAAACCAAATTATTAAAAAAGAAATAGCACACAAATTAATTTTCCTTTGTTCTTGAGTCTCATATTAATTGGTCTTTTGAAAATGAACAATGAAAAAGTATAAGCAAATAAATATAGCTAAAGAGAAAGGCCAAAATTAATGTTTTGATTTGTAAAAGATTTCTTGACCAACCCAACTTTGTTTATAGGTGATTTTTCCATAAATTATTTTAAGAAAAAAGCATCACGCAATAACCATCATCATGCCTGCCCCACAACCAAAAAAGTAAAAAAATATATATAAAAATAAAAGCAAAAATAAGAAAACTGAAACCTTATTCTTAATTTTCCAGAACCTAATGTATTTTCAATAATCTCTAGAACTTCTAAATCTATATATTGTAGGAAAACCTTAATCTTAGTTTTTCAGAACCGACGGTTTGTACTATTGAAAAGAGTAGGATGATTAATGACTTGCCCTTCCATTTGGTTTGACATAGGATCAGAAATTCAAGAGGTTAAACTTACAAACGGAATAGCATACTCTGAAACCAATTGAAAACGGCCTTAGAGGGAGTGAATAATATTTTATGGCAAACTCGGCGTGATTTGTAACAATTTAAAAATTATGCAGTGGAATATAAAATCAAAGTCTAAAATACAACTACTATCAAAACACAAAATCGCAAAAAATGAAATAGGTATAGGGATTGTTATCGAGATTCATCAACCATATGGCTAATCCCCGCCTGAGAACTCCTGCTCAGAATTCAACTTCACTAACCAGTAACACCTTCACGGGTGGAGAAATCTAGATCTTTTGCGGGCTCAGATCCAAACCTTTACACTTTCAGGCGGCAATCGTCTAGACCTTTTCCAAGGCTCAAGTCCAAATCTTTACAATGTAAAGATCTTAGATCTTTCTTCATTAGGGCATACAAAATAAGATTTTACAATCTTTACATACCAACTTTAACAATCCTAACGATCTCAAATGAATCAATCAAATTTTTGATTCAAGGAGATGAGAGATTGCATTTTGGAGATTAAGAAAATTTAAAATCAATTCGAAGAATTTTTAAAGATTAAAAACAAATTTGAAAAACAATTGTTTTTTTTTTAACTTTCAAGATCTTTCTTTTCTAAAATATTAGAAAAGTCTAAAAGGCACTAGAAAAATATCCTCTATGAAAATGTGTAGTAAAAACTTGAGAGCAAAAAAAGGCAAGGTTTCCATGAAAAAAATTCGATAGTAAAGAAAATGAGAAAAAAAGCGAGTGAAAATTCTTTACTAAATGGTTCTATTTATAGAAATCATTTTAGGGTGGTTGGGGAAGTCAAAATAACTATTCCTGATTGTTAAAACCGTTTTTGGCAGTTTATAACCGTTGAAATTCAAATTATACGTCAAAAACAGAAAATTTGAAAAAAAAATCAACCACGACGGACGTCCAATGTCTGATAAATTCAGATACAGAGACGTAGACTTTGGGAATTTTTAAAATGAAATTTTTGGTTTTAGTAAATACGAGTTTAGAAAGTAAATATAGATTTGTAAAATAGATTCTAACCGTTTGAGATTGATACGACTATAGACTCAAAGAAAATGAAAAAATTCTTCAATATCTCCGTTGATTGTTTTCTCTGTTATCTCTTTTGAAGTGACATTGTAGTTTTCGAGTCGTCCGATTTCATTGATGTTACTTTTTGCGATATCCGTTGCAATATTGATTGTCATTATACTTGAATAACTCCAGTTGTGTAGCATATTGACGTTACCTGACATGATTAGTAACATACGGCATATTTAAATTATGGTTTTGTAGAATATTCAAAACTAAAAGGAATTTGACACATAGGTCAACATTTGATTTTGAAGAGGTCGCATAAGAAATGACGGGAGCTATATGAAAGAAGAAAAACTTACATTATAAATTAAATAAACTTTTTATTAGGTCTTGTAAGTTGCAATAAGATATTTAAGAAAAAATAACAAGAGCATCAAACTATATAATATTTATAGTAAAATATAGGCTAAGCTGTATAAAAATACCATTCATGTTTTTTGTGATTTATAACTCAAGCTATTTTAATTATAGAAAGCTATTTTAATTAGAGAAAACGCACGAACTAGTACCCTCGACTGCAGAAATGTACCGTGACGTTATTGGACATTTGCAAATGTTAATTGAGATGCCATGTCATTAAAATTTTACATCTTCTCCTCATTTTATCTCCAGCTAACGTTTCTAAATATCTATTATTCAAGTACCCTTTCTAGTTTAAAGTGGATTTGATAAATTAACGGTGAGTTTGTGGTGATGGAGAAAGGAAAGCAAATGGGTTCATTTTTTTCCTTTAAGATAGAGAGGGGAAAAGAGGAAATTTTGGGTCCTCATCTATGATTTAGAGTTAGAAAATGCTAGCTTGGTGTTCCTCGATTTAGGATTCAAAGATGCTAGATTGATGATGCTCATCTTCAATTTAAGGTTAGGGCACTAAAAATTTAGGGGGGAGAGAGAAAATTTTGGTTTTTTCAAAATATCTTAGAGTAATTAGGGGTAAAGGTAAACGAGAGCCGTTGCTATTAGCTTAAGTGCATTGTGCTTAAAATGTTGTTTGATAACACCGTATGGGTAGTTAAATGCCAAAAGAATAGTTTAGGAATTTATCTCTAATTTACATAGTTTTAATTATCTCGAAAAATTGAAAAGTTGGAACCTAAAATATAATTGCCATTTAAAATGTTTAAGTTATTTTATAGGCTTATTTCACAGAAACCGCATTATGATTTAGTCGAGTTTTTCAAAATCGCTATGTAGTTTAAACTTATCTCGAAAACCTCCTGGACTTTTATTTCATTACGCAGGAAGCCCAAGCGGTTATTTATTACAAAAATTGATTAAATTAACCTCTTAATTTAATAAAAATCCATATCCTCTAAATGCATTAAGGTAAAACCATACACCTTGTGTCCTTTAGTGGGCAATTTACCATAATTTGGAAAGCAAGACTTTAGATTTGAGGATTTGAAGAACAAACCTTGATTTGAAATTGAATTGAAATTTAGAAAAATAGAGCTGATATAATGAGATTATGACAAATAATTTAGGACAAAACTATAAGAATCGATCAAAGGTGGGATCATATTTCCTTCAAGAAAAATATGGGATCACTTGACACGTTGATCGCCAAAATATTGATCTAAAATATTTATAACTGAATCTCTACATTACACATAGTCGTTACAACTTAACATGTAAGCAATATGGGATAAATGAATGTATGGTGTAGGGTGTTTTTCGTCACCCCATTGAGATGGGAATACGCGCGCGCTTGTCAGGTGCATTACAGATTCTCCCTGCCTAGGGTAGGCTGGGTTTTATTGATTGTGGGGATCCGAATCTCCGACAGCCGCGGACTAAGCTTTCGTTAATTACCCCTCGCTTTTGAAGCGAGAGAACCACCGATTGACGGGTTAAACTGGTCATGCGAACTCAACGTGCAGTGTTGTGTTTTGAAGGGGTTTTGTATATATCGGAGGCCTCGCAGGGTTTTTACGGAGGTCCCGCTACCCGGATAGCGGGATGGGGGTCAAGAGGGCTAGCAGCCCCCTTACGGGGTGCGGGGCAGCGTCCCATTAGAAATTTTTTCTAACGGGGAAGGTGTTTTTAGTGTGGAGTATGTGTGTGTGTATGTATATATACATATATATATAATAAAATAAAAAGGGAAAGGGCATCCAAAGGATGCGTGGTAAAAAGCGCCAGCGCTTTGGGTGCTAGCGCTTTGAGCGCTAGCGCCCCACGTGCGAGGCACGTGAGCACTCGGGCGCTGGCGCTTTGGACGCTAAAGCTCTGAGCGCAAGAGCGCTAGCGCCCCACGTGTCAGCACGTAGTCGCTCGGACGCTAGCGCTTGGGCGCTAGCGCCCCACGTGTCAGCACGTGGGCGCTCGGGCGCTAGCGCTTTGAGCTCAAGGGCGCTAGCGCCCCACGTGTCAGCACGTGGGCGTTCGGGCGGCAAAAGGGACTTGGTCCCTGCAATGGGAATTGTACTCCCAGAAAAGAGCACTTATTATTTTGTGTATATATATATATATGAGGAGTTAAACTCCTAGGATATTTTGAAGCTGATGAAGGGGGGCTTCTCCCCTTGAGCCGTGGATCTTCCCCAAAGTGGGGTTTCTGGAGATGGGTCTCCTTCTTCTTCCTGTCGTTTGGCCGGATCTTAGAAAAAAGGGGTGAGATTTAAAAAAAATCTCCCCTTTTTGAGATCTAATGGAAGATCCAAGCTCCCCTTTGTTGGTTTTGTGGTGAAAAACTAGTTAGTTTTGGAAGAGGAAGAGTAAAACTCTTGATTTAATTCAAAAGAAAGAAGAAGGTTTTAGAACCTTGAGGAAGGAGAAAGAGGCACAGGCCCTAATTTTTTAGAATGAAAAAGTCTATCTTTTATTCATCATCATGTTGCCTTATATAGGCTTACATGTTTACATATAGCCCCTTGGGCTTAACAAAATGGCATTTTGCCCATCCCATGGCTCATATGCCATTTCTTTTTGCACATAAGCCATGGCCTTACAAAAATTTGGCTTTATGCCCATTTTGTTTACATTCATGCATAAAAATTACATAAAAAATTATTTATTACATGATTTCATTTTGGCATGGGGGAGGGCCGGCAACTTCATGTTCGGACTCGACCTGGGCATGAGCCCACTTGGCTTGGGGTTGACATTGACTTTGACTTGGTCAACCGGGGTGCAATTTTCGACTTCAACAAAGTGCCCTCCATCAATAAATGCACACCACATATGTGAGTCGTGTGCATGAAATTGATGGATCTTCTTTCGCGTGGAGGAGACTTGCTTTAGTTCCCACTTTTTGCGATGCACTGCCCTTTATACGACATGGACGGTTGACGCTTGACGCATCTCCGAGACGAAGTGTCCGTGGTAGACGTTTTCCTGGCCCGGAATAATCTGGTTCCTGCTTTGTAGGAAGCCTGCACTGCCCTTTTTACGACATGGACGGTCGACGCTCTGATCCGGAGCGATTTGGTTCCCGATTTGTGGGAAGCCTGCACTGCCATTTTTGCGACATGGACGGTCGACGCTCTGATCCGGAGCGACTTGGTTCCCGATTTGTGGGAAGCCTGCACTGCCCTTTTTACGACATGGACGGTCGACGCTTAACGCGTCTCCGAGACGGAGTGTCTGTGGTAGACTTTTTCCTGGCCCCGAGTGATCTGGTTCCTGCTTTGTAGGAAGCCTGCACTGCCCTTTTTGCGACATGGACGGTCGACGCTCTGATCCGAAGCGATTTGGTTCCCGATTTGTGGGAAGCCTGGCACTGCCCTTTTGCGACATGGACGGTCGACGCTCTGACCCAGAGCGATTTGGTTCCCGATTTGTGGGAATCCTGCACTTCCCTTTTTACGACATGGACGGTCGATGCTGCCCTTTTAGCGACTTGGACGGTCGATGCTTGACGCGTCTCCGAGACAGGGTGTCCGTTGTAGACTTTTCCCTGGCCTGGAGTGATCTGGTTCCTGCTTTGTAGGAAGCCTGCACTGCCCTTTTTACGATATGGACGGTCGACGCTTGACGCGTCTCCGAGATGGAGTGTCCGTAGTAGACTTTTTCCTGGCCCGGAGTGATCTGGTTCCTGCTTTGTAGGAAGCCTGCACTGCCTTTTTTACGACATGGACGGTCGACGCTCTGATCCGGAGCGATTTGGTTCCTGCTTTGTAGGAAGCCTGCACTGCCCTTTTTACGACATGGACGGTCGACACTCTGATCCGGAGCAATTTGGTTCCCGATTTGTGGGAAGCCTGCACTGCCCTTTTTGCGACATGGACGGTCGACGCTTGACGCGTCTCCGAGACGGAGTGTCCGTGGTAGACGTTTCCCTGGCCCAGAGTGATCCGGTTCCTACTTTGTAGGAAGCTTGCACTGCCTTTTTTGCGACATGGACGGTCGACGCTCTGATCCGGAGCGATTTGGTTCCCGATTTGTGGGAAGCCTGCACTGCCCTTTTTGCGACATGGACGGTCGACGCACTGATCCGGAGCGATTTGGTTCCCAATTTGTGGGAAGCCTGCACTGCTCTTTTTGCGACATGGACGGTCGACGCTTGACGCGTCTCCGAGACGGAGTGTCCGTGGTAGACGTTTCCCTGGCCCGGAGTGATCTGGTTCCTGCTTTGTAGGAAGCCTGCACTGCCCTTTTTGCGACATGGACGGTCGACGCTCTATTTGACTTGCTCGGCTTCCTGCAGTGTCAGGGGTGAACTTGACTTGCTTTGCTTCTTGCGGTGTCGAGATTGGATTCTGACTTGCTCCGCTTTCTGCGGTGTCGGAGTTGAGGTTGACTTGTTGATTGGCGATTTGGGTTGACATCGGCATCGCTATACTGGAATATGGTACCAGGAGCGAATCATCATCTGTCATGAGAGGATTTGGAGATTTTGGTTTGGCATCTGCATTGCTGCACTGGAATAATGCCAGAAGCAACTCATCATTTGCCCCGGGAGGATTTGGGAATTGGTTCTTGTTTGGCATCAGTACCGCTACACTGGAATATGGTGCCAGGAGCGAATCATCATTTGCGCTTGCTTATTAGGAAGTGATGGCTTAGGAGACAGGTTCTAGGTCCCTATCACCTAAGACTTTTCAATTTTGTGAGTCGTAAGGGTCTCACAAAGCATTTTCTCCCTACGGGTCGTAAGGATCCCGTAGGTGTATTTTCTCCTTAGGAGTCGTGGGGATCCTAAGTGTGTTGCTCCTTTGTGAGTCGTAAGGATCTCACGCGGGAATTTTCTCCTCACAAAATCGAGAGGACTTTGTGAGTGCATTTCATCTCTTTTTCACGAGTTTGCGCTCTTTCGGGTTTTCACAAACTCGCCGGCAGTCCTGCTGTTTTTACTCACGGAGCCCTTTCGGGTTTTCATTCGTGCCCATTTTGCTTGTGGACATACCTTTTATTTTTGAATCTTCATCTCCGGTGGGACTTAGAATGTGGTCTCACCGGCAGGACTTGGGAAGGATTAGGATTGTTTTACGCCCGTGGATTGTATACAGTTTTGCAGGATGTATGATCCAGACCGTAGGGCCGGAAAAATTTCGGGACTTTGTCGGCGTCTGCATCGCTGCACTGGAATATGGTACCAGGAGCGACTCATTATTCACCGTTAGGGTATGGGATTTGGAATTTGGTTGGCGTCTGCATCGCTGCACTGGAATATGGTACCAGGAGTGACTCATCATTCGCCATTTGAGAGTTTGGCTTTGGTTGGCGCCTGCATCGCTGCACTGGAATATGGTACCAGGAGCGACTCATCATTCGCCGTTGGGAATTTGAGTTTTGGAAGGCGTTTGCATCGCTACACTGGAATATGGTACCAGGAACGACTCATCATTCTCCATTGCCTGTTGGGGAGCGATGGCTTAGGAGACAGGTTTAGGTCCTTATAACCTAAGGCTTTTCAATTTTATGGGTCGTAAGGGTCCCATAAAAGCATTTTCTCCCTACGAGTCGTAAGGATCCCGTAGGTGTATTTTCTCCTTAGGAGTCGTGAGGACTCCCAAATGTGTTTTTCCTTTGTGAGTCGTAAGGATCCCATGAAGGTTTGTTCTCCTCATGCATCGTGAGGACACATGAGTGGGTCTTTCCAATGGAGCATAATTCCAAAGGCGGAGACCAACCGCGTAACTGGTGATTACGGTGGGGCATGGGCATGATGAGAATTATTTGAGCCCGTGGATTGTATACGGTAGTCAATTTGGGGATTGGCCGTAGGGCTGGGAGAATTTTGGAAAATTGGATTTTGGTTGGCGTCTGCATCGCTGCACTGGAATATGGTAGCAGGAGCGACTCATCATTCGCCGTTGTTTTGTATTTTTTTATTTGTTTTTTTTTTGTTTTACCGCGATTGCTCTATCATTTCAGCTTTTCTTATCGCAAAGGTCGCGATTGCCCTATCATTTCGGCTATTTTTTCGCGGTTACCCCGTCATTTCGGCTTTATTTTCATCTTTATTTTACTCGCTGATTTTTATTGCGAGTTGCCCCATCATTTTGGCTTTTATTTTTCTTTTATTTACACATTTTTTGTTTATTTACATATATATATATATATATATTTTACATTCCCAGTTTAACGACTTAGAGGTCGATTGTTCCCAGTTTAATGACGTGGTGGTCATCTTTGCTTATCCCAGCTCTTTGAATTTTGATCTTGGCGAAGCTGTATTGATGACCATAGCTCTATGGCTTGCCGATACATCCGAGAACTGTGAGGTTTTTCCAAGATTGTATTGGTCATCTACCCAATCTTTAAAACACAGCAGTCTTCAATGGCATGACTCACCACCCTATGGTATGGGCAGTATACGGGATTGCCGGTCATATTCATTTCATGTGACCTCTTCGGAACAGGCAATTGCAGATCGTTGTTCAAGGATTCCTCGAATATATTGCGGACCTCATCCCTCCTGAAGGAGTACACCTTCTTCTTTCTCTCCATTAGAGTAGGTGCCCTCACTGATGTTGGTCCTTGAGGCCGATTAGTCTTTGGTTCGCCCCTTTCAGATAATGGCACATGTCTGGGAGGATTAGGTTCCCGAAAGGTTTCGGTCTCCATTTGTATGAAATCGGCGTTCGTAGCTTAACTGTTTGCTAACACGCCTTTAGACAGTTCTATCTCTCCCGTCGTGTATTGCCTTTCGACCCAATCTTTGAAGACGAAGCAGTCCTCTATGGCATGACCTATCACTCTGTGATAGGGGCAATATTTTGGGTCGTCGGTCATATTCGTTTCTTGCGGTCTCTTTGATTCTGGCAGTTGTAGACCGTTTCTTAGGGCGTCCCTGAATATCTTGTGGATTTTGTCCCTTTTGAAGGAATAGACTTTTTCCAGCTTCTCTTTCAATGGCGATTCCCCTTCGGTGTATCGGAGGGACTGGAGGCTGATCGCGGCCGTTTTTCGCGAAGGCGCTCCGCTCTTAGGTTGAAAGGGATATCAGTTGGCTGCCTCCGGGTATCAATCCCTGGCTCATGAACCAAAATTTGATTCTGCTGTAATTGCAATAGGGCAACTTGGGTCGCGAGATCTGCCGCGACGTTTACCAATTCGTCGATCTTGGACTATACCTTGGCTAACTTTTCATCCCTGTCCTGAAGCTGCCTCTGAAGCCATCGGAATAATGCTTGTTCTGTAGTTTCGGATATGACAACCGGGTCATCCTTATTGCCTGAGCTCAATTCCGCAGGAACCACAGGCTTCTCTGGCTTATCGGCCTGAGTGGGCTCTTCATCATTTAGATCGAGTTGACGTTGGGTGGCGTCCACCGTATCATCACCCTGGCTGTGAAGCATGGGAGGGTTCGTTTCTTCATGTCCGACCATGTAGACAGTGCGAACCATATACCCAGCCATCTCTTTATATTTAGTTTTGTATGAATTATAAATACATTATTTGTTTTTGATGGAAAAAATATTATTGAATGTAAAAATGAATAATTATATATTTTATATAATGCATTATAAGTAATTTAATATGATCTAAACTAAAACTATTAAAAATATTTGGCGATATCCATATAATAAAATTTTAGTAAATCTTCTTATATGATTCAACTTTTTACCATTTTATGGAAAAGGATTAGCTCATCAAAAACTCATAATTAATGATTAACAACATATTAGCACACACACTAATTATAATAACCAAAAATATTTTAACATCTAAATATTAATAATAATTGATAAAAAAAACTTAGTGGGCCAACTAAACATTCAATTTTTTTAAAGCTTTTGATAATGGGTCATTAGGAAAGTATACGAAAGAAATATGGATAAAGAGAAGGGCAAAATGGGAAAAACCAAAATTAGTGTTTTAACTTTTAAAAGATTCCTTGACCCACCCAGTTTTTTGTTAGAGTAGCTAGATTTTGACCCCACGCGTAACGCGTGAGATCATAGTTGATCATATAGACGAATATTATTTTTGCTATGTTTAAAAAATATATACAAATATTATTATTTATACAGATGTTTTCATAATGTGTGAAAACCGATAAATGATGTTAGTTATTTTTTGTTATTTAAATACAACTATTAAAAAATTTGAGAAATAACTCAATCATGAACACTTTTTTTGAAGGAAATCGAGAATGTTTTCTTTACAAAAAACTCAATATATGATATCCCAAGGATAAATCTTGGCAAAAAACTCAATCATGAACATTTTTCAAAAATTAAAATAAAAAAAATAAGGAAAAAAATTACTTGATTATTTTTTAGTTATGAGAAATTCTTGAGAAATAACTTTTTAGCCAAAAATAAATTAAAAACCAAATTATTAAAAAAGAAATAGCACACAAATTAATTTCTTTTGCTCTTGGGTCTCATATAATGGGTCTTTTGAAAATGAACAATGAAAAAGTATATGCAAATAAATATAGCTAAAGAGAAGGGTAAAAGGAGAAAGACCAAAATTAATGATATGAATTGTAAAAAATTTCTTGACCAACATAATATTGTATTAAAGTAATAGATGGATAGGTTGGGCTTATAGGTGCTCTTTCCATAAATTATTTGGAGAAAAAAAGCATCACGTGATAACCATCATCATTCCTACTATTCCCGCCAAAAATTTTTTGCGCAAAAGAGCCCAAGGTATTAAATGGCAGCGATACGTTTAAGAAAATGTGAACCAGTATTTTCCGGGCTGCATTTTGATAGACTCCCGAATGAGAAACAGCTAAATTCTGATGGTATCGAAAGCGTCTCGAAAAGGCCTTCGATTTGATATATTATGGGCCTCATAATTCATCCGGGATCAAAAGTTATGAGGCATCACGTGCCCACACATGACCGGACATCACGTGCCCACATGTGACCATTTATAGGCAAAGCCTGTAGGCACTAAATAAAATAAATAATTAAATGGGGTCACGTGCCAACACGTGATAGGCCTCTTAAACTCACTAAAAAGGGATTAAAAATTATAATAAAACAACAGGGAACACCCTAATGGGGCATCACGTGCCCACACGTGACCAAATGTCACGTGCAAACACGTGATGGGTTCCTAAGCTCTCTGAATTAATAGAATTAAATTCTAATTAAATAATTAATCAGTGGGGTCACGTGCCAACACGTGATGGGATCTTAAACCCTCTGAAATAATAAGAATTAAATTCTAAACAATGGGATCACGTGCGAACACGTGACAGGCCTCTAAACTCATCAAATAGAGTTAAAAAGTATAATAAAACAACAGGAAAAATCCCAATGGGGCATCACGTGCCCATACGTGACCAAGGGTCACGTGCTGACACGTGATAATTCCTGAGTTCTTTAAAACAACAGAATTAAATGCTTAATCGAGGGGGTCACGTGTCAACACGTGATCGGATCCTAAAATCTCTGAAATAATAGAATTAAATTCTAATTAAGAGAAATCAAAAACCCTAACTGGAAAAATATTTCTTTAAATCTTTCCAAACAAAAAGATTGTGCTCTGTAATGTGGAGCACCGTTGGATTAAAAATCCAATGGTGATTAAAAATCACCAATTTATAGAAAGATTCTATATAAGGAAAGATTTCCCTGAAATTTGAATAACAGACAAAAGATCTTTTGGATTAAAATCCAATGGTGAATAAAATTCACTGAGTGATCTAAAAGATCATGTTGGTTACAAAATCAATTAAAATCTTTCAATGAAAGATTAACAAAACAAATTGATTCTTTTCTTTCTCCTATAAATAGGAGCCAAGAAGAGAAGAGAAGGGATCTACTTTTGGAGAGAAAAAAGAGAGGAGATTTTAATTCTCAAGAGAAAAAAAAAGATCTCTTCAGAGAAAGGAAACCCTAGGTGAGAAAGGGGAAAGAGATCTAAGTTCCATAAAACAAAGAGAATTTAATTCTCAATTTAAGAGTTTAACTCTTCTGAATAAGAACTTAGTTCATCCTCTAGTTGAAGATCTGCAGAAGCACATCTCCCCATAGATTGAGAATTTAATTCTCATCGGGTTGAGATCCTGCCATGCAGATCCAAAACTCAGAGGGGGAATTGAGTTTAGAGAATTTAATTCTCTCAAAACAAAACTAGGGTTTAACCCTATATGAGAATTCAATTCTCCTGAAATTCCAGGAATTTAATTCCTTCAAGATGGACAGAACTAGGGTTTAACCCTAATTGAGAATTTAATTCTCTCAAATTCACAGGAATTTAATTCCTCTTAAAATGAAATTAGGGTTTCACCCTATACAAGAATTTAATTCTTTTACATATATGGGAATTTAATTCCTTTAAAAAAAATTAGGGTTTAACCCTACATAAGAATTTAATTCTTTCACAATAAGAATTTAATTCCTCCAAAATCATGATTAGGGTTTAACCCTACAGAGAATTTAATTCTCAAAATAAAATAAGGAGACTTAAAAGATCTCTGTGCATGAAAAGAACTAAGGTCATGTGTCCCCACGTGACCCCTGAAGAGATCCCCAGAAATGAGAAGCAGGAAGCTTTGAGGCAACGCCTCACGTGCTCCCACGTGACTTACAAAACACAGAAAGAAAAAGCGAAGGAAAGCAAAGCTTTGGGCGCTCTCACATGACCCTTAGTAAATGCTTTAATGATCTGTGCATAAATCCCCATCACGTGCCAACACGTGATGCTAAAAATAAAATTAAAAAAAAATTGTTAAACACTTATTTACAAAGCAAAGTAAAAAAGATCTGGTCCCACCTCTGGGCGTTCTCACGTGTCCTCACGTGACCCCTAATAAAATCCTTAACAAATCAGTGCATGAGTGCCTATCACGTGCCCACACGTGATGGCCAAAAAGATCAAAAGTGTTTAACAGTTATTTTCATAACAAAGCTCAGGAGATCTAGCCCCACCTTTGGGTGCCCTCGCGTGTCCCCACGTGACCCATTCTTATCTAGTGTTTAACACTAATTTGAGAGCTTTATTTCTAGTGTTTAACATTACTGTTCTCTAGTGTTTAACACTACTTTTAGCCAAATTGGCTAATTTTCCAGAGGCAAAAGTCCCTCCTCCAAATGAATCTCAAAATTGAGGAAATCAAAGATAAAAATGTTGCCAAAGCCCTCCAACTCTCGTTTAGCATTGCTAAATAATATGGGCTCGAATCCAGACAAATGTCTAATGGTCCAACAGAAGGCCAACACTTCAAACTTAATTGGACTTAGCCCAAGTAGGCCATAAGTCCTCAAATCAGACTCAACTAAGCCAATGTGCTCATAATATAATTAACTGATCTTAGTTCCAAATTGGACTACAGATCACTTAATCCACCCTGGTTCAAGGGTACATCTCTTCACTCCTTTGATATTTTTCGTTGTAATTCCTCAACGTCTTCAGAGAGGTGACGGGTCCCGACAACCACACATTTCACGGACTGTGAGGTCCTTAAACTCACGGACTATGATGTCATTAACCTCGACCATGATATCTTTAAACTAACATCGAACTGTGAGGTCCTTAAACTCATGGACTATGATGTCCTTAACCTCGACCGTGATGTCTTTAAACTAACATCGGACTGTGGGGTCCTTAAGCCCACGGACTATGATGTCCTTAATCTCGACCGTGATGTCTTTAAACTAACATCGGACTGTGGGGTCCTTAAGCCCACGGACTATGATGTCCTTAACCTTGACTGTGAGGTCTTTAAACTCACGGACTATGATGTCCTTAAGCTTGACTGTGAGGTCTTTAAACTCACGGACTGTGATGTCCTTAACCTTGACTGTGAGGTCTCTAAACTCACGGACTATGATGTCCTTAACCTCGACCGTGATGTCTTTAAACTAACCATGGACCATCATGTCCTTAAACTGGCAATTGACCGCAAAGTCCCTAAACTAGAACAATAGAACCCAAATGCTCTTTTGTCGGATCTAAACGATCCCGTTAAGTTGATCTTAGTCTAGAAATTAGACTAACGTATCCTTAACACACGTTTAAGTTGATCTTAGTCTCAAATGAGGCTAACGTATCCTTAAACCCAACCCCCAAACCCAAATCTAAGAAGATACGGATTTGGACTAATCCACGCCCTACGGACGACAACATAAATTAGTCTCCGTATACAATCCACGGGCAACCAAAAACAAAACAAACACACACGACACGAAGTGACCATATGGAGAAGGAGAAAGTTGTTACCGCGATTCGGTAGCGTAATTAACTGCAGGGGCTTGCGCCTGCAAGAGCGTCCCCACAATCAAAAACCCCTCAAACGAGGGGGAATCTGACGAAGTCTGCTACATCGGCCACATTCGTCTGAACCTTCGATACATGGTGCCATAAATCAACTTAGCATCTTTGGAGAGGTGGACGGATAGCACCAATTAGCATCTGCCCCGAATTTCAGGCAAGACGAACCTGCGCGGTCTCGTCTCCGTGTTTCGGAGGGTAACAGATTCTGGCACGCCCGGTGGGACCTTTTCCTCTTTCCACTCCACACTTCGTGTGTCGTGTTTGCGAACCAATCGCGGTTTGCTAATGGTTGCCCTTGGGTTTCGAGGTACTAAGATTTGGCGTTTGCTTGGTGCAGAAAGAGAAACAACAATGGCATCTACTTGCGTAAAGTGCTCCAACTGCAGCTGCAACTCGCGCTCCGCCTCATCTGGAGGCATAGTCTACGGGCCCCAGGCGGCTTCCATGTTCACGATGCCAGTGGAACAAGTCACCCAAGCCTCCACAGGATTGTATTTCGGGACCATGCTCCCGCCAACGAGCTTCAGCGCTCCTATGCCAGCACCGAAAGCTCCCAAGAAGTCGGTCTTCGATCGGCTTGCTACTACCACGGCCCCTCTCAACGGGTCGTCCAGCTCCAACTCCTCGGTCTTCGCCAGACTGAGCCTGAACTCCGATGGGCCTGCCAAGAAGCCCATGACACCTGAAGTGGCCATCCCAATGAAGATAGCCATCTCTGTTCCTGAAGTCGTCAAGGCAGTTTCTCCTGCTAAAGAGTCGGTCTTTACAAGATTGACTATTCCAGCTCCCGTTCCTGCTCGAAGGTCTGTCTTTGACAGATTGGATACCGTTACTCAACAAACCTCAGTCTTCAAGAGGCTGACAGCGGCGACGCCTCACCAGAACAGGGGGCATGACGAAGTCACCACTCAAGCTGAAACCATCCCAACAGCTCGACGCGCTCGACGTCGCTACTGGTGCCGAGTAAGGAAGGATGGGGGCAACTCTCCTTCTGGACTGACTCCGTCGGCTCCAACGGTGGAAATCGATGCTGCTGTTCCAACTAGGAACAGCTTTGAACCACTAAGGAGAGTGCACAAAAACTCTCCGACTGCCGTGCTGAAAAAATCTCCTCCACCTGTGGAGAATACCATAAAGGCGAAGCTTGAACAGCCCCCTCAGCGGCTGTCCTCTAAAATTTATAAAGTTTGGCGACAGGTCCAAAATACCGAGATTGATCAAGACTATCCCCGCCAACAGAAAAAGATGAAAGCACGGCGAGAAGAGGAAAATCCTGTCAAGCCACAAAAGGTGTCGTCTACCTGGATGCCCGTTGCAACGGCCCCCTCAATTTCGACCGCCCACAAAAGAAGGAGGTCGGAGAAGATCCTTGCGGCTTTGGCAAATCGCAAAGACACTGAATCTAAACGCCCCAAGTCTGGGGGCATGGTGGTGCACACTGTTTATATGGCATCCGAAAAATAGGATAGCCATATCTCCACAGGTTATCGACCGCTTACGCGATCCGTAACAAAGGCTCAGGAGCAGCAGCAACAAAAGCTCCAAGAAATGCTGACAGCTATGGCCGCACTTACGGGACCGAAAGCAAGCCCGGAGACATCCTCGGAGCAACGCCATGAGCAGGAAACTGATGTTGAATTCCTTTGAAGAATGCTTGAGAAGAAGGACAAAGAGGCCGCGGAACAAGCAGCCAATATTAAAAAATGGCCCTTCTATTCTAAGATATGGTGGGCATGATGATCCAGCTGGACCCTCCAGCTGAAGATCCTCCGATTATCCTCGAAGACGACCGAGCGGAGACATCAAACCATGTTCCGGCTTGTTCAGCAGCCAAAGAGGAGACCATCTCAAAAGCTGCCCTGGATGATTACATCGCTCAACAGATACGAGCTCACCAGGTGAACGAGGCGGCCGGTCAGATTGTTAAGACTGGACGACCCTATCCGGGTTGGTATAACCAAATAAAGTACCCGCCGGGATACACGATCCCCAAATTCCACGTATATAAGGGGACGGGAAATCCGCATCAGCATGTCTCTCAATTCAGAGCCTTTTGCGGCAACACCGGAGGGGATGATAAGTTACTGCTTCGCCAATTCGTCGGCAGCTTGGCAGAGACAGTGTTTGAGTAGTATTCAGAGCTGCCCAACGACTCCATCAAAACTTTTACAGAGATGGAATTACTATTCGCTCAACGGTTCGCAAGCGCCAGCGAACGCACCCCGATCACGGCATTGATCAACGCCAGAGTGAAGCCGAGAGAGATGTGGGTGCAATATGCAATCTGGTGGCGGAACCTATGGTCGAGATGCGAACAACGCATAGAAGAAGCTCCTGTCGTGGGCATGTTCGTGGGTACTCTCGACCCTCAAGAGACCATCTCCCAATTCATGATGTTCTTCAAGCCGACCACCTTCCAGGCCTTGATTGACAAGCTGGCCTAAATGGACCAGATGGGCCATAGGCCTTCTTATTCAAAGACAGAGCCTTGGAATGAAAAGGGCAAAGGGAAAGCAACCTTCGTTGACAATACTCAACAACGGCCGAGCGACTTAAAGCCGGTTGTTCTCCAAAACAACGTGCGTCCACGCCCATCTCTCGAGGAGAGACTGGGACGTCCTTACTCGTTTCCCCAGGATAAAACGAGGAAACTGTTCGAGCTGGCAGTGCGCAACAAACTCATCAATCTGCCGGATCCAAAACGTCCGTTGCAGCCAGGTACAATCCTAATTACTTCCCTTACCACCAAGCAGTAAGCCATCCAATCGAAGATTGTTTCGTCTTCAAAGGCTGGATGGAGGACCAATACCAACAAGGCAAGTTTGCATTATCCGAAAATTGGAAGGTGAACCCACCACAACCTCACGCCCCTAAAAAGGAGGACATGCCGGGAACATCGTGCTCATTCATAAGGGAAGCCCCATGGGAGGACGTTCTTTCAGCCAAGACGAAAAGAATGCTGAAGGATCCCCAAACATGCCCGGCGACCAGGTGGAAAAATCCACTGGAACCAGAGATCATCGAGGGAACGCTGAAACCATGCCCAACTCCAAAAACTGGTGGTGATGGTCAGAGCGCTCACACCCAGCCGTCAAAGTCTTCGAAGAAGAAGAAGAAGATCAAAAAGCCCGTGAAGCATGGTGACAAGCGCACGGACCTGCAAAAACAGATTGACGCGTTGGAAGAATATAATCAGAAGACGCGGACCCCAGTCACACTCCAAGAATTCCTCAACCACGTCCTTGAGTACGGAGGTGATGACAATGGAGAAGACTCGTCAGATGAACCCGAGGATTATGTGGCAAGCTGCCATATGATCTCTCACTCGTTAATAAACGGTGAAGAAGCTCCTGACGCAAAGAAATTGGGGGTAGATCCTAAGCCGGAACTTCTAGGACCATCAGACGAAATGATTGACGCATTCATGAACGAAGCCCGTCTAAAAAGCAAAGCTGATCGGGAGCGCGAGATGGCCATATTTGAAAAGGCCAAACGCCGGCGACTGGACAAAAGGGTCGAAACACTCCCACCAGATCAAAGTACATCCGCCGTAAATAAAAGCAGGATCAAGACAAGGAAGCGATTCGCCAAAGCCATATCGATAGGGATGAAGCTGCCCTCTTTCAGAGAAAATTCTTCTGGTGGTATATATCTTGATGAAGCGGACGTACATCCTAACTTCTGCTTGTATCATCAGAAGATCGCACACCCTACAGAAGACTGCAACTTCTTTAAGTGTTGGTGGCAAGGGTATGTCGCTCACAGGCAACACTTCAAGAGGAAAAAGCGTGAAGCTCATAGACAGCGGAAAAATGCGACAGATGAGCGTAAAAGAATTGCCGGCAATTGTCATAGGGTTGATCCCGGGGGATCGCGAGTTCTCACCTCCGGGAGCGACTCCGATGAAGAAATAGCCCTCGGCCCTCTCTTCAAGGAATCCATCTCTGAAACGAAAGAACTGAGGAGTTGCGAGAACATTCATCCGCGCAATCGCACGCTACCCGGAAAGAATCTCGGACCCGCAAACAAGGGATCGAACAAAAAGGATAAGGGGAACGAAAAAATGGCCTTCGTCGCCAACGCTCAACAACAATCGAGTGGCTCGAGACCGGTTGTTCGCCAAAGCAACAAGCGGCAACCCCTCGATGAGAAGTTGAAACGTCCTTACTCATTTTCCCGGGATGAAACAAGGAGACTGTTCGAACTAGCAGTGTGCAACAGGCTTATCACTCTACCGGAGCCGAAACACCTACTACAACTGAACGATGTCAACAATCCTAATTACTGCCCTTACCACCGAGTATTGGGCCATCCGATCGAAAACTGCTACGTCTTCAAAAACTGGATTGAAGACCAATACCAACATGACAAGTTTGCGCTGTCCGAAAACTGGAAGGTGAGCCCGCCACAACCACATGCTCCGAAAAAGATGGATATGCCGGGGGCATCATGCTCATTCATAGGGAAAGCCCCATGGACCGAAAAGTCCATAAACTAGAAATTCACCTCAAATACGGCAACAATGGACCGCTATGTCCTAAAACTGGCTGCGGACCGAAATGTCCCTAAACTAACAATGGACCGCAATGTCCTAAAAATTGCAACTGACCGAGATGTCTATAAACTATTACGGACCGCGGCATCTCCAGGCTGACGTGATTATAAAAAAAAGGGTATGTCCATAAGAGAAATGGGCACGGATGAAAACCCGAAAGGGCTCCGTGAGTAAAAACAGCAGGGCTACCGGCGAGTTTTGTGAAAACCCGAAAGGGCGCAACCTCGTTAAAAAAACGGTATGTCCATAAGCAAAAGGGGCGCGGATGAAAACCCGAAAGGGCTCCGTGAGTAAAAACAGCAGGGCTACCGGCGAGTTTTGTGAAAACCCGAAAGGGCACAATCTCGTTAAAAGACACTTGCAAGGTCCTCTCAACTTTGTAAGGAGAAACCACCCGTGTGAGATCCTTACGACTCACAAGGGAGCAACACACTTAGGGATCCCCATGATTTCTAAGGAGAAATTACACTTGCGAGATCCTCACGACTCGTAAGGAGAACCCTCTTATGGGACCCTCACGGCTCATAAGATTTGAAAGTCTTAAGCTACAGGGATCTGAACCTGTTCTTAAGCAGCCCCACAACCTCCGATACTGCCCTACAAGTGGTTCAGTACTGACGCTTGTATACAATCCATGGGCATGAATAAACATTTCCCTAACAAGGTCCCATCCATGGCTAGGGATATGTCTGCACGGTGAACTTCCTTTGTAAGTCCTCTCGACTTATAAGGAGAAAACACTCTTGTAAGATCCTTACGACTTATAAGAGATCATACACTTAGGAATCCTCACGGCTCCTAAGGAGAAAACACACCTACGAGATCCTCACGACTCGCAGGGAGAAATACCTTTATGAGACCCTTACGGCTCATGAAGTCAAAAGCCTTAGTCGACAGAATCCTAACCCTGTCTACTAAGCCACCTTTGCTCGACATCGACAGAGGCAAATGATAATTCGCTCCTGGCAATATCCCAGTTGTAGCGGTGCTGATGCCGAAATCAGTGTCTAATCCCAAGCTTACAGTAAAAAGATAATGAGCCACACATGCATACAAAATAGCCGAAATGATGGGGGAAACTTGCAACGAAATCAGCAAGTAAAAATGTGTGCATGCAAAATAGCCGAAATGATTGGGCAACTCGCAATAAAAAGCAGCGAGTAGAAATAAAATAAATAGCCGAAATGATTGGGCACGGCGAAAAATAGCCGAAATGATTGGGCAATCGCGACCTTCGCGATATAAAAGCTGAAATGATAGAGCATCGCGGAAAGAAATAAAATAAAATAAAATTTATGCCCTACCGGTGATGTCACATCAATCCCTGTACATAATCTAGGGGCGCAAACAAAGAAGGAATCACGCCTTCCCTTCCCAGGCTCCATCAGAAGAAGGAGCCATATCTCAACGGCTCACAGACAACCTGGAGACTACTCCGACAATCGTCTCGTTATAACAGACGTAATGTCAACAACGGCGTTCCTTCGCAAGTCCAGCAGGATGCAGACGCAACGTCAAAACAAAGCGGAGTGACGGCAAAATCCCAACTCCACCTCAAAACTCATCTCATTACAACGGACGCAACGTCAACAAAAGACCTCACGGCCAGAGCAAAGCGGAGTGATGGCAAAATCCCAACTCCACCACGACATTCGTCTCGATACAGCAGACGCAATGCAAGCAAGCGAAGCAAAGGCCAAATTCCTAGCTTCAGGGTCTTGACGGCAACTTATATAAAACCTGAAAGACTATCGGAGATCATCCCACACCAGCGCGGAGTGGTCACCACCTCGAAGTTCGTCTCAATACAGCAGACGAGATGTCACTATAGCGTCCTTCCTCCAACCGGATTCAGACGCGACAAAGCAATCGAAGCAAAGGTCAAATTCCTAGCTTCAGGGTCTTGACGGTAACTCATATAAAACCTAAAAGACTATCGGAGATCATCCCACACCAGCGCCGAGTGGTCACCACCTCGACGTTCACCTCGATATAGCAGACGATATGTCACTACAACGTCCTTCCTCCAACAGGATTCAGACGCGACAATCAAACAACAGAGCCACGACAAAATCCCTAGTTCCAAACCTCGACGGTTCATCAGCAACCTAGAGACAACCGCGACATTCGTCTCGATACAGCAGACGCAATGCCAGCGAAGCGAAGCAAAGGCCAAATTCCTAGCTCCAGGGTCTTGACGGCAACTCATATAAAACCTGAAAGACTATCGGAGATCATCCCACACCAGCGCGGAGTGGTTATGAATCATCGGGGCTCTCCAAAATGAGCCTGACCTCAAGTAAAAAGCGGCATGGCAAAATTCCTAACGCTTGCTCTTCCGACGGTCAAACTGCCTAGGAGGATTGCTTGAAGACGTCTTGTCCAGCCCCCGAAGATATCAGAGACATGACAGTCGTAAGGCTGCTCGAACAGCAAGATCGCCTATCGAGGAATACATCAGCCAACGCGACGGTACGACGGACAAAATCCTAGTACCACAGACCCTAACGGACCTTTTTCGTAAAGAGCAGAGGTTAACTGTGACGTTAGGACATCCTTGCGAGAACTTTTCGATTCGTATCGACTCGTAAGGCAAAGCCTTAGGCAATGGGGATTAAAAAAACCTGTTTCCTAAGCACTGGGGCCCTGCGAGTCAGTCCAAGATGGACTCTTGCATACTATTCATGGGTCACACTCTCCGAAGTCGAACATCGACAAAGAGGGAAAGAACCACTTACAAGTCCTCTAGACTTGTAAGCAGGAAAAATTCTCTTGTGAGATCCTTACGACTCTCAAGAGAAAACACACACTTAGGAGTCCTCACGACTTCTAGGGAGAAAATACACCTACGGGATCCTCTCGACTCGTAGGGAGAAAAGTCTTTATGAGACCCTCACGGCTCATAAAGTTGAAAAGCCTTAGGTGGCAGATCCTAACCCTATCTCCTAAGCCATCACTGCCCTACAAAGAGGTCAAGATGGGCTATCTATGGGCCACATTCCCCGAAGTCAAACATCGACAAGGAGAGAAACAATCACTTATGAGTCCTCTCGACTTGTAAGGGAGAAAATTCTCTTGTGAGATCCTTACGACTCTCAAGAGAAAACGCACTTAGGAGTCTTCACGACCCCTAAGGAGAAAATACACCTGCGAGATCCTCTTGACCTGTAGGGAGAAAAAACCTTCTTGAGACCCTTACGGCTCATGAAGATGAAAAAGTCTTAGGCTACAAGGACCCTAAAACTTGTCTCCTAAGCCCTCAATTCTATGGCCATACATAACTCTGCACTACTTCACCCACGTACATACTTACGTGGGCAAAGTAGTGGGGGCATTTGTTCCCGCCAAATTTTTTTTGCGCAAAAGAGCCCAAGGTATCAAATGGCAGCGATACGTTTAAGAAAATGCGAACCAGTATTTTCCGGGCTGCATTTTGATAGACTCCCGAATGAGAAACAGCTAAATTCTGATGGTATCGAAAGTGTATCAAAAAGGCCTTCGATTTGATATATTATGGGCCTCATAATTCATCCGGGATCAAAAGTTATGAGGCATCACGTGCCCATACATGACCGGGCATCACGTGCCCACACGTGACCATTTACAGGCAAAGCCTGTAGGCACTAAATAAAATAAATAATTAAATGGGGTCACATGCCAACACGTGATAGGCCTCTTAAACTCACTAAAAAGGGATTAAAAATTATAATAAAACAACAGGGAACACCCCAATGGGGCATCACGTGCCCACACGTGACCAAATGTCACGTGTAGACACATGATGGGTTCCTAAGCTCTCTGAATTAATAGAATTAAATTCTAATTAAATAATTAATCAGTGGGGTCACGTACCAACACGTGATGGGCTCTTAAACCCTCTGAAATAATAAGAATTAAATTCTAAATAATGGGATCACGTGCCAACACGTGACAGGACTCTAAACTCATCAAATAGAGTTAAAAAGTATAATAAAATAACAGGAAAAATCCCAATAGGGCATCACGTGCCCACACGTGACCAAGGGCCACGTGCTGACACGTGATAATTCCTGAGTTCTTTAAAACAACAGAATTAAATGCTTAATCGAGGGGGTCACATGTCAACACGTGATGGGATCCTAAAATCTCTGAAATAATAGAATTAAATTCTAATTAAGAGAAATCAAAAACCCTAACTGGAAAAATATTTTTTTAAATCTTTCCAAACAAAAAGATTGTGCTCTGTAAAGTGGAGCACCGTTGAATTAAAAATCCAATGGTGATTAAAAATCACCAATTTATAGAAAGATTCTATACAAGGAAAGATTTCCCTGAAATTTGAATAACAGACAAAAGATCTTTTGGATTAAAAATCCAATGTTGAATAAAATTCACTGAGTGATCTAAAAGATCATGTTGGTTACAAAATCAATTAAAATCTTTCAATGAAAGATTGACAAAACAAATTGATTCTTTTCTTTCTCCTATAAATAGGAGCCAAGAAGAGAAGAGAAGGGATCTACTTTTGGAGAGAGAAAAATAGAGGAGAATTTAATTCTCAAGAGAAAAAAAAAAGTTCTCTTCAGAGAAAGGAAACCCTAGGTAAGAAAGGGGAAAGAGATCTAAGTTCCATAAAACAAAGAGAATTTAATTCTCAATTTAAGAGTTTTAACTCTTCTGAATAAGAACTTAGTTCTTCCTCTAGTTGAAGATCTACAGAAGCACTTCTCCCCATAGGTTGAGAATTTAATTCTCATCGGGTTGAGATCCTGCCATGCAGATCTAAAACTCAGAGGGGAAATTGAGTTTAAAGAATTTAATTCTCTCAAAACAAAACTAGGGTTTAACTCTATATGAGAATTCAATTCTCCTAAAATTATAGGAATTTAATTCCTTCAAGATGGACAGAACTAGGGTTTAACCCTAATTGAGAATTTAATTCTCTCAAATTCACAGGAATTTAATTCCTCTTAAAATGAAATTAGGGTTTCACCCTATACAAGAATTTAATTCTTTTACATATATGGGAATTTAATTCCTCTAAAAGAAATTAAGGTTTAACCGTACATAAGAATTTAATTCTTTCACAATAGGAATTTAATTCCTCCAAAATCATGATTAGGGTTTAACCCTACAGAGAATTTAATTCTCAAAATAAAATAAGGAGACTTAAAAGATCTCTGTGCATGAAAAGAACTAAGGTCACGTGTCCCCACGTGACCCCTGAAGAGATCCCCAGAAATGAGGCAGGAAGTTTTGAGGCAACGCCTCACGTGCTCCCACGTGACTTACAAAACACAGAAAGAAAAAGCGAAGGAGAGCAAAGCTTTGGGCGCTCTCACGTGTCCACACGTGACCTCTTAGTAAATGCTTTAATGATCTGTGCATAAATCCCCATCACGTGCCAACACGTGATGCTAAAAATAAAATAAAATTGTTAAACACTTATTTACAAAGCAAAGTAAAAAGGACCTGGTCCCACCTCTGGGCGCTCTCACGTGTCCTCACGTGACCCCTAATAAAAGCCTTAACAAATCAGTGCATGAGTGTCTATCACGTGCCCACACGTAATGGCCAAAAAGATCAAAAGTGTTTAACACTTATTTTCATAACAAAGCACAGGAGATCTGGCCCCACCTTTGGGTGCCCTCACGTGTCCCCACGTGACCCATTCTTATCTAGTGTTTAACACTAATTTGAGAGCTTTATTTCTATTGTTTAACATTACTGTTCTCTAGTGTTTAACACTACTTTTAGCCAAATTGGCTAATTTTCCAGAGGCAAAAGTCCCTCCTCCAAATGAATCTCAAAATTGAGGAAATCAAAGATAAAAATGTTGCCAAAGCCCTCCAACTCTCGTTTAGCATTGCTAAATAACATGGGCTCGAATCCAGACAAATGTCTAATGGTCCAACAGAAGGCCAACACTTCAAACTTAATTGGACTTAGCCCAAGTAGGCCATAAGTCCTCAAATCAGACTCAACTAAGCCAATGTGCTCATAATATAATTAACTGATCTTAGTTCCAAATTGGACTACAGATCACTTAATCCACCCTGGTTCAAGGGTACATCTCTTCACTCCTTTGATATTTTTCGTTGTAATTCCTCAACGTCTTCAGAGAGGTGACGGGTCCCGACAACCACACATTTCACGGACTGTGAGGTCCTTAAACTCACGGACTATGATGTCCTTAACCTCGACCGTGATGTCTTTAAACTAACATCGGACTGTGAGGTCCTTAAACTCATGGACTATGAGGTCCTTAAACTCATGGACTATGATGTCCTTAACCTCGACCGTGATGTCTTTAAACTAACATCGGACTGTGGGGTCCTTAAGCCCACGGACTATGATGTCCTTAATCTCGACCGTGATGTCTTTAAACTAACATCGGACTATGGGGTCCTTAAGCCCACGGACTATGATGTCCTTAACCTTGATTGTGAGGTCTTTAAACTCATGGACTATGATGTCCTTAACCTTGACTGTGAGGTCTTTAAACTCACGGACTGTGATGTCCTTAACCTTGACTGTGAGGTCTCTAAACTCACGGACTATGATGTCCTTAACCTCGACCGTGATGTCTTTAAACTAACCATGGACCACCATGTCCTTAAACTGGCAATTGACCGCAAAGTCCCTAAACTAGAACAATAGAGCCCAAATGCTCTTTTGTCGGATCTAAACGATTCCGTTAAGTTGATCTTAGTCTAGAAATTAGACTAACGTATCCTTAACACACGTTTAAGTTGATCTTAGTCTCAAATGAGGATAACGTATCCTTAAACCCAACCCCCAAACCCAAATCTAAAAAGATACGGATTTGGACTAATCCATGCCCTACGGGCGACAACATAAATTAGTCTCCGTATACAATCCACGGGCAACCAAAAACAAAACAAACACACACGACACGAAGTGACCATATGGAGAAGGAGAAAGTTGTTACCGCGATTCGGTAGCGTAATTAACTGCAGGGGCTTGCGCCTGCAAGAGCGTCCCCACAATCAAAAACCCCTCAAACTAGGGGGAATCTGACGAAGTCTGCTACATCGGCCGCATCCGTCTGAACCTTCGATACATGGTGCCGTAAATCAACTTGGCATCTTCGGAGAGGTGGACGGATAGCACCAATTAGCATCTGCCCCGAATTTCAGGCAAGACGAACCTGCACGGTCTCGTCTCCGTGTTTCGGAGGGTAACACCTACCCCACAACCAAAAAAGTAAAAAATATAAAAATATTGGCAAAAATAGGAAAACTGAAACCCTTCGACTTGCTCCCTATTAATGGCCCCACAACTTCTTTGGGTGCAAAAAATGTGTGCAATTCCCATATCAATTCTCAAAGTTTCCAGTTTGGGACGCCGGATGAGTCGGGTCATTCCTGATGGATAGTTGATTTAAGCGTAATGATGATGCTCGATATCGGTGATCTCCCAGATCATGACACGTGGCAGATGACGTGTCCCGGAGCATGCAATAAAGGACCTACAGTGTCCGACCAGACCACTCCTATGCCCGTCCTACAACAAAGCTGGCTCGCCTCCGAGCCCCCAGCACAATTGGCATCCTCAGCCTCACAGCTCGTCTCCGGGCTACCGCAGAACCAAGATACCTCGGCTCTCCCGCTCGTCCGGGAGCTCTTCCGCCGAGGTCATCTTCCTCGGTCTTATCGACCGACCAACGGCACCGCTCACAGGCGTAACCGCCATCCCGCGAATCTCGCCATAGGAGAGATATCCGCCGGCTACATCCTACATTCCACGCCATCACGATCCCCCATTAACGAGCTTGTCTCGCCATTAATGAGAGATCCCGCTCATCACGCGGGCGTGACGTCGGGAGCGTAACTGCCAGCGTGATTCTCGCGCCTGCCCTGCCTACTGCCACCGCTATTTAAACCCCTTCTTCAGACAGTTCAAGTAAGCCATTTTTACTCCACTAAGCCGTTACTCTGCTCGGATTTCCTCTCTAACTTGATTGTCGGAGGGTCCTCAGTGGTACAACTACCCCGGGACTTCTTTGCAGGTAGCTCGGCGACAACCAACCTCAAACCCATTGAGATCGACACGCTTTAGGAGCATGCCTTCAGATCCAACTCAGCCATCCATCGCCGCCATCAGCAGATCAACGGAAGGTAACATCTTGGCGCGATCCAGGTCACGTCAGCTGGCACCGTCTGTAGGAAGTCTTGACTCCACAAAAACAAAAGTTCATCTTCCGATCCCAATCTAATGGCGAGCGATCATCACGACGATCCAAACACTTGCCGCCGCCTCCCCCTCAACGGAGGCGCGGACGACCCATCTCCGCCGAATGCCATCAACGCCCTTGCCTGCCGGATAGACCAACTCGCGTCCATCATAGAGGCTCTCATCCGCATCCAAACGGCAGGGTAAGACCCCCAGGTCGCCGCTCCCCTACCTCGGGACCGAGACTCCTACAGGGGGAGAGAAGACTCCGCCCGCGTCGGCACTGCCGACCACCGCCTTGCAACCTCCCACGGCCGCAGATCTCTCGGGCCAATACGTTCTGAGACCCGCTGAGCGCCCCACAGTTCGACACAGAGGTCCGTCGCCAGAGCTCCTCGCCCCGAGATCCTTTGCGCACCTGTCCCTCCCGAGGAGATGTCGGTCAGCTCGCCTGTTACCAGGCATGACCGACACCCCCTCCCTCGACGGGGCCGCACGGACGGGACTCACTACGGCGGCTCGATGACTACCTCGCCGGGGGATCTTAACCTCATTAAGAAGAACCGGGGCTACGGCCAGACGCAGGCTTCCAACAGCAGAGGTCAGGGATCAGAATGTGCCGAATCATCGGGGTACCACGGCCGACTCGACGCCCTCGAGAAGAAGATCGAGGGCATGCATCGGGAAGGTCACCGCTCGAGCGACGGGGATAGGTATTCCACCGATTCGCTCACCAAACCGTTCACCGAGGAGCTGCTCGCCATCCATGTCTCCTCTCGCCATCCATGTCTCCTCTCGCAATAAGCCTTCGAAGGTCTCCTTCTTCGACGGCAAATCCGACCCGAAGGACACTGGATGCATTCACCGTGGGGATGAGCTTCCAAGATAACTCCGACGCCGCCCAGTGCTGAGCTTTCCCGGCCACTCTCATCCGCTCCGGACGAGACTGGTTCCGAGGACTCGAGCCACGCTCGATCTCCACTTTCGACGAGCTGGCCACTCAATTCCTCGGCCACTTCATTGGGAACGGGCGGCAAAAACGCACAGTTGACCATCTCTTCACGATCAAGATTGGGGACAAAGAGACGTTCAAAGCATACGTCACCCGCTTCTACAACGCCCTTCTCGAGGTCCCAGAGCACCGGGACGAGACGATCATCACAGCACTTAGGTCAGGTCTTAGGCACAAGGAGTGGTTACGCTCCTTTGCATTGGCGCAACCTAAGACCATGGACGAAGTAAAGGCCTGGACCGAGCGCGAAGTCCAGCTCGAGTCCGAGATGAACGCCAACCTCCCCGGGGCAGTGCAAACCGACCAAAAGAAGAGGACAAGAGAAGAGAGAAGGGGACCCGATCGGCCAAAGCCCTATCTCCCGAAGTTTCAGGAGTACACCCCGCTCAACGTCTCCCAGACAGTGCTACTAGAAGAGGATAAGGGCGAGGGGTTCTTCAAGCTTCCCCCGATCCCACGCATGGCCTCAAAGCGAACCCGGGGCCGCTACTGCGGTTTTCACAGGTCACTAGGCCACTCCACGGAAAGATGTAAGCAACTCCGAGACTATATCGAGGAGCTCATCCATTCGGGCCACCTCGCAGCGTACTTGAAGGACAAGCGGCAGGCCGACCACGAGCAGGAGTAGCGTCCCCCTCCCGCCGAGCTGAACATCAGCCAAATCATGGTCGTGTCAGCCGAGGATACATCTGGTACACACGAAGCTCGGTACCCTATGCCGGGCTCGGATGCCAACAGACATCCGAGGGGCCCAAGCTGCGCGAATAAGAACATCTACTAGCATGTATTTTCTTTCCAAAGCGATGTACGCCTTTCTTGAGATCTTTTTGTTTATATAATAAAAGGGGTCAATACAGCATTGCAATGAAAGAAAAAGAATCTTATTCATTCAAAGGGTACTATAACTCCTCAGACGTACATAAAAAATTTACAATAGCGGGGGAATGGAGTGCAGAGAACACTGCTCGTGGTACTCTGACGATATTTCCGCCAGCCGAGCCCTCGCAGCATCTAACCGCTGCCCCCGACTCCCCTGTGAGCATCGGCGTCGTGCCTCAACTGGTAGCACTCGAGGACGAGCGCCTCCGAGTAGTTTAGCCGGCTCGCAGAAATCAGGCCGAAACGCCTCAAAGACCGTAACTTGCCGACGGCCTCATCCTTCAGCTGTTCGGACAAAGGGTTGTAGAGCCCCGGCGACGCCCTCCAGATGGAGTACATCAGCAGCTGAAGGAGAAGGGAGCGCCGGGAGAGCAATCGGCCGAAGTGATCCTCGATGCGGCCTATCACCAACTGCACCGTGTCATCGGTGAAGTACTGGTCGTAGAGGTACACGTCCTCGAAGTTTATGATCTCGGCGATGATGAAAGGAAAGTCCTCCATTCTTACGCTTAGGGTGTGAGGAAGGGAGTAATCAACACTCCCTCCGTTTTATAGCCCACAACGCCCCTGGAGTTCAACGGTCGCCCATGTTGGGGTCGAAATTTACACCCCGGTTGACCAAGTCAAAATCAAAGTCAACCCCAGGTCAAGTGGGCCCAAGCCCAAGTCAAGTGGACCAATGCCCGGGTCGAGCCTGAACATGGAGCGGCCGGCCTCCTCCATGCCAAGATAAAAAAAAATTTATAAATAATTTTTGGTTTATTTATTTTATGAATAAATGTAAGAAAAATGGGCATAAAGCCAAATTTTATACAGCTCATGGTTTATGTGCAAAATGAAATGGCACATGAGTCATGGGATAGGCAAAATGCCATTATGAAAAGCCCAAGGGGCTATATGTAAAGTGTATAGCCTATAAAGGCAAGGATAATGAAAATATCCCAACAACTTTTTTTCTCTCTCCTAAAAAGCATCAAGATCTGTGATCTTCTCCTTCCTCAAGGTTCTAAAACCTTCTTCTTTCTTTTGAATTAAATCAAGAGTTTTACTCTTCCTTTTATAAAACTAAATAGTTTTTCACCACAAAACCCACAAAGGGGAACTCAGATCTTCCATCAGATCTCAGAAAGGAGAGATTTTTAAAATCTCATACTTCTTGATCTTTAAGATCCGGCCAACAAAGGAAGAAGAAAGAGACCCATCTCCAGAAACCCCACTTTGGGGAAGATCTAGGGCTCAAGGGGAGAAGCCCCCTTCATCAGCTTCAAAATATCTTAGGAGTTTAACTCCTCATATATGTACATATATACAAAATAATAAGCGCTCCTTTCTGGGAGTACAACTCCCATTGCAGGGACCAAGTCCCTTTTGCCTCCCGAGCGCCCACGTGCCCGGCACGTGAGGCGCTAGCTCCCTTGCGCTCAAAGCGCTAGCGCCCAAAACGCTAGCGCCCGAGTGCCCACGTGTCTAGCACGTGGGATGCTAGCGCTCAAAACGCTAGCGCCCGAGCGCCCACGTGCCTGGCACGTGGGGCGCTAGCGCTCTTGCGCTAAGAGCGCTAGCGCCCAGAGTGCTAGCACCCGAGCGTCCACGTGCCTGGCACGTGGGGCGCTAGTGCTCAAAGCGCTAGCGCCCGAGCGCCCACGTGCCTGGCACGTGGGGGGCTAGCGCCCTTGCACTCAAAGCGCTAGCACCTAAAGCGCTGACGCTTTTTCCCACGCATCCTTTGGATGCCCTTTCCCTTATATATATATATATATATATATATATATATATACACACACACACACACACACACACATACTCCATAACACTGTCCCTGTTAGAAAAAATTTCTAACGGGGGGCTGCTAGCCCCCTTGACCCCCAGCCCGCTATCCGGGTAGCGGGACCCCCGTAAAAACTCTGCAGGGCCCCGATATATCCAAAAAACCCTGTCGAAACACAACACACATACACTGCACATTGAGTTCGCATGGCCTGCTTGACTCGTTAATCGGAAGTTCCCTCGCTCCAAAGACGAGGGGTAATTAACGGCAGCTTAGTCCGCGGCTGCCGGAGATTTGGATCCTCGCAATCAATAAACCCCAGCCTACCCTAGGCACGGGGAGTCTGTAATGCGCCTGACAAGCGCATGCGCATTCCCATCTCAATGGGATGACGAAAAACACCCTACAGAGTCTGGCACGCCCAGTGGGACCTTTCTCTCCTCCCATATTCGGGTTAAACGTTCATGCGAACTCAATCAATATACATATCGATTGCCTATACTGAAATGATGTTTTCTTTTCGTGCAGCAATCAACTTTCAACGACAATATCTCCCAAGACGAATTCATCTTTCAACGCGACCCCGATCTCATACGTGGTCAAGATCAATGCTCGTATGGCTCTCCCCGCAAGCCTCAGTCGATAGTGGGAGGAACTGCCCCGCCAGTTCGGTTCCGTCGTCATCTACCCTGCCGGAAGCGCTCATCTGGCAGAAATCCCGGCAAAGCAGATGGCTAAGCCGGTCTCGAGGGGCAAGAGGCCGAATGTCTTGATCGCCAAGGCACCACAACCGAAACTTAAGACGGTGTCTGAACGACTCTCTGGTGCTCCAGCTGGGAGCAAGACTTCCGGTACAAAGGGCGACATCAAATGTTGCGGACGATCTCAGGCGATGACTCCAGCAAATGGACAATCGAGCGTATCTCCAAAATCCTCCATCGCCCGGTCTACGGCGTCTTCCCGAAGAGCCAAAGTCTTCCAAATGCTTAAAACAGAAAAGTTAAGGCAGAAGCGGCTCAGGTATCGAGCCAACAAGAGGGCCAGGACTTCGGCCAAGTAGAATCTTGTGAGGTTCCAAGAGCAGGGTTACTCCGCGGCGACGGCTGAGTCGGCCGTAAAAATCAGTAATTCCTTCGAACCTCTGAAGTGGGTTCAGAAAAATACTATGACCGCCAGAATCAAGAAGACAGCGGTCCGAACGTCGCTACAAAGAGACGTGTCCCGGTCCCAACAGAAAAAGTATGACACTGTCTCTTCAAGAGTCTATCAGGCGCTCTGTGCCGCGCGAAAACAGCGGGGCAAAACCAAAAAGGAAGCGTCAGCACCATTCAAGAATCCGGCCAGGCCAGCCACCTTCAATCGACTGCCCGTTACCAAAACAGGGGCGTCAAGACAGCGATCCGTGAAATCAGCCGCCGATAACGAAAGGACGGCTGGATATATTATCCATACGGTCTATATGGCGGGCGGGCGCCCCAGCGACAACCTTCGCAGCAAAAGTAAGGATGGGGCCACCACATCCCAAGCCCAATCTGGCTTGAATGTGGTTGTCGCTGCCCAAGAACAGCCGCCTCCGCTGGATGATGAAAACCCTCTCGATGAGGATGATAGGCAGAAAGACCCCTCATTCCATGCAGAGTCAAGATCAGACAGCGAGGAAGAGCCGACTTTCCGCCCCAAGACCGCGGAGCAAGAGCTGCTTCAAGAGCTTCGAAAACAGCTCAGGGGCAAAGATAAAGAGATGGCCAAGCTCTATTCGAAAATTGACGACCTAACGAACGTTGTGATGCAGCTTATAGCTCAAATTGCTCGAGTGCCTCCCAATCAAGCACAAGTCGCTACTCATGAGCCGGATGATGACAATCCGAAGCGGCCGATGCCTGTCCCTTTGGGTCCAAGATTGGTCGAGCCGCATGAAAGCCGGCCATATTCCTCTTCTGGGGACGCCTTGGCCCCAGACGGCACTATCCCGCTAACACAAGATCGGATAATGGATTTGGTCACCAGCAGGGTTAAAACATTGGTGGTCGAAGCTGAAGCTCAGAAAGAAGTTGGCAGTAGTGGGCGGTCATATCCCGCACAGTACGATCCGATCGAGTTCCCGAGCGGCTACGTCATTCCTAAGTTCGGAAGATTTGACGGAACGGGAAATGCAAATCAGCACGTCGCCCACTTCAAAGCATCATGCGGAAATACAGGGGGCAATGATGCGCTCCTTCTTCGTCAGTTTATCAACAGCCTGACCGGTGTCGCTTTTGACTGGTACGCGAGTATACCAGACGGGTCCGTTATTACCTTTGCCCAAATGGAGTCTCTGTTCGGAAAGGTTCATGAGTGTCAGTGATAAAATCTCCATTGCTGACCTTGTGAGGACCAAGCCAGGGAAGAATGAAAGCAACACCGACTTTATCGCCCGATGGCGTAATCTCACGGTCAAGTGCGAACCGCTGCTGGAGCAGGACCAGTCCGTCAGCCTTCTCATTGGGAACCTCAGCAATTGGATGGTCCCATTCTTGTGTACAGCAGGTCTCAATACGTTTCAAAAGCTAACCAAGAAAGTCCAAATGCTGGAATGCTCGAAGCAAGAGTCTACCCCGGACTCTCAGAGAGACAAGACTTGGAAAAGCAAGCGGGATGACAACCGTAAAAGCGGGAGTTCCAGCAGAACCAATGTCTTCAATGCATCCGACAATGAAGAAAAGCGAAGGGCGGGCGAATCCAAAACCAACCGGTCTCGAAAGCCATTGCTGGGAGGAGATGGGCCTTCCCTAGAGGAGAAAAAGAACAAGGTTTACTCTTTCAAAAGGGACAAGGTCCGCAAGATATTTAAAGATGCCTTGAACAACGATCTACAATTGCCGGAGTCGAAAAGGCCTCAAGAGGCAAAAATGACCGACAATCCCCTGTATTGCCCGTACCACCGAGTAGTGAGCCATGTGATTGAGGATTGCTATATCTTCAAAGACTGGGTCGAGAAGCAGTACAAGGCTGGAGAGATCGAGCTTTCCAAAAGTGTGTTGGTGAATAATCAAGTTGCAACCACCAACTTTATACAGACAGAAGCTGAAGCCTTCTGGGAGTAGACAGCCGAACCCGCTGCCCTGAAAAATGAAACGGACTCACCGCGGCCTCCGTGGAGTACGCACATATCTAATAAGACGAAGAAGATGATAAAGCTACTTTAGAAAGAGCCCAGGACGGAATGGGAAGGGCAGAAGAAGCCTACCTTTCCAGCTGCCAGTGCGGCTCCATCAGGCCCAAAATCCAAAATGTTTAAGAAGAAGAAAAGTGCAGCTCGGCGCGAAAAGGAGTCTGCAGGGAGATCGACTATTCAAAAATATATCGATTCTCTCGAAGAATATGAACAAAAGGAAAGAACTCTGATTCAATTGAAGGAGTTCCTCCCTGTACGAGCGGCTGAAATTCTGGAGGAGTTAGAAGAAGACTCCAATGAAGAGATCCCAGTAGTGACCTGCTACACCATCCACCTTGGCAGCGACTCTGAGTAGGAGCTCTGTTTTCCCGAAGAGGACGAGGAGCTCGCCACAAAGGCCAACCAAATCCAGTTTAGAAGCGACAGGGCTCTACCGCCAAATCAGGGCAACGCCCCAAAAGGGAAGGAAAAACAAGTCGCTAATGAAGAAGATGGCAGAGAACTTGCTCATGAAGATTCGAGTCCATCCCCAGTAGACTATAATGTCTTGGCTCACCTCCAAAAGCTTCCGTCTCTCTTTAGCATCTACGATACCTTGGTTCTATCTCAAGAGCTTAGAGATGTTCTCATTCATGCTCTACAAAACACTGAGCGGTATCAGGCTCACTTTGCGGAAATTAATATGAAAGAAGCTCAGTACACTTTGCAAGCCGCCGCAGTCACGTTTAAGGATGAAAACTTGCTACTGAGAACAGCTGAGCATAATTGGCCGCTTTACATGACCGGGTACAGTGACGGAGATCGGATTAATCGCATATTGATTGATCCGGGATCCTCAGTGAACATCATGAACTTGCGAACACTGAAGAGTTTGTCAATAAACGTCCGACACCTGTCAAGAGAAAGGATTGTCGTTCAAGGCTTCAATCAAAACTGCCAGCAAGTTCTGGGATCTATAGCTTTGCCAATCAAATTTGGGGATCTGCAAACTGAAACTAAGATATACGTGATCGACGCTGACACGTCTTATAAAATTCTCTTGGGACGGCTGTGGCTCCACGATTACGGCATCGTTCTGTCAACTCTGCATCAATGCATGAAGTATACTAGAAATGGCGAAGAAAGACGCATTGACGGAGACATCCAGCCGTTCGGTGTGCATGAAGTCCGATATGAAGATTCTCGGTACTTTGTGAACCTCCAAAGCGCCGAGCCACAGCTGACCAAAGACAGAACAGCCCCGAAACTCAAAAGCAAGTCTGAGCCAGCTGTCACTTTCAAAAGAAGAAACCCCCAAGTGCGCCCGCATTTCGGTAGCGACACTGATGAATCCGATGCTGGAATTCCGTTCTTCCGTAAAACCCGCCCTCATTTCGGTAGCGATACGGACGAATCTGATACTGAAGGCCCATCCGACAGCAAAATCCGCCCTCGTTTAGGCAGTGACACTGAACAATCAGAAGAAGAGAATCCATCTTGCAATAGCTGTGCAAATCGGGATATCGTGCGAACAGCAAAGCTACGAGAGGCCTTTGAAGTTACAGAAGGGACCCTAACCGTCACAAGGGTGCCGGAGCAGATGTGCAAAGAGCTCGACGCATTTTCAGTCTCCACCGTGGACCAGCTGAAAACTTTCTACGTTCCCGGAAGGAAGAATGGACAGAAGGGCATCCTGTTTTATGGGTCAAACCCTGTTGTGCACCCGGACGATTTGTCTGTCGCATGCCTTCCCTATGAGAGAGGCATAAGGGTCGTCCTCAATCCCAGATACTATGCAACCGAGATGAGAGAATATTTCAAAAAGTGCGAATGCCGGTTATATCAAACGGAGTCCGAAGCAAAGTTTTATGAAGGGCTATGGCATCCGTCCCAGGTCCGATCACTCATCGATGGACGAATTCCAGATAGACGGGGCATAGGCTTCATTCAACCTGATTCCAAAGCGTGCTACATGATCCATGTTGATGAAGCCAGCGAAAGATCAAATGATGATGACGACGAGATAACCGAGCCAGAAGAAGCTCCTCAGGAGCTCGAAGATAGCGGACAAGCAACCTTCGACGAACTAGACGAGATTAACTTAGGAACGCCCGATAATCCAAGGCCGACCTACATCAGCTAACTCTTATCAGAGGAAATGAAAGCGCAGATAATCGCCCTGCTGCACGAGTTCGTCGATTGCTTCGCGTGGACGTATAAAGAAATGCCGGGACTTTCCCCTGAAGTGGCCGTGCATAAACTGGATATATCTCCTGATGCTAAGCCAGTCAAACAAGCTCCTCGAAGAATGAGAAGGGAACTAAAAGAAAAGGTCATCGACGAAACTAAGAATCTCATCGATGCCGGCTTCATCAGGGAAGAGAAATATGCGGACTGGATCGCATGCATAGTCCTATTGAAGAAGAAAAATGTGCAGATCCGAGTTTGTGTCGATTTCAGGGACCTCAACAAGGCATGTCCTAAAGACAACTTCCCGCTATCGGTCATGGAAATGATGGTCGATAACACCTCAAATTACGAGTTGTTCACCTTTCTGGATGGCTCGTCTGGATATAATCAGATCAAGATGTCGCCTGAGGATGAGAAACACACAGCATTTCGAACCCCGATCGGAATATATTGCTATAAAGTGATGTCGTTCGGACTGAAGAACGCAGGTGCTACATATCAAAGGGCAATGACCAATATCTTTGATGACCTAATTCATAAGGTCGTCGAATGTTATGTTGATAATCTAGTCGTCAAGACTAAAGCCAAAGCCGATCACATCCAAGATCTTAGGACCGTTCTCACCAGACTGAGGGAGTACGATCTGAAAATGAATCCTCTGAAGTGCGCTTTTGGCGTGTCATCGGGAAAATTCCAGGGCTTCATAGTCCGACATCGAGGGATTGAAGTTGACCCATCCAAGATAAAGACCATCATGGAGATGCCCCCTCTGAAGAGTCTGGCGCAGCTAAGATCTTTTCAAGGCAAGCTTGTTTATATACGGAGGTTTATCTCAAATTTATCAGGGAGATGTAGGCCCTTCTCAAAGCTCATGAAGAAAGGAGCTCCTTTTGTCTGGGATGCTGAATGTCAAGAAGCATTCAAAAGTATCAAACAGTACTTGTTGCACCCTCCAGTGCTGGCCGCTCCCATTTCAAATAAACCGCTGATTCTCTACACTGTCGCGCTAGATGAGTCACTCGATACGCTCCTTGCCCAGAACAACGAGGAGGGAAAAGAAAATGCCCACTACTACCTCAGTCGAACTCTAGTCGGGGCGGAACACAACTATTCCCCAATCGAAAAGCAATGACTGGCTTTGATATTTGCTGTGAAGAAGCTGAGGCACTATCTGCTCGCTCATCGGGTTATGCTGATCTCCAAGGTCGACCCGCTCAAACACTTAATGACCAAGGCAAGCCTAGCCGGCAGAATGGCAAGATGGGCTGTCATGCTGCTTGAGTTTGACATAGTTTATTCTCCTCAGAAAGCAATAAAAAGGCAAGCCCTCGCCGATTTCTTCTATGCTCATCCTATACCAGAAGGGTCGGCGCTAAATTGTGAATTACCTGATGAACAAATATTGCACCTCGAGGAAAATGCGCCATGTTGGGAGCTCTACTTCGATAGATCCTCATCAATAAGGACCTCCAGCAAATCAAGCATCCCAGAGATAAAAGTAGGGATAGGATTGGTGTTCATCACGCCATCGATGGGAACCCTACGACGTTATTTTGCTCTTACCGAGCCTCGCATAAACAACGAGGCTGAGTACGAGGCTCTGATAGCTGGTCTGGAGCTCGCCATAGAAATGGAAGTCCTTCGGCTATGGGTTTACGGTGACTCTCAGCTTGTCGTCAACCAAGTAAGTGGCGACTATAAGATATACAAACCCGAGTTAGCTCGGTACAGAGGCCGAGTGGTGGAACTCATGAAACGGTTCACTCACATTGAACTAATGAGAGTCCCTAGAGCGTTGAATGGAAAGACTGACGTACTCGCTCGCTTAGCCAAGGAGCTGGCTGATCCTGACATGGAAGAAATTCTGATCACGGTCAGGAGCCGGCAAACTCTACCCCCAGTCTCTTTACGAGAAGAGAAAAGCGTGGAACAGAAGAGCAGTCCTGCCGAAGAAGCTTCGATCATCCAAGACAAGCCCGATTGGAGAGAACCCTTCATAGAGTACCTCCAATACGACAAGCTGCCCGAAGAAAAATCTGCGAGGATTCAGTTGAAGAAGAGAGCCCTCCGATACGTGTTTGTAAATGACATGCTATACCGCAGGTCATATGACCAACTCTGGCTCAGGTGTTTGTCATTGGCCGAAGCCCAAAAGGTCATGAAAGAAGTTCACTCAGGCGTCTGCGGGGCTCACCAGTCCGGCCCCAAAATGCGGCTTCAGATCAAACGGCTTGGATATTACTGGCCCACCATGATAAGGGATTGCGAAGAGCATACAAAGAAATGCCATCTCTGCCAAATCCATAGTGATTTCATTCACAAGCATCCCAATCCGTTGCATCCTACGGTGGCGTCGTGGCCCTTCGAAGTTTGGGGCACCGACATAGTTGGTCCAATTGATCCTCCGTCATCCAAAAGGCCACCGGTTCATACTGGCTGCAACAGACTACTTCTCCAGATGGGCTGAAGCTGTCCCGCTAAAAGAAGTCAAAACAGAAGATATTCTGACGTTCTTCCAGCATAATATTCTATACCGCTTCGGTACACCAAGAAGAATAATTTCTGACAACGGGCCTTCTTTCAAGAGCTTCAAAGTCTCAAGGTTCGCTACTCAGCACAAGATAGACTGGAGATATTCCTCCATCTATAATCCAAGAGCCAATGGGCTAGCCGAAGCCTTCAATAAGACTCTATGCAAGCTCCTGAGGAAAAATGCTCCAGCCAACAAGAGACTGGAATCTCAAACTTCACGAGGCATTGTAGGCATATCGTACCACGCGTCATACTCCAACTCGGTCCACTCTATACTCATTGCCCTTCGGAGTGGAGGCGGTCCTCCCCCTCGAAGTCGAAGTTCCAAGCTTAAGAATGGTTGTTCAGCACGAGTTGACGGAGGAGGAAAACGTGCTCCTTCGTCTTGAAGAGCTCGACGCCCTCGAAGAAAAGAGGCCCGCGGTGCAGCAAAATCTGGAGCTATACCGAGCCCAAATGTCACGGGCCTATGACAGGATAACCCGTCTCCGTGCTTTCAAGAAAAGTGAATTGGTGTTGGTCCTCAAAAGACCGATCATCCCCAATCGACATGCCAAGGGAAAATTCGAGCCAAACTGGGAAGGATCATACGTTATCGAGAAAGTGTTCGACAGAGGATCCTACCAACTAATAAGTGCCGAAGGAGAAAGGCCCATGCCACCCATCAATGGCCGATATCTCAAGAAATACTACGCGTGAATGCTCCAAGTCACAGGCGAATTGAGCACACCAGCCCTATGGTCTGGATCATACATCCTGCAAAACCGTATACAATCCACGGGCGTAAACGACCCCTATCTCTCCCAAATCCTATCGGTGAGACTACTTTTAAAGTCCCACTAACGGACAAAAAAACGGTATGTCCACAAGCAAAACGGGCACGGATGAAAACCCGAAAGGACTCCGTGAGTAAAAACAGCAGGACTACCGGCGAGTTTGTGAAAACCCGAAAGGGCGCAAACTCGTGAAAAGAGATGAAATACACTCGCAAAGTTCTCTCGACCTTGTGAGGAGAAAATCCCTGCGTGAGATCCTTACGACTCACAAAGGAGCAACACACTTAAGGATCCCTACGATTCCTAAGGAGAACATACACCTGCGAGATCCTCTCGACTCGTAGGGAGAAAGTGCTTTTATGAGACCCTTACGGCTCATAAAATTAAAAAGCCTTAGTTGATAGGGATCTAAACCTATCTTCTGAGCCATCGCTCCCCAACGAGCAACGGAAAATGATGAGTCGCTCCTAGCATTGCGCTTCAGTGTTAGCGGTGCTGATGCCGACCCAAAAACCAAATCCTAAGTCCTCCCGGGGCAAATGATGAGTTGCTCCTGGCATTATTCCAGTACAGCAATGCTGATGCCAAACAAGATCCAAATTCTAAGTCCCCAAACGGCAAATGATGAGTCACTCCTGATACCATATTCCAATGCAGCGATACAGACGCCAACCAAAATCCAATTTCTTAAAATTCTCCCGGCCCTACGGTTAGTCCCCAAATTGACTGCCGTATACAATCCACGGGCTCAAATAATTCTCAGCATACCCATACCCTACCGCAATCACCAGTTACGCGGCTGGTCTCCGCCCTCGGAATTATGCTCCGTTTAGGAAGACCCACTCATGTGTCCTCGTGATACATGAGGAGAACAAACCTTCGTGGGATCCTTACGACTCACAAAGGAAAAACACACTTGGGAGTCCCTACGACTCCTAAGGAGAAAGTGCACCTACGAGATCCTTTTGACTCGTAGGGAGAAAATGCTTTTATGAGACCCTTACGGCTCATAAAATTGAAAAGCCTTAGGTGATCGGGATCTAAACCTGTCTCCTAAGTCATCGCTCCCCAACAGGAAAAGGCAAATGATGAATTGCTCCTGACACGTGTGCTTCAGTGTTAGCAACACCGATGCCTACCCTAACCCCAAAATCCCAAAACTCCAATCCAATAGACCCCTAAGTCTTTAAACTGGGAACAGATGACCTCTAAGTCGTTAAACTGGGAACAGATGACCCCTAAGTCGTTAAACTGGGAATGAGGGAAATCGCCTCATGACAAATGATGATTCGCTCCTGGTACCATATTCCAGTGCAGCGGTGCTGATGTCAACCCAAATCACATCGAATCAGCAAGTCAACTTCAACCCTGACACCGCAAGAAGCGGAGCAAGTCAAATCAAGCACCGACCATCCACGTCGCTAAAAGGGCAGCACCGACCGTCCAAGTCGCCAAAAGGGCAGAACCGACCGTCCACGTCGCTAAAAGGGCAGCACCGACCGTCCAAGTCGCAAAAAGGGCAAAACCGACCGTCCAAGTCACTAAAAGGGCAGCACCGACTGTCCAAGTCGCAAAAAGGGCAGATCGACCGTCCAAGTCGCAAAAAGGGCATAACCGACCGTCCAAGTCGCAAAAAGGGCAGAACCGACCGTCCAAGTGGCAAAAAGGGCGGAACCGACCGTCCAAGTCGCAAAAAGGGCAGAACCGACCGTCCACGTCGCTAAAAGGGCAGGCACCGACCGTCCAAGTAGCAAAAAGGGCATAACCGACCGTCTAAGTCGCAAAACGGGAAGCACCGACCGTCCAAGTCGTAAAAAGGGCAGAACCGACCATCCAAGTCGCAAAAAGGGCAGCACCGACCGTCCAAGTCGCAAAAAGGGCAGCACCGACCGTCCACGTCGTAAAAAGAGAAGCACCGACCGTCCAAGTCGCAAAAAGGGCAGCACCGACCGTCCAAGTCGCAAAAAGGGCAGCACCGACCGTCCACGTCGTAAAAAGAGAAGCACCGACCGTCCAAGTCGCAAAAAGGGCAGCACCGACCGTCCAAGTCGCAAAAAGGGCAGAACCAACCGTCCAAGTCGCTAAAAGGGCAGCACCGACCGTCCATGTCGTAAAAAGGGCAGTGCCAGCTTCCCAAAAAGCGGGAACCAAATCAAGTCGCCTCCACGTGAAAGAAGATCCATCAATTTCATGCACACGACCCACATATGCTGTGTGCATGTATTGATGGGGGGCACTTTGTTGGGGTCGAAATTTACACCCCTGTTGACCAAGTCAAAATCAAAGTCAACCCCAGGTCAAGTGGACCCAAGCCCAGGTCAAGTGGACCAATGCCCGGGTCGAGCCCGAACTTGGAGCGGCCGGCCTCCTCCATGCCAAGATAAAAATTTTGTTATAAATAATTTTTGGTGTATTTATTTTATTTTATTTTATTTTACGAATAAATGTAAGAAAAATGGGCATAAAGCCAAATTTTTGTAAAGCTCATGGCTTATGTGCAAAAAGAAATGGCACATGAGCCATGGGATAGGCAAAATGCCATTATGAAAAGCCCAAGGGGCTATATGTAAAGTGTATAGCCTATAAAGGCAAGAATAATGAAAATATCCCAACAAATTTTTTTCTCTCTCCTAAAAAGCATTAAGATCTGTGATCTTCTCCTTCCTCAAGGTTCTAAAACCTTCTTCTTTCTTTTGAATTAAATCAAGAGTTTTACTCTTCCTTTTATAAAACTAAATAGTTTTTCATCACAAAACCCACAAAGGGGAACTCAGATCTTCCATCAGATCTCATAAAGAAGAGATTTTTAAAATCTCATACATCTTGATCTTCAAGATCCGGCCAACAAAGGAAGAAGAAGGAGACCCATCTCCAGAAACCCCAATTTGGGGAAGATCCAGGGCTCAAGGGGAGAAGCCCCCTTCATCAGCTTCAAAATATCTTAGGAGTTTAACTCCTCATATATATACATATATACAAAATAATAAGCGCTCCTTTTCTGGGAGTACAACTCCCATTGCAGGGACCAAGTCCCTTTTGCCTCCCGAGCGTCCACGTGCCTGGCACGTGAGGCGCTAGAGCCCTTGCGCCCAAAGCGCCAGCGCCCGAGCGTCCACATGCCTGGCACGTGGGACACTAGCGCTCTTGCGCTCAAAGCGTTAGCGCCCGAGCGCCCACATGCCTGGCACGTAGGACGCTAGCGCTCTTGCGCTCAGAGCGCTAGCGCCCATGCCTGGCACGTGGGGCGCTAGCGCTCTTGTTCTCAGAGCGCTAGCGCCCAAAGTGCTAGCGCCCGAGCGTCCACGTGCCTAACACGTAGGGGGCTAGCGCCCTTGCGCTCAAAGCGCTGGCGCTTTTTCCCACGCATCCTTTGGATACCCTTTCCCTTTTTTTATATATATGTATATATACATACACACACACACACACACATACTCCATGAAACTGTCCCTGTTAGAAAAAACTTTCTAACGAGGCGCTGCCCTGCACCCCGCAAGGGGGCTGCTAGCCCTCTTGACCCCCAGCCCGCTATCCGGGTAGCGGGACCCCCGATATATCCAAAAAACCCTTTCAAAACACAACACACATACACTGCACATTGAGTTCGCATGACCTGCTTGACCCGTTAATCGGAGGTTCCCTCGCTCCAAAGGCGAGGGGTAATTAACGGCAGCTTAGTCCGCGGCTACCGGAGATTTGGATCCCCGCAATCAATAAACCCCAGCCTACCCTAGGCAGGGGGAATCTGTAATGCGCTTGACAAGTGCACGCACATTCTCATCTCAATGGGGTGACGAAAAACACCCTACAGCCCGTTTCACCCGTGACTATGCCGCCACGCGGCGGACATCACGTCGTTCGATGCGCAGTCGAAACGACACTACTCCGGCGCTTCGCGTTCCCCACGCGATCACGACACGTGTCGCCAGCAACTGTCCCTATTCCCGGTACTTACACCAGGGAGGGCGAATAGACCCTCACCAAGAGGCAGCCGAGCGGCTACCCTGCTCGGCTATTCCTGACCGGTAGCTCCTCTACCCCGCAACGCCAGGAATCAAAGCCCTCACCAAGAGGCAGCCCAACAGCTACCCTGCTCGGCTATCCCTGGTCGGTAGCTTCCCCACCCCACAACGGCAGGGATCAAAGCCCTCGCTAAGAGGCAGCCCAGTAGCTATCCTGCTCGGCTATCCCTGGCCGATAGCTTCCCTACCCCCACAACGCCAGGGATCAAAGCCTTCACCAAGAGGCAGCACAGCGGCTACCCTGCTCGGCTATCCCTAGCCGGTAGCTTCCCTACCCCACAACGCCGGGGATCAAAGCCCTCACCAAGAGGCAGCCGAGCGGCTACCCTGCTCGGCTATCCCTGGCCGCTAGCTCCCTTACCCCACAACGCCAGGGATCAAAGCCCTCACCAAGAGGCAACCGAGCAGCTACCTCGCTCGGCTATCCCTGGTCGGTAGCTCCTTTACCCCACAACGCCAGGGATCAAAGCCCTCACCAAGAGGCAGCCGAGCGGCTATCCCTGACCGGTAGCTCCCTTACCCCACAACGCCAGGGATCAAAGCCCTCACCAAGAGGCAGCCGAGCGGCTACCCCGCTCGGCTATCCTTGGCCGGTAGCTTCCCTACCCCACAACGCCAGGGATTAAATCCCTTACCAAGAGGCAGCCGAGCGGCTACCCTGCTCGGCTATCCCTGGTCAGTAGCTCCCCTACCCCACAACGCCAGGGATCAAAGCCTTCACCAAGAGGCAGCCGAGCGGCTACCCTGCTCGGCTATCCCTGGCTGGTAGCTCCCTACCCCATAATGCCAGGGAGCAAAGCCATCGCCAAGAGGCACCGGGCAGCAACCCTGCTCGTCCATCCTTAAGAATCAAAGCCCTCGCCAAGAGGCATCGGGAAGCAACCCTGCTCGGCCCGTCCTTAGTAGGCCTCTTACGGCCCCTCCCGCGCTAAGGATCAAAAGCCCTCTCAAGAGGCAACCGGGCCCGCCCTTGCTCGGTTATCCCTGGCTGGTAGTTCCCTACCCCAACACACCAGGGATCAAAGCCCTCGCCAAGAGGCACCGGGCAGCAACCCTGCTCGGCCCTTCCTTAAGGATAAAAAGCCCTCGCAAGACGCATCCGGGCCCTACCTTACTCGGTATCCCTGGCTGGTAGTTTCCAACCCCATGACGCCAGGGATCGAAGCCCTCACCAAGAGGCACCGGGCATTAATACGGCTCGGCCATCCTTGGCAGGCCTCTTACGGCCCCTCCCACGCTAAGGATCGAAGCCCTCACCAAGAGGCATCCGGGCCCTGGCTTGCTCGGTATCCCTGGCTGGTAGATCCCTACCCCACGACGCCAGGGATCGAAGCCCTCACCAAGAGGCACCGGGCATTTACACGGCTCGGCCCATCCTTAGCAAGCCCCTTACGGCCCCTCCCACGCTAAGGATCTAAGCCCTCGCTAAGAGGCAGCCAAGCGGCTACCCCGCTCGGCTATCCTTGGCTGGTATCTCCCCTACCTCGCAACGCCAGGGATCAAAGCCCTTGCCAAGAGGCACCAGGAATCAACCCTGCTCGGCCCCATCCTTAGTAGGCCCTTTATGGCCCCTCCCGCGCTAACGATCAAAAGCTCTCGAAAGAGGCAACCGAGCCCACTCTTGCTCGGTTATCCCTGGTTGATGCTCCCTACCCCAACACACCAGGGATCAAAGCCCTCGCCAAGAGGCACCGGACAGCTACCATGCTCAATCCATCCTCAGCATGCCTCTCCGAGCCTTTCACGCTGAAGAACATGACCTCACCAAGAGGCATCCGATATATCTACGTCTGAGCGATCTCCACCCCGACTTCGAGGCCATGGAGATGCCGTCTTCCCGCCGGTCTTTGTACACTTGGCAAATGAACAGATTCAAACTCGACGCGTAATCGCTAGAGAAAGAACCGACATTACACAAAGGCAGTACTGTGCAAATACAAGTGTTGCCGACAAAAGGAAAATCCGCGTGCAAATATGACTGCAAAAAATCTTTATTCACAAAGTCAAAGCTTTTACAAGGGTATTGTGGGCTCCCCAGTCTTACAAAATGCCCGGAGGGCTACAAAATTCCCGATGCAACAAAAAAAGAAGGAAACAAGAAGATCGGGGGGCTTCAGGCCCCAGGGCCGGGCGCAACTCCGGGAGGCTCAATATCTGCCACGGCTCAGGCGGCATCTGGGGGTTCAGCGCCTATCACAAGATCCTCAGCGTCTCCCTCGCCGGGAATCTCTTCCCCGACCTCGCCCCCGGGGTCGCCCCCCCTGCTCGTCATCCCCGAAAGGATACTCGGCTCGGAGATCTTCGTCAGCGAACTCCGGCATCCGAGCCTTGACGGCGTCGAGGGCCTCATGCCAGATGGCGGTAGTGGCCGAGGCTAGGACGGTGTAAAAATGTTCTGATTTCTGGTAGTTCTCCACCGCCTTTGCCGCTCTGAGGTCGGCCCTCTTCGCCGCCTCTACCGCCGCCTCCAACTCCTTTCGGAGGGTGCTCGCCGACGTTTTCATGGTGCCGACGAGCACCTTGGAGTCATAAAGCTTGGCCTCGGCGGCCTCGAGGAATCTGGCAACCTCCTGCTTCGAGGCAACCACCTCCTGCTTCCCGGCCGCCACCTCCTGCTTCGCGGCCGCCGCCTCCTGCTTCCCAACCGCCACCTCGCCCTCAAGGGCAGCGACTCTCGCCATCGCCGGGGCAATTTTCTCCTCCTCCATCTAGACGACGAGGGCGACGTGCTGGAAGACCTGAAGAAATCAGAGGGGGGTCAGAAAAGAAAAAGGGGTCACCAAATCTAACGAATGATGAGACGCAAGGTAAGAAATTAAGTGAGGTGCGAGCACTAACCTGCACGGCCTCTTGGACGATGGACGCCATTTGCGCCTTCAGAGTCCCCCGAGGGACCTTGCCCCCGGCCGACCTCTCCATATCAGACAACAAGCTGTCAGCGACGGAGAGCCCCGAGGGCACCTCAAAGCGGAGCTCCCCCTCATCCACCAAGATCGGGGAGGCCGGGGTCCGCAGAACCGTTCGGGGGAACCGCTTGAGAGGCGACGGCGAAGAGCCGGCCTCCATCTCCGAAGTCGGGCCTCCTGTCCCCGAACCCGCTTTCGGCTCGACGCCTGGCTGGGCTCCGGGGCACGATCCGAACTCGAGCGATGGAGTGAGACGGCTGCCGGGGGAGCTGGGACCGACGTCGGACGAGAAGAGCTGGCCCCTCCAGCCTTCGATCCCTTCTTCGGCTTGCGCATGGCCGCTCGAAGATGGCTCAAGTCCATAGGTTCTGCACAAGACAAGATACAATAGAGTCAGCAACACAAACAAAAATGAAAATAAACACAAGCCTAACAGAACGCCTACAAGCCCCTAACTTACCGACGAACCGGGCGGGGTTGAGCCCGGCCCAACTAAGAGCCCGCTCAGAAAGCAGCACGTCAGCCCGTGGAATGGGCTCCCACTCCGCCACTCTCACCGCGTCGGGGTCGTTGGACGGGCTTTCCCGCCAGCACCTATCCCTAGACCACTGAGTGGGCACGGGCCAGTCCTCACCTTCTGGCGGCCCAACAAAGAAAAACTTCTTCTTTCAATCATGGATGGAAGAAAGAAAGACGACGACTCCCGACCCGGCTACACTCCTCCGTCGTTTCCTAAAGGAGAGATAAACCAACCTCGGGTCGCCCGCGCGGGTGCCGGGATGACCTTTGTAAATGAGAGAGAAGGCAAGGATGGACAGACCGAAGGGGATCATCTGCAACTTCAAACGGACCAGGAACCTAAGGAGAATCCTCCATGAGTTCGGCACTAGCTGGCCCGGGGCCAGCCCGAAATAATTTAGCGCTCTAACAATCTCGGGAGAGAAGGGCAGGCGCATTCCGGCCCAAAAGGATTGCAGGTACAAGACAATCTCTTTACCCCGTACATGATCCACCCTCTCTCCTTCCTCGGCCAAACGTAGGGTATAGCCGGAAGGGATATAGGAACGAACCCGAGCGATGGCAAACTCGTCCTCGTACCTCACCAAGGATGGCACACCAGGGGCGTCCGCCACCTCCGCTCTGGAATACGCCCCTGACGCGCGACCCCGGGAAGAGGATCTGACCCTAACTTTCCGGGAAGACTCCGACTCGGTGGAGGAATCCCTAGAACCTACCCCGACGATATCTACAGACTCCTCAAAGGAAGACATCTAACCTGATGGAGAAGTCCTCGGGAATGCAGAAATCCGACCTAAGAAGGAGAGCGCCGAGCTTACAAGATCGAGGACGAGGAAAATATGAAGAGAGATGGGCCCTGAAGAGGACCCCACCTCTATTTATGGCCACCGGCGTCCTCATCCAACGGCGACAGTCGACTCCCGCCAAAAACAACTCTTCGCATTCGACGACCACGATTGCTCCACCTGTCGCACGCACATTGGACGTACCCATCAAACGCCAAAAGTCTGCGGCCCGTCGCGTCAGCCAACCAATGCCTGATATGTGTCCTGTCGCTTCAGCGAAAGTACGCACGATCCGGCGCACCCTCTTTAATGCAAAGATCTCGCCTTGATTCGCTGGCATCGTCCAGAAAAAACAACATATCACCCGGGTCACACCCAACGATACCTTCGGAAAGAAGCTCACCTCGGATGACCTGGCAGACCACTCTCGACCCAACCCGTCAGCTAGTCGGGACGAGAGTGGGGGGCTAATGATGATGCTCGATATCGGTGATCTCCCAGATCATGACACGTGGCAGATGATGTGTCCCAGAGCATGCAAGAAAGGACCTACAGTGGCCGAACAGACCACTCCTATGCCCGTCCTACAACAAATCTGGCTCGCCTCCGAGCACCCAGCACAATTGGCCTCCTCGGCCTCACAGCTCATCTCTGGGCTACCGCAGAACCAAGATATCTCGGCTCTCCCGCTCATCCGCGAGCTCTCCCGCCGAGGTCATCTTCCTCGGTCTCATCGACCGACCGACGGCACCTCTCACAGGAGCAACCGCCATCCCGCGAATCTCGCCATGCGCGAGATATCCGCCGGCCACATCCCACGTTCCACGCCATCACGATCCCCCATTAACGAGCATGTCTCGCCATTAATGGGAGATCCCGCTCATCACGCAGGCGTGATGTCGGGAGCATAACTGCCGGCGTGATTCTCGTGCCTGCCCTACCTGCTGCCACCATTATTTAAACCCTTTCTTCAGACGGTTCAAGTAAGTCATTTTTACTCCACTAAGCTGTTACTCTGCTCGTATTTCCTCTCTAACTTGATCGTTGGAGGGTCCTCGGTGGTACAACCATCCCGGGACTTTCTTGCAGGTAGCTCGGTGACAACCAACCTCAAACCCATTGAGGTCCACACGCTTCAGGAGCCTGCCTCCAGATCCAATCTCAGCCATCCATCGCCGCCATCAGCAGATCAACGGAAGGTAATATCTTGGCGCGATCCAGGTCGCGTCAGGATCATCTGTTCATATTGCCCCCTGCTTGCGACCTTCAACGGTCAAGACCAGTGGAAAACAGGAAGGCCAAGTGTTTGGTGGGGTCAGGAAGAGGGTTCGACGGCTCCGGCGTGGCAAGCTCCGTGAAGCAAAGGATCCTAATCCGGTTTAAGCTAGCTATTAGTAGGCGTAAATCTTTGCTGTTTTTTTTATCTCTAGGGAGAGAACATGTTAATAAGTCCATAGAAATCTTGGTCTACACCCTTTAATTATTTATTGGTTTTTTCTTTATATATCTCACCTCCAAAACTTCTATATTTCTAAATTTCACCCTTAAAATTTCATATTTTTAAATTTCACTCATAAAACATTTAAGTTATTCATAAATCTCCTCTTGGTTTTGCAAAGTATCTTATATGAATATTCCGGTACTCTAATTAACACATCGTTATGTGACTGCTGAAAAACAAAAACACTCTTCAAAATCATTTTCTTCCTTTTCAATTTGGGGTTAGGGCTAGACTTTCTCTTCAATTTCAAATTAGGGCTCTTCTTTATATAAAAATTAGAGTTTTTCCTCTTCACACATTCATTAGTTATAGATATATAAACTAGATTATGCTTATCTTTTTTCCCAATTTCGTTAACTCCCAAAATAAAAAAGGTCTGAAGTTTCAAATTATATGAGAAAGATGATATCCCGTAATAAAGTTGAAGATGAAGAAAGAAAATGAAGGAGTCTCATAATTTTTAAGGGGAGAGAAAAGGAATCACACTTGCAACTTAAGTTCTACTTAAAAAAAGCTAACCCTAGTTAAATTCCGTCGGAATATAAATAAATGGTTTTTTTTTTGTTAACAAAGAAGTTTTGGGGTCAAATTTGAAAATATGGAAGTTTTGGGGGGGAGACAAAAAAAACCCTTTTAATTTATCTCTGTTGATATAACTAAAAATGCTATTAAGGTTTATCGGTTAATTCCACAAAGGCTAATTGCACGGATGCACGAATCAACTCAGTTTTTTTAGCAATTGCTACCATGAACTTTAAAAAATAAAAAAAAAGTACCATGAACTATATATTTTTTTGAGATAAATACCAGGCCGCGTTAAAATGCTGCATGAATGGACCGCTGTGCCCCTCAACTTTTTTACCAGTGTTTTCCTTGTTAAATTTTTTTCAACCTTTAACAAAATACTCTTCCAAGAAAAAATTATCATCCTCCTCCTCGACCTCAATCGACGTCTGAGGATCGTGGGGTTACCCAGTCCGAGAAAGACTGCCAAACGACTTTATAGCGTTATTGATGGGACAAGGAATAAATCATCAATCAATACTTAGAAATTCTTTTATTTTTTGGACCCATAGATTTCCAATGGGTTGGAATTTGAAGGAAGTGGCAGCCATTGGTCAAAGATTTTTAACACAGTCATCTTTTCTTTTCTTTTTTCCTTTTCCTTTTTGCCGTGCCCATGCTGCACGCAATTGTTGCATGTGATTCCCACGTGAGATGGACCCCATGTTGGGCTTCACTTTAGGGGGCTCAAAGTGGACCCTACTTCGATGTGAGCAAGTTGATGACACAGGAAAAGGTGACAGTTGTCCTTAATTATACACTGGCTTTTTGGCATGCAAGTCGTATGTAGTTAAAACTGAGTTAGTAATTGATAACTCCTAAGAAATAAACGGATTTGTTAATTCTGTTATTTGAAAATTTTGCTTTGCTAATGTAACTTGTTTTTAATTTATTATTGTTAAAGTTTTGATATGATTAGAAAAATTAGCTATGGATTTTAAAATATTATTGTTAAAGTTTTTTATACCACGTGTTAGTTTGAGAATTAATTGACACCCTATCGTTTTGCATTAAAATGGTATATATTTTCTTAATACTTTTCGGATATGGGATATCAAATGAAATTTTTCGTCTACTAAAACTGACCGTCTAAAATTTAGATACGCCCAAACTAACCAAAGCTTTCAAGGTACTTTCAAGGAATTTTGTATGATCGAATTTGTAATTCCTTAGAAATGAGCAAAATATCCATCTGGAATTTTAAGTAAGATCAATTTGCAGGCATGGCTTCATATGAACACCATAATCTTTCTTTTTATATCCAATTTATTATGCATGTAGAAGAAATGTTATCACAAGAAAGACTCTTCATAAATGGCATCAACTTTATTTAAAAGGTTCTATCAAAGGAACTCTAAAAGGGGCTGAATGGCCAGTGGAGTAAAAAAACACGAGAAAGCCAAAAACTGAAAGCATTACAAACTTGAGCATCACAAAAGATAATCATTCAAAGAAAAATTCAAACCCCCCCCACCCCCACCCCTATGCATATTTGGCAAATTTGAGAGCTAGAAGAAGCTATTTTTCTAATTTAGAATGCCTTCTGAAATGAACAATACATTTCTGTGGCCACTTCGGTATATCCTAAAACAAAAAAATAAAAGCTTACAATAAATTAAATACATGTTAGATGTTACATGTAACATCCAGCTTTAGAAGGATTTTGCAACATAAATAAAAAGGAAAAATAGGTCAGGGCTGAAAATGAAAAAAAATAATAAAAACTTTGGAAAATCCCGTGTGTTCTTATTTGGTCATAAACGTACCGCCTTTTTGTTGCCAAGGGTCCATCGCTGCCACTTTCCTTTTTTGCGCCTAGGACCTAGATCATTTTTACCAAATAAAATACTTAATATCTCATCTTCAAAAACAATTACCGAAGGGGACAAATGAGAGAGAGATTTAACAATAAATGCCTTCAATTTTATCAGCTGACCACACATTATGTAGTTCATTGGGTGAGAAAATCAACATACCAAGATATCAACAAGAAAATGCAGAGCAATAAATCATTATTCTCCTAAACCTCAAATTTTCTTTTTTCCTAGGGTCTTTTTCACTTGAAAAGTTGCATTTTATCCTCTGCATTAATAAGGTTTTCATCTCCAGCATTGTCCCCTTTAATACTCCCCGGAGGGTTAATTTGAGAACCAAAGAAATTACCGACAGTTAAAGTGCAGCTTTTCGATAGAAGCCATGGTGTTTGAAACTTAGCCTTCGGTCTAATAAACATTGCCAGCACCAATTCTCACTTATTAAAATTTTCAGAGAACAGAGATACATGACAGATTATCATAACAGATACAGTGGGGGAACAGAGAAAAAACAGAGATATATTAACAAGAATAATAAATCATATTGGCTTCTAACACTATCTTCTGACACCGACACTCCAGTTGGAAGTTATCTACGTGCCTTGAGCGTTGGCCTCACATTGTGTCCACTTGTACCATTGGAACAACTACGCCACGACAAAGGCTTGACTCTCCCTGCCAACAATGCCGATGCAGTGCCTGCACTTATCTTCCTCCTCTTTGATTCGAGCTCCAATACTCTAGTTTTATAATATCCAGATGAAGAGCTCGATGATTCCCCAAAGATTGAGGATGCTTTGATCGCAGCTCGCTTATCTTTTCTGTTTCTCTCGAACTTGGAGGAAAATTTCACACCAGCAGCGCTTGCTTCGTCCTCTTGTGATGAAGGGAGAAGGCGGATACCAAGGCCAAGCTTTCTTGCAGCCTCTTCTTCTTGAGCAACTTTCTTCTTCTGACCCTGAAGGAGATCAACGATAATAAAGTTAACAATCTCATCATCATCAATTAGTTATCTTATTTTCAGAATCTGGTAGGTTTAAGTAGCAGAAAAGGTTTTGGTAGGTATAATCCATAGTTACAGAATATGCGCAATTAAGCTATAGTTGGGTTGGAATCATGTTTTCTTTTTTCCTAGCCATGACATATACATAATTAGAAAATGCATGGTTCTAAACTTGTAATTCTACATGAAAATAAAAATAAAAATTGGTCATCTCTGGTGTTTTAATGCAAATGCCCCAAGAGGATTTGCAATTTCAGCATTCCATTTTGTCGACATGTGAGACTCCACAACCAAGTTGGAAAAAACCTATTTCCTTAATACCAAAAATTCCATCAATCCGATATATCACCGAATTCGGAGTAAACATCAACAATCAGGATCGGGGATAAAAAAGAAAGCAATTTTCTTTTCAAATTATAGTTACAGAAAATGTGCGATTGAGCCATAGTTGAGATAATATGTTCTATCTTCACTAAGCCATAGTTGAATCATGTGATCTCTTATTTACCCAAGTCAAGCCATACATGCGTGTTTCCAATTTAAGACATATTAGGAAATGCATTATTCTTCACAGTTTTAATGCAGACATCCAGAGCAATGTTAGAAGTCCATTTTGTTGAGAGTCTGTGTGGTCATCATCTATGACATGTAAGACTCCAAAACCAATGGGCCAAAAAGACCCTGAAAGGAAAGAAATAAGCTTGTCTAAAACCTACTTAAAACACACAAAAAAGGAAAAGATGGTTTCAGCCATTAAGGTTTTTTTTATATAAAAAAAGGCAAGTGCTTCCATTAAGAAACCCTAAAAAACAATAAAAATAATAATAATAATATTTTTATAGCCAGAGCTAGATAAGGTTTAACTTTAATTAGCGCATTTATTATGGAGAGGAAATATTTTAGCAATTCTTTATGAAATAAATTCTTCTGACATCAAATATAAAATATCATTTAAACACGCTCGAGACTCCAAATAGTACCTCTGTGCTTTCACGCAAGAGAAGGTTCAAATTCACATCAACCATTTACCATCACCGCCATCCTTTCTAGCCCTTCAATTTAAAAATGTCTGATAACTGATGTTCTTCACTTTTTATTAACATGTCATGTTTCCACAATTAAATACAGAAATAATAAACAAGGTCAACATCCTGACTGAATAGACATATCATACAGATATGAAAACAGGTAAAGATAAAAAACAAGTTTACATTTTTCACCTATAGTTTTCTAGAATCTGCAGGCCCCCGATACAGTGCCCTTCCCATTCATGGGTGGGGCCCAGTGTCAATTTTGTAATAAAGCCTCTGGGCCCCAACCATGAATGGGTGAGGACACTGTAGTGGGGAGCCTGCAGGGACCGTACGCTCTTTCTAGAAAGGGTATCAAATGTGCATCAAATCATGTTACCTATGGACCTACACCAAGAGTCAGAAATTAAGTCCTTATCTCTTGCATTAGTTATGTGATGTTGATATTGTTTAAGTTGACGTCCGAAAGAACAACTTTTAGAGCATAAGTGGAGATAAAAGTTTAAAATCTAATAATTAGAATTAGTGTCACCAAAGCATAGAATATGGAATCCAAATTTAGTAATTTGTGTGCAGAAATGTCATGTAGTGCAGTATAAGGCATGGAATATACATGGGACTGACCATTTTGGTTACTTTAAAATCAATCGTTCATCATAATGCTGATATTGAGCAATGCGGAATCAAAGAATTAAAAGAAACCGTCTAAAAGTAGAGCAAGTATTCTGGAGTATTATATGATCACAGAAAAGTGGTGGAAAGAAAAATCTATAAAATAACTACAAAAGCAAACACTGCTTATTGGGTCAGGATTTTTGGCAATTATAAAAACTTCCAAGAAATGAGCAAAGCTGAATTGAACGTTGAGATGGTTAAGTGAAAATACTCAAAGAGAAAGATAACCAATGAGTTCATTAGAAGTTAGAACTTATAATTAAGTCCTGCTTTGGTTAGAATGAATGAGAGTTGATGAACATGGTCCAGACATGTGAAAAGGAGGCAAATAAGTACACCAACCAGGAGTAACAAAATTCTAAACAATAAATAAAAGAGGAATAGAGATAGCCTAAAGGAAAATGAATCTAGTCAATTAAAGAATATGCAAGTGTTATTGAGCAGACAATCGTTAATACAGCTGAAAGGAATAAAAGTATTTCTGTAGCCGCCCCAATAGTTTTGGATAAAGGCTTGTTGCCATTGGCTCCGGTCATTTGACCACCTACCCAACTATTCTTTTATTAAGTTGATTAGCCCAGAGCTTTGAAACTAAAGCCCCTCAACTAGGAATTATTAATGACCCTCTCTAGAAATTCTTTTTACTGCTAATGATTTAAGCCTGTGTAACTAGAGTGTGATATAAATAAGTGTTAGGAATATGTATGCCCTAGAGACCATTATATATATTAGTGGATGTTTGGACATATATATAGAGGACTTTCTTACTCAACATGATAGTATGCCATCTGGTTACTCTTTATCTTAAGATGTACATTTACTCTAGTTTACCATTTCACTGATGCATATTGATAAAGACCTTAAGATGTATGCTTGACTACCAAGACTATGATGTAGATCATACTAATGGGGCTTGTTTAGTCTACAAGCACATCCTTGAAGTGTTCCTAGTTGATGAAGTATCGAGATAGGGCATCGATATTCCAGAGTAGACTAGTGTGTACGTTTCTTGACCCTGTATGGGACGATGGTTGATCCCACAACCATTGGTGTTTGACATCAAAGATTGTATACAGGTGTTTATTGAAGAATGAGTACACCGAACGGACTCGCCGAGAACTCCTGGATGGTACCATACCCATCGTCAGATAACAGTTCTCTGATGACACTTATACAGGTTAGTCTGTAAATCCGAAATCGTCAGTGTCTTGTTTGGTTCCTACTGTGCTTTGATTACCTCTCTACCACGGCTCTACCGAGTCATGCAAACAGGTGGTAGTTAGGTACAGTCCCGAGTCACATGGAGGTAGTGAGCGATAGAAGGGGTTTCGTCTCTCCCGGTATTGGGAGTTGATATTGTGCTATGCTCGATTGATAATAACAGCAAGTCTCTCTGGCCAAGACTAATGAGATTTACTAATAAGTGTTATTAGTAGTTTCTCGATTTGTTATAGGCCACACATCGGCATGACTTATCTATTAGGGTCTGACAATTCCATCCCCCAGACTCGTTATGCAACATATCAAACGAAGAGAAAGGACTATACGGTAAGTGTTGCTTATAGGCTCTATGGGAGTTTGAACAAGTTTACTTGTTGATCTTCTATTCGTTCAATACCTGAGTAGCCGTTACGTCCAGCTAGTACCGCTGACGGCTTGTAAGTGTGATATAATCATTACCTACTGCCAGCATATTAGCGAGTCTTTAGAGTCCTATATAGAGATTTCCTAGCTCAAACGAAACGAAGTAGGTCATGTATGAAGATATGTGCGGAAGCTTGATTAAATACGAGTATATGATACCGCATTCTAGTCTAGCGTTAATTGATATTAATAACCGGGTTATATGTGATATAACCGGATTATTGAATCAAGTGTTATTTAATAATTTGATATATATTTATATATATGATATATATTTATATATTAACTAATATTATGCCCACTTAAGATTTTCTTCTCTTTATATTGAGAGATTTGAGAAGTATAAAATGGCTAAAAAGGAAGTTAAGAAAGTTGTTCGGGAAGCTAAATCTAAGGTCTACAAGGAGGTGTACGAGAAATTAGACACTAAAGAGGCTGAAAATGATATATACCGGATTGCTCGGATGCGGGAAAGGAAGACTAAAGACTTATGAGCGGTGAAGTGTGTCAAAAATGAAAATCAGAAGATTTTAGTTCGAGATGAGGATATCAAGGAAAGATGGAGAGATTATTTTGACAAATTGTTCGATAAGAGCTTTACTAAGAATTTGGATGGACTTGTCATTCAATCTCAAGATATAAACCGTGATTTCATGCGTAAAATAAGACTACCTGAGGTTAAAGAAAGCTTTGAACAGAATGAGTTTAGAAAAGCGGTTGGTCCTGACGGGATTCCTATCGAGATTTGGAGATGCTTAAGAGAAATAGGCGTTAAATGGCTGACAAATCTGTTTAATAAGATTTGGCAGACAAAAAAGATGCCAAATGAATGGAGGAAAAATATCCTTGTATCTATCTACAAGAACAAGGGTGACATTCAAAATTGCTCAAACTACCATGGAATAAAACTTATGTGTCACACCATGAAACTTTGGGAGAGAGTGATTGAACACAGGCTAAGGAAGGATATTAAGATAACAAAGAACCAGTTTGGGTTCATGTCTAGACGATCGACGACAGAGGCTATTCATTTGCTTCGTCAACTTGTCGAGCGTTTTCGAGAGAGGAGAAGAGATTTGCATATGATATTTATTGATTTAGAAAAAGCGTATGACAAGGTACCTAGAGAGGTATTATGGAGGACAATGATGAAGAAGGGGGTCCCCGTCAAGTATATTGACATAATCAAGGATATGTACAATGGAGTGGTGGCAAATGTCAGAACTTACGGCGGCTTAACGAGTGATTTTTTGATTACTATTGGTTTACATCAAAGATCTGCATTAAGTCCATTCCTATTTACCATCGTGATGGATGAGCTTACTAGAACTATCCAAGATGAGGTACCTTGGTGTATGCTATTCGCTGATGATATTGTTATAGTAAATGAGACGAAAGCAGGGGTTAATGCCAAATTGGAATTATGGAGGCAAACATTAGAATCTCGGGGATTCAGATTGAGCAGGTCCAAGACAGCATATATGCATTGCAAATTTAGTAACCAGAGAAGTCAAAACCATATTGGTATAACATTGGAAGGGCAAGAGATATCACCGAGCGACCAGTTTAGATATCTAGGTTCCATCATCCAAAAGAATGGGGAGATCGATAGTGATATTAATCAAAGGATCCAAGCTGGTTGGTTGAAATGGAGGAGTGCAACAGGGATTTTGTGTGATCGTAACTTTCCGTTAAAATTGAAAGGGAAGTTTTATCGGAGCGCTATTCGGCCTGCCTTATTATATGGTACAGAATGCTGGCCCCCTAAGAAGAATAATACACAGAAGATGCACGTAGCGGAGATGCGCATGTTTCGTTGGATGCGGTAACACTAAAAAAGAAAAGGTGCGAAATGAGGATATTCATGCAAAAGTTGGTGTAGCACCTGTGGAGGAGAAGATGCGGGAAAAACCGGCTAAAATGGTTTGGTCATGTGCGACGCAGACCTATGGAAGCACCGGTTCGACGAATAGATACTCTCGATATGGGCAATGGCAAAAGAGCAAAAGGGAGACTGAAGAAAACATGGATGGAGGTGATACGAAACGATATGGTTGCCAAAGAACTCGATGAAAGTATATTGTTCGATAGGAGTGAGTGGAGGCGGAGGATTCATGTGCTGGACCCGGCATGATTCTCATGTTGGTTCATGTAGCCTACCCCATATGCTTGGGATAAAAGGCTCAGTTGTTATTGTATATATATTTATATATATGATATAAATATGTATATTTTTGTATCATGGTTGTTGATACATAGAAGATGGATGTATAACAATTACATAGGAGACAAGATAAGAGAATAATGATTTCCTTATTTGAATTAAATTGAAAAAACAATGAGTCGTTATTTTTGGAACCTCCTAGTTTAGATGACTCATTTTATCTTCATCTAATTCATATAAGTTTATCATTTTCATTCTCATCTCATAATCCTTTGCTCATTCTTATCCTCATCTTCATCTTCTTCACTCTCTTCTCTTGTGACACTATTCACATAAGAGAAAAAGAAAAGAAAAGAATTTTTAGTGAGCAAAAAATTCTACTTCATCAACTTAAACCTATCTAGGTTTAGGCTGTTCTCTTCATTAATACCTTGATTAGGGAAGTGTGGGCTTAAGTGTGAGTTGCCTCAAGATGGATCATCTTCGGCAAAGAGAACTTCGAGAAAACTCGTTCTTTTCTTCAAGTGGAGCCCTAGAAGGAGTTCAAGGGACTACTACAAGAAGCTATTGAAGTGAAGGACTCGGCTACAAAGGTTGTAGCTTCTTTTCACTTAGTTTAAACTCTTAGTTCGCTAACTTTGAAACCCTAATCCTAAAGTATGATCTTGTTAGGTAGACTTAGCCCTCTAAATTTTTTTAATTGCATACATGATGTTCTTACAACCCTAGTGGAGGTGCTAAGACTTGCTTTCAATAAGAGCATTTTACTTGGAAGATAATGGGTTAATTGAACAAATTCCCCAATAGTTCACCATATATAGCACTAATAACCCCTCAAATGATATTAGCGGAAACACCCCTTTTCAGTGTCCAAAAACTTTTAAAAAAACATTCCAATTCAACACTAAACAACCCATAAAGAGTGTCTAATTTGACTCCAGAACTTGTTTGTATTGCATAGAGCAAATTTGAGTGTTTTGTGGGTTTTAGTGGAAAAGAGGGGGTGTTAGCACTAATAAATCACAGAAGAGGGTATATGTGCTATACAGGGTAAAGTACAGGCAGTCTTGTGCAATTAACCCAATAACAATAAACTAATCGTCAGTGAAGCCTTACCCTAAGACGAGCTCGGAGGGCTCTGTTGAGATTGTAGTCCTCAGAATGCCTGCTATTAGAGACTTTCTGAAGGCGGACCAGTAAAGGCTCGGCTTCTTTCTTTTTGCGTAGATCTTCTTCCTGGTGTTCGAGACGGTAGAAAGGATCCGCAAGTTTGCCTCTTTCTTCATCTGCTGGAAGAGCAAAAGTTTCAGCATCCTCGATGTCGAAATCCTCCGTCTTTTTTTGGGCTCCACTGGTAATCAAATACTCGCAGTTCTTTGGATCTGTCTGTATGACTATTTCGTGTTTGCAGCATGCTGACTTCATCGTGAAGCTCCATATCTAAATAGTACAGAAACATCAAGAAGAGATAACATACAAAAACGCGTATAGGTTCAAATACAATTTAGAGGAAAAGTAAAATTTCTCCTGTCCACTATATATATATATATATATATATATAGGGGGAGATGATACTAGATGATTAATATAACAGAATCCAAGGATATTGAGAATTTATGTACTTAAAGCACATATACCGCAGAAGAACATAGAAGTTACTTTCTACAAGCTAGCGAGGGATTATATTTATGAATACCATGTCGCTCCTCCATTCTGAATTATCTAAAAATTGCAATGCTGGAACACTCAAGTGACGGATTAAATTATAGACAAACAGATGAAAATTGGTAACCTTTGAGTTGGATGAACTATATTTGAGCTATTTGTAACCTTGGTCCAATAAGCGGCTTCTTTTTCGTTCTCACCCTATTTCTGAAAAGATGCTTACTAAACAAAAAGAAATAATGACAAGGAGAATATGCAAGCATGGCACCTAAGTAGAGCTCATGCCAAACAGAGACACATCATAGAGGAGGGTGTACCCAAATATAATATTGGGCAACTTCTCAGATAATTAAAGTCTAGTTCGTAAAATTTGTTATGAATATAATTAGCTTTAGTCCCATATTGCATATATTAGAAGAGGTGGTCTATCACACCTCTTATATATACATGTAACTGGAACTCATTTTCAATTATGCCAATAAATTATTTCTTCTTGATTCTTTTCATGGTATCAGAGCTTTGAAAAGAATTGAGAAGAAACCTTAATTTCCCAAAATCAAAACTCTAACCCTCTTTCTCAAACCCTAACCCTAATCCTCTAGCCCCAACCGTCTCCTCTGCCCTAGCCGCCCCTACCCTCCTCTGCTCGCCACCATAGCCCTCACCACGCCAACGCCAACGCCTCAGCTCACACAGCACCAACACCACGCCGCAGCCTTCACCCCACCACGATGACGCACCCACCTCCTCTAGACACCGCAGCCCTCACGGCACCATGCCGCCGCCGCCTCCAGTAGCCAACGCCGCCTCCATGGCAACAGTTGTCTCAATGATCTGTTATCATGCTCCGACTTCTTGAACTCGCTTATGGGTTAGACAACCTTTATTCTCTCCCTCGGGATCTACTTCTGCGTCGTTCATCATGAATTCTGGTGATGATAAAGTTAACTCGGGCTCTTTGTCGTCCGTTGACTTCAAAACGGATTTTCGCTTGACTACGATATCTCTCTCTGACACAAAGAACTGCCTCCAATGGTCCAGTGCTATTGAACGAGTTTTGAACAGTAAAGGTCTTCACCGCCACTTGACTGATGCTTCTCTTGACTTTAAAGATCCCCACTATGATACCTGGTTTCAGAAAGATAATAAGGTAATTGTTTGGTTATCTAACTCTATGGATTCTCGCTGCTATACTTCCATTATGTCTCTGAAAACAGGTAAGAAGGTTTGGACACACCTTCGTTCTCTGTACTCGTTTGAAGATAATTTACAGAAGCTCTATGATATCTTCCATACTTTTACCACGGCTACTCTTGGGGAAGATATTCAGGATTTTGGTGCCATCTTCAATGGGCTTCTTGATCAGTGGAACGTCTATCAGCGTATCTCCATTGACCTGGCTGTTACTCGCTACCAACGCCAGTCTCTTGTTAGCGCTTTACTCTTGGCCCGCCTGTCATTCAGCTTTGAGTGGTTCTCATTCATTGACGAGCATATTGTCGAGCGTTTATCGTATGACCACAGTATCTTCCCATCAAGCCTATCTCAACTGCACTTATTGCTCGAGACCGTGGGCGTGGCCCTGCACTCAGTCTGGACATAGTTCTTCTGATTCTTTCTCTGGTGGTCGCGGGCCATCACGTGATCGTCCCCCTCTGACTGCTCGTGGTCCTCATGGACGCGGCCGTGGCCGTGCCGACCTTTATTATGCTTATTGTGGCAACACTAATCATCGAGAAGACCGGTGTTGGAAGAACCATGGCTACCCTGATGATACACCTACCACTCGCCAGACATCCACGCCAGTTGCTACTGACCTTCCTCTTCTACCGACCAGGTACCTTTATCTAGTGATGAGTGGGGCCAGTTGCGTCTCCTCTCTTCTGTAGCTCCTGCCAACATTTCCATTCCGTCAGGTATATCTTTACTTTCTCATTCTAATTCGTGGGTCGCTGATTTCTGCGCCTCAAATCATGTCTCATGATGGACCATCTTATATTGCTTCTAGTCATCACAAGTTTATTTCCATAGTTGATGGTAATATTTCACATGTTCCTGGCTCTGCTGATTTATCACTCACTTCATCTTTACACCTGAAAAATGCTTTAATTGTGCCATCTTTAAAACAAAACATGATTTCTATTCGTCAGCTTACAAATGATTCTAACTGCTCCGTAATATTTTATCCATCTCACTTTGTGATACAGGACTTTCTGATGAAGCAACAGATTGGTGAGGGGTATAAGCAGAATGGGCTGTATTACGTTGATCACCTTTCCAGTACGTCTACAGTTGTTTCTACTATCCAGTGGCACCAGAGACTTGGCCACCCCCTCTTTCTTCTTTACGTACTATGTTACATTTCTTTTAATTTATCAGAATTTAGTTGTGAGTCATGTATTATTAGGAAGCATCGCTCATCTTTTTCTTCAGTTGCCAAATTAACCTCAGTTCGTGTTCTTATCTCCTTAACCGTTTCTAAAGCATGGTCACTTCATCAGTTTGATGTGAAGAATGTGTTTTTTAATGACGATCTTTCGAAGACTATTTACATGCTGCGGCCTTTTGGTTTTCAGCGACCGGATGAGTCTATGGTTTGTCTCCTGATGATGTTCCTAACGCTCTAGCCGCTACAATAGCTATCTTGGGGGAATGAAAAACGAAAATTTTCGAAGAAGCGCTAGAAACATAAACCCTAGAATCTAAACCACACTAAATTAGTAAGCTACAACGAGTTTAACTATTCGGTAAAGAAGTTTATACCTAAGGATACGTGTCCTTCGGTCTTCTATCCATTTCTTTAGCTCCTCGAGACTGCGGAATCGAGCTTGTAAGCCGATCCTTCTTGGTCGAAGATAATCCACCCGAGAGATATGGTTTAAGGCTCTAGCTTCACACAAACAAACAAGTGAAGTAACTAAAAACCCTAGGTTGCTAATCTAGAATACTTAGAGAAGTAGTGATGTGTTCTAGTATTTTTCTATCTCTTTCTACCCTTGATTCTCAACTAATGAAAGTGTAGGGGAGAAGATGAAGAAGGAACTCAAAAGAAGAGACGGAAAGGAAAATGGTGAAATGAATCAAGTATGAGTAAATAAAATGGCTAGCATGGTTTTGTTTAGCTATTTTCAAAATAGAAGATAGCAACCATATTTGAATGGTAGAAACAAATCGAATAAAAAAATACAAAGCCATTCCTCTCGCCATTCTTCCTTTCCACTCACCCTTCTACCTCATTTCTAATTTCTATAAATGAAATACATACAAATGAGGTGTTCTAAAATGTGATTTGTATAAATACAAAATACATTCTCCATATATACATACTCATATCCGTATCAAAATAAGAATACCCAAAGAGATAGAATAATACAATGAACATAAAACTACAATATACATATCGAAATATATATATATATATGTAAATTATTAAATCAATACTTAATTTAATAATTCTAAGCTGGCTAGTATTATCAACCTTCCGATCAAAAATCCGTATAGCTAGTACATTCAATTGATCGGAACCCTGCACATATCAAAATACAGCCACTACATCATTTCACCTGGACCAAGGAAACCTTCTATACGGGACTCTAAAAACTCGACAGTACGCTGGCAGTGGGTTTAACCACAAGCACGTCAGCGGCACTAGTTGTACGTAACGATTACCGAGGTACTTGTCGAAAAGGAAAGTCGACGAGCAAACTCATCCGAACCCCTACTGAGGCTATCCGTGACAATTTTCGTACAGTCCGATCTCTTCATCTAAGAGTATCGCATATCAGGTCTAGGGATGGTAAACGTCAGACCCTAATAACCCGATAATTCGTGCCGATGTGGCTCAGGACCGATCCAAGAAACTGCTGATCTAACCATCAGTAAATACCAAGGTCTTATGTTGCTGGCCAACCGCAGTGCGACATCGACTCCCTATATACCGGGAGAGACGAATCCCTAACAATCGCTCACTGCCTCCATGTGGCTCGAAACTGTATCCAACTAAAACATGTTTGCACGACTGAGTAGAGCCGTGATAGGGTAGTAATCAAAGTGCAGTGGGAACTCACACGAGACAAATGACGATCTCAGGTCTAAAGACTAATATGTACTCATGTCACCCGATATCTGCTATCTGACGATAAGTATAATAGCATCTAGAAGTTCTCAACGAATCCGTCCAGTGTACTCACCCCCGGTGAGCACATGTATACGATCTTAGGTGCCAAACACCAATGGCTGTGGAACTAACCATCGCCTCTCATCGGGGTCTAGAAACGCATACACCAGTCTACTCCGGAATATCGATGCCCGGTCTCGATACTCCCATGACTAAGGACATTCAAGGATGTGCTTATAGATTACCCAGCCCCCACATGTATGATCGCCATCATAACACTGGTAATCAAGCAATAATCCTACGGTCTTTATCAACATGTATTAGCGATACATAATAACAAATAAAACATATACACATGTTAAAATAAAGACAAACCAAATAGTATACTATCATATCGAGCAAGATTGTCCTGTACATACATATGTCCAAACATCCACTATATATATATATATATATATATATATATACACAATAATGGCCTCAATGGGCATACATATCCAACATCTCCTACATAAATCTTTATATGGATTAAGCAACCACCGCGTGCTTGACTTGAAAAGTTTAGTACGGTCCTACAACGGATTGGCTTCAAATGCAGTCGCGTCGACACATCTCTCTTTACACATAGTCGTTCTCAAGGCATGGTGATTGTGATGGTATATGTTGATGATATTATCATTACTGGAAATGATTTTGCTGGCATCTCCAAGGTAAAAGAACATTTGGTTTCACACTTCTATACCAAAGACCTTGGGCTATTTAGATACTTCTTTGGAATTGAATTGGCACGGAATTCTGGCAGATTACAGCTCTCTCAGCACAAGTATGCACTTGATTTTCTATCTGAGACGGGATTTCTAAGATATAGACCAGTAGACACTCCTATGGATTCCACAGTCAAGCTAACTCGATTGAGCTCTCCCTCGGATCCTCCATTGCCCGACTCAGGATGATATCGACGTCTGGTTGGGAAGCTTATTTATCTCATTGTCACTCGTCCTGACATTACCTTTGTTGTTAGCACAGTGAGTCGGTATATGCAGAATCCTTCGACCTCTCACCTTAAATTAGTTGAACATATTCTCATATACATCAAAGGTTCTCCAGGACAGGAACTTCTCTACAAACCATCTACGTTGTCGCTCACAGCTTTTGCAGATGCTGATTTTGTTGAATCCATTGATGATCATCATTCCACTAGTGGCTACAGTGTATTCTTGGGAGGAAACTTGATTACGTGGAGGTGTAAGAAGCAGAATGTAGTGGCTCGTTCTTCTGCCGAGGCTGAGTATTGATTCATGGCGCATACAGTTGCTAAATTAGCATGGCTTGACTTCCTCATGACAGATCTTGGAGTTCCCTTTTCTCTTCCGACTACACTTTTCTGTGATAAGGCCGCAATCCAACTTACTGAGAATTCGATTTTTCATGAGAGGACCAAGCATATCAAAATAGATTGCCACTTCATTCATGATAAGGTGACGGATAAGATGGTAGCACTCCAACATGTTTCCTATTCGGCTCAACTGGCAGATATCTTACCAAATCTCTTTCTCGACCGTTTTTCACTCGTCTTCTATCCAAACTCGGCATGATTGATATCTATGCTCCAGCTTGCGGGAAGTATTATGAATATAATTAGGTTTAGTAGCTTTAGTCCCATATTGCATGTATTAGGAGCGGTGGTCTATCACACCTCTTACCTCTTATATATATGTAGCTGGAACTCATATTCTATTATGCCAATAAATTATTTCTTCTTGATTCTTTTCAAAATTTATAACGCGTTTTATGACATGATAGCGATTAAGAATTTAATATTTGAATACATGAAGAATTAGACGCACGGTTTAATTTGTTCATGCTTGCAATTAAATAGCTGACTTCTTTTCTAAAGATTTTATATTCAAAATTCATGCATATAGACTATTTCCATGATCATCCAACATAAGACCAATGCACAAATATAGAAGCACATCATTGTTAACACATAAAATCACATGTCTTGTTAAATGTGAACTGTCGAGACATGCCCATAAGCCACAATAAGTACAAAACAAAAACAAAAAAAATCAGATTTACACATTATAAAATGCCGTATGTTGTGTGCTAATTTATTAACACTGTTTCCAGGCTCCCATTGCATATTGTCATTAGAAACTCTCAACATAGAAACACGCGACTGGATTACAAATGGACTCTAAAAATTAACAAATAAACTCGATCCTAGGTACTGCGGATAAACAACTCTGTGAGTCAAACTCAAAGAAATTTGAAATTTGAGTGAGGCTTAAACACAATATTTACTTAATATTATTCTTAATAAACTAACCTCTATGCTATTAATAATCTTTGATTTCTAACAATTTCTATCAGCTAGAAGCTACATGTTTCTCAAACCATGTTCAAAAAAAAATCTCTAATCAAGAAGAGAGCTCATCTAATTAAAAGATAGAAAAAGTTCGTTAAGCTTCTCAGCTTTTTAATGATTGGTTGGCATATTCAACAAACTGTAAGAAACTAAGAAAACCTTTATTAATTATACCTTTGTAGAATAATAATTCCCCACTTGCTTTTTCTCTGCATTGAACCTTACACCCTTGGCAATCATGGAATTGCATCCACCACACCATATATTGAAGGGCATCTCGAACCTGAAAGTCAAACACATAAAAAAACATTTAGAGAAATGAAAACAAGCAAGTACAGAAAACATTTAAACATGCTAATTAAATTTTAGCAGGCATGTAGCTGGCACTATACACTTTCTTACCCCAGCCCTCTTTGTATGCAAAACATGCAAATCACAATCGCATATGCATTTTGTTGTTTGTTTCTCCTGCCGATCAGGAAGAATGAGGCAACGAATACCAAGTGTTCAGTATTGTAGGAGGAGATTTCCGACCTTAACTCACTTGAATACAAGATGCAATTCATGATTGTTTTCAAATTTTACTGCCTCGATTGCAGACCATTAAGAAAGAGCAATGCTCATGCACATTGGCATGCACGCGCGCAGGGGGAGAGAGAGCAGTGCAGTTAATGCACAAGGTGCAGTGCAGGGGGGACAAAAGGTTTAGAGCACCTGAAGCGCACCCGAGAAAGTGAGGGGACAAGCTTTTTTTAAAATATTTAAAATATAATTCATAAACATATTATACACTTAACCTTTTCAAATATTTTAAATATAATTCATAAACATATTATACACCTAATAAACAACTACAACAGATAAGACAAGCATTTTTACACAAATTCTTTATTTCTTGCCAATAATACACTGTTCTTTCAATTATAATTACTAAGTACTGGCTGTTTTGTTTATTTGTCCTCTTTTTTCCAAGACAAAAGGAGCAAAAAACTTAATTATTTGTAAAGTTACAAAAAAGCTTAAAATTTCAAGGGAAAAAAGAAGAGATGGATTAATCTTTTATCAAGTCAATAGTGAAGATAAAGGAGAATATAAAGAGGAGAAATAATGAATAAGTTTTTTATTATGCCTTCGAGAAAAAAAGAAAGTGGCAAATTATTTTTTATTATGCCTAGATTAGGCTTCTTTGCCTGTGTCAGTGCCTTAAGAGTCGATTAAGAACATCAAAAGGAGGACTAGACTACTCTTGCTCGTGCCCTAGCTTTGGCTTGCCCCAAATCCCATAACCAAGCTTTCACATGCAAACTTTTCAAAAGTTGGGAAAAGAGATGTGCTTCAGTTGTGTAATTAAGAAATTTGAAGTGGGATTTAGGTATTAAAAAGGTTCATTACCAAATCCACTTCACATTTAAGTAAGGGTGTGCGCCTCAATGCGCCTTGCACATCTCACGGGACGGACCAAAGGCGCCTCATAGCGCGCGCATCTAAAATCGAGGAATGTTGCCATCTCGAGAGACGCATTCTCACATCTTGTTGCGCCTCGCACCATCAACATTGAGAATGAACAATATTCTAACTATTGTAGTTACAAAACTCCAATATCTATTACATAGTTTGAAATCTAAACTAATCTTGATCCAAATTGATGACTCTGATCCTGAAAATGTTCGTCCTGGTTCTGAAACCGATACCGTATGATGTCTAGTAATACCGAGTTTACCATTTAAAAAAAGGGTTTTAGTGTTAAGGTTATTAATTGTGTGTGGATTTATTAATAGGCTAACAGATTCATTAATGGTTTAATGGGTTCATTATAGATTATTGGGTTATTATGGCTAATTTGGCACCATCAATATAACTACACATCATTAATTATTAAAGAATTTGCCAAATAGTTATAGTTACTTTAGCTACTAATATAAAAAAAATCCTACTTAAAAATTACATTTCTCAAACAATATAAAATCGGATATTCCCAATCCGAGTTGGCCGATACGACCGAGATTGTTGATTTCGATCCCACAACTTTCGATATCGGCCCCGATTCCGAGATTTTAAACCTTGCTCTATAACATATAATTATAAAGGCATCACCCCAGAACCTATGTGAATTGAAAACAAGTTGAATAGAAAATTTTATAAACCTTCTACCCATGAACTATTCGCTCGTTAAAAATTATTCATTTTGCAACTAGTTGATGCATGAGACCAATACTTTTCATTCATATGTATTCTAAAGCATTTATTGGTTTGACAAGTAAAAGATATCCATTTGAGATATAACATACGATTCTAGAATAACAAAAATTAAAATTTATTTTATGGCATATAATGCAATACGGATTCAAATGCACATAAATATCCCCCAAAACATAGAGAATTAAGCCTAATGTTGCTCTCGATTACTATCTACAATTACGTTGGCACAACATCACCCATTATGTCTTGCATACTATTTAGATATAACATGTATTCTTAGTTAGTCAATGAATTCATTTATATCATCACATGAAATATTGACATGTTCGCACAGTGATTGGCAGCCCCATACTGAGACCATGAACCCTTTTCTTTTTAAAATGTTTCTTGAAATGACAGTTAAAAAACATCCACCACTTTTTTGAAAAATTAGTTGCTTCTATCTTAAATATAAGTCGACTCAATTATAGTATAGACTAAGTTTCTTGTTATTTTAATTGAAGATCTGATGAGTGTAAAATATTCTATTGTCTAAAAATATTAACTTGCAACATAGATTTGACAACCTTGGAACCGGAATCGGTATCGGGAGGTCGCTTTTGGGATCAGAATCTGCCATCTCGTCTGTATCGCATAGGGGATATTGGATTTAAATCGTCGGACAAAAATATTTTTAAATTCTTTGCATAGATAGTAAAAGCAAATAAACAATCTAGCAAATGCTCGGTAATTAATGATGTCTAAAATGATTATTTTAATAGTTAGCAAAAATAACTATAATATTTTTTACATACTAATTAATGACGTCAAATAAACCGTAGCCCATAAACCTATAAATAAACCTAGCAACATATTCATAAGCGTAACACTATAACCCTACTAATCGAATGGTATATCCAATATAACTTGTTTGCGGATGGTGTCACTAACGGAACTCAGAAGTTTGTTTTTCGGATCATTATCAGCCATCTTGAGTCAAGATCAGACGAGATTTTAAATCATGCTTACAGCTATATAATACTCTTTATCAAGATATGCGTAGACAAATCATCATGGTGGTAATTAAAAGAGATGATAACGGTTAATTAAGTCGAAGGATCTCAACATATGACTGAATGAAGAAATATTCATGTACTCAACCTAAAAAATCGCTGACACGAGATTATTGTTATTGTAAACATGACAAAAACACTTTGTTTAAATTTTATAACCTAATGGCGTCTTGTGGCTTTGACAACATAGGCCCTCTCCATTGCTAAGTTACCAACTATCATAGCTTGTGTACAACTTCAATCCATGTGCTTATAGTTTCTTTCTTCTTTTTTGGTTGCACAATCAACTATGAATCAATCCTCTTGAAGTTTTCAACCTTCATTTGTGTTTTTGCAATAACTATGGACTTATCACTTATAATTTGTGCATATATTGACCTCAAATGCACAACAAATCTTGTAAACCAATTGTCCAACACTTTACCTTATCCTAAACTTGAGAAACTGTCATTATATTATCAATATACTCATGTTCTATCTTATTTCTAGAATGTTGCCATGCGTCCATCAAATCATCTTTATTTATGCAGCCCTCATTTGTTGGACATGCTTTTAGAGCAATAAATTCAGACCATCAAAACATGATGAATCATGTAATTGTCATATAAATTATTATTTTTCTTCCAATTTCAACAGTATTCTATAAACACATAGTACACCAAATGCACTGGTCCACATATTGTCCTACTGCCTATGTATGATGCCATCCTGTATACTGCTATCAACCAGAATAATACATCCCACTTATCAAACTGTCATGTTTTATAAAAAATCCGCCCTCAATTCTTCACATGGTTTTGCTAATATTTCAATACACATTCTATTTTTATCCTTCTGGTTCTCAGGGCTTTGTATTTTACTAGTACTGTCCATATTTGTACATTATATAGTAAACTAAATCATATAGTCCTGATTTTTCCCCTGAATTATTTAACTCACAGTTCGATAGAGAAATCTTGATGATATAAAAGTACCACAGTCAAAACCATATGAAATGCTTATCATCATATGGAAGATGAAATTATTCTATCCAACCTAGTCCAGCAGAGCATGAATCACATGCGCAATGGTATTATTTTGTAACATTTTGTAGGCCTCATGTTCAATATTGCGGTCTGGAAGCATGATATATCTAAGCATGTGATGTGTGCATGAAAATTATTACCCCAACCCACTCCCGACTAACACACATTCTCAACTATTTATGCCATGTTTGCACTTTCTTTTATGCTTTCTTTATTTTAGAAGACCATCTCTCCACTACTTTTATTTGATTTCTATATAATGTAGTTGTAATGAATGTAAGAAACAATGAATGAAAACCTCAAAAATGCTATTTTAGCATGTTCTAAAGGAGATTCTCCATCTCAAATCGGCTAAAGGAGATTCACCATCTCGAATCGGTCTTATCTATCGTGTATGTATTATTTGGTATCAAAGCCTCTCGGTCCTCCATGATGGACGACATCAGTCCGCCTAACCCGAGCGTTTGAGACATTGCTGAGATGATGTATCAATGCTAGAGCCTCTTGATCCTCTGTGACGGCCGACATCAATCCGTCTAACCCGAGTGATCAAAATATTATTGAGATAGTACATCAACAGTTCGATAGCCTCTTAATCCTACGCGATGGCCGACTACAAGCCGCCTAACCTGAGGCTACAAGATATTGCGCATTCCCTTGAGTTTTTCATTTCAAAGCTTTTTCGATCCTCTGCGATGACCGACAACAATCCGCTTAACCCGAGGCTCGAGATGTTGCTCAAATGTATCAACCTTGAGGACAAGGTTGTTTGAAGCGAGATAGTTTGATGTGTGCATGAAACTCATTACTCCAACCACTCCACGCTAACACATGTTCTCAACTATTTAGACCATGTTTGCACTTTCTTTTATCCTTTCTTTATTTTAGGAGACTATATCTCCACTACTTTTATTTGTTTTCTATATAATGTAGCTGTAATAAATGTAAGAAACAATGAATGAAAACCTCAAAAATGCTATTTTAGCATGTTCTAAAGGAGATTAGCCGTCTCGAATCGGCTTTATCTATCGTGTACGTATCAGCATGCTCATATATCCACATCCATACATGAGTTAATCTGTATGCATGCATATAATTCTGCAATAACTAACACATGAAACTTGAGAGGATAGCTTAGAGCCTTAAAGTAGCAATCCTCAAGTGTCAATTTGTATGCATATAATCCTGCAATAACATACATGAAAGGATATCTTGTAGAGTTAATGTAGGACTACATATTTTGTTCTGCATATTAACCAGTAGTATATGTGGGTATAAATAACAATATTAGGCACACACATCTAAAAGATATTTTGTTCAGATTAACCACCATGGAAATTCTCTAAATAATTTCTTAACATAGCTGCTTCTGCAGAAAACATTTACCTTATAATTAGAATACCCTGGTCTAGTTTTCTTGCTCTCTCCCGCAAAGCATGTTGACCATGAAATTTGTTCAAACCACCCTAAAAGCAATTGAGAAAGCATGTAGGAAATTAGCAGCTGAAAATACTCTAAATAGATGAAAAGAATTAAACTAGCAATCAAGATAGTAACGTAAAAAGAAATTACGCAAACCTTTTTTGGTTCCCATTCTGGTGGGTAGTAGAAGTTATCTGCCCTGGCTGCTGCAAGAGAAGACTGCAAAAAGAACATTGCAAGTTAGAACAAAAAACACATAAATTAAATTCATAGTAACCTACAATAGAAGCTCGGAAAAAGGAAATTCAGATAAAGACACACTGATAGTCACAAAGCTGTACAACTGCACCAAAATTTCATTTTTAGCAAGGATAGGCATAAAATTAATTAGAAAAAGCATGTTTAAAGGACATATATAGCATCTGATTTATATGAAACCAAATGTTTACCAAAATAAAGATGAGAATTTACAGCAGCAATTTTTAGTTTATTTTACATAGTAGCAGACTAATATTTAAAATTAAGCATTCCATGCTCTCAAATTTCATATCAGCACAAAAATGTATCACTTCTAAGAACAAGATAAAAGGATCTTCAATATTCTAATCAAATTGGGCAAAAAATCACAAATCTACCGGTATAATCGACACAAACAGCAAAATTAGCCTAATTCACGATCAAAAGCAATATCCTTTGTGCAGAAAAACAGCCTCTGATCAAAATACAATGCTAAAGCCTAAAAAATAAAGAAATTTCCGTTGCATGGATCGAGAAATATCTTTATAAACAACAAATTCTGCTTCGATTCGGACATAACCCTAACCCTAACCCTAATTAGAAGGAGGAATACGTAGAGGGAATCGATGCTTACCATTTTCGTCGATAGATGAGAACTGAATCAGGCGCTCTTCGATCGCAAAACGAGAGGGGGAAAACGAAAAGGAAAAAGGGGGGGGAATACTTCTTGTGGGTGCGGGGTGGGGGAATACTTCTTTCTTTATTTTTTTATTTTATTTTTATTTTCGTTGATATTTCGTGACTCTTTCGAGATATGACGCGATTGTGCAGGGAAGAACTGGTAGTCGGATCTCGCCGAATCGGGTTTATGTAGTATAGGTTAACGCGAATCCGCACCGATCTTCTTTGGGTCTTTTGTAGGGACCCATTCATAAGTCGGGTCGGGTCCAGACTCTCTTTAACTTGCATAAAAAAATAAGGGTAAAAAGCCTATTTATATGTTAGATAACTACGACGGAGCGGTCGCTGGATCATTATGAAACATAATTTTGGATTAAATCTTCCTATACAAAAGTATATGATATACCCGTGACATGGGGTATAAAAATATTTAAAAAATAACCAAATACTAATTTATTATGACATCAACACCCGCGACATAGGGTGTGAACATAACAATGAAACAATCCAAAAAAACAATATATATGTATATATATATATAGAGAGAGAGAGAGAGAGAATAATGGAGGAAAGAGGCGATATGAGAGTATTTTCTCCTATGGCGTCGAAAAAATACAACCTCCACCGTTTTATCCGACGATCGGCATCCATCGTCATCATCGTTATCATCTAAGATGTGCATACAACAAATTTCATGTGATTCCACCACCTTTTCACCGTTGAATTAGCAGTGTAAAAAGTTCTATTGTCGGTAAACCATTAATTTTGCACCAACTAAATCAACGGTGAAAAAATGGTATAATCACATGAAATTTGGTATATCTACATATTAGATGATAAAAATGGAGGTGGTGTATACCGATCGTCGAAAAAAATCATGGAGGGTGCATTTTTCCGACGCCATAAGAGGAAATTCCCTCCTATGACACCTTTCCTCCATTAACCTTTTATATATATATATATATATATGGAAGAAAGATGCGATGGGAGGGAATTTCCTTCTATGGCGTCGAAAAAGTACGCCCTACTTCATTTTTCCGGCGATCGGCATCCATCAACTTTATCGTTGTCATCTAAGATGTGGGTACACCAAATTTCATGCCATTCTACAACTTTTTCACCATTGATTTAGCAGTGTAAAAAGTTCTGTTGTCGGTAAACCGTTAATTTTGAACCCACTAAATCAAAGGTGAAAAGGTTGTAGAATCGCATGAAATTTGGTGTACCCGCATCTTAGATGATAACGATGAAGATGATGTGTGCCGATCGTCGGAAAAATTGAAGGAGGGTGTGCTTTTCGCCGCCATAGGAAATTCCCTCTTATGGCATCTTTCCTCCATTATTCTCATATATATATAATCGCACCCGTGACATGAGGTGGATGACATCACATGATAAAAACATGTAAATCAATAAATACATATAAACATATGTATAGACAATATGACAACAAATAATCAATACCCTAGATATAGTATCCTAACGGATACTACTAAATTTCACATGGCATGACCTAGACCGGCATAAATGTCAAGATGCATCATATATCGACAGTTGGTGTTTAGTCCATAACGAAAATGAACTATAATAATTGTAGATAAAGTTTAATGGTGAATAAATAAACCCTCGCTAGGATGATATCGATTGACTATGGTTGAAAAATAAAAGTGTTTATAGAAAGAAATTCTCTTTTCTGCGTAGATTGAAAATAAGACCATAATGAGTAAAGTTAAGATCGAGATCTGAATCTCGCTCTAAACAAAAGTTAGAAAAGATTTAACTCGCATAGCCCGTTGTAATAAACCCAATCCATGCAAAAATGAAAGTCTAGATAACAAAAGAAAACTATCTTTTATTAAGAAAAAGTATTATTCTTTTATTTCTAGGTGATAAGAAGCAAGACAAGACCGTTCATGAATAAAGAGGATGAGAGGAAGGATACTTACAAATAAAGAAGATCAATAATCTTCCTTGTCGATGGAGGTCAAAATTGTCTTGAGTTGATCAAGACAATGGAAAGGACGTGCGGAAGGGATTCTTCTCCAAAGCTCTTCGTTACTCTTGATAAGATCCTTAGGGTTTGCGAGAAGAACGGTAAGAAGGAAAAGACAAAGGAAGGAGAAGAAAAATCGGATTAGAAGAAAAAGAGACGGCTAAAAAAAGAGAAATTAGATTGCGAAGAAATTATATAGCCGTCTGGTCCCTCGGCTCAAATTAGACGTTTTGGGCTGAGAAAAAAGAATACCTACGGAAAGATAAGATCAAATTAAAAAGATCATGCGAATCAAGGACCGGACCACCGTTCGAGGCTGCCATATTACCGCCCATGACAGTCTTTTGGTGGCCTCCAGAGCCCAGTTTTGGTCAGTGGGCTCCACTTGGTCCCCATATGCCAAAAATATTATATATTTATCATATATAGTTTCGGGGTTTGTGTGGCACGCATGCGATGTTATAGATCTAAAAAGAAATTAAAAACAAAAATAAATAAGATATTGCAACTATCGAGAATCGAACTTGTAATACCCAGCCTTTTGTATACCAATATCCGTATTTTTGTTACTCTTAAAATTTATTTATTTTATAATTATTATTTTTAGTATTTTAAAACCCTAACCACACTTCAATCCCCCCCCTCATTACTTTTCCTTTCCCTTTTATTTTTCTTTTTAGCCGGCCCATCTCCTTTCCCCAATTCCTTTTCCCCATTTCTATTTTTCCCAAGCCCACACTTCTTTCCCGGCCCAAACAATTAAATAAAAACAATTGAATTAATTAACTCCCCCGGCCCAAAGCCCAGCTTCCCACCAAATTCCCTAACCCAACATCCTAACCGCACCCGCAACCCCACAAATCCGACCCGCTTCATTACCCCACTTCTTCTTCCCCCACGTAAAACCTTCCCGCTCATTTCTTTCCTTCACTCCCACGTCCCCCGAGCTCCCCGCGCTCGTCTCCCACGCCGCGCACCGCCTCGCGAGCCCCTCAAACCTCTCCTGGTCTCAAACTCCTCTCTCCCTCTCACTCTCCAACTCACTCCTCTCCTCTCTCGAAAACTCCCACAACCCACTGCCTCCGAGCCCTCACCGACGACTACGACGACAACCTCCTCGTCCTTCCTCCCTCGCTCTCTTCTCCTCCATCAACTGAGCTCCCTCTCCTCACCTTCTCCAGCCACCGCAGAACCCCCCTGCACACCTAACTCACTCGACACCCATCTCGGCCACCACCTGCACCTCGACGCCGGCGAGCCCCCACTGCCCTGAACCACCTCGTCGACACCCCTATATCCTCAGCATCATCACCTTCATCAAACCCGGGCCCCACTACCCCTCTCTCTCTCTCTCTCCAAAACCCACACCAAACCCTCACTGCACTGTCTCACCCCTGCTGCCCATCGCCGGAGCAACACCGCCGACCATCGTCGACCCCAGCACACCCCTGGAGATCCACAGCACCACACTCCGCTTCCAGGAATCGCGAGACATCCCCGGGCAACTTCGACGACGAACCCGAAACGCGAGCCGAGGCCGCGAATCCAAACCGTGCCGTTCGTCGCGCGTTCGTGCCGCTGCCGCTGCCGTGCGTCGCCAAAGCGTCTCCAGGCAAGTTACCAACTTGCTTCATGCTATTTATTTTACTAGAACTTGAAATACCGTTAAAATTCACATGAACATTTAGTGCGACTTAAAATAATGTATGTGTTCGATGCAAAACTCGAACAAAGACCTTTCTTTAAATTGATGGAGCTCGATTGCATATTCTGGCCCGTCTGGCAATGAACCTTGTGTAGAAATTTTACTGGAAAATATGATTGTTACTGGCTTAAACAACCACCCCCAATTACACCCGTAAAAACTGGGAATTTCCCGCACCTGAAATTTGTTAAAATCATAATTAATTGTGTACATATTTAAATGATGCGTTCGAGGGCTCAAATCGAAGCCGACTCGACGACCTGTAACCCTATATAAGTTCTTAATTGTTTCTGTACTGAAATTATGACGAGAATTGGTTCGGAGAGCGGCTCTGGACTGCAGTCCAGAGCAGCTCCGGCTGTTGGTTTCTATCTCGTAATGCTTACTACTTTACTGCCTGAACTTGTATGTTGCGGAACTCTGTACTGTAGTAAAGATAAAACTGTTGTCTAAATAACGGAAGTGATTTCACCCCTTTTTACCGTCGTTTACTATTTAAACTGCAATTTAAAAGAACAGAACGTATACCAGTCCCAAACAGAACCAGAACTGATACCATAGCGTGAACAGTGCATAACTTCTGACGTAGAGACGCGATTGAGAATCCGTATGGTGCTTTGGAAACCTTATTGAAAACCCTAAATTTCATTCAACTGTAGTGTCGCTAAATTCTGATCCCAACTAGGATTAAAATGCGTTACAAAACGGACTTCCGATTCTGAAACCGGATTTCCAGCAGTGAACGCTTAAAATGAAATGGCCATATCTAGTGATCCTGAAACCCGATTGACGTGAAACCAAATTTGCTGGATAGATAATCAAACATACTACTTATCCCCTATTCATTGTTTTGCTAAATTGTGCATGTGTGGTTTATGGAGAATTATGCAAGTGGTAGGACACTGTTTGATGACATCTTAATTATGCCTTAAATACTGTTTTCTCATCACATTATATATATGTCATTGCATTGGTAACCTAGTGATCATGTGCATTACCCAATGTTAGGTATTAGTGGTGATTGTGGCAAGTACGTTAGTATTTGAGCATGAATGGATAAGTGAAAGTGACACGTACTTGTACACAATCAGTGAACCCTATTGATTTATTGCATTGTCGACGTCTGTGGGACGTGTATAAGTGTGACTATAATTGGTATGGGACAATTATGGAAGCACTTGTATGGGTTTCACAGGTAAGGCACCAAACACTGTCCATTTATCTTGGGTATCAGTCGAGACATGCTTGATGGAGACCCTGTCTTCAGTTCTCGCGTAGACTCGTCATGGACCGACTGGTATTTGAGTTTATGGTTGGCGTTTGATGTAGACCACGGGGTATGGGATAGTTTGAGTGTGAGTTCAACAGAACCTCGGGAGTCCCATGCCGGCACATATGGTGATATATGGAGATATATAGGGATATCACTGATTATTAGCGAGCGACTCGGGCCCGTGTTCCCTTGTCCTTGGGTCCTACCCTTGGGTGGGGGATACTCACGAGTGGTTGACTCTCACACTTGGACTAACGATAGGCTTAGTGACATGTACAGTGAGACCTAGAGACTGATAGGGTTAGTAACATTGACATGTATTGCTTACTGATTCAACATGCCTGCCATACTGTTTACTGCTTTACTGTTTGCCTGCTCTATTAGATACCCGCTTTTGGCTACTTCATGTTCACGTATTTACTCCCTTGATTTACTGTTACATATTCATTATTATTGTACGAGTTACCATTGTGTATCCATATATATATTGCTATCGTGTCGCTCTGACGACCTGAGTATGCATGCTCAAAGTGAGAAGTGGATCTAGCTTGGACCAGGACCAGACGTACATCGCGGACATCTTGATCAGCTACCCAGAGCTATACTCTCTTGATCTCCGTCTGGTTAGTTTTTTTGTATTTGTTTTGATTTAGTTACTGCATTTCTCATTACCTGTGCATTGATTACTGATTACCACGTAAAGCTTGAAGCCGAAGTGTGACTACGGAGAGATATTTCCTCGACCGTAGGAGCATAGCTGGCCTTGTCAACCCCTCGTATTCCGTATTTTGGGAAGCGGGGCGTGACATGGTTTTGTTGGTATCAGAGCCAGGTTTTGCTATGATTGGGATTGCAGTTTCCGAGTAGAGCTTGACAATTTTAGTTGCTCTTTTGGTCTAGATTGTGAACTGTTATCTTTGACTTGAATCTTTATTATTCGTCATGCCATATTTTGACTCCATCCGTTAGAGTTTTGGGTGACTTAGTAGAGTTACGTGGTTGTAATTATGAACTGCAGCATAGCTACAAAACTGTACTCTATTGGGTAACTTGGAGTTCTACATTTGTTTTTCCGCTTGATTGAGTTTCACCTCACCCGATATTCTTGTTTCATTGTCAATTTTATATCTTATTCTGATTTTTCCCTGTATCTTAAGCCGTCCTAAAATGGTTGTTTCAGGACCATGTCTTCCAACGACCCTTCCTCTATCTCCATACTCCAGAATCAGACCGTAGAGATTCTGAATACACTGCAAGGTCTGAAGGAAGCCCAGAAGCGAACAAACGACCTGTTAGCGGAAGGATTGAGAATGCAGGTGACTCAGGCACCAGCGGAAGTCTCCAATCGTAAAGGGGTCCCTGTTAGGCGAGGAAAAAAGGTGAAGATGAAGCGCCCACTTGTTTTCCCGCGACAGAAGCAGCGGAAGACCCAATGTTGTGGGTACTGCAAGAAGCCAGGACATCTTCAGAGGGATTGTCGCCGCGCCAAAGGGAAATGCCTGATTTGTGGATCCAGTGAACACTTTATCAATAGTTACCCTAAAAGGAAAGAGCTATAAGGAGGAGCTTCGTCCACACTCTCCACTTCTGCTAAGTTGTCACGCCCTGCTTCCCAATGTACGGCGAAGGAGACGCGACGAGGTCCGCTACGTATGTACTCAGAAGTACATACGCTAAGCGTATCTAAGCAATATAAAAGTAAACCACAAGAGACAAGAGATATAGAAATAACAACAACTTTATTAGTAACATTCTTTTGTACAATGCATGAAAAGTAAATACAACTGAAATGAAAAGCGATGCCTAAACAATGGCATAACAGGAAATGAAAATACTGAATAGAACAAGGTACAATGTCTAGAGCTCGGGGTCTTCGTGAAACTGCTCCAAGTCTTCACCGGTGGGCTCGATCTCTGCCGGGTCCAAAGCACCTGACGACATTCAAAGAAGAAAGAAATAGAATGTCGTCAGCGAACAGGTCGCTCGGTAAGTCCCAAAGATAAGGAGGAATTAGAAAGACAGAATAAGAGGTATCTTCTAAAGTTGTATACTATTTATTGTAATGTAGTATTAACGCTGTTGTTTGTAGCTTGGTACAGAAGAATGCCAGTGTATACGAGAGGGGTCTTTATATGCTAGAGACCAGGGCAAACGGAAAATAGAGTACAAGGCTCCGTTAGAAGGCCCGGAACAACGGCAATTGGATTCATGTTAAGTATCTTAAGTCTGACCGTCTCGTGCCACTTTTAACATCTTCCGTACCAATCCACCCATTAAACCCCGTAGTGTTTTGATAGTATTGTTGTATTGTATTGTGTAAGTTGGATGACTGACCAAAACCATGATGTGTTTTGATAGTATTGTAGTATTGTATTGTGTAAGTTGGATAACTGATGTAATACCCAGCTCTTTTTATACCCAATCTGTATTTTTGTCGCTTTATAATTTTATTCATTTTATTTTATAATTTTATTTATAAATTTACTTATCTCATTTATAATTTTACCTATCCTAAAACCTAACTAAATTTTCCCGAGCCCATCTATTTTTCCATTCTATATTTTCCTCAGCCCGCAGTTTAAAAGCCGTTCCCATTTCAATTTACTTCCCCAGTTTTTCCAACGGCCCGGCCTTCTTCGTTTCCCCGCAATTCTTTTAGTTATCCTCTAGCCCATCTCTTTATTTGTTTCATAAATTTCCCTTCAGCCGCAACCCAGCCCAGCCCTCTCTAAATACTTAACCTTTTTCCTTAATTTTCCCGGCCCACTCTCTTAGCTTTTTCATTTAAATTTTCCTTTTATTATTTTGGCCCACACTACCTCGCTCACTCCTCCTCCCCGCTTCCTCCACTGCTCGAGCGCCTTCCCCTGCACCCACTCACCCACACCCGAGCTCGACCTCCCCTGCACCCACTCACCCGCACACCGAGCCCCTGCGCTGACGATCAGTGAGCATCTCATCGTCGTCGTCGTAACCACCCCTCTCTGCTTCTCTCTCTCACTCGACCCCTCTCCTTCACTCTCTTTCCCTCTGAGCTCTCTCTCTTTCCCTCACTGTCTCTCTCTCTCTCTCTCCTCACTCACTGTCCCTCTCTCTCCCTCTCTCTCACAGTTTCCCCTCCCTCTGTGATATCTCTCTCCCTCTCTCCTTCTAACACACCCTCTCTCTCTCTCTCACTTTGCAATCTCTCTCCATCGGCCTCGACAGCATCAGCGATCCCCAACTCCGACACCACTTGAGCTCGCAATAACCCCTCCTCAAGCTCGAGCCAAGCCCAAGCTTAGCCGAGACTCGTTGCGTGTTTGCTACACCGTGTCGGGACGTGTCACTACTGCCTTAGCTGCCGCGCCATCAGTTCACCGTCTCCAGGAAAGTATTTTACTTGCTTACATGCTATATACTCAAGTTACAGTATTTAATTACATAGATCCTGAAGTTACAATTTTAGATCAATTGTCTGCCATACTTGTTCGACGTGTGTTCCCAATGAAATTACTCACCTAATTTGACAGAACTCAATTGTATATTCTGACCCGTATGGCCGTGAATGTAGTGTGTGAATTTCGTTGGATAATGTGACTGTTAACGACCAAAATGACTACCCCCAAGTTTACTAGTAAAACTGGAATTTTCTTGTACCTGAAAACCGTTAAAATCTCCATAAATTATATACACACTAAAATGATGCGTTCGAGGGCTCAAATCGAATCCGACTCGATGAACTTTAACCCTATACCAGTTTCCAGACATTTCTGTATTTAAACTGTGATGATTTTCGGATCGGAGTGCGACTCTGGACTGCAGTCCAGAGCGACTCCAGTCTTTGCTTGCTGTTCCGTATTGGGTACCACAGGATTTCCTTAACTTGTAAGTTGCGGAACTCCACTGTTTATTATAGATAAATCTGTTAGCTAGACAACACAATTGATTTCATCCTGTTTCGTTACCGTTTGATATTTAATTTGTAATTTAGATGATCGGGACGCATAACAGTCCCAACAGAATCAGAACTGACATATTATTCTTAAACACTGTATAACTCCTGACGTGCAGATGAGACTGACAATCCGTCTGTTGCGTTGAAAACCTTACTGAAAACCCTAGAATTCATTCAACTGTAGCGTCGCTAAAATCTGATCCCAACTGGGGTTAAAATGCGTTGCGAAATAGACATCTGATTCTGAAACCGGATTTCCAGCCGCGAGCGCTTAAAATGAAATGGTTATAATTAATGATTCTGGAACCCGATTGGCTTGAAACAAAATTCTATGGATGGATAACTGAACATACTAATTACTACATGTTTATCGTTTCGCTAAATTATATACGTATGTTTCATGATAAATCGTGCAAGTAATAGACTATTGTTTTTTATGACACCTTAATTGTGCTTCTTATACTGTTCATGCATCACATCATACCCATATCATTGTAGTGATAACCTAGTGACATCGTGCATTTACCCAGTGTTAGATTTTAGTGGTGATTGTGGCAAGTATGTCAACGTTCGTGTATCCGTGATTAAGTGAAAGTGATACGTACTTGTACACAATCAGTGACCCTATTCTTTATTGCATTGTCGACGTCTGTGGGATGCGTGTACGTATGACTATAAGTGGTATGGGACACTTATGGAAGCGCCTGCACGGGTATCACAGATAAGGCATCCGACACTGCCATTTATCTTAGGTATTAGTCGGGACGTGCTTGATGGAGGTCCTGCCTCCAGTTCTCGCACAGACTTGTCACGGATCGATTAGTATTTAGGGTTGTGGTTAGCGTTTGATGTAGACCACGGGGTGTGGGGTAGTTTAAGTATGAGTTCAACAGAATCTCGGGAGTCCCATGCCGGCTTATATATTTAGGGAGTTATATGGAGATTTACAGGGTACGTGATATATACACCGTGATATTCTTGTTACATGTTGGGCCCGTGGTCCCTTGTCCTTGGGTTCTACCCTTGGGTGGAGGACACTCACGAGTGGTTGACTCTCACACTTGGACTGACGATAGGCTTAGTGACCTGTACAGTGAGACTTAGAGACTGATAGGGATACTGGCATTTTATTCATGATATACTATGTGGCATACGTGACATATCGTTATACTGATTTACTGTTCCGCTGCATTGATTACTGCACATCCATATTCATGTTGTCGTTGATTTACTGTTATTCATTTCCATTACCACTGTTAGAACTATCACTTGATTTTATATATATATTATTGCTATTGTGTCGCTCTGACGACCTGAGTATGCATGCTCAGTGTGAGGAGAAGATTTAGCTTGGATCAGAACTAGACGTGCTTCACAGACTTCTTGACTTGCTACTCCGAGTTACTTTCGTTTGTTCCACTTCAGGTCAGATTATATTATTGTATCTTTCAGTTACTGCACATCTCATTACCTGTGCATCGTTTACTGTTTACTATGATAAACTAGAAGCCGAAGTGTGACTACGGCAGGACATTTCCTTGACCGTAGGAGCATGGCTGGCCTTGTCTACCCCTCGTATTCCGTATTTTGGGAAGCGGGGCGTGACATGGTTTAGTTGGTATCAGAGCCAGGTTTTGCATAGATTGGGATTGTAGTCTTCCGTGTATAGCTTGACAATCTATGACATCCCTCAGTCGAGATTGTAAACTTTATATCCTTGATCCATATTCATATCGTGTGTTCAGCTATCCATTCGCTATGGTTTCGGGTGACTTGACAAGGTTACGTGGTTGCAATTGCACTACCGTACTCCATTCAAGTGACTTAAAGTCATACAGTTGATTCCCCACTTGTAATAAATTCATCATCTCTGATATTCTTGAATCTTTGTCCTATCCATATTATATTCTGATTCGTTTAGCGTGTGACTCATATCATTCTCGAAATTGTTGTTTCAGGATCATGTCTTCCAACGACTCTTCATCTTTACCCGCTCCCCTGAATCAGAATGTTGAGATCCTTAGTGTACTACAAGGTTTAAAAGAAGCTCAGGAGCGAACAAACGACTTGTTGGCTGAAGGGCTGAGAAGACAGGTGAGTCAGACCCCAGCGGGAGTCTCCTATCATAAAGGGATCTCTATTAGACGAGGAAAAGAGAAGAAGATGAAGCGGCAACAGAAGAATCAGAAGAACCCTTGCTGTGGATATTGTAAGAGGCCAGGACATCTTCAGAAGGATTGTCGCCGTGCCCAAGGGAAATGTCTGATATGCGGTTCCAACAAACATCTCATCAACGGCTGTCCAGAAAGGAAAGAACTACAAGGAGGAAACTTGTCCACACTCTCCACTGCTGCCGAGTGAGGATTTCTACCTAGTTCGAATTTCGAGGATAAAGCGGACCCAACACAGGATTCAACTCGCGTAACGATGATGCAGCGTTCTGGCAGTCAAAGAAGAATTTTATGTTTTCCAATTTCAGTATTATGCTGTCATACTCTTATAAACATTTCCTTCCATTTGAACCTTTGTATCCGTCGAACTTTTAGTTGAATGAAATAAGATTTGAATCATAATACATGTATCATTCTCATGCTTTCTCTATGTCAAATTCTATTCATTATCACAATATTTTCCTTCTGATCTTTCAGTTCCTGCAACCGCATATTTTTCCTATATTTCGTACCCTGAGCTTTCCTTGATGTATTCCACTGTCTAATCATGACCATTTCTTTTCAGACCATGGCCCACCCTGGAGCAGCACCGCATCTAGGCAAGGATGCACAGTCTTGCATTTCCTTAGACCACACGCTGTTGAGTTCTGACGACGAGATCAACGGTCCTCAGGTCGATTTCGGAAACAACGATTCAGAGGAAGAAGAAGCAGCCGCCCCAGAGTTCGACATGATAGCTAATTCTGATGAAGAGGAAGAAGATCCCGAAGAGAACCCTGTAGAGGAAGACCAGATAGAAGAAGATCCCGATGAGGACCCGGTAGAAGAAAATCCAGCGGAGGAAAACCCCGTGGAAGAAAATCCAGAAGAAGAAAATCACATGGAATCGGATCTCGATGAAGAAGCTCTATCCAAGGAAGAAGGACCAGAAGATCAAGACCATGTGGTGGAAGGACTTCCAAAAGAGGTACCTGCGAGGCGCTATGGAAATGGACGCCCCTACCTGAGTGCGCGAGCCTACCGCAACCTGCTGAATCTCCACAACCGCGACTGGCGGAATTTCTTTTCATGTTGTCTTTCTGGCCAAATAAAATGTGTATAGTTTATGGTCACTTTTCGCCTTTGGGGATGCTTTGCTTCAGATTTTCTTGAATGAAATAAATCTTCTGAATTCGTAAACCTTTTGATTATTGGTTCGCTTGATACTTGTTATTTTGCCCATATCCCTTTATTCTTCTGCTGAGTTCCCTGACTATCCACCTTACTCATCGTATAGTTTTCACCCCCGTTTCGATTAGAAAGTACCGCATCCTGATCTTTGGAATGAGCCCCTTCATCCCTCGTCTGTGCCCCGTTGAAATCCTTCTGGGAGGAGAACAGTTCCTATGAAACTTCCGAGTTCACTAACTCTTCAAATTCTGATTCGTGTGTTGTACCAACTGTTGTTTCCCCCACACCTTTCCTTTTGTATTCCTTTGTTGCTCATCCTTGCTTCCTGTGCTGACCCTATCCCAATCTCCTTGATCTTCAGCCTAAAACCGACACACTTCAACCTTCATATTGAGCCACACTTTCTTATAATCATTACCCTATCTAGCCCTATACCTATTTGTGTTTTTCCTTTTACCCTAATTATATTTAGGGACACTGTTATTCAAAAATTTAGTTTTCAGTACTTTAAATTTATCAAAGAGTGTGTGTTATTAATTACTCTGTTTTATGTACACTATTATTATTCTCGTTTTCAGTAGCGCAACCTTATATCGCGCATATTTTCGTTCCATGTTCCTTATTTTCACTACGTGAGCTTTCTACGTTATATGATCGATACATCATCCTAAAATGTTTTAACCGACAAATCCTTCACTATTTTATTGTCGTTACTTTATTTTCGAGTATTGTGCCTATGGTTACTATCAATAATGTTTGTGCCTTATACTTACTATTTCTGATGTACTACTTTTGATATACTTACATGTGCATATAATTGAGTTTCGATTTTATCGAGTATGTCTCGAATATCATTTTTTTTTCATTATTGTTGTTATTGCTATTCTTATATACTTATAGGTTGCCTTTGTAGTTGTTCCGGTCTTATACTTATTTAAACCTATACCTTTGTATGTTGTTCTTACATATATAAACCTTCAAATTTCGTTATCTGCCTATTTCAAATAAAGCATTATGTGTTAGTTTGCAATATAATTACTTTTGTTTATGTTTGTATAACTTATTGTTTATTTAAATTTCGAGGACGAAATTTTTGTAAGGGTGGTATGATGTAATACCCAGCTCTTTTTATACCCAATCTGTATTTTTGTCGCTTTATAATTTTATTCATTTTATTTTATAATTTTATTTATAAATTTACTTATCTCATTTATAATTTTACCTATCCTAAAACCTAACTAAATTTTCCCGAGCCCATCTATTTTTCCATTCTATATTTTCCTCAGCCCGCAGTTTAAAAGCCGTTCCCATTTCAATTTACTTCCCCAGTTTTTCCAACGGCCCGGCCTTCTTCGTTTCCCCGCAATTCTTTTAGTTATCCTCTAGCCCATCTCTTTATTTGTTTCATAAATTTCCCTTCAGCCGCAACCCAGCCCAGCCCTCTCTAAATACTTAACCTTTTTCCTTAATTTTCCCGGCCCACTCTCTTAGCTTTTTCATTTAAATTTTCCTTTTATTATTTTGGCCCACACTACCTCGCTCACTCCTCCTCCCCGCTTCCTCCACTGCTCGAGCGCCTTCCCCTGCACCCACTCACCCACACCCGAGCTCGACCTCCCCTGCACCCACTCACCCGCACACCGAGCCCCTGCGCTGACGATCAGTGAGCATCTCATCGTCGTCGTCGTAACCACCCCTCTCTGCTCTCTCTCTCACTCGACCCCTCTCCTTCACTCTCTTTCCCTCTGAGCTCTCTCTCTTTCCCTCACTGTCTCTCTCTCTCTCTCTCCTCACTCACTGTCCCTCTCTCTCCCTCTCTCTCACAGTTTCCCCTCCCTCTGTGATATCTCTCTCCCTCTCTCCTTCTAACACACCCTCTCTCTCTCTCTCACTTTGCAATCTCTCTCCATCGGCCTCGACAGCATCAGCGATCCCCAACTCCGATACCACTTGAGCTCGCAATAACCCTTCCTCAAGCTCGAGCCAAGCCCAAGCTTAGCCGAGACTCGTCGCGTGTTTGCTACACCGTGCCGGGACGTGTCACTACTGCCTTAGCTGCCGCGCCATCAGTTCACCGTCTCCAGGCAAGTATTTTACTTGCTTACATGCTATATACTCAAGTTACAGTATTTAATTACATAGATCCTGAAGTTACAATTTTAGATCAATTGTCTGCCATACCTGTTCGACGTGTGTTCCCAATGAAATTACTCACCTAATTTGACGGAACTCAATTGTATATTCTGACCCGTATGGCCGTGAATGTAGTGTGTGAATTTCGTTGGATAATGTGACTGTTAACGACCAAAATGACTACCCCCAAGTTTACTAGTAAAACTGGAATTTTCTTGTACCTGAAAACCGTTAAAATCTCCATAAATTATATACACACTAAAATGATGCGTTCGAGGGCTCAAATCGAAGACGACTCGATGAACTTTAACCCTATACCAGTTTCCAGACATTTCTGTATTTAAACTGTGATGATTTTCGGATCGGAGTGCGACTCTGGACTGCAGTCCAGAGCGACTCCAGTCTTTGCTTGCTGTTCCGTATTGGGTACCACAGGATTTCCTTAACTTGTAAGTTGCGGAACTCCACTGTTTATTATAGATAAATCTGTTAGCTAGACAACACAATTGATTTCATCCTGTTTCGTTACCGTTTGATATTTAATTTGTAATTTAGATGATCGGGACGCATAACAGTCCCAACAGAATCAGAACTGACATATTATTCTTAAACACTGTATAACTCCTGACGTGCAGATGAGACTGACAATCCGTCTGTTGCGTTGAAAACCTTACTGAAAACCCTAGAATTCATTCAACTGTAGCATCGCTAAAATCTGATCCCAACTGGGGTTAAAATGCGTTGCGAAATAGACATCTGATTCCGAAACCGGATTTCCAGCCGCGAGCGCTTAAAATGAAATGGTTATAATTAATGATTCTGGAACCCGATTGGCTTGAAACAAAATTCTATGGATGGATAACTGAACATACTAATTACTACATGTTTATCGTTTCGCTAAATTATATACGTATGTTTCATGATAAATCGTGCAAGTAATAGACTATTGTTTTTTATGACACCTTAATTGTGCTTCTTATACTGTTCATGCATCACATCATACCCATATCATTGTAGTGATAACCTAGTGACATCGTGCATTTACCCAGTGTTAGATTTTAGTGGTGATTGTGGCAAGTACGTCAACGTTCGTGTATCCGTGATTAAGTGAAAGTGATACGTACTTGTACACAATCAGTGACCCTATTCTTTATTGCATTGTCGACGTCTGTGGGATGCGTGTACGTGTGACTATAAGTGGTATGAGACACTTATGGAAGCGCCTGCACGGGTATCACAGATAAGGCATCCGACACTGCCATTTATCTTAGGTATTAGTCGGGACGTGCTTGATGGAGGTCCTGCCTCCAGTTCTCGCACAGACTTGTCACGGATCGATTAGTATTTAGGGTTGTGGTTAGCGTTTGATGTAGACCACGGGGTGTGGGGTAGTTTAAGTATGAGTTCAACAGAATCTCGGGAGTCCCATGCCGGCTTATATATTTAGGGAGTTATATGGAGATTTACAGGGTACGTGATATATACACCGTGATATTCTTGTTACATGTTGGGCCCGTGGTCCCTTGTCCTTGGGTTCTACCCTTGGGTGGAGGACACTCACGAGTGGTTGACTCTCACACTTGGACTGACGATAGGCTTAGTGACCTGTACAGTGAGACTTAGAGACTGATAGGGATACTGGCATTTTATTCATGATATACTATGTGGCATACGTGACATATCGTTATACTGATTTACTGTTCCGCTGCATTGATTACTGCACATCCATATTCATGTTGTCGTTGATTTACTGTTATTCATTTCCATTACCACTGTTAGAACTATCACTTGATTTTATATATATATTATTGCTATTGTGTCGCTCTGACGACCTGAGTATGCATGCTCAGTGTGAGGAGAAGATTTAGCTTGGATCAGAACTAGACGTGCTTCACAGACTTCTTGACTTGCTACTCCGAGTTACTTTCGTTTGTTCCACTTCAGGTCAGATTATATTATTGTATCTTTCAGTTACTGCACATCTCATTACCTGTGCATCGTTTACTGTTTACTATGATAAACTAGAAGCCGAAGTGTGACTACGGCAGGACATTTCCTTGACCGTAGGAGCATGGCTGGCCTTGTCTACCCCTCGTATTCCGTATTTTGGGAAGCGGGGCGTGACAACTGACCAAAACCATGATATCAGTAAACAGATTGTAACTGCATAATCAGGTAAATGGAATAACGGAATAATGGATATATATCCATGGTTTAGTTCAGTCAAGTTGTATAGATTGTTAACTAGATTCTGAGATTCATGTGTTCATATTGAGTTGGAATATTAAAGGATGTAGATTGACTTGAATCATATTCAAGTCAGAAATAATCAGATTCAAACCCGAGTCAGACCAAAAGAAATGTAAGTCGAAGTTCTATATTTGTTAGGGTCCTTATTGTAATTTATAAAACTTGAGGGGGGATTATGTAAAAATACCTTTGTATAGTTTTCAAGATACACCTCAAGTATTTATTATTCGTCTTTATAGTTATAATGAGTGTGATTTTATTTTGTCTTATTTCTAGTGAAAATATCCTAATTACATAAATAAAGGTATTAATTTGTAATATTGATTTATTTGAAATTCATGGTATTTTAATGTAAAAATCTAGTCTTGTGATTTTTAGAAAAAGATGGAAACTTTATCTTATAATAAAATAGGTGTTTAAATGATAAATATACATATGTTTATACAAGAATAATTTTTAATAAATATTTTATTTTCCAAAAATCTCATTTTTCTTAAATGTCGTATTTTAAACCTTACGAGACCGAATGCTCCTTGCGGAGGTCTGAATCTCGCACTACTAAGCCCGAGGGTGTACGATAATCCGTACTATCCCTATCGAGTTCCCCAAAGGTTGGTTGTAGTGGCGCTTTGCAAAGATTTATAAATACTAATCATTTAGAAAACGGTTTTATAAAGATAAGGTGTTTATTTGTAAAAGGTGTAAATTTTTGTATTTTAGATTTTAGGGTTTTCTAAGCCGACTAGCCTATTTCTAAATGGTCTAAACGACAAGTCGTTAGAACCTTCAAATCGCCTCTTCACCGCCAATTATGGCCAGGTAAGTACAAATGAGAAAAGGAGGGATCCGCTCACGAATCGTGAGACGAGCCTTTTAAAGTTACCTTTTCTCACTTGCCTAGCCTAGACACCACAAAGTCAGATTTAGATAAACGATCGATGTCCACGACATATCGTATTTTCCTTTTAAAAGATATTGTTTTAAAATTGTATATAACTTAGAACTTTTAGAAAAAGGTTTTATTAAGAAAATGGTATTTTAATGTAAAATCTTGTTTTATCCTATTCTAAGTTTTCAAGGTAGCGTGTTATGATTACATATGAGTGTGTGTGGAGGTAGGTCATTACCTCGTGATCTAGTTTAAGGTATAGCAATGTTAAAGGGTTAAATGTGATAAACTAAACATGGTGGTGTTTAAGTGAAAGAATACGATATATTGCAAAAGCTATCATTTCATGTGTGAAAACTTGTTCAAATTAATTTTTAAGTGATTAGTAGTCAACATGAAGATGTTTAAGTATTATGAAATTAGTGATAAGTGAGATTTGATAGAAAACCGAATCGAAAATCGGTTTGTTCCGATTTCCGTCGGGTTTATAAGTTCGTATTTTAATGAAAGAAAAGAAAGGTAGAAAAGGGGGACTTACGGGTTTGGACAACGCTAGAGAGTGAGAGGGAGATAGTGGGTTTGCCGGTGCGTCGAATCATCGTTGAGAGGTCCTAGCACGGTCGCCGGGATTCCGCCGTCGATTTCGTCAGCGCTTCGCCTTTCGCTCATTTTCTAACGTACCAAGTTCTCTTGAGATTTTGAGAGAGTGGACTTAGAGATTTACGATGAGAGGGTAGAGGGTAGGGGTGTTTATATAGGGTTAGGCTAGGGTTAGGGTTTTCAATAAAAAAATATATAAAATATATAAAAATCATTAAAAAATCATTAAATCTAGGAGTAAAAGGGATTTATTGAGCAATTGATAACCGATCCAAAAATTTAAAGTGTGCATGTAAGAAGACCAGGTCAACACGGAATTTTTCTGTGTTGACGACTCGGCCGTCCGGCGTCGCCGGCCCGAGTCGGGGTGTCGTTGGGTGGGGGGTCTCTTGGGGGGATTTATGGTATATTTATTTTTTTATGTTCAGTTCAAGTTTTGTGAGTTATGGCGTTTTGACTGTTGACTTTCCAAAAAATTTAAAACAAAATAAATATAAAAATAATGTGGGGCATGGGATTTGAACTCTGGTGGCTTGGTTCAGCAGTACAAGGTATTACCAATGAGCCACAAGCTCTTTCTTGTAATTATTGTGGAAAAATAACTACTTAAAGTGGTAACAGCAACATTAAATACCCCAAGTATTACTTTAATTTTAAAACAATTTTATGTACACTAAAAATGGAGTTATTTAAAAACAAAATAATTACTTATATATATTGTGCTCAGGTTAAAATACTCCTTTATGGATTTAAAAAAAAATTGTATAGAAAAGTGTATAGGAAAATTATGGTTGTTACATAAGTGATGGTCATTACGCAGTTCGAGCTTCGAGAATAGTGCGGACCCAGCGCGGGATTCAACTCGCGTGACGAGAATGCAGCGGTCTAGAATTCAAAAAAGAATTATCACCTTTCCGCTTTCAATAAGAATGTTGTCACTTTTTGTAAATATTTTCTTTTCGTTTGAGATCTTGTATCCGTTGAACTTTTAGTTGAATGTAATAAAATTCTGAGTTGCGATGTGTGTATCGTCTCCTTCCCACTCACTTTACTTATACTATTCATTGCATCAGCATTCTAAACTTTAATTTTTCAGTCCTTGCCTACAGCATATCCTCCCTGTGCTACCGTATCCTTAGTTACCTTCTTAATGTGTCCCACTGTCTAATCACGACTCTCTCTTTTCAGGTCATGGCCCACCTTGGAGAAGCGCCGCTTCTAGATGAGGACGCACGGTCGTGCGTTTCCTCGGACTACATGCTGGTAAGATCTGATGACGAGATCAACGGCCCACATGTTATTTTCGGAAACAGCGATTCCGAGGGTGAGGGGTTCGCAGCCCCAGAAATCAACATAATCAGCGACTCTGACGACGATGAGGAGGACCCCGAAGAGAACCTGATAGAGGAAGATCCCGAAGAGAACCCGACAGAGGAAGATCCCGAGGAGGACCCGATAGAAGGAAATCCCGTGGAAGGAAATCCCTGTTAGTGTATATGCCCTAGAGGCCATTACTGTATCATACTAGTATGTATATTACTTGATGGAAGCTTGGGATATTCACAGTTGTACAGACAATCTTGCTCAATATAGTAGTATGCTACTTGGTTTGTCTCTGCTTTAATGTGTACATGTGTGTTTATTTATTATATCACCTATACGCATTAGTAGAGCCCTTAGGATCTTTGCTTGATTACCGGCGTTGTGATGGCGATCACACTCGTGGGGGCTGGGTAATCTACAAGCACATCCTTATACACGTCCCTAGTCGTGGGAGTACCGAGATAGGGCATCGATACTCCGGAGTAGACTAGCGTATGCGCTTCTCATCCCAGCACGGGAGACGGTCTGTCCCACAGCCGTCGGTACGTCGTACTTGAGGTAGTATGCGGGTGCTCGTTAGGTTACGAGTACACTGGACAGGACTCGTCGGGAACTGATGGTTGGTATTATACCTATCGTCAGTTATCAGTTCCCAGGTGACATGAGTACAGCTTAGTCCGCTGACTTGACACTGTCACTTCGCCTCGAGTGTGTTCCCACTGTTCTTTGATTACTACCCTACCACGGCTCTACTGAGTCGTGCAAACAGGTAGTAGTTGGGAGCAGTCCCGAAGCACTTGGAGGCAGTGACGGTTAGACAGGATTCGTTTCTCCCGGTATTGGGGGTTGACATCGCGCTGTGTCTAGGAGAGCCATTACACGAGTAGTCCCTGGCCAGGGCAAGCGAGATATACTGGTAGGTTCCAGTGTTATCTCAGGGTGTTCTGGGCTTCACTCCGACACGACTTGTACCGCTATTAGGGGTCTGACGCTTGCCGCCCCCCTAGGCCCGCCATGCGATGTATCAGACGAACAGACCGGACTGTACGGAGACTGTCACATTCAGACTCAGTAGGAGTACCGATGGGGTTTCACCTCGTCAGCCTTCTTGTCGACATCTACCTGGGGACCGTTACGCACAGCTAGTGCCGCTTGCGGTCTGTGGTTAAACCCACTGCCAGCGTAGTGTCGAGTCTTTAGAGTCCCACACAGAGGGTATTCGCCTATGGGCAAAACAGAGTAGAGGTCGCATGGTTTTGCGACAGGGTTCGTTCTCATCCGCGCACTTATGCACGTTTGGAGTCCGGACAGATATTACCAGCGGGCTCTGGTTTGAGCCGGATACTGGTATAGTATTTGGGGTTGCTTTTATCTCTCAGTGTTCATGTTCCTCGGAACAAGAATGCAGGTGTGTATGCACAGTTATTTGAGGAGGAGGAAGATGATTTCCATTAGGGTTTCGGAACGGGTGCGTATGCACAGTTGACAGTCGTCTTTTTCCAAACCCTAATGGATTTGTATTATATCATTTAATAATATATAATAAAATGAAATTGTGTCATGGTTAGTTTTTGTTGACTTGTTGACCATGGTTGACTTGTTGACCATGGTTGAACATTTGACTACCATCATTACAAATGCAAGATGCCTTTTCATTCTTGCTTTATTCATTTAATGCTTGTAATGATATTAGTCATTCTAAACTATCCATCAAACCTTTTTCATTTTGATTATTGTTATTATTTGATTAAACCTTTTTCATTTTGATATGGTTGCAAAAGGAAAAAGGTGAGCTCATTCTATCATTCTCACTCTCTCTCTTCACTTCATCTTCTTCTTCCTCTAGTCAAGAGAAACCTTCTCATGAGTTGAGAATCCTTCTCTTGAAAAACAAAAGCAAACCCTAGACACTCTCTACTCACTCTAGGATCAAGGGTCTAGCAAGCCGGCGATTCTAGTTTCACTTCAAGTACGAGAAAGAGCCCAAAGGTCGAGCCTTCGAGGTGGATCCATCTTCGACGGGAGAAGGCGACAAAGGAGAACCATCAACCTCTACAAAGTTTGAAGACGAAGGAGTTCAAGTCTAGGTATAACCATCTTCATCCGAGTAGCTAAACTTCTTTAGCTAGGTTGCTAGTTTTAGTTTAGACAACGATCCCGGCTTTTACGGTCCATGTTACAAAGTTTAGAAAAAATTTTGATTTACCGTTTCCGCAACCCCGTAAGTACCGGGAGAGGTAACGTGGACCTAACAGTGGTATCAGAGCCTAACTAAACTTAAACTAGCTTGGTAGTGAAGTGTAACGAAGTTCAGAACCGTAAAAAAACCCAAAAACCATATTTTTCAAAACCTGAGTTTCTGTTGAAATTTTTTTGGCTCGAAATGAAAAACTTTATATTTGTAAATTCATCTCAGGGTTTTTTAAAAACACCCATGAAAAACGACACAGAGATTCATCCAAACCGCCGCCCTTCCGCCGCACGAGGTAGGCTCGTGCCGCGGAAGCGCCGCGGTTTGATGTCCTCTCTGCATCGTTTTTCGTGCAGTGTCTTTATGTGTTGATTTTGGGATTTTTAGGATATATATTATATGCCCAGATTTTCCAGAACTAAAATTTACTTTTGGGGGCCTATAATTCCGTATTTTTCCGAACTTCACTGCACTTTGACTATGATGGTTATATCTGTGATGTTTGCATGTATTGAACGTCGACTAATCGCTATAAGACGATTAGTCGGGGTTATACATGATCTGTAATGTGCTGGAATGTGTATATGAAAGTGTTGGACTGTCGCGGGTGAATAGCCGGGGTGGATGTGAGATGAGCTTTTGTTTTTTCTTTCATTCATTGTAAATGTAAATTGATGTAATAATATTATTTGTTTGGCCGCACAACCGGGTCGGGGTTGTAGCTGTCATTGTATAATTCTTTTACTGTTTTTGCTCCTAGGATAGACCCATGGAGGGGTGCACGAACTACCGGGTATGCCGAAGTGTCGAGTGGCCTACTCATGGAGATGAGGGAGGTTGCTACGCTTCGGATACTTGGCGGGTAGTTTGCCGCACCCGTAGGGGTCTTGGGTGGGGTATTTGGTTATTCACCGCGACCGTGTTATCCGCTTTTCGTTTCAGGCTCGAAAGGATTGCGGATTGCTAGTATATCCAATGCATTCATCTGTGATCTGTAATGTCTACTATTGCTATATCTATAACTATTTAGGCGTTGCTTATGTTTTACAGACGCGCTAGCCCAGCCCCCGCTCTATCGTTAGTTAAGTAACCTAACGGGTAATGACGGGGCCCCGTGGCGAATGCGAATGGCATAAGCGTACGTCATATTTTGGTTGTTTTCTGCAATGGTAGGATTAAAATGATGGGACGCATTAAAAGAACTAATGCAAGAAAATAAACCTAAAAGACGTTGTTGGAACAATTTTTCAAAAAAAGCTGTTATTGCAAGGACGTTCATTTTTGTTTTGCATAGCGGTATTCGGTTGTGAATGCCCAGCACCTCAGTCGACGAGGCAAGGGCCGAGATCCCTTCATCGGGAGTGACCCCTTGGACAAAAGTTTGCGTCAGGGTAATAACTTCATTATAGTCGATTATTCTTGCTTTGCATCGAGGTATTCATTTGGAATACCCTGCACCTCATTCGACGAGGAAAGAGCCGAGATCCCTTCACAGGGAGTGACCTCTTTAGCAAAAAGTTTTCGCCACTATATTTTCAAAAAGGGTGCAATCATGTTCCTTCAACGATATCAAGTTCAATACGTTAACGGGTTTTTCGCCAAAAACCCAGCCGTAGCCCTCCGTCATTTCGGATTAATGTTAGTTAGTATTCGTGCTGCGTTTGTTGACCTAGTCAAGGCGTAGTGAACTGTAGCTAAATAATATTTTTCTGTGGATTGCAAAAATGATTGGTTAGGACAGTCGTGCGGCCTTGTTGACCTAGTCAAGGGCACGTACGGGTGGGTCTAATGCAATCAGGATTATGACGGGTAGAACTTGTCTAACAGTTTGTGGCTTGTTGACCTAGTCAAGGTCATGAACAGTTAGGGGCAAAAACCACATCGGGAGTTTCAAAAGAACTGAAACTTGCAGATTTAGCATACCTTCTGGAGTGTGGTGACTAGAGTGGATTCCATCTAGGTTATCACACAATGACAGTTGGATCCCGATCCCACTGATGAGTTGGTTTACTCTCGGGAGATTATTTCACTTAACGATCAATGCTATAAACCTAGTAGGTGACTAGAAAGGTGTTAGCGGGGTTACGCCCCCAGGGAAAAGAGGTTCTTTAATTAAGGAACTTCGCGAAAGCGTTGGAAAACCTCCCTCGAAGTACCGACACTAGCCTGGCTGAAAAGTTAAGCAAGTATTGTGACGTGAATTAAAACCCGGCTAGTTCTTCTTTTAAAAGGTTTTAAGAAGAATTTGAGGAAACAGTGGGAGACATCCTGGTTAGATAAATTAATAAACCAATCTAATCTTGCAAGAGCATACGCTGAGTGTTTCTTTTCTCTCTCTCCAGGCAGCAACCTTTTCACGCCCTAATCAAGATAATAAAATGTATCGCTTGACCGAACCGAATTCTTATTCGGGACTGGGGAAAGATGGTTCAGCTCTAACTCGTGACAACAGTCATGAGTATGAGAATGGGAAAGAGGAAAGTATGGATTTCCAGGATACCCAGTTGAAGAAGAAGCATGGTTTTGCATCCACTTCAGGTGTTCTTGTAATTGAGAACTGTTTTACGGTCAGCCCTACCTCCTGGGTACTTGATACCGGATCAGGATCTCATATCTGTAATTTATTACAAGGACTGAGAAAAAGTAGGAAAGTTGCACCGGGTGATATGTCGCTCAGAGTAGCGAACGGAGCACAAGTTAATGCGGCAGCCGTCGGTGAATATCACCTAGTATTGCCGAATGGCAAGACTATGATTTTGAACGATTGCTACTATGTACCCTCCATGGTTTGCAACATCATATCAGTTTCTTTACTTGATAAAGATAGATATAAGTTTGTTCTTGAAAAGAATATCATGAACATTTACCTTGATGAGGTGATGGTTGCAGAGGGTACACTGTTTAATGGTATCTACGTTCTAAATCAGAATACAGTTCTCAATATACAAAACACACGCAAGAGGAAGAATTCAGATACGAATGAATCCTACTTGTGGCATTGTAGACTTGGTCATATCGGAGAGAAAAGACTGAGTAAGTTACATAAAGATGGACTCTTGAATGCGTTCGAGTTTTCATCTTATGGAACTTGTCAGTCTTGTCTCAAAGGGAAGATGACCAAATCTCCGTTCACCGGACATGGAGAAAGAGCAACCGAGCTCTTGGGGCTCGTACATAGTGATGTATGCGGTCCGATGTCTATACATGCAAGGGGTGGGTTCTCGTACTTCATCACATTCACTGACGATCTCTCTAGGTTCGGATATGTGTATCTGATGAAACACAAATCTGAAGCTTTTGAGAAATTCAAGGAATTCAGAAACGAAGTAGAGAACCAGACAGGCAAAAGTATCAAGATCCTCCGGTCTGACAGGGGGGGGAGTACTTAAGCACGGAATTCCTAGATTACTTAAAAGAGAATGGTATTCTCTCTCAGCTTACTCCTCCTTATACACCACAGCACAACGGTGTTTCGGAGCGGAGGAATCGTACCCTACTGGATATGGTTCGCTCCATGATGAGTAATGCCGAGTTGCCTCTTTCATTTTGGGGACATGCGCTATTGACAGCAGCATACCTATTGAATGATGTTCCGTCTAAATCAGTGCCTAAGACTCCGTTCGAGATATGGAATGGAAAGATGCCATATCTTAAAAGATCTAAGATATGGGGTTGTCCGGCTTATGTCAAAACGCATAAACCGGATAAACTAGAGGCACGGTCAGTTTTATGTAAGTTTGTGGGATATCCAAAGAATGGTTATGGATATCTATTCTACCACACCGAGGAACAGAAGGTGTTTGTTGCTCAGCATGCCGTTTTCTTAGAAACGGAGTTTCTTGCAAAAGAAATTAGTGGGAGCACGGTAGATTTGGAAGAAATTCAGCGACCACAAACTGAAACTGAGAATTTGACAGAACCTCAGGATTCAATAAACCCAGACGAACCTCAGCCACTCCGCAGATCTGGTAGGATTTCTCATCCGCCCGAGAGATACTACGGTTTTCTCATTGACGGGGATCGAGAGGATTGCATCTTGGAAGAAGATGACCCTACCAGTTTCAGGCAGGCCATTATCAGTAGGGACTCTGATAAATGGCAGGAAGCAATGCAATCTGAAATGGAGTCCATGTACGCCAATAAAGTGTGGACCTTGGATATTGCTCCACCTGGGGTAAAACCCGTTGGATGCAAATGGATCTACAAAAGGAAACTTGGTGTAGATGGGCAGGTGGAAACCTATAAAGCTAGACTCGTTGCAAAAGGTTTTCGTCAAAGACCTGGTTTGGACTATGACGAGACTTTTTCTCCGGTGGCTATGCTCAAATCCATTCGGATCCTACTTGCCATTGCTGCCTTCCATGACTATGAAATCTGGCAGATGGATGTTGAGACGGCTTTCCTAAACGGTTGTTTGGAAGAGTGCGTTTACATGGATCAACCAGAAGGTTTCGTAGACAGTGGGAGCAGCGGAAAGGTGTGCAAGTTGCTTAAATCCATTTATGGATTAAAGCAGGCATCGCGGAGCTGGAACATCTGTTTTGATGAGGCAATCAAGGAATTTGATTTCATCAAGAACGAAGATGAACCCTGTGTTTATAAGAAGATTGTAGGACGAACTGTCGTGTTCCTAGTCTTGTACGTGGACGACATTCTTTTGATAGGAAATGATATTCCTATGCTACAGTCGGTCAAGCTGTTTTTGTCACAAAGGTTCTCCATGAAGGACCTGGGTGATGCCTCGTACATTCTGGGGATCAAGATCTATAGAGATAGATCCAAGAAACTGTTGGGACTTTCGCAGTCCAGGTACATAGAGACCGTACTAAAGAGATTTAGTATGGAGGGTTCCAAGCGCGGTAACATACCCGCATTGCACGGAATTACCCTCTCCAAGAAGATGTCTCCTAAGACTGACGAGGAGAGGGTTCGCATGAGCACTATACCCTACGCTTCGGCGGTAGGATCTATAATGTATGCGATGCTATGTACAAGACCAGATGTAGCTTACGCGTTGAGCGCGGTGAGCCGGTATCAGTCAGACCCAGGGGAGGACCACTGGACAGCAGTGAAGAACATTCTCAAGTACCTGAGAAGGACTAAGGAGATGTTCCTGGTTTACGGTAATGGAGACCTCAGGGTCGAGTCCTTTACCGATTCAAGCTTCCAGAGTGACAAAGATGACAGCAAGTCTGTCTCGGGTTTTGTGTTTACCCTCAACGGAGGGGCGGTATGTTGGAGGAGTTCCAAGCAGGATACCGTCGCAGACTCGACGATGGAGGCTGAATACATTGCTGCAAGCGATGCCGCAAAAGAGGCGGTCTGGATAAAGAAGTTCATTAGTGAACTTCAGGTGGTTCCGTCCATTGTTGACCCAATACCTCTGTATTGCGATAACAATGGGGCTATAGCTTTAGCGAAGGAACCAAGGTCCCATCAGAAATCCAGGCACATCTTAAGGCGGTATCACCTGATCAGGGAGATCATTGATCGACAGGAGATCGAGGTGCGGAGAGTGGACACAAAGGACAACACTGCGGACCCATTCACAAAGGCTTTACCCCAGACTCAGTTCGAGCGGCTAATCGAGATGATAGGTCTTCGATACGCCAGTACATGGCCTTAGTGCAAGTGGGAGATTGTTAGTGTATATGCCCTAGAGGCCATTACTGTATCATACTAGTATGTATATTACTTGATGGAAGCTTGGGATATTCACAGTTGTACAGACAATCTTGCTCAATATAGTAGTATGCTACTTGGTTTGTCTCTGCTTTAATGTGTACATGTGTGTTTATTTATTATATCACCTATACGCTTTAGTAGAGCCCTTAGGATCTTTGCTTGATTACCGGCATTGTGATGGCGATCACACTCGTGGGGGCTGGGTAATCTACAAGCACATCCTTATACACGTCCCTAGTCGTGGGAGTACCGAGATAGGGCATCGATACTCCGGAGTAGACTAGCGTATGCGCTTCTCATCCCAGCACGGGAGACGGTCTGTCCCACAGCCGTCGGTACGTCGTACTTGAGGTAGTATGCGGGTGCTCGTTAGGTTACGAGTACACTGGACAGGACTCGTCGGGAACTGATGGTTGGTATTATACCTATCGTCAGTTATCAGTTCCCAGGTGACATGAGTACAGCTTAGTCCGCTGACTTGACACTGTCACTTCGCCTCGAGTGTGTTCCCACTGTTCTTTGATTACTACCCTACCACGGCTCTACTGAGTCGTGCAAACAGGTAGTAGTTGGGAGCAGTCCCGAAGCACTTGGAGGCAGTGACGGTTAGACAGGATTCGTCTCTCCCGGTATTGGGGGTTGACATCGCGCTGTGTCTAGGAGAGCCATTACACGAGTAGTCCCTGGCCAGGGCAAGCGAGATATACTGGTAGGTTCCAGTGTTATCTCAGGGTGTTCTGGGCTTCACTCCGACACGACTTGTACCGCTATTAGGGGTCTGACGCTTGCCGCCCCCCTAGGCCCGCCATGCGATGTATCAGACGAACAGACCGGACTGTACGGAGACTGTCACATTCAGACTCAGTAGGAGTACCGATGGGGTTTCACCTCGTCAGCCTTCTTGTCGACATCTACCTGGGGACCGTTACGCACAGCTAGTGCCGCTTGCGGTCTGTGGTTAAACCCACTGCCAGCGTAGTGTCGAGTCTTTAGAGTCCCACACGGAGGGTATTCGCCTATGGGCAAAACAGAGTAGAGGTCGCATGGTTTTGCGACAGGGTTCGTTCTCATCCGCGCACTTATGCACGTTTGGAGTCCGGACAGATATTACCAGCGGGCTCTGGTTTGAGCCGGATACTGGTATAGTATTTGGGGTTGCTTTTATCTCTCAGTGTTCATGTTCCTCGGAACAAGAATGCAGGTGTGTATGCACAGTTATTTGAGGAGGAGGAAGATGATTTCCATTAGGGTTTCGGAACGGGTGCGTATGCACAGTTGACAGTCGTCTTTTTCCAAACCCTAATGGATTTGTATTATATCATTTAATAATATATAATAAAATGAAATTGTGTCATGGTTAGTTTTTGTTGACTTGTTGACCATGGTTGACTTGTTGACCATGGTTGAACATTTGACTACCATCATTACAAATGCAAGATGCCTTTTCATTCTTGCTTTATTCATTTAATGCTTGTAATGATATTAGTCATTCTAAACTATCCATCAAACCTTTTTCATTTTGATTATTGTTATTATTTGATTAAACCTTTTTCATTTTGATATGGTTGCAAAAGGAAAAAGGTGAGCTCATTCTATCATTCTCACTCTCTCTCTTCACTTCATCTTCTTCTTCCTCTAGTCAAGAGAAACCTTCTCATGAGTTGAGAATCCTTCTCTTGAAAAACAAAAGCAAACCCTAGACACTCTCTACTCACTCTAGGATCAAGGGTCTAGCAAGCCGGCGATTCTAGTTTCACTTCAAGTACGAGAAAGAGCCCAAAGGTCGAGCCTTCGAGGTGGATCCATCTTCGACGGGAGAAGGCGACAAAGGAGAACCATCAACCTCTACAAAGTTTGAAGACGAAGGAGTTCAAGTCTAGGTATAACCATCTTCATCCGAGTAGCTAAACTTCTTTAGCTAGGTTGCTAGTTTTAGTTTAGACAACGATCCCGGCTTTTACGGTCCATGTTACAAAGTTTAGAAAAAATTTTGATTTACCGTTTCCGCAACCCCGTAAGTACCGGGAGAGGTAACGTGGACCTAACAGTGGTATCAGAGCCTAACTAAACTTAAACTAGCTTGGTAGTGAAGTGTAACGAAGTTCAGAACCGTAAAAAAACCCAAAAACCATATTTTTCAAAACCTGAGTTTCTGTTGAAATTTTTTTGGCTCGAAATGAAAAACTTTATATTTGTAAATTCATCTCAGGGTTTTTTAAAAACACCCATGAAAAACGACACAGAGATTCATCCAAACCGCCGCCCTTCCGCCGCACGAGGTAGGCTCGTGCCGCGGAAGCGCCGCGGTTTGATGTCCTCTCTGCATCGTTTTTCGTGCAGTGTCTTTATGTGTTGATTTTGGGATTTTTAGGATATATATTATATGCCCAGATTTTCCAGAACTAAAATTTACTTTTGGGGGCCTATAATTCCGTATTTTTCCGAACTTCACTGCACTTTGACTATGATGGTTATATCTGTGATGTTTGCATGTATTGAACGTCGACTAATCGCTATAAGACGATTAGTCGGGGTTATACATGATCTGTAATGTGCTGGAATGTGTATATGAAAGTGTTGGACTGTCGCGGGTGAATAGCCGGGGTGGATGTGAGATGAGCTTTTGTTTTTTCTTTCATTCATTGTAAATGTAAATTGATGTAATAATATTATTTGTTTGGCCGCACAACCGGGTCGGGGTTGTAGCTGTCATTGTATAATTCTTTTACTGTTTTTGCTCCTAGGATAGACCCATGGAGGGGTGCACGAACTACCGGGTATGCCGAAGTGTCGAGTGGCCTACTCATGGAGATGAGGGAGGTTGCTACGCTTCGGGTACTTGGCGGGTAGTTTGCCGCACCCGTAGGGGTCTTGGGTGGGGTATTTGGTTATTCACCGCGACCGTGTTATCCGCTTTTCGTTTCAGGCTCGAAAGGATTGCGGATTGCTAGTATATCCAATGCATTCATCTGTGATCTGTAATGTCTACTATTGCTATATCTATAACTATTTAGGCGTTGCTTATGTTTTACAGACGCGCTAGCCCAGCCCCCGCTCTGTCGTTAGTTAAGTAACCTAACGGGTAATGACGGGGCCCCGTGGCGAATGCGAATGGCATAAGCGTACGTCATATTTTGGTTGTTTTCTGCAATGGTAGGATTAAAATGATGGGACGCATTAAAAGAACTAATGCAAGAAAATAAACCTAAAAGACGTTGTTGGAACAATTTTTCAAAAAAAGCTGTTATTGCAAGGACGTTCATTTTTGTTTTGCATAGCGGTATTCGGTTGTGAATGCCCAGCACCTCAGTCGACGAGGCAAGGGCCGAGATCCCTTCATCGGGAGTGACCCCTTGGACAAAAGTTTGCGTCAGGGTAATAACTTCATTATAGTCGATTATTCTTGCTTTGCATCGAGGTATTCATTTGGAATACCCTGCACCTCATTCGACGAGGAAAGAGCCGAGATCCCTTCACAGGGAGTGACCTCTTTAGCAAAAAGTTTTCGCCACTATATTTTCAAAAAGGGTGCAATCATGTTCCTTCAACGATATCAAGTTCAATACGTTAACGGGTTTTTCGCCAAAAACCCAGCCGTAGCCCTCCGTCATTTCGGATTAATGTTAGTTAGTATTCGTGCTGCGTTTGTTGACCTAGTCAAGGCGTAGTGAACTGTAGCTAAATAATATTTTTCTGTGGATTGCAAAAATGATTGGTTAGGACAGTCGTGCGGCCTTGTTGACCTAGTCAAGGGCACGTACGGGTGGGTCTAATGCAATCAGGATTATGACGGGTAGAACTTGTCTAACAGTTTGTGGCTTGTTGACCTAGTCAAGGTCATGAACAGTTAGGGGCAAAAACCACATCGGGAGTTTCAAAAGAACTGAAACTTGCAGATTTAGCATACCTTCTGGAGTGTGGTGACTAGAGTGGATTCCATCTAGGTTATCACACAATGACAGTTGGATCCCGATCCCACTGATGAGTTGGTTTACTCTCGGGAGATTATTTCACTTAACGATCAATGCTATAAACCTAGTAGGTGACTAGAAAGGTGTTAGCGGGGTTACGCCCCCAGGGAAAAGAGGTTCTTTAATTAAGGAACTTCGCGAAAGCGTTGGAAAACCTCCCTCGAAGTACCGACACTATCCTGGCTGAAAAGTTAAGCAAGTATTGTGACGTGAATTAAAACCCGGCTAGTTCTTCTTTTAAAAGGTTTTAAGAAGAATTTGAGGAAACAGTGGGAGACATCCTGGTTAGATAAATTAATAAACCAATCTAATCTTGCAAGAGCATACGCTGAGTGTTTCTTTTCTCTCTCTCCAGGCAGCAACCTTTTCACGCCCTAATCAAGATAATAAAATGTATCGCTTGACCGAACCGAATTCTTATTCGGGACTGGGGAAAGATGGTTCAGCTCTAACTCGTGACAACAGTCATGAGTATGAGAATGGGAAAGAGGAAAGTATGGATTTCCAGGATACCCAGTTGAAGAAGAAGCATGGTTTTGCATCCACTTCAGGTGTTCTTGTAATTGAGAACTGTTTTACGGTCAGCCCTACCTCCTGGGTACTTGATACCGGATCAGGATCTCATATCTGTAATTTATTACAAGGACTGAGAAAAAGTAGGAAAGTTGCACCGGGTGATATGTCGCTCAGAGTAGCGAACGGAGCACAAGTTAATGCGGCAGCCGTCGGTGAATATCACCTAGTATTGCCGAATGGCAAGACTATGATTTTGAACGATTGCTACTATGTACCCTCCATGGTTTGCAACATCATATCAGTTTCTTTACTTGATAAAGATAGATATAAGTTTGTTCTTGAAAAGAATATCATGAACATTTACCTTGATGAGGTGATGGTTGCAGAGGGTACACTGTTTAATGGTATCTACGTTCTAAATCAGAATACAGTTCTCAATATACAAAACACACGCAAGAGGAAGAATTCAGATACGAATGAATCCTACTTGTGGCATTGTAGACTTGGTCATATCGGAGAGAAAAGACTGAGTAAGTTACATAAAGATGGACTCTTGAATGCGTTCGAGTTTTCATCTTATGGAACTTGTCAGTCTTGTCTCAAAGGGAAGATGACCAAATCTCCGTTCACCGGACATGGAGAAAGAGCAACCGAGCTCTTGGGGCTCGTACATAGTGATGTATGTGGTCCGATGTCTATACATGCAAGGGGTGGGTTCTCGTACTTCATCACATTCACTGACGATCTCTCTAGGTTCGGATATGTGTATCTGATGAAACACAAATCTGAAGCTTTTGAGAAATTCAAGGAATTCAGAAACGAAGTAGAGAACCAGACAGGCAAAAGTATCAAGATCCTCCGGTCTGACAGGGGGGGGAGTACTTAAGCACGGAATTCCTAGATTACTTAAAAGAGAATGGTATTCTCTCTCAGCTTACTCCTCCTTATACACCACAGCACAACGGTGTTTCGGAGCGGAGGAATCGTACCCTACTGGATATGGTTCGCTCCATGATGAGTAATGCCGAGTTGCCTCTTTCATTTTGGGGACATGCGCTATTGACAGCAGCATACCTATTGAATGATGTTCCGTCTAAATCAGTGCCTAAGACTCCGTTCGAGATATGGAATGGAAAGATGCCATATCTTAAAAGATCTAAGATATGGGGTTGTCCGGCTTATGTCAAAACGCATAAACCGGATAAACTAGAGGCACGGTCAGTTTTATGTAAGTTTGTGGGATATCCAAAGAATGGTTATGGATATCTATTCTACCACACCGAGGAACAGAAGGTGTTTGTTGCTCAGCATGCCGTTTTCTTAGAAACGGAGTTTCTTGCAAAAGAAATTAGTGGGAGCACGGTAGATTTGGAAGAAATTCAGCGACCACAAACTGAAACTGAGAATTTGACAGAACCTCAGGATTCAATAAACCCAGACGAACCTCAGCCACTCCGCAGATCTGGTAGGATTTCTCATCCGCCCGAGAGATACTACGGTTTTCTCATTGACGGGGATCGAGAGGATTGCATCTTGGAAGAAGATGACCCTACCAGTTTCAGGCAGGCCATTATCAGTAGGGACTCTGATAAATGGCAGGAAGCAATGCAATCTGAAATGGAGTCCATGTACGCCAATAAAGTGTGGACCTTGGATATTGCTCCACCTGGGGTAAAACCCGTTGGATGCAAATGGATCTACAAAAGGAAACTTGGTGTAGATGGGCAGGTGGAAACCTATAAAGCTAGACTCGTTGCAAAAGGTTTTCGTCAAAGACCTGGTTTGGACTATGACGAGACTTTTTCTCCGGTGGCTATGCTCAAATCCATTCGGATCCTACTTGCCATTGCTGCCTTCCATGACTATGAAATCTGGCAGATGGATGTTGAGACGGCTTTCCTAAACGGTTGTTTGGAAGAGTGCGTTTACATGGATCAACCAGAAGGTTTCGTAGACAGTGGGAGCAGCGGAAAGGTGTGCAAGTTGCTTAAATCCATTTATGGATTAAAGCAGGCATCGCGGAGCTGGAACATCTGTTTTGATGAGGCAATCAAGGAATTTGATTTCATCAAGAACGAAGATGAACCCTGTGTTTATAAGAAGATTGTAGGACGAACTGTCGTGTTCCTAGTCTTGTACGTGGACGACATTCTTTTGATAGGAAATGATATTCCTATGCTACAGTCGGTCAAGCTGTTTTTGTCACAAAGGTTCTCCATGAAGGACCTGGGTGATGCCTCGTACATTCTGGGGATCAAGATCTATAGAGATAGATCCAAGAAACTGTTGGGACTTTCGCAGTCCAGGTACATAGAGACCGTACTAAAGAGATTTAGTATGGAGGGTTCCAAGCGCGGTAACATACCCGCATTGCACGGAATTACCCTCTCCAAGAAGATGTCTCCTAAGACTGACGAGGAGAGGGTTCGCATGAGCACTATACCCTACGCTTCGGCGGTAGGATCTATAATGTATGCGATGCTATGTACAAGACCAGATGTAGCTTACGCGTTGAGCGCGGTGAGCCGGTATCAGTCAGACCCAGGGGAGGACCACTGGACAGCAGTGAAGAACATTCTCAAGTACCTGAGAAGGACTAAGGAGATGTTCCTGGTTTACGGTAATGGAGACCTCAGGGTCGAGTCCTTTACCGATTCAAGCTTCCAGAGTGACAAAGATGACAGCAAGTCTGTCTCGGGTTTTGTGTTTACCCTCAACGGAGGGGCGGTATGTTGGAGGAGTTCCAAGCAGGATACCGTCGCAGACTCGACGATGGAGGCTGAATACATTGCTGCAAGCGATGCCGCAAAAGAGGCGGTCTGGATAAAGAAGTTCATTAGTGAACTTCAGGTGGTTCCGTCCATTGTTGACCCAATACCTCTGTATTGCGATAACAATGGGGCTATAGCTTTAGCGAAGGAACCAAGGTCCCATCAGAAATCCAGGCACATCTTAAGGCGGTATCACCTGATCAGGGAGATCATTGATCGACAGGAGATCGAGGTGCGGAGAGTGGACACAAAGGACAACACTGCGGACCCATTCACAAAGGCTTTACCCCAGACTCAGTTCGAGCGGCTAATCGAGATGATAGGTCTTCGATACGCCAGTACATGGCCTTAGTGCAAGTGGGAGATTGTTAGTGTATATGCCCTAGAGGCCATTACTGTATCATACTAGTATGTATATTACTTGATGGAAGCTTGGGATATTCACAGTTGTACAGACAATCTTGCTCAATATAGTAGTATGCTACTTGGTTTGTCTCTGCTTTAATGTGTACATGTGTGTTTATTTATTATATCACCTATACGCTTTAGTAGAGCCCTTAGGATCTTTGCTTGATTACCGGCATTGTGATGGCGATCACACTCGTGGGGGCTGGGTAATCTACAAGCACATCCTTATACACGTCCCTAGTCGTGGGAGTACCGAGATAGGGCATCGATACTCCGGAGTAGACTAGCGTATGCGCTTCTCATCCCAGCACGGGAGACGGTCTGTCCCACAGCCGTCGGTACGTCGTACTTGAGGTAGTATGCGGGTGCTCGTTAGGTTACGAGTACACTGGACAGGACTCGTCGGGAACTGATGGTTGGTATTATACCTATCGTCAGTTATCAGTTCCCAGGTGACATGAGTACAGCTTAGTCCGCTGACTTGACACTGTCACTTCGCCTCGAGTGTGTTCCCACTGTTCTTTGATTACTACCCTACCACGGCTCTACTGAGTCGTGCAAACAGGTAGTAGTTGGGAGCAGTCCCGAAGCACTTGGAGGCAGTGACGGTTAGACAGGATTCGTCTCTCCCGGTATTGGGGGTTGACATCGCGCTGTGTCTAGGAGAGCCATTACACGAGTAGTCCCTGGCCAGGGCAAGCGAGATATACTGGTAGGTTCCAGTGTTATCTCAGGGTGTTCTGGGCTTCACTCCGACACGACTTGTACCGCTATTAGGGGTCTGACGCTTGCCGCCCCCCTAGGCCCGCCATGCGATGTATCAGACGAACAGACCGGACTGTACGGAGACTGTCACATTCAGACTCAGTAGGAGTACCGATGGGGTTTCACCTCGTCAGCCTTCTTGTCGACATCTACCTGGGGACCGTTACGCACAGCTAGTGCCGCTTGCGGTCTGTGGTTAAACCCACTGCCAGCGTAGTGTCGAGTCTTTAGAGTCCCACACGGAGGGTATTCGCCTATGGGCAAAACAGAGTAGAGGTCGCATGGTTTTGCGACAGGGTTCGTTCTCATCCGCGCACTTATGCACGTTTGGAGTCCGGACAGATATTACCAGCGGGCTCTGGTTTGAGCCGGATACTGGTATAGTATTTGGGGTTGCTTTTATCTCTCAGTGTTCATGTTCCTCGGAACAAGAATGCAGGTGTGTATGCACAGTTATTTGAGGAGGAGGAAGATGATTTCCATTAGGGTTTCGGAACGGGTGCGTATGCACAGTTGACAGTCGTCTTTTTCCAAACCCTAATGGATTTGTATTATATCATTTAATAATATATAATAAAATGAAATTGTGTCATGGTTAGTTTTTGTTGACTTGTTGACCATGGTTGACTTGTTGACCATGGTTGAACATTTGACTACCATCATTACAAATGCAAGATGCCTTTTCATTCTTGCTTTATTCATTTAATGCTTGTAATGATATTAGTCATTCTAAACTATCCATCAAACCTTTTTCATTTTGATTATTGTTATTATTTGATTAAACCTTTTTCATTTTGATATGGTTGCAAAAGGAAAAAGGTGAGCTCATTCTATCATTCTCACTCTCTCTCTTCACTTCATCTTCTTCTTCCTCTAGTCAAGAGAAACCTTCTCATGAGTTGAGAATCCTTCTCTTGAAAAACAAAAGCAAACCCTAGACACTCTCTACTCACTCTAGGATCAAGGGTCTAGCAAGCCGGCGATTCTAGTTTCACTTCAAGTACGAGAAAGAGCCCAAAGGTCGAGCCTTCGAGGTGGATCCATCTTCGACGGGAGAAGGCGACAAAGGAGAACCATCAACCTCTACAAAGTTTGAAGACGAAGGAGTTCAAGTCTAGGTATAACCATCTTCATCCGAGTAGCTAAACTTCTTTAGCTAGGTTGCTAGTTTTAGTTTAGACAACGATCCCGGCTTTTACGGTCCATGTTACAAAGTTTAGAAAAAATTTTGATTTACCGTTTCCGCAACCCCGTAAGTACCGGGAGAGGTAACGTGGACCTAACAATCCCGTGGAAGAAGATCCAGAAGAGGCGAATCACGTGGAAGCATACCATGATGAAGAAGCTCCAGTCGAGACAGAAGGACCATAAGAACAAGACCCCGCGGCAGAAGAACCTCCAGTGGCGATCCCGCGAGGCGATATGGAAATGGACGCCCCTATCTGAGCGCGCGAGCCTACCGTAACCGGCTGAACCTCCACAACCGCGACTGACGTGATTTAGCTTTTGTCCCCTCTGACCAAACAAATCTATGTATAGTTTAGGGCCATCTTTTATTTGTCGTGGATGCCTTGTTTGGGAATTTTCTGGAATGAAATAAATTTGCTGAGTTCGCTAATCTTTTGATCTTTTTTTTTGGTTCACATGATGCTTGACTGTTTCCCCTATACATTTATTTTCCTCCTGAGATCCCTGACTGTCCACCCCTGCACCTTGTGCTGTTGTGACCCTCGCTTAGATTAAAAAGTACCGCACCCCGATCTTTTAAATGGGCCACCCTTCATCCTTCGTATGTGCCTTGTTTGAGATTCTTCTGGAGGATAAATGATAGTGAATTTTCTGAGTTCGCTAACCTTTCGGATTTTTGATTCGCATGATGTATCGACCGTTTTCCTTCCCAATAAATTTCTTCCCTCCCGAGATTCATTACTGTTCTCCCTTACACCCTGTGCTGAACCGACCCCAGCTTCTTCGACGTCCAGAATGAAGTACCGCACCCCGACTTTTTGGATCACACTCCATTTGAAATCCCTACCCTGGCTAGCCTATACATTTCTTGTGCTATCTCATTTTACCCTAACTATATTTAGGGACACCGTCATTCGAAAATTTAGCTTTCATTATTTTGTATGTATCGAAAAGTGCGTGTTATTAAGTACTTCCGTTTTATGCATGTTGAGTACACTACTAATCTTCCCATCATTTTCAATAGCGTAAACATATATCGCGCATATTATTTTGTTCCATATCTCTTATGTTCACCATGTGGGTTTTCTAAGTTATTTTAAAAATTGGTGATCGATATATTTATTCTAAAAATATTTTAACTTATCGACAAATCCTTCACTATTTTTATTATTGTTATTTTATTTCCCCAGGTATTGTGCTTATAGTTTGCTATTATAAATGGTTATGCCTCATGCTTATTATTTTAGCTGCGCCATTTCTTAGATATACGTATGTATATATATATTTAGGATTTCGATTGTATCTAACATGTCTCGAATATTATTGTTTGTTATTGCTATTCTTATTCTCTTGCATATTTATAGTTTGCTCTTATAGTTGAGTCTGCCTTGTACTTACTTAGACATGCCCTATAGTTACGTTAGTTTTTATACATTTATAGACCTTCAATCTTCTACCTACCTGTTTTAAGTAAATCACTATGTGTCAGTGTTTGATGTGGTAACTTTTCGCTTATTATTTTATAGCTTATCGTTTCTTTTAAATTTCGAGAACGAAATTTTTGTAAGGGTGGTATGATGTAATACCCAGCCCTTTTGTATACCAATATCCGTATTTTTGTTACTCTTAAAATTTATTTATTTTATAATTATTATTTTTAGTATTTTAGAACCTTAACCACATTTCCATCCTCTCTTTCATTACTTTTCCTTTCCCTTTTATTTTTCTTTTTAGCCGGCCCATCTCCTTTCCCCAATTCCTTTTCCCCATTTCTATTTTTCCCAAGCCCACACTTCTTTCCCGGCCCAAACAATTAAATAAAAACAATTGAATTAATTAACTCCCCCGGCCCAAAGCCCAGCTTCCCACCAAAATCCCTAACCCAACATCCTAACCGCTCCCGCAACCCTACAAACCCGACCCGCTTCATTACCCCACTTCTTCTTCCCCCACGTAAAACTTTCCCGCTCATTTCTTTCCTTCACTCCCACGTCGCGAACCCACGTCCCCGAGCTCCCCGAGCTTGTCGCCCACGCCGCGCACCCCCTCGCGAGCCCCTCAAACCTCTCCTCGTCTCAAACTCCTCTCTCCCTCTCACTCTCTAACTCACTCCTCTCTCTCGAAAACTCCCACAACCTACTGCCTCCGAGCCCTCACCGACGACTACGACGACAACCTCCTCGTCCTTCCTCCCTCGCTCTCTTCTCCTCCATCAACTGAGCTCCCTCTCCTCACCTTCTCCAGCCACCGCAGAACCCCCATGCACACCCAACTCACTCGACACCCATCTCGGCCACCACCTGCACCTCGACGCCGGCGAGCCCTCACTGCCCTGAACCACCTCGTCGACACCCCTACATCCTCAGCATCATCACCTTCATCAAACCCGGGCCCCACTACCTCTCTCTCTCTCTCTCTCTCTCCAAAACCCACACCAAACCCTCGCTGCACTGCCTCACCCTTGCTGCCCATCTCCGGAGCGACACCGCCAACCATCATCGACCCCAGCATGCCCCTGGAGATCCACAGCTCCACACTCCACTTCCAGGAATCGCGAGACATCCCCGGGCAACTCCGACGACGAACCCGAAACGCGAGCCGAGGCCACGAATCCAAACCGTGCCGTTCGTCGTGCGTTCATGCCGTTGCCGCTGCCGTGCGTCTCCAAAGTGTCTCCAGGCAAGTTACCAACTTGCTTCATGCTATTTATTTTACTAGAACTTGAAATACTGTTAAAATTCACATGAACATTTAGTGCGACTTAAAATAATGTATGTGTTCGATGCAAAACTCGAACAAAGACCTTTCTTTAAATTGATGGAGCTCGATTGCATATTCTGGCCCGTCTGGCAATGAACCTTGTGTAGAAATTTTACTGGAAAATATGATTTTTACTGGCTTAAACGATCACCCCCAATTACACCCGTAAAAACTGGGAATTTCCCGCACCTGAAATTTGTGAAAATCATAATTAATTGTGTACATATTTAAATGATGCGTTCGAGGGCTCAAATCGAAGCCGACTCGACGACCTGTAACCCTATATAAGTTCTTAATTGTTTCTGTACTGAAATTATGACGAGAATTGGTTCGGAGAGCGGCTCTGGACTGCAGTCCAGAGCAGCTCCGGCTGTTGGTTTTTATCTCGTAATGCTTACTACTTTACTGCCTGAACTTGTATGTTGCGGAACTCTGTACTGTAGTAAAGATAAAACTGTTGGCTAAATAACGGAAGTGATTTCACCCCTTTTTACCATCGTTTACTATTTAAACTGCAATTTAAAAGAACGGGACGTATAGCAGTCACAAATAGAACCAGAACTGATACCATAGCGTGAACAGTGCATAACTTCTGACGTAGAGACGCGATTGAGAATCCGTCTAGTGCGTTGGAAACCTTATTAAAACCCCTAAATTTCATTCAACTGTAGTGTCGCTAAATTCTGATCCCAACTGGGATTAAAATGCGTTACGAAACACACTTCCAATTCTGAAACCGGATTTCCAGCAGTTAACGCTTAAAATGAAATGGCCATATCTAGTGATCCTGAAACCCGATTGATGTGAAACCGAATTTTCTGGATAGAAAATCAAACATACTACTTATCCCCTGTTCATTGTTTCGCTAAATTGTGCATGTGTGATTTATGGAGAATTATGCAAGTGGTAGGACACTGTTTGATGACATCTTAATTATGCCTTAAATACTGTTTTCTCATCACATTATATATATATGTCATTGCATTGGTAACCTAGTGATCATGTGCATTACCAAGTGTTAGGTATTAGTGGTGATTGTGGCAAGTATGTTAGTGTTTGAGCATGAATGGATAAGTGAAAGTGACACGTACTTGTACACAATCAGTGGACCCTATTGATTTATTGCATTGTCGACGTCTGTGGGACGTGTATAGGTGTGACTATAATTGGTATGGGACAATTATGGAAGCACTTGTATGGGTGTCATAGGTAAGGCATCAAACACTGTCCATTTATCTTGGGTATCAGTCGAGACATACTTGATGGAGACCCTGTCTTCAGTTCTCGTGTAGACTCGTCATGGACCGACTGGTATTTGAGTTTATGGTTGGCATTTGATATAGACCACGGGGTGTGAGGTAGTTTGAGTGTGAGTTCAACAGAACCTCAGGAGTCCCATGCCGGCACATATGGAGATATATGGAGATATATATGGATATCACTGATTATTAGCGAGCGACTCAGGCCCGTGTTCCCTTGTCCTTGGGTCCTACCCTTGGGTGGGGGATACTCACGAGTGGTTGACTCTCACACTTGGACTGACGATAGGCTTAGTGACCTGTACAGTGAGACCTAGAGACTGATAGGGTTAGTGACATTGACACGTATTGCTCACTGATTCAACATGCCTGCCATACTGTTTACTGCTTTACTGTTTGCCTGCTCTATTAGATACCCGCTTTTGGCTACTTCATGTTCACGTATTTACTCCCTTGATTTTACTGTTACATATTCATTATTATTGTACGAGTTACCATTGTGTATCCATATATATATTGCTATCGTGTCGCTCTGAAGACCTGCGTATGCATGCTCAGAGTGAGAAGTGGATCTAGCTTGGACCAGGACCAGACGTACATCGCGGACATCTTAATCAGCTACCCAGAGCTATACTCTCTTGATCTCCATCTGGTTTGTTCTTTTGTATTTGTTTTGATTTAGTTACTGCATTTCTCATTACCTGTGCATTGATTACTGATTACAACGTAAAGCTTGAAGCCGAAGTGTGACTACGGAGAGATATTTCCTCGACCGTAGGAGCATGGCTGGGCTTGTCAACCCCTCGTATTCCGTATTTTGGGAAGCGGGGCGTGACATAACTTGTAACTTATGAGATGGAAAAGTAAGCAAATAACCGATAGATATTATTGATGATCATGCACATAAATCGCAAGAAAATTTATATACACCTACTTGATTAAAGAAAATGTTTCATTAAAGAAAGAAAGTTATATAAAAAAAAGTACTTGGATTTTGCGGTTGTTACATGCATTAGCGTATTTTGGATTTGGTTTTTATTGTCTTGCTGACCTCGGAAGAAGCATCATATCTTCAACAGTTTCTTATAGTTGACTTGGACGATCTTCTTTTGACGCCCGAACACTAGTGTGCCAAGAGGTTTTCTCCTTCAATAAACTCGGAGAGCTTGATTCTGCGTCTTCTGGTTGTCACGATTCTTCATTTTGTTTTGGCTCCCCCATTTTCTCCTGCAGCTTTATTTTCAGATCATTCGAATTTGGCAGAACAACTTCTTGTGGTGACCACCAGAAAGACATTTCATCAAACACTGCATTTTTTGAGTTGTGGCATCTTTTAGTAGTTGGATCATAATATTTCCATCATTTTCTGTCATTATCGTACCAAATGAAAATACACTGAATTGCCTTCTTATCAAATTTGTTGCGCATGTGATCTGGTACGAAGACATAGCAAACGCAGCTAAAAACTCGAAAACGGCTTATAGTTGGCTTGATATTCCGTAACTTCTAGAATGGCTAGACGAACTCCAGCTTTGGCTGTTGTAGTCGACTGATGACGTGTGCTGCGGCCTTCATGCATTCAACCCAAAAACGTCCCGGGACATTCTTTGCATGCAACATATTTCTGCATATCTCTTCCCGATGCCGATTCTTTCTTTCGGCAACACCGTTCTGTTGTAGAGTATTGGGACAAGTTGTCGACGAATCTTGTGTTGATGCAGATAGCCAGAGACCTCCTTTGAGGTATATTCTCCATTATCACCGCGCAAGCAGTGGATATTTTTGTCAAGTTCTCCTTCTGTCTTTTTCTGAAACTCTTTAAACTTGGAAATGACTTCTGACTTCTCTTTAAGAAAATAAACCCACACGTACCTTGAGAAGTTATTGATGAACGTCACCATGTAATACATCCCATCAATAGATTTGTAGGCAACTCCTACCATATGTGATACAGATATTTTCATAAAATATGGAATGCTCATCATTTCTTCTTGGGCAACTCCCATTAACTGATTTTCGAAAAATTGGAGTCGTGCATCGTTTGTTTTTGAAAATAGTGTTGTGGAACCATCCCATGTCACTTTTGATGCGTCGACATTTCAAATATTTTAAAGAAGATTCTCCTTGATTGTTGTCTTTAATACATACATGGCCTTGTCAGTTTTTATCTTCCATTTTCTCAATGCATCACCTCTTTCTTGGGGGGCGTGGTCTCGCTGCCTCCGACGACCTCCCAAAAGTCATGTCCTTGCAAATATGACTCAATGCAAGTCTTCCAATAATTTTAGTTGTGCCCGTTCAATTTCTTGATCGCTCTGGCCGCATTCACCGAATCCGTCATTTTGACGTTATGTGCTTTCTTGAATCTTTTCTCGCAAGTTTGGTTCCTAAAGACAACTTCACAATTCCGAACTGTGCAAGTTTTTAGGCTTCACGAGCAACACCTAGACTGCTGATAAAACCGTGCAGTTCTGAAGCCAGTCCCTGACCACCTTGCTCTGATATCACTTATTGAATAAAATGGACGACAACTATAAAACTTTAGACTTTATTCTCATATACACTACTCTCTTACAACAACACCATATACAAATATTACAATACTGCACTCCCTCGCTAGCTTATTGCACAGCTTTATTCTCTATAGCGCTCTCTCTCTCTCTCTTCACTCCTATCTTTCTTTTAGTGGGCATCGGGATACTTACACAAGAAGTCCCTCAACAGAACGGTGATGACGTGTGCTGCGGTCCTCATGCATTCAGCCCAAAAACGTCCCAGGACATTCTTCGCATGCAACATATTTCTGCATATCTCTCCTAGATGCCGATTCTTTCTTTCGGTAACACCGTTCTGTTGTAGAGTATTGGGACAAGTTGTTGACGAATCTTGTATTGATGTAGATAGCCAGATAACTTCTTGAAGGTATATTCTCCATTATCACTGCGCAAGCAGTGGATATTTTTGTCAAGTTCTCCTTCTGTCTTTTTCTGAAACTCTTTAAACTTGAAAATGACTTCTGACTTCTCTTTAAGAAAATAAATCCACACGTACCTTGAGAAGTTATTGATGAGCGTCACCATGCAATACATCCCATCAATAGATTTGTAGGCAACTCCCACCATATGTGATACAGATATTTTCATAAAATATGGAATGCTCATCATTTCTTCTTGAGCAACTCGCATTAACCGATTTTCAAGAAATTGGAGTTGTGTACTGTTTGTTTTTGAAAATAGTGCCGTGAAACCATCCCATATCACTTTTGGTGCGTTGGCATCTCGAATATTTTAAAGAAGATTCTCCTTGATTGTTGTTTTTAATACATACATGGCCTTGTCAGTTTTTATCTTCCATTTTCTCCGTGCATTACCACTTTCTTGGGGGGCGTAGTCTTGCCGCCTCCGACGACCTCCTAGAAGTCATGTCCTTGCAAATAGGACTCAATGCAAGTCTTCCAATAATTGTAGTCGTGCCCCTTCAGTTTCTTGATCGCTCCGGCCGTATTCACCGAATTCGTCATTTTGACGTTGTGTGCTTTCTTGAATATTTTCTCGCAAGTTTGGTTCCTAAAGACAACTTCACAGTTCCGAACTGTGCAAGTTTTTAGGCTTCACAAGCAATACCAAGACCGCTGATAAAACCACGCAGTTCCAAAGCCAGTCCCTGACCGACTCGCTCTGATACCACTTATTGAATAAAATGGACGACAACTATAAAACTTTAGACTTTATTCTCATATACACTACTCTCTTAAAACAACACCATATACCAATATTACAATACTACATTCCCTCACTAGCTTATTGCACCGCTTTATTCTCTATAGCTCTCTCTCTCTCTCTTCACTCTTATCTTTCTTTTAGTGGGCACTAGGATACTTACACAAGAAGTCCCTCAGCAGAACGGTGATGACGTGTGCTGCGGTCCTCATGCATTCAGCCCAAAAACGTTCCAGGACATTCTTCGCATGCAACATATTTCTGTATATCTTTCCGAGATGCCGATTCTTTCTTTCGGCAACACCGTTCTGTTGTAGAGTATTGGGACAAGTTGTCGACGAATCTTGTGTTGATGCAGATAGCCAGAGAACTCCTTGGAGGTATATTCTCCATTATCACTGCGCAAGCAGTGGATATTTTTGTCAAGTTCTCCTTCTGTCATTTTCTGAAACTCTTTAAACTTGGAAATAACTTATGACTTCTCTTTAAGAAAATAAATCCACACGTACCTTGAGAAGTTATTGATGAACGTCACCATGTAATACATCCCATCAATAGATTTGTAGGCAACTCCCACCATATGTGATACAGATATTTTCATAAAATATGGAATGCTCATCATTTCTTCTTGGGCAGCTCGCATCAACTGATTTTCGAGAAATTGGAGTTGTGCATCGTTTGTTTTTGAAAATAGTGTCGTGAAACCATCCCATGTCACTTTTGGTGCGTCGGCATCTCAAATATTTTTAAGAAGATTCTCCTTGATTGTTATCTTTAATACATACATGGTCTTGTCAGTTTTTATCTTCCATTTTCTCAGTGCACCACCTCTTTCTTGGGGGCGTAGTCTCGCCATCTCCAACGACCTCCCAGAAGCCATGTCCTTGCAAATAGGACTCAATGTAAGTCTTCCAATAATTGTAGTTGTGCCTGTTCAATTTCTTGATCGCTCCGGCCGCATTCACCGAATCCGTCATTTTGACGTTATGTGCTTTCTTGAATCTTTTCTCGCAAGTTTGGTTCCTAAAGACAACTTCATAGTTCCGAACTATCTAAGCTTTTAGGCTTCACGAGCAACACCAAGACCGCTGATAAAATCGTGCAGTTCCGAAGCCAGTCCCTAACCGCCTCGCTCTGATACCACTTACTGAATAAAATGGATGACAACTATAAAACTTTAGACTTTATTCTCATATACACTACTTTCTTATAACAACACCATATACAAATATTACAATAAGCTTATTGCACAGCTTTATTCTCTCTAGGTCTCTCTCTCTCTCCACTCTTATTTTTCTTTTAGTGGGTGTTTGCACTGGGATACTTGCACAAGAAGTCCCTCTTATTTATAGCTCCAAACTAGTACAGGTTGGGTGGTTTAATCAAATATCGGGTCTTATATTTTTGTAATATAAACTTCATTTATATAACTTGTTTTTTTGAAAAATATTAAGTTATTCAGATTTTTAGTTTTATTGAATTTATATTTTCCTCAATAGCTCGGTGGTAGAGCGGTCGTCTATTAATTAATTAATGTACAAAACCCGAAAGAAAATCACCCAAAAAAATTTGCGCCACATATCGGTAAATGTCGGGAAAAACGGCGGCATCACGAAATGTCGTCCGATATTTATCAAATATCAGTAACCGAAATAATTCTGCAAATTTATGTCTTCGTCTTCTCAAAATCAACATATCGCCGACATTTCACTATTGCATCTGCTATAAGCACACAGCTTATCTATGGTGTTGACTCCAACAGTGGTGGTGATTTTAATAGAGTTAGGGTACGATCTGGGGCATGATTGGCCCCTGAAATCTGGGTAGAGTAACGTGAGTAGGTTGTTTGAGTAAATCAATAGACTTGACTCTGTTGTCTGTCTCCATGAAATATTGATCATGAGCGTGATATTATTGTTTGCACACTGTAATTGGGAAACCATGAAGCTTTGAATACTGCTTTTATATATGCAAGCAAGAGAGAAGTTACTCCAAAACTCCAAAACATGATAGGCAAAGGAATTAGCCCCACAAGGCAAGCGCATATGGTTTTCTAATAGCGCCTTAATTATTCTTTTGGAAAGTACATAACACCTTATACTATTTAAACTCCTTCTTTCCTCTTTTTTTTTTATCCATGAAATCCAGCCAAATTATTCAAAACTTAAAAACTTTATTGAGAGCAAAAGAAATCCCAAAAGAAAAATTTTGAGTGGGGTTAATTGAACCCACTCCTCCCCGTGTGGATCCCTCTGTGATATCAAGCCTCCTGTGTCTTGGACATCTTTGGTTAATCAAGAATAAGTCACTATCTTTCCAATAGAATGAGGAAACTTCCTTTAATTCATATATGAATGATGGTTTAGATCCTCGCCTTCTGCACCCAAATTACAATCCAAATTGATGGAGGTTGTGATCTCCTTCAGATGTTATCTTCCGTTGATCTGTAGCGGGCGTTGATGGATGACTGAGATTGGACTTGAAGGTTGCCTCTTGATGCGTGTGGATCTCAGTGGGCTTGATTTGGGATGGTGCCGAGATACCTGCAATGAAGTCCCGAGGTGGTTGTACCACCGAGGACCCTCCGACGATCAAGTTAGTTGAGATATTTGGGCAGAGTAACGGCTTATTGGGGGTAAAATTGCCTTACCTGAGTCGTCTGAAGAGGGGTCTATATAGTGGTAGCCATGGACTGGCGGGCGCGAGATTCACGCCGGCCGTTACGCCCCTCGGCGTTACGCCCGCGTGAAAGGCGGGATCCCCCATTTATGACGAGATACGCTTGTTAATGGGAGGACGCGATGGAGTGGAACGTGGGATCATGGGCGGCGGATATCTCGTGACTGGCGAGATTCGCGGAGCCGTGACGGAGACGCCTGTGATCTGCGCAGTGATACCGAGGAAGATAAGCTTGGCGGAAGGCTCGGGAACGAGCGGGAGACCGAGGAAGCTTGGTTCCGTGATAGCTCGGAGACGAGCTAAGAGGGCTGTGGGAACTCAGCGTGTGGGAGGGCTCTGAGGCGAGCCAATGGTTGTTTGGGAAGACGAGCATAGGAGCGGTCTGGGAGGCCATCGGAGGTCGGGAACATCCTCAGGAGGAAGGCCGGGATATGCTTCCAATGTACCATTCTTACTCCTCTCTCGTAAGCTTTGGGACACGTCATCTGCCACGTGTCATGATCTGAGGAGTCCTCAGTACCTAGCATCATCACAAATAAATCCAATTAATTCCAACAAGTTACATGTTGCAACCAATCAGACCAAATTATTTTCACTTGGTTTGTAATTTGGGTGCAGAAGGTGAGGATCTAAACCATCATTCATATATGAATTAAAGGGAAGTTTCCTCGTTCTATTGGAAAGATAGTGACTTATTCTTGAATAACCAAAGATGTCCAAGACCTGGGAGGCTTGATATCATAGAGGGATCCACACCGGGAGGAGCGGGTTCAATTAACCCCACTCAAAAATTTTCTTTTCGGAATTTTTTGGCTCTCAATAAGGTTTTTTTGTCTTGAATAAGGCTTTTCGGCATAGAAAAATAAGGCTTATATAGAGATTTGACCCCACTGAAGCATGCCCAATGAATCTTTTACGCCACTGAACTATAATCCCTCCTCCGTCACTTCTTGATATGACTAGTATGCTAAAGATTCTACATTTCTACGATCTACAAATACTCTACGTAAACCAAAGATTCTACTATGTACTGCACTAGTCCAAGGAAGCTATGTAATGGGTTGGGTGGATAAATTCAAGGATAGAGGTGACGAAATCACTTTGCAAGAATCAAATCTGGAATTTAGTTGAGGTGTGTGTGTCTTAGTTAAAAAAAAGTCATTATAGATATGAATGGATCTCCAAACGAAAATAACGAGTAATACAAAGTGGAGTTTGTAGCGAAAAATGCATTCATACAAGGGGCAGCGCACAATGATATCTTTGTTGCTCCTCCTTAAGTCAAAGCATATTTCTATTATGACCATTGCCTAGACCAACTTGCCAACAAATTAAAATTGGGCAAAAGAAGAACTGCATGAGGAACATGTTATAGATTTTTGTATTTTCTCCGTGAGAAATGTGGGTATCATTGTCATAGGAGAGAGTCTCTCTCCTAATCGGCCAAAAAATCAACAACCTATCAATTTTCATAATGATCAATATCGTGCATCTTGATCAACATATCCTAAGCCATGTACACACAAAATTTATATGATTTCGTTACTTCTTGCACTTGCCTTGGAAGGTCACAAATTTAATGGCTCACCGATAATAAAGCATTTTCCATAACCATTGAATTGGTGTATATATGCTTTAGACCATGAAGATCAAAATGGACAACACCGTTTATTAAATAAGAATTTGTGCAAAGTTGGCTTTTTGGCCTATAGGCTATATATATATAGGAGAAAAACTTTACACACATTTCACTTTCAATACTTTAAGAGCACCCTAAACAAAAATCGTTTAATGCCAAAAGAAAAAGGTTAAGTAAAATAAAATAAGTGGAAATCGCATAGAACTCCCTTGCGTTTCCCTGATTGAGTGATTGTCGTATGCTGGTATAGCGTTTGAGGGATTATGATCAATCTCAACATGACTCAATAAGAAAATGCGACCCACTTGTTAACTACATCAGGAGTGTCATGTGCTAATAAACCAACCGAGAGATGATTAGTGCTAGAAAACGGATGTTTTATGCGAATAACCTCAAGTGGAATAACAATATTGCAAGATATGGTTGCATAATCACGCAACTTCACACAAATCAACATATAAGTAATTAGTATGTCTTAGAATTCAGGATTGTGTAACACCAATAACCTATCAGTATAAACATTATCTAAACCATTTTTATTCGTAATTTCTTGTTCTAAAATTAGGGTTTTAGAGTTTAGGAAAACGGCCATTTATGTATATTAGATTAGGGTTTCGAAGAAAATAATGCTGTATTCGAAACAAAGTCAAGGTTTTTATCATTTCGAAAAAATTGAGCATTAACATAGAAAAAGACAAATTTGAGCAAAAATATGATGTAGTTTTCGGGAAAAACAAGAATTTTTGAAGAAATTGCAAAGATTATTAACTCCAAAAGAAAAGATTAAATTTTGCGCACAGACCTCTACCAGCCTTCTCTTCGATTTGATCCCGTAACCAAAACTTAGCTCTCTGAATTCATAGAGACAAATGCGCGGGCCAAAAAAGTCTTGAAATGGCTGTTGTGAGTAAATGGGAGGACATTATTTTTTTACTGCTCAAGTCCTCCTCAATATGGGGATTTTACATTAACAAATAATATTAATTTTTTAGGCTTTGTGTGGCATAGAGTTTAAAAAGGGTTTTTTTTCACTTGCAGGGCCTTCAAAACATATAGACTTCCTTTATAGCCCCCCTCTCGAAAAAAACTTGGTAGTTACTTTTTACCCCCAAAACTAATAAGATACATCATTTTACTCTCTTTAAGATTTGAAAAAAACCCCGTAAACTTTCCCTTTAATTTTTCTCTATAAATTTTAGATTTACCATTTATCCGAAAATAACAAGTAAGACCGCAAAAACATTCAGCTTTTACATAACTAGAAAAATATATTGAAGATGCTTCTGATTTCATGGCCAATTTTGAGAAAGGTGCAGCAGAAGCCTAAACCTTAATTTCAATTTGGGGAAGAAATTGCATATTTCCAAATAAGAATAGAGGTTGTAAAGAAAAACCTGATATCATATCATTAAAAGTTGATAGAAATCGTAAGGGGATGGGGGTGGGGGTTTAAAATGATATATCTTATTAGTTTTTTTTTGGGGGGGGTTTTAAAAAATAAATACCAAATTTTTGGGTAGAAAGGAATTTGCTTTGTTTTAAGGGGGCTACAAGTAAAACCCCTTTTAAGGGCTAAATTACATCGAACCATCTTTGGTTACGAGTGTTTTTCAAATTAACTGACTTTTGTTTAGAAAAAATATTGGCTAAATGACATATAAATACTCATTGTTTCACCTAAATTATAAATAAATATATATATTTCAAAATGTGATACTTTAATATCTGAAGTTTTTCTGTATAGCATATTTCTATTTACTCGTTCTCAAGAAACACATTTTGGAGATTGCTACCTACCTGTTCTTCAAAATGTGTTTCTTGAGAACGAGCAGATAGAAATATGCTATACATAAAAACTTTAGATATTAAAATGACACATTTTGAAATATATGTATTTATATGCTATTTGGATGAAACAGTGAGTATTTATATATCATTTAAACCAAAAACATTCAATTACATCAAGTCTCCTTTTAGTGATAAAATTTATGCCCTTGTTTGGGAATGGAATTAAGTTTTCTAAACTGTAGTTTCATAAAGTTATGGCAAGCCAAACTTCAATATCCTAACTTTGGCTTGTTTGGCTATCATTCTGAAGTTGAGATAACTGTAGCTATCTCAGCCCAAATATTGAGATAAGTGCAGTTATCTCAACTCCAATCAGATCAAAATTTTGTAAACTCCATTTTTGGAGTTTGGGGCCTGCAAATCATGGTTTGTATCCTTCTACCTCCACATCAAATAAACTACAGTTACCCTAACTGCAAATTCAAATAGGGCTTTAGTGGAAATAATAATTCTGGGAAGTTTAGGGCAATAAAAAACTTAAAATAGTCGAACATATGACATGCATTGACAGTAAAAGATAGTTTAGTGAAATTTATCCTGTATTCAGAGAACAATGGACTGGATCGATCGACATCACGCTCTAGTCTTTAGGTCAGTATTGTTGACGCGACCTGGATCACGCCAAGATATTACCTTCCGTTGGTCTGCTGACGGCGGTGATGGACGGCTGAGATTGGATCTGGAGGCGGGCTCCTCAAGCGTGTGGATCTCAATGGGTTTGAGGTTGTTGTTGCTGAGCTACCTGCAAGGAAGTCCCCGGGTGGTTGTGTTGGAGATAGTGCCCTCAGAGTCAATTATTGGATCACAGGCACATGATTGCAATGATTGAGGGGGGACCTATCCCAGGAAGACAGTCTTACTCGGGATGATAGTATGCTATCTGGTTTACCTTTATCATCGTGTACTGCTTCAGGTGATCTTACAGGTCGCTATTACACGCTGGTAGAGCCCCTAGGATTCTTGCTTGACTGCCAGCAGTATGATGGCGATCATATACGTGAGAGCTGGTAGTCTATAAGCACATCCTTAAAAGGTCCATAGTCATAGGAGTTTCGAGACAGGGCATCGATACTCCATTAGTAGACTAGTGTATACAGTCGAGACCCCGACGAGGGGCGGTGGCCGGTCTCACAAGCCACTGGTGTCAGTTGGTTCACCTAAGATGTATACAGGTGCTCATTGGGTTATGAGTACACCGGACAGGACTCGCCGGGAACATGCTAGTTGGTCTTATACCAGATGTCAGATAGCAGTTCCCTGGTGACATGTGTATAGGTTAGTTCATCGACCTGAGATCGTCATTTGTCTCATGTGAGTTCCCACTGTGCTTTGATTACTACCCTACCACAGCTCAAAGGAGTCGTGCAAACAGGTTTTAGTTGGGTACTGTCCCGAGCCACATGGAGGCAGTGAGCGGATCTTCAGGGGTTCGTCTCTCCCGGTATTGGGGGTGAGGTCGCGCTGTGTCTAGGAGAGCCATTACGCAAAGCCCTCGGCCGAGGCAGGAGATTTACTGGTAGGTATTCCAGTAGTATCTCAGGGCGTTCTGGGCTACACTCCGACACGACTTGTACCGCTTTTGGGGGTCTGACTTTTACCAACCCCCTAGGCCCGACATGCGATGCTCATAGACGAACGGACCGGACTGTACGGATATTGTCACTGACAGGCTCAGTAGGGTGTCAGGATGAGTTCGCTCATCGACGTCCCTTTTGGTCAATAGCTGGTAGCCCGTCACGTATTGGCTAATACCTATGACGTGCTAGTGGTTAAATCCACAGCCATAGTATTGACGAGTCTTTAGAGTCCACCACACTTTCAGTTACTCAAGCTTTCGGGCGAAACGCTGTAGAGGCCGTAGGGAGATATGGCAGGGTCCGATCAGATACGTGCGGTATTGCACGGATCAGGATCGGACGGTTTGTACTAGTGGCCGTATAGTTATATGGCAAGGTTCGATCAGATACGTGCGGTATTGCACGGATCAGGATCGAACGGATTTTACTAGCCGGCTTTGGTTTAAGCCGGTCCTAGTTTAGTACAGTGTAGATTTTGTCTCATTGCATTTGTATCCGGTCGGAATACAGATGCGGGTGTGTATGCACAGTATCGGGGTTTTCCTGTAATTTATTACGGGACCAGTTTTCTGGAGTTGCCAGTTTGCATTCCGTTCCGGCCGGTTTTTCTTTGTTCTTTCCCGGCCGGACTTTTCCGATGGAGGGTGTTATTTGCAAGTTTGCAAATAACACATTGTGGGGGGTTTTCATGCAAATGGTTTGATTATGATAGCATCTTTTTATTCTTTTCTTTTCTATCATCATTTCTTGCATAAAGGTGATTAGAAATGAGATGAGAGTTGATGTGAGATTGTTATCATGATGTTTTGGATGTGGTCACCCATTCTCTTCTCCTACCATCACCTCCCTTCTTGTTATGGTTGGATATTCATTCCTCCACCATTCTCACTTAGAGATAGAGGGTTCACTTGAGAGAAAAGAATGAGAGAGTTCATTTTGTTATGTGAGGAATTCTTCATCTCATCTTCTTCTTGCTAGAAAATTGAAAGCACCAATTTTCTTTACCTCTTCCTCCATCCATCAATGGCAACTACATAAAATCCAAGAGATAAAGTTTCTACACTACATTCTACAGCATTTCTTGGGCATGTCGACTTGCCGGCTTCATGCCCGAGTTGCCTCGGTATTGAGGCGGGAGCCCGTAAAAGACGCAGGGGATGTGGTGCCCTTCCGGCGAGGAGGCGACGACATGGAGACTAGACTTTCCGCGGGAGATCGGGACGATGACGAGAAGACTGGAGGACTCGGATCACTCGGTATATCTCTCACCCTTTCTCTTGACAGCTAGTATCGGTTAATGGTTTCGATCCGGGAATATTGTCAGCGGTAGCGCCAGTTTAAAAGTTGAGAAAATTTTGATTCCGCATTTTGGCCTCGGATAGACGGCCGGGGCGCTGCCGTGGCGCAACAGGTTGTACCACCGAGGACCCTCCGACGGTCAAGTTAGAGAGGAAATCCGAGCAGAGTAACGGCTTAGTGGAGTAAAAATGGCTTACTTGAACCGTCTGAAGAAGGGGTTTATATAGCGGTGGCAGCAGGCAGGGCAGGCGCGAGAATCACGCCGGCCGTTAGGCTCCCGACGTCACGCTCGCGTGATGAGCGGGATCTCCCATTAATGGCGAGACAGGCTCGTTAATGGGGGATCGCAATGGCGTGGAACGTGGGATGTGGCCGGCGGATATCTTGCGCATGACGAGATTCGTGGGATGGCGGTTGCGCCTGTGAGCGGTGCTGTTGATCGGTCGATGAGACCGAGGAAGATGACCTCGGCGGGAGAGCTCGCGGACGAGCGGGAGAGCCGAGGTATCTTGGTTCTGCAGTATCTCGGAGGCGAGCTGGGAGGCCGAGGAGGCCAATTGTGCAGGGGGCTCGGAGGCGAGCCAGCGTTTGTTTGTGGGACGGGCACAGGAATGGCCTGGTCGGCTACTGTAGGTCCTTTCTTGTGAGATTTGGGACACGTCATCTGCCACGTGTCACGATCTGGGAGATCACCGATATCGAGTGTCACGCCCCGCTTCCCAAAGTACGCTAAAGTGGGCACGTGACATAGCCAACCATGCTACCTGTGGATAGGAAAAATCCTTCCACAGTCACATTACGGCTGTGGAGATATCAAGAACAGGAAAGTAAACTAACTACCTAGTACATGTCCATAAGCCAGAGTAAAAGAATCAAGAGATAACAATATGCGGAAGCCAAAAGATACAATAAATGAAACACCTGAAGTGAAACTACGTACCGACAGGAACCTCACCGCTCGTCTAACAGCGGCAAAACTCCTAATCAGTCTACAGCAAGGTAGAAGAATCTGGGCCATGCAAAACCCAGACGTCAGCGCGTCAAGTCATCAAGTAATAACATAGTAAACAGGCAATGCGAATATAAACATGAATAAAGCAAGAGTAACAATAATATAAATCAGAGCAGTACAGGGTAGTGTGCAGTGGGTAAACTAAACTGTTCTATCAGGTTCTCTGTTCTAAAGTCTTTGAAATCAAATTGATGAATCATCGATGTAACTCAATAGTATCCCGTATATACCCGGGATCACGGCCACAATATCCTCGGCTGCAGCCGAGACATGCCGCTAGGCACAAAACAGGAATGTGTACACTCGATAGTATCCCGTACATACCCGGGACCACGACCACAATATTCTCGGCTTAAACCGAGACATGCCGCTAGGCACAAAACAGGAATGTGTACACTCAGGACAGGTAGTGAACTGTCGAGTTACAAGTCAGGTTTCACCTTTGATTTCCCCATACCCCCAAGTTATATGTGCAAGTCAAGTCAGGTATCCCGAAAATCAAGAAACTAATGCCAACACAGGATCAGGTAAACAGGTTTGTCTGGATAGACAACAGGAACGGTCCATGAGGACTACATGTCAGTTTTGTTGGCATTAGGCACAAGATCAGGTAACGGGTCAGGTCATGGTACATCATGTCAAGTCAAGCAGTATACGGTACCATGTCGGGTCAAGTAGGAAGTGTAACAGGTCATGTCAGGAAGCACAAGATGTCATGTGGGTGCTCATAATCAAACTAACATAAGCATGTGTATAAATAAACAAGCATGAGTACTATCAGAACAATAAACTGGAACATGTAATATGATATGCAAATAGATATAATTTCAAGGATATGGATGCACAGTTATCGATTAGGGTTACATTTATAGTTCCAATATTAATTAGGATGCAATTTATTAAATATGGAGTGTTAATATCATATTATTATGTAGTAATGTGATCTATGAATGCAATTATATTTATCTTAAATGCGATGGATGCAAACGGGTATCCGAAAAGTTATAAAACTATAAAATGGTAATGTGGGATGTACAACTAAGCAATATGTGATATAAATATTGATATAATAATATTAATATGGATAGTATATTCAAAGCGATTAATAACTATAAAAATGGTGTTGATTAACCATGCACAAGAAAGTTCCGTTCAGAAATTCAGCGTCACCCTAATTTGTAAAATAGTTTAAAAATAGCAAACGTTCTCCAAAAGGGACGTGTCTTATACCAAAACAAATATAATTAAATAAGGTTTTCAGTTTTATAAGTATAAGCATCTCAGGTTGTCCCTACAAAAAGTTATGAACATTTGAAGTTGAAAGTTTGCTGCTGGAATTTCCCTGGACAGCAGTTTGGAGATATTTTCATTTGCATTTTACGTTATTTAAACAATTTATTTTGCAAATAAATATTTTATAGAGTTATAGTATTCTGAGTTAGCTTCGTAACGAACTAAAGAACGTATACTAATGATTTTCCTATCATTTATAATGAATTTTATAAGGTAAGGTGTACAGTAAATTTCAGATTTGTCGTATCCGCTTTTTCAACGACGTTTCATGTGTAAACTATAATATTTTCAAATATATAATATTATAAAATGCAGATTATAAACTAATTAAAGATAATAATAAGAAATATTACGACGATATATATTTTAATTGATATGGATGCAGTATAATATAATCTAGTATGTCACAAGATAAGTTTTCATGGTCTAGATTTAATATGATATAAACGGATGCAAACGGAACATCGAAACGTTAATAAAATTAAACATGGCGCACTAGATTTAAACTATAGGTATGGTATTTATTTAAATAGGTATCAAATGAATTATATAGCATGCAGCAAGATTAACTTGCCTCGATGGGTCGCGAATCGGGAAAACGGAACGTTAACCATCGGCGGGGAAAACTCGCGACGGGCGCACGGTTCACGGAATGAACCCAAACGACGAACAAAAGAACCACACGGGTCGGGGTACCTCGCTGGAACGTCGTGAAGCGTCACCGGCACGACGGAATTCCGGCAACAAAAGAACAGTTAAAAAAAATGAGAAACGAGACATGAAGCAAGAAGAGAAAGAATGATAAAGAAAAGTACGAGAGAATATATGAGAGAGAGAGAGAAAAAGTGGAGAGAGAGAGAGAGAGAAGAGGGAGAGAGAGAAAGTGGAGAGATAGAGAGAGAGGGATAGGGAGCGACGGGAGAGAGAAGTGGGGCCCACGGGGTTAAAGGGGAGGTTGCGATTGGCTGAGAGAATAAATTGAGAAGGATATAAAAGATTGTAAAAATATTATATGGTTAACTAAATTATATATGATGGTTTAAATATATTAAAATCTGGGATTTTGGCGCAAAGTAAAACATTTCCAAATCGCGTCCGGGTCGGGTCCAAAAATTTGAAATTGAAATAATAGAATTTTAGGCGAGATCCAAAATTTAAAATGAAGTGTTTTATGATAAAAAAGTATACCCCCAAAACGGACACACGTACGTGCACGTAGCCGTCCAAACTCGCCCGTTTCGCTGAACGGTACGAGACCATGATGCACGGACGCTACAACAGGGTTAGGGGTGTCAAGCAGGCCAAGATGAATATTTTTAATTTTATTTTTGATGCCAAAAATTGTTATATGCAGAAATTAATTTCCGGGTAGAATTTACAATAATTAACCATCAAGCAAGATAAATGAAATAAGTGCTACACTATGTTCGAACAGTAACTGAAATTAGTAGCATTGGGCTTAGGTGTTACATTATACCCAACTACAAAAAGAATTTCGTCCTCGAAATTCCAAGAATACAAAGATAGATAACTACAAGAAAAGGTGAGGAAACTTCTGCCGGATTTCATCTTCTCGTTCCCAAGTGGACTCTCCATGCGAGTGATTACCCCAAGAAACAAGCACAAGAGGGATTACCTTGTTCTTAAGAACCTTTTCCCTTCGATCCACGATTCCAATCGGTCGCTCCTCAAAAGTCAAGTCTTCTCGTACTGTTAGCTCCGAATGATCCAATACGTGTGTTTCATCTCGAACATACCTACGGAGTTGAGATACGTGAAACACATCGTGCACAATCGCCAAGGACTGCGGTAACGCCAAACGATACGCTACCTCACCAATACGTTCCAAGATCTCAAAGGGTCCAACGAATCGAGGACTAAGCTTTCCTCGACTTCCAAAACGAATCACCCCTCTAGTCGGTGATATCTTCAAGAATACCAAATCACCCACGGCGAACTCTAAAGGTCTTCTTGACGTATCTGCCCAACTCTTCTGTCGGTCCTGTGCTGCCTTCATATGATTTCTGATAGGGTTAACCTTCTCAACTGTCTGCACAACCAAATCTGGTCCCAATAATCTTCGTTCACCGACATCGTTCCAACAAACAGGTGAACGGCATTTACGACCATACAAAGCTTCAAATGGAGCCATCTGAATAGTTGCCTGAAAACTGTTGTTGTAAGACAACTCCACCAAAAGTAGATGATCCTCCCAAGACGCCTTGAAGTCCAACCTGCATGCTCTCAACGTATCCTCAAGAGTTTGGATCGTTCTCTCCGACTGACCATCAATTTGAGGATGATAAGCTGTGCTAAACTTCAATCGAGTCCCCAAACTTTCCTGTAGACTCCGCCAAAAGTGTGATAAGAACCGAGTGTCCTGATCGGACACGATGCTCACCGGTACTCCATGCAATCTTACAATCTCTTGCATATACCGCTCTGCCAAAGTCTCTGTTGATTGACCAACCTGAAAAGGAATAAAATGAGCTGCCTTGGTCAATCGGTCAACAATCACCCATATAGCATTGTTGCCTTTTGGACTTCGCGGTAAAGCCGTCACGAAATCCATGGTTATATGTTCCCACTTCCACTGAGGAATCGGAAGTGGTTGCAATAAACCAGCAACCCTTTGATGTTCAGCCTTAACTTGCTGACACACCAAGCACTTTGCCACAAAGCGAGCAATCTCCCGTTTCATGCCTTCCCACCAGAAATGCTGTCGAATATCTCGGTACATCTTTGTGCCTCCTGGATGTACAGAATAAGCTGAACTGTGTGCCTCCTTCATAAGCTCTTCACGAATATCTCCCTTTGGCACACACAAACGGGTACCAAACCTCAACGAACCATCTTCGGGGATTAATAAATCTGTTCGTAGTCCGGCTTCAACCCGTCCTCGAAACTTTTGCAGTCTAGGGTCCTGCGATTGTGCTGCTTTAATATTCTCGATCAATGATGACTGTACTTGCAGCTGCATCAACTGTCCCGTAGAATGCGATAGCACAACCTCCAAGTCAAATCTTCGAAAATCTTCAACGATCTCCTTCTGCGTAGTTAACACCTGAATTGCTGGTAACCGACTAAGCGCATCCGGCACGACGTTAACTTTCCCCGGATGGTACTTAAGATCAAGATCGTAGTCAGCCATCAACTCCAACCATCTACGCTGCCTCATATTAAGCTCCTTCTGTGTGAACACATACTTCAAGCTTTTATGATCAGTAAAAACTTCGACCCTTTCGCCCAGAAGGTAGTGTCTCCAAACCTTCAAAGCGAAAGTCACAGCCGCAAGTTCCAAGTCATGAGTTGGGTAATTCTTCTCATGGGTCCTCAACTGTCTCGATGCGTATGCTACAACCTTCCCATGCTGCATCAAAACACATCCCAATCCTTTCCCAGATGCGTCGCTGTGAATCACCAATCCTCCGGAATTGTCTGGCACGGTCAGAATAGGGGCGGTTATCAACTTCTGCTTCAACGTCTCGAAAGCTAACGCACACTTATCCGTCCGTACAAAAGGTACCTCCTTGCGCGTAAGCTTGGTTAACGGCTCCGCCAGACGAGCAAAGTTCTCCACAAATCTTCTGTAATACCCGGCGAGTCCAAGAAAGCTTCTTATCTCCGCAACATTCTTTGGAATCGGCCAATCACGAACCGCTGCAATCTTTTCTGGATCGACGGAAATTCCATCGCCAGACACAACATGCCCCAAAACTTTACTTCCTCCAGTCAAAACTCGCACTTGCTCATCTTCGCATATAACTTCTCCTGTCTCAACGTCCGCAGTGCGATCTTCAAATGCTCAGAATGTTCCTCAAAACTCTTCGAATAAACCAGAATATCGTCAATAAAAAAAACCCACGATAAACTGGTCCAAGAACGGTGAAAAGATTCGGTTCATCAAGTCCCTGAATACTGCCGGCACATTCGTTACTCCGAAGGGCATCACTAAGTACTCGTAATGTCCATACCGAGTTCGGAACGCCGTCTTGCAAATATCTTCTGTTTTCACTCGGACCTGATGATATCCGGATCGCAAATCCAACTTCGAGAATACCCTCGCGCCACTAAGCTGCTCGAAAAGTTCGCCAATGCGAGGGATCGGGTACTTATTCTTAATAGTCACCCGGTTTAATTCTCGATAGTCGATGCACATTCTTCTTGTGCCATCCTTCTTCTTTACTAGAAGAACTGAGCTCCCCAAGGCGAGTTACTGCTTCGAATCCAACCTTTCTCAAGCAATTCAGCAACCTGTTTCTTGACTTCTTCCAATTCTACTGGCGCTATTGGATAATACGCTTCGGATACTGGCGCTGCCGCAGGAATAAGATCAATTGCGAACTCCACGTCTCGCTTTGGCGGTAAACCCGATATATCTTCAAACACGTCCATAAAATCACGAACAACAGCCGGCTCTTCACTTTCATCACTTCCATTGATGCAAGAATATTATTTGTCGGCCTAGCCCTAAACTCGACTGGCCTGATAGAAAAACTCCCCTTCATCCCAGATAAACTCTGCTGCTCTCGGCTGCCGCAAGTACTTGTGAGAAAGTGGTCAAACCCAGGGAGACAATCTGCCTCTGGATGTCCACGTCCAGGCCGCGCATGAACCTCCGTGCCCTGTCTGCATCGTTGGCAACTAAAGGTCCAGCGAAACTACTGAGTCTCGTCCATTCTGCTGCATGCACATCTACGGGTGCTCTCTTCTGCTTAAGTCCGATGAACTTCTCTTCCATTTCCTCCCGTGCAGTCCGCGGGAAGAACTTCTCCAGGAAACTTTTCGAAAAATCCGCCCACTTGATCGGCTTGGGCAAACGGTTCTCTTCTACAAGCCACCATTCTCGGGCGTAATCCACTAACTGAATGCGTACCACATCAACTCTTTCTCATTTGGAATCTGTGCCGCAATAAGCAAATTCTCTGCGTCAACTAGCCACTGCTCTGTTGGCAACGGCTCCTCCAATCCAGTAAATGTATACGGACCCAAACGTCTGAAATCTGCTACTGTCCCTACTCGGTCAACTGGCTTAGCTCCAACATTGTTCACAGACTGCCGAACGATCTGCAAACCTTCCTGAAACGAGTCCGCTTGCTGCTGGATCAGCTCGGTCTGTTTCTTTTGATTCTCCAGCATTCCCCTTATCACTCCAAGCATGGCGGCTTCGTCGACACGCCTTGGTACGTATTCAAATTCTTACCGGCCATATTCCTGAACTCAAAACACCCAACATTAGCATGATGATAGATTCTGAATATAGATCAAGGCTAGAACTCCAAGATACTTAAATAGAGTGCCGCATTGTAACTATGCCGCGGTATCATAGCCACAATTACATAACTCTACCCAAGTCGCCTAAGTCCTAGAGATAACAAGGAATCAGGTTTCGAGTCGATATGCGAAGGAAGTTTGCACATCGTAAAAGATATAATCAGGAAGAATGTGATTCAAGAATGGTAAACGGTAAGGTGGCAGGACATGTTTCCTAAACACGGGTATTCTGATTCGTGTATTGGGTACAACACCCAACTACAAAAGAATCAACCCGACTATCCTATGGCTCTGATACCAAAAGAACCATGTCACGCCCCGCTTCCCAAAGTACGCTAAAGTGGGCACGTGACATAGCCAACCATGCTACCTGTGGATAGGAAAAATCCTTCCATAGTCACATTACGGCTGTGGAGATATCAAGAACAGGAAAGTAAACTAACTACCTAGTACATGTCCATAAGCCAGAGTAAAAGAATCAAGAGATAACAATATGCGGAAGCCAAAAGATACAATAAATGAAACACCTGGAGTGAAACTACGTACCGACAGGAACCTCACCGCTCGTCTAACAGCGGCAAAACTCCTAATCAGTCTACAGCAAGGTAGAAGAATCTGGGCCATGCAAAACCCAGACGTCAGCGCGTCAAGTCATCAAGTAATAACATAGTAAACAGGCAATGCGAATATAAACATGAATAAAGCAAGGGTAACAATAATATAAATCAGAGCAGTACAGGGTAGTGTGCAGTGGGTAAAATAAACTGTTCTATCAGGTTCTCTGTTCTAAAGTCTTTGAAATCAAATTGATGAATCATCGATGTAACTCAATAGTATCCCGTACATACCCGGGACCACGGCCACAATATTCTCGGCTGCAGCCGAGACATGCCGCTAGGCACAAAACAGGAATGTGTACACTCGATAGTATCCCGTACATACCCGGGACCACGGCCACAATATTCTCGGCTTAAACCGAGACATGCCGCTAGGCACAAAACAGGAATGTGTACACTCAGGACAGGTAGTGAACTGTCGAGTTACAAGTCAGGTTTCACCTTTGATTGCCCCATACCCCCAAGTTATATGTGCAAGTCAAGTCAGGTATCCCGAAAATCAAGAAACTAATGCCAACACAGGATCAGGTAAACAGGTTTGTCTGGATAGACAACAGGAACGGTCCATGAGGACTACATGTCAGGTTTGTTGGCATTAGGCACAAGATCAGGTAACGGGTCAGGTCATGGTAAATCATGTCAAGTCAAGCAGTATACGGTACCGTGTCGGGTCAAGTAGGAAGTGTAACAGGTCATGTCAGGAAGCACAAGATGTCGTGTGGGTGCTCATAATCAAACTAACATAAGCATGTGTATAAATAAACAAGCATGAGTACTATCAGAACAATAAACTGGAACATGTAATATGATATGCAAATAGATATAATTTCAAGGATATGGATGCACAATTATCGATTAGGGTTACATTTATAGTTCCAATATTAATTAGGATGCAATTTATTAAACATGGAGTGTTAATATCACATTATTATGTAGTAATGTGATCTATGAATGCAATTATATTTATCTTAAATACGATGGATGCAAACGGGTATCCGAAAAGTTATAAAAGTATAAAATGGTAATGTGGGATGTACAACTAAGCAATATGTGATATAAATATTGATATAATAATATTAATATGGATAGCATATTCAAAGCGATTAATAACTATAAAAGTGGTATTGATTAACTATGCACAAGAAAGTTCCGTTCAGAAATTCAGCGTCACCCTAATTTGTAAAATAGTTTAAAAATAGCAAACGTTCTCCAAAAGGGACGTGTCTTATACCAAAAAAAATATAATTAAATAAGGTTTTCAGTTTTATAAGTATAAGCATCTCAGGTTGTCCCTACAAAAAGTTATGAACATTCGAAATTGAAAGTTTGCTGCTGGAATTTCCCTGGACAGCAGTTTGAAGACATTTTCATTTGTATTTTACGTTATTTAAACAATTTATTTTGCAAGTAAATATTTCATAGAATTATAGTATTCTGAGTTAGCTTCGTAAGGAACTAAAGAACGTATACTAATGATTTTTCTATGATTTATAATGAATTTTATAAGGTAAGGTGTACAGTAAATTTCAGATTTGTCGTATCCGCTTTTTCAACGACGTTTCATGTGTAAACTATAATATTTTCAAATATATAATATTATAAAATGCAGATTATAAACTAATTAAAGATAATAATAAGAAATATTACGACGATATATATTTTAATTGATATGGATGCAGTATAATGTAATCTAGTATGTCACAAGATAAGTTTTCATGGTCTAGATTTAATATGATATAAACGGATGCAAACGGAACATCGAAACGTTAATAAAATTAAACATGGGGCACTAGATTTAAACTATAGGTATGGTATTTATTTAAATAGGTATAAAATGAATTATATAGCATGCAGCAAGATTAACTTGCCTCGATGGGTCGCGAATCGGGAAAACGGAACGTTAACCATCGGCGGGGAAAACTCGCGACGGGCGCACGGTTCACGGAATGAACCCAAACGACGAACAAAGGAACCACACGGGTCGGGGTACCTCGCTGGAACGTCGTGAAGCGTCACCGGCACGACGGAATTCCGGCAACAAAAGAACAGTTAAAAAAAATGAGAAACGTGACATGAAGCAAGAAGAGAAAGAATGATAAAGAGAAGTACGAGAGAATATATGAGAGAGAGAGAGAGAGAAAAAGTGGAGAGAGAGAAAGTGGAGAGATAGAGAGAGAGGGATAGAGAGCGACGGGAGAGAGAAGTGGGGCCCACGGGGTTAAAGGGGTGGTTGCGATTGGCTGAGAGAATAAATTGAGAAGGATATAAAAGATTGTAAAAATATTATATGGTTAACTAAATTATATATGATGGTTTAAATATATTAAAATTTGGGATTTTGGCGCAAAGTAAAACATTTCCAAATCGCGCCCGGGTCGGGTCCAAAAATTTGAAATTGAAATAATAGAATTTTAGGCGGGACCCAATATTTAAAATGAAGTGTTTTATGATCAAAAAGCATACCCCCAAAACGGACACACGTACGTGCACGTAGCCGTCCAAACTCGCCCGTTTCACTAAACGGGACGAGAACATGATGCACGGACGCTACAACACGGTTAGGGGTGTCAAGCAGGCCAAGATGAATATTTTTAATTTTATTTTAGATGCCAAAAATTGTTATATGCAGAAATTAATTTCCGGGTAGAATTTACAATAATTAACCATCAAGCAAGATAAATGAAATAAGTGTCACACTACGTTCGAACGGTAACTGAAATTAGTAGTATTGGGCTCGGATGTTACATCGAGCATCATCATTAGCCCCCCACTCTCGTCCCAACCAGCTGACGGGTCGGGTCGATAGTGGTCTGCCGGGTCACCCGAGGTGAGCTCCCTTCGAAGATATCGTTGAGGCGTGTTCCCGGAAAATCTGTTGTATTTTTTGGATGACGCCAGCGAATCAGGGGTGCGATCTCTGCTTTAAAGAGGGTGTGCCGGACCGCGCGTACTTCCGCTGAAGCGACGGTCCGCGTGTCGGGCGCTGGTTGGCTGACGCGACGGGCCGCAGACCTCTGACGTCTGATGGGATACGGCCAATGCGCGTGCGACAGGTGGAGCGATCGTGGCTGTTAAATGCGAGGAGTAGTTTTGGCGGGAGTTGACTGTCGCCGTTGGATGAGGACCCCGGCAGCTATAAATAGAGGTGGGGTCCGCTTCAGGGCCCATATCTCTTCATATTTTTCTCGTTCTGAGTCTTGTTAGCTCGGCGCTCTCCTCTTTAGGTCGGATCTCTGCGTTCCCGAGGATTTCTTTCCACCAGGTTAGATGTCTTCCTTTTCTTTCTCCTGCTTCTTCTCCTTCTGAGTCGAGTCTGCCTTTCCCTTTGTCAGGAAAAATGGATCGATACAGGGCTCTTGGTGCCCTCGGTACTCTGTCCCAGAGGGAGGCCAGTGAGACGGCCGCGTCTCCGGCTGACCCGAGCCCCGCACCAAAGGTGCCGCCGGCGGCAGGGCCATCTGACTTGTCACGAGCTCCTGATGATTGTCCCGGTGGCGGCTAAAGGCGTCCACGGGTTTCCGAGCCCTAGACGAGGGATGCAGGAGAGGACGAAGACGGGGTTCCTCTTAAGAGGAAGAGGACGGTCTCTCGCGCACCACCGTCAGAGATTCCTGAGGGAATTCCTGTGCAGGAGGGGGACGTCCATTTCGTGGTCCCGTCTGGGCTTTCCGTTGCTGCTGGCCTGCTTACTGGTATGGAAGAGTCAGCCGGGGGCAAGATGCCATAGGGGACCCTGAGGGCCCAAATGGCGGCTATAGCTCAGGAGGCGGTGCAGGTATGTACTCCCTCATGTGTTGTTTTGAGCGCCCTTTCTTTAGTTCGAGTGTCTCTAAGTCTCTCAGCTGTTTCTCGTCAGGTCCTTCAGCGCTGCGCCCTTGTTACTCGCATGGAGGCCGAGGGGGTCATCCACGCTACGAGGCCGGCGGGAGAGTCTTCTTCGAAGGCCGAGGATCTGCGACTTGAGCTGCGTCTGGAGAGGGAGAGGACGGTTGTCCTGGAAGCCCGATCGGCCGCCGCGGAGCTCGCCGTCTCGCAGTGCCGGGAGTCCTATCTCCGCCTAAGTGAGTCCCACCGAGTTGTCGAGGCGAAGTTGATGGAACTTGCCGATCACTTTGCAGCCATGAAGGGGCGGAGGTTGCTGAGATTCGGGCTAGGAAGGCGGTGACTGATTAGAAGGGGTCAGACCAGTTTTACGTCGACCTCGGTGAGGCCTCTGCCATTGCATGGAAAAAAGCTCTTGATGCCGTCAAGGAGCAGTTTCCAGCGTTTGCTGATGGTGAGCTCCGTGCTCGGGTCCCACTTTCGGTGGTCATGCCTCCGGACGATGATGATGAGGGAGGTGAGGCCTAGGCGGGCTTGCAGCTCGAACTTTTGGCTTTTCCTCCTCTTTCTTTTTAAGCCTCCGGGTAATTTTGATAAGGCTGGGGAGCCCATAATACCTTTGTAAAGACTTTTGGCTTTGTGAATAAAAACTTTTTGCAGTCATATTTGCACGCGTATTTTCCTTTGTCGGTAAACACTTGTATTTTCATAGTACTGCCTTCGTGTTATGTCGGTTCTTCGTCTAGCGATTACGCGTCGAGTTGAATCCGTTCACTTGCCAAATGTACAAAGACTGGCAGGAAGACGGTATCTCTATGGCCCCGAAGTCGAGGTGGGGATCGCTCAGACGTAGATAGACCGGATGCTTCGTGGTGAGGTTATGTTCCTTAGCGTGGAAGGCTCGGAGAGGCATGCTAAGTATGGGCCGAGCAAGGTAGCTGCCCGGTGCCTTTAGGCGAGGGCTTCGATCCTTGGCGTTGTAAGGGTCGTACAAGGCCTGCTAGGGATGGACCTAGCAGTGAAGCTGCTCAGTTGCCTCTTAGTGAGGGCTAAGATCTTTAGCGCGGGAGGGGCCGTAAGGGGCTTACTAAGGACGGGGTCGAGCTGGGTGGCCGCTCAGTGCCTCTTGGTGAGGGCTTTGATCCCTGGTGTGTTGGGGTAGGGAGCTACCTGTTAGGTCCACGTTACCCATCCCGGTTCTTTTGGAGAGGCGGAATAGGTAAAAATCAAAATTTTCTCACAAGGTAACCCGGGCCATGCTTGAAGGATCTTTGCTAAACAAAACTAACATATAAACTACAAGTTCTAGCTACTATGTAGAATGGTTATACCTAGATCTTGAACTCCTTCTCTTCTTGTAGTGGTTCTCCTTCTTGCTTACTCCTTGTAGTGGCGTAGACGGCTACTCCTCGTCGTCTTCTCTTTGCCGAAGATAGATCCATCCGAGGGCCTCTACCTTGAGCTCTTACCTCAACCAAGAGGTAACTAGAGTGCTTGGTTTGCTAGACAAAGAACCCTAGAAAGAGTAGAGATGAGTCTTGATGGTTTTGTCTCAAGAGCTTATGATTTCCAACACATGAACACTTAAGCTTTGAGAGGAAGAGGGAGAGCTCCACACATGAGAGAGAAAGAGCAAGAGAGAATGAGACTAGAATTCTACAACCAAGCTCACAAAAAAAGATAATATGAAATAATAATAATAACAATAAAGATAAATGTGATGGTTCATTTGGAATGACCATTATCATTTCACAATAAATGCAATTTGCAAGAATCAAGAAGCATCTTTCAAATGAAATGATGATGGTCAAAATGTCAACAAAAGTCAGCCGGTCAACCAAAGTCAAAAGGTCAACAAAAGTCAAATAGTCAACCTAACCATGGCACAATTATCCTTAGTTAATATCATTAATCATATTTCTCATTCTCATTAGGGTTTGGAAAAAGTCAACGGTCAACAACTCTAATGAGAATCCTCTGCCTCTGTCAACTGTGCATACACACCCGCATCCGTGTTCCGAGGAACACGAATACAATGAGACAAAACCAATCCCAAAACAAATACTAGGATCTGGCTTAAACCAAAGCCCGCTAGTAATAACTGCCCGGACACCAAACGTGCACAAGTGCGCGGATGGAAACGAACCCCGTCGCAAAACCATGTGACCTCAACTCTGTTTTGTCCAAAGGTGAATAACCCTCCTCTGTGTGGGACTCTAAAGGCTCGACACTACGCTGGTAGTTGGTTTAACCACAGGCCGCAAGCGGTACTAGCTGTACGTAACGGTCCCCAGGTAGATGCCGATAAGAAGACCGACGAGGTGAACCCATCCGAACTCCTACTGAGCCTGAACGTGACAATCTCCGTACAGTCCGGTCTGTTCGTCTAAGAGTATCGCATGTCGGGCCTAGGGGGTGGCAAACGTCAGACCCCTAATAGCGGTACAAGTCGTGTCGGAGTGTAGCCCAGAACACCCTGAGAAACTACTGGAGACACTACCAGTAAATCTCGCTTGCCCTGGCCAGGGACGACTATGTGTAATGGCTCTCCTAGACACAGCGCGATATCAACTCCCAATACCGGGAGAGACGAATCCTGTCTAACCGTCACTGCCTCCAAGTGTTTCGGGACTGCACCCAACTACTACCTGTTTGCACGACTCAATAGAGCCGTGGTAGGGTAGTAATCTAAGAACAGTGGGAACACACTCGAGGCGAAGTGACAGTGTCAAGTCAACGGACTAAGCTGTACTCATATCACCTAGGAACTGTTAACTGACGATAGGTATAATACCAACCAACAGTTCCCGACGAGTCCTGTTGTAACACCCGAGCACAATGCTATTAATTTCTGTTACTTTATGAATGGAGTATGACCCTTATTTCATTTATCGTGCTTGTTTGTTACTCATTGTATTTTTTACCCCGTCAACTCAATTTTGCATATAACATTTTAAAGCATATAAAATAAAATTAAAAATATTCATCTTGGCCTACTTGACACCCTTGGCCTTGTGGTAGTGACCGTGCGTCGTGTTCTCGTCCCGTTCAGTGAAACGGGCGAGTTTGGACGGCTACGCGCGCGTACGCGTGTCCGTGTTCGGGGTATACGTTTTGATCATAAAACACTTTATTTTAAAATTTGGATCCGGCTTAAATTCCTATTATTTTAATTTCAAATTTTTGGACCCGACCCGGACGCGATTTGGAAATGTTTTACTTTGCGCCAAAAACCCAAATCTTAAAATATTTAACCAGCACATATTTCTAACTAACCTTATATTTTACTGTTCATTCATAATCTTAAAATCTTTTTATATTTTTTCTTAACTAACGTTTTTACCTTCAGCCAATCGAATCCCCCATTTTTCGTGGGCCCCATTCCCATTCTCTCTCTCTCACCGTCTCTCTCTCTTTCTCTATCTCTCTCTCTCTCCAATCCCCCCCCCCTCTCTCTCCCTCCCTCAAATCTTTTTCTCTCTCCTATAATTTTAAAGATGCTGTTCCCTCCTCTATTTTTTCCTCGTGAACACAGAACCCATTACGAGCCCTCGCGAGAACCCAGCGAACCCCCGGCCGCCTTACCCTCACCGTCGCAGCTCAACGCCGACGCCGCTACCACCTCCATCCTCGCCTACTCGGCCTCATCCTCACCTCACCAAGCCCCTCTTCCTCTTTTCCCCGCGTTCCCAGCCACCTGCAACCCTCAGCGAACCCTAGCCTCGTCCCCGTCGCCGCCGCAGCCCCGACGCCGGCGCAAGCATCACCTCCATCCTCGCCTCCTCAGCCTAGTCTCACCTACGTCCTCCTTCTTCGACCCCGTGCACCCTGCGCCTTCGCCGCAGCCACCGCAAACACCTGCACACCCGTCGCACCGCCTTGAGTCACCGCCGGCGATCTCGATCTGCCTCCCCGGCCTTCGTACGACCCACTGTAAGCCTTCTACTTCTTTTTCTCCTTCCTTTCTTCTCTGGTTCCTTGTATTCTTGATTGCACATCTTGATGGTTTACTGTTCACGTTTTCGCCGGAATCCAACGATGCCAACGACGTGACCCGACGTTCCAGCGAGGTACCCCGTCTCGCGTGGTTCCATTGTTCGTTGTTTGGGTTCAGTCCGTGAACCGTGCGCCCGTCGCGAGTTTCCCCGCCGACGTTTACGTTCCGTTTTTCCCTGTTCGCGACCCGTCGAGGCAAGTACCCCTTGCTACATGCTATACAATATTTACATATATATTATGACACCCTAAACCTATAAATTTAACTTGGTACGATTATTTCTCATTTTCGGGTACAATATTGCATTATATCATTTTACCGTTAAACTTGGAACCTACAATTGCAAATTGAACCTAATAACCATATTTACCTGTTTAATCACATTTTTAATGTTAACGTAGCTTATGGCATTTATCCCTGTAGTTCTGTTCAATTCGGACACTAGTATGCATTTAACCTGAAATAGATGTACTGAACCGTTACATAAATCATTGCACCTCTAAGGGTTCTTGAACCTGTTAACATGACTAAACGGCTATACTTGTCTTACTGCACTTTTGTAATCATCTCTGTGACAAATTTGATAACCGTATCGCAAATTGAATGAAACTGCCTATTACTTAATTCATTGCTTATCTCATGTTGTTGATACCCATGCTAGATTATATAACTGATTGTGAGCACACCCACGATATTGTTTACATCTTGACCTGACTTGCTACATATATATATTGATATACCTGACATGGTACCGTATACTGTTGACTTGACCTGATGTACCATGACCTGACCCGTTACCTGATCTTGTGTCTAATGCCAACAAACCTGACATGTAGTCCTCATGGACCATTCCTGTTGTCTATCCAGACAAACCTGCTTTTACCTGATCCTGTGTTGGCATTAGTTCTTGATTACTGAATATCTGACTTGACATACATAACTTGGGGGTATGGGGAAATCAAAGGTGAAACCTGACTTGTAACTCAACAATTCGATACCTGTTCTGATCAGTTTTACGGGCTAGGCCAGCCCCGGAGTGATGATGCTGACATCACTCGCCCATCCTGCTACCTGTTACTGCCTAGCGGCACGTCTCGGTTTCAGCCCGAGAGTCCTTGACCGTGGTCCCGGGCATGCACGGGATACTATTGAGTTACATTGACGATTCATCAATTGATTTCAAAGACTTTAGAGTAGAAAACCTGATAGAACAGTTTAGTTTACCCACTACACACTACCCTGTACTGATCTGATTCATATTAATGTTACCCCTGTTTTCCATTCATGTTTATTTTTCATTGCCTGTTACACTGTTCATATTATATTACTTGATGACATGACGCGCTGACGTCTGGGTTTTGCATGGCCCAGATTCTGTACCGCTGTCGCAGTCCGAGCGGGAGTACTTCAGCCAGCAGGCTGAGCTGTGAGTTCAGTAGTAGTTAGTTTTATTTCTTGCATTTACTTCCAGATGTGAGCCCGCATTATGGGACATACATTTCAGTTATTTGTATTGGATCATTTTCTTCCACATTTATTTATTATTGACTCCTGTTATTTTGGATTATGGACATGTTTTAGATAGTGTTATTTTGTTCTTGATATCTCTACAGCCGTAATGTGACTGCGGATGGATACTTCCTACCCACAGGTAGCATGGTTGGCTATGTCACGTGCCCAATCTAGCGTACTCTGGGAAGCGGGGCGTGCCACCTGTCCAGTGTACTCGTAACCTAACGAGCACCTGCATACTATCTCCAGTACGACATACTGATGGCTGTGGGACAGACCATCTCCCCTGCTGGGACGAGAAGCGTATGCACCAGTCTACTCTGGAGTATCGATGCCCTGTCTCGATAATCCTACGATTAGGGACCAAAATAAGGATGTGCTTATAGACTACCCAGCCCCCACTAGTGTGATCGCCATCACAACGCCGGTAGTCAAGCAAAGATCCTAAGGGCTCCATCAATATGTATTAGCGATATGTTAAAAGAAACATATACTCATATTAAGATAGAAACAAACCAAGTAGCATACTACTATATCGAGCAAGACTGTCGTAAACCCGTATATATATCCCAAGCCTCCAAAATGTATTATACAAACTAGCACTATATAATAATGGCCTCTAGGGCATACATATCCAACAATCTCCCACTTGCACTAAAGGCCAGTAATTGGTGTACCGCATACCCAACGTCTGCACTAAGGCCAGCTGCTGGCATACCACATACCCAATAGCTCAAAAAGTCGTTCAAACTGTGTTTGAGGGAGGGCCTTTGTGAATAGATCCGCCGTGTTGTCTTTTGTGTCCACTCTCCTTACCTCGATCTCCTGGCGATCAATGATCTCCCTGATCAGGTGATACCGCCTTAAGATGTGTCTGGACTTCTGATGGAACCTTGGTTCCTTCGCTAAAGCTATAGCCCCATTGTTATCACAATACAAAGGTATTGGGTCAACAATGGATGGAACCACCTAAAGTTCACTAATAAACTTCTTCATCCAGACCGCCTCTTTTGCGGCATCGCTTGCAGCAATGTATTCAGCCTCCATCGTCGAGTCTGCGATGGTATCCTATTTGGAACTCCTCCAACACGCCGCCCCTCCGTTGAGGGTAAACACAAAACTCGAGACAGACCTGCTGTCATCTTTGTCACTCTGGAAGCTTGAATCGGTAAAGGACTCGACCCTGAGGTCTCCATTACCGTAAACCAGGAACATCTCCTTAGTCCTTCTCAGGTACTTGAGAATGTTCTTCACTGCCGTCCAGTGGTTCTCACCTGGGTCTGACTGATACCGGCTCACCACGCTCAGCGCTTAAGCTACATCTGGTCTTGTACATAGCACCGCATACATTATAGAACCTACCGCCGAAGCGTAGGGTTTAGTGCTCATGCGAACCCTCTCCTCGTCGGTCTTAGGAGACATCTTCTTAGAGAGGGTGATTCCGTGCAATGCGGGTACATTACCGCGCTTTGAATCTTCCATACTAAATCTCTTTAGTACGGTCTCTATGTACCTGGACTGCGAAAGTCCCAGTAATCTCTTGGATCTATCTCTGTAGATCTTGATCCCCAGAATGTACGAGGCATCACCCAGGTCCTTCATGGAGAACCGTTGTGACAAGAATAGCTTGACCGATTGTAGCATAGGAATGTCATTTCCTATCAAAAGAATGTCGTCCACGTACAAGACTAGGAACACGACAGTTCGTCCTACAATCTTCTTATAGATACAAGGTTCATCTTCGTTCTTGATGAAATCAAATTTCTTGATTGCTTCATCAAAACAGATGTTCCAGCTCCGCGATGCCTGCTTTAATCCATAAATGGATTTAAGCAACTTGCACACCTTCCCGCTGCTCCCACTGTCTACGAAACCCTCTGGCTGATCCATGTAAACGCACTCTTCCTAACAGCCGTTTAGAAAAGCCGTTTTTACGTCCATCTGCCAGATTTCATAGTCATGGAAGGCAGCAATGGCAAGTAGGATCCGAATGGATTTGAACATAGCCACTGGAGAAAAAGTTTCGTCATTGTCCACACCAGGTCTTTGACGAAAACCTTTAGCAACGAGTCTAGCTTTATAGGTTTCCACCTGCCCATCTACACCAAGTTTCCTTTTGTAGATCCATTTGCATCCAACGGGTTTTACCCCAGGTGGAGCAATATCCAAGGTCCACACTTTATTGGTGTACATGGACTCCATTTCGGATCGCATAGCTTCCGGCCACTTATCAGAGCCCCTACTGATAATGGCCTGCCTGAAACTGGTAGGGTCATCTTCTTCTAAGATGCAATCCTCTCGATCCCCGTCTATGAGAAACCATAGTATCTCTCGGGCGGATGAGAAATCCTACCAGATTTGTGGAGTGGCTAAGGTTCGTCTGGGGTTATTGAATCCCGAGGTTCTGTCAAATCTTCAGTTTCATTTTGTGGTCGCTGAATTTCTTCCAGTTCTACCGTGCTCCCACTAATTTCTTTTGCAAGAAACTCCGTTTCTAAGAAAATGGCAGGCTGAGCAACAAACACCTTCTGTTCCTCGGTGTGGTAGAATAGATATCCATAACCATTCTTTGGATATCCCACAAACTTACATAAAACTGACTGTGCCTCTAGTTTATCTGGTTTATGCGTTTTAACATAAGCCAGACAACCTCATATCTTAAATCTTTTAAGATATGGACTTTTTCCATTCCATATCTCGAATGGAGTCTCAGGCACTGATTTAGACGGAACATCATTCAATAGATATGCCGCTGTCAAAATCGCATGTCCCCAAAATGAAAGAGGCAACTCGGCACTACTCATCATGGAGCGAACCATATCCAATAGGGTACGATTCCTCCGCTCCGATACACCGTTGTGCTGTGGTGTATAAGGAGGAGTAAGCTGAGAGAGAATACCATTCTCTTTTAAGTAATCTAGGAATTTCGTGCTTAAGTACTCCCCTCCCCTATCCGATCGGAGGATCTTGATACTTTTGCCAGTCTGGTTCTCTACTTCGTTTCTGAATTCCTTGAATTTCTCAAAATCTTCAGATTTGTGTTTTATAAGATACACATATCCAAATCTAGAGAGATTGTCAGTGAATGTGATGAAGTATGAGAACCCACCCCTTGCATGTATAGACATTGGACCACATACATCACTGTGTATGAGTCCCAAGAGCTCTGTTGCTCTTTCTCCATATCCGGTGAACGGAGATTTGGCCATCTTTCCTTTGAGACAAGACTGACAAGTTTCATAAGATGAAAACTCGAACGTATCCAAGAGTCCATCTTTATGCAACTTACTTAGTCTTTTCTTTCCGATATGACCAAGTCTACAATGCCTTAAGTAGAACTCGTTCGTATCTGAACTCTTCCTCTTGCGTGTGTTTTGTACATTGAGAACTGTATTCTGATTTAGAACGTAGATACCATTACACAGTGTATCTTCTGTAACCAGTACCTTATGAAGGTAGATGTTCATGATATTTCTATCAAGAACAAAGTTATATCCATCTTTATTGAGTAAAGAAACTGATATGATGTTGCAAACCATGGAAGGTACATAGTAGCAATCGTTTAAAATCATAGTATTGCCATTTGGCAACACTAGGTGATATTCACCGACGGCTGCAGCATTAACTTGTACTCCGTTCGCTACCCTGAGCGACATATCACCAGGTGCAACTTTCCTACTTTTTCTCAGTCCCTGCAATAAATTACAGATGTGAGATCCTGATCCGGTATCAAATACCCAGGAGGTAGGGTTGGCCGTAAAGCAGTTCTCAATTATAAGAACACCTGAAGTAGATGCAAAACTATGCTTCTTCTTCAACTGGGTATCCTTGGAATCCATACAATCCTCTTTCCCTTGCTCATACCTATGACTGTTGTCATAAGTTAGAGCCGAACCGACGTTCCCCAGCCCCGAATAAGAATTCAGATCGGTCAAGCGATACATTTTATTATCTTGATTAGGGCATGAAATGGTTGCTACCAGGAGAGAGAGAAAAGAAACACTCAGCGTGCGCTCTTTCAAGATTAGATTGGTTTATTAATTTATCTAATCAGGATGGCTCTCACTGTTTCCTCAAATTCTTCTTCAAACCTTTAAAAGAAGAACTAGTCAGGATTAATCTCACGTTACAATACTTGCTTAACCTTTCAGCCAGGCTGGTGTTGGTACTTCGAGGGAGGTTTTCCAACGCTTTCGCGAAGTTCCTTAATTATATAACCTCTTTTCCCTGGAGGCGTAGCCCCGCTAACACCGTTCTAGACACCTACTTGGTTTATAACATTGATTGTTAAGTGAAATAATCTCCCGAGAGTAATCTAACTCATCAGTGGGATCGGGATCCAACTATCATTGTGTGATGACCTAGATGGAATCAACTCTAGTCACCACACTCCAGAAGGTATGCTAAATCTGCAAGTTTCAGTTTCTTTAGAAACTCCCGATGTGGATTTTTGCCCCTAACGGTTTATGACCTTGACTAGGTCAACAAACCATAAACCGCTAGTCAAGTTCTACACGTCATTATCTTGATTGCATTAAACCCACCCGTACGTGCCCTTGACTAGATCAACAAGGCCGCACGACTGTCCTAACCAATCACATTTGCAATGCACAGAAAAATATCACTTAGCTACCGTTCACTACGCCTTGACTAGGTCAACAAACGCAGCACGAATACTAAATAATACCAATCCGAAATGCCGGAGGGCTACGGCTGAGTTTTTGGCGAAAAACCCGTTAACGTAATGAACTTGATATCGTTGAAGGAACCTGATAACCTTTTTAAAAAAATATAGTGGCGAAAACTTTTGCTAAAAAGCTCACTCCCTGTGAAGGGATCTCGACTCTTTTCTCGTCGAATGAGGTGCAGGATATTCCAAACTGAATATTTCTATGCAAAGCAAGAATAATCGACTACAGTGAAGTTATTACCCTGACGCAAACTTCTGTCCAAATGGTTACTCCCGATGAAGGGATCTCGGCCCTTGCCTCGTCGAATGAGGTGCTGGGCAGTCATAACCGAATACCTCTGTGCAAAACAAAAGAGAACGTCCTTGCAATAACAGCTTTTTGAAAATTGTTCCAACAACGTCTTTTAGGTTTGTTTTCTTTGTATTAATATAATGCGTCCCATCAATTTATCCTACCATTGCAGAAAACAACGAAAATATGACGTACGCTTATGCCATCCGTATTCGCCACGGGGCCCCGTCATCACCCGTTAGGTTACTTAACTAACGACAGAGCGGGGGCTGGACTAGCGCGGATGCAATGATAGCCATTCCAGATCACAGATGAACACATTGGATATACTAGGAATCCGCGTTTCGTTCGAGCCTGCAACGAAAGACGGATTACACGGTCGCGATGAATAGCCAAACCCCACCCTAGACCCCTACTGGTGCGGCAAACTACCCGCCAAGTACCCGAAGTGAAGCAACCTCCCTCGACAACGTGAGTAGGTCACTCGGCACTTCAAAGTACCCGGTAGTTTGTGCACCCCACCTTGGGTCTATCCTAGGAGCAAAAACAGTAAAAGAAATAATATACAATGGCGGCTACAACCTCATCCCGGATGTGCGGCCATAAAAATAATATTACATCAATTTACATATTACATCAAATGAAAGATAAAGAAACTCTCATCTCACAAACCCCCGGCTATTCATCTGCGACAATCTAACAAGTTCATATATACAATCCAACAACATTACAGATCACAGATATGCACAACCCCCACTAATCGACGTATAGCGATTAGTCGACGTTCAGTGCATATATCACATCACAGATATAACCAAATAGCTAAATTTTATAGAACTTCGATCAAAATACCAATTTGTAACTACCCCAAACATAACAATGTTCTCTGGAAAATCTGGGTAGAAACAAAATATCTTAAAAATCACAAAACCACAACAGAGAACCCCTGGAAAAATTTGGTGCGCTGCCGAGTTGACTCGGCCGCGGAACCGCGGCGGATCGCTTGGATCGGCCGTGGATCCGCGGTCATCTGAGGGAATCAGGCGCCCAAATTTCTGCAGTTTTCTCAAAAAACCCTGCTTGTATTTTTCATGTCAGTTAAAATATTTTTAGGCCTGTTTTATAAATCGACAGAAAACACAAGTTTTTAGACTGATTTTGAGATTTTTTCCGGATCGAAGTTCTAAACACTTTGCTAATAGTTAGTTGTCGTTTAGCTAGGCTCTGATACCACTGTTAGGTCCACGTTACCCACCCCGGTTCTTTCGGGGAGGCGGAATAGGTAAAAATCAAATTTTCTCACAAGGTAACATGGACCATGCATGCAGGATCTTTGCTAAACAAAACTAACATATAAACTGTTGGATATATATGCCCTAGAGGCCTACATTGTATAGGATGCTTGGGATATGTATGTACATGACAGTCTTGCTTGATATGATAGTGCGCTATTTGGTTTGTCTTTATCTTAACATATGATATATTTTGTGTTGTATTCATTTATATATTCATGTTGATAAAGCCCATAGGGTGTTTGCCTGACTACCGGCGTTGTGATGGCAGTCATACTAGTGGGAGCTGGATAGTCAATAGGCACATCCTTAGATGTCCCTAGTCGCAGGAGTATCGAGATTGGGCATCGATACTCCGGAGTAGACTAGTGTATACATATCTAGACCCTGACGAGGGGCGATGGATTGGTCCCACATCCATTGGTGGAGTGCACCTAAGATTGTATACAGATGCTCACTGGGTGTGAGTACACCGGACAGGACTCGCCGAGAACTGACTGGATGGTATTATACCTAACGTCAGATAGCAGTTCTCAGGTGACATGTGTGCAGATAGTCTGTTGACTTAAAGTCATCATTTGTCTTGTGTGAGTTCCCACTGTGCTTTGATTATTACCCTACCACGGCTCAAAGGAGTCGTGCAAACAGGTTTTAGTTGGGCACAGTCCCGAGCCACGTGGAGGCAGTGAGCGACTGTTAGGGATTCGTCTCTCCCGGTATAGAGAGTTGATATCGCACTGTGGTCGGTTGGTCATTACCATAAGTCCCTGGCCAGGGCTGATTGAGAATTACTGATGGACTGATCAGTAGATTCTCGGATGGTCTTGAGCCATACCGACACGACTTGTACGGTTATTAGGGGTCTGGCGTCCACCACCTCCCTAGACCATACATGCGATACTCTTAGACGAACAGACCGGACTGCGCGGATATTGTCACGGACAGGCTCAGTAGGATTTCAGATGGGTTACCTCATCGGCTTTCTTATCGACAACTACCTGGGGACCGTTACGTACATCTAGTGCCGCTTGCGGTCTGTGGTTAAACCCACTGCCAGCATAGTAGTTGAGTCTTTAGAGTCCCACACAGAGATTTCCCAAACCCAGGCGAAAAGATATAGAGGTCGTATGGTTTTACGACAAAGGTTCGGACGCATACATGTTTGAAAGCACGTACGACATTCGGACAGTTTTTACTAGCCAGTTTTGGTTTAAGCCAGATTCTAGTATCAGGTTATTAGATTTATACAGTCTAAAGTTTTTCCGTGTTTTCACGGATGAGAGGGGCGTTCTCGTAATTTTCGGAGAAGCTTCTAGAAGGATGTGACTTTGAGGGAGAGGTGGCATTATCATTTAATGATTTAGTGACTCATTGTGAGTGATTCATCATGTCATTAATGCATTATTAAATGCTTAATGACTCACATAATGAATCACCCACTTGCATTTATGAAACATGATGAATAATCTCATATTATTCATTTCTTTTTAATTCATTATGTTTCATATATCAAGTGAGAAGCTATTTCATTATGATTATTATTATCATTATCATCTTCTCATTCTCTCTCTTCAAGCTCTCTCCTTCACCAAACCCCAATCCTACCACTCATGAGTTGAGAACAAGGATTAGGAAAGACTAATTACTCCATAACCCATCTCTACATCACCTTAGCTACTCTATTTAGCAACTAGAGAACCTAAGTAACCTCAAGTTTAGAGGTTATAGCATGGATTAGGGTTCTCGGGTGGATCGTCTATCACGGAAGGAAGCCGAGGAGGACGTGGAGATCCAAAGAGGCCGTAGATAACGTAAAGACGAAGGAATAGAACCGTTTGGTATAATCTCTTAACATAGTAGTTTAGAACTCTATAGGTTTTGTTAAGTATTGTTTAGCAAACGATTCATGCGGTTAGTCGATGTTTAACCATAGAACAAGATCGTTTTTCATATTTCCGCCTCCCCACAAGTATTGGGGTGTTGTACATCGACTTACATAAACTACAAGTTCTAGCTACTATGTAGAATGGTTATACCTAGATCTTGAACTCCTTCTCTTCTTGTAGTGGTTCTCCTTCTTACTTGCTCCTTGTAGTGGCGTAGACGGCTACTCCTCGTCGTCTTCTCTTTGCCGAAGATAGATCCACCCGAGGGCCTCTACCTTGAGCTCCTACCTCAACCAAGAGGCAACTAGAGTGCTTGGTTTGCTATACAAAGAACCCTAGAAAGAGTAGAGACGAGTCTTGATGGTTTTGTCTCAAGAGCTTATGATTTCCAACACATGGAACACTTAAGCTTTGAGAGGAAGAGGGAGAGCTCCAAACATGAGAGAGAAAGAGCAAGAGAGAATGAGAATAGAATTCTACAACCATGCTGACAAAAAAAGATAATATGAAATAATAATAATAACAATAAAGATAAATGTGATGGTTCATTTGGAATGACCATTATCATTTCACAATAAATGCAATTTGCAAGAATCAAGAAGCATCTTTCAAATGAAATGATGATGGTCAAAATGTCAACAAAAGTCAGCCGGTCAACCAAAGTCAAAAGGTCAACAAAAGTCAAATGGTCAACCTAACCATGGCACAATTATCCTTAGTTAATATCATTAATCATATTTCTCATTCTCATTAGGGTTTGGAAAAAGTCAACGGTCAACAATCCTAATGAGAATCCTCTGCCTCTGTCAACTGTGCATACACACCCGCATCCGTGTTCCGAGGAACACGAATACAATGAGACAAAACCAATCCCAAAACAAATATTAGGATCTAGCTTAAACCAAAGCCCGCTAGTAATAACTGCCCGGACACCAAACGTGCACAAGTGCGCGGATGGGAACGAACCCTGTCGCAAAACCATGCGACCTCTACTCTGTTTTGACCAAAGGCGAATAACCCTCTATGTGGGACTCTAAAGGCTCGACACTACGCTGGTAGTTGGTTTAACCACAGGCCGCAAGCGGTACTAGCTGTACGTAACGGTCCCCAGGTAGATGCCGATAAGAAGACCGACGAGGTGAACCCATCCGAACTCCTACTGAGCCTGAACGTGACAATCTCCATACAGTCCGGTCTGTTCGTCTAAGAGTATCGCATGTCGGGCTTAGGGGGTGGCAAACGTCATACCCCTAATAGCGGTACAAGTCGTGTCGGAGTGTAGCCCAGAACACCCTGAGAAACTACTGGAACACTACTAGTACATCTCGCTTGCCCTGGCCAGGGACGACTATGTGTAATGGCTCTCCTAGACACAACGCGATATCAACTCCCAATACCGGGAGAGACGAATCCTGTCTAACCGTCACTGCCTCCAAGTGCTTCGGGAATGCACCCAACTACTACTTGTTTGCACGACTCAATAGAGCCGTGGTAGGGTAGTAATCTAAGAACAGTGGGAACACACTCGAGGCGAAGTGACAGTGTCAAGTCAACGGACTAAGTTGTACTCATGTCACCTGGGAACTGTTAACTGACGATAGGTATAATACCAACCAACAGTTCCCGACGAGTCCTGTCTAGTGTACTCGTAACCTAACGAGCACCTGCATACTATCTCCAGTACGACGTACTGATGGCTGTGGGACATACCATCTCCCCTGCTGGGACGAGAAGCGTATGCACCAGTCTATTCTGGAGTATCGATGCCCTGTCTCGATAATCCTACGACTAGGGACCAAAATAAGGATGTGCTTATAGACTACCCAGACCCCACTAGTGTGATCGCCATCACAACGCCGGTAGTCAAGCAAAGATCCTAAGGGCTTCATCAATATGTATTAGCGATATGTTAAAAGAAACATATACTCATATTAAGATAGAAACAAACCAAGTAGCATACTACTATATCGAGCAAGACTGTCGTAAACCCGTATATATATCCCAAGCCTCCAAAATGTATTATACAAACTAGTACTATACAATAATGGCCTCTAGGGCATACATATCCTACACTACCAGCCAGGGATAACGACCCGGTTGCCTCCTGCGAGGGCTTTTGATCCTTAGCGCGGGAGGGGCCTACTAAGGACGGGGCCGAGCAGGGTAGCTGCTCGGTGCCTCTTGGCAAGGGCTTTGATCCCTGGTGTGTTGGGGTAGGGAGCTACCAGCCAGGGATAACCGAGCAAGGGCGGGCCCGGTTGCCTCTTGCGAGGGCTTTGACATTGGTCTTGGGCGCGTTCATGTTGAGGATAGCATCGATTTTTTTCGGGTTAGCCTCGATTCCGCGGTGGGTGACCATGAAACCGAGGAACTTTCCCCCGGTGGCCCCGAAAGCACACTTGGCGGGGTTCAGCTTCATCTTGAACTTGCGGAGTACCTCGAAGGCCTCGCCCAGGTCCTTGGCATGGTCAATCGACGAAACTGATTTGACGAGCATATCGTCGACGTAAACTTCCATGTTCATGCCAATCTGTGTCTTAAACATACGGTTGACCAACCGTTGGTATGTGGCCCCGGCATTTATGAGGCCGAATGGAATCACCCTGTAGTAGTATACCCCCCAGTCCGTCGTGAATGCGGTAAGATCTTTGTCTGACGGATTCATACATATCTGATTGTAGCCGGAGAAGGCATCCTTGAAGCTCAATAGCTCGTGGCCTGCCGAGCTGTTGACGAGCTGATCTATCCGAGGTAGGGGATAGTTGTCCTTAGGGCGGGCCTTGTTGAGGTCGGGGAAGTCGACGCACATTCGCCATTTCCCGCTCGACTTCTTAACCAGGACTACATTCGCTAGCCATTCCGAATAGGGCACATTCCGAATGAAGTTGGCGGCGAGGAGACGATCCATCTCGTCCTCGATAGCCTTCTGTTTGACCGGGGCGAAGCTTCGCTTTTTCTGTCTGACAGGTCGGGCCGTAGGATCTACCCCGAGCTTGTGAGATATAACTTTGGGGTCGATCCCAGGCATGTCAGCAGGTGCCCAGGCAAACACGTCGGAGTTGTTCCTGAGGAAGTGAACCAGGTCGTCTCGCTGAGTTCCTGTCAGAAGCGACCCGATCTGGACGATCTTTTCGTCGTCCCCTTCTACCAGGGGGACCTCTGTCAGAGGTTCGACCGAGGTTCCTCAGACCTCTTTTTACTCGTCTCGAGTGTCCAGAGAACCCCTGATGTCGCCTTCACCCTCGACATCATCGGTCGGCTGCTCAGATGAAGATGTCGCTGTGAAGCATACCTTCGCAATCCGTTGGTCCCCATAGACCCGGCCTATCCCTCCTTGATCGAGAGGGAACTTCATCGCCAGGTGGTAGGTCGATATCTGGCTCGGAGGGAGTTCAGCGTCGGGCGGCCGAGGAGGATGTTGTAAGCCGATGGGATTCTTGCTAAGATGAATTCCACAGGCACTGTTCGCGTGTGGCCGGCCTCCCCGACGTTAAACTGCAGAGTGACTATCCCTTCCGCCGGGATGGAGTGGTTGGTGAATCCTGAAAGGACGTGGGAGGTCGGCCTTAGGTCTGCTGGGGTTAGCTCCATGCACAGAAAGCAGTCGTAGAAGAGAATGTCCGCTGAGCTACCTGAGTCGACCAGTATCCTGTGCACCTCGTATTGGTGGACCCAAGCCGTAATCACCAGATGGTCGTTGTGGGGCAGGGATATGCCGTGGAAGTCCCCATCGTAAAAAATGATTGGCTCGGTCTCTCTGGCCTTCTTCCTCGGGCGGCTGTCGGCCTCTATGGTTGGCGCGGTACGCTGATTCTCGTAGGAGCTCGACGGACCCCCCGCTGATATGACCATGATTTTTGATGAGTCTTGGTTCCTTTCGGTGAGGTTCCTTACGCCCTCCAGTGAGGTTGTTTTTGAGCTGCCGTGGCGAGTCTCGCGTGCGCGACCCCGTCGAGGGAGGGGGTGCCGGTCATGCCTGTGAACAGGCGAGCTGACCGCAACCGCCTTGGGAGGAACAAGGGTGCGACGAGACTCGGGGTGAAACTCTCTGGCGTAAGATATCGGAGCCAAACGAGGCGGTGCCTACCGGGTTCTTGAATATGTCGCCCCGGGGGACCCGCGGCTGTTGGAAACAGTGAGGCGGCGATCGGCCGGGCCCGCACGAGCGGAGCCTTCTCTCCCTTTGTAGGGGTCCCGGTCCTGAGGCGGGGGAGCGGCGACCTGGGGATCTTGCCCCGCCGTTTGGACGCGAATGAGCGCCTCCACGATGGACGCGAGTCGGTCTATCCGGCCGGCAAGGGCGTTGATGGCATTCGGCGGAGGAGGTTCGTCCGCGCCTCCGTTGAGGGGGAGGCGGCGGCTAGTGCTTGGATCGTCGTGATGATCGCTCGCCATTAGATTGAGATCGGAAGATGAACTTTTGTTTTCGTGGAATCAAGGTGTTCCTACAGACGGCGCCAGCTGACGCGACCTGGATCACGCCAAGATGTTACCTTCCGTTGGTCTGCTGACGGCGGCGATGGACGGCTGAGATTGGATCTGGAGGCAAGCTCCTCAAGCGTGTAGATCTCAATGGGTTTGAGGTTGTTGTTGCCGAGCTACCTGCAAGGAAGTCCCGGGGTGGTTATACCACCGAGGACCCTCCGACGGTGTCACGCTCCGCTTCCCGGTATACGGCGAAGGGGACGGGACGAGGCCGCTACGTATTTACAGTGAAGTAAATACGCTAAGCGTATCTAAGCAATATAAAAGTAAAGCACAAGAGACAAGATATAATAAAACAACAACTTTATTTATTCACATTCTTTCTGTACAATACATGGAAAGTAAATACAACTGAATAAAAAGCAATGCCTAAACAATGGCATAACAGAAATGAAAGTACTGAATGGAAAGTGTACAATGACTAGAGCTCGGGGTCTTCACTGAACCGATCCAAGTCTTCAGCAGTGGGCTCGATCTTTGACGGGTCCAAATCACCTGACGACATTCAAAGAAGAAAGAAATAGAATGTCGCCAGCGAACAGATCGCTCGGTTAGTCTCAAAGATAAGAGGAAAGTAGAATAGACAGAATAAGAAGGTATCTTTTAAAGTTGTATTATATTGTTGTAATATTGTATTAACGCTGTTTTTTGTAGCTTGGTACAGAAGGATGCCAGTGTATACAAGAGGAGTCTCTATATGCCAGAGACTAAAGGCAAATGGAAGTACAATGCTCCGTTATACAACCCGGAACAACGACAATTGGATTCATGTTAGGTGTCTTAATCTTGCAGTCTCGTGCCACTTTTAACACCTTCCGTACCAATCTACCCCTTAAACCCCGTGTTATCTTGATTATATTGTTGTATTGTAAATTGTATTGATTGTATAATTGGATGACTGACCGAAACTATGATATCAGTAAACGGATGTAACTGTAGAATCATGTATGTAACTGGAGAATCATGTAAACTGGATGATCATGTAAATGGAATGTATATCCATGGTTCGGTTCAGTCAAGTTGTATAGATTGATAGATTGAATATATGGAATAATTGATTCATGGATTTGTGTTGAATTGTAGTATTGTAGATTGTAAATTGTAGATTGTAGATTATACTTGAATCATATTCAAGTCAGATTATAGAGAGACTTAATCTGAGTCAGACAATTAGAAAAGTAAATTGAAGTCCTGATTGTTTTGATGTTATCGGTAACCGCTGCACATGGGCGGCAGGATTTGTGTCTTTTTCAAAAACGATTACCGTGTTGATAACACCGTTTGTTAATTGTCTACCTTAGATAGACAAGCACCCACTTCTCCGGCTCCCTGAGGCTCAAGAGATTGGTCCCGCTTAAACCTATGTTTACTAGGGTCCTCAGGGTAATTTATAGAACTTGAGGGGGCTTTATGTAAAAATACTTTGTGTAGTTTTCAAAATTCACCCCAAGTATTTATTATCGTCTTTAGAGTTGTAATGAATGTAGATTTTATATTGTGATATTTCTAGTGAAAAATCCTATTTTCATAATAAGTGGTATTTATTTGTAATATTGGTTTTGTATGGAATTCATGGTATTTTAGTGTAAAATTGATTCTTGTGATTTTTTTAAAAAGGTGGAATATTTATATCATAACAAAATAGGTATTTTAATGATAAATATACATATATTTATACAAAAATAATTTTAATATATATTTTATATTCTAAAAATCTCATTTTCTTAATATGTCGTATTTTAAATTTTTCGAGACCGAATGCTTCTTGCGGAGGTCTGAATCTTGCACTACTAAGTCCGAGAATGTGCGATAATCCGCACCATCCTGAACGGGTTTCCCAAAATAGGTTGTAGCTGCGTTTTGCAAAAATTGTATAAATACTAAATCCTTTAGAAAACGGTTTTATTAAGTAAATGGTATTTAAATGAAAATGTGTCGCTTTCCCGTATTCTATATTCCCAAGGGTATGGTGCTATATTGCATATGAGTGTGTGAGGAGGTAAGTCATTACCTCGTGATCTACTTAATGGTATAGCAAGTTTTGTGATGTTAAATGTAGAATTGAAACTATGTGGTATTTACATGAAAAAAATGCGTAAAATGAAATAGCAATTGTTTTGTGATATGAAACTTGATCAATTTGGTTGATTAATCTTTAATAGTCAACATGAGAGAGTTTAAGCATAATTATATTAACGAGAAGTGAAGTTTTATAAAGAAACCGAATCGAAAATCAGATTGGTTCCGATTCCGTCAGGTTTTGTAAATCCGTATTTTAGAAAAGAAAAGAAAGGTAGAATTTAGGGACTTACGGGTTTAAGACAACAAGGAGAAGGAGGTGGAATGGGAGGAGTCGCCGGTGCGTCGCTTCGTCGCCGGGAGCTCCTAGAATGATCGTTGGAAGTTCGCCGGAAAATTCGCCGTAGGTTCGCCTCGTGCTCGATTTCAAAGTACACAAGTTTTGTTGGAAATTTTTGAGAGTTGGCTCAGAGTTTGGGGTGAGAGGGTAGAGGGTAGGGGTGATATTTATAGGGTTAGGCTAGGGTTAGGGTAGATGAAGAGTTTTAATTTAAAAAATGTAAAAATGTATTGAAAATCATTAAAAAAATGGAGTAAGTGGTGGTTAATGGGCTCTCTGTAAACGACCCAAATAAATGGAGTGTGCAGGGATGTTGAGAAGGTGAAGACGCATCTTTTTCGTGTTGACGACTCGGCCGATTCCGGCCGGCGGCGTCTGCCCGAGTCGGCCGGTCCGTCTGCCGACTCGGCCGAGTCGGGAGCTGAGGAGGTGGGGGGTCGCCTGATTAAGCCTCTGGTATATTCAGTTTTTCAGGTGTAGTAGAAAAATTTGGAGGTATCTCTTGTTGGCTGTTGGGCTTCTAAATTTTTTTTAAAACAAATAAATATTACAAATAATGTGGGACATGGGATTTGAACTCTGGTGGCTTGGTTCAGCAATGCAAGGTATTACCAATGAGTTACAAACTCCTTCTTTTAATAATTGATTGAATTAAATATTTAAAGTGGTAACAGCAATATTAAATACTCCAAGTATATCTTAAATTTAAAGCAAATTTTTGTACACTAAAAATGGAGTTGTTACATTCTTTTAACTTGTGATTAAAAAGCAAAATAATTACTTATATCTTGTGCTCAGACTAAAATACCCTTTTATAGATTTTGAAAAAAATATTTTGAAAAAATTTGCATAGGAAATTTAAGGTTGTTACAGACGGTCAAGTTAGAGAGGAAATCCGAACAGAGTAACGGCTTAGTGAAGTACAAATGGCTTATTTGAACCGTCTGAAGAAGGTGTTTATATAGCGGTGGCAGCAAGTAGGGTAGGCGCGAGAATCACGTCGGCCATCACGCTCCCGATGTGACGCCCGCGTGAAGAGCGGGATCTCCCATTAATGGCGAGACAGGCTCGTTAATGGGGGATCGCGATGGCGTGGAACGTGAGATATGGCCAGCGGAAATCTCGCGCATGGCGAGATTCGCGGGATGGTGGTTGCGCCTGTAAGCGGTGCTGTTGATCGGTCGATGAGACCGAGGAAGATGACCTCGGCAGAAGAGCTCGCGGACGAGTGGAAGAGCCGAGGTATCTTGGTTCTGCGGTAGCCCGGAGGCGAGCTGGGAGGCCGAGGAGGCCAATTGTGCAGGGGGCTCGGAGGCGAGCCAGCGTTTGTTTGTGGGACGGGCAAAGGAGTTGGCCTGGTCGGCCACTGGAGGTCCTTTCTTGTGAGCTTTGGGACACGTCATCTGCCACGTGTCACGATCTGGGAGATCACCGATATCGAGCATCATCAATTGTCTGCGGCTCTTTCGACTAATTGGTGATCCTTAGGCCTACCTAACGAGGAATTATTCAGATGTGATACATCTGGACATGGGTTAGAGAAGGGGGAGTTTCGGATAACTTTGGGCAGCGTGTGGATCCACACTTTTATTACTTTTCTTTCTTGCTAGGATGTATACGGTCGGCACATGGAATAATTTTTCCTACCTAACATAGATTCCCTAGAAACAAGGGATTGGTTGATCGGCAAAGCAGGCAATATTCCATAAAAATATGTGAGATCCACCTGCTAACACCAAGCGTCTCGAATTTTAAGGTAAAACAAACTCAATATTTGTACGTCTGTATCTTGGTTACAGAGACCAAGGCGTCATTCAAATTGTAATATTCAGCAACATCGCTTATAAGGCTTAAGTTAGTAAAAAATTTGTCAAAGCTTTACGTCCAATTTGGCAACAAGCTAAGGTTTGAAGAAGAAACTCCAAATTTAAAACCGTAGATGATAATCAAAATTGAGTTTCCCAACCCAGAATTTGGAAGGCTCTAAACTTCAAAAAACTATCAACGAGCAAAAAGAGGAGAACAACAATTAAGGCGGAAAAAAGGTTACAATGAAGGAGCCACACCACAAACCTTTTTTTCCCTCCATGAAGAGGAAAAAAAAATAGGGCAAAAAATACAATATTAATAAATGAATAAGTACAAAGTTTTAAAAAATAAAACAAGATCTACAAAGGCAATAGAAGTGTTGGTTAATGTAGGTACCGGATTCATTATAAGAGATGAAGAATATATACGAAGATATATCGGTCATCATCCATTACTTATCCCTTGATCTCAATATGAGACCCTAACTATTTTAGACATGGTGTCAAATTGCAAGTCGTTACTAATTAAAGAAATCCATTTTGTAATATGAAAATAATTCATATCCGAGACTATTTTCAAGCAGTCAAAGATTAGAGCTATGTTCTTTAGTCACCTCATAGCATACTGTGGACCCTCTCAAATCTTGCTAGTCTCCAACGTAACATATTTTAGTTCCATTTAAATAACACAAATGGGGCCATTAATTAGCTTCGTATGTTTATTCTTACTTTGCAAATCAATTATATTCCATCATTATAGTCTATTTTATTACATATGCAAGGAATCATTTATATATGAACCAATCTAGGAAAGCTCATGAAGAATCCATGTTTGATACTTAAAGCCGAAGATATATTTGGGGGATAATCAAACGAAATAGACCAAATTTAAGGAAAGGCAGTTGATAAAACTGATAAATCAACACATATATGGGATGATTTGATGAAAATTAAGGAGATATATTTCTTTTACATGATTACCAAAAAGTTTATAAAAAATTTGTTAGATGAAATGAAAGTTCATCTTTCTTTCATATTGAATGAGTGAAGAAAAGTTTAACGTTACCGCTCGAACGTACCATTAAAAGATGTATTTTATAACAAATGTAGATTTCAAGGGGTATATGTTGCCAAGATTAAATTAAGGATGGTGTGTACCCACAAAAGAATGCAAGCGGTATATATAAAACATCCCAAAAACGATGGATAACCTGTTTTTATATAAAAATATCAAATGCGAATTCTGGAGCTAATGATTTGCTTGTCTCCTTATTTGTAGCCAGTGGCAGAGCCAGGACTCAATGTCAGGTAGGGTAAGGATTTAACGGTTAAATTGCAAGAAACCTTAGTCACTTTTTGTTCGAGCGGGTATAAATCAAGAGGGCATCAATCAAAAAAAAATTAAGGAATATCATGCAATTTAGGTTATTTGCTTTTTTGTTTAGTACAAAATGTATATCAAAAACCTATATCTAAAATGAGTTTCTTTTATAAAATCAATTAGAACCTTTAACTTAATCTTCGAAGTTCATCGGTTTTTTTAATTTAAAATGTTAACTAATTTGTAGAATGCTTTTCAATGTATTTAATATAATAAACTAGTTTCTTGAGGTATACGATGTGCAAGGTTTTCGATTATGCAAGCTTATAAATAAGAGAATGTATTTTCCTTTTTGCTGAATGAAATGAAAAATTGAATTTTTATATATCCTAAATACCGCAATCAATAACGGTGTCGCAAATAGCTAGCCGATAGTGAGTACGAGTCGTCCACAGAGAGATGATGAATTACTTATCTTGTTTTAGACGAGTTAATAGAAAAATGTTTGGATTTGTCGTTTTTATTAAAAAGAGATTCGAAAACTTAATGATAAAAGAACTCATTAGGGTTAGCATTTGGGTTGTTTAAAAGATGTATTAAAAATACTTTGCCTTTACCCACTTGTTCAATTTATATGAGGATAATAGCAAACAATAGAGATTAGGATTTAAAGAGGTATTAGGGATCCTTTTCATTGATCCTTGTCCTTCCATTGATTACTATTATCTCAAGTTTTTAGCAAAGTTTCCACAACTTGTCTTAAAAATTCGATCACAACTATCATTGAAAGATAGAGCGTCTAAAAAGAGATAGAAGTGATTTACCTTTAAAAAAAATTTAGATTCATAATTGGGTTAAGTGAAAGTGCAATAGATATTTTCATCTCTTAAACTCTCCTTTACTGAACTCTAACGAGCCAGGAAGTTACTCACCAAAATAAAAAAGAAAAGAGAAAAGGGTTGAGAAATAAATTATAAACCTAGTTTTAAGATTCCTCACAAAAAGTAAGGAGTTCGGCGTGAGATTTTAGCGGGCCTTTAGGCGTGTTTTCATACACACACATATATCTATATAGATGGTATTGGTTTGTACTAGACTTAGATCAGTACCCCAGATCATGAGATATGATGATAAGGATACCAGATAATTGATGAGATGAATGTGATATTTGACCCTTACCCAGATTTGGGATGCCGTACGATGGATTTACCGTACGAGCTTTATATTGATGATAGATCCGCACTCTTGACTCGAGAACGTCATATTGTATATTGTATCGTATGTGATACTATTAAGGCGGGATCACCGACTATTATATTTATATATATATATCGACTCAGATTTAGGTGGTTTCCATACCCTTTCGATTAGATTGTTAGTTAGGTCTATAGTTTACTTAGTAGATGTTAGACTAGACCAGAGTCATACCTATTTCAAAACTAACGAATCGTGAGTATTTTAAAGACAGGCAAAGGAATTCTACGGATATTTTCAAAAGACCCATCTTTTCCTAAAAACACCGTAGCCCTTATTTTTCTAAAAACCCCGATTCGTCTTATTTCAAAAGGCAAAACTGTAAGACATTTATATATTGATATAGATTCTTCACTGTTGCGTTTATTATTCGATTTCTGCATGGTCTTGCTATTCACATCGCATTGCATGTGTAAATATGTTATTGCTATATTAAACCCATGCTGTCAGGACACCAACACCATTATCGATGATGCGTATGTTCCACTTACACCTACTTGCCGGCTCACACATTTCATCATCGATAATTGCCATAGCAAGCGGGTCGGGTCGAATGCAATGTAAAAGTAAACTACCATTCGCATCCAAACATGATAAATCAATAAAATACCCCAGACAAACAAATACGGAAGCAGAAATTGGTATAACTGAACTCGGTTGTTACATTATACCCAACTACAAAAAGAATTTCGTCCTCGAAATTCCAAGAACAAGGAAGGATAACAATCAATAAACTATAAGAATAGATGTGGAAACTTCTGTCGGATTTCATCTTCTCGTTCCCAAGTTGATTCTTCATGCGAGCGATTTCCCCAAGAAACAAGTACGAGAGGGATAACCTTGTTCTTAAGAACATTTTTCCTTCGATCCACAATCAACATCGGTCGTTCCTCAAAGGTTAAATATTCTCGTACAGTCAGGTCTGAATGATCCAGCACGTGTGCTTCATCTCGAACATACTTACGGAGTTGAGATACATGAGACACGTCGTGAACATTCGCCAAAGATTGTGGTAACGCCAAACGATACGTCACCTCTCCAATACGCTCAAAATCTCAAAAGGTCCAACGAATCGAGGACTGAGCTTTTCTCGACTTCCAAAACGAATCACCCCTCTAGTCGGTGATATCTTAAAGAATACCCAATCACCCACGGCGAACTCTAGAGGTCTCCTCGACGCATCAGCCAAACTCTTCTGTCGGTCTTGTGCTGCTTTCATATGATTTCTGATAGTGTTAACCTTCTCAACTGTTTGCACAACCAAATCCGGTCCCAACAATCTTCGTTCTCCAACATCGTCCCAACAAATAGGTGAACGACACCTGCGACCATATAATGCTTCGAATGAAGCCATCTGAATAGTCGCCTGAAAGCTGTTGTTGTACGAAACTCCACCAAGTATAGATGATCCTCCCATGAACCCTTGAAGTCTAACATGCAAGCTCTCAACATGTCTTCAAGAGTTTGGATCGTTCTCTCCACCTGGCCATCTTCCTGAGGATGATAAGCTGTGCTAAACTTCAATCGAGTCCCTAAACTTTCCTATGAGCTCCTCCAAAAAATGTGATAAGAAACGAGTGCCACGGTCGGACACGATGCTCACCGGTACTTCATGCAATCTTACTATCTCCTGCATGTACTGCTCTGCCAAAGCTTCTGCTGATTGACCAACTCGAAATGTTATGAAATGAGCTACCTTGGTCAATCGATCAACAATCAGCCAACTGCATTTGCCTTTTGGACTCCGCGGTATAGCCGTCACGAAATCCATGGTTATATGTTCCCACTTCCACTGAAGAATCGGAAGTGGTTGCAACAAACCGGAAACCCTTTGATGTTCAGCTTTGACTTGCTGACACACCAAGCACTTTGTCACAAAGCGGGCAATCTCCCGTTTCATGCCTTCCCACCAGAAATGCTGCCGTATATCTTGGTACATTTTCATGCCTCCTGGATGTACGGAATATGCGGAACTGTGTGCCTCCTTCATAACTTCTTCGCAGATGTCTCCCATTAGCACACACAAATGGCTACCATACCCCAACGAACCATCCTCATGAATCAATAAGTCCGTTCGAAGTCTAGCTTCAACCTGTTCTCGAAACTTTTGCAATCTTGGGTCGTGCAATTTCGCTGCTTTAATACTCTCGATTAACGACGACTGTACTTGCAGTTGCATCAACTGTCCCGAAGAATGCGGTAGCACAACTCGAATCTCCGAAAATCCTCGATAAGCTCCTTCTGTGCAGTCAACATCCGAATTGCTGGCAACCGACTAAGCACATCCGGCACTACATTAACTTTTCCCGGATGGTACTTAAGATCAAGATCATAGTCAGCCATCAGCTCCAACCATCTACGCTGTCTCATGTTAAGCTCTTTCTGTATGAACACGTACTTTAGGCTTTTGTGATCAGTGAATACTTTGACCCTTTCGCCCAACAAGTAGTGTCACCAAATCTTCAAAGCGAAAATCACAGCTGCTAGCTCCAAGTCATGAGTTGAGTAATTTTTCTCATGGGTCTTCAACTATCTCGATGCATAAGCTATAATTTTCCCATGATGCAACAAAACACATCCCAATCCTTTCTCAGATGCGTCGCTGTGAATCACCAATCCTCCGGAACTGTCCGGCACGGTCAGAATAGGAGCGGTTATCAATCTCTATTTCAACGTCTCGAAAGCTGACGCACACCTACCAGTCCCCACAAATGGTACTTCCTTACGCGTAAGCTTGGTCAAAGGCTCTGCCAGATGAGCAAAGTTCTCCACGAACCTCCTGTAATACCCGGCAAGTCCAAGAAAGCTTCTTATCTCTACAACATTCTTCGGAATCGGCCAATCTCGAACTGCTGCAATCCTCTCGGGATCAACGGCGATTCCATCACCGGATACGACATGCCCAAAAACTTCACTTCTTCAAGCCAAAACCCGCACTTGCTCATCTTACCATACAATCTTTCTTGCCTCAATGTCTGCAGTGCGATCTTCAAGTGTTATGCACGCTCTTCAATACTCCTTTGAGTAGACCAGAATATCATCAACGAACACCACTATAAACTGGTCCAAGAATGGTGAAAATATTTGGTTCATCAAGTCCATAAATATCGCCGGTGTATTTGTTACTCCGAAGGGCATCACTAATACTCGTAATGTCCATATTGAGTTCGGAATGCAGTCTTGCAAATATCTTCAGATTTAACTCGGACCCGATGATATCCGAACCCAAATCCATCTTCGAGAATACCCTCGCGCCACTAAGCTGCTCAAACACTTCGCCAATGCGAGAGATCGGGTACTTGTTCATAATAGTCACTCGGTTAAATTCTCGATAATCAACGCACATCCTCCTGGTGCCGTCTTTCTTCTTTACTAGAAGAACCGGAGCTCTCCAAAGTGAGTTGCTGCTGTGAATCCACCTCTTTTCTAGAAATTCGGTAACCTGATTCTTGACTTTCTTCCAACTTCACTGGTGCCCTTGGATAGTACGCCTTTGAGATTGGCGTTGCACCAGGAACAAGTTCAATTGCGAACTTCACGTCTCGCTTCGGCGGTGAACCTGATATGTCTTCAAACATGTCCATGAAACCCTCAAATATAGCCGGCGATTCTTCCTTATCCACTGCCATTGACGAAAGAACCTTGTTTATCGGCCTAGCCCTAACTCGCCTGGCCCGACAGAACTGCTTCCTCCAGCAAAACAACTTCCGAATGTCCGGGAATCTGGAGAATCACTTTCCTTTCCTTACAATCAATATGAGCATGGAAAGTGCCGCAAAAATCCATTCCCAAGACAACAACAAACAAGGGAACGCACTAGGATTGAATAGTCCTAATGCGGGGAGAACAAGAACAAGTAAGATATCGAGATGACTTCATCCGAAGTCAAGATACTGAAGAGGGTTAACCACAGTAAACATGATTCAAGTTGGCGATGAAACAATAACTGGTAAGCAATGAAACCGAAGGGACAAGGTAGTACAACGTTCATGGAACATGGAAGTGAATCAAGACCAGGACTCCAAGTTACTTAGATAGAGTACCGCATTGTAACCATGCTGCAGTTTATGGGCACAATTACATAACTCCATCCAAGTCGCCCAAATCCTAGTATCAGAATGAAGAAACATGGAGAAATAATAGAGAACCAAAAGATTTCAGGTCGAAATGCAAAGTGGTTTGCATATCGCCCAAACAAAGGATCAAGAGAAGGATATGATTCTGCAATCACGATAGTCAAGGTGGCAGGACATGTTCCTAATCACGAGTATTCTGATTCGTGTATTGGGTCCAATACCCAACTACAAAAGAATCAAACCCGATTAACCTATAACCTGGTTCTAATACCAAAAGAACCATGTCACGTCCCGCTTCCCAGAGTACGCTAAGATAGACACGTGACATAGCCAACCATGCTACCTGAGGATAGGAAAAATCCCTCCACAGTCACATTACGGCTGTAGAGATATCAAGAACAGGAAAGTAAACTAAACTATCTAGTACATGTCCATGAGCCAGAATGAATGAGTCAATAAATAATGACATGCGGAAGTAAAAGATATAATAATGAAACACCTGGAAAGTAAAACTACATACCGACAGGAACTTCACCGCTCGGTCTAACAGCGGCAATACTCCTGATCAGTCTGCAACAAAGGTAGAAGGATCTGGGCCATGCAAAACCTAGACGTCAGCGCGTCATAACATCAAGCAATAATAAATGAACAGGATACACGAGATATGCAGGAATGAATCATAAATAGTAACAAGTCAACAGGGATGTATAACAGTGAAGTGTATCAGTGTATGTGACGTGCGGTGATCAATCTAAACTGCGCTACTGGGTTGTCTACTCTAAAGTTTGTTTGAAATCAGTTAATGTAATCCTTCATGTAACTCAAAGGATATGTCCCGTTACCCCTCGGGACCACGGATCAGGAATATATGAACCAAGAGTGGTTCTGTCCCGTTACCCCCCGGGACCACGGATCAAGATGTAAGTGTCACGAATGGCTCTGTCCCGTTACCCCCCGGGACCACGGATCAAGTAATAAGAGTCACGAATGGCTCTGTCCCGTTACCCCCCGGACCACGGATCAAGTAATACCCTTTTAAGTTACACTTTAGTTTACACTTTTGATTTCCCCATACCCCCAAGGTTATGTGTTCAAGTCAGGTATTCCGTAATCAAGAACTAATGCCAACACAGGATCAGGTAGGTGCAGGTTTGTCTGGATAGACAACAGGAACGGTTCGTAAGGACTACATGTCAGGTTTGTTGGCATTAGACACAAGATCAGGTAACAGGTAAAGCCATGGTACATCAGGTCAGGTCAAGTAATGTATAAAGGTGTCATGTCATGTCAAGAGTCTACGGTACCATGTCATGTCAAGTAGGAAGTGTAACAGGTCATGTCAGGAAGCACAAGATGTCATGTGGGTGCTCATAATCAAATTAACATAAGCATGTGTATAAATAAACAAGCATGGGTACTATCAGAACAATAAACTGGAACATGTAATATGATATGCAAATAGATATAATTTCAAGGATATGGATGCATAGTTATCGATTAGGGTTACATTTATAGTTCCAATATTAATTAGGATGCAATTTATTAAATATGGAGTGTTAATATCACAGTATTGTGTAGTAATGTGATCTATGGATGCAATTATATGTATCTTAAATGCGATGGATGCAAACGGGTATCCGAAAAGTTATAAAACTATAAAATGGTAATGCGGGATGTACAACTAAGAAATATGTGATATAAATATGATATAATAATATTAGTATGGATAGCATATTCAAATCGATTAATAACTATAAAAGTGGTATTGATTAACCATGCACAAGAAAGTTCCGTTCAGAAATTCAGCGTCACCCTGATTTGTAAAAAAGCTTAAAAATAACAAACGTTCTCCAAAAGGGACGTTTCTTATACAAAAACAAAGATAATTAAATAAGGTTTTCAGTTTTATAAGTATAAGTATCTCAGGTTGTCCCTACAAAATGTTATGAACATTCAAAGTTGAAAGTTTGCTGCTGGAATTTCTCTGGACAGCAGTTTAGAGACATATTCATTTGCATTTTAAGTTATTTAAACAATTTATTTTGTAAGTAAATATTTCATAGAGTTATAGTATTCTGAGTTATCTTCGTAACGAACTAAAGAACGTATACTAATGATTTTTCTATGATTTATAATGAATTTTCTAAGGTAAGGTGTACAGTAAATTTCAGATTTGTCGTATCCGCTTTTTCAACGACGTTTCATGTGTAAACTATAATATTTTCAAAAGTATAACATTATAAAATGCAGATTATAAACTAATTAAAGATAATAATAAGAAATATTATGAGGATATATATTTTAAATGATATGGATGCAGTATAATGTAATCTAGTATGTCACAAGATAAGTTTTCATGATCTAGATTTAATATGATATAAACGGATGCAAACGGAACATCGAAACGTTATAAAATTAAACATGGGGCACTAGATTTAAACTATAGGTATGGTATTTATTTAAATAGATATAAAATGAATTATATAGCATGTAGCAAGATTAACTTGCTTAGACGGAACAAGAACGGATGTGTACGGAACGTCCTTTGTCGGCGAAATGTCGCGACGCGCGCACGGTACACGGAACGGTTCCAAACAACCCATGAGGGTGATCACGCAAGTCAGGTGCGTTCACTGGATCACTCGGATCGTCGGTGACGAGCACAGCTTCGGCGGTGATCACCGGAATTAAGAAACAAGATCAAGAAAAAGAAAGAAGAAAGAAGAAGAAGAAGTAAGAAGAAGAGGTTGTGTATTAAATAAGGAAAGAAAAATTAACTAAATAAAATATATATAAATATATATATATGCAGAGGAGAGAGAGAGAGAAAGGAGTTGTTAGTTTGTTAGGAAATTAGATTTAAAATTTTAAAAGATTTTTAGATTTAAAATTTTAGATAAGAGGTTTCAGTTTGTTAAAGAAATCATATGAAAATATTTAAACTAAATTTTAAAATTAAATAAATTGAATTTTGGCGGGATACAAAAATATTTCAAAACGCGCTCGGGTCGGGTCTAAAAATTCAGATTTAAAATATGAAAAATATATGCGACTTTCAAAATTCAAAATGAATGCTCAGGTAACGAAAATGCATACCCCCAAGAACGGATGCATGTACATGCGCGTAGCCATCCAAACACGTTCGTTTCACTGAACGGGACGAGAACAAGATGCGCGGATGCTACCACGGTGTTAGGGGTATCATGCAGGCTATGAAATGCAATTTTAAATTATTTTACATGACCTAAAATGTTATATGGTAAAATATGCAATGCCAGGTAAAATGCCAGTATGCAGTATACATGAGATGCACGTGTCTATATAACAACTCAGGGTAATCTATAAATATGAATCAAATAGGTTCAAGCAAGCGGGTCGGGTCGAATGCAATGTAAAAGTAAACTACCATTCGCATCCAAACATGATAAATCAATAAAATACCCCAGACAAATAAATACGAAAGCAGAAATTGGTATAATGAACTCGGTTGTTACAGATAGTATGCTATTTGGTTTCACTTTGTCTTAACATGTTGACTTGTATTAGTTTACTGTCTTGCTCTCACATGTTGATAAAGCCCTTAGGATATGTACTCGACTACTGGGACTATGATGAGATCATACTAGTGGGGCCAGGGTAGTCAATGAGTACATCCTATAATTGTTCCTAGTCGAGGGTGTATCGAGACAGGGCATCGATACACCAGAGTAGACTAGCGTATACGCATCTTGACCCATATGATGGGCGATGGATGATCCCATATCCATCGGTATTTGACATCAAAGATGGTGTACCGGTGCTCAGTGGAGACTGGGTACATTGAACGGACCCGCCGAGAACTCCTAGATGGTAATATACCTATCGTCAGATAGCAGTTCTCCGGTGACACTGGTACAGGTTAGTCTGTAGACCCGAGATCGTCATAGAGTCTTGTGTGATTCCCACTGTGCTTTGATTTCCACCTTACCACGTTCAAGAGGGCGTGCAAAACGGTGGATTTTGGGTACAGTCCCGAATCACATGGAGGCAATGAGTGATAGGAGGGGATTCGTCTCTCCCGGTATAGGGAGTTGATGTTGTGCTGTGTTCGATTGGCTGTAACTGGAAGTCCCTGGCCAGGGCTGATATAGAGTGCTACTGGTAAATGTTATCAGTAGTTTCTCGACCTGTTATGAGCCTCACATCGACACGACTTATCGGTTACTGGGGTCTGACGTTTACCACCCCTAGACTAGATATGCGACATATCAGACGAAGAGACCGGACTGTACGGTAGTGTTACTGATTGGATTTACAGGAGAATGTACAGGCTTGCTTGTTGATCTTCTGATCGCTCAATACCTGGGTTGATGTTACATTTAGCTGATCGCTTGCAGCTTGTGGGTGTTTGATATGATCATCACCTACTGCCGGCGTATTGACGATTCTTTAGAGTCCTACACAGAGGTTTCTTGACTCAGGAAAAACGGAGTAGGAGCACATATGTGATATGTGCGGGATCGAGAATATTACGATATGAGATACCGTATTCTATTCTCGCGATATTAGATATCGGCCGGGTATATGTGATATAGCCGGGTCATCGGATTAAGTGTTGATTCGATGAATCGGTACATGCTATATTAGTCGGTTATATGCGATATAGCCGGATTGTCGGATCAAGTGTTGATTCGATGATTTAATGTATAATTATATATGTGATATATTACATTACATTATCTAATATAAACTCGCTTTATTGATTCATTTTCTCACCGGATAATACATTGATATATATGCGATATATGTTAATTGTATTATTTTCTTTTGTTATAAATATATATTATATATGTGATATATAATATTGTAACAAGTTATGATTACAAATGCAACATGATTTGTGGAGATTAAATATGGTTAGGGTTTGATTTGGGTTAGCTTTTTCATGAAGCTTCTAGAAGCTTTATTTTTGTTTTAAGCATAGATATTTTGTGGAGATATTTATTAACCCAACCCAAACCTTTTACCCCAGTTAATTCTCTACAATGGTTAAACCTTTCTTTCTTAATCAAGGGTCGCAATTGTAACCATAGCAATAATTTCATTAATCATCACAAAAGACATCATCTTCGAATAGGAAGACTTCAAGCAAGTATGGATCATTCGGCTTGTGGAGCCTCTCTAGAGTCCAGAAGTTCATGGATCGCGACGAAGGGACTACTACTCGGAGCTTATGAAGCGAAAGAACGGACTACAAAGGTTGTAATCCCTTTCTGTTAGATGTAAATATATTTACATGCTTTGTTAACTCTAATTTTCTAGCAAAGATCCTCGCTTTAGGTTGTTCGGCACTTGAAAATTTTAAATACGGCATGGTTGATGCCTTATAGACCCTTGTGACAGTGCCAAGTAACCCTACATTATGCACTTGAGACAGCTGCATACCTATGAAATAGGGTTCCAACCAAATCAGTACCTACCACTCCATATGAGATATGGGAGGGGAAGAGACGGTGTCTTAATTACATTAAGATATGGGGTTGTCCGGCTTATGTTAAAAAGCAAAATCCAAACAAGCCCGAGGCAATGTCAGTTCTGTGCAAGTTTATAGGATATCCCAAACATTCGCGAGGGCATATCTTCTACCATACCGAGGAAAAAAAAGTGTTTGTTGCTCAACATGCCACTTTTTTAGAAAAGGAATTTCATACAAAAGAAATTAGTGGTAATGAAGTAGAGCTGGAAGAAGTTCCACCTACACAAACTATAACTGAAGATTTGGTAGAACCGGAGGATTCAACAGTTCCCAACGAATCTCAGCCACTCCACAGATCTAGTAGGGTTTCTCATCCACCTGAGAGATATTACGGTTTTCTCATAGACGGTGGGAGTGAGGATTGCGTCATGGAAGATGATGACCCAACTATTTTTGAGCAGGCCATCACAAGTGGAGATTCTGTGAACTAGCTGGATGCTATGCGATCTGAGATGGAATCCATGTACACCAACAAAGTATGGACTTTGGAAGTTGCTCCTGAAGGGGTAAAACCCATCGGGAGCAAGTGGATCTTTAAGAAGAAAATTGGTGTAGATGGAAAGGTTGAGACCTTCAAAGCTAGACTTGTAACAAAAGGTTTTTCGTAAAAGACCAGGAGTCGACTATGATGAAACCTTTTCTCCTGTTGCTATGTTTAAGTCCATCAGGATCCTACTTGCCATTTCTGCATATCATGACTACGAAATCTGGCAGATGGATGTCAAGACCGCTTTTCTAAATAGTGATTTAGAAGAGAACGTGTACATGACACAACCAGAGGGCTTCGTAGACAGTGAGAGCAGTGGAAAGGTATGCAAGCTGCTGAAATCCATCTACGGATTAAAGCAGGCATCGCGGAGCTGGAACATCTGTTTCGATGAAACTATCAAAGAGTTTGACTTCATCAAAAACGTAGATGAACCTTCTATATACAAGAAGATTGTAGAGAGTAAGCTTGCCTTCCTCGTATTGTACATGGATTGCATATTCTTGATAGGAAACGATGTTCCTATGCTACACTCGGTCAAGCTCTTCTTATCACACAAGTTCTCCATAAAAGATCTAGATGATGCCTCCTACATACTGGGGATAAAGATCTATAGAGATCGATCTAAACGGATGTTGGGATTGACCCAATCCAGGTACATAAACACCATACTAAATAGGTTTAGTATGGAAGATTCTAAGCGTGGTAATTTACCCGCTTGCTTAGGAATCACTCTCTCCAAAGAGATGTCTCCCAAGAATGATTTAGAGAGGGCTCGCATGCAAGAGATACCCTATGCTTCGACAGTCGGGTCTATCATGTATGCGATGTTATGTACCATACCGAATGTAGCTTATGCACTAGGTATAGTGAGTAGGTATCAATCAGATCTTGGAGAAAAGCACTGGATGTCACACCTCGCTTCCCAGTGTACAGGCAGAGGACGCGACGAGGCCGCTATGTATTTACTCAGAAGTAAATACGCTAAGCGTAACTAAGCAATATAAAAAAATATACACAAGAGACAAATGTAATGAACAACAACTTTATTTATTAACATTCTTTTGTACAATGCATCTGAAAGTAAATACATGGAATGGAAGCAATGCCTAAACAGTGACATAACAGAAATGGAAATACAGAATGTAAATGTGTACAAGAATCTAAAGCTTTGGGTCGAAGGCTATCTGATCCAAGTCCTCGCTGGTGGGCTCGATCTCCTGAAGGTCTGATCCACCTGACAACATTCCAAAGAAGAAAGAGAAGAAATGTCGTCAGCGAACAATCGCTCGGTAAGTCCCAAAGATGAGGGAGAAATAGAATAGGCAAAGAGAGAGAGAGAGAGTGTGTAACTTTTAAAGTTGTATTATATTTTTATACCGTGTATTTAGTGTTAACGCTGTTGTTAACGTAAGTTCAAGGGTGAATGTCAACCAATCTCAAGAGTGTTCTCAAACCCAACAGGCTATAATCCAGGGGTAGGGAACCACGGGCCCGAATCAAATGTTCGTAACGGGACTTCAACCTAGTGTTGAAGTATTCCAAACTCAACAGGCTGTAATCCAGGAGCAAGAAAGCACGGGCCTTCATGATAGCTTGCTTGTGTTAGTAGATATGGATTCATGATGTAGGGGGACTCTTGAGATTTTGTTGGATTCACGCATGAACTACCCCAACACCCCGTGTATTTATTGTATTGATAGTAATGATTGTACTGATGGTATTGAATTGTATAGATGACTTGCCGAAACCATGATATCAGTAAATGGATGTAACTGGAGAATCATGTAGATGGATGTATATCCATGGTTCGGTTCGGTCAAGTTGTATAGATTGATAGATTGAACAGATTGAATATATGGATTCATATTGAATTGTTATATTGTAGATTGTACTTGAATCATATTCAAGTCAGATTGATTATATTGAGACTCAGTCCGAGTCAGACAATTAGAAAAGAAATTGAACCCTGAATTAGGTTTTGGTGTTATCGATAACCGTTGCACATGGACGGCAGGATTTGTGTCTTTTTCAAAGACGATTACCGTGTTGTTAATACCGTTTGTTAAGTTGTCTACCTTAAATAGGCAAGCACCCATATTCCGGCTCCCTGAGGCTCAAGAGACTGATCCCGCTTAAACCTATATTTACTAGGGTCCTTATTGTAATTTATAAAACCTGAGGGGGTTTTATGTAAAAATAATTTTGTATAGTTTTCAAAATACACCTCAAGTATTTTAATATCGTCTTTAGAGTTTTCATAGATGTAGATTTTATATATGTGACATTTCTAGGGAGTAAAACCTAATTTCATAATATATGGTATTTAATTGTAAAGTATTGAACTTGTATGGAATTGCATGGTATTTTCTTGTAAATGAGTTGTTTTCTTGAAATTTGAAAATGTGGAATATTATAAATACTAAAAATAGATATTTTGATATTAATTACATATATATATATATTTATTAAAAATATAAGTTTTTATTTATAATAGAAATCACATTTTCTAAAGAGAATTGTATTTTAAATCTTTCGGGACCGAATGCTCCTTGCGGAGGTCTGCATCTCGCACTATTAAGCCCGAGGATGTGCGATAATCCTCACCATCCCGAATGGGTTCCCCAAATAGGTTGTAGCGGTGCTTTGTAAAGATTTGTTTAAAATACATAATCTTGTAGAAAAAGGTTTTAATAGTAAAAGGTATTTATATGTAAAATTGCATTTTCCCGTATTCTATGTTTCTGAAAGGCATCGTGCTATATTGCATATGAGTGTTGTGAGGAGGTAGGTAATTACCTCGTGGTCTATTTAAAGGTATAGCAAGGGTAATGATGTTTTTATGTCGAAGCTAAACTATATGGTATTTTTCTGTAAAAGTGCAATAAAAATTGAAATATGAATTCTTTTGATATGGAACTTGTTAAATATGTTTTGTTAATGATTAATAGTCATGTTGTGAGAGTTTGGTATTGTTTTTTTTATGAAAATTAGAACTTTTTAAAGAAAACCGAAACGGAAGTCGGATTAACTCCGCTTCCGTCGGGTTTTAGAAATACGAGTTTTTAGAATAGCAAAGTAAAGAGGGAGGAGGGACTTACTGGATTTTAGGTTAGATAAGAGGAATAGGGAGTGGTAGGAGGTGCTGGTGCGTCGTTTCGTCGCCGGGAGCTCCTAGGGTTGTCGTTGGAAGTTCGTCGGAGTTTCGCCCTTCGCTAACTCCACTTGTACAAAAAAGTTCTAGGGATTTTTCTTGAGAGTTTGGACAGAGTTTGTGAGTGAGAGGGTGTGACATGGAGTGGTATTTATAGGAAAAGATTAAGGTTTAGGGTAGATGAAAAGATGTATTGAAAATTGTATTAAAAAATGGATTAATGGTGTTTTTAAAGGCTCTGTTACTGTGTAGAGAATTTAAACCACACAGGGGTTATTAGAAGACCAAAAGGCACAGAAGCTCAGAAGGACAACTCGGATTTTGGGGTGAATCGGCCGGCGGCGCCGGACGATTCGGCTGAGTCGGGCCCCCTGATGCCACGTGTCCGTTGCCTTTTTGTCTACCCCCTGGACTCGTTTGTTTTATATGTGACCTTTGGGTTTACGGGTTATGCACGTGTAGACTCTTGGGCTTCTAAAAATATTAATAGAAATCAATATAAAAAATAATGTAGCTGATAGGATTTGAACTCTGGTGCTTTGGTTCAGCAGTGCAAGGTCTTACCAATGAGCTACAAGCTCCTTCTTGCTATTAAAAAGCAAAACAAACTTATAACTTGTGCTCAGGCAAAAGTATCCCTTTCTGTATTTTTGAAAAAATTGTACAGAAAGTTTAAGGTTGTTACACTGGGTAGCCGTGAAGAACATTCTTAAGTACTTTAGAAGGACTAAAGAAATGTTCTTGGTGTATGGTAACGGACAACTCGAGGTGGAGTCCTTTACCGATTCGAGCTTCCAGAGTGATAAGGACGACAGTAAATTGGTTTCGGGTTTTGTCTTCACCCTCAATGTAGGGAAGATATGTTGGAAGAGTTCTAAGTAAGATACCGTAGCAGAATCGATGATGGAGGCTGAATACATCGCTGCCAAAGATGCTGCCAAAGAGACTGTCTGGATGAAGAAGTTCATTGCTGAACTTGGTGTGGTTCCATCCATTGAGCATCCAATACCTGTGTATTGTGATAACAATGGAGCTGTGGTTTTGGCCAAGGAACCTCGGTCCCATCAGAGATCCAGATATATTCTTAGGCGGTATCACATGATCCGGGAGATAGTAGATCGACGAGAGATCGAGGTCAGGAGAGTTGACACAAAGGATAATACAGCGGATCCGCCCACAAATGCCTTCCCGCACACACAGTTTGAGAGACTTTTTGGTATGCTGGTTATAAGGTACTACAACAACTGGCCTTAGTGCAAGTGGGAGATTGTTAGGAATATATATGCCCTAGAGGCCATTATTGTATGATATAGTGGATGCTTGGACATATATATAGAAGACTTTTTTGCTCGTCATGATAGTATGCTATCTGGTTTCTCTTTATCTTAACATGTACACTTGTATTATTATACCGTCTCTCCGATTCATGTTGATAAAGCCCTTAGGATGTTTACTTGACTACCAGAACTATGATGCAGATTATACTACTGGGAATTGTGTAGTCCACTAGCACATCCTTTAATAGTTCCTAGTCGAGGGGATATCGAGACAGGGCATCGATATTCCAGAGTAGACTAGTGTGTACGTTTCTTGACCTTGAATAGGGCGATGGTTGATCCCATAATGGTATTTGACATCAAAGATTGTACACAGGTGCTCATTAGAGAATGGGTACACTGAATAGGACACGCCGAGAACTCCTAGATGGTATTATACCTATCGTCAGATAGAAGTTCTCTGATGACACCGGTACAGGTTAGTCTGTAGACCCAAGATCATCATAGTGTCTTGTGTGGTTCCCACTGTGCTTTGATTTCCTCCCTACCACGGCTCAAATGAGTCATGCAAAGAGGTGGATTTTACGTACAATCCCGAGTCACATGGAGGCAGTGAGCGATAGGAGGAGTTTTGTCTCTTCCGGTATTGGGAGTTGATGTTGCGCTATGCTCTATTGGCGATAACAGTAAGTCCCTGGCCAGGGATGATGATATTTACTGGTAAGTGTTATCAGTAGTTTCTCGAACCATTATGAGCCAAATATCGGCATGACTTATCAAGTTACTGGGGTCTGACGATTCCACCCATAGACTTGATATGCGACATATCAGACGAAGAGATCGGACTGTACGGTAAGTGTTACTTGTAGGCTTCATGGGAGTTTGGACAAGCTTACTTGTTGATCTTCTATTTGCTCAATACCTGGGTAGCCGTTATGTCCAGCTAGTACCGCTGATGGCTTGTAGGTAATTGATATGATCATTACCTACTGCTGGCGTATTGACGAGTCTTTAGAGTTCCACACAGAGGTTTCATAGTTCAAGCGAAACGAAGTAGGGCACATATGCTGATATGTGCGGGGGCCTGATTAAATACGATTATGTGATACCTTATTCTAATATGACAATAAATGATATTAGTCGGTTATATGTGATATAATCGGATATTGAATAAAGTGTTGATTTAATAATATGATATATATTTATATTTGATATAATTATATATTAACTAATATTATTGCTCACAAATTAATATATATATATATATATATATATATATTAATATATATATATGATATATGTATATATATATATATATGATATGTGTGTGTGTGTGTGTGTGTGTGTGTGTATATATATTATTTATAAAGCATGGTTGGATTTTCTATTTTTAGAAAATAGAAAAAGAGGTGGAAAATAGGAGATATTTGTGGTATGGATGAGGCATGGCTTGTTTATTTGTTTATCATTTATCCATCACTATTGAAGCATGGTTGTGAATTATTATTTGATATATAATTCATGCTTCAATAAGTGAGAAAAAGACTTGAGCCATTCTACACCTGGTCACTTACTTGAGCTCATTTTTTTTCTCCTCTCCCATTATCCTCTTCTTCCTCCTCCATTGCCCTAACCCTCACATGTGTTGTGAACCCTAGGGCATTAGGAAATTCTAAGCGATCCAAAAACCCCTACTTCATCATCCTAATCTAGAATAGCCATTTAGATTAGGGTGTTCACTTCACTAATAGGAGTTTAGTGAAGATGCAGCTTGGATTAGTGAAGCTTCATGGTGGATCATCTTCGACACGAAGACATCGAAGCATGCTTGTTCCTTCTTCAAGTGGAGCCTAAAGAAGTCAAAGGGACTACTGCCTGGAGCTATTGAAGTGAAGGACATAATCTACAAAGGTTGTAATCTCCATCACTTAGTTTAGTTCTTATGATATCATAGCTTAAACCCTAATATTCTAGTTAAGATTCTAGGTTAGTGTGGCTTAGCACCCCAAATTTTTAAATATAGCATGCTTGATGCTTGTGAAAACCCAGTGGCGGTGCTAAGACACACTTTCACTTCGATTGCATTTCAGGGCAACATCACTTCAGCGAGTGTATTCAGGGAGGGCCCTAGGCATGTGGCGGTAGGAAATGGTCTGCCATGTAAGATCGTTGGAAAGGGGACGATCATCTTGCAACCGTCAGGAGGCGGTCAATTAAAATTGAAGACTGCTCGTCATATTCCAGATTTGAAAAAGAGCCTGATTTCTACTAGTTAGCTTGACAACGAAGATTTTATTACGACATTTGGGAATTCACAGTGGAAGATTACCAAAGGGTCGTTGGTGGTTGCTAGGGGCAAGTTGAGCGGTTCGTTGTATTTCTTCAGTGGGAGTAGAGAAGGTTTAGTTGCATTGGCAACGGGTTCAGAGTTAAATTTGGAGATTTCTTTGTGGCATAGGTGATTGGGGAGCCTTAGCGAGAAGAACATGAAAATTCTTCAAGGAAGGGGGCTTCTTTCGGGGCTGAAAAAGGTGGAGTTGGGGCTGTACGAGAGTTGTGTTTGCGGAAAGTAAAACATGCTCAAATTTCAGATTGGATGCATAGCAAAGAAGACCAAGAAGCTGGAGATGGTGCATACAGACATATGGGGTCCGGCCTCGGTGTAGTCTTTTGGAGGTAATTGGTATTTCGTGACATTCATCGACGATACAAGCTGGAAGGCATAAGTTTTCACGATGAAGAAGAAGTCCTATGTATTTCGTATCTTCAAACACTGGATTGCGCAGATGGAGAACCATACAGGGCTGAAGGTTAAATACCTAAAGTTCGACAATGGAAGGGAATACCGCACACAAGAGTTCGAGGGGTTTTCTCGCAGAAGGGTATTCGTTGGTTGAAGACAGTACTGGGGACGCCACAGAAAAATCGCAGCTCTGAAAGGATGAATAGAACGATCCTATAGTGAGTACGGAGCTTGACCTTGGATGCGGATGTGCCTAAATTAATATGGGCAGCGGTGGTTGATACTTCTGTGTACTTGATCAACAGAACCCTGACAAATGTGCTTGATGGAGCATTCCGGAAGAAAATTGGTCAGGTAAACCGGTTGATTATTCGCACTTAAAAGTATTTGGCTGAGTTGCGTATTCTTTGGTTGATTAGACGGAAAGGAGTAAACTTGACTCCAAGTTTAGGAAGTGCGCTTTCATCGGATATGGTGGGGATGAGTTCGGATATAGGCTATGAGATTACATAAACAAAAAGGTAATATGAAATCGGAACGCCATCTTTGATGAGCATCACTTGTACAAAGAAGAAAAGTATGCCAAGGAAGGTGTAGTATGTGAGTTCGTCGAACTAGATGGAACTCAAAAGAGTATTCAGATACCTACAGGTGGTAATCATAACTTAGAGGAAACCGCGGTGTAGGATCAGGTTCAAGAATATGATGGTGACCATGTTCAGCAAGCAGATATACCCATTCTGAGGAGATCTGCTATAGAAAGAAGGATACCTGAAAAACTTGTGACCGACTTCGTTTTGTACACATATGCGGAAGAGCCCAAATCCCTTGAAGAAGTAACAAACGATGGTGTTAGCAAGCAGTAGGAGCAAGCTATGGACGAGGATATGGAATCTTTGAAGAAGAACCATACATGAGACCTAATGAAACTACCTAAAGGTCGGAAAGCGTTGCTGAATAGGTGGATGTACAAAATTAAAGATGAGGCCAATGGTGTGAAGCGGTATAAGGCTCGTTTGGTAGTCAAGAGATACACACAAAAATAAGGTATTGATTATCAAAAGATTTTTTCCCCTGTGGTAAAGATGACATTTATTCGGGTGACCCTTAGTATTGTGGCGGTGAAGGATTTTCACTTAGAGCAGTTAGATGTCTGTTAGGAATATGTATGCTCTAGAGGCCATTATTGTATGATATAGTGGATGCTTGGACATATATATTGAGGACTTTCTTGCTCGACATGATAGTATGCTATCCGGTTGCCTTTATCTTAACATGTAGACTGGTATTATTATACTGTCTATCTCTTACATGTTGATAAAGCCCTTAGGATGTTAGCTTGACTACCAGGACTATGATGTGGATCATACTATTGGGACCGCGGTAGTCTAAAAGCACATCCTTCAATAGTTCCTAGTCGAGGGTATATCGAGATAGGGCATCGATATTCTAGAGTAGACCAGTGTGTACGTTTCTTGACCCTGTATGGGGGCGATGGTTGATCCCATAGCCATTGGAGTTTGACATCAAAGATTATACAAAAGTGCTCATTAGAGAATGGGTACACAGAACATGACTTGCCGAGAACTCCTAGTTGGTATTATACCTATCGTCAGATAGAAGTTCTCTGGTGATACTGGTACATGTTAGTCTGTAGACCCGAGATCATCATAGAGTCTTGTGTGGCTCCCACTGTGCTTTGATTTCCTCCCTACCATGCTCAAAGGAGTCAATAGGTGGATTTTGGGTACAGTGCCGAGTCACATGGAGGCAATGAGCGATAGGAGGGGTTTCATCTCTCCCGGTATTGGGGGTTGATGTTGCACTATGCTCGATTGGCTATAACTGGAAGTCCCTGGCCAGGACTGCTGCTGAGATTTACTGATAAGAGTTATCAGTAGTTTATCGAACCGTTATAGACCAGACATCCGCATGACTTATCAAGTTACCGGGATCTGACGTTTACCACCCTTAGACTCGATATGCGACATATCAGACGAAGAGACCAGACTGTATGGTAAGTGTTACTGATAGGCTTCATGGAGAGTATGGACAGGCTTGCTTGTTGATCTTCATATCGCTCAATACTTGGGTAGCCGTTACGTCCAGCTAATACCGCTGACGGCTTGTGGGTGACTGATGTGATCATCACCTACTGCTGGCCTATTGGCGAGTCTTTAGAGTCCCACACAGAAGTTTCCTGGTTCAAGCAAAACGAAGTAGGGCACATATGATGATATGTGCGGGGGGCCTGATTAAATACGAGTATGTGATACCGTATTGTAATCTGGCAGTTATCTGATGTCGGTCAGGTTATATGTGATATAACCGGATTATCGAATCAAGTGTTGATTTGATAATGTGATATACAGATAAATGATATTAGTCGCTTATATATGATATAACCGGATTATTAGCTCACTTAATATTTTCTTTTATGTGTGTGTGTGTATGAAGCATGGCATGAATTTCTATTTATTGGAAATGGAAATGATGATGTGGAAAATGAAGAGATATGGAGGGTATGGTGCATAGCATGGTTCATGGATTATTTTATTACTCTTGACTTACTATTGAAGTATGGTTCCTTTTTTATTATTGGAAAATATTGATGCTTCAATAAGTGAGTTCATTTGGATGAACCATTCTAAACTTGAGTTAATTTTTTACACTTGAGCATTCACTCTCTCTAGCTTCCATTTTCTTCTTCCTCACGCCTCAAAACTCCAACCCCTCACATGTGATGTGAACCATGGAGTTTTGAACAAACTAGTGAGCAAACAAAACCCCTACTTCACCATCCTACACTTGATTAGAAATCAAGTGTGGCGTGTTGCCTTCACTAAAGAGTTTAGTGAAGAGGTAGTGTCGGGACAGGTAGCTTGGATTGGCGGACTTCGGGTGGATCATCTTCGGCACGAAGATAATCGGAGGAAGCTTGCACCAACTCGAAGTGGAGCCTAGTGGAGTCACGTGGACTACAACCCGGAGCTTTAGAAGAGAAGGACACGTTCATCAAAGGTTGTATGCTCTTTCCTTTTCTTTATTTTCATGATATCATCATAGGAAACCCTAATATTCTAGTTAAGATCTTGGTTAGTCTAACTTAGCACCCAATTTTTTTTAAAATTTGGTATGGTTGATGCTACTAGAACCTCATGGTGGTGCTAGGGTATACTTTTATGGTATCAGAGCCAGGTTAGAACATTTGGGTAGGTCTTTACGGTGTTAAAGTGTTCGATTGGAATTTCGAAACCCGCAAATGTATAGTTTCTATCGAATTTTTCAAAAGTTGAAATTTTTTAGATTAAAAATATTCAGAAAAATGTGCAGGCTTTTTTATGGAACCATAAGAAATTTCACCTCTAGTTCTTCAAAAGCGCCGCGGAACCGCGACCAAAACCCTAGTTTGGCCGTGGTTCTGCCACACTCTAGGGAGATTAGGGTTTGGTTTTTTCTTCAATTGTTCCATTTTTTAATTTTGCACTCTTTGGATGATTTTAATGATTCTCAAGTTGTTGAGGTATCTGGAATTTGTGGGTGTTTGTTAAATCGATTGAAATGTTTAGCGTCGTATAGATCTTGATGATATGCGATACAATTGTTAGAATCCGGAATAATTAGTTTTGTGAAAACTAGTTAATATATTATAAATCTAGTGTATTAGTCTCGGTTTATCGGTTGCCACGGAGTTTTGATTCGGATCAAAACTTTGTCGCAATCGCGTATTGTACGCGAACACTAGCCGGGTAACTCGAATAGACAGCCATGCCCCGACCAAGTGACTGTAGGAAAACCCCGTTGCCAATAGCACCCACTCGGGTGCTTGCGGCCACGGTGTTCCGCCTTAGTGCACTTCGTCGACGACATCGGGGGTGCGGCCATCTGCTAGAGTTTCCGATGAGTATTCGATAGTGTAGTCGGGAATCATGTTAAATTACCCGACTAAAGTAATTGAAAAGTGTTTTCAATTTGAGACTAAAATACAAGGTTTATAGGTTAGGCATGAAATCCGGAATATGAGATATTCCGGGTTTATAATATCTAAGGATATACGGATTCTAATTATTAAAGTTTTCCATTTCTTTTCTGCGGCCGTAAGTGTAATATGTGGGGTATCCCGATCTCGTTGCTATATGTCAACGAAATTCGGGATATGCATATTTACTTACGTTGAAGACATGAGATATTATATGTTGCTGGTGATATGATTTATCGTCGTGAATGAATAGCCGGTTTTTTTTTATGTGAGATGAGAGTTTTTATTTTCATTCATGTAAAATATGTATGTAATATTCTTTTATTGGGGCACTTCCGGGTTGAGAATGATGTCACCACTCATGTATATTATTTACTTTTCCACATTAAGATAGACCCAAGGAGGGGAACATAAGTAACCAGGTTCTAGAGTCCAGTGGAAGACCATCTCAAGGAGTTGAGACCGGGTCTCCTAACTCTAGAATTGGTAGGGTTACTTGCCGCTCTCGTAGGGGTCTAGAGATGCGGGTTTAGATATTCATCACGACCGTGGAATCCGTGTTTTACATTACTGGCTAAATTTAAATTACCGACATCATAATATATCAAATATTTCATATGTTGCTTCTGCTGCTTGGTTCTGTGATGTGATCATATTATTGCGTGAGACAATATTATATTATATATATGATATATAATAAATGTGCTTATGTTTTGTACCCGCGCTAGTCCACTCCCCGCTCTACCGGTAGTTAAGTAACCTAACGGTGCATGACTGGGCCCAGTGGCGAATGCGGATGACATAAGCGTACGTTCTATTTTAGATTCATTTTTCTGTGATGTTTAGGAAATATTAAATGATGAGACTTCATTAATGAGATTAATGAAAAGAAAAGAAATCTAAAGATGTTGTAGAATCAAATGTTTCTAAAAAAGGTAGCTCTAGTTTTTGCTTTGCACAGTGGTATTCCTTGATGAATATCCAGCACCTCATTCGATGAGGAAAGAGCCAAGATCCCTTCACCGGGAGTGACCTCCTTAGCAAAACTAGCAAATGCTACAACCCACTCGGTTTTGTCTTTTGATAGCTTCTCTAGTTCTTACTTTGCATAGTGGTATTGCTTGATGAATATCCAGCACCTCATTCGATGAGGAAAGAGTCGAGATCCCTTCACCGGGAGTGACCACTTTAGCGAAACTAGCAAAACCCTAAAAAAAACTCCTTTTCAAAATCACTAGATTCTATAACGATATCAAGTTCATTACGCTAAAGGTTTTCTTAAAAATCAACGTAGCCCTCCATCATTTCAGATAAGTACTATTTTGGTATTCATGCTATGTTTGTTGTCCCGCGTCAAGGCATAGTGTGCGGTAGCTAAATTAGTGCTTATCTGCAGTATGTGATATGATTGGATTAGGGTAGTCGTGCGACTTTGTTGGTCGGCGTTAAGGATCGTGCGGGTGGGTTTAATTCAATCAAGAAATGAACGGGTTGAACTTGACTAGTGCCCTATGGTTTGTTGGCCTGCGTCAAGGTCATAGGACGCTAGGGGTAAAAACATTATCAGGAATATCAAGTGTTGAAATTTGCAATGAGATTGCATACTTTCTATATGATAGTTGGATCCCGATACCCAATTTGAGTAAGAGTTACTCCTGTGAGAGTTTTGCACTTTACAATTAGCTAATCCAGTAGGTGTCTAGAAAGGTGTCAACGGGGTTATGCCTCTAGAGAAACGAGGTTTATTTTAATTAGGTCCGTGCGAAAGTACGAGGAACCTTCCTCGGAGTACCGACACTTTCTTGGCTGACCGGTTAGCGAACTTATAGAATGTAATTAATCCCGGCTAATCTTACCTTTTATGGTTTGAAGGAAGATTTGATAAAAATAATGGGAGCCATCTTGATTGGATAAAATAATAACCAATCTAATCTTGCAAAGAGCGCACGCAAAGTGATTATCCTTCTCTTTCTCCTGGTAGCGACCAATGACATGCCTTAATCAAGATAATAATATGGATGTATTGACCGAACCCATTTATTATACTAGTCTAGGTTCCGCTCTATCTTATGATTGTCATAAGTCTGAGTAAGAAATAGGGGAATATCCGGATTCCCACGCCACCCAAACGAAGAATAAGTATGTTGATGCATCGTATTCGGGTGTGTTCGTTACCAAGAACTGTTTCTCAATTATCTCTACGTCATGGATATTGGATACCGGATTGGAATCCTACGTATGTAATTTATTACATGGGCTAAAGACAGGTAGAGAACTGGGAATGGGTGATATATCTCTAGTAGTAGGGAATAGTGCAATTGTTGCAGCCAAAGCAGTTGGCGAATATCACCTAGTGTTACCAACTGGTAATACAATGATTCTGAGCGATTGTTATTTCGTACCAAAAATATTGTGAATATTTTCCTAAATCAAGTGTTGATTGGGTATGGTACGTTTTATAACGGTATATACGTTCTAAATCATAATACAGTTCTAAGTATACAGAACACACACAAGAGGAACACTTCATAAATGAACGAGTCTTCTTGTGGCATTGTAGACTAGGTCATATCAATGCGACAAGACTAGCTTAAGTAGCATAAGGATGCATATTTGAATCCGTTCGAATTTACATCTTATAAAACTTGCCAGTCATGTCTCAAAGGCTAGGTGAGCAGATCTCCGTTTACTGGACACGGAGAAAGAGCTACTGAATTCTTGGACAGATACATAGTGATGTATGCGGTCCTATGTCTACACATACCAGGAATGGTTCCTCGTACTTTATTACATTCACCGATGATCTCTCAAGATACAGACATGTGTTCTTGTTGAAAAACAAATCTGAATCTTTTGAAAAATTCAAGGAATATAAGTACGAAATTAAACCAGATGGGTAAAAGTATTCAAATCCTTCGATATGATCGGGGAGGGGAATACTTGAGGACGGAGTTGCTGGATTATCTAAAAGAGAATTGGATTCTCTCTCAGCTTACTTCTCCGTATACACCACAACACAACGGTATATCGGGATGGAGGAATCGCGCCCTATTAGATATGGTGCACTCTATGATGAGTACTGCTGAGTTACCTATTTCCTTTTGGGGATATGCACTTGAGATAGCTGCATACCTATTGAATATAGTTTCGACCAAATCCGTTGCCTACCACTCCATATGAGATATGGAATGAGAAGAGACCATCTCTTAAATAAGTTAAGATTTGGGGTTGTCCGGCTTATGTTAAAAAGCAAAATCCAGACAAACTCGAGGCAAGGTCAGTTCTGTGCAAGTTTGTAGGATATCCCAAACATTCGCGAGGGTATATCTTCTACCACACCGAGGAACAAAAGGTGTTTTTTTCTCGACATGCCACCTTTTTAGAAAAGGAATTTCTTGTGAAAGAAATTAGTGGCAATGAGGTAGAACTGGAAGAAGTTTCAGCAACACAAACTACAACTGACGATTTGGTGGAACCGGAGGATTCAATAGTCCCCGACAAACCGCAGCCACTCCGCAGATCTAATAGGGTTCCTCATCCACATGAGAGATACTGCGGTTTTCTCATAGACGGTGAGAGCGAGTATTGCATCATGGAAGATGATGATCCAACTAGTTTCATGCAAGCCATCACAAGTAGAGACTCTATGAAATGGATGGATGCTATACGATCTGAGATGGATCCATGTACACCAACAAAGTATGGACTTTGGAAGTTGCTCCTGAAGGGGTAAAACCCATCGGGAGCAAGTGGATCTTGAGAAGATATTTGGTGTAGATTGAAAAGTTGAGACTTTCAAAGCTAGATTTGTAGCAAAAGGTTTTCGTCAATGACCTGGTGTCGACTATGATGAAACCTTTTCTCCTGTCGCTATGCTTAAGTCCATCAGGATCCTACTTGCCATTGCTGCATACCATAACTACGAAATTTGGCAGATTGCATGTCAAAACCGCTTTTCTAAATGGTGATTTAGAAGAGAGCGTCTATATGACACAGTCAGAGGACTTCGTAGACAGTGGGAGCAGCGGAAGCATGTGCAAGCTGCTTAAATCCATCTACGGATTAAAGCAGGCATCGCGGAAATGGAACATCTGTTTTGATGAAGCTGTCAAAGAGTTTGACTTCATCAAAAATGTAGATGAACCATATATATATATATATATATAAGAAGGTTGTAGAGAGTAAGGTTGTCTTCCTCGTATTGTACGTAGATGACATACTCTTGATAGGAAACGATGTTTCTATGCTACACTCGGTCAAGCTCTTCTTATCACACATGTTCTCCATGAAAGATCTAAGTGATGTCTCCTACATCCTGGGGATATAGATCTATAGAGATAGGTCTAGACGGATGTTGGGATTGTCTCAATTCAGGTACATAGACACCATACTAAAGAGATTTAGTATGGAAGATTCTAAACGTGGTAATGTACCCGCTTGTTCTGGAATCACTCTCTCCAAAGAGATGTCTCCCAAGACTGATTTAGAGAGGGCTCGCATACAAGGGATGCCCTATGCTTCGGCAGTCGGGTCAATCATGTATGTGTTATGTACAAGACCGGATGTAGCATACTCACTAGGTGTAGTGAGTAGGTATCAATCAGATCTTGGGGAAAAGCACTGGACAGCCGTGAAGAATATTCTTAAGTATTTGAGAAGGACTAAAGAGATGTTCTTGGTGTATGGTAAATGTGAACTCTAGGTGGAGTCTTTTACCAATTCGAGCTTCCATAGTGATAAGGACAATAGTATGCCGGTCTCGGGTTTTGTCTTCACCCTCAGTAGAGGGACGATATGTTGGAAGAGTTCCAAGTTAGATACCGTAGCAGACTCGACGATGGAGGCTAAATACATCGCTACCAACGATGCTGCCAAAGAGGCTGTTTGGATGAATAAGTTCATAAGATGAACTTGGTTTCTACCATGGAGCATCCAATACCTGTGTATTGTGATAACAACGGGGTTGTGGCTTTGGCCTAGGAACCCCGGTCCCATCAGTGATCCAGACATATTCTTACGCAGTATCACCTGATCAGGGAGATAGTTAATCTCCGGGAGATCGAGGTCAGGAGAGTTGACACAGAGGAAAACACAGCGGATCCACTCACAAAGGCTTACCCCTAAATGCGGTTCAAGAGATATTTTGGGAAGTTGGGTATGAGATACTACAACAACTGGCCTTAGTGCAAGTGAGAGATTGTTAGGAATATGTATGCCCTAGAGGCCATTATTGTATGATATAGTGGATGCTTGGACATATATGTAGAGGATTTTCTTGCTCGACATGATAGTATACTATCTGGTTACCTTTATCTTAACATGTAGACTGGTATTATTATACTGTCTATCTCTTACATCTTAATAAAACCCTTAGAATGTTAGCTTGACTATCAGGACTATGATGCGGATCATACTACTGGGACCAGGGTAGTCTAAAAGCACATCCTTCAATAGTTCATAGTCGAGGGTATATCGAGACAGGGCATCGATATTCCAGAGTAGACTAGTGTGTACGTTTCTTGACCCTGTATAGGAATGATGGTTGATCCCATAGCTATTGGTGTTTGACATCAAAGATTGTACACAGGTGCTCATTAGAGAATGGGTACACCGAACAGGACTCGCCGAGAACTCATAGTTGGTATTATACCTATCGTCAGATAGCAGTTCTCTGGTGACACTGGTACATGTTAATCTGTAGACCCGAGATCGTCATAGAGTCTTGTGTGGCTCCCACTGTGCTTTAATTTCCTCCCTACCTCGCTCAAAGGAGTCGTGGAAACAGGTGGATTTTGGGTACAGTCCCGAGTCACATGGAAGCAATGAGCGATAGGAGGGGTTTCGTCTCTCCCGGTATTGGGGGTTGATGTTGCGCTATGCTCGATTAGTTATAACTGGAAGTTCCTGGCCAGGGCTGCTGCTGAGATTTACTGATAAGAGTTATCAGTAGTTTCTCGAACCGTTTTAGGCCAGACATCGGCATGACTTATCAAGTTACCGGGGTCTGACGTTTACCACCCCTAGACTCGATATGCGAAATATCTTACGAAGAGACCGGACTGTATGGTAAGTGTTACTGATAAGCTTCATGGAGAGTATGGACAAGCTTGCTTGTTGATCTTCATATCGCTCAATACTTGGGTAGCCGTTACGTCCAGCTAGTACCGCTGACGGCTTGTGGATGACTGATGTGATCATCACCTACTGCTGGCGTATTGACGAGTCTTTAGAGTCCCACACAGAAGTTTCCTGGTTCAAGCGAAACGAAATAGGGCACATATGATGATATGTGCGGGGGGCCTGATTAAATACGAGTATGTGATACCGTATTGTAATCTGGCTGTATCTGATGTCGGTCAGGTTATATGTGATATAACCGGATTATCGAATCAAGTGTTGATTTGATAATGTGATATACAGATAAATGATATTAGTCGGTTATATGTGATATAACCGGATTATTAAATTAATTGTTGATTTAATAATGTGATATATATTATATTTGATATAATTATATCTTGACTAATATTATTAGCTCACTTAATATTTTCTTATGTATATATATTAATATATATATATATATATATATGAAGCATGTCATGAATTCTATTTATTGGAAATGGAAATGATGAGGTGGAAAATGAAGAGATGTGGAGGGTATGGTGTATAGCATGGTTCATGGATTATTTTATTACTCTTGACTTACTATTGAAGTATGGTTCCATTTTTATTATTGGAAAATATTGATGCTTCAATAAGGGAGTTCATTTGGATGAACCATTCTAGACTTGAGTTAATTTTTTACACCTGAGCATATACTCTCTGTAGCTTCCATCTTCTTCTTCCTCATGCCTCAAAACTCCAACCCCTCACATGTGATGTGAACCATGGAGTTTTGAATAAACTAGTGAGCAAACAAAACCCCTACTTCACCATCCCACACATGATTAGCAATCAAGTGTGGCGTGTTGCCTTCACTACAGAGTTTAGTGAAGATGTGGCTTGGATTGGTGGACTTCGGATGGATCATCTTCAGCATGAGGATCATCTTCAGCATGAAGATCATCGGAGGAAGCATGCACCAACTCGAAGTGGAGCCTAGTGGAGTTGCGTGGACTATAATCCGGAGCTTTAGAAGAGAAGGACACGTTCATCAAAGGTTGTATGTTCTTTCCTTCTCTTTAGTTTCATGATATCATCATAGGAAACCCTAATATTCTAGTTAAGATCTTGGTTAGTCTAACTTAGCACCCGAATTTTTTTAAATTTGGCATGGTTGATGCTACTAGAACCTCATGGTGGTGCTAGGGTATACTTTCAATGTCAAGACTGCGTTCCTTCATGAAGACTTGGAGGAGATTTATATGATGCAACCACCGGGATACAGGATGAAGGGGAAGGAGAATATGGTGTGTAAGCTGCGAAAGAGCTTGTATGGCCTCAAGCAAGCTTCTAGGAAATTGTATCTCAAGTTCGATCAGTTCATACTAGTGACATGATTGGTGCGGAGTGAATCAGACCACTGCGTCTACGTTCAAATTTTCAAGGACGGAAACTACATTATTTTGTCATTGTATGTGGATGACATGTTGGTAGCGAGTCCGAGTTTTGAGAACATTCAAAGTTTGAAGAAGATGATGGCTGAGAAATTCGCTGTGAAGGATTTAGGAGCGGCGAAGTAAATCTTGAGCATGAAGATCGTTCGGGATAGGAAGTAGCGGAAGCTGTAATTATCGCAAAGCGACTACATTGGAAAGGTTTTGAAGCGGTTCAATATGGACAAGTCAAAGCGGGTGAGTACGCCTTTAGCGAAACATTTCAAACTCATGAAGGAGTTGTGCCCAACAACTCAAGAGCAGAAGGACGAGATGGTGAAGTTAGTTGTATGTATGCCCTAGTGGCCAGTATTGTACAGATTATGTATATTATATTGGATGCTTGGACATATATAGAGATGACTTTCTTGCTCGACATGAAAGTATGCTATCTGGTTGCTCTTTATCTTAACATGTACACTTGTCTCTTTATACTGTCTTATAGTTACATGTTGGTAAAGCCCTTAGGATGTGTACTTGACTACCTGGACTGTGATGCAGATCATACTAGTGGGGACATGGTAGTCCATAAGTACATCCTTCAAGGTCCCTAGTCGTGGGTGTATCGAGACGGGGCATCGATATACCAGAGTAGACTAGCGTATACGCTTCTCGACCCATGTGATGGGCGATGGATGATCCCATATCCATTGGTGTTTGACATCAGAGATGGTATACGGGTGCTCAGTGGAGACTGGGTACACTGGACGGACTCGCCGAGAACTCCCAGATGGTATTATACCTCACGTCAGATGGCAGTTCTCAGGTGACACTTGTACAGGTTAGTCTGTAGACCCGAGATCGTCATAGAGTCTTGTGTGATTCCCACTGTGCTTTGATCTCCACCTTACCACGTCCATGAGGGCGTGCAAAACGGTGGTCTTTGGGTACAGTCCCGAGTCACATGGAGGCAATGAGCGATAGGAGGGGTTTCGTCTCTCCCGGTATTGGGGGTTGATGTTGCGCAGTGCTCGATTGGCCGTAACAGGGAAGTCCCTGGCCAGGGCTGATCAGAGATTTGCTGGTAAGTGTTACCAGTAGTTTCTCTACCCGTTATGAGCCTCACATCGGCACGACTTATCGAGTATTGGGGTCTGACGTTTACCACCCCTAGACTTGATATGCGACGTATCAGACGAACAGACCGGACTGTACGGTAAGTGTTACTGGTTGGATTCACAGGAATGTGAGCGGGCTAGCTCGTCGATCTTCTGATCGCTCAATACCCGGATGGCCGTTACGTTTAGCAGACCGCTTGCGGCTTGTGGGTGCTTGATATGATCATCATCTGCTACCGGCGTATTGACGAGTCTTTAGAGTCCTACACAGAGGTTTCCTAGTTCAAGCGAAACGAAATAGGAGCGTATATGAGATATGTGCGGGACCGAGAATAATGCGTGTATGTGATACCGCATTTCATTCTCGCGATATATGTTTCGATTGGTTATATTTGATATGACCTAGTTATCGAATCATTGATTCGATAAGCCGATACATGGGATACTAGTCGGTTATATGCGATATGACCGGATCGTTAAATCAAGTGTTGATTTAATGATTTAATGTATAATTATATATTTGATATATTACTTTGCATTAACTAGTATTGGTTCACTTTAAATGGATTTTCTCACTTGATGTGCAAAAAGTATATGTGATATACTTTTGTGCACATTTTTGTATCATGTTTGATGATACTTGATAATGTGGTTAAGTGTAAAGGATTAAACCATGGTTAAGTGATGATTAGGGTTTTGGTTTTTCATTTATTTATTTGTTCATTTATTTGGAAAGGATTAAGTTAAGAATGGTGGCTTATTTTGGAGCTATGTTGAAGCTTCTTGAAGCTTTGACAAAGTCCACCATCCTTATCTCATCCTTAACCCTAACCATTCCAACTAACCTTAGTTTAATCTCTACACTTGACCATGGTCAAGATATGATAAGTATTCATATTAGTTTCATTTTTAAAATAGAACACTTATCATTCTTTCTTCTTCTTCATCTTCATCTTCAAGAAAGAAACCTTGATGCCATCAATGACAACTTGAGTTCTAGTGAGAGAAATCCAATTCTAAAGTGAACCCACCTCCTATTTCTTCACCCTCTACCTCTTGCCAAGTTGTTTTGGGTGTTTTCTTCATAAGTTTCACAAGTTTGTGAAGTCGGAGCTTGAACTTGCGATGCCTCGAGATAGATCGTCTTTGACACAAAGCCGACGACCTAGCTCGCTCGTTTCTCCGATGAAGCCAACGTTCGAGTTTGGGAATCAATATGGACAGCGAGAGGATGCCTTCGTGGAGCCAAGGAAGAGGGTAACCGGATCTACAAAGGTTGTAGCATCTAACCTTTAGTTAATATGTTAACTAGTTTAGTTTTTCGCCTAGAATTCTAGTCTAAGATCCGTGTTAGGGTTTCTCGGCACCATAATTTTTGTAAAATGGCATGTTCGATGCCTTGTGAGACCTCTATAGGGTGCCTAGGAACCTTTCAGGTGAGAGTACCATATGCTTCTGCAGCAGAGAGTTTGATGTATACGATGGTGAGTATAAGACCTGATATTGCACATACAGTGGGAGTTGTTAGCATGTATATGTAAAACCCGGGGAATAAGTATTGGAATGCGATGGAGTGGATTTTGAGGTATCTTAGGGGTACGTCTAGTCACTGCTTATATTTCGGGGGTGACTCTCTAAAGGCGTAAGGCTACGTTGATGCGGACTATTCAGAAGATCGAGATAGCGGGAAGAGCATAACGGGGTAGGTATTCATGGTTGGGGGAACAGTGATGAGTTGGGTCTCTCAATTACAAAATGTGGTGGTATTGTCAACTACGGAGGCGGAGTATGTGGTGACGACGGAAGCCAGGAAAGAGATGATATGGTTGCAAGGGTTACTTGAAGAATTGGACAAGAAACAAGACTTCAATATCTTGTGGAGCGATGGTCAAAGTGCGATACATTTGGCGAAGAATGGGGTATCATTTTCGGACGATGCACATCAAAGTTCGGTACCACTTCATTCATATAGCGATTGAAGAGGAGAAGTTAACATTATAGAAAATCGCCGGAGAGAAGAATCCGGCAGATATGTTCACCAAGGTCGTAGACGGAGATAAGCTAAATTTTTATTACAGGTTGGTGAAGCTCTCCACGAAAATCTGATGAGGAGAGTGTAGAGCGGAATCGTGTGAAGTTCACTAGCGTCAAGAATCAGAAGAATTTCCAAGTTGGAGAATGTTAGAAATGATGGAACTTTCTTTAGGGCAGACGTCTGATTCAGAAAGGACGGCATGCGTCTGAAGGTGTCAGTATCTTCACTTCAGACGTCTGGCAAAATCAGCTTCAGACGTCTGGTATCTATACGAGAAATAACAGAGCGGAGGAAGACGTTTGCAGTTCATCGGGACAGACATCTGCAGAGCCACGAAACCCAATCCAAGACAGAGGCAGACGTGTGCCAAAGTGAACTATAGACGTCTGGCGACGGCGAATTCTGGTGGTAACTAACTTTAGAAAATTTGTTTATTTCTTAGTATAGTTAGGATTAAGGTTTAACTATTTAAAAGAACCCCTCATATGTATTATTAATAGCTATATTTATAAGAGATCATTGTATGAGAGGGTGGCGGCTAGGGCTAGAGAATTTTGAGAGAACATTCTTAGGGTTTGCTCGTGTAATTGATTCGAAAATTATAGTGGAGACTTTGCATATTCCGCTCTGCCGGGGACTAGCCATATGGTAGGTGAAACCCATTAACAAATCTCATGCCTCTTTGTATTTGATTTCCTATTCTATTCTCGCTTATTTTTTTTTTATCTTTCGTCGTTTAATCGCATGGTGGTTGTTGCGTGATTTGGGTTGTCGCGGGTATTGTTTTGTGTATCGATTTTCTCCCAACATTTTCTACTAACCATTTCGTACCTGAAAAGTTCCTATTTGAGAAAAGTGTTAGCTTTCTATTTGATAGTTATACAACAAAGTAAATAATGATACATTGATAAATTTTTTAGAAAAACAAAAGTTCATTAACACAATTTTAGGATTTTACTCATAAGATTTTTGAATTTGAAATGAATGAATAATATTTGAATAGATAATTGTTTTAAAAGGAGCATAGGAATAAATAATTTTTATACATCTTTACTCCTTATATCTAGAACTTATGGTATATGCCAAAAAGTATATCATTCTTCATTTAAAAAACGTAAAAAAAGAAGAAAAATCCATGTGAGAGTTACAGGGCAAGAACATATCATGTCATTCTTTTATATGCAAGTAATTGTTTTTATACCTTTCAACAATTTTGAATTTAAAATATCTTCTTTTTGAAAATGAACAAATTTGATCAAAAAGCACTTTAACCTATGACCATCAAGTAAACATTAAAAAATCATTACATGCTATAAATTCTTTCTCATGACTGCAATGCTACTGGTAACTAATTAATCCTGAACCTTAAAGCAGAATATTTAAGGGCCTTTCTCAAAAATGGATTCATTAGAGCTGAAAAAGATTTTTGGTTGCAGGATTATTTTGGATTTGTACCGTGGAATTCTAGGATTCCATAATTTTGTGTTTGGATGGGGGATTTAGAATTTTAGAATTTCTTTGTTTTTTATGGAGTGCCCACCACAAAACATGGATTCTTGAGTCCTAAATTTTTTAAAGGATTTACAAGGATTTGACACTATTCATTGTACTTTTAGATGGGACCCATATACTTTATTTATTTAATAATTCTCTCTCTATCCATCTCTCTCTAAAATCCTCAAATCCAAATCCTACTTTTTTTTCACCAACCAAACAAAAATTACAAGGATCTACAAATCCAATAATATAAACCCAAAACCAATTAAACAACAAATTGCCAAATCCAGAAATTTTCAACCGTGCTATTTTGGAATCCAAATTTCTAAATCCTGCAACCAATCAGGCACTTAACGAACCTGTGGGCCCCATGTGTCAAAAAATCTGTTTGTAGTTATCGCATAATCTCATGATAATTGTGACATCGATAGCCCAAGGACAAGTATCTTTCTAACTTGTCTTCATCCCATTCCGTGAACACTAAAATAAGTCTTTGTGGACAAACAAGCGACTTGGAGTCTTGAACTGAAAAACACTTGGACCGTTAAATTTAGTTGTACAAAACTGCAACGTTCACACCGAGCATGAAAGTGAAACGTTCATACCAATAATCAAGGATTAATATTCTAAGTTATAAGTATAATGTAATTTAAAACTCCATTGCTTTCTATTTGAGCTTCATTATAATAATATGTTTGCGTTTAAGACCAGAAAGAATATTGCAACTATTGTTAGCCTCCTCAATAATTCAATCTAGACTTGTTTGCTTCTCTACAAGTTACGTGCCCAACAAGGATGACATATAGAAGAAGACGCGCATTTGAAAGTCCATGGCTATTTTCATTGGATAAAGCCGTCTTAATTAAGAGAGATACTTTTTCTACCGCAATTTGTCTGTCCAAAAGTTTATCCAAGAGACAAATACCATGGGGTTACATGTTTGACACTGTTATCTAGATGTTGTGGGTCTTACAATTTTGTCTCTTGAGTAAATGTTTAGGGCGTGACGATCAAAAAATGGATAACGCGGATCAAAAAAAGAAGTTGTGAGAGGTTGACTTTTTGACTAATACGGCGTAGAGTCCCCATGCACAAACAGAAGTGGAAAAAAAAATCGCCCAAAAATCATATGAGAACCTATCTATAAAACTTTTTATAGGGAGGAGGATCTACTGTACATGGTAGATCCTCCTCCCTATAAAAAGTTTTATAGATAGATTCCCATATGATTCTATAGGAAGGAGGATCTTCCGTACATCTGTCACGTGTACGGCAGATCCTTCTCTCTATAAAAAAGTTTTATAAATAGGTTACATATGATTTCCGCTGCCCCACCCAACAAAACAAAACAAAACAAAGGCATAGAAATAGACCAAGCCTTTCCACAATCAAAATTTACCTCCACATACATGTCTCTTCTTCACTTGTCTCTCCTCCTCCTCCTGCACTACCCTCTCCTTCTCCCAGCCTTAACCCACTCATCATGCACCCCATACAACTTCTCATGTGGCAACCACACCCTCCAAATCCAACCCCCATTCTTCTCAAATTTAGGAAACCCCAACTGCAAACCCCTTCTTCATGAGATCCAATGCCTGAACCTTGTCCCTGTCATCAAGCTCCATAACCAGCCCTTCATCTACCCTGTCTCCAACCTCTCCTACCGCCCTCACAAAACTTTAATCATCCATGACCTCAAGCTCAGCTCCTACTTCCGCCTCTCGAAATGCGCCTTTCTGTACGATTTCACCTCTCCTATCCCGAGATTCAACGTCTCGAACCTCACCGAGCATGTCAGCTCCAGCCAGTGGTTCATCGACTGCGAGGAGGCGGGGAGCTACGACTTCGGGCACGACGTGTTCGACCGGCTGTTGAATTTAAAGTCTTGTGATAGTTATAGTGTTTATTACTCGCATGATTGGGATGGTGATGGATCGAAGAGCTATTGCTCGGGTTGGAGTGATGCTTGGTTTGATTGGGGGCTTTCTTTCGATGAGGATGAGGGTTTTGTCTCGCTGATGTCGGCGGGGTTTTCGAGGAGGTGGACGGGCTTTCCGGATTGTTTCGGGTGCCGGATCGCGTCGGGGAGCTGTAGCAATGAGTGCAGAGGGATTAAACCAAGTAAGGGTTTAGATTTTTCTTCTTCTTCTTCTTCTTCTAGCTGGTAATTAATTTGATTGTACTCTGATGATTATTTGATCTGGTTTGATGATGCAGGTGGAGATGGTGATCGTAGCAAAAAGATTGTGATAGGTAACAAATTTTTTTACGCTCTGCTGAGTTCTGTTTTGCTTTGTTTACATGCATGAATCTGCTTGAAGAAAAGCGCAAGAGAAGCCCCCATTCTTACTATCTAAGCTAGAAAATATAGTTGGTTATTAATGCCCCCTAGTTTTCATGAATCTTGGGTCCTTACTATTATGTGGATTAATAGCATTAGTACTACTATACCCTGGGTACAGGGGTGGTGTTTTGATTCTTGATGTGTAGCTGAGATTATCAAAGCATGGAAAATCAGAACGGCAACCCCCAATTCGGTTTTTACCTCTCCCGGCGCATGCCATCAACTCGTGACCTATTTGTTGCACACCCTTGGGTGTGTAATTGTGATGATGATTGAGGATACGATTATAGATATACTAAAATGCCTCTGCAGGTTGATTGCCTCCTTTTTCGCCGGTTAAAATTCTATTGTTATTTTGTGCAACTAGGTAATGTTAAACCGCTTTTTTATGCGCGCGCTTGTTAGGATTTGAACCTTCCAACATTGCACCATACGCTGAAGTTGTGGCGAGGCCACAAGGGTGGAGGGATATAAATTTATTTTCTTTTAACAGAGTAAATAAATGCTGGCCAAGATGTTGCCTAATAAACATCCTTGAGTGCACTAGCTAAGCAGTATTTGCCGAGAAAACACTTGGACTTTATATTTATAGGACGTATTTGTTATACCCCAAGCTTCTAACTCGGCGCGGTGAGCCTCGAAGGGATCGCTCAAGCCAAGTGCAAACAAGTGATACGACATAGCTGAAAACCACATAGAATCGCGTGTAAACAAAGATAATGAAAAAGATAGCGACAGCTTTCGAATCACACCACAAGCAAATAGAAAAGCACACTAAACAACTAAGAACACAACGATATACCCAAGTTCGGTGTAAACTCACACGTAATCCTGCATTCGCGACGATATTCTTCCACCAAAGTAAGAATTACACAAGATATAATGATTTCCCACTAGCCCAATACAATATCACTCCAAATCTCCCCCAAAGTTCTCTCCTTTCTCCCTCAAACTCTAGGTTTTAATGGCTGCCTCCTTTTGATGGAAATAAGTAATTAGGTATTGTTAACCCTAGCTAAAACTAGTCATTTATAGTTTACAAGAAAACTTGGATAGCAATTAATCCTAGGTGATTTGGATACAAAATAACTGCTCAAACCCGACTGCAATAGCCGTTCGCACTGGATTAGGATCCTCTGCTATTTATTTTTCAAGAGTAGGGTACTCTGTACCTTGCCAGCCGTTGGATCCTCTCTTTGACTCAGACAACTTTGGGTTGCCAACAAACAAAGTTTGAAAACGGATTCTTGCGACTTCCCCTCTTGTTGTTGCCCTATTCTTATTTTGTGGATAGAGAGTAGCATCCAATGTTAGTAGTAACTGACCGGAGAAGGGATGTACTAACTGTAAGGGACTAGCCGACAAGCTTCCATGGCCTCCCTGTTATACCCTAATATGGACCGTTGGATTTGGAGAGAAAAATAGCAGATGATCCGTCTGTACCTGCTCAAGCTTGCCATGACGCGCACGCCGCCACGCTGTCCCTGCTTGCGCGTTGCCGCCTGTCCCCTTGGGAATGTACAGGAACCATGAGTCACGAACTCTGCACGTGCGCTTCCGCGAGAAGCTCTCATGCTCGGCTTCGTGGGCTCCGCTGGGCTTGAAGTTGGGCTTCTTGGCTTGGATTTTAAACAAAATCAACAGCATAAGGTGTTTTCTTTAAATAGAGCACAAATGATTACCACCCTATTTGTCTATATGCAATAATATGCATCAAAATCCATGCTGAAATTTTGATTAGGGTTATCGGAGAGTAAATGTTACCATCATCAAAGCTAGAATTCATAAATGTATATAGATTTACTTCAGCATACACTAGCAGCGATCAGTATAAACATGGATGATTAGGGTTTAAACAGCACTGTTTATCAATTTAAGTTGTATATATTAGTTGATATATGTCTGATCACTTGGATATTTGAGCATCGGTTATCAACCCCTTATCCGGCACTACATATGGGCCATTGAATAGTTCTGAAGTTTTCCTACCTTCATACCGATAATAGTTTTGAGGCGTCGGATATAAAATGCTACTATTATCATAGAGACTCGTAACAATAATCAGCTTATATGTGAATCGCATATGCCATTCTCTGTAAATAATTGTAATTATATGTGCATCACATATGCTACTTTGTATAAACCAGTGATTATCAGTTTACTACCAGTGCTCAGGGATGCATAAATCAACCGTAGCGATTTTAGACCAGATTATATGATTTTAAAAGCTTTGTAAAGCTATTTGAATTGTTATCACTACACCGAACAATGAACTTACGGTGTATGCTCTGACAAATTCAAGTCGCGTTATTTGGTATGTGGATGCCTCGACAAGATTCTCTTGGATATATTCATATCGGTCAACCACCCGGCCCTTATGTCATACTGTATATGCCTCTGTTAAGATTTTGAATAGAACTCGGTTATAGACATGTGTAATTTTGGATCCCTCATAGGAATTAAATCATAAGTTTTTGTTATTGAAGAATTTTCATTTCAACCAGTGGCGGGCGGATCAAGGATTATTACTCAGGTAGGGTGAAAATTGTTCTAAAGCAACTTACCAAAAGAAAAGACAATCAGTACAACTAACTCTATAACTATTAGACTTGGATTTGTATTCTGACTTTAAATTTACATTAGAAATGCAAAGGAATTGGAAAAAGAAAATTGCAAATGCAAGGAAATCGTCGTCTTTTAGAAGGATTTTTAAAAAAATTAAAAATTAAAATGATCAATGAGGGAATCGAACCTCAAACCTCCAAACACCATTGCTTTATATCTCAAATAGTCTATCCTACCCGACAACCTGGTTTTAGTTTTCTATTAGCGATTTATTTTTTATTTATTTCGGTAATAGAGAAAATATACATATATGTATACTTAAAAATCCGAAATCCAGGTGAGGCGTCCGCCTCATCTCGCCTATAGGCGGATCCGCCTCTGATTTCAACTCCAATTTCATATCTATATATGTGAGCAACAATTAGCCATTTAGCCCCGTTTGTGAAGGTTTTTCTTCTCTCATTGTTGCTTTGCATCAGGTCTGCTTTGTGTACTCGGAGTCTTACTCATTTCCTGTTCCATTTGCATCATTTGTTGCATACGCAAGTTAAAGCAGTGTCCACCGTCCTCAACCCTCCTAGCTCGAAATACCTCTTCAAAGCAGTTTTCCAAGGAAGACTTGGAATCGATATGCTTTCATTGCGAGACTCATGTCTTCTCTTATGAAGAGCTTGATGAAGCTACCGATGGGTTTGATGCGTCCATGGAACTTGGCGATGGTGGTTATGGCACCGTCTACAAAGGTAACAACAACATGATAAATCTTTTCTTTGAGGTTTTCGCTTTCTTTCTTTCTGTTTCTTTTCCAGTTTTCCCTTTCTTTTTGTCGACAATTTTACATAAATGTCGACTAACATGTACTCTAAAGTTAGGTGTTCTCAAGGACGGACGAATCGTCGCCGTAAAACGTCTATACGAAACGAGCTACAAGCGCGTTGAACAATTCGTGAACGAAGTCGAAATCCTCTCCCGCCTCCGCCACCCAAACCTCGTCGCTCTCTATGGCTCCACCTCTCCCACTTCCCCACACCTCCTCCTCGTATATGAATTCATCCCCAATGGAACCTTAGCCGATCACCTCCACAACCCCGTACTCTCAAAATCCCTCCCCTTGTCCCTTCGTCTCTCGATCGCCATTGAGACCGCTTTAGCCCTCTCCTACCTACACTCCAATGCCATCATCCATCGTGATGTTAAATCACATAATATCCTCTTGGAGCAAAATTTCAATGCAAAAGTTGCGGATTTCGGCCTCTCCCGCCTTTTTCCTTCTAACGCTACACATGTCTCTACCGCTCCTCAAGGTACCCCGGGCTATCTCGACCCGGAGTACCACCGGTTCTATCAACTGACCGACAAGAGTGATGTTTACAGCTTCGGGGTTGTGATAATGGAGTTGATATCGTCTAGGCCTGCGGTAGACATTGGCCGTAAACCTAACGAGATTAGTTTGGCGATGGATTCGGTTAGTAAGATTCAGAAGGGCCGGTTGGATCAATTGGCCGATCGAGGATTCGGGTTCGACACGGATGAAGAGGCGAAGAGGATTGTTTCACAAATGGGTGAGTTGGCGTTTAGGTGCTTGCAGATGGAGAGGGAGATGCGGCCATGCATGAAGGAAGTGTTGGAGGAGTTGAGGGAGATAGAGAAAGGTGTGTATTGTAATGTTGAAGAGTGTGAGGTTGAGATGAAGAAGAATAATTCAGAGCTGTTATCACCAAATTCAGTGATGAGTGATTGGGTGAGTAGGTCTACAACCTCAGGCACTATGGAGCATGCTATGACTTGAGTTCATTTTTGAAATGGTTTTCTTTTGCCTGTAGGGGAATTAACAATGTTTGTAATTTATCATGGAAGTTGATTAACCTTGTGAGGGTTGATGTAAAGGCTCGTCTGAAATTACAGATTATATTCTGACATTGATAAAGGGAATGTACATAGCTAAAGTGAGGTTGCATACTTATATTTGTATTATAAATAAAATAGGGTGCATGACAGTAGAAATGCCTAAATTTCAGCTTTGCTACCGTGGACTTTGGGAGTTTTCTACTCATGGTATCCTGAACTTTTAAAATGAGATTTCTATCATGTACTTTCAGAGTATCATAAAACCACCATAACAGCTTTAACATAAAGTTAGAAAATGACTATACCGTCTGTTGGGATAAAAAATTACACCCTATTGACCAAAACTCAAAAGGTCAAAGTCAAAATCAAACTCCAAATAAGTGGGTCTAAGCACAAATCCGGATCCAAGTCCAAACTCAAGTCAAGTGGATCCAAGCCCGGCTCAAGCCGGGTCTAAGCTTAAGCATGGGGCCCGGCCTCGTGCCAAGGAAGAAATGTAATAAATAAGCTTATTATGTATTTTGATAAAAATAAATGGGCAAAAACCAATTTTGTAAAGTCTAAGGGTTAAGATGCAAAAGTATGTACATATATTAGAAAAATAAGTAAAAATTCAATTTGTAAAGCCCAAAGGCTCAAATGCAAAAGGGGTATTTAAACCCCACCCAAAATAAAAATAAACTTCTTCTTCTCATTCTATTGTTTCTAGGGTTTTGGTGCCTCCACCTCCTTTGATATGATTTTCTCTCTCCCCTCTCACTTGATCTTCAATCTTTAGAAACTCATAAAAAAGTTTCCTTCCTTTTAAAAACCTAAATAAAACCACATCAAGACCCAAAATGAGAGAAAAGACTTTGCTTTTCTTCATCATATCGAAGAAAAAGGGAAGAAGAAGAACTGACTTTCACCCATAGCAAGCATCATGGACGAAGAACCTTGGTGAAATCCATGTGTTTCACCATCAAAATGCATAAAATCGATGACTTTGGGATGAAAGCTTATAGCTCTCACCGCCAAGAACCCCCTTCGGTGCCGGATCTCTCATTAGATCCACGGGAATATGGGTCACAATCCATATTCCGCGTCGAAACTCTTCCAAGAAGGGAGTTCCCGCTCTTGGAACCCCCAAGAGGGTTCCTACCTTCGGAACTCCACAGAAGCGGGTTCCTGCTTTCGGAACCTCCTTAGGAAACTTCCTGAAAGAGGGGTTTCCTTTTCGGAACCCGCCTGAAAGAGGGGTCCCGCCTTTGGAACCCCCCTAAAGAAGGGTTCCCCTCTCGGGACCTCCCCTTTTGAGAGGTCCCGTTTTCGGGACCCCCCTCTCAAGGGGTCCCGTTAGCGGGACCCCACTCAAAAGAGGCATCCCACTGTTGGGACCCCCCTTTTGGGGGTCTATGCCTCGAGACACCCCCAAAAGGGGTCCCATCGCTTTGGGTGACCTCCCGAACTCGGGAGGCCACTAAAATCTTCTCTCTCTTTCCCTGCAACTTTCGGACACACTCAAAACTCTTTTCTCTTCAAAAAAGTTTTCATGGGGCGCTGTCCCGCATCCCGCTAGGGGGCTGCTAACCCTCTTGACCTCTACTGACCGGGCAACGGGACCCCGGTGTGATGGCTCCCAATATGTTCAAGCACCCTCAAAAACCATTTTCAAACACGACTCCACACACACAAAACACATATTTCACATTGAGTTCGCATGATCCGCATGACCCGTTAATCAGAGATTCTCTCTGTTGGGGTCGAAATTTACACCCCACTGTCGAAATAAAAAATTAAAAGTCAAAAAGTCAAAGTCAACATATAAACAAGTGAACCAAAGTACAACTACCCCGGGCCCAGGCCCAAGCAAGTGGGCCTACGCCCAAACCGCCTCAATGATAGCTTATAGATTTTGATGATCATTTTATTTGGTTTTGATGATAGCATAAATATGAATAGTTTGTTTAGTGTCACTTACTTATCTTGCTTTACCTTTCGACACTAAACTCGTATACACTTGATGTTTAGTTTGCATATCCTATGTCTTGTGTATATCGAGTAATATATCAATATCGACATACTTTACTTGTGTTATATTATTTGATTTCGATATATTACTCGCATTCGTTGTTTTGATATTCACGATATGTATATGTATATACATGTGTCCTTTATATTGGTTTTTCATATATCATGTATGTTAGGACCCTAGTGCTCGCGCCGCAAGACTCGCGGCGAAAGCGGAAGCGAAAACAAAAACTTTAAAGTGAGCACTAGTGACCATAACCCTAGAATCGATTCTTAACACTAAACTAGATATCTAAACATACAAGGTTAGGGGATAATTACTTTTGTAGTGTGTCCGCGCAATTGCGGAAGACCCCTACACCACTACATGGTCTTTAGCTCGGCTCCGAAGTCATCGGGAACGAGCTTGCACGCCAATCTTCCTTTTCGGAGATGATCCACCCGAGAGAATGCGAATACAAGATTTAGCTTCACTTCAAGAGATCAAGTGAACCAACTCACAATCAAAACTTGCTAGAAATTGATTATGAGAGTGATGTAGTGGTGAATCTCAAATTTTCTCTCTTTTCTAATTTCTTTTCTCAAAGTAGAAGCAAACATCAACAGAGAAGAAAAGAGTGTAGAGGACGAGGATGTAATAAAATCAATCCTTTTATCAAAATCCTCCCCCTCTCTCTCACTCTTATCTTTTGTGAAGTGGTGGACGGAATTGTGACTTACCTTGTGAGTCAAAAGCCCACGCACTTCACAATGCTTCTACAATAGAATAGAAAGAGTGTGTACAAATACACACTCATACACACACACACACACATACAACCATACATGTATCAAAATACATACACCCGTATTTGTATCAAAATATGAATACCATATTCGTATAAAAATACGAATAACTGTATTCGTATTGAGACAAAAATACCCGTATTCGTATTAATATGCAAATACCCGTATTTATATAAATACTCGTATTTGTATAAATACCGTATTCGTATCAAAATATAAATACCGTCTTCGTATAAAAATATGAATACCAAAAGAGAGATAATGAGAGATATATAATACTAGTTTACAATGATCCGGCTATCTTTCAAACCTGCCAGTATTATCATAACGTCCGATTAAAGTACATGCACTAAATACATGTATTTAATCGAACCTGAGTGCGTATCGTTTCGCCTGAACCGAGAAACCCTTTGTGTGGGACTCTAAAGACTCGACAATACACTAGCAGCGAGTTTAACTACAAGCACGTCAGCGACACTAGTTTTACGTAACGGCTACCCAGGTATTGAACGAAAGGAAGGTCGAAGAGCAAACTCATCCGTACCCCTACTGAGCCTGTAAGTGATAATCTCCGTATAGTCCGGTCTCTTCGTCTAAGAGGATCGCATAACGGATGTAGGGGGTGGAAAATGTCAGACCCCTAATAACCCGAGAAGTCGTGCCTGTGTTAAGCTCATTACCAACAGAGAAACTACTGATCTCCTAATCAGTAAATCTCATTCGCCCTGGCCAGGGACTTATGATGATGACCAACCGTACACAGTGCGACACCGACTCCATATATTGGGAGAGACAAATCCCTGACGATTGCTCACTGCCTCCATATGGCTCGGGACTGTACCTAATCAGTCATATTTATTGCATATTTTTACTGTCATTTTCCCAATTTTTATTAATTACTAAATGGTGTTATTTGTAATTTAAGAACAAATGTGGGTTTATTTGTAAAAAGATTTTGTCATATGTTTCTTAACTTATAATTAATACAATTGGGAGTAATATGTGCATATCATATTTAAAGAAAATATCCATTTTATTCTTAATCTTTAAGTAAAATATTTTCAACCGTATCTTTTTAAATAATTATTTATATGTTTCTTAAACATTAAGTAATTTAATTGTGAGCAAAAATTGGTTGAAATATTTTCTCATATAAAATAAATGCTACTAATGATTTGATTTGAGATATTATACAAATATTAAAGTAATAAATCAATTCAAGACTGCAAATAGAATCAAGAAATCCAAATCAAATCAATTGCAACAATCAAAACTGCCAAGTTTGGAACCAGATTGAAAATTCACGCAACTGTAGAGAAACGAAAATATTTTCAAGAAATTATTATCTGAAGGCCTTCTAAAATTGTGATGAATACACAGAAAAAATTGGAGACCTAAAGCCACAAAAGCGTGGCGGCTCAGCGACGGAATAAGCACAATTGCGGGGGATCAGCAGCCGATTTTGGGACGTTCGATCTAGGGTTTTTTTGGGCGAGATCGTCTTTTCACATGCGTCGATATGAGTTTTAGGGTTTCGTCTTTTAGAGTTCATAAATAGCAGTGAGAGCACCCAACAGAGAGGCATCTAGGGTTTAATGTTTAAGTTTTAGAATTTTGTTTAGTTTTAGTTTCTTCTTTATTTCTTTAACTCTTCAAATTTTGTATGAAACTTCAAGTTATGAATAAAAGGTAGCGTTATTTTATTTCTTGTCTCTTTTAATTTCTGCAATTTAATTTTCCGCACTTTAATTCCTTGCAACTTTATTTTATTACTCTTTAATTATTTAGACCGTAGATTTGATGATTTTCTTCATGGGTTTTATTTTTCTCCTTCTTCTTTCTGAATGTTTTCAAGGCAATGATACTCAAAGACGCTCCTTGCTTTCATGAGGGCCGTAGTAGTTAGCCTTGTCTCTCTTATTCCTTATTCTTCTCTTTTTATTTCATTTTAATTGGTTTCAATGAGCGAGTAATTTCTTGCTTGTTAGGGTTTGGAGGAAATGGTAGTTTAATTGATGGTAAATTACTTTAAATTCTTTTTATGATATTTAATTCTTTATAAATTTTAATCAAAGAGAATCATAACCCTCTTATTTAGGCATACCCTCAATTCATGAAAGTTGCAATCTCAATTTGAGTTTAGTTAAGATTGTTTTGATTGAAGGTTTTAGCATAATAAAGATCAATGGAGGGACAATGGTAAATAGAGGGAATTTTTAGTACCCATCTTAGCTTTAATCCACATTCATCGTTATGTCTCTAGCATTAATTAATTAAAAAGGTAAAAAAAATATTTTTATAAAAAACCCATCTTTTAAACTACCCTTTCGAAAAACCCTAAAAGACATTCTCTTATAAAGTTTTCAAATCTCTTTAGTATAAAACAATAAAAATCCAACCTTTCTTCTATTAACTCGTTTAAAACAAGATAAGTAATTCACTATCTTCTTGTGAATGACCCATACTCACTATCGGCTAGCTATTTGCGACATCGTTATTGATTGCGGTATTTAGGACACTTTAAAACTCAATTTTTATCACCAATCAGTACCCAACTAAAATCTGTTTGCACGACTCAGTAGAGCCATAGTAGGGAAGTAATCTAAGTACAATGGGAACTCACACAAGACAAATGACGATCTCGAATCAACAGCTGTACTCATGTCAACTGAGAACTGCTATCTGACGATAGGTATAGTACCATCTAGAAGTTCTCGGCGAGTCGTCCGATGTACTCACCTCCAGTGAGTACCTGTATACAATCTTAGGCGCAACACACCAATGGCTATGTGACATGCCACTGCCTCTCGTCGGGGTTTAGAAACGTATACACTAGTCTACTCTAGAATATCGATACCCAGTCTCGATACTCCCACGACTAGGGACATTTAAGGATGTGCTAATGGACTACCAAACTCTCACTAGTATGATCGCCATCATACCTCTGGTAGTCAAGCAAAGATCCTACGTTCTTTATTATTATGTATCAACGACACGTAATAACCAGTAAAACGTATACACATCAATGATAAAGACAAATCAGATAGCATACTATCATCTCGAGTAAGACTGTTTTAACCTGTATATGTTCTCCTTCAATTATCATAATCGTCTATTTTCGATTACAATAATTGCTTTAAGGGCACTATAGCCAACAATCTCCCACTTGCACTTAAGGCCAGTTATTGCGGTATCGCATATCTATAGCTCGTGTGGTACCGAATACCCAATTTCTCTACTAACAGCTCGTATGTTTGAGAAATAGCCTCAGTGAATGGATCAGCTACAATACTTCTAACTTTCTCTCTTTATATCTCAACTTCACGGAGATCAACTATCTCCCGAAATGAGCGATACCCTGTCTTAGAATTTGTCTGGATACCTGATGGGACCAAGTTCATAAATGAACAACTTTATCCAACAAACTTCTTGAGCTGTATCATCCGTTGATCATAATCAGCAACCCGCACCATGTCTACCTTAGTATTCTCCTTGGAACTCCGTCTAACATACTGCTCTTCAAAAGAGGATAAACTTATAACTCCGACATCCACTCTGTCATTCAGGTCACCTTAGAAACTAGAACCGGTAATTGCCTCCTGAAGGAGGCAGCCATTACCACATCCTAAGAATATCCTGATATGTTCTTTACCCCTTCCTTTTATTTCTCCAGGATTAATATCTGCTTACCACACTAATTGCAAAAGAAACTTCTGTTCCGGTACTTGACATTGCATGATTGATCCAATTGTTAAAGAAATTGGTATGTCATTCATGCGATTCCCACTCCTTATTAGTTTAGAAGACATCTTTTTAGAGAGGGTGACTCTATCACCTACGGGTACACCACCACGTCAGGAGTCCTCCATTCTAAAATCCTTAGAATGGTGTCCAAATACCCAAATTGGGACACTTTCCAAATCTAAATCTGACGACATACATTTAGTTACCAGAATTCATGATATATTATCCAGATCTTGTATGGAGAAACTTTTGTCACATCCAAGTTTAACCGATTGTAGTATAGGAATATCACTTTCTATCAGGAGTATATCATCCAAATCCCAGGACAGTACTCCCTACAACATTCTTACTAGGTTCATCCAAATCCCAGGAGTATTATCATAATTGTTAGAAAGTAGATTCTCTTGTATCTTTTATTACTTGTTCTCTAAACTTTCTTAGCCCTATATAAGCACTTGTATATTCTTATGGTTTCATATCTCTCTTATTGTCTTCAACCTAAGGTTTTCTAAAGGGAAATCAATCATATTTGTAAGTATTTTATTATCAATAAAACTTCTTTTATCTTTCATTATGATGAGTACTTAATTTCATTGTAGCGTTTGTGTTGTTTAATTCTAGTGGTTGGACGTTTTCAAACTCTTCTTTTCTTATGCTTAATTTATGAAGTTTCTTTTGAATTAATTCCTTTCTTTTTATGTTTTCATCATATAAACTAAATCTTATGGGGGTTGCCTGTCCCCTTATACACGTGGAATTTAGGGATCGTATATCCCGGCGGGTACTTAATTTGATCATACCAGCCTGGATATGGTCGCCCAGTTCTAAGGACTTGGCCAGCAGCTTCGCTTGTCTGATGAGCTCGTATTTGCTGAGCTATGTAGTCATCAAGCGCAGCTTTCGAGATCGTCTCCTCCTTGGCTGTTGATAGAGCTGGAAGAGGATTTGATGTCTCCCCTATGTCGTCTTCGATGATTATTGGGGGATCTTCGGCTGGAGGGTCCGGCTGGATCATCATCCCCACCATATCTTGGAACAGAAGCGCCATTTGTTTTATGTTAGCCGCTTGTTCCGCGGCTTCTTTATCTTTTTTCTCTAGCATCCTTCGTAGGAACTTGACATCGGTTTCTTGTTCCCGGCGTTTCTCCGACGACGCTTCCGGGCTTTCTTTCTGACCAGTAAGTGCGGCCATCTTTGTCAGCATCTCTTGGAGTTTCTGTTGTTGCTCTTGAGCCTTAGTTACTGATCGTGTAAGTGGTCGATGACCCCCAGAAACACGGCTTTCTTCTTTTCCGGAAGCCATGTAAATGGTGTGCACCACCATGCCCCCAGACTTGGGGTGTTTAGGTTCAGTGCCCTTGAGATTTGTCACAGACACAGGGATCTTCTCCGGCCTTCTCCTTTTATGGGTGGTCGAAGTTGAGGGAGCTGTCGCAGACGATATTTTCCGTGGTTCGACGGCGAGATGACCCTCCTCATGCCGTACCTTCATTTTCTTCGATTTGCGGGAGTAGTCTGTCGATTACAGAGTCTTGGACTCTTCGCCAGACCCTGTGGATTTTGGAGGACAGCCGCTGAGGGGGCTGCTCTGGGTTCGCCTCAGTAACGTTCTCCACAGATGGAGGAGACTTTTTCAGCACGGCAGTTGGAGAGTTCTTGCGCACCCTCCTGAGCGGCTCAAAGTTGTTCCTAGTTGGAATAACAACATCGATTTCCACCATTGGAGCTGGTAGGGCCAGTCCAGAAGGGGAATTGCCCCCAGCTTTCCTTACTCGGCGCCAGTGGCGACGTCGAGCATGTCGTGTAACCGGGATCACCTCTGTTGTCGGGGTAGCTTCGTCATGCCCTCTGATCTGATGAGAAGTTGTTGTCGGTGTCAGCCTATCGAAGACAGATGTCCGCTGCGAAGGAATAGTCAATCATGCGAAGGCTGACTTTTGGGTAGGGGAAGCACTTGTAACGACCTCACCCGAAGCAGGAATTGGGATGGCTAGTCTTGCAAAGACCGATCCCTTAGCAGGAGAAGCCCCTCTGATGACTTCATTTACCGAAGCTGGAATGGCTATCCGCTTCGGGATAACTCCTTCGGGTATTGCAGGCTTCTTCACGGGCCCACTTGAGCTTTGTCCTAGTCTGTTAAAGACCGAGGCGCTGGACTTGGACGACCCGTTGAGAGGGGCCGTGGTAGTGGTAAGACAATCAAAGACCGACTTCTTTGGAGCTTCCTGTGACGGCACTGGAGCGTTGAAGCTCATTGGCGGGAGCATGGTCCCGAAGAACAATCCAGCGGTGGCCTGTGTCACTTGTTCCACCGGCATTGCGTAGATGGAGGCCGCTTGGGGCCCATAAGTTACTCCTCCAGACGAGGCGGAGCGGGAGTTGTTGTTGCAGTTGGTGCAGTTGGAAGCTATTGACGCCATCTTCTCTTCTGCACTTAGCAAGACACCAAATCTTAGTACCTTGAATCCAGGGGCAACCATATTAAACCGCCATTTGTTCACGAACACGAGACACGAAGTGTGGAGTGGAAAGAGAAAAAGGTCCCACTGGGCGTTCCAGAATCTGTTCACCGCCGAAAGACGCGTCCGGGACGTTGGGACGTCTGGCCTGAATTTTGGGGGCAGATGCTATTTGGTTTTATCTGTCCACCTCTCCGAAGATACCAAGTTGATTTATGGCACCATGTATCGGAGGTTTGGACAGATGCGGCCTTTGTAGCAAACTTCGTCAGATTTCCCCTCGTTTGCGAGGCTTTTTTTTATTGTGGGGACGCTCTTCCCTGCAAGCGCAAGCCCCTGCAGTTAATTACGTTACCGCATAGCGATAACCACTTTCTCCTTCTCCAGATGTTCACTTTGTGTCGTGTATGTTTGTTTTGTTTTATGTTGCCCGTGGATTGTATACGAAGACTAATTTATGTTGTCGCCCGTAGGGCATGGATTAGTCCAAATCCGTATTTTCTTAGATTTGAGTTTGGTTTAATTTAAGGATCGTTAAGCTTGTTTGAGATTAAGATCAACTTAAATATTTGTTAAGAATACGTTAATCCGATATTGGACTAAGATCTACTTAACGGGGTTTTAGAATCATTCAGATCCAACAAAAGAGCATTTGGGCTATATTGTTTTAGTTTAGGGACATTACGGTCCATTGGGTTTAAAGACATCATAGTCCATAGAATTTAGTTTAGGGACGTTGCGGTCCATTGAGTTTAAGGACATCATAGTCCATCGAGTTTAGTTTAGGGACGTTACGGTCCATTGGGTTTAAGGACATCATAGTCCGTGTTTAAGGACATCATAGTCCATAGAGTTTAGTTTAGGGACGTTGCGGTCCATCATTAGTTTAAGAACGTTGCGGTCCATTGGGTTTCCATTGGGTTTAAGAACATCATAGTCCATAAAGATTAGTTTAAGAACATTACAGTCCATAGTTAGTTTAAGAACATTACGGTCCATAGTTAGTTTAAGGACATTACAGTCCATGAAGTCTAGTCTCATTGGTTTAGGGGTGTGCCAAGAGTTATTGGTTATTGGGACCCTCCACCTTTCTGAAGACATTGAAGGATTACAACGACATGTATTAGAGGTGTGGAGAGATGTACCCTTGAACCAGATTCCAGATTGAGGAGTTATCAGTTCTGAGCATAGAGGCTCAGTTTGCTTGGAGATTTAATCTCAGGAATGACTTAACCAATTTGGGGTTGAAGTTGGTCCCTTATAGTGTTAAACACTAATGTATCTTCAGCGCTCACGTGTCCCCACGTGATACTTTAAGGCAGTGTTAAACACTGAAAGTTGAGGGCGCTCATATGTGGCACATGAGGCTCTAAAGCAGTGTTAAACACTTCTTAAAGGTTGGTGCTGTTCGCTTGGTTTTATTCTCTTTTCTTTTTATAAGTGTTAAACACTTTATTCTTGTGGCCATCACGTGTGAGCACGTGAGGCGCCTCAGAATTAGACATTGCCTCCTTGGGTTTATTCCCTTTTCTTTTTTATAAGTGCTAAGCACTATCTAGGGGCGGGTCACGTGTAAACACGTGATCTATTTCAATCTTTCTTTTATGTTCATCAAAGGTGGTCACGTGTGAACACGTGATCCCTAATATGCATGGAGTTCTAGTTTTGAGAATTTCAGGTCCCTTGTTTTTATAAGAATTTAATTCTTTGGACTTAGTTTTTCTCTTAGGTTTGGATCTGCATGGCAGAATGTCCCTGATGAGGATTAAATTCTCAACTTGTGGGAAGATCTGCTTTTGCAGATCTTTCACCATAAGGAAGAACTAAGTTCTTATATGAAGGGTTAAACCCTTGTTTTATCAGAGGAATTAAATTCTTATATGCTTTTTGGGAGAATTAAATTCTCTGAACTTAGATCTTCCTCTAGGTTTTGGATCTGCATGGCAGAATCTCCCCGATGAGAATTAAATTCTCTACTTGTGGGGAGATCTGCTTCTGCAGATCCTTTGCCAGAAGAAAGAACTAAGTTCTTTTGGAAGAGTTAAACTCTTATGGAGACAAAGAAGAAGTAAGATGTTTTTTATGTTTTGTTCCTTCTTACCTAGGATTTCTTCTTTTCTTTTGAATTTGAAGTTTATGGGGGGAGGGGGGGGTTCTTCTTTTTAAGACCTGAAGTCTTGGGTCCTTTATATAGTGAAGGCTGATCTGTTGATTCAGTTAAGTAAATCTCTCATTGAGAGATTTCTTAATTGATTTGGGGATTTTATCCACCGTTAGATTTTTGATCCAAGAACTTCTGTTTTACAGAAGACATTTTTCTTGATTTTAATAACATTGGGAAAATATTTTCCCACATAGAACTTATTCTGTATCTTGGTGATTTTTAATCACCATTGGATCTTTGATCCAACGGTGCTCTGATTTACAGAGCATAATCTTTCTTGTTTAGAAAGATTGGGGAAAAAATTTCCAAAATAGGGTTCTGATCCCTTATATATAGAATTTAATTCTATTAGGTCAGAAGATATTAGGAATCCTCACGTGTAGCACGTGACCCAATGGCACTAGGCCGGTTTGCCTATATGCAGCAGTCCCAGAGAAGAGCATCACGTGTTGGCACGTGATGCGCCTTCTGGCCTGCTAGTTGTTTTATGAAGGCGTCTATATATTTTGTATATAGGTGCTCACGTGTGGCACGTGAGCCCCAACTTCAGTCCTATTTGTTAAGTGTAATGCTTGTAATTTTGGCTCCAAGGCGCATCACGTGTGGGCACGTGATGCTCCCTTTGGGGAATTTTCCCATAGCCTTTTTATTTATTGGTTATTTTTCATAAGGGAACACACCTCTCTGTGGGAACGATCCTTAAGTACAACTACGATAAGCTGTATACTTGCGGTTAAATTTGGAGACTAATAAAATCCCTCATCACATACGCTTGCTATAAGAATTTCGAAGTCTTTCAAATGGATATTAAAAGTGCATTCTTAAACGGTCAAATATACGAGAAAATATATGTATCTCAACCTCTAGTTTTGAAGGTGAAACCGACTTGTAACTCAACAGTTCGATACCTGTTCTGATCAGTCTTACGGGCTAGGCCGGCCCCGGAGTGATGATGCTGACATCACTCGCCCATCCTGCTACCTGTTACTGCCTAGCGGCACGTCTCGGATTCAGCCCCGAGGATCTTGACCGTGGTCCTGGGCATGCACGGGATACTATTGAGTTACATCGACGATTCATCAATTGATTTCAAAGACTTTAGGTTAGAAAACCTGATAGAACAGTTTAGTTACCCACTGCACACTACCCTGCACTGCTTGTTTCACATTATTGCTTTATTCATGTTTATTTTGCATTGCCTGTTACATTGTTCATATTATATTACTGGTTGACATGACGCGCTGACGTCTGGGTTTTGCATGGCCCAGATTCTGTACCGCTGTCGCAGTCCGAGCAGGAGTACTTCAGCCAGCAGGCTGAGTTGTGAGTTCAGTAGTAGTTAGTTTTATTTCCTGCATTTATTTCCTGATGTGAGCCCGCATTATGGGACACACCTTTCAGTTATTTGTATTGGATCATTTGCTTCCGCATTTATTTATTATTGACTCTTGTTATTCTGGATTATGGACATGTTTTTAGATTGTTTTAGCTTGTTCTTGATATCTCTACAGCCGTAATGTGACTGTGGATGGATACTTCCTACCCACAGGTAGCATGGTTGGCTATGTCACGTGCCCAATCTAGCGTACTCTGGGAAGCGGGGCGTGACACATAGGTTTCACGAAAAGGTGCAGTGGATAAAACTTTATTCACTAAAAGCTTTAACAAAGATATAATTTTAGTCCAAATATATGTTGGCGACATCATTTTTGGGTTAACGATATCATTTTTGGGTCAACAAATGAAAGTCTTTGTGAAGATTTTGCCAAATCCATGCAAGACGAATTTGAAATGTGCATGATGGGAGAGCTTAATTATTTTCTTGGCTTTCAAATTAAACAAATGGATAATGGAATCTTCATTAATCAATCCAAATATACTAAGAAGTTGATAAAGAAATTTGGCCTAGAAAATGCAATGATATGTGAAACACCAATGGCTACAAACACTAAACTCACAGACGATAAAGAGGGTTAAGATATTGACACTAAATTTTATCGTGGCATGATAGGTAGTTTACTTTATTTAACCGTCAGTAGACCCGATATCATGTTTTGTGTAAATTTATGTGCAAGATTCTAAGCCAACTCTAAGGAATCACATTTGGCAGTAGTCAAACGAATCCTTAAATATCTCAAAGGAACCATAAATTTTGGCTTATGGTATCCTAAGAACAACTTGTTTCATTTGACAAGTTATTCTAATGCAGATTATGTTGGAAGTTTCGAAGATTGAAAGAGCACAAGTGGGACATGTCATTTTCTAGGAAATTGTCTCGTATCTTGGATTTCCAAGAAATAGAATTCCATTGCTCTCTTGACGGTCGAGGGAGAATATATCACTACCGGTGCTTGCTATGCACAAAGTTTATGGATGAAATACACACTTAAAGACTATCGAGAAAGTGTTTCACGAATTCCTATACTTTGTGATAATACCAGCACGGTTTATATGACTAAGAATACAGATCAACATTCTAGAACTAAACATATCGATATATGATACCATTTCTTACGTGATCATTTTCATAAAGGAGATATCGTATTAGAGTACGAATCTTCTGAAAGTCAATTAGCCGACATATTTACCAAACCATTAGACAAGAATAGATTTTCACATCTAAGAGACGAATTAAATATGTTAGAATTGTAACACCTTAATGCATTTATACGATATTTTATTTGGGTATTTTCCTAATCTTGCGATAGTTTCTTGTTTATTATTGATTTTGGGTACGAATGATTCATTTGGTATCTGCGGTTAATATCCGACCCAACCCGCATGCGTGAAAACCATCATGGTTCTAGATTACGTCATATTTTACTAGTACAGAGGATCCGTGCACATCTAGGTTCTATATACATGTATGATATATTTACAATCTGCATATCTTTTAAATAATACAAATTATAACCAGATAATAAATTTTAATATCTAGCATGACATGTTATCATACCACATATCTTGTGAGTGCATCCATAAATCGTGTTCATGTCCAGTTTGATAAAACAAACTCGGTTGGATCGCTACGTGTATTTACATATATCCGTTCTTGGGGGTATGCATTTTTATTAACCAGACATCGCGGTATGGTTTTGGCTTGTACGTATATTATCCATATTTTAAAACTAGATTTTTAGAAGAAACCCGAGTATTTTTCAGAATATTTTGATATTAGCTGTATAAACCTAATATATATATATATATATATATATATATATATATATATATATATTAGAATATATTACTGAAACCTTAACAGTTTATGTAATCAAATATATATATATATATATATATATATATAATATTTTAACTAATAATTTTTCCTCAGACTCTCTCTCTTTCCAGTCTCTTTCTCCTCTTGTACTCTTTCTCTTTCCAGTCTCTCTCTCTCCTCTTGCACACTCTCTCTCTATTCCTCTGTCTGTCTGTCTCTCTCTCTAAATATATATATTATATATATTTTAAACCTAATATATTAACCTCACCATCTCCTCTCTTTCTATTCTTCTTCCTCGCGCGAGAACCTCAGAAAACCCTAACCCTAGCCGCTCCCTCACCTCGCCGCCGACTTCCCCACGACCATCTCGACCTCATCACCCTCGTCATAACCACCTCCACCCTTTTCCTTATTTCTTCTCTCCATTCCCGAGCACCCAGCAACAACCCCGACGACGCCAATCCAAGAACCCATCGCCGGAGATTTCATCGTCGCCATCATCCTAACCCCAGCCTTCACCTCGTTTCCCTCTCCACTCCCCGAGCACCCTGATCACCACCAACAACCAACCCTGCACAACCCCGAAGAAACCACCCGCAACTCACGACCCATGTAGCAACCTCGCCGATATCCTCGCCGGAGACCTCGTCGTCGTTACCCTATTCATCTCCTCATCTCTTTCCAACTCCCGACACCTATAACCACCACCCTCGATAGACCCCACGACCCCCAACAGCAACCCAGAGATCCCTCTGCCCCTTTTCGCCGTTAGACCTCACCATCGGCAACCCATCGTCGCCGTCATTTTCTCCTCTGTCCCCAGAAACTCAACCAGCAGCCACACCCCTATTCTTTCTTCCTTCTTCTTTTTCTTCTTTCTTTCTCTTTTCTTGCTTTCTTGTTTCTTGACCGTCTCTCCGGAGTCGCACACGTCGCCGACGATCCGAACGACCCAGTCATTGTCGTCGTCCAGCGCAGTCATGTCATTGATCAGTCAGGTTCAGTCTTGCACGAGCGTGAGTTTGCATCGCGACGTCGAACGTGACGTACGTATCCCGACGTGAGATCTGATCAGGCAAGTTTAACTTGCAGCATGCTATGTTAATATATCTATTTATATATGAATAAAAATAGTAAATGTGTTTCATTATGAAGCAAATATTATAGTTTTACAGTTTTACAGTATCCATTCGTATCCGTACTGATAATCGCATATCTAATTGCACGCCGGAATTTCATGATATCATTATACTATTATATTAGTACAACGTGTTATCTAGTTGCATCATACGTAGTCATGGACATATAAAAAGTTATTACAGATAGATACATGTGCATACGTGCATTAACCGTATTCCGATATTCGTTACAGTTTCACATTTGGGCATCTACTGATACATATGCATCACATGACATGTCCACGACACATTACCAGACTAGTTACTTGGATCTTATTGCTAATGCCAACGATATTGACATGTTGTCCTGATGGACGTGCCTTGTTATCTGCATAGACAAGAACTGTACATACATGATCCTGGGTTGGCATTAGATCTATATTGGCAATACCTGACTTGAACACAAACCTGGGGGAAAAAGGGAAATCAAGAATGTAACCGAAACGTAACTCGAGAGGATATTATTACCTGTTTGCCGTTTTTTTGGGGCGTTACAGAATAATTACTTGTTTGTCGTTTTTCCGGACGTTACGGAATAAATCCTGTTATTGTGATCCCGTGGGGAATAAACGGGATATATTCTGTTGGGTTACGATGAGGATTACATTAATTGATTTCAAAAACTTTTAGAATAGATAACCTAGAAGCATAGTTTAGGTTACACATCACTCATCACATACATACACATACCTCACTGTTTCATATTTATGTTATTTATTTATATTCATGTTTACCTATATCGTTACATCCTGGTTATTATTATTATTTTGGTATTATGATGCACTGACGTCTGGGTTTTGCATGGCCCAGTTCCTCTATTTTTATCACAGGCTGAACATGAGTACTTTAGCGATCAAGCCGAGCAGTGAGGAATTGAACAAGTGTTATTTAGAGATATTTAGTTTAGTTATTTGTTTCCGCAGTTTTATTTCTTGATGTGAGCCCATATTGGTGTTGGGTTATGCCAGCGCCCTGGCCATCAAACTGTGGCCGATCGCGGAAAATTTTACAAACTGGCGCTAGAACAACCCACGAATACGGATCTACCATTAATCCTAAACCAAGCAAGCTATATAAAGAGTTGAGATGGTTATATCGAATGATCTGTGTCCTTTGGTCTTTAACCTCCTTCCCAATCTCCTAGTGGCCACCATGATCAAGTTTGATCTCCGGTCTCCCTCCATCGAAGATGATCCACCTGAGAGTCTATGAATCGAGCTCCTACCTCATAACCGAGGTAACCAGGGTACCTAGTTCTCTAAACTAGATAGCCTAGAATATGTAGAGTCTAATGATGGATTGAATTGTCTCTAAACACCCTAGGTTTCTCAACACATGAGACTATTAGGGTGGAGGTAGAAGAAGAATCCATGAGAGATAAGGGTGTGAAGCAAAGAGCAACTCAAGAAAATGGCTAAATGTTGTGTGTGTGAGAAAAGAATGAAGCAACTCAAGAAAGAATATCTCAAGTCAAGTAAATATCTCACAACCCTTAACAAATATCAAGCATGGCTCAATAGTGATTCATGAGTCACCCCATGAGTCACCACCATGAGTCATACTTCAATAAATGCCAAGTGCGCACTCATCCCTCTACCTCATTAAATCTTTTAAGAAAAAGATTAAAGCAAAAATTAGGTGGCAACTTCTAGAAACTTTCTTGTAATAAATTACAAGATTGCTCCTCAACCGTATATACATACCCGCATCCGTATTCCGAAAAATACGAATACAAAAGAGACAAAAATAATCCAACAATATAATACTAGTATCCGGCTTAAACCAAAGCCATTATTAAAATCCGTTCGAATCATGATACGTGCACAAGTACACGTATATGATTGAACCCTGCCGTAAAACCATACGGCCTCTACATCATTTCGCCCAAAGCAGGGAACCCTCTGTGTGGGACTCTAAAGACTCGTCAATACGCTGGCAGTGGGTTTAACCACAAGCACATCAGCGGCACTAGCTGTGCATAACGGCTACCCAGGTATTGAGCGAAAGGAAGGACGACGAGCAAACTCATCCTGACCCCTACTGAGCCTGTCCGTGACAATATCCGTACAGTATGGTCTCTTCGTCTAAGAGTATAGCATATCGAGTCTAGGGGGGTGGATAAAGTCAGACCCCTAATAACGCGACATTTAGTGTCGGTATGAAGCCCATCACAACCTGAGAAACTACTGATCCAAATCAGTAATTCTCGACTACCTTGATCAAAGATTTCTGGTGATGGCCACCCATGCACAACGCGACATCAACCCCTAATACCGGGAGAGACGAATCCCCGACGATCCGCTCACTGCCTCCAAGTGGCTCGGGACTGTACCCAACTAAAACCTGTTTGCACGACTCCTTTGAGCTGTGGTAGGGTAGTAACCAAAGCACAGTGGGAACTCACACGAGACAAATGACGATCTTAGGTCAACAGACTAATCTGTACACATGTCACTTGGGAACTGCTATTTGACAATATGTATAATATCAACTAGAATGCTCTCGGCGAGTCCGTCCAGTGTACTCATAACCCAATAAGCACCTGCATACTATCTTAGGTGAACAAACTAACACCAATGGCTTGTGAGACCGGCCACCGCCCCTCGTCGGGGTCTCGATCAGTATACACTAGTCTACTCTGGAGTGTCGATGCCCAGTCTCGATACTCCCACGACTAGGGACATTTAAGGATGTGCTTATAGACCACCCGACTCCCACGTATATGATCGCCATCATAATGCTGGTAGTCAAGAAAGAATCCTATGGCCCCTCGTCGGGGTCTCGATCAGTACACACTAGTCTACTCTGGAGTGTCGATGCCCAGTCTCGATACTCCCACGACTAGGGACATTTAAGGATGTGCTTATAGACCACCCGACTCCCACGTATATGATCGCCATCATAATGCTGGTAGTCAAGAAAGAATCCTATGGGCTCTATCAACATGTAATAGTGATCTGTAATACCACCTAAAGCATGTACATGATGATAAAGATAAACCAGATAGCCTACTATCATTTTGAGTAAGACTGTTCTATCCGTATAGGTCCATCCTCAATCATCACAATCGCATGCCTGCGATTCAATAATTAACTTGAGGGCCCTATAGCCAACAATCTCCCACTTGCACTTAAGGCTAATTATTGAGGTGTCGCATACTCACAGCCTGTGTGATACCGAACACCCAACTTCTCTACTAATCAGTCTCACAAAACCTGTTTGTGAAACTATTGCGTTCGAGAAATAGCCTCAGTGAGTGGATCCGCTCCAGTGTTTCTTTCTATATCTCTATATATCTCAACTTCACGGAGAAAAACTATATTTCGAAATGAGCAATACTTGTCTTAGAATTTGTCTGGATATCTGATGGGACCCAGTTCATAAATGAACTCCAAATCCAACAAACTTCTTAGACTGTATCATCAACTGAATTTAATCAGTATCCTGCGCCATGCCTTCCTCAGTATCCGTATGGACTACCTGTCCAATATACTGCCCCTCAAAAGAGGGAAAACTATAACTCAGACAGTCTTTCTGTCATCCAGGTCACCTTGAAAGCCTGAAATGATAACCGCCTCCCGAAGGAGGCTGCCGTTACCATATTCTAAGAACATCCACTTATGTTCATAACTGCTTCCCAACGTTTCTCCAGGATTGGATTAATATATACTTTTTGCAGCCTGTGCAAAATAATATCTGGTGTTGTACTTGACATCTCATGATTGACTCAATTGCCTAAGCAAGTGATATGCCAATCATGCAAATCCCTTTCCTCATCAGTCTAGAAGACATCTCTTTAGAGAGGGTGACTCCATCACCTGCGGGTACACCACCACGCCAGGAGTCGTCCATTCTAAAATACCTTTAGAATAATGTCAAAGTACCCAAATTGGGACACTTCCCAAATCTAGATCTAAAACCATAGATCTAGTCACCAGAATCCCTGATATTACATCCATATCCTATGTGGAGAAACCACCTTGTGACAACCACAGTATAACCGATCGTAGTATAGGTAGATCTCTTCCTATTTAGTGCATATAGATGATCTATCTCCACTATACCTGCTTTAGTCTATAAATAGACATAAGCTACTTGTCCACTATGCTTCCGCTGCTCCCACTGACTACAACAACTTTCTGGCAGAGTGATATACACGTGCACTTCTAAAGCTAATTTAGAACGACGCTATACTCATCCTCCTGCCAGGTCTCATAGTCTAGAACAGCAGTAGTGGCAAGTTTGGATAAACAAGAACCTCCTTGTCACCGTCTTTGAGGAGATCGAAGTACCTCTCGGGTGTCTGAGGTTACCTACCAAATCTGCGAAGTGGCTAATGGAATGTCGAATCCAATTGAATGTTTAGGTCCTACTAAATTTTCAGTAATCGTTTGTGGTTCTGGAATCACTTCCAGTTCTACCATACTCCAACTAATGTTTTCTAAACAGAATCCATTTTACTAAAACTGGTGGCGAGTCAAGAACAATATAACTATTGATCTTCCAGATGGTAGAAAGTTAACCCTCGTCAAAGCCCGGGATAACCCACAAACTGCCATTACTGAAACATGCCTTGAGTTTATCCGGATTCTGGTTTTAAGCATAAGCCGGACAACTCCATATACCTCAACATCGTCAAGATATGATCCATTCTATATCCACTATAGAAACTTAGGCACCGATTTAATTGGAATCAGATTCAAAAATCATGGAACTGTTTCCAGTGCATATCAACCAAATGGAAGGAGGCCAATCATCATTACTCATCTAGGAGTACATCCACATATGAGTAATCTGAAAGAGAAGCAAGTTCTCAAAACCATTACTTACGACGGAATACCTCGCACAAGTATCTACATCTTCAATCACCTTGAAGAATCCTGATACTTCCCGCATATAGATCTCTACTTTATTCTTATACCTATAACTTCTCAATATCTGGACCTTGTATTTCAACGAAATACTTGTCTAAAACTGGAGAAGTTACAAGTAAACAGAATATAGTACGAGTACCAACCCCTTTGCCCTAATAGGCACTGGACAACATACAATACTTTGTATAAGTCCCCTGAGTTAAATAACTCATACCCTGTGCGTCGTAGGTTGAAAACTGTACTATGGTTAAGAAGAATTACACCGCTGTTGAATGCTCCTTACCTAATCACCAACTGATATAGGTAAATATCAAAGACATAATTTCAAAAAGTTATATCTCACTTTATAAAATAAACGTACATATATATCAGTTTGAAATTGGTGCATAACAACGGATATTCAAAACCAAATATTTGCCGTCAGGCAAAACCCAGGTGATTTCCTCAAATATCATCAATTACAAAGAATTTTGATATGTATTGAGGATCTAATCACCCAATTTCTAATATCTTACTTCCACTCACCGTCTGTAACGCCATACAGATGTGAGAATCATATCTGGTAAATACATACCCTGGAGTTAGAATATAATTGGATAAACAGTTTTCAATTAACACTGCAAAGTGAAACTGAAACATGAAAATGTTTCGAAGGGGTATCCGGGTATTCCTAGTAATGCCTCTTCCACTATCCAGATTCATGACTGTAACCGTATATTTTCTTACCCTCATTCCAATCCCTTTATATGTCTTTACTTATTACCTTCTGTACACCGCACTTAGGCTAAATGATTTTCTTCCTTCCATACCTTTCGGAACCAACCTATGGTTTGGAAGAAGACTATCCAATAAGCGTAATAGGTGTACTCTCCTAATCCTAGGAGCCCTCGCAACTTTAGAGAAAGTAAAGATAAAAGACAACCCGAATAATCCTATTCTATTTCTCCTGAACCAGAAACCATCCTCAAACTGGAACAAGTTCCTTCGAGTTCGTATGTAACTATACGATGGCATATCCAATAAATGTGGATTTTCGTAGTGATACAAATGTTACGGAGAAATGCAAAGGTGAAGTAGGAGTGGCGATGATATACGCGGCTTCGTCGTGAATGATAGCAGTCGTAATTTCTTTTTGCCCTCTTTCAAATCCCATTATATGTCTTTACTTATTACCTTCTGTACACCACACTTAGGCTAATTGGTTTTCTTCCTTTCCTACCCTTCGGCACCTGCCTATGGTTTGGAAGAAGACTATCCAATAAGCGCAATAGGTGTACTCTCTTAAATACCAGGAGCTCTCGCAACCTGAGAGAAGGTAAAGGGAAAAGACAACTGAATAATCCTATTCTATTTCTCCAGAACCGGAAACCATACTCGAACTGAAACAAGTTTTTTCGAGTTCGTATCTAATTATACGATGGCATATCTAATAAATGTAGATCTTCGTAGTGATACGGAATGTTCCAGAGAAATGCAAAGGGTAAAAGTAAGAGCGGCAATGATATATGGGACTATGACAATCCAAAAGCCAAAGTGTTTTAAGAAGGTTCGGTTAACTTGGTTCATGAGTTTTAGTTTAGGGTCGGGCCATGGTCACTGCCAGAGAGAGAGAGAGAGAGAGAGAGAAAAGAAACACTCGGCATGCACTCTAACCTAGATCAGATTGGTTAATCACTTTATCTAATCAGTATGGCTCCCACTGTTTCTTCAAATTCTCCTTCAAACTCTAAAAGGAGAGTTAGTCGGGATCATCTAAAATCATCCGAGGAGTAACACCTACTCATCAGTGGGAATCGGGATCCAACTATCATCACATGATAACTTGATGGAATTTACTCAAGTCACCACACTCCAGAAGGTATGCTCATGCCTGGAAAGTTTCCTGTATGTTTGAAACTTTTATGGTTTTTACCCCTCGGACCCAAGTGATCTTGACTGAGCCAACATATCAGAGGGTCCTATTCAAGTTCAACCCGTCATTATCTTGATTGCATTTGACCCACCCGCACGAGTCCTTGACTGAGCTAAAATGACCGTACGACTGTCCTAACCAATCGCATTATCATGCAACAGAAAAGCACTACATAGCTACTGAACACTACGCCTTGGATAAGCACGACATACATAGCACGAATACTAAGCAATACTAATCTGAAATGACATATAGGGCTACGGTTGGATTTTGGCGAAAAACCTTTAACGTCATGAACTTGATATCGTTGAAGGAATCCAAGTGGTTTTACAAATATATAGTGGCGCAAACTTTTGCTGAAGAGGTCACTCCCTGTGAAGGGATCTCGGGTCTTTCTTCATCGAATGAGGTGCAGGATATTCCCAATCGAATACCACGATGCAAAGCAAAATAATCGACTATAGTGAAGTTATTACGTTGACAAAAACTTCTGCCCAAGTGGTCACTCCCGATGAAGGGATCTCGGCCCTTGCCTCGTCGAATGAGGTGCAGGATATTCCCAATCGAATACCACTGTGCAAAGCAAAAGTAAACGTCTGTAATGTCTGTTTCTAAAAAACTTGGTTCCAACAACATCATATAGGTTTGTTTTATCCTTGCATTGATCAAAATCAACGCAGTCCCATCAATTAAACATATCACACCAGATAAAGGAACGAAAATATAATGTACGTATATGCCATCCGCATTCGCCACTGGGCCTCGTCATCACCCGTTAGGTTATTTAACTAACGGCAGAGCGGGGGCTGGACTAGCGCGGGTACAAAACATATACAACATCTACTAGTATATATATAAATATATATAACAATCGTCCCAGGCATGATATAAAGTAACATCACAGAATCTCAGCCAAGCAACACAGAGTGGTGGATAATTCTGGAGTTTCGGGTTTTATTTGAGCCGCAAATGAGACCCGACATTCCCTGTCATGTGGATAGCCCGTGCAATGAAAACCTAAACCCCTAAGAGTGCGGCAAGTTACCCATCAATCCCAGAAGCGAGGCAACCCCAATCAACAACGTTAATGGGCCACCCAACACTTCACAGAATTTGGTAACTTAAGCACCCCTCCGTGGGTCAACCTGTATCCCCTACGAATGCGGCGAATAGCCCGCCAATTCTAGAGTAAGGTCCTCTCCGTCTCAACGCCATGAGATGCGGACCCGTTGCCCTCTAGAACCCGACTATTCATGCACTCCGCCTTGGGGTAATTCTAGTACAGAAAAGAAAAATATATGTACAACGGTGACATTGACCTCAACCCGATCATGGCCCAAACAAATAATATACAAACTGGCAGAGACGGCAATCCACATGTCGGACGCTCGCCCCGCAATATCAAATGTACAAAAGAAAAAAAACCGTATTACTATTGCACCACTGGCTATCCACCACGACAATCCAACCACAACCACAGCCACGGCACAACACAAAACATCAACGTGAATTTTATGTTCGCAAAACCGTCTAATAGATATATAGCTGTTAGACGAGTTATACCGCTCTAATGACCTTCACGGTCGCAGATAGTAATGCATGTACTGAAAACTTTTAAACAGTGTTAAAATATAGACTTTGAAATACCCCGAAATGCCCCCAAACCAAAGATAACACTATAAGAAATCTGGGAAAAAACAAACAATACCAAAAACCAAATTTTTTAGAGACCAGAACACCCCAAAAAAATCAAGACCCAACTCATTAAACATACCGTCCAGGCCGGGATTTTCCAAGTTCTCGCCGGCCTAATTTTTGATTTTGGGGCTCGTATTTTTAGGTTGTTATAGTTGTCACAATAATAGTCTTCCGCAATTGTTTAAATAATTTTTGAAGACTAATTGAAAATTGACAGAAACTGGAAAACTACGGGTATTGTTTCGGAGTTGTTTCGGTTTCGATACTTTAATATCGTCTAAATCATCAAGATTAGAGTTTATGGGTTGGCTCTGATACCATGAAAGTTAGGCAGTCACCCCATCCAATGGGTCGCCGTGGCACCTACAAGTCCCTCAGCAGCTACATTTTGCGCATGCCCCCTCGCGAGGACTACAACCCGCCGGAACACCTTCCGGTCTCGGGACACCCTAGGGGTAAGAGCCTATGCTTCGCCACACTGTCATACAGTGAGTACCCCCATAGTTCGACATCCATGCCTAGTAGCTCTGATACTATGTTGGGTTATGCCAGCGCCCTGTCCATCAAACCGTGGCCGATCGCGGAACAAAAAATTTACAAACTGGCGCTAGAACAACCCACAAATACGGATCTACCATTAGCTCTAAACCTAGCAAGCTATATAAAGAGTTGAGATGGTTATACCGAATGATCCGTGTCCTTCGGTCTTTAACCTCCTTCTCAAGCTCCTAGTGGCCACCGTGATCAAGTTTGATCTCCGGTTCCCTCCATCGAAGATGATCCACCTGAGAATCTATGAATCGAGCTCCTACCTCATAACCGAGGTAACTAGGGTACCTAGTTCGCAAACCAGATAGCCTAGAATATGTAGAGTCTAATGATGGATTGATTCTCTAAACACCATAGGTTTCTCAACACATGATATTATTAGGGTGGAGGTAGAAGAAGAAGCCATGAGAGATGAGAGTGTGAAGAAAAGAGCAACTCAAGAAAATGGCTAAGTGTTGTGTATGTGAGAAAAGAATGAAGCAACTCAAGAAAGAATATCTCAAGTCAAGTAAATATCTCACAACCCTTAACAAATATCAAGCATGGCTCAATAGTGATTCATGAGTCACCCCATGAGTCACTACCATGAGTCATGCTTCAATAAATGCCAAGTGCACACTCATCCCTCCACCTCATTAAATCTTTTAAGAAAAAGATTAAAGCAAAAATGAGGTGGCAACTTCTAGAAACTTTCTTGTAATAAATTAAAAGAATACCCCTCAACCGTATATACATACCCACATCCGTATTCCGAAAAATACAAATACAAAAGAGACGAAAATAATCCAACAATATAATACCAGTATCCGGCTTAAACCAAAGCCACTAGTAAAATCCGTCCGAATCATGATACGTGCACAAGTGCACGTATATGATTGAACCCTGCCGTAAAACCATACGGCCTTTACATCGTTTCGTCTGAAATAGGGAAACCCTCTGTATGAGACTCTAAAGACTCGTTAATACGCTGGCAGTGGGTTTAACCACAAGCACGTCAGCGGCACTAGCTGTACATAACGGCTACCCAACTATTGAACGAAAGGAAGGTCGACGAGAAAACTCATCCTGACTGTTGGGGTCAAAAATTACACCCCGGTTGACCAAGTCAAAGTCAACCCCAAGCCAGGTAGGCCTAAGCCCTGGTCAAGTAGGCCTATACCCAAGTCGAGCCCCCCGGCCGGCCTCCCCCATGCCAAAATGAAATCATGTAATAAATGATTTTTATGTAATTTTTTATGCATGATTGTAAGCAAAATGGGCATAAAGCCAAATTTTTGTAAAGCTCATGGCTCATGTGCAAAAGAAATGTGCACATGAGGCATGGGATGGGCAAAATGCTATTTTGTAAAGCCCAAGAGGCTATATGTAAGTTTGTAAACCTATAAAAGGCAACATGATAATGAAATAAGAGAGAACTTTTTCCATTCTCTAAAACTATAGGGTTTTTGTGCCTCTTTCTCCTTCCTTAAGGTTCCAAAACCTTCTTCTTTTTTTGAATTAAATCACGAGTTTAACTCTTCCTTTTCCAAAAATAAATAGTTTTTCACCACAAAACCCACAAGGGGGAGCTCGGATCTTCTATCAGATTTAAAAAAAAAAGGCGATTTTTAAATCTCACCCCCCTTTTCTCTAAGATCCGGCCAACCGAGAGGAAGAAGAAGGAGACCCACCTCCAAAAACCCCACTTTGGGGAAGATCCAGGGCTCAAAGGAGAAGAAAGGGGTCCCCTTTCATCAGCTCCAAAAATATCTTAGGAGTTTAACTCCTAAAAAAAATATAATACATATATATATATATATATATATAAAATAATAAATCTTTCTTTTTGGGAGTACAACTCCCAGTACAGGGGCTAAGCCCCTTTGTCCACTTTGTCAGGAGTTCAGCTCCAAAAGTCAAATCGGGAGCACAACTCCCAGTGCAGGGACAAAGTCCCTTTTCCTGCTGACGCCCAGCGCCCCCGTGCCAAGCATGTGGGGCGCCGACGCCCAGCGCCCGCATGCCAAGCACATGGGGCGCGGCGCCCAGCTTCCGCGTGCTAGGCACGTAAGGCACTGGCGCTCACGCGTCCTTTGGACGCCGTTTCCCCCCTCATTTTATATACAATCCGCACTAAAAATTTCTAACGGGGCGCCGTTTTGCATCCCGTAAGGGGGCTGCTAGCCTTCTTGACCCCCAGCCCGCTATCCGGGTAGCGAGACCCCCGTAAAAAACTCTGTGGGGCTCCCGATATATCTAAAACCCCTTCAAAACACAACACCGCACATTGAGTTCGCATGAACAGTTCGACCCGTCAATCGGAGGTTCCTTCGCTCCAAAGGAGAGGGGTAATTAACGGCAGCTTAGTCCGCGGCTGCCGGAGATTCGGATCCCCATAATCAATAAACCCCAGCCTACCCTAGACAGGGGGAATCTGTAATGCGTCTTACATGCGCGCGCGTATTCCCATCTCAATGGGGTGATGAAAAACACCCTACACTGACCCCTACTGAGTCTATCTATGACAATATCCGTACAGTACGTTCTTTTCGTCTAAGAGTATCGCATATCGAGTCTAGGGGGGTGGATATAGTCAGACCCCTAATTACGCGACATTTAGTGTCAGTATGAACCCCATCACAACCTGAGAAACTACCGATCCAAATCAGTAATTCTCGACTACCTTGATCAAGTATTTCTGGTGATGGTCACCCGTGCACAACGCGATATCAACCCCTAGTACCGAGAGAGACTAATCCATGATGATCCGCTCACTGCCTCCATGTGTCTCGGGACTGTGCCCAACTAAAATATGTTTGCACGACTCCTTTGAGCCATGGTATGGTAGTAATCAAAGCACAGTGGAAACTTACACAAGGCAAATGACTATCTCAGGCCAACAGACTAATCTGTACACATGTCACCTGGGAACCGTTATCTGACAATAGGTATAATACCAACTAGCATATTTCCGGCGAGTCCGTCCAGTGTACTTATAACCCAATGAGCACCTGCATACTATCTTAGGTGAACAAACTAACATCAATGGCTTGTAAGAACGGCCACCGCCCCTCGTCGGGGTCTCGATCAGTATACACTAGTCTACTCTTGAGTATCGATGCCCAGTCTCGATACTCCCACGACTAGGGACATTTAAGGATGTGCTTATAGACCACCCAGCTCCCACGTATATGATTGCCATCATAATGCTGGTAGTCAAGCAAGAATTCTATAGGCTCTATCAACATGTAATAGTGATCTGTAATACCACCTAAAGCATATACATGATGATAAAGATAAACCAGATAGCATACTATCATTTTGAGTAAGACTGTTCTATCCGTATAGGTCCTCCCTCAATCATCGCAATCGCGTGCCTGCGATTCAATAATTGACTTGAGGGCACTATAGCCAACAATTGGGACATGTTTCCGTTGTTGTTTATTGGATCTTGATTCATTTCCGCTTATGCATTTTCTTGACTCTATTTATTGTGGCAAATGGACATGTACTAGATAGATTTTATATTTTACTGTTCTTGATATCTTATAGACAGCCGTAATGTGACTGTGGAGGGATGTTTCCTAGCCACAGGTAGTATGGTTGGCTCTGTCACATACCATAGTTTGCGCACTCTGGGAAGCGGGGCGTGACAGGGTTTGTTTGGTATCAGAGCCATCTGATTTAGGATTAATCGGGTTTGGTTCTTTTGTAGTTTGGTATTAAACCCAATACACTAACCAAAAAACCCGGAATTAGGAACATGTCCTGCCACATTACTATCTTGCCAGTCTTGAATATATAGTTATCAGTATCTTATTTATTGAATCCTGTTTAGCGTTGCTAATCCTCATCAATGTCTTGGCTTCAGAATCATGGCAGATAGAGATTTGCGATTGTACCAGAGGACTGCTTGGAGTTATAGTGGTATGCTGAAAAACCAAAAGCGGCAAACTGAGCTGAATCAGCGGCAGGCTGAAGCTTTCCAGGAGAGTCTGCGGACAGTCCAGCAGTCCGTAGTTGTAGTAGCACCTGGGCCAGCACAGCGTGAGGGCACCGTGGCGAACTTCAGAAGGCTCGGTCCGTCCACATTTATAGGATTGGAGGAGCTATTGCTAGCGGAGCAATTGCTTGTTGATACAAAGAATCTGCTCGTCGCCACACAGAATCCAAATGAGAAAAGGGTGGATGTAGTACGCATCCAGTTGGTAGATTACGCTCGCGAGTGGTGGCTCATAGAGGAGACCCGTCTGCCCAAGCCGATCAGTTGGGCAGCGTTTTCGCGAAGTTTCTTGGAGAAGTTCTTATGCAATCTGCTCAGGAAGAAATGGAAGAAAAAGTTTATTAGCCTGAAGCAAAATGGCGGATCCGTTGATGCGCATGCGGCTGAGTGGACTCGGCTCAGTCGATTTGCGGGGCCTTTGGTGGCCAACGATGCAGATAGGGAACAGAGGTTTATGCGTAGCTAGGATGTGGAGATTCAGGGACATATTATATCTCTGGGATTGACCACCTTCTCCCAAGTTCTCAAGGCAGCCAGGGAGCAGCAGAGTTTATCGGTGAAAGCGAAGAGTACGCAACAGCAAGCCATCGTAGTGCGGAAGCCGGCGTTTACGCCAAACCGAGCTCCTGTACGCAGAGGCATCCCGGTGAACAGGCGAGGCATTGTACCTATGAAGAAGCCTGCGGTATCCGATTAGAAAGGAAGTGTGTTTTGTGACTACTGCCAACGACCGGGTCATTTCCGGAGTGAACGTCGAAGGAGGCTTGGACACTGTCTTGTTTGTGGATTAGCTGATCATACCATCGATGCTTGCCCTTCAAAGCTACGATTGAGGGGCGATATTCAGAAGCCATCGTAGAAGCAGATTCATAGGCAGAAGCAGATTACTCAGGGGCCTAATCAAGCACGGGTATTCACTTTGACGGCCGAGGAGGCCAAAGCTTCAGATGAAATTGTTTCAGGTATCCTACTCGTTTATAATTTTCCCGCATTGACATTATTCGATTCAGGTGCATCCCACTGCTTTATGTCGTCCAAGTTTATTAGTGCACACTCGATTCCACACGCGGCCCTGTCTAGTTGCTGGGACATACTCATTGGGAATGTAAAAATTATATCTAGCAGTGAGTGCAAGGATTGTTCGATTGTTATTTGCAGACGAGAGTTATTCGCAGATTTCTTGGTGATTGATACTGGCAGCTATGATGGTCTTGGGAATGGACTTTCTTGATACTTTCCATGCTCACATCGATTGTAGGGCAAAGAAAGTGATTTTCCAGATTCCCGGACATCCGAAGTTTATATTTTCAGAAGATAGCAGATCTGTCGGGCCAGTCGAATTTAGGGCTAGGCCGATGTTCCCTTACAAAAAAAATGGTGGGAGGAAATTCCCCACTAAAACAACCCCACGTGTTTAACACGTGGGTGCCTATATGCAACGAATATAGGCACTGCGGTTAAAACGACTGCTAGACTAATGGTGCCTCACGTGCCCACACATGAGCACCTATATGCAAAGCTTATAGGCGCTGCGTTTAAGTAATTGATAGGCTAAAATTGAGCCTCACGTGTAAGCATGGGAGCTCCTATATGCTTTGCATATAGGCGCTGCATTCAAACAGATGGTAGGCCGAAAAGCCTCACGTGTTAACACGTGATACACTCTTAGGCTGTTGCAATGCCAACACTCAACAACAGCCAAGCGATCTGAAACTGGTTGCTCACCAAAGCAACGCGCGCCCGCGCCAATCCTTAGAAGAGAAGCTAGGAAGTGCTTACTCGTTTCCCCGTGATGAAACGAGGAAACTGTTCGAACTGGCAGTGCGCAACAAACTCATCGCACTGCAGGATCCAAGACGTCCACTGCAGCCCGGTGATGTCAATAATCCCAACTACTGCTCCTATTACAGAGTAGTGAGCCACCCAATCGAGGATTTCTACGTCTTCAAGAACTGTGTAACAACCCTAAACTTTCTGTACAATTTTTTTTCCAAAAATACAGAAAGGGGTACTTGAGCCTGAGCACAAGTTATAAGTTTGATTTGCTTTTGAACAGCAAGAAAGAGCTTGTAGCTCACTGGTAAGACCTTGCACCGCTGAACCAAAGCACCAGAGTTCAAATCCCATCAGTCACATTATCTTTTTAATTATTTTTCTTTTAATCTTTTAGAAGCCCAAAGGTCTACACGTGCACAACCCGTAAAACCAAGAGTCACGGCCTAAACAAACATATCCACGAGGTTAGACCAAGCGTCATGGACACGGGGCACCAAGATGAGCCCCGACTCGGGCCGGCGAAAACCTCGACTCGGCCGGCGCCACCGGTTCAACTCAGTCCAAACCCTAATTTTCTTTAACTCTGGCGACTCTTGGACTCCCCCCATAACTCCTGTATTATTTATTTTTCCTGCACATTTACAGAGCACATTAAAACACACATTTAATCCATTTTAATACAAATTTTTAATACAACCTTTCACTACCCTAAAACCCTAATTTTTCCTTTAAATACCACCCTCAAATCATCCCTCCTCACTCCCAAATCCCTGCCCAAACTCTTAAGAAAATTCCCAAGTTTTTTGTGTGTAGGTGGAGTTAGCAAAAGGGCGAAGCTCCGACGAACTTCCGGCGACAACTCAAGGAGTTTCCGATGAAGAAACGACGCACCGGCAACTCCCACCTCTTCCTCTTTCTCTCCTCTAGCCAATCATCCAGTAAGTTCCTACTTCTTCTTCTCTATTCTAAAACCATTCAAAACTTAAATCCGACGGAAGCAGAGTTAGTCCGACTTCCGATTCGGTTTTCTTTAAAAACTATAATTTTTATTAATCAAGATACCTTCATATCATCACATATTGTTCATTAAACATTAACAAACTTAATAAAATAAGTTGCACATCAAAATAATCATTTTTGTAACTTTTATTATATCTTTTTAGAAAAATACCATATAGTTTAGTTTCGACATAAACCATCATAATTCCTTGTTATACCTATAGATAGCCCACGAGGTAATGACCTAGCTCCTCACAACAGTCATATCTAACATAGCACGATGGAATTTGGGAACATAGATTCGGAAAATACGACTTTACATATAACTACCTTTAACTATTAAAACCTTTTTCTACAAGAAATTTATTTTAACAAATCTTTGCAATTGCGCCTCTACAACCCATTTTGGGGAACCCGTTCGGTATGGTGAGGATTATCGCATATCCTTGGGCCTAGTAGAGTGAGATGCAGACCTCCGCAAGGAGCATACGATCTCGAAAGATTTAAAATACAATTTTATTTAGAAAATGTGATTTCTTTTATAAATAAAACTTATATTTTTAATAAATAATTATATACGTAATTAATATCAAAATATCTATTTTTAATATTTATAATATTCCACATTTCCAAAATTCAATAAAAACATTCCATTTACAAGAAAATACCATACAATTCCAAATATTTCAAATAAATATCTTATACTTTAAAAACTAGGTCATATTCACTACAAATTTCACATTGAATGAAAGAAACATCTATGAAAACTCTAAAAACGATAATTAAATATTTGAGGTATATTTTGAAAGTATAACAAAACTATTTTACATAAAACCACCTCAAGTTATACTAAATTACAATAAGGACCCTAGTAAACATAGGTTTAAGCGGGACTAGTCTCTTGAGCCTCAGGGAGCCGGAGATATGGGTGCTTGCCTATTTAAGGTAGACAACTTAACAAACAGTGTTATCAACACGGTAATTGTCTTTGAAAAAGACATAAATCCTGCCGTCCATGTGCAGCAGTTACCGATAGCACCAAAACATAATTCACGACTTCAATTTCTTTTCTAATTGTCTGACTCAGACTGAGTCTCAATATAATCAATCTGACTTGAATATGATTCATGTATGAAATTACAAAACTACAATTCAATATGAATCCATATATTCAATCTGTTCAATCTATATTGACCGACCCGAACCATGGATATATTCCATTTACATGATCATCCATTATATCCGTTCCATTACTGATATCATGGTTTCGGCAAGTCAACCATCTATAAAATTTATAATACAAGACAAGACAATACAATCCATACAATCAATACATAAACACTACGGGGTTATAAAGGGGTAGACTGGTACGGAATATGTTAAAGGTGGCACGAGGTGGTCACTTAAGACGTAATTACATCCATGTCGTTGTTCCGTGGTATTATTGACGGAGCCTTGTACTACGGGTTACCAAAGTCTACGGTGTAAGTTGGACTCCTCTGGTATACACTAGCATCTTCTGTACCAAACTACAAACAACTACGTTAACATAATAACCAACATTATAATAGTTATACTCTCTCTCTCTCTATGTCTATTTTACTTCTCCTTCATCTTTGGGACTTACCGAGCGATTTGTTCGCTGATGACATTCTCTTTCTTCTTCTTTGGAATGTCGTCAGGTGATTCGGACCTTCAGGAGATCGAGCCCATCTTCGAGGACTTGGATCAGCCAGCCTTCAACCCGGAGATCTAGTTACTTGCACATTTCATTTCAGTATTTTCCATTTCTGTTATGCCACTGTTTAGGCATTGCTTTCCATTCCATGTATTTACTTTTCAGTTGTATTGTAAAAAGAATGTTTAATAAATAAAGTTGTTCAATTATATCCATTGATACTGTCTCTTGTGCATTTTACTTATATTGCTTAGATACGCTTAGCGTGTTTACTTTAGAGTAAATATGTAGCGGCCTCGTCGTGTCCTCTGCCCGTATACTAGGAAGCGGTGTGTGACAAACTGGGTCGAGGACCAGTACTGTCAAGGGAAGTTTGCGCTGTCCGAAAACTGGAGGGTGAACCCGCCACAAAAGCACACTCCTAAAAAGGTAGACAAGCCGGGGGCATCATGCTCATTTGTGGAAGAAACTCCTTGGGAAGTGGTCCTTTCAGCTAAAACTAAAAGAATGATGAAGGATCTTCAAGCATGTCCGGCGATCAAATGGAAAAGCCCGCTAGAGCCTGAGATCATTGAGGGGATGCTTAAACCGCGCCCAACACCGAAATCTGGTAACGATGGGCAAAACACCCAGGTCAAGCCTTCGAAGTCTACGAAGAAAAAGAAGAAGACCAAGAAGCCCGTACAGTCCGACGACAAGCGCACGGACCTGCAAAAGTACATCAATGCGCTGGAAGAGTACAACCAGAAGGTGCGGAACCCAGTCACCCTCCAAGAGTTTCTCAACCATATACTTGAGAACGGAAATAGTGACGATGATAAGGGAAATGACCAGTCAGGAGAAACCGAAGATTATGTAGCAAGTTGCCATATGGTTTCTCATTCGTCGTTAAATGACGAAGAAACTCCCTTGGCGTCGGAAAGCAACGCAGAGGAACTGGGGGCAGGATCGGCGCCAAAATCCCCGGAGCTGCCAGAAGACCCAATTGACAGACTGCTAAACGAAGCCCTTTAAAAGAGCAAAGCTGACAGAGAACGTGAAACGGCTGTTGGCTATAGTGCCCTCATGGCAATTATCATAGTCGCGGACTTGTGATTATGATGATTGAGTGAGGACCTATACCGATAAAACAGTCTTACTCAAGATGATAGTATGCTATCTGGTTTGTCTTTATCATCATATACATGTTGATAGAGCCCGTAGGATTCTTGCTTGACTGCCAGCATTGTGATGGCGATCACATACGTGGGAGCTGGGGGTATATAAGCACATCCTTAAATGTCCCTAGTCGTAGGAGTATCGAGACCGGGCATCGATACTCCAGTGTAGACTAGTGTATACTGATCGAGACCCCGACGAGGGGCGGTGGCCAGGTCTCACAAGCCATTGGTGTTAGTTTGTTCACCTAAGATAGTATGCAGGTGCTCATTGGGTTATGAGTACAGTGGACGGACTCGCCGGGAACCTTCTAGTTGGTATTATACCTATTGTCAGATAGCAGTTCCCAGGTGACATGTGTACAGGTTAGTTTGTCAACCTGAGATCGTCATTTGTCTCGTGTGAGTTCCCACCGTCCTTTGATTACTACCCTACCACGGCTCAAAGGAGTCGTACAAATAGGTTTTAGTTGGGTACAGTCCCGAGCCACATGGAGGCAGTGATCGGATTGTTGGGGATTCTTCTCTCCCGGTATTGGGGGTTGATGTCGCGTTGTGTACGGATGGCCATCACCATAAATCCGTGGCCACGGTGGACGAGAACTATCGATCCAGGATCGATAGTTTCTCAGGTGGCGATGGGTTTCATCCCGACACTAAATATCGCGTTGTTGGGGGTCTGACTTTATCCACCCCCTAGACTCGATATGCGATACTCTTAGACGAACAGACCGGACTGTACGGATATTGTCACTGACAGGCTCAGTAGGGGTTCAGGATGAGTTTGCTCGTCGGCCTCCCTTTCGCTCAATACCTGGGTAGCCGTTACGTACAGCTAGTGCCGCTGACGTGCTTGTGGTTAAACCCACTGCCAGCGTATTTACGAGTCTTTAGAGTCCCATACAGAGGGTTTTCACGGTTCAGGCGATATGGTGTACATGAAGTATGTTGATACATACAGATGTCCGATTAAATATGTGCACTTGCTGTGCAGACTTTAATTGGACGATTGATAATACTAGCGGCTTAGGATTAAGCCAGTTTATTAAATCAGGTTTTGATTTAATAATTTATATATGTATTTGTATATACGTATTCTAGTATTATTGTTCACTATACGTTTTCTCTCTTGGCTATTCGTATTTTTGTACGAATACGCGTATATGTACTTCGATACTTGTACCGGGAAGTATTCCGTATTTTGTACAGAATAGCTTCTGGAAGAAGATGCCGCCTCATTTATATGATTTTCCTTTTTGGAAAATCATTTGTTTTATAAATGAGGTGGAAAGGGATGATGTGGCAAAAGCATGGGTCAAAGCATGTTACAAAGCATGGCTTTGATTTGTTTATTGAAATTGGCATGACATTTTTATTCATTACTTTTTGTGTGGAGGAGAGAGCATGGGCCGGCCACTTCCAAGGGGCATGGGGTTTATTTTCATTTGGTTAGATGATTACATTATTCCCACTCTCTCATACACACAAGAAAAGACTTAGCAAATTTTGCTCATGCCAAAAGTTCACATCCTCCTTCATCTTCTTCTTCTTGAGTTTCATTTTGAGCTCATGGTTTGAGAGGAAAATGTAGTGACACTTTCATACACCCCCACTCTTCATCGCTAGCGACGTTGGAGCATCGGTTACCTCGTTCGACGAGATTGGAGCTTGCGCCGTTTTCCTCGGGTGGATCATCGGAGATAGAGGAAGATCGGCAACCAAACCACATCAAGGAATCGCTAGGAGCTTGGAATGAAGACCGAAGGATACGGATCAACTCGGTATAACGATTCTAACTCTTAGTTAGTTTGCTAGTTTAGGGTTTAAGGTCGATCCGTAAATCGGGTAGCGATAGCGCCGGTTTTAGAAAATTTTTGTTCCGCATTTTGGCCGCGTTTCGGCGGCCGAGGCGCTGCCGGGACCCTTCATGGTACAGAGCCACCCTTTAAACCCCTTACTAGCTTGTTTAGACGTGCTTAAAAGATCGATCGACGGATTTTACCGAAAACACGATTCCATTATTCAGTTTGCTGTCGTTTTTCAAACGTGGTCAAAAAATTATTTGCAGTAGCTTAAAAATCCGTGCAGGCAAATACAAGGCTACAGAAAATATTTGAGCTCGTGAAGCCACTAAAGTGCCGCGAACCCGCCGCACTAACCCCCTTTTGGTGGCGGATACGCGGCCATTTATTGGCGACGGGCCTTCAAAATTTTACTGTAGCACAGAGACTTGGAATTTTGAATTTTTTCATATTCTGTTTTGGCCTAGGTTTCAGTGAAGTGTTGTTTTGCTATTGGGGCCAATTTGGAACTTAGTCGATCGATATTTTAAGCGTGCGTTTGACAGTACATACATTATATTCTGCGACCGTGAATGTCATTTGATCGGTAAACTCGTCTAATTGCTATATGTCTTTTAGACGGGTTTGCGAACGTGACATTCATGTTGATGTTCTGTGATGTGCTGTGATGTTGGTTGGATCGTCATGGTGGATAGCAATGGTGCAATGATAGTACAGTTTTATTTCATTTGTACATTTGATATTGCGGGGCGAGCGTCCGACATGTGGACTGCCGTCACTGCCAGTTTGTATATTATTCTTTTGGGGCACGACCGGGCTGAGGTCGATGTCACCCTTGTATATTATTTTATTTTCTGTACTAGGATTACCCCGCGGTGGGGTGCACGAATAGCCGGATTCTATAAGGCAACTGGTCCGCATCTCATGGCGTTGGGACGGAGGGGACCTTACTCTAGAATTGGCGGGCTGTTCGCCGCACTCGTAGGGGGTATAGGTGACCCAGGAGGGGTGCTCATGTTACCGGATTCCGTGAAGCGCTGGGTGGTCCATTCACGTTGCTGAAGGGGGCTGCCTCACTTCTGGTTTTGGCGGGTAACTTGCCGCGCTCGTAGGGGTCTAGGTTTCATTGCACATGCTATCCACACGACAGGGAATGTCGGGTCTCACTTGCGGCTCAAGTGAAACTCGGGGCTCCAGATTATCCACCATTCTGTGTTGTTTCTGTGATGTTGCTTTATATCATGCCTGGGACAAATGTTATATATATATTTATATATACTAGTAGATGTTGTATATATTTTGCACCCGCGCTAGCCCAGTCCCCGCTCTGTCGTTAGTTAAGTAAGCTAACGGGTGATGACGGGACGCAATGGCGAATGCGGATGACATATACGCACATTTTATTTTCGTTCTTTTCTGGTGTGATTAATTGATGGGGCTGCATAGATTCTTATCAATGCAAGGATAAAACAAACCTATATATTATGTTGTTGGAACCAAGTTTTTAAAAACTGACATTACAGACGTTTTCTTTTGCTTTGGATCGTGGTATTCATTTGGAATATCCTGCACCTCATTCGACGAGGCAAGGGCCGAGATCCCTTCATCGGGAGTGACCCCTTGGGTAAAAGTTTGCGTCAACGTAATAATTTTACTATAGTCGATTATTTTTGCTTTGCATCATGGTATTCAGTTTGGGATATGCTGCACCCCATTCGACGGGGAAAGAGCCGAGATCCCTTCACCGGGAGTGACCTCTTTAGCAAAAGTTTTCGCCACTATATATTTATAAAACCACTTGGATTCCTTCAACGATATCAAGTTCACTACGTTAAAGGTTTTTCGCCAAAAACCAGCCGTAGCCCTCCGTCGTTTCTTTCAGGTGGTATCTAGTATTCGTGTTGCGTTTGTTGGCCTTTGTCAAGGCGTAGTGTGCGGTAGCTAGATATTGCTTGTCTGTTGCATTGAGTTGCGATTATCTAGGACAGTCGTATAACCTTGTTGGCCTTTGTCAAGGGTTTGTACGAGTGGGTCTAGAGTAATCCAGGATAATGACGGGTTGAACTTGACTTGTGGTTTATGATTTGTTGGCCTTTGTCAAGGTCATAAACCACTTGGGGGTAAAAATCATATCGGGAGTTTCAAACATACAGGAAACTTGCCAGGCTTGCGCATACCTTCTGGAGTGTGGTGACTTGAGTGGATTCCATGAAGTTATCATGCGATGATAGTTGGATCCCGATTCCCACTGATGAGTAGGATTACTCCTCGGGTGATTCCGACTAATTCTCCTTTTAGGTTTGGAGGAGAATTCGAGGAAACAGTGGGAGCCATCCAGATTAGATAAAATAATTAACCATTCTGATCTAGGTTAGAGTGCACGCTGAGTGTTTCTTCTCTCTCTCTCTCTGGCTGCGACTATGACCCGACCCTAAACCAAAACTCATAAAACCAAGTTGACTGAACCTTCTTAAAACACTATAGATTTTGGAATGTCACGGTGTTGCATACATCATTGCCACTCCTACATCCACTTTGCTTTTCTCTAGGACACTCCGTATCACTACGGATATCCACTTCCATTGGATAAATCCATCGTATGGTTATATACGAACTCGAAGGAACTTTTTCGAGGATGGATTCTGGTTCTGGAGAGATTGAATAGGATTATTCGGTTGTCTTTTCTCTTTACCTTCTCTCAGGTTGTGAGGGCTCCTAGGATTAGGAGAGGGTATACCTGTTGAGCTTATTGGATAGTCTTTCTCCACACTATAGGCAGGTGTCGAATGGTAGGGAAGGAAGAAAACCAACAAGCTTAACTGTGGTGTACAGAAGGTGATAAGTAAAGACATATAAAGGGATTAGAATAATGGCAAAGAAAATTGCGATCACCATCATTCACGACAAAGACCATGTATACCCCTGCCACTCCTACATTCACTTTACATTTCTCCAGAACACCTCGTATCACTACGAACATCCACTTCCATTGGATAAATCCATCGTATAGTTACATACGAACTCGAAGGAACTTTTTCGAGGATGGATTCTGGTTCAGGAGAAAAAGAATAGGATTATTCAGATGTCTTTTCCCATTACCTTCTCTCAGGTTGCGAGGGATCCTAGGATTAGGAGATTACACCTATTACGCTTATTGGATAGTCTTCTTCCAAACCTTAGGCTGGTGCCGAAAGGTAGGGAATGAAGAAAACCAATTAGCATAAATGAGGTGTACAGAAGGTAATAAGTAAAGACATAATAAAGGGATTGCAGTGAGGGCAGGTAAGTATATAGTTACTGTCATGATTCAGGATAATGGAAGAGGCGTTACTAGGAATACCAGTTAACCTTTTTGAAACATTTTCGTGTTTCGGTTTCACTGTGCAATGTTAATTGAAATATGTTTTCCTAATTGGAATCTAACTCCAGGGTATGTATTTACCAGATCAGTTTCTCACATCTGTATGTTATTACGGATGGTGAGTGGGAGTAACATATTGGGAATTGGGTGATTAGATCCTCATTATATCGGAATTCATTGTAATTGGTGATATTTGAGGAAATCATCTGGATTTTGCCGGATGGAAAATATTTGGTTTTGAATATCCATTGTTATGCACCAATTTCAAACTGATATATCAGTACATTTATTTTATAAAGTGAGATATATCTTTTTGATATTATGTCTGTGACATTTACCTATATCGGTTGGTGATTAGGTAAGGTGCATTCAACAACGGTGTAATTCTTCTTAACCATACTACAGTTTTTCAACCTACGACGCACAGGGTTTGAGTTATTGAACTCAGGAGACTTATATAAAGTATTGTATGTTGTCCAGTGTCCATTAGGACAAAGGGGGTGGTACTCGTACTATATTGTGTTTACTTATGACTTCTCCAATTCTGGACATGTATTTCGTTGAAATGCAAGGTCCAGATATTCAGAAGTCATAAGTATAAGAATAAAGTAGAGAACCATTTGTTGGAAGTATCGAGATTCTTTGATGAAGTCGAAGATGTAGATACTTGTGTTTGGTATTCCATTGATAGTAATGGTTTTGAGAACTTGCTTCCCTTTTACTCATATAAGGATGCACTCCTAGATGAGTAATGTTGATTATCCTCTTTTCCATTTGGTTGATATGCACTGGAGACAGTTGCATGATTTTGAATCTGGTTCCAAATTAGATTAGTTCTTTTGTTTCTATATTAGATATATGCAGAATCAATTTATATCTTAACGATGTTAAGGTATAGGGAGTTGTCCGGCTGATGCTTAAAACCAGAATCCGGATAAACTCAAGGCATGTTTCAATAATGGCTGTTTGTGGGTTATCCCGGGCTTTGACAAGGGATAACTTTCTACCATCAGGAAGATCGATATTTATATTGTTCTTGACTCGCCACAGTTTTAGCAAAATGGACTTTTTCAGAAAAACAAAAGTTGGAGTATGGTAGAACTGGAAGTTATTCCAGAACCACAAACGATTACTGAAGATTTAATAGAACCTGAGGATTCAAATGGTTTCAACATTCCATTAGCCACTCCGCAGATTTTGGTAGGTAACCTCAGGCACCCGAAAGGTACTTCGGTCTTCTAAGAGACGGTGACAGGGAGGTTCTAGTTTACCCAGACTTGCCATTGCTGTTGTTCTAGACTATAAGACCCGGCAGGAGGATGAGTATAGCGTTATTCTAAACTAGCTTTAGAAGTGCACGTATATATAACTCTGCCAGAGGGTTGTTGTAGTCAGTGGGAGCGGCGGAAGCATAGAAGGCAAGTAGCTTATGTCTATTTATAGACTAAAGCAGGTATAGCGGAAATAGATCATCTATTTTTGATGTGACAGTCATAGGTTTTGACTTCATCAGAATAGGAGATGGATCTGGTAAGAAGGTAGTAGAATGTGATGTCCGAGGATTCGGGATGACATGCACATGATAGGAAGAGATATTCCTATACTACGATCGGTTATACTGTGATTGTTACAAAGTTGGTTTCTACACAAAGGATATTGATATAATATCAGGTTTTCTGGTTACTAGATCTATGGTTTTAGATCTAGATTTGGGAAGTATCCTAATCTGGGTATTTTGACATTAAATGGACGACTCCTGGTATGGTGGTTTACCTGCAGGTGATGGGGTCAACCTCTCTAAAGGTGTCTTACAGACTAAAGGAGAGAGGGATCTGCATGATTAGCATATCACTTGCTTAGGAAATTGAGTTAATCATGAAATGTCAAGTACCACACCAGATATTGCTTTTGCACTAGATGCAATAAGTAGATATATTATTCTAACCCTGGAGAAACATCAGGAAGCAGTTTATGAACATAAGTGAAAGTTCTTGGGATATGGTAACGGCAGCCTCCTTCAGGAGACGGTTATCATATCAGGCTTCCAAGGTGACCTGGATGACAGAGTGGCTGTCAGAGTTATGGTTTTCCCTCTTTTGAGGGACAATATGTTGGACATGTGGTCCAAGCGGATACTGAGGAAAGGCAAGGCGCAGGATGCTGATTAAATTCAGTGGACGATACAATCTAGGATGTTTGCTGGATTTGGAGTTCATTTATGAACTGGGTCCTATCAGACATCCAGACAAAGTCTAAGACAAGTATTGCTCATTTCGGGAGATAGTTTTCTCCGCGAAGTTGAGATTAAGAGAGATATAGAAAGAAACATTGGAGCAGATCCACTCACTGAGGCTATTTCTTGAACACAATCATTTTCGCAAACAAGCTTTGCGAAACTGATTAGTAAAGAAGTTGGTTGTTCGGTATCACACGGGCTGTGAGTATGCGACATCGCAATAATTGTCCTTAAGTGCAAGTGGGAGAATGTTGGCTATAGTGCCTTCAAAGCAATTATCATAGTCGCGGACTTGTGATTATGGTGATTGAGTGAGGACCTATACCGATAAAACAGTCTTACTCAAGATGATAGTATGCTATCTGGTTTGTCTTTATCATCATATACATGTTGATAGAGCCCGTAGGATTCTTGCTTGACTGCCAGCATTGTGATGGCGATCACATACGTGGGAGCTGGGGGTCTATAAGCACATCCTTAAATGTCCTTAGTCGTAGGAGTATCGAGACCGGGCATCGATACTCCAGTGTAGACTAATGTATACTGATCGAGACCCCGACGAGGGGCGGTGGCCAGGTCTCACAAGCCATTGGTGTTAGTTTGTTCACCTAAGATAGTATGCAGGTGCTCATTGGGTTATGAGTACACTGGACGGACTCGCCGGGAACCTGCTAATTGGTATTATACCTATTGTCAGATAGCAGTTCCCAGGTGACATGTGTACAGGTTAGTTTATCGACCTGAGATCGTCATTTGTCTTGTGTGAGTTCTCACTGTGCTTTGATTACAACCCTACCACGGCTCAAAGGAGTCGTGCAAACTGGTTTTAGTTGGGTACAATCCCGAGCCACATGGAGGCAGTGATCGGATTGTTGGGGATTAGTCTCTCCCGGTATTGGGGGTTGATGTCGCGTTGTGTACGGATGGCCATCACCATAAATCCGTGGCCACGGTGGACGAGAACTATCGATCCAGGATCGATAGTTTCTCAGGTGGCGATGGGTTTCATCCCGACACTAAATATCGCGTTGTTTGGGGTCCGACTTTATCCATCCCCTAGACTCGATATGCGATACTCTTAGACGAACAGACCGGACTGTACGGATATTGTCACTGACAGGCTCAGTAGGGGTTCAGGATGAGTTTGCTCGTCGGCCTCCCTTTCGCTCAATACCTGGGTAACCATTACGTACAGCTAGTGCTGCTGACGTGCTTGTGGTTAAACCCACTGCCAGCGTATTGACGAGTCTGTAGAGTCCCACACAGAGGGTTTTCACGGTTCAGGCTATATGGTGTACATGAAGTATGTTGATACATACAGATGTCCGATTAAATATGTGCACTTGCTGCGCAGACTTTAATTGGACGTTTGATAATACCAGCGGCTTAGGATTAAGCCAGTTTATTAAATCAGGTTTTAATTTAATAATTTATATATGTATTTGTATATACGTATTCTAGTATTATTGTTCACTATACATTTTCTCTCTTGGCTATTTGTATTTTTGTACGAATACGCGTATATGTATTTCGATACTTGTACTGGGAAGTATTCCGTATTTTGTACGGAATAGCTTCTAGAAGAAGATGCCGCCTCATTTATTTGATTTTCCTTTTTGTAAAATCATTTGTTTTATAAATAAGGTGGAAAGGGATGATGTGGCAAAAGCATGGGTCAAAGCATGTTACAAAGCATGGCTTTGATTTGTTTATTGAAATTGGCATGACATTTTTATTCATTACTTTTTGTGTGGAGGAGAGAGCATGGGCCGGCCACTTCCAAGGGGCATGGGGTTTATTTTCATTTGGTTAGATGATTACATTATTCCCACTCTCTCATACACACAAGAAAAGACTTAGCAAATTTTGCTCATGCCAAAAGTTCACATCCTCATTCATCTTCTTCTTCTTGAGTTTCATTTTGAGCTCATGGTTTGAGAGAAAAATGTAGTGACACTTTCATACACCCCCACTCTTCATCGCTAGCGACGTTTGAGCGTCGGGTATCTCGTTCGACGAGGTTGGAGCTTGCGCCGTTTCCCTCAGGTGGATCATCGGAGATGGAGGAAGACCGGCAACCAAACCATATCAAGGAATCGCTAGGAGCTTGGAATGAAGACCGAAGGACACGGATCAACTCGGTATAATGATTCTAACTCTTAGTTAGTTTGCTAGTTTAGGGTTTAAGGTCGATCCGTAAATCGGGTAGCGGCAGCGCCAGTTTAGAAAAATTTTGTTCCGCATTTTGGCCGCGTTTCGACGGCCGGGGCGCTGCCGGGACCCTTCAACGGCTATATACGAAAAGGCCAAGCGTCGGCGTAAGAATGAAGAAGCTTCGGTAAGGATGAGTTGTAAAGTAATCTACCCAAGCCAAAGCACAACTGCTACAGACAAGAGCATGATCATAGCGGAGAAGCGGGTCGCTAAAGCCTTGTTAATGGGAAAGAAGTTGCCCCCTCTCATGGAAAACACTCCCGGGAGTACGTGCCTCGACGAAGCGGATGTACATCTGAACTACTTCTTATACCATTGGAGGGTTACACACCCCACCGAAGAGTCCAATGCCTTCAAGAAGTGGTGGCAAGGGTACATTGCTCACCGGTAACACTTCAAGCGGATGAAGCGCAAAACCTGTTGACAACAAAGAAGCGCGACAGACGAGCGTGAAGGAACGTCTGGCAACTGTTATATGGTTGATACCAGTTCGATGGGAGGAAAATCTCAAGTTCTTACATCCGGGAGCGATTCTGAGGAAGAAATAACCCTCGGCCCTCTCTTCAAAGAATCCACCTCTGGAAAAGAAGAAGAAGATAAGAACTACGAGAACATTCAGCTGCGTAACCGTACGTTGCCTGAAAAGAACCTCGGACCAACAAACAATGGTTCGAGCAAAAAAGACAAGGGGAAGGAAAAAGTCCCTGAGGAAATTGCCCTCGATGATATAGTCACCAAAGAGCTCGCAGCCAAAGATCCGCCTAAGAAAAACAAGGTGGATTACAATGTCCTGGCACTTTTGAGAAAGATGCCCTCACAACTGAGCATACTGGATGCTCTCCTCCTATCTAAAGAAGCAAGAGATTCTTTGATCAGGGCGTTACAGGAGCCCGATCAGTTTCAAGCTTTCCTTGCAGAAGAAAAGATGAAGGACGGGCTGGCAGAGGTTCATGCAGTTGACATCACATTCGGCGATGAAGATCTTCTCCTCGGAACGTGTGAGCACAACCGTCCTCTATATGTCACCGGGTACTGCCACGACATCAAGATAGGAAAGATCCTGGTTGACAACAGGTTATCTGTCAACCTTCTCAACATGAAGGTGCTGAAAGAGATTTGCATAAACGTTTAGCACCTGGCCCGGGACAAAATTACTATCTCCGGGTTCGACTCAAAGTCATCACGGACGCTGGGGTCTGTAATATTGACATTAAATTTTGGGCTTCTCGTCACTGACATCAAATTTCATGTCATCGACGCCAAGACTTGCTACAACACTTTGCTCGGCAGGCCTTGGTTGCACAAGTACAACGTCATCCCTTCTACACAACACCAGTGTATGAAGTATTTCAAAGATGGCATCGAGTACACCGTTACAGGGGAGCTAAACCCGTTCTCCGTAAATGAAGTCCGCAAATATGAAGACGCAAAGTACTTCCTACCACACTTCAAAGAAACGGAAAGATGTCATAAGCCGGAGAGTAAACAAAAAGCCATTGCTACCATCCCGATCTTTGGGAGCGATACCGACAAAGATGAAGAAATAATCTAATCTGGGAAACCCCAAGGCAACATGCCAGGACCATCTACTCCTATTTTGGTCTTTGGCAGTGACTCTGAAGACGAAGTCAACGCAGTGTTCTCTGTCCGCCTGTCAATGCAGACCTTTACTGGAGCTGATCAGAGTTTACAAATCACCATGGTTCCGCCCCGGCATTATAAAGAACTTGATGCGTTTGATACACACAGCATACAAGAGCTGCAAACTTTCTACGTCCCTCTCAGGCAAAGAGGTGAAAAGGCGATCCTCTTCTATCAATCTACGGAGACCAGAGTGGAGAAAGAAGTCTGGCATGGTACCGAGTTTGCGCTTGGCAGACTTCAACCAATCCGTCTACCCAAATATTATGCAGAGGGATTGAAAAGGCTATTAAGATGCCAAGGCGTACCCTTCAAACAAACTTCTCGACAAGCCCAGTTCTACAACAAGGTGAAGAACGAGAACGACGTTCGAAAACAGCGAAGCGGATCCAAGAAGCCACGCAATCGAGAAAGAGTCAGCTGAAATCCGTTTTTTATGAAGAAGATGGGTCAGAAATACACTTTCACCCAAGACAAGACAAGGAAAATATTCGACCTTGTCATGAAGCATCAAATGATGACGCTTACGGAGCCTCGGTACCCCGAACAAGTAAATGAGGTCCATCACCCGGATTATTGCTCCTACCATCGAGCAATAGGACATCACCTTGAAGACGGCTTCACTTTCAAAGACTGGGTCGAATACCAGTACCAACATGGCAGGTTTGCTCTATGCGACTGCTGGAGGGTAACCCCACCACCAAAGTATGAGCCAAAAGAACCTATATAGCGAGAGTAGAACCAGATCAACATTGATCTTGGAAACGAACTCATATTTGCCACGTGATAACATTCTCATAGGAGGGAGAGCACGAAATTATAGATGACCTTTTCAAATGCTTCGCAAATGAGGAAGAGGAGGAGGTGATCTCAGAGTTTCCACCGGCGCCAAAAGAACTGGAAGATGGGATACATACCATGGCGGATAACTTAAGAAAAATTGACTTAGGGACGGAAAACGATCCGAGGCCAACGTTCATCAGTGAGCTGTTGTCTAAAAAAAGGTGGCCACACTAAAGGACATGCTTATGCAATATAAAGACTACTTTGCATGGAACTATTCCGAGATACCAGGATTAGATCCAGAAATAGCGGTTCATAAACTGGCTATATCGCCGGACGTTAAGCCAGTCAAGCAAGCTCCAAGGAGAATGTGGCTCGAACTCGAGATGAGTATCAATCCCGAAGTCAAGAAACTAATTGACTTTGGCTTCATCCAAGAAGTTCAGTATCCCGACTGGATTGCCAACATTGTTCCAGTGATGAAGAAAAATGGGACAGTGCGCATCTGTGTGGACTTTCGGGACCTTAACAAAGCTTTTCCGAAGGGTGACTTCCCAGTACCTGTTACCGAGCCGATGATTGATAACACGTCCACTCATGAGGTCTTCTCCTTCATGGATGGATCCTCAGGATACAATCAAATAAAAATGCATCCTGAAGATCAAAAGCACACCGTCTTCCGGACTTCGCTAGGCATATTCTGCTATAAGGTGATGCCCTTCGGTTTAAAGAACGCAGGCGCTACCTATCAGAGGGCCATGATGAAGATCTTCGATGATCTCATACATGAGATTGTCGAATGTTATATTGACGACCTTGTGGTGAAAAGAAAATCGTATGAGGAACACCGGGAGCATTTGAACATAGTGTTCTAGCGTCTTCGGAAGTACAATATGAAGATGAATCCTTTGAAATGTGCGTTTGGAGTCTTCTCAGGAAAATTCCTAGGATTCATCATACGAAACCGAGGCATCGAAATAGACCCATCAAAGATCAAGACGATTATGGAAATGCCCATGCCAAGAACTCTTAAACAACTGCGGTCTCTCCAAGGAAAGCTCGCGTATATCCGGCGGTTCATAGCCAACATCTCCGAAAAATGCCGTCCCTACAGTCACCTGATGAAAAAGGGGACCCCCGTTCATTTGGGATCGTAAATGCCAAAGTGCACTGGACGAAATCAAGCAATATCTGCTGAACCCACCGGTAATGACCGCTCCGGTCAAGGAAAAGCCCCTCATCCTGTACACAACAGTCCTTGAAGGTTCTCCAGGTGCGCTATGGGCACAGGAAAACGATCAGAGAAAGGAGAGAGCTCTCTACTATTTGAGTCGAGTTCTTCTGGGGGCAGAAAACAACTACTCCCTCATTGAAAAGCATTGCCTGGCACTGATCTTCGCGATAACGAAGCTCAGACACTATGCCTTGGCACATGAGGTCCATCTCATATTAAAGATGGATCCTCTCAAATATCTGATGTCAAGGGCCATACTAACAGGAAGGCTTGCCAAATGGGCCCTTCTCTTGATGGAGTTATCAATAACATATCGACCCCTCATGGCAGTGAAAGGCCAGGCCATCGCCGACTTTCTCGCTGAGCATCCAATACCAGCCGATTCTCCCTTAAATTGTAAATTGCTAGATGAACACGCGTTCGATACAATCGAAGGAGGGAAGGAAGGAAATAATGTCCAATGGGAACTATACTTCGACGGAGCATCTTCCTTGAAGAAGCGAAAGCAAAGCATCCCCATAATCAAAGCTGGGGTGGGCCTTATCTTCGTGACTCCGCAAGGAGGGATAATGCGTTTCGCCCATTCCTTAACAGAGCCGAGAATAAACAATGAGGCTGAGTACGAAGCTTTGATAGCGGGTCTTAAGATTGCTGTCGACATGGGAATCGAAAACCTCCTCATATATGGAGACTCCCAGCTAGTCGTTAGCCAAGTAAATGGTGACTATCAGACGTGTAAACTGGAGTTGGTAAAATATGGCGAAAGAGAGCAGCAACTGCTGACTCAAATTCCCTCCTACATCCTGGAAAGCATACCACATGGGGAAAATAGCAAGGCGGATGCGTTAGCTAAGCTCGCTAAAGAACTGGCCGACGATAACCTCGATGACATAAGGATCATTGTGCAAAGCCGCCGGATTCTCATGCCAGCAGAAATATCTCCGGAGTTGTCTGAAGGAGAAGAAACAACCAAACAAGCGGTCTTCCGAATAGAAGACGAAGAAAACGTCAAGGATTGGAGGGAAGTCTTTATAGACTACTTCAAATCCCATCGATTGCCTGAAAACGCATCTTCAATATATCAGCTCATGAAACGAGCACTGTCTTTTGCCTTCATCAATGATACTCTATATAAGAGATCGTTCGACAGTTTGTGGCTAAGGTGCCTGAGACCAGAAGAAGCAAGGAGAGTCATCCAAGAAACCTACGACGAACTCTGCGGTTCTCATCAAGCCGGGCCAAAGATGAAGCTGAAGATAAAAAGAATGGGTTACTACTGGCCCACAATGATTCAGGACTTCCTCGAATATACGAAGCAGTGTCACTCATGCCAAATTCACGGGGACTTCATCCATCATCATCCAAATCCGCTACACCCAACACTGGCTATTTGGCCGTTCGAAATGTGGGGAACTGATATAATTGGGCCCATTGAGCCAACATCATCCAAAGTACATCGGTTCATACTGGCAACAACCGATTACTTCTCTGAGTGGGCAGAGGCAGTACCACTAAGGGAGGTGAAAACGGAGAACATCCTCCATTTCTTCAGGACACATGTCATCTACCGGTTCGGCACTCCGTGACGGATGATCTCGGATAATGGGCCGGCCTACAGAAGCCATAAGATCAGCCGCTTCGCACAACATCATAATATAGATGGAGTTACTCTTCAGTCTATAATCCCCGAGCTAACGGTCTAGCTGAGGCTTTCAACAAGACCTTGACGAAGGTCTTAAAGAAAACGGTGTCCAGAAATAAAAAAGGACTGGAACGAGAGACTACATGAAGCTCTCTGGGCGTATCTAGCCACGTTCAAAACGGCCACGAATACAATGCCATATGCTTTGGTATTCGGCACGGAAGCGGTACTTCTCTTGGAGATAGAGTTACCCTCTCTCCGAGTAGCGGTTCGGTATGAGCTAACAGATGACGAAAATGCCCATCTTCGGCTTGAGGAGCTCGATGCCCTCGATGAAACTTGCCGTGGCGCAGCAAAACCTGGAAGATTACAAAGCAAGGATGACGCGCTCATACGAAAGACTGACTAGGCCGAGAATATTTCATCAAGGCGAACTCATGCTAGTCGTCAAAAGACCTATGATTCCTAACCGCGCAAAATGGGGGAAATTCGAACCAAACTATGAAGGTCCGTACATCATAGACAAGGTCTACCAAGATGAGGCCTACTTGCTCATGGATATGCATGGCGAAAGACCCTTCCGGCCAATAAACGGTCGATTCCTTAAGAAATACAACGCTTGACGAGTCACGACTTAGGTCAATGATAGATGACGACGCCCGTGTCCGCTCGCCATCTTCCTGAGTCAAAACTCTAAAAGTAGTATCCAAAAGAATTTTCGCCCCAAACATGGCAACAACGGACCGAAATGCCTTTAAACTAAACGTTGCCTCTAAAATGGCGACAACGGACCGTAATGTCCTTAAACTAAAGCTTCACCCCAAATATGGTGAGCAATGGACCGAGATGTCCCTAAACTAACAATGGACCACTACGTCCTTAAACTGGTAATGGACCGAAATGTCCCTAAACTTGTACTCCTCCTCAAACATGGCGCATCGCCCCAAATACGGCGATATGTTCTCTTGGGATCTATGTTGCAATCAAAGCTCCAACGGCAAAGACTACAACCCAAGTAAAAAAAACGGTGTGTCCAAAAGAAAAATGGGCACGGATAAAAACCCGAAAGGGCGCCGTGAGTAAAAAAAGCAGGGCTACCGGTGAGCTTGTGAAAACCCGAAAGGGCGCAATCTCGTAAAATTTTCACTTACGAGATCCTCTCGACTTGTAAGGAGAACTCCCCTTATGAGACCCTCACGGCTCATAGAATTTTAAAGTCTTAAGTCACAGGGATCCAAAACTGTTCTTAAGCCGTCGTATCCCCTAAGTTGCCCTACAGGCGGTCCAATATTGGCCCTTGTATACAATCCACGGGCACAAATAAACGATTTTCTCCACCAAGTTCCACCAATAACGAGGAATGTCCTCATATGGCGAACGACACTTATAAGTCCCCTCGACTTGTAAGGAGAAAACACTCTTGTAAGATCCTTATGACTTATAAGAGAAAATACCACTTAGAAGTCCTCACGACTTCTAAGGAGAACATATACCTGCGAGATCCTCACGACTCGTAGGGAGAAATACCTTTATGAGACCCTTACGGCTCATAAAATCAAAAGCCTTAGTTGATAGGACCCTGACCCTGTTTACTATGCCACCTTTGTTCAAATCGACAAAGGCAAATGATGATTCGCTCCTGGCAATATTCCAGTCGCAGCGCTAATGCCTAAATCGGTATCAAACTCCAAGTCCCTTCACGGCAAATGATGATTCGCTCCTGGCAATATTTCAGTCGCAGCGGTGCTGATGCCAAGATTGGTATCAGATCTCAAATTCCATACCCGCAACAAAAATCAGCGAGCCGAAATAAATGCATATGAAACAGCCGAAATGATGGGGCAACTCGCAATAAAAATCAGCAAGCAAAATATATGCATATAAAAACAGCCGAAATGTTTGGGTAACTTGCAATAAAAAGTAGTGAGTAAATAGAAAAGAATAGCCGAAATGATTGGGCACCGCGATAAAAAGCCGAAATGATTGGGCAATCGTGAATCTCGCGATATATAAAAAGCTGAAATGATAGAGCGTCGCGAAAAGAAATAAAAAATGTTGAAACTTTTGCCCTGCAGGTGGGTCCACATCAACCCCTGTATGCAATCCATGGGCATAAACGAAAAGGGAACCATATTTTCCCCACCAAGCTCCGTCAAAGGGAGAGCCAAGTCTTGACGGTTCACAAAACAAGCTAAAGACTATCCTCGACACTTGTCTCGTTACAGGAGACGCAGTGTCAACAACGGCGTTTCTTCTCACTCCAGCAGGATGCAGACATGACGTCAATAAAGCGGAGCCATGGAAAAGTCCTTAGTTCCAAGCCTCGACGGTTCACAGACAACCTAGAGACTACCTCGACACTTGTCTCGTTACAGCAGACGCAGTGTCAACAATGGCGTTTCTTCTCACTCCAGCAGGATGCAGATGTGTCGTCAACAAAGCGGAGCCGTGGAAAAGTCCCTAGTTCCAAGTCTCGACGGTTCACAGACAACCTAGAGACCACCTCGACATCCGTCTCGTTACAGCAGACGCAGTGTCAACAACAGCGTTTCTTCTCAATCCAGCAGAATGCAGATGTGACGTCAACAAAGTGGAGCCATGGCAAAGTCCCTAGTTCCAAGCCTCGACGGTTCACAGAGAACCTAGAGATCACCTGGACACTCGTCTCGTTACAGCAGACGCAGTGTCAACAACGACGTTTCTTCTGACTCAAGCAGGATGCAGACGTGACGTTAACAAAGCGGAGCCATGGAAAAGTCCCTAGTTCCAAGCCTCGACGGTTCACAGACAACCTAGAGACCACCTCGACACTCGTCTTGTTACAGTAGACGCAGTGTCAACAACGGCGTTTCTTCTCACTCCAGTGGGATGCAGATGCGACGTCAAAAAAGTGGAGCCATGGCAAAGTCCCTAGTTCCAAGTCTCGACGGTTCACAAACAACATAGAGATCACCTTGACATTCTCCTCATTACAGCAGACGCAATGTCAACAAAGGAAGCGAATGCCAAATTCCTAGCTTCAGGGTCTTGACGGCAACTCAAATAAAACCTGAAAGACTATCGGAGACCATCCCACACTAACGCGGAGTGGTTATGACTCATCGGGGCTCCCCAACCGAGCATAGCCTCAAGTAAAAAGCGGCATGGAAAAATTCCTACCGCTTGCTCTCTCGACGGTAATATGACCTAATGAGATTACTTGAAGACGTCTTGTCCAGCCCCGAAGGGATCAGAGACACGACAGTCGCGGGGTTACTCGAACAGCAGCGTAAAGTCTGCATATCTGGGAATGCATCAGCCAACGCTACAGTACGACGGACAAAAAACCCTAGTACCACAGACCCTAACGGACCTTTTGTCGTAAAGAGCAGGGGTTAACTATGACGTTAGGACAGGTTTGCCTACAAGCCCAAGGGAGGTAAACTAAACAAGCTCCGAAATGAGTTCATAAACTAGAGACTCCGGAATGAGTGAATAAACTACAAACTCCGAAATGAGTATATAAACTACTTCACGCCAAAATCAAGACATCGAAGAAAAGAGAAATGCCAGTATGAAATGAAATATGTATTTTATTCATGAATGTAAAGTGAATACAAGATACATTTTATTCAGGAATCAAAATGAATACATGTTATTCATGAATCAAAATGAATACAAGATACTCTTATATACAGCGACAAAAATGTTTCAAGTCGGCGGACGGTCCAATAGGCCAGTCAGTTTGCCGTTCTTCCGCTGGACTTCGGCTTCAAGCTCCACCAGTGCTGCGAGACGAGTCCCTGCTTGGGTCTGTTGAGTTTGGTATGAAGCAAACCGACTCTCGAGCTCCTTCTCAGCGACCTTATGGGCTTCAACCATTTCACGGGTAAAAATAACAGCTTTGTCAAGAGCCACTACCTCTGTAATGGCTTCTTGAAGCATCCGCCAAATTTCGTACGCACGGGTGGTCTTAGCAGTGAGCTGAGCCTGAAGTTCCCCCAACACGTTTGAAGCCAACTCCCTCTCTGAAAACTTCCGATTGAGCCTCTTCTCGCATGACTGGAGATTGACTGCACACCATTCGATCTATCCTCGGAGGCTCGATTTTACAGTTAAGATGTCGGAAGGAAAGGCGTATGCATTCAATCCCATGCAGGCAGGCCTCCACTTTGCGACAGTACTCGACCCAAGTACGCACTAATGACTCATCATGATAAGTGGCCAGAACAGATAATGAAGCGTTGGCCTCGGCAGCAAATTCTTCGGCCGCGACAGAAGCACCAGCGCGAAGATCTTCGATGAGTGCTGCTAAGGAATAAATGCTCTATTTTGCCATCCTTTCAGACGCACATCGGGCATAAGGGCCTGGTGGTATAGGGATCCGAGACTCTAATGGGGTCAGGGCTGGCAAAGCTGTAAAGATTTAGTTGCGGTCAGTTGTGTTTCTAAATATAGAGTAAACAAAACGATGCTAAGGATAAAACGTCACTTACCCACAGTCATGCAAGGCGGGTTTAAAAGATCCACAGGTCCGTCAAGAATCTCAACTTCGTCATCAGCCACCAGAACTGTGGCTTAAAATGAGGGGCATATCAGCATCATTATAAAAGTATAAAACTAGAAGGTCAAAGTATACCAACCTTGGTCTGAGGAAAGAACTATGCTTTGTGGAGGTATTGCTTGTAGGGCAGCCATGTCAAGCAAGAGCTGGAAGGTTTTCCTCGGAGAGAGGTCCATGATGGAAGCCGCCGATTCCCGCAAATCTGAAGGAAAGAAAAGGGTCAGATGATAGAAGGGTCATTAAACAAAATATACATGTATATGAGATTATCTTCAATGCTTCGCCCGCTTTGAACTGGAGGGATGGCAGCCTCAACGGTCTCCACGACACCCTCAGGTGCATCACTGGAGACATTTGAAAAATCTATAGCCGGCGCGGTAGTCTCCAATAGAGGGACAAAAGCAGCCGCTAAAGTCTCCAAGGTAGAGATGACGGCCTCAGCAATCTCCCCTACACTCTCCGGTACGTCACTGGGAATGTCCATAGGATCTATGGCCGATGAGGTCAGCTCTGCTAAAGGAGTAGGCGCAGAAGGGACAACAACCACCATCGGAAGCTCCAAGGCAGGGATGACGGCTTCAGCAATCTCCTCTACACTCTCCGGTACGTCGCTGGGGATGTCTATGGGATCTACGGCCGATGAGGTCATCTCTGCTAAAGGAGTAGACGCGGAAGAGTCACCAGCCATCACCGGAAGCTCCACAGCAAGGATGGCAGCTTCAGTCATCTCCTCTACACCCTTTGGTGCGTCATGGAAGATGTTCGTAGGATCTGAAGTCGTGGCTCGATCCGAACTCAAACCCGCTCCTGCTGCAGAAGTCTCTGCAATGTTTTCACGAAATGAGAAGACATAAAAATAATACAGATTACTCGCTAAAAGAAGGACACGAGAAAGACGCATACCAATACGCCAGGAAGCCTGAAGTATGGCTTATTCGAGCCGTTGTTCTTTTCTCATTAAATACGCTCGTCGGGCCTCAAGCACAAATGAATGACCACCTATTTTTAGTCCAAGCTGTCCTCGGAAGCAACCGAGATGGACTGTTTGAGGGCCCGTTCTTCTTCCATTAACAAAGGACCCATGTGTACCCGTCGTAAGGATGGGTCAACATCATAGAATATAACGGGGGGGTAGGGCTTTTTCAGGGCGCACACGTTCTCAGTCTCATCTTGTGAGCGCCTTAAAGCCTCAACCAACTGCGCATCCTCCTCGGCAGACGATCCAGGAAAGATAAGAACGTCGTCTGGCACTTGTACAAATATCGGCTTTTCCTGAATGAATGGCTCAGATTCAAACAGAGTGTTGAGTAGGCCGGCGACCGATTTCTTTCTCCTCTTGGAGCTTGTGCTAACGCTAACGGAGGAGCGCTTCTTCCCCCTGGATGCTCTGGCGCGACGCTGCCCAACTTCACCTTCGGTATAGCCCTTTGTTGACACCACCGCTGGTGACACTACCACTGGTGCTTCATTAGAAGCCTTTGCTTCAGCTCTAGTGCGTGCTTCGGCTCTAGTGCGCACTGGCATACCAGCAGTACGAGGGGTCGATTCTATCTCTGCGGTTTTAGGGATAGATACCAAACCACTATCCCTCAATAGAGGGCGAACCACTGACCGCAGCCGTAATGGGGTATCAGTGGCCTGAGTTGGAATGTGAGCTCTACCCTCGAAAAGCACCCGTCTCTCCTCTGCAATGAAGAGGCCGACCCGATGGCGATACCAACCCTTAAAGGACCCTACAGCCTCGGAAGATAGTCGGGCTCCGGGATCATGAAGCGGGAGCCAGTGTTTAATCGCATGGAGTGGTGAATGACATTGCGAGTCACCTCCAAGGAGAGAGCAGGCTCGACTAAAAATGCCTCGAGGGGGACGCCCTGGTCATAGCCTAACTGCTGGACAAAGCGGTGCGGGTTATACCGCATAAAAAGGACAACATTGTTCCGACGAAACACCAGATACCCTGGAATGATCGAGTATAGGTGCATGACCTCTTTTGGTTTCAAGGCCGGGACCCCACCCTTCGATAAATCAAACAAACGCTGAACGGGCCCCGCTGGAGCGGAAAGGACTCGATTACTGAACACCATTCCGTCTTCATTTGAGTACGGGTTCATCAGCACCCGGAGAGCCCCTGCTTGGGTCTGATCGGGAGCAGAGGCATCAACTAACCTCATGATCCGCGGGAAGGTGTAGGAATCATAAAAATCCGGTCGCTGGTGCGCAGCGAACGCTCCTAGCACGTGCATCTCGATCCACGACGTGAAGTGGTGGAGGGGGAAATTCACGGTCTCCGCACCCGGGTTTGAAGTATTAGCCGCAACGCTCAACCTGTGATATAGATGCGACAACCCCGCGATGCCAACAGCCAATCGTGCTCATCTAGCTATGCGATGAGCAGGATAAAAAACAGAGGATCTCATAAAGCGGCGATGCATCGGCATGGCAAACCAGCTTAGCCAAAGACTGATAAAACCAACGAAGAAGGTCTCTTCGTCTATGCCAGAGGCCGCAATTGCATCGAAAGCTACGGTTGACGAGTTTGGAATAGAGAAATGTGGCAGGTCTTCCTCCTTGGCCGGCAAATTCCTTAATCCTAATCCAAAAGGGTCTTCAATTTTTGCAAATTTTGGAGCTTTTTGGATAAGACGTCCTCTCGAAGGAAGCAAGCAATGAAAGCATCAAAGGTGACACCTTGCCCTTCCGATGTCACGAACAGCTTTTCAAAGATACCCAGGACCTTGATTAGACTCGGGTACTTGTGACATACGGCGTTCTCAGTCGACAGGATGTCAAGGATTGCAGGCACCGTATCAAACACATATTCATTGGGAGGCACTAACTCTTCATAGTGCTCTCCCCTGATCGACAACCCGGAGATCTCGCGAAACTCTTCCAGTGAAATTGAGACCTCCTGATCCCCTAGCAAGAACATGTTGGTGGGAAGGTTCCATTGATTCAGGAAAGCTTTAACCCACCAGACGTGAGGGGCGTGGTAATAAAACAACGAAGCATACTCTGCCTGGTACAACCCGACCTTCTGCAGACGTGCGCGTTGGGCAGAGAGAATGTACCGAGCCCAAGGAAGGTAGCCCACTGGGTGGCGGGGGATAACGCCTACCTTGTAAACCTTCCCCCAGGGTCGAGCTTCGCCCTGATATATTCGGCGCCCCAGAATGTTGATGGCCACCATGGGTTGGTTGGGTATCCTAGTCGTTGATGACTCAAGTCGGCCCGCGGGAGTCTAGTTAGTCACCTCCACCGCATAAGCAGTCCGTGGGCATTCCGTCAATGATATAGAGCGGATGGGTTCTGACAGCTCTTCACAGGTAAAACTACGGCGGCCCCTGATGATATGACCGTACCACTTTCCCCACAAGAGAAGACTAGTATGGTCCCTGTCATTCGCCCTGATCATCACCACAACCTCCTCGTCCGATGGCGACTGCGGAAAGGCGACTTCTGAGCGAGTGTAAAGGAAGTCAGGAAGCGAGGCCATCATTCCTAAAATAAAATAAATACCCATTTAAAAATAATGATAACAATAACAAATAATAAGGTAAAATAAAATAAAAGAAAAGAAAACTGTGAGGTGACGGGACCACTGCCTACAAAACCAATGGACCCCACAAAAGCTAAATAGCGGCTCACCAATGATGAGGCAAAATAATCATTGGGAGAATCAAAAAGGATTCTCGTCAAGTAAACAATAAAGTTTAAACAACTCTTAAAGCGAGTTCTGTTAAAAAAACACAACAGATTCAAATCTGCATTAGGGGCATTAAAATTCTCAAATACTTAAGAGCATTAGGGAATAAAATTCTCAAAAATATCTGAGTCTCTCTCAGAGCCAAGCTCTGCGAACAAGGAATTAAATTCCTTTAATAATAGGATTAAATCCCAGAAAACCCCCATGGCAAGGAGGCAAAGAAAATGGAATTAAATTCCAAGGATCTTAAAGATCGGTGACATGGTAAAACCCTAAGAAGAGGATCAACAATCCCCATTGATTCAAGATCTTAGAATCTACAAAAAAATGTGTGCTATGGATCTTTATGAAACCAATTTAAGAAAATAGCGACGCTCTGTTGATGGAATTAAAACCCAGGAAAACAAAAGCAAGAAATGGTTTTGTTCATGATCCTTACCAAAGAAAGAGTTTTGACAGAGTTTAACTCTGAAGTTTCAGCGAGCAGAGAACTAAGCTCTGAAAAAGAGAATTAAATTCTTAAGAAAAATAAGAAAGGAAGTAGATGAAAGAATAGTGTTCTTCCCAGAGGCAAAAGCCCCGCATTTATAAGACATGATGGGGAACGGTTCATCTTCCCATTCCCCTAGGCAATCCAATGGCTGTAAGGGCAGACAACGTTGCACTCATATGCAAGCCACGTGAGAGCAACGCTGGGGGGAATTTGTTCCCTTACAAAAAAGGGGTGGGGGAAAATTCCCCACTAAAACAACCCTACGTGTTTAACACGTGAGTGCCTATATGCAACGCATATAGGCACTGCAGTTAAAACGACTGCTAAGCTAATGGAGCCTCACGTGCCCCACACGTGAGCACCTATATGCAAAGCTTATAGGCGCTGCATTTAAGTAATTGATAGGCTAAAATTGAGCCTCACGTGTAAGCACGTGAGCGCCTATATGCAAAGCATATAGACGCTGCATTCAAATAGATGGCAAGCCAAAAAGGCTCACATGTTAACACATGATACACGCTTTGGCTGTTGCATTTAAGCAAACAAGATTAATCCCATTGGGATCACGTGCTACATGTGAGTGCTCTTAAATCCTTCAAAGATGATAAAATTAAATTCTAAATAGCAGGATTAAAACTATATTTGGAAAATATTTCCTTAAAATATGGAAAGATCCTTCCCTAACAAAGAATCTTGGATAAACTATCTGATAGAATTAAATTCTATGTATGTGGGAAATATTTCCCTGATCTTCCTTAAACTAGAAAGATCTTCTTTGTTAAGCGAAGGACCTTTGGATCAAAGATCCAACGGTGATCGTCAGATAGAATAAAATTCTATAAAAGATATTCATAAATAAAATTCTATGATAGAATAAAATTCGAATCTTGTTAAACTAACAAGTTATTCATATGATAGAATAAAATTCTATCTTAAAAAAATATTTCATAATCTGGTTAAAAACAAATAAGAAATCTTCTCTGTTAAACAGAAAGCCTTTGGATTAAAAATCCAACGGTGAATAAAATTTACCAGAACAATTGGATTGATTATGAAATCAATCATGAACTCTCAATGAGGGATTTTCTTAACAAATTGATTCTTTTTCTTCTCCTATAAATAGGAGCAAACAGAGAGGAAAAAAAAGGAGGAAAAGAGAGAGAGAGAGAGAGAGAGAGAGAGAGAGAAAGCTACCCAAAGAGACTTAAAGAATATACGGCGAGAGTTTAATTCTCAAGAAGAAATGACTTGTTCCCTTGAAACACTAGGTAAAGAAAAAAAAGATTGTTCTTTGCATCTCTAAGAGTTTAACCCTTCATCGAAGAACTTAGTTCTTCCTCTGGTTGAGATCTGCAGAAGCAGATCTCCCCATAAGTTGAGAATTTAATTCTCATCGGGGAAATTCTGTCATGCAGATTCAAAACCTAGGGAAAATAACTGAGTTCAATGAATTTAATTCTTACAGAGATATATGAAAATTTAATTCTTCTGAAAATCAAGGTTTAACCCTACAATAAGAATTTAATTCTTACAAAAACAAGAGGCATGAGATCCTCTAAAATCCTAGCATGAGATCAAAATCTCCAAACACTCAGAAGGAAAGATTGGTGATTCATTTGTAACACTACAATAGGATCTCACATGCTCCACGTGAGCGTCTCTAAAGAATAAAAAAGGAAATACATAAAGCGCCTCACGTGCTCACACGTGAGCGCCATAAGAATCAAGTGTTTAACACTTCTATAAAAAAGGAGGGGGAATGAAACCCATAGAACAGCTCCCACTTTGGGGCGCCTCATGTGCCTACACGTGAGGGCCACAAGAATCAAGTGTTTAACACTTCTATAAAAAAAAGAAGGCGAATGGAACCCAGAGAGCAGCGCCCACTTTGGGGCGCCTCACGTGCTCACACGTGAGTGCTGAACATAACCAAAAGAGGGAAATAAATGGACATCGCCCATAATTGAGTACCTTATGTGCACCACGTGAGCGCCACGGAAATTTAGCGTTTAACACTATTTCAGTGCCCGCATGAAATGCACGTGAGTATGGTATGTCTCAGCACATTAACACTGTTGGGTAATTGTAGAGACCCAGACCTAGTCCAACCTGACTAAAAGAGTCAAGACCCCTCTGTGCTCATCATTCCCCCAGGTTGGTCTTAGTTAATTTTAGTCTCCAAAAATGACTAATGATTCTTAGATGATCCACCATGATCTTTTCCCTTAAACACGGGAATTGGTTCATGGGTACATCTCTCTACACCTCTGATACATGTCGTTGTAATTCTTCAACGTCTTCAGAGAGGTGGCGGGTCCCGACAACCAACTGCTTTTTGGTGCACTTCCCAAACTGACGTGCATATCCCAGATCAAACCGCACCACAAACTGGGTGTACCCCATATCATCATTGTTCATCCCGTCACGTAACACATACACGTGCGCGCAAGATGATCTACGGACCGAAACTTCCTTAAACTACAACAGACCGAAATGTCCTCAAACTACAACGTTGCCTCCAGAATGGCGACAACGGACCGTATCATCCTTAAACTAAACCCTCACCCAAAAATGGTGATCTAAATACCGAGATGTCCTCAAACTATCTACAGACCGAGACGTCCTCAAACTACAACTTTGCTTCCAAAATGGCGATATGGGACCGAAACGTCCTTAAACTAAAGCCACAGAGTCCAAATGCTCTCTTGTTGGATCTGAAACAAAAAAATGATCCTAACACCCCGTTAGGTAGATCTAGTCTCAAATTTGACTAACGTATCCTTAACGAAAACAAATCGAGCCCCCAAATGCTCGTGAACATTTAAGTCGATCTTGATCTCAAAATAGATCAACTATCCTTAAATCAATCCAAACCCAAATCTAAAAATATACGGATTTGGACTAATTCAAGCCCTACTAGCGACAACATGAATTAGTCTCCGTATACAATCCACGGGTAACCAAAAATAAAACAAACACACACGACACGAAGTGAACTTCACCCACAAGCCGCAAGCGGTCTGTTAAACGTAACAGCCACCCGGGTATTTAGTGATCAAAAGATCAACAAGCAAGCCTGCTCGTACTCCTGCGAATCCAATCAGTAACACTACCGTACAGTCCGGTCCTTTCGTCTAATATGTCGTATATCACAGCCTGGGGGTGGTGTAACGTCAGACCCCAATAGCCTGATAAGTCATGCCGATGCTAGGTCCATAACGGTTCGAGAAACTACTGATAACACTTACCAGTAGATCTCAGCAACCCTGGCCAGGGATTTCCTGTTATGGCCAATCGAGCATAGCGCAACATCAACTCCCTATACCGGGAGAGACGAAAACCCTCCTATCGCTCATTGCCTCCATGTGACTCGGGACTGTACCCAAAAGCCACCGTTTTGCACGTTCTCTTGAACGTGGTAAGGTGGAAATCAAAGCACAGTGGGAATCACACAAGACTCTATGACGATCTCGGGTCTACAGACTAACTTGTACCAGTGTCACCAGAGAACTGCCATCAGACGTGAGGTATAATACCATCTAGGAGTTCTCGGTGAGTCCGCTCAGTGTACCCAGTCTCCACTGAGCACCCGTATACCATCTCTGATATCAAATACCAATGGATAAGGGATCATCCATCGCCCATCATATGGGTCGAGAAGCGTATACGCTAGTCTACTCTGGAGTATCGATGCCCTGTCTCGATACTCCCTCGACTAGGAACAGTTATAGGATGTACTCGTTGACTACACTGGCCCCACTAGTATGATCTGCATCATAGTCCTAGTAGTCAAGTATATATCCTAAGGGCTTTATCAACATGTGAGAGCAAGACAGTAAACCAATACAAGTCCACATGTTAAGATAAAGAGCAACCAGATAGAATACTATCATGTCGAGCAAGAAAGTCCTCCCTAAGCATCTACTACAATATACATCCCATGTACAGTAATGGCCTCTAGGGCATACATATTACTAACAATCTCCCACTTGCACTAGGGCCACCTGTTGTAGTATCTCATACCCAAAAATCAACAGTGGTTGTAGTATCTCATACTCAACCATCCCAAAATCTTTCAAATAGTATTTAGGGAAGCAGGCCTTGGTGAGTGGATCCGCCGTGTTAACCTCCGTGTCTACTCTCCTAACCTCGATCCCCGGAGATCAAACATCTCCCTGATCAGGTGATACTTGCCTCAGAATATGTATGGATCTCTGATGGGACGGGTGTTCCTAGGCCTAACCCACAACTCTATTGTCACACAATGGTAGCAACGAAGTTTATCTCATGAACAAGTGTACATACAGACTATTTCTTTGGCAGCATCCTTGGTAGCGATGTATCCAGCCTTTATCGTCTAGTAAGTCACGGTATCTAGCTTGGAACTCTTCCAACATACCGTCCCTCCACTGAGAGTAAAGACAATGCCTGTGACTGACATTCAGTCGTCCTTATCACCCTAGAACTTTTCCAGAGATTCTCCCCAGGATCGATTGATACCATCTCACTACACCTAGTGAGAATCCTAACATCCACTTAGATCTATCTCATAGATCCAAAACCCAGGATTTAGGATGTATCACCTTGATCCTATATGGAGAATCCTTGTGATAAGAGGAGATTGACCAAGTGTAGCATAGGAAACTCCTTTCCTATCAAGAGTATGTCATCCACGTACAATATGAGGATCACCACCATACTACCTACTACCTTTTGTATATACAAGGTTCATCTGCCATTTTGATGAAGTCAAACGCTTTGACTACCACATCAAAACAGATGTTCCAACTCCGCGATGCATGCTTTAACTCATAAAGCATCTTGCACACGTTTCCGCTACTCCCACTGTCTACGAAGCCCTCTGGCTGTGTACTTATAGACGTTGTCTTCTAAATCACTATTTAGAAAAGCAGTCATGACACCCAACCGCCAGATATCGTATTCATGGTATGTAGCAATGGTAAGTAGGATCTGGATGGACTTAAGCCTAGCTACTGGAGAAAAGGTTTCATCATAAACCACACCTCATCGATGACGAGAACCTTTTACAACAAGTCTAGCTTTGAAAGTCTCAATTTTTCCATATACACCAAGTAATCTTCTCAAGATATACTTGCTCTCCTGATGGGGATTTAACCCTTCAGATCTAGCAACCAAAGTCCATATTTTGTTGATGTATATAGATTCCATCTCAGATCACATAGTATCTAGCCATTCTCACAGAGTCCCCACTTCTGATGGCCTACTCGAAACTAGTTGGGTCATCATCTCATGATGCATTCCTAGCTCCCACTGTCATAGAGAAAACTGAAGTATCTCTCAGGTGGATGAGGAACCCTACTAGATCGGCGGAGAGGCTGAGGTTCGTCGGGAACTATTGAATCCTTCGGTTCTACCAAATCATCAGCTGTAGTTTGTATAGCTGGAACTCCTTCTAGTTCTACCTCATAACCATTAATTTCTTCACAAGAAAAATCATTTTCTAAAAAAAATGTTGCATGCTGAGAAACAAAACACCTTTTGTTCCTCGGTGCGGTAGAAGATATTCCCTTGCGAATGCTTGGGATATCCAACAAACTTTCACAGATCTGACCTTGCCTCGAGCTTGTCTGGATTTTGCTTTCGACATAGGCCGGACAACCCCCAAATCTTAACTTACTTAAGAGATGGGCTCTTCCCATACCATATCTCATATGAAGTGGTAGGCACCTGATTTGGTTGGAACCCAATTCAATAGGTATGCATCTTCTTATGTGCATAACTCCCAAAAGGAAATAGGAAACTCAGTAGCACTCATCATGGAGCGCACCATATCTAATAGGGTGTGATTGCTCTGCCCCGATACACCGACATGCTATGGTGAATACGGAGGAGTAATGCTGAGAGAGAATCTCATTCTCCTTTAGAATAGTCCAGGAATTCCGTGCTCAAGTATTCTCCTCCTTGATCATATCAAAGGACATAATACTTATACCCGTTTTGATTCTCTACTTCTAACTTATATTCTTTGAATTTCTCAAAAGCTTCAGACTTGTGTTTCAACAGGAACACATGTGCGAATCTTGAAAGATCATCAGTGAATGTAATGAAGTACAAAGAACCAGTCCTGGCATGTGTAGACAGGGGACCTACATCATCATGTATCAATCCCAAGAGTTCACCAACTCTTTCTCTGTTTCCTATAAACGGAACTATGGTCATCTTATCTTTGTGACATGACTGGCAAGTTTCACAAGATGTAAATTCAAACTGATTTAAATATGCATCTAAATGCAACTTAGCTAGTCGGGTCGTATTGATATGACCTAGTCTACAATGCCTCAAGAAGAATTCGTTCATTTCTGAACTCTTCCTCTTGTGTGTGTTTTGTACTTTAAGAACCGTGGTTTGATTTAGAACGTATATGCTTTTAGATAACGTGCCTGAACTGATCAACTCTTGATATAGGAAATGTTCAAAACATTATCCAACAATACAAAATTATATCCTTCTTTACTAAATAAAGAGACTGATATGATATTGTATATCAGGTTCGGTATCTAATAACATTCGTTCAGAATCAATGTATTTTTGTAATACAGGGTGATAATTGCCAACAGATTTGGCTGCAACACTTGCACCGTTTCCAACTCTTGAAACTTATCCCCCATTCTAAGTTATCTACCTTTCTTTAGCCGATATAACAGATTACATATATGGGATCCTAATCCGGTATCTCATACCCAGGACGTAAAGGATACTGAGAAACAGTTCTCTGTAATGAACACACCCAAAGAAGATGCATCATCATGTACTTTCTTCGGTTGGACGGCACGGGAATTCTGGTAATTTCCTATATCCTGCTCGGTTTTATAACAATTATAAGTTGGAGCGGGACCAACGTTCCACAGCTCAGTATAACAAGCGGGTTCGGTCAATACATCCATATTATTATCTTGATTAAGGCGTGACATGGCCGCTACCTGGAGAGAGAGAGAAGAAAACACTCAGCGTATGCTCTTGCAAGATTAGATTGGTTATTAATATATCTAATCAGGATGGCTCCCAATGTTTTTATCAAATCTTCCTTCAAACCCTAAAAGGAAAGACTAGCCGGGATTAATTACACCCTATAAGTTCGCCAATCTTTCAGCCAGGCCAGTGCCGGTACTTTGGGGGAGGTTCCCCGTGCTTTCGCACGGACCTAATTAGAATAAACCTCGTTTTTCCAGGGGCGTAACCCCGTTGACACCTTTCTAGACACCTACTTGATCGGCTAATTGTAATGTGTAAAACTCTCCCAGGAGTAACTCTAACTCACAGTGGGTATCGGGATCCAACTATCTCATAGAAGGTATGCAATCTTATTGCAAGTTTCAACACTTGAAACTCCCGATAATTGTTTTTACCCCTAGTATTTATGACCTTAACTTTGGTCAACATATCATAAGCACTAGTCAAGTTCTACCCGTCATTTCATAATTAATTAGACCTACCCACATGACCCTCAACTATGGTCGACATAATCACACGACTGTCCTAATTAATCGCATCATATGTTGTGTAGGAAGACATCACTTAGCTACCCTACACTACACCTCAACTATGGTCGACATACGCAGCACGAATACTAAGTACTCTACTTCCTAAAATGACGGAGGGATACGACAGGTTTTTAAGAAAACCTTTTGCGTAATTAACTTGATATCGTTGTAGAATCAAATGATTTAAATGGAGTGTTTTTGAGGGTTTTTGCTAGTTTCACTAAAGAGGTCACTCCCGGTGAAAGGATCTCGGCTCTTTCCTCGTCGAATGAGGTGCAGGATATTCACAAGACCGCTATGCAAAGCAAGAACTAGAAAAGTAATCAAAAGACGAAACCGAGAGTTGTAGCATCTGCCAGTTATTGCTAAATAGGTCACTCTCGGTGACGGGATCTCGGCTCTTTCCTTATCGAATAAGGTGCTGGATATTCTACAAGGAATACCGCTATACAAAGCAAGAACTAAAGCTACCTGTTTTTGAAAATTCGATTCGACAACATCTTTAGGTTTATTTTCTTTCATTAATCTCATTAATGAAGTCCCACTTATTATGCTTCACAAGCATCACATTTGAAACGAAAGCAACAATATATATATAATTATATCTCATATATATAATATATAGGCATTCGTCTAAACATATTAAAGTGATCACGTCACAGAGCAGCAGAAGATAACATATGAAATATTGGATATACTAGGATTTCCGGGTTTTAAATTAAGCCTGTATAAAACACGGATTCCACGGTCGTGATGAATAGCCAATACCACACTCTTAGACCCCTACGAGAGCGGCAAGAAACCCTACCAATTCTAGAGTTAGGAGACCCAGTCTCGACTCCTCGAGAAGGTCTCCCACTGGACCCTAGAACCCGGTTACTTGTGCAACCCGCCTTGGGTCTATCCTAATGCGGAAAAGTAAATAATATACAATGGTGACATCATCCTCAATCCGGAAGTGCCCCAATAAAAGAATATTACATACAATGAGTTTTACGTGAATGAAAATGAAAAACTCTCATCTCACATAAAACCCCGGCTATTCAAACACGACGATCTAATATAACATATCACAGCAACACATAACATCACATGTCATCAACGTAAGTAAATATGCGTATTCCAATTGTCGTTGACATATAGCACCGAAACCGGCGATACACCATATATTACACTTACGGTCACAGAAAAAGAAAGTGAAAAACTACAACATTTGGAATCCACAATCTTCTTAGACATCATAAATCGAAATATCGCATACTTCGCATTTCATGCCTAACTGTATGAATTCTACATATTGTATCATATTACAGAAAAAGCTAGACGATGTTAAACATTCCGATCGAATCAACAAACACTCAAAATTTCCCAAAATGCTCAACACTTGAGTGTAGTTTAGAAGTATCCATCATATGCCACTGTGGCAATGAACCAGCCGTAGAAGGGTCAACCAACGCCTCACTTGTGGCACCGCTAAACTACCACAAACCTTAGGGTTTAGTGACGGTTTTGACGGTCACAAAATCGAGTTAAGGTTTTGTTCTTCTAGTGGGTTCACCGAATCACTTGCACAATATTTGAATGTTCTTTAACTAAGGAAAAATCCAACATATGGAAATTTTCCGGCAGGGAAAAAAGTGAGTTATTGATATCCATTCGAACTTTTTAACATTGTCTAAACAATCCAAAACAAAGCTAGAATTGTGAATACGAAACACTCCGAATTGCCTTTATAGTAAATAAACATCTCAAGCAAATTTAGAAAAAATAAACAACACCTGAAGTACCAAACCCCAGAGACTTGAACACCACCCAAAACCCAAACTCTAGCTCACCTAGAAATCCAAGCAGGCCGGATTTTTATGCCTTCTGGCCGGCCAAAATCCGAGCAGGGGGGTGGGTTTTGGTGTGTGTTCATATTGTATCTTATACAACATTCTGCAACTGTTTGAAAAAAAAAATTTGACACCAGAAATAATTCGACAGAAACTGGGGTTTTGCATCGGGTGTATCGGAGTTGTTTCGGTCTCGTAATCCTACACTTATCCGTCTAATTCTCTAGCTAGGCTCTGATACCACTGTTGGGATTCCTAGAACGGCAACAAGGTTTCGGGAGGAATCGTCTATGCCAAATTAAAAAAATTTCTGTTCTAGCTAACCCTAACCATGAATCATTAACTAGAAATCGTACGGAAAACATATGCAAACACTTTGCAACTAAAAGTGAGCAAGGAATACAACCTTTGTAGACCGGTCCTTCACTTCAAATAGCTCCATGTAGTAGTCCCCTTCGCTGCGATCGTGATCTCCGGACTCTAGAGAGGCTCCCTTGAAGAAACGAATATGCTTGCTTCGAAGACTTCGAGGTCGAAGATGATCTACGTCGAGGAGACACTAACCCAAGCTATCTCTTCGCTAATCATGAAATTAGTGAAGAAAACACCCTATACTAAATGGCAAGTAGTAAAGGATGATGAAGTAGGAAGTGGGCTCTCTTTAGATTTAGTTTTCTCACAAGAAATCATCACTTTCCATTGAAGCTAGAAAGCTTGAGAGGAAGAAGAAGATGAAGCAAGTGATGAATGAAAGAGATGAACTCAAGAGGTTATAAATGCAACCATGGTAAACAAATATCATGCCTAACCATTGTAGAGAATAAACCATGCACTATGGTTAAGGGTTGGGTTGAATAAATATCTTAAACTAGATAAAAGAGTTGACTTTGTCAAAGGTTATCCAAAAGCTTTTGTGCAAGCTTAACCATGATAAACTCACACTCTTTTGAATTAGCTTAACATAAATAAAAACCCTAGCATGGTATAAATCTCATACATCCATGTTGCATGTGTAACCTAGCATGGCACACTTATATATATCACATATATACATTTTGTGCCAAAAAGAAAACAATACATATATCACATATATGTAAAGTATATCAAATGTGAGAAAAGAAATCTTAAGTGAGCTAATACTAGTTAATGTAATGTAATATATCAAATATATAATTATACATTAAATTATTAAATCAACACTTGATTTAATAATCCGGCTATATCACATATAACCGACTAATATCACCATGTAACATCTTATCGAATCAACACTTGATTCGATAACCCGGCTATATCACATATAACCAATCGTGTCACATATCGCGATAATAGAATGCGGTATCACATACACGTATTAATCTCGATCCCGCACATATCACATATGCGCTCCTACTCCGTTTCGCTTGAGCCAGGAAACCTCTGTGTAGGATTCTAAAGACTCGTCAATACGCCGGCAGTAGGTGATGATCATATCAAACACCCACAAGCCGCAAGCGGTCTGCTAAACGTAACAGCCGCCCCGGTATTGAGTGATCAGAAAATCAACAAGCAAGCCTGCTCGTACTCCTGCGAATCCAATCAGTAACACTACTGTACAGTCCGGTCCTTTCGTCTAATATGTCGCATATCACAGCTTGGGGGTCGTGTAACGTCTGACCCCAATAGCCTGGTAAGTCATGCCGATGCTAGGTCCATAACGGTTCGAGAAACTACTGATAACACCTACCAGTAGATCTCAGCAACCCTGGCCAGGGATTTCCTGTTATGGCCAATCGAGCATAGCGCAACATCAACACCCTATACCGAGAGAGACGAAAACCCTCCTATCGCTCATTGCCTCCATGTGACTCGGGACTGTACCCAAAAGCCACCGTTTTGCACGTTCTCTTGAACGTGGTAAGGTGGAAATCAAACCACAATGGGAATCACACAAGACTCTATGACGATTTCGGGTCTACAGACTAACCTGTACCAGTGTCACCAGAGAAATGCCAACTGACTTGAGGTATAGTACCATCTAGGAGTTCTCGGCGAGTCCGTTCAGTGTACCCAGTCTCCACTGAGCACCCATATACCATCTCTGATATCAAACACCAATGGATATAGGATCATCCATCGCCCATCATATGGGTCGAGAAGCATATACGCTAGTCTACTCTGGAGTATCGATGCCCTGTCTCGATACTCCCTCGACTAGAAACAGTTATAGGATGTACTCATTGACTACACTGGCCCCACTAGTATGATCTGCATCATAGTCCTAGTAATCAAGTACATATCCTAAGGGCTTTATCAATATGTGAGAGCAAGAAAGTAAACCAATACAAGTCCACATGTTAAGATAAAGAGCAACCAGATAGCATACTATCATGTCGAGCAAGAAAGTCATCCCTATATATGTCCAAGAATCCACTACAATATACATCCCATGTACAGTAATGGCCTCTAGGGCATACATATAACTAACAAACCTCTCCGGAAAATGCCGTCCCTATATTCATTTAATAAAGAAGGGTGATTGTTAAGAATTCTTGTTTGTGTAGTTGGAAATTGTAAAGAAATCACAACCAAAAATTATTTGACCGCAATCAACTACGGTATCGGATGTAGATTGTAAGTGAGTGCGGATCATCCACAGGAACAGTGTAATAGTTCGTCTTTTGAATTAGATGAGTCGAAACTTTAAAGAAAAGAAAACAAAATAATTCATGATTTATATTTGAAGTTCAAGAATTAGAAAATATAGATCTAATAACAAGAAAAAGATAGGATCAAGAATTGGTAGTTTGATGATTTTTCCAACCAAATATCAAGAATCGAAATGAGGCTCATAGGAATCGATCGGATCTATAGATGTGATGCAATCTCAAGATGACGTATTCTCATCCTTCGATGGATTGATACTAGATCGATGATGATCGACGAGAATTAGGGATTTATAGTGAAACTAGGGTTTCATCATTTATCCCTTGTTCATTCGTCGATATCATTCACATTCTAGCCTCTAGTAAATTCAAGAAATGATCGTAGATCCCTAATTTCGAGCAATCACAATCAAGAAAGCATCGCAATGAAACTAGGTCATCGATTCTTGAACTTGCTAGGGTTTACAAAACCCGTAAGACTTAAGAATTGTTTTAAGATTTGTTACATCATCATTCTATTGATCGTCTCGACTCCTTGACGAGCGGAGTTTTACTCAAACATCACAACAAGAACTACAATTACAAATTGAGATCGAATCATGATGCAAGAATTTAAAGAAAGCAAGATTAAAGAATTTCACCTTTTATTTATATCAACAATTTCATTACATTCGCTCAAGAACTACAAGAGGAAGAACTCGATCGTCGATTTGGCTTCGCTCGGCTCCGTGGGTCGCGGATCGGCTTGGATCACTTGCTCGATTGGAGATCGGCTCCGCTCATAAAAGGTTGAAGGGCTTCTTGCTTAATTGGTACTCAAGATCTTGAATTTGGAGTGGAATTAGGGTTAGGGTTTCGCACAAGCCTTGTCACTAGACTTGTGGAAGAAGATGGAGAATTGTTGAAGAATGAGGAAGAATGAACTATTCAAGAACAACCCCAACCCTTAGATCTAGGTTCCTATTTATAGCCATCAAAACCCTAGATCTAGGATTTGAATTTTAAGTTTTCCTCCAAAAGTTTGTTGAGGAGATTTGAATTTCCCTCCAAAAGTTAGTTAGAGGAGAAGCTTCTAGATGTGATTAGTTAGGAGCTTGATTAGCTTAATCAAGATTAGGTTGCTTAATGATCTTTGCTGATCTGGCAGTAGCTTCGAGATCCTTCTGGAATTTGAAGTATCAGAAAGGAATGTGGGCCCAGAGATACAAATTGTGCACTGAAAATTTAGCGCTGACGTGGCAATACCGCCGCGGAACCGCGGTGCAAGCCGGCTCCCGCCGCGGTTCCGCGGCTCTTTGGGGGCTTCATGGCTTGGGATTTCTTTGCTTTTCTGGTACTGACTTTTGGGCCCTTTTTTGATATGTTGATTTGTGTTTTTCCTTCTATATTGCTACCAGCTTTCAGGTCTTTGAGTTAGCGTAATGTTTGATCAGCAAAATGACAATTTTGGCTTTTCTTCTGGATTTTCCTGCACAAATCTCGAAACAAGTGTTGCGCAATACAGGGATGATGCAATGCCATGAAATGCGGTCAATTTTCTTTATAGTGCCGGTTTTAGAGTCTAACACATGCAATCTGATATTTCAGGACTGTTTTGCTAATATGTGAAATATGAATGCCGAACACTTCTAGATGAGTGCAAATGATAGGGAAATTGCCGTGTTAAAAATGCAGTATTTTCGACTGATCAAATTCCCCCAAACTTATTTTCGATCGTCTCGAGCGAACTGTTTTATTAAAAAGAGAAGGAGAAAATAAAGAAAAAGAAAAACTAACTAGCACACTTTCGTAGGCAACACGATTGCACTGAGCATTTGCAACAAGCCTTTAAACCTCTAGGTGTCCCTAGTAGGAGGAGTGTTGTCTCCTGAGGGTTTTCAGCGGATTGCACCCACAAAATCCAATAATAAAAGAAAGATCATGAATATTACATTTAAAGAAAAGAATTGTAAAAGAAAAGCCTTGAAAATTAGGGTTTCCAACTAAGCTAGCTTTTCGGTTGTCATGAGCCCTATCTTAATAGTCATGAAAAGATGTCAGAAATCACGTCCTTTCTCAATAAAACATCGTCTTATTCTTCATTTCTATCTGTCTTCCAAATATCGATCATATCACCCTGTGTGTGTGTAAAGGACATCCCTACACCCGGAGAATTCAATTCAAGCTATCATACTCTTGCCCATCAGCCTCAGTACTTTTTAATTAATGAATATTTAGATGAGATTGCTCACACACTTTCATGCGACCGTTAATACTTCTTGAGGTACTAACCGACCGATTACTCCTGTGCTTGCTTATTTGGTGTATTTTCTTCGTCTTGCACCACCTTAGGCATATCAGTGACTCCCAGACCAGTTGGCCTTAGGGCACTAGGTGAAGAAGCACCCTCGCTATATATTTTTTATTGCCCTTGGTGATAACAAAACCAGTGTCCATTTTTCTCACCACTTTATATATTTTTTTATTCACTTTTTTTTTATTTCCTTCATACATCGGCTTTAAGACAAGAGCATTTCAAGGTATCCTCTACTATCCCAGGCTTCAAGACGTGTGTAAGTGCGAATAGCAGGGTAGCAACGTTCAAAATGTTTGGCTTCCAGAATAGAAACTATTTTTTAGACTTATTTTTATTCTCAGATTAGTGACGTCTTTCATATTACTAACCCTTGGGACAACGGCTCATAACTACTTATTACTAGTTCATATAAGAAAACTTCTAATTTTCTTGGTTTTCTTAAATTTTTCTAATCTCATGGATGTAATTTTTCACTATCTAATCTTTTATTATCTTATTTATGTACAAAAATATTTTTTTATTTCTGAAATTTTTTAAATTTTTATAGGTTTTCAAAAATGTTTTGTGCTTATGCAATGTATGATGCAAATGATGCGAAAATAAACACAAACCTCCCCCAAACTTGTTTTCAACAGTGTCCTCACTGTTGCCATCTGCTAAATCTCGATAAACCTATAAACTTGGGAGGAATTTATTAGTGGGGGAAAAATATTTAAGTGAAGATCCTCCCCCAAACTTATTTTTTGCTCAAATTTTTGTATAAAAATTTTCTTTTCAAGAGCCAGAAGACATGCCCCCCAAACTTGAGTTATGCAATGTTAATCTTTTAAAATCATAAGTGGGGGTCAAAAATCATTGGTCGATGCCAAGCTTTGCAAAGACCGAATGTCAACACCAACCATTCGAAAATTTTATCAATGCAGTGCTCTGGTTGGTGGAAGAAGAAGTGGGGAAAGGTTAAGTGGTGGAATAGAATGTGTGTGCGTCTCGTTTTGGAGAGACGATGCAGTGTATGCGATGGATTACTAGCATTCTTTTTATAATTCAGAAGAAGGGGTGGAGGTTCAATTTCATTGATTGGGAGATGATTCATCTCAACACCCGTGTCATTTAAAAATGCGAGTTCATCAGCGAAGATCTCCTCAAAAGTTCCATTAATACCCCGATCAATAATGTCATCACAAATCGCGGGGTGATCTTCAGACTCTAAAAATGGTTCATAATCAGTGTTAATTGTTGACCCGGACAACTCGGTGGAAGTGTCCGTATGTGTATGATACATAGTTGAGTCAAACAATAACGTATGAAAAGAGTCTAGATCAATATCAGGAGGATCATCAAATTCGCTGCTGTCGACATCCATTAAGTCGACAGAACAGACCTGAGCAGTAGGTTCGGAGGGTACACTTCCCAACTTGTAAATGTTCAGCTCTATTGACCTATTCCCGAAGGACAGGGTCATAGAACCGTTACGACGGTTGATAATAGCATTGGAAGTGGCCAAAAAGGGGCGACCTAAAATCACCGGAATTTGATTACGTGAGTTCGCTACAGGCTGTGTATCAATTACAATAAAGTCCACAGGGAATATGAATTCCCCGATTTTTATTAACACATCCTCCAGTTCACCCCTAGGTTTGGTGATTGATCGGTCAGCCATCTTGAGAGTGCAATGGGCTGGTTTTAACTCTCCGATCCCTAGTTGCTCATAGACTGAGTAAGGAAGCAAGTTAACACTAGCGCCAAGGTCTGGTAGAGCACGGTTAATGTGTTTTCCCCCAATATAAATGGAAATAGTAGGATATCCAGGATCCTTACGTTTCCTCGGTAATTGTTGGGGGAAGGCCGTGTCTACAGTCTTTGCCATGAATATCTTCTTGGGCACTTGAGTCTTCCTCTTCCTAGTGCACAAGTTCTTAAGAGTTTTCGCATAGGACGGAACTTGTTGGATAGCATCTAAGAGAGGGATGTTGATGTTAACTTGCTTAAAAATGTCCATAATCTTCTCCATATGTGGACTCGGTGTGTTAGCCCTTAACCGATTAGGATAAGGTGCTTTAGCAATAAGCGCTGGATCCATCATAGGAGAAGGAAGTGTGTGTGGCCCCGATCCCAGAATAGAAGTGGGGATCGTCTGTGGAGGAGTAAAAGAGGTGGGATGAAGTGGCGAGCCTTTTGGGAAATGAAGAATAGGCACGGAAGAAGGTGGTGGGGTAGAAGAACTGGGGTCAAAATTAGAAGGGTGTGTGTGAGGAAAGGTCTCAGCCGGGGTGTTATTGATTGATTTATCGGTGTCATCAAACTCTTCCCCAACGTGAGTGTCAAGCACTCTTCCAGATCTCAACGTGATTGCATCCACATGATGTGAATAGCCAGGATTGGGTAAAGGTTGAGCTGGAAGTTTCCCTTTCTCTCTTGTACGCATTTCGGCTTTTAGTTGTGCAACTTGTTCTTCCATCGATTTGATGTTCTCATTTTGAGAAATAATGATCTTCATCACATTCTCGACGGAAGATTGCAAACTTGTCGTCCCTTGGATGGATTGTTTCATGAAAGTATCCAAGGTTTGTGCTAGTGCAGAGGTATAATCTGTACCGGTTAATTGCAAAGAGTTTTCATGTGGTGCAAAAGTGTTGGCCGGATTTTGGAAGTTTTGTGATTGGAAGGGGTGCTGACTCAATTGAAGTTTTGGGTGCTGTTGTGGTGGAGGGACCCTTTGGAAATTGTTTTGGGTTGGAACCGTGTTTTGACACTGTGATTGGTTCCAAGCAAAATTTGGGTGATTCCTCCAACCCTGATTATATGTGGAAGAATAAGGATCGTTTCTAGGTCTTTGAAATGCGGCATTGGTATGCTCATGACCTTGAAACGGAGAATTTAGTGGACACTCTTCCTTCAAATGAGAAGGATCAGAACAGCATCCACATACAGTTTTGGAGAGTGACATTTGATTTAGGGTGGCGGCTAAAAATTTGTTTTCCATAGTCTCGAGTTTCTTGTGTATAGCTGAAATGTCAGCTCTAATTCCTATGGAAACATCATTGCCATCCCTAGACGATTGACTCACACCCTCCCACTGTAAAGATCTTTCAGTGAAATCTTCTAGAAAGTTCCAGGCTTCCCCATCATCTTTTGTCATAAAGTTGCCTTGACACATGGATTCAAGGGTCTGTCTTGTGTTAGGATTAATGCCCTCATAAATGATTCTGCACAGTTCCCATCTCGGGATTCCGTGATGAGGACATTGAACTAACAGATCCTTAAAGCGTTCAAGACATTGTGAAAATGTTTCATTTGGAAGCTGGGTGAATTGATATATTTCGCTACGGACTCGAGTTGTCTTTTGATGTGGGTAGAATTTCTTAAGGAATGCTTTGACGAATTCTTCCCAATTTGAAATGGAATGTGCGGTAGTGTTATATAGCCACTTCTCGGCTAAATCGCACAAGGTAAATGGGAGAAGACGAAGACGTAAAGCATCCACAGAAAGCTGTGAGGTACCCATCATTGCGCATACATTTTCAAATTTGGTGATAAATGCGTATGCGTCCTCAGACTCGAGACCATGAAATTTTGGTAGAAGGTTGATGTATTAGGGTTTTATTTGAAAATTTTCCCCGTTGGCTGGTGGAATGGAAAGACAGGTGGAAAAGGGACCTCGTGTAGGATAGCACCACTCTTGGAGAGAGATGCGAGGTGGATTCTGCGCACCAACGGACGGCGGCAGATTAGTGGAAAAGAAGTTCGATGGAGGTGGATCCATCGACGTGGGTGTGGTGGTGGGCATACATATAACTAACAAACCTCTCCGGAAAATGCCGTCCCTATATTCATTTAATGAAGAAGGGTGATTGTTAAGAATTCTTGTTTGTGTAGTTGGAAATTGTAAAGAAATCACAACCAAAAATTATTTGACCGCAATCAACTACGGTGTCGGATGTAGATTGTAAGTGAGTGCGGATCGTCCACAGGGACAGTGTAATAGTTCGTCTTTTGAATTAGATGAGTCGAAACTTTAAAGAAAAGAAAAGAAAACAATTCATGATTTATATTTGAAGTTCAAGAATTAGAAAATATAGATCTAATAACAAGAAAAAGATAGGATCAAGAATTGGTAGTTTGATGATTTTTCCAACCAAATATCAAGAATTGAAATGAGGCTCGTAGGAATCGATCGGATCTATAGATGTGATGCAATCTCAAGATGACGTATTCTCATCTTTCGATGGATTGATACTAGATCGATGATGATCGACGAGAATTAGGGATTTCTAGTGAAACTAGGGTTTCATTATTTATCCCTTGTTCATTCGTCGATATCATTCACATTCTAGCCTTTAGTAAATTCAAGAAACGATCGTAGATCCCTAATTTCGAGCGATCACAATCAAGAAAGCATCGCAACGAAACTAGGTCATTGATTCTTGAACTTGCTAGGGTTTACAAAACCCGTAGAACTTAAGAATTGTTTTAAGATTTATTACATCATCATTCTATTGATCGTCTCGACTCCTTGACGAGCGGAGTTTTACTCAAACATCACAATAAAAACTACAATTACAAATTGAGATCGAATCATGGTGCAAGAATTTAAAGAAAGCAAGATTAAAGAATTTCACCTTTTATTTATATCAACAATTTCATTACATTCGCTCAAGAACTACAAGAGAAAGAACTCGATCGTCGATTTGGCTTCGCTCGGCTCCGTGAGTCGCGGATCGGCTTGGATCACTTGCTCGATTGGAGATCGGCTCCACTCATAAAAGGTTGAAGGGCTTCTTGCTTAATTGGTACTCAAGATCTTGAATTTGGAGTGGAATTAGGGTTAGGGTTTCGCACAAGCCTTGTCACTAGACTTGTGGAAGAAGATGGAGAATTGTTGAAGAATGAGGAAGAATGAACTATTCAAGAACAACCCCAACCCTTAGATCTAGGTTCCTATTTATAGCCATCAAAACCCTAGATCTAGGATTTGAATTTTAAGTTTTCCTCCAAAAGTTTGTTGAGGAGATTTGAATTTCCCTCCAAAAGTTAGTTAGAGGAGAAGCTTCTAGATGTGATTAGTTAGGAGCTTGATTAGCTTAATCAAGATTATGTTGCTTAATGATCTTTGCTGATCTGGCAGTAGTTTCGAGATCCTTCTGGAATTTGAAGTATCAGAAAGGAATGTGGGCCCAGAGATACAAATTGTGCACTGAAAATTTAGACTGACGTGGCAATACCGCCGTGGAACCGCGGCGCAAGCACGCTCCTGCCGCGGTTCCGCAGCGCTTTGGGGGCTTCATGGCTTGGGATTTCTTGGCTTTTCTGGTACTGACTTTTGGGCCCTTTTTTGATATGTTGATTTGTGTTTTTCCTTCTATATTGTTACCAGCTTTCAGGTCTTTGAGTTGGCGTAATGTTTGATCAGCAAAATGACAATTTTGGCTTTTCTTCTGGATTTTCCTGCACAAATCTCGAAACAAGTGTTGCGCAATACAGGGATGATGCAATGCCATGAAATGCGGTCAATTTCCTTTATAGTGCCGGTTTTAGAGTTTAACACATGCAATCTGATATTTCAGGACTATTTTGCTAATATGTGAAATATGAATGCCGAACACTTCTAGATGAGTGCAAATGATAGGGAAATTGCCGTGTTAAAAATGCAGTATTTTCGACTGATCAAAGGGGACCCCGTTTGTCTGGAATTAAAAGTGCCAAAATGCACTAGACGAAATCAAGCAATACCTGCAAAATCCGCCGGTATTGACCGCTCCGGTTAAGGGAAAACCTCTTATCCTATATACGACAGCCCTTGAGGGTTCTCTAGGCGCTCTATAGGCATAGGAGAATGATTAGGGAAAGGAGAGCTCCGTACTATTTGAGTCGAGTTCTTCTGGGGGCAAAAAACAACTACTCCTTCATCGAAAAGCATTGTCTGGCACTGATCTTTGCGATAACTAAGCTCAGACATTACGCCTTGGCACATGAGGTCCATCTCATATCCAAAGTGGATCCTCTCAAATATCTATTGTCAAGGGCCATATTAACGGGAAGGCTTGCCAAATAGGCCCTCCTCCTGATGGAGTTCTCGATAACGTATCGACCCCTCAAAGCAGTGAAAGGCCAGGCTATTGCCGACTTTCTTGCCGAGCATCTGATACCAGCCGACTCCCCCTTAAATTGCGAGTTGCCGGATGAACATGCATTCGACACAATCGAAGAAGAGAAAGAAGAAAATGATTCCCAATGGGAACTCTACTTCGATGGAGCGTCTTCCATGAAGAGGTGAAAGCAAAACACCCCCGTAATCAAAGCCGCGGTGGGCCTTATCTTCGTGACTCCGCAAGGAGGGATATTGCGTTACGACCTCTCCTTAACGAAGTCAAGGACTAATAACGAAGCTGAATATGAACCTTTGATAGCAGGTCTTGAGATTGCTGTCGACATGGGAATCAAAGACCTACTCATATATGGAGACTCCTAGTTGATCGTTAGCTAAGTAAATAGCGACTATCAGACGTGCAAGCCAGAGCTGATAAAGTACTGTGAAAGAGTTTAGCAACTGCTGATATAAATCCCCTCCTATATCCTGGAGAGTATACCGCGTGCAGAAAACAGCAAGGCAGATGCATTGGCTAAATTGGCTAAGGAATTGGCCGACGAAGACCTCGACAATGTAAGGATCATTGTGCAAAGCCGCAGGGTTCTCGCGCCATGAGAAATATCTTCGAAAGACTTAACAGAGCTATCCGAAGGAAAAGTAACGACCGAACAAGTAACCCTTCAAATAAGGGACAAAGAAAAGGTCAACGATTAGAAGGAAGTCTTCATTGACTACTTCAAATCCCAACGAACGCCCAAAAATGCGTCGTCTGGACATCAGCTCATGAAACGAGCTCTGTCATCCGCCTTCGTCAATGACACTCTATATAAGAGATCGTTTGACTATCGGTGGCTAAGATGCCTGGGGCTAAAAGAAGCGAAGAGAGTCGTCCAGGAAACTCACGACGGACTTTGCGGTTCTCATCAATTCGGGCCAAAGATGAAGCTGAAGATCAAAAGAATGGATTACTATTGGCCCACAATGATTTAGGACTACCTCGAATATGCGAAGTAGTGTCACTCGTGCCAAATTCACGGGGACTTCATCCACCAACATCCAAATCCGCAACACCCAACAATGGCTAGCTGTCCATTCGAAATATGGGGAACCGATATAATTGGCCCTATTGAACCAGCATCATCCAAAGAATATCGATTCATACTGGAAACAACTAACTACTTTTCTAAGTGGGCAGAAGTAGTACCGCTAAGGGAGGTGAAGATAGAGAATATCCTCCATTTATTCAGGACACATGTCATCTATCGATTCGGCACTCTGCAACGAATTATCTCGGATAATGGGCCAGCTTATAGAAGCCATAAAACCAGCCGCTTCGCACAACAACATAAGATAGTTTGGAGATACTCTTCAGTCTATAATCCTCGTGCCAACGGTTTAGCTGAAGCTTTCAACAAGGCCTTGACAAAGATTATAAAGAAAACAGTGTCCAGAAACAAAAGAGACCGGCACGAAAGGCTGCATGAAGGTCTCTGGGCGTACCGAACAACGTTCAAAATGGCCACAAATACAACACCATACACGTTGGTATTCGGCAAGGAAGTAGTGCTTCCCCTGAAAATAGAACTCCCTTCTCTACGAGTAGTGGTTCAATACGAGCTAACAGATGAAGAAAATGCTCATCTTCGGCTTGAGGAGCTCGATGCTCTCGACGAAACTCGCCTTATAGCACAGCAAAATCTGGAGGCTTATAAGGCAAGGATGACGAGGTCATACGAAAAACTAACCAGGCTGAGAACATTCCGCAAAGGCGAGCTCGTGCTAGTCGTCAAAAGACCCAGGATCCCCAATCGTGCAAAACGGGGGAAATTCGAGCCGAACTATGAAGGACCGTACATCATAGACAAAGTCTACCAAGGTGGAGCTTACTTACTCATGGATATGCATAGCGAAAGATCATTCCGGCCAATAAATGGCCGATTCCTCAAAAAATACTACGCTTGACCAGTCAAGACTTAGGTCAATGATAGATGACGACGCTCGTGTCCGCTCACTATCTTCCTGTTTCAGAACTCTGAGAGCAGAATGTAAAGAAACTCCGTCGTCTCAAACATGGCGATGAAAGACCGAAAAGTCCTTAAACTAGAAATTCGCCTCAAGCATGGCGACAACAGACCGAGATGTCCTTAAACTAACAACGGACTGAGATGTCCCTAAACTAGAACCTTGCCTCAAACATGGCGATAACATACCGAGATGTCCCTAAACTAGAACTTCGCCTCAAACATGGCGATATCGGACCGAGATGTCCTTAAACTAACTATCCGCCTCAAACATGGCGATACAAGACCGAAAAGTCCTTAAACTAGAAATTTGCCTCAAACATAGCGATAACGGACCGAGATGTCCCTAAACTAAAAACGGACCGAGATGTTCCTAAACTAGAACCTTGCCTCAAATATGTTGATAACAGACCGAGATGTCCCTAAACTAGAACTCCGCCTCAAACATGGCGATATCGGACCGAGATGTCCTTAAACTAACTATTCGCCTCAAACATAGTGATACTGGACCGAAAAGTCCCTAAACTAAAATGTCGCCTCAGACATGGCAATAATGGACCGGAACGTCTCTAAACTAGCGCATCGCTTCAAATACGGCGATATTGTCTCTTGAGATCTATATTGCAATCAAACCCTTAATGGCAAAGATTGCAACTCAAGTCCCACTGGCTACACAGCTACTCCATCAATGAAACCATTCCTAAGCCCCACCGACAAATTGATGGGCACCTAAGGCGAAACTACTCTCGGGTGTTCCATCGTTAAAAAAAAGGTATGTCCACAAGCGAAACGGGCACGGATGAAAACCCGAAAGGGCGCCGTGAGTAAAAACAGCAGGACTACTGACGAGCTTGTGAAAACCCGGAAGGGCACAATCTCGTTAAAAAAACACTTATGAGATCCTCACGGCTCGTAAGGAGAATTCCCCCTATGAGACCCACACGGCTCATAGGATTCAGACGCCTTAAGCAACAGGGTTCTGAACATGTTCTTAAGCCGTCATATCCCCCAAATTGCCCTACAGGCGGTCCATATTGACCCTTGTATATAATCCACAGGTACGAATAAATATTCCCTTACCAAGTTCTACCAATGGCGAGAAATGTCCCCATATGGCGAACGACACTTGTAAGTCCTCTCAACTTATGAGGAGAAAACACTCTTGGAAGATCCTTACGATTTACAAGAGAGAACATCACTTAGGAATCCCTACGATTCCTAAGGAGAAAATTGTTAGTTATAGGTATGCCCTAGAGGCCATTATTATACATGTGATGTATATTATAGTGGATGCTTGGACATATATAGGGAGGAATTTCTTGCTCAACATGATAGTATGTTATCTGGTTACTCTTTATCTTAACATGTACACTTATTGTCTCTCTGTTACATGTTGATAAAACCCTTAGGATGGGTACTTGACTACCAGGATTATGATGTAGATCATACTAGTGGGGCAAGAGTAGTCGGTAAGTACATCTTTCAAATGTTCCTAGTCGTGGGAGTATCGAGACGGGGTATCGATATTCTAGAGTAGACTAGCGTATACGCTTCTCGACCCGTATGATGGGCGATGGATGATCCCATATACATTGGTGTTTGACATTAGAGATGGTATACGGGTGCTCAGTAGAGACTTGGTACACTGAACAGACTCGCTGAGAACTCCTAGATGGTATTATACCTATGGTCCGATAGCAGTTCTCCGGTGACACTGGTACAGGTTAGTCTGTCGACCTGAGATCGTCATAGAGTCTTGTGTGATTCCTACTGTGCTTTGATTTCCACCTTACCACGTTCAAAAGATCATACAAAACAGTGGTTTTTGGGTACAGTCCCAAGTCATATGGAGGAAATGAGCAATAGGAGGGGATTTCGTCTCTCCCGGTATTGGGGTTTGATGTTGCGCTATGCTTGATTGGCCATAACAGGAAATCCCAGGCCAGGGTTGCTGAGATCTATTGGTAAGTGTTATTAGTAGTTTATCGAATCGTTATGGACCTCATATCGGCATGAATTATCAAGCTATTGGGGTCTGACGTTTACCACCCCCAGGCTGAGATATGCGACATATCAGACGAATACACCGGACTGTACGGTAATGTTACTGTTTCCTGATTTAAAATCAGGAAAGCTTCTGGGAAAAGCTTCAGAGGAGAGTCACGTGCTTACACGTGACTAGCGGTCACGTGTTGGCACGTGACACCTTAAAAGCATCATCAAGTCGAGTTCAGTCTCCTGACTACGCTGAAGAAAATGGGCTTCAGAAAGAGTCACGTGCTCCCACGTGACCAGGGTCACGTGGCGACACGTGACATTTAAATACAAGCGTCGAAGACACACAAGTTCTCTGATCAGGTCAAGAAAAGGGCTTCAGAAGAGGTCACGTGCTTCCACGTGACCAGGGTCACGTGTTGGCACGTGACGTTCAAGACAGTAGACTCGTTCTCCAGACGAACCAAGGAAAGAGAGTTCAAACAAGGGTCACGTGCTCACACGTGACCAAGAGTCACGTGGTGGCACGTGACGCTTAAGCAACAATCAGAAGAGAGGAAAAGGCTCATTCCAAAGGGGGTCACGTGCTCACACGTGACCATGGATCACGTGGTCACACGTGACCGGCTTTCAAAGCCCTTTTTGTCAACAGAATTAAATTCTGAGAGAAATGCAAATCTTTCCAAAGGAACGCAACTATATGCATCCAATCAAATTAAAGATTCAGAGATGATTAAATATCATCTATTTATGGAAAATCTCGGGTTTGGAAAGATTTCCCCCTTAAATCTAACCAAAATAAAAAAGGAGAATCTCTGGATTTGAAATCCAACGGTGAATAAAACTCACCCAATAATCCAAAGGTCCAGAACGAATGAAGGATGCAAATCAAATCTCTCAATGAAGATTCGTCACAAAACTAACTGATTCAGTTGCTTCTCCTATAAATAGGAGCCAAGAGACAAAAAGGGGGGACATACACGCGCAGAGAAAGAAAAAAGGAGAAAAGCTTTGATACTTGGAAAAGACTTGGATCTTCTGCAAAAACCCTAGGTAAGAAAGGGAAGGCTTTCGGAAAGAAAGAGAATTTAATTCTCAGCAGAGTTTAACTCTAATATATAAAACAGAAGAACACATCTCTTCTCTCTTTGATAGAGGATCTGCAAAGTGCACATCTCCCCTTAAGGTTGAGAATTTAATTCTCAATGGGTCGAGATCCTGCCATGCAGATCCAAAATATAGAGAAGGAATGCAAGCATGAGAATTTAATTCTCGCAGAACTGTAGGAATTCAATTCCTTTAAAATAAAATTAGGGCTCGACCCTATAACATGGGAATTTAATTCCTTCAAAATAAAAGAAGCAGGGTTTAACCCTAATTAAGAACATAGTTCTGTTGAAACAGCAGGAATTTAATTTCCTTAATCATATTTCTTTAAAACGGGAAGTTTAGTTCCTTAAGGGCCTTCATTAGGGTTTAACCCTATTCAGTTCTTCACATATATGAGGAATTTAATTCCTACAGAAAATTCAGAGTTCAACTCTATTTCAGAATATAAATCTTCAAAAAGGAAGCAGGAATTTAATTCCTTTGAAAATCAAAGCCAGAGGAATTTAATTCCTGAAAAGAAAGATCAACGGATTCTCTAAACAACAACATACATGGAGGTAGGGTCACGTGCCATCACGTGACCCTCTCAAAAGAGCTACAGAAGTCCCTTTGAGGCAGCACCCCACGTGACCCACGTGACCCTCAGCAGAAGCCTTAACACAAAGGCATTTGAATGCCCATCACGTGACGGCACGTGATGCTATGAAGGAAATGATAATTTCAGCGGAACAAATGAAGGGAGGGCGCCCTCACGTGCTGCCACGTGACCCTTCTTGCCTTAGTGTTTAACACTAAAATTAAAACTCTCAAGCCCAATGTTAAAACACTATCGGGCCTTAGCATTCAATGCTGATTAAAAAGCCTTATTGGCAGGGTTCAACACTGATCTGTTTTTAGTGTTTAACACTAATTTGAAAGAGCCTTATTGCTGGTGTTTAACACCAATTATCTCTTAGTGTTGAACACTAACCCATCAACCTTATTCCCAGTGTTCAACACTGATTGCTCTGAAGTGTTTAACACTAGGCCTTGGCCCAATTGGCTAAAGGGATAGAGGCAAGCATTCTCCCTCAATGGACCAACAAAGAGTCAATATTCCAGACCTGACTGGACTTAGCCCAAGCTGGCCATAAGTCCTCAATTTGTGATTAACTGGGCCGATAGGCTCATAACATAATTGATCAGTCTTGACCCAAATTGGGCCAAAGACTATTTAATCCACCCCGGTTCTAGGGTACATCTCTTCACTCCTTTGATACTTGGCATTGTAATCCCTCAATGTCTTTAAAGAGGTGACGGGTCCCGAAGACCATTCATGATATGGACTGTGGGGTCCTTAAACCCACGCATAATACAAAATTCCTGGTTACGTGGAACGTGGATAACGTCACTCTTTGACCCCGCGGAAAACGTCCAGAGCGGATCCTGGTCCTCGCAGAGCACGGCAGTGAACCCGTGTGAAGCATCCAGAGCGGAGCCTGGTCCTCGCCTAGCACGGCAGTGAACCCGTGTGAAGCATCCAGAGCACATACCGGACTGTGGAGTCCTTAAACCCATGGACTATGACGTCCTTAACCTTGACCGAGATGTCTTAAAACTACCAACGGACCGCAACGTCCTTAAACTACCCACGGACCGCAACGTCCTTAAACTACCCACGGACCGCAACGTCCTTAAACTACCCACGGACCGCAATGTCCTTAAACTACCCACGGACCGCGATGTTCTTAAACTACCCATGGACCGCAATGTCCTTAAAACTACCCGTGGACCGCGATGTCCTTAAACTAGAACAATAGAGCCCCTATATGCTCTTTTATCGGATCTAAACGGTCCCGTTTAAGTTGACCTTAGCCTCAAAGATGGCTAACGCGTCCTTAAACCTTCAAGCAGACTGGACTATGAATCCCCCTAATTAACTCTGGCTTGAGGGTACATCTCTGAACTCCTCTGACATCCGTCGTTGTAATCCTTCAACGTCGTCAGAGAGGTGACGGGTCCCGATGGCCACATATACGATGGACCACTACGTCCTGAAGCCGGAACAATGGAGTCCAAACACTCCTTTGTCGGATCTAAACGATCCCGTTAAGTTGATCTTAGTCTCAAACTAGACTGACGTATCCTTAACAAATGTTTGAGTTGATCTTAGCCTCAAGCGTGGCTAACGTGTCCTCAAACCAAACCCCCAAACCCAAATTTAAGATAATGCGGATTTGGACTAGTCCATGCCCTACGGGCGACGACATAACTCAGTCTCCGTAAACGATCCACGGGCAATGAAACATAAAACAAGAACACATGACACGAAGTGACCATCTGGAGAAGGAGAAAGTTGTTACCGCAAAGCGGTAGCGTAATTAACTGCAGGGGCTTGCGCCTGCAGGGAAGAGCGTCCCCACAATCAAAAACCCCTCAAACGAGGGGGAATCTGACGAAGTCTGCTACATCGGACGCATCCGTCTAGACCTTCGATACATGGTGCCATGGATCAAATTGGCATCTTCGGAGAGGTGGACGGATAGCACCAATTAGCATCTGCCCCGAATTTCAGGCGAGACGCCCCGACGTCCCGCGTGTCCGTTCGGAGGGGAACAGATTCTGGCACGCCCGGTGGGACCTTTTCCTCTTTCCACTCCACACTTCGTGTGTCGTGATTCGCGAACCAATCGCGGTTCGCTAACAGTTGCCCTTGGGTTTCAAGATACTAAGAATTGGCGCCTTGCCTATTGCAGAAAACGAAGGATCGATGGCTGCTACTTCCGCGAAATCCTCCAACTGCTCAAACTGCAATTGCGACCAACGCTTTACCTCGCCAGGAGGTATAGCCTATGGACCCCAAGCTGCTTCGTTGTTCACAATGCCGGCAGACCTGGTGACTCAGGCCACTACCGGATTGTTCTTTGGGACTATGCTCCCCTCATCAAGCTTCGTGGCGCCAGTGCTGACAAAGGAAACTCTCAGGAAGTCGGTCTTTGATCGTCTTGCCCCTGCCGCGGTTCCTCTTAACGAGTCGCCCAACGTTAACGCCTCGGTTTTCTCTAGATTGGGCCAGAAATCTTGCGAACTTATCATGAGGCCTACAATCCTAGGGAAGATTGCTCCTAAGAAGGAGGCCGCTCCTGCCTCCGAAATCGCCAAGGCGGTTTCCCCAGTCAAGAAATCGATCTTCACGAGATTAACAGCTTCGACTCCCGCTCCCGCTGTACAAAGGACATCGGTCTTTGACAGGCTAACACCAACAATGACCCCCCACCTACACAGGGGGCAAGATGAAACCATTCTTATATCTGACTCTACGCCGTCTGCCCGACGCGCTCGACGTCGTCATTGGCGCCGAATAAGGAAGGCTGGGGGCAACTCCCCCTCTGGATTGACTCCACCAGCCCCGGCGGTAGAAGTTAATGCTGCTGTTCCAACTGGAAACAGCTTTGAAATGCTAAATAAGGTGCGAAGGAATTCCCCTACCGCAGTGCTGAAGAGGTCTCCTCCCCCATCAGAAAAGGTTGTGGAAATAGAATCAGAACAGCCCCGATCTCCTCAACGGCTGTCTTCCAAAATCTATAAGGTTTGGCGGCAAGCCCGAGACTCGATCATCGATCCAAACTTCTCTCGCCAGCACAAGAAGCCGAAAACCCAACCGAAAGCTGGTCACCAGGCGAAAACCCAAAAGGCTGTTTGGATGCCCGCCTCGACGGCCCCCTCAACCTCCATGGCTCATAAAAAGAGGGAGCCCAAGAAGATCCCTCGACGTGCAACGACGGCTAAAAGCAACAAGCCCGGACACCCTAAGTCTGGGGGCATGATGGTCCACACCGTATACATGGCCTCTGGAAAGGAGGAGAGCCGCACTTCTACAGGCCACCGACCGCTAACCCGATCCGTAACGAAATCCCAGGAGCAGCAACAAAAGCTCCAAGAAATGATGAATGCTATGGCCGCGCTCACCGGGCCGAAGGAAAACCCAGAAGCGTCCTCAGACGCACGCCGGGAGGAAGAAACCGACGCTGAATTCCTTCGCCGGACACTGGAGAAAAGGGACAAAGAGGCTGCTGAACAAGCGGCCAACATACAACGGATGGGCCTTCTCTTTCAAGATGTGATAGGAATGATGATCCAGCAGGACTTACCCGCCGAAGATCCTCCGATTGTTCTTGAAGACGACCGAGGAGAGACGTCAAATCCACCACCAGCCCTCTCAACAGCCAAGGAAGAGACGATCTCTAAGGCAGACTTGGCTGACTACATAGCCCAGCAAATCCGAGTTCATCACGCGACTGAGGCAACTGGTCAAATCGTGAAAACCGGGCGGCCGTATCCGAGTTGGTACGACCAAATTAAATACCCGCAAGGCTATACGATACCAAAATTCCACGTGTATAAGGGGACCGGCAATCCCCATCAACATGTCGCCCAGTTCCGGGCCCTCTGCGGTAACACCGGCGGCGACGATAAGCTGTTACTCCGTCAGTTCGTTGGCAGCTTATCAGAAACAGCATTCGAATGGTATTCAGAACTTCCGAACGATTCCATCAAAACGTTCGCTGAAATGGAGTTGTTGTTCACTCAGCGGTTCGCAAGTGCCAGCGAGCGCACTCCAATTACTGCTTTGATTAACGCCAGGGTAAAGCCAGGCGAAACCTGGGTCCAGTACGCTATACGCTGGCGGAATTTGTGGTCGAGATGCGAGCAACGCATTGAGGAAGCACCCGCAGTGGGTATGTTCGTGGGAACCCTAGACCCCCACGCAACTATCTCCCAGTTTATGATGTTCTTTAAGCCAACCACATTCCAGGCTTTAATCGACAAGTTGGCTCAGATGGACCAGATGGTTCATAGGCCACCTCCCCCGAAGTTGGAACCTCGGAATGATAAGGGTAAAGGAAGAGCCACCTTTGTCGCGAATGCCCAACAGCAACCTGACGCCCCGAAATCGGCAGATCAATTGGAAGAAAGACGTCGATATTATAATGAAAAGATGAAGCGTCCCTACTCGTTCCCACGAGACAAGACGAGACGGTTATTTGAGCTGGCAATACGCAACAGACTTATTAACCTCCCGAATCCAAGGCGACCGCCGCAACCCACCGAGGTGAATAACCCCAACTATTGCCCTTACCATCAGACGGTAAGCCATCCGATTGAAGATTGCTTCGTCTTCAAAGGATGGATCGAAGATCAATACCTCCAGGGGAAGTTTGTACTGTCCGAAAAGTGGAAGGTGAACCCGCCACAACCACATACTCCTAAAAAGGCAGACACACCGGGGGCAACCTGCTCCTTTATCGAAGAAGTTCCATGGGAAGTCGTGCTATCAACGAAGACCAAAAGGATGCTGAGAGACCTTCATGCGTGTCCTGTAATCGAATGGAAGGACCCTCTTGAACCTCGAATTATCGAAGGAGCAGTGAAGCCCCGCGCAACTACGAAGACTGCTGATAAGGGCCCAAATACTCACACCCAGCCGTCAAAAGCTTCGAAGAAAAAGAAGAAGAAATCCAAGAATCCCGCGAAGCTTGGAGACGAGCGCACGAACTTGCAGAAGCAAATCGACGCGCTGGAAGAATATAATCAGAAGGCGCGAATTCCTGTCACACTGCAAGAGTTCCTCAGCCACATCTTTCAAGAGGACGATGATGGAGAGAACTCGTCGGATGAATCCGAGGGATATGCGGCAAGTTGCAACATGATCTCCCACTCGTTTACCGATGATGAGAAAACTCCTAGCACTAAGAAGCTGAAGGCGGAGCCCGAACCAGAGTGTGCGAGGCTGACAACTGATATGATCAATGCCTTCCTAGACGAGATTCGTCTAAAAAGTAAAGCAGATCAGGAGCGTGAGATGGCAGCATCAGGAGGAACCAAATGCGGGCGACCGAATGAAGGAGTTGAACTACCCCTGCCAGAGCGAAAGGCATTCGAGATGGATAAGAAGATATTCAAGACGAGGAAAAGGTTCGCCAAAGCCATTTCAATAGGAATGAGGCTACCACCCTCGGAAGGAAACACACACAATGGGGCGGAGAAGCACCCCGATTACTGCGCATATCATCGGAAAATCTCACACCCCACAGAGGAGTGCGACGCCTTTAAGATATGGTGGCAAGGGTATGTTGCTCGTCGGCAACATTTCAAACGCATGAAATGCAAAAGCCGTCGGGAGCAAAGAAGCGCTGTTAACGGACCCAACAGAATTACTGGCAACTGCTATATGGCTCATACCGAGGGATCGCAAGTCCTCACCTTTGGGAGCGACTCTGATGAAGAAGTGACTCTAGGCCCTCTCTTTGAAGAATCCGTGCTAGGGAAAGATGAGGAATCAGAAGCCTGCGGAAACACTCAGCTGCGCAATCGCACACTCCCGGAAAAGAATCTCGGGCCTACGAACAGAAAAGATAAGGGAAAGGAAAAGGTCACTGAAGGTATCACTTTGGATGACCAAGTCGCGAAGGAACTGGCGACTAAAGACCTTCCTAGGAGGAGTAAAGTGGACTATAACATCCTCGCGCATCTAAGGAAGCTACCTTCTCAGCTTAGCATTCTCGACGCCCTCCTATTATCAAAAGAAGCACGGGACTCACTAATTAAGGCACTACAAGAACCTGAGCAATTCCAAGCCTTTCTCGCCACCGAAAAGATGAAGGACGAACTGGAAGAAGTGCATACGGCCGACGTCACTTTCGGTGATGAAGACCTCCTTCTCGGGACATGCGACCATAACCGTCCTCTGTATGTCTCCGGATACTGCCATGATATCAAGATAGGCAAGATCTTGGTGGATAATGGATCCTCTGTCAATCTCCTTAATGTTCGGGTGTTGAAGGAAATCTGCATGAGTGTGCAACATCTCGCTCGTGACAAAATCACTATCTCCGGTTTCGATTCACAATCGTCACGGACTCTCGGGTCCGTGATACTAACGTTACGCTTCGGGCTTCTCGTCACAGACATCAAATTCCATGTCATTGACGCCAAGACCTGTTACAACGCCTTGCTCGGCCGTCCTTGGTTACACGAGTACAACATCGTCCCTTCTACACAACATCAGTGTATGAAGTACTTTAAAGATGGTTTCGAGTATACTGTAACGGGTGAGCTGAACCCATTTTCCGTGAACGAAGTCCGCAAATACGAGGATGCGAAATACTTCTTGCCAGACTTTGAAAATACAGAAAGGTGTCACGACTCGGAGAACAAGGCCGCCGCCACCATCCCTGTTTTCGGAAGCGATACCGAAGAAGAAGAAGAGATAGTTTATACGGGGCCATCTCAACGCAACAACCAGAGGACGTCCACCCCCATACTGGTCTTCGGAAGTGATTCAGAAGATGAAGTCAACGCCGTATTCTCCAATCGGCTTTCAATGCAAGCACCTCCGGGCGATGACCATAACCTGCAAATCACCATGGTACCGCCAGAATACTACAAGGATCTCGACACGCTCCAAGCTCACAATGTGCAAGAGCTGCAAACGTTTTGCGTCCCCCCCAGGTGAAAGGGTGAGAAGATGATCCTATTCTATCGATCCTCAGAGTCGAAAGTAGAGAAAGAGATCTGGCACGGCGTAGATGCTACATGCGACAGACTCCAGCCCATCCGTCTGCCCAGATACTATACAAATGGATTAAAGAAGCTATTGAAGCGCCAAGGGGTACCCTTAAAACAAACTGTTCAACAGGCTCGGTTCTACAACAGGATTTGGGATGTCCCTGGAACCCAACGCAAATTGCCTAATGGGAAAATGGAGACACTCGGGCTTGGATACGCGAGAACCGGAAAACAAGAACGGGCTCATAACAGCTACGCTATATATACCTTTGATGAAGAGGAGGACGCCCTGTCAGGAGATGCCAACCCCTCATCAAAACCAGACCACGCGATTGAGGCGCCAAGTCCGTCATTTCTAGAACGAATGAACAAGCTTATCAAGAAAGTGGGTCAGAAAGGTCGGGAAGACCCCAACCACGAAATGGCCCTCTACGAGAAAGCCAGGGCGCAACGTCTATTTCAACAGGCCGCGAAAGGCAAGAATGCTCATCCTTGCCAACCCATCATGCAAAGAGCCCGATGTGGAGACGGAAATAAGTCAAGAAGCGGGAAAAAGAGCCGACAACAACGACGCAGGATTAGAGGGTTACGCAATCGGGTGTTGCATAACCTGGAGTCGTCCTTCATAGAAAAGATGAGTCGAGCGTACTTCTTCCCTCGAGACAAGACGGAAAGGTTACTCAAGCTCGCCCTAAAACATCAGATGATCGCGCTTCCGGAGTTTAGACACCCTAAGCAAGCTAATAAGGCCTCTCGCTCGGGCTATTGCTCTTATCACCGAGCCGCAGGACATCCTACCGAAGACTGCTTCACCTTCAAGAACTGGGTCGAGGACCAGTACCGACGGGGCAGATTCGCTTTATCCAACAGCTGGAGGGTAACGCCGCCACGAAAGCACGAGCCCAAGGCCACAAGAGCAGAGCCGGATCCGCCTCGGCCCCGGGGGTGGATTCGCACCTGTTATACGATTACGATAGACAACCCTCCCCGGTGCTTCGAAAACAGCGATGATGAGGTTATCTCGGAATTCCCGCCCGCTCCGAAAGAACTGGAAGACGGTATACATACGATCGCAGATAACCTCAGAAAGATTGAGTTGGGATCGGCAGAGGACCCGCGACCAACATTTGTCAGCGAGCTACTCTCTGAAGAAAGGGTGGCCGCGTTAAAGAACGTGCTTCTACGGCATAAAGACTGCTTCGCGTGGAACTACTCTGAGATGCCAGGATTAGATCCGGAGGTTGCCGTGCATAAATTAGCAATATCCCCGGATATCAAGCCAGTCAAGCAAGCGCCAAGGAGAATGCGACTCGAGTTGGAGATGAGCATCAACGCCGAAGTCAAAAAACTGATCGATTCTGGGTTTATCCAAGAAGTCCAGTACCCCGATTGGATCGCCAATATCGTCCCAGTAATGAAGAAGAATGGGACGGTACGTATATGCGTGGATTTCAGGGATCTCAACAAAGCCTGTCCAAAGGATGATTTCCCGGTGCCGGTAACCGAGCTAATGATAGATAACACGTCCACTCACGAGATCTTCTCCTTTATGGACGGTTCCTCAGGATACAATCAGATAAAAATGCATCCCGAAGACCAGAAGCACACCGCTTTCCGGACCCCTTTGGGTGTATTTTGCTACAGGGTTATGCCCTTCGGTCTAAAGAACGCCGGCGCTACCTATCAAAGGGCCATGACAAAGATCTTCGACGACCTCATACATGACATCGTCGAGTGCTATATCGACGACCTCGTAGTAAAGAGTATGTCATACGAGGATCACTTAAAGCATCTAGAGACTGTATTTCAACGCCTTCGGCAATATAATTTGAAGATGAATCCCCTCAAATGCGCGTTTGGAGTCTCCTCGGGAAAATTCCTGGGATTCGTCATCCGACACCGAGGTATTGAGATAGATCCGTCAAAGATTAAAGCGATCATGGAAATGCCCCCGCCAAGAACCCTCAAACAGTTGCGGTCTCTCCAAGGGAAGCTCGCATACATCCGGCGATTTATCGCAAATCTTTCAGGCAAATGCCGCCCCTACAGTCACCTGATGAAGAAGGGAACCCCATTCGTCTGGGATCAAAAATGCCAAGGTGCACTAGACGAGATCAAGCAGTACCTGCAGAACCCGCCGGTATTAGCTGCGCCGGTCAAGGGAAAACCCCTCATTCTTTATACAACCGCCCTCGAAGGTTCCTTGGGCGCACTATGGGCGCAAGAGAACGATCAGGGGAAAGAGAGAGCACTCTACTACTTAAGTCGAGTTCTACTGGGGGCAGAAAGCAATTACTCTCCCATTGAAAAACATTGCTTGGCGTTAATCTTCGCGATAACAAAGCTCAGGCACTATGCGTTGGCACACGAAGTCTGCCTCATCTCGAAAGTGGATCCCCTTAAATACTTGATGTCAAAAGCCATATTGACGGGACGACTTGCTAAATGGGCCCTGCTCTTGATGGAGTTCTCGATAACATATCAACCTCTCAAGGCAGTGAAAGGCCAGGCCATTGCCGATTTCCTCGCTGAGCACCCGATACCAGCCGATTCTCCTTTGAATTGTGACTTGCCGGACGAGCATACATTTGATGCGATTAGCGGTGGAAGCGCCCGATGGGAACTTTATTTCGATGGAGGGTCCTCTATAAAGAAACAAAAGCAAGGTATCCCAATGATCAAGTCAGGGATAGGCCTCATCTTTGCGACTCCACAAGGAGGGATAATGCGCTTCGCCTTCTCCTTAACAGAGCCGAGGACAAACAATGAAGCTGAATACGAAGCCCTGATAGCAGGTCTCGAGCTTGCCATTGACATGGGAATTGAAGACCTCATTATATATGGGGATTCTCAGCTGGTCGTTAGCCAAGTTAATGGTGACTACCAAACGTGCAAACCGGAGTTGGTGAGATACGGCGAAAAAGTGCAACAACTGTTGGCCCAAATTCCCTCCTACACTTTGGAGAACATACCGCGCGCAGAAAACAGCAAAGCAGACGCGTTGGCCAAACTCGCTAAAGAACTGGCTGACGAGAACCTCGATGACGTCAGAATCGTGGTACAAAGCCGTCGAGTGCTCGCCCCGGCAGATATATCTCCGGAATCATGCAAAGAAAAGGGAGCGACTGAGCAGATGACCCTACAAATAAAGGACCATGAGAAGGGCGAAGACTGGAGGGAAGTCTTCATAGACTACTTTAAGTCCCGCCGAATGCCCGAAGAAGCGTCTTCAAGACATCAGCTCATGAAACGAGCTCTATCTTTCGCTTTCGTCAACAATACCCTATACAAGAGATCGCTTGATTCTCTATGGCTGAGATGCTTAGGACCTGACGAAGCAGAAAAAGTCGTTCAAGAAGTTCATGACGGACTTTGCGGTTCTCACCAAGCAGGCCCAAAGATGAAGTTAAAGATTAAACGAATGGGCTACTACTGGCCCACAATGATCCAGGACTGCCTCGAGTATGCGAAGCAATGCCACTCGTGCCAGATTCATGGAGACTTTATCCACCAACATCCAAATCCGCTACACCCAACGGTGGCCAGCTGGCCATTCGAGATGTGGGGGACTGACATAGTCGGCCCCATTGAACCAGCATCATCTCGGGAACACCGTTTTATCCTGGCGACAACTGATTACTTCTCCAAATGGGCAGAAGCAGTACCACTGAGGGAAGTGAAGACGGAGAGTATCCTCCATTTCTTCAAAACGCACGTCATCTATCGGTTCGGAACCCCACGGCGGATTATCTCCGATAACGGGCCAGCCTATAGAAGCCATAAGATTAGCCGCTTCGCGCAGCAGAACAATATAGACTGGAGGTATTCTTCAGTTTACAACCCACGAGCCAACGGTCTGGCCGAGGCCTTCAATAAGACCTTGACGAAGATCATAAAAAAGACCGTCTCCCGGAATAAGAGAGACTGGCACGAGAGGCTGCAAGAAGCCCTTTGGGCTTATCGAACTACATTCAAGACAGCCACAAATACAACGCCATACGCGTTGGTATTTGGGACGGAAGCAGTACTCCCCCTCGAGATAGAGTTACCCTCTCTACGAGTGGCAGTCCACCACGAACTGACCGACGAAGAAAATGCTCACCTTCGACTTGAGGAGCTTGATGCCCTCGACGAAACCCGACTTATAGCGCAACAACATCTAGAAGCCTACAAAGCAAAGATGACGCGCTCGTACAAAAGATTGACCAGGCCAAGGGCATTCTGCCAAGGCGAACTCGTGCTGGTAGTCAAAAGACCTATGATCCCCAATCGTGCCAAGCGGGGAAAATTCGAGCCAAACTATGAAGGCCCGTACATCATAGACCAGGTTTACCAGGGTGGAGCCTATCTACTCGTGGACATGCACGGTGAGAGGCCTTTCAGGCCAATAAATGGCCGCTTCTTGAAGAAATACTATGCTTAGTGAGCCACAGCCTAGGTCAACGATAGATGACGACGACTATGTCCGCTCGCTATCTTCCTAGGCTCAGACTTTACAAGCATTAGCTGGCCCTCCCATAACGACGGACCGAAACGTCCTTAAACTAACAAGGGACCGAAACGTCCTTAAACTATCAACGGACCGAAACGTCCTTAAACTAACAAGGGACCGAAACGTCTTTAAACTATGAACGGACCGAAACGTCCTTAAACTATCAACAGACCGAAACGTCTTTAAACTAACGGCGGACCGAAACGTCTTTAAACTATGAACGGACCGAAACGTCCTTAAACTATCAACAGACCGAAACGTCTTTAAACTAACGGCGGACCGAAACGTCCTTAAACTATCAACGGACCGAAACGTCCTTAAAACTAGCAACGGACCGAAACGTCCTTAAACTAACGACGGACCGAAACGTCCCTAAACTACTGCCGCAGCATCCTTAGGCTGGCAAGATCTCAAAAAAAAAAAAAAAAAAAAAACGGTATGTCCATAAAGCAAAATGGGCACGGATGAAAACCCGAAAGGGCTCCGTGAGTAAAAACAGCAGGACTGCCGGCGAGTGTTTGTGAAAACCCGAAAAGGCGCAACCTCGTTTAAAGACACTTATAGGGTCCTCTCGACCTTGCAAGGAGAAATCACCTGCGTGAGATCCTTACGACTCATAAAGGAGCAACACACTTAGGGATCCTCACGATTCCTAAGGAGAAAATACACTTACGAGATCTTCACGACTCGTAAGGAGAATTTTCTTATGAGACCCTCACGACTCATAAGACTTGAAAGTCTTGAGTTACAGAAACCTAAACCTGTTCTTAAGCAAATCCTCCACAACCTCCGACATTGCCCTACAAGCGGCTCGGACTGACCCTTGTATACAATCCACGGGCGCGAATAGACATTTCCCTAACAAAGTCCCACCCGTGACTGGGGATATATCTACATGGTGAACAACCCTTGCAAGTCCTCTCGACTTATAAGGGGAAAATCCTCTTTGTAAGATCCTTACGACTTACAAGAGAACATGCACTTAAGAATCCCCACGATTCTTAAGGAGAAAACACACCTGCAAGATCCTCACGACTTGTAGGGAGAAACACCTTTGTGAGACCCTTACGGCTCATGAGGTCAAAAGCCTTGGTCGACAGGACCTTTAACCCTGTTTGCTAAGCCACCTTTGTTCAAACGTCGACAGAGGCAAATGATGATCCGCTCCTGGCAGCATTCCAGTTGTAGCGGCGCTGATGCCGAAACCCGTATCCAAGAAATCCGAGCTTGCCGCAAAAAAGCTAGCAAGCCACACATGCATGACAAAATGGCCGAAATGATGGGACAACTAGCAATAAAAAGAAGCAAGCAAAATCTCGGCGGTTCACAGATAACTTAGTAATCGCCACCGTGGCATTCGTCTCGATACAGCAGACGCGATACCGGCAGATGAAGCGAAGGCCAAATTCCTAGCTTCATTGTCTCGACGACACAACGTCAAGCGAAACGGAACAGCGGCAACCTCAAGTTCCATGACTCGGCGACACATATCGCCAAGAGTCAACCCCCATCCCGTGAAATGCGGATACAATCAGCAAACTTCCTGGTTACGTGGAAAGCGGATAATGTCACCCTTTGACCCCGTGGAAAACGTCCAGAGCGGATCCTGGTCCTCGCAGAGCATGGCAATGAACCCATGTGAAGCATCCAGAGCGGAGCCTAGTCCTCGCCTAACGCGGCAGTGAACCCGTGTGAAGCATCTAGTGCAAACTTCCTGGTTACGTGGAAAGCGGATAATGTCACCCTTTGACCCCGTGGAAAACGTCCAGAGCGGATCCTGGTCCTCGCAGAGCATGGCAATGAACCCATGTGAAGCATCCAGAGCGGAGCCTAGTCCTCGCCTAACGCGGCAGTGAACCCGTGTGAAGCATCTAGTGCAAACTTCCTGGTTACGTGGAAAGCGGATAATGTCACCCTTTGACCCCGTGGAAAACGTCCAGAGCGGATCCTGGTCCTCGCAGAGCACGGCAGTGAACCCGTGTGAAGCATCCAGAGCGGAGCCTAGTCCTCGCCTAACGCGGCAGTGAACCCGTGTGAAGCATCTAGTGCAAAATTCCTGGTTACGTGGAAAGCGGATAATGTCACTCTTTGACCCCGTGGAAAACGTCCAGAGCGGATCCTGGTCCTCGCAGAGCATGGCAATGAACCCATGTGAAGCATCCAGAGCGGAGCCTAGTCCTCGCCTAACACGGCAGTGAACCCGTGTGAAGCATCTAGTGCAAACTTCCTGGTTACGTGGAAAGCGGATAATGTCACTCTTTGACCCCGTGGAAAACGTCCAGAGCGGATCCTGGTCCTCGCAGAGCATGGCAATGAACCCATGTGAAGCATCCAGAGCGGAGCCTAGTCCTCGCCTAACGCGGCAGTGAACCCGTGTGAAGCATCTAGTGCAAAATTCCTGGTTACGTGGAACGTGGATAACGTCACTCTTTGACCCCACGGAAAACGCCCAGAGCGGAGCCTGGTCCTCGCCAAGCACGGCAGTGAACCCGTGTGAAGCATCCAGAGCAAACACCGGACTGTGGAGTCCTTAAAATCCACGGACTATGACGTCCTTAACCTCGACCGCGATGTCTTAAAACTAACGACCAACCACCCCTATTCCTCACATATTTTCGCCTCGGTTTAAGGGTACATCTCTTCACTCCTTTGATGCCCGGCGTTGTAATTCCTCAACGTCTTCAAAGAGGTGACGGGTCCCTGTAACCAAACATCGGACTGTGGAGTCCCTAAATCCACGGACTATGAGGTCCTTAACCTTGACCGTGATGTCTTAAAACTAACGTCGGACTGTGGAGTCCTTAAATCCACGGACTATGAGGTCCTTAACCTTGACCGCGACGTCTTTAAACTACAATATCTGGAGAAACCCCTGACTCCGTAGAACACGGACAAGGGTAACCGCATCCGGCACTCACAAGTCCTCACGGCTGGGAGAGAAAACTCTTTATGAGACCCTCGTGGCTCGTAAAATGCAGAAGTCTTAGGAAGCATATCTTAAACCTGAATCCTGAGCCATCCCTGTCCTGCAAGGAAATCAAGATAGAATATCCGCAGAATGCATTCAACAAAAAGGGGACACGTCATTGAGAAGAAAAATTGTACCTTTTATTCATAAACCAAAGTGGATACAAAATACAATTCATGAAAGAAACAAAAAAGGAAGATACCCTTATTCATGAGTATGTACAAAAAATAGAAGAAAAGATACAAGTCCTTAAGCCGGCGGGCGGTGCAGTAATTTCACCAGCTCGTCATTCTGTTGTTGAGCCACGGCTTCATGACGCAAGATCCCCATAAGACGAGCCTCCGCCTAAGCCTGTTGGGCCTGATATGAAGCGAGCCGAGCTTCAAGCTCTTTTTCAGTGACCTTGTGAGCCTCAACCCCCTCCCGAGGAAATGTAGCAGCTTTATCAAAAGCCACCACCTCCTTGATGGACTCCTGAAACACCCGCCAGAGTTCATACGCTTTGTTGACCTTGGTGACAAGAGTAGCGCGAAGCTCGCTCGGCGACTTGGAAGCTAGCTCCCTCTCCGAAAATTTATGGCCGAGCCTTGGTCCCCCATAACGATATGTTCGCTACGTGACCACGTAAGCTCGCTTTCGTGACCGCGGCCTTGTAAACACGACATTTACAAGACCGTATAAATGGGCTTTCAGCCGACGGGAATAGTCGATCTAAAACGCGCTCATATCACCTGACGCGAAAGGCAACAAGAAAGATTTCCGACATATTTCAAGCATGCGTTCGCAATCGTATGAGTATTTAAAAAAATAATGATGGCGTTTGCAATTGCATGAACATTCATAATGCCCAAAAAGGGGTCTGATGTGCAGGAAAGTGATGATAGCATTTGTAATTAAAGAAAGTTCTCATGAGAAGAATCCAAAGTTTATTTATGCAAGCAGAAACATACATACTGGTACCAAGCCTACATCAAAGTTCTACATAAAGCGTAAAAAGGGAGAGACTAATTTAAAAATGCTCTACGCTAACGAAAAAGGTCACCAAACGTGGGATCAACGGCACAGGGGTTAACGAAGCAAAGGACAAAATTCTCCATCTCTCTCTCTGCTCTCTCCAGCACATCGAAGCGACGGTTCTCACGAGGAGTCGCTCCCCACCGATTGGCGCCGTGTTCGTCCGCGAAAGCAGACATAATAGCTCGCCGGGCCTTGATTTGGCCCAGCATATGAATTGAGCAATCCTTCAAAGCCTGAGTAATCAGGCAAGCTTCATGAAAGCCCTCGAGCTTCTCTTCCGCCGCATCAAGCATCGCCAGGGTCATCTCTGCTGGGTGAGGAGGGATGTCGGCAAGTACAGCCGCGAGAATCATCCGGAGCCAGAGAGAACCCATCGGGAGAAGAGACCCCCTACGGATCGAGAGCTCATGCATGGCTGAGTCGCATTCGTTGTCGGTAAGGAGGGGATCCACCAACCGAGCGGCAAAGCGGGGGATCATCTCCTCGATAGGCACTTCCCATGGCTGCCGACGAGCGTGTGGGCGGTTGCAGGCCATAGCGCTCAGATACTCCTCAAATTAAATCACGTCGATATGGGAATGAATTTCTCTGTGAAAAGAAAACAGGCTATGGCCTCAAGAATATAAAGAAGTGCATTAAGTGCTATGCGCGGAAAATCTTGCATGCGAAAGATGTTTCCAGGGCCCAAAAAGGAAAGGCATCGAAAATCAAGGAGAAATAACTATTTCCAAGGCTCCTTTTATGCATCTGCTAATGCGCGCTAAAAATGCGGCATGGAAAATTTTGTCAACAATCCCATCAGAAGATCTCACATGTAGAACACGTGAGACCCAAATCTAATGTGCATTTAAAGGAAAGAATATGGAGTGATACCCTGCATATTAAAGCACAAACGACAATAGTAACAGAATAATAAGATTTCAGAGAGAAAGTATGCAAACACACAGAGACATAACAAAGCTTATCATCCAGACTTCAAGAAGGCGATACAAAATAAAAGAAAAGCTTTCACAATGGTAAGGCTTCAGACACGGGGCACGGGTTGAGAAACTCGGAATTGACTTTATTCAAGATCTTCCAAGCATTTCGAACCTCCCGAGTATGCTTTCTCTCACGGTCACAGGCATCGGGGTCCCCGCGGATGTCCTCTTCCCTCCGGTAGGCGCCCAGTATAGCTGATTGCTGAAAAATCTGATGAAGGAGATCAATGAGATCATCCCGCCTTCTCTTTGAGATCAAGCCCATAAGGTACACCGAATGCACCTTATCCTCAGCAATGTCCAAGTCCCCGAGCGGTATGCCGGCACAAAAGAGAGGAAGTGCCTCCCGGATCGCCAGCACGATCAGCCTCAGAAGAGAAGAGCGACGGGGGAGTAGCCTGTGATTGTACTCGTCGAAGCGGCCCATGATCTCGGCACACTGAGCATCAGTGAATTCCTGGTTCTGACTGCGGCCCAGTGCACGAATATTCCCGTATGAAATGATTTCGTCAAGACGATAGAGATGGGCGTCCATGATACCTGAAATAAAAGTCACGAAAATCATTACAAAAAACCGCCATTTCATTAATTACAGAAGAACAGCCTCGGGCCAAGAGACCCCAAGGAGTCTCTGGGTGAAGAAACTGAGTTCTTCATAGGAATTAAATTCCTTATTAGGAAAAAAGGAACTAAATTCCCAGGAATAATTTTGATGGAATTAAAGTCCAGGGAGTTGAAACGCTGTCATCTACAGTTCGAAAGTCAGGCGGTTTCCTGTTCTTATAAAAAAAAAAACTTGAAGAAAAATGGGTTCTTTGCGAAACCCTTAATACAGATTTGAAATCCAAAAAGTGCTTTTAAAGACGAAGGCGCTTTGGCCGTTCAACACCATTACCTGAGAAAAAAAAAGGTTCTTTGCGAACAGAGTTAAACTCTGGGAAATGTTCGAGGTAGAGAACTGAGCTCTGAAAGCGAGAATTAAATTCTCAAGGAAGAAATTCTCAGAGGAAGAAGAAGGAGCAAAGTGAAGGCTCCTGTGAAGAGACGGCAGTATTTATAGAAAACAGCGGAAACGTTTCATCTCCCCAGATCCATAAATGAATCCAACGGTCGCAAAGAGATGACAGCGTTGCACTCACGTGCTGACACGTGAGACCAACGCTGTGGGGGCATTTGTTTCCTGATTTAAAATCAGGAAAGCTTCTGGGAAAAGCTTCAGAGGAGAGTCACGTGCTTACACGTGACTAGCGGTCACGTGTTGGCACGTGACACCTTAAAAGCATCATCAAGTCGAGTTCAGTCTCCTGACTACGCTGAAGAAAATGGGCTTCAGAAAGAGTCACGTGCTCCCACGTGACCAGGGTCACGTGGCGACACGTGACATTTAAATACAAGCGTCGAAGACACACAAGTTCTCTGATCAGGTCAAGAAAAGGGCTTCAGAAGAGGTCACGTGCTTCCACGTGACCAGGGTCACGTGTTGGCACGTGACGTTCAAGACAGTAGACTCGTTCTCCAGACGAACCAAGGAAAGAGAGTTCAAACAAGGGTCACGTGCTCACACGTGACCAAGAGTCACGTGGTGGCACGTGACGCTTAAGCAACAATCAGAAGAGAGGAAAAGGCTCATTCCAAAGGGGGTCACGTGCTCACACGTGACCATGGATCACGTGGTCACACGTGACCGGCTTTCAAAGCCCTTTTTGTCAACAGAATTAAATTCTGAGAGAAATGCAAATCTTTCCAAAGGAACGCAACTATATGCATCCAATCAAATTAAAGATTCAGAGATGATTAAATATCATCTATTTATGGAAAATCTCGGGTTTGGAAAGATTTCCCCCTTAAATCTAACCAAAATAAAAAGGGAGAATCTCTGGATTTGAAATCCAACGGTGAATAAAACTCACCCAATAATCCAAAGGTCCAGAACGAATGAAGGATGCAAATCAAATCTCTCAATGAAGATTCGTCACAAAACTAACTGATTCAGTTGCTTCTCCCATAAATAGGAGCCAAGAGACAAAAAGGGGGGACATACACGCGCAGAGAAAGAAAAAAGGAGAAAAGCTTTGATACTTGGAAAAGACTTGGATCTTCTGCAAAAACCCTAGGTAAGAAAGGGAAGGCTTTCGGAAAGAAAGAGAATTTAATTCTCAGCAGAGTTTAACTCTAATATATAAAACAGAAGAACACATCTCTTCTCTCTTTGATAGAGGATCTGCAAAGTGCACATCTCCCCTTAAGGTTGAGAATTTAATTCTCAATGGGTCGAGATCCTGCCATGCAGATCCAAAACATAGAGAAGGAATGCAAGCATGAGAATTTAATTCTCGCAGAACTGTAGGAATTCAATTCCTTTAAAATAAAATTAGGGCTCGACCCTATAACATGGGAATTTAATTCCTTCAAAATAAAAGAAGCAGGGTTTAACCCTAATTAAGAACATAGTTCTGTTGAAACAGCAGGAATTTAATTTCCTTAATCATATTTCTTTAAAACGGGAAGTTTAGTTCCTTAAGGGCCTTCATTAGGGTTTAACCCTATTCAGTTCTTCACATATATGAGGAATTTAATTCCTACAGAAAATTCAGAGTTCAACTCTATTTCAGAATATAAATCTTCAAAAAGGAAGCAGGAATTTAATTCCTTTGAAAATCAAAGCCAGAGGAATTTAATTCCTGAAAAGAAAGATCAACGGATTCTCTAAACAACAACATACATGGAGGTAGGGTCACGTGCCATCACGTGACCCTCTCAAAAGAGCTACAGAAGTCCCTTTGAGGCAGCACCCCACGTAACCCACGTGACCCTCAGCAGAAGCCTTAACACAAAGGCATTTGAATGCCCATCACGTGACGGCACGTGATGCTATGAAGGAAATGATAATTTCAGCGGAACAAATGAAGGGAGGGCGCCCTCACGTGCTGCCACGTGACCCTTCTTGCCTTAGTGTTTAACACTAAAATTAAAACTCTCAAGCCCAATGTTAAAACACTGTCGGGCCTTAGCATTCAATGCTGATTAAAAAGCCTTATTGGCAGGGTTCAACACTGATCTGTTTTTAGTGTTTAACACTAATTTGAAAGAGCCTTATTGCTGGTGTTTAACACCAATTATCTCTTAGTGTTGAACACTAACCCATCAACCTTATTCCCAGTGTTCAACACTGATTGCTCTGAAGTGTTTAACACTAGGCCTTGGCCCAATTGGCTAAAGGGATAGAGGCAAGCATTCTCCCTCAATGGACCAACAAAGAGTCAATATTCCAGACCTGACTGGACTTAGCCCAAGCTGGCCATAAGTCCTCAATTTGTGATTAACTGGGCCGATAGGCTCATAACATAATTGATCAGTCTTGACCCAAATTGGGCCAAAGACTATTTAATCCACCCCGGTTCTAGGGTACATCTCTTCACTCCTTTGATACTTGGCATTGTAATCCCTCAATGTCTTCAAAGAGGTGACGGGTCCCGAAGACCATTCATGATATGGACTGTGGGGTCCTTAAACCCACGCATAATACAAAATTCCTGGTTACGTGGAACGTGGATAACGTCACTCTTTGACCCCGCGGAAAACGTCCAGAGCGGATCCTGGTCCTCGCAGAGCACGGCAGTGAACCCGTGTGAAGCATCCAGAGCGGAGCCTGGTCCTCGCCTAGCACGGCAGTGAACCCGTGTGAAGCATCCAGAGCACATACCGGACTGTGGAGTCCTTAAACCCATGGACTATGACGTCCTTAACCTTGACCGAGATGTCTTAAAACTACCAACGGACCGCAACGTCCTTAAACTACCCACGGACCGCAACGTCCTTAAACTACCCACGGACCGCAACGTCCTTAAACTACCCACGGACCGCAATGTCCTTAAACTACCCACGGACCGCGATGTTCTTAAACTACCCACGGACCGCAATGTCCTTAAAACTACCCGTGGACCGCGATGTCCTTAAACTAGAACAATAGAGCCCCTATATGCTCTTTTATCGGATCTAAACGGTCCCGTTTAAGTTGACCTTAGCCTCAAAGATGGCTAACGCGTCCTTAAACCTTCAAGCAGACTGGACTATGAATCCCCCTAATTAACTCTGGCTTGAGGGTACATCTCTGAACTCCTCTGACATCCGTCGTTGTAATCCTTCAACGTCGTCAGAGAGGTGACGGGTCCCGACGGCCACATATACGATGGACCACTACGTCCTGAAGCCGGAACAATGGAGTCCAAACACTCCTTTGTCGGATCTAAACGATCCCGTTAAGTTGATCTTAGTCTCAAACTAGACTGACGTATCCTTAACAAATGTTTGAGTTGATCTTAGCCTCAAGCGTGGCTAACGTGTCCTCAAACCAAACCCCCAAACACAAATTTAAGATAATGCGGATTTGGACTAGTCCATGCCCTACGGGCGACGACATAACTCAGTTTCCGTAAACGATCCACAGGCAATGAAACATAAAACAAGAACACATGACACGAAGTGACCATCTGGAGAAGGAGAAAGTTGTTACCGCAAAGCGGTAGCGTAATTAACTGCAGGGGCTTGCGCCTGCAGGGAAGAGCGTCCCCACAATCAAAAACCCCTCAAACGAGGGGGAATCTGACGAAGTCTGCTACATCGGACGCATCCGTCTAGACCTTCGATACATGGTGCCATGGATCAAATTGGCATCTTCGGAGAGGTGGACGGATAGCACCAATTAGCATCTGCCCCGAATTTCAGGCGAGACGCCCCGACGTCCCGCGTGTCCGTTCGGAGGGGAACAGTTACTTATTGGATTCGCAGGAGTATGAGCAGGCTTGCTAGTTGATCTTCTGATCGCTCAATACCCGGGTGGCCGTTACGTTTAGCAGAACGCTTGCGGCTTGTGGGTGACTGATATGATCACCACCTACTGCCGGCGTATTAACGAGTCTTTAGAGTCCAACACAGAGGTTTCCTGGCTCAGACGAAACGAAGTAGGAGCACATATGTGATATGTGCAGGACTGAGATTAATACGTGTATGTGATACCGTATTCTATTCACGCGATATGTGATATCGGTCGGTTATATGTGATATAGCCGGGTTATCGAATCAAGTGTTGATTCGATAAGTCGATACATTTGATATTAGTCGGTTGTATGCGATATAGCCGGATTATTAAATCAAAATTTAATTTAATAATTTAATGTATAATTATATATTTGATATATTAAATTACATTAACTAATATTATCTCACTTAAGCATTTCTTTTTCTCACTTGTGTATACTTGGTATATATGTGATATATATTAATGTACATTCTTTTGTGTCATGGTAGATGATACATGAGACATGGGTGTGTGATACACACACCATGCTTATAATAATGAAGGGTTTATTTATTTAAAGTAAATCAAAATTAGTTGGAAATAAGTCACATGGTTGATGCTTAGTGGAAGGTTGTAGAACCCATTGACTTAGTCCACTAATTTTGTCTCACTCTAGATATTTATTAACCTAACCATTATTGTTAGCCATGGTTTAGTCTCTACATAAGTTAGTATATGATATTAACTCACCTATGGTTGCCATTCTACACTTAGTATTTTTCCATTGTTGCTTTTCTTCATCTCCTTCCTCAAGCTCACTAGCTTTTTGGGAAGTGAAGAAAAATTAGTGAGAAAAATATTTCTAAAGTGAGCAAAAATCCTACTTCGCCAACCTCTACTAGATTAGCCATTTAGTTTAGGGTGTTAGCTTCACTAATTCTAAATTAGTGAAGAGGTAGCTTGAGTTGGTGTCTCCTCGATGCAGATCATCTTCGGCCTCGAAAACTTCAAGTAGGTTTGTTCCTTTCATCTTGTGGAGCCTTTCTAGAGTCCGGGAGTTCACTACTTGGAGCAAAGAGAGTACTACATGGAGCTATTGAAGTGAAGGACCGGTCTACAAAGGTTGTATTCCTTGTTCACTTAGATGTAAAGATGTTTACATGCTTGTTCGTCTAATTCTCTAGTTAATATTCTAGGTTAGGGTTCTTTAGTGCACCAAATTTTAAAAACGGCATGGTCGATGCCTCCCAAAACCCAGCGGCGACCCTAGGGAACCCTGCAGTGGTATCAGAGCCAAACTAGAGAATTAGACGATATTTGTAGAATTACGAAACCGAAACAACTCCGAAACCTCGAAACAAAAACTCAAGTTTCTGTCGAAATTTTTCAGTCGTCTAAAATTTTTTTAAGCAACAGCAGAATGTTACATGTGATGTGACATGAACACTGAAGAAAATTGAACCCATTTAACTGATTTTGACCCGGTGAAGAAGGCAGAAAATCCGGCCTGGCTGGTTCTTTAGGCTATTTCTGGCTTCGATTTTTGGCAGTGTTCCAGTCTCTGGGTTTTGGTGTTTCAGGTGTTGCTTGTTTTTACAGAAAGTGCATGTGATGTTATCTTTAAGTAAAGGTAATTCAGAGTGTTTCGTAGTCGTAATTCCAACATCGTTTCGGGTAATTTAGACGACGTTAAAAAGTTTGAACGGATATCAATAACCAAATTTTTCCCTTGCTGGAAATTTTCCAAGAGTTGGATTTTTCCGTGTTTAAAATCTTCAGAAAATCGTACAGGTGTTTTCTATAGACCTTCTAGAAGAATGAAACCCTAACTCAATTATATGACCGTCGGAACCGCCACTAAACCCTAAGGTTTGTGGTAGTTCCACGACGCCATAGGTGAGACAAGGGTTGGCCCTTTTATGGTTGGTCCATAGGTGTTGTGGCATGTTCTGGGTATTTTTAAACTGTGCTCAAATGTTGAGCTTTCTGGGAAATTTTGGGTGTTTGTTGATTCGATCGAAAAGTTTAACATCGTCTAGCTATCTGTGATTATGATATAATATTTGGAATCCACAATAATTTTGTTTTGTGAAAACTAATTTGAATTTTATAATTCTGGCAATTTAGTTTCATTTGATCGGTTGTCACGGGATTTTGATGTGCAACAAAAGTCTGTCACAATTACGTAGTATACGCGGATACTCGCCGGGTAACCTTACCAGATAGCCACGCCCCATAGCCCTGACCAAGTGAATGTAGGAGAACCCCGTTTCCAAAAGCATCCTTCCGGGTGCTCGCGGACACGGTGTTCCGCCTAAGTGCACTTCGTCGACGGCATCGGGGGTGCGACCGTCAACTAAAGTTTCAAACGAGCATTCGATCAGGTTGTCGGGAATCATGTTGAATCACTCGACTTGTTATTGGAAAGTGTTTTCAATAACGAGACTAAAATGCGGAGTTTATAATTGTTAGGCATGAAATTCGGAATATGAGATATTCCAGGTTTATGATGTCTAAGGAATTCATTTGGTTGGGTATGAAATCCAAAGTATGTGGTACATTGGGTTTATGATGTCTAAGGTGGTTGCGCATTCCAATTGTTGTAGTTTTTCACTTTCTTTTCTGCGGCCGTAAGTGTAATATGTGGTGTATCGTCGGTTTCGTTGCTACATGTCAACGACAATTGGGATATGTATATTTACTTACGTTGATGACATGTGATGTTATGTGTTGCTGTGATATGTTATATTGGATCTTCGTGTTTTGAATAGCCGGGTTTTTTTTATGTGAGATGAGAGTTTTTCATTTTCATTCATGTAAAAACTTGTATGTAATATTCTTTTATTGGGGCACTTCTGGGTTGAGGGTGATGTCACCATTGATGTATATTATTTACTTTTTCGCATTAGGATAGACCCGAGGTGGGGAGCACAAGTGACCGGGTTCTGGAGTCCAGAGGGAGACCATCTCGAGGAGTCGAGACCGGGTCTCCTAACTCTAGAATTGGGAGGGTTGCTTTCCGCTCTCATAGGGGTCTAGGGATGTGGGTTTGGCTATTCATCACGACCGTGGAATCCGCATTTTTTACCGGCTTAATTTAAAACATGGAATTCCTAGTATATCTAATATTTCATATGTGTTCTTCTGCTGCTGATATTCTGTGATGTGATCACTTTATATGATAAGTAAAATTCTTATATTATATATATGATATATAATAAATATTGCTACTTTCGTTTCTTCTGTGATGCTTAGGAAGCATAATTGATGGGACTTCATTAATGAGATTAATGAAAGAAAGAAACCTAAAGATGTTGCAGAATCCTATTTTAAAAACTGGTAGCTCTAGTTCTTGTTTTGCATAGAGGTATTCCTTATAGAATATCCAGCACCTTATTCGATAAGGAAAGAGCCGAGATCCCTTCACTGGGAGTGTCCTCTTTAGCTAAACTGGCAGATGCTACAACCCACTCGATTTTGTTTTTGATTGCTTTTTTAGTTCATGCTTTGCATAGTGGTATTTGTGAAATATCCAGCACCCCATTTGATGAGGAAAGAGTCGAGATCCCTTCACCGGGAGTGACCTCTTTAGCAAAACTAGTAAAAGCCTAAAAACACTCCTTTTCAAAATCATTCGATTCTACAACGATATCAAGTTCATTACGCAAAGGCTTTTCTTAAAAACCTGTCGTAACCCTCCGTCATTTCAGATAAGGATTATTTAGTATTCGTGTTGCGTTTGTTGGCCTTTGTCAAGGCGTAGTGTGCGGTAGCCGATTAATGCTTATCTGCTTGAGCATGTGATGCGATTGGATTAGGGTAGTCGTGCGACCTTGTTGGACTTTGTCAAGGGTCATGCGGGTGGGTTTAATTCTATCATGAAATGTACGGGTTGAACTTGACTAGCATCCTATAGTTTGTTGGCCTTTGTCAAGATCATCGGAGGTTAGGGGAAAAATATTATCGGGAATTTCAAATGTTGAAATTTGCAATGAGATTGCATACCTTCTATGAGATAGTTGGATCCCGATACCCATTGCGAGTAAGAGTTACTCCTGGGAGAGTTTTGCACTTTACAATTAGCCGATCAAGTAGGTGTCTAGAAAGGTGTTAACGAGGTTATTCCCCTGGGAAAACGAGGTTTATTTTAATTAGGTCCGTGTGAAAGCACGGGGAACCTCCCTCAAATTACCGACACTGGCCAGGCCAAAAGATTGGCGAACTTGCAGGGTGTAATTAATCCCGGCTAGTCTTACCTTTTAGGGTTTGAAGGAAGATTTGATAAAAACTGTGGGAGGCATCCTGATTAGATAAAATAATAACCAATCTGATCTTGCAAGAGCATATGCTGAGTGTTTTCTTCTCTCTCTCTCTCTCTCCTGGTAGCGACCATGTCATGCCTTAATCAAGATAATAATATGGATGTATTGACCGAACCTGCTTATTATACTGAGCTGGGGAATGTTGGTTCCGTTCTTTCTTATAATTGTTATAAGACTGAGCAGGAAACATGGGAATATCCGGATTCCTACGCAACCCAATCAAGGAATGAGCATGTTGATGCATATTCTTTAGGTGTGTTTGTTACCAAGAACTGTTTCTCAGTACACTCTGCGTCCTGGGTATGAGATACCAGAACAGGATCCCACATATGTAAGAGTTACATGGGCTACAGAAAGGTAGAGAACTGGGATTGGATGATATGTCTCTAAGTGTTAGAGTATGGTGCAATTGTTGCAGCCAAATCAGTTGGCAAATATCATCTTGTATTACCAAATGGTAAATACATTGATTCTGAACAAATGTTATTACATACCGAACCTGATATACAACATTGCATCAGTTTCTTTATTGAGTTAAAGAAGGATATAATTTTGGATTGAAGGATAATGTTGTGAACATTTTTCTTAATCAAGAGTTGATTGGATCAGGCACGTTATGTAATGGCATATATGTTCTAAATCAAACAACAATTCAAAGTATATAGAACACACACAAGAGGAGTAGTTCAGAAATGAACGAATCTTTCTTGTGGCATTGTAGACTAGGTCATATCAATACGACACAACCAGCAAAGTTACATAAGGATGAATATTTGAATTCGTTCGAATTCTCATCTTATGATACTCGCCAGTCTTGTCTCAAAGGTAAAATGATCGACACTCCGTTTACTGGAAACAGAGAAAGAGTTGCTGAACTCTTGGGACATATACATGATGATGTATACGGTCCTAAGTCTACAAATGCCAGGGTTGGTTCCTCGTACTTCATTACATTCATTGACCATCTCTGAAGATTCAGACATATGTTCCTGTTGAAACACAAGTCTGAAACTTTTGAGAAATTCGAGGAATATAAGCTTGAAGTAGAGAACCAGACGGGTATAAGTATTAAATTCCTTCGATGAGATCGAGGAGAATACTTGAGCACGGAGTTCCTGGATTTTCTAAACGGAGAATAGGATTCTCTCTCAGCTTACTCCTTCGAATACACCATAGCACAACGGTGTATCGGGGCGGAGGTATCGCACCCTATGAGATATGGCGCGCTCTATGATGAGTACTGCTGAGTTGCCTGTTTCCTTTTGGAGTTGTGCACTTGATAACCTGCATACCTATTGAATGGGGTTCCATCTAAATCTGTGCCTACCACTCCATATGAGATATGGTATGGAAAGATACCATGTCTTAAACGAGTTAAGATATGGGGTTGTCCGGCCTATGTTGAAAAGCAAAATCCGGACAAGCTCGAGGCAAGGTCGGTTCTGTAAGTTTGTTGGATATCCCAAACATTTGCGAGGGAATATCTTCTACCATACTGAGGAACAAAAGTTATTTTGTTTCTCAGTATGCCACCTTTTTAGAAGAGGAATTTCTTGTGAAGAAATTTATGGTCATGAGGTAGAACTTGAAGGAGTTCCAGCTGGACAAACTAACAGTTGATGATTTGGTGAAACCAAAGGATTCAATAGTCTCCAACGAATCTCAGCCTCTCCGCGAATCTAGTAGGGTTCCTCATCCTCCTGAGAGATACTATTGTTTCCTCGGTGACGGTGGAAGCGAGGATTGCATCATGGTAGATGATGACCCTACCAGGTTCAGGAAGGCCATCATGAGTGGGGACTCTGTGAAATGGCTGGATGCTATGCGATCAAAGATGGAATCCATATACACCAACAAAGTATGACTTTGAATGTTGCACCTAAAGGGGTAAAGCCCATCGGGAGCAAATGGATCTTGAGAAGATTCTTGGTGAAAATGGAAAAGTTGAGACTTTCAAAGCTATGCTTAAGTCCATCAGAATTAAAGCACGCATCGCGGAGTTGGAACATCTATTTTGATGTGGCAGTCAAAGAGTTTGACTTCATCAAAAATGAGATGAACCTTGTATATATAAGAAGGTTGTAGAGAGTAAGGTTTTCTTCCACGTATTGTACGTAGATGACATACTCTTGATAGGAAATGGTTTCCTATGCTACACTCGGTCAAGCTCCTCTTATCACGAGGATTTTCCATGGAAGATCTGGATGATACCTACTACATCTTATGGATAATGATCTATGATGATAGATCAAAGTGGATGTTGGGAGTGTCCTAAATCCAGGTACATTAACGCCATATTAAAGGGGTTTAGTATGGAGGATTCTAAGCGTGGTGGTTCGCCCACTTACTCAGGAATCACTCTCTCCAAAAAAAAGTCTTCCAAGACTGATTTGGAGAGAACTCGCATGTAAGGGATACCCTATGCTTCTGCAGTAGGCTCTATCATGTATGCGATGTTATGTACCAGACCAGATGTAGCTAACTCACTAGGTGTAGTGATTAGGAATCAATTAGATCTTGGGAGAATCACTGGATATTTGTGTAGGACATTCTTAAGTACTTGAGAAGCACTAAAGAAATGTTCTTGGTGTTTGGTAACGGTGAACTACAGTGGGAGTCCTTTACCAATTCCAGCTCCCATGGTGATAAGGTCGACTGAAAGTCAGTCTCGGGCTTTGTCTTTACCCTCAGTGGAGGGACGGTATGTTGGAAGAGTTCCAAGCTAGATACTGTGGCAAACTAGACGATAAAGGCTGAATACATCGCTACCAACGATGCTACCAAAGTGGATGTCTTGATATTTCTTGTTCAAGAGATGAACAAAGTTCCTACCATTGAGCGTCCAATAACTGTTATTGTGATAATAATGGAGTTGTGGCTTTGGCCTAGGAACGCCGGTCCCATCAGCGATCCAGACATATTCTGAGGATAGTATCACCTGATCAGGGAGATGGTTGATTTTCAAGGGATCGAGGTTAGGAGAGTTGGTGCAAAGGATAACACCGCGGATCTACTCACAGAGGCATTTCCCTAGAGAGACTTTTATGGGGCGTTGAGTATGAGATACTACAACAAATGGCCTTAGTGCAAGTGGGAGATTGTTAGTTATATGTATACCCTAGAGTCCATTATTATACATCTGATGTATATTATAGTGGATGCTTGGACATATATATAAGGAGGACTTTCTTGCTCAACATGATAGTATGCTATCTGGTTACTCTTTATCTTAACATGTACACTTATTGTCTCTCTGTACATGTTGATAAAGCCCTTAGGATGAGTACTTGACTACCAGGATTATGATGTAGATCATACTAGTGGGGAAAGGGTAGTTGGTAAGTACATCCTTTAAATGTTCCTAGTCGTGGGAGTATCGAAACGGGACATCGATATTCCAGAGTAGACTAGCGTATACGTTTCTCGACCCATATGATGGGCGATGGATGATCCCATATCCATTGGTTTTTGACATCAGAGATGGTATATGGGTGCTCAGTGGAGACTGGGTACACTGAACGACTCGCCGAGAACTCCTAGATGGTATTATACCTATGGTCAAATATCAGTTCTCCGGTGACACTGGTACAGGTTAGTCTGTCGACCCGAGATCGTCATAGAGTCTTGTGTGATTCCCATTGTGCTTTGATTTCCTCCTTACCACGTTCAAAAGATCATGCAAAATGGTGGTTTTTGGGTACAGTCCCGAGTCACATGGAGGTAATGAGCGATAGGAGGGGATTTCGTCTCTCCCGGTATTGGGGGTTAATGTTGCGCTATGCTTGATTGGCCATAACAGGAAATCCCTGGCCAGGGTTGCTGAGATCTACTAGTAAGTGTTATCAGTAGTTTCTCGAATCGTTATGGGTCTCATATCGGCATGACTTATCAAGCTATTGGGGTCTGGCGTTTACCACCCCTAGGCTGAGATATGCGACATATCAGATGAAGAGAACGGAATGTACGATAGTGTTACTTATTGGATTCGCGGGAGTATGAGCAGGGTTGCTTGTTGATCTTCTGATCGCTCAATACCCGGGTGGCCGTTACGTTTAGCAGACCGCTTGCGGCTTGTGGGTGACTGATATGATCACCACCTACTGTCGGCGTATTGACTAGTCTTTAGAGTCCTACACAGAGGTTTCCTGGCTCATGCGAAATGAAGTAGGAGCACATATGTGATATGTGCAGGACCGAGATTAATACGTGTATCTGATACCGTATTCTATTCACGCGATATGTGATATTGGTCGGTTATATGTGATATAGCCGGGTTATCGAATAGAGTGTTGATTCGATAAGTTGATACATTTGATATTAGTCGGTTGTATGTGATATAGCCGGATTATTAAATCAAGAGTTGATTTAATAATTTAATGTATAATTATATATTTGATATATTAAATTACATTAACTAATATTAGCTCACTTAAGCATTTCTTTTTCTCACTTGTGTACACTTGGTATATATGTGATATATATTAACGTGCATTCTTTTGTGTCATGCTAGATGATACATGAGACATGGGTGTGTGAGACTCACACCATGCTTATAATAATGAAGGGTTTATTTATTTAAAGTAAATCAAAATTAGTTGGAAATAAGTCACATGGCTGATGCTTAGTGGAAGGTTGTAGAACCCATTGACTTGGTCCACTAATTTTGACTCACTCTAGATATTTATTAACCTAACCATTATTATTAGTCATGGTTTAGTCTTTACATGAGTTAGTATATGATATTAACTCACCTATGGTTACCATTCTACACTTAGTATTTTTCCATGGTTGCTTTTCTTCATCTCCTTCCTCAAGCTCACTAGCGTTTTGGGAAGTGAAGAAAATTAGTGAGAAAAATATTTCTAAAATGAGCAAAAATCCTACTTCACCATCCTCTACTAGATTAGCCATTTAGTTTAGGGTGTTAGCTTCACTAATTCTAAATTAGTGAAGAGGTAGCTTGAGTTGGTGTCTCCTCGACGTAGATCATGTTCGGGCTCGAAGACTTCAAGCAAGTTTGTTCCTTTCATCTTGTGGAACCTTTCTAGAGTTGGGGAGTTCACTACTTGGATCGAAGGGACTACTACATGGAGCTATTGAAGTGAAGGACCGGTCTACAAAGGTTATATTCCTTGTTCACTTAGATGTAAAGATGTTTACATGCTTGTTCGTCTAATTATCTAGTTAAGATTCTAGGTTAGGGTTCTTTAGTGCGCCAAATTTTAAAAATGGCATGGTCGATGCCTCCCGAAACCCAGCGGCTACCCTAGGGAACCTGCAAAAATACACTTACAGGTTCCTCACGACTCGTAGGGAGAAATATCTTTATGAGATCCTTACGGCTCATAAAGTTAAAAGCCATAGTCAACGGGATCTTAACCCTGTTCGCTATGCCACCTTTGTTCAAATCAACAAATGCAAATGATGATTCGCTCCTGGCAATATCCCAGTTGAAGTGATACTGATACCTAAACAGGTGTCAAACTTCAAGTCCCCTCATGGAAAATGATGATTCGCTCCTGGTAATATTCCAGTTGCAGCGATGCTGATGCCACAATGGGTATCAGGACCAAGTCCCCAACTCGTGACAAAAATCAGTGAGTAAAAAAAAAGGAAGAGCCGAAATGATAGGGCAACTCGCAATAAAAAGCAGGGAGTAAAAACAAAAACCGCCGAAATGATAGGACAACTCGCAATAAAAAGCAGCGAGTAAAGCCGAAATGATTGGGCAATCGCGACTTTCGCGGTATGAAAAGCTGAAAAGATAGAGTATCGCGTAAAGAAGTTATAATAAAAAAAATGATGAATGAAACTTTTCTGCCCTGCAGGTGAGTCCACACTGACCCCTGTATACAATCCATGGGCACAAATGAAAAAGGAACCATATTTTCCCACCAGGCTCCGTCAAAGGGAAAGCCAGATCTTGACGGCAACATCTACAGCCTAGAGATCAGCTTGACGTTCTTCTCATTCCAACAGGGTGCAGACATGACGTCAACAAAGCTCCAAGGAGCCAAATCAAAATGAGTAATGGTAAAATCCTAGATCCAACTCGGCGTTCCTTCTCATTTCAGCAGGATGCAGACGCAACGTCAAAAAAAGACCCAAGGGTCCAAGCTAAAATGGAGTAATGGCAAAATCCTAACTCCAAGTCTTGACGGTGCATATACAACCTAGAGACTACCCCGGCGTTCCTTCTGATGCCAGCAAGGTGCAGACACGACGTCAACAAAGACCCAAGGGTCAAATAAAAATGGAGTCACGGCAAAATCCCAGCTCCAAGTCTTAATGGTACATATAAAACCTAGAAACTATCCCAGCGTTTCCCCCTCATTTCAGCAGGATGCGGGCGCAACTATCAAATAAAATTGGAGCAATGGTATATTCCTAGCTCCGGGCTTCGATTGCAATACATACAGTATAGACGTCCTACAGATGTCTACCCTACTTCAGCAAAGAAACGGCACGACATCGTTAAAACAAAAATGAAGTGATGGCATATTCCTAGCTTCGGCTCTCGACAACAACTCATACAAAGCCTAAAAGACTATCGGAGATCATCCCACACCAGAGCGGAGTGGTTGTGACTCATTGGGGCTCCAAATTGAGCCTAACCTCAAGTGAAAAGCGCCTTGGCAAATTCCTAACGTTTGCTCTTCCGATGGTAATATGACCTAAGGAGATTACTTGAAGACGTCTTGTACAGCCCCCGAAGGAATCAGAGACACGACAGTCGTGGGGCTACTCGAACATCGGCTTAAAGACTGCATATCGAGGAATACATCAACCCACGCGACGGTACTACGGACTAAACCCTAGTACCACAAACCTAACGGACCTCTGTCATAAAGAATAGGGGTTATCTACATACAACGTTAGGACAAGTTTTCCTGTAAACCCAAGAGGTAAACTAAAAATACTGCGAAATGAGTACATAAACTAGAGACTCCGAAACGAGTGAATAAACTCTAAACTCCAAAATGAGTACATAAACTAGAAACTCTGAAACGAGTGAATAAACTACAAACTCCGAAATGAGTATATAAACTAGAAACTCTAAAATGAGTGAATAAACTGCAAACTCCGAAATGAGTAAATAAACTAATAGGTGCTAAATTAAGACATCAAGAAACAGAAAGGTGCAACTCATAGGCCTCGGGGTTTAGAATTACATTTCTTAAGGATCGAAATCTGAGTTAACGATAGATGATGACGTTGTGTCCGCTCTCTATCTTCCCAGATCAAAATTCTAATAAAAATTGTGTATGCCAGCTCAAAACCGGCCATATGCTATGCATTACTTCGCTCACCACTGTGAGCAACGTGGTAGGGGGAAGCATTTGTTCACATTAGTCCAGTGTTCACCTATAGCTGGATGCATGCATCAGAAAATTCTTAGATTAAAGTGCAAAGTATATGTGCAAAGGCAAGATGCCCACATGGATATGTGCTGGGGATAAAACATTCAACGGTCAACAATAAAGAAGCACATTTAAATAAGTACTTTATTCTGCGGGAAACAAATCACCGAACACGGGATTAAAAGTACTAGGATTTACAAAACTAAGAATAAAAATGTCTAAAGACCTCTCTTCCTTCTCCACTATGTCGAAGCGGCGATCTTCATGAGGAGTTGCTCCCCATCGGTCAGCGCCATGCCCATCAGCGAAGGCAGACATGATGGCCCGCTGAGCCCGTATCTGGCTTAGCAACTGAACAGAACGATCCCTCAGAGGCAGGGTAATCAAATGTGCCTTATGAAAGAACTCAATCTTGTCCTCCGCCGCATCGAGCATCGCCGGAGGCATCTCCGCAGGATGAGGAGGGATGTCAGCAAGTACAGACGAGAAGATCATTCGGAGCCAAATGGAGGCGATAGGAAGAGGAGAGCCCCTACGAGCCAGGAGCTCAAACATTACCGTGTCATATTGGTCATCTGTGAGAACGGGATCCACTAATCGCGCAGCAAAACGAGGAACAATTCCCTCGATAGGTACCTCCCATGGTTGCCGACGAGCGTGAGGACGATTGCAAGCCATGACTCTTGGTCTGTTAAAAATGGTCCTCTCCTTGTGAAGAAAAAGAAGATCATTGCTTCAGAATATAAAGAGAAGCAGTTAAATTTAGGCACAGAAAATGTTGTGCATGGTGGAACTATTTCCAAGGCCTGACAAAAAAGGCATGGGAAAAGAAAGAGTTGACTCATGAAAATCGAGCTAGAAGGTGAAGTGATTCCTTCAGCAGCGCCCCACGTGCATGACACGTGAGCGCCGACGCTGATTCTTTTAGAATTAAATCCATCAGCAGCGCCCCACATGCATGACACGTGAAATGCCGGCGCTGATTCTTTTTAGAATTAAATCCATCAGCAACGCCTCACATGCATAACACATGAGCACCGGCGCTAGTTTATATATATATATATATATATATATATATATATATATATATATATATAACAACACCTCATGGAGGCACATATGAACATTGGCATAAAAAAAGGTAGAGTTGTGTCATTCATACATCGAAGAAATTTATACATTAGTGATAAGGAGGATAAAAAAAAGGAAAAAGATATCATCAAAATATTTACAATGGCAAGACTCTGAATTCCGGACACGGATTCATGAACTTAGTGGCAAGTTTGAGTAAAGTGCTTCTAGCTTCGTTGACCATCTTCTTATGCATTTTCTCACGAATGCAAACGTCGGGATCCCCGCTGATGTCGTCCATCCTCTGGTACACAGATATTATCGCATCCTGTTGGAAGACGCGATGCAAAACAGCAACAAGATCATCTCTCCGCTTCTTTGAGATCAGGCCCATCAGATATACTGAATGCACCTTGTCTTCAGCATCATCAAGTGCCTTGAGCGACATAACCTCATCAAACTCAGGAAATGCTTCCCAAATCGACCCAACGAAAATCTTCAAAAGAGAGGAACTGCGGGGGAGCAATCGACCGTTGTAATCGTCGAAGCGACGCATTACCTCAGCGCATCGGACGTCAGTAAACTCCTGGCCTTGACAGCGGCCTTGGATGTGAATCTCCTCATAAGAAATAATCTCTTCAAGATCATACAAATGAGAAGCCATGGCATCTGAAAAGAAAAACCAGTAAAGGGTTAGTAATCAAAATACCAAAATCATTACAATCTAGAAGAAAAAACAGTGGCCCCACAAAATCAAGGAAATGCCCCATCAATGATGAGGCAGTCACTAATTGTAAGAATCCAAAACGATTCTCATTTAATGAAAAATTTCATTGAACAGCGGAGTTCAAGACTCCCAATGGCTTCGAAGAACGTGTTCTACAACAGATTCAAATCTGCAAGAAAAACCTTAAAAAGAAAATAAGAAAAGGGCATAAAATTCCCAAAAGAATTTTCAAAAGAAATTTTCTCAAAGCTGAGCTCTGTAGAACAAACCGGAATTGAAGTTTTATGATAGTAAGATTAAATCCTAGAAATCCCCATGAGAAATATATTAGAATTAAATTCCAGAGAAATCTTGTAACAACCCTAAATTTCCTATACAAAATTTTTCAAATATTTTTTTAAAAATCCACAAAGGGGTATTTTAGCCTGAGCATAAGATATAGGTAATTATTTTGTTTTTAATTACAAGCTACAAGAATGTAATAAATCCATTTTTAGTGTACAAGAAATTACTTTAAATTTAATGTATACTTGGAGTATTTACTCTTGCTGCTATCATTTTAAGTAATTAAATAACTCCATAATTACAAGAAGGAGCTTATAGCTCATTGGTAATACCTTGCACTGCTGAACCAAGCCACCAGAGTTCAAATCCCATACCCCACATTATTTTTAATATTGATTTTTTTAAAACCTTTAGATTACCAAGAGTTTACACGTGCATATCTCACAAAAACCCCACTACACCCAAACATGTAACACTTGCAGGAGTTAGATGAACCGTCGGGGGGGATCCAGGCCACCGGACTCGGCCGGGAATCGGCCAACTCGGCCTTGACTCGGCCGACTCAGTGCTCCGACCGAGTCACGGTCGAGTCACCCCTGATTCGGCCGATTCCGGCGATGGTCACAACATAAAAGTTGTGTCTTTTCATATTCCCTATGCACCTGCAAAATTTCAGCTTCAGACCACTTCCATAGCTCTTTAAAAACCCCAATTACTCCACTTTTAATACATTTTTTATTACATTTTATCACATTTTTATTTTTAACTTTTCATCTACCCTAACTCTAGCCTAACCCTATAAATACCAACCCTACACACTACCCTCTCACCCCCAAAATCTTGAGCCACTCTCTCAAAAGTTTTCCAAGAAGTGTGTGCTTTGAAAACAAGTTCGTGGCGAAGCTCCGACGAGATTCTGACGGAATTCCGGCGACGTTTTTTAGAAACAACCGGCGACGAAGCAACACCTCGACAACTCATCTAGTTTCCCTATACTCTTTAGTATAGATCGAAACCCGTAAGTCCCATTCTTTCCTTCTTTCTACTTCTCAAAAATACGAAATTACGAAACCCGACGGAAATCGGAACGAACCGATTTCTGATTCGGTTTTCTATAAAATATCACTTATCACCAATTCCATAATGCTTAAACTTATTCATGTTGACTATTAATCACATAACAACTAATTTTGGATAAAGTTTCTCACATGAAATGATAGCTTTTGCAATATCGTATTCTTTTTCACTTTAATACCATAATGTTTATTTTTCTTCTTCTAATCAATTCAATCATGTCTAAACATCTTTATCATGATTATTAAACTTGTAAAAATCAATTTGAATAAGTTTTCATACATGAAATGATAACCTTTTCAATTTACCGTATTTTTACACTTTAATACCATCATGTTTCAATTTCACATTTAACCCTTAACTTGCTATACATTTAAAGTAGAGCACGAGATAATGACCTACCTCCACACACACGCAAATACAACCCTAAAATGATATCATCAAAACTTAGAATACGATAAAACGAAACTTTCATTAAAATACCATAATCTTCATAAAACCATTCTTAAAGGTTTTAGATTTGTTACACTTTTAAGTAAATATTTCTTACTAGGAAAATACGATAAGTTGTGGATATCGATCGTTTATCTAAACCTGACTTTGTGGTGTCTAGGCTAGGCAAGCGAGCTTAGGTAACTTTAAAAGGCCCACCTCACGATTCGTGAGCGGATCCCTCCTTCCTCACTTGTACTTACCTGGCCACAACTGGCGGTGAAGAGGCGATTTGAGGCTTCTAACGACTTGTCGTTTAGACTATTTAGAAATAGAATAGTTGGCTTAGGAAACTCTAGAACCTAAAATACGGAAAATTACACTTTTCAAATAAATACCTTTTATTTTATAAAACCGTTTTCTAAAAGATTAGTGTTTTACAATCTTTGCAAAGCGCGGCTACAACCCATCTTTGGGGAACCCGTTCGGGATCGTGCTGTTTATCGCGCACCCTCGGGCCAGTAGTGCGAGATTCAGACCTCCGCAAGGAGCATTCGGTCTCGAAAGGTTTAAAATACGACATCTTAAGAAAATGAGATTTTTGGAATATAAAATATTTATTAAAATTATTTTTGTATAAATATATGTATATTCATCATTTAAATATCTATTTTATTATAATATAAAATTTCCACCTTTTTCTAAAAATCACAAGAATAAAGGTTACACTAAAACACCATGAACTTCAAATAATCAATATTACAGATAAATACCATTATTTATGAAACTAGGATATTTTCATTAGAAATGTCATAACATAAAATCCACAACTCTAAAGACAAAAAATAAATACTTGAGGTGTATTTTGAAAAGTATATAAAAGTATTTTTACATAAAACCCCCTCAAGTTTTATAAATTACCCTAAGGACCCTAACAATTATAAGACCTCGATTCACAATTCTGATTGTCTGACTCGAGTTTGAGTCTGATTAATCCGACTTGAATATGATTCAAGTCAACCTATAATCTACAAGATTCCAATTCAAAATGAACACATGAATCCATGAATACAATTATCAATTTATACAATTTGGCTGAACCAAACCATGGATATATTCCTTTTACATGATTCCCAGTATTCCATTTACATGACTCTACGGTTATAACCGTTTCCTGATATCATGGTTTCGGTCAGTCAGTCAATCAATCATACAACCAATACAGTTTACAAGATAACAATACAAACAAGACATCGCGGGGTTTAAGGGGTAGATTGGTACGGAAGGTGTTAAAGGTGGCACGAGACGATAAGATTAAGACACCTAACATGAATCCAATTGCTGTTGTACCGTGGCATAAACGGTTCCTTGAGTTCCTGATACCTTAGTCTCCGGGGCAAGTGAGACTCCTCTCGTATACACTGGCATCCTTCTGTACCAAGCTACAAACAACAGCGTTAACATGAAATACAACAATATAATAATATAATACAACTGTAAAAGTTACTCTCTCTCTCTATCTTACTCTCTGTCTATTCCTCCCTTATCTTTGGGACTTACCGAGCGACCTGTTCGCTGACGACATTCTGTTTCTCTCTTCTTTGAATCTCGTCAGGTGGTTTGGACCCGGCGGAGATCGAGCCATCTCAAGAAGACTTGGAGCAATTTGCCGAAGACCCTGCACTTTAGTTCATTGTACACTTTTTCTTTCTGTACTTTTCATTTCCTGTTATGCCACTGTTTAGGCATCTTTTTATTTCAGTTGTATTTCCTTTCATGTATTGTACAAAGAATGTTAATGAATAAAAGTTGCTGTTCTTTTATATCTTGTCTCTTGTGTATTTATTTTATATTGCTTAGATACGCTTAGCATATGTACTTCTGAGTATATACGTAGCGGGCCTCGTCGCGTCCCCTTCGCCGTATACCGGGAAGCGGGGCCTGACAAATCTTCAAAGATCAAAGTCACTAATAGGGCAAAACCCTAAGATCTCTAAGACCCATGGTCTACCCAAATAAAAGTTTTTTTTAAAGATCTCTAAGAGATCATTCCAAGAAAAGAGCAAAGCTCTGTTAATGGGTAAAAATCCAAAACAAAAAGGAAGGTTTTTTTACGGGTTGAAATTTGGTCATGATTCTTACTAAGTTTTTTGACAAAGTTCAACTCTAAGAGTTTCTTTGGGGCAGAGATCTAAACTCTGAAATGAGAATTAAATTCTCAATGAAGAAGAAAGAAGATGATGGAACGACAATCATCTCATGGGACAAAGGCCCTATTTATAAGATGTGAAGGGACGGTTCAACTACCTAGAAGATCCAACGGTGGAAAAAGTGACACCGTTGCACCCACGTAAGAGCCACGTGGGAACAACGGTGGGGGGCATTTGTTTCCCCAATATTTAAACCTAATAAAAGAGCAAAGCTTTGTTGGATTTAATGAGGCAGCGCCTCACGTGCTCTCCACGAGGGCGCCGCGCCAGAGCCAATCTTATAGAATTAAATCCTATGGTGGCGCCTCACGTGCTCCTCACGCAGTCGCCAATGTGCAAAGCACAGAAGAACTTATTACATAAGAGTTAAACTCTAAGATGGCACCGCACGTGCTCCTCACACAGACGCTGATGTGCAAAACACATAAGTACCTATCATAAGAATTAAATTCTTAAGTGGCGTCCACATGCATAACACGTGAGCGCCAGCACCCAAGTTCATATCAGTAAAATTAAATTCTACATTTTCCTAACAAAAGTTGGGATATTCTCTGTTAAACAGAGTCGTTGGATCAAAGATCCAACGGAGATGATAAATCATCAAAATATAGAATCAGATTCTATTAGGAGAAAATATCTCCCATATCTTTCTAAATAAGAAAGATACTCTCGGTTGGATCAATGATCCAATAATAGAATAAAATTCTATTTTGGGAATATATTCTCTTAATCTTTCCAAACAAAAAGATTGTTTTATGTAAAACAGAGAACCCTTGGATTAAAAATCCAGTGGTGCTTAAAAATCACCACTTTACAGAATAAATTTTGTATATGGGAGAAAATCTCCCCAATCTTGTTAAAAACAAGAAAACATATTCTGTAAAACAGAAGTCCTTGGATAAAAAATCCAATGGTGGGTAAAATTCCCCAAATCAATTTTGAGACCAATTAAATCAATTGGAATCTCTGAATGAGAGATTTTCTCAAAACTAATTAATAATCTTCCTCCACTGGTCTCCCAACACGAAGGGATAGAGAAAAAAAGGAGGACACTCACACAGAAAACCCTCCCATATAAGCTTCTGCAAAAATACAGTGAGCTCTCGAGAGAACAGAGAATTCAATTCTCAAAAAAGAAAACCTTCCTTCTTGAAATCTTAGGTAAAGAAAAGAGACCAAAATATCTCTATCACATCTAAGAGTTTAACCTTTTTAAAAGAAATTTGTTCTTCCTCTGGATATGAGATCCACAAGACAAGTCTTCTATAAGTTGAGAATTTAATTCTCATCGGGAAGATCCTGTTCTTGAGAATCTAATATTCAGGGAAGAATAAATTCAAAAAAAATGGAGTCCATAATACTCCAAGAACTCGGTTCCTTCAAATCAAGAACTTAGTTCTCTAAAAACTCAACCCGAAATTCTCAAAAATAGTGATTTTGGTGAGCGTTAATGGTCAAAATGCCATTGACAGAGATTTAACCTCTCTGAAAACATCAACAGAGATTAAATATCAATATAAAAAAACTAGCGCCTCACGTGCTTCCCACGTGGGTGCCCCTCTTTAACAGCGCTTAGCGCCTCATGTGAAAAACACGCGGACGCCCAAAACGGAAGGCCGGCGCCTCACGTGCTTCTTACGTGGGCGCCATATAAAAAGTGCTTAGAACTTCATATATAGCCAAAACGGTTGAGTGCTCAGCACTAATTGGGCAGCGCCCAGCGCCTCACGTGCACCTCATGTGGGCGCCATACAAAAAGTGCTTAGCACTTCATATACAGCCAAAACGGCTGAGTGCTCGGCATTAATTGGGCAGCGCCCAGCGCCGCACTTGCACCTCACGTAGACGCCATAAGAAGTGCTTCATATTTAGACAAAATGACTAAAGTGTTCAACATTTATTGGGCAGCGCTCATGACTGAATGCTTCACATGATATACATGTGGGCATCAGAGTTCAAATAAGTGCTTAGCAATTTTACATAAAAGGAAAAGGGCTAAAAAATAAAGCCCAAATAAGTGCTTAGCACTTTTGAATAAAAGAAAAGACTAAGTAGACTATGCCCAAATTGGCTAGGTCTCTGAAGTTTTCCTGCAGCTGAGCCCAAATGCTCTTTTGCTGGATCTTAAGTAAAAATGATCTTAAAATGTTGCTAAGTGGATCTTAGACTAACGCATCCTTAGAAAAAACAAATTGAGCCCCAAATGCTCATATATATTTAAGTTGATCTTAATCTCAAACTAGATTAACGGTCCTTAAATAAAACAAAACCAAATCTAAGATATACGGATTTAGACTAATCCGCGCCCTACGGACGACGACACAAACTAATCTCCATATACAATCCATGGGCAACCAAAAAAACAAAAATACACACGACACGAAGTGAACTGCCGGAGCAGAAGAAAGTGGTTATCGCAAGGCGATAACGTAATTAACTGCAGGAGTTTGCGCCTGCAGGGAAGAGCGTCCCCATAATCAAAAACCCTCATAAAATGAGAGGTGATCTGATAAAGTCTGTTACAACGGTCGCGTCTGTCCAAACCTCCGATATATGGTGACATAAATCAACTTGGTATTTTTGGAGAGGTGGATGGATATGTTCAAATAGTATCTGCCCCCAGATTCAGGAAAGACGACCCATCCCGGTTCGTCCCCGTCTCCGGTGGAGAACAATTACAAAACCAGTGTTCATTTTTCTACACCATTTATATTTTGTGTCATTTATATTTTTTTTTAACTTATATCTTTTTCTTTCATACTAAGGTTTTTAGACAAGATTATTTCAAGGTATCCTCTACTATCCTAAGTTTCAAGATGTGTGCAAGTGCGTATAGTAGGGTATTAACGTTCAGAACTTTCGACTCAAGAATATGGACTATTTTTCAGACTTATTTCTATCCGCAGATTAGTAATTTCTTTATCTTACTAACCATTGGGACAACAGCTCATAACTACTTATCACTAGCTTCGTGTTAAAACTCTAATTTTCTTACATTTCTTAAATCTCTTTCTTTCTTCAAATGCATTTTTCACTTTCTAATTTTTATTTTTACAAAAATGTTTTTTATATAGTGCCCAGTGCCAAATGATATGTCAATAAATACAAACCTCCCCCCAAACCTGTTTGCAGCAGTGTCCTCACTGATGTTGTTGTTCAAGCGCAAAAATCTGTAGACTTGGGTGGAAAATAATAGGGTCAAAAGTTAGTCAAATTAAAAGCCATCCCCAAACTTGTTTATTAGCACGCACAGATATTTATTATTTTCTTTATACACACCTCCATTATTAGATGAAACAGTGTTATCGAAAAATGAAGGTGAGGCGGAGGAAAATTAATTGTGATAAAGTGGCTCCTGCAGGAACATGAGCTCCTCCGATGGGTCAGCGGAAAACTACGGTTTTAATCTATACCCATTTATTTTGAAAATAGAACTGTTTTAATATTTTCTACTTCCACTGCATCGTGCGGGTACACATATCACACCACAAAAGGTTCTTTCCAACGAGATCTTAGCTTATCCGAATGAAGATAGAGACGGGAATCGTAAAGAAGGACATGTTGTCCCAGTGTGAATTTTTTCCTTAAAATATGTTTGTCATGGAACACCTTTGTACGGTTCTTTACTATAACCGTATTATCGTAGGCTTTATCACGAAACTCGCTTAACTCATTTAATTGCAGCTTCCGATAGCTGCCGGCTTGGTCAAAATCGAGGTTAAGCTCTTTAATCGCCCACATTGCTTTATGTCCAATCTCGACAGAAAGTTGGCAAGCCTTCCCAAACACCAATCGATAAGGAGACATGCCAAAATCGGTCTTATATGCTGTACGAAATGCCCAAAGAGAATCAGTCAGTTTGGTGGACCAATCTTTACAGTTCTTAGAAGCCGTTTTCTCTAAAATTTGGTTGATCTATCTATTAGAGGTCTAAGCTTGCCCGCTAGTTTCGGGATGATAGGGCGTAAAAAGTTTATCGTTGATTGCATATTTCCGCATCAAAGTCTCGAAAGACCGATTACAAAAATGCGTCTCATTGTCGCTAATGATAGCACGAGGGTGCCCGAACCGAGAAAAGATATTTTCATTAAGGAACTTAACAAAAACCTTATTGTTATTAGTACGGCACGGTATTGCTTCAACCTATTTAGAGACATAATCAACTGCTAATAAAATATATATAAGTTCCCAAAAGAGTTTGGAAACGGGCCCATGAAATCAATTCCCCATACATCAAATATCTCCACAACCAAGATTGGTTGGAGCGGCATCTCGTTTCTTCGTGAAATCCAATCCATGTGTTGACACCGCGAACAAGTTTTTCAATAATCATATGTGTCACGCCCCTCTTCCCAAAAGACGGAAGCAAACACGTGACAAGCCCGCGACGTATTTGTTTCGAGAAGGTCACTTTCCGGAGTAAATACGCTAAGCGTAAAATAAGCAATATAAAATGACAAGAAATTAACATGAGATTTAAACTTCAACAACTTTATTTACATTCAACTTGATACAATTACAATACATGAGTTCAACTGAAAGAAAATACAAGAAGAGAAATGCCTAAACAGGTGGCATACATAAACTGAAAGAGAGGATAACTAGTCTAGGCCTGAGTCGCGATCTGATTGTGCTCCTCCTCGGTGGTGTCCACCTCCTCAGTCTCCATAGTATCTGATGAACATTTCAAGAAAAAAAGTTGGGCGGAATGCCCGTCAGCGAAATTTCACTCGGTAAGTCCCCAAGAAATGGGTGTGAAATATAAAAATATAATGATAAAGAAAATGTATATCATGAAGCAATGGACTAGGAGTTATGGTGTTTAAATATGTCATTTAATATAAGCATGACAATTCTATATAACATGCAGTTCTATATATATCATGGCAAAATAACATGAGCATAGTATAGCATGTCCGTGTAGTGTAGGTGTAGTGGTCATGAAGCGAATGTAAGTGTCCTAAAAGGTCTTTACATGGGTAAACTAATATAACATAAGTTCAAGGGTGAATGTCAACCAATCTCAAGAGTGTTCTCGAACCCAACAGGCTGTAATGCAGGGGTAAGGAACCACGGGCCCGAATCAAGTGTTACTAACGGTACTTCAACCTAGTGTTGAAGTATTCCAAACTCAACAGGCTATAATCCAGGAGTAAGGAAACATGGCCCTCATGATAACTTGCTTGTGTTAGTAGACATGAATTCATGATCTAGGAGAACTTCTGAGATTTCATTGGATTCACACATGACTACCCCAACACTCAGTGTATTCTAGGTTACAGTTAAAATTACCAGCCTTACTCGAATCCATGTATACATCAAGTTGCAAGATTGAGTTCATGTCAATATCAAGTATTCGTGTCAAATGTTCATGTATTCGTATTCATGGTTCGAGTCAAGTCAGTTTCAATAGCAGTCATCGTGTTCTCGTATTCATGTTAAGTTCATATCAAGTCATAGCATTCTAGTATTCATGTTTTGGGATATTCAAGTTCAAGTGTTCTGATTCATGATCAAGGATTCAAGTTCGTGTTTGATTTTAGATTCTATTTTGAGTTTGGACTCAGATTGAGTCAAACACTAATGAACGGATTTAACTCTTGACTTTCTTAGGTTCTTGAGTAATCGGCAACTGTTGCACATGGACGGCGGGATTTGTGTCTTTTTCCAAGACAATTGCCATTGATAACCCCGTTAAGCTGTCTAATCTGAATAGGCAAGCACTCACTTTCTCCGGTTCTCTGGGGCTCAAGAGAATTGATCCCGCTTAAACCTATATTAAACTAGAGTCCTTAAAATATATTGTTTTGCATATCTCAATGGGGTTTTATGAAAAATATATTAATACTGTTTTAAAAATAAACTCGAGGGTGATTTATAATATTTAGGGTTTTCATGAACATGTATTTTAATTATTGGGGTATTTTAGTGATAAATGCCTATTTTTTAAAAGTTTATGGTATTTTATTGAAAACTAGCCCTTTTTGGTAACTTGATAGTATTTTATTAACATTTTAATTTTTCATTTAAAAATATAGTTTCATAATATATTGAAAATACGAATTTATAATTTTTATATAATTTTTTTCAAAAATTAGTTTTGTTTAGAAAAGTCGCGTTTCTTAAAAACCGTATTTTATTTCCTTTCGAGATCGAATACTCCGTGAGGAGTTCTGCATCTCGCTCTACTATACCAAGGATGTAGGATAATCTGTACCATCCATTCGCGGGTCCCCTAACGAGGGTTGTAGAGGCGTATTTGCCAAGAATTACAAAATACCGCTTTAAAAGAAACCCGGTTTTTAAAAGATGTGGTATTTTAATAAAAAGCATTTCTTTGAACCAACCATACATATATATAGACATCGTGCTATGAACCCAAAGTGTGCGTGTGGGGTAGGTCGTTACCCCGTGAAGTTTTCATAATGGTATTGTTTTAACAGTTATCGAAAAGGTGATGATACTAAACTTCAAGGTATTTTACTAAAAAAGTTCGTTTATATTTGTTTCACATGAGAATTTTGGTTAAACTTGATGCTAAATGATTGTAATTAAAGTTACAAGTAGGGTGGTAAAATTATATTGACCAAGGTGTAAAGGAAAATGGAGTTCTAAGTTTTAAAAAGAAATGTATCAGAAGTAACTCCACTTTACCGATGTATATTTAGGAGATGAATTGGGATGAAAAGAAGAAGAGATGAGAGGGACTTACGGCTTGGTAATATCAAGAAGAGAGTAAAGAAGAAGGGAGGGGACTTTGTGGTGTCGCGGAAGCTCCGGAAACGGCTTCGATCTTCGATGGAACAAGCTTGGTCATTAACTCCACTTGACCCCACTTGCACTTAGGAACTTTTTGAGAGAATTTTTGCCATAATTTCATAATTGTGAAGAGCTAAGGCATGGGGTGGTATTTATAGTGAAGAATTAGGGTTTAGAAATTAAAATTTTGGATTAAAAAGTATTAAAAAAGTGTTAAATGGTGAATTGAAGGGTCTCTGTTTGATTGCAGGAAAATCTAACAGTGCAGGAGAGTTAAGGGGAGTCGAATGGGTGTGTGTGCAAAACACAGGGTGATTTGGAGCTATTGGGACCGTCGGCGCCGGCCTATGGAGGAATTTGGGTGGTCGAGATTGAGGCAATCGCCTCGAGATTCGTGCCACATGTGTATATCTGTGTTTACTCTATTTTGCGCATGTTTGATTTTTCTGAAACTTTTCATTTCTCTGTGTATTGCACGTGCAACTCTTGGACTTCCAAAAATTAAAAAGAAAAAATCTAAAAATAATTGGGTCTGATGAGAATCGAACGCACATGTTATGTCACAGCAGTGTAGGACTTTACCAGTGAGCTACAAGTTGTTTCTTACTTTTATTGAACAAAAATAATTTATAACTTCACATCAGACTGAAATACCCCTTTTCTGTACAATAAACAAGAAAAAAATTTGTACAGGGATTTTCAGAGTCGTTACAATATGCATCTTTGAATAACGTTGGCCAATGAAAACCACATTGCAAAACTTTCTCCGTCGTTTTTTTAGACCAAAGTGACCACCACATGCTTGGTCATGGCAGAAAGACAATACACTCTTGAACTCATTATTAGGGACATATCGACGAATGATCTGATCAGGACAATACCTAAACAAATAGGGTTCGTCCCAGTAGAATTGTCTTATCTGAGATAAAAATCTGTGATTGTCTTGATTTGACCATTCGTTGGGTAGAAGTCTCATTGCTAAATAATTCACAATATCAGCAAACCAAGGTTCGCAAGATATATTCAAGAGATGTTCGTCTGAAAAAAAGTTGTTTATTGGCAAGGTCAACGTTGGTGAAGAAGAAAGTCGTGAAAGATGGTCGACTACGACGTTTTCACATCCACTTTTGTCTCTTATGACAAGGTCAAATTCTTGTAACAAAATGATCCAACGTATTAGCCTAGATTTAGCATCTTTCTTCGATAAAAGATGTCTTAAAGTGGAATGATCGGTGTAAACTATGACCGGAGAGCCAGTTAAGTAGGGCCTGAATTTTTCTAATGCAAATACAACTGTCAAGAGTTCTTTCTCGGTGGTTGTATAGTTCATTTGGGCATCGTTCAAGGTCCTACTCGTATAATAAATTACATGTGGTATCTTATTGATATGTTGTCCTAAGACTGCACCAATAGCAAAGTCGGATGGTCACACATAAGCTCAAAAGGGTGATTCCAGTTTGGAGATGATAGAATGGGTGGTGTAGTGAGGGAACGTTTAAGCGATTCAAAAGCAGCCATGCAATCCGAGTCGAAGTGAAATATTGTATTCTTTGCCAAGAGAAGAGTTAAGGGTCACTGGAACAAATTTTTGTATAGTCGACGCCTACCCTTGACGTCAACACAGGCGGTTTGAATCATAAATTTGAATTTCAAATTTTGAAACAAATGGACACTTGGGCCAAATTTGTTCCTAATTTTCTCTAAACGGTCATTAACTATTTTATGGCAGTTACAATAACTTCACATTTGATTCTCTATAAATACCATTGAGATCTCACAACTCAATATAACTAATTCATTGCAAATCTTTCTGAAAATCTTCATGTTCTTCACGCTTTAACTTGTTCAAAATTTTCATTTCCTCAAGAGCCTTAAACTTGTCCAAATCTCTCAAAACAATTCTTATGCCAAATCGGTAATAATTTTTTAGATCAATACGATTGTGAGTAAGCAAAATCATTTGTAATGAAAGCGATTTGTAACCTAAGAGAAGGGGTGCTTCTCTTTTCACTTGAATTGTAGATTCGGAGTAGAAAAAGTGATCTTCCTAGAGAGACGTAGATTAGAGAGGAAAGTGTGGCTTTCCTAGAGAATTACGGTTTAGAGAAGAAGAAGACATGTTTCCTAGGAAATCACGGTTTGAGTGATTGATCCTTGTGAAGGAAGATATCTTATTTCTTCACGTCCCTATGAAGTGGGATTTGTGTACTTCACACATATAGTGAAAAAATCCTGAGTAGGAGACTCAGGCGAAAACTAACCATAGGAGGTGGTGAACCCTAGTTAACATATCCTTATGTTTGTGATTGATTTCTTCTTTTTATTTTTAGCAATTTTTGTGATTATCATTCTTAAGTTTCTTTGTTTAAAAACCTGTTTTAAATATATTCTGCAGAAACTTAATAATTCTTTTTAAAGTAAGTTAGTAATTTCTTAAAATTTGCTATATATATTATAAACACCTTATGCACCCCTCTCTAAGGTATTTTCAATCTGAACGAATAACCTTTATCGAAATACCAAATTAATTATTAATCTCAGCTACGAAGATTTTAAAGGTAGACAAAAGTTCAGATCTATTACGCAAAAGATAAAACCAAGTCATACGTGAATGCTTATCGATAAATGTCACAAAATATTTATAAGCAAACACACTAGGAAATTTAAAAGCACCCCAAATATCGGAGTGAACTAACGCAAAAGGTAAATCATATTTTTTATTAACTGGAAGAAAAGAAAGGTGATGGTGTTTACCAAAAATACATGACTCACAACTGAACTTTGATAAATCAAGAGAAGGAAGTATAGTATGTAAAGAAGAAAGATGAGGGTGATCAAGTTTTCGATACCACCGGATAATAGAAACAGCTGCAGACGTACTGGGAAGGTGATCAACGTAGTATAGTCCATTCTGCTCATTCCCCCCATCAATCCGCTGCTTCATCAGAAGGTCCTTTATCACAAAGTGAAAGGGATAAAATGTTACGGAGCAGTTAGAATTATTTGTAAACTAACGAATAGAAAACAAATTTTTTTAAAGTTGACAGAGTTAAAGTATTTTTCGGGTGTAAATATGAAGTAAGTGATAAATCAGTAGAGCCAGAAACAGGTGTGGTATAACTATCGGCCATGAAAATAAACTTATGAGGACTAAAAGTAAGATCAGAAGGTCCATCACGAGACATGTAATGTGAGGCGCCGGAATCAGCGACCCACGAATTAGATTAAGAAATGAACGATATATCTGATGCGGTAGAAAGGTTGGAAGGAGCTACAGAAGAGAGGAGACAATGCAACTGGCCCCACTCAGTACTGGATAAGGGTAAATTATAGACAGAAGAGGAAGATCGGGCAGTAGAAACTGGTGTGGATGTCTGGCAAACTGTATGTGTATCAGCAGGGTAGCCATGTTTCTTCCAACACCAATCTACACGATGATTATTGTCACCACAATATGGAAAAAAATGGCATAGCCACGACCACGAGCACTGGAGCCATGACCATGACCATGAGCTGTAATAGGGGACGACCATGCGACGCCCCACGACGAGCAAAGACCGATTCAAAATCCATGATAAAGATGCAAAAAAAATAGATCCCGGGAGAGAGAATAAAGGTTGTCTAACCCACAAGCGAGTACAAAAGTAGTAAGACGATTTAAATGAGTATCGTCAGTAACCGAAAGGAGCGGATACGAGCAAGGATGGCAGTAGCATAGAGGATCTAGGGATGGAGGCGAGCAGATCGCATGGAGACGAGAGAGCTGCGCACGACAGAGAGCATAGAGCCGATCAGATCTAGGGAGGCGATCATATTAGATCCAGAGACGATCAGATCAGATCTAGAGAGCATAGAGGCTCATAGGTGGTGGTCGCGGCTGGAGTAGGTGGAAGGGAACGGTGAGGATGCATGAAGATCTAGATTGAGACGACTGACACAGATCCAGATTGAGGAGGGTGCGGGTGCGCTGGTGGTGCCGGCGTGGTGAGGAGGGTGCGAGCGTGGTGCGAGTGGTGCGGTGGGGGGGGCAGAGGAGAAGGGAGAAGGCGAGGCGGCGGCTAGGGCGAGGGTTAGAGGATTAGGGTTATGGTTTGGGAAAGAGGAAATTATGGTTTTCTCTCAATTCTTTACAAAACACTGATACCATGAAAAGAATCAAGAAGAAATAATCATGAGTTCCTACATATAAATATATAGGGAGGGTCACAGACAATATCTCTTATTATAGACGATGTGAGACTAAAACTAATAATTAATAGCTAATATCTAATTATATTCATAACGGATGGGAATATCGGATATACGTCTATAGATTAGAAATAAGATTTCCATGATTTGAGGGTACATTGGAATCCTAAACCCTTTGAAATAATATCTATGTCAAAACAAGCATGGTAATATCTAAGAGCTCAAGTATTTTTTTGAAAAAATGTTGTCAACAAAATCTGACTTAAAAGACATGAAACATTGCTCTGGCGGATTATTTTAAAACTGATCCTTAATTTCTTCTAGATAAGGCGGATTAATGTGCCCTGGCATTGGGTTGTTGGAATTTTAGAAGATTCGATGGAGCTAAGTACGACTGATCGGTTGTTTGCCGAGAAGTAGAAGATGTTAAATGCAAACGATGAGTTAGCAAGCATTAATGCCATAAATTAAATACAATTAATTAGTAACGCGCTTGTGTTCATCCCTAGCATTGGGATTGGATTTTGTTGTTGTTGGAATCTAAGTTGAAAGCCCTGTGAGTGTCTTTGAATTTCAAATTTAAAGTTCAGATTAAGACGGTTGTCTCACATTGTGACTACTTGTGGAGATATTTATACATACAAATTAAGAAGAAGAAGAAGAAAGAAGGACCTCAAATGAGTCGAAGATAGTTGTCTTCTTCTTGTCCTTTCCACGTGGCTCATTTTGCCCATCTTCTCTTTTTCATCCATTTCATGCCAGTACAAAACTAATTGCCATGATGCTCTTTTTTGAATTGTTAAACTACTGGATCCATTTTATGTCGAAGTACTTGGTGACTGTTTTTAACGTGGACCGTAGCCGTGCAGTAAAACTTCCTTCATACAAATACAAAATGAGAAGTTACGCATTCAGTTTGTAAATAAGGATCAGTTGCAGGAAAAAAGAAATCACAATCGAATTGCCTATGGTATTAATTGCAGGCTTGTGTTAATTTCTTTGAATTTTTGACAATTATCGATGATAAAATACAATGACAGCAGCTCATTTTCCGTTTTTTCGCCCAACTGCCATCCCATCTGCCACTGCATCCTGTTCTCTTTTCTTCTTTTATGCCCTCTTGTTCTTCTTATATCTTTTATTTTTGTGAATACTGTGACTTCGCCTTTCCTCTGGTTTCGGGTACCATGGAGGCGGCTGCTCTGGATTCCCTCCAGCGTTGCTGCTGTTGTAGTCCCTTCTTATTCTTTTTCCTTTTTGTAGAAAGTTGTAATGGTAGTTTGTGTACCGTCTTGTAGTTGCTATGTTTTGTATTGTTACAATATTGTTCATTCTTAACGGAGGCTGGGATCAGAATTATTCTAATCGAAACCGAAAATGAAAAAGCTGAAGATAACAAAAAAATAATTCAAATAATATAATTTTTAACCGATTATTGCATTGACAATGCTATGCTAGGTTGTTATTTAATTTTATGTAATAGAGAACTTGGTATAAATGATGTTTTGATAATTGTCATGTAAATTTAAAAAAAAACAGAAAAACATTCCTAACCGATTCAAATAATTTTGTATGTATGTCTTTGGGTCTTTTCATATATATATATTCTGATGGTTATTATAAAACTACAAATATATCTTTAGAATTTTTTTCGCTTAGTTAACATAACTTTGGAAGCTATGTAGTTGACATTAGATGTAAACAGTCACGGTTTAAGGTTTTATTTGTCATTATCCAAAATAGCCAATTTTGATCAAAATGGCCAATTTTGATCAAAATGGCCAATTTTGATTTCTAATTAATGTCCTAATTCCGAGATTTTAAACCTTAATACTAAAAGGCAAAATGATCGTCCGAGTAATGCTATCAATAGTTTGGCCCAACGTAAGATTTGTTTTTTCAATATATATACTTTTTTAATTAAAATTTATTTGAAAAAAAATCTACTCTAGGTATCCTATTTTAATGAACTGTAAAAGAAATTTATGGTTATTTTTGTTCTTTATCTAGATTACAAAATGTTATATATCAAATTGTGAAGAGAAACTAGCTTGAATATGGTTTTAAAATTAAACACCAATAATTTTCATTTTTCACATCTAAAATATCTACTTTTTCCATAAATTTAAAAAATGGCCAAACAAAAAATATTGAGTTACTCAGAAAAAAAATGAAAGAGAAGAGGGGTTCTTAATTTATTAACTTTAATTGAGTCATTTAAATGTAAATGGAAGAAAAGATCATATGTAATGATATTATTCTATTTTTGCTATTAAAATTAGCAAAATTCCCAAAACTAAAATCATTGGCAATACTGAAAAAACATATTAAACATAAGGGTAATATAGGAACCTGGGAAAATAGTGTTTTTGAAAAAATATTCCCTTTTAAGTGGAATATACCAAAAAAAACTGCTCAAATGTATTATATTAATGATAGGACGGAAACTTGCCTTTCTTTTTGAGTCAAAAAAATCGATGATGAAATACAAATGGCTGACCAAATGTGGGTGAGAAAACTAATGTGATATGTGAGATATGTTTCTCTGACTCTATTTAGTAGTGTTTTTCACATACGATTCATGTTATATATTAAGTGTAATTTAAAAAAGATTTATGAAGTAAGTTAGTGAGAGGTGTTAGTCCCAAGAAATTTTAGAATCTAGAATTTATAAATGAAATGACTGTCACTTTGATAAAATTCCTTTCTATTTGGAATGCTAGTCATTTGATTTCAAGATGTATATGTAATTTAATATAATACATTTAATAGTGGATGTTAGCCAATATTCAACCGACGGAAGTTCGATGGACGCTTATCGATGGCGGAGGATGGTCGGTAGTGACGGAGATGGCCGTCGTCTGGCGATCGGCGGAGGCGGCGATCGGCCTGCAGTCAATCAATGGCGGCAGGAATGGTCGACCGATATTGGTGGTACAATTGACGGTTGGCTGCTGGCGGTGGTGGCAGCTGTCGACCAGCAGTGGTGGTGGCAGGCCGCGATCGATAGCGACGGCATGGGCGTCGATCGTTGCCGGGGGCGGTCCGTTGATGGCGGCGGCGGCGGGAATGGTTGGCTGGTAGCGGCAGTGACGGTCAACTGATGGCAGCGGCGGCGGCTGCAGAAGGGGCGGTGGAGTTGACGAGCGACAATCAGTGGCGGCGGCGGCTGCAATGGAGGCGATGAGCGACGATCGGTGGTGGCGGCGGTCGGCCGGCGACGGGCGACGATCGATGGTGGCGGGAGTGGGGGCGGCAGCGGCAGCGACAGCGAGCGACGATCGGTCTGCAGGCGGTCGGTCGATGACGGCGGCGAGAACGATCGGTTGGTAGCGGCGGTAACGATCGACGGTCGGCCAATAGAGACGATAAGCCGACGGTAGCGGCAGTCGCTGATCGGTTAATGATGATGGTGATCGATGGTTGTAGTGCTCATTGGGACGGTTGATTTAAATTTTGATCTATACTTTGGCATTTTAGAAAATCTAAGGGTATATGATGATTTTGAAGTTAATTGGTCTTCTTATTTTTGTACTATAAGCTGAATGATGAATTCTAAAAGCTGAATTTTCGCATTCTAAAATACAAGTTTCCATTAAGACCATTAAGCAAATTCCAATTTTAAATAATATGAGAGTAACATGAATTTTCAAATTCCAGAATTGCATTTTCGAATGACTCGTGACTAACACCCCCTGAGAGAATTTGTGGAGTAAGTTATTAAAATAAATGTATGGAGTTAATTGCGATTATAAATTAAGATTCGATTTTTTATTTTTTTTAATGAATTTCTCTCGCAAATTAGATAGTCAAATCTCCATATAAATTTCAAAATTGGAGACCCCTTTACTTTTGCCCTATAATAATAATAGAAAACAGATATTTGAAGAGTAGAAGAGTAGGTTGGGTATGAAAATCTCCCTGGAAATTAGCAAATTAGTGGCATGCAACCAAGAAGAAAAATGATGGTAGTCCCATATTTCATACCAATATTCTATGATTTACCAATGAGCAATAGTTCATTTGGTATGAACACTTTCTCTCTTGGGAAGAGTGTGAGGCTCGAAGCCTAGAAAACCCAACGAGAAAAGGTGGCCATAAATTAACGCTTTCGGGTAAATTCATGGGTCGCGTATGTATCGTGTGCTTGTTTGTGGTGTTCGTGTGTGTTGTGTGGTTGTATGTGGTGTTTGTATGCATTGTGTGCATAGGTTAGTGCTTACAGGCAGTGCCAAAAAAAATATTCTATGATCTTTCTTCCTATCTTAATAGGGTACTGATAGAGGTTGTGATCTCCTTTAGATGTTATCGTCCGCTGATCTATAGCGAGCGTCGATGGATGGCTGAGATTGAGTTTGAGGGTCGCCTCTTGATGCGTATGGATCTCAATGGGCTTGATTTGGGAATGAAGCCGAGCTACCTGCAAAAAAGTCCCGGGGTGGTTTTACCACCGTGGACCCTCCGACGATCAAGTTAGTCGGGGTATTTTGGTAGAGTAACGGCCTATTGGGGTAAAAATTGTCTTACCTGAGTCGTCTGAGAGAGGGGTTTATATAGTGGCAGCCATGGGCTGGCGGGCGCGAGATTCACGCCGGCCGTTACGCCCCTGGCGTTACGCCTGCATGAAAGGCGGGATCCCCCATTAATGACGAGATATGCTCGTTAATGGGGGAACGCGATGGCGTGGAACGCGGGATCGTGGGCGGCGGATATCCCGCGTCTGGCGAGATTCACGGAGTCGTGGCGGAGACGCCTGTGATCTGTGCTGTTGGTCGGTCGGTGATACCGAAGAAGCTGAGCTCGGCGGGAGGCCCAGAGACGAGAGGGATGCTGAGCAAGCTTGGTTCTGTGATAGCTCGGAAGCGAGCTAGGTGGGCTGAGGAAGCTCAGTGTGTGGGATGGCTCGGAGGTGAGCCAATGGTTGTTTGTAAGATGAGCATAGGAGTGGTCTGGAAGGCCACCGAAGGTCGGGAACATCCTCGGGAGGCAGGCCCGGGGTATGCTTCCAATGTACCGTTCTTGCTCATTTCTCGTAAGATTTGGGACGCGTCATCTGCCACGTGTCATGATCTGGGGAGTCCCCAGTACCGAACATCATCATTAGCCCCCCACTCTCGGACCGACCTATTCATGGGTCGGGTCGAGAGTGGTCTGATCGGTCACCTGGGCCAAGTTCTTATTTGAAGACATCGTCGGCGCGGATTCCCGGGAAATTAGTCGTATTTTTCGATGATGTCAGTAGGTCAGGGGAGAGATCTTGCATTAAAGAGAAAGTGTCGATTCGGGCGTACGTTCGCCGAAACGCCAGGCCACATGTCCGGCGCTGGTTAGATGACATGACGGACCGCCGTTGATCTTCGCGCTTGACGGGATGCGCCCAATTCGTGTGCGATAAGTGGAACGTTGACGGCCATTGAATGCGAAGTATTGTTTTGGCGGGAGGAGATCGGCGTCGTAGGATGTGTTCACCGACTGCTATAAATAGCGGTGGGACCCTCCCAAGGTCCATACTTCGCTACAATTTCCTCATCGCTGTGTGCGTTACCTATGCGCTCCTCTCTTTAGGTCAGATCTCTTGCGTTCTTCCCTCGGGCGTCTCCTTCCTCTTTTCAGGTTAGATGTCTTCCTCTGAGGAGTCTGTTGAGGTAGTAGAGGTAGAGTCTAGGGAGACTTCTGCCGCTTCTTCCTCTGCTTCTTCCTCATCCTCGTCTGAGTCAGAATCCTCCCGGGAAGTTAGGTTAGTCATGTTTTCGAGGTGGCCGCGGAGCACGTTGAGGTCCTTCCCGGCCGTGAGGCCTGAGTCTCCCAGCCCTCTTTTTTTGTATATTTTTTGTTTTCGTCTTGGAATTTTGTAAGCCTTTGGACGGTTTTGTAAGGCTGGGGAGCCCACAATACCCTTGTAAAGGTTCCCGATTTGTAAATAAAGCTCTTTTGCAGAATTTTTGTGGTAATGTTTCCATTTCGCTGCAATGTCTTTATTTTCTCGCCTGATGAACGCTAGGTCGGCGGCAGGACCTTTAGTTGGCGATCGCGCGTCGAGTTAAATCCAATTATTTGAAGTGTATAAAGGCCGGCGTAAGATCGGCGTCCTTGTGGCCCCGAAGTAGAGGTGGCGATCGCTCGTTGAAGATGCGTCGAGTTGGACCGGTGACCACCGCTCTTAAGATCGGTCGGCGTCGCCGAGGTTGAGGACTTCTGACCCTTAGCACAGATGGGTAGGGAGTTACCCACTAAGGATGGACCGAGCAGGGAAGCTGCTCGGTGGCCTCTGGACGAGGGCTTCGATCCTTGGCGTCGGTGGGTAGTAAACTACCAGCCATGGATGGACCGAGCAGGGTAGATGCTCGGTTGCCTCTTGGCGAGGGCTTTGATCCTTAATGTAGATGGGTAAGAAGTTACCCGCTAAGGATAGACCGAGCAGGGTAGCTGCTCGGTTGCCTCTTGACGAGGGCTTTGATCCTTAGCGTCGGTGGGTAGTGAACTACCATCTATGGATGGACCGAGCAGGGTAGCTGCTCGGTTGCCTCTTGGCGAGGGCTTTGATCCTTAGCGTAAATGGGTAAGAAGTTACCCGCTAAGGATAGACCGAGCAGGGTAGCTGCTCAGCTGCCTCTTGGCGAGGTCTTTGATCATTGGCATCGGTGGGTAGTGAACTACCACCCATGGATGGACCGAGCAGGGTAGCTGCTCGGTTGCTTCTTGGAGAGGGCTTTGATCCTTAGCATAGATGGGTAAGGAGTTACCCGCTAAGGATAGACCGAGCAGGGTAGCTGCTCGGTTGCCTCTTGGCGAGGGCTTTGATCCTTGGCGTTGGTGGGTAGTGAACTACCAGCCATGGATGGACCGAGCAAGGTAACTGCTCGGTTGCCTCTTGGAGAGGGCTTTGATCCTTAGCGTAGATGGGTAAGAAGTTACCCGCTAAGGATAGAACGAGTAGGGTAGCTTCTCGGTTGCCTCTTGGCGAGGGCTTTGATACTTGGCGTCGGTGGGTAGTGAACTACCAGCCATGGATGGACTGAGCAGGGTAGCTGCTCGGTTGCCTCTTGGCGAGGGCTTTGATCCTTAGCGTAGATGGGTAAGAAGTTACCCGCTAAGGATAGACCGAGCAGGGTAGCTGCTCGGTTGCCTCTTGGCGAGGGCTTTGATCCTTGGCGTCAGTGGGTAGTGAACTACCAGCAATGGATGGACTGAGCAGGGTAGCTGCTCGGTTGCCTCTTGGCGAGTCCTTTGATCCTTAGCGTAGATGGGTAAGAAGTTACCTGCTAAGGATAGACCGAGCAGGGCAGCTGCTCGGCTGCCTTTTGGCGAGGGCTTCGATCCTTAGCGTGGATGGGTAAGAAGTTACCCGTTAAGTATAGACCGAGAAGGGTAGCTGCTCGGCTGCCTCTTGGCGAGGGCTTAAATCCTTGGCGTCGGTGGGTAGTGAACTACCAGCCATGGATGGACCGAGCAGGGGAGCTACTCAGTTGCCTCTTGGCGAGGGCTTCGATCCTTGGCGTCGGTGGGTAGTGAACTACCAGCCATGGATGGACCGAGCAAGGCAGCTGCTCGGTGCTGCGAGGCTCTACTCGACCTTCCAAGACGTGTGAATATCGGGGAGAGTGACTGTCGCGGGCGGCACGTGGCAGGAAAACATAGGTGAGGCGAGGCGTTCCAAGATCCGCGTCGTTCCGACTTCGATTCGCCGAGAAATACTGGATATCCGCCACGTGGCGGTATGGAATTGGAATAATTGAGCGATTCCCTGGATTCACGCCCATGCGCGCGCAAATTTGGACCCTGGGGATTCTCTGGAGGCTATAAAATAGATAGGGTGTGTTGCTCATTCCTAGCTTTACACCCCGAAACAGAAGAATGGACGGATTCCCTTTCTCCATCCCCGAGATCATTTCCTTCGAAGATGTATACTTGTACGACCAGCTGAGCTCCGAGTAGACGTTTCAGGTGGTGGTTCGGCATGTGGAGGACCATTTCGGCCGCCTGCTTCCCCGGCGATCACCCCCGCTCCAGCTGCTGATGTACTCGATTTGGAGGGCGTCGCCGGGGCTGCACAACCCCTTGTCCGAGCAACTGAAAGACGAGGCAGTTTGCAAGCTGAGATCGCTATGCCGTCTCGGCCTGATCTCTAAGAGTCGGCGCGATCGCTCGGTGGCATGTTAGTTATATATATGCCCTAGAGGCCATTGTTGTACATATGATGTATATTATAGTGGATGCTTGGATATATATAGAGAGGACTTTCTTGCTCGATATGATAGTATGCTATCTGGTTTCACTTTGTCTTAACATGTTGACTTGTATTGGTTTACTGTCTTGCTCTCACATGTTGATAAAGCCCTTAGGATATGTACTTGACTACTGGGACTATGATACAGATCATACTAGTGGGGCCAGGGTAATCTAAGAGTACATCCTATAACTGTTCCTAGTCGAGGGTGTATCGAGACAGGGCATCGATACTCCAGAGTAGACTAGCGTATACGCATCTTGACCCATTTGATGGGTGATGGATGATCCCATATCCATTGATGTTTGACATAAAAGATGGTGTATGGGTGCTCAGTGGAGACTGGGTACACTGAACGGACTCGCCGAGAACTCCTAGATGGTATTATACCTATCGTCAGATAGCAGTCCTCTGGTGACACTGGTACAGGTTAGTCTGTAGACCCGAGATCGTCATAGAGTCTTGTGTGATTCCCACTGTGCTTTGATTTCCACCTTACCATGTTCAAGAGGCGTGCAAAACAGTGGCTTTTGGGTACAGTCCCGAATCACATGGAGGCAATGAGCGATAGGAGGGGTTTCGTCTCTCTCGGTATTGGGAGTTGATGTTGCGCAGTGTTCGATTGGCTATAACTGGAAGTCCCTGGCCAGGGCTGATATGGAGACCTACTGGTAAGTGTTATCAGTAGTTTCTCGACTCGTTATGAGCCTCACATCGACATGACTTATCGGTTACTGGGGTCTGACGTTTACCATCCCTAGACTGGATATGCGACATATCAGACGAAGAGACCGGACTATACGGTAGTGTTACTGATTGGAATCACAGGAGTATGTACAGTCTTGCTTGTTGATCTTCTGATCGCTCAATACCCGGGTGGCTGTTATGTTTAGCTGACCGCTTGCAGCTTGTGGGTATTTGATATGATCATCACCTATTGCCGGCGTATTGACGAGTCTTTAGAGTCCTGCATAGAGGTTTCCTGGCTCAGGCAAAACGGAGTAGGAGCACATATGTGTTATGTGCGGATCGAGATTAATACGATATTTCATACCGTATTCTATTATCGCGATATGTGATATCGGTCGGGTATATATGATATAGCCGGGCTATCGGATCAAGTGTTGATTCGATAAGATGATGCATTTAATATTAGTCGGTTATATGTATTATAGCCGGGTTATTAAATCAAGTGTTGATTTAAAATTTTAATGTATAATTATATATGTGATATATTAAATTACATTAACTAATATTAGCTCACTTAAGAATTACTTTTTCTCACTTGGTGATACATTGATATATATGTGATATATGTTAATTATATTATTTTCTTTTGTTACAAAATATTATATATGTGATATATAATATTGTAACATGCTAGGGTTACACTTGCAACTTGGGTTTATGAGATTAAACCATGCTTGGGTTTATGGTTGGGTTTACATTTTATTTTGGATAATTCAAATTGTGTGGATTTATCCTAAGATTTTTGTCATGGTTGACTAAGTCCACCCCTTTGGATATTTCTAAGATATTTGTTAACCAAATCCTAACCCTAACCCATGGTCAAGTCTCTAAAAGGGTTAAGCATGACATGCTTAACTCTTGGTTGCAATTCTAAGCTCAATAATAATTCATTTTCATCACTCATTATTCTTCATCTTCTTCTTTCTCTTCACAAAAGCTTGCTAGATTTTTTCTAAGTGATGAAATGAAGTGAGAAATAGAAAACAAAAGAGAGCAAAATTCCTACTTCATCATCCTCGTTTATTCTAGCCACTTAGATTAGGGTGTTAGCTTCACTAATACCTAATTAGTGAAGTGTAAGCTTGGGTTTGTGATTCCTCAAGATAGATCATCTTTGATAGTGATGACTTCAAGTAACCATGGATCATTCACCTCATGGAGCCTCTCTAGAGTCCGGGAGCATGATGATCGCAGCGAAGGGACCTCAACTCGGAACTTATGAAGCGAAGGAACGGACTACAAAGGTTGTAATCCCTAACTCTTAGAAGTAAAGTTGTTTACTTGTTGTTTCGAAAACTCTAATTCTCTAGTTAAGATCCTTCCTTAGGTTGTTTGGCACTTGAAATTTTAAAATACGGCATGTATGATGCCTTGTAGATCCTTGTTTTAGTGCCTAAGAACCCTACAGTGGTATCAGAGCCTAGCTAGAGCATTAGGCGTTGCGTTGACGAAGTTAAAAGTCCGATCGAACCTCGAAAACCCAAATTATACCCCCTCTCCAGAAATTTTTTTAAAAGTTGGATTTTTCCATGTTAAAAATATTCAGAAAAACATGCAGGGAATTCTATGGACACACCTGAAGAACGAAACCCTAACTCGTCTAAGTGACCGCGGATCCGCGACTAAAACAAGGTTTTGGCGGCGGATCCACGGCGCCACTTAAGAGGCTTGGGTCGGGCCCTTCAGCTGTAGTTCCGTAGGTACTGGGGCATGCTTCTGGGAATTTTTATTTATGCTTAATTGTTGAGCTTTCTGGGAATTTTGGGAATTCATTGATTCGATCGAATTGTTTAACGTCGTCTGGCTTTCTATAATGAGATACAATAATTGGAATCTACAAATTTGTTTGTTGTGTGTAAATCTAACATTTCGGTCTCGGGTATAATCGGAAATCTTGTTGAATTATCCGACTTATTTTGAAAAAGTGTTTTCATGGGTGAGACCTAAATGCGAGCTTTACATTGTTAGGCATGAAATCTTGGATATGTGATATCCCGGGTTTGTGTTGTCTAAGGGCAGTTACGATTCCAATTGTTGTAGTTTTTTATTTTCTTTTCTGCGACCATAAGTGTAGTATGTGGTGTATCGCCGGTTTCGTTGCTATACATCAACGACAACTTGGATACGCATATTTACTTACGTTGATGACATGTGATGTTATGTGTTGCTGTGATATGTTATATTGGATTGTCGTGTTTTGAATAGCCGGAGGTTTTATGTGAGATGGGGGTTTTTATTTTCATTCATGTAAAATTCATTGTATGTGATATTCTTTTATTGGGGCACTTCCGGGTTGAGGATGATATCACCATTATATATTATTTACTTTTCCGCATTAGGACAGACCCAAGGAGGAGAGCACAAGTAACCGGGTTCTAGGGTCCAGTGGGAGGCCATATCGAGGAGTCGAGACCGAGTCTCCTTACTTTAGAATTGGTAGGGTTGCTTGCTGCTCTCGTAGGGGTCTAGGGATGTCACGACCCAAAATTAGGCACATGACCGGCACTTATACTACGTAACGTCAACAGACGTAACGCAATTTAAGTAAGCCGAAAAACCAGCAATCTAAACCATTACAAGAAAGAAAAGATAAAACACTTTTTAAAATCTCGATGCAAAACTTTAAAACTTAAGTTTGGTTTCATGCCTCCTTTGTAAAAGCTAGCCTCGAAACGGGTACAAACATAATATAAAAGTAAAGTATCCCCAAACGGGAGCAAATCTCGCCCAACGGCGAAAACAACCACCACAACAGATATACGACGCCGTAGCGAAGAAATGAGATAATCCACATATAAAAGGCCGGCTCACACGAGCACGACAACCAGAGTCATAAGAATATACAACCTCGATCCTCACAACTCGTCTCTAAGTCAATACATGAAGGTGGTAGATAGAGAGTACTAGATACAAGAAATATACAATATACATCATCGGATAACCGCAACCCACCTAAAGCAAAAGGCCTCACAGCCAACCGTAGCGGTATCCGCAAAAGTAGAGATAATAAGGCGCCCTGCCGCGACCACTCTGATGATCAGACCTGAAAAATCCTGCGGCACAACGGGGGTGAGTTGCCAACTCGTGAATAGTAAATAACATCATACTGTAATCGCAAGTATGTACTAACAGCGATAATCTATCACATGTAATCTGATAGCATAAGTATGACAAAATGTATATGCAACAGTCATGAAAGGTACTCTATCAAGTACCACTAATACATGAAGCAAATGCATATCAAATAAATGCGGAGTATGGGATAAAACATGGCATCCTCATGAAATCCTCATCGTGGCGGACCAGTGTCCATCAAGACAATCTAAATCCCAAATTCCCTCAAATCAGCCCCCATATCGGCCCTAAGATCGGCCCTCAGATCGGACACATCGGCCCCTCACATCGGGCACATCGGCCCCTCACATCGAGTAATGAATAAGAATACATGCACAGATCATTATGATGATGCATATTATATAGGTGTACATGTATAACAACATCCCATACCACTGATATATATATATACACATGTATATATATCAGTGTCCCATACCACTGATATATATACCCAGGAGTAAAACATCCAGAAAACATCATATGAAATCCATATGTAAATACGAAATCCATGAAATATAATATATGCAACATGAAACAGTAATATGAGCAAATAAAGGAAAAACCGCTATTTAACTACAGCAAGTTATTAAATATATCATGCGGCTCCTAATTCCTCCGAAATCCAACACAACATCATATAAAGGTGAACATATAGCTAACAAGGTATATATGTGAGCATGTAGGTATAGCAAGGCATATGTGTAAGCATGTAGGTGTACAGGTATTCTATAATTCATATGCGCCATCGCACAAGAATAAATGCCTTTATGTCGCTATCAAATAGCAAGGTATGTTATATGAATATTTGTGTTGTGCGTATCATGGCAATTAACGACAGTGTGTGTGTAGCATACAATTGGTACTCGTGCAACATGGACTGTCAATAATAGTGCAGTGCACAATAGGTACAGGTTCAAGCACAACAAGTAACTATATGCAATGAAGTTCATACACCATCTCTATATGTGCATATAAACATGCGGCTAATATCATATAATATCTAGCCCTGATGCTTAACGCCATACGGGCGATTTCCCCGTAGATGTTAAATCTACTCACCGACAGTCGCGGGCTAGGTAAATCCAATCACCTGCTTTCCCTTCGTCGCAGCGTCCGAAGTCCCCGCCTGCGATCCTATTAACACAAAACATAACCAGTGCAAATCTCAGAAATCGATCAATATCACGTACATACTACGTTTGACCAACGCACCAACTCCAATCCAACTCACAAGTGTTCGTCTAATGGCTAACGTGTGTGGCGACACCCCAAAACCAACCCAAGTGCAGCAGCACACAAGATCACGAACCGTGTCGGATAACGTAACACGCGTACCCAAAACACTAGAATATAGCAAAGTGGTCCCAGATTTTTATACACAAACAATTGGTGAAAGTTGCAAGTGCCACGAGACTACACATAATCCCAGAGACCCTACGCCCAAAACCCAACACCCCAGCCCCCACTCTGACCGCAAATTGCGGCCAGAACCATTAAATTTGTGGCCTCGAATTGAAGGGGTGCTCTCAGGTTTTTATGGTGGGTTCCATACCTCAACACTAAGTCACTGTGATGGGAACTTCTAAAACAACAATCTGGAACAACAGCAGATTCACAGAGACTCCGATTTGACACTAAAAATACAATATTTCACAAAACGCTACATTTAGTGTTCTAAACCATAACTACAAGGCAACACAACCATATAAACTCTATATTAACAGTTAGAGGTCATTACCTAGCCACTCTTGCTCAAAAATACTAGCTTTGCAAGCTCCAAGGCAACTTAGTGGCTAAACCAAGATTTGTGAAGTGTTTAAAAGGGATTTTATGAAGTTTAGCAAGGATTTGGTGATGGGGTAGTGAGGGTTCAGTTTAGGAGTTGAAAGATAAGGAAATAATTGAGAATGAGAGAAAAATGAGAGAGTGAGGGGAATTATTGGTGAGGGGTGAGTGTAGGGTGAACCCAAGCCTTATTCTTACTCTCCCCCCTCTCCTCATTAATACCCTCATGACTCACTAGCCTCCTCTCTCTCTCTCTCAATCCAAACAAACAAATATCTCTCACAAAATATCTAGGCAAGGTTAATTAGTACATGGATTAATTAAGGCGTCTTGGTCACTTAACAAGATTAACACTAACTAACCCTCACATTAACATGCACGTGTGTGTGCAAGCCATATCAAATAATAATAAAATATTGATTAATTGATATAAAATGTGAGGAACCCGATTTGGTAAACTTTTTATGAAAAACCCGTGATAACGCTTAATTATCACTAACCGCATTTCCAAGGTGTTACAAGGGATGTGGGTTTGGCTATTCATCGCGACCGTGGAATTCGTGTTTTATACAGGCTCAAAATAAAACATGGACCTCCTAGTATATCCAATATTTCATATGTTTTCTTCTGCTGCTGATATACTGTGATATGATCATTTTATATGCGTGAGACGAATGCTTTATTATTATATATGTGATATACAGTAAACGTTGCTTATGTTTTGCACCTGCGCTAGTCCCGTCCCGGTATGCCGTTAGTTAAGTAACCCAACGGTGCATAACGGAACACTGTGGCGAATGCGGATGGCATAAGCGTACGTTGTATTTTTGTTTCTTCTGTGATGTTTAGGAAGAATAAATGACGGGATTCATTAATGAGATTAATGAAAGATAAAGAAACCTAAAAGATGTTGTAGAATCAAATTTTCAAAAAGGGTAGCTTTAGTTTTTGCTTTGTATAGCGGTATTCCTTGTAGAATATTCAGCACTTTATTCGATAAGGAAAGAGCCGAGATCCCTTTACCGGGAGTGACCTCTTTAGCGAAACTAGCGGATGCTACAACTCACTCGGTTTTGTTTTTGATGCCTTCTATAGTTCTTACTTTGGACAACGATATTTATGAAATATCCTGCACCTTATTCGATAAGGAAAGAGCCGAGATCCCTTCACCGGGAGTGACCTCTTTAGCAAAACTAGAAAAAGCCTCAGAAACACACCTTTTCAATATCACTTGTTTCTACAACGATATCAAGTTCATTACGCGAAAGGTTTTCTGAAAAACCTATCTTAGCCCTCCGTCATTTCAGATAGAGACTAGTTAGTATTCGTGCTGCGTTTGTTGACCTTAGCCAAGGCGTAGTGTACGGTAGCTAATTAGTGTTTATCTGTTAAAACATGAGATGTGATTGAGTTAGGGTAGTCGTACGACTTTGTTGACCTTAGTCAAGGATCATACGGGTGGGTTTAATTCAACCGGGAAATGACGGGTTGAAATTGGCTAGCGCTTTTGATTTGTTGACCATAGCCAAGGTCATGAGTTACTAGGGGCAAAAGCATTATCGGAAATTTCAAGTGTTGAAATTTGCAATGAGATTGCATACCTTCTATGAGATAGTTGGATCCCGATACCCACTGCGAGTAAGAGTTACTCCTGAGAGAGTTTTACACATGACAATTAGTCAATCAAGTAGGTGTCTAGAAAGGTGTTAACGGGGTTATGCCTTTGGGAAAATGAGGTTTGTTTTAATTAGGTCCGTGCGAAAGCACGGGGAACCTCCCTCAAAGTACCAACATTGGCCTGGCCGAAAGATTGGCGAACTTGTAAAGTGTAATTAATCCCGGTTAGTCTTACCTTTTCGGGTTTGAAGGAAGATTTGATAAAAACAATGGGAGCCATCCTGATTAGATAAGATAATAACCAATCTAATCTTTCAAGAGCATACGCTAAAGTGTTTTCTTCTTTCTCTCTCCAGGTAGCGACCATGTCAGGCCTTAATCAAGATAATAATATGGATGTATTGACCAAACCCGCTTATTATACTGAGCAGGGGAACGTTGGTCCCGCTCCAACTTATAATTGTTATAAATCTGAGAAGGGAATAGGGACATATCCGGATTCTTACGCCGCCCAAAGGAAGAGTAAGTATGATGATGCATCATCTTTGGGTGTGTTAGTTATCGAGAACTGTTTCTCAGTTCACTCTACGTCCTGGGTATTAGATACCGGATCGGGATCCCATATATGTAATATATTACATGTACTAAGGAAAGGTAGAGAACTAGGATAGGGTGATCATTCCGTAAGAGTAGGGAATGGTGCAAATGTTGTAGCCAAAGGAGTTGGCGAATATCACCTTGTGTTACCAAATAGTAATACATTGATTCTGAACGAATGCTATTATATTCCGACCCTGATATGCAATATTATATCAGTTTCTTTATTGAGCAAAGAAGGATATAATTTTGTAGTACAGGATAATGTTATGAACATCTTCCTGAATCAAAAGTTGATTGGATCAGGCTCGTTAAATAATGGCATATACGTTCTAAACCAAACTACAATTCTTAATGTACAGAACACACACAAGAGGAAGAGTTCAGAAATGAACGAATCCTTCTTGTGGCATTGTAGACTAGGTCATATCAATGCGACACGATTAGCTAAGTTGCATAAGGATGGATATTTGAATCCGTTCGAATTTTCATCTTATGACACTTACCAGTCATGTCTCAAAGACAAAATGACCAAAACTCCGTTTAGTGGATATGGATAAAGAGTTACGGAACTCTTGGGGCTGATACATAGTGATGTATGCGGTCCCATGTCTACACATGCCAGGAATAGTTCCTCGTACTTCATTACATTCACTGACAATCTCTCAAGATACGGACATGTGTTCCTGTTGAAACACAAGTCTGAAGCTTTTGAGAAATTCAAAGAATATAAGCACGAAGTAGAGAACCAAACGGGTAAAAGTATTAAGATCCTTTGATCTGATCGAGGAGGAGAATACCTGAGCAATGAGTTCCTGGACTATCTAAAAGAGAATGGGATTCTCTTTTAGCTTACTCCTCCTTATACACCACAACACAACGGTGTATCGGAATGGAGGAATCGCACCCTATTAGATATGGTGCGCTCTATGATAAGCACTGCTGAGTTGCCTATTTCCTTTTGGGGGTATGCGCTTGAGACAGCCATATACCTATTAAATAGAGTTCCAATCAAATCGGTGCCTACCACTCCATATGAGATATGGAATGGGAAGAGATCATCTCTTAAATGAGTTAAGATATGGGGTTGTCCGGCCTTTGTGAAAAAGCAAAATCCGGACAAGCTCGAGACAAGATCAGTTCTTTGCAAGTTTGTAGGATATCGAAGCAATTTGTATGGATATCTATTCTACCACGGTGAACGACAAAAGGTGTTTGTTCCTCAACATGCCACCTTTTTAGAAAAGGAATTTCTTGTAAAAGAAATTAGTGGCGAGGAGGTAGATCTGGAAGAAGTTCCAGCAGCACAAACTGTAACTGATGATTTATTGGAACCAGAGGATTCAGTAGTTCCCGACGAACCCCAGCCGCTCCGCCGATCTAGTAGGGTTCCTCATCCACCTGAGAGATGGTACGGTTTTCTCATTGATGGTGGGAGCGAGAATTGCATCATGGAAGATGATGACCCGACTAGTTTCGAGCAGGCCATCACGAGTGGAGACTCTGTGAAATGGCTGGATGCAATGCGATCTAAGATGGAATCCATGTACACCAATGATTGATCATCTTTCGTGTGTATTTAGAAATATTTCACAACCAAAGAAATTTATACCGCAATCAATTAACGGTGTCGATGTAGCGCGGTAATGAATATGGATCGTCCACTGAGATGTGTGTTTTGATCGATCTTGTTTTAGATGAGTCGAAATTTAAAAGATAAAAGAAAATTCAAGAAAGTTGATTCAAGATTTGTGAGATTTGATTTTAAGAAAACATAAAGAATCTAGATCTAGAATCAAGAATTAAGAAATGTCCCAATCACTTTGATTTATCAAGATAATAAAGAATAGCTTGTAGGATTCGATTGAGTCAATAGTTAGGGATGAATCTAATAATTCCTAATCTTATGTATTAATAATTTGTAGCTAGATTGATGATTATGATGAAGATTAGGAATCTATTGAAGAAACCTGGGTTTCTCCTTCTATCCCTTGTCTTTTCAATCATGATCATTCGGATCTAGCCTCTAGCAAAGAAAATCATCAATCGTTTGATCCCTAATTTGCAATGAAACAATCAAGAAGTTGTTGGGGTAAAAATTTACACCCCGGTTGACCAAGTCAAAATCAAAGTCAACCCCAAGCCAGGTGGGCCCAAGCCCAGGTCAAGCGGGCCCATGCCCAAGTCGAGCCCGCGGCCAGCCTTCCCGTGCCAACAACAAAATCATGTAATAAATAATTTTCATGTAATTGTTTATGCATGAATGTAAACAAAATGGGCATAAAGCCAATATTTTGTAAGCCCATGGCTTATGTGCAAAACTGAAATGGCACATAAGCCATGAGATAGGCAAAAAGCCATTTTGAAAAGCCCAAGGGGCTATATACAAATATGTAAGCCTATAAAAGGCAACATGATGAATAAAAAATTGACTCTTTTCATTCTCTCTCAAAAAAACCTAGGGTTTGTATCTCTTTCCCTTTTTTAAAGGTCTCAAACCTTCTTCTTTCTTTTGAATTAAATCAAGAGTTTTACTTTTCCTTTTCAAAAAACAAAATAGTTTATCACCATGAAACCCACAAAGGGGAACTTGGATCTGTCATCAGATCTCAAAAAGGAGAGATTTGGAGATCTCATATCTCTTGATCTTTAAGATCCAGCTAACAGAGGAGGAAGAAGAAGAACCCCTTTCACTAAACCCAAAAAATAAAAACACACTCAGGAGTCCAACTCCTCTCTGATTTCTCTTCCGAGAAATTATTTTTTTAGGCTAAAAGCCTCCTTTTCTCGCCGGCGCTCAAGCGCAGAGCGCCCGCGTGCCGACACGTGGCGCGCTTGCGCTCCAGCGCTCGAGCGCAAAGCGCCCACGTGCCGACACGTGGCGCGTTTGCACTACAGCGCCCTATGCTCGAGCGCAAAGCGCCCACGTGCCGACACGTAGCGCGCTTGTGCCCAAGCGCAAGTCGCCCCCGTGCCGACACGTGGCGCGCTTGCACTCAAGCGCAAGCGCTCAAGCGCAAGTCTCCCCCTTGCCGACACGTGGCGCACTTGCGCTCCAGCGCCCAGCGCTCAAGCGCAAGTCGCTCCCGTGCCGACACGTGGCGCACTTGCGCTCGAGCGTCACGCGCTGAAGCGCAAAGCGCCCACGGGCCGACACGTGGCGCGCTTGCGCTTCAGCGCCCAGAGCTCAAGCGCAGAGCGCCCACGTGGCACTCTAGCGCCTGAGCGCACAGCGCCCAAGGTGTTGCCCCCACGCATCCTTTGGATGCCTTTTCTTCCCTTTTTTTCTTATGTATATACATATATATACATATGTGCACATACACCACGGCACTGTCCCTGTTAGAAAAAAATTTCTAACGGGGCGCTGCCCCGCACCCCGCAAGGGGGCTGCTAGCCCCCTTGACCCCCAGCCCGCTATCCGGATAGCGGGACCCCCGTAAAAACTCTGCGGGGCCCCCGATATATCCAAAACCCCCTTTCAAAACACATCATACGCACACTGCACATTGAGTTCGCATGACCAGTTTAACCCGTTAATCGGAGGTTCTCTCGCTCCAAAGGCGAGGGGTAATTAACGGCAGCTTAGTCCGCGGCTGCCGGAGATTCGGATCCCCACAATCATTAAACCCCTGCCTACCCTAGGCAGGGGGAATCTGTATTACGCCTGACAAGCGCGCACGTATTCCCATCTCAATGGGGTGACGAAAAACACCCTACAGATTCTGGCACGCCCGGTGGGACCAGTCTCTCCTCCCATATTTAGGGTTAAGCGTTCATGCGAACTCAATCAATATACATACCTGTATTCATACTAAAATAATGCTTTTTCATGCAGATTTTCAAGCAATCACCTTCCGACGATGTCTTCGATGATGAACTCAGCTCCCGTCTCCTACACGATGAGGATAGACTCTAGGACGGTCCTTCCGGCCAGTTTCGGACGACAATGGGAGGAGCCGCTGCTACCATTCGGCTCTATCATGTTCATGCCAGTTGGCGCCATCCCAACTCCTCAAGCCCCGGTGGCAGACAAACCGGTCTCAAAAGGCAAGAGGCCAAATGTGGTGATCTCAAGGATGCCCCAACCCAAATGCAAGTCGGTGTCTGAACAACTTTCCTTGGCCCCAGTTGGGGGCAAGGCCATCAACACCAACAAAGCTATAACGCGTCCCGAGCAAGCTCCAACGGTACCCTCAACAACTGCTCGATCGGGTACTTTCTCTAAGCTCCCCGCCAATGAGAAAGAGACGACTGGATATGAGGTCCACACTGTCTACATGGTGGGCACGCGTAGCAAGAGGAAGGACGGGGCCACCACGTCCTAAATCCAATCTGGTGTGAATATGGCTGCCACATCCCAAGGCCAGCTTCCTCTGGAAGGTAATGAAGACCTTCCCAGTGAGGCTGATAAGCAGAAAGACCCTTCGGTCCATGAGGAGTCAGGCTCGGAAAGCGAAGATGAGCCAACTTTCCGTCCTAAGACCGCAGAGCCGCAACTCCTCCAAGAGCTCCGAAAGTAGCTCAGAAGCAAAGGCAAGGAGACGGTCAAGCTCTACTCAAAGATCGATGACTTGACGAATATCGTCTTACAGCTTACGGCCCAACTTGCCTCTCAGCCGCCCAATCAGGCGCAGGGCTCTCATGAACCGGGAAATGGTGTCCCAAAGCAGCCGACGCCTATTCCCTCAAATCCAAGGGTGGGCGGACCGCATGAAAGTCAGTCGCATCCTATCTCGGCAAATGTCTTGGCTACCGATGACAGTAGCACGCTAACTCAAGATCAAATCATGGATTTGGTTACCGATAAAGTCAAAACCTTGGTAGCCGAAGCCGAAGCGCAAAAAGATGTCAGCAGTAGTGGGAGACCATATCCTGCTCAGTATGATCTGGTAGAATTTCCTAGTGGCTATGTCATCCCCAAATTCGGAAGATTCGATGGGACAGGAAATGCGAATCAGCATATCGCCAACTTCAAAGCCTCATGCGGGAACACTGGGGGCAACGATGCGCTTCTCCTCCGCCAGTTCGTTAATAGCTTGACCGATGTTGCTTTCGACTGGTACGCGAGCATACCGGATGGCTCCGTCATAATTTTTGTCCAAATGGAGTCTCTGTTTCGGCAGAGGTTCATGAGCGTCAGCGATAAGATTACCATTGCCGAGCTCGTAAGGACCAAGCCCAAGAGCGACGAAAGCAGCATGGATTTTATAACCCGATGGCGTAATCTCTCCGTCAAATGCGAACCGCCGATAGAGCAGGACCAATCTGTTAGTCTCCTTGTCGGAAATCTCAACAACTGGATGGCCTCGTTTCTATGTACTGCGGGTCTCAAAACATTCTAAGAGCTGACCAAAAAAGTCCAAACGTTGGAACGCTCAAAGCCCGAGTCTGCTCAGGACCTTCAATTCATAAACAGACCGAAACCTTGGAGGGACGACAACCGAAAAGGCGGAAGTTCTAACAGCACCGATTCTCTAAATAAGCAGAGAGCGGGTGGAGCAAAAACTGACCAGTCTTGATTGCCAACTTTGGAGGAGAGAAGAAATAAGGTCTACTCATTTCGAAGGGACAAGGTCCATAAAATTTTTAAAGATGCTCTGAAGAATAGCCTGCGGCTACCAGAACCGAAAAGGCTAAGTGAAGCGAACAAGACTGATCATCCCAACTTTTGCCCATACCACCGAGTGCTGGGGCACACTATTGAAGACTGTTGCATCTTCAAGGATTGGGTCAAGAAACAATACAAGGCGGGAGAAATATCATTGTCCCCTGGCGTGTTAACAAACAATCAAGCTGCGACCGCCAATTTCATACACACGGGGACCGAAGTCCTTCAGGGACCTGATTCTCTCAGACACCCGCCTTTCTCTGGGAACGATTGACCACCATGTCACTAAACTGGGAACAATCGACCTCTAAGTCGTTAAACTGGGAATGTAAAAAAAATTTGTAAATAAAAAAAAGTGTAAATAAAAAGGAAAAAAGAAAAGAAAAGCCGAAATGATGGGGCAACTCGCAATAAAAATCAGCGAGTAAAATAAAGATGAAAATAAAACCGAAATGATAGGGCAACCGCGAATAAATAGCCGAAATGATGGGGCAATCGCGATCTTCGTGATAAGAAAAGCTGAAATGATAGAGCAATCACGGTAAAAAAAACAACAAAAAAAAGAGAAAAGAAAAAAACGGCGAATGATGAGTCGCTCCTGGTACCATATTCCAGTGCAGCGATGCAGACGCCAACCAAAATCCAATTTCTCAAAATTCTTCCGGCCCTACGGCCAGTTCCCAAATTGACTACCGTATACAATCCACGGGCTCAAATAATTCTCATCATACCCATATCCCACCGCAATCACCAGTTACGCGGCTGGTCTCCGCATTTGGAATTATACTCCATTGAGAAGACCCACTCATGTGTCCTCACGATACATGAGGAGAACAAACCTTTGTGGGATCCTTACGACTCACAAAGGAAAAACACACTTAGGAGTCCTCACGACTCCCAAGGAGAAAATACACATGCGGGATCCTTACGACTCGTAGGGAGAAAATGCCTTTATGGGACCCTTACGGCCCATAAAATTGAAAAGACTTAGGCGATAGGGATCCAAACCTTTCTCCTAAGCCATCGCTCCCCAATTCCCAAGTGGAGAATGATGAGCCGCTCCTGGTACCATATTCCAGTGCAGCGATGCAGACGCCAACCAAATTCCAAATCCCATACCCCAATGGCGAATGATGAGCCGCTCCTGGTACCATATTCCAGTGCAGCGATGCAGACGCCAACCAAATTCCAAATCCTATACCCCAATGGCGAATGATGAGTCGCTCCTGGTACCATATTCCAGTGTAGCGATGCAGACGCCAACCAAATTCCAAATCCCATACCACAACGGCGAATGATGAGTCGCTCCTGGTACCATATTCCAGTGCAGCGATGCAGACGCCAACAAAGTCCTGAAATTTTTCCGGCCCTACGGTCTGAATCATACATCCTGCAAAACTGTATACAATCCACGGGCGTAAAACAATCCCGATCTCTCCAAAAAAAAAGAAAGAAAGAAAAAAAGAACGGTATGTCCACAAGCAAAATGGGCACGGATGAAAACCCGAAAGGGCTCCGTGAGTAAAAACAGCAGGACTGCCGGCGAGTTTGTGAAAAGCCGAAAGGGCGCAAACTCGTAAAAAAAGAAGAAGAAAGAAATGAAATGCACTCGCAAAGTCCTCTCGACTTTGTGAGGAGAAAATTCCCGCGTGAGATCCCTACGACTCACAAAGGAGCAACACACTTAGGAGTCCCCACGACTCCTAAGGAGAAAATACACCTACGGGATCCTTATGACCCGTAGGGAGAAAATGCTTTGTGAGACCCTTACGGCTCACAAAATGGAAAAGCCTTAGGTGACAGGGATCTAAACCTGTCTCCTAAGCCACCAATTCCCAAATCCTCTCGAGGCACATGATGAGTTGCTCCTGGCATTATTCCAGTGCAGCAATGCAGATGCCAAACAAAAAAAAACAAATCCAAATCCTCCTGGGGCACATGATGAGTTGCTCCTGGCATTATTCCAGTGCAGCAATGCAGATGCCGACAGAAAACCAATTCCCAAATCCTCTCAAGGACAGATGATGATTCGCTCCTGGTACCATATTCCAGCGTAGCGATGCTGATGTCAACTCAAATCAAACAAATCAAACCAACCAATTCCAACATCGACCTCTGCGTCGGACAACAGACACTCCGTCTAGGGGACACGTCAACAAGCGACACTCTGCATCGGGGAAACGTCCAACACAGACACTCCGCATCAGGGAAATGTCCGACAACGACACTCCGTGCCGGGGAAACGTCCACACTCTGTGCCGGAGACACGTCAACAAGCGACACTCTGTATCGAGGAAACGTCCAACATAGACACTCCGCATCAGGGAAACGTCCGACACCGATACTCCGCCTCGGGGAAACATCAAGCAGACACTCCGTGCCGGGGCACATCGACAACAGACACTCCGTCTCGGGGACACGTTAACCAACCGATACTCCGCCTCGGGGAAACGTCAAGCAGACACTCCGTGCCGGGGGCACATTGACAACAAACACTCCGTCTCGGGGACATGATTGCACGCTTTTGGCGTGTCGAGTTTTAAGAGTTCTAAAGTTTACCGCGATCAAGACGGTGTCGCTATGCAGCTAGCCGGTTGAGCACGGGTCGATCCACAGGAAGATGGTTGTACGTCCTTTCTTGTTTTAGACGAGTCAATAAAGAATCTGTGTATGTTTGTTCGAGACTATCCTATGTGTAATATTTGCAAGTATAAAGTTGTTAAGAAAAAGATACGAGATTATAAGCTAAAGAAATCCGTACTCGAAACCTTTGAGCCGAGTCTTGACCAATTGAAGCTAGAGCAATCGGCAACAACATGGATTAGGGAATTTAAGCGCGGTATTCGTGGAATACGGCTTATTTACCCTTGTCCTTCCGTTCTTGTCTCTTGCTTTCGCCTCCGGCCAAACCGAACGCAACCGGTCGCGGTTAGGAATCACCGTTACCTTGTCAGGGTAGGGTGCCTAACGGAGCGCTTGCGTATGGTTTGGGCAGAGTTCAATGGAAAATAACGGGAAAAGGAAAAGAGAGAAGAAAATCTTTAACTTATAATATCGTATTTCTTCTTAACAATAATAATTACAACATTCACAAAATGAACAACAAAGAGAGCAAAAGAAAAGAACAAAGAAAAAAAAAGATTGCAAATATTAAGTGCATGAATTTAAGTGCATGAAATAAATTGCAAGAAAGAAAAGCAAGATAATAATAAGCAAGTAATAAAAAGCGATAAAAAGAACAAGTAATTACAAGAACATAGAACTCAAGACAAGCATGTGATCAATAGCCAACCCTTAAACTTGCAAGCTCAATTAAGAGGTTGCAAGATCAAGAGGAGGGTAGAGAACGTATGTGAAGTGAAGAACTAGTCCCGTGACAAAATACGACCCTTGAGATCAATAACTAACCCTTAACCATTCAAGCTCAATGAAGAGGTTGAATGATCAAGAGAAAGCAAGAATCTCAAGGGGAAGAAGAAACACAAGAGAATGATACAAAAAGCCCTCATCTTCATTGATCTCCCACTCAAAAATCTCTCACTACAATTTTCATAGAAAAAGAATGAAGAAGAAGAAGAAAAAAGACTAAATCCTAACAAAAAGAGGAACAAAAGAATGACCCTTTGCTTTGCTCAGATCTGGAGTATTTATAGGCGGGGAAATGGAAACCTAGGGCAACAATCTGCCACCAAATAAGATTACCAAAAAGCCCCCAGAAAACGACACTGAGAGGAGCCAGTACGGCCGCGGATCCGCGGCCTAGACCCCATGTTGGCCGCGGATCCGCGGCCGTATAGTGGATTTAGGTGGTCGGGTTTTGGGTGCTTCCCTGGTTCCAATTGTCCTTGTGTTTGCAAACTTCAAACTGCACAAAAGTCTTCCAGAATATCTGCAGATTTCTTAGTCCATGATTGCTTTCTTTTCTTCACTTTTGACTTTATCTCCCTCGAGCTCCGTGCACCCATTGATTCTTGTGCTGCCCCCCTCGTGCTCTGTGCTTGTCCTAGACACGAATGACCACTGTCATATGTCTTGTCTCTGGAACTGGTACTCGGCACTGGACGGATATGGATGACCGGAACCCGGCTTTTATCTGCTGTCAACAGATGTTCTGCTTTTGGCGTAACTGTGGAGATTTTATCTTGATTTGCAATATTTGTACTGGAAACCTGTATTCTGTAAATATGTAACAAACACGGATTAAAAGCACCTACCTATAAACAACCGAGCGTAAGAATGGGCGGTATAAAATGCAGTATTCTGTGATGAACAAATACCCCCAAACTTAACTTTTGCTCGTCCCGAGCAAAACCAATTATTCACAAAAAATAAAATCCTAACCGCACTTTCGCAGGGAACGCGATTGCACTGAGCACGTGCAACAAGCCGTTAAACCTCTAGGTGTCCCTAGTAGGAGGAGTGTTGTCTCCTGAGGGTTTTCAGCGGATTACACCCACAAAATCCTGTCAAGCTAGTGTCATAAGTTAACATCGATTCTACTCCTACAGTTTAGTATTTACGTTAGAAATTCTATCATCCTAAGTTAGAAATATCCAACCCTTATTTTTCACACCTCCTATCTATTTAGCCTTAGATCATATACGTTCCAAAAAAGTTTAGAAAGATATTGGTTCTCCTGAGTTTTCTTTCTAAAGTGAGGCCTCAAATCAGGGATTTTTATCAACTTTACAGAAAACTCAAGTCTTATTCTTTATTTCTATCTTTTATCCAAACATCGATTGTATACCCCTACGTGTGTGTATATTTGCACCCCTACACTTAAGAATTCAATTCAAGCTATAATACCCTTGCCCTAATACCTAATACTACTTCTTTTCATTAAGGATGGATGAATTTGCTCACACACCTTTCATCCGATTATTAATGCTTCTTGAGGCACTAACGGCCGATTACTGAATGTGTGAACATTAAAGCGTAAATAGCAGTCTCCATGTCTTGATTTTATTCTATTTTTTTCTTTTTCTTTTTCTTTTTTTTTTCTTTTTTTCAAGACCGGATATATTTTTCAATATGCTCTTTTGGTGTTTAGCTTTAAATACCGTTTTTTCTTTCATACTAGGCTTTCAGGCAAGAGTATTTCTAGGTATCCTCTACTATCCCAAGTTTCAAGGTGCGTGTATGTGCAGTTTGTAGGGTATATACTTTCTAAATTTGAACTCAAGAAAAAAAACTATTTTTCAGACTTATCCTTCAATAGAGCATCAATACTTTCCCTTCATCTTGACTTAACTAAAGAACTGAACTCAAGATTACTTATTTCTCAAAAAAACTGTAAGGACGTATACTTACCAAAGTTAGACAGAATGAGGGTTATTTTTAGGGTTTTCAATTCCTAAGCCTAGAATTTAGTTATTTCTATCATATCAACTAATTTTTCGGAATAAAGATCTAAGTTACCCTATTAGCTAACTTGACGACAAAGTTTTTATATTTTTGGAAAAAATTTCAATTTTTGTGGGTTTTTAATATGGTATGCAAATGCAAAATATACAAATGAATGCGAAGGAAGAAAGCTTACCGAGCACACCCCCAAACTTAAACTTGACAGTGCCCTCACTGTCAGGCTATACTAAGAGGGTCAAAATTGCCGGCGCTCCCTAAAAACAAATTATATACAAAACAAAAAAGGAAAACAAAAAATATATACAAAAAAGGTGTCCCCCCCAAACTTAAGTAAAACAGTGTTTCCACTGTTAAGCGTTGAAATTCAGGATTAGGGAGGAAAGAGAACAGTATCAGGCTATACAAGGACTTACACAGGCCAAAAGTTAACACCAACCATTCAAAGATTTTATCGCTATAATGTACAGGTTGGTGGAAGAAGGCGTAGAGAAAAGAGATGGAGAATACGCGAGACCATATGCGGAGAGAAGCGGGATATGGTCTCGGTATATGAGAGGAAGAAGAATGGCGGAAGGGAAAAAGAAGTGGAATACGAACTTGAGGGTGCAAATGGAGTAAATAGATTAGCACAATTTATGATGACCGATGTGTGAAAAGTGATTGTGCTAATATATTTACTCGTCGAGAAATTGGGTCGAATCCCTCAAGATTCGTAAGAAACCATGGGTACGCCGAACTTGGTATACCAGACATAACAAATGAAAGTGAGAATTATACGGTTTCTTGCAAGGTCGGAACGATGGAAAGGATGGAGGGAAGTGGTTGAGGAAGGGTATCGGTTAAAGGTTCAGGAGGGTGGACACAGTCAGTGGAAGGGATAGGATGAATTGGAAAATCCGACTCATCAATTAAAACTGTTTCATCCTTAGTACTATCCTCAATATTCTCCTCAAAATTTATCTCATCCATGCAATTTTCAACAAAATCAAGACGCATATGGGGTTCGGGAAAAACATTTAATGACTCGGGATGATGATTGGAAGAGAAAAACTCAGCCAAATCTATGGGTTCATCATCCAAATTATTCCCCGCGTCAATATCCTTAATCAAGTGCAAATCAATATTCTCAGACACCTCCTCAAAAGCATGGATATCAATCAATTCAGGTTCTAGAGTGGAGGTGTAGAGGTCAAAAGGTTTGGGTATGGTTTCACTTGGCAAGGTCCCTTCACAATCTGGCAAATCAAATACTACAAAGTCGCACAACTCATTAAACATTCTATCTTCAACTGATAATTCATTTGGGACACTTGATAGACTTTCAACACAGGAGTTGTGGGATTCAATTTGGACGGGGTAGGCTTGATTCGGAAGGGGGTACAGCTCACTCTCTCCACTCAAATTCACAGCCTGTCCTGCCGCCTCATCATACATTGAAAAATTTGGAGCTAGTTGAAAACTAGCTACCGGATCACTAGGTTGTATGAGGGCGGCCATGGACGCATTCAAATCCATCATTTGTTGGCTTGACGCTACCCTAAAGTCTTCCAACGACTGTTCTAGACTAGACATTGGTTGTGAAGGGGTTTCAGGAAAAGATTCAAAGTTGTTTGGATACTGAAAACTCCCAAATGGCGGTTCTGAAGCAATATCTAGGGAAGGTGCAAAAGTAGGGTAGGATTGGTAGGAATTGAATGGCTAGACAGGAGCAGGATCAACATCTGGATAGGAAGGTAAATGGAATTGTTGATCCCAAGAATTTGAAGTGGTGAAAGGAGTGAAAGATCGGCTACGAGATTGTTCAATACGTTCAGCAAGAGACATAGGTCTTGTGGCTACAACTGGACTTTCAAAAGGGGTATCAACGCAAGAAGGGGTGAATGTTTGAAACGGTTGGTACGAAGTGGACTGCGGGGTCCAGTTGTTCGTCCTAGACGCGTCTATCCGATCTTTCAAAGAAATTTTTGGCATGGAGGGGTCGTTTGAAGTTCGACCAAAACAAGAACCGTATGAAGTAATGTCTGGTTGTGGGTACCAAAGTTCGGCAAGAGTTTTGCGAGGTGGAGTACCCATGATATGAAGAGAGAAAGAGAGAAAGGCAGAGAAAAGGAGGGGAAAAAGAATGTGATAATTTTTATTTTTTTAGTTATATATTAACAAAAGAATGAAGTATACACACAAAAAAGAATATGGACAAAAACAATCACGACACAAAAAATACCACACACCTAATCGTTCTAGGGTTAATCTAGGTCAACTAGACCTGCTCCAGAACTTGATTGTCGAAGTAAAATTGTGTCGAGAAACAGGCTCAAGATACACTGATCACGAGGCCAGGTAAGTGCAGAGATAAGGGGAGGTTTTCCAACGCTTTCGCGAAGTTCCTTAATTAAATAACCCTTTCTCTTTTGGCGGTTTCGCCGTTAACACTTTCCTAGACACCCCGTAAACAATATACCGTTAAGCAAGGTTCTAAACACAGTTAACTTCTCCTAATGAGCGCGAAGTCCTTAAGGCTTGAAGTCTAGTTTCTTTTAAATTTTGTGCGGGTAAACGTTATGCGCAAGTTCGTGATTTGTGGGCCACGGAAGAGGTGATGAAATCCTTTACCGTATGTTGTGGGGTTCGCTTGCCCTTAAGTCCGTATTAATGTACGCAATGCGCAATTCAAAAAATTCTATAAAGAATCAAACAATCGTTTTTTAGTTTAAGCGCGGCGCTGCAACAAATACGGGTTAGTCAATTTTTAGCGTTTGCTAGCGAACTTGCAAAGAATCCTGCAAAGAATAGTATATTGGATGCGTCGGATTTGAGAAGAAGGTGTTAGTAAAATACGTACCATTAAGTTTTGGGTTAGGAAACCCCCGTTGAATCAAATCCGGTAAGCTTGAAAAGTTCGCTTGCGCGGGTCAAACTACCCGGATCTTTGGCACTGTACTTCGTAATCACCTTAACCTTGAACGTACACTTTGCTCCCCACAATTGCAGTTTGCAAATACGCAAAAAATCTGCACTCTTGCCCACAAAAATGATCAAAAAAAACAAAAAGACAAAAAGACTTTTTTTTTATAAATATATACAAAAAGAATATTAACCCGAATAACAAGAAAGAAAATACGCTACCGTCTCCCTGGCAACGGCGCCATTTGATCGCACGCTTTTGGCGTGTTGAGTTTTAAGAGTTCTAAAGTTTACCGCGATCAAGACGGTGTCGCTATGCAGCTAGCCGGTTGAGCACGGGTCGATCCACAGGGAGATGGTTGTACGTCCTTTCTTGTTTTAGACGAGTCAATAAAGAATCTGTGTATGTTTGTTCGAGACTATCCTATGTGTAATATTTGCAAGTATAAAGTTGTTAAGAAAAAGATACGAGATTATAAGCTAAAGAAATCCGTACTCGAAACCTTTGAGCAGAGTCTTGACCAATTGAAGCTAGAGCAATCGGCAACAACGTGGATTAAGGGATTTAAGCGCGGTATTCGTGGAATACGGCTTATTTACCCTTGTCCTTCCGTTCTTGTCTCTTGCTTTCGCCTCTGGCCAAACCGAACGCAACCGGTCGCGGTTAGGAATCACCGTTACCTTGTCAGGGTAGGGTGCCTAACGGAGCGCTTGCGTATGGTTTGGGCAGAGTTCAATGGAAAATAACGGGAAAAGGAAAAGAGAGAAGAAAATCTTTAACTTATAATATCGTATTTCTTCTTAACAATAATAATTACAGCATTCACAAAATGAACAACAAAGAGAGCAAAAGAAAAGAACAAAGAAAAGAAAAGATTGCAAATACTAAGTGCATGAATTTAAGTGCATGAAATAAATTGCAAGAAAGAAAAGCAAGATAATAATAAGCAAGTAATAAAAAGCGATAAAAAGAACAAGTAATTACAAGAACATAGAACTCAAGACAAGCATGTGATCAATAGCCAACCCTTAAACTTGCAAGCTCAATTAAGAGGTTGCAAGATCAAGAGGAGGGTAGAGAACGCATGTGAAGTGAAGAACTAGTCCCGTGAGAAAATACGACCCTTGAGATCAATAACTAACCCTTAACCATTCAAGCTCAATGAAGAGGTTGAATGATCAAGAGAAAGCAAGAATCTCAAGGGGAAGAAGAAACACAAGAGAATGATACAAAAAGCCCTCATCTTCATTGATCTCCCACTCAAAAATCTCTCACTATAATTTTCATGGAAAAAGAATGAAGAAGAAGAAGAAAAAAGAATAAATCCTAACAAAAAGAGGAACAAAAGAATGACCCTTTGCTTTGCTCAGATCTGGAGTATTTATAGGCGGGGAAATGGAAACCTAGGGCAACAATCTGCCACCAAATAAGATTACCAAAAAGCCCCCAGAAAACGACACTGAGAGGAGCCAGTACGGCCGCGGATCCGCGGCCTAGACCCCATGTTGGCCGCGGATCCGCGGCCGTATAGTGGATTTAGGTGGTCGGGTTTTGGGTGCTTCCCTGGTTCCAATTGTCCTTGTGTTTGCAAACTTCAAACTGCACAAAAGTCTTCCAGAATATCTGCAGATTTCTTAGTCCATGATTGCTTTCTTTTCTTCACTTTTGACTTTATCTCCCTCGAGCTCCGTGCACCCATTGATTCTTGTGTTGCCCCCCTCGTGCTCTGTGCTTGTCCTAGACACGAATGACCACTGTCATATGTCTTGTCTCTGGAACTGGTACTCGGCACTGGACGGATATGGATGACCGGAACCCGGCTTTTATCTGCTGTCAACAGATGTTCTGCTTTTGGCGTAACTGTGGAGATTTTATCTTGATTTGCAATATTTGTACTGGAAACCTGTATTCTGTAAATATGTAACAAACACGGATTAAAAGCACCTACCTATAAACAACCGAGCGTAAAAATGGGCGGTATAAAATGCAGTATTCTGTGATGAACAGGACACGTCAACCAGTCGATACTCCACCTCGGGGAAACGTCAAGCAGACACTCCGTGCCGGGGCACATCGACAACAGACACTCCGTCTCGGGGACACGTCAACCAGCCGATACTCCGTGTCGGGGAAACGTCAAGCAAACACTCCGTGCCGGGGGCACATCGACAACAGACACTCCGTCTCGGGGAAACGTCAACCAGCCGATACTCCATGTCGGGGAAACGTCAAGAAGACACTCCGTGCCGGGGGCACATCGACAACAGACACTCCGTCTCGGGGACACGTCAACCAGCCGATACTCCGTGTCGGGGAAATGTCAAGCAGACACTCCGTGCCGGGGGCACATCGACAACAGACACTCCATACCGGGGACACGTCAGCCAGCGACACTCTGCATCGGGGAAACGTCCAACACAGACACTCTGCATCGGGGAAACGTCCAACACAGACACTCCGCATCAGGGAAATGTCCGACAACGACACTCCGTGCCGGGGAAACGTCAAGAAGACACTCCGTGCCGGAGACACGTCAACAAGCGACACTCTGTATCGAGGAAACGTCCAACACAGACACTCCGCATCAGGGAAACATCCGACACCGATACTCCGCCTCGGGGAAACGTCAAGCAGACACTCCGTGCCGGGGCACATCGACAATAGACACTCCGTCTCGGGGACACGTCAACCAACCGATACTCCGCCTCGGGGAAACGTCAAGCAGACACTCCGTGCCGGGGGCACATTGACAACAAACACTCCGTCTCGGGGACACGTCAACCAGTCGATACTCCGCCTCGGGGAAACGTCAAGCAGACACTCCGTGCCGGGGCACATCGACAACAGACACTCCGTCTCGGGGACACGTTAACCAGCCGATACTCCGTGTCGGGGAAACGTCAAGCAGACATTCCGTGCCGGGGGCACATCGACAACAGACACTCCGTCTCGGGGAAACGTCAACCTGCCGATACTCCATGTCGGGGAAACGTCAAGCAGACACTCCGTGCCGGGGGCACATCGACAATAGACACTCCGTCTCGGGGATACGTCAACCAGCCGATACTCCGTGTCGGGGAAACGTCAAGCAGACACTCCGTGCCGGGGGTACATCGACAACAAACACTCCGTGCCGGGGACACGTCAGCCAGCGACACTCTGCATCGGGGAAACGTCCAACACAGACACTCTGCATTAGGGAAACGTCCAACAGCGACACTCCGTGCCGGGGAAACGTCAAGCAGACACTCCGTGCCGGGGACACGTCAACAAGAGACACTCTGGATCGGGGAAACGTCCAACACAGACACTCCGCATCAGGGAAACGTCCAACAGCGACACTCCGTGCCGGGGAAACGTCAAGAAGACACTCCGTCTCGGGGACACGTCAACCAGCGACACTCCGTGTCGGGGAAACGTCAAGCAGACACTCCGTGCCGGGGTTACGTCTACCAAATCGCTCCAGATCAGAGCGGCAACCGTCCATGTCGCAAAAAGGGCAGTGCAGGCTTCCTAAAAAGCAGGAACCAGATCGCTCCGGGCCAGGGAAACGTCTACCACGGACACTCCGTCTCGGAGACGCGTCAAGCGCCGACCGTCCATGTCGTAAAAAGGGCAGTGCATCCTAAATGGGAACCAAAGCAAGTCGCCTCCACATGAAAGAAGATCCATCAATTTCATGCATACGACCCACATATGCTGTGTGCATTTATTGATGGGGGGCAATTTGTTGGGGTAAAAATTTACACCCCGGTTGACCAAGTCAAAATCAAAGTCAACCCCAAGCCAGGTGGGCCCAAGCCCAGGTCAAGCGGGCCCATGCCCAAGTCGAGCCCGCAGCCAGCCTCCCCGTGCCAACAACAAAATCATGTAATAAATAATTTTCATGTAATTGTTTATGCATGAATGTAAACAAAATGGGCATAAAGCCAATATTTTGTAAGCTCATGGCTTATGTGCAAAAATGAAATGGCACATGAGCCATGGGATAGGCAAAAAGCCATTTTGAAAAGCCCAAGGGGCTATATGCAAATATGTAAGCCTATAAAAGGCAACATGATGAATAAAAAATTGACACTTTTCATTCTCTCAAAAAAAAACCTAGGGTTTGTATCTCTTTCCCTTTTCTAAAGGTCTCAAGCCTTCTTCTTTCTTTTGAATTAAATCAAGAGTTTTACTCTTCCTTTTCAAAAAACAAAATAGTTTATCACCACGAAACCCACAAAGGGGAACTTGGATCTGTCATCAGATCTCAAAAAGGAGAGATTTGGAGATCTCGCATCTCTTGATCTTTAAGATCCAGCTAATAGAGGAGGAAGAAGAAGAACCCCTTTCACTAAACCCAAAAAAAAAACTCAGGAGTCCAACTCCTCTCTGATTTCTCTTCCGAGAAATTGTTTTTTTAGGCTAAAAGCCTCCTTTTCTCGCCGGCGCTCAAGCGCAGAGCGCCCGCGTGCCAACACGTGGCGCGCTTGCACTCCAGCGCTCGAGCGCAAAGCGCCCACGTGCCGACACGTGGCGCGTTTGCACAACAGCGCTCTGCGCTCGAGCGCAAAGCGCCCACGTGCTGACACGTGGCACGCTTGCGCTCGAGCGCAAGCGCTCGAGCGCAAGTCGCCCCGGTGCCGACACGTGGCGCGCAAGCGCTCGAGCGCAAGTCGTCCCCGTGCCGACACATGGCGCGTTTGCGCTCAGGCGCAAGTCGCCCCCTTGCCGACACGTGGCGCACTTGCGCTCAAGCACCCAGCGCTCAAGCGCAAGTCTCTCCCGTGCCGACACGTGGCGCGCTTGCGCTCGAGCGTCAGGCGCTGAAGCGCAAAGCATCCACGTGCCAACACGTGGCGAGCTTGCGCTCAAGCGCCCAGCGCTCAAGCGCAGAGCGCCCACGTGCCGACACGTGGCACTCTAGCGCCTGAGCGCACAGCACCTGGGCGCACAGCGTCCAAGGTGCTGCCCCCACGCATCCTTTGGATGCCTTTTCTTCCCTTTTTTTCTTATGTATATACATATATATACATATGTGCACACATACAAACACCACGGCACTGTCCCTGTTAAAAAAAAATTCTAACGGGACGCTGCCCCGCACCCCGCAAGGGGGCTGCTAGCCCCCTTGACCCCCAGCCCGCTATCCGGGTAGCGGGACCCCCGTAAAAACTCTGCGGTGTCCCCGATATATCGAAAACCCCCTTTCAAAACACATCATACGCACAATTCACATTGAGTTCGCATGACCAGTTTAACCCGTTAATCGGAGGTTCCCTCGCTCCAAAGGCGAGGGTAAATTAACGGCAGCTTAGTCCGCGGCTGCCGGAGATTCGGATCCCCACAATCATTAAACCCCCGCCTACCCTAGGCAGGGGGAATCTGTAGTACGCCTGACAAGCGCGCGCGTATTCCCATCTCAATGGGGTGACGAAAAACACCCTACAGAAGTCATTTCGCTCCAAATTAGGTCGTCAACGATTCTTTTTGCTAAGGTTCACAAATCTCATAAGAATTAAGACTCGTATTAAGATTTGATCATCATTAGATCTATCAATTCTCACGAATCCTCCACAAGCAAAGAATTTACTCAAGCATCATGAAAATAAATGAATCAAAGATCAAGAAATTTCACAACGCAAGAATGTAAAGAAAACAAGAATTTCAATTATCACCTTTATTAAATCGACGACTAATTACACATTCCCCCAATTCGAGATTACAAGATGTTGCTCTTGATCGCTCCTTTTGAAGAGGAAACTAGATCCATCGAATTTCGCTCCGCTCAATCTCCGTGAGTCGTGGATCGTCGTGGATCTCTTGCTCGAATGAAGATTGCTTCGCGGATAAAGGATCGATGGTTGCTTGCTTGATTTGCTTCTCAAAATGATCTTGATTTGGCTTTGGAATTGGATTTGGGTTAGGGTTTTTGGTATCAAGTTGTGTCACTCAACTTGAATTTGAATCTTTGGTTCCAAAAGTGTAACTAACTCCCCACTAATTAACAAACTATTGAACAACCCCAAATTCTAGATCTAGATCTCTTTTTATAACCACTCATTTAATCTTCTCTCATAAGCTTGGTTGTTATGCAGAGCCTTCCAGAAGATGCCACGTGGAAATGGAGCGTCCTGAGGAAGCTAGGCCGTTACAAGGAAGGCTCTGGAAAAGTCTCGAGCTCCGATGAGTCAACTCGGCCGCAGAACCGCGGCGACTCGGCCTGGATCGGCCGTGGATCCGCGGCCATATAGTGGGCTTGCTGGCTCAATTATTCTGGGGTGTTTTGTGTTGGCTTTTGGATACTTTTCTGATGCCTGGAATCTTCTACTTATTTCTTGGTTGCTGCCAGATCTTAAGTATTTTGACTTGCTGCATTTTATCGGCACTTTTGTGATTCCAGCCCTTTATGCTGAAGGATTTCCTGCACACAATCTTGATGAAAGTGTTGAGATAGACAAAAATCATGCGTGTAGTAATAAACACTCAATTTCCCTCATAATGCCGGTTATAATGTATAACGCATGTTATTTGATATTTTGCAGACGAATTGCTAATATGTGCTATATTTATACCAAACACCTTTAGATGATTGCAAAGAATAGGGAAATTGATGCGTTAAAAATGCAATATTTTCGACTGATCAAATTCCCTCAAACTTAATTTTGGTCGTCTCGAGCAAACTTGTTTTATTCAGGTGAAGGAGAAAATATAAGAAAAAGAAAAACTAACTAGCACACTTTCGTAGGCAACACGATTGCACTGAGCACGTGCAATAAGCCTTTAAACCTCTAGGTGTCCCTAGTAGGAGGAGTGTTGTCTCCTGAGGGTTTTCAGCGGAATGCACCCACAAAATCCCATAATAAAAGGAAGACCGTGAAAGTTACATGTAAAGATAAGAATTGTAAAAGAAAGACTTTGAAAATTTAGAATTTCCAACTACACTAGCTTTTCAGTTGTCATGAGCCCTATCTTAATAGTCATGAAAAGATGTTAGAAATCACATCATCCCTCAATAAAACATCATCTTTATTCTTCATCCCTACCTTTATTCCAAATATCGATCATATACCCCTACGTGTGTGTAAAAGACATCCCTACACTCGGAGAATTCAATTCAAGCTATCATACTCTTGTCTATCTACCTCAGTACTTATTAATCGATGAATATTTAGATGAGATTGCTCACACATTTTTCATGCGACCATTAATACTTCTTGAGGTACTAACTGACCGATTACTCATGTGCTTACTTATTAGGTGTATTAGTATTTTCCTCGTCTTGCACCACCTAAGGCTTAGCAGTGACTCCCAAACCAGTTGGTCTAAGGCACTAGGTGATGAAGCACTCTCGCTATATTTTTTTATTGCTGCCCTGGTGATAACAAAACCAGTGTTCATTTTTTTCTTAACACCATTTTATCTTTTATTCATTTATTATTTCCTTCATACTTTGGCTTTTAGACAAGAGCATTTCAAGATATCCTCTACTATCCCGAGTTTCAAGACGTGTGTAAGTGCGTATAGTAGGGTATCAACGTTCAAATGTTTGGCTTCCAGAATATGAACTATTTTTCAGACTTAATTTTATCCTCAAATTAGTGACTTCCTTCATCTTACTAACCCTTGGGACAACGGCTCATAACTACTTATTACTAGTTTGATTTAAGAAAAGTTCTAATTTTCTTGGTTTCCTTAAACTTTTCTAATCTTTTGGATGTAATTTTTCACTATCTAATCTTTTATTATCTTATTTATGTACAATTTTTTTTTAATTTTTAATTTTATTTTTTATTATTTTTTTATTTTTATATGTTTTGTGCTTATGCAAAGTATGCGAAGTGATGCGTAAATAAGTACAAACCTCCCCCAAACTTGTTTTCAACAGTGTCCTCACTGTTGTCTTTTGCTAAACCTCAAAAAACCTGTAATCTTGGGAGGACATTATTAACGGGGGCAAGAATAAGTGAAAGTGAAAATCCTCCCCCAAACTTATTTTTGGCTCACAATTTTTGAGGACAACTTTTATTTTCAAGAGCCAAAAATATATCCCCCCTCAAACATGAGTTAGACAATATTAAGCATTTTAAGAGGGGGTAAGTCATTTGGTCAAAATAAGACTTTACAAAGACCAAAAATTAATACCAATCATTCAAAGATTTTATCAGTGTAGCGTATAGATCGGTGGAAGAACATGTTGTATAGAGTCAAGAAGAAATGAGGAACAGATAAGTGGTGGTCTGGAAAGGATTTGAGTTTTAAATTAGAGAAATGAAAGAATGAGAATGAATGTGAAAGATTAGTAAGAAGGAGTGGTGGCAGTTCAACTTCTATAGGTGGAGGTTGATCAATCACAAAATCCATATTGTTTAGGATGCAAGTTCGTTAGCAAAAAGTTCTTCAAAACTTTTATCGATGATGTGATCAAACATTTTGCTGTCAATAAATTTTGTGTCAGATTTTACCATACTTGATTTGTCAAAATACATGGAGGTAGAAGACTCAAAAAACTCATCTACCTCATTTTCAAAAATATCCAAATCAAGTTGGCTTTCTGAGATTGTCGAACTTGAACTATCGGATTGTGATTCTTCAAAACTCACTGAAACTATAGGAAGAATAGAAGAAGAACCGGAGAAATTAGAAGGTGAAATGGGTAAACAAATTGGTGTGTCGAGGATCGCAAAACCAGATGTGGAAGATGTAGGCTGAATTTCGGTCTGCTGTTCGGTTATACCATTATTATCAACTTGGAGAAGCATTTGGGGTTCAGGAAGAATTATCAAAGGCTCGAGATGATGACCACAAGGAAGTGAAATGACCTAATGAATTGATGGGACAAACTCATCCAAAATTTCGGGTTCATCAATCAATATATCCCCAACTTCAATCACCTCATTAAAGTGAAGGTTAAAATTCTCAAACACCTCATTCAAAGAATGGTTTTCAATCAATTTTGATTCAAGAGTTGAGGTGTAGAGATCACAAGGATTTGGTATGGTTTCACTCGAAATGGACCCTTCACAATTGGGTAAATCAAACACTGCATTATTATACAACTTCTCATACATTCTATCGTCAATTGGTGAATCATTTGGTGTACTCGATGAATCTGTGAAATTGGAGTTGTGGATTTCAGTTTGGAAAGGGAATATTTGATTAGGAAAGGTGTATAGTTCTTTCTCACTACCCAAATTCTCATTTTGTCCTATGGCCATATTAGACATTGAAATTTTTTTAGCTGGTTCGGAACTAGTTGCTCCTTCATATTTAGCCATGCTTCCCTTCCATTCCTCTCTGATGCGGTTCAACATCACTAAACCTTCTTCTAATGTCTGCTCAAGACTAGACTTGGGTTGATAAGGAGTTTCAGTATAAGATTGAAATTCTTGTGGACAATAAAAACTCCCAAATGACTGATTAGAAGGACCGTTTAGAGAAGGTGGAAAAGTCGGATTGGATTGAAAGGAATTGAATGGTTGCGAAAATTGGGCAGGAGTAGGGTCAACATTGTGATAAGAAGAATATTGATATTGGTTGGTCGGTTGGCTATTGGACATCATACATGCCACAAACCGATTATGAAATTCTTCTTTAGAAAGTGGAGGTGATGGTTGATATTGGTCCGGATTGAAACTTTGGCCTTTAGCCCTAACTATATGCTCAGCAATGGAAATGCGTCTAGGGGCATCCTCACTCGGAGTATCAACTGAAATGGATGTAGAATTAGGATACGGTTGATAAGACCTGGACTGAGATGACCAACTGTTTCTATCCGCTTGTTCTATCCGATCTCTTAAGGACATGCAAGAGTCGGACGGTATACCGAAGCGATAACGAAAACAAGAAATATCTGGTTGTGGACAGTAAAGCTCGGCAAGAGTTCTTCTGTTTGGGTCACCCATTATAAGAAGTGAAGCGGGGGAAAAAGGGTAAAAGGGGAGGAATAATTGGTTTGTTTTGAAAAAGAAACGGATTTTTTTAAAAAAATCACACAAAAATGCACATCCACCCTAAATCTAATGGTTACCTAGGTCAAGTCTCTAGACCGCTCCTAGACTTCCAGAAGACAAATCGCAGGATAAATCTTCTACTGCCTTTTTGCCCCTTCTGTGGCCAGGTAAGTGCCATGTAAGTAGGAGGTTCTCCACTACATACGCAGTGGGCCTAATTCAGTAACCACTTGTCTTAGACACACTTGCCTTAGACACCACAAAAGAAACATGGATAAGCAATAGATTACCCACGACCTCCTTCTGTCCTAAATGAGCGCGACGGTCCTTAGAATCTTGTCTAGATAATTTTTTAGTTAATGAGGGTGATACGGATGCAAGTTTGTGATTTTTGGGGCTTAGGAAGGGTAATGAAATCTCCACCTAATCTGAATTTGTTCTTTGCCCCTTAATTTCCGTATTAAAATATGCACAAAACCAATGATCAAATCACGCAACAAATTTTTCTTTTAGCGGCACTGCGAATTTTGCAAAGAATCCTGCAGAGAATGGTTATTGGAGAAGATCAGAAAGAAGAAGAAAGAACAGAGAGTATACCACAGAAACTTGAATCTCTGAAACGCCTAAACGGCGGCGGAATCGCCGCAAAAACGCACCATTCGCCGCGGATCCGCGGTCTGATGATGGAATTAGGGTTTCAAAATTTTTCTGCAATTCCTGTGCTTCTCTGGATTCTGTAGATCTTCTCTGAATCTTGATTTCCTCAGTAAAATGATTCCAGATTCCCTCGCAAAATTGACATCAAATTGTTAAGCGCTTGATGTGATTTTGATCTAAAAATTTGATGGAATAATAATTTTTTTCAACTCAAATAACAAAAATGAACAAAATAGCCCACATCCCCAGCAACGGCGCCATTTGATTGAATCGTCTTTCGTGTAAGTAAAATGTTCACAACCAAAGAAATTTATACCGCAATCAATTAACGGTGTCGATGTAGCGCGTTAATGAATACGGATCGTCCACTGAGATGTGTGTTTTGATCGATCTTGTTTTAGATGAGTCGAAATTTAAAAGATAAAAGAAAATTCAAGAAAGTTGATTCAAGATTTGTGATATTTGATTTTAAGAAAACATAAAGAATCTAGATCTAGAATCATGAATCAAGAAATGTCCCAATCACTTTGATTTATCAAGATAATGAAGAATAGCTTGTAGGATTCGATTGAGTCAATAGTTAGTGATGAATATAATAATTCCTAATCTTATGTATTGATAATTTGTAGCTAGATTGATGATTATGATGAAGATTAGGGATCTATTGAAGAAACTAGGGTTTCTCCTTCTATCCCTTGTCTTTTCAATCATGATCATTCGGATCTAGCCTCTAGCAAAGAAATTATCAATCGTTTGATCCCTAATTTGCAATGAAATAATCAAGAAGTCATTTCGCTCCAAATTAGGTTGTCAACGATTCTTTTTGCTAAGGTTCACAAATCTCATAAGAATTAAGACTGGTATTAAGATTTGATCATCATTAGATCTATCAATTCTCTCGAATCCTCCACAAGCGAAGAATTTACTCAAGCATCATGAAAATAAATGAATCAAAGATCAAGAAATTTCACAACGCAAGAATGTAAAGAAAACAAGAATTTTAATTATCACCTTTATTAAATCGACGACTAATTACACATTCCCCCAATTCGAGGTTACAAGATGTTGCTCTCGATCGCTCCTTTTGAAGAGGTAACTAGATCCGTCGAATTTCGCTCCGCTCGATCTCCGTGAGTCGCGGATCGTCGTGGATCTCTTGCTCGGATGAAGATTGGCTTCGCGGATAAAGGATCGATGGTTGCTTGCTTGATTTTCTTCTCAAAATGATCTTGATTTGGCTTTGGAATTGGATTTGGGTTAGGGTTTTTGGTATCAAGTTGTGTCACTCAACTTGAATTTGAATCTTTGGTTCCAAAAGTGTAACTAACTCCCCACTAATTAACAAACTATTGAACAACCCCAAATTCTAGATCTAGATCTCTTTTTATAACCACTCATTTAATCTTCTCTCATAAGCTTGGTTGTTATGCAGAGCCTTCCAGAAGATGCCACGTGGAAATGGAGCGTCCTGAGGAAGCTAGGCCGTTACAAGGAAGGCTATGGAAAAGTCTCGAGCTCCGATGAGTCAACTCGGCCGCAGAACCGCGGCAACTCGGCCTGGATCGGCCGCGGATCCGCGGCCATATAGTGGGCTTGCTGGCTCAATTATTCTGGGGTGTTTTGTGTTGGCTTTTGGATACTTTTCTGATGCCTGGAATCTTCTACTTATTTCTTGGTTACTGCCAGATCTTAAGTATTTTGACTTGCTGCATTTTATCGGCACTTTTGTGATTCCAGCCCTTTATGCTGAAGGATTTCCTGCACACAATCTTGATGAAAGTGTTGAGATAGACAAAAATCATGCGTGTAGTAATAAACACTCAATTTCCCTCATAATGCCGGTTATAATGTATAACGCATGTTATTTGATATTTTGCAGACGAATTGCTAATATGTGCTATATTTATACCAAACACCTTTAGATGATTGCAAAGAATAGGGAAATTGTTGCGTTAAAAATGCAATATTTTCGACTGATCAACCAATAAAGTATGGACTTTGGAAGTTGCTCCTGAATGGGTAAAACCCATTGGGAGCAAATGGATCTTTAAAAAGAAATTTGGTGTAGATGGAAAAGTTGAGACTTTCAAATCTAGACTTGTTGCAAAGGGTTTTCGTCAAAGACCAGGTGTGGATTATGACGAAACCTTTTCTCCAGTGGCTATGCTTAAGTCCATCCGGATCCTACTTGCCATTGCTGCATACCATGACTACAAAATCTGGCAGATGGATGTTAAGACCGCCTTTCTAAATGGTGATTTAGAGGAGTGCGTGTACATGACTCAGCCAGAGGTCTTCGTAGACAGTGGGAGCAGCGGAAAGGTATGCAAGCTACTTAAATCCATCTACGGGTTAAAGCAGGCATCGTGGAGTTGGAACATCTGTTTTGATATAGTATTCAAAGAGTTTGACTTCATCAAGAACGTAGATGAACCTTGTATTTACAAGAAGGTTGTAGAGAGTAAGGTTTTCTTTCTCGTATTGTACGTCGATGGCATACTCTTGATAGGAAATGATATTCCTATGCTGCACTCGGTCAAGCTCTTCTTATCACATAGATTCTCAATAAAAGATCTAGGTGATGCCTCATGCATTTTGGGGATTAAGATCTATAGAGATAGATCTAAGCGGATACCGGGATTTTCCCAATCCAGGTACATTGACACCATACTAAAGAGGTTTAGTTTGAAAGAATCCAAGCATGGGAATTTACCCACGATCTCTGGACTCACTCTCTCCATAGAGATGTCTCTCAAGACTGATTTGGAGAGAACTCGCATGCAAGAGATACCCTATACTTCGGCAGTAGGCTCTATCATGTACGCGATGCTATGTACCAGACCCGATGTAGCATACTCACTAAGTGTAGTGAGTAGGTATCAAGCAGATCCAGGAGAGAGTCACTGGACAGCTGTAAAGAACATTCTCAAGTACTTGAAAAGGACTAAATAGATGTTCTTGGTGTATGGTAACGGAGAACTCCAGGTGGAGTCCTTTACCGATTCAAGCTTCCAGAGTGATAAGGACGACTCTAAGTCGCAATCGGGATTTGTCTTTACCCTCAATGGAGGGGCGGTTTGTTGGAAGAGTTCCAAACAGGAAACCGTGACAGACTCGACGATGGAGGCTGAATACATCGCTGCCAATGATGCTTCCAAAGAGGCTGTCTGGATGAAGAAGTTCATCACTGAACTTGGAGTGGTTCCATCCATTGAGCATCCAATACCTTTGTATTGTGATAACAATGGAGCCGTGGCTTTGGCCAAGGAACCCAGGTCCCATCAGAGATCCAGGCATATTCTGAGGCGGTATCACCTGATCCGGGAGATAGTTGATCGCCGCGAGATCGAGGTCAGGAGAGTTGACACGAAGGACAACACTGCGGATCCACTCACGAAGGCCATACCCCATATACAATTTGAGAGACTCTTCGGGATGTTGGGTATGAGATACTGCAACACCTGGCCTTAGTGCAAGTAGGAGATTGTTAGTTATATATATGCCCCAGAGGCCATTGTTGTACATATGATGTATATTATAGTGGATGCTTGGATATATATAAAGAGGGATTTCTTGCTCGATATGATAGTATGCTATCTGGTTTAATTTTGTCTTAACATGTTGACTTGTATTGGTTTACTGTCTTGCTCTCACATGTTGATAAAGCCCTTAGGATATGTACTTGACTACTGGGACTATGATGCAGATCATACTAGTGGGGCCAGGGTAGTCTAAGAGTACATCCTATAACTGTTCCTAGTCGAGAGTGTATCGAGACAGGGCATCGATACTCCAGAGTAGACTAGCGTATACGCATCTTGACCCATTTGATAGGCGATGGATGATCCCATATCCATTGGTGTTTGACATCAAAGATGATGTACGGGTGCTCAGTGGAGACTGGGTACACTGAGCGGACTCGCTGAGAACTCCTAGATGGTATTATACCTATCGTTAGATAGCAGTTCTCTGGTGACACTGGTACAGGTTAGTCTGTAGACCCGAGATCGTCATAGAGTCTTGTGTGATTCCCACTGTGCTTTGATTTCCACCTTACCACGTTCAAAAGGATGTGCAAAACGGTGTCTTTTGGGTACAGTCCCGAATCACATGGAGGCAATGAGCGATAGGAGGAGTTTCGTCTCTCCCGGTATTGGGAGTTGATGTTGCGCAGTGTTCGGTTGGCTATAACTTGAAGTCCCTGGCCAGGGCTGATATAGAGACCTACTGGTAAGTGTTATCAGTAGTTTCTCGACCCGTTATGAGCCTCACATCGACATGACTTATCGGTTACTGGGGTCTGACGTTTACCACTTCTAGACTTGATATGCAACATATCAGACGAAGAGACCGGACTGTACGGTAGTGTTACTGATTGGATTCACAGAAGTATGTACAAGCTTGCTTATTGATCTTCTGATCGCTCAATACCCGGGTGGCTGTTACGTTTAGCTGACCGCTTGTAGCTTGTGGGTGTTTGATATGATCATCACTTACTGCCGGTGTATTTACGAGTCTTTAGAGTCCTACACAGAGGTTTCCTGGCTCAGGCAAAATGGAGTAGGAGCATATAAGTGTTATGTGCGGATCGAGATTAATACGATATATGATACCATATTTTATTCTCGCGATATGTGATATCGGTCGGGTATATGTGATATAGCCGGGTTATCGGATCAAGTGTTGATTCGATAAGATGATACATTAATATTAGTCGGTTATATGTATTATAGCCGGGTTATTAAATCAAGTGTTGATTTAATAATTTAATGTATAATTATATATGTGATATATTAAATTACATTAACTAATATTAGCTCACTTAAGAATTACTTTTTCTCACTTGGTGATACATTGATATATATGTGATATATGTTAATTATATTATTTTCTTTTGTTACAAAATATTATATATGTGATACATAATATTGTAACATGCCAGGGTTACACTTGCAACTTGGGTTTATGAGATTAAACCATGCTTGGTTTTATGGTTGGGTTTACATTTTATTTTGGATAATTCAAATTGTGTGGATTTATCCTAAGATTTTTGTCATGGTTGACTAAGTCCACCCCTTTGGATATTTCTAAGATATTTGTTAACCAAACCCTAACCCTAACCCTAACCCATGGTCAAGTCTCTAAAAGGGTTAAGCATGACATGCTTAACTCTTGGTTGCAATTCTAAGCTCAATAATAATTCATTTTCATCACTCATTATTCTTCATCTTCTTCTTGCTCTTCACAAAAGCTTGCTAGATTTTTTCTAAGCGATGAAATGAAGTGAGAAATAGAAAACAAAAGAGAGCAAAATTACTACTTCATCATCCTCATCTATTCTAGCCACTTAGATTAGGGTGTTAGCTTCACTAATAGCTAATTAGTGAAGTGTAAGCTTGGGTTTGTGATTTCTCAAGGTAGATCATCTTTGATAGTGAAGACTTTAAGTAACCATGGATCATTCACCTCATGGAGCCTCTCTAGAGTCCGGGAGCATGATGATCACAGCGAAGGGAGCTCAACTCGGAGCTTATGAAGCAAAGGAACGGACTACAAAAGTTGTAATCTCTAACTCTTAGATATAAAGTTGTTTACTTGTTGTTTCGAAAACCTTAATTCTCTAGTTAAGATCCTTGCTTAAGTTGTTTGGCACTTGAAATTTTAAAATACGGCATGTATGATGCCTTGTAGAACCTTGTTCTAGTGCCTAAGAACCCTATATGGCACTCTTCCTCGAGTGTTACCAACTGAGGAATCTCGCCGATGGGTGTCCGGCTGGAGAGTCCTCCGGCCCGTCCGTGGTGTCGAGGGTTCGCGGGCAGCATCAGAGGCAGAGGTCCGAGGCGGCAAGGGCTCGGCTGGCGGCAATTTCTTCGGAGTACCATGAGCAATGCTTCCTGCACCCCCTTCCCCCGCTGTTGTAATTTCAACTTTTATGTAAGGCTGAGGAGCCCATAATACCTTTTTATAAGTAAATAAAGCTCCTTTTTGCAACGTTCTGATGTTTCCTGTTTTTCCTTCTGAGTGCGTTTGAGTATTTTCACGAATTGAAATCCATGGCCTTTGAAACGAGGAAGACGGAAACACATAAGAGAAGTTTTCTTTTTATTTAGAAAAAGACTTGGAAAAGTTTACATCGCTTTGTCAAAGAATAAATATGTACTCCCAAGTGTACTTTTCAAAGGTACAACTTGAACTTCTTGGCGTCGTAGGGCCGTGGAAGCTTGCGACCTGCCGTGTCTTGCAAGCGATAGGCCCCGCCGGGCCTGACTTCTGAGACGAGGAAGGGGCCGTCCCACTTCGGAGAAAACTTATGCAATTTGCCCTGATCAACGAACTCATTCCGCCTCAGGAAAAAATCTACGGTCTTGAAGGCGCGATACTTGACCCGAGCGTTGTAGTAGCGGGCAGTCTGTCGTTGGTAAGCGGCAGCTCTGATCTGTGCCCGGTCCCGCTTCTCCAGCAAGACGTCTAAGTTAGTCCGGAGGGCCGAGGTGTTTGCCTCGTCGTCGACGATACGACCATGATTTGGCCGATCATCAACTCGCCGGGAAGGGGTAGTGCTCTTGCTCTCGGTCGGCTTGTCGCTTGTCCCGCAAGTATCTTGCCAGGTGCCCCGAGTGGATTAACTCCTCGATGTAGTCTCGAAACTGTTTGCAGTTCTCGGTGGGGTATCCCTGCGACCTGTGGAAAGCGCAATAGGGGCTTCGTGTCCGTTTGTCCGTCTTATGGTTGACCGGGGGGAGTTTGAAGAATCTCTCGCCCTTTGCCTCCTCCAACAGCTCTGTTTGGAAGATGTTGAACGGGGTATACTCCTGGAACTTTAGGGAGTAGGGATTTGGCCGCTCAATCTTCTTTTTATTCTCTCTTGCCCTCTTCTTCTGATCGGTCTGGTCTGTCTGAGGTAGGTTCGCGTTCACCTCAGACTCAAGCTGGATCTCTCGCTCGGTCCAGGCTTCTACCTCGGCCATGGTCTTAGGTTGCACTAATGCAAAGGAGCGGAGCCACTCCTTGTGCCTAAGACCCGACCTAAGTGCAGTGATGACCGTCTCGTCCCGGTGCTCTGGGACCACGAGGAGGGCGTTGTAGAAGCGGGTGACGTATCCCTTGAAGGACTCATTGTCCCCGCTCTTTATGGTGAAAAGTTGATCGACGGTCCACTTCTGTCGTCTGTTCCTGACGAAATGGCCGAGGAACTGGGTGGCCAGCTCATCGAAGGTAGAGATTGATTGTGGCGTGAGTCCTCGGAACCTGTCTCGTCCAGAACGGATGAGAGTGGCGGGGAAAGCACGGCATTGCGCGGTGTCGGAGTTGTCCTGGAAACTCATCCCTGCTGTGAACGCGTCCAAATGGTCTTTTAGGTCGGACTTTCCGTCGAAGAAAGAGACCTTTGGGGGCTTGTTCCTAGAGGAGACGTGGACAACAAGAAGCTCCTCGATGAAGGGCCTCGTAAGCGATTTGGCGGCGTATCTAGCCCCGTCGCTTGACGGACGGCTCTCCCGATGTATACCCTCGATCTTCTTTTCGAGGGAATCGAGTCGGTCGTGGTATCCCGAGGATTCAGCACACTCGGATTTATGGCCCCTGCTGCTGTCGACCTACGCCGGGCCGCGGTTCCCGTTCTGTTTAATGAGGTTCCGTAGGTCCCCTGGCGAGGTTGTTTTTGAGCTGCCGTGGTGAGTCCCGTCCGCACGAACCTATCGAGGGAGAGGGCGCCGGCCATGCCTGGGAGCAGGCGAGCTGACCGACACCTTCTCAGGAGGGACATGAGCACGATAGGCCTCAGGGCAGGGCGCTCTTTCATAAGACCTCGGCGTCGAGCTGTGAGGTGCCCACTGGGTCATCGAGTTGGTCGCCACGGGTGATCTGTGGCCGCCGGAGATAGCGAGGCGGTGCCTAGATGTGCCGGCGTGGGCAGTGTCTTCTCTCCCCATGTGTCGCTCCCGAGGTGGGGGAACGGCGACTTGGGGAGCTTGTCCTGCCGTTTGGACATGGACAAGCGCATCCAAGACGGACGTGAGCCGATCTATCCGAGCAGATAAGGTGTGAATGGTGTTCGGGGGAGGAGGGGATCCACCTGCATCTCCGTTGTGGGGAGGACGGCGGCTGGAGCTTGGATTGTCGCGATGATCACTCGCTATATGTTCGAGATCGGAAGATTAACTTTCGTTGAGCGGAATTTCGATGTTCCCACAGACGGCGCCAACTGATGGAGGTTTTGATCTCCTTCAGATGTTATCTTCCGCTGATCTGTAGCGAGCGTCGATGGATGGCTGAGATTGAGTTTGAGGGTCGCCTCTTGATGTGTGTGGTTGATTTAGGAATGAAGCCGAGCTACCTGCAAAGAAGTCCCGTGGTGGTTGTACCACCGTAGACCCTCCGACGATCAAGTTAGTCGGGGTATTTTGGCAGAGTAACGGTCTATTGGGGTAAAAATTGCCTTATCTGAGTCGTCTGAGAGAGGGGTTTATATAGTGGAAGCCATGGGCTGGCGGACGCGAGATTTAAGCCGGCCGTTACGCCCCTGGCGTTACGCCTGCGTGAAAGGCAGGATCCCCCATTAATAACGAGATACACTCGTTAATGGGGGGAACGCGATGGCGTGGAACGCGGGATCGTGGACGGTGGATATCTCGCGTCTGGCGAGATTCGCAGAGCCGAGGCGGAGACGCATGTGATCTGTGCTGTTGGTCGGTCGGTGATACCAAGGAAGCTGAGCTCGGCGGGAGGCCAAGCAAGCTTGGTTCTGTGATAGCTCGGAGGTGAGCTAGATGGGCTGAGGAAGCTCAGCATGCGGGAGGGCTCGGAGACAAGCCAATGGTTGTTTGTAAGACGAGCATAGGAGTGGTCTGGAAGGACAGCGAAGGTCGGGAACATCCTCGGAAGGGAGGTCCGGGGTATGCTTCCAATATACCGTTCTTGCTCCTTTCTCGTAAATTTTGGTACACGTCATCTGCCACGTGTCATGATCTGAAGAGTTTCCAGTACCGAGCATCATCAGGTACGAACCAACCCTGTGTAATTGTGTTGGAAGGAAAAAAATATGATGCAACTACCACTATTTTTCAATCCAACCAAATAGCCTTATAATTTAACCTACAACCTGATGTTCTCATCCCGTTCAAATTTCAATAGTCATATCATACTAAACGGCTTATAAAGAAGCTGGATGCATATATATAGCCCATTTTCAACAGATTTTTAAGACACTACTCTTCTATTATGACGTGCGCATGAAACCCATTACTCCAATCTATTCCCCACTAACACATGTTCTCAACTGTTTAGGTCATATTCGTATTTTCTTTTATATTTTCTTTATTTTAGAAGATTATCTCTTCACTGCTTTTATTTGTTTTCTATGTAATTTTGTTGTAATGAATGTAAGGAATCGATGAATGAACCATAAAAATGCTATTTTAGCAATTATTCTAAAGGAGATTAGCCATCTTGAATCGGTTAGAGAAGATTCGTCATCTCGAATCGGTTTTATCATTAGTGTACGTATCACTAAGCTATCAACCATGTCAACTTTTCTGTTTTAAGACGCATCTTGAACGATTTATTAGTACATGACACTTCTAAATCAGTCAACCATTCTTATCAACTCATGGAGTTACTGTGCCACACAACATGCATAAAGTGTATTAAATAAAAAAGAAAAAAACAATATCACTAAAGAAGAGGAAACAGGGACTGCGGAAACCCTGTAAGTCCAAACTGCAGTGACCTTTGGCATGTGGGGCCGTTAGCTATTTTACGGTTACTATCTCATGTGAGGACCTGTTGGGCCCGTTTTCTCTAAAAAGGAAGGAAAAACAGCTTGCAAATAAGTCAATTTTCAAGGTCTAAACTTCAAAAGTCCCTCTCTACAAAACACAACACCATTCATCTGAATCTAATTCACTACAAAACCACAACCCCAATAAAACCCAAACAAATTAAATTCCCAAAAAAAATAAAAAAAAAATCTCAGAGATTGAAAGGGCAAAAAAATGGCGACGTTGCTAAAATTCAAGCAGCTAGCAACGCAATGCACGAGAACCCCAAAAAGCCCCTCCAAAAAGCCCTCGCCTCGCCGCCGCCCCACCCTCGGCAAGCTCCTCTCTCGATCTCCCAGCCGTGGCGGCGGCCTCAGAGGCACCGCCCCGGCGGCGGCGGAGGAAAAGAATCGGGGGCTGCTGAAGGACCTCCTGCTGCTGTCGCCTCCGCCGCCTCCGCCAGATCGAGAAAGGACGGTCGAGATCGAGAGAGAGCGCAGACCGGTGGCGGTGGCGCGTGTCGGTCCGGGGCGGAGGGGGAAGCGATGCGGTGCCGGATCGGGCGGATTCCGGTATCGGGTGGTGATTCGGAGGGCGTGGCGGCCTGTGCTTGTATCCATCCCTGAGTGAGATTTGATTTGTTTGGTTTTTTTTATTTTATTTTAAAAATTAGACGAATAACTGGGATTGATGTAATTTTTTTTTTCTATTTTTCCCCCATTTATGAGTAACAAATTGTGTATCAATCTGAATTATTCCATATAAGATTTTGAGTTTATGACAGAGAGTTGGAGTGGTGCAGCACGACGGACCTTGATATTTCCTGATGGAGCTCCTTTTCGGGGTTCCGTCAGATGTTGTCTTCCGTTGATCTCGAGGTGAACTTGGTTGATTGTCCTTCGTTGCGTGCGGGTCTCAATGGGTTTTGAGAGGAGAAGGTTGAGTGAGGAGGCTGTCGCCGAGTACCTGCAAAGAAGTCCCGAGATGGTTTGGTACCACCGAGGACCCTCCGACGTTCAAGTTAGTGATGAGATCCGAGCAGAGTAACGGCATAAAGTGTAAAGAATGGCTCACTTGACCCCTCCGTGATGGGGGTTTACATAGCGGTGGTGACATGCATCAGCGGGCGCGAGAATCTCGCCGGCAGTTACGCTCCCGTCGTCACGCCGGCGTAGAGAGCGGATCGCCCATTAATGGGGATCGTGGTGGCGTGGAACGTGGGATGTTGCTGGCGTAGAATCCACGCGTGGCGAGATTCGCGGAACGGCGGTTACGCCCGCGAGTGGTGGAGTTGGTCGGAGGGCCGAGGGAGACGGCCTCGGCAGAGAGCTCGGGGGCGAGCAGGGAGGCCGAGGAGTCTTGGTACTATGGCGGCTCGGGGCGAGCTGAATGGCCGAGGAGGCTGATTTTCAGAGGGCCCCGAGGCGGGCCAGTTTGTGCTTGCAGGTCGGGCTCCGGGTGGCCTCATCGGTCCCTGCGGGCCCTTTCCTCTGAGTCCTGGGACACGTCATCTGCCACGTGTCCTGATCTTGGAGGTCGCCAATATCGAGCGTTATCATTAGCCCCCCACTCTTGTCCCGACCAGATAGTGGTTGAGCCAGGAGTGGACTGCCGGGCCTCCTGAGGCGAGATCCCTTCTACGGTTTCGTCGGGGCGAGCCTTCGGTCCATTGGTCGTCTTTTCTGCTAGCGAAACGAGACGGGGTCTCTGCACCTTAAAGGGGGGTGTCGGTTTGAGCGCTATGTGACTGAAGCAATGGTCCACGTGTCGAAGGGCAACTGGCCGATGTGACGTAAGCGGGCCGACACGTGGGTCGATCGAAGCCGCCGATCGTGAAGAGTCGTTTCGGTGGGAGTTGACGGGCGCCGTTGGATGCGGCGATAAAACGGTGGCGGGGCCCGTCCCAGGGCCCCCAACCTTTCATCTCTTTCCTTCCTCGAGTCGCTATCGCTCGGCGTTCTTCCTCCTTCGCGAGACATGGTTCGTTCCCATTTTTCGGGCGGCTCGCGCCGGGGGGAAGCCAGTGGCCTGGCCGAGGTTGCGCCCTCCACCTGATTCTCCGCCGACGGCCGGGCCGTCCATCTCGTCAGCGGCACCTGGGAGCTTTTCTTGCGGCGGCCGGAGTCGTCAGCCGTCACCCGAGTCTCAGACTGGTGATGGGAGGAAGGGCGAGGGCCGGCCCACTTCTAAGAGGAAAAGGACGGTTTCTCGTGCGCCGCCGTCGAAGGCCCCCGAAGGGATTCCCGTGCGGGAAAGGGGCTTCGTCTTCACTGTTCCGTCTGGGCTTTCCATTGCCACTGGTCTGCTCGTCGGGATGGAGGAATCGGCCGGGGGAAGGCTCCCGTGTGGCTCCTTGAGGGATTAATTGGAGGCCATGGCCCAGGGGACGGTCCAGGTATGAATCCTTCTGCGCGCATTCGCCTCGGTATGCCTTTCCTTGGTTTCTCATTGGCTTTCTGTCAGGTTCTTCAGCACTGCGCCCTCGCCATTCGCATGGAGTCCGAGGGAGCGTTCCACGCCCCGAGGCCAGTGGGGGCGTTTCCTTCGGAGATCGAGATCTTGCAACGTGACCTGCGCCGGGAGAGGGATAAGGCTGACGTCGTGGCTGGCCGGGCGGAGGCCGCGGAGCTCGCCAACTAGGCGGCTCGGGGTGCCCTTCGCCGTCTGAACGCGTCACTCCGGGTCACTGATAGGAAGCTGGCGGACCTGGCCGGACGCTTTGCGGCACTAGAGAAGGAGAGGGACGCCAGCAGGGGGGATGCTGAGTCGGCGCTGCTGAGGGCTCTGGTTGCCGAGGCTCGGGCTAAGAAAGCTGTGGCTGAGTACAAGGCGTCGGAGCAGTTTTACGCCGAGCTCGGGGAGTATTCTGCCGTTGCGTGGAATAAGGCTCTGGACGCCGTGAAGGAACAGCTTCCCGAGTTCGACGATGGTGAACTCCGCGCTCGGGTCCCGCTTCCGGCGACGAGGTCTCCAGCGAGGGATGACGAGGGGTGCCTGGCGCGCCCTTGGTGGCAAAGTCTTCGGTGGTAGGGCCTTGGGTTGTGACGCCGACGGCGAAGTGGCCGAAGTGAGCCTCCGGGCAGTATGTAGGGTTGGGCCCCCCCAGAATACCCTTTGTAAAGATCTTGATTTTGGCAATAAAAGGAAAAAAGAACCCTTAATTCGTCGGTTTGTGTCCCCCCTTTTTTTCTTCTCTTTTTTGTGTGAAGGACGTTCATAGGATGCCCTTGTTTGTATTGTTGTGTTTCCGTGTAAGTTTGGCCATATGTCCGGCGATCTCCTGTCGAGTTTGCCAGCCGGCGAGGGCGCCAAGCGCTGCCGTGGAGGTATCCTTGCGTACCCGCCAGGTCGATGGGAGATCGTTCAGATTTGGATGAACCAGCCGTTCTTCCGGGTGTCTCAGGTCCTTGAGCGCGGCCATAGGGCCAAGCAGGGTGGTCGTTTGGTTGCCGCTTGGAGAAGGATCCGATCTCTGGCGTCGGGGTTAGGCAACTACCAGCCGCAGTTTTTGACGAGCAGGGTAGCTGCTCGGTTGCCCCTTGCGAGGGCACTTGATCCTTCAGGACGGTGATAAGAAGCTACCAGCCATCGACGGTTAGGCAAGGACCCGACCGCTTCGGGGAGGAATTTTGATCCTCAGCGTGTGGCAGGGAAGCTGCCCGCTGGGGATAGCCGAGCGAGGGAACCTCGGGCTCGGCCGCCTCTGGGAGGGCTTTCAGATCCTTCAGGACGGGGACCGAGCAGGGTTACTTCCCAGTGCCTCTTGGCGAGGACTTTGATCCCTGTCGGTTGTGGTAGGAAGCTACCAGACGGGGATAGCCGGGCGGGGACCCGACTGCCTCTGGGAGGACTTTGGCCCTTGGCGCGAGGAAAGCTATAAGGCTGTAGGAAGCCACCAAGGACCTTTGGCCGGGCAGGGTTACTGCCCGGTGCCTCTTGGCGAGGGCTTTTGTCCTAAAAGATAGCCGAGTGAGGGAACCTCTGGCCTCGGCTGCCTCTGGGAGGGCTTTTTGATCCCCGGTGTTGTGGCAGGGGAGCTGCCCGCGGGGGATAGCCGAGCGAGGGGACCTCTGGCCTCGACTGCCCCTGGGAGGGCTTTTCGATCCCCGGCGTTATGGCAGGGAAGCTGCCCGCAGGGGATAGCCGAGCGAGGGAACCTCGGGCTCGGCTGCCTCTGAGAGGGCTTTTGGTTCCTGGCGCCGTGGCAGGGGAGCTGCCCGCTGGAGATAGCCGAGCGAGGGAACCTCGGGCCCGACCATCTTTGGGGGACCCTTCTCGTTGTACAGGGGGAACCATACCGGGAAAGAAAGTTCGAAAGTTTCTTTATTCGCATGGATAGAAATTTTATACAACGTTGTACATCATCATCTCAAAGGGAGATTTTGAGCGGTGGCCGGGGCACGGCGTTTTGCTAGTTTTGACTTCATAGGTATAGCTTGAGCTTCTCCGCGTTGTAAGGCCGAGGTAGCTTCCGTCCGTCCACATCTTGCAGGCGGTAGGCTCCGCCGGCGAGCGCTTCGTAGACGAGGAAGGGACCCTCCCACTTTTGGGAGAACTTGTGAAGCCTGCCTTGGTCGATGAACTCGTTCCGCCGTAGGACTAGGTCCCCGGCCTTGAAGGATCGGTGCTTTACCCGAGCGTTATAGTACCAGGCCGTTTGCTGTTGGTAGGCGGCGGCTCTGATCTGGGCCCGATCCCTTTTCTCCAACAATACGTCGAGGTTGGTTCGTAGTGCCATGGTGTTTGCTTCATCGTCAAAGTGCTCGACTCGGTGGCTGGGTAGCCCGATCTCTGCTGGGACCATTGCTTCGGTCCTGTAGCAGAGGCTGAAAGGGGTCTCCCCGGTAGGAGTCTTTTTTGACGTGCGCAGGGCCCATAAGACCCGGGGTAGTTCCTCGACCCAACTGCCTTGCCTCCCTTCCCGGCGGGTTCGGAGGCCCCTGAGGACGTTCCGGTTAGCGACTCGGCCTGCCCGTTACATTGGGGGTGCGCGACCGCGGCAAACTTCATGAGGATGTGGTATTCTTTGCAGAAGTCCCTTACTTTCTCGTTCTCGAAGTTCGTCCCGTGGTCGGTGATGATGCACCTTGGGATCCCGGACCGGTGAATCAGGTTGTTTGGGAGGAACTTGATGGTTGTGGCGGAGTCCGGTTTCCTGATGGGAACGGCCTCGATCCATTTAGTGAAATAGTCCACCGCGACGAGGACGTACTTATGTCCGCCAGTCCCTGTGGGAAACTGGCCGATCATATCCAATCCCCATTAGGCAAATGGCCACGGGGACGCCAGGGCCGTTAGCTCGGTAGCCGGGAGGCGGAGGATACTTACGTGGAGTTGGCAGCTCTTACACCTCCTGACCAGTTTCAGGGTGTCTTCGGGCATGGTGGGCCAATAGTACCCCTGGAGTAGTGCCTTTTAGGTCAAGGTTCGAGCCCCCTGATGTGCGCCGCCCACCTCTTCATGGATTTCCCGCAGGACGTAGTCGGCCTCGTGGGGGTCAACGCACCGGAGCAGGGGCTGAGTGAAGGCCTTCTTGTAGAGGTTCCCGTTGCTCCAGACGAAGTGAGTGGCTCTGGCCAGGAGGCGGCGGGCGGCTGTCCTGTCTTCCGGGAGCGTGCCGTCTTTCAGGAACTCCACGAGGGGCTTCCTCCAATCTGGGTCATTCTCCTGTGTTGCGTACACTTGGAGCGTCGCCGCCTTGTCTTCAACGCTGGATCGGGCCAAGGTTTCGAAGAGTATTGAGCGCCTGTTGCTGGCCGAGTATGATGAAGCCAACTTGCTCAATGCGTCTGCTTGAGTATTCATTTGTCTGGGTATTTATTCCACCTGGATTTCGTCGAAGTTTCTTCGGAGCTTTCTCACCTCGTCTAGGTATTTCATCATTAGGGGCTCCCGATCCTCGAAGCGGCCGGTTACTTGGCCGACGACCAGGGCCGAGTCGCTGCGGACCCGGACGACCTTCAGCCCCAGCCCGACGGCCATGCGCAGTCCGGCTAGGAGGGCTTCGTACTCCGCTGCGTTGTTTGATGCTTTGAAACCGAGCCTCAAGGAATACTCCATCTCGGCTTCGTTCGGGCCTCGGATAATGAGGCCGGCACCGCAGCCTTCCTCGGTGGAAGACCCGTCGACGTAGATGATCCACTCCGGGGCTTATCCACGGCTTTCCTGGTCGGGATGCCGGGCCGCGAGGGGCGGCGCGGGATCCGGCTTCCTGCTGGGGATGGTGCATTCGACGACGAAATCGGCCCGGGCCTGCGCCTTGATGGCTTGCCTCGGGCGATACCTTATGTCGAATTGAGACAGCTCTCATCTCCATTTCTCCAGGCGGCCAGAGGATTCTGGCGATGCCAGGATAGCCCCCAAGGGGCGCTTGGTGAGGACGATGATGGTGTGTGCCTGGAAGTAGTGCCGCAGCTTCTGCGAGGTTACCACGAGGGCCGGGACGATCCTCTCTATGGCGGGTATCTCGTCTCCGCGTCTTTGAATACATGGCTCACATAATACACTGGCCTCTGCACCCCCTCGGCCTCTCGGACGAGCACTGACCCTGCTGCTTGGTCGGATACCGCCAGGTACAGCGACAGCTCGTCCCCTTCCACGGGCCGGGTGAGTAGGGGTGGCGTTGCGAGGTGCCTCTTCAACTGGTCGAAGGCGGCTTGGTAATCCTTCGACCACTCGAACCTCGGGATTTTCCTCAGCGCCTTGAAGAACGGGAGACACTTCTCCCCCGATCTGGACATGAAACGGCTCAGAGCGGCGATTCGCCCTGTGAGCCGCATGATTTCGACGTTGGTCCGGGGTGCAGTCATGTTCAGGATGGCGTCGATCTTCTCCGGGTTAGCTTCAATCCCGCGGTGAGTGACCATGAACCCAAGGAATTTCCCTCCGGTCACTCCGAACGCGCACTTGGCGGGGTTCAGCTTCATGTTGAACTTGCGGAGCACCTCGAACGCCTCGCCCAGGTCCTTGACATGGTCGGCCGATGAGACGGACTTGACGAGCATGTCGTCGACGTAGACCTCCATGTTTCTACCGATCTGCGGCTTGAACATGCGGTTGACCAGCCTCTGGTATGTGGCCCCGGCATTCTTGAGGCCGAAGGGAATCACCCTGTAACAGTACACCCCCCGGTCCGTCGTGAAAGCGGTCATGTCTTCGTCGTCAGGGTTCATGCGGATTTGGTTGTAGCCGGAGAAAGCGTCTATGAAGCTCAGGAGCTCGTGCCCGGCCGAGCTGTCGACGAGCTGGTCTATGAAGGGAAGCGGGAAGTTGTCCTTGGGGCAGGCCTTGTTGAGGTCGGTGAAGTCGACGCACATACGCCACTTTCCACTCGATTTCTTGACCAGGACCACGTTGGCCAGCCATTCCGAGTAGGGCACGTTCCTGATGAAGTTGGCGGCGAGGAGTCAGTCAACTTCTTCCTCGATGGCCTTTTGTTTGACCGGGGCGAAGCTTCTCTTTTTCTGCCTGACGGGTCGGGCCGCAGGATCCACCCCAAGCTTGTGGGGGATGATTTTGGGGTCGATCTCAGGCATGCCGGCCGGGGCCCAGGCGAAGACGTCGGAATTGCTCCGTAGGAACCCGGTCAGGTCATCCCGCTGGGTTCTTGTCAGGAGTGACCCACCTGGACGGTCTTCCCTGGGTCTCCTTCCGCTAAGGGCACCTCAGTCAGCGGCTCGATCGGTGCCCCCACGGACCTCCTTCCGCTTGTCCCTGGTGTCTAAGGACCCCTCCATGTCGTCGCATGCATCGGCGCTATCAGCGTGCTGCTCGGGGGAAGATGCCTCTGTCAGACCCACCTCCGCGAGCCGTTGGCTCCCGTAGGCCCTGCCCACCCCACCTTGGTCGAGGGGGAATTTTATCGCCAGGTGGTACTTCGAGATCTGGGCCTGGAGGGAGTTCAGAGTCGGCCGACCGAGGAGGACGTTGTATGCCGAGGGGACCCTAGCCACAATAAAGTCTACCGGCAGCGTGCGTGTGTGGCCGGGCTCCCCGATCGTGAACTTCAGGGTGACCACTCCTTGCACCGGGACGGAGTGGTTGGTGAATCCCGAGAGGACGTGGGAGGTCGGCCTCAAGTCCGCTGGGGCCAGCCTCATAGACAGAAAGCAGTCGTGGAAGAGGATGTCCGCCGAGCTGCGTGAATCGATGAGTATTCGGTGGACCTCGTATCGGTGAATTCGCGCTACGATCACCAGTAGGTCGCTGTGGGGCACAGATATGCCGTAGAGATCCTCGTCGCCAAAGGTGATGGGCTCCCGGCCTCTAGCTCTTTTGGTCGGGCGGCTGCCAGAGAGTGTGGGGTGGCAGCCTGTGGGGAGGCCGACGACTTCGGGAGAGGGTCCGACCGCGCCCCCATCGCGAGGGGGGCGGTAGCGGGTATTTGGATCCTTACGGGAGTCGGTTGCCTTGCGGGCGAAGATCGGAAGGCCAACTTCGTATTTTGGGGAGTTATTGTTCCCACAGATGGCGCCAACTGATGGAGCTCCTTTTCGGGCCTCCGTCAGATGTTTTCTTCCATTGATCTCGAGGTGAACTTGGTTGATTGTCCTTCATTGCGTGTGGGTCTCAATGGGTTTTGAGAGGAGAAGGTTGGGTGAGGAGGCTGTCGCCGAGCACCTGCAACGAAGTCCCGAAATGGTTTGGTACCACCGAGGACCTTCCGACGCTCAAGTTAGTGATGAGATCTGAGCTGAGTAACGGCGTAAAGTGTAAAGAATGGCTCACTTGACCCCTCCGTGATGGGGGTTTACATAGCGGTGGTGACACGCATCTGCGGGCGCGAGAATCTCGCCGGCAGTTACGCTCTTGTCGTCATGCCAGCGTAGAGAGCGGATCGCCCATTAATGGGGATCGTGGTGGCGTGGAACGTGGGATGTTGCTGGCGTAGAATCCGCGCGTGGCGAGATTCGCGGAGCGGCGGTTACGCCCGCGAGTGGTGGAGTTGGTCGGAGGGCCGAGGGAGACGGCCTCGGCAGGGAGCTCGGGGGCGAGCAGGGAGGCCGAGGAGTCTTGGTACTATGGCGGCTCGGGGCGAGCTGAATGGCCGAGGAGGCTGATTTTCAGAGGGCCCCGAGGCGGGCCAGTTTGTGCTTGCAGGTCGGGCTCCGGGTGGCCTCGTCGGTCCCTACGGGCCCTTTCCTCTGAGTCCTGGGACATGTCATCTGCCACGTGTCCTGATCTTGGAGGTCGCCAATATCGAGCATTATCACTTGCATTTTTTACTCTGAACTTTTAGTTGATCACCAATCCGATAGTCTGAGTGTATTCTGATTGATTGATGCAATGGAAAGTAATTTTTTTGTTCTTTTTAACTTTTTGGTGGGTTTCATATTGGAATGACCTCACATTTTTCACCTTGCGGAGCTAGTTTATGTTCGTGCCAACATACTAGTGTATTTTGAAATGAATTGCATATTTTGGAAAAAATCAACTGCAAGGGCTTTCTCCACATGTAAGGGTAGCCCATCCAAGAGCTCTCGAGAGGCTTGCACCATGCTGAGTGGTGTTTGATTGGAAGTACTCAATCAGCTCTCTTTTACCTTTCAAGAGACGCAAGCATTCAATTAGTTAACCATTTAACAACCAATTCTGTAAAGCCTACAGGCTTACCGTCTCTTGACTCATAGCTGCACTAATACCGACCGACAAGAAAACATTACATTTCGATACCTGCTGAAAACAACAGAAATATCAAGGTTGCATTCATTTTTAAATGATAGTTAAGATAAACTGCATTTCTTTAAGCAAATATATTCGCTTTACAGTGATCTTTTGCCTCTTTTCTCAATTAGAAATAAAGAGTACTTCTATGTGAAGTGCCTCATGGATTTCAAATCTAGCCGTTATCAGAATTTGAAAGCTCATAATAATATTTAAAGGTACATAAATTTTTAATGAGCATTGTCCATGACGCCCATTCGAAGCTAGTAAGCAATGCCCATAAGAATAAACTATGATTCATGTATACATAAGAAACAAAGTCAATATAAATGTATTAATGAGTTGTAGGGTATCCAGTCCCGTCCGGTTGGTCCGGCTGATGGGGCCGTGCAACTTAACCCCAGTCCTATCAACCCTCATGTTTTCCACTTTTCGAGCCTCATGGCGAAAGCGGCCCGATTAGTCTCCTAATGAAAATTCCGTTTCCATTTCTAATAATGATGATAGGAATTAGAGGAAATTATTATGGATCAAAAAGGTAATGAAAAATCACATTCATCCGATTCAATATTTCTCTTTCTTCAAAGCAAATAGATGCTTAAAATTCACCATCATTTTATTAAATTTTGTGAAACCAATTCTATCAACATGATCCGGCAAAAATAAAATAAAATAGTATATAGCTTAATTATTGGATCCCAACTGTGAAGACTACATAAAGATAAGATTGCATTAATTCCAAGCCACCTAGCTTACAAAAATTGTAGGTAGTCACCATCTAGTGAGGTATGTATTAGTTGGGTTTAGGCTTTATTAGAATTCATGGAATCCATTCTAAATTTATGTATAAATTATATGGTTTCTTTAATATATACCCCTTTAAAAACCCCATCCAAGTACATTGTTATATAGTTTCTTTAACTGTGGTTAAGTTTGGCTATTTAAAATCAAAACTGCTCTATGCACCATCCCTCCCGCTGCCGCCGCCCGCGGCCGTCTTTATCTTCTCAAAGTTTGAATGGGTTGCTAAACTCTTCAACTTTTCTTCCAAATAAACTTTCATATCTCACGGGCGGAATAGACGGAGGGAAGAAGAAGACCATAGCCATTAAAGATTTTATGGTCTTTATCTATCATTATTTAACAAATTATGGATGAAATTTGGATGGAGGCTAATTAGGGCTACTTATTTTTATTTTTTTGAAATCAAACTCATTTAGAGATCAAGCTTGTGACCTCTCACATTGGATGGGAAATTGGTATTAACTTAGCTAAACTCATTTGGTAAGTAGGCCTACTTATTATTAATAATAGGCAGCCCTAATTGACTAGGGTTACTTATTATTAATTTAAAGATTTGAGCAGGGTTTTAGATATAAAATTTTTTGGGTGGGAGCTTTTATTAAAAATATAAAAGTTGCTTTGGGTATATAAAAAAAAACCCTAAATTATAACATTCCATGCTATTATTATTCACTAAATAATTAACTGGCATGGAAGGACTCACCAACCCATTACACCTTCATCCTATGTAAGCCACCATCACAGAATTTGTTCTCCTAAGTTGAAATGTACATATTTGATATTTTAAAACCCACACGTGCACTTAACTAGTGTGTTTACTTGCCAAATGGAAATAAGTGTTAATATTATTAACACGCATGCTAATTTTTTCATGCAAAACAAATACCCAGATGACACGAAGCTGTAAATTATGACAATAGATTCTGTATTCTTAACCGTCTTATCATTAATGACATTTTCTTGTGTTTGCTCCTACGAAAACATAAGATGGATTCTTTTATTATTATTATTATTATTATTATTATTATTATTATTATTATATGAGATAGGATTCTTATTGTTGTTATAACCTGCAACTTATGTATACATGTAATTTTTAAGATATATAAATAATATAAATTCTAAACAATGTTCTTAATAAAAGACTTGAGAATTTTCCAAACACTTCAAATCAAGAATAAGAGTGCAAACCCCAGTGCTTGTCCAAATTAAAAACATTCTAAAAGCTGTAAATTAGTACTTCATGACAAATGGAGATCTTAACTCATTCAATATCTTTTTCATTTGTTTCTTAGAAGATGGTATAGTATGAGTGCAATGGAGTTTTTCCTTTAATTATCCTTGGGTATTATAGTTCATAATATTTGATAGGAATTTACAAAAAATTTTAAAAAAGATATATAATAATATTTATACTATAATAGTCAAAAAAAATATCCTATATCTTTTTTTCAAATATGGTGAAACAATAATGTTTTAAATAACAATAGTTATTTTACATTTATTTATAGAAATTATAATTGCTTTAAAGCTAATGCCAAAATTTCACAACTCAAATAACTATCGCTATCGCTATTTAAAAATTTATTAGGTAATTAATTTATTGAAAAATAATTTTTTAAGCTAAAATATTGACATAATTTATTATTTACATTGTTTTATAACCACATCACATAACATAAAACGTTTATATTTGTAAATTGTAAATTGAAACACCAAAATAGGCTATTTATTTAGATATGGTAATTATTCTTGGTATTTATGTTAAAAAACTATCAAAAGGTTTTGGTATTTAACTGAAATTTAGCCTTTATACAGTCTTGAAATGTTAAATTAAGATCTAAGTTGTCATATGATATTTCTTATAGAAAAAGAAATCAAATACTATCTTTATAATCAAATAAAGAGACAAACTATTTAGAAAATTATTAAAATTATATTCAATAATTAGATTATTTATCATGCATAATATAAAATATATAATTATCTTTTTTAATAAATTACATTCAATAATTATAGTTCCATTACAACTAATAATGTATTGTGTGCTTATAATTCATACAAAATTAAAAATAAATACTAACTCTATTTATTTTTGTAAGAACTATATTATTTATGAAGAAATATCGCAATCTATAAAGAATCTAATTAATGACGATTATTTTGAGCTAGCGTAAAATGACTATGTGCTTTTTTTTATCGTATGTTGCTTACATCTCAAATTGTAACAAGTTCTGTGTACCGTATGAATTCATCTATGAATATATTGAATCGTCTTTGATACCACGCGTTACACGTGGGGTCAAAATCTAGTACGAATATAAATTTGGGTTTTAGGAAGGAATCTTTTGCATAGGATAATCCTTTGCCAAAACACTAATTTCGGCAAGTTCTTCCTAAAATGTCCTTTTTAATATTAAATGTAACGACATTTCTTGATTTTGGCAGAGCAGAAGTATTTGGAAACAAAATCCTTAATGATTCCTCTGTTGTTCATATATGGAATTTGCAAAATCCTTGGGAAAAGTTTTCCTTGGGTTTTATAATTCATAATATTTGATAGAAATTTTAAAAAAATTAAGAAAAAATGAGGAATAATAATATTTGTATCAAAATAGTCACTAAAAATATCCTATATCTTTTTTCAAATATGGTGAAACAATAATATTTCAAATAATAGTTATTTTACATATATATATAATTGCTTTAAAGCTTATCGCAAAATTTCATGACTTAAATAACTACCGTTGTTTAGAAATATACTAGGTAATGAATATATTGAAAAATAATTTTTTTAGTCAGAATATTGACATAATTTATTATTTGCATTGGTTTATAACCACATTGCATAACATAAACTTGATATTCATATTTGTAAATTATAAATTGAAAACACCAAGACAGGGTATTTATTTAGACATGATGATTATTCTAAGTATTTACTTATAAGTCAAAAAGTATATGATATTTATATTAAAAATTTACCAAAAGATTTTGGTATTTAAGTAAAATTTAGCCTTTATACAGTCATGAAATATTAAACTAAGATCTAGATTTTCATATAGAATTTCTCATAGAAAAAGAAATCAAATACTATCTAGATATTTAAATAAAGAGACCGACTATTTGAAAAATTATTAAAATTATATTCAATATTAAGATTATTTATCATGCGTAATATAAAGTATATATTCAATATTAAAATTATATTCAATATTAAGATTATTTATCATACGTAAGAAATCAAATACTATCTTTTTTTGTAAATTACATTCAATAATTATAGCTTTGATAGGTTATGATTTTGTTCATTTTTATGATGTGATTCAAAACATGAATAGTTGTTTAGTATCATTTGCTTTATCTTGCCTTTTTTTTCAACACTAAACTTATATACACGTGTTTATTAGTTTGCATATCATATAATGTGTATATATCGAATAGTATTTCAATATCTCATGTTTTATCTTATTATACACTTGGATATTGAAATACTATTCATTTTTATTGTTTTGATATTCAAATTATAAACGTTTATTTATGATGTCGTATTATGCGATCTTACCTACTTGTTAGAGATCAGAAATACCTATAGTATATCAATATCTCACGCCTTGCATTTGATTCCTATATTGACATTGATATACTATTTATAGTTTTGCGATATTGAAACAATGAATATTCATATACCGTATTTATTATCATGTTTATTTTATAATACTTTATATGATATGCTTGGTCGTTTTGAGATTACTTTTTAGGATATTCAGGATATCTTACGTCACAAGCATATAAAGAAGGAGGGAGAAAATTGAGCCTAAACGGAATATCTAATGGAAGTTGGAGGATACGGATGGGTGCTTCTCAAATTGCCAATTCAAGCTCATTGAAGCTAAAGAAGCCAAAGTCCAAGTATTGAAGCGTCGAAATCCAAGAAGTTCAAGTTAACAATCAAAGCTAAGATTTCAAGATGCTTGTGAGTGGTGGCGAAGATAAAGGGAAATCCAATTGAAGATCAAGCGATTCATCGAAGTTTTAAGAGCTCAAGACTTCAAGGATTCAAGATTCGAAGATTTGCGTAAACCAACATAGAAATCCTTGTAAGTACTCTATAAGTTATGGTTATATCATTTAGAGCTCTTGAACACTCAAATATGCTTGCACAAACGTTTTTCATTATATGGACATCGGGGTTTTCGAGCTAAAATTGATTTTCTTTTTAAAACACAAGTTTTAGAGTTTTTTTTACACTTCAGACGTCTGTCCAGATATGCTTCAGACGTTTGGTGCTCTTTCTGTGTTTTACAAAACCCCTAAATGTCAGAAATATCAGTTTTCATAAATTTTGTGCTTCAGATGTCTATCCAAAGCTTATTCAGATGTCTGGGTTTCTTTCTGTATTTTTATATGCCCTATTTTTATGAGAAACGGACATCTGATATTCATTTGGACAGACATCTAATTAAGGATTTGAAAATGGATTTTCTATACCTTCAGACGTTTGCCAATTGAACATCAGAAGTCTGCCTAAAAGTCTCTAGTTGGATTTTTGTTTATCGCCAGACGTATACAGTTTAATAGGATAGACGTCTACTGAAGGTTTTGAAAAATGGAATTTTATAACTTTAGGCGTCTGCCCTTGTTCTTTAGACGTCTGGGTAAAAGTCACGGGTCGAAAATGGTTTTTTTCTTCAAGCGTTTGATGCCCAATCTGGCAGACGTCTGATGAAGAATTTTTTTGAAAAATATAACCGTTGAATTGATTTTTATAAAGGGACAGACATCTGTCCATTTATTCCTCAGATGTCTACCGTAAGTGTTTTATGCTGATTTTGACTCATAACGGCTTGTTTTTCTTTGAGGCTATAAATATACTTTTGCTTTGTTTTTTTGAGCCCCGATTACTCACGGATTTTCACTTGCATATTCTTAAGTGATATTGAAAAGAAAAATCTCATCTCTTATGAGAATTGAAAGAGTTTTTCATTTGTTCATTCTCACACACATTCAAAAGCATCAATTGAATATTCATACTCTTAGAGGATTAGATTGAGCTTGAGAGAAACTTTTTTAAAGAGTAATTGTGCTTGTATTTCTTCCTCTTCTTTCTTTGTGTGAGGGCTCTTGAGTGCAAGGCTGTCTTTGTAAGGAAATTGAGTGGGCTTACTTGTAGAGAGAAGTGCTTGTAGAAGGACGAGCTTGTAAGGGAAGTGTTGTTTATAGTGGCGAACAATATGTGGTTTTTTGAGGAGACGTGTTTGGTTTAGCCTCCACCAGAAACGGGGTTGTGTGTTGTTTGCAGGCAACGTATTTGTCTCCAAGAGAAAAACGTGGGTGTAAGAAGTTGCGGGTGCATAACATGATAGTCTCGGTGGAAACGTGTTTAGTGGAACGTGCTCGTGCGCTTAAAGAAATCGAACTAGAGTATCTTCCAAACTACTATAAATCTCTCGTGTTTGACTTTGCAATTTCTTATCTCTTTTGCTTATTAGTTTAGAAATTTTATGCTAGATATCTTTATGCTCTAATTGCTCATTGTGCTTAATTGATGCTTGATATAGTCTCTTGCTATATGCTTTAGCTTCATAATTGTTTTGTGCTTAGCTACTTATCTATATTGTTTCATCTCTTGTCTAAGTTTTGCAATTGTGATTTGTATTAGCAAGTGTTTAGAATTTTTAATTTGGGCATATTGATAGGTTAGTCTTATTCACCCCCTAGGACTTCTTTCAATTGGAGCGAGATTGCTCTTCTTATTAGGCTTTACATTTTAGAGTGATCCATGGCTTCTTTTCTTCCTAGTTGTTCTTTTGATGATGTACCATCAATTAACAATCCTCCTTATTTTGATGGTAACAAATTTTTTATTTGGAAAATTAAAATGGATGGTTATCTTGGTTCTTTTGGTAGAATTTTTTGGAAAATTGTTAATGACGATTATTCTATTTCTCTTTATGATAAATTAGAATGGATTAGTCATGATAGAGATTTATTTGGTACTAACATCAAAGCTTTAAAAGTTTTACAATGTACTTTAGATGTTGATATTTTTAATAAGTTTTCCTCTTGCAAGACGACTCATGGTATTTGGTGCTCATTGGAGCAAACCTATGGAGAGCACATAGTTTGCAAGGAAGCGGAGAAAGCCAAAAGTGCAACTTCATTAGCGACTTTGGTTGCGTTTAAACAAAAGCTAAATCAAGACGCGACATCCAACTCTATGAAGGTTGCAAAAGGGTGCGTTGATCATGAGGTTGTAAGTATTTCATCCGATGATATTCATGAACTTGCACATGATCAACTTCTTATCGCTTATCATTCTCCGTGAAAATTTTAATGTAGTTGCATCTAGAAATGATTTTCTTGAAAAATGCTCTTATGATTTTGATATTGAAAGAGAGGAATTGATGACTTTATGTGATTCTTTTAAGATTTTGAATAAGGCGATGATTGCCAAATTTAATGTTTTAACTTGTTCTCATGATTCTCAAAATACTTTTATTGATAAATTAGAATGTGAGAAGAATGAGTTGCTTTCAAAGCTAGATTTACAATGTGCTTCTTTTGATGTTCTGAAAATAGAAAATGAAAATTTGGTCTCTTCTTACGATGCCTTGAGGAAAGAAAAAGATGTTGAGATTTCTAACTTGAAAAGTGAGATTGACGTCTTGAAATCTTTGATTTTATCTCAAGGATCCTTAATTGTTGATTTTGATTCTCTTAAGAAGGAAAACGAGATTTTGGTTTTTACTTGTGAGAACTTGAGAAAAGAAAACGACGATGTGGTTTCAAGTTTTAAAAATGAGTTTGATTCTTTGAAATCCTTAATTATTTCTCAAGATTCTTTGTTTTCCGAAATTGTTTCTCTCAAGAAAAAAATGATTTTTTGAAAGCTTCTCTTACTAAGATTTTAAATGTTGTTTCTTCACTTAGCAAGGATAAGAAAGTTTTAAATTGAAGAGACGATAGCTTTAAAAGCGCTTTGAAAATTCAAAAACCCTCTTCTTCAAGACATGTCAAACCGTGCTTCAAATTTTATTAAATCTCATGCTCATATTCATGCATATCTCTATAGATTTAGTACGAGACAAAAGTTTAATAAGCATGTACATCATACACTTGCATCATCTCATGCTATTGACACTTCTAAGACTTCATGCATGCACATACACACACTTGTAATTTTTGCGGTACAAATGGAAACATGGCATATGCATGTAGTTTAAAGGAAAATATTTATTTGCATGCTAATTTGATTTGGTTTCCAAGTCTAACCCACACGGATCAAGAAGACTTGGATACCGAAATCTCCGTCCATACCTTATTTTGTAGGTATTGAAAATTTAAAGAGATGAGGAATTCGGGATCGCGATGAGTAAGATCGCTTCAATGGAAAAACTTGTTTTTCTCATTGCCTTGTGGGGTAAAATTTTCATTGGTATTTTCTTTTAAGATATTGGTTATTAACTTGTGATTATTTTGATATTTTAGAAGCGAATATTTATTTTATACCCCATTTGATCCATAATTTTGATGAGATTTTTCTTGTACCCATTCTTTACTTTTGCTATTATCATTTGGGAAGCTAGCATAATGGTTTTATAATTGCTAATATATTTTTGTGCTTGATCATATATGACATGCTATCATTAGGTTGTTTTTTTCTCATATGTGATGTCTTGTGCACATCTATTCTAAACTTGTGATCTTTTAAACCATGAGCATAACTTGGTTTGAAACTATGATTATATTTGCACATCGTTTAAGTTTTCTTGCCATAACTCCTCTTACTTTCTTAATCATGTATGCGAGAGTTTGTATCCGTATATTTTTAAAATTGCTTAAATCTTTTCAAAATGGATACTTTTGGCATATGTTTTAAACTTTGATTATTTCTCATTATTGTGCGTTGTTTTGGATGTGGTTATGCTTGAACTTGCTTTATATTTTTGCACACATTCTCTTGCATGAGTTGACTAATTTCATTAAGTATCGACTTCTTTTTCATCAAGCCAAACGGCTTCTGCAATCCTTTTAGGAGAACCCAGTTGTGGATTTCGTTAATTATAATGAATCTTATTCATGAATCTAACGGAGAGAACTAGAGATCCTTCACCCGATATTTGGTTCTTATGATGAGAAAACCAAGTTTGTACCTATATGACTTATGACTACTCATGCTCGCACTCACATATCTTTATAAGTTTGATTATTTTTTATGTGAGTAGCTTGCACATTTGAGCATTTCATTGGTTTCTTCTTATTTATTTGTGCATATTTTAATCAGTTCATGAGTTTAGTATCATTTAATTTCTTTCACTTGTGTTCCATTATATTTTATGTTTGAGCTCTAATGGTTTGGTATACAAGTGGTTATGAGATAAGACTCATGAACGAATCAATTTAGGCTTGCTTCTCATTCTTGGGAGATTCAAACGTTTGGGGTAAGTATATCGCGAGTTATTGAGTTAAAATTTATATTTTTTTGATTACTTCCCTATATCTTGTATGCTTGCTTAGAATTGCATATCCTATTTGTTGCACACAAACATTTTGCATGAGTATACACTTATCGTTGCACATCTTTGATAACTCGTGCTTGTCTCCACATGCACTAAAACTTGCCTTTACATTTTCATGTGGTCATGTACATGTATACTTGCTTCGTTTTTGCATATCCTATATACATGCTTTTGGATGAGCTTCATTTTCAAAATTTTTCATTTTTACATGAGCTCATATCCGTGTCCTCTTAGTTTTCTATGCATACATTTAGAGAGAGTGATTCAAACAATTAATTCACTCTAAGTGTATGCATATGTTTAGGGGGAGTAGTTCAAACATTCTAATATCCTTAAACGCCCTTTTTGATTATGTCAAAAATAGGGAGAATAATAGGGTGCTATTTGTTAGGGGTTCCCAGCGTCCTGACCGTCGACCGTGGCCGTTGCGAAACGAAAAATTTCGGCGTTCAAAAACTTAGCGCTAGAAACAACTATCTAGAATTGAATCCAAATATGAAACTAGCAATCTAAAGGTGTCTAACTACCGTGATAGAGTGTTATACCGAACGAACCATGTCCTTCGGTCTTCTACCATCTTCCTTAGCTCCTTAAGGCATCCTCAACTGAACTTGGCCGCCGGTCTTCCTCCGTCGAAGATGATCCACCCGAGGGATGTAGCTCTTGGCTTTAGGTTCACATAATGATCAAGTGAAGCAATTAGGGATTCTAGATGGCTAGTCTAGAATGCCTAGGATGTAGTAGAGTGTTCTAAGTGTATCTCTACCTCACCTCCTTTCTTGATTCTCAACACATGGGAGGGTAGAGAGGAGGTTGAAGATGAAGGTGGAGGAAGCTCAAGAAATCTAGAGAGGGAGTGAAGTTAATGGTGAGGAGAATAAAAATCTCACGTGAGAATGAACCATCCAATATTTTCATCTCATCCATCAAGTCTTCAAGTAAAAATGAAGCCATGTTTTATAAAATCCATTTTACCAATTTTAAATTCACACCAAGCTTGAATAGTTTGCACAAATGAATAAACAATTCATTTGTGCAACTATAGAAGCATGGTTCTCACCATACTCCCCTATCTCCTTTTTCCACCTCATGTCCCATTTAAAATAAATGGATAAAATCAAAATGAGGTATCCACCTTCTAGAATGTTTTCCGTATAAATACGGATTACATTCTACTGTATACACATACATGTATTCGTACCGAAATACGAATACCTGAAGAGATAGAATAACACAAAGAACATAATACTAGAATACATATCGCAATACATATACGTAAATTAGTAAATCAATACCTGATTTAATAATCCGGTTCAATTCCGAGCCGGCTAGTATTATCAACTGTCCGATCGAAAGTCCGGGTACATAGTACAATTGATCGATCGGAACCCCGTATGTATCCAATATGGCTACTACATCGTTTTGCCAAAACTAGAGAAACCCTCTGTGTGGGACTCTAAAAACTCGTCAATACGCTGGCAGTGGATTTAACCATAAGCACGTCAGCGACACTAGCTGTACGTAACGGCTACCCAGGTATTGAGCGAAAGGAAGGCCGATGAGCAAACACATCTGAATCCCTACTGAGCCTGTCTGTGACAATCTCCGTACAGTCCAATCTGTTCATCTAAGAGTATCGCATATCGGGTCTAGGGGGTGGATAAAGTTAGACCCCTAATAACGCGATATTTCGTGTCGGTATGAAGACCATCACCCACTGAGAAACTACTGATCCAAATCAGTAATTCTCGTTTACCTTGGCCAAGGATTTCTGATGATGGCCGTCCGTGCACCTCACGATATCAACCCCCAATACCGGGAGAGACGAATCCCCGACGATCCGCTCACCGCCTCTATGTGGCTCGGGACTGTACCCAACTAAAACCTGTTTGCAAGTCTTCTTTAAGTTGTGGTAGGGTAGTAATCAAAGCATAGTGGGAACTCACACGAGACAAATGACGATCTCAGGTCGACAGACTAACCTGTACCCATGTCATCTGAGAACTGCTATTTGACAATAGGTATATCTCAGGTCGACAGACTAACCTGTACCTATGTCACCTGGGAACTGCTATCTGACAATAGGTATAATACCAACTAGCATGTTCCTGGCGTCCGTCCAGTGTACTCATAACCTAATGAGCACCTGTATACTATCTTAGGTTACTGACAGACACCAATGGCTTGTGAGACCGGCCGTCGCCCTTCATCGGGGTCTCGAAAAGTATACACTAGTCTACTCCGGAGCATCAATGCCCAGTCACGATACTCCTTCGACTAGGGACATTTAAGGATGTGCTTATAGACCACTCAGCTCCCACGTATATGATCGCCATCATAATGCTGGTAGTCAAGCAAGAATCCTATGTGCTCTATAAACATGTAATAATGATCTGTAATACCACATAATGCATGTACATGATGATAAAGGCAAACCAGATAGCATACTATCATTTTGAGTAAGACTGTTCTACCCGTATAGGTTCTCCCTCAATCATCACAATTGCGTGCCTGCGATCACAATAATTGAGTTAAGGGCACTATAGCCAACAATCTCCCACTTGCACTTAAGACTAATTATTGTGGTGTCGCATACTCACAGCCCGTGTGATACCGAACACCCAACTTCTCTACTAATCAGTCTCGCAAAGCCCATTTATAAAACTATTGCGTTCGAGAAATAGCCTCAGTGAGTGGATCCGCTCCAATGTTTCTATCTTTATCTCTCTATATCTTAACTTCGTAGAGAAAGACTATCTTTCGAAATGAGCGATACATGTCTTAGAATTTGTCTGGATATCTGATGGGACCCAGTTCATAAATGAAATCCAAATCCAACAAACTTCTTAGATTGTATCATCCACTGGATTTAATCAGTATCCTGCGCCATGCCTTCCGCAGTATCCGCTTGAACCACCTGTCCAACATACTGCCCCTCAAAAGAGGGAAAACTATAACTTTGACAGCCACTCTTTCATCCAGGTCACCTTCTAAGCCTGAAATGATAACCGCCTCCTGAAGAAGGCTGCCGATACCATATACCAAGAACATCCACTTATGTTCATAACTGCTTCCCAACGTTTCTCCAGAATTGGATTAATATATATATGCTTATTGCAGCAAGTGCAAAAACAATATCTGGTAAGGTACTTGACATCTCATGATTGACTAAATTGTCTAAGTAATAGATATGCCAATCATGCAAATCCCTCTCCTTATCAGTCTAGAAGACATCTCTTTAGAGAGGGTGACTCCATCACCTGCGGGTACACCACCACGCCAGGAGTCGTCCATTCTAAAACACTTTAGAATAGTGTCAAGTACCTAAATTGGGACACTTCCCAAATGTAGATCTAAAACCATAGATCTAGTTACCAGAATCCCTGATATTTTTATCCAGATCTTATGTGGAGAAACACCTTGTGACAAGCACAGTATAACCGATCGTAGTATAGGAAAATCACTTCTTATCAAGAGCATGTCATCCATAAACTAGGACATCACTCCTTACGACCTTCTTACCAGGTCCATCTATTGTTCTGATGAAGTCAAACTCTATGACTGTCACATCAAAACTAGACGATCTATTTCCTCTATACTTGCTTTAGTCTATAAATAGACATAAGCTACTTGCCCACTATGCTTCCACTTAATATAACAACCCTCTGGCAGAGTCATATACACGTGCATTTCTAAAGCTAATTTAAAACGATGTTATACTCATCCTCCTGCAAGATCTCATAGTCTAGAACAGCAGTAGTGGCAAGTTTGGGTAATCAAAAACCTTCCTGTCACTATCTTTGAGGAGACCGAAGTACCTCCCGGGTGCCTGAGGTTACCCACCATATCTGCGGAGTGGCTAATGGATTGTCGAATCCAATTGAATTTTTAGGTTCTACTAAATTTTCAGTAATCGTTTGTGGTTCTGGAATCACTTCCAGTTTTACCATACTCCCACTAATGTTTTCTGAAAAGAATTCATTTTTACTAAAACTGTGGCGAGTCAAGAACAACATAACTATTGATCTTCCAGATGGCAGAATGTTAACCCTCGTCAAAGCCCGGGATAACCCACAAACCGCCATTACTGAAACGCGCCTAGAGTTTATCCGGATTCTGGTTTTAAGCATAAGCCGGACAACTCCATATACCTTAACATTGTTAAGATATGAATCCATTCTATATCCAATATAGAAACAAAGTCACTAATTTAATTGGAACCAGATTCAAAATACATGCAGCCGTTCCTAGTGCATATCAACTAAATGGAAGGAGACCAAGCAACATTACTCATCAAGGAATGCACCCACGTATGAGTAACCTGAAAAAGAAGAAAGTTCTCAAAACTATTACTTACAACGGAATACCAAACACAAGTATTTACATTTTCGATCACCTTGAAGAATCCTGATACTTGCAACATTTGGTTCTCTACTATATTCTTATACTTATATTTTCTCAAAATCTGGACCTTGTATTTCAACGAAATACTTGTCTAGAACTAGAGAAGTCATGAGTAAACAGAATATAGCACGAGTACCAACCCCTTTGTCCTAACAGACATTGGACAACATACAATACTTTGTATAAGTCCACCGAGTTTAATAACTCAAACCCTGTGCATCGTAGGTTGAAAACTGCGCTATGGTTAAGAAGAATTACACCGCTGTTGAATGCACCTTACCTAACTATCAACTGATACAAGTAAATGTCATAGACATAATTTCAAAAAGTTATATCTTACTTTATAAAATAAACGTACAGATATATCAGTTTGAAATTGGTGCATAATAACGGATATTCAAAACCAAATATTTGCCGTCAGGCAAAACCGAGGTGATTTCTGGAAATATCACCAATTACAAAGAATTTCGATATATAGAGGATCTAATCACACAATTCCCAATATCTTACTCCCACTCAGCATCCGTAATGCCATACAGATGTGAGAATCAAGTCTTGGTAAATACATACCCTAAAGTTAGAATCTAATTAGGAAAACAATTTTCAATTAACACCGTACAGTAAAACTGAAACATGAAAATGTTTCGAAGGGGTGGCCGGGTATTCATAGTAATGCCTCTTCCACTATTCAGATTCATGATGGTAACCGTATATTTCCTTGCACTCATTCCAATCCCTTTATATATCTTTACTTCTTACCTTCTGTAAACCACACTTAGGCTAAATGGTTTTCTTCCTTCCCTACCTTTCGGCACTAGCCTATGGTTTGGAAGAAGAATATCTAATAAGCGTAATAGGTGTGCTCTCCTAATACTAGGAGCCATCGCAGCCTGAGAGAAGGTAAAGGGGAAAAGACAACCGAATAATCTTATTCAATTTCTTCAGAATCAAAATACATTCTCAAACTTGAACAAGTTCCTTCGAGTTCGTATGTAACTATACGATGGCATACCCAATCAATATGGATTTTCGTAGTGATATGGAGTGTTCTGGAGAAATGCAAAGGTGAATTAGGAGTGGCATGGATATACGCGGCTTCGTCGTGAATGATAGTAGTCACAATTTTTTTTGCCCTCACTTTAATCCCCTTTGTATGTCTTTACTTATTAACTTCTGTACACCACACTTAAACTAATTGATTTTCTTTCTTCCCCACCTTTCGGCACCTGCCTATGGTTTGGAAGAAGACTATCCAATAAGCGTAATAGATGTACCCTAATAATACCAAGAGCTCTCAAAACCTGAGAGAAGGTAAAGAGAAAAGACAACTGAATAATTTTATTCAATTTCTCCAGAACCAGAATCCATTCTTGAACTGAAACAAGTTTCTCCGAGTTCGTATGTAAATATACAATGGAATATCCAATCAATATGGATCTTCGTAGTGATATGGAGTGTTCTGGAAAAATGCAAAGGGAAAATAGGAGCGGAAAGGATATATGCGACTTAATGACAATCCAAAAGTCAAAGTGTTTTAAGAAGTTTCGGTTAACTTGGTTCATGAGTTTTAGTTTGAGGTCGGGTCATGGTCGCTGCCAAAGAGAGAGAGAAAAGAAACACCCAGCGTTCACTCTAACCTAGATTAGATTGGTTAATCATTTTATCTAATCAGGATGGCTCCCACTGTTTTCTCGAATTCTCCTTCAAATCTTAAAAGGAGAATTAGTCGGGATCATCTGAAAATCACCAGAGGAGTAACACCTACTCATCAGTAGGAATCGGGATCCAACTATCATCGCATGATAACTTGATGGACGAACTCAAGTCACCACACTCCAGAAGGTATGCGCATGCCTGGCAAGTTTCCTGTATGTTTGAAACTTCCGATGTGGTTTTTCGCCTTAACACTTATAACCTTGACGTAGGCCAATATATCATAAGTCGTTAGTCAAGTTCAATCCGTCATTATCCTGGATTAACTTAGACCCACCTGTATAAGTCCTTGGCGTAGGCCAAAATAACTGTACGGCTATCTTAAATAATCGCATATCCATGCAGCAAACAAGCATTACCCAGCTATCATTCACTATGCCTTGACGTAGGCCAACATACATAGCATGAATACTAGGTGATACTTGTAAGAAATGACGGAGGGCTACGACTGGGTTTTTGGCGAAAAACCTTTTAACATAATGAACTTAATATCGTTGAAGGAATCCGAGCAGTTTTACAAATATATAGTGGCGTAAACTTTTGATAAAGAGGTCACTCCCTGTGAAGAGATCTCGGCTCTTTCCTTATTGAATGAGGTGCAGGATATTCCTAATTGAATACCACGATGCAAAGCAAAAGAATCGACTATAGTGAAATTATTACAATGACGCAAACTTTTGCCCAAGAGGTCACTCCCTATGAAGGGATCTCGGCTCTTGCCTTGTCGAATGAGATGTTAGATATTCATAACCGAATACCACCGTGCAAAGCAAAAGGAAACGTCTGTAATGTCAGTTTTTAAAAACTTGGTTCCAACAACATCATATTGGTTTGTTTCCTTGCATTAATCAGAATTAATACAGTCCCATCAATTAATCCATATCACACCAAAAATAACGAAAATACAATATACGTATATGCCATCCGCATTCGCTACGGGGCCCCATCATGCATTGTTAGTTACTTAACTAACGACAGAGTGGGGGCTGGACTAGCGTGAATGAAAAACATATACAACATCTACTAGTATATATATATATATATAACATTCGTCTCAGGCATGATATAAACAACATCACAGAAAAGCGATAAGCAACACAGAATAACGGATAATCTAGGAGCCCCGGGTTTCCTTTGAGCCGCAAATGAAACCCGACGTTTCCTGGTCATGTGGATAGCCTGTGCAATGAAAAACCTGGACCCCTACGAGCGCAGAAAGTTAACTTCCAATCCCAGAAGTGAGGCAACCCCAATCAACAAAGTGAATGAGACACCCAGCACTTCACTGGATCCGGTAACTTGAGCGTCCATCCGTGGGTCATCCTATACCCTCTACGATTGCGGTGAATAGCCCGCTAATTCTAGAGTAAGGTCCCCTCTGTCTCAACGCCATGAGATGCGACTCCGTTTCCCTCTAGAACTCGGCTATTCGAGCACTCCACCGCAACGTAATCCTAGTATAGAAAAGAAAAGAATATATACAATGGCGACATCGACCTCAACCCGGTCGTGCCCCAATAAAAGATATACAATCTGGAAGAAACAGCAGTCCACATGTCGGACGCTCGTCCCGCAATAACGAATATACAAATGAATCTAAACTGTACAACTACCATTGTACAAGAGGCTATCCCATACGACAATCCGAATATAACTATCATAGATATCAACATCACAGCAGTATAACCAAATATGTGCAACCCCGTCTAAACGACATATAGCAAATAGACGACGTTTGAAAAACACATACACCACATCACAGATATCAACGATGCAAAATTTCAACTTTTGAAACATTCCAAGTTCCCTCCAAAGCAAAGACAACACTAAGTGAAATCTGGGGAAAACAAACAAGACCAAAAACGCCATTTTACAAAACCCCAGACACTGGATGAAAACGAGGCCCTGAAGTGAAGAGTGAAAAGGTGAGGCCAGTTTTTTCAAGGATGTGGCCAGCCAAGTTTGCATGGAATTTCCTCGTTTTCATTTTGTGTCATACTCATGTCTAAACTAAGTCTCTGCACTTGTTTAAAAAAATTTCGGAGATAAAAAATATTTCAAAACAGAGAGTGGGTTTTGAAATCGGAGTTTTTCGATTTTGAAACTAATGCATCGTCTACTATTAGTTTCTAATGTTTGGGTGGCTATGATACCATGTTGGGGTTCCTAACGCCCTAGCCGTCGACCGTTGCCGTTGCGGAACGAAAAATTTTGGCGTTTAAAAACTTGGCGCTAGAAACAACTACCTAGAATCGAATCCAAATATGAAACTAGCAATCTAAAGGTGTCTAACTACTGTGATAGAGTGTTATACTGAACGAACCATGTCCTTCGGTCTTCTACCACCTTCCTTAGCTTCTTGAGGCATCCTCGACTGAACTCGGCTACCGGTCTTCGTCCGTCGAAGATGATCCACCCAAGGGATGCAGCTCTTGGCTCTAGCTTCACAAAATGATCAAGTGAAGCAACTAAGGATTCTAGATGGCTAGTCTAGAATGCCTAGGATATAGTGGAGTGTTTTAAGCATATCTATATCTCACCTCCTCTTTTGATTCTCAACACATGAGAGGGTAGAGAGGAGGTTGAAGATGAAGGTGGAGGAAGCTCAAGAAATCTAGAGAGGGGGTAAAGCTAATGGTGAGGAGAATAAAAATCTCATGTGAGAATGAACCATTCAATATTTTCATCTCATCCATCAAGTCTTCAAGTAAAAATGAAGCCATGTTCTATAAAAAACCATTTTCCCAATTTTAACTTCACACCATGCTTGAATAGTTTGCACAAATGAATAAACAATTCATTTGTGCAACTATAGAAGCATGGTTCTAACCATACTCCCCTCTCACCTTTTTCCACCTCATGTCCCATTTAAAATAAATGGATAAAATCAAAATGAGGTGTCTACCTTCTAGAATATTTTCCGTATAAATATGGATTAATTTTACTGTATATACATACATGTATTCGTACCGAAATACGAATACCCGAAAAGATAGAATAACACAAAGAACATAATAGTAGAATAAACATATCGAAATACATATATGTAAATTATTAAATCAATACCTGATTTAATAATCCTTCTCAATTCCGAGCCGGCTAGTATTATCAACCATCCGATCGAAAGTCCGGGTACATAGTACAATTGATCGATCGGAACCCTGCACGTATCCAATACGTCTACTATATCGTTTCGCCAGAACCAGAGAAACCCTCTGCGTGGGACTCTAAAAACTCATCAAAACGCTGGCAGTGGGTTTAACCACATGCACGAGCTGTACGTAACGGCTACCCAGGTATTGAGCGAAAGGAAGGCCGACGAGCAAACTCATCTGAACCCCTACTGAGCCTGTCCGTGAAAATCTCCATACAATACGGTCTGTTCGTCTAAGAGTATCGCATATCGAGTCTAGGGGTGGATAAAGTCAGACCCCTAATAACGTGATATTTCGTGTCGGTATGAAGCCCATCACCCACTGAGAAACTATTGATCCAAATCAGTAATTCTCGTCTACCTTGGCCAAGGTTTTCTGGTGATGGCCACCTGTGCACCTCGTGAAATCAACCCCCAATACCGGGAGAGACGAATCTCCGACGATCCGCTCACTGCTTCCATGTGGCTCGGGACTGTATCCAACTAAAATATGTTTGCACTACTTTTTTAAGTCGTGGTAGGGTAGTAATCAAAGCACAGTAGGAACTCACACGAGGCAAATGACGATCTCAGGTCGACAGATGTAACATTTCAGAAAGATAAAATATTATTTTTGGGAATTTTTATAATTAAATAATATTATATTGAATATTTTAATAAGGCGGAATAATTAAATACCGATAAATTGGGGAAAATTTGGAAAATTACAGAAATTACTGAGATGCGGGTGCTTTATTAGATTTATGCAAATTATGAAATTTTATGATTTATTATACACTATTTTATTGCTAATCGCGGTTAAATATCGTTAATCGTGCATTAAGCTTGTTTTGTGCAAAACATGCACCATATCATTTTACACTTGTGTTACATTTTATAACCATGGGTTCATTTGGATTTATGTGGTTGGTTTTAAAAATGAAATGGAAAAGAAAAGATAGGAAAAGAAAAGGAAAATGGAAATGTTAAACAATTGAGGGATGGGCATGAGAGGGAAAGAAGTGAGGGGTCAAACCTAAGGCATGGTCTTTGTCCCCCTCTTCATTTTATTCATCTTTTTCCTCTCCTCTCTCACCATTGCTGCTGCCCATCTCCCTCTCCCTCTTCATCCTCACAACCACACCCCAAATCAACTCAAAAGTCCATCTCACTTTCAATAAAAACTTGCACAAGCTCACAAGCTACACTTTGGACCAAGAAAGTTTGCATTTTGGTGCCCTAAGGGATTCATGAGTGCGAAATGAGGTAAATTCTGAACCATTAGTGTGGAATTTGGTTTACTTTAGCTTCCGTGCATGTTTAGAAGTGATTAGGCGATATTTAGTGAGGTTTGGAAATTTCTAGTTAGCGTTTGAGGAATTCTTGAGTTGTGAAATGTGATTGAGCTTAGTAGAGGCCATACAACCCCCCTAGTGCTAGAATTCAGACCCAAACCTGAGACTTAAGCCCTATTAGCGAACTTAGAAATCCCCGATATCTGTATTTTGTGGAATTCTGTAGGGAATTTGAAATCTGCTAACATTCGGAGACCTGAAAAATTATTTAGCAAACACAGAGGAGTGTGCAGGCACCTAGGAAGCTAACCCTAAGACCCCAGCCCCTACACCCTCATCTGGGCCGCAAATAAAACCCTTCTGGCCACAATTTGTGGCCATAGCTTGAGCATTGGGCTTCGTGCTTCGTCTGTAGCTCCATCTCCAGTATATTAGACCTTTCCTGTATGCAAAATTGGCTAGTTTTGCCTAGGGTAAAATCTGGGACTAAATTCATGAGTTGCTGTTTTGATCCGGGGTTATATTTTTCGTATTTTGGATTCTGGATTTTAGTAATTGTGTTTTACCTCGATCACTTGACGTTTGTACGTCTATATCGGGTGTTATTTGGTGGTTTTGAAGGCGTAGTCCATAGGTTCTAACCTATAGGCCTTTAGCGTATTGTTTTGGTTTGATTTGGATTTTAATGCGGCACGATACGTTATGATGTGTAGGTACACGAGGACTTCGAGACGACAAGCAAGCGCGTGGCGACGTCGGCAACGGCAAGCGAAGAGCAGGTGAGTAGATTATATCTACGGGGGGAGTCGGGTGGATGGAGTATAGTACCCCCCGTAGTTCATAGTATAGTGTATGGTATATATATATTATATGGATATAATTATACGTTATTGTGAAGTTATGATTATCAAGATAGACTTTGGGAATCATGGATAATTTTAGTATCATTGGATGATAGTGTCGCTAGTTAGTTTAGTCGCGAGCCCAAGAATAAGGTTTACACCTACACGCACATACATGCTTACTTTGTTATACTTGTGCGTATATTGGGATAGGTATACACACACACACACACATAGGTATGGGACTATGTATATATACACACGTATACCTACACATGGATGATGAGGATTGTATATGGTATTTGGAGATGAGTCGATGAGATTGGGCATGGTGCCATGAGATCAGTGATATGATATGGTTCGTATTATGAGATACGACATGAGATTTTAGCGGGCCTTTAGGCGTGTGTTTTATATTATATTATATATATATATATATATATATATATATATATATATATATATAGATGGTATTAGTTTGTACTAGACTTAGATCAGTACCCCAGTTCATGAGATATGATGATAATGGATACAGATGAATACTGAGATGAATGTGATATTTGACCCGTATCCAGATTTGGGATGCCGTACGACGGATTTACGTACGAGCTATTTATTGATGAGAGATCCGTAATCTTGACTCGAGGATGTCATAATATATATATTGTATCGTATGCGATACTATTGAGGCGGGATCACCGACTATTGTATTTATATGTATCGACTCAGATTTAGGTGGTTTCCTTACCTTATGATTAATCATGTAGTTTACTTATAGATGTTAGACAAGACCCGAGTCATACCTATTTCAAAACTAATGAATCGTGAGTATTTTAAAGACAGGCCAAGAGATTCTACGGATATTTTCAAAAGACGCATCTTTTCTTAAAAACACCGTACCCCTTATTTTTCCAAACATCACGATTCGTATTATTTCAAACGGCAAAACTGTGTATATATACATATACGTGTATATATATATATATATATATATATATATATATATATATATTGATGTAGATTTTTCACTGTTGTGTTTATTATTCATTTTCCGCATATTCATGCTATTCGCATCGCATCGCATGTTTAAATGTGTTTATTGTTATATTAAACCCATGCTGTCAGGACACCAGCACCATTATCGATGATGCGTATGTTCCACGTACACCTGCTTGCCGGCTCACACACTTCATCATCGATAATTGCCATGTCACTACACAGTAGGATTGCTGACATCAGGATGTGACTCCTTGCATGACATACTTGCGTACATACATATTGTACACCATATTGGCTCACATGCATATTGTACACTCATACTTGCGTATATACCCACTTGTACACCATATTGGCGCACATGCATATTGTACACTCATACTTACGTATATACCACTTGTACATCCATATTGATATACATACATATTGTACACCATACTTGCGTGCATACATATTGTACACCCATACTTGCGGACATACACATTTGTACGTCCATACTTGCGTATATACACATATCCACCTTTATACGACATTGCATTCGATTTTGGAGATTTGGGAACCGCGTGATATATTTTAAAAAATGGATTCATTTAAAAGAGCGGTTTTCCCTCGATATGTGCATATTACTGTTCCATATTGCATGATATACGGATATGCTTACATTTCTATCATATGTCGCATACATCATACTTTATGATTTTACGCATTGAGATATCCTATTTTCATGAGATTTCTGGATTTAAGAACCGTGACTATTTCAAAGGAAAGCATGTACTGTTTTAAAAACCCGGTTTCTCTTGATATGATATTTCAGTGCGTCCACCATGCGTTTTCTCGGTTCTGAGACGTGTGATATGTGAAACCCGATTCGAGGAGGCGGATGATTCCGTTTGCGGGTATATGGTGGACCCGGTATGGTACCCCGGGGCGAGAGAGATTTCGTGTGGATGAAGATGAGCCTGGCAGAGGGACTACTACCTACCGGTGACAGTATTTAGACTCGGCGGTTATCGTGGGGATACCGACCGGAGTTATGTACGTAAGGATACGTCGAATTGCGAGGGTCGAAGCTGGGCACTCGGGTATTCGAGATAGCGTATGATACATACCTATCAGGACCAGTCGTGGTGACAGCACCTGATAGATGAGGATTTGCGTGTCGATGATGGACACGGGTTTCATGATGTTTTCATGATTTTGATGTTTCGCGAGGGACATCCGTTGATTTATATCCTCATACTTTCATGCATATGCTTTTATGACTTTTACATGCATGATGTTGCTATGTCATTGGTTGACACGTGAACGGGATCCACATGCATATAGATATTGATTTCATAGTTGGATGATATCCATATACTTAGACTCCATGATAAAGTTGACACTGATTTCATGTTGATTACATTGATCATACCTCATGTTTATGATATGTTGCTACCTGAGGTACTGACACGAGCACTTGGTATTACACTTATATTTAGATGTCTACCCTTGCCACCTTATCATACTTCAGACTTCATCATATTGAGCATATATATTACTGATCGTTTGACCTAGGATTGAGTCATACATACGATTTCTGCTCTGTGATGTTTTCTACTCACGAGTTGGCAACCCACCCCTATTGTGTCACAGTTTCTTGCAGGTTTTGCCGTACAAGTTTCATTGCGGTTTCTGGCACATTGTTCCCATTCCGAGTGATTGCTTTGGTAGGCGGGTTCACTCGCATCGTGACCACCATTGTATTTATTTATTTTATTTTCAGTTGTATCTAATAAAATTCCATCAACCAGACCTGTATTTATTTCAGACTTAGAAAACCAGTTGTCTATTATTTCGACCTTAGAGTCGCACGTTGTAGTATTATGGTTTTCTTGATGATTTTGAGTTTCCTTTTGAGTTTTGATCATCACCCTTCAGCATTGTATATTATATTGCTTGCGTGGTTGTGACCGTCGATTGACGAAGAGCTAGCTCCCGCTCGGGAATGCCTTTTATCATTGTGCATATATTATTCATATTGTACCCCGTTTGGGGCCAGTATTTACAAAGGAAACTCTGCCGAAATTTTCTGAAAAGACTTGAGATTTTAAAATGCATATTCGGCTTATGCTATTAAAACCACTTCTTAAAAACCAGTTTTCCTTCAATTATTATTTAAAATGGTTTAGATTTTTGGGATTTCTTGGCTTACTTGAATTAGAGGGGGTCCTATAGACTTCATATGATTCAAGTGCCAGTCGCGTGCCATTTCGGGTCGTGACAACAGACTAACATGTACCCTGTCACCTGAGAACTGCTATCTGACAATAGGTATAATACCAACTAGCATGTTCCCGACGAGTCCGTCCAGTATACTCATAACCCAATGAGCACCTGTATACTATCTTAGGTGACTGACAGACACCAACGACGTGTGAGACCGGCCACCGCCCTTCGTTAGGGTCTCGAAAAGTATACACTAGTCTATTCCGGAGCATCGATACCCAATCTCGATACTCTCTCGACTAGAGACATTTAAGGATGTGCTTATAGACCACTCAGCTCCCTCATATATGATCGCCATCATGCTGGTAGTCAAGCAAGAATCCTATGGGCTCTATCAACATTTAATAGTGATATGTAATACCACATAATGCATGTACATGATGATAAAGGCAAACCAGATAGCATACTATCATTTTGAGTAAGACTGTTCTACCCGTATAGCTCTTCCCTCAATCATCATAATCGCGTGCTTGCGATCACAATAATTGACTTGAGGGCACTATAGCCAACACTATTCATGTTTTGACATCATCAAAAAAGGGGAGATTGATGGCTTATGATTTTGTTGGTTTTGCTGATGAGTTTTAAAACATGAATAGTCATGTAGTGTCACTTGCTTTATCTTCCCTTCTTTATCGATACTAAATTTATATACACGTGTTTATTAGTTTGCATATCATATACCGTGTATATATCGAATAGTATTTCATTATCCCATGCTTTATCTTGTTATACACTTGGATATTGAAATAACGTTCCTTTTCATTATTTTGATATTCAAATTATGAGCGGTTATTTATGATGTCGTGTTATGTGACCTTGCCTATTTGTTAGACATTATAAATACCTATAGTATATCAATATCTCACGCCTTGCATTTGATTCCTATCTTGACATTGATATATAATTCATAGTTTTGAGATATTGAAATAATGAATATTCATATACCGTTTTTATTATCATGTTTATTTTATAACACTGCATATGATATGCGTGTCCGTTTTGAGATTGCTTCTCAGGATATTCAGGATATCTCATGGCACAAGTATATAAAAGAGGATGGAGGAAATTGCTTTATCTTGCCTTATTTATTGACAGTAAACTTATATTCATGTGTATATTAGTTTGCATATTATATAATGTGTATATATCGAATAGTATTTCAATATCTCATGCTTTATCTTGATATACACTTGGATATTGAAATACTATTCTTTTTCATTATTTTGATATTCAAATTATGAATGGTTATTTATGATGTCCCATTATGTGATCTTGCCTATTTGTTAGACATCATAAATACCTATAGTATATTAATATTTCACGTCTTGCATTTGATTCCTATCTTAACATTGATATACTATTCATAGTTTTGTGATAATGAAACAATGGATATTCATATACCATGTTTATTATCATGTTTATTTTATAACACTTTATATGATATGCTTGGTCGTATTGAGATTTCTTTTCAGGATATTCAGGATATCTCACGGCACAAGCATATAAATGAGGATGGAGGAAATTGAGCTTAAACGGAATATCTAATGGAGGTTGGAGGATACGGACGAATGCTTTTCAAATTACCAATTCAATCTCATTGAAGCTAAAGAAACCAAAGTCCAAGTATTGAAGCGTCGAAGTCCGAGAAGTTCAGGTTGAAGATCAAAGTCAAGGCTTCAAGACGTTTGTGAGTGGCGACCAAGATCAAGGGAAATCCAATTGAAAATCAAGCGATTCATTGAAGTTTCAAGAGCTCAAGATTTCAAGTATTCATGATTCGAAGATTTGTGTAAACCGACATAGGAATCCTTGTAAGTACTCTATAGATTATGGTTATATCATTCAGAACTCTTGAACACTCACACATGCTTGCACAAACTTTTTTCATTGCATGGACATCGGGGTTTTCGAGCTAAAATTGATTTTCTTTTTAAAACATAAGTTTCTGAGTTTCTTACACTTCAGACATCTGTCCAGATGTGCTTCAGATGTCTGGTGCTCTTTCACTGTTTTACAAAATCCCCAAATATCAGAAATATTAGTTTTCATACGTTTTGTGCTTCAGACGTCTGTCTAAAGCTTATTCAGACATCTGAGTTTCTCTCAGTATTTTCATATAGCCTATTTTCATGAGAGATAGGCATTTGATATTCATTTGGACAGACGTCCGATGAAGGATTTGAAAATGGATTTTTTATACCTTCAGATGTCTGCCAATTGAACTTCAGATGTCTGCCCAAAAGTCTCTGCTTGGATTTTTGATTATCGATAGATGTCTGCAGTTCAATGGACATACGTCTACTGAAGGTTTTGAAAAATGGAATTTTATAACTTCAGACGTCTGCCTTTTGTTCATCGTTTGGGTAAAAGTCTCGGGTTGAAACTGGTTTTGCTCTTCAGACGTCTGATGCCCAATCCGGCAGACGTCTTATAAAGAAATTTTTTGAAAAATATAGCTGTTGGATTAATTTTTATAAAGGGACAGTCGTCTGCCCATTTATTCTTCAGACGTCTGCCTTAAGTGTTTTATGCTGATTTTGACCCATAACGGCTAGTTTTTCTTTGGGACTATAAATAGACTTTAGCTTTGGTTTTTTGAGCCCCAATTACTCACATATTTTCACTTGCATTTTCTTGAGTGATATTGAAAAGAAAATCTCATCTCTTATAGGAATTGAAAGAGTTTTTCATTTGTTTATCCAAATCATTCTCACACACATTCAAGAGCTTCAATTGAATATCCATACCCTTAGAGTATTATCTTGAGCTTGAGAGAAACTTTTTTAAAGAGTAATCGTGCTTGTATTTCTTCCTCTTCTTTCTCTGTGTGAGGGCTCTTGAGTGCAAAGGTGCCTTTGTAAAGAAGTTGAGTAAGCTTTCTTATAGAAAGAAGTGCTTGTAGAGAGACGAGCTTGTAAGGGAAGTGTTGTTCGTAGCGGCAAACAACGTGTGGTCTTTTGAGAAGACGTGTTTGGTTTAGCCTCCATCGGAAGTGGGGTTGTATGTTGCTTGCGGGCAACGTGCTTGTCTGCAAGAGAAAGACGTGGGTGTAAGAAGTTATAGGTGTGCAACGTGATAGTCTCGGTGAAGACGTGTTTAGTGGAACATGCTCGTGCGCCTAAAGAAATTGGACTGGGGGATCTCCCGAACCACTATAAATCTCACGTGTTTGAATTTGCAATTTCTTATCTTTTTTGCTTATTAGTTTAGAAATTACATGATAGATATCTATATGCTCTAATTGCTCATTGTACTTTATTGATGCTTGTTATAGTCTCTTGCTATATGCTTTAGTTTCACAATTGTTTCGTGCTTAGCTACTTATCTCTATTGTTTCATCTCTTGTCTAAGCTTTGCAATTGTGATTTATATCAGCAAGTGTTTAGAATTTTCAATTTGGGCATATCGGTAGCTTAGTTCTATTCACCCTCCTCTAGGATTTCTTTCAAGTTCAATCATAACTAATAACGTATTACATGCTTATAATTTATACAAGACTAAAAAAATGCTAACTCTATTTATTTATATAAGAACTATAATGTTTATGAAGAAATATCACAGTCTATAAAAAAATCCGATCAACAACGATTGTTTGAGCTAGAAGAAGATAGTTATCTACTTTCTTTTATCATTTATTGTTTACATCTCAAATTGTAACAACTTTATATACCATGTGAATTCATCTATGAATATATTAGATCGTCTTTGATCCCATACGTCACGCGTGAGGTCAAAGTCTATTCTAATACAAAGTCGGGTTTGGTCAAAGAATTTTTTGGAAATCAAATCACTAATTTTGGCCTTCACCATTTTCCCTTGGCATTTTTTCAAATCCCATTAACACAATTTTAAAAATATTTTTAATGGTAATTTTCTTTAAAATTATTTGGTTTTCAAATTTTATCCTATAGCCTTTCATTTTTCTTTTTTCAAATTTTATTAAAAATAAATAATAACATGATATATCTTTATTTCTAAACATAAAATGAACATGATTTTATTCTTCATAATACAAAGTTGAGTTTGGTCATGGATTCTTTTGCAAGTCAAATCACTAATTTTAGCCTTCCCCATTTTGCCCTTCGCTTTTTTGCAAATCACATTAACCTTTTTTTTATTTTAATGATAATTTTCTTTAAAATTATTTGTTTTTCAAATTTTATCCTATAGCCCTTGGTTTTTCTTTTTTCATTTTTTATTATAAATAATTGACAACTTGATATTTTTTCCAAACATAATAAAAACAAGAATGAACATGATATATCTTTTTTTCCAAACATAATAATAACATGAATGATTCAATTAACAGTAGTTGCTTTACGTTTGCTTATATAAACTATACATCCTTTAGATTTGATGTTAAAATTTCACGATTCAAATAACTATTTTTGTTTAAAAATTTACTAGGTAATGAATTTATAGATAAATAATTTTGTTAGCTAAAATATTGATATAATTTGGTATTTGCATTGATTCATAGCCATAGTGCATAATAGAAATTTGACCTTTGTATTTACGAATTTTAAATCGAAAAATACCAAAACATCGTGTGTGTGTCTATCATCATTATTCTTGGTATTTATTTACAAGTGATAAAGTATATGGTATATATGTAAACAAAAACACCAAATACTTTTGTGCAATCATGAAATGTTAAACTAAGATCTAAGTTATAAAATATTTCTTACATATATATATATATTGCATTGCTTACATAGCTATAACAACTTTATATAATGTACGAATTCGTCTATAAAAAATAATATTTGTATCAAAATAAAAAATGACTAACATAATCATATATCTTTTTTCAAACATAAAAAACATATCTATTTATCTTTTTTTCAATCATAGATAAAAATAATATTCATTTATAAATATATTCGATTATTTTTTATCCCATGCATTATGTGTCACGCCCCATGTCTCAGTACGGATGGTATTGTCCGCTCTGGCCGAAAATGTATGGTTTGTCCTTTGGAGAGAACCGGACTCGAGAAGCGACCACTTCCCAGCACGCTTAACTACGGAGTTCTTCAAACTCCGGAGTGCCGGTTCATCCAAAAGGCGCCTCCATAATTGAGAGTGGCATCATTACATTTATAATGCAGTCCGGTCCTCTTTCAGAATATGTTGTGTCCGCAACAAACCATACTGAGTGTGGACAGAGCAGATCACCATGATGTCCGAGGACCGCACTGCTCCGGGGTATTACATTCCTCCCATCTAAGAACAACGGTTCGTCTTTGAACCACAGACCTACTACTGAGGGACTTGCATAGGCCACCATAAATGTTACGCTCCATGCCCCAGTACGGATGGTATTGTCCGCTCTGGCCGAAACCACATTGTTTTTTCCTTTTGAAATGAATCAGACTCGAGAAGGGACCACTTCCCAAGAGGCCATTCATCCTAAGATTTCCCTAGCCCGAACACGCTTAACTACGGAGTTCTTCAAACTTCGAAATGCCGGTTCATCCAAAAGGCACCTCCGTAATTGAGGGTGCCATCATTACATTTATAATATCGTTCGGTCTTCTTTCGGAATGTGCTTCAGGGACCCGATTGCATTGTTCTGAAAATGCTCCACACTCAAATCACCATGTGTCCGCAACAGATCGCACTTAGTATGGACAGAGCAGATCACCATGATGTCCAAGAACTGCACTGCTCTGGATATTACATTACGCGTGGGGTCAAAGTCTAACTAGTGTATAATACACATCCAAGTGTGTGAAACCTCACATTTTGCATATTCAAGAGTTAAGTGCATGATAATCAAATATGAGTTTAATAAGACCTTGAACATTCTCAACCAGAGTCACAACCCTCTTGGTCCCCTATTTAAGTTGCAGGGAGGACCTACAAGGCAACCATGTCTGTTGTTCATCGCCAACTGGCCATGAACGACCACAAGCCATTTTCCCCATCAAATATATAGCTACATATCAGTGACTACATTGTTTAATGATAAGTATAATTTCCTTGACTTTAAGAATTATAGAACTTTAGTCCAAAATCCAAATCCGAATTTCAAAATACAAAATAATTTAAACTTTTCAACAAGCAGAGATAAAAGGTTTATCTATCTATCTATCTATCTATCTTCTATATCTATCAATCAATCAATCAATCAATGTATCTATCTATATTGTTGTTATTGTTATATATAATATAAAGCCCTTAAAAGCTTGATTCAATCTTTTGGACTTTCTAAATTTACCCCTCATGATTGCTTCAATCCCATTTTTGTCCCCACCTTCAAATATCCTCACAATTCTATTCAAATCCTCCTTGGACTTTAACTTTGTATTTAGTCCTTCAACTATGTTTGCTGTAAATTTTCTTCACCCCTTTTTGGGCTTTAAATTTGTATTTGGTCCGTTAACTTTTATTTTAAGTTTGTAATAATCTTTCTTTGTTTCTCATTAACGATTAGATGCAAATAGTATTTGATGAAATCTCATAACTTTTATTATAAATTTTCCCTTTCTATGTTTTCATTGATGAATAGACTGAAAATATATTTAATCAAATCTCAAAAGTCATAACAGTTTATAAAAACTTATGTCCTTAAAAGCTTAATTCAAGCTTTGGGACTTTCCAAATTTACCCCTCATGATTGCTTCAGTCCTATTTTTGTTCTCACCTTCAAATATCCTCACAATTCTCTTTGTAGCGACCCTGAATTTTCTGTACAAAATTTTTCTTCTTAAAGTACAGAAAAGAGTTTGCAAGTCTGAGTACAATTTAAAAGTTATTCTTATTTAAGAACAACAAGAAAGCGCTTGTAGCTCATTAGAAAAACCTTGCACTGCTGCGACATAACTCCTGTGTTCGAATCCCATCAGCCATATATTATTTTTCTTGATTTTTTAAAAAACTTTTTGGAAGCCCAAAAGTTTACACGTGCACTGTACACAAAAATGAAAAGTCTAGAAAAAAAACATGTGTAAAATGATATTTATACTGAGTAGGACACGTGTACACAATTCAACCCCCTAACTCCTCAGTATGGCCGGCGGGATTCGCCATAGGGCCGGCGACGCCGGGCTATCCGTAGGGGATGAGGCATGTGCTTTGCACACAACACCCTTTGGCCTACCCCACTATCCCTGTTTTTTTTGTTTTCTTTGCAATTTAACAGAAAATTAAAATTCATTTTTAATACTTTTTAATTCAATCTTTCAATTCCAAAACCCTAATTTCACCCTATAAATACAACCCCATACTCTAGCCCCTCCTCATTCTGAAATCTTTAGTGAAAATTATCAAAAATTCTCAAGTCCAAAAAGAGTACAAGTGGAGTTAGCCTAAGGTCAAATTCCGGCGTAGATTAGAGGCGATTTCGGCAACCCCACGACGTCATGAAGGATATGACATCTTCCTCTATCTCTCCTCTCTCCTCCTAGCTTGTAAGTCCCTTCTATTTCCTCCCTCTTTCCGCTAGATTCTCTTTTCAAAACAAAGTATCGGTAGGTGGAGTTATTACCGATGTAAATCTTCTAAACTCTATAATCTCACATTTCATTTACATATTGTTCAACAAACTTTTACACAATATTTCTAACACTATTATAAAGGTTTAGAAACAACTTTCACTCTAAAACTTCATAATTAACTTTAATTAAGATTTTACATTTAAATACCATGAAGTTTATAACGTTATCCTTTAAACATTTTGCTTAGCATATCTTTAGAAAACTTCACGAGGTAATGAACTACCTCTCACATACACATATATTGACATAGCACGATTCTCTTGAGACATAACTTTTGTGGCAAAATATGACTTTTCATCAAAATACCTTGAACTATAAAAACCCGGTTTTCTTTAAATGGTGTTATCAAATTCTTTGCGATTATGTCTCTACAACCCATTTCGGGAAACCCGCTATTGGATAGTGCGGATTATCGCACATACTCGGGCTAGTAGAGCGAGATGCAGACATCCTTACGGAGCATACGATTTCTAAAGAATTTTAATACGATTTTTTAAAGAAAAACAAAATTTTCTACTTAATAAATAAAATTAATTTTTAATAATTATATAAATATTATCAAACCATATATTTTTAATATATAATAAAATTCCATGTTTTGTAGAAAATAAAAGAATGACAAGTTTCATTAAAATACCATCATGTATTAATACAAGACAAGTTACACTAAAATACAATGAACTATTCAAGCTAAGTTACTATTCACTGATATATCTCACTCTTTAAAATTCACATCCATGGAAACGCTAAAGAACATAAATAATTACTCGAGCTTTATTTTGAAGGTATATAAAATATTTTTCATAAAACCCCCTCGAGATATATAAAATTACATTAAGGACCCTAGTAAATATAGTTTTAAGCGGGACCAATTCTCTTGAGCCTCAGGGAGCCGGAGAAAGTGGGTGCTTGCCTATTTAAGGTAGAAAACTAAAATGGGGTTATCAATGGTAATTGTCTTGGAAAAAACACAAATCCTGCCGTCCATATGCATCAGTTACCGATAACACCCAAACCTAATTCAGGATCCAAATCTGTTAAGTGTCTGACTCAATCTGAGGCTCAGTCTAATATGAATCCAATCCAAATATGAATCCACTTATAATTCCAATTCAGCCTGAATCCAATTCAACATGAATCCAATATACCAAACATATATACTTGAACTTGAACATGAATATCAGAACATTATCAAACATGCAAACATGGCTTGACTTGACCGAACCATGGCTATATCTTGACTTGACTACATGACTATTTGATACATCCTGAACTTGACTACATGAACATCTTGTACCCATGGTCTCGGCAAGTCTGATAACTACAATCTATATAATATACATTACGGGGTTTAACGGGGTAGACTGATATGGAATGTGTTAAAAATGGCACGATGATGGATACTAAAAGACACCCACATAAACATCCTGTGCCGTTGTCCTGTGGGTTTTGACGGGGTCGTGTGCTATGGGTTACCATAGTCCACGGGGAAAGTTGGACTCTTCTCGTAGACACTGATACCTTCTGTACCAAGCTACAAACAACCACGTTAGTATAACAAACAGATAATTTACCTGTTCTATTCTCTTTACTTGTCTATTCCATTCTATCTTTTGGTACTTACCAGTGCTAGTTCGCTGATGACATCGATGTCTCTTCTTTCTTTGGAATGTTCGTCAGGAGGGCTCGACTCTCAGGAGACCGAGCCCAGCCACGAGTACTTGGAGCAGATCACCGAGCAGCACGACATCTAGCTTTCACCTGTACTTATTTCAGTTCATATGCCGTTATTTAGGCATTGCTTTCCATCATTGTATTTTCCTTTTCAAAACCAGTTGTAATATAAATATGAATGTTAATAAAAGTTGATGTTTATATTACATCTCTTGTTATTCTTGTGCATTTCTTTTATATATTGCTTATTTACGTTTAACGTGTTTACTTCTGAGTAAATACGTCGCGGCCCGCCATAACTACTTCTTCGTACATTGGGAAGCGGGACGTGACACTCTTCAAACACTCCGTAGGCTTTAACTTTGTATTTGGCCCCTTAACTTTGTTTGACGTAAATTTTTTTCACCCCCCTTTTGGACTTTAAATTTGTATTTGGTCCGTTAACTTTTGTTTTGAGTTTGCAATAATCTTTCTTTTTTCTCATTAACAATTAGATGCAAATAAGATTTGATGAAATCTCATAGCTTTTATTATAAATTTGTCTTATTCCATGTTTATATTGATGAATAGACTGAAAGTATATTTAATCAAATCTCAAGTCATAACAATTTATAGAAACTTATCCATCTTATATTTTTTTTATAAATTTCACGTGGTTATAGTTGTTCAAAAAACTATTTTTTGTGTGTTGGTTTTTTGCCATGTTTGATGAAATCTTATAACTCATAACATTGTTTAGCAACTTATGCAAGCTATGTGGTTGATTGGTGCATTTTAAAGTATATTTATATAGCCATGTTTATCTTTATTTTGCCTATTTTATACTGTTACGGATATATTTTTTCAATTAATGTAGATTACAGGGCTAAAAGGGAAAAGTGCGCAAAAGACAGACTACGTGCGTTGGATGTGGACTTAATCAAGCTTAAACAGAGACAAGAGAACAAATTATCAAAAATAGAGCGTGGAACAAGATTCTTGAGATCCAATCACAAAATATGGAAAAAAAAGCCTTGAGCTCAAATCCGAACAAAATTTGGCTAAAACCGAATTTTTGGTGATTTTGGCCGAAATTCTAGGGTTTCAGGATCTCAGATTTTTAGGAAATTTTGTATTTCCCCGTATCTTCTGTAATGTACCCTTAGATTTTCCAGAAAGCCTATATAAACTATTGTATAGCTTCTTTAGGGTTTCATCTCTCCATGGTTTAATTGTTTTTAGGGTTTTGGGAGAGATCAAATGATATTTTGTAAAGTTATTCTTAATATGAAGTTTATTTTATTTGATTATTTTTTTCTTCTATTATAAGTAGCTAATTTACTTCAAGTGTTTTTGAATTATACTTGCTATCAATGTGTGTTTGATTTATCTTCTCTATTCTTTTCTATTGGTTTTAATGATGAATTTCTTTGATGGAAGTTTGCATCTTTTAGATACCATGCTAATAAACTAGACTTGTTAATGATTGATTGATGCCCCTGAAACTTATTTAGGGAAAGGTGATATACCTATAAACTAATTAGTTTAATGATAAATTGACGACCTAGAAAATTAATTAGGGAAGGTAAGATGGATTTTTTATCAAAGTAAATTCAACCTAATTGATTTAGGATAGATTAGGCTATGCCGATAAAACGAGATAAACCATTGATTGACAACCTTTGTGTTTATTTAGCATAAGTGTAGATCTAACTATTACTATATTAATTAGAACTTGATATACATGATTTTATAGAATGATAGGGTATTGCCATGATCATATAATTTATGCTTTCTTGATTGATTGATATTTTATCATAATAAATGTATTCTTACTTTTTTGCACCTGTTAGGTAATGAATTTAAATATGGAAAGTAGAAAAGAATAAAAATCTTATAAAACACTAAGATTAGTAAAGATAATTCAAAACCCTAGGCCTTTCTATTTATTTGAATCTTATCTTTTAAAATTGCATTTTAATTTCTCTTATTTGCTTTATAATCAATTAAATTAAATTAATAAATCTTTTATTTTAATTCGTTTTAAAATTAATTAGAAGTCTCACGCCTCCCTGTGAATCGATCTGGAAGTATTACGACCGATTAACTGTGCACTTACGGTTAAATTTGAGAGGCTATAAAATCTTCATCAAGTTTTTGGAGCCGTTGCCGGTGAGGCCGGTAGCAATTCTAATTAATTTTAATGCGAGTTATTTCTTTATTTTTTATTTTATTTGATTCTGCAAATTTTGTTTTTTATTTTAGCAAACCAGGAGCAGACTTAGGGTACATGGAGCTTGCAAAGGAGACACCATAAATTTTTCGGCCACAACTAGCAAAATTTCGGACAAAACCGAAATTTAGCCGGTTTTCTGAAGCGTTTGGAGTCCAGATTTTTTTCGTGTTGTTCAGAATTTCCTCCTCTGTTCTGATCCATTGCCTGTTTCTGGTTTTAGGTTTTCTTCTTCCTATTTTAGTTTTTCCTTTTTATTTTAATTTTTAGTATTTAATTTTAATATGGGTGATGAACATGCGAAACCAATCTTATATAAATTATGTTATCCGGTTAAACCAACACTTGCATCTTGCATTAGAGCTAATAAACATAGAAGCGGTTACAATTCACTTGACACATCTATAACCGACAATAATGATTGGTTACTGTAACGTTTTGAAAATCGTTTAGGTGAAATTTCGGAGAATCGGTAAAATAATGGGTGTTTTCCGTAAAAACCAAGATATAAATAACTTTTAATATAAAATCAAAAATACATATTCTAGCTATATAATTGCTAGTATTTGGTGTTTATTGAGCCACTAGTAAAATTTTTAGTTTACTGAAAAAATTTCCGAAATTAATTATTTTAATATTATTTTAAGCCGTCACTAATACATTTAATTAGGGATAATTACAAATTGGATTGGGTTGATACAAATTTTGTGCATCATAACACATTAAACTAAAATCTAGCATGTGGGTTTTGAAATGAAAAGAAGTTGTAAAGATGGTTTTAAAAATATATAAAAGAAAAGGCTTAAATGGTGAAAATAAGATAATTAGAATATGAGTTAATTGGTGTATTAATTTGGGGATTTTTCCTCACTCACACACTCTCTCGTCCCTTCTATTTTCTGGCCGAGCAAGGGGCCTGCCCCCACTCCCCAATTCCCTACTTCAAATGAAAAAAATGAATTGAATAAAGAAAGAATGAAGTATGGGTATTATTATATGAAGTATGGGGTTGTATTGACTTAGCATTTTCATTCAACTCACTCATTTCCTCTCCCCTCACCACTTGGCCGAGCCCCCTCTTCCCCCAATTCAGCAACAGCCCTCTTATTTCACCTCTCTTTTCTCTTCAAAAAATTAATCAAAAATTCTTCAAAATCCATACAAATTTAAAGCTAAATCCAAATCAAATCTCTACCCATTATTTCTTGCCCAAGCTAGCATGGATCTTGGAGCAAAGTGAGCATTTTGGAGGCTAGGTTGCATGTTGATCTCATGTTTGTGAAGGTATAACTCTAATCCTTTGCTTAATTTGATGTTAAATACTTAAATCAAACTTAATTAGGTATTTAATTAGGGTTTAATTTCATGGAAAAATTATCAAGAGAAGGGTTTTGAATTGGAGCTTGGGTTTGACTACTTGATGTTGGTTGTGATGTGTAGCCTTACATCTTGAGCATGCTAAAACCTAACCAATTTACTAAATTTCTAATGGTTACAACTAAATTGCCCAAATTGCTTAAATTGCAAACTAGGTTTTTAGAATTAATGGAAATGAGTGAATTTAAAATCTAATTGACATTGGTATGACTTAATTAAGATGTTTAAAGAACATTATAGCCACTAGAATTGTTAAAATAGTTAGATTGGTTAAAACACTAAGTTTTGAAACTAAAATGGGAAATTGTGCTAACTAGGTTTTTGGATTAATGTAATTTAGCGAGATTAAAAATCTAGTAAATGTTTATGTGGCCTATTTAAGCTAATTAGTGAATATTGTGACCACTAGTTTTGCTAAAATATCAAGATGTTGTATTAAAGCGGTTAATTTTGCTTACTAGGTTTTGGGAAAAATAGCTTTTAAAGCGAATTTGAATTTTGGTGATTTAAACCCTATTTTATATATATATTTAGTGGGTTGTGAAACCACGAATGGTGCGTTTGAGTTTTTCTCGACACTCGGTGATTGTACGCCGATGTCGAGGGTTTTGGGTTGATTTGAGAGAGCAAACCATAGGTTTTGACCTATGTGAGATTCGTATGTCGATTTGGTCATGAGTCGGACTTTAATGCGATACGGCGCATTATGATATGTAGTTACCCTCACGAGGACTTCAAGACGACAAGTAAGCACGTGGCGATATTGGCATCGGCAAGCGAAGATCAGGTGAGTAGATTATATCTACGGGAGAAGTCGGGTGGATGGCGTATAGTACCCCCGTAGTCCGTAGTATAGTTTTTGATATATATGTTTATATAGGTGTTTTATGATATGAGGATAATTATCAAGATATGATTTTGTGTTTATGGTTTAGTTTAGGATAGTTAGAAATAGCTTAGTTTAGCTTCTTAGTCGCGAACCCTAGAATAGGTTTTTACCCACACGTACACACACATGCATACATTTATTTTACTTGTGCGTATATGGGGATATGTGTGTATATATATATATACATATATATGGATTTTGAGGCTAAGTACTTAGGATTGGAGATGAGTCGATGAGATTGGGCTTGGGGCCATGAGATCGGTGATATGATATGGTTCATATTTGAGATACGACATGATATTTTAGCGGGTTCTTTAGGCGTTGTGTTTTCATACACACGCATGCATTACATAGATGGTATCAGTATTGTACTAGACTTAGATCAGTACCCCAGATCATGATATATGATGGAAGGGATACCAGACGAATAATGAGATAAATATGATATTGACCCGTACCCAGTTTAAGATACCGTACGATGGATTTACCGTACGAGCTATATATATTGATGATAGATCCGCACTCTTGACTCGAGGATGTCATATGATATATTGTATCGTACGTGGTACTATTGAGGCGGGATCACCGACTATATATATATGTATAGATATATCGACTCAGATTCAGGTGGTTTCCATACCCCTTTCGATTGGTTGTTAGTTAGACCTGCAGTTTACCTAGTAGATGTTAGACTGGACCCGAGTCATACCTATTTCCAAAACTAACGAATCGTGGAAAATTTTAAAGACATACAAAGGGATACTACGGATATTTCAAAAGATGTATCTTTTCTTAAAAACACCGTAGCCCTTATTTTCAAAACACTACGATTCGTACTATTTCAAACGGCAAAACAGTATAACACATGTATAGTAAGATAGATTTCTTATTGTTACATTATTATTCATGTTCCGCATATTATTGTTGCATTTACTATTCATTTGCCTTTATTATGTTGTTATCGCCTCATTGCATGTTATTGTGTACTTAGTGATTATGAAACTATGCTGTTAGGACACCTTTCTCAGCGCCCTTTGTCTTTGCTTCACTTACACTCACTTAAACAGGTCCACCATTACCGATGATGCGTATGTTCCACATACACTTACTTGCCGGCTCACACACACCATCATCGGTAATTTCCATGTCACGTACACTTTAGAAAATATCATTTCATTGCCATAGCTTGATAGCTGATAGTCGCCACATGTTATAGCTTTCACAGGCTAGTTTAACTATTGCATTTATTGCATGATATCAGATGCATTAACATAATCATTGGTTATGCAGTATTATGGAGATTTATGCTGGTATTCACTGTTTATTGGTATTATGATTATTGATGATTTTGGATTTCCATCAGATTTCTGTATTTGGGAGAAAACCGCAAGAATATATAAAAACTTCTCTCTCTCTCCATCTTTTTAAAATGCAAGTTGCGGTTTTCTCATGATGTATGAGTCGTCCACCATGAGTTTTCATGACAGCTGTTGGATTTCGAGACCCGATTTGAGGAGGAGTAGGAACCATTTCGGGTACATGGTGGACCCGGTATGGTACCCCGGGGCGAGAGTGATTCATGGTAGATGATGAGCCTGGCAGGGGCAGACTGCCTACCGGTGATTTTATCTGGCACGGCAGATACCGTACGTGGTCGTGTGATTGATGATATGGGCCGATCCGGACTGACGGAGCCCCGAGGTAATGAGATATTGAGATCGAGATATTGAGATTTGAGATACGGAGATATTGAGATTTGATATTGAGATACTGAGACTTATGTTTTGTGTCGATACTTGACACTGATTTCTCTGTTGCTTTCATTGAAGATACTTGATTGATATACATATAGAAATCTCATTGATTAAAGGAAACAGTTGTCTCACTTATGATATATTCTGTTTCCATTCGTAATGCATTCATACATCATATATCTGATATGTTGCTATCTGAGGCACTGACACGAGCACGTTGTATTGCACGTATATGTAGATGGATCAAGATATTATATGAGGATATTACTTGATATGACCTAGGATAGCGTCATGCATGCAATTTCTGCTGGTAGATATTTTCTACTCACGAGTTGGCGACTCACCCCCGTTGTGCCACAGTTCCTTGCAGGTTTTGCCGTACAGGTTCCGTTGCGGCTTTGCTGGCACACTGTTCCTTCCGGGTGATTACTTTGGCAGGTGGGTTCTTTTGCATCAGGACCACCATTATATATTTGTTATTTCAGTTGTATCTAGTAAAACTCCATCAACCAGATTGTATATTTGATAGGGATAGAAGCCCAGATTTGTTATTATTTCGACTTTAGAGTCGCGCGTTGTATTATTATGGTTTTCATGTTGATTTTGGGTTTCTTTTGAGTTTTGATCCTCGCCCTTCAGTGTTGTATATTATATTGCTTGCGTGGTTGTGACCATCGATTGACGAAGAGCTAGCTCCTGCTTGGGGATGCCTTTTTTTTCATTTCGTATACTATTCACGTTGTATCCCGTTTGGGGCCAGTATTTACAAAGGAGACTATGCCGAAATTTTCAGAAAAGACTTGAGATTTTAAAATGCATATTTCGGCTTACGTTGCTAAACTACTTGATTTAAATTGGTTTTTCCTTTACTCTACTGCTTCTTTGGTTTTGATTTCTGGGTTTTGGCTTACTTAGATTACGTACGCCTCGAGACGTTTCGTAATTTAAGTGCCGGTCATGTTCCGTACTTTTCGGTTCGTGATAAAGTTGGTATCAAAGAGTTAGGATTTACCTTCGGAGTGTCGGATGACCCTTGGTTGATAGAGTAGGTGACTCAAGTAGAGTGACGTACCGTGTGTATGTTCCGCGGCATACTTACGATATGATACTCCGCTTAAGAAACCTTAGGATGTACATTTCCTTGCACAGTATTATATTCATTCCTATGATCTAGCCTCATCAGTACCAGTTATGGTTTTGTTATCACGGTTGTACGGGCGCGGAGAGCTACGGCTACAGTTGCGGTCAGCATGAGCTCATCATGGACGAGGACTGACCAGAGCGTGATTCCAAGGACATACGATTGTACAGAGGTGTCGTTTTATTGTGTTTTCACGCCACGAGCGTTTTATGGATCGCTTTTATGAGATTTCTCGGACGTGCAGATCAGCTCCAGAGGATTGGGCCACTGCAAGAGGCCAGCCAGATTGTTGTGACCTTCAAAGCACAGATTATTTTGATGATTGAGGCACTGTTCAGCGTGCGGACGAATGAGCCAGTGATTTTGGCTAATGAAAAGATATCGCCCAAGATATTTGAAGCTAATGCTGCACGAGTTATACTTCGAGATATGACAGAAGATCGCTAGTCACCAAAGATGAAAGACTAGGTCATGTAATTCATTGCCTACCCCGATGCGAGATCATCAGGTTGATTGATTCCAGCTAGAGACGACTTCACGCTGATACGTTGAGAGTCGATATAGACGATCGAATGTCAGGAACCCATTTTCCAAGTTTAAAGTATTCGGAAAACAATGCAAGTAATTCTACGGACCCTCTAGAAGAATGAAACCCTAACTCAACTTAATGACCATGGAACGCCGGTGAACCTTAGAGTTTGCAGCAGTTCAGCGGTGCCATTAATGAGGCTTGGGTTTGCCCTTCTACGGTTGGTCCATAGGTGTTGTGGCATATATTCGATACTATTAAAACTGTACCCAAGATGTTGAGCTCTTGGGGGATTATGGAACCTCGACGAATCGATCGAAAAGTTCGACATCATTCGGATATCATATGATGAGATACATTGCTTGGGAGACTCCAGATACGAGTATAGCCGTTGGAGTGCAGTCCATGCAGCCATGAGGAGACGGGTCCGAATCAGTCGACATTAGAGAAAAATGGAGTAAGAGGTTCGTACGAGATCGGGACGAGATGACGTTCTACTCCACCGACATCAGAGATGTGATACGCAAGCAGAAGCGTTGACTATGGATATATCTTCCAGGAGGAGTCGTGATGAGTATGCAGCTGTTCCGGAACAAGAAATAGATTTGGTAAAGATGATGACTTCCGGGCAGTTCGACAGAAACGAGATTTGGGAGAGATTTCGACGGATCCTTTGTGGGATACTATACAAGAAGATTTGGACCCAGGATCGGTCATATTGCACACACCCAGCAGGCCAGAGTTCAATATCGTCGACGAGACATATTATGGGTGGCCATAAGAGTTGGCCAGAGATCTTTAGAGGATGTGCCAGAGCGGACTACTTCCATTATCGTTTCCATATTGGACCGTTGAGCCGAGGAGCTATGTACTTAGCAATTCGCAGTGAGAGACGAGAGCCTAAGGGTACCAGGCGACGGGCCATGATCAGGAGGCAGGTAGATATCTTGCTCTGCTAGCATTGGGTGCACCGACACCTTCTCGACCTTGAAGGAAGGACATCAACGACAGTATTTATGATTTGTGATTTTGTGATTGACTATCACGTATCCGTCACATTGGATTTCAGTATTTTGGGTGATTTATTTCATGATTGAGTTTTTATGACCGAGTTTCATGATATTTGATTTCATGACTAGGGCATGCATATGATTTGACTTATACTTTCGGTATAGTTTTCATGCACTTTTAGTATTTTGATTTGCTTTTGTGCACGCCGATGCACAGGATGGTGAAATTTAATACCACGGTATACCTGATTGGGATTTTGATTGAAAAGTGTGGTATACTGTCGATTTCGATAATGATATTCGATATTCATTTTCGTGCACATTGTGCACTTGATTTGGATTTTGCGCATACTTAAGGCGCTTGATGTGATTTTGGTGCATACCTGATGCACTAAATCGGGATTCTTCGTGCATAGCAGATGCACCTGATGCTGCTGTCAGGCACACCCGTTGCCATTGACAAGTGTTTTTGTGTACACCCGTTGCACTTAGATTTGGTTTTTGTACACGTGTTTGGCACATTCATGGATTTCGATTTCCGTGCGCACCAGACGCACGTGGCATTCATATATATTTGGGATTGATTTCTTTTGGAGCAGTATATTTTATGATACTTGCTATTTGGTTTAGTACTGAGCAGGACTAGTCAGAAGACAATACATGAGTATATTTTTGCATGCATTGATAGTTATCGAAGGGATTTCCAAAGAGAAGCTACAGTCTCAGTATTTACCTACATGTCCGTGATGACACGAAACTTTATACAAGGGAAACCCTTCTAAATTGTTTTCAAAACGGCGGGACGTGTATGTTAAATAATATATATATATATATAGTTATTTTCTCACAATGGACGTCAGCCACTGTACAGTGATACACACATTGCACAGCGATTTGAAAAAGGTTTGGCATGCATTGCTCCAGATGTTTTAATGATATTTACATGTATAATTGATGTATATCCTGTTGGGTTTCGTATTGGGCTTTGACATTGATGTCCTCACCATAACTTCGATGATTGCGAGATACTTGACGGAGTTTTGGTTTTTGAGTTATACACTCTTTTCATGCGCATGCATTGCGTTATGATGTGATTTATGTGTTTATGATTTCAGAGCCCTGACGAATTGGTTTTTTTACTGGAATATTTTAGTATTTGGGGGAGTTTTAATTTAAATTCGGGGACCGAATTTCTTTAAGGGGGGAAGATTGTAACATTTTGAAAATCGTTTAGGTGAAATTTCGGAGAATCGGTAAAATAATGGGTGTTTTCTGTAAAAACCAAGATATAAATAACTTTTAATATAAAATCAAAAATACATATTCTAGCTATGTAATTGCTAGTATTTGGTGTTTATTGAGCCACTGGTAAAATTTCTAGTTTACTGAAATTTTACCGAAATTAATTCTTTTAATATTATTTTAAGCCGTCACTAATACATTTAATTAGGGATAATTATAATTTGGATTGGGTTGATACAAATTTTGTGCATCATGACACACTAAACTAAAATCTAGCATGTGGGTTTTGAAATGAAAAGAAGCTGTAAAGATGGTTTTAAAAATATATAAAAGAAAATGCTTAAATAGTGAAAATAAGATAATTAGAATATGAGTTAATTAGTGTATTAATTTGGGGATTTTTCCTCACACACACTCACACCTCACACACACTCTCTTCCCTTCTATTTTTTGGCCGAGCAAGGGGGCTGCCCTCACTCCCCAATTCCCCACTTCAAATGAAAAAATGAATTGAATAAAGAAAGAATGAAGTATGGGTATTATTATATGAAGTATGGGGTTGTATTGACTTGGAATTTTCATTCAACTCACTCATTTCCTCTCCCCTCACCACTTGGCCGAGCCCCCTCTTCCCCGAATTCAGCAACAGCCCCCCCATTTCACCTCTCTTTTCTCTTCAAAAAATTCATCAAAAATGCTTCAAAATCCATACAAAGTCAAAGCTAAATCCAAATCCAATCTCTACCCATTATTTCTTGCCCAAGCTAGCATGGATCTTGGAGCAAAGTGAGCATTTTGGAGGCTAGGTTGCATGTTGATCTCATGTTTCTGAAGGTATAACTCTAACCCTTTGCTTAATTTGATGTTAAATACTTAAATCAAACTTAATTAGGTATTTAATTAAGGTTTAATTTCATGGAAAAATTATCAAGAGAAGGGTTTTAAATTGGAGCTTGGGTTTGACTACTTGATGTTGGTTGTGATGTGTAGCTTTACATCTTGAGCATGCTAAAACCTAACCAATTTGGTAAATTTCTAATGGTTACAACTAAATTGCCCAAATTGCTTAAATTGCAAACTAGGTTTTTAGAATTAATGGAAATGAGTGAATTTAAAATCTAATTGACATTGGTATGACTTAATTAAGATGTTTAAAGAACATTATAGCCACTAGAATTGTTAAAATAGTTAGATTGGTTAAAACACTAAGTTTTGAAACTAAAATGGAAAATTGTGCTATATAGGTTTTTGGATTAATGTAATTTAGCGAGATTAAAAATCTAGTAAATGTTTATGTGGCCTATTTAAGCTAATTAGTGAATATTGTGACAACTAGTTTTGCTAAAACATCAAGATGTTGTATTAAAGCGGTTAATTTTGCTTATTAGGTTTTGGGAAAAATAGCTTTTAAAGCGAGTTTGAAGTTTTGATGATTTAAACCCTATTTTATATATATATTTAGTGGGTTGTGAAACCACGAATGGTGCGTTTGAGTTTTTCTCGACACTCGGCGTTTGTACGCCAATGTCGAGGGTTTTGGGTTGATTTGAGAGAGCAAACCATAGGTTTTGACCTATGTGAGATTCGTGTGTTGATTTGGTCATGAGTCAGAATTTAATGCGATACGGTGCGTTATGATATATAGGTACCCTCACGAGGACTTCGAGACGAAAAGCAAGCACGTGGCGACATTGGCATTGGCAAGCGAAGATCAGGTGAGTAGATTATATCTACGGGGGAAGTCGGGTGGATGGCGTATAGCACCCCCGCAGTCCGTAGTATAGTTTTTGATATATATGTTTATATAGGTGTTTTATGATACGAGGATGATTATCAAGATATGATTTTGTGTTTATGGTTTAGTTTAGGATAGTTAGAAGTAGCTTAGTTTAGCTTCTTAGTCACGAACCCTAGAATAGGTTTTTACCCACACGTACACACACACATGCATACATTTATTTTACTTGTGCGTATATGGGGATATGTATGTATGTACACACACACACACACACACACATGGATTTTGAGGATAAGTACCTGGGATTGGAGATGAGTCGATGAGATTGGGCTTGGGGGCATGAGATCGGTGATATGATATGGTTCATATTTGAGATACGACATGATATTTTAGCGGGTTCTTTAGGCGTGGTATTTTCATACACACGCATGCATTACATAGATGGTATCCGTATTGTACTAGACTTAGATCAGTACCCCAGATCATGATATATGATGGAAGGGATACCAGACGAATAATGAGATAAATGTGATATTGACCCGTACCCAGTTTGGGATGCCGTATGATGGATTTACCGTACGAGCTATATATATTGATGATAGATCCGCACTCTTGATTCGAGAATGCTATATGATATATTGTATCGTACATGGTACTATTGAGGCGGGATCACCGACTATATATATATGTATATATATCGACTCAGATTCAGGTGGTTTCCATACCCCTTTCGATTGGTTGTTAATTAGACCTGTAGTTTACCTAGTAGATGTTAGACTGGACCCGAGTCATACCTATTTCCAAAACTAACGAATCGTAGAAAATTTTAATGACATACTAAGGGATACTACGGATATTTCAAAAGACATACTTTTTCTTAAAAACACCGTAGCCCTTATTTTCAAAACACCACGATTTGTACTATTTCAAACGGCAAAACAGTATAACACATGTATAGTAAGGTAGATTCCTTATTGTTACATTATTATTCATGTTCCGCATATTATTGTTGCATTTACTTTTCATTTTCCTTTATTATGTTGTTATCTTCTCATTGCATGTTATTGTGTACTTAGTGATTATGAAACCATACTGTTAGGACACCGGCATCATTACCGATGATGCGTATGTTCCACATACACTTACTTGCCGGCTCACACACATCATCATCGGTAATTGCCATGCCACGTACACTTTAGAAATTATCATTTCATTGCCATAGCTTGATAGCTGATAGTCGCCACATGTTATAGCTTTTACAGGCTAGTTTTACTATTGCATTCATTGCATGATATCAGATGCATTAACATATTCATTGGTTATGCAGTATTATTGAGATTTATGCCGGTATTCACTGTTTATTGGTATTATGATTATTGATGATTTTGGATTTCCATGAGATTTCTGGATTTGGGAGAAAATCGCAAGAATATATATAAACTTCTCTCTCCCTCTCTCTTTTTAAAATGCAAGTTGCGGTTTTCTCATGATGTATGAGTCGTCCACCATGAGCTTTCATGATAGTTGTTGGATTTCGAGACCCGATTTGAGGAGGAGTAGGAACCGTTTTGGGTACATGGTGGACCCGGTATGGTATCCTGGGGCGAAAGTGATTTCTGGTGGATGATGAGCCCGGCAGGGGCAGACTGCCTACCGGTGATTTTATCTGGCGCGGCGGATATCTGGAGGATACCGTACGTTGTCGTGTGATTGATGATATGGGCTGATCCTGACTGACGGAGCCCCGAGGTAATGAGATATTGAGATCGAGATATTGAGATTTGAGATACAGAGATATTGAGATTTGATATTGAGATACTGAGACTTATATTTTGTGTCGATACTTGACACTGATTTCTCTATTGCTTTCATTGATGATACTTGATTGATATACATATAGAAATCTCATTGATTAAAGAAAACAGTTGTCTCACTCATGATATATTCTGTTTCTATTCGTAATGCATTCATACATCATATATCTGATATGTTGCTATCTGAGGCACTGACACAAGCATGTGGTATTTCACGTATATGTAGATGGATCAGGATATTATTTGAGGATATTACTTGATTTGACCTAGGATAGCGTCATGCATGCGATTTCTGCTGGTAGATGTTTTCTACTCACGAGTTGGCGACTCACCCCCATTTTGCCACAGTTCCTTGCAGGTTTTCCGTACAGGTTTCGTTGCGGCTTTGCTGGCACACTGTTCTTTCCGGGTGATTGCTTTGGCAGGTGGGTTCTTTTGCATCAGGACCACAATTGTATATTTTTATTGCAGTTGTATCTAGTAAAACTCCATCAACAAGATTATATATTTGATAGGGATAGAAGACCAGACTTGTTATTATTTCGACCTTATTATGGTTTTCATGTTGATTTTGGGTTTCTTTTGAGTTTTGATCCTCGCCCTTCGGCGTTGTATATTATATTGCTTGCGTGGTTGTGACCGTCGATTGACGAAGAGCTAGCTCCCGCTTGGGGATGACTTTTTATTCATTTCGTATACTATTTATGTTGTATCCTGTTTGGGGCTAGTATTTACAAAGGAGACTCTGCCGTAATTTTCAGAAAAGTCTTGAGATTTTAAAATGCATATTTTGGCTTACGTTGCTAAACTACTTGATTTAAATTGGTTTTTCCTTCACTCTACTGCTTCTTTGGTTTTGATTTCTGGGTTTTGGCTTACTTAGATTACGTACGTCTCGAGACGTTTCATAATTTAAGTGCCGATCATGTTCCGTACTTTTCGGTTCGTTACAGTTACGTGCAGAGTTAGCTGATCTTAGGGAAAAAGTTAAGGCATTAAAAGTTAATTATTAGGTTCCTAATAATCCACCTTTTTGTACTAATTGTCAAGATACATCTCATGTTTACAAGGATTGTCCATTAATTGTTGGATTTGGTGATTGGAGAAACCAACAAATTTTTTTTTGGAATCAAAGCATGTATTTTGATGTTCCTAATTACAACTTAGACCAATAATTCCAACCAAACCATTATTATGATATAGGTTCTCTATCTAATTCAATTCGAATTGACACAATATTCACTTTTCCATTTTCATAGAGCAACAAGTACCATCATACACATATTATGATGTTGGCCCTCTTTATAACCATACCCAGTCAAATTCTTATCAACCGTATCAAATTTTCACACCTTCATTAGACGTTAATAATGATGAGGAAACGAGACTTAATAATGTTGAAAAGCAGCTGGCCACTCTTATGCAAAATGAAACTACTACCAAACAAGCATTAGAGAATATTGAAATGTTTATTGGCCAGATAGCTGCTGCAATTAATAACGAGAAAAAGCAAGAGAACATCCTTATGCAACACTGCATAAACCCGATTGTTCCCAACATCTTAAAACATTATAATCAACCAGTTGAGAATGTGTTAGAGAACGACCGTGGGTTGAAATGTAAAACTGAAGAATGTTTAAGTCATAAGTGTCCTATATGCGGGTGCGAGTTTAGGAATATAAGGAAGCTTGTGAGATATGAGTGCCTGATTTGTGAATACACATTTGAATCTTTTGGTGCGCAGGAAAAGAGAGAATGGGTTTATTTAAAATCAGTTTGACACATATTCTCAGAAACTTGAAATTCCAATTTGGCCTCCAACAACTAATTTTATAAGAATGATCTAATTGATGATATGTTCGAAGCTGAGAAGTTTGATTTACCCGACGGTTATGATAAAAATTTTGAGGAAGATACTTGTGCTTTTGACGGATGTGACTTGAGTAAAATGTTTGAGGAAGAAATTTATGAAGAGTCCACAGAAGTGGATAAATTTTTTGATAAAGGTTTAGATATAGAAGTCGCATCTGTGGATGAAATAATTCAATCTGTGAGTCAATTTAAGAAGGAGGAAAAAGAATTGTTAGACGAGAGATGTGATGACATTTTTTAAGAGGATTCAACTATAATAATAGAAGAAGTGAATGAGGAGGAGGTGATTATTTTTGAAGAAGGCTAATTTGAAAAGGATAGTTTTGAGAAAATTTTTAAAGATAAACTCATGTTCTTGGGAAAAAGTGAAGAAATTGTTGATGACATTTGTTATTTAGAGCCAAGTTTTGAGGAACTTTTTAAATATGAACTTAGGATTTTAGATGAGCCTTTCACAGTTAAACCTATGCCTCAAATACTTCTTTTCATCACTAAAACCAATCTTATTGAAAAGAAAGATGAAGTTATGCTTTTAAATGATAGACTAGATCTTTCATTTGTATCCCGCATGTTCATGTTGAAAACTTTGATCCATCTAGCCAATACATTGATAAGATAGTGTAGTTGCATAATTCTTTTAGATTTAAATCATTTATTACCGCACTAGTTTATTCGGCGAAACTTGGATCACAATCTTGTTCACCCAAATATAAACACCACACTAATTCTATGCATATCAAATTTAAGGTGTTTATTGATGGTTATTGCTATAATTTGTTTTACTACTCTTGCATGATTAAAAACAAAAATTTTGAGCTGTTAATACTAACGTTTGGATTATCCAAAGCATTATGTAAATTTCTTTTCTTTTTCTTCTTTTATTTTTTTGAGGGTTTTAATTTTTTTTTTAAAACAATCATCTTATTCTTCCTACTTATTTTAACAATTTTATTTGACTTCAAACCTAACATAAAAACAAGAGATAAATTGCAGGATATGCAGTTCAAAGCAGAAAATAGAAATCTAATATTAGATCGCATTTTAGCAAATGGCCATTGCCAGTTAGCGGCTTGATAAGAGAAGAATCTCCTAAAATTTTAAGCTCTGTAAGTTTGTTCTTGTTTATTAATTTTATTGGTTTATCTCTTTCTAAATTAATTTCAACACATTACTTTATAGTTATGGTTATCATGGAACATTGTAGTGACCGATCTTTACTGAATTATGAGACAGACTAGAGAGATGAGTGAGGTGTCGATATTGAGGAAAATGCAGAAATAAGTGTGGGGATGGTTTACACTGTATTGTTTTTCTTTTATTTTTCATTTTTAGGTTTATTTTTCATTTTTTTATGTTTATATTTTCGTTTTTTCTTTTCTAATTTTTTTTTGAATCAAATTAGTAATAAGTGATCATGAATTTCAAATCCGAAAGGTTAAGTGAGATGAAGAAAATTGTTGAATCTGAGTATAGAACTAAGTCTGAAAAATAATTTCTTATCTTGAATTCAAACTTAGAAAATATACATCTTACAAATTACACGTGCATGAATCTTGAAACTTGAGATAGTAAAGAATACCTAGAAATATCTTTACCTAAATACCCAAGTATAAAAAAAGAGTATAAAAATGATAAGGTAGTCTTGTTGTTATTAAGGACATGAAAATCTTCAGTCGAAGGGGTGTTTCATCACCTGATGCTCTACACCAACTGGTTTGGGAGTCACTGCTGATGGTTTGAGGTAGTTGCAAGACTGGGCATAATTAACATTGAGCATAACTTAAACTCACACATTGAGTAATCGGTTGGCTAGTGCTTAAGGAAGCAGTAATGGTCGCATTGAAAGATGTGTGAGTACATTCATCTACATATTTATATAAAATAAAATACGAAGAGAAAAATGGTAAGGATACTATAGCTTGAATTGAATTCTCGAGTGTAAGGATGTTTTACACACATGTAAAGGTATAGGATTAATTTTTGAAGGAAAGATAGGAATGAGGAATATGATTAAGTTCTATTGAAGGAGGATGTAATTTCCAGAGTTGAACGATACCATTAGGATGAAAATTCATGATAACTGAAAAACTCATAAGATTCAAAATTTCTTTTCTTTTCATTTCTTAGGATATAGTTTTTTCACTTTCTTTATTTTTATTTTGTTTTCTTTTTTGGGATTCTATGTGAGTATCCGCTGAAAACCCTCACGATAAAACACTCCTCCTATTAGGAACGCCTAGAGATTTAATGGCTTGTTGCACGTGCTAAGTGCAATCGCTACGCCTTCGAAAATGGGCATACGAATATGAGTATATTTTAGTTAGAATTTTTAATTTTAGGATTTTTAGGTTTGAGTTTGAAACCTTAGATTTTGCTCGAAAACTAGTAAAAGATAAGTATGGGGGTATTTGATTGGTGCATTTTAATGCACATTTATATTGTCATATTTATCTTTATTTTTCTTATTTTATGTTGTTCCGGGTATGTTTTTTCAATTAATGCAGATTACAGGGCTAAAAAGGAAAAAATGCGCAAAAGACGGACTATGTACGTTGGATGTGGACTTAATCAAGCTTAAACAAAAACAAGGGAACAAATTATCAAAAACAAAGCATGAAATAAGATTATCGAGATCAAATCACAATATATGGAAAAAAAACCCGGAGCCTAAATCCTACCAAAATTCGGCTAAAATCGAATTTTTGGTGATTTTGGCCGAAATTCTAGGGCTTCAGGATCTCAGATTTTTAGGAAAATTTTCTTTCCTCGTATCTTCTGTAATGTACCCTTAGATTTTCCGGAGAGCCTATATAAACAACATATAGCATATTTAGGGTTTCATCTCTCCATGGTTTAATTGTTTTAGTGTTTTGGGAGAGATCAAAGGATATTTTGTAAATTTATTCTTAATATGTTTTATTTGATTATTTTCTTTCTTCTATTATGAGTAGTAATTTACTTCTAGGGTTTTTGAATTATACTTGCTATCATGTGTGTTTGATTTATCTTTTCTATTCTTTTCTATTGGTTTTAATGATGAATTTCTTTGATGAAAGTTTGCTTCTTTTTTATACCATGCTAATAAACTAGACTTGTTAATGATTGATTGACCCCATAAAACTTGTTTAGAGAAATGTGGTATCACCAATAGACTAATTAGTTTAATGATAGATTGACGTTCTAGAAAACTAATTAGGGAATGCAAGATCGAATTTTTATCTGAGTAGATTCAACTTAACTGATCTAGGGTAGATTAGGCTATGCTGATAAAATGAGATAAACCATTGATTGACAACCTTTGTGTTTATTTAGCATAAGCATAGATCTAACTATTACTATATTAATTAGAACTTGATATTTAAATTTATTGCCATATGATTTTATAGATTGATAGGGTATTACCATGATCATATAATTTATGCTTTCTTAATTAATTGATATTTTATCATGATAAATGTATTCTCTATGCTTTCTTGCAATCGTTAGGTAATGAATTTAAATATGGAAAGTAGAAAAGAATAGAAATCTTCTAAAACTCCATGATTAGTAAAGGTAATTTAAAACCCTAGGCCTTTCTATTTATTTGAATCTTATCTTTTAAAATTGCATTTTAATTTCTCTTATTTTCTTTTTAATTGATCTAATTAAATAAATCAATCTTTTATTTTAATTCATTTTAAAATTAATTAGAATTCTCACGCCACCCTGTGGATCGATCCATAAGTATTATAACTGATTAATTGTGTACTTGCGGTTAGAATCTCCATCAGTGGTTTAAGTGCTTTTATTCCAAAAATAACGATATCTGCAAATAAATTTAAGAAAATAATGGTTGGATTTTTGTAAGATGTGAAAAAGAATTGAAATCTCCACCTAGAAAACGTTAACTGATCTAGAATTTTTCAAATTTTATTTAGCGTCCATTCAATAAATGCAAAAAATGGATAAAGATATAAAGTCTAAGAGACTTTTATGAAATTGTTTTAAAAAAAAATAAAGAAACTTTTCGAAATGTTTTTAAGAGAATTTGAAATGCTGATCATTTTTGCTATTATATATTTCTTGAATTCTTGGGCAGCTTTGTGTGCCTGTGCATCGCACGGGTATGGGAAAAGATTCCAACTTCAAGATTTTTTTTGCCTTTTGCATTGAAAATTAGACTCCAACCCTTCTATTTTAAGGAAATTTGAACTTAGCCCCTATTTTGGTCTTCTTGCAAGGAATTTATCCTCCGCCTGTATATTTTAATTTAGTTTATAGTTGGCCTCTTCTAAGTATATCCATATATAACTAAAAGAGTTATTTCCGTGAAAAATGAAATTAAAATCCATTTAAGTCAGATACATACAACGCATTTTGTTTATTTGTGTCTTCATTAAATTTTAATTTTAGTAACTTTTTGTTAGATATAGGTGCCATAGAGGCAATTATTATTATACTCGGACCTATATGTATAGAACGGTCTTGCTCGATATAATAGTTTACTATCCGTTTTGTCTTTATCATTTATGTGAATGTGTTTTACTTGTTATTACATATCGCTAATACATGTTGACAAAGCCCATATGATCTTTACTTGACTTCCAGAATTATGATAGGGATCATACTAGTGGGGTCTAGGTAGTCCACAAGCACATCCTTAAATGTTTCTAGTCGTGGGGGTATCGTGACTGGACATCGGTACTCTAGTGTATACTAGAATATACGTGTCTTGACTCCGACCGGGATGATGGTTGGTCCCACAGCCATTGGTGTTTGACATTAAAATTTATACTGGTGCTCATTGGAGAATGAGTACACGGAACATACTTGCCGATAACTCCTAGATGGTATTATACCTAGTTTCAGATAGGAGTTCTCTGGTGACAAGAGTACGTGGTAGTCTTTTGCCCTGAGATCGTTATAGTGTCTTGTGTGTGTTCCCACTGTACTTTGATACTACCTAACCATGACTTTAAAGAGTCGTGCATACAATTTTAAGTTGGGTACAATCCCGAAGCAAATGGAAGTAGTGAGCAATCAAAGGGATTCGTCTCTCCTGGTATAAGGAATTGATGTTGCGCTATGCATGATTGTATATAACTATAAGTCCGTGGCCAAGGAAATTAAGATAAACTGATAAGTGTTATCAGTTGTATATCATATGGTTATGAGTTTGACATCGGCATGACTTATTGGATTATTGGGGGTCTGACAGTATCCATCCCCAGATCCGGTATACGATATTTTCTGTCAAAGAAACTGGAACGTACAGTGACTATCACTGATAGGCTTTGTTGGGTTCAGATGGGTTTGCTTGTCGAATTTTCTTTCGATCAATACCTGGGTAGCCGTTACATGCAGCTAGTACCGCTGACGTGTTTTTGGATTAATCCGTGAGGGGATTGATCTGAAAGTGTTTCAGGTTTAATCGAATATGATCCTAACCTACTGTCGACGTATTGTCGACTCTTTAGAGTCCCACACAGAGGTTTTCTCCATGCAGGCGAAACGATACAGTATGCTTATGTTGATACATGCGGGAGTTTGATTAAATATGTGTATATGATACACATATATCAATCGGACGTTTGATAATACTAGCCGGTTTATTATAAATCTGGATTATTTAATAAAGTGTTGATTTAATTATATATATATATATATATATATATATTCTAGTATTATGCACTCTCATTTATTATTATTATATGATACAAATAAATGTATATGTATGTGATACATATACAAATACATGTATATAATACATGTGAGCATCTATAACGGACACCTCATTTTCTTTTATTAATAAAGAAAATGAGGCATGGTAGTGAAGCATGGTTGTAAGGTATGGGTTTTATTTTTAATTAAAAAATAAAACACTATACTAATATGGTTGCATTCTCTCTCCAAATTCATTCCTTCATGCCATTTCTCTCTCATCAATTTTCTCTGTAGAGAGCAAGAGAAAAGTGAAAGAAAAAGAGAGTGACATTCTTCTACATCATCTTCTTCTCTTTTCTAGCCAAAATAGAGAACAAGTTACTGAAAGTTCCTAGTGCCCTATGTTCCCGCCAAAATTTGCGGCCAAGAGCTACTTGTCCCCTTACGAAAAAGGGGGAGAATCCTCAAAAAAGAAGGCATCACGTGCTCACACGTGATCAGGCCTCACGTGCAGACACGTGACCTTTTATGAGCAAAATTTACATGCGCCTGAAAGCCTAACTGGTATGGTCACGTGCTAACACGTGACCGGGCCTCACGTGCCAACACGTGACCGGGCCTCACGTGCAGACACGTTACCTTTTATGAGCATAGTCTACCTGCGCCTGAAAGCCTTATTGGTGGGGTCACATGCCAACACGTGACCAGGACTAACGTGCAGACACGTGACCTTTTATGAGCAAAGTCTGCCTGCGCCTAAAAGCCTAATTGGTGGGGTCACGTGCCAACATGTGACCGGGCCTCACGTGCAGACACGTGACCTTTTATGAGCAGAGTCTATCCATGCCTGAAAGCCTAATTGATGGGGTCACGTGCCAACACGTGATGGGTTCCTGAACCCTCTGAACAATAGAATTAAATTTTAATTAAAAGGAATCAAAAGCCTTAATTGGAAAAATATTTCCCAAGATCTTTCCAAACAAGAAGGATTGCGCTCTGTAAAGCGGAGCACCGGTGGATTAAAAATCCAATGGTGATTAAAAATCACCAATTTATAGAAAGATTCTATACAAGGAAATATTTTCCTAAAATATGCCAGGAACAACAAATAAAATATCTTTTGGATTAAAAATCCAATGGTGAATAAAATTCAATGAGTGATCTAAAAGATCATGTTGGTTACAAAACCAATCAAAATCTTTCAATGAAAGATTGACTAAACAAGCTGATTTTTTTCTTTCTCCTATAAATAGGAGCCAAGGGAGAAGAAAGGGGAGAGATACAACAACAGAGAGAGAATACAAAAGAAAAGAGAATTTAATTCTCCAGAGAGAAAAGAAGGTCTCTTCAGAAAAGAAAGAAATCCTAGGTAAGAGAGGGAAAAAGATCATCCTATAAGCTCCCACAAAATAAAAAGAGAATTTAATTCTCAAACTAAGAGTTTAACTCTTCTGAATAAGAACTTAGTTCTTCCTTTGGTTGAAAATCTGCACAAGCAGATCTCCTCATAAGTTGAGAATTTAATTCTCATCGGAAAGATTCTGCCATGCAGATCCAAAACTTAGATGGAGAATTGAGTTTAAAGAATTTAATTCTTTCGAACATAAAGGAATTTAATTCCTCTAAATAAAATTAGGGTTTAACCCTATAAGAGAATTTAATTCTTCAAAGGATTTATCTCACCACGCACGTAAAAGGACCCAGTGCCCAACATGATCACGTGGCAACACGTGACCCTCCCTTCTAATGATCAAAAGAGAATGAATAAGATTAGGTCACGTGCTCCCACGTGACCCTTGAACAAACTTCCCAAAATAAAGGCAGAACAGACTTTGGGCACCCTCACGTGTCCCCACGTGACTCCTAACAAACACTTTAATATACAGTGCATGGGTACCTATCACGTGCCCACACGTGATGGCCATGAAGACCAAAGTGTTCAACACTTATTTGCATATTCCGAGAATAAAATAATGGAAGTTTGGGCCCAACACTCAAGCGCCTCACGTGACCCCACGTGAGCGCATCAGCTTTAGTGTTTAACACTACTTTAAGTGCCTCACGTGGGAGCACGTGAGTGCCGAATGTATTTCAGTGTTTAACACTATATTCGAGCCAATCTTAGCCCAAGCTAGCTAAATCTCCCAAAGCCAAAACTTTGATTAGGGCTTTCAGAATTGATGGCATCCAAAGTAATGTTCATCCCACTGCTTTTCAATCTGGCATTTGGTTCAAGGTTACATCTCTTCACACCTCTGATACGTGTCGTTGTAATTCTTCAACGTCTTCAGAGAGGTAGCGGGTCCCAATAGCCAATAACTATCTGGTGCATTTCCAAACCCATGTTTGCATCTGAACTTGGACCGCAATGCCCCTAAACTAAACAACAGAGCCCAAATGCTCTTTTGTTGGATCTAAAGGATCCTGTTAAGTTGATCTTAGTCTGAAATTAGACTAACGTATCCTTAACAAACATTTAAGTTGATTTTAATCCCAAACGAGACTAAGGATCCTTAAATCTGTCCAACTATAGATCTCCCAACCCACATTGGTTCAAGGTTACATCTCTTCACACCTCTGATATGTGTCGTTGTAATCCTTCAACGTCTTCAGAGAGGTGACGGGTCCCGATGACCAGACATTTTATGGACTGTGGGGTCCTTAAACCCATGGACTATGATGTCCTTAACCTTGGACTGTGGGGTCCTTAAACTCATTGACTATGATGTCTTTAACCTTGGACTGTGGGGTCCGTAAGCCCATGGACCGAGATGTCCTTAAACTAACATTAGACCGTGATGTCCTTAAACTAACAATGGACCGCAATGTCCCTAAACTAAACAACAGAGCCTGAATGCTCTTTTGTCGGATCTAAACGATCCCGTTAGTTGATTTTAGTATGAAATTAGACTAACGTATCCTTAACATACGTTTAAGTTGATCTTAGTCTCAAATGAGATTAACGTATCCATAAACACAACCCCAAACCCAAATCTAAGAAAATACGGATTTGGACTAATCCACGCCCTACGGGTGACAACATAAATTATTCTCTGTATACAATCCACGGGCAACCAAAAACAAAACAAACACACACGATATGAAGTGACCATCTGGAGAAGGATAAAGTGGTTACCGCGATGCGGTAGCGTAATTAACTGCAGAGGCTTACGCCTGCAGGGAAGAGCGTCCCCACAATCAAAAACCCCTAAAATGAGAGGGAATCTGACGAAGTTTACTGCATCGGCCATATCCGTCTAAATCTTCGATACACGGTGCCATAAATCAACTTGGCATCTTCGGAGAGGTGGACGGATAGCACCAGTTAGCATCTGCCCTCGAAATTCAGGAAAGACGAACCTATGCGGTCGTGTCTCTGTGTTTCGGAGGAGAACAGATTCTGGCACGCCCTGTGGGACATTTTCCTCTTTCCACTCCACACTTCATGTGTCGTGTTTCACGAACAAGTCGCGGTTTGACATGGTTGCCTTTGGATGTGAAATATTAAGATTTGGTATCTTGCTTCGTGCAGAAAACAGAAGATCAATGGCTTCAAACTGCACTAATTGCAACAACTCCCTTCCGCCTCATCTGGGGGAGTAACCTACGGGCCCCAAGCGGCCCCCCTTTTTACAATGCCGGTGGAACAAGTGACCCAAGCCACCACTGGGCTATTCTTCGGGACTATGATCCCACCAACAAGCTTCAACGTTCAGATGCCATCACAGTAAGTTGCGAAGAAGTTGGTCTTTGATCGGCTTGCAACCACCACGGTCCTTCTCAATGGGTCGTCCAAGTCCAGTGCCTCAGTTTTCAACAGGCTGGGCCAAAGCTCAACTGGGCCTATGAAGAAGCCCGCGATACCTGAAGCGGCCATCCCGAAGCGGATAGCCTTTCCTGCTCCTGAAATCGTCAAGGCGGCTTTTCCTGCTAAACGGTCGATCTTTACAAGACTGGCCGTTTCAGCTCCTACTCTATGTGAAGTCACGAAGGCCGCTTCCCCTGTTAGAAAGTCAGCCTTTGCAAGACTGATTATCCCCTCTCAACGGACGTCAGTCTTCGACAGGCTAGCACCAATAACAGCCTCTCCTCAAAGCAGGGGGCATGAAGAAGCTCATCCAATAGCGGAGGTGATCCCGGCTGCACGGCATGCTTGACATCGCCACTGGCGCCGAGTGAGGAAAGCTGGGGGTAGTTCACCCTCTGGACTGACTCCGCCAGCTCCAACTGTGGAAGTTGATGCTGTTGTTCCAACTGGGAACAGCTTTGAACCACTCCGGAGGGTCCGCAGGAACTCTCCGACGGCCGTGCTGAAAAGTTCTCCTCCACCTATGGAGAACGTTACAAAGGTGAAGCCAGAGCAGTCCCCTCAGCGACTGTCCTCCAAAATTTATAAAGTTTGGCGACAGGTCCAAAACTCTGTGGTTAACCAAGACTATTCCCGCTAACCAAAGAAAATGAAGGTTCGGCAAGAGAAGGACCACCCTGTCATACCACAGAAGGCGTCATCTACTTGGGTGCCCGCTGCAACGGTCCCCTCAACTTTGACCGTCCACAAAAGAAGGAGACCGGAGAAGATCCCTGCGTTTTTGACAAATCGCAAGGACACTGAATCTAAACACCCCAAGTCTGGGGGCATGGTGGTGCACACTGTTTATATGGCATCCAGGAAAGAGGATAACCGTATCTTTACGAGCCATCGACCACTCACTCGATCCGTAACAAAGGCCCAGGAGCAACAACAAAAGCTTTAGGAAATGTTAACACAGATGGCCGCACTCACTGGGCCAAATGAAAGCCTAGAAATATCGTCGGAGCAGCGTCAGGAGCAGGAAACAGATGCCGAATTCCTTCGGAGAATGCTTGAGAAGAAGGAAAAAGAGGCCGCGGAACAAGCAGCAAACATAAAACGAATGGCGTTCTTATTCCAAGACATGGTCGGGATGATGTTACAGCAGGATCCTCCAACTAAAGATCCTCCGATTATCCTCGAAGACGACCGAGTGGAGACGTCAAACCCTCTTCCGGCTCTGTCAGCAGCCAAGGAGGAGACCATCTCCAAAACCATGCTCGATGATTATATAGCTCAACAAATACGAGTTTATCAAGCGAATGAAGCAACCGGCCAAGTCGTCAGAACTGGGCGACCATATCCAGGATGGTACGATCAGATAAAGTACCCGCCAGGATACACAATTCTTAAATTCCATGTGTACAAGAGGACAGGCAATCCCCATCAACACGTCGCTCAGTTTAGGGCTTTCTGCGGCAACACTGGAGGGGATGATAAGTTACTGCTTCGCCAGTTCGTCGGTAGCTTGGAGGAAACGACCTTTGAGTGATATTCGGAGCTTCCCAACGACTCCGTCAAAACTTTTGCGGAGATGGAATTGCTGTTCACCCAATGTTTCGCAAGCGCTAGCAAATGCACCCTGATCACTGCGTTAATTAACGACAGAGTGAAGCCAGGCGAAACATGGGTGCAGTATGCGATACGATGGCGGAATTTATGACAAAGTGCAAGAAGCGCATTGAAGAAGTGCCTGCGGTAGGCATGTTCGTGGATACTCTTGATCCGCAGGCGACCATTTCGCAATTCATGATGTTCTTCAAGCCAACTACTTTCCAGGACTTAATGGATCAGATGGGTCATAGACCATCTGATTTGAAGTTAGTGCCTCGAAACGAAAAGGGAAAAGGAAAAGCGACCTTCGTCGCCAAAGCTCAGCAGCAGCCCAGTGGTCCAAAGCCAACTGATCGCCAAGATGAAAGACGGTGATTCTTCAATGAGAAACTGAAGCGCCCTTATTCATTTTCCCGGGATAAAACGAGGAGACTGTTCGAGCTAGCGGTGCGCAACATGTTCATCAACTTGCCGGATCCAAAACACCCATTGCAACCCGGTGAGGCTAATAATCTCAATCATTGCCCTATCACCAAGCGATAGGCCATCCAATCGAAAATTGCTTAGTCTTCAAAGGGTGGATTGAGAACTAATACTAACAGGGCAAATTCGCACTGTCCGAGAATTGGAAAGTAAACCCTCCCCAGCCGCACGCTCTCAAAAAGGCAGACACACCGGGGGCATCATGCTCTTTTATAGAAGAAGCTCCATGGGAGGTCGTTTTTTCAGCCAAAACGAAAAGAATGCTGAAGGATCTCCAGACGTGCCCGGCGATCAAATGGAAAGGTCCGCTAGAACCCGAAGTTATCAAGGGAATGCTGAAGCCACGCTTAACTCCAAGAATCAGTAGTGATAGTCAAGGCGCCCATACGCAGCCGTCAATGTCTTCGAAGAAGAAGAAAAAGACCAAAAAGCCCGTGAAGCTTGGGGACAAGCGCACGGACCTGCAAAAGCAAAAGCAGATCGACGCATTGGAAGAATATAACCAGAAAGCGCGAACCCCGGTCACGCTTTAGGAATTTCTCAGCCACGTCCTTGAGGACGGAAATGACAACGACGGAGATGACGACAACGGAGAAGACTCGTCAGATGAACCTGAGAATTATGTGGCGAGCTGTTACACGATCTCTCACTCGTCAATAGATGGTGAAGAAGCTCTTGATGTAGAGAAACTGGGGGCGGATCTCGAATCAGAACTCATAGGACCGTCAGATAAAATGATTGACGCATTCCTGAATGAAGCTCTTTTGAAAAGCAAAGCTGATCGAGAGTATGAAATGGCCATATTTGAAAAGGCCAAATGCCGGTGACTGGACGAAAGGGTTAAAACACTCCTACCAGATCAAAACACATCCGCTGCAAATAAAAGCAGGTTCAAGACAAGAAAAAGGTTCTCCAAAGCCATATCGATGGGAATGAAGCTCCCCTCTTTCAGAGGAAATTCTCCCGACGGTATACATCTTGATGAAGCGGACGTACATCTTAACTTCTGCTTATATCATCAGAAGATTGCACACCCTATTGAAGAATACAATACCTTTAAAAATTGGTGGCAAGGATACGTTGCTCACTGGCAGCACTTTAAGAAGATGAAGCGTGAAGCTCGTCGACAGCGGAAAAATGCGACAGACGAACGAAGAAGAGCTGCCGGCAACTGTCACATGGTTGATAGCAGGGGATCGCAAGTTCTCACCTTCGGGAGCGATTCTGAAGAAGAAATGGATCTCAGCCCTCTCTTTAAAGAATCCATCTCAGGAAAAGAGGAAGAAACGAAAAGCTGCGAGAACATTCAACTGCGCAATCGTACGCAACCCGAAAAGAATCTTGGACTCGCAAACAAGGGATCGAACAAAAAGGATAAGGGGAAGGGAAAAGCGACCTTCGTCGTCAACGCTCAACAACAACCGAGTGGCCCGAGACCGGTTGCTCGCCAAAGCAAAAAGCGGCAATCCCTCGATGAGAAGTTGAGGTGTCCCTACTCGTTTCCCCAGGATAAAACAAGGAGGCTGTTCGAACTAGCAGTGCACAACGGGCTCATCACTCTACCAGAGCCGAAACACCTATTACAACTGAACGATGTCAACGATCCCAATTACTGCCCCTACCACAGAGTATTGGGCCATCCGATCGAAGATTGCTACGTCTTCAAAAATTGGGTTGAAGACCAGTATCAACAGGGCAAGTTCGCACTGTCCGAAAACTGGAAGATGAACCCGCCACAACCACATGCTCCGGAAAAGATGGACATGCCGGGGGCATCGTGCTCATTCATAGAGAAATCCCCATGGACCGAAAAGTCTGTAAACTAGAAATTCACCTCAAATATGGAAACTACGGACCGAAACGTCCTTAAACTAACGATGGAGCGCTATGTCCTAAAACTAACAACGGACCGAAACATCCCTGAACTAACGTTGGACCGCAATGTCATAAAACTTGCAATCGACCGAGACGTTTATAAACTACTACAAACCGCAGCCTGCCAAGGCTGACACAAAAAAACGGTATGTCCATAAGCGAGATGAGCACGGATGAAAACCCAAAAGGGCTCCGTGAGTAAAAACAGCAGGGCTACCAGCGAGTTTTGTGAAAACCCGAAAGGGCGCAATCTCGTTAAAAGACACTTGCAAGGTCCTCTCGACCTGGTAATGAGAAAATACTTGCGTGAGATCCTTACGACTCATAAGGGAGCAACACACTTAGGGATCCCCACGATTCCTAAGGAGAACTTACACTTACGAGATCCTCACTACTCATAAGGAGAACCCTTTTATGAGACCCTCACGGCTCATAAGATTCAAAAGCCTTAAGCTACAGGGATCTGAACATGTTCTTAAGCCATCACAATCTCCAATGCTGCCCTACAAGCGGTTCAATGCAGAGCCTTGTATACAATCCACAGGCACGAATAAACATTTCCCTAACAAAGTCCCACCAGCAACTAGGGATATGCTCACACAGTGAACGACCCTTATAAGTCCTCTCGACTTATAAGGAGAAAACACTCTTGTAAGATCCTTACGACTTATAAGATACCATACACTTAGGAATCCTCATGATTCCTAAGGAGAAAATGCACTTACGAGATCCTCACGACTCGTAGGGAGAAACACCTTTATGAGACCCTTATGGCTCATGAAGTTAAAAGCCTTAGTCGACAGGATCCTAACCCTGTTTGCTAAGCCACCTTTGTTCAACATCGACAAAGGCAAATGATGATTTGCTCCTGGTAATGTCCCAGTGGTAGCGATGTTGATGCCTAAAACGGTATCAAATTCCAAGCCCATTCACGGCAAATGATGATTCGCTCCTGGCAATGTCCCAGTGGTAGCGATGCTGATGCTTAAATCGGTATCAAATCCCAAGACCTTTCAACGCAAATGATGATTCGCTCCTGGTAATATTCCAGTCGTAGCGATGCCGATGCTGAGATTGGCACCAGATTCCAAGTTCCACACCCGAGATAAAAATCGGCGAGCCAAAAAAAAATGCATATGAAATAGCCGAAATGATAGGACAACATGCAACAAAATCAGCAAGTAAACTATATGCATACAAAATAGTTGAAATGGTTGGGTAGCTTGCAATAAAAAGCAGCGAGTAAATAAAACAAATAGCCGAACTGGGCACCACGAAAAATAGCCGAAATGATTGGGCAATCGCGAACTTCACGATATAAAAGCTGAAATGATAGAGTATTGTGGAAAGAAATAAAAAATTGAAATGAAACAAAACTTTTTGCCCTACAGATGAGATCACATCGATCCCTGTATACAATCCAGGGGCACAAGCAAAGAGAGGATCATATCATCCCACTAGGCTCCGTCAGAAGGAGAGCCAAGTCTCGATAGAAACATCTGCATCTCGAGAGATCACCAACAGCTTCCTCCTAATTCCAGTTGGATCCAGACGTAACAATCAACCATGGAGCCATGGCAAAGTCCCTGTTCCAAATCTCGACGGTTCACAGACAGCCTAGAGATCACCAACAGCGTTCCTCCTCATTCCAGCAGGATCCAGACGCGACAATCAACTTTGGAGCCATAGCAAAGTCCTTGTTCCAAATCTCGACGGTTCACAGACAACTTAGAGATCACCAACAACGTTCCTCCTCATTCCAGCAGGATTCAGACGGCAATCAACCTTGGAGCCATGGCAAAGTCCCAGTTCCAAACCTCGACGGTTCACAGACAACCGAGAGAGCAAATCCTGGTACCGTAAAATACGGCTAAAGTCAATCTTGACCCCGTGGGAAACGGCCAGAGCGAATCCTGGTCCCATAGAACACGGCCAAAGTCAATCCTGACCCCGTGGGAAACAGCCAGAGCGAATTCTGGTAACATAGAACACGGCTAATGTCAATCCTAACCCCGTGGGAAATGCCCGGAGCACCTCCTGGTCCCGCAGAACACGGCTAAAGTCAATCCTGACCCCGTGGGAAACGATCATAGCACCTACTGGTCCCGTAGAACACGGCTAAAGTCAATCCTGACCCTGTGGGAAATGCCCAGAGCACCTCCTGGTCCCGTAGAACACGGCTAAACTCAATCCTGACCCCGTGGGAAATGCCCAGAGAAAATCCTGGTCCCATAGAACACGACTAAAGTCAATCCTGACCCCGTGGGAAACGGCCAGAGCAAATCTTGGTCCCGTAGAACACGGCTAAAGTCAATCTTGACTTCGTGGGAAACGACCACAGCGAATCTTGGTCCCGTAGAACACGGCTAAAGTCAATCTAGACCCCGTGGGAAGCGGACAGAGCAAATCCTGGCCCCGTAAAACACGTCCAAAGTCAATCCTGACTCGGTGGGAAACAGCCAGAGTAAACCTTCGAAACTCCCCGTCAAAGTAATGCTGACTCGGTGGCAGGTCAACTCATCAATCATTTGCGAGTCCTCTCGACTTGTAAGGAGAAAATTCTCTTGTGAGATCCTTATGACTCTCAAGAGAAAACACACTAAGGAATCCTCACGATTCCTAAGGAGAAAATACACTTATAGGATCCTCTTGACCTCTAGGGAGAAAATTCTTTATGAGACCCTCATGACTCATGAAATTGAAAAGTATTAGGTGGCAGATCCTAACCCTGTCTCCCAAGCCATCATTGCATTGCAGAAAGGTCAAAGTAGATTTTCTACAGGCCGCACTCTCCGACAAGAAAGGAAACAATCACTTACAAGTCCTCTCAACTCGTAAGCAAGAAAAATTCTCTTGTGAGATCCTTACGACTCTCAAGAAAAAACACACACTTAGGAGTCCTCATGACTCCTAGGGAGAAAATACACCTACGGGATCCTCACGACTCGTAGGGAGAAAAGTCTTTATGAGACCCTCACGGCTCATAAAGTTGGAAAGTCTTAGGCGACAGATCCGAACCTGTTTCCTAAGCCATCGCCGCTCTACAAGGAGGTCAAGATGGACTATCTGCGGGCCACATTTTCCAAAGCCACATTCGGCAATGAAATAAATAAGCTACTTACGGGTCCTCACGATTCGTAAGGAAAAATACTCGAGCGAGATCCTTACGACTCACGGAGGCGATGAACACTTAGAAATCCTCATGATTTCTAGGGAGAATATGCACCTATGAGATCCTCTTGACTTGTAGCGAGAAAAGAGCTTCTTGAGACCCTAACGGCTCATGAAGATGAAAATGTCTTAGGCTACAAGGACCCTAAACTTGTCTCCTAAGCACTCAATTCTATGGCCATGCATAACTATGCCCTACTTCACCCACGTACATGCTTACGTGGGCAAAGTAGTGGGGGGCATTTGTTCCCGCCAAAATTTTTAGCCAAGAGCTACTTGTCCCCTTACGAAAAAGGGGGAGAATCCTAAAAAAAGTAGGCATCACGTGCTCACACGTGACTAGACCTCATGTGCAGACACGTGACCTTTTATGAGCAAAGTTTACCGGCGCCTGAAAGCCTAATTGGTGGGGTCACGTACCAACACGTGTGTTCCCCTCCGAATGGCGGCTTACGACGCGAGGACGTCTTGCCTGAGATTCGGGGCTGATGCTATATGGTTTTATCCGTCCACCTCTCCGAAGATGTCAAGTTGATTTATGGCACCGTGTATCGGAGGTTTAGACGGATGCGGCCGATGTAGCAGACTTCGTCAGATTCCCCTTCAGGGTGAGGGGTTTTTGATTGTGGGGACGCTCTTCCCTGCAGGCGCAAGCCCCTGCAGTTAATTACGCTACCGCCTTGCGGTTGCAACTTTCTCCTTCTCCAGAATTTCACTTCGCGTCGTGGGTGTTTGTTTTGTCTGTGGTTGCCCGTGGATTGTATACGGAGACTGAGTGATGCCGTCGCCCGTAGGACGTGGATTAGTCCAAATTCGTATTTACTTAGATTTGGGTTTGGGGTTTTTAGTTTAAGGATACGTTAGCCGTATTGAGGCTAAGATCAACTTAAACGTCCGTTAAGGATACGTTAGTCCTGTTTTAGACTAAGATCGACTTAACGTGGTGATCCACTTAAAATATGGCCGTCGGGACTCGTCACCTCTCTGATATCGTTGAAGGATTACAACGATAGGTGTCAGAGGAGTTCAGAGATGTACCCTCGAACCAGAGTTGATTTTGAGTTTTATAGTCTATTTGAATGTTTAAGGATACGTTAGCCGTGTTTGGGGCTAAGATCAACTTAAACAGGACCGTTTAGATCCGGTAAAAGAGCGTTTGGAGGCTCTATTGTTCCAGTTTAGGGACGTGGTGGTCCATGTTCCAGTTTAGGGACGTGGTGCTCCATATTCCAGTTTAGGGACGTGGTGGTCCGACATTAGTTTAAGGACGTTTCGGTCCAATATTAGTTTAAGGACGTTTCGGTCTAGCATTAGTTTAAGGACGTTTCGGTCCAATATTAGTTTAAGGACGTTTCGGTCCACGAGTTTAAAGACCCCGCAGTCAATGTTGATATGCGGTTGTCGGGACCCGTCACCTCTCTGACGTCGTTGAAGGATTACAATGACATGTGTCAGAGGAGTTCAGAGATGTACCCTTGAACCGGTCGTAAATTGATTTAAGAGAGTATTCTTGCTCAGTCAAGTTAGTTTAGGGACTTACGGCCATGATTGGGCTAAGTCCCGTTGAGCATATTTAACATTTTTCTTGATCTTTGGCCTATTAGGCCTGTGCTAGGGCTTTGCCCATATTTAATAATGCACTGCATTTTATTCTGGCCTGCTAGGCCTTTTTGATTTGGGCTTTATCCCTTTATTTATGATGCAGAGCATTTGTTTTGCTTTAGGCTCTTCCCTTTTTAAAATAATGCATTGCATTTTATTAGGCCTGTTAGGCCTTTTTGATTTGGGCTTGGCCCTTTTGTAGGCAATGCAGTGCATTTGTCTGGCGCTTTACGCCAAGTAATGAGTGCAAGCTCATATGGCTATGACACGTGTCATGCTCTGGCGAGCGCAAGCGCAACAGTGCTGTTCTAGTGCGCTGCGCTTGCGCTGCTGACACGTGGCGCGCTGTGGTGAATTGCGCCAGTTTTAGAGAGCAAGGCTCTATTTCAAAAGCGCATAGCGCAATTGGTTCAGATGCTGACATGTGGCGCTCTCTGGTGGCTTGCGCCAACCCAAGAGCGCAACAGTGCAGTTTTGCAAGTGCAAGGCACTATGATTTAAGAATCTTTTAGATTCAAGAACCAATGGTTCATAAAAGAAGTGCAAAGCACTTATTCGTTTCCTTGATCTAATTTAGATCGAAGAAAAACAAGTTATTCTTTTTATTTCGAGAACCAAAGGTTCATAAAAGTGCAAAGCACTATTTTTTATTTATTTTTGTTTTTTCCTGTTTTAAAGAACCAGTGGTTCATAAGAAGTGCAAAACACTATTTTTATTTTGTTTTTTTATTAAAGATCTATGATCTGTTCATAAGAGAACTTTCTCTTTTTCTAAAGGTCTTTACCTTTTTTGTTCTTGAGGAGTTCTTCAGAGTTCTCTTTCTCTCTCTTCTTTTGTAGAAAAATGTTCCTCCTTTGAATTGAGGTCTGGGGTCTCTTTTATAGTGCCTATAAATTAGTTAAATTTTTTGAAGAGATCTTTCTCAGAGTGATTTGGGGAATTTTCCCCACCGTTGGATCTTTGATCCAAGGGCTTCTGCTTTACAGAAGAAAATCTTCTTGTTTTAATAAGAACAGAAAAGATTTCTTAGAATTTTAATTCTGTTTGGCGCAGATGCCCCAGCGCGTGACACGTGTCGCGCAGCGCACAGCGCACAGCGCAGCGCAACTGCGCTGACACGTGTCACGCAGCGCACAGCGCAGCGCAACTGCGCTGACACGTGTCGCGCAGCGCAGTGCTTGCGCAACTGAAGCGTTGCTTCCTTTAATTTTACTTAAAATAGAGCTTCGCTCTGATTGGGCGCACTGCCTTGGGCGCTGCGCTGATGCGTCTGCGCCAGACACGTGGCGCTTTGCGCTCAGCGCAGAGGATCTGAAGCGTTGCTTCATTTATTAAAATTTAGATTTTGGGCAAATCGGAAGCGTCGCTTCACCTGAGATATCTTTTCATCTCCTTTTTTCAAGTCAAACTTGTATTTTCGAAATTCTGATTTCCCGGACCTTGGAAATGATTTCATTGTGCACAGAATCTTTTGTGCTTGGATCTATATATATAACTCGAGGCTGAGCCTTTTCTTCTCTCATTTTCAAAGAACTTCGATCATGGCTTGCAACCGCCTTCATGCCCGCCGACAACCATGGGAGGTGCTGATTCGGGACATCGTTCCCCGTTTTGTTGCACGCCTGGTGGACCCTTCTCTCTTGGACGAGCAATGCGACGCCGCAATGCACGAGCTTTTGACTCGTGTGGGGTCTCCTCTCCCTCCGAATTCCATTTGGCTTCGGATGATCCTTGCCTCGGTGTTCGCCGACATTCCCCCTCCTCCAGCAGAGATGTCCTCGGCAATGCTGGATGCTGCCGAGGATAAAATTGAGTGCTTTCTCGAAGCGCACTTGATCACCAAAGCCCTGAGGGATTGCTCCTTCCACTTGCTGAGCCAGATACGGGCTCGTCTTGTTGTCATCGCTACTTTTTCCCAGGAGTCCGGCATCGACCGTTGGATGGCTATCCCTCGGGAGGATCGCCGTTTCGACATGATGGAGAAGACGGAGAGGGAGCTGAATAATCTTCTTTTTCTTTTTGCAAACCCTTGTCTTTCCGATCCCGTATTCGGTGATCTTTTTTAGATGTAATAACAATAATAATGAACAAGCATTTTCCTTTTTAATCAAATATTTCATTATTTGTTAAGGGTTCTTTTATTTTAGTTCTCTATTGTGTTTGTGCATCGTATGATTTTAGTCTAATATTACTAAATGTATGTGATCCTTAAAAGGATGAATTGTCTTTGGTGTTTAGCCTCTTTCTTTTATGAAACGGTGCATCTGCGCTAGCGCATCTGCGCCGACACGTATCGCACGGCTCAAAGCGCGGCGCGACTGCGCTAGCGCATCTGCGCTGGCACGTGTCGCGCGGCGCAAAGCGCAGCGCAACCGTGCTACCGCATCTGCGCCGACACGCATCGCATAGCGCAACGCTTGTGCAGCTGAAGCGTTGCTTCCTTTAACAGAGCTTTGCTATGATCGAGCGCACCTTTTTGGACACCGCGCCAGATACGTGGCGCGTTGCGCGTAGCGCAAAGGATCTGAAGCGCTGCTTCATTTATTGAAGTTTAAATTTTCAAAGCAAAGCTTTGCTTCTGATTGGGGGAAGATGAAGCGTTGCTTCATCTCCCACCTCGGAATTTGAACAGAGCTTTGCTCTGATTGGGGTAAACAAGTGCCCCCCACCGTTGCGCTTACGTGGCTCTGAAAACGTGAGCGCAACGGTGACAGAATTCCAACCGTTTGCGGTAACTTTTAGAAGTTGAAAGGGCACTTGATGCCTATAAATAGGACCTTTGGTCCTTAACAGATGATTATCATCTTTTAGATTTTTACTTTCAGAACCTCTGAGCTTTGCTCTTATTTAAGAACTTTTAGAGCCCTGCTCTCGTTTCTTTTTAAGAACTTTCAAAGTTCAAAACCCAGCACCCTTTTAGGTAAATTTTTTAAATTAAATCAAATTAAGTTTAATTAACAGAGCCTTGCTCTCATAGATCTCTTGATCTAAAGAAAATCCTTTTGGGGTTTCACCAAATAGAGCTTTGCTCTCAGGAATCTGTTTCAGGGTTTCTCAACCCATGAACAGAAACTTGCATCTTTGGCAAAACATAGATCTCTTTGATCTAAAAGAACTCTTAAGAGTGTTTCATTGATCTTAGAGTTTGAAGATGGCATTTTATTCCTCATTGCATTATATTGTTTTGCTTAATCAGTCTTTCTGATAATTCTGTTGATCCTCTTTCACAGGAACAATGGACGCCCACATATATGCTCTTAACGAGATCATCTTTTACGGGGACATCCGCCGACTTGGCCGCTCTCAAAATCGAGAGTTCACGAACGAGGAGTGCGCTGAAATAATGAGTCGCTTCGACGCGTACAATGGTCCACTACTCCCCCGACGTTCCTCCCTCCTTAAGCTTATCGTGGGAGCCATCTGGGAAGCGCTTCCCCTCTTCTGTTCCTTGGATGCCGCTGAGGACAAGGTGCACTCGGTGTACCTGTTGAACTTTATCTCGAAAAGACGGCGAGACAGTCTTATCGATCTTTTGCACGAGGTCTTTCAACAGTCTGCCATACTTGCTGCTTATCGGAGGGTGGAAGACATCAGGGGGGACCCTGACGCTTGTGCTCGCGAAAGAAAGCATACTAGGATGGTCCGCGAGGCCTGGAAAGTCATAGATAGGGTTGCTTTCAAGTTCCTCAATCCATGCCTGGGTTCGAGGTTATTCCCTTGTAATAATGTTTTTCGTTTATTGCTTTTATGATTGTAAGAACTATTGGCCATATTAATGGAAAATTTTTATCCCAGCTTGTCTTTATTTTTCGTTCTGAGTCTTTTGCTTGTGCATGAATGAGTGTGTCTCAAACGCTTGATCAAACGTAAATCGGATGCTCCTTCTGTAACTTTCTTCTTTCTCTTATTATCGGCATGCTATCTTAATAAACATGGTTGACAGATAATAGAGCAAGCATCTTGGTTTCTTCAAGAGATAGCGATGGCTTAGGCTGCAGGTTCAGATCTGCTGCCTAAGACTTTTCAACTCTATAAGCCATGAGGGTCTCATAGAGATTCTTCTCCCTACGGATCGAGAGGATCTCGTAGGTGGGTTTTCTCCTTAGGAATCGTGCGGATTCCTAAGTGTGGTTTTCTCTTATAAGTCGTAAGGATCCTATAAGAGAATTTTTCCCTCTTACGAGTCGAGAGGACTCGTAAGCGGTTGTTTCCCTCCTCGTCGAAACTCGACTTTGGAGAGTGAAACCCGCGAATAGTATGCAAGAGACCGTTCAGATCGACTTGCAGGGTCCCATTGTTCAGGAAGAAAGTTTTTTTTGGTCCCTGCTGTCTGAGGCTTCATCTTGCAAGTTGAGACGAATCGGCAATTTTCCCGCGGAGACACTGGTTTCTCTGTGAGCCGAAGCGAATCAGGAGGCTCTCATCAAGGGTTGTTTGTTTTCTTGAGTTGAGGTGTTTGCTAAGGATTATTTGTTTCCCCAGCGCCAAGGATTATTTGTTTCCTTAGGGTTTGAAACGAGTCGAGGATTTCCCACGGAGGCACTGGTGGCTCTGCGAGTCGACACAGATCAGGAGGCTCTCGTCAAGAAGTGTTTGTATCCGTGAGTCGAGGAGTTTGCTAGGGATTATTCGTTTCCCAAGCGCCAAGGATTATTTGTTTCCTTGGGGTTTGAAACGAGTCGAGGATTTCCCACGGAGGCACTGGTGGCTCTGCGAGTCGACGCGGATCAGGAGGCTCTCGTCAAGGAGTGTTTGTATCCGTGAGTCGAGGAGTTTGCTAAGGATTATTTGTTTCCCAAGCGCCAAGGATTATTTGTTTCCTTGGGGTTTGAAACGAGTCGAGGATTTCCCACGGATGCACTGGTGGCTCTGCGAGTCGACGCGGATCAGGAGGCTCTCGTCAAGGAGTGTTTGTATCCGTGAGCCGAGGAGTTTGCTAGGGATTATTTGTTTCCCAAGCGCCAAGGATTATTTGTTTCCTTGGGGTTTGAAACGAGTCGAGGATTTCCCACGGGGGCACTGGTGGCTCTACGAGTCGACGCGGATCAGGAGGCTTTCGTCAAGGAGTGTTTGTATCCGTGAGTCAAGGAGTTTGCTAGGGATTATTTGTTTCCCAAGCGCCAAGGATTATTTGTTTCCTTGGGGTTTGAAACGAGTCGAGGATTTCCCATGGAGGCACTGGTGGCTCTGCGAGTCGACGCGGATCAGGAGGCTCTCGTCAAGGAGTGTTTGTATCCGTGAGTCGAGGAGTTTGCTCGGGATTATTTGTTTCCCAAGCGCCAAGGATTATTTGTCTCCTTGGGGTTTGAAACGAGTCGAGGATTTCCCACGGAGGCACTGGTGGCTCTGCGAGTCGACGCGGATCAGGAGGCTCTCGTCAAGGAGTGTTTGTATCCGTGAGTCGAGGAGTTTGCTAGGGATTATTTTTTTCCCAAGCGCCAAGGATTATTTGTCTCCTTGGGGTTTGAAACGAGTCGAGGATTTCCCACGGGGGCACTGGTGGCTCTGCGAGTCGACGCGGATCAGGAGGCTCTCGTCAAGGAGTGTTTGTATCCGTGAGTCGAGGAGTTTGCTGAAGACACTGGTTTCTTCAGAGTTGGACTGAACCATCGAGATTTGGCTTCGTCTTCTGGCGGAGCCTGTTGGGAAAGTATGGTTTCCTCTTTGTTTACGCCCTTGGATTGTATACAGGGATCGATGTGATCTTAACTGTAGGGCCAAAGTTTTATCATCATTTTTTGTTTTATCTCCGCGATGCTCTATCATTTCAGCTTTTATATTGCGAAGGTCGCGATTGCCCAATCATTTCGGCTATTTTTCGCGGTGCCCAATCATTTCGGCTATTTATTTTATTTTTACCCGCTGCTTTTTATTGCGAGTTGCCCAATCATTTCGGCTATTTTATTTTTTATTATTTTTACCGGCTGTTTTTTATTGCGAGTTGCCCAATCATTTCGGATATTTTGCATGTATACATTTTTACTTGCTGATTTTTATTGCAAGTTGTCCCATCATTTCGGCTATTTTGTATGCATGTGCGGCCTACTGGCTTTTCGCCGTAAGCCGATTTCGGCATCAGCACCGCTACAACTGGGATATTACCAGGAGCGAATCATCATATGCTTCCGTCGATGTCGAACAAAGGTGGCTTAGCGAACAGGGTTAGGGTCCTGTCGACTAAGGCTTTGACTTCATGAGCCGTAAGGGTCTCACAAAGTTATTTCTCCCTAAAAGTCGTGAGGATCTTATATGTGTATTTTCTTCTTAGGAATCGTGAGGATTCCTAAGTGTTTGTTTCTTCTGTAAGTCGTAAGGATCCTACAGGAGGGTTTTCTCCTTGTAAATCGAGAGGACTTACAAGGGTCGTGCGAACATATCCCCAGTCACGGATGGATCTTGGTTAGGGAAATGTTTATTCGCGCCCGTGGATTGTATACAAGGGTCAGTATTGAGCCACTTGTAGGGCAATATCGAAGGTTGTGGGGGTTGCTTAAGCACAGGTTTAGGTCTCTGTAACTTAAGACTTTCAACTCTTATGAGCCGTGAGGGTCCCATAAGAGAGTTCTCCTTACGAGTCATGAGGATCTCGCAAGTGTATTTTCTCCTTAGGAATCGTGGGGATCCCTAAGTGTGTTGCACCTTTGTGAGTCGTAAGGATTTCACGCAGGTGGTTTCTCCTTACAAGGTCGAGAGGACCCTATAAGTGTCCTTTAACGAGGTTACGCCCTTTCAGGTTTTCACAAACACTCGTCGGTAGTCCTGCTGTTTTTACTCACGGAGCCCTTTCGGGTTTTCATCCGTGCCCATTTTGCTTATGGACATACCATTTTTTTATTCTTTTTATTTTCTTTTTCTCTTTTTTTTACGAGGTCGCGCCCTTTCGGGTTTTCATGAACACTCGCCGGTAGCCCTGCTGTTTTTACTCATGGAGCCCTTTCGGGTTTTCATCCGTGCCCTTTTTGCTTATGGACATACCGTTTTTTTTATATATGTTTTTTTTATCTCGTCAGCCTAAAAGATGCTGCGGTAGTAGTTTAAAGACGTTTCGGTCTGCTATTAGTTTAAGGACATTTCGGTCCGAAATTGAGAGGCTGGCTACTGCTTATAAAACTTGAGCTTAGGAAGATAGCGAGCGGACATGGTCGTCGTCACCTATCATTGACCTAGGCTGTGGCTCATTAAGCGTAGTATTTCTTTAGGAAGCGACCGTTTATCGGCCTGAAAGGCCTTTCACTGCGCATGTCCATGAGTAGATAGGCCCCACCCTGGTAGACCTTATCTATGATGTACGGGCCTTCATAGTTTGGCTCAAATTTTCTCCGCTTGGCGCGATTGGGGATCATAGGCCTTTTGACCACTAACACGAGTTCGCCTTGGCGGAATGTCCTCGGTCGGGTCAATCTTTCATATGAGCGTGTCATCTTTGCTTTATAGGCCTCCAGATTTTGTTGCGCTGTGAGCCGGGTTTCATCAAGGGCGTTAAGCTCCTCAAGCTGAAGGTGAGTGTTTTCTTCGTCCGTCAGCTCGTAGTGGACTGCGATTCGTAGGGAGGGTAACTCTATCTCGAGGGGGAGTACTGCTTCCGTCCCAAATACCAACGCGTACGGCGTTGTGTTTGTGGCCGTCTTAAATATAATTCGATACGCCCAAAGAGCTTCTTGCAGTCTTTCGTGCCAGTCCTTCTTATTTTGGGACACCGTTTTCTTTATGATCTTTGTCAAGGTCTTGTTGAAAGCCTCGGCTAGACCATTAGCTCGTGGATTATAAACCAAGGAATATCTCCAGTCTATATTGTACTGTTGCGCGAAGCGACTGATCTTGTGGCTTCTGCAGGCTGGCCCGTTATCGGAGATGATCCGTCTTGGCGTTCCAAACCGATATATGACGTGCGTCTTGAAGAAGTGGAGGATATTCTCCGTCTTTACTTCCCTCAGCGGTACTGCCTCTGCCCATTTGGAGAAGTAGTCAGTAGTTGCCAGGATGAAACGATGTCCTCTAGACGATGCTGGTTCAATGGGGCCGACTATATCAGTTCCCCACATTTCGAATGGCCAGCTAGCCACTGTCGGGTGTAGCGGATTTGGATGCTGATGGATGAAGTCCCCATGAATTTGGCATGAGTGGCATTGCTTCGCATATTCGAGGCAGTCCTGGATCATTGTGGGCCAGTAGTAGCCCATCCGTTTGATCTTCAACTTCATATTTGGGCCCGCTTGGTGAGAACCGCAGAGTCCGTCGTGAACTTCCTGAACGACTCTTTCTGCTTCGTCAGGTCCTAGGCATCTCAGCCACAGAGAATCGAATGACCTCTTGTACAGAGTATCGTTGATGAAGGCGAAAGACAGAGCTCGTTTCATGAGCTGATGTCTTGTGGACGCATCTCCGGGCATTCGGTGGGACTTAAAGTAGTCTATAAAGACTTCCCTCCAATCCTTAGCCTTTCTTCGTTCTTTTATTTATAGGGTCGTCTGTTCAGTCGCTCCCTTCTCTTCGGATGATTCCGGAGATATTTCTGCTGGGGCAAGCACTTGACGACTTTGTACCATGATTCTAACGTCATCGAGATTCTCGTCAGCCAGTTCTTTAGCAAGTTTGGCCAATGCGTCTGCTTTGCTGTTTTCCGCGCGTGGTATATTCTCCAAAGTGTAGGAAGGAATTTGGGTCAACAGTTGTTGCACCTTTTCGCCGTACTTTACCAACTTCGGCTTGCGCGTTTGGTAGTCGCCGTTTACTTGACTAACGACCAGTTGAGAATCCCCGTATATGAGGAGATTTTCAATTCCCATGTCGATGGCGATCTCGAGGCCTGCTATCAGAGCTTCGTATTCGGCTTCATTGTTTGTCCTTGGCTCTGTTAAGGAGAAAGCGAAGCGCATTATCCCTCCTTGTGGAGTCACGAAGATGAGGCCTACCCCCGATTTGATTATAGGGGTACTTTGTTTGAGCTTTTTCATGGAAGATGCTCCATCGAAATAAAGTTCCCATTGGGTATCACCACCGTCGATCGCGTCAAACGCATGTTCGTCTGGAAAATCGCAATTCAGAGGAGAATCAGCCGATATCGGATGCTCAGCGAGGAAATCGGCGATGGCCTGACCTTTCACTGCCTTGAGAGGTTGATACGTTATCGAGAACTCCATCAAGAGCAGAGCCCATTTAGCGAGTCGACCTGTCAATATGGCCCTTGACATTAGATATTTGAGAGGGTCCACCTTCGAAATGAGACGGACTTCATGTGCTAATGCATAATGTCTGAGTTTTGTTATCGCAAAGATTAGCGCCAGGCAGTGCTTCTCAATGGGAGAGTAATTGCTTTCTGCTCCCAGCAGAACTCGACTTAAGTAATAGAGTGCTCTTTCCTTCCCTTGATCGTTCTCTTATGCCCATAATGCGCCTAAGGAACCATCGAGGGCGGTCATATACAGAATGAGAGGCTTTCCCTTAACTGGAGCAGCCAATACTGGAGGGTTCTGCAGGTACTGCTTGATCTCGTCCAGTGCGTCTTGGCATTTGTGATCCCAGACAAATGGGGTTCCCTTCTTCATCAGGTGGCTATAGGGACGGCACTTGCCTAAAAGGTTGGCTATAAATTGCCGTATGTATGCGAGCTTCCCTTGGAGAGATCGCAACTGTTTGAGAGTTCTCGGCGGAGGCATTTCCATGATCGCTTTGATCTTTGACGGATCTATTTCAATACTTCGGTGTCGAACAATGAATCCCTGGAATTTTCCTGAGGAAACTCCGAATGCACACTTGAGCGGGTTCATCTTCAAGTTGTATTGCTGAAGGCGTTGAAATACGGTCTTCAAATGCTCGAGATGTTCCTCGTATGATTTGCTTTTAACCACGAGATCGTCGATATAGCATTCGACGATTTCGTGTATAAGGTCATCGAAGATCTTTGTCATGGCCCTTTGATAAGTGGCACCGACATTCTTTAAACCGAAGGGCATCACTTTATAACAGAATATACCTAGAGGGGTCCTGAAGGCGGTGTGCTTTTGGTCTTCGGGATGCATTTTTATCTGATTATACCCTGATGAGCCATCCATGAAGGAGAAAACCTCATGAGTGGATGTATTGTCTATCATCAGTTCGGTGACTGGCACCGGGAAATCATCCTTCGGGCAAGCTTTATTGAGATCCCGAAAGTCCACGCATATGCGCACCGTCCCATTTTTCTTCATCACCGGGACGATGTTAGCGATCCATTCAGGATATTGAACCTCCTGGATAAAGCCAGAGTCGATCAGCTTCTTGACCTCGGCGTTGATACTCATCTCGAGCTCGAGCCGCATTCTTCTCGGTGCCTGTTTGACTGGCTTGATGTCCGGGGATATCGCTAATTTGTGTACAGCAATTTCTGGATCTAGTCCCGGCATTTCGGAATAGTTCCACGCGAAGCAATCTCTATGCTGCAGAAGCACATCCTTTAATGCAGCTACCCTTTCTTCAGATAGTAACTCGCTGATGAATGTCGGTCGTGGATCATTTGCCGTCCCTAACTCAATCTTCTTGAGATTATCTGCAGTGGTATGGATTCCATCTTCCTGCTCTTTTGGCGCTGGTGGGAATTCTGAGATCACCTCATCGTTGCTGTTTTCGAAGCACCAGGGAAGGTCATCCATGTTCTCGGGCTCTTCTTTTGATATCGTTATCACGTGACAAGTACGAATTCGCTTCCAATCCCAATGTGGAGTTGGTTCTGTTCTCGTGACTTTAGGTTCGTGCTTCTGTGGCGGTGTTACCCTCCAGTTGTCAGACAGAGCGAACTTGCCAAGCTGATATTGATCTTCGACCCAATTCTTGAAGGTGAAGCAGTCCTCGAGAGGGTGCCCTACCACTCGGTGATAAGAGCAATAGTCTGGGTGAGACTTCGCCTGCTTGTTCGGGGTGTTTAGACTCCGGCAGTGTAAGCATATGATGTTTTCGAGCAAGATCAAATATCTTTTTCGTCTTGTCTCGCGGAAACGAGTATGCTCGACCCATTTTCTTCATAAGGGATAGGTCAATAACGTTCGACTCCCATTTGCGTGGCTTCTTAGCCCTGCTTTGTTGTTGTTGAGCGCCTTTTTGGCCTTTCGACTTATTTCTGCTTTTGCGCCGAGCCTTCTTTATAACAGGTTGACATGGAGCGGCATTTTCATCCTTTACGGCCTGTTGGAGAAGGCGTTGCATCTTGGCTTTCTCGTAGATGGCCGTCTCGCGGTTGTGATCATCTCGGACTTTTTGACTAGCTTTCTTTATAAGTTTGTCCATTTGTTCCTCGAACGACGGACTGGGCTCCTTTACATCTGGAACTTTCACTGGCTTAGGATTAGCGTCCTCCCATTGAGCATCCGCTTCTTCATCAAGGTCATACACGACGTAGCAGCCGGGTAGTAACTCTCGTTTCTTTGACCGGATGTATCCAAGCCCTTTTGTTTCCATTCTCCCGTTAGGCAGTTTGCGTTGAGTCCCGGGGACGTTCCAGACCCTGTCATAGAATTTGGCCTTTCTAACGGTCTGTTTGAAGGGTATCCCCTGGCGTTTCAGCAGCTTCTTCAAACCCTCTGTAAAATATCTGGGAAGACGGATAGGCTGAAGCCTGTCGAGCGTAGGATCCGCGCCATGCCAGATTTCTTTTTCCACCTTGGTTTCTTCAAAGCGGTAGAACAGAATTGCTTTCTCGCTTTCTCTCCTGGGAGGGATATAGAACGTTTGCAGCTCTTCTACATTGTAAATATTAAGTGCATCCAGTTCTTTCTGGTGTTTAAGCGGCACTATGGCGACTTGTAGACTTTGCTCTTCGTCAGCGGACGTTCGTATTGAAGGTCGAGCAGAGAATACAACACGGATCTCATCTTCCGAGTCGCTACCAAAGATCAATGTAGGAGCCGATGGTCCCGGCTTGTTGTGTTGGGGTGGACCCGAATAAACTATCTCCTCTTCCTCCTCAGTATCACTGCCGAAGACAGGGATGGTAGCGTTAGTTTTATCCTCCGGCTTGTGACACTTCTCTGTGTCTTCGAAATCCGGTAAGAAGTATTTGGCGTCTTCATATTTGCGGACCTCGTTCACAGAGAACGGGTTCAGTTCTCCCGTCACGGTATACTCGAAACCATCCTTAAAATACTTCATACACTGATGTTGTGTAGAAGAAATGATGTTGTACTCGTGTAACCATGGTCGGCCGAGCAAAGCGTTGTAGCATGTCTTGGCGTCTATGACGTGGAACTTAATGTCCGTGACGAGTAGCCCGAAGCGTAGCGTCAGTATCACAGATCCAAGAGTCTTTGACGATTGGGAGTCGAACCCAGAGATGGTGATCTTGTCCCGAGTAAGGTGCTGGACGCTCATGCAGATTTCCTTCAACACCCGCACGTTGAGTAGGTTAACAGACGACCCGTTATCAATCAGGATTTTGCCTATCTTTATATTATGGCAGTATCCCGAGACATAGAGAGGGCGATTGTGTTCGCACGTTCCAAGTAGAAGGTCTTCATCGCCAAAAGTAACATCGGCCGTGTGCACTTCCTCCAATTCATCCTTCATCTTTTCCTCGGCCAGGCAAGCTTGGAATTGTTTCGGATCTTGTAGTGCCTTGATCAACGAATCTCTCGCCTCCTTTGATAGCAAAAAGGCTCGAGAATGCTGAGCTGTGAGGGTAGTTTCCTCAGGTGCGCTAGGACGTTGTAATTCACCTTATTCTTCTTCGGCGGGTTGTTGGCGCTTAGCTCCTCCAGAACTTGGTCATCTAAGACGATATCTTCAGAGACCTTTTCTTTCCCTTTATCTTTTCTGTTTGAGGGTCCGAGGTTCTTTTCAGGCAGCGTCCGATTCCGGAGCCGGATATTTTCGCAGACCTTCGGCTCTTCTTCTTTTCCCGGAGTGGATTGTTTAAAGAGAGGGGCAAGTTCCAGCTCTTCATCAGAATCACTCCCGAATGTAGGCACTTGTGACCCGCCAGTGTTAACCATGCGACAATTGCCGGTAGTTCTTTTAATCACTTCGGTCGTATTTCTTTGCTCTCGACGAGTTTTACGCTTTTCCTGCTTAAAGCGTTGCCGATGAGCAACGTATCCTTGCCACCATCTATCGAAAGCTTTGCACTCTTGAGTGGGGTACGAAATCTTTTGATGATATAAGCAATAGGAGGGGTGCGTTTCCACTTCACCGGTGATGTTTCCTTCAGAGGATGGTAGCTTCATGCCCATTGATATGGCCTTAGCAAACCTTTTCCTCATCTTGAATTTGCTTTTGTCAGTAGTGGAGGTATTTTGCTCCAGCGGGAGCGTCTCAGCTCTTTCATCAAGTCGCTGGCGCTTGGCCCTTTCAAATATAGCCGTCTCGCGTTCTCGATCAGCTTTACTTTTCAATCGAGCTTCGTTAAGGAACGCGTCAATCATTTCATCTGATGGCCCCAGAGTTTTTGATTCAGGATCTGCCCTCAGCGTTTCAGTACAAGAAGTCTCCTCATCGTTCATGAACGAATGGGAAACCACATGACAGCTCGCCATGCATTCTTCAGATTCATCAGATGAACTTTCTCCCTCATCTTCCTCTTGAAAGACGTGATTGAGGAACTCTTGGAATGTAATGGGAGTCCGTGCCTTCTGGTTGTATTCCTCCAGCGCGTCAATTTTTTTTTGCAAGCCCGTGCGCTTGTCGCCAGGCTTCACGGGCTTCTTTGATTTCTTCTTCTTCTTTTTCGAAGATTTTGACGGCTGGTTGCGAGTGCTTGGGCCACCACTATCGGTCTTTGGAGTTGTACATGGCTTCAACATCCCTTCAATGACCTGCGGTTCCAACGGGTTCTTCCACTTGATCGCTGGACATGTCTGAAGATCGTTTAGCATCCTCTTTTTCTTGGCTGATAATACAACCTCCCAAGGAGCTTCTTCAATGACGGAGCATGTTGCCCCCGGCGTATTCGTCCCCTTAGAGGTGTGGGGCTCCGGGGGATTCACCTTCCATTTGTCAGATAACGCGAACTTGCCCTGTCGGTACTGGTTTTCAAGCCAATTCTTGAAAACGTAGCAGTCTTCGATCGGATGGCCTAGTACTCGATGATAAGGACAGTAGTTGGGCTTGTTGATGTCACTTGGTTGCAACGAACGTTTTGGATCCGGCAGATTTATGAGTCTGTTGCGCAACGCCAGCTCGAATAACCTCCTCGTTTTATCGCGGGGAAAGGAATAAGGACGTTCCATCCTATCCTCAAGGGGTACGTACGGGCACATATTACTTTGACGAGCAACCGGCTTCGAATCGCTCGGTTGTTGTTGAGCATTAGCAACAACGATCGCTTTTCCCTTCCCTTTGTCATTTCGGGAGTCCGGCTTTGGAAGAGGAGGTTTATGGCCCATCCGATCCATCTGTGCTAGCTTGTCAATCAAGGTCTGGAAGGCAGTCGGCTTGAAAAACATCATAAACTGCGAGATGGTTGCTTGTGGATCGAGGGTTCCCACAAACATACCCACTGTGGGAGCTTCTTCAATACGCTGCTCGCACTTCGACCATAAGTTCCGCCATCGTATAGCGTACTTAATCCACGTCTCGCCTGGTTTTACCCTGGCGTTAATCAGTGCTGTCATCGGGGTACGTTCACTGGCGCTTGCAAAACGCTGAGTAAACAGTAGCTCCATCTCCGCGAAGGTTTTGATAGAGTCGTTCGGGAGCTCAGAGTACCACTCAAACGCCGTATCCGATAAACTTTCAACAAACTGGCGAAGTAAAAGCTTGTCATCACCACCGGTGTTGCCGCAGAGTGCCCTGAACTAGGCAACATGCTGGTGAGGATTGCCCGTCCCCTTGTAGACATGGAACTTGGGAATTGTGTAACCGGGTGGGTATTTGATTTGATCGTACCAACTTAGATATGGCCGCCCCGTTTTTATGACTTGGCCGGCTGCTTCAGTCGCATGATGAACCCGTATTTGCTGGGCGATGTACTCATCCAAATCAGCTTTGGAGATTGTATCCTCTTTAGCCGTCGACAGAGCTGGTGGAGGATTTGATGTCTCTCCCCTATCGTCTCCAAGGACGATCGGGGGCTCTTCGGCCGGAGGATCTTGTTGTATCATCATCCCTATCATGTCTTGGAAGAGGAGGCCCATACGCTGTATGTTGGCTGCTTGTTCAGCAGCCTCTTTGTCCTTTTTCTCCAATATCCGACGAAGGAATTCGGCGTCGGTTTCTTCCTCTTGGCGTTCATCCGAGGACGTTTCAGGATTTTCTTTTGGCCCTGTAAGTGCGGCCATAGCATTCATCATCTCTTGGATCTTTTGCTGTTGCTCTTGCGCCTTGGTCACTGATCGGGTAAGCGGTCGATGACCCGTAGATATGCGACTGTCCTCTTTACCAGACGCCACATAGACGGTATGAACTACAATGCCCCCTGACTTAGGGCGTTTGGGTTCACCACCTCTGATATTTGTCGCCGGCATGGGGGTTTTCTCCGGCCTCCTTCTTTTACGGGCCGTTGAAGTGGAGGGGGCCGTTGCAGTGGGCGCCCTAGCGATTGTTGTCCTCTGCTATTTAATAGGACGGTCCTTTTCTCTTTGCACTTTCGTCTTCTTTTGTTGACGAGAGTGATCTGGGTCGATCACGGAGTCTTGAACCCTTTGCCAAACCTTGTATATTTTTGAGGACAACCGTTGAGGGGGCTATTCTTGCTTTGTTCCCGGAACTCTCTCCGCCGGAGGAGGGGATCTTTTCAATGTAGCGGTTGGAGAGTTCTTACGTACCCTCCTCAGCAGTTCGAAGCTGTTCCCAGTTGGAACAGCAGCGTTGACCTCCACCACTGGAGCCGGTGGGGTTAGCCCTGAGGGGGAGTTGCCCCCTGCCTTCCTTACTCGTCGCCAATGGCGACGTCGAGCATGACGAGCCTTTGGGACTGTCTCGGAGATGGAGATAGCTTCTTTTTTCCCCCTGTCTGAATGAGGCGCCGCCGGTGTTAACCTCTTAAAGACTGAAGTTATCCTTTGAGGGGTGATGTTCAACCTGTCGAAGACGGATCCTCGAGCAGGGGCAGGAGCAGGAATCGTCAGTCTTGAAAAGACTGATTCTTTAACAGGGGAAGCCGCCTTGACGACTTCTGGAGCAGCAGTTATTGCCTTCCTTGGGACAGCCAATTTAGAGTTCTGATTTAGCCTGGTGAAAACAGAGGCTGTCGGTTTGGTAGTAGGAGACCCGTTGACAGGGGATGTCGTAGCAGTGAGCCGGTCGAAGACTGACTTTTTGTTCACTTCCGATGCATGTATTGGCATAGAGAAGGGTGTAGGTGGGATCATGGTCCCGAAAAACAGGCCGGTGGTGGCCTGGGTCACCTGTTCTACCGGCAGAGCGAGGAAGGAGGCCGCTTGGGGCCCATATGCTACACTTCCAGGTGAGGTGGAGCGTCCATTGCAGTGGCACTTCGAGCAGTTGGTGCAGTTAGAGGCCATTGAATCTTGAGTTCTGTGCCAGGCAAAAGACCAAATCTTAGTAACTTGAAATCCGAAGGCAACCATTTAACAATCCGTGATTGGTTTGTGAGGACGACACACGAAGTGTGGAGTGGAAAGAGGAAAAGGTCCCACAGGGAGTGCCAGAATCTGTTCCCCTCCGAACGGCGGCCGACGACGCGAGGACGTCTTGACTGAGATTCGGGGCAGATGCTATATGGTTTTATCCGTCCACCTCTCCGAAGATGCCAAGTTGATTTATGGCACCATGTATCGGAGGTTTAGACGGATACGGCCGATGTAGCAGACTTCGTCAGATTCCCCCTCAGGGTGAGGGGTTTTTGATTGTGGGGACGCTCTTCCCTGCAGGCGCAAGCCCCTGCAGTTAATTACGCTACCGTCTCGCGGTAGCAACTTTCTCCTTCTCCAGAATTTCACTTCGCGTCGTGGGTGTTTGTTTTGTCTGTGGTTGCCCGTGGATTGTATACGGAGACTGAGTGATGCCGTCGCCCGTAGGACGTGGATTAGTCCAAATTCGTATTTACTTAGATTTGGGTTTGGTGTTTTTTAGTTTAAGGATACGTTAGCCGTATTGAGGCTAAGATCAACTTAAACGTCCGTTAAGGATACGTTAGTCCTGTTTTAGACTAAGATCGACTTAACGTGGTGATCCGCTTAATATATGGCCGTCGGGACTCGTCACCTCTCTGATATCGTTGAAGGATTACAACGATAGGTGTCAGAGGAGTTCAGAGATGTACCTTCGAACCAGAGTTGATTTGGAGTTTTATAGTCCATTTGAATGTTTAAGAATACGTTAGCCGTGTTTGGGCTAAGATCAACTTAAACGGGATCGTTTAGATCCGGTAAAAGAGCGTTTGGAGGCTCTATTGTTCCAGTTTAGGGACGTGGTGGTCCATGTTCCAGTTTAGGCACGTGGTGGTCTGTATTCCAGTTTAGGGACGTGGTGGTCCGACATTAGTTTAAGGACGTTTCGGTCCAATATTAGTTTAAGGACGTTTCGGTCCAGCATTAGTTTAAGGACGTTTCGGTCCAATATTAGTTTAAGGACGTTTCAGTCCAATATTAGTTTAAGGACGTTTCGGTCCACGAGTTTAAGGACCCCGCAGTCCATGTTGATATGCGGTTGTCGGGACCGTCACCTCTCTGACGTCGTTGAAGGATTACAACGACATGTGTCAGAGGAGTTCAGAGATGTACCCTTGAACCGGTCGTAAATTGATTTAGGAGAGCATTCTTGCTCAGTCAATTTAGTTTGGGGACTTACGGCCATGATTGGACTAAGTCCCGTTGAGCATATTCAACATTTTTCTTGATCTTTGGCCTATTAGGCCAGTGCTAGGGCTTTTCCCATATTTAATAATGCACTGCATTTTATTCTGGCCTGCTAGGCCTTTTTGATTTGGGCTTTATCCCTTTATTTATGATGCAGAGCATCTGTTTTGCTTTAGGCTCTGCCCTTTTTAAAATAATGCATTGCATTTTATTAGGCCTGTTAGGCCTTTTTGATTTGGGCTTGGCCCTTTTGTAAGCAATGCAGTGCATTTGTCTGGTGCTTTGCACCAAGTAATGAGTGCAAGCTCATATGGCGATGACACGTGTCATGCTCTGGCGAGCGCAAGCGCAACATTGCTGTTCTAGTGCGCTGCGCTTGCGCTGCTGACACGTGGCGCGCTGTGGTGAATTGCGCCAGTTTTAGAGAGCAAGGCTCTGTTTCAAAAGCGCATAGCGCAATTGGTTCAGATGCTGACACGTGGCGCTCTCTGGTGGCTTGCGCCAACCCAAGAGCGCAACAGTGCAGTTTTGCAAGTGCAAGGCACTATGATTTAAGAATCTTTTATATTCAAGAACCAATGGTTCATAAAAGAAGTGCAAATCACTTATTCGTTTCCTTGATCTAATTTAGATCGAAGAAAAACAAGTTATTCTTTTTATTTCGAGAACCAAAGGTTCATAAAAGTGCAAAGCACTATTTTTTATTTATTTTTGTTTTTTCCTGTTTTAAAGAACCAGTGGTTCATAAGAAGTGCAAAGCACTATTTTTATTTTGTTTTTTTATTAAAGATCTATGATCTGTTCATAAGAGAACTTTCTCTTTTTCTAAAGGTCTTTACCTTTTTTGTTCTTGAGGAGTTCTTCAGAGTTCTCTTTCTCTCTCTTTTTTTAGAAAAATGTTCCTCCTTTGAATTGAGGTCTGGGGTCTCTTTTATAGTGCCCATAAATTAGTTAAATTTGTTGAAGAGATCTTTCTCTGAGTGATTTGGGGAATTTTCCCCACCGTTGGATCTTTGATCCAAGGGCTTCTGCTTTACAGAAAAAAATCTTCTTGTTTTAACAAGAACAGAAAAGATTTCTTAGAATTTTAATTCTGTTTGGCACAGATGCCCCAGCGCGTGACACGTGTCACGCAGCGCACAGCGCAGCGCACAGCGCAGCGCAACTGCGCAAGCGCATCTGCGCTGACAAGTGTGGCGCAGCGCACAGCGCAGCGCAACTGCGCTAGCGCATCTGCGCTGACACGTGTCGCGCAGCGCAACTGCGCTAGCACATCTTCGCTGACACGTGTCGCGCAGCGCAGTGCTTGCGCAACTGAAGCGTTGCTTCCTTTAATTTTACTTAAAATAGAGCTTTGCTCTGATTGGGCGCACTGCTTTGGGCGCTGCGCTGATGCGTCTGCGCCAGACACGTGGCGCCCTGCGCTCAGCGCAGAGAATCTGAAGCGTTGCTTCATTTATTAAAACTTAGATTTTGGGCAAATCGGAAGCGTCGCTTCACCTGCGATATCTTTTCATCTTCTTTTTTCAAGTCAAACTTGTATTTCCAAAATTTTGATTTCCCGGACCTTGGAAATGATTTCATTGTGCACAGAATCTTCTGTGCTTGGATCTATATATATAACTCGAGGCTGAGCCTTTTCTTCTCTCATTTTCAGAGAACTTCTTCAATCATGGCTTGCAACCGCCCTCATGCCCGCCGACAACCATGGGAGGTGCCGATTCGGGACATCGTTCCCCGTTTTGCTGCGCGCCTGGTGGACACTTCTCTCTCGGACGAGCAATGCAATGCCGCAATGCACGAGCTTTTGACTCGTGTGGGGTCTCCTCTCCCTCCGAATTCCATTTGGCTTCGGATGATCCTTGCCTCGGTGTTCGCCGACATTCCCCCTCCTCCAGCAGAGATGTCCTCGGCAATGCTGGATGCCGCCGAGGATAAAATTGAGTGCTTTCTCGAAGCGCACTTGATCACCAAAGCCCTGAGGGACTGCTCCTTCCACTTGCTGAGCCAGATACGGGCACGTCGGGTTGTCATCGCTACTTTTTCCCAGGAGTCCGGCATCGACCGTTGGATGGCTACCCCTCGGGAGGATCGCCGTTTCGACATGATGGAGAAGACGGAGAGGGAGCTGAATAATCTTCTTTTTCTTTTTGCAAACCCTTGTCTTTCCGATCCCGTATTCGGTGATCTTTTTTATATGTAATAACAATAATAATGAACAAGCATTTTCCTTTTTAATCAAATATTTCATTATCTGTTAAGGGTTCTTTTATTTTAGTTCTCTATTGTGTTTGTGCATCGTATGATTTTAGTCTAATATTACTAAATGTATGTGATCCTTAAAAGGATGAATTGTCTTTGGTGTTTAGCCTCTTTCTTTTATGAAACGGTGCATCTGCGCTAGCGCATCTGCACTGACACGTGTCGCACGGAGCAAAGAGAGGCGCGACTGCGCTAGCCCATCTGCGCTGACACGTGTCGCGCGGCGCAAAGCGCAACGCAACCGCGCTAGCGCAACCGCGCCGACACGCGTCGCATAGCGCAACGCTTGTGCAGCTGAAGCGTTGCTTCCTTTAACAGAGCTTTGCTCTGATCGAGCGCTCCTTTTTGGACGCCGCGCCAGATACGTGGCGCGTTGCGCATAGCGCAAAGGATCTGAAGCACTGCTTCATTTATTGAAGTTTAAATTTTTAAAGCAAAGCTTTGCTTCTGATTGGGGGAAGATGAAGCGTTGCTTCATCTCCCACCTCGGAATTCGAACAGAGTTTTGCTCTGATTGGGGTAAACAACGTGATCGGGCCTCACGTGCAGACACGTGACCTTTTATGAGCAAAGTCTACGTGCGTCTGAAAGCCTAATTGGTGGGGTCACGTGCCAACACGTGACCGGGCCTCCCATGCAGACACGTGACCTTTTATGAACAAAGTCTGCCTGCGCCTGAAAGCCTAATTGGTGGGGTCACGTGCCAACACGTGATCGGGCCTCACGTGCAGACACGTGAACTTTTATGAGCAGAGTCTATCCGTGTCTGAAAGCCTAATTGATGGGGTCACGTGCCAACACGTGATGGGTTCCTGAACCCTCTGAACAATAGAATTAAATTCTAATTAAAAGGAATCAAAAACCTTAATTGGAAAAATATTTTTCTAGATCTTTCCAAACAAAAAGGATTGCGCTCTGTAAAGCGGAGCACCGTTGGATTAAAAATCCAATGGTGATTAAAAATCACCAATTTATAGAAAGATTCTATACAAGAAAATATTTTCCTAAAATTTGCCAGGAACAACAAATAAAATATCTTTTGGATTAAAAATCCAATGGTGAAGAAAATTCATTGAGTGATCTAAAATATCATGTTGGTTACAAAACCAATCAAAATCTTCCAATGAAAGATTGACTAAACAAACTGATTCTTTTCTTTCTCCTATAAATAGGAGCCAAGGGGGAAGAAAGGGGAGAGATACAACAACAGAGAGAGAATACAAAAGAAAAGAGAATTTAATTCTCCAGAGAGAAAAGGTCTTTTCAGAAAAGAAAGAAATCCTAGGTAAGAGAGGGAAAGAGATCTTACTATAAGTTCCCACAAAATAGAAAGAGAATTTTATTCTCAAACTAAGAGTTTAACTCTTCTGAATAAGAACTTAGTTCATCTTTTGGTTGAAGATCTGCAGAAGCAGATCTCCCCATAAGTTGAGAATTTAATTCTCATCGGGAAGATTCTGCTATGCAGATCCAAAACTTAGAGGGAGAATTGAGTTTAAAGAATTTAATTCTTTCGAACATAAAAGAATTTAATTCCTCTAAATAAAATTAGGGTTTAACCCTATAAAAGAATTTAATTCTTCAAAGGATTTATCTCTCCATGCACGTAAAAGGACCCAGTACCCAACATGATCACGTGGCAACACGTGACCCTCCCCTCCAATGATCAAAAGAGAATGAATAAGATTAGGTCATGTGCTCCTACGTGACCCTTGAACAAACTTCCCAAAATACAGAACAGACTTTGGGCGCTCTTACGTGTCCCCATGTGACCCCTAACAAACACTTTAATATCTAGTGCATGGGTACCCATCACGTGCTCATACGTGATGGATATTAAGGCCAAAGTGTCCAACACTTATTTGCATATTCTGAGAATAAAATAAAGGAAGTTTGGGCCCAACACTCAAGCGCCTCATGTGAGCGCATCAGCTTTAGTGTTTAACACTATTTTAAACGCCTCACGTAGGAGCACGTGAGCGCCGAATGTATTTCAGTATTTAACACTATATTCGAGCCTATCTTAGCCCAAGCTAGCTAAATCTCCCAAAGCCAAAACTTTGATTAGGGCTTTCAGAATTGATGGCATCCAAAGTAATGTTCATCCCACTGCTTTTCAATCTGGCATTTGGTTCAAGGGTGCATCTCTTCACACTTCTGATACATGTCGTTGTAATTCTTCAACGTCTTCAGAGAGGTGGTGGGTCCCAATGGCCAATAACTACCTGGTGCATTTCCAAAACCCATGTTTGTATCTGAACTTGGACCGTAATGTCCCTAAATTAAACAACAGAGCCTAAATGCTCTTTTGTTGGATCTAAAGGATCCTGTTAAGTTGATCTTAGTATGAAATTAGACTAACGTATCCTTAACAAACATTTAAGTTGATCTTAATCTCAAACGAGACTAACGATCCTTAAATCTGTCTAACTACAGATTTCCCAACCAACATTGGTTCGAGGGTACTTCTCTGCACTCCTCTGATATGTGTCGTTGTAATCCTTCAACGTCTTCAGAGAGGTGACGGGTCCCGACGACCAGACATTTCATGGACTGTGAGGTCCTTAAACCCATGGACTATGATGTACTTAATCTTGGACTGTGGGGTCCTTCAACCCATGGGCTATGATATCCTTAACCTTAGACTGTGGATTCCTTAAGCCCATGGACCGAGACGTCCTTAAACAAACATTGGACCGTGATGTCCTTAAACTAATAATGGACTGCAATGTCCCTAAACTAAACAACAGAGCTCAAATGCTCTTTTGTCGGATCTAAACGATCCCGTTAAGTTGAGCTTAGTCTGAAATTAGACTAATGTATCCTTAACATATGTTTAAGTTGATCTTAGTCTCAAATGAGATTAACATATTCTTAAACACAACCCCAAACCCAAATCTAAGAAAATACAGATTTGGACTAATCCACGTCCTACGGGCGACAACATAAATTAGTCTCCGTATACAATACACGGGCAACCAAAAACAAAAAAAAACACACGATACGAACTGACCATCTGAAGAAGGAGAAAGTGGTTACCACGATGCGGTAGCGTAATTAACTGCAGGGGCTTACGCCTGTAGGGAAGAGCGTCCCCACAATCAAAAACCCCTCAAATGAGGAGGAATCTGACGAAGTCTGCTACATCGGCCGCATCCGTCTAAGCCTTCGATACACGGTGCTATAAATCAACTTGGCATCTTCAGAGAGGTGGACGGATAGCACCAGTTAGCATCTGCCCTCGAAATTCAGGCAAGATGAACAGCTTTGGAGCATTTAATTCTATAAGAGAATTTAATTCTCAAACTAAGAGTTTAACTCATCTGAATAAGAACTTAGTTCCTCCTGAGTGGTTCAAAGCTATTCCCAGTTGGAACAGCAGCGTCGACTTCCACAGTTAGAGCTGGCGAAGTTAGTCCAGAAGGAGAGCTGCCCCCAGCCTTCCTTACTCGGCGCCATTGCGATGTCGAGCATGTCGTGCGGCCGGGATCACCTCCGCTGTTGGATGAGCTTCTTCTTGCCCCCTGCTTTGAGGAGAGGCTGTTATTGGTGCTAGCCTGTCGAAGACTGACGTCCGTTGAGAGGGGCTAGTCAGTCTTGCGAAGGCCGACTTTCGAACAAGGGAAACAACCTTCATGTCTTCACCTGGAGTGAGATCGGAATGGTCAGTCTTGCGAAGACTGAATCCTTAGCAGGAGAAGCCGCCTTAGGGACTTCAGGAGTAGGAATGGTTATACGTTTTTGGATAACCTCTTCAGGAATTATGGGCTTCTTCACGGGCCCATCTGAGCTTCGGCCCAATCTGTTGAAAACTGAGGCGCTTGGTTTGGGCGATCCGTTAAGAGGGGCCGCAGTAGTGGTAAGCCGATCAAAGACCGACTTCTTCTGAGCTTCTTGCGATGGTACAGGGGCGTTGAAGCTCATCGCCGGGAGCATGGTCCCGAAGAATAGCCCTGTGGTGGCTTGCGTCACCTGGTCCATCGGCATTTTGAAAACGGAGGCCGCCTGAGGCCCGTAAATCACTCCTTCAGCGAGGACATAGTGAGAGTTGTTGCGGCTGTTGCAGTTTGTGCAGTTGGAAGCCATTAATCTAAGGTTTCTTTCTTCTCTGAAGAAATCTTCTGTTTTCTGCACGGAGCAAGATACCAAATCTTAGTATTTCAAATCCAAAGGCAACCATGTCAAACCGTGACTTGTTCGCGAAACACAACACACGAAGTGTGGGGTGGAAAGAGGAAGAGGTCCCACCGGGCATGCCAGAATCTGTTCTCTACCGAAGACAGAGACGGGACCGCGTAGGTTCTTCTTGCCTGAATTTGGGGGGCAGATGCTAATTGGTGCTTTCCGTCCACCTCTCCGAAGATACCAAGTTGATTTATGGCACCGTGTATCGAAGGTTTAGATGGATGCGGCCGATGCTGATGCCTAAAACGGTATCAAATTCCAAGCCCATTCACGGCAAATGATGATTCGCTTCTGGCAATCTCCCAGTGGTAGCGATGCTGATGCCTAAAACGGTATCAAATTCCAAGCCCATTCACGGCAAATGATGATTCGCTCCCGGTAATGTCCTAGTGGTAGCGATGCTGATGCCTAAATCGGTATCAAATCCCAAGTCCTTTCAAGACAAATGATGATTCGCTCCTGGCAATATTCCAGTCGTAGCGATGCTGATGCTGAGATTGGCACCAGATTCCAAGTTCCACACTCGTGATAAAAATCGGCGAGCCAAAAAAAATGCATATGAAATAGCCGAAATGATGGGGCAACTTGCAACAAAATCAGCAAGTAAAATATATGCATACAAAATAGCCGAAATGGTTGGGCAACTCGCAATAAAAAGCTGCGAATAAATAAAACAAATAGCCAAAATGATTGGGCACCACGAAAAATAGCCGAAATGATGGGCTTGGAATTTGATACCGTTTTAGACTTCTAATCAGGCGATTGTGGGTTCGAGTCCCACCGGGCGTGCCAGAATCTGTTCTCCGCCAAGACACAGAGACACGACCGCGTAGGTTCGTCTTGTATGAATTTCGAGGAAAGATGTTAATTGGTGCTATCCGTCCACCTCTCCGAAGATACCAAGTTGATTTATGGCACCGTGTATCGAAGGTTTAGACAGATGCGGCCGATGCAGCAGACTTCGTCAGATTCCCCCTCATTTGAGGTGTTTTTGATTGTGGGGATGCACTTCCCTGCAGGCGCAAGCCCCTGCAGTTAATTATGCTACCGCATCGCGGTAACCACTTTCTCCTTCTCCAGATGATCACTTCGTATCGTGTGTGTTTGTTTTGTTTTTGGTTGCCCATGGATTGTATACGGAGACTAATTTATGTTGTCGCCCGTAGGGCGTGGATTAGTCCAAATCCGTATTTTCTTAGATTTGGGTTTAGGGTTGTGTTTAAGGATACGTTAATCTCATTTGAGACTAAGATCAACTTAAACGTATGATTTCAGACTAAGATCAACTTAACGGGATCGTTTAGATCCGACAAAAGAGCATTTGGGCTCTGTTGTTTAGTTTAGGGACATTGCGGTCCATTGTTAGTTTAAGGACATCACGGTCCAATTTTAGTTTAAGGACATCGGTCCATGGGCTTAAGGACCCCACAGTTCAAGGTTAAGGAAATCATAGTCCATGGGTTTAAGGACCCCATAGTCCATGAAATGTCTGGTCGTCGGGACCCGTCACCTCTCTGAAGACGTTGAAGGATTATAACGACACATATCAGAGGAGTGCAGAGATGTACCCTCGAACCAATGTGGGTTGGGAGATCTGTAGTTGGAAAGATTTAAGGATCGTTAGTCTCGTTTGGGATTAAAATCAACTTAAATGTTTGTTAAGGATACGCTAGTCTAATTTCAGACTAAGATCAACTTAACAGGATCCTTTAGATCCAAAAAGAGTATTTGGGCTCTGTTGTTTAGTTTAGGGACATTGCGGTCCAAGTTCAGATGCAAACATGGGTTTGGAAATGCACCAGGTAGTTATTGGCCATTGGGACCCACCACCTCCCTGAAGACGTTGAAAAATTACTACGACGTGTATCAGAGGTGTGAAGAGATGTACCCTTGAGCCAAATGTCAGATTGAAAAGGATGAACATTACTTTGGATGCCATCAATTCTGAAATCCCTAATCAAAGTTTTGGCTTTGGGAGATTTAGTTAGCTTGGGCTAAGATTGGCTCGAATATAGTGTTAAACACTGAAATACATTCGGTGCTCATGTGCAACCACGTGAGGCGCTTAAAGTAGTGTTAAAACTAAAGCCGAAGCACTCACGTGGGGTCACGTGAGGCGCTTGAGTGTTGTGCCCAAACTTCCTTTATATTATTCTCGGAATATGCAAATAAGTGTTGAACACTTTGGTCTTCATGGCCATCACGTGTGGGCACGTGATGGGTACCCATGCATTGGTGTAACGTTTTAGAAATCGTTATGCGAATTTGTCCGTTTTAGGGTAAGTTTGTCGGTATTTTCCGTTTTTACCCGACTGTGAACAAACGACCATATAGACTTGCCAGCACCTTGTTTAGCTAAAATAAAGCTAGTGCGCAAGCTTTGGGAGTATATGGGACGTTGTGGTTCAATTTGATTTTTTTCCCAATTTTTAATATTATTTTAATGCGGTATTCAAATTTTGGTAAAATTTCTATTGCAATCTTTTCTTTAAAACTATTTAAGTTAAGAAAATCCTTCTCTCTTCACCTAGGGATTTATGTGTGGACTAGGATTAAACTAGGAAATTAAAAGAAAAAGAAAAGAAAAGAGATAAAGTAGATGCATGCATGAGTGAGTGTGTATGTGTGTATGCATTAAATAGCAATAAATGATGGAAATTGCTTGGAAATTCTTCACAAGTCCACCTCCTCACCCTTGGCCGAGATTCCCTCAATCCCCACTGCCCTTGATCAATTCCCTTATCATTTTATATCAATTCTATCATAAACTTCTCCAAAATTCTGAAACCTATCACAAAAATACCAAAAGCTTTGGATTTCTTGCTTTTTGATCACTTGGAGATAGGGAAAGCTTGGAACTTGAGAGCAAAGTTGTTAGGTATATTCCCTCTACTGTTAATCTATAGTTTTTGTGTGGTTTTGATCGTTAATTGTTGCGAAGAACGTAGTTTTTATCGATTGAGGCGATATCGGTTTTTTAGTGTCTTTTAGAGATATTAGTATCTGCTGTGACCTGGGAGTTTTAGTGATTGAGGAAACAACTTCAGAGGAATGTGCAGGTGGACCTGAGACACCACCCAGGAGACGGGGGCCACCCCGCCGGTTTGGGCCGGCGAGCCCTAAGGAGAGGGCCGGCGACACTGGCCGACTAGAGGAGAGTTGGGGTGGGGTCTTCTGTGGTAGTTGTCTGCTATTGTTTTGGTTTGTTTGGTACTGTTGATTTACTTAGTAAATGCAGTATGCAAAATCTGGGATCGATTACCTATAATCGTGTGTTTTGAGTTCGCGTGATACGTGTTGCGACACGAGTCGTGTGTCGTGCTGCGACGTACTCAGTATGGTATTGAGGTATCGTTGCGTGTGTTTGCACTAGACGTGTATTCGTGAGTTGAGTTAGCACGTTGATGCGTTTTAAAATACGTAGTTTTGCGTTATTGTGATTGCTTCTAAGATGTTCGCATTATTTCTTGTGTTTGTGATATTATAGCGTCGCAAGCGGGGACTTCAGACGCTGCGAACAAAGGGAAGCAGGTGGTCGGATTTTCATAGCTGGAGACCACAAGTGAGTAGATTTAACATCTACGGGGAATCGCCCGTATGGCGCTAAGCGTCGGGGCTAGACATGATATAATATTAGCCGTATGCTTATTTGCTTATATGAGATATTGCATGATTCACATTGCATATAGTTACTTGTTGTGCATGATACTATACCTGTTGTACACCGCACTATTATCGACAGTCCATGTTGCACGAGCACCAATGATATGCTACACACACACTGTTGATAATTGCCATGTTACGCACAACACAAATGCTCATTTATATACCTTGCTTGGTTAGCGACTTTGAACAGTTATACTTATGCGATAGTGCATATTACATAGAACATACCTGTATACTTACATGCTCATATGTATGCCATGCTAGATTACTCGTTCGCACATATACATTACTATTGTTATATGATTAGTTGTTATAGCATATATATCGGTGGTATGGGACGCTGTATATATATGTATTCTGGATTTGGATTTACATGATTTGTTTTCATAGCATATGTATCGGTGGTATGGGACGCTGTATATATATGTATTCTGGAATTGGATTTTTGGAAACCGGGAGATGCATTTAATGAATTGATGCATGGTTTGGCAAATATTTCCGTGATATGCTCATATTGATGTTTTATGTTGCATATGCTACTTTATATGGATTTACGCATTTGAGATATGTTTTCATGCGATATGGAAAATTAAAGTGTCGATGTTGGGCACTTACTTTCCGAGAGATATATGGGGTTGACAGACCGATACGTGGAATACAAGTGTCGAGGTGGGATACTTGGGTTCGAGGAACGTATGGATATCAGGAAGACCGATGCGTGGAATACAAGTGTCGAGGTGGGATACTTGGGTTTCGAGGAACGTATGGATACGGGTATTTACGTGTCGATAATAGGCACTGGTTTTCATGATGTTTTCGAGTGTCGATGTTTGACACTCAGGTTCCATGAGACGTACAGGATTGGAGGGCCGATCTGAGGACCGATCAGAGTATTTTGGGATTTGGTGTGTTGTTGAGTTACACCGTGTTTTCCATACTTATGATTTGTGCATGAGATTATTTACTATCCCGCACTCAGTATTCAGTTGATATGCATAGGATTCATGTAGATATAGTACCCTGGTGGTGTATCTTGATCATGATAGTTGCATATTCATATTGTCATACTCATGCTACCAGTTCACATGTTATTGATCATTGCTGTTAGTGCATACTTGCGATTACTGTATGATGTTAATTACTATTCACGAGTTGGCAACTCACCCCCGTTGTGCCACAGTGTTTTGCAGGACTTACCCTCTGAGTAGTCGCGGCAGGGCAGCTTATCATCACTACTTTTGTGGATACCGCTACCTTTGGCAGTGAGGCCGTTGCATTATAGGTGGGTTTGCGGTTATCCGTTGTACATTGTATATCTTTTTGGTTGGATCTAGTATTCTCCATCTACCCCTGTTGTATATTGACTTAGAGACGACTTGTGAGATATCAGTGTTGTATTATATTGGTTTTTGGGAGCCGTGCTCGTAGAAGCAGGTTATTTTGGAAATGTTTACTTCCTTTATAGTCGTTCTCTTGATATTTCTTTGCTTTGGCGTCGTATACTTGTTGTGGTGATTGTCTCCGCCGGTGGGCGTGATTTTTCTCCCACTTGGGATATTTTTTATATTATCTGTGTTGTACCCGTTTTCGGGGCTAGTTTTACAAAGGAGGTGCTGCCGAAATTTTTATGAAAGAAAACTAGAGTTAGCAAAATTTTAAATCGTAAACTTCTAAATGTTTTAAACTATGTTTTCTCCGTTGATCCAGTTTTGGGTGGTTTAGATTTCTGGGTTTTCGGCTTACTTAAGTTACGTACGCCTGTAGACGTTACGTAGTTTAAGTGCCGGTTACGGGCCGAATTTCGGGTCGTGACAAAGTTGGTATCAGAGCGTTAGGTTTTACCTTTCGGAGTCTAGGATGACCTTGGTATGATGGAGTAGGTAGCTTAAGCAGAGCGACGTAGCGTGTGTATGTTCCGCGGCATACTTACGACACGGTACTCCGCCTAAGTGACCTTAGGACTTGTTTATTGATATTCCTTCCGTGATTGATATACATCTTGTGATTCGATCTCTGTTTCCTTATCGAATCTTGTTTCAATTTCCAGCCCATATGCCGCCGAAGACTACGAGGGCTCAGAGAGCGGCCGCGAGGGCCGAGGTCAGGGTTGACTCGCCTGAGGCGAGAACTGACCAGGGTGGTACGCCTGTTGTACCGGAGTATATTGCTATGATTGGAGCTGGTATGCAGGATCTGCGCCAGATTGTGGGGACTTTGGTAGAGACCATCCGAGCGCAGGGGCAGGCAGTTGTTCCACCCGCTGCGGGGACCACGATGGTACCTACGGTTCCGGTAGTCGCAGTTTCAGCTCCGGAGGTTATTGCTGTGTCGTTGACAGATTTCATGAGGTTGAGACCTCCGGTGTTTACGAGCACAGATGCTACTGAGGATCCGCAGTCATTTATCGACCGGATGGCCAGGATTTGTCGCTCACTCAGATGTTCCGACGAAAGACGGGTAGAGTTTGCCAGTTTTCGTCTGGAGGGTATGGCCCAGAAGTGGTGTGAGTCGTTGGAGAGGGGCAGAGCCGCTGGTCTTGCTCCTATGACCTGGGCTGAGTTTGTGGCGTCTTTTCTTGTTCGTTTCCTTCCACCGAGCGTCAGGGATGCGCGAGCATGCAGATTTGAGTCTTTACGTCAGACGCCGGGGATGACGGTGTCGGATTATGATGTATTGTTTACTGAGCTGTCGATATATGCTCCTTACCTGGTGGCGACTGAGGAGATGAGGGTGAAGAGGTTTGTTCGAGGCCTACTTACCCAGATATTCTTAGCCATCAGCATTCAGCATTGTGACACGTATGCGGCAGCGGTGGATGCAGCTCTTTTGGTAGAGGAGCGTCTAGCTTAGTCATCAGTTGCTTCGGGACCGAAGAGAGTTCGTATAGGTGATCCGGCAGCGAGGCAGGCGTTTAGACGTCGTGGCAGTTTCCGTTCTGATAGTGGCGGTTCGGGACGAGGTAGGCTTTATGGTTCTTACCCTCAGGATGATCGGCAGTTTGCTTCGGGATGTTACCGGTGCGGTAGTTTGGGTCATCGGGTTCGAGATTGTACAGAGCCGCGTGTGAACGAGCCAGCAGTACCGCAGGTTACCTTACCACCTTCTCCACCTCTGAGAGCGTTGCCTCTTATTCCTGTAGTTGCGCCACGTCAGGCTCCTGTTCAGCGAGGTCGTGGTCACGGAGGTTTTGTACCGAGAGGTCGAGGTAGCAGAGGCAGAGGACAGCCAGTAGCCGGTAGAGGTCAGGCTAGGGTTTTTGCCTTGACTCACCAGGACGCTCAGGCGTCCAATGCCGTGGTTTCATGTACTCTTTCTGTATATTCTTATGATGCGCATGTTCTTTTTGATCCGGGATCCACGCATTCGTATGTTTCTACGCACTTCGTGCCGAGGTTAGGCTGAGAGTCGTGTTTGCTGGATCAGCCGCTGATCGTGACTACTCCTGTGGGAGAGTCGTTTGTTGCGCGTTATGTGTTTCGATCTTGTGTCGTCCATATTGGTGACCGAGATCTGTCCGTCGACTTGATCCTTCTGGAGATGTTGGACTTCGACGTTTTGTTAGGCATGGATTGGCTAGCTACTTGCTATGCGTCCGTGGACTGCCGCGAGAAGACAGTTAGATTTTGTTTTCCCGGCGAGTCAGTGTTTGTTGTGCAGGGGGACCGTAGAGCCGCCCCTCACAGCTTGATTTCTGTTTTGTGCGCTAGTCGGCTTTTGAGGAGGGGATGTCGGGGATTCTTGGCGTTCATACATGATACTGGAGCCACAGTGGAGTTGCTGGACCGGGTTTCTACCGTGCGAGAGTTTCCCGATGTTTTTCCCGATGAGTTACCTGGGTTGCCGCCAGAGCGCGATATTGAGTTCTGCATTGATCTGATTCCTGGCACGGAGCCTATTTCTATACCGCCTTATCGGATGGCTCCGGCAGAGCTTAGAGAGCTTAAAGATCAATTGCAAGAGTTGCTTGATTTGGGACTTGTGCGTCCGAGTGTTTCGCCGTGGGGAGCTCCTGTTCTGTTCGTCAAGAAGAAGGACGGCAGTTTGAGGCTATGTGTGGATTATCGTCAGTTGAACCGTGTTACGGTGCGGAACAGGTATCCGTTGCCCCGCATTGACGATTTATTCGATCAGCTCCAGGGTGCGAAACATTTTTCGAAGATTGATTTGCGTTCGGGTTATCATCAGTTGCGGGTTCGGAATGATGACATTCCGAAGACTGCTTTTCGTACGCGCTATGGGCATTATGAGTTTTTGGTGATGTCGTTCGGACTCACCAATGCGCCAGCAGCGTTCATGGATCTGATGAACCAGATTTTCAGGCCGTTCCTCGACCAGTTCATTATCGTGTTTATTGATGACATACTGGTTTACTCTAGGAGTCGAGAGGAGCATGAGCAGCACTTGGGGATTACTTTGCAGATATTGAGAGAGCACCAGCTGTATGCTAAATTCTCAAAGTGCGCATTTTGGCTTGATAGAGTGGACTTCCTGGGTCATGTGGTGACTAGTGATGGGATTCTTGTGGACCCGAGGAAGATCGAGGCCGTACAGCTTTGGGCCAGACCTGTATCGGTGATGGAGGTCCGCAGCTTTTTGGGCTTAGCTGGTTATTATCGCCGTTTTGTGCAGGATTTTTCGAGTATCGCTGCACCGCTGACTGGACTGACCCGGAAGGGGGTTCCTTTTCTCTGGACTGATGCGTGCGAGCAGAGTTTTCAGCAGTTGAAGACTCGGTTGACGACAGCACCAGTTCTTTCTTTACCTTCTGGATCGGGAGGCTACGTTGTGTATTGTGATGCTTCTCGAGTGGGGCTCGGCTGTGTTTTGATGCAGCATGATAGGGTGATTGCATATGCTTCCAGGCAGTTGAAGAAGCACGAGCAGAATTACCCCACTCACGATCTTGAGATGGCAGCGGTAGTCTTTGCGTTGAAGATCTGGAGACACTACTTGTATGGAGAGTCGTGTCAGATCTTCACGGATCACAAGAGTTTGAAGTACATCTTCCAGCAGCGAGATCTGAACCTAAGACAGCGCCGATGGATGGAGCTAGTGAAGGATTATGATTGTGAGATCCTTTATCACCCGGGCAGGGCGAATGTGGTAGCCGATGCTTTGAGTCGTAGGCCCGTGGGTAGCTTGTCCCAGCTGAGCGCCGTTCGGTGTCAGTCTTCTGCAGATTGGCAGCTCTTGTGTGATAGTAGAGTGCAGTTCGAGTTCACCTCCACTGGGGGACAGTTTGCTCATGTCCGCGCCCGTCCACTACTTGTTGATCGTATTCGTGAGGCGCAACCCAGTGATGCTCGTTTGTCTGAGATTCTTAAGCTTGTTCGACAGGGTACAGTTACGGAGTTCATGATTGATGACCAGGGTGTGCTACGATGCGGGACTCGCTTGTATGTACCAGATGTTGATGGGTTGAGACGCGAGATCCTAGAGCAGGCACATCAGTCGGCCTTTAGCGTTCATCCGGGTTCCACCAAGATGTACAGAGATTTGAGAGACTTCTATTGGTGGGAAGGGATGAAATGCGATATTTCGGACTTCGTTTCGAGGAGCCTGACTTGTCAGCAAGTCAAGGCTGAGCATCAGAGACCGGCTGGAGAGTTGCAGCCTTTACCCATTCCGGAGTGGAAATGGGAGCAGATTTCCATGGACTTCATTGTGGGTCTACCCAGGACCAGTAGAGGGTATGACTCCATTTGGGTTATTGTAGACCGGTTGACGAAAGCGGCTCACTTCCTTCCAGTGAAGACCACTTTCGGCTATGCTCAGTATGCTCAGCTTTATATAGATAAGATTGTGCGTTTGCACGGTGTTCCCACATGCATAGTATCCGATAGAGGTACCCAGTTTACTAGCCGTCTATGGCAGAAGCTTCAGGAAGCTTTGGGTACCAGATTGAGTTTTAGCACCGCTTTTCATCCGCAGACCGATGGTCAGACGGAGCGGACTATTCAGACTCTGGAGGATATGCTCCGTGCTTGTGTGCTTGATTTTGGGGGCAGTTGGGATCGCCACTTGCCGTTAATTGAGTTCTCCTACAACAACAGCTTTCAGGAGACTATTCAAATGACACCTTTTGAGGCTTTATATGGTAGGAAGTGTCGATCGCCAGTCTGTTGGACCGAGCTTAGTGAGAGTTTGGTTTTGGGACCCCAGCTTGTTCAGGAGACTACGGAGAAAATCCAGCTGATTCAGAACAGGATGAGAGCAGCCCAGTGCAGGCAGAAGTCTTATGCCGACCGTCGTCGTCGCAGACTTGAGTTCGCAGTGGGAGACCATGTATTCCTGAAGATTTCTCCGATGAAGGGCGTTATGCGATTTGGGAAGAGAGGGAAGCTCAGTCCCAGATTTGTAGGTCCTTTCGAGATCCTTGAGCGAGTAGGTTCCGTTGCTTATCGTTTAGCGCTCCCGCCTAGTTTTCCGGATGTTCACCCCGTTTTTCATGTGTCAATGCTTCGTAGATACCTTCATGATCCTTCTCATATGATTCAGCACGAGACCGTTCAGCTTGAGCTTGATCTTTCATTCACCGAGCAGCCGATAGTTATTTTGGATCGGCAGGTGAAGAAACTTCGATCTAGGGACTTGCCTTCTGTGAAGGTTCTGTGGCGTAGTCCTACTGGTGAGGAGATCACTTGGGAGATCGAGAGCGAGATGCGGAAGAGATTCCCTTATCTTTTTGAAGGTACGTTTAGTGTGAAATTGTAATTCGGGGACCGAATTTCTATAAGGGGGGAGATTGTAACGTTTTAGAAATCGTTATGCGAATTTGTCCGTTTTAGGGTAAGTTTGTCGGTATTTTCCGTTTTTACCCGACTGTGAACAAACGACCATATAGACTTGCCAGCACCTTGTTTAGCTAAAATAAAGCTAGTGCGCAAGCTTTGGGAGTATATGGGACGTTGTGGTTCAATTTGATTTTTTTCCCAATTTTTAATATTATTTTAATGCGGTATTCAAATTTTGGGAAAATTTCTATTGCAATCTTTTCTTTAAAACTATTTAAGTTAAGAAAATCCTTCTCTTCACCTAGGGATTTATGTGTGGACTAGGATTAAACTAGGAAATTAAAAGAAAAAGAAAAGAAAAGAGATAAAGTAGATGCATGCATGAGTGAGTGTGTATGTGTGTATGCATTAAATAGCAATAAATGATGGAAATTGCTTGGAAATTCTTCACAAGTCCACCTCCTCACCCTTGGCCGAGATTCCCTCAATCCCCACTGCCCTTGATCAATTCCCTTATCATTTTATATCAATTCTATCATAAACTTCTCCAAAATTCTGAAACCTATCACAAAAATACCAAAAGCTTTGGATTTCTTGCTTTTTGATATTATAGCGTCGCAAGCGGGGACTTCAGACGCTGCGAACAAAGGGAAGCAGGTGGTCGGATTTTCATAGCTGGAGACCACAAGTGAGTAGATTTAACATCTACGGGGAATCGCCCGTATGGCGCTAAGCGTCGGGGCTAGACATGATATAATATTAGCCGTATGCTTATTTGCTTATATGAGATATTGCATGATTCACATTGCATATAGTTACTTGTTGTGCATGATACTATACCTGTTGTACACCGCACTATTATCGACAGTCCATGTTGCACGAGCACCAATGATATGCTACACACACACTGTTGATAATTGCCATGTTACGCACAACACAAATGCTCATTTATATACCTTGCTTGGTTAGCGACTTTGAACAGTTATACTTGTGCGATAGTGCATATTACATAGAACATACCTGTATACTTACATGCTCATATGTATGCCATGCTAGATTACTCGTTCGCACATATACCTTGCTATTGTTATATGATTAGTTGTTATAGCATATATATCGGTGGTATGGGACGCTGTATATATATGTATTCTGGATTTGGATTTACATGATTTGTTTTCATAGCATATATATCGGTGGTATGGGACGCTGTATATATATGTATTCTGGAATTGGATTTTTGGAAACCGGGAGATGCATTTAATGAATTGATGCATGGTTTGGCAAATATTTCCGTGATATGCTCATATTGATGTTTTATGTTGCATATGCTACTTTATATGGATTTACGCATTTGAGATATGTTTTCATGCGATATGGGAAATTAAAGTGTCGATGTTGGGCACTTACTTTCCGAGAGATATATGGGGTTGACAGACCGATACGTGGAATACAAGTGTCGAGGTGGGATACTTGGGTTCGAGGAACGTATGGATATCAGGAAGACCGATGCGTGGAATACAAGTGTCGAGGTGGGATACTTGGGTTTCGAGGAACGTATGGATACGGGTATTTACGTGTCGATAATAGGCACTGGTTTTCATGATGTTTTCGAGTGTCGATGTTTGACACTCAGGTTCCATGAGACGTACAGGATTGGAGGGCCGATCTGAGGACCGATCAGAGTATTTTGGGATTTGGTGTGTTGTTGAGTTACACCGTGTTTTCCATACTTATGATTTGTGTATGAGATTATTTACTATCCCGCACTCAGTATTCAGTTGATATGCATAGGATTCATGTAGATATAGTACCCTGGTGGTGTACCTTGATCATGATAGTTGCATATTCATATTGTCATACTCATGCTACCAGTTCACATGTTATTGATCATTGCTGTTAGTGCATACTTGCGATTACTGTATGATGTTAATTACTATTCACGAGTTGGCAACTCACCCCCGTTGTGCCACAGTGTTTTGCAGGACTTACCCTCTGAGTAGTCGCGGCAGGGCAGCTTATCATCACTACTTTTGTGGATACCGCTACCTTTGGCAGTGAGGCCGTTGCATTATAGGTGGGTTTGCGGTTATCCGTTGTACATTGTATATCTTTTTGGTTGGATCTAGTATTCTCCATCTACCCTTGTTGTATATTGACTTAGAGACGACTTGTGAGATATCAGTGTTGTATTATATTGGTTTTTTGGAGCCGTGCTCGTAGAAGCAGGTTATTTTGGAAATGTTTACTTCCTTTATAGTCGTTCTCTTGATATTTCTTCGCTTTGGCGTCGTATACTTGTTGTGGTGATTGTCTCCGCCGGTGGGCGTGATTTTTCTCCCACTTGGGATATTTTTTATATTATCTGTGTTGTACCCATTTTCGGGGCTAGTTTTACAAAGGAGGTGCTGCCGAAATTTTTATGAAAGAAAACTAGAGTTAGCAAAATTTTAAATCGTAAACTTCTAAATGTTTTAAACTATGTTTTCTCCGTTGATCCAGTTTTGGGTGGTTTAGATTTCTGGGTTTTCGGCTTACTTAAGTTACGTACGCCTGTAGACGTTACGTAGTTTAAGTGCCGGTTACGGGCCGAATTTCGGGTCGTGACAATTGGATATTAAAGTGTTTGTTAGGGGTCACATGGGGACACGTGAGGGCGCCCAAAGTCTGTTCTGCCTTTATTTTGGGAAGTTTGTTCAAGGGTCACGTGGGAGCACGTGACATAATCTTACTCATTCTCTTTTGATCATTGGAGGGGAGGGTCACGTGTTGCCACGCGATCATGTTGGGTACCGGGTCTTTTTACGTGCATGGAGAGATAAATCCCTTGAAGAGTTAAATTCTCTTATAGGGTTAAACCCTAATTTTATTTAGAGGAATTAAATTCCTTTATGTTCAAAAGAATTAAAATCTTTAAACTCAATTCTCCCTCAAAGTTTTGGATCTGCATGGCAGAATCTCCCCGATGAGAATTAAATTCTCAACTTATGGGGAGATCTGCTTCTGCAGATTTTCAACCAAAGGAAGAACTAAGTTCTTATTCAAAAGAGTTAAACTCTTAGTTTGAGAATTAAATTCTCTTTTTATTTTGTGGGATCTTATAGGATGATCTTTTTGCCTCTCTTACCTAGGATTTCTTTCTTTTCTGAAAAGACCTTCTTTTCTCTCCGGAGAATTAAATTCTCTTTTCTTTTGTATTCTCTCTTTGCTGTTGTATCTCCCCCCTTTCTTACCCCTTGGCTCCTATTTATAGGAGAAAGAAAAGAATCAGTTTGTTTAGTCAATCTTTCATTGAAAGATTTTGATTGGTTTTGTAACCAACATGATCTTTTAGATCACTCGATGAATTTAATTCACCATTGAATTTTTAATCCAAAAGATATTTTATTTGTTGTTCCCAGCAGATTTTAGAAAAATATTTCCTTGTATAGAATTTTTCTATAAATTGGTGATTTTTAATCACCATTGGATTTTTAATCCAACAGTCCTCCGCTTTACAGAGCGCGATCCTTTTTGTTTGGAAAGATCCAGGGAAATATTTTTCCAATTAAGGCTTTTGATTCCATTTAATTAGAATTTAATTCTATTATTCAGAGGGTTCAGGAACCCATCACGTGTTGGCACGTGACCCCATCAATTAGGCTTTCAGGCGCGGATAGACTCTGCTCATAAAAGGTCACGTGTCTGCACGTGAAGCCCGGTCACGTGTTGGCACGTGACCCTACCAATTAGGCTTTCAGGCGCAGGCAGAATTTGCTCATAAAAGGTCACGTGTCTGCACGTGAGGTCCGGTTACGTGTTGGTACGTGACCCCACTAATTAGGCTTTCAGGCGTAGGTAGACTTTGCTCATAAAAGGTCACGTGTCTGCACGTGAGGCACGGTCACGTGTTGGCACGTGACCCCACCAATTAGGCTTTCAGGTGCAGGTAAACTTTGCTCATAAAAGGTCACGCGTCTACACGTAAGGCCCGGTCATGTGTGTGCACATGATGCCTGCTTTTTTGAGGATTCTCCCCCTTTTTCGCAATGGGACAAGTAGCTCTTGGCCGAAAATTTTGGCGGGAACAAATGCCCCCCACTACTTTGCCCACCTAAGCATGTACGTGGGTGAAGTAGTGCAGAGTTATGCATGGCTATAGAATTGAGTGCTTAGGAGACAAGTTTAGGGTCCTTATAGGCTATGAATTTTTCATCTTCATGAGCCGTAAGGGTCTCAAGAAGGTCTTTTCTCCCTACAAGTCGAGAGGATCTCATAGGTGCATATTCTCCCTAGAAATTGTGAGGATTTCTAAATGTTCATCGCCTCCATGAGTCGTAAGGATCTCACTCGAGTATTTTTCCTTACGAATCATGAGGACCCGTAAGTAGCTTCTTTATTTCATTGCCGAATGTGGCTTTGGCAATTGTGGCGCGCAGATAGTCCATCTTGACCTCCTTGTAGAGCAGCGATGGGTTAGGAAACAGGTTCTGATCTGTCGTCTAAGACTTTCCAACTTATGAGCCGTGAGGGTCTCACAAAGACTTTTCTCCCTATGAGTCGTGAGGATCCTGTAGGTGTATTTTCTCCCTAGGAGTCGTGAGGACTCCTAAGTGTGTGTTTTCTCTTGAGAGTCGTAAGGATATCACAAGAGAATTTTTCTTGTTTACGAGTCGAGAGGACTTGTAAGTGATTGTTTCCTTTCTTGTCGGAGAGTGTGGCCTGTAGAAAATCTACTTTGACCTTTCTACGAGGCAATGATGGCTTGGGAGAGAGGGTTAAGATCTGACACCTAAGACTTTTCAACTTCATGAGCCGTGAGGGTCTCATAAAGAATTTTCTCCCTACAGGTCGAGAGGATCCCGTAGGTGTATTTTCTCCTTTAGGAATCATGAGGATTCCAAAGTTTGTTTTCTCTTGAGAGTTGTAAGGATCTCACAAGAGAATTTTCTCCTTACAAGTCGAGAGAATTCGTAAGTGATTGATGAGTTAACCTACTCCCGAGTCAAAGCATTACTTTGACGGGGAGTTTCGAAGGTTTACTCTGGCTGTTTCCCACGGAGTCAGGATTGACTTTGGCCGTGTTCTACGGGGCCAGGATTTGCTCTGACCGTTTCCCACGGGGTCAAGATTGACTTTAGCCGTGTTCTACGGGACCAGGATTCGCTCTGGCCGTTTCCCACGGGGTCAAAATTTAATTTAGCCGTGTTCTACGGGAGCAGGATTTGCTCTGGCCGTTTTCCACGGGGTCAGGATTAACTTTAGCCGTGTTCTACGGAACCGGGATTTGCTCTGGTTGTTTCCCTCGGGGTCAGGATTGACTTTAGCCGTGTTCTACGGTACCAGGAGGTGCTTTGGGCATTTCACACGGGGTCAGGATTGACATTAGCTGTGTTCTACAGGACCAGGAGGTGCTCTGGGCGTTTCCCACGGGGTCAGGATTGACTTTAGCCGTGTTCTACGGGACCAGGAGGTGCTCTGGGCGTTTTCCATGAGGTCAGGATTGACTTTAGCCGTGTTTTATAGGACCAGGAGGTGCTCTGGGTGTTTCCCATAGGGTCAGGATTGGCATTAGCCGTGTTCTACATGACCAGGATTCGCTTTGTCTGTTTCCCACGGGGTCAGTATTGACTTTGGCCGTGTTCTACGGGACTAGGATTTGCTCTGGCCGTTTCCCACGGGGTCAAGATTGACTTTAGGCGTGTTCTACGGTACCAGGATTTTCTCTCTCGGTTGTCTATGAACCGTCGAGGTTTGGAACAGGGACTTTGCCATGGCTCCAAGGTTGATTGTTGCGTCTGAATCGTGCTGGAATGAGGAGGAACGCTGTTGGTGATCTCTAGGTTGTCTGTGAACTGTCGAGATTTGGAACAGGGACTTTTCCATGGCTCCAAGGTTGATTGTCGCATCTGGATCCTGCTGGAATGAGTTGGAACGCTGTTGGTGGAACCGCGAAAAATAGCCGAAATGATCGGGTAATCGCGAACATCGCGATATAAAAGCAAACGATGGACCGAAACGTCCCTAAACTAATGATGGACCGAAACGTTCCTAAACTAACAACGGACCGAAATGTCCTAAACTAACGACGGACCGAAACGTCCTTAAACTAACGACGGACTGAAACGTCCCTAAACTAACGATGGACCGCAATCTCCTAAAACTTGCAACTGACCGAGACGTCTATAAACTACTATAAACCGCAACATTCCAAGGCTGACACAAAAAAACGGTATATCCATAAGCGAGATGGGAACGGATGAAAACCCGAAAGGGCTCCGTGAGTAAAAACAGCAGGGCTACCAGCGAGTTTTGTGAAAACCCGAAAGGGCACAATCTCGTTAAAAGACACTTGCAAGGTCCTCTCGACCTGGTAAGGAGAAAATACCTGCGTGAGATCCTTACGACTCACAAGGGAGCAACACACTTAGGGATCCCCACGATTTCTAAGGAGAACTTACACTTATGAGATCTTCACGACTCGTAAGGAGAACCCTTTTATAAGACCCTCACGGCTCATAAGATTCAAAAGCCTTAAGCTACAGGGATCTGAACCTGTTCTTAAGCCATCGAAATCTCCAATGCTGCTCTAACAAAGTCCCACCAGCGACTAGGGATATGCTCAGACGGTGAACGGCCCTTATAAGTCCTCTCGACTTATAAGGAGAAAACACTCTTGTAAGATCCTTACGACTTATAAGAAACCATACACTTAGAAATCCTCATGATTCCTAAGGAGAAAATGCACTTACGAGCTCCTCACGACTCGTACGGAGAAACACCTTTATGAGACCCTTATGGCTCATGATGTTAAAAGCCTTAGTCGACAGGATCCTTACCCTGTTTGCTAAGCCACCTTTGTTCGACATTGACAAAGGCAAATAATGATTTGCTCTTGGCAATGTCCCAATGGTAGCGATGCTGATGCCTAGAACGGTATCAAATTCCAAGCCCATTCACGACAAATGATGATTCGCTCCTGGCAATGTCCAAGTGGTAGCGATGCTGATGCCTAAAATGGCATCAAATTCCAAGCCCATTCACGGCAAATGATGATTCGCTCCTGGCAATGTCCCAGTGGTAGCGATGCTGATGCCTATATCGGTATCAAATCCCAAGTCCTTTCAAGGCAAATGATGATTCGCTCCTGGCAATATTCCAGTCGTAGCGATGCTGATGCTGAGATTGGCACCAGATTCCAAGTTCCACACTCGCGATAAAAATCGGCGAGCCAAAAAAATTCCATATGAAATAGCCGAAATGATGGGGCAACTTGCAACAAAATCAGCAAGTAAAATATATGCTTACAAAATCGCCGAAATGGTTGGGCAACTCGCAATAAAAAGCAGCGAGTAAATAAAATAAATAGCCGAAATGATTGGGCACCGCGAAAAATAGCCGAAATGATCGGGCAATCGTGAACTTCGCGATATAAAAGCTGAAATGATAGAGCATCGCGGAAAGAAATAAAAAATTGAAATCAAATGAAACTTTTTTCCTTACAGATGAGATCACATCGATCCCTGTATACAATCCAGGGGCACAAACAAAGAGAGGATCATATCATTCCACCAGGCTCTGTCAGAAGGAGAGCCAAGTCTCGATAGCAACATCTACATCACGAGAGATCACCAACAGCGTTCCTCCTCATTCCAGCAGGATCCAGACGCGACAATCAACCTTGGAGCCATGGAAAAGTCCCTGTTCCAAATCTCGACGGTTCACAGACAGCCTAGAGATCACCAACAACGTTCCTCCTCATTCCAGCAGGATCCAGACGCGACAATCAACCTTGGAGTCATGGCAAAGTCCCTGTTCCAAATCTCGACGGTTCACTGACAGCCTAGAGATCACCAACAGCATTCCTCCTCATTCCAGCAGGATCCAGACGTGACAATCAACCTTGGAGCCATGGCAAAGTCCCTGTTCCAAATCTCGACGGTTCACAGACAGCCTTGAGATCACCAACAACGTTCCTCCTCATTCCCGCAGGATCCAGATGCGATAATCAACCTTAGAGCCATGGCAAAGTCCCTGTTCCAAATCTCGATGGTTCACAGACAGCCTAGAGATCACCAACAGCGTTCCTCCTCATTCCAGCAGGATTCAGACGCAACAATCAACCTTGGAGCCATGGCAAAGTCCCTGTTCTAAACCTCGACGGTTCACAGACAACCGAGAGAGCAAATCCTGGTAACGTAGAACATGGCTAAAGTCAATCTTGACCCCGTGGGAAACGGCCAAAGCAAATCCTGGTCATGTAGAACAAGGCCAAAGCCAATCCTGACCCCGTGGAAAACAGCCAGAGCGAATCCTGGTCACGCAGAACACGGCTAATGTCAATCCTAACCCCGTGGGAAATGCCCAGAGCACCTCTTGGTCCTGTAGAACACTGCTAAAGTCAATCCTGACCCCGTGGGAAACGCCCAGAGCACCTCCTGGTCCCGTAGAACACGGCTAAAGTCAATCCTGACCTCGTGGGAAACGCCCAGAGCACCTCCTGGTCCCGTAGAACACGGCTAAAGTCAATCCTGACCTCGTGGGAAACGCCCAGAGCACCTCCTGGTCCCGTAGAACACGGCTAATATCAATCCCGACCCCGTGGGAAACGCCTAGAGCACCTCCTGGTCCCGTAGAACATGGCTAAAGTCAATCATGAACCCATGGGGAACGCCCAGAGCACCTCCTGGTGCCGTAGAACACGGCTAAAGTCAATTCTGACCGCGTAGGAAACGCCCAGAGCACATCCTGGACCCGTAGAACACGGCTAAAGTCAATCTTGACCCCGTGGGAAACGGCCAGAGCGAATCCTGGTCCCGTAGAACACGGCTAATGCCAATCCTGACCTCGTGGGAAATGGCCAGAGAAAATCCTGGTCCCGTAGAACACGGCTAAAGTCATTCTTGACCACATGGAAAATAGCCAGAGCGAATCCCGGTCCCGTAGAACACGGCTAAAGTCAATCTTGACCCCGTGGGAAACGGCCAGATCAAATCCTAGCCCCGTAGAACACGGCCAAAGTCAATTCTGACTCCGTAGGAAACAGCCAGAGTAAACTTTCGAAACTCCTCGTCAAAGCAATGCTTTGACTCGGGAGCATGTCAACTCATCAATCACATACGAGTCCTCTCGACTTGTAAGGAGAAAATTCTCTTGTGAGATCCTTAAGACTCTTAAGAGAAAACACACTTAGGAATCCTCATGATTCCTAAAGGAGAAAATACACCTGCGGTATCCTCTCGACCTGTAGGGAGAAAATTCTTTATGAGACCCTTACGGCTCATGAAGTTGAAAAGTCTTAGGTGGCAGATCGTAACCCTGTCGCCCAAGCCATCATTGCCTCGCAGAAAGGTCAAAGTAGATTTTCTACAGGCCACACTCTCCGACAAGAAAGGAAATAATCAGTTACAAGTCCTCTCGACTCGTAAGCAAGAAAAATTCTCTTGTGAGATCCTTACGACTCTCAAGAGAAAACACACACTTAGGAGTCCTCACGACTCCTAGGGACACCTACGAGATCCTCACGACTCGTAAAAAGAAAAGTCTTTATGAGACCCTCACGGCTCATAAAGTTGGAAAGTCTTAGGTGACAAATCCGAACCTGTTTCCTAAACCATCGCTGCTCTACAAGGAGGTCAAGAAAGACTATCCGCGGGCCACATTTGCTAAAGCCACATTCGGCAATGAAATAAAGAAGCTACTTACGGGTCCTCACAATTCGTAAGGAAAAATACTCGAGCGAGATCCTTACGACTCATGGAGGCGATGAACACTTAGAAATCCTCACGATTTCTATGGAGAATATACACCTATGAGATCCTCTCGACTTGTAAGGAGAAAAGACCTTCTTGAGACCCTTACGGCTCATGAAGATGAAAAAGCCTTTTGCTACAAGGACCCTAAACTTGTCTCCTAAGCACTCAATTCTATGGCCATGCATAACTCTGCACTACTTCACCCACGTACATGCTTACATAGGCAAAATAGTGGGGGGAATTTGTTCCCGCCAAAATTTTCGGCCAAGAGCTACTTTTCCCTTTGCGAAAAAGGAGAAGAATCCTCAAAAAAAGCAGGCATCACGTGCTCACACGTGACCAGGACTCACGTGTAGACACGTGACCTTTTATGAGCAATGTTTACTTGCGCCTGAAAGCCTAATTGGTAGGGTCATGTGCTGTTCATCACAGAAAACTGCATTTTATACCTCCCATTCTTATGCTCGTTTGTTTATAGGCAGGTGCTTTTAATCCGTGTTTGCTACATATTTATAGTCTACAGGTTCCTAGTTCAAAATAACGCAAATGATACAAAATCTTTACTGTCACGCTAAAATCCAGGACATCTGTTGCCAGCAGAAAAAAGCCGGGTTCCGATCATCCGTATCCGTCCAGTGCCGCGTACCTGTTCCAGAGATAAGACAAATGACAGTGGTCATTCATGTCTCAGACAAGCACAAAGCACGAGAGGGGCAGCACAAAGCACGAGAGGGTCAAACACAAAGCACGAGAGGGACAAGCACATAGCACGAGAGGGTATGGTGCATTCAATGCATAAAGTGTTGATTCAAAAATTCAAAAATTCAAACTTCCCTCCAAATTTTGGATGCATTCAAATTCAAATTAAAGGAAAGGTCTTGTTCTTTTGCCTATAAAAGGAAACCATTGGGCAAGTGAGAAGGAGTCGAATTTTGCCATACATTGTATCATTCTTTTGCTTAGCTTCCCCTTGAGCTCTCTACCTTAACTTGATTTTGCAACCTCTTAAGTGAGCTTGCAAGTTTAAGCTTTGGTCATTGGTCTCAAGGGGTTGTATCATTTTGTTCTCGCCTTAGTGCTTCATTTATTTGTTTATCACAGAAAACTGCATTTTATACCGCCCATTCTTATGCTCGTTTGTATATAGGCAGGTGCTTTTAATCCGTGTTTGCTACATATTTACAGGCTACAGGTTCCTAGTCCAAAATAACGCAAATGATACAAAATCTTCACTGTCACACTAAAATCCAGGACATCTATTGCCAGCAGAAAAAAGCCGGGTTCCGATCATCCGTATCCGTCCAGTGCCGCGTACCTGTTCCAGAGACAAGACAAATGACAGTGGTCATTCATGTCTCAGACAAGCACAAAGCACGAGAGGGACAAGCACAGAGCACGAGAGGGTATGGTGCATTCAATGCATAAAGTGTTGATTCAAAAATTCAAAAATTCAAACTTCCCTCCAAATTTTGGATGCATTCAAATTCAAATTAAAGGAAAAGTCTTGTTCTTTTGCCTATAAAAGGAAACCATTGGGCAAGTGAGAAGGAGTCGAATTTTGTCATACAATGTATCATTCTTTTGCTTAGCTTCCCCTTGAGGTCCTTGCCTTCTCTTGATCTTTCAACCTCTTCATTGAGCTTGAAGGTTTAAGGGTTGGTTATTGATCTCAACGGTTGTATCATTATGGAATCAATAAAGCTCTTTTCTTTTGTGCTTCATTTCACATGAGTTCTTTACCCTTCTCTTGACCTTGCAACCTCTTGATTGAGCTTGCAAGTTTAAGGGTTGGCTATTGATCCCATGCTTGTCTTGAGTTCTAGTTTCTAGTTCTTTTTATTGTTTATTTCTTTCTTGCTTTTCATTACCTTGCTTTACTTTCATGCACTTAAATTCCATGCCCTTACTTACTTGTAATCTTTTCTTTTCTTTTGCTCTTTTTGGTTCTTTTTGTGAATGGTTATAATTATTGTTGTTGTTAAGAATCAATACGATATTGTAAGTTAACGTTTCTTTGCTCATTTCCTTTTCCCGTTATTTTCCATTGAACTCCGTCCAAACGATACGCAAGCGCTCCGTTAGGCACCCTACCCTAACAAGGTAACGGTGATTCCTAACCGCGACCGGTTGCGTTCGGTTTGGCCGGAGGCGAAAGCAAGAGACAAGAACGGAAGGACAAGGGTAAATAAGCCGTATTCCACGAATACCGCGCTTAAATCCCCTAATCCACGTTGTTGCCGATTGCTCTAGCTTCAATTGGTCAAGACTCGGCTCAAAGGTTTTGAGTACGGATTTCTTTAGCTTACAATTCCGTATCTTTTTCTTAACAACTTTATACTTGCAAATAATACACATAGGTTAGATTGAACAAACTCACCCACGCGCATTAACTCGTAATGACAAGAATGTAAAATGCTTCGTCTCCCTGTGGATCGACCCGTGCTCAACCGGCTAGCTGCAAAGCGACACCGTCTTGATCGCGGTAAACTTTAGAACTTTGAACATCCGATACGCCAAAAGCGTGCGATCATGTGCCAACACGTGACCGGGCCTCACGTGCAGACACGTGACCTTTTATGAGCAAAATCTACCTGCGCCTGAAAGCCTAATTGGTGGGGTCACGTGCCAATACGTGACTGGGCCTCACGTGCAGACACATGACCTTTTATGAGCAAATTCTGCCTGCGCCTGAAAGCCTAATTGGTGGGGTCACGTGCCAACACGTGACTGGGCCTCACGTGCAGACACGTGACTTTTTATGAGCAGAGTCTATCCGCGCCTGAAAGCCTAATTAATGGGGTCACGTGCTAACCCGTGATGGGTTCTTGAACCCTCTGAACAATAGAATTAAATTCTAATTAAAAGGAATCAAAAGCCTTAATTGGAAAAATATTTCCCTAGATTTTTCCAAACAAAAAGGATTGCGCTCTGTAAAGCGGAGCACCGTTGGATTAAAAATCCAATGGTGATTAGAAATCACCAATTTATAGAAAGATTCTATACAAGGAAATATTTTCCTAAAATCTTCCAGGAACAACAAATAAAATTTCTTTTGGATTAAAAATCCAATGGTGAATAAAATTCATCGAGTGATCTAAAAGATTATGTGGTTACAAAACCAATCAAAATCATTCAATGAAAGAATGACTAAACAAACTGATTCTTTTCTTTCTCCTATAAATGGGAGCCAAGGGGGAAGAAAGGGGAGAGATACAACAACAGAGAGAATACAAAGAAAAGATAATTTAATTCTCCAGAGAGAAAAGAATGTCTCTTCAGAAAAGAAAGAAATTCTAGGTAAGAGAGGGAAAGAGATCATCCTATAAGCTCCCACAAAATAAAAAGAGAATTTAATTCTCAAACTAAGAGTTTAACTCTTCTGAATAAGAACTCAGTTCTTCCTTTGGTTGAAGATCTACAGAAGCAGATCTCCCCATAAGTTGACAATTTAATTCTCATCAGAGAGATTCTGCCATGCAGATCCAAAACTTAGAGGGAAAATTGAGTTTAAAGAGATAAATTCTTTCGAACATAAAGGAATTTAATTCCTCTAAATAAAATTAGGGTTTAACCCTATAAGAGAATTTAATTCTTCAAGGGATTTATCTCTCCATGCACGTAAAAGGACCCAGTACCCAATATGATCACGTGGCAACATGTGACCCTCCCCTCCAATGATCAAAAGAGAATGAATAAGATTAGGTCATGTGCTCCCATATGATCTTGAACAAACTTCCCAAAATAAAGGCAGAATAGACTTTGGGCGCCCTCACGTGTCCCCACGTGACCCCTAACAAACACTTTAATATCCGGTACATGGGTACCCATCACGTGCCCACACGTGATGGCCATGAAGACCAAAGTGTTCAACACTTATTTGTATATTCCGAGAATAAAATAAAGAAAGTTTGTGCCCAACACTCAAGCGCCTTACGTGATCCCACATGAGCGCATCAGCTTTAACACTACTTTAAGCGCCTCACATGGGAGCACGTGAGCGTCGAATGTATTTCAGTGTTTAACACTATATTCGAGCCTATCTTAGCCCAAGCTAGCTAAATCTCCCAAAGCCAAAACTTTGATTAGGGCTTTCAGAATTGATGGCATCCAAAGTAATGTTCATCCCACTGCTTTTTAATCTGGCATTTGGTTCAAGGGTATATATCTTCACACCTCTGATACATGTAGTTGTAATTCTTCAACGTCTTCAGAGAGGTGGTGGGTCCCAATGGCCAATAACTACCTGGTGCATTTCCAAACCCATGTTTGCATCTGAACTTGGACCGCAATGTCCCTAAACTAAACAACAGAGCCCAAATGCTCTTTTGTTGGATCTAAAGGATCCTGTTAAGTTGATCTTAGTCTGAAATTAGTCTAACGTATCCTTAAAAAACATTTAAGTTGATCTTAATCCTAAACGAGACTAACGATCCTTAAATCTGTCCAACTACAGATCTCCCAACCCACATTGGTTTGAGGGTAAATCTCTACACTCCTCTGATATGTGTCGTTGTAATCCTTCAACGTCTTCAGAGAGGTGACGGGTCCCGACGACCAGACATTTCATGGAGTGTGGGGTCCTTAATCCCATGGACTATGATGTCCTTAACCTTAGATTGTGGGGTCCTTAAACTCATGGACTATGATGTCCTTAACCTTGGATTGTGGGGTCCTTAAGCCCATGGACCGAGATGTCCTTAAACTAACATTGGACCGTGATGTCCTTAAACTAACAATGGACCGCAATGTCCCTAAACTAAACAACAGAGCCCAAATGCTCTTTTGTCGGATCTAAACGATCCCGTTAAGTTGATCTTAGTCTGAAATTAGACTAACGTATCCTTAACATAAGTTTAAGTTGATCTTAGTCTCAAATGAGATTAACGTATCCTTAAACACAACCCCAAACCTAAATCTGAGAAAATACGGATTTGGATTAATCCACGCCCTACGGGCGACAACATAAATTAGTCTCCGTATACAATCCACGGGCAACCAAAAACAAAACAAACACACACGATACGAAGTGACCATCTAGAGAAGGAGTAAGTGGTTACCGCGATGCGGTAGCGTAATTAACTGCAGGGGCTTGCACCAGCAGGGAAGAGCGTCCCCACAATCAAAAACCCTCAAATGAGGGGGAATCTGACGAAGTCTGCTACATCGGTCGCATCCGTCTAAACCTTCGATACACGGTGCCATAAATCAACTTGGTATCTTTGGAGAGGTGGACAGATAGCACCAGTTAGCATCTGCCCTCGAAATTCAGGCAAGATGAACCTACGCGGTCGCGTCTTTGTTACTCGGCAGAGAACAGTATCAACAGGGCATATTTGGCCGTATCCGTCTAAACCTTCGATACACGGTGCCATAAATCAACTTGGCATCTTTGGAGAGGTGGAAGGATAGCACCAGTTAGCATCTTCCCTCGAAATTCAGGCAAGACGAACCTTCGATATCGATTTAGGCAAACTATTCATGGGCCACACTCTCCAAAGTCGAATCTCGACAAGGAGGGAAATAACCAACTACGAGTCCTCCCGACTTGTAAGCGGGAAAATTCTCTTGTGAGATCCTTACGACTCTTAAGAGAAAACACACACTTAGGAGTCCTCACGACTCATAGGGAGAAAATACAGCTACGGGATCCTCTCGACTCGTAGGGAGATAAGTCTTTATGAAACCCTCATGGCTCATAAAGTTAAAAAGTCTTAGGTGGTAGATCCTAACCCTGTATCCTAAGCCATCACTGCCCTGCAAAGAGGTCAAGATGGACTATCTATGGGCCACACTCTTCGAAGTTGAACATCGACAAGAAGGAAAACGACCACGTACAAGTCCATTCGACTTGAAAGCGGGAAAGATTCTCTTGTGAGATCCTTACGACTCTCAAGAGAAAAACATACTTAGGAATCCTCACGATTCCTAAGGAGAAAATACACCTACGAGATCCTCACGACTCGTAGGGAGAAAAGTCTTTATGAGACCCTCGCGTCTCATAAAGTTGGAAAGTCTTAGGCGACAGATCCAAACCTGTTTCCTAAGCCATCACTGCTCTACAAGGAGGTCAAGATGGACTATCTGCGGGCCACCTTTGCCAAAGCCACATTCGGCAATGAAATAAAGAAGCTACTTATGGGTCTTCACGATTCATAAGGAAAAATATTCGAGTGAGATCCTTACGACTCACGGAGGAGATAAACACTTAAAAATCCTCACGATTTCTAGGGAGAATATGTACCTATGAGATCCTCTCGACATGTAGGGAGAAAAAAACCTTCTTGAGACCCTTACGGCTCATGAAGATGAAAAAGTCTTAGGCCACAAAGACCCTACACTTGTCTCATAAGCCCTCAATTCTATGGCCATGCATAACTCTGCACTACTTCACCCACGTACATACTTACGTGAGAAAAATAGTGGGGGGCATTTGTTCCCGCAAAAAATTTCTGCACAAAAGAGCCCAAGGTATCAAATGGCAGTGATACGCTTAATAAAATGTGAACCAGTATTTTTCGGCCTGTATTTTGTCAAACTCCTGAATGAGAAACAGCTAAATTCTGATGGTATCGAAAGTTTCCCAAAAAAACCTTCGATTTGATATATTATGGGCCTCATAATTTATCCGGGATCAAAAGTTATGAGCAAATGTGCTATGCATGTGTAATCTAAGGAAGAAAATACGAACCAGTTTTTTACAGGCTGTATTTTGACAAACTACCGAATGAGAAACTGCTAAATTCCGATGGTATCGAAAGTGTCTCGAAAAATCCTTCGATTTGATATATTATGGGCCTCATAATTCATCCGGGATCAAAAGTTATGAGCAAATGTGCTACGCACGTGTAATCTAAAGTAATGCTCTACTATATGGGGGATGCATTTTTAGTCCCACATCGGGAAAAAGAGAGATCTCTTCTCTACCACTCCTATATAAATAAGAGGGAATACCGCTTAGAAAAGGTAGAGAATTCAATTCTCAAAGTAGATTAGTTTTTCGTAGGAGCTTGCTCCCCGCACCATAATGCGCATATGCGGAAGCGCCATTTGCGCCACATGCAATGCACGTACGCCCGCCACATGCGCGCCACGTGCATCGCACGTGAGCCAAACACATGCAACGCACGTGAGAGAATTCAATTCTCAAAAGAGATTAGTTCTCCATAGGAGCTTGCTCCCCCCATAATGCGCAAGCGCCATGTGCGCCACGTGCAATGCACGTGCGCTCTCCACATGCGCGCCACGTGCAATGCGCGTGCACCCGCCACATGCACGACACGTTCAACGCACGTGAGCTAAACACGTGCAACGCACGTGGGAGAATTCAATTCTCAAAAGAGCTTAGTTCTCCATGTTAAGGCCTTAGCTGCCCCCCATGATGTGCAACAGCCACGTGCGGTGCATGTGCGCGAACGCAAAGATGCATTTTTTAGCAGTTAGGAGTTTAAGCTTCAACATATTCTTCCTCCTGATAAGTGGGACATGGTTCAAAGGGTACATCCCTCCACACCTTTGATATATAGTGTTGTAATCCCTCAGCGTCGTCGGAGAGGTGGTGGGTCCCAACGACCAATAATCTCTCTTTCCAAATATAGAGGAACCCCTCCCAAAAGCTCCCAGAAAAAGAGAATTTAATTCTCAAACCAAGAGTTTAACTCTTCTAAAAGAATTTAGTTCTTCCTCTGGTTGATGATCTACAGAAGCAGATCTCCCCACAAGTTGAGAATTTAATTCTCATCGGGGAGATTCTGTCATGCAGATTCAAAACTTAGGGAAATAACTGAATCCAAAAGAGTTTAACTCTTACAAAATATATAGGAATTTAATTCTTCTGGAACTAGGGTTTAACCATTTAAAAAGAATTCAATCCCTACAAAGAACAAAAGGAGAATTTGATCCCTTGAAACCATAGAAGAACATGCTGATGATTCATTAGCATTCAAACGCTACATAAAAGCTCTCGTGATCCCACGTGAGCACCTTTGAGGAACAAAGAGAGAAAGAATAAAATCTAGTAACGTGACCCCACGTGACCCTTGAGAAGTGCCCAGCACTTATAAAAGAGAAAAGGGAATAAAACCTATTTTTGGAGCGCCTCACGTGACCCTTGAAAAGTGCTCAGCACTTATAAAAGAGAAAAGGGAATAAACCCTATTTTTGGAGCGCCTCACGTGACCCCACGTGACCCCTGAGAAGTGCTCAGCACTTATAAAAGAGAAAAGGGAATAAACCCTATTTTTGGAGCACCTCACGTGATCCCACGTGAGCGCCTCAAATTCTTAGTGTTTAACACTATTTCAAGCGCCTCACGTGAGCGCTAGTGTTTAACTCTACTTTAAGACCTCACGTGGGAGCACGTGAGCGCCAATCATATATTAGTGTTTAACACCATAAGAGGCTAATATTAGCCAAACATAGATCAAATCTCCCAAGGGCAATCAATCGAGCCCCCTATGCTCAGGGTCCCCCAAACCGATCTTAGTCCTAGAGATAGCTAATGAACTCCTGGCATCTAAGCTGATGTTCATTCCATCATGATCTCTCCCCTCGATCTGAAATTTGGTTCAAGGGTACATCTCTCCACACCTTCGATACATGTCGTTTCAATTCTTCAGCGTCTTTAGAGAGGTGGAGGGTCCCAATAACCAATAACTCTTGGCGCACCACCGAACAAGATTTTCAAAAAGGGGAGTAAATCTAAAATACTTCTCAATTTGGGGGGCGTCTCGCGTGACCTCACGTGATCCCTTGATAGTGCTTAGCACTCAGAAAAAGAAAAGGAGAATAAAACAAAGGCAATTTTCATACTTCAGAGTGCCTCACGCGATCTCATGTGACCCAATAGTGCTTAGCACGCAGAAAAGGAAAAAGGGAATAAACCCAAGATAGCTCTCATTTTGGGGGCACCTCACGTGTTCCGACGTGACCCCTAAACAATGGTGTATAACATAGGGAGAAAATTCCAAAGACAGCGCTCGCATTTTGAAGGCACCTCACGTGTCTGCACGTGACTGTTTGATGAACCAAGTGCTTAGCACTTATAAATGAAAGAGGAATAAAATCCAGAGAACAGTTCTCACCTCGGGTGCCTCACGTGCTCACACGTGAGCCAAGTGCTCAGAACTTTTATATATATATGAGGAATAAACTCAAGGAACAATGCCCACTTTGGGACTCCTCACATGTTCACATGTGAGCTCCTCCAATGTTCAGTGTTTAACACTGATTCAGTGCTTAGCACTATAGCGTGACTAAGGGAAATCAACCTTAGCTCAAATTAGCCAAGTCTTCCAAAACCAAGACCCTTTTTGTCACCAATCAACCGTGCCCTCATGTTCAGGTCTCCCCAAACTAATCCCAGTCCTAAAGATGACTAGTGTTCTCTTAACAGATGACATCTAAACTGATGTTCATCCCATTCCCCAAATCGGGATATTGGTTCAAGGGTATATCTCTTCATACCTCTGATACATGTCATTGTAATCCTTCAACGTCTTTAGAGAGATGGAGGGTCTCAATAACCAATAACTTTTGGTGCATCCCCAAACAGTTGAATCAAAACCACACAGACTATGACGTCTTTAAACTGGACTATGATGTCCTTAAACTTTACGGACTGTGGGGTCCTTAAACTCATGGACTATGATGTCCTTAAACTTTACAGACTATAATGTCTCTAAACTACCATGGACTGTGGGGTCCTTAAACTCATAGACTATGATGTCTTTAAACTTTACAGACTATGATGTCTCTAAACTCCATGGACTATGACGTCCTTAAACCCACTGGACCGTAACGTCCTTAAACTAAAACGATAGAGCTCAAATGCTCTTTCGCTGGATCTAAATGATCCTAGAAACTCTGTTAAGTAGATCTTAGTTTAAAATTAGGCTAACGTATCCTTAACAACCATTTAAATTGATCATAATCTCAAATGAGAATAACGATCCTTAAATCAATCCAACTACAGATCCCTCAACTAACATTTGTTCAAGGGTACATCTCTTCACATATGATATGTGTCGTTGTAATTCTTCAACGTTTTCAGAGAGGTGGTGGGTCACGACAACCAAAAACTTTATAGACTATGACGTCTTTAAACTGTCACAGACTATGATGTCCTTAAACTTATGGACCGCAACTAAGACAATAGAGCCCAAATGCTCTTTTGTTGGATCTAAATGATCCTGTTAAGTAGATCTTAGTCTAAAATTAGACTAACGTAACCTTAACAAACGTTTAAGTTGATCTTAGTCTCAAATGAGATTAACGATCCTTTAACCCAACCCAAACCCAAATCTAAGGAAATACGGATTTGGACTAATCCACGCCCTACGGGCGATAACATAAATTAGTCTCCGTATACAATCCACGGGAAACCAAAAATAAAACAAACACACACGACACGAAGTGACCATCTGGAAAAGGAGAAAATTGTTACCGCGATGCGGTAGCGTAATTAACCGCAGGGGCTTGCGCCTGCACGGAAGAGCGTCCCCACAATCAAAAACCCCTCACAATGAGGGGGAATCTGATGAAGTCTGCTACATTGGTCGCATCCGTCTAAAACTTCGATACATGGTGTCATAAATCAACTTGGAATTTTCGGAGAGGTGGACGGATAAAACCCAAATAGAATATGCCCTTAAATTCAGGCAAGACGTTAGTCTTCCTGGTCTTTCGGTGGAGAACAGATTCTGGCATGCCCGGTGGTACCCTTTCCTCTTTCCATTCCACACTTCATGTGTCATGTTTCGCGAACAAGTCGCGGTTTGACATGGTTGCCTTTGGATGTGAAATATTAAGATTTGGTATCTTGCTCCGTGCAGAAAACAGAAGATCAATGGCTTCAAACTGCACTAATTGCAACAACTCCCTTTCCGCCTCATTTGGAGGAGTAACCTACGGGCCCCAAACGGCCTCCCATTTTACAATGCCGATGGAACAAGTGACCCAAGCCACCACTGGGCTATTCTTCGGGACTATGATCCCACCAACAAGCTTCAATGTTCAGATGCCGTCACAACAAGTTGTGAAGAAGTCGGTCTTTGATCGGCTTGCAACCACCACGGCCCCTCTCAACGGGTTGCCCAAGTCCAGTGCCTTAGTTTTCAATAGACTGAGCCAAAGCTTAAGTGGGCCTATGAAGAAGCCCGCGATACTTGAAGCGGCCATCCCGAAGCGGATAGCCATTCCTGCTCCTGAAATCGTCAAGGCGGCTTCTCCTGCTAAAGGGCTGGTCTTCACAAGATTGGCCGTTTCAGTTCCTACTACACTCGAAGTCACGAAGGCTACTTCCCCTGTTAGAAAGTCAGCCTTCGCAAGACTGACTATCCCCTCTCAACAAACGTCAGTCTTCGACAGGCTAGCACCAATAATAGCCTCTCCTCAAAGCAGGGGGCATGAAGAAGCTCATCCAACAGCGGAGGTGATCCCGGCCGCACGACATGCTCGACGTCGCCACTGGCGCTGAGTGAGGAAAGCTGGGGGCAGTTCACCCTCTGGACTGACTCCGCCAGCTCTAACTGTGGAAGTTGATGCTGCTGTTTCAACTGGGAACAGCTTTGAACCACTCCGGAGGGTCCGCAGGAACTCTCCGACGGCTGTGCGGAAAAAGGTCTCCTCTACCAATGGAGAACATTACAAAGGTGAAGCCAGAGTAGCCCCCTCAGCGGCTATCCTCCAAAATTTATAAAGTTTGGCGATAGGTCCAAAACTCTGTGGTTAACCAAGACTATTCCCGCCAACCAAAGAAAATGAAGGTTCGGCAGGAGAAGGACCACCCTGTCATACCACAGAAAGCGACATCTACTTGGGTGCCCACTGCAACGGCCCCCTCAACTTTGAACGTCCACAAAAGAAGGAGGCAGGAGAAGATCCCTGCGTCTTTGACAAATCGCAAGGACTCTGAATCTAAACACCCCAAGTCTGGGGGCATGGTGGTGCACACTGTTTATATGGCATCTGGGAAAGAGGATAACCGTATCTCTACGAGCCATCGACCACTCGCTCGATCCGTAACAAAGGCCCAGGAGCAACAACAAAAGCTTCAGGAAATGTTAACACAGATGGCCACACTCACTGGACCAAAAGAAATCCCAGAGACATCGTCGGAGCAGCATCGGGAGCAGGAAACGGATGCCGAATTCCTTCGGAGAATGCTTGAGAAGAAGTACAAAGAGGCTGCGGAACAAGCAGCCAACATAAAACGAATGCCGTTCTTATTCCAAGACATGGTCGGGATGATATTACAGCCGGATCCTCCCGCTGAAGATCCTCTGATTATCCTCAAAGACGACCGAGCGGAGACGTCAAACCCTCTTCCGGCTCTGTCAGCAGCCAAGGAGGAGACCATCTCCAAAGCCATGCTCGATGATTATATAGCTCAGCAAATACGAGCTCATCAAGCGAATGAAGAAACCGGCCAAGTCGTCAGAACTGGGCGATATATCCAGGATGGTACGATCAGATAATGTACTCTCCAGGATACACAATTCCTAAATTCCATGTGTGCAAGAGGATAGGCAATCCCTATCAACATGTCGCTCAGTTCAGGGCTCTCTGCGGCAACACTGGAGGGGATGATAAGTTACTGCTTCGCCAGTTCGTCGGTAGCTTGGCGCAAATGGCCTTTGAGTGGTATTCGGAACTTCCCAACGACTCCGTCAAAACTTTTACGGAGATGGAATTGCTGTTCACCCAAAGTTTCGAAAGCGCTACCGAGCGCACCCCGATCACCGCGTTAATTAACGCCTGAGTGAAGCCAGGCGAAACATGGGTGCAGTATGCGATACGATGGCGGAATTTATGGTCAATGTGTGAGCAGCGCATTGAATAAGCGTCTGCGGTAGGTATGTTCGTGGGTACTCTTGATCCGCAGGCAACCATTTCGCAATTTATGATGTTCTTCAAGCCAACTATTTTCCAGGCCTTGATTGACAAACTGGCCCAAATGGATCAGATGGGTCATAGACCATCTTCTTTAAAGTTAGAGCCTCGAAATGAAAAGGGAAAAGGAAAAGCGACCTTTGTTGCCAATGCTCAACAGTAGCCCAGCGGTCCAAAGCCAACTGATCGCCAAGATGAAAGACGGAGATTCTTCAATGAGAAACTGAAGCGCCCTTATTTGTTTCCCCAGGATAAATCGAGGAGACTGTTCGAGCTGGCGGTGCGCAACAGGTTCATCAACTTGCCGGATCAAAAACGCCCATTGTAACCCGGTGAGGCTAATAATCTCAATTATTTCCCCTGTCACCAAGCGATAGGCCATCCAATCGAAGATTGCTTCGTCTTCAAAGGGTGGATTGAGAACCAATACCAACAGGGCAAATTCGCACTATCCGAGAATTGGAAAGTAAACCCGCCCGAGCCGCAGACTCTCAAAAAGGCAGACACACTGGGGGCATCATGCTCTTTTATAGAAGAAGCTCCATGGGAGTTCGTTCTTTCAGCCAAAACGAAAAGAATGCTGAAGGATCTCCAGACATGCCCGGCGATCAAATGGAAAAGTCCGCTAGAACCCGAAGTCATCAAGGGAATGCTGAAGCTACGCCTAACTCGAAGAATCGGTGGTGATAGTCAAGGCGCCCATACCCAGCCGTCAAAGTCTTCGAAGAAGAAGAAAAAGACCAAAAAACCCGTGAAGCCTGGGGGACAAGCACACGGACCCGCAAAAGCAGATTGACGCGTTGGAAGAATATAACAAAGAAAGCATGAACCCCGGTCATGCTTTAGGAATTTCTCAGCCATGTCCTTAAGGACGGAGATGGCGACAACGGAGAAGACTCGTCAGATGAACTTGAGAATTATGTGGTGAGCTGTCACACGATCTCTCTCTCGTCAATAGATGGTGAAGAAGCTCCTGATGTAGAGAAATTGGGGGCAGATCCTAAACCAGAACTCCTAGGACCGTCAGATGAAATGATTGATGCATTCCTGAACGAAGCTCTTTTGAAAAGCAAAGCTGATCGAGAGCGCGAAATGGCCATATTTGAAAAGGCCAAACGCCGGCGACTGGACAAAAGGGTTAAAGCACTCCCACCAGATCAAAGCACATCCGCCGCAAATAAAAGCAGGTTCAAGACAAGGAAAAGGTTTGCCAAAACCATATCGATGGGAATGAAGCTCCCCACTTTCAGAGGAAATTCTCCCGCCGGTATATATCTTGATGAAGCGGACGTACATCTTAACTTCTGCTTATATCATCAGAAGATTGCACACCCTATTGAAAAATGCAACACCTTTAAAAATTGGTGGCAAGGACACGTTGCTCACCGGCAACACTTCAAGAAGATGAAGCATGAAGCTCGTCGACAGCGGAAAAATGTGACAGACGAACGAGGAAAAGCTGCCGACAACTGTCACATGGCTGATAGCAGGGGATCGCAAGTTCTCACCTTCGGGGGAGATTCTGAAGAAGAAATGATTCTCAGCCCTCTCTTCAAAGAATCCACCTCAGGAAAAGAGAAAGAAATGAAAAGCTGCGAGAACATTCAGTTGCGCAATCATACACTACCCAAAAAGAATCTCGGACTCGTAAATAAGGGATCGAACAAAAAGGATAAGGGGAAGGGAAAAGTGACCTTCGTCGCCAACGCTCAACAACAACCGAGTGGCCCGAGACTAGTTGCTCGGCAAAGAAACAAGCGGCAATCCCTCGATGAGAAGTTGAGACGTCCCTACTCATTTCCCCGGGATAAAACAAGGAGGCTGTTCGAACTAGCGGTGCACAACGGGCTCATCACTCTACCAGAGCCGAAACACCCATTACAACTGAATGATGTCAACGATCCCAATTACTGCCCCTACCACCGAGTATTGGGCCATCCAATCGAAGATTGCTACGTCTTAAAAAATCAGGTTGAAGATCAGTATGAACAAGGCAAGTTCACGCTGTCCGAAAACTGGAAGATGAACCCGCCACAACCACATGTTCCGGAAAAGATGGACATGTCGGGGGCAACGTGCTTATTCATCGAGAAAGCCCCATGGACCGAAAAGTCTGTAAACTAGAAATTCACCTCAAATATGGCAACAACGGACCGAAACGTCCTAAAACTAACGATGGACCACTATGTCCTAAAACTAACAACGGAATGAAACATCCCTAAACTAACGATGGACCGCAATGTCTTAAAACTTGCAACTGACCGAGACGTCTATAAACTACTACAAACCGCAGCATCCCAAGGCTGACACAAAAAAAACGGTATGTCCATAAGCGATATGGGCATGGATGAATAATCGAAAGGGCTCCGTGAGTAAAAACAGCAGGGCTACCAGCGAGTTTTGTGAAAACCCGAAAGGGCGCAATCTCGTTAAAAGACACTTGCAAGGTCCTTTCGACCTGGTAAGGAGAAAATACCTGCGTGAGATCCTTACGACTCATAAGGGAGCAACACACTTAGGGATCCCCACGATTCCTAAGGAGAACTTACACTTACGAGATCCTCACGACTCGTAAGGAGAACCCTTTTATGAGACCCTCGCGGTTCATAAGATTCAAAAGCCTTAAGCTATAGGAATCTGAACCTGTTCTTAAGCCATCACAATCTCTAATGCCGCCCTACAAGCGGTTCAATGCTGACCCTTGTATACAATCTACGGGCACGAATAAACATTTCCCTAATAAAGTCCCACCAGCGACTAGGGATATGCTCACATGGTGAATGACCCTTGTAAGTCCTCTCGACTTATAAAGAGAAAACACTCTTGTAAGATCCTTACGATTTATAAGAGACCATACACTTAGGAATCCTCACGATTCCTAAGGAGAAAATGCACCTACGAGATCTTCACGACTCGTAGGGAGAAACACCTTTATGAGACCCTTATGGCTCATGAAGTTAAAAGCCTTAGTCGACAGGATCCTAACCCTGTTTACAAAGCCACCTTTGTTCGACATCGACAAAGGCAAATGATGATTCTCTCCTGGCAATGTCCCAGTGGTAGCGATGCTGATGCCTAAAACGGTATCAAATTCCAAGCCTATTCATGGCAAATGATGATTCTCTCCTGGCAATGTCCCAGTGGTAGCGATGCTGATGCCTAAATCGATATCAAATCCCAATTCCTTTCAAGGCAAATGATGATTCGCTCCTGGCAATATTCCAGTCACAGCGATGCTGATGCTGAGATTGGCACCAGATTCTTAGTTCCACACTGGCGATTAAAATCGGCGAGCCAAAAAAAATTCATATGAATTAGCCGAAATGATGGGGCAACTTGCAAAAAAATCAGCAAGTAAAATATATGCATACAAAATAGCCGAAATCGTTTGGCAACTCGCAATAAAATGCAGCGAGTAAATAAAGCAAATAGCCGAAATGATTGGGCACCGCGAAAAATAGCCGAAATGATCGGGTAATCGCGAACTTCGCGATATAAAAGCTGAAATGATAGAGCATCGCGGAAAGAAATAAAAAATTGAAATGAAATGAAACTTTTTGCCCTACAGATGAGATCACATCGATCCCTGTATACAATCCAGGGGCACAAACAAAGAGAGGATCATATCATCCCACCAGGCTCCGTCAGAAGGAGAGCCAAGTCTCGATAGCAATATCTACATCTCGAGAGATCACCAACAGCGTTCCTCCTCATTCCAGCAGGATCCAGACATGACAATCAACCTTGGAGTCATGGCAAAGTACCTGTTCCAAATCTCAACTGTTCACAGATAGCCTAGAGATCACCAACAGCGTTCCTCCTCATTCCAGCAGGATCCAGGCGTGACAATCATCCTTGGAACCATGGCAATGTCCCTGTTCCAAATCTCGACGGTTCACACAGCCTAGAGATCACCAAAAGCGGTCCTCCTCATTCTAGCAGGATTCAGACGCGACAATCAACCTTGGAGCCATGGCAAAGACACTGTTCCAAACCTCGATGGTTCACAGACAACCGAGAGAACAAATCCTGGTACCGTAGAACACGGCTAAAGTCAATCTTGACCCCGTAGGAAACGGCCAGAGCAAATCCTGGTCCTGTAGAACACGGCCAAAGTCAATCCTGACCCCGTAGGTAACAGCCAGAGCAAATCCTGGTCACGTAGAACACGGCTAATGTCAATCCTGACCCCGTGGGAAATGCCCAGAGCACCTCCTGGTCCCGTAGAACATGGCTAAAGTCAATCCAGACCCCGTGGAAAACGCCCAGAGCACCTCCTGGTCCCGTAGAACACGGCTAAAGTCAATCTTGACCCATAGGAAACACCCGAAGCACCTCCTGGTCCCGTTGAACAGGGCTAAAGTCAATACTTACCCCGTGGGAAACACCCAGAGCACCTCCTGGTCCCGTTGAACAGGGCTAAAGTCAATACTTACCCCGTGGCAAACAACAAGAGCAAATCCTGGTCCCGTAGAACACGGCCAAAGTCAATCCTGACCCCGTGGGAAACGGCCAGAGCAAATCCTGGTCTCGTAGAACACGGCTAAAGTCAATCTTGACCCCGTGGAAAATGGACAGAGCGAATCCTGGTCCCGTAGAACACGGCTAAAGTCAATCTTGACTCCGTGGGAAACGGCCAGAGGAAATCCTAGCCCCGTAGAACACGGCCAAAGTCAATCCCGACTCCATGGGAAACAGTCAGAGTAAACCTTCAAAACTCCCTATCAAAGCAATGCTTTAACTCAGGAGCAGGTCAACTCATCAATCACTTACGAGTCCTCTCGACTTGTTAGGAGAAAATTCTCTTGTGAGATCCTTACGATTCTCAAGAGAAAACATACTTAGGAATCCTCATGATTCCTAAGGAGAAAATACACCTACGGTATCCTCTCGATCTGTAGTGAGAAAATTCTTTATGAGACCCTCATGGCTCATGAAGTTGAAAATTCTTAGGTGGCAAATCCTAACCCTGTCTCCCAAGCCATCATTGCCTCACAGAAAGGTCAAAGTAGATTTTCTACAGGCCACACTCTCGGACAAGAATGGAAACAATCACTTACAAGTCCTCTCGACTCGTAAGCAAGAAAAATTCTCTTATGAGATCCTTACGACTCTCAAAAGAGAACACACACTTAGGAGTCCTCACGACTCCTACGGAGAAAATACACCTACGAGATCCTCACGACTCGTAGGGAGAAAAGTCTTTATGAGACCCTCACGGCTCATAAAGTTGGAAAGTCTTAGGCGACAGATCCGAACCTGTTTCCTAAGCCATCGCTGCTCTACAAGGAGGTCAAGATGGACTATCCGTGGGCCACATTTGCTAAAGCCACATTCGGCAATGAAATAAAGAAGCTACTTACGGGTCCTCACGATTCGTAAGGAAAAATACTCGAGCGAGATCCTTACGACTCACGGAGGCGATGAACACTTAGAAATCCTCACGATTTCTTGGGAGAATATGCACCTATGAGATCCTCTCGACTTGTAGGGAGAAAAGACCTTCTTGAGACCCTTACGGCTCATGAAGATGAAAAAGTCTTAGGCTACAAGGACCCTAAACTTGTCTCCTAAGCACTCAATTCTATGGTCATGCATAAATCTTTACTACTTCACCCACGTACATGCTTACGTGGGCAAAGTAGTGGGGGGCATTTGTTCCCGCCAAAATTTACGGCCAAGAGCTACTTGACCTCTTGCGAAAAAGGGGAGAATCCTCAAAAAAGCAGGCATCACGTGCTCACACGTGACCAGGCCTCACGTGCAGACACGCGACCTTTTATGAGCAAAGTTTACCTGCGCCTGAAAGCCTAATTGGTGGGGTTACATGACCGGGCCTCACGTGCAGACACGTAACCGGGCCTCATGTGCAGACACGTGACCGGGACTCACGTGCAGACACATGACCTTTTATGAGCAAAGTCTACCTGCGCCTGAAAGCCTAATTGGTGGGGTCACGTGCCAACACGTGACCGGGCCTCACGTGCAGACACGAGACCTTTTATGAGCAAATTCTGCCTACGCCTGAAATCCTAATTGGTGGGGTCACGTGCCAACACGTGACTGGGCCTCACGTGCAGACACGCGACCTTTTATGAGCAGAGTCTATCCGCGCCTGAAAGCCTAATTGATGGGGTCACGTGCCAACACGTGATGGGTTCCTGAACCCTCTGAACAATAGAATTAAATTCTAATTAAAAGGAATCAAAAGCCTTAATTGGAAAAATATTTCCCTAGATCTTTCTTAACAAAATGGATTGCGCTCTGTAAAGCGGAGCACCGTTAGATTAAAAATCTAATGGTGATTAAAAATTGCTAATTTATAGAAAGATTCTATACAAGGAAATATTTTCCTAAAATCTGCCAGGAACAACAAATAAAATATATTTTGCATTAAAAATCCAATGGTGAATAAAATTCATCGAGTGATCTAAAAGATCATGTTGGTTACAAAACCAATCAAAATCATTCAATGAAAGATTGACTAAACAAACTGATTCTTTTCTTTCTCCTATAAATTGGAGCTAAGGGGGAAGAAAGGGGAGAGATACAACAACAGAGAGAGAATACAAAAGAAAAGAGAATTTAATTCTCCAGAGAGAAAAGAAGGTCTCTTCAGAAAAGAAAGAAATCTTAGGTAAGAGAGGGAAAGAGATCATCCTATAAGCCCCCAAAAAATAAAAAGAGAATTTAATTCTCAAACTAAGAGTTTAACTCTTATGAATAAGAACTTAGTTCTTCTTTTGGTTGAAGATCTGCAAAAACAGATCACCCCATAAGTTGAGAATTTAATTCTCATCGGGGAGATTCTGCCATACAGATCCAAAATTTAGAAGGAGAATTGAGTTTACAGAATTTAATTCTTTCGAACATAAAGGAATTTAATTCCTCTAAATAAAATTAGGGTTTAACCCTATAAGAGAATTTAATTCTTCAAGGGATTTATCTCTCCATGCACGTAAAAGGACCCAGTACCCAACATGATCATGTGGCAATACGTGACCCTCTCCTCCAACGATCAAAAGAGAATGAATAAGATTAAGTCACGTGCTCCCATGTGACCCTTGAACAAACTTCAAAAAAAAAAGCCGGAACAGACTTTGGGCGCCCTCACGTGTGACCCCTAACAAACACTTTAATATCCAGTGTATGGGTACCCACCACGTGCCCATACGTGATGGCCATGAAGACCAAAGTGTTCAACACTAATTTGCATATTCCGAGAATAAAATAAAGGAAGTTTGGGCCCAACACTGAAGCGCCTCACGTGACCCCACGTGAGCGCATCAGCTTTAGTGTTTAACACTACTTTAAGTGCCTCACGTGGGAGCACGTGAGCGCCGAATGTATTTCAGTGTTTAACATTATATTCGAGCCAATCTTAGCCCAAGCTAGCTAAATCTCCCAAAACCAAAACTTTGATTAGGGCTTTCAGAATTGATGGCATCCAAAGTAATGTTCATCCCACTGCTTTTCAATCTGGTATTTGGTTCAAGGGTACATCTCTTCACACCTCTGATACATGTCGTTGTAATTCTTTAACATCTTCATAGAGGTGGTGGTTCTCAATGGCCAATAACTACCTGGTGCATTTCCAAACCCATGTTTGCATCTGAACTTGGACCGCAATGTCCCTAAACTAAATAACAGAGCCCAAATGTCCATTTGTTTGATCTAAAGGATCCTGTTTAGTTGATCTTGTCTGAAATTAGACTAATGTATCCTTAACAAACATTTAAGTTGATCTTAATCCCAAACGAGACTAACGATCCTTAAATCTATCCAACTACAGATCTCCCAACCCATATTGGTTCGAGGGTACATCTCTGCACTCCTCTGATATGTGTCGTTGTAACCCTTCAACGTCTTCAGAGAGGTGACGAGTCCCGACGACCAGACATTTCATGGACTGTGCGGTCCTTAAACCCATGGACTATGATGTCCTTAACCTTGGACTATGGGGTCCTTAAACCCATAGACTATGATGTCCTTAACCTTGAACTGTGGGATCCTTAAGCCTATGGACCGAGATGTCCTTGAACTAACATTGGACCGTGATGCCCTTAAACTAACAATGGACGGCAATGTCCCTAAACTAAACAACAGAGCCCAAATGCTCTTTTGTCGGATCTAAATGATCCCGTTAAGTTGATCTTAGTCTGAAATTAGACTAATGTATCCTTAGCATACGTTTAAGTTGATCTTAGTCTCAAATGAGATTATCCTTAAACACAACCCCAAACCCAAATCTAAGAAAATACGGATTTGGACTAATCCACGCCTTACGGGTGACAACATAAATTAGTTTCCGTATACAATCCACGGGCAACCAAAAACAAAACAAACACACACGATACGAAGTGACTATCTGGAGAAGGAGAAAGTGGTTACCGCGATGCGGTAGCGTAATTAACTGCAGGGGCTTGCGCTTGCAGGGAAGAGCGTCCCCATAATAAAAAAAACCCTCAAATGAGGGGGAATCTGACGAAGTCTGCTACATCGGCCGTATCCGTCTAAATCTTCGATACACGGTGCTATAAATCAACTTGGCATCTTCAGAGAGGTGGACGGATAGCACCAGTTAGCATCTGCCCTCGAAATTTATGCAATACGAACCTATGCGGTCGCGTCTCTGTGTTTCAGCGGAGAACACCCTCGCTGCGACAACCGTGATCGAAGCAGATTCGAAAAATAAAAAATTTCAAGAGAGCACTAGAAACAAAATCCCTAGCGATCGTTCCAAATACTAAACTAGAAAGCAAGCATACAAGGTTTAGAGATTACAAGATTTGATGTGTGTCCACCCAATCGTGGAAGAGCCCTCCAAGCTCCTCGTAGGCTGTCGGGAACAAGTTTGAAAGGCGGCCGCCCTTATCGAAGATGATCCACCTTAGAGAACCGATCCAAACTCCAGCTTCACCTACTAAAGCAACCGATACTCCAAGCTCTCTAGGAATGGAGAGTGGGGATGTAGGAATTTTCTACCGTTCTCTCAAAAACAAAGCTTAAGAGAGCAATGAAGAAGGGGGAGGAGGAGGATGAAGGCATCACAAATTGAGTTAAGTGTTGTATGAATGAGAAATGAGAAAATGGCTTCATAATTTTTTAATCATCCATAAAATATCTCACCATTTTTGAAATGAACAAATGAAGTCATGCCTTTCTACATGTCCTTAACCATGCTCAATGCCACCTCGCCCTCCACCTGATTTCCATATGATTTTCTAAAAAGAAAATTATATAATGAGGTGTCTTTCTTCTAAAATATATTCCGTATAAATACGTAATACAACCCGGTATACATAACAAAATATATATACGCGTATCCATATAAAAATACGAATAGTCAAGAGAGAGAAAATGAATAGTGAACAATAATACTAGAATACATACATATATATAAATAAATAAATATATATATATATTAAAAATATTTATATAAATTATTAAATCAAAACCATTTAATAATACGGTTTAATCCTAAACCGCTAGTATTATCAATTGTCCGATTAAAGTCCGTGTAGCATATACACGTATTTAATCGGATCCCTGTATGTACCAACATACATCATATCGCTTGAACTGGGAAAAACCCTCTGTGTGGGACTATAAAGACTCGACAATACGCTGGCAGAAAGTTACTGGATAAATCCATAAGCACAAGCACGTCAGCGACACTAACTCTACGTAATAGCTACCCAGGTATATTCCGAAAGGGAGATAGATAATCAAGTCTGTTCACCGCCGGAAGAAGGACCGGGATGTCGGGACGTCCGTCCTGAATCCTGGGGTAGATGCTATTTGGATTTATCCGTCCACCTCTCCGAATATGCCAAGTTGATTTATGGCACTGTATATCGGAGGTTTGGACAGATGCGACCGTTGTAATAGACTTCGTCAGATTCCTCTTCGTTTATGAAGGGTTTTTGATTGTGGGGACGCTCTTCCCTGTAGACGCAATCCCCTGCAGTTAATTACGTTACCGCATCGCGATAACCACTTTCTCCTACTTCGGAAGTTCACTTCGTGTCGTGTGTGTGTTTTTGTTTTATTTTGGTTGCTCGTAGATTGTATACGGAGACTAATTTATGTCTTCGTCCATAGGGACTGGATTAGTCTAAATTCGTATATTTTTTAGATTTGGGTTTGGTTTGATTTAAGAATCGTTAATCTTGTTTGAGATTAAGATCAACTTACACATATGAGCATTTGTGCTCGACTATTTTAGTTTAAGGACATCGCGGTCCATTATCGCCGTGTTTGAGGCGAAATGTTAGTTTTAAGGACATTTTGGTCCTTTATCGCCATTTTAGAGGTGAATATTAATTTAGGGTCACTTCGGTCCATCATTCACCCTATGCGCACCTGTATTTGTTACGTGGCAGAGTGAACAATGGAGATATGGAATGTGCCTAATTTGGGGCACAATCTGATTTGAGGCATGCATGTCAATGCATGAAGAAGTTATTGGTCGTCGGGACCCGCCACCTCTCTGAAGGCGTTGGAGAATTACAACAACATGTATCAGAGATGTACCCTTGAACCAAATCCCGTATTTGAGGGAAAAGAGTTTGTTGTGGGCTTAAGAATTTTTGGTCATATTTGAGACCTTGGAAATCGAGAGCATATAGGCTCGATTGATTTCTTTGTTAAGGATACGTTAGTCCAATTTGAGACTAAAATCCACTTAACAACATTTTAGGATCTTCTTTATTTAAGACCAAACAACAGAGTATTTGGACTCAATTGCAAGACTTTAGCAACTTAGCCAATTGGGATTTAGTCTGCTTAATCTCCCCTTTATTTTCTAAAAAAGTGATAAGCATTTGTTTGGGCTATGTTTATTCGGCCTCTCGTTTTTATGCAAAAAGTGCTAAGCACTTATATGAGTTCTGACGCCCACATATAATCATGTGGAGCTCTCAGTCATGGGTATTGCCCAATAAGTGTTGAACACTTTACTCGTTTTGTTTTTAAATGGAGTGCTAGGCACTCTTTATGGCGTCCACGTGGGGAACACGTGAGGCGCTCGGCGCTGCCCAATGAGTGTTGAACACTCAGTCGTCTTGGACTGCCTGTGGAGTGCTAACCATTCTTTTCTTCTCTTTTGCGGTGCCCACGTGGGAAGCACGTGAGGCGCTGGGTGCTGCCCAATGAGTGTTAAACACTCAGCTTTTTGGCTCTCTTCTTTTTATGGAGTGCTGAGCACTTTATGGCGCCTTCGTGATTTTCACGTGCGGCGTCGGGCGCTGCACAATGAGTGCTAAGCACTCTTCTTTTTTGTGGTGCCCACATGAGGAGCACGAGAAGCGCTATGCGCTTTTAAAGGCGTCCACGTGGGAAGCACATGGGGCGCTGAATTCTTTTCTCCTATGTTGATAGCATTTTTGCCCATTAATGATCACCATGATCTTTGTTTTGAAGATCTAGGATCAAGCTTCATTTTTAAGAACTAAGTTCTATTGTAAGATTTAGGTTTCTCTTGTATGCTTTTGATTTTGAGGAACTCAATTTCTGGTTTTTTCTGAATTTTTTGATTCTCAAGAACAAGTTCTTTCCGATGAGAATTAAATTCTCAACTTGTGGGATACTTGCCTTACGGATCTCAGATCCAGAGAAAGAATTAAGTTCTTTTAAAAGTGTTAAACCCTTCAATAGGTAAATGAGATATTTTGATCTCTATTTTTTTTATTTATCTAGAGTTTTTGAGGAGGGAGATCTTTTTCCTTGAGAATTTAATTCTCTGCTCCTTTTGAAGCCTTTTGTCTCTCTTTTTTAGAAGCTTATGGGTAGGTTCCTCTATATTAGACTTGAAGTCTTGAGTCCTTTATATAGTAGAGGCAATTTATTAATTAGTTTTGAGGAAATCTCTCATTGAGAGATTCCAATTGATTTGGGGAATTTTACCCACCATTAGATCTTTGATCCAAGGATTTCTGTTTTACAGAACATGATTTTTGTTTTTAATGAGATTGGGTAAATATTTTCCCTGTACAGAATTTATTTGTAAAAATGGTGATTTTTAATCACCATTGAATTTTTTAATCCAATGGTTCTCTGTTTTCCACAGAGTAGTCTCTCTTATTTAGAAAAATTGAGGGAATATATTCCAAAATAAAATTTTATTCTATAATTGGATATTTGATCCAACCGAAAGTATCTTTCTTATTTTGGAAAGATTTGGGAAATGTTTTCCTTCAAAGAGACTTTTTTGTCTTGGATTTCTTTCAACCCATTAACAGAGCTTTTCTATTTTCTTGAGATAATTTTGATAGACCATTAATCTCAAAAGATCCCAGGGTTTTATCCTATTACTCTGATCTTGAAGAGTTCTTTGGAGTTTAGTTCCGGTGTATTTCTCATGGAGGTTTTTCTTGGGGAATTGATTCTATTATTTAACTCTGGGTTGTTCTTCAGAGCTGTTGGATATAGTGCCCTCAAAGTTAATTATTGGATCGCAGGCACGTGATTGCAATGATTGAGGGAGGACCTATGCCGGTAGGACAGTCTTACTCAAGATGATAGTATGTTATCTGGTTTATCTTTATCATCGTGTACATGTTTTAGGTGATATTACAGATTACTATTACACGTTGATAGAGCCCTTAGGATTCTTACTTGACGGCCAGCAGTATGATGGCGATCATATACGTGGGAGCTGGGGTCTATAAGCACATCCGTAAAAGGTCCTTAGTCAAGGGAGTTTCGAGACAGGGCATCGATACTCCAGAGTAGACTAGTGTATACAGATCGAGACCCCGACGAGGGGCGGTGGCTGGTCTCATAAGCCATTAGTGTCAGTTGGTTCACCTAAAACGTATACAGGTGCTCATTGGGTTATGAGTACACCGGACGGGACTTGCCGGGAACATGCTAGTTGGTTTTATACCTAGCGTCAGATAGCAGTTCCCTGGTGACATGTGTACAGGTTAGTTCATCGACCTGAGAATGTCATTTGTCTCGTGTGAGTTCCCACTGTGCTTTGATTACTACCCTACCACGGCTCAAAGGAGTCGTGCAAACAGGTTTTAGTTGGGTACAGTCCCGAGCCACATGGAGGAAGTGAGCGGATCGGCAAGGGTTTCGTCTCTCCCAGTATTGGGGATGAGATCGTGCTGTGTCTAGGAGAGCCATTATACGAAGTCCTTGGCCAAGGCACGGGATTTACTGGTAGGTATTCCAGTAGTACCTCAGGATGTTCTGGGCTACACTCCGACACGACTTGTACCGCTTTTGGGGGTCTGACTTTTACCAACCCCCTAGGCCCAACACGCGATACTCATAGACGAACGGACCGGACTGTACGGATATTGTCACTGACGGGGTTAGTAGGGTGTCAGGATGAGTTCGCTCATCGACCTCCCTTTTGGTCAATACCTGGTAGCCCGTTACGTACGGCTAGTACCACTGACGTGCTAGTGGTTAAATCCACAGTCAAAGTATTGACGAGTCTTTAGAGTCCCCCACAGACAGTTTCTCATGTTTCGGGCGAAACATTGTAGAGGCCGTATGGTATTATGGCAGGGTTCGATCATATACGTGCAGTTATGCACTGATCATGATCGGACGGATCATACTAGTGGGCTTTGGTTTAAGCCGGATCCTAGTATTAGATTTGTCGGATTACTTTAGTCTTATTGCATTCGCATTCAGTCGGAATGCGGATGCAGGTATGTATATACAGGTGAGGGGTATCCTTGTGATCCGTCACCGGTTTACTTTAGTAGATGCCATTCTCTTTTTATTGTTGCAAACATTTGGATTAACGTTTACAAATGGAAATAATGAGCTCAAAGTCATGATTAGGAGTATTAATTGTGACACATGCACAAGTGATGACTCATGGTCTCTTTATTTGTGCATATGTTGTAAGTCCATGTTGCCCACCCCGGTGCTTGCGGGGAGGCGGAAAACGGAATAAAAATCAGATTTTTACTACTCTAGGCAACATGGACTAGACAAAGAAGGATCTTTGCTAAACAAAAACAAACTAAAGCTAACTAGAAACTAGCTAAAGGGTAGAATGGTTATACCTAGGGCTTTATGTCCTTCTCTCCTTGCTCCTTGGAGTAGTAGAAAGGGATCACCTTTGTCGTCTTCTCACGTCGAAGAAGGATCCACCCGAAAGCCTCAACCTTTGGCTTCAACTTCAAGCTAGAAGTAACTAGGGTGCTAGAAGTGCTAATCCTAGAACCCTAGATGAGAGTAGAGATTATCAAGAAGAGGTTTTTCTCAAGCTCAAGTGTTTCTCAACACATGAGAGGGGAGAGCTTGAGGAAGAGGAAGAGCAAGAGAGAGAAAGTATATGATAGAATGAGAGAATTATGAAGCATTCTCACATATATGTGTGAATTATTATAAATTGAAAATTAGTGAGATAATTGTCATGGCTTAATCAAGACATGACCATTATCATTTCATTTTTAATGCAAATTGCAAGGATCAAAGAACATCTTCCAAATGAAATGATGATGGTCAAAGTGTCAACCTAGGTCAACAAGTCATGAATGTCAAATGGTCAACAACCATAACCATGCACAATTATATTAAACTAATATCAATTAACCATAATACACACATAAGCATTAGGGTTAATAAAATGACAATGGTCATTAACCCTAATCAAAGTCCTCTCCCTCTGTCTCAAGCAACTGTGCATACACACCCGTATTCGTGATCCGAGGAACACGAATACAAAGAGATAACACCAATCCCAAATCATATACTAGGATCTGGCTTAAACCAAAGCCCGCTAGTATAAGCTGTCCGGACAACAAACATGCACAAGTGCGCGGATGTGAACGAACCCTGTCGCAAAACCATGCGACCTCTACTCATTTTGCCTAAAGGAGAATAGCTCTCTGTGTGGGACTCTAAAGACTCGACACTACGCTGGCAATGGGTTTAACCACAGACCGCAAGCGGCACTAGCTGTACGTAACGGTCCCCAGGTAGATGCCGATAAGAAGACTGACGAGGTGACCCCATCTGAACTCCTACTGAGCCTGTATGTGACAGTCTCTATACAGTCCGGTCTGTTCGTCTGATACATCGCATGGCGGGCCTAGGGTGGCGGTGAACGTCAGTCCCCTAATAGCGGTACAAGTCGTATCGGAGTGTAGCCCAGAACACCCTGAGATAACACTGGAAACCTACCAGTATATCTTGCTTGCCCTGGCCAGGGACTACTTGTGTAATGGCTCTCCTGGACACAGCGCGATGTCAACCCCCAATACCGGGAGAGACGAATCCTGTCTAACCGTCACTGCCTCCAAGTGCTTCGGGACTGCACCAAAAAACTACTTGTTTGCACGACTCCTTTGAGCCGTGGTAGGGTAGTAATCAAAGTGCAGTGGGAACACACTTGAGGCGAAGTGACAGTGTCAAGTCAGCGGACTAAGCTGTACTCATGTCACCTGGGAACTGATAACTGACGATAGGTATAATACCAACCAACAGTTCCCGACGAGTCCTGTCAAGTGTACTCGTAACCTAACGAGCACCCGCATACTATCTCAAGTACGACGTACTGACGGCTGTGGGACAGACCGTCTCCCACGCTGGGATGAGAAGCGCATACGCTAGTCTACTCCGGAGTATCGATGCCCTGTCTCGATAGTCCAACGACTAGGGACCTGTATAAGGATGTGCTTATGGATTACCCAGCCCCCACGAGTGTGAGCGCTATCACAACGCTGGTAATCAAGCAAAGATCCTAAGGGCTCTACTAATATGTATATCAGCGATATGCTAAAAGAAACACATGCACATATTAAAGAAGAGACAAACCAAGTAGCATACTACCATTTCGAGCAAGATTGTATATACAACTGTGAATATCCCAAGCTTCCATCAAGTAATAAACAAACTAGTATGATACAGTAATGGCCTCTAGGGCATATACACTAACAATCTCCCACTTACACTAAGACTACGTACTGGCGTATCGAAGACCTATCATCTCGATCAGCCGCTCGAACTGAGTATGGGGCAAGGCCTTGGTGAATGGATCTGCAGTGTTATCCTCTGAAGCAACCCTCCGAACCTCGATCTCCCTGATCAGGTGATACAGCCTCAAGATGTGTCTGGATTTCTGATGGGACCTGGGTTCCTTCGCTAAAGCTATAGCCCCGTTGTTGTCGCAATACAGAGGTATTGGGTCAACATTGGACGGAACCACCTAAAGTTCTTTCAAGAACTTCCTCATCCAGACAGCTTCTTTTGCGGCATCAGATGCAGCGATGTATTCCGCTTCCATAGTCGAGTCAGCAACGGTTTCCTGTTTGGAGCTCTTCCAACACACCGCCCCTCCATTGAGGGTAAAGACGAAACCCGACATGTACTTGGAATCATCCTTGTCACTCTGGAAGCTGGAGTCAGCAAAGGCCTCAATCTGGAGGTCTTTTCCGCCATACACCAAGAACATCTCCTTAGTCCTTTTCAGGTACTTGAGAATGTTCTTTACCGCTATCCAATGTTTCTCCCCAGGTTTTGACTGATACCTGCTTACCACACTCAGTGCATAAGCCACATCTGGTCTGGTACACAACATCGCATACATTATAGAGCCTACCGCAGAAGCGTATGGTATAATAGACATGCGATCCCTCTCCAAATCAGTCTTGGGAGACATCTCTTTGGAGAGGGTGATCCCGTGACAAGCCGGTAGATTACCACGCTTGGAATCTTCCATACGGAATCTCTTCAGTATGGTGTCGATGTACCTGGACTGCGAAAGTCCTAATATCCTCTTGGATCTGTCACGGTAGATCCGGATACCCAGAATGTATGAGGCATCACCCAGGTCTTTCATGGAGAACCTGTGTGACAAGAACCCCTTGACAGATTGTAGCATAGGAATGTCATTTCCTATTAAGAGAATGTCATCCACGTATAAAACGAGGAATACTAAAGTTCTCGCTACAAATCTACAATAGATGCATGGTTCATCTGGATTTTTGATAAAGCCAAATTCCTTGACCGTCTCATCAAAACAGATGTTCCAACTCCGCGATGCCTGCTTTAGTCCATAAATGGACTTAAGCAACTTGCACACCTTTCCGCTGCTCCCACTCTGAATGAAACCCTCTGGCTGGTCCATATAGACACACTCCTCTAAATGTCCATTTAGAAAAGTTGTCTTTACGTCCATCTGCCAAATCTCATAATCGTGGAAGGCAGCAATGGAAAGAAGGATCCGAATGGATTTCAGCATAGCTACTGGAGAAAAGGTTTCGTCATAGTCCAAACCAGGTCGCTGACGAAAACCCTTTGCAACCAGTCTAGCTTTATAGGTCTCAACCTGTCCATCTACACCAATCTTCCTTTTGAAGATCCACTTGCATCCTACGGGTTTTACCCCATCTGGAGCAATGTCCAACGTCCATACTTTGTTGGTGTACATGGACTCCATTTCGGTCCGCATTGCATCCAGCCATTTTACCGAGTCGACGCTCTGAATGGCTTGCTGGAAGCTAGTAGGCTCATCACAATCTATGATGCAATCTTCTCTATCCCCGTCAATGAGAAAACCATAGTATCTCTCGGGCGGATGAGACTTCCTACTACTCCTGCGGAGTGGCGTGGGAATGTCCTGATCTTTCGAACTCTCTGGTTTTACTAAGCTTTCAGTAATAGCTTATGGTTCTAGAATTTCTTCCAGTTCTATTGCGCTCCCACTTATTTCTTTTTCTAAGAACTGATGTTCCAGAAAATGGGCATTACGAGAAACAAGGACTTTTTGTTCCTCTGCGTAATAGAAAAGATACCCCCTGGAGTTCTTTGGGTATCCCACAAACTTCCACAGTACTGAGCGTGCCTCTAGTTTGTCCGCATGCTGCTTTTTGACATAAGCTGGACATCCCCAAATCTTCAGGTATTGAAGATAGGGTTTCTTCCCACTCCATAACTCATATGGTGTGGTAGGCACAGTCTTAGTGGGAACTCGGTTCAAAAGTTATGCAGCTGATTCTAGCGCATATCCCCAGAACGATCGCGGCAACTCAGCGTTACTCATCATGGACCGTACCATATCCAATAGGGTTCGGTTCCGTCTCTCCGATACACCGTTATGTTGCGGAGTGTATGGAGGAGTAAGCTGAGAAAGAATTCCATTCTCTTTTAAGTAACCCAGGAACTCGGCACTCAAGTATTCACCACCTCGATCAGATCTTAGTGTCTTGATACTTTTGCCTGTTTGTTTTTCTACTTCATTCTTATATTCCTGGAACTTTTCAAAAGCTTCGGATTTATGCTTCATCAAGAAGACATGTCCAAACCTTGAGAAATCATCCGTAAAAGTAATGAAGTAAGAATAACCGCTTCGTGCATGTGTAGACATTGGACCGCACACGTCGCTGTGTACGAGTCCCAAGAGCTCGCTCGCTCTTACTCCGTGTCCAGTGAACGGAGTCTTTGTCATTTTTCCTTTGAGACAGGATTGACAAGTTGCATACGATTGATATTCGAACGGATCCAAATATCCTTCTGCATGTAACTTAGTCAACCTTCTCTCATTGATGTGACCCAGTCTACAATGCCATAAGAAAGTTTTATTGATTTCTGGAGACTTTCTTTTGTGTGTATTCTGGACATTGAAAATCTGTGGTTGGTTTAAAACGTATATACCGTTGTTCAATGTACCTGACCCAATCAAAACTTGATTAAGGTGAATGTTCACTACATTACTTACAAATGCAAATTCATAACCTTCTTTAGATAATAAAGATACAAAAATGATATTACAGGTTGCATTTGGTATATAATAACAACTACGCAAAACCAAAAAGTGTCCATTCGACAATCCCAGGTGATTGTCCCCCACGGCCTCAGCATCCATGCTAGCACCGTTTTCAACTCTGAGGGTCATGTCACCTGCCTTCAAAACTCTACGCTTTCTCAACGTCTGCAAAGAATTACAGATATGAGATCCTGATCCGGTATCCAATACCCAGGATGTAGAGTTTATTGATAGACAGTTTTCAATAACATACACACCTGAAGCTGAAGCTGCAACTCGCTTCAAATCCTGTGTTCTGGCCTTCCAAGCCTTGCAATCCTGTTTCCAGTGACCACTTTTGTGACAGTAGAAGCATTCTTCCTTCCCCACCAGCTTTCCCGCTACCTTTGTTGCTTTTCCTTTTCCCTTCGTATCCACTTTACTGACACCGCCTCTTGGTTTGGCGGGGGCTTTCTTCTTCTTACCCTTGGCTTTCGCCCTGGATCTAGAAGAGGAAGATCCTCCTACAAACAAAGTGGATGTCTCCCTACCTTTCTGTAGGGTGCCCTCAGCACTCCTCAACATGTTCGGAAGTTCGGAAAGTTCAACCTCCTTTCCTTGCATGTTGAAGTAAAGGATAAACTGGGCGTAAGTGGAAGGAAGGAACCGGAGAATCAAATCAATATAGAGTTCATTCTCCAACGTGGTCCCAAGATCTGCGAGCTCCTCTATGTAGCCAATCATCTTAAGCACGTGTTCCGCTACCGATGATCCGACGGCCAATCTTGCCGAAAATAGCTTCTTCGACACTTCGTATCTTGTGATACGAGACTGCTCTCTATACAGTTCTTTTGTATGGCGAAATATGGACTCCAGGTCCATATTCTCATGCCTCCTCTGATGTTCGTTGTCCATCGAGGCAAGCACGAGGCATTTGGCCTTCGCGCAATCGATCTCCCATGTCTTACTGATTTCTTTATCCGCGACGCTGGAGGTGGGACCTGGGACAGGGGGAGCTTTGGTGGTAAGGACATACCCCAACTTGTCGTAAGTGATTGCCATCTTGACATTCCTGAGCCAATCTTTGTAGTTTGGCCCTGTCAGTATGTTTTTATCTAGTAATAACTTAAGTCCGGTCATGTTGAATGGTCGCTGCAATTAGGAGAGAGAAAAGAAACACTTTAGCATGATGCTCTTGCAAGTTTAGAGTGGTTTTTAGTTTGTCTAAACTGGATGGCTCCCACTGTCTCTCGAATCCCTTCTCAAACCGTAAAGAAAGGATTAGTCGGGATCAATCTCACCGTACAATACTTGCTTAACCGTTCAGCCCGGCCTGTGTCGGTACTTCGAGGGAGGTTTTCCAACGCTTTCGCGAAGTTCCTTAATTTAAGAACCTCTTTTCCCTAGGGGCGTAGCCCCGCTAACACCTTTCTAGACACCTACTAGGTTTATAGCATTGATCGTTAAGTGAGAGTTTTCCCGAGGAGTAACATATACTCACAGTAGGATCGGGATCAAAATATCATCGCGTGATAAAACAGAAGGAATCCTACCAGAATCATCACACTCCAAATGGTATGCAGCGTTAGCAAGTTTCAGTACTTATGAAACTCCCGATATGGATTTTTGCCCCATGCTCTTATGACCTTGGCGTGAGGTCAAAATGTCATAAGTCACATGTTAAGTTCTTCCCATCATTATCCCGGTTAATTTGAACCCACCCGTACCTACCCTTGACGTAGGCCAAAATGACAGTACGACTGTCTCAAACTAACGCATTCTATCTATGCAAAAGATAAATATCCGGCAGTTACCAATCACTATGCCTTGGCATGAGGTCAAAATACATAGCTTGAATACTACCGAATATTTAACTGAAATGATGGAGGGCTACGAATGGTTTTGGCGAAACCGTGAACGTAGTGAACTTGATATAATCGATGGAACGAGATAGCTTTTAAAAGGAGTGGTTCAAGCTCCGCATTTAAAAGTTTAGTTTTGAAAAGAACCGAGTGGTTTTCAAAGTGTTCCAATCGACTTTTACTTGGTTTATTTTCTTGCATTAGTTCTTTTAATGCGTCCCATCATTTAATCCTACCATTGCAGAAAACAACCAAAATATGACGTACGCTTATGCCATTCGCATTCGCCACGGGGCCCCGTCATCACCCGTTAGGTTACTTAACTAACGACAGAGCGGAGGCTGGGCTAGCGCGGCTGTAGAACATAAGCAACGCCTAAATAGTTATCATATATAAATATATAGCAATGATAGACATTACAGATCACAGATGAATACATTGGATATACTAGGAATCCGCAATACGTTCGAGCCTGCAACGAAAAGCGGATTACACGGTCGCGGTGAATAGCCAATACCCCACCCAAGACCCCTACGGGTGCGGCAAACTACCCGCCAAGTACCCGAAGTGAAGCAACCTCCCTCAACACCGTGAGTAGGCCACTCGGCACTTCGAGATACCCGGTAGTTTGTGCACCCCCTCCATGGGTCTATCCTAAGAGCAAAAACAGTAAAAAGAATTATACAATGACGGCTACAACCCCGACCCGGTTGTGCGGCCATACAAATAATAATACATCAATTTACATGTTACAATGGATGAAAGAAAAAGAAACACTCATCTCACATCCACCCCGGCTATTCACCCGCGACAATCCAACGCATTCATATACACATACCATCATCAAACACAGATCACAGATATGTATAACCCCCACTAATCGACTTATAGCGATTAGCAGACGTTCAATACATATAAACATCACAGATATAACCCATTAGTCAAAGTGTAGTGAAGTTCGATCAAAAATACGGATTTATAGGCCCCCAAAAACAAATTTCTTTTCTGGAAAATCTGGGCTGAAATAAACCAACTTAAAAATCCCAAAACCACAACCTAAAAACACTACACCAAACTCGGTCATGAACCGAGTCAAAACGGCGGCGGTTCCGCGGCAAAAGTATACCCATTGCCGCGGAACCGCGGCGCTTTGAAGGGATCACTCGACCGTTTTTGGTGGGCTTCTTCACAAAACCCTGAGATGATTTTTGATGTAAGATTTATTTTATTTTGAACAGAAAAAAAATCAACAGAAACTTAGGGTTTTGTGTTTTCATAGTTTTGCGATTTTTCCGATCGAACTTCTATACACTTCACTACCTAGCTAGTTTATGTTTAGTTAGGCTCTGATACCATTGTAAGTCCACGTTGCCCATCCCGGTGCTTGCGGGGAGGCGGAAAACGGAATAAAAATCGGATTTTTACTACTCTAGGCAACATGGACTAGACAAAGAAGGATCTTTGCTAAACAAAAACAAGCTAAAGCTAACTAGAAACTAGCTAAAGGGTAGAATGGTTATACCTAGGGCTTTATGTCCTTCTCTCCTTGCTCCTTGGAGTAGTAGAAAGGGATCACCTTTGTCGTCTTCTCACGTCGAAGAAGGATCCACCCGAAAGCCTCAACCTTTGGCTTCAACTTCAAGCTAGAAGTAACTAGGGTGCTAGAAGTGCTAATCCTAGAACCCTAGATGAGAGTAGAGATTATCAAGAAGAGGTTTTTCTCAAGCTCAAGTGTTTCTCAACACATGAGAGGGGAGAGCTTGAGGAAGAGGAAGAGCAAGAGAGAGAAAGTATATGATAGAATGAGAGAATTATGAAGCATTCTCACATATATGTGTGAATTATTGTAAATTAAAAATTAGTGAGATAATTGTCATGGCTTAATCAAGACATGACCATTATCATTTCATTTTTAATGCAAATTGCAAGGATCAAAGAGCATCTTCCAAATGAAATGATGATGGTCAAAGTGTCAACCTAGGTCAACAAGTCAAGAATGTCAAATGGTCAACAACCATAACCATGCACAATTATATTAAACTAATATCAATTAACCATAATACACACATAAGCATTAGGGTTAATAAAATGACAATGGTCATTAACCTTAATCAAAGTCCTCTCCCTCTGTCTCAAGCAACTGTGCATACGCACCCGTATTCGTGATCCGAGGAACACGAATACAAAGAGATAAAACCAATCCCAAATCATATACTAGGATCTGGCTTAAACCAAAGCCCGCTAGTATAAGCTGTCCGGACAACAAACGTGCACAAGTGCGCGGATGTGAACGAACCCTGTCGCAAAACCATGCGACCTCTACTCATTTTGCCTAAAGGCGAATAGCTCTCTGTATGGGACTCTAAAGACTCGACACTACGCTGGCAGTGGGTTTAACCACAGACCGCAAGCGGCACTAGCTGTACGTAACGGTCCCCAGGTAGATGCCGATAAGAAGACTGACGAGGTGACCCCATCTGAACTCCTACTGAGCCTGTATGTGACAGTCTCCGTACAGTCCGGTCTGTTCGTCTGATACATCGCATGGCGGGCCTAGGGGGGCGGTGAACGTCAGTCCCCTAATAGCGGTACAAGTCATGTCGGAGTGTAGCCCAGAACACCCTGAGATAACACTGGAAACCTACCAGTATATCTCGCTTGCCCTGGCCAGGGACTACTTGTGTAATGGCTCTCCTGGACACAGCACGATGTCAACCCCCAATACCGGGAGAGACGAATCATGTCTAACCGTCACTGCCTCCAAGTGCTTCGGGACTGCACCCAAAAACTACTTGTTTGCACGACTCCTTTGAGCCGTGGTAGGGTAGTAATCAAAGTGCAGTGGGAACACACTCGAGGCGAAGTGACAGTGTCAAGTCAGCGGACTAAGCTGTACTTATGTCACCTGGGAACTGATAACTGACGATAGGTATAATACCAACCAACAGTTCCCGACGAGTCCTGTCAAGTGTACTCGTAACCTAACGAGCAGCCACATACTATCTCAAGTACGACGTACTGACGGCTGTGGGACAGACCGTCTCCCACGCTGGGATGAGAAGCGCATACGCTAGTCTACTCCGGAGTATCGATGCCCTGTCTTGATAGTCCAATGACTAGGGACCTGTATAAGGATGTGCTTATGGATTACCCAGCCCCCACGAGTGTGAGCGCCATCATAACGCTGGTAATCAAGCAAAGATCCTAAGGGCTCTACTAATATGTATATCAGCGATATGCTAAAAGAAACACATGCACATATTAAAGCAGAGACAAACCAAGTAGCATACTACCATTTCGAGCAAGATTGTATATACAACTGTGAATATCCCAAGCTTCCATCAAGTAATATACAAACTAGTATGATACAGTAATGGCCTCTAGGGCATATACACTAACATAAGTCACATTTTGGATTGATTGAGGTGTTGAAATGATAAGAGGAGAGAGGAAGGGCAGCCAAAGGGTAGGGGTTAGCTCTTGTATTATTATTCTTGCTCTCATTTTATCATTACAACACAAAAGAAAAAGAAAGCTCTTCTTCTTCCTCTTTCTTCTTAAGCTCACTATCTCCATTGATGGCATCATCTTCAACCTCTATCCATACACTCTCATGCGTTGAGAATCAATGGATGCTTGAGACAAAGTGATCACACACATTCTCTACATCACCTTGGACACGTCGGCTAGCAAACTTTGTGTCTGAGTTGCTTTGGATGAAGCGGGAGCCCGTAAAAAGACTCATTGATGTGGTGCCCTTTCCGACGAGAAGACCGGGGATCGGAGATGCCGCGAGGAGCTTAGGATGGTGGCCAAAGACCGATGGACATGGATCGATCGGTATAGCCACTCTCACTTCTTAGTAGTTAGCTAGTTTAGCGTTAATGGTTCGATCCAGGTGAAAGACTACGATAGCGCCGGTTTCCTAAAAAGTTTTTATTTCCGCATTTGGCCTCGGATTGACGGCCGGGGCGCTACCGTAGACTTACAAGAGCATAGCTCTAAGAAGATTTCTTCTTTTGGGAATTTTATTTCCCTTTTTCTTCTCTCTACAGATTTGAATCTGCTGTAGAGCCCGTTTCTTGAGGGAGTTTAACTCCATAGTTTAATGGGATTTTTCATTAAATGAGAATCCTTATGGATTCTTACAATGAGTGCTTTACTCATCAATGGTGGGGGTGTTAGAACCACCGTTTTTCTTTTAGATTATGAGAATCTTGATATTTTGATGGTTAATTTTTCTTACTGATTTTTTTTAGATACTATGGATTCTGATCTATATGATCTTGACGAGATTATCTCTTATGAAGATATTTGCGTCTAAGGTCGCTGCCAAGACCAGGAGTTTACTGACGCTCAATGTGCTGAAGTGATGCGCCGCTTCGACGATTACAGTGGTCGATTGCTCCCCCGCCGTTCTGCTCTTTTGAAAATCATTGTGGGATTGATTTGTGAAGCACTTCCTGAACTTGACGAGGTCATGCCGCTCGAGTCACTTGATGATGCTGAAGACAAGGTGCATTCAGTATATCTGATGGGCATAATCTCAAAGAAGCGGAGAGATGATCTTGTCAATATTTTGTATCGCGTCTTCCAATAGATGGCGATAATATCCGCCTACCAGAGGAAGGACGATATTAGCGGGGATCCCGACGCTTGCCTTCGTGAGAAAATGCACAAGAAAATGGTCAAAGAAGCCAGAAGCACTTTACTCGAACTTGCTTCTAAATTCCTAAATCCATGTCCGGAGTTCAGTGTTTTGCCGTTGTAAACATTTTGATGATGTTTTTTGTTTTGTTGATTCCATTTATCACTAATGTATAAAGCTTCCGAAGTATGAATGACAAAACTTTCTCTTCTTTTATACCACTTCTTGTATGTGCCTCAGGTGAAGTAATTGTTACTCATATATATATATAAACTAGTGTTAGCATCTACGTGTTATACGCGTGAGGCACTACCACCGGTTCTAATGATTGACGTCGGTGCTCACATGTTATGTGCGTGAGGCGCCGTAACTGATTCTAATCCTATAAACGATTGGCACCAGCGCTCATGTATCATGCAGGCGAAGCGCTCACGAGTCAACTTTTCCTTTTCCCATGCCCCTTTCTACCAGGCCTTGGAAATAGTTCCATCATGCACATAATTTTCTGTGCCTAGACTTGAATACCTATCTTTATAATCTGAAGCTGTGCTTTCCTCCTTCTTCACACAGAGAGAACTATTCAGACCTTAAGGCGACCATTTTTTTAGAGACAAACTAAGAGTTATGGCTTGCAATCGTCTTCACACTCGTCGGCAACCATGGGAGGTGGCTATCGAGGAGATTATTCCTCATTTTGCTCCGCAGTTAGCGGATCCCCTTCTCATCACTGACCAATGTGACACGGTAATGTACGAGCTCTTGGCTCGTAGGGGCTTCCCTCTTCCCATGGGCTCCATTTGGCTCCGGATGATCTTCATGTCCGTGCTTGCTGACACCCCTCCTCATCCAACGGAGATGACTCCGGCGATGCTCGACGTGGCGGATAACAAGATTGAGTGCTTTCATGAGGCACGTTTGATTACCCAGCTTTTCAGGGATCATTCGGCTCAGTTGCTAAGCCAGATTAGGGCTCAGCGGACCATCATGTCTGCCTTTACTGATAAGCACGGCGCTAACCGATGGGGAGCGACTCCTCGCAAAGATTGCCGCTTCGACATGGTGGAGAAGGCAAAGAGGGAGTTGGAGAATTTTGTTTATTGTTTTGTTAACCCCTGTATCTCTGATCCCATTTTTGGTGATCTCTTTCCTGTAGAGTAATATGCTTATTTAAATGTATCTCTTTATCGTTGACCGTTGCATGTTTCATCTTCATCATATATTCGTATGTGCATCTTACATCTGCGCATGTGCCTTATACTTTATTCTTAGGAATTTTTGCTAAGTGTGAAACGCCACTGTTGTGCTCGTGTCATGCACTGATCCTTCTCATGCATGTATAAATCGGGACGCTTTGAGCGCTATTTCCATTCAAGTACGTATGTGATTGTAAATAAGTGCTTAAACGGGTGTGAATCAAATGCACTAATCAGATGTAGCTCTGAGCCCTGAGGCCCATGGGTTGCACCTTTCTGTTTCTTGATGTCTTGATCTGGCGCCAATTAGTTTATTAACTTGTTTCGGAGTTTCTAGTTTATGAAATCATTTCAGAGTTGTTAGTTTATTCACACATTTCAGAGTCTCTAGTTTATGAACTCATTTCGGTGTTTGTGGTTTATTCACTCATTTCGGAGTCTCTAGTTTATGTACTCATTTCGGGGTTTATTTAGTTTACCTCTCTTAGGTTTACAGGCAAACTTGTCCTAACGTTATATATAGATAAGCTCCATTCTTTACGACAGAGGTCCGTTAGGTTTTGTGGTACTAGGGTTTTAGTCCATGGTACCGTCGCATTGGCTGATGTATTTCTCGATATGCGGTCTTTAGACCGTTGTTCGAGTAGCCCCGCGACTGTCGTGTCTCTAATCCCTTCGGGGGGTGGACAAGAAGTCTTCAAGTAATCTCCTTAGGTATATGACCGCCGGAAAAGCAAGCATTAGGAATTTGTTATGTCGCTTTCTACTTGAGGTTAGGCTCAATTTGGAGCCCCGATGAGTCGTAACCAATCCGCGCTGGTGTGGGATAATCTCCGATGGTCTCTGAGGCTTTATATGAGTTGCCGTTGAGACCCAATTTTTGTTTTGACGATGCCATACCATTTCTTTGCTGAAGTATAGTAAACATCTGTAGGACTTCTATGCTGTATGTATTGCAATTGAAGTCCGGAGCTAGGAATATGCCTTTACTCCAGTTTGATTTGGCTCGTTGGAGCTTTGTTGACGTCAAGTCTGTACTCTGATGGAATGAGAAGGTACGCCGGGGTTGTATATGAACTGTCAAGACTTAGAGCTAGGATTTTGCCATGGCTCCATTTTTTATTTGACCTTTGAGTCTTTGTTGACGTTGTGTCTGCATCCTGTCAGAATGAGAAGGAACGCCGGGGTTGTCTCTAGGTTGTATATGAACCGTCAAGACTTGGAGCTAGGAATTTGCCATGGCTCCATTTTTTATTTGACCCTTGATTCTATGTTGATGTCGTGTCTGCATCCTGTCGGAATGAGAAGGTACATCGGGGTAATTTTTAGGTTGTATTTGAACCGTCAAGACTTGGAGCTAGGAATTTTCCATGTCTCCTTCGTTGTTCGACCCTTGGGTCTTTGTTGACATCGCGTCTGCACTGAGAAGGAACGTCAGGCTGATCTCTAGGCTGTAGATGTCGCCATCAAGATCTGGCTCTCCCTTTGACGGGGCCTGGTGGGAAAACATGGTTCCTTTTTTCATTTGTGCCCATGGATTGTATACAGAGGTCGGTGTAGACTCACCTGCAGGGTAGAAAAGGTTTTTTTCCGTGATGCCCTATCTTTTCAGCTTTTCTTATCGCGAAAGTCGCTATTGGCCAATCATTTCGGCTTTTTATCCGCGGTGCCCGATCATTTCGGCTATATTTTTTCTATTTTTGCTCGCTGATTTTTATTGCGATTTGCCCAATCATTTCGGCTGTTTTTATATGCATATTTTTTGCTCGCCGGTTTTTATTGCGAGTTGCCCCATCATTTCAGCTATGTTTATATGCATATTTTTTTCTCGGATTTTTATTGCAAGTTGCCCCATCATTTCAGATATTTTTATATGCATATTTTTTGCTCGCTAATTTTTATTGCGAGTTTGGAATCTGATACCAACCTTGGCATCAGTATCGCTACAACTGGAATATTACCAGGAGCGAATCATCATTTGCCTTTGTCGATTTGAACAAAGATGGCTCAGTAAACAGGGTCAGGATCCAGTCGACTAAGACTTTTTGACTTTATGTGCCGTAAGGGTCTCAGAAAGTTATTTCTCCGAGTCATGAGGATTTCGTAGGTGTATTTTCTTCTTAGGAATTATGGGGATTCCTAAGTGTGTGTTCTCTTATAAGTCGTAAGGATCTTACTGTTGGTGATAGTGCCCTCAGAGTCAATTATTGGATCACAGGCACGTGATTGCAATGATTGAGGGAGGACCTATCCCGGTAGGACAGTCTTACTCGAGATGATAGTATGCTATCTGGTTTATCTTTATCATCGTGTACTGCTTTAGGTGACCTGACATGTCGCTATTACACGTTGATAGAGCCCCTAGGATTCTTGCTTGACCACCAGCAGTATGAGGGCGATCATATAAGTGGGAGCTAGGGTCTATAAGCACATCCTTAAAAAGTCCCTTGTCGTGGGAGTTTCGAGACAGGGCATCGATACTCCAGAGTAGACTAGTGTATACAGTCGAGACCCCGACGAGGGGCGGTGGCCGGTCTCACAAGCCACTGGTGTCAGTTGGTTCATCTAAGATGTATACAGGTGCTCATTGGGTTATGAGTACACCGGACAGGACTCGCCGGGAACATGCTAGTTGGTCTTATACCTGACGTCAGATAGCAGTTCCCTGGTGACATGTGTACAGGTTAGTTCATCGACCTGGGAATCGTCATTTATCTCGTGTGAGTTCCCACTGTACTTTGATTACTACCCTACCACGGCTCAAAGGAGTCGTGCAAACAGGTTTTAGTTGGGTACAGTCCCCGAGCCACATGGAGGCAGTGAGCGGATCTTCAGGGGTTCGTCTCTCCCGGTATTGGGGGTGAGGTCGCGCTGTGTCTAGGAGAGCCATTACACAAAGACCTTGGCCAAGGCAGGAGATTTACTGGTAGGTATTCCAGTAGTATCTCAGGGTGTTCTGGGCTACACTCCGACACGACTTGTACCGCTTTTGGGGGTCTGACTTTTACCAACCCTCTAGGCCCGCCATGCGATGCTCATAGAAGAACGGACCGGACTGTACGGATATTGTCACTGACAGGCTCAGTAGGGTGTCAGGATGAGTTCGCTCATCGATGTCCCTTTTGGTCAATACCTGGTAGCCCGTTACGTATTGGCTTATACCTCTGACGTGCTAGTGGTTAAATCCACAACCAAGGTGTTGACGAGTCTTTAGAGTCCCCCACATTCAGTTACTCTAGCTTTCGGGCGAAACGCTGTAGAGGCCGTATGGAGATATGGCAGGGTCCGATCAGATACGTGCGGTATTGCACGGATCAGGATCGGACGGTTAGTACTAGAGGCCGTATGGAGATATGGCAGGGTCCGATCAGATACGTGCGGTATTGCACGGATCAGGATCGGACGGTTAGTACTAGAGGCCGTATGGATATATGGCCGGGTTCGATCAGATACGTGCGGTATTGCACGTATCAGGATCGAACGGATACTGCTAGCCGGCTTTGGTTTAAGTCGGATCCTAATATAGTACAGTGTAAATTCTGTCTCATTGAATTTGTATTTCGGTCGGAATACAGATGCGGGTGTGTATACACAGTATCGGGGTTTTCCTGTAATTTATTACGGGACCAGTTTTCTGGAGTTGCCAGTTTGTTTTCCGTTTCGGCCATTTTCATTTGTATCTTTCAATGGCCGAAGATTGGTGGAGGAGGCCTTATTTTCATTTGTGCAAATAAGCAATTATGGAGGGGGTCTTTGCATATTATTATATCATGATAGCTCTTGTTGACCTTGACTTGTTCACTTCATCATTGCTTGACTTTTGGAGTCATCATGTTTGATGATGGTTGTGGTTGAGTGTGGGTGTGTTTGTGATCATGTTCTTTCATGATTTCTTTTGATTCCCTCTTGCATTATTGGATGGCCTCTCTCATTTTTGAGACACTCTCTCATTTTTTTCTCACTCCACTCTCTTCTCCTCATTATGCATGGCCGGCCACAGTTGGAGAGGGGGGGCTGTCCCAAATTTGTTGTGGGGGTTTTCATCTCTTTTGGCTTGGAAAAATCCCCACAAGTTCCATCTCCAAAAGCCAAGTTCATTACCTCCACCATAGGGAAACTTCTATAAACCCCAAATGAGACACAAGGTTCTACAAACATTCTACAGCAAACCTTGGGCACGTCGACTCGCCAGCTTCGTGCCCGAGTTGCCTCGGTATAGAGGCGGGAGCCCGTAAAAGAACCAGGCGACGTGGTGCCCTTCCGGCGAGGAGGTGGAGACTGGACATTCCGCGGGAGATCGGGAGGACGGCGAGAAGACCGGAGGACTCCGATCACTCGGTATATCTCTCTTTCCCCATCTTGTAGTTAGCTAAGACTAGTTAATGGTACGATCCGGGTTTTAGTGCGCGGTGGTACCGGTTCAAGAAAATTTAAAGTTAGATATCGCTTCCGCATTTGGCCTCGGGATGGAGGCCGGGGCGCCGCCGTGCACTTACAGTGGTATCAGAGCCTCGCCATTAACATAGTCTAGCTTTGTCTAATGTGTTTTACATTTCCGATCGATCAAAAATTCCAAAATCCGTATTTTTCCTAGCATCTGTTTCTGTAGATTTTTTTCTTGCTCGAAAATTTTTTCAGTACATTGCAGAGAGATGTGTAGGGTGTTATGGGAATACTGGTGAAATTTGGTCGGCTGAACTCTCTGTATAGCCGCGGAACCGCGGCCGTAACCCTCATTTGGCCACGGTTCCGCCGCAGAAAAGTGAGCTCATTGCACCAAATTTCATGCAGTGGTTTCTGAGTTGAAATTAGGGTTTTTGGAATATTAATTTTGGGCCCAGAATTTCTTTATGTGCTACAGTAATGATTGGGGCCCATTTGGTAAATTTTGATCGATCGGATATTTTAAACACATTAGTTCACAGCATTTATATTATATCTGCGTCCGTGAATGTCACTTGATCGGTAAATCCTGTCTAACTGCTATAGCCCGGTTAGACGGATTTGCGAACGTGACTTTCACGTTGATATTCTGTGTTATGCTGTGATGTTGCGGATTGGTCGTGGGGGATAGCCTGGATGCAATGCTAGTACAGTTGTGGTTGTATTATGTACATTTGATATTGCGGGGTGAGCGTCCGACATGTGGACTGCCGTCACTGCCTGTTTGTATTATTCTTTTGGGGCACGACCAGGTTGCGGTCGATGTACCCGTTGTATGTATATTTTACTATCTGTACTAGGATTACCCCATGGAGGGGTGCACGGATAGCCGGGTTCTAGAGGGCAACGGGCCCGCATCTCATGGCATTGAGACGGAGGGGATTCACTCTAGAATTGGCGGGCTATTCGCCGCACTCGTAGGGGGTACAGGTTGACCCAGGAGGGGTGCCCAAGTTATCGGATTCCGTGAAGTGCTGGGTGGTCTATTCACGGTGCTGAAGGGGGCTGCCTCGCTTCAGGTTTTGGCGGGTAACTTGCCGCTCCCGTAGGGGTCTAGGATTTCATTGCACAGGCTATCCACACGACCAGGGGAACGTCGGGTTTCAGTAGTGGCTCTGTGAAACCCGGGGATCCCAGATATCTGTATTGTTCTGTGATGCTGTACATTTCTGTGATGTTGCATTTTTATCACGCCTTGAGCGAAATATAATATATTGGTATATATATTAGTAGATGTTGTATATGTTTTGCATCCGCGCTAGTCCAGTCCCCGCTCTGTCGTTACTTAGCTAACCTAACGGGTAATGACGGGACCCAGTGGCGAATGCAGATGGCATATACGTACATCAGTATATTTTCGTTCTTTGTGGTGTGATCAATTGATAGGACTGCGTTGATTCGGATCAATGCAAGTTAAAAACAAACCTAATCTGATGTTGTTGGAACACTTTTCAAAAAAAAAGCTGTTATTGCAAGGACGTTCACTTTTGTTTTGCATAGTGATATTTAGTTGGAATATCCTGCTCCTCAGTCGACGAGGCAAGGGCCGAGATCCCTTCACCGGGAGTGACCGCTTGGACAAAAAGTTTGCGTCAGGGCATTAACTTCACTATAGCCGATTACTTTTGCTTTGCACCGTGGTATTTAGTTGTAATATCCTGCACCTCATTCTACGGGGAAAGAGTCGAGATCCCTTCACCGGGAGTGACCTCTTTAGCAAAGGTTTTCGTCACTATATTTTTAAAAAAAGCTATCCGTTCCTTCAACAATATCAAGTTCACTACGTTAAAGGTTTTCGCCAGAAACCATTCGTAGCCCTCCGTCGTTTCATATGGGTGGTCAATAGTATTCAAGCTGTGTATGTTGGCCAAAGTCAAGGCACAGTGATTGGTAGCTATTGGGTATTCATGTGTAGCATAGATAGATGCGTTGGTTTGGGACAGTCATACTGCCATTTTGGCCAAAGTCAACGGTAGGTACGGGTGGGTTCAAATTAACCTGGAGAATGACGGGTAGAACTTGACATGTGACTTATGATATGTTGGCCAAAGTCAAGGTCATAAGAGCATGGGGCAGAAATCACATCGGGAGTTTCTAAAGAAACTGAAACTTGCCAGATATGCGCATACCTTCTGGAGTGTGATGATGAGATCGAATTCCGTCACGTTATCATGCGATGATAGTTGGATCCCGATTCCTACTGATGAGTTGGTTTACTCCTCGGGTGATCCCGACTAATTCTTCTTTCAGGTTTGGAGGAGAATTTGACGGTACAGTGGGAGGTTTCCAGATTAGATAAATTGGTAACCATTCTGATCTAGGATAGAGTGCACGCTGAGTGTTTCTTTTCTCTCTCTCTTTGGCAGCGACCATTGACTCGACCCTAAGACTATGACTCAGTGACCAAGTTGACCGAACCTTCTTAACACCGGCTTTTGGATTGTCAGAGTTGCATACCTCATTGCCACTCCTACTTTTACCCTTTTCTCCAGGACACCCCGTATTACTACAAACGTCCACTTCCATTGGACAAAACCATCGTATGGTTAGATACGAACTCGAAGGAATTCGAGGATGGTTTCCGGTTCTGGAGAAAACGGATAGGACTATTCAGTTGTCTTTTCCTTTTACCTTCTCTCAGGTTGCGAGTACTCCTTGGTTTAGGAGTAGTACACCTATTACGCAAATTGGATAGTCTTCTTCCAAACCTTAGGCTGGTGCCGAACGGTGGGGAATGAAGAAAACCAATTAGCATAACGATGGTGTGCAGAAGGTATTAAGTTAAGACAAAGAAAGGGATTAGTAAGAGGGCAAAGTAAATTGCGACTGCTATTCACGACCAAACCAAGTATTTCTTCACCAATCCTAAATCACCTTTGTATTTCTCCAGAACACTCCGTATCACTACGAAGATCCACAGTTTATTGGATACTCCATCGTATGGTTATATACGAACTCGAAAGGAACTTGTTCCAGTTCGGGGATGGATTCTGGTTCAGGAGAAATAGGAATAAGGTTTATTCGGTTGTCTTTTATCCTCACCTTCTCTCGCATTGCGAGTGCTCCTAGGATTAGGACAGTACACCCATTATGCTTATTGGATAGTCTTCTTCCAAACCATAGGCTGGTGCCGAACGGTAGGGAAGGAAGAAAACCATTTGGCCTAAAGGGGTGTACAGAAGGTAATGACTAAAGACATAGAAAGGGATTTGGAAAGGTGGCAAAGAATTACACGGTTACAGTTGTGAATCTGGATAATGGAAGAGGCATTACTAGGAATACCGGGATACCCCATCGAAACATTTCAATGTTTCAGTTTCACTGTGTACTGTTAAAGGAAAACTGATTTCCCAATTAGTCCTTACTCCAGGATATGTATTTACCAGGTATGATTCTCACATCTGTATGGTTTTACAGATGATGAGTAGGAGTAGGTTAGTGGGAATTAGGTGATCATCCTCATTATATCGGGATTCGTTGTAATCGGTAATATTTGAGGAAATCACCTGGGCTGTTTGCCGGTCGGCAAATATTTGGTTTTGAATATCCGTTGTTATGCACCAATTTCAAATTGATATATCTGTACGTCTATTTTTATAGAGTGAGATATACCCTTTTGAAATTATGTCTATGACATTTACCTATATCAGTGGATGGTTAGGTATGGAGCATTGAACAACGGTGTAATTCTTCTTGACCATAAGTACAGTTTCCAACCTATGACACACAGTGATTGAGTTATCAGACTCAAGGGACTTATACAGAGTATTGTATGTTGTCCAGCGTCCATGAGGACAGAGGGGTTGGTTCTCGTACTATATTCGGTTTACTTATGACTTCTCTAGTTTTTGGACAAGTGTTTCGTGGAAACACAGGGTCCGAATTTTGAGAAGTTATAGGTATTTGAATAAAGTAGAGAACCAAGTATTGCAAGTATCGGGATTCTTCAAGATGATCGAAGATGTAGATACTTGTGAATGGTATTCAGTTGATAGTAATGATTAAGAGAACTTGCTTCTCTTTCAGGTTACTCATAATTGGAAGCATTCCTAAGTTGAGTAACGCTGATCGGCCTCCTTCCATTTAGTTGACATGCACTGGAGACAGCTGCATGATTTGAATCTTGTTCAATTAAATCAGTGCCTCTGGTTATATATTGGATATAGAACAGTTCATATCTTAACGATGTTAAGGTACGGGGAGTTGTCCGGCTTATGATTAAAACCAGACACTGGACAACTCAAGGCACGTTTCTGTAATGTCTGTTTGTGGGTTGACCCAGGCTATGACGAGGGTTGACTTTCTACCATCTGGAAGATCAATAGTGATATTGTTCTAGACTCGCCACAGTTTTAATAAAAATGGATTTTTTTTCAGAAAACAGTAGTGGGAGTATGGTAGAACTGGAAGTGATTCCAGAACCACAAACGATTACTGAAGATTTCATAGGAACCTAAAGATTCAATCTGCCTTGACATTCTATTGGCCACTTCGCAGATAAGGTGGGTATCCTCAGGCATCCGAGAGGTACTCCGGTAGCTTCAAAGACGGTGACAGGGAGGTTCTTGTTTACCCACACTTGCCATTGCTGTTGTTTCAGGCTACGAGACCCGGCAGGAGGATGAGTATAGCGTCGTTCTGAACTGGCTTCAGAAGTGTACGTGTATATGACTCTGCCAGAGGGCTATCGTAGTCAGTGGGAGCAGCGGAAGCATTGGTGGACAAGTGGCTTATGTCTACTTATAGACTAAAGCAGATATGGCGGAGATAGATCATCAATTTCTGACGTGACAGTCATAGGTTTGACTTCGTCAGAATAGGGGATGGATCTATTGAGAAGGTAGTAGGGTGTGATGTCATGGTATTTGGATGACATACACAGAAGAGGAAAATAAACTCCTATACTACGATCGGTTATACTTTGGTCGTCACACAGTAGTTTCTCCACATGGGACTTGGACATTATATCAGACATACTGGTTACTGGATCTATGGTTTTAGATCTAGATTTGGGTGGTTTCCCAATCTGGGTACTTAGACAGCATTCTAAGAGTATTTAGAATGGACGACTCCTGGCACGGTAGTGTACCTGCAGGTGATAGAGTCACCCTCTCTAAAGGTGTCTTACAGACTAAAGGGGAGAGGGATGTGCATGATTGGCAGATCACTTGCTCAGGCAATTGAGTCAATCATGAGATGTCAAGTACCACACCAGATGTTGTTCTTGCACTAAATGCAATAAGTTGACATTGATCCTATCCTGGAGAAACAGTCGGAAGCAGCTTTAGAACATAAGTGGATGTTCTAGGGATATGATAACGACAACCTCATTCGGGAGACAGTTATCATTCCAGGCTTCCAAGGTGACATGGACGACAGGGAGGTTGTCAGAGTTATAGTTTTTCCTTCTGATGAGGGGCAGTATTTTGGACAGGTGATCCAAGGCAATACTGAGGGAGGCATGGAGCAGGATACTGATTAAGTTCAGTTGACGATACAGTCTAAGAAGTTTGGATTTGGAGTTCATTTATGAGCTAGGTCCCATCAGACATCCAGACACATTCTAAGATAGGTATTGCTCATTTCGGGAGATGGCTTTCTCCGCGAACTTGAGATATAGAGAGACATAGAAAGAAACATCAAAGCGGATCCACTCACTGAGGCTATTTCTCGAACGCAATAGTTTCGCAAACGAGTTTTGTGAGACTGACTAGTAGAGGAGTTGGGTGTTCGGTATCACACAGGCTGTGAGTATGCGACATCGCAATAATTAGCCTTGAGTGCAAGTGGGAGATTGTTGGAGATAGTGCCCTCAGAGTCAATTATTGGATCACAGGAACGTGATTGCAATGATTGAGGGTGGACCTATCCCTGTAGGACAGTCTTACTCGAGATGATAGTATGCTATCTGGTTTATCTTTATCATCGTGTACTGCTTTAGGTGACCTGACAGGTCGCTATTACACGTTGATAGAGCCCCTAGGATTCTTGCTTGACCACCAGCAGTATGAGGGCGATCATATAAGTGGGAGCTGGGGTCTATAAGCACATCCTTAAAAGGTCCCTAGTCGTGGGAGTTTCGAGACAGGGCATCGATGCTCCAGAGTAGACTAGTGTATACAGTCGAGACCCCGACGAGGGGCGGTGGCCGGTCTCACAAGCCACTGGTGTCAGTTGGTTCACCTAAGATGTATACAGGTGCTCATTGGGTTATGAGTACACCGGACAGGACTCGCCAGGAACATGCTAGTTGGTCTTATACCTGACGTCAGATAGCAGTTCCCTGGTGACATGTGTACAGGTTAGTTCATCGACCTGGGGATCGTCATTTGTCTCGTGTGAGTTCCCACTGTACTTTGATTACTACCCTACCACGGCTCAAAGGAGTCGTGCAAACAGGTTTTAGTTGGGTACAGTCCCGAGCCACATGGAGGCAGTGAGTGGATCTTCAGGGGTTCGTCTCTCCCGGTATTGGGGGTGAGGTCGCGCTGTGTCTAGGAGAGCCATTACACGAATCCCTCGGCCGAGGCAGGAGATTTACTGGTAGGTATTCCAGTAGTATCTCAGGGTGTTCTGGGCTACACTCCGACACGACTTGTACCGCATTTGGGGGTCTGACTTTTATCAACCCCCTAGGCCCGCCATGCGATGCTCATAGACGAACGGACTGGACTGTATGGATATTGTCACTGACAGGCTCAGTAGGGTGTCAGGATGAGTTCGCTCATCGATGTCCCTTTTGGTCAATGCCTGGTAGCCCGTTACGTATTGGCTTATACCTCTGACGTGCTAGTGGTTAAATCCACAACCAAGGTGTTGACGAGTCTTTAGAGTCCCCCACATTCAGTTACTCAAGCTTTCGGGTGAAACGCTGTAGAGGCCGTATGGAGATATGGCAGGGTCCGATCAGATACGTGCGGTATTGCACGGATCAGGATCGGACGGTTAGTACTAGAGGCCATATGGAGATATGGCAGGGTCCGATCAGATACGTGCGGTATTGCACGGATCAGGATCGGACGGTTAGTACTAGAGGCCGTATGGATATATAGCAGGGTTCGATCAGATACGTGCGGTATTGCACGGATCAGGATCGAACGGATACTACTAGCCGGCTTTGGTTTAAGCCGGATCATAGTATAGTACAGTGTAAATTCTGTCTCATTGCATTTGTATTTCGGTCGGAATACAGATGCGGGTGTGTATACACAGTATCGGGGTTTTCCTGTAATTTATTACGGGACCAGTTTTCTGGAGTTGCCAGTTTGTTTTCCGTTTCGGCCATTTTCATTTGTATCTTTCAATGGCCGAAGATTGGTGGAGGAGGGCATATTTGCATTTGTGCAAATAAGCAATTGTGGAGAGGGTCTTTGCATATTATTGTATCATGATAGCTCTTGTTGACCTTGACTTGTTCACTTCATCATTGCTTGACTTTTGGAGTCATCATGTTTGATGATGGTTGTGGTTGAGTGTGGGTGTGTTTGTGATCTTGTTCTTTCATGATTTCTTTTGATTCCCTCTTGCATTATTGGATGGCCTCTCTCATTTTTGAGACACTCTCTCATTTTTTTTTTCACTCCACTCTCTTCTCCTCACTATGCATAGCCGGCCACACTTGGAGAGGGGGGGCTGTCCCAAATTTGTTGTGGGGGTTTTCATCTCTTTTGGCTTGGAAAAATCCCCACAAGTTCCATCTCCAAAAGCCAAGTTCATTACCTCCACCATAGGGCAACTTCTATAAACCCCAAATGAGACACAAGGTTCTACACACATTCTACAGCAAACCTTGGGTACGTCGACTCGCCAGCTTCATGCCCGAGTTGCCTCGGTATAGAGGCGGGAGCCCATAAAAGAACCAGGCGACGTGGTGCCCTTCCGGCGAGGAGGTGGAGACCGGACATTCCGCGGGAGATCGGGAGGACGGCGAGAAGACCGGAGGACTCGGATCACTCGGTATATCTCTCTTTCCCCATCTTGTAGTTAGCTAGGACTAGTTAATGGTACGATCCGGGTTTTAGTGCGCGGTGGTGCCGGTTCAAGAAAATTTAAAGTTAGCCATCGCTTCCGCATTTGGCCTCGGGATGGAGGCCGGGCGCCGCCGTGCACTTACACTTACAAGAGTATTTTCTCCTTATAAGTCGAGAGGACTTACAAGTGTCGTTCACCATATGAGGACATTTCTCGTCATTGGTGGAACTTGGCAGGGAAATCGTTTATTTATGCCTATGGATTGTATACAAGGGCCAATATTGGACCATCTGTAGGGCAAGTTGGGGAATGTGATGGCTTAAGAATAGGTTTAGGTGCCTGTAGCTTAATGCTTTTGGATCCCGTGAGCCGTGAGGGTCTCATGGGGAAATTCTCCTCACGAGCCATGAGGATCTCGTAAGTGTATTTATTTTAACGAGACTGCACCCTTTTAGGTTTTCACAAGCTCGCCGAGAGTCCTTCTGTTTTTACTCACGGCGACTTTTCGGGTTCTTATACGTGCCCATTTTTCTTGTGGACGTACCTTTTTTTTACGTGACCCATCTGTTTGTCGGTAGGACGTGGGGATGACTTCACCGCTGGAGTAGCTGTGCAGCCGATAAGACTTGAGTTGTAACCTTCGTCGTTGAGACTTCGATTGCAATATAGATCTCAAGGGTGGATATCGCCGTATTGGGACGATGTTCTATGTTTGAGGCAAAATTTTAGTTTAAGGACATTTCGGTCCGTTGTCGCTGTTTGAGGCAAAGTTTTAGTTTAAGGACATCTCAGTCCGTTGTCGCCGTATTTAAGGTTGAATTTCTAGTTTAAGGACTTTTCGGTCCAATATCGCCATTTTGAGACGGATATTTAGTTTAAGGACATCTCGATCCGTCATTGCCATGTTTGAGGCGGATATTAGTTTAAGGACTTTTCGGTCCGTTGTTGCCGTGTTTGAGGCGAAATTTTAGTTTAAAGACTTCTCGATTCGTTGTCGCCGTGTTTGAGGCGAGGTTTTAGTTTAAATACTTCTCGGTCCATCATTCGGAAACGAGTGTTAGTTTAGGGACATTTCGGTCCATTATCGCCATTTTCGAGGCGACGGATCTTTTGGATACTACTTTTAGGGTTCTGATTCAGGAAGATAGCGAGCGGACACAAACTTCGTCGTCTATCATTGACCCAGGTCGTAACCCGTTAGGCGTAGTATTTTTTGAGGAATCGGCCGTCTATTGGCCGGAAGGGTCTTTCGCCATGCATATCCATAAGCAGGTAGGCTCCACCTTGGTAGACTTTGTCTATAATGTACGGGCCTTCATAGTTTGGCTCGAACTTACCCTATTTTGCACGATTGGGGATCATAGGTCTTTCGACGACTAGCATGAGCTCGCCTTGGCGGAATGTTCTCTCCTTAGTCGGTCTTTTGTATGATAGTGTCATCCTTGCCTTATAAGCCTCCAGGTTTTGCTGTGCTATAAGGCGGGTTTCGTCGAGGGAAATTTCCTCAGGGAATTTTTCTTTCCCTTTGTCCTTTTTGCTTGAACCCTTGTTTGTAGGTCCGAGGTTCTTTTCAGGCAGCGTGTGGCTACGCAGCTGAATGTTCTCACAGTTCTTCTCCCCCTCTTCTTTTTCGGAAGTGGAGTCTTTGAAGAGAGGGCTGAAGGCCATTTCGTCCTCAGAATCGCTCCCGAAGGTAAGAACTTGGGGTTTTTTCCTTTCCGGACTAGTATCAACCATATGACAGTTGCCAACCGGTTTTTTTATGCTCATTTGTCGCACCCTTTTGCTGTCGACGAGCTTCGCGCTTCATCCTCTTGAAGTGATTTTGATGGACAACATATTCTTTCCACCACTTCTTGAAAGCACTGCATTCTTCGGTCGGATGGGTAACCCTCTGATGATATAGGCAGTAGTTTGGATATGAATCCTCTCCGTCAAGACGTATGACCCTGGAAGTGTTTTCTACCAGAGGTGGCAGCTTCATTCCCATTGACAGAGCTTTGGCGAATCTCTTCTCTGCCTTGATCTTGCTCTTATTTGTGGTAGGGGTGCTTCGTTTTAGTTGGAGTACTTTATGACTCATCCTCGCCGCAGCTTTTATCCTGACGTTGACGCTTAGCCTTTTCGTATATGGTTGTTTCGTGTTCTCGGTCGGCTTTTCTTTTCCGAAAGGCTTTGTTTAATAGCCTATCGATTGGGTCTTCTTCTGTCAGTTCCGAAGATTTTAGCGTCGTATCTGCCCCCAGTTCATCTGTGTTGTTTTCTGACGCTGAGGGTGCTTCTTTTCCATTTAATGACGAATGGGAGACCATGTGGCAACTTGCTACATAATCTTCGGTTTCTTCTGATAAGTCATTTTGCTTATCGTTGTCACTATCCTCGTTCTCAAGAATATACTTAAGAAACTCTTCGAGGGTGACCGGTGTCCGTGCCTTCTAGTTGTACTCCTCCAACGCGTTGATGTACTTTTGTATGTTTGTGCGCTTGTTGTCATTCTCGGCAGGCTGCACAGGCTTCTTGGTCTTCTTATTTTTCTTTGAAGACTTTGAAGGCTTGACTTGTGGATTTTGCCCCTTGTCAACAATTTTCAGTATGGGATGCAGTTTCAGCATCCTTTCGATGGTTTCAGGTTCAAGTAGGATTTTCCACCTGACTGCCGGACATGCCTGTAGATCCTTCTGCATTCTTTTGGTCTTTGTTGAAAGAACGATTTCCGACGGAGTTTCTTCTACGAGCGAGCATGATGCCCCCAGTGAATCCACTTTTTTAGGAGTGTGCTTTTGGGGGGGGTTCACCCTCCAGTTCTTAAAAAACGCGAACTTTCCCTGTTGATACTGATCCTTGACCCAGTTCTTGAAGACGTAGCAATCCTTAATTGGGTGGCTCACCATTTTGTGATAGAAGCAGTAGTTAGGGTTGTTGACGTCTCCGGGTTGCGGTGGATGCCGTGGATCTGGCAATGTGGTGAGTTTGTTGCGCACTACCAGCTCAAACAGTCTCCTCGTCTTGTCATGGGGAAACGAGTAAGCGCATCCTATCCTTTCTTCCAGGGATAGGCACAGACGCATGTTATTTTGGCGAGCAACCGGTTTCGGGTCACTCGGTTGCTGTTGAGTGTTGGCAATGAAGGTCGCTTTCCCTTTACCCTTGGCATTTCGAGAGTCCATTTTTTTAAGGAAGGCCCGTGGCTCATCTGGTCCATTTGAGCCAGCTTCTCGATCAGGGCCTGGAAGGTGGTCGGCTTGAAGAACGTCATGAACTGGGACACAGTCGTTTGAGGATCAAGGGTCCCGATGAACATGCCTACGGCGGGAGATTATTTGACGCGCTGCTCGCATTTTGACCATAGGTTCCGCCACCGGATCGCGTATTAGACCCAGGTTTCTCCTGACTTCACCCTGGCATTGATTAATACCGTGATCGAGTTGCGCTCGTTTGCGCTGGTGAACCGCTGTGTGATTAGCAGTTCCATCTCTGTGAATGTTTTGATGGAGTCATTTGGGAGCTCCGAGTACCATTCAAATGCCGGTTCTGACAGGCTGCCAATGAACTGGAGAAGCAACAGTTTTTCATCACCTCCAGTGTTGCCGCACAAACTTTAAACCGCGCGACGTGCTGATAGGGGTTGTCCGTCTCCTTGTACACATGGAATTTAGGGATTGTATATCTCGGTGGGTAATTGATTTGGTCATACCAGCCTGGGTACGGTCGCCCAGTTCTGACAGTTTTGTTGGCCGCATCGTTCGCTTGATGAGCTCGTATTTGTTGTGCGATGTAGTCATCAAGAGTAGCCTTGGAGATCGTTTCTTCCTTAGCTGTTGATAGAGCTAGAAGAGGGTTTGATGTTCCCCCTCTGTTATCCTCGATGATTATCAGCGGATTCTCGGCTGGAGGTTCTGGCTGGATCATCATTCCAACCATGTTCAGGAACAGAAGTGCCATCTGCTTTATGTTAGCAGCTTGTTCCACGGCCTCCTTGTCATTTCTTTCAAGCACCCTTCGCAGGAACTCTGTATTGGTCTTCTGCTCCTGGCGCTGTTCAGATGCCGATTCCGGGCTTTCTTTCTGCCCCGGTAAGTGCTGACATTTTGATCAGCATTTCCTGGAGCTTTTGTTGTTGCTCCTGAGCTTTTGTCAACAACCGAGTTAGCGGCCGATGACCCATGGAAGCACGCCTTTCCTCTTTCCCGGAAGCCATGTAAACCGTGTGTACGATCATGCCCTTAGATTTGGGGCGTTTAGGTCCAGCGCCTTTGGAATTTACCACAGGCAGTAGGATTTTCTCCAGCCTCGTCCTTTTGTGAGAGGTCAAAGTTGAAGGAGCCATTATGACAAGCACCTGTGTAGAAGAAGACCCTCGCTGTATGACGGAGGGATGGTCTTTCTCTTGTCGAACCTTCATTTTCTTCAGTCAGCGAGAATAGTCTTTGTCAATTACAGAGTCTTGGACTTTCCGCCAGACCCTAAGAATTTAGGAGGTAAGCCGTTGATGGGGTTGCTCCGATTTTGTCTGCATTATGGCTTCTTCGGGCAGGGGAGATTTCTTAGGCACTACGGTTGGAGAGTTCTTTCACACCCTCCTAAGCAGATCAAAGCTGTTCCCGGTTAGAATAGCAACGTCAACTTCCACCATTGGAGCTGGCGGAGTGAATCTAGAGGGGAGTTGTCCCCAGCTTTTCTCACTTGGCGCCAGTGGTGACATCGACCGTATCTTGCAGATGGGACCGCCTCAGTTTTGGAAGCGGCTTTTTATGCCCCTGGCTTTGTTGAGGGGCTGCTGCTGGTGCTAGCCTTTTGAAAACTGACGTCCGTGGCAGAGTTTGTGTCAGGCCCCGCTTCCCAAAATACGGAAAACGAGGGATGACTAGGCCAGCCATGCTCCTACGGTCTAGGAATCATCCCGCCGTAGTCATACTTCGGCTTCTAGCATTACATGGTAATCAGTAAATAAAGCACAGTATTAAAGGAATCACATCACTAATTTATTACATTAATATTCCATTGTTCACACATTACAGATAACAAGAACAAATACTAACCAAAGTCAAACTCACGATCACTTTTATGGAAAGCAGTAAAGGTAGGAAGTACACCAGACTATATCTCTGTGAACTCGAAGGGTAGATCCGTCTCCTGTGCTGGTCCTCCCGTGGGATCTGAGCATGCATACTCAGGTCGTCAGAGCGACACAATAACAACATTATTATAATAAGATGAAACAGGTATATGAGGTAATACTGGTGTAAGAACAATGCAAGTAATCACTATGTCACTATATGATGCAGAATATGTTATGTGTCCCTATCGGTCTCTACGTCATATTTGAAATCACATAGTGGAAGGAGGATCATGTTTAACAGGAGTCTCGTACATACCCGAGACAACGGCCCACATGCCCGGGACATAACCCTGTCAGCCGGATCGCTAGATCCTACCCTACATGTATCAGTATCACGGTTCGAATGATCATCCTCTAAACACGGTCCCGCTAAATACGATACTCTTTCCACTTTGATTTTCCCTCAGGTTTACACTATTTATGATCTTGATCTAGTTGTGTACAAGTATACCAATGGTACGGTTTTATCACTGTTCACTGTATCAATCACTGACACGAATATTCACTTTCCATTGGTGTACCCATCACTCCTAAACCAACATCTATCACGCACGATAATGCAATGTCCACACGCACTAACACTGAGTATATGGCAAGGGTATGATATATGTATGTATACTACCAATAAACTCTGTATGTTATGAATCAACATGCATATCATTAACTAAAATAAATTGCATGAATTAATATGTTAAGAATTCAGCAAAATGATACAAGTAAGATAAATAGAACACTCAGTCAACAATTCATCAAAATCTGTTTCAGTTCAATAGGGATTCCGGTTTTCAAGATATAGCTGTTTCATTTTAAGTGCTCGCGGCTGGAAATTCAGTTTCAGAACTGAACGTCCGTTTCGCGACACGAATTGCACCTAGTTGGGCTAAGAATTTAGCGATGTTACAGTTAAATGAAATATAGGGTTTTCAATAGAGTATTCAACGTAATAGACGGATCCTCAATCGCATCTGTACGTTGAAAGTTATACACAGATTAACCTCAGTATGTCATTTCTGAATCTGTTCTGGACAGTTATACGTTCTGCCCTTTTAAATACAGTTTAAAATAGCAAATGGCGATGAAACGGAATGGAACCACCTGTTTTATTTAGCTAACAGAGTTATCTTTAATCTACTGTAGAGTTCCGTAACATACGACTTCAGGAAACACAGTGACACAGGTATTGGGACAGTACACAATAATCAGAAACGCTCTGGACTGCAGTCCAGAGTCGTATTCCGATCTAATTATCATCACAGTTACAGAACAGAAATCATTAGAATTTTACATAGGGTTATAGTTCGTCAAGTCGGCTTCGATTTAAGCCCTCGAACATATCGTTCCAGTATGTATATAATTTATGGTGATTTTATTCGTTTTCAGGTATGAGAAAATTCTAGTTTTAACGGCATATTTGGGGGTATCAATTTTTGTCACTAACAATCGTATTTTCGAGCGAGATTCATACACGATATTTATCATCAAATGGGCCAACAGACAATATCAGTTTCCGTCAAAATAAACTATTGTAATCATTGGAGACTAGCATCGAACACTTAGGTCACAATACGTATCGGGAATCGGTAAATTCGTAAACTAGATTATTTAGGTTTGTACCACTGTTATTATAGCATGAAGCAAGTAAACACTTGCCTGGAAAATGTCTCGGGGTCGTACGGCAGCAACGGTGTCACGAACGCGCGATGTACGCCGCAAAACGAATTGTGCGAGCTTGGCTCGAGACACGGGTTTGACGTCGGAGTTGCCCGGAGACGTCAAGTGCTTGCTGGAAGCGGAGGTGGCGCTCTGTGGTTGGCCTGGGACTTGCTGGGGTCGACGATGTCGGCGGCGGTCTATCCGGCGACGTGCACAGTGAAGCTCGCAGTGATCACTTGGTGTGGGTTTTGGAGAGAGAGGGGGAGCAGTGGGGGTCGGGTTTGGAGTGATGAGGATGGTGCTGAGGATGTAGAGGGTCGCAGAGGTGGTTCGGGTGAAGTGGGGGCTCGTCGGCGTCGGTTGTAGCGGTGACCGTGGTTGGGTGCAAGTGGGTTTGGGAGTGCAGGGGATGCTTGGCAGGGCTCGGTTGATGAAGGGTGGAGTCGTGGAGGGAGAAGGTTGGTGGAGGAGGAGTGATCGAGGGTTGGCGAGGGGGTTGTCGTCGTCGGAGGTGGATGTTGCAGTGGGTTGTTCGAGGTTAGGGGCTCGGTGGGTGTAGAGAGAGATGAGGAGTGAGTTGGAGAGGGAGAGTGACGAGAGGAGTTGGAGACGAGGTTGAAATCGTGGGTGTAACGGCAGGAGCGGGGGCGTGGGCGTGAGGCGCAGCGGAGGAAGGGGATCGCGCGCGGGAATGGGGGAATGTTACCGTTGGAGTGAAGGAGATGAACAGGAGTGGGGTAGGGTCGGGTGAGCTGAGGAATTGGTCACGGGCCGCAGGGAGTGGGCCGGGATAATTAAGAAAAAAAAATATAATTCCCTTTTACAAATTCTGGGCTGAGTGAGTGAAGAGTGGGCCGGGGGAAATGATTAAGGAATTTTATTAAAAAAAAGGGATGTGGGCTGAGGAATGCTAACGGGCTGGGGCTAAATGATTAAAGAATTTATTAAGGAAAATTTTTGAGTGGGCTTAGGTGTTAATTGGAAAATAATTCTAGGGTTTTGGCTTTTAGGGTTTGGACTATAATTCCAAAAGAGTTGGAAAAAAATAGGGTTTAAATATCAAGCTTAACAACCAACTAAAAATACGAAGGGAAGAAAAAGGAAATCACTAGAATTCAGAAAATAGGAAACTTCATTCAGAAAGAAAACGGGGATTTACATCATACCCCCTTTAACAAAAATTTCGTCCTCGAAATTTAACAAAGATACAAGGAACAAAGTACTAAACAAATAGATGTGGATAACGGTCACGGATATCTTCCTTCCGCTCCCAGGTGGATTCTCCTGGAGAACGACCGCCCCAAGACACTCGGACTAACGGAATGATCTTATTCTTCAGCACTTTCTCTCTGCGGTCGAGGATGGTAGTAGGCTACTCTTCGTACGATAAATCGGTACCCAAAACTAGCTCCGAATGGTCCAGGACATGTCTCTCATCCCGAACATAACGCCGCAACTGTGACACGTGGAAGGTATTGTGCACACCGGCTAACGGTGGAGGCAAGGCAAGTCGATAGGCCACCTCTCCCACTCGCTCTAGCACCTCAAAAGGCCCGATAAAACGGGGACTAAGTTTTCCCCGACCTCCGAACCTGATAACTCCACGAGTAGGGGAAATCTTCAAGAACACATGATCTCCGACTTCGAACTCAAGTGCCCTTCTGCTGGTATCTGCCCAACTCTTCTGTCGATCCTGAGCCGTCTTAATACGTTGCCTGATCATTTGAACCTTGTCGACTGTCTGAACAATGAGTTCGGGGCCCAGTAATCTTCGTTCTCCCACATCATCCCAACATACTGGGGATCGACACTTCCGTCCATATAGTGCTTCAAAAGGAGCCATCTGAGTACTAGCCTGATAACTATTGTTATAAGAGAACTCGACTAGATGCAGATGGTCCTCCCAGGAACCCTGAAAGTCCAACATACAAGCTCTCAACATATCCTCGAGCGTCTGAATCGTACGCTCGGATTGTCCATCCGTCTGTGGGTGATAAGCTGTGCTGAATTTAAGACGGGTACCCAAGCTCTCCTGTAAGCTCCTCCAAAAGTGCGACAAGAATCTCGTGTCCCAGTCTGACACAATACTGACTGGAACACCGTGAAGTCGTACAATCTCCTGCATATATCTTTCTGCCAGTGATTCTGTCGACTATCCTACTCGGAAAGGTAGGAAGTGTGCAGCTTTTGTGAGGCGATCGACGATAACCCAAATAGCATTATTGCCCCTAGGGCTCCATGGTAAGGCCGTCACAAAATCTATAGAATGTGCTCCCACTTCCATTCAGGTATTGATTGTCACGATCTAACTGTGTCGTGTTTAAAAAGAATTCTGAAATTACCGCAATCAAAACGGTGTCGCTTGTAGCGAGCCGCGATGAATACGGGTCGTCCGCAGGGAGATGGTAAGTTTCTTATTGCTTGTTTTAACGAGTTAATTCCGTGTTTTGATTTGTTGGTTAACTAATTGTCGTAACAAAGATATGAATAAAAAGGGCTTGTTAAGAGTAGTAATAAGTTAGATTGTACGAAGGTGATGTTTTCCAATTCCTTATAGCCCCGACTTGGTATTGATACTAAAGCAATAGGTAACAACGCGGATTAGGGAACTTGAAATACGGTATTTGCGGTATTTCGCTAAATCCGTTTTCCTTGTCCCTTGTCCTTCCGTTGTTATCTCTTGATTTTAGCCTTCGGCAAACCACGGGCAATCTGGTCATGATTAGGAATCATCACTATCAGGGTAGGATAGGATGCCTAGTGAGCGGAGTTGCGGGTGATTTGCACGAAGTTTCAATAGGCAAGTTTTAGGTTTTAAAGTTTGGACAAAGAAAATCTTCGAATACGATCTAACATATTACACCCTTAACAAGTGAAAAGATTACTCACACATATTTACAAATTAACAAGAAAGAAAAGAGAAGATACATAAAAACATGCAATGAAATAAAGAGGAAAAGAGAACCGATGAGTTCAAGCGTTTTATCTCCCAGTGTTCAATCCCCGGCAACGTGTGAGATCCAAATACCAAGCTTTAAGGTTGCAAGCTCACTTAAGAGGTTGCAAGATCAAAGCAAGGCATGAATTTCACAATTGAAATCATGTAAAGTGGAACAAGACATGTAATAAAAATACGAACTTTTATTGAAGAACAAACTTGTTACAAGAGATCTTGAAGTCAAGAACCTAAGCCTTAAGCTTGCAAGTTCTAAATGAGAAGTTGCAAGGTCAAGACAAAGGGGCAAGAGCTCAAGAATGAAAAGAAAAATTACAAGAATTCTAAGATAGAACTAAAGAAAAGCTACCCTTTCCTCTTGCCTCTGGTCTCTATTTATAGGCTCAGAAAGAAATATTCATATCTGCCCCATTATGGCTCATGCTGATTTGTTTGATTGCCTTTGATTTGAACACATGCTTTTTAGTCTTGAATGCATATAATATCATATGCATATAAAATCATATCCTTGATTTCATATAAAATCATATCCTTGATGATTGCATATAAAATCATATCCTTGATTGCATATAGAATCATATCCTTGATTGCATATAGAATCATATCCTTGATGATTGCATATAAAATCATATCCTTGATTGCATATAGAATCATATCCTTGATGATTGCATATAAAATCATATCCTTGATGATTGCATATAGAATCATATCCTTGATTGCATATAGAATCATATCCTTGATTGCATATAAAATCATATCTTTGATTGCATATAGAATCATATCCTTGATTGCATATAGAATCATATCCTTGATTGCATATAAAATCATATCCACATGTGCTTAAAAGTCTTGTGTACACATTTGTTGTGTTGGACCATTTAGAAAAAATGTGTACACAACTTGTTGCATAAAGGAACTCCTGAAGTATCGGTCGGTTAGCGTTTCTGGTCGCAGTGTCTTCCCTCAAGTGATATATCCGTGCTGTTGGATGTATTTCCAGTATTTTGTCATGGATACCTGTAATCTGTAATACTGAGCAGACACTGGTCAATAATACCGATAAATACAACAATTAGATAATGAATGAACGGTATTAGAATGCAATTTTCTGATATGAACAGGTATCGGCAATGGTTGTAATAATCCTGTTGTCCTCTGATGTTCCGCCTTCACCTGCTGACATACCAAGCACCTGGATACGAACCTCGCAATCTCCCGCTTCATTCCGTTCCACCAAAAGTGCTGCTTTAGGTCCTGATACATTTTTGTACCTCCTGGATGCACAGAATAAGCTGAACTGTGTGCTTCAGCCAAAACTTCTTCTCGAACATCTCCTTTAGGTACGCAGAGTCTGCTACCGAATCTCAGACAGCAAGTGGAAGCTGGACTGAGAATGTCGGGACCCGGTTCTTGCTCACGGAGCAAAGTGCCACACGGAACAAAGTGCCGCGCCAAGTGTCGTGTTACGTGGGCGGGGGCCACCTCTTGAATCCGTGGGGGCCACCTCTTGAGTCCGTGGGACCCACTGTAGGATAATGGGGACTCTTCGGAATACATTCCGAAAGGGGGCAGATCTGTACTATAAATGAAATGATACCACTCTTCAATACAGAGGTGCCTTTTAAGTGAACTGGCACTACAAGAGTTTGAGAACTCTGTAGTTAAGCGTTCTCGGGCCAGGGAAGTCCTGGGATCGGTGACCTCCTGGGAAGTGGCCCCTGGTCGAGTCCGGTTCGCTCTAAAGGGAAAAACCGTGCGGTTTCGGCCAAAGCGGACAATACTCTCTGTATTGGGGGTGGAGCATGACAGAATGGTATTAGAGCCGGTTCCTCAATAGTAGGTCTGTGGTTCGAGGACGAACCATTGTTCAAAGGTGGGGAGAATGTCGGGACCCGGTTCTTGCTCACGGAGCAAAGTGCCACACGGAAAAAAGTGCCACGCCAAATGTCGTGTTAAGTGGGCGGGGGCCACCACTTGAATCCGTAGGGGCCACCTCTTGAGTCCGTGGGACCCACTGTAGAACAATGGGGACTCTTCGGAATACATTCCGAAAGGGGGCAGATCTGTACTATAAATGGAATGATACCACTCTTCAATACAGAGGCGTCTTTTAAGTGAACCGGAACTACAGGAGCTTAAGAACTCAGTAGTTAAGCATGCTCGGGCCAGGGAAGTTCTGGGATGGGTGACCTCCTGGGAAGTGGCCCCTGGCCGGGTCCGGTTTGCTCCGAAGGACAAAACCGTGCGGCTTCGGCCAGAGCGGACAATACTCTCTGTATTGGGGGTGGGGCATGACAGAATGGAGATGTAAATCCCCATTTCCTTTCTAAATGAAGTTTCCTATTTTCTGAATTCTAGTGATTTCCTTTTTCTTCCCTTCGTATTTTTAGTTGGTTGTTAAGCTTGATATTTAAACCCTATTTTTTTCCAACTCTTTTGGAATTATAGTCCAAACCCTAAAAGCCAAAACCCTAGAATTATTTTCCAATTAACACCTAAGCCCACTCAAAAATTTTCCTTAATAAATTCTTTAATCATTTAGCCCCAGCCCGTTAGCATTCCTCAGCCCACATCCCTTTTTTTTAATAAAATTCCTTAATCATTTCCCCCGGCCCACTCTTCACTCACTCAGCCCAGAATTTGTAATAGGGAATTATATTTTTTTTTTCTTAATTATCCCGGCCCACTACCTGCGGCCCGTGACCAATTCCTCAGCTCACCCGACCCGACCCCACTCCTGTTCATCTCCTTCACTCCAACGGTAACATTCCCCCATTCCCGCGCGTGATCCCCTTCCTCCGCCGCGCCTCACGCCCACGCCCATGCCCCCGCTCCTGCCGTTACACCCACGATTTCAACCTCGTCTCCAACTCCTCTCGTCACTCTCCCTCTCCAACTCACCCCTCATCTCTCTCTCTACACCCACCGAGCCCCCAACCTCGAACAACCCACTGCAACCTCTACCTCCGACGACGACAACCCCCTCGGCAACCCTCGATCACTCCTCCTCCACCAACCTTCTCCCTCCATGACTCCACCCTTCATCAACCGAGCCCCGCCAAGCATCCCCTGCACTCCCAAACCCACTTTCACCCAACCACGGTCACCGCTGCAACCGATGCCGACGAGCCCCCACTTCACCCGAACCACCTCTGCGACCCTCTACATCCTCAGCACCATCCTCATCACTCCAAACCCGACCCCCACTGCTCCCCCTCTCTCTCCAAAACCTACACCAAGTGATCACTGCGAGCTTCACTGTGCACGTCACCGGAGCTACTATTGAGGAACCGGCTCTGATACCATTCTGTCACGCTCCACCCCCAATACAGAGAGTATTGTCCGCTTTTGCCGAAACCGCACGGTTTTTCCCTTTAGAGCGAACCAGACCCGACCAGGGGCCACTTCCCAGGAGGTCACCCATCCCAAGACTTCCCTGGCCCGAGCACGCTTAACTACGGAGTTCTTAAGCTCCTACTAGTTCCGGTTCACTTAAAAGGCGCCACTGTATTGAAGAGTGGTATCATTCCATTTATAGTACAGATCTGTCCTCTTTCGGAATGCATTCCGAAGATTCCCCATTGTTCTACAGTGGGTCCCACGGACTCAAGAGGTGGCCCCCACGGATTCAAGTGGTGGCCCCCGCCCACTTAACACGACACTTGGCGTGGCGCTTTGTTCCGTGTGGCACTTTGCTCCGTGATCAAGAACCGGGTCCCGACAATCTCCCCACCTTTGAACAATGGTTCGTCCTCGAACCACAGACCTACTATTGAGGAACCGTCTCTGATACCATTCTGTCACGCTCCACCCCCAATATAGAGAGTATTGTCCGCTTTGGCCGAAACCGCACGGTTTTTCCCTTTAGAGCGAACCAGACCCGACCAGGGGCCACTTCCCAGGAGGTCACCCATCCCAAGACTTCCCTGGCCCGAGCACGCTTAACTACGGAGTTCTTAAGCTCCTGTAGTTCCGGTTCACTTATAAGGCAAAAGTCTGCAAATCCAACGATGCAATCAACTGCTGCAACTCGAAATCTAACCCCTGAAGGAAGCGTCTGGCCCTGGTGGCCTCTGATTTGACCATGTATGGAGCAAAGCGGCTCAGACGGTTGAACTCTGCCGCATAAACGTCCACTGGGCGTCCATTTTGCTTCAAAAGAATATACCTTTCCTCCATTTCTGCCTTGGCTGTGGAAGGAAAATAATGATCTAGGAAGCACTCCTTAAACTTGCTCCATTCAATCGGCTCGTCAAGTCTGCTTTCTTCCACCGACCACCATGTACGGGCTTCGTCTTCTAATTGAATCTTTATCACGTCCACTCTTTCTTCCTCTGGAACCCTGGTGGCTGTCAATAAATTTTCCATGTTCACCAGCCATTGCTCAGCCTCATGGGGTTCAGCTAGCCCTGTGAATGCAGCTGAGTGTAACCGTCGGAAGTTTGATACGGTACCAGCCCTAGTCTGATAAGCTGGTGGAGTAGCGCCCTTGGGGGCGGTAATAAGTGCGGAGGGTCCTCCTGCGGCAGTAATTGCCCTGAGTCCCTCAGTGAGTAAATCTGTCTTTCTCTCCTGAGCTTCCGCGAGAGTGGTCAGTGCACTAAGTATTCTTTCCGTGCGGTCCTGAGAGCTGGAGTCCGAAGAGGGGTCGTTCGGGGACGTCATATCACTGGAAGATTCAAAAGGATGGGATCAAATTCAAGGATGAAAATCAAGAATAGCGAAACAAGAATAACGTAATACAGTATAGTTAATGTTATTCCTTGATACTAAACACAGGCTCTGATACCATTCTGTCATGCCCCACCCACAATACAGAGATTATTGTCCGCTCTGGCCGAAGCCGCACGGTTTTGTCCTTCGGAGTAAACCGGACCCGGCCAGGGGCCACTTCCCAGGAGGTCACCCATCCCAGAACTTCCCTGGCCCGAGCATGCTTAACTACGGAATTCTTAAGCTCCTGTAGTTTCGGTTCACTTAAAAGGCGCCTCTGTATTGAAGAGTGGTATCATTCCATTTATAGTACAGATCTGCCCCCTTTCGGAATGTATTCCGAAGAGTCCCCATTGTTCTACAGTGGGTCCCACGGACTCAAGAGGTGGCCCACACGGATTCAAGAGGTGGCCCCCGCCCACTTAACATGACGTTTGGCGTGGCACTTTGTTCCGTGTGGCACTTTGCTCCGTGAGTAAGAACCGGGTCCCGACAGTTTGCGAAGGAATGACCAATCTTCTGAGGACCGATCTTCTGGCAGGGGAAGCACTTTTGACGATTTCACCTACAGGAAGAGTTGGGAGGGCTATCCGTTTTGAGCCAACCCCTTCAGGTATGATGAGCTTCTTTGTGAGCCCACTTTGGTTCTGGCTCAGCCTGTTGAAGACTGAGACGTCTGAGCTTCGACTCAGCCTGTTGAAGACTGAGGCATCGGATTTGGACGACCCATTGAGAGTAGCCATTGTGGTTGCAAGTCGATCGAAGACCAACTTCTTAGGAGCTTCGTCTTGCGGCATTGGGGCGCTGAAACTCGTTGGTGGGATCATGGTCCCGAAGAACAATCCAGTAGTTGCTTGAGTTACTTGCCCTACCGGCATTGAAAAGACGGAGGCCACGTTGGGCCCGTAAGTCACTCCTCCAATTAGGGCTGAACGGGAGTTGCTGTTGCAAGTTGTGCAGTTGGAAGCCATTGGTTTTTCTTCTTCTAGCACAGGAACAAGACACCAAATCTTAGTACCTCGAATCCAAGGTCAACCATAGAGAACCGCAATTTTGTTCGTGAAACACGACACACGAAGTGTGGAGTGGAAAGAGAAAAAGGTCCCACCGGGCATGTCATAATCTGTTCAACGCCGGAAGACGGACCGAGACGTCGGGACGGCCTGAATCCTGGGGGCAGATGCTTTTTGGATTTATCCGTCCATCTCTCCGAAGACGCCAAGTTGATTTATGGCACCGTATATCGGAGGTTTACACGGATGCGGTCATTGTAGCAGACTTCGTCAGATTCCCTCTCATTTATGAGGGGGTTTTGATTGTGGGGACGCTCTTCCCTGTAGGCACAAGCCCCTACAGTTAATTACGTTACCACATCGCGATAACCACTTTCTTCTGCTCCGGAAGTTCATTTCGTGTCGTGTGTGTGTTTTTATTTTATTTTGGTTTCTCGTGGATTGTATACGAAGAATGTCATCACCCGTAGGGCGTGGATTAGTCCAAATCCATATATTTTTTAGATTTAGGTTTGGTTTGATTTAAGGATCGTTAATCTGGTTTGAGATTAAGATCAACTTAAACATATATGCATTTGGGCTCAATTATTTTAGTTTAAGGACATCGCGGTCTATTATCGTCGTGTTTGAGGCGAAATGTTAGTTTTAAGGACATTTCGGTCCTTTATCGCCATTTTAGAGGCGAATAATAGTTTAGGGAAATTTTATTCCATCATTCACCCTACGCATGTATTTATTACGTGGCAGAGTGAACAATGATGATATGGAATATGCCCAATTCGGGGCACAATCCGATTTGAGGCATGCACGTCAATGCATGAAGAAGTTATTGGTCGTCGAGACCCACCACCTCTCTGAAGGTGTTGGAGAATTACAACGACATGTATCAGAGGTGTGAAGAGATGTACCCTTGAACCAAATCCCGTATTTGAGGGAAAAGGGTTTGTTGTGGGCTTAAGAATTTTTGGTCATATTTGAGACCTTGGAAATCAAGAGCATATGGGCTCGATTGATTTCTTTGTTAAGGATACATTAGTCCAATTTGAGACAAAGATCTGCTTAACAACATTTTAGGATTTTCTTTATTTAAGACCTAACAACAGAGCATTTGGACTCAGTTGCAAGACTTTAGCAACTTAACTAATTTGGGCTTTAGTCTGCTCAGTCTCCCATTTTTCTTTCTGAAAAAGTGCTAAGCACTTGTTTGGGCTCTGTTTATTCAGTCCCACTTTTTTATGCAAAAAGTGCTGAGCACTTATATGTGTTCTTACGTCCACATATAATCATGTGGAGCTTTCAGTCATGGGCATTGCCCAATAAGTGTTGAACACTTTACTCATTTTCTCTTTATATGGAGTGCTAGGCACTCTTTATAGCGTCCACGTGAGGCGCTGGGCGCTGCGCAATGAGTGTTGAACACTCAGCCTTTTGGCTTTCTCTTTTTTTATTGAGTGCTGAGCACTTTAGAGTTCCCTCGTGATTTTTATCGTGCGGCACCGGGTGCCGGGAGCTGCCCAATGAATGTTAAGCACCCTTCTTTTTTGTGGCACCCACGTGAGGTGCTAAGCGCTTTTAAAGACGTCCATGTAGGAAGTGTTAGTGTATATGCCCTTGAAGCCATTATTATATGATACTGGTTTGTATATTACTTAATGGAAGCTTGGGATATTCACAGTTGTATTGACAGTCTTGCTCAAAATGGTAGTATGCTACTTGGTTTGTTTCTACTTTAATATGTGCATGTGTTTCTTCTAACATATTGTTTATACATATTAGTAGAGCCCTTATGATCTTTGCTTGATTACCAGCGTTGTGATGGCAGCCACACTAGTGGGGGCTGGGTAATCTACAAGCACATCCTTATACAGGTCCCTGGTTGTAGGACTATCGAGACGGGGCATCGATACTCCGGAGTAGACTAGTGTATATGCTTCTCATCCCAGCAGGGGAAATGATCTGTCCCACAGCCATTAGTATGTCGTACTGGAGATAGTATGCAGGTGCTTGTTAGGTTACGAGTACACCGGACAGGACTCATCGGGAACTGTTGGTTGGTATTATACCTATTGTCGGGTAGCAGTTCCCAGGTGACATGAGTACAGCTTAGTCCGTCGACTTGACACTGCAACTTCGCCTCGAGTGTGTTTCCACTGTACTTTGATTACTACCCTACCACGGCTCATAGGAGTCGTGCAAACAGGTAGTAGTTGGGTGCAGTCCCTAACCACTTTAAGGCAGTAGCGGTTAGACAAGATTCGTCTCTCCCGGTATTGGGGGTTGATATCGTGCTATGTTCGGAGGGCCATTACACAAAGTCCCTGGCCAGGGCAAGTGAGATTTACTGGTAGGTATTCCAGTAGTTTCTCAGGTTGTTTTGGGCTACACTTCGGCACGACTTATTGTGCTATTAGGGGTCTGACGATTACCGCCCCCTAGGCCCGATATGCGATACTCTTAGACGAACATACCGGACTATATGGAGATTGTCACATTCAAGCTCAGTAGGAGTTCGGATGGGTTTTCCTCATCGGCCTTCTTATCGACATCTACCTGGGGACCGTTACGTACAGCTAGTACCTCTTACGGCCTGTGGTTAAACCCAATGCCAGCGTAGTGTCGAGTCTTTAGAGTCCCACACAGAGGGATTCCCTACTTTTGGCAATTGATGTAGATGTCGTAAGGTTTTACGACCTGGGCTTCGATCACGTACGTGTACTTGTACACTGGTGATGATCAGGTAGACGGTACTAGTGGGTTTTGGTTTAAGCCGGATCCTAGTATTGTATTATTGGATTGTTATCGTCTTAGGGTTTCCATGTTTTTCGAAATGCGGATACGGGTATGTATATATGGTATGAGGGGCATTCTTGTAATTTATCAAGGTATGCTTCTAGAAGGTGCCACATCATTATTGGATTTATCCATTTTGTTAAATGGATTAATGATGTGGAAATGGAGGAGACATGCTTGGCATGGTGGAGGGAATGACTCATGGTATATTTTATTAGATTGGGATCACTATTGAGGTAAGGGTGCTTATTTTATTGTTTTTCTTGCCATGGCTCAATGAGTGAGATGAGAGATAATATATGTGATCCATTCTCTACACTTGGTTTTTTTTTATGGTTCATTTTCTTCACTTGATATTTCTTGAGTTACTCTCCTCTCTTGAGCTCTCTAGGTCTCCTCCATCATCTTCTTCCTCAATGCTAAACCCTATCATTCACATGTGTTGTGAGCCAAGGGTTTAGTAAGACAAACAATCCATTAACACATTCTACATATCCTAGGCTAGTTGGCCTAGCAAACCTTCTACCCTAGTTACCTCACTTGGAGGTTGAAGCTTGGAGCACAAACCTTCACGATGGATCATCTTTGGCAAGAGAAGACCGATGGAGCAAGCTTGATCCGATCACCGAGAAACCTTAGAGAGGACTACTAGAATACCTGAATGACTTGATCTACTAGGTATAAGAATCTACCATAGTAGATAAATCTTCAAGTTAGTCTAGCTAGTTAAGTCTTTAGTAAGATCATGGTGTAATAGCCGGTGTTGCGTAGTCAAAAGATTGTTGTTTTTGAAATTTCTGCCTCCCCAAGAACCATGGGGTCCGCGACATTGGCTTACAGTGGTATCAGAGCCTATAAAACCTTAACTAGCTAGTTGGAAAAGTGTTAGAAATTTGATCGCCGAAAAAATCGCAAAAATGCATCAAAATTGCACAGTTTCTGTCGTTTTTCAAAACTGGTCCAAAAATGTTTTCAGGGACCTTAAAAATACGTGCAGGATTTTTTTGGGACACCCAAGAAAAACAAGATCATAACTCGGTTAGACCACCGCGTCAGCGCGGCGAAACCATGTGTTTCCCCGCGGATCCGTTGCCGAGTCGACTCGTTTTTCCTGCAGTTTGTCTATCTTGGTGTTTTGTGATTTTTCTGATACTTTGTATCTACCTAGAATCTTTTGTGTACTGTATTGTACTTGAGGTAGATTCAAATGTGGTAATCGATCGAAATTCTAAGTACTTTAGCAAATCGGATCTTCTGTGTTTGATATATATGTGTTTGGAAACGTCGACTAATTGCTATACGTCGATTAGTCGGGGTTGCACATACCAGTCATGCTGTTGTGATGGTTTATGTATATGAACTTGTTGGATCGTCGTGGATGAATAGCCAGGGATGTGAGATGAGAGTTTTCATTCTTTCATTCGATGTAAATTTGTAATGTGATGTAATATTATTTTTGCGGGGCACATCCGGGTTGAGGTTGTAGCCACCGTTGTATTATTTTTTTTACTGTTTATGCTTCTAGGATAGACCCAATGTTAGTTATATGTATGCCCTAAAGGCCATTACTGTACATACGATGTATATTATAGTGGATGCTAGGACATATATAGGGAGGACCTTCTTGGTCGACATGATAGTATGCTATCTGGTTGTACTTTATCTTAACATGTACTCTGATTGTCTCTATATTACATGTTGATAAAGCCCTTAGGATATGTACTCGACTACTGGGACTATGATGAGATCATACTAGTGGGGCCATGGTAGTCGACGAGTACATCCTATAACTGTTCCTAGTCGAGGGTGTATCGAGACAGGGCATCGATACACCAGAGTGGACTAGCGTATACGCATCTTGACCCATATGATGGGCGATGGATGATCCCATAACCATCGGTGTTTGACATCAAGGATGGTGTACGGGTGCTCAGTGGAGACTGGGTATACTGGACGGACTCGCCGAGAACTCCCAGATGGTATTATACCTTACGTCAGATGGCAGTTCTCCGGTGACACTGGTACAGAGTAGTCTGTTGACCCGAGATCGTCATAGAGTCTTGTGCGATTCCCACTGTGCTTTGATTTCTATCATACCACGTCCAAGAGGGCATGCAAAAAGGTGGCTATTGGGTACAGTCCCGAATCACATGGAGGCAATGAGCGATAGGAGGGGATTCGTCTCTCCCGGTATAGGGAGTTGATGTTGTGCTGTGTTCGATTGGCTATTACCGAAAATCCTTAGCCAGGGTTGCTGAGATTTACTGGTAAGTGTTATCAGTAGTTTCTCAAACTGTTATAGATCTCATATCGACACGACTTATCGAGCTACTGGGGTCTGACGTTTACCACCCCTAGGCGAGATATGCGACATATCGGACGACGAGACCGGACTGTACGGGAGTGTTACTGATTGGATTCACAGGAGAATGTACAGACTTGCTTGTTGATCTTCTGAGCGCTCAATACCTGGGTGGCTGTTACGATTAGCTGACCGCTTGCTGCTTGTAGGTGTTTGATATGATCATCACCTACTGCCGGCGTATTGACGATTCTTTAGAGTCCTACACAGAGGTTTCTTGACTCAGGCAAAACGAAGTAGGGGCACATATGTGATATGTGCAGGACCGAGGATAATGCGGTATGTGATACCGTATTGGATTCTCGCGATATGAGATATCGACCGGGTATATGTGATATAGCCGGGTCATCGTATTAGTCGGTTATTTGTGAAATAGCCGGATTATCGGATCAAGTGTTGATTCGATAATTTAATGTATAATAATATATATGATATATTAAATTACATTAACTAATATTAGCTCACTAAAATATTCATTTTCTCACGGGATAATACATTGATATATATGCGATATTTGTTAATTGTATTATTTTCTATTGTTACAAAATATATTGTATATGTGATATATAATATTGTAACATGTTAGGGTTACAAATTTAACAATGGTTTAGGGTTTAAACTTGGTTAGTGTTTGGATTAGGATTAGCTTTTGCATGAAGCTTCCATGAAACTTCATGAAGCTTTGACTTTGTGTTTTGGTTGATATTTTGTGAAGATATTATGTTAACCCAATCCAAACCATTAACTCTAGTCAATTCTCTACAAGGGTTAACTCCTTCATGCTTAACCCTTGGTTAGATTTGTAACCACTACAATAATTCATTATTCATCACAAAAGGATTATGATATTCTTCTTCTTCTTCCTTTTTTCTTTTCATGGAAAAATCTTACTAGCTTTTTTCCAAGTGATGATTATGTGTGAGAATAAGAAAACAAATGAGAGCTAAAATCCTACTTCATCATTCTCATCTACCCTTTCCCTTTAGATGAGTGTGTTCACTTCATTTGGTGAGTGTTAGCTTGTGTTAATGAAACTTCAAGGTAGATCATCTTTATATCGAAGATCGGAAGCAAGCTTGCACTTTTCTCTTCGTGGAACCTCTCGAGAGTCCGGAACACGATGATCGCAGCGAAGGGACTTCAACACAGAGCTTAAGAAGTGAAGGACCGGATCTACAAAGGTTGTAATCCCTCTCACTTAGTGTTAAAGAGTTTAGCATGCTTGTTTTCACTTTAAAGATCCGGCTTTGGGTTGTTCGGCACGGCTAAATTTTTAATCGGGCATGGTTGATGACTCGTAGAACCTTGTGAGCGTGCCTAGTATCCCTGCAGTGGTATCAGAGCCAAGCTAGAGCTTTAGGCGAAGTCTAGGCCAAGATTAAAGTCCGATCGAACCCGGAAACCCCGATATAAACCCATCTCTGGATATTTTTCAAAAATGTGATTTTTTATGGATTAAAAATACTCAGAAAATAAATCAGGAAATACTAAGAATTACTGTGAACTATTAATGCGCTCAAATGACCGAGGAACTGCGGCCAAACCAAGGGTTTGGCGGCGGTTCCGCGGCCAAAATTATGATTTGGTCCCTCGTATTTCATATAATTATTCCTAGGTCCTTTATTGTTATTTTTTTCTAGGAATTTTTTAATTCCACTTAAGTGTTGAGTTTTCTAGGGTTGTATTAGGGACTCGTTGATTCGATCAGATAATTTAACTTCGTTTAGTTTTGTCTTGGTAATTTTTAGAAACTGTTAAAAAGTTCGAATGGATATCAATAACTCATTTTTCCCCAGTCGGAAAATTTTTCAAAAGTTGGATTTTTTCTCGAGTTTGAAACTTTCTAAGTCGTGAAAGTAACGCGGTGGACCCTTTAGAAGACAACAAACCTTAACTCGATTATGTGACCGTCTTGAACTGCCTCTGAACCTTAGGGTTTGTGCCAGTACGGCGTGCCACATGTGAGGTGTTGGCTTGACCCTTCTACGGCTGGACCATTGGTACTGTGGCATGTGATGGATGTTTTTAAACTGATTTCAAGTGTTGAGATATATTGGGGAAATCTTGGGTGTTTGATTATTCGATCGGAAAGTTTAACATTGTCTATTTATTTGGAATGTGATACAATATTTGGAATTCATAAGTAGTTATGAGATAACTAATTTGAATATTATAAACATAGCAGTTCAGTCTCAGATGATCGGTTGCCACGGAATTTTGATGTGATCAAAAGTCCGTCGCAATCACGTAGCGTACGCGGATACTCGCCGGGTAAACTTAACAGACAGCCACGCCCCATAGCCCCGACCAAGTGACTGTAGGAGAACCCCGTCGCTAAAAGCTTCCGTTCGGGTGCTCGCGGCAGCGGTGTTCCGCCTTAGTGCACTTCGTCGACAGCATCCGGGGGTGTGGTCGTCTACTAAAGTTTGCGGCGAGCATTCGATCAGGATGTCAGGAATCTTGTTGAATTGCTCGACTTGATGTTGAAAAGAGTTTTCGATAATGAGACTAAAATGCGGGGTTTATAATTGTTAGGCATGCGATGTCTAAAGAATTCATTTGGTTAGGCATGAGATGTCTAAGGAGGTTGTGGATTCTAACTGTTGTAGTTTTACACTTTCTTTTCTGTGACCATAAGCGTAGTATGTGGTGTATCGCCGGCTTCGTTGCTATACATCAACGACAATCGGGATACGCATACTTGCTTACGTTGATGATATGAGATATTATGTGTTGCTGTGATATGTTATATTGAATCGTCGCATTTTGAATAGCCGGGGGTTTTATGTGAGATGAGAGTTTTTCTTTTTTCATTCATGTAAAATTCATTTTTATGTAATATTCTATTATTGGGGAACTTCCTGGCTGAGGATGATGTCACCATTGTATATTATTTACTTTTCCGCATTAGGTAGACCCAAGGCGGGGAGCATAAGTAACCGGGTTTTGGGGTCCAGTGGGAGACCATCTCGAGGAGTCGAGACCGGGTCTCCTAACCCTGGAATTGGCAGAGTTACTTGCCGCTCTCGTAGGGGTCTAGTGATGTGGGTTTGGCTATTCATCGCGACCGTGGAATCCGTGTTTTATACAGGCTCATATTAAAAACACGGACGTCCTAGTATATCCAATATTTCATATATGTTTCTTCTGCTGCAATGTTCTGTGATGAGATCATATTACTGCCTGAGACGAATGTTTATATTATATATATGAAATATATGTTATATTGCAGATTTCGTTTCAAAGGAGATGCTTGTGAAGCATAATAAAATGGGACTTCATTAATGAGATTAATGAAATAAAAGAAACCTAAAGATGTTGTAGAAACTTGTTTAAAAACTGGTAGCTCTAGTTCTTGCTTTGCATAGCGGTGTTCCTTGTAGAACATCCAGCAACTTATTCGATAAGGAAAAAGCCGAGATCTCTTCACCGGGAGTGACCTCTTTAGCGAAACTAGCAGATGCTACAAACTCGGTTTGTTTTTTTATTGTTTCTATAGTTTTTGCTTTGCATAGTAATATTTGTGAAATATCCTGCACCTTATTCGATGAAGAAAGAGCCGACGATTCCTTCGCCGGGAGTGACCTCTTTAGAAATACTAGAAAAGCCTAAAAAACATTCCATTTAAAAATCACTCGATTCTACGATGATATCAAGTTCATTGCGCAAAGGGTTTTCATAAAAAAACCTGTCGTAGCCCTCCGTCATTTCAGATAAGTCCTATTTAGTATTCGTGCTACGTTTGTTGGCCTGCGTCAAGGCGTAGTGTGCGGTAGCTAACTAGTATTTATCTGTTTATGCATATGATGCAGATTGGATTAGGATAGTCGTGCGACTTTGTTGGCCTGCGTCAAGGGTCGTGCGGGTGGGTTTAATTCAATCAAGAAATGACGGGTTGAACTTGACTAGCACACTGTGGTTTGTTGGCCTGCGTCAAGGTCATGGGACGCTGAGGGTAAAATACTATTGGGAATTTCAAGGGTTGAAATTTGCAATGAGATTGCATACCTTCTATGAGATAGTTGGATCCCGATACCCGCTGCGAGTAAGATTTACTCCTGTGAGAGTTTTACACATTACAATTAGCCGATCAAGTAGGTGTCTAGAAAGGTGTTAACGGGGTTACGACCCTAGGAAAACGAGGTTTACTTTAATTTGGTCCGTGCGAAAGCACGGGGAACCTCCCTCAAAGTACCGACACTAGCCTGGCTGAAAGATTGGCGAACTTGTAGAGTATAATTAATCCCGGCTAGTCTTTCCTTTTCGGGTTTGAAGGAAGATTTGACTAAAACAGTGGGAGACATCCTGATTAGATATATTAGATAACCAATCTAATCTTGCAAGAGCATACGCTGAGTGTTTTCTTCTCTCTCTCTCCAGGTAGCGACCATATCATGCCTTAATCAAGATAATAATACGGATGTATTGACCGAACCCGCTAGTTATACTGCGCTAAGGAACGTTGGTCCCGCTCCAACTTATAATTTTTATAAGACAGAGCGGGAAATTGGGGAATACCAGATTTCCCATGCCGCCCAAACGAAGAAAGTGCATGTTGGTGCATCTTCTTCGGGTATGTTCATTACAGAGAACTGTTTCTCAGTATCCTTTACGTCCTGGGTATTTGATACCGGATCAGGATCCCACATATGTAATTTGTTACATGGGCTACAGATAGGTAGAGAACTGAGAACGAGTGATAAGTTTCATGAGATAGAAACGGTGCAAGTGTTGCAGCCAAGTCTGTTGGTCACTATCACCCTGTATTACCAGAATACATTGATTCTGAACGAATGTTATTAGATACCGAACCTGATATACAACATCATATCAGTCTCTTTATTAGTAAAGAAAGGATATAATTTTGTATTGTTGGATAATGTTTTGAACATTTCCTATATCAAGAGTTGATCGGTTCAGGCAAGTTATCTAAAAGCATAGACGTTCTAAATCAAACTACAGTTCTTAGTATACAGAACACACACAAGAGGAAGAGTTCAGAAATGAACGAATCCTTCTTGAGGCATTGTAGACTAGGTCATATCAATGCGATCCGACTAGCTGAAGTTACATAAAGATGCATATTTAAATTAGTTTGAATTTACATCTTGTGAAACTTGCCGGTCATGTCATAAAGATAAGATGACCACAGCTCTGTTTATTGGAAACAGAGAAAGAGTTAGTGAACTCTTGGGATTGATACATGCTGATGTATGAAGGTCCCCTGTCTACACATGCCAGGACCGATTCTTTGTACTTCATTACATTCACTGATGATCTTTCAAGATTCAGGCATATGTTCCTGTTGAAACACAAGTCCAAAACTTTTGAGATAATCACATAATATAAGTTAGAAGTAGAGAACCAAAAACGGGTATAAGTATTATGTCCTTTGATGAGATCAAGGAGGAGAATACTTGAGCACGGAATTTCTAGACTATTCTAAAGGAGAATGAGATTCTCTCTCAGCATTACTCCTCCGTATACACCACAACACGTCGGTGTATCGGGGCGGAGCAATAGCACCCTATGTGATATGGTGTGCTCTATGATGAGTACTACTGAGTTTCCTATTTCCTTTTGGGAGTTATGCACTTGAGAAGCTGCATACCTATTGAATAGGGTTCAAATCAAATCAGTTGCCTACCACTTCATATGTGATATGGAAGGGGAGGAGCCCATATCTTAAGTTTGTTAAGATTTGGGGTTTTCCGGCCTATTTCTAAAAGCAAAATCCGGACAAGCTCGAGGCAAGGTCTGTTATGTAGAACTGGAAATGTTCCAGCTATACAAACTACATCAGATGATTTGGTAGAACCAAAGGATTCAATAGTTTCCAACGAACCTCATCCTCTCCGCCGATCTTGTAGGGTTCCTCACCCACCTGAGAGATACTTCGGTTTCTCTATGACAGTGGGAGCGAGGATTGCATCATGAGATGATGACCCAACTAGTTTCGAGCTGGCCATCAGGAGTGAGACTCTGTAAGATTGGCTGGATGCTTATCGATCTGAGATGGAATCCTTATACACCAACAAAGTATGGACTTTGGTTGCTCTATCTGAATGGTTAAATCACCATCAGGAGCAAGTATACCTTGAGAAGGTTACTAGGTGTACATGGAAAAGTTGAGACTTTCAAAGCTATGCTTAAGTCCATCCAGATCCTACTTGCCACGGCTACATACCATGACTACGATATCTGGCGGTTGGGTGTCATGACTGCTTTTCTAAATGTTGATTTGGAAGAGAGCGTCTATAAGTACACAGCCAGAGGGCTTCGTAGACACTGGAAGTAGCGGAAACGTGAGCAAGATGTTTTATATGATAAAGCAGGCATCACGGAGTTGGAACGTCTGTTTTGATATGGTAGTCAAAGAGTTTGACTTCATCAAAATGGTAGATGAACCTTGTATATACAAAAAGGTAGTAGAGAGTATGGTAGTGACCCTCGTAGAGTACGTGGATAACATACTCTTGATAGGGAAGGAGTTTCCTATGCTACGCTCGGTCAATCTCCGCTTATCACAAGGATTCCCCATATAGGATCAAAGTGATACCTCCTAAATCCTGGGTTTTTGGATCTATGAGATAGATCTAGTTGGATGTTAGGATTCTCACTAGTTGTAGTAAGATGGTATCAATCGATCCTGGGGAGAATCACTGGAAAGGTTCCAGGGTGATAAGGACGACTGAATGTCAGTCGCAGGCATTGTCTTTACCCTCAGTGGAGGGACGGTATGTTGGAAGAGTTCCAAGCTAGATACCGTGACTTACTAGACGATTAAAGGCAAGATACATCGTTACCAAGGATGCTAACAAAGAGGCAGTATGGATATATATAAGTTCATGAGATGAACTTCGTTTCTACCATTGTGTGACAATGGAGTTGTTGCTTTTGCCTAGGAACTACCGTCCCATCAGAAATCCAGATATAATTCTTAGGCAGTATCACCTGATCATGGGGATGGTTGATCTCCAGGGAGATGGTTGATCGAGATCGAGGTTAGGAGAGTAGACACAGAGGATGACAGCGCGGATCCACTCACAAAGGCCTTTTTCCCAGTAGAGACTTTTATGGGATGGTTGATTATGAGATACTTCAACCGCAGCTAATTGTTGGGTATGTGATACCACAACAGATGGCCCTAGTGCAAGTGGGAGATTGTTAGTTATATGTATGCCCTAGAAGCCATTACTGTACATACGATGTATATTGTAGTTGATGCTAGGACATATATAAGGAGGACTTTCTTGCTCGATATGATAGTATGCTATCTGGTTGCACTTTATCTTAACATGTACTCTAATTGTCTCTATTTTACATGTTGATAAAGCCCTTAGGATATGTACTCGACTACTGGGACTATGATGAGATCATACTCGTGGGGCCATGGTAGTCGACGAGTACATCCTATAACTGTTCCTAGTCGAGGGTGTATCGAGACAGGGTATCGATACACCAGAGTAGACTAGCGTATACGCATCTTGACCCATATGATGGGCGATGGATGATCCTATATCCATCGGTGTTTGACATCAAGGATGGTGTACGGGTGCTCAGTGGAGACTGGGTACACTGGACGGACTCATCGAGAACTCCCAGATGGTATTATACCTTATGTCAGATGGCAGTTCTCCGGTGAGACTGGTACAGAGTAGTCTGTTGACCCAAAATCGTCATAGAGTCTTGTGTGATTCCCACAGTGCTTTGATTTCCATCATACCACGTCCAAGAGGGCGTGCAAAAAGGTGGATTTTGGGTACAGTCCCGAGTCATATGGAGGCAATGAAGGATAGGAGGGGATTCGTCTCTCCCGGTATAGGGAGTTGATATTGTGCTGTGTTCGATTGGCTATAACCGGAAATCCCAGGCCAGGGTTGCTGAGATTTACTGGTAAGTGTTATCAGTAGTTTCTCGAACTGTTATAGACCTCATATCAACACGACTTATCGAGCTACTGGGGTCTGACGTTTACCACCCCTAGGCGATATATGCGACATATCAGACGACGAGACCGGACTGTACGGGAGTGTTACTGATTGGATTCACAGGAGAATGTACAGGCTTTCTTGTTGATCTTCTGAGCGCTTAATACCTGGGTGGCTGCTACGTTTAGCTGACCGCTTGCAGCTTGTGGGTGTTTGATATGATCATCACCTACTGCCGGCGTATTGACGATTCTTTAGAGTCCTACATAGAGGTTTCTTGACTCAGGAAAAATGAAGTAGGAGCACATATGTGATATGTGCGGGACCGAGGATAATGTGGTATGTGATACAGTATTGGATTCTCGCGATATGAGATATCGACCGGGTATATGTGATATAGCCGGGTCATCGTATTAGTCGGTTATTTATGAAATAGCCGGATTATCGGATCAAGTGTTGATTCGATAATTTAATGTATAATAATATATATGATATATTAAATTACATTAACTAATATTAGCTCACTAAAAGATTCATTTTCTCACGGGATAATACATTGATATATTTGCGATATATGTTAATTGTATTATTTTCTATTGTTACAAAATATATTGTATATGTGATATATAATATTGTAATATGTTAGGGTTACAAATTTAACAATGGTTTAGGGTTTAAACTTGGTTAGGGTTTGGATTAGGGTTAGCTTTTGCATGAAGCTTCCATGAAGCTTCATGAAGTTTTGACTTTGTGTTTTGCTTGATATTTTGTGAAGATGTTATGTTAACTCAATCCAAACCATTAACTCTAGTCAATTCTCTACAAGAGTTAACTCCTTCATGCTTAACCCTTGGTTAGATTTGTAACCACTACAATAATTCATTATTCATCACAAAAGGATTATGATATTCTTCTTCTTCTTCCTTCTTTCTTTTTATAGAAAAAGCTTACTAGCTTTTTTCCAAGTGATGATTATGTGTGAGAATAAGAAAACAAATGAGAGCTAAAATCCTACTTCATCATTCTCATCTACCCTTTCCCTTTAGATGAGAGTGTTCACTTCATTTGGTGAGTGTTAGCTTGTGTTAATGAAACTTCAAGGTAGATCATCTTTGTATCAAAGATCGGAAGCAAGCATGCATCTTTCTCTTCGTGGAACCTCTCGAGAGTCCGGAACACGATGATCGCTGCGAAGGGACTTCAACACGGAGCTTAAGAAGTGAAGGACCGGATCTACAAAGGTTGTAATCCCTCTCACTTAGTGTTAAAGATTTTAACGTGCTTGTTTTCACCTAAACTCTAGTTTAAAGATCCGGCTTTGGGTTGTTTGGCACGGCTAAATTTTTAATCGGGCATGGTTGATGCCTCGTAGAACCTTGTGAGCATGCCTAGCAACCCTACAGTGGTATCAGAGTCAAGCTAGAGCTTTAGGCGAAGTCTTGGCGAAGTTTAAAGTCCGATCGAACCCGGAAATCCCGATATTAACCCTTCTCTGGATATTTTTCAAAAATGTGATTTTTTATGGATTAAAAATACTCAGAAAATAAATCGGGAAATACTAAGAATTACTGTGAAGTACGGACCATTAATGCGCTCAAATGACCGTGGAACTGCGACCAAACCAAGGGTTTGGCGGTGGTTCCGCGGCCAAAATTATGATTTGGTCCCTCGTATTTCATATAATTATTCCTAGGTCCTTTATTGTTATTTTTTTCTGGGAATTTTTTAATTCCACTCAAGTGTTGAGTTTTCTAGGGTTGTATTGGGGACTCGTTGATTCGATCAGATAATTTAACTTCGTTTAGTTTTTTCCAGGTAATTTTTAGAAACTGTTAAAAAGATCGAACGGATATCAGTAACTCATTTTTCCCCAGTCGGAAAAATTTTCAAATGTTGGATTTTTTCTCGAATTTGAAACTTTCTAAGTCGTGCAAGTAACGCGGTGGACCCTCTAGAAGACAACAAACCTTAACTCGATTATGTGACCGTCTTGAACTGCCTCAGGACCTTAGGGTTTGTGCCAGTACGGCGTGCCACATGTGAGGCGTTGGCTTGACCCTTCTACGGCTGGACCATTGGTACTGTGGCATGTGATGGATGTTTTTAAACTGATTTCAAGTGTTGAGATATATTGGGGAAATCTTGGGTGTTTGACTATTCGACCGGAAAGTTTAATATTGTCTATTTATCTGGAATGTGATACAATATTTGGAATCCACAAGTAGTTATGAGATAACTAATTTGAATATTATAAACATAGCAGTTCAGTCTCAGATGATCGGTTGCCACGGAATTTTGATGTGATCGAAAGTCCGTCGCAATCACGTAGCGTACGCGGATACTCGCCGGGTAAACTTAACAGACAGCCATGCCCCATAGCCCCGACCAAGTGACTGTAGGAGAACCCCGTCGCTAAAAGCTTCCGTTCGGGTGCTCGCGGCAGCGGTGTTCCGCCTTAGTGCACTTCGTCGACGGCATCCGGGGGTGTGGCCGTCTACTAAAGTTTGTGGCGAGCATTCGATCAGGATGTCGGGAATCTTGTTGAATTGCCCGACTTGATGTTGAAAAGAGTTTTCGATAATGAGACTAAAATGCAGGGTTTATAATTGTTAGGCATGCGATGTCTAAGGAATTCATTTGGTTAAGCATGAGATGTCTAAGGAAGTTGCGGATTCTAACTGTTGTAGTTTTACACTTTCTTTTCTGTGACCATAAGCGTAGTATGTGGTGTACCGCCGGCTTCGTTGCTATACATCAACGACAATCGGGATACGCATACTTTCTTACGTTGATGATATGAGATATTATGTGTTGCTGTGATATGTTATATTGAATCGTCGCGTTTTTAATAGCCGGGGGTTTTATGTGAGATGAGAGTTTTTCTTTTTTCATTCATGTAAAATTCATTTTTATGTAATATTCTTTTATTGGGGCACTTCCAGGCTAAGGATGATGTCACCATTGTATATTATTTACTTTTCCGCATTAGGTAGACCCAAGGCGGGGAGCACAAGTAACCGTATTTTGGGGTCCAGTGGGAGACCATCTCGAGGAGTCGAGACCGGGTCTCCTAACCCTGGAATTGGCAGAGTTACTTGCCGCTCTCGTAGGGGTCTAGGGATGTGAGATTGGCTATTCATCGCGACCGTGGAATCCGTGTTTTATACAGGCTCGTATTAAAAACACGGACGTCCTAGTATATCCAATATTTCATATATGTTTCTTCTGTTGCAATGTTCTGTGATGAGATCATATTACTGCCTGAGACGAATGTTTATATTATATATATGAGATATATGTTATATTGCAGATTTCGTTTCAAAAGAGATTCTTGTGAAGCATAATAAAATGGGACTTCATTAATGAGATTAATGAAATAAAAGAAACCTAAAGATGTTGTAGAAACTTGTTTAAAAACTGGTAGCTTTAGTTCTTGCTTTGCATAGCGGTATTCCTTATAGAACATCCAGCACCTTATTCGATAAGGAAAAAGCCGAAATCTCTTCACCGGGAGTGACCTCTTTAGCGAAACTAGAAGATGCTACAAACTCGGTTTGTTTTTTGATTGTTTCTATAGTTTTTGCTTTGCATAGTGATATTTGTGAAATATCCTCCACCTTATTCAATGAGGAAAGAGCCGACGATCCCTTCACCGGGAGTGGCCTCTTTTGCAATACTAGAAAAAGCCTCAAAAACATTCCATTTAAAAATCACTCGATTCTACAACGATATCAAGTTCATTACGCAAAGGGTTTTCATAAAAAAACCTGTCGTAGCCCTCCGTCATTTCAGATAAGTCCTACTTAGTATTCGTGCTACGTTTGTTGGCCTGCGTCAAGGCGTGGTGTGCTGTAGCTAACTAGTATTTATCTGTTTATGCATATGATGCAGATTGGATTAGGGTAGTCGTGCGACTTTGTTGGCCTGTGTTATTGGTCGTGCGGGTGGGTTTAATTCAATCAAGAAATGACGGATTGAACATGACTAGCGCACTATGGTTTGTTGGCCTGCGTCAAGGTCATGGGACGCTAGGGGTAAAATACTATTGGGAATTTCAAGTGTTGAAATTTGCAATGAGATTGCATACCTTCTATGAGATAGTTGGATGCCGATACCCACTGCGAGTAAGATTTACTCCTGGGAGAGTTTTACACATTACAATTAGCCGATCAAGTAGGTGTCTAGAAAGGTGTTAACGGGGTTACGCCCCTGGGAAAATGAGGTTAACTTTAATTAGGTCCGTGCGAAAGCACGGGGAACCTCCCTCAAAGTACCGACACTGGCCTGGCTGAAAGATTGGCGAACTTGTAGAGTGTAATTAATCCCGGCTAGTCTTTCCTTTTAGGGTTTGAAGGAAGATTTGACTAAAACAGTGGGAGACATCCTGATTAGATATATTAGATAACCAATCCAATCTTGCAAGAGCATACGCTGAGTGTTTTCTTCTCTCTCTCTCCAGGTAGCGACCATATCATGCCTTAATCAAGATAATAATACGGATGTATTGACCGAACCCGCTTGTTATACTGCGCTAAGGAACGTTGGTCCCGCTCCAACTTATAATTATTATAAGACAGAGCAGGAAATTGGGGAATACCAGATTTTCCGTGCCGCCCAAACGAAGAAAGTACATGTTGATGCATCTTCTTCGGGTATGTTCATTACAGAGAACTGTTTCTCAGTATCCTTTACATCCTGGGTATTTGATACCGGATCAGGATCCCACATATGTAATTTGTTACATGGGCTACAGATAGGTAGAGAACTGAGAACGGGTGATAAGTTTCATGAGATAGAAACGGTGCAAGTGTTGCAGCCAAGTCTGTTGGTCACTATCACCCTGTATTACCAGAATACATTGATTCTGAACGAATGTTATTAGATACCGAACCTGATATACAACATCATATCAGTCTCTTTATTAGTAAAGAAAGGATATAATTTTGTATTGTTGGATAATGTTTTGAACATTTCCTATATCAAGAGTTGATCGGTTCAGGCACGTTATCTAAAAGCATAGACGTTCTAAATCAAACTACAGTTCTTAGTATACAGAACACACACAAGAGGAAGAGTTCAGAAATGAACGAATCCTTCTTGAGGCATTGTAGACTAGGTCATATCAATGCGATCCGACTAGCTGAAGTTACATAAAAATGCATATTTAAATTAGTTTGAATTTACATCTTGTGAAACTTGCCGGTCATGTCACAAAGATAAGATGACCACAGCTCTGTTTATTGGAAACAGAGAAAGAGTTAGTCAACTCTTGGGATTGATACATGCTGATGTATGAAGGTCCCATGTCTACACATGCCAGGACCGATTCTTTGTACTTCATTACATTCACTGATGATCTTTCAAGATTCAGACATATGTTCCTGTTGAAACACAAGTCCGAAACTTTTGAGATAATCACATAATATAAGTTAGAAGTAGAGAACCAAAAACGGGTATAAGTATTATGTCCTTTGATGACATCAAGGAGGAGAATACTTGAGCATGGAATTCCTGGACTATTCTAAAGGAGAATGAGATTCTTTCTCAGCATTACTCCTCCGTATACACCACAGCACGTCAGTGTATCGGGGTGGAGCAATAGCACCCTATGTGATATGGTGTGCTCTATGATGAGTACTACTGAGTTTCCTATTTCCTTTTGGGAGTTATGCACTTGAGAAGCTGCATACCTATTGAATAGGGTTCAAATCAAATCAGTTGCCTACCACTTCATATGTAATATGGAAGGGGAAGAGCCTATATCTTAAGTTTGTTAAGATTTGGGGTTGTCCGGCCTATTTCTAAAAGCAAAATCCGGACAAGCTCGAGGCATGGTCTGTTATGTAGAACTGAAAATGTTCCAGCTATACAAACTACATCAAATGATTTGGTGGAACCAAAGGATTCAATAGTTTCCAACGAACCTCAGCCTCTCCGCCAATCTAATAGGATTCCTCACCCACCTGAGAGATACTTCGGTTTCTCTATGACAGTGGGAGCGAGGATTGCATCATGAGATGATGACCCAACTAGTTTCGAGCTGGCCATCAGGAGTGAGACTCTGTAAGAATGGCTGGATGCTTATCGATCTGAGATGGAATCCTTATACACCAACAAAGTATGGACTTTGGTTGCTCTATCTGAATGGTTAAATCCCCATCAGGAGCAAGTATATCTTGAGAAGATTACTAGGTGTACATGGAAAAGTTGAAACTTTCAAAGCTATGCTTAAGTCCATCCAGATCCTACTTGCCACGGCTACATACCATGACTACGATATCTGGCGGTTGGGTGTCATGACTGCTTTTCTAAATGTTGATTTGGAAGAGAGCGTCTATAAGTACACAACCAGAGGGCTTCGTAGACACTGGAAGCAGCGGAAACGTGAGCAAGATGTTTTATATGATAAAGCAGGCATCATGGAGTTGGAACGTCTGTTTTGATGTGGTAGTCAAAGAGTTTGACTTCATCAAAATGGTAGATGAACCTTGTATATATAAAAAGGTAGCAGAGAGTATGGTGGTGATCCTCGTAGAGTACGTGGGTAACATACTCTTGATAGGGAAGTAGTTTCCTATGCTACGCTCGGTCAATCTCCGCTTATCACAAGGATTCTCCATATAGGATCAAAGTGATACCTCCTAAATCCTGGGTTTTTGGATCTATGAGATAGATCTAATTGGATGTTAGGATTCTCACTAGTTGTAGTAAGATGGTATCAATCGATCCTGGGGAGAATCACTGGAAAGGTTCCAGGGTGATAAGTACGACTGAATGTCAATCGCAGGCATTGTCTTTACCCTCAGTGGAGGGTCGGTATGTTGGAAGAGTTCCAAGCTAGATACCGTGACTTACTAGACGATTAAAGGCAAGATACATCATTACCAAGGATGCTACCAAAGAGGCAGTCTGGATATATATAAGTTCATGAGATGAACTTCGTTTCTACTATTGTGTGACAATGGAGTTGTGGCTTTTGCCTAGGAACTACCGTCCCATCAGAAATCCAGATATAATTCTTAGGCAGTATCACCTGATCATGGATATGGTTGATCTCCAGGGAGATGGTTGATCGAGATCGAGGTTAGGAGAGTGGACACAGAGGATGACAGCGTGGATCCACTCATAATGGCCTTTTTCCCAGTAGAGACTTTTATGGGATGGTTGAGTATGAGATACTTCAACCGCAGCTAATTGTTGGGTATGTGATACCACAACAGATGGCCCTAGTGCAAGTGGGAGATCGTTAGTTATATGTATGCCCTAGAGGCCATTACTGTACATACGATGTATATTGTAGTGGATGCTAGGAAATATATAGGGGGGACTTTCTTGCTCGACATGATAGTATACTATCTGGTTGCACTTTATCTTAACATGTACTCTGATTGTCTCTATTTTACATGTTGATAAAGCCCTTAGGATATGTACTCGACTACTGGGACTATGATGAGATCATATTAGTGGGGCCATGGTAGTCGACGAGTACATCCTATAACTGTTCCTAGTCGAGGGTGTATCGAGACAGGGCAACGATACACCAGAGTAGACTAGCGTATACGCATCTTGACCCATATGATGGGCGATGGATGATCCTATATCCATCGGTGTTTGACATCAAGGATGGTGTACGGGTGCTCAGTGGAGACTGGGTACACTGGACGGACTCGCCGAGAACTCCCAGATGGTATTATACCTTACGTCAGATGGCAGTTCTCCGGTGACACTGGTACAGAGTAGTCTGTTGACCCAAGATCGTCATAGAGTCTTGTGTGATTCCTACCGTGCTTTGATTTCCATCATACCACGCCCAAGAGGGCGTGCAAAAAGGTGGATTTTGGGTACAGTCCTGAATCACATGGAGGCAATGAGAGATAGGAGGGAATTCGTCTCTCCCGATATAGGGAGTTGATGTTGTGCTGTGTTCGATTGGCTATAACCGGAAATCCCTGGCCAGGGTTGCTGAGATTTTCTGGTAAGTGTTATCAGTAGTTTCTCGAACTGTTATAGACCTCATATCGACACGACTTATCGAGCTACTGGGGTCTGACGTTTACCACCCCTAGGCGAGATATGCGACATATCAGACGACGAGACCGGACTGTACGGGAGTGTTACTGATTGGATTCACAGGAGAATGTACAGGCTTTCTTGTTGATCTTTTGAGCGCTCAATACCTGGGTGGCTGTTACGTTTAGCTGACCGCTTGCAGCTTGTGGGTGTTTGATATGATCATCACCTACTGCCGGCGTTTTGACTATTCTTTAGAGTCCTACACAGAGGTTTCTTGACTCAGGAAAAACGAAGTAGGAGCACATATGTAATATATGCGGGATCGAGGATAATGCGGTATATGATACCGTATTGGATTCTCGCGATATGAGATATCGACCGGGTATATGTGATATAGCCGGGACATCATATTAGTCGGTTATTTGTGAAATAGCCGGATTATCGGATCAAGTGTTGATTCGATAATTTAATGTATAATAATATATATGATATATTAAATTACATTAACTAATATTAGCTCACTAAAAGATTCATTTTCTCATGGGATAATACATTGATATATATGCGATATATGTTAATTGTATTATTTTCTATTGTTACAAAATATATTGTATATGTGATATATAATATTGTAATATGTTAGGGTTATAAATTTAACAATGGTTTAGGGTTTAAACTTGGTTAGGGTTTGGATTAGGGTTAGCTTTTGCATGAAGCTTCCATGAAGCTTTGACTTTGTGTTTTGCTTGATATTTTGTGAAGATATTATGTTGACCCAATCCAAACCATTAACTTTAGTCAATTCTCTACAAGGGTTAACTCCTTCATGCTTAACCCTTGGTTAGATTTGTAACCACTACAATAATTCATTATTCATCACAAAAGGATTATGATATTCTTCTTCTTCTTCCTTCTTTCTTTTCATGGAAAAAGCTTACTAGCTTTTTTCCAAGTGATGATTATGTGTGAGAATAAGAAAACAAATGAGAGCTAAAATCCTATTTCATCATTCTCATCTACCCTTGCCCTTTAGATGAGAGTGTTCACTTCATTTGGTGAGTGTTAGCTTGTGTTAATGAAACTTCAAGGTAGATCATCTTTGTATCGAAGATCGGAAGCAAGCTTGCACCTTTCTCTTCGTGGAACCTCTCGAGAGTCCGGAACACGATGATCGTAGCGAAGGGACTTCAACACGGAGCTTAAGAAGTGAAGGACCGGATCTACAAAGGTTGTAATCCCTCTCACTTAGTGTTAAAGAGTTTAACATGCTTGTTTTCACCTAAACTCTAGTTTAAAGATCCGGCTTTGGGTTGTTCGGCATGGCTAAATTTTTAATCGGGCATGGTTGATGCCTCGTAGAACCTTGTGAGCGTGCCTAGCTTTACCCTACACCCAAGGTGGGGTGCACACACTACCGGGTACTTTGAAGTGCCGAGTGGCCTACTCACTTTGTTGAGGGAGGCTACTTCACTTTGGGTATTTGGCGGGTAGTTTGCCGCACCCGTAGGGGTCTAGGGTGGGTTTGGCTATTCATCACGACCGTGGAATCCGTCTTTCATTACAGGCTCAAACGAAACAGGAAATTCTTAGTATATCCAATGTGTTCATCTGTGATTTGGAATGCCTATCATTGCGTCTGACAAATGGATATCATTATATATATATTATATAATAGACGTTGCTTATGTTTTGCATCCGCGCTGGTCCAGTCCCTGCTCTGTCATTAGTTAAGCAACTTAACGGGTGATGACGGGGCCCGTGGCGAATGTGGATGGCATGAGCGTACGTTGTATTTTCGTTGTTTTCTGCAATGGTAGGTTAATTAATGAGACTGCATTACATTAATGCAAAGCAAATAAACCAAAGCTGAATCGTTAGAACAAATTTTAAAACCACTCGGTTATTTTAAAAACAGCAAACTTTTAAATGCGGAGCTTAAACCACTCCTTTTAAAAGCTATCAGGTTCCTTCGATTATATCAAGTTCACTACGTTCACTGTTTCGCCAAAACCATTCGTAGCCCTCCGTCATTTCATATGAATAGTCAGTAGCATTCAAGCTATATTTGTTGGCCTTCGTCAAGGCATAGTGATTGGTAGTTGTCGAGTATTCATATGTAGCATAGATAGATGCGTTGTTTTGGGACAGTCGTATTACCTTGTTGGCCTTCGTCAAGGGTATATACGGGTGGGTTCAAATTAACTTGGACAATGATGGGTAGAACTTGATATGTGACTTATGATTTGTTGGCCTTCATCAAGGTTATAAGAGCACGGGGCAAAAATCCACATCGGGAGTTTCTAAAGAAACTGAAATTTGCTAGTGCTACATACCATTTGGAGTGTGATAATGTTGGTAGGATTCTTTCAGGGTTATCACACAATGATATTTGGATCCCGATCCTACTGTGAGTATCCGCTACTCCTCGAGACATTCTTCACTTAAGGATCAATGCTATAAACCAAGTAGGTGTTCAGAACAGTGTTAGCGGGGCTACGCCTCCAGGGAAAAGAGATTATTTAATTAAAGAACTTCGCGAAAGCGTCGTAAAACCTCCCTCGAAGTATCGACACTAGCCCGGCTGAACGGTTAAGCAAGTATTGTATGGTGAGATTAATCCTAACTAATTCTTTTTTTATGGTTTGAGGAAGGATTCGAGAAACAGTGGGAGCCATCCTATTTAGATAAATTAAAAACCAATCTAAACTTGCAAGAGCATCATGCTAAGTGTTTTCTTCTCTCTCTCCTACATCGACCCCGTGACCAGACATAGGTTACATCTAGATAATCAAATGACTGAATCTGACTATAATGACTGGGAAAGGTCTGTTCAGATGTCCATTTCCTGACAAGCTGGGACACCTCATTACTACTCAAGCCCCTGCCACCCCAGGTCCAGTTTCTACTGTCATGGATATTGATATCCGTAAGACATAGAAAAAGACAGTGCGAATGCCAAGTGCCTCGTGTTGGCCTCAGTAGATGGTGTAAACCAAAGGCAGTACGAGAAGATGGACTTAACTTCCATCTTCCTCCATAACAAAGATTTATATTGAGAGCAATCTCGTATCGCAAGATATGAGACCTCGAAGGAATTGCTTCAAGCGAGGTTGGCTATCGGGTCATCTATAGGGCACAACGACCTTACGATGACTAGCTATATTGATGCCTGGAGACCACATTGGGAAATAGGTCATATGCTGATATGTTTCTACAGTCCTTACCATCTACTTTTGCCCAGGGGAATAAAGTTATACTTCCAGTCGAGGGCACCCTGAAGGAAACCAGGGTGACACCCACTCAGCTTATTGAGGAATCTTCCTCTTCTGCATCCAAGGTGAAAGCAAAGGGTGAAAAGAAGAAGACCTCCACAAAGCCGATATGTGGTGTCATTAGGGTAGAAGGACAGGGAAGGGAAAAAGTTTCTGAGCTAACAGTAGGGAAGGAGGGATATTCCTATTGTCACGGGAAAGGGCATTGACAGAGGGATTACCGGGCTTTGAAAGCCAAATTCCAGGATCCGAAGCATGTTGTGGCTTCGACTTCGGGTGTGTTTGTAATAGAAAACTGTATGCCAATTAACTCTACTTCCTGGGTATTAGATACTGCATCAGGATCTCATATCAGTAATTCATTATAGGCTTTGAGAAACCGTAAAGTTATCAGGTTAGGAGATATGACTCTCAGGGTTGTTAACGGAATGAGCGTGGACGTTGAATCCGTAGGGGAATATCACCTTGGATTGACAAGTAGGCAGATATTGATTCTATGTAACTGTTTGTATGTACCTAGTCTAACTTGTAACATCATATCTGTATCCTTACTTTCTAAGGAAGGATATGATTTTACATTTGTAAGCGATGTGGTCCATATTCACCTAAATCAAGCTTTGATTGGGTCAAGTACATTAGATAACGGAATATACGTATTAAATCAAGCTCAGGTTTTCAGTGTCCAGAACACACTTAAAAGAAAGTCTCCAGAATTAAATCAGGCTTTCTTATGGCATTGTAGACTGGGTCACATCAATGAAACACGATTGGCGAAGTTACATAGAGAGGGATATTTGGATCCCTTTGAATATCAGTCTTATGCAACTTGTCAATATTATCTCTTGGGAAAGATGACAAAGACTCCGTTTACTGGATACAGAGTAAGAGCGAGCGAGCTTTTGGGACTCATACACAGCAATGTGTGTGGTCTAATGTCTACACAAGCACGAAGTGGTTATTCCTATTTCATTACGTTTACGGATGATTTCTCTAGGTATGGACATGTCTTCTTGATGAAGCATAAATCCGAGGCCTTTGAGAAATTCCGGGAATACAATAATGAAGTGGAAAAACAAACAAGCAAAAGTATCAAAACACTGAGATCTGATCGAGTTGGTGAATACTTGAGTGCCGAGTTCCTGGATTATTTAAAAGAGAATGGAATTCTCTTTCAGCTTACTCCTCCACACACACCGCAACACAATGGTGTATCGGAAAGGCGGAATTGAACCCTATTGGATATGGTTCGTTCCATGATGAGTAACGCTGAGTTGTCGCGATCCTTCTGGAGTTATACACTAGAATCAGCTGCAAATCTTCTGAATAAGGTTCCTACCAAGACTGTGCTTACCACACCATATCAGATGTGGAGTGGGAAGAAACCCTATCTTAAGCACCTTAAGACATGGGGATGTCTATCTTTTGTTAAAAAGCAGCATGCAGAAAAACTCGAGGCAGGAGTGACAGCGATTCAGACGAAAGGTTCTCGCATGTAAGTTTGTGGGATACCCAAAGAACTCCAAAGGGTATTATTTGTTAGTTATATGTATGCCCTAGAAGCCATTACTGTACATAGGATGTATATTGTAGTGGATGCTGGGACATATATAGGGAGGACTTTCTTGCTCGACATGATAGTATGCTATCTGGTTACTCTTTACCTTAACGTGTACTAAGATTGTCTCTCTATTACATATTGGTAAAGCCCTTAGGATGTGTACTTGACTACCTGGACTATGATGCGGATCATACTAGTGGGGACACGGTAGTCCATAAGTACATCCTTCAAAGTCCCTAGTCGTGGGTGTATCGAGACGGGGCATCGATATACCAGTGTAGACTAGCGTGTACCTTCTCGACCCATAGCAGCTGTGCGATGGATGATCGCATATCCATCAGTGTTTGACATCAGAGATGATATACGGGTGCTCAGTAGAGACTGGGTACACTGGACGGACTCGCCGAGAACTCCCAGATGGTATTATACCTTACGTCAGATGGCAGTTCTATGGTGACACTGGTACAGAGTAGTCTGTTGACCCGAGATCGTCATAGAGTCTTGTGTGGTTCCCACTGTGCTTTGATTTCCACCTTACCACGTCCAAGAGGGCGTGCAAAACGGTGGTTTTTGGTTACAGTCCCGAGTCACATGGAGGCAATGAGCGATAGGAGGGGATTCGTCTCTCCCAGTATAGGGGGTTGATGTTGCGCTGTGTTCGATTGGCTATAACAGGAAATCCCTGGCCAGGGTTGCTGAGATTTACTGGTAAGTGTTACCAGTAGTTTCTCGAATTGTTATAGACCTCATATCGACACGACTTATCGAGCTATTGGGGTCTGACGTTTACCACCCCAAGGCAAGATATGCGACATATCAAACGACGAGACCGGACTGTACGGTATTGTTACTGGTTGGATTCACTGGAGTGTGAGCGGGCTTGCTCGTCGATCTTCTGATCGCTCAATACCCGGGTGGCCGTTACGTTTAGCAGACCGCTTGAGGCTTGTGGGTGTTTGATATGATCATCACCTGCTGCCGGCGTATTGACGAGTCTTTAGAGTCCTACACAGAGGTTTCCTGGCTCAAGCGAAACGAAATAGGAGCGCATATGAGATATGTGCGGGACCGAGAATAATGCGTGTATGTGATACCGTATTCTATTCTCGCGATAAATGTATCGAATGGTTGTATGCGATATAACCTAGTTATCGAATCAAGGATTGATTCGATAAGCCGATACATTGGATACTAGTCGGTTATATGCGATATGACCGGATCGTTAAATCAAGTGTTGATTTAATGATTTAATGTATAATTATATATTTGATATATTACTTTGTATTAACTAGTATTGGTTCACTTTAAATGGATTTTCTCACTTGGTTGTACAAGTTGTATATGTGATATACTTTTTGTGCAAATGATTGTATCATGTTTGATGATACATAATTACTTGGTTAAGTGTAAAGAATTAAACCATGGTTAAACTAATGATTAGGGTTTTGTTTTTCCATTACTTATTTATTCATTTGTTTATTTGTTTATTTATTTTGGAAAATAATAAGCATAATGAGAAAAATGGTGGCTTTCTTTGTTTGTTCATGAAACTTCATGAAGGTTTGACTAAAGTGACCATTTTGTCTCATGCTTAACCCTAACCATTCCACTTAACCATAGTCTTCTCTCTACACTTAACCATAGTTGTTGTTATGATAAGTATAATCTATTTTCTATTTTCTTGAATATACTATCATAACAATTATTCATCTTCTTCTTCTTCTTCTTCAAGATGAAGAACCTTGAGTCCATCAATGGTGATTGATGAAATCAAGTGAGAAATCCAATTCTAAAGTCTACCCACTTCCTATTTCTTTATCCTCTACCTCTTGCCAAGTAGTAGAGTGTGTTTTCTTCACAAGTTTCTTGACTTGGTGAAGTTGGAGCTTGATCTAGTGATGCCTCGACGTAGATCATCTTCGGCACGAAGCCGACGACCTTGCCCGCCTATTTCTCCGATGAAGCTAACGCGAGAGTCCAAGATCGGATTTGTACAGCGGAGAGGACTTCTTCATGGAGCTATGGAGGTGGAGAAACGGATCTACAAAGGTTGTATTTCCGTATTCTAGTAGTTAAGTGTTAACTAGTTTGCTTTGTCGCCTAGAATTCTAGCTAACGATCCGTAGTCTAGGGTTTCTCGGCACCGTAATTTTTGAAACGGGCATGGTTGATGCCTTGTGAGACCCCTTGAGAGTGCCTAGGAACCCTACAGTGGTATCAGAGCCTAGCTAGAGCCTTAGGCGAAGTCTAGACGGAGTTTGAAAGCCGGACGAACCGAAAATCTAACCCCAAAATAGCTCTCTGGACATTTTCTAAAATCGTGGTTTTTTCCAGATTAAAAATATTCAGAAAAATAAGCAGGAAGATATAAGGGTTACTGCAAAATTCGAGGTCCTGATTCCATAAGATCGCCGCGGATCCGCGGCATGAGCATGCTCATGCGGCGGTTCCGCGGCCAATTTGTCTTTTTGTGCATCGAATTTTGCACCTTAATTCTTAGTTATCAGTTCTGGTTTTCCTGGGTATTTTTAATATTTTTTCCAGAGTTTTAATTTTCAGGGTTGTTTTGGGGATTCGAATGTTCGATCGGATTATCAAATTTTGTCTGTGTAACTTTCCGGATAATTTTTTGAATATGTTAAAAAGTTCGACCGGATATAAATACCCAATTTTTCCCCTGTTGGGAAATTTCCAAGTGTTGGATTTTTCCGTGGTTTAAAGACATTCTAAGTAGTGCAAGTAACTCAATGGACCCTCTAGAAGACAACAAACCTTAACTCGATTATGTGACCGTCTTGAACTGCCCTTTGAACCTTCGGGTTTGGGGCAGTACGGCGTGCCACATGTGAGGCGTTGGCTTGACCCTTCTACGGCTGGACCGTTGGTACTGAGGCACGAACTGAATGTTTTTAGACTTGTTTCATGTGTTGATCTGTATCGGGAAACCTTGGGTGTTTGAATGTTCGATCGGAAAGTTTAACATTTTCTAATTATCTGGAATGTGATACAATAATTGGAATTCACAAGAAGTTATGTGATAACTGAATGAATGTTATAAACATAGCAGTTTAGTCTCACTTGATCGGTTGCCACGGAATTTTGATGTGATCAAAAGTCCGTCGCAATCACGTAGCGTACGCGGATACTCGCCGGGTAAACTTAATAGACAGCCTCACCCCATAGCCCCGACCAAGTGACTGAAGGAGAACCCCGTCGCCGAAAGCATCCGTTCGGGTGCTCCCGGTAGCGGTGTTCCGCCTTGGTGCACTTCGTCGATGATATCAAGGGTGCGACCGTCTACTGAAGTTTGCGACGAGCATTTGATCAGGATGTCGGGAATCTTGTTGAATTGCCCGACTTGATATTGAAAAGAGTTTTCGATAAATGAGACTAAAATGCGGGGTTTATAATTGTTAGGCATGCGATGTCTAAGGAATTCATTTGATTAGGCATGCGATGTCTATGGAGGTTGCGGATTCCAACTGTTGTAGTTTTACACTTTCTTTTCTGTGACCGTAAGTGTAATATGTGATATCGCTGGTTTCGTTGCTATATGTCAACGACAATTGGGATGCGCATATTTACTTACGTTGATGACATGTGATGTTATGTGTTGCTGGATATGTTATATTGGATCGTCGTGTTCGAATAGCCGGGGTTTTTTTTGTGAGATGAGTGTTTTTCATTTTCATTCATGTAAAAACTTGTATGTAATATTCTTTTATTGGGGCACTTCCAGGTTGCGGAAGTTGTCACCTTTTGTATATTATTTACTTTTCCGCACTAGGATAGACCCAAGGAGGAGGGCACAAGTAACCGGGTTCTGGAGTCCAGTGGGAGACCAACTCGAGGAGTCGAGGCCGGGTCTCCTAACTCTAGAATTGGTAGGGTTGCTTGCCGCTCTCGTAGGGGTCTAGGGGTGTGGGTTTGGCTATTCATCGCGACCGTGGAATCCGTGTTTTATACTGGCTCGTATTGAAAACACGGACGTCCTAGTATATCCAATATTTCATATGTTTCTTCTGCTGCGATATCTGTGATGTGATCATGTGATGTTCTGTGATAGATACAGTATATAGTATATATGATATATTATATAGACGTTACTTATGTTTTACACCCGCGCTAGCCCTGCCCCGCTCTGTCGTTAGTTACCTAACCTAACGGTGCACGAGGGGACATCGAGGCGAATGCGGATGGCATAAGTGTACGTCGTATTTATCTGTGATGTTTAGGTATTTAAATGATGGGACTTCATTAATATGATTAATGAAATAAAAGAAACCTAAGATGTTGTAGAATCGAATTTCAAATTAAAACAGGTAGCTACAGTTCTTGCTTTGCACAGTGGTATATATGATATATCCTGCACCTTTTTCGATAAGGAAAGGACCGAGATCCCTTCACCGGGAGTGACTCCTTTAGCAATAACTGGCAGATGCTACACACTCGGTTTGTCTTTTGATTGCTTTTAAGTGTTTTTTCTTTGCACAGTGATATATATGATATATCCCGCACCTCATTCGACGAGGAAAGGACCGACGATCCCTTCACCGGGAGTGACTCCTTTAGCAAAAACTAGAAAAGCCTCAGAAAAACTCCATTTTAAAATCATTCGATCCTACAACGATTTCAAGTTCATTACACAATAGGTTTTCAGAAAAACCTGTCGTAGCCCTCCGTCATTTCAGATAAGTACTAGTTAGTATTCGTGCTGCGGTTGTTTGGCATGCGTCAAGGCGTAGTGTACGGTAGCTAACTAGTGCTTATCTGCTAGCATATGATGCGATTGGATTAGGGTATTCGTACGGCGTTGTTTGGCATGCGTCAAGGGTCGTGCGGGTGGGTTTAATTCAATCAAGAAATGTACGGGTTGAACTTGACTAACGGACTATGGGTTGTTTGGCATGCGTCAAGGTCATAGCACGCTAGGGGCAAAATTATCGGGAATTTCAAGTGTTGAAATTTGCAATGAGATTGCATACCTTCTATGAGATAGTTGGATCCCAATACCCGCTGCGAGTAATTGTTACTCCTGGGAGAGTTTTACACATTGCAATTAGCCGATCAAGTAGGTGTCTAGAAAGGTGTTAACGAGGTTACGCCTCTGGGAAAACGAAGTTTACATTAATTAGGTTCGTGCGAAAGCACAGGGGACCTCCCTCAAAGTACCGACACTGGCCTGGCTGAAAGATTGGCGAACTTGTAGTGTGTAATTAATCCCGGCTAGTCTTTCCTTTTAGGGTTTGAAGGAAGATTTGATAAAAAGCAGTGGGAGCCATCCTGATTAGATAAAATAATAACCAATCTATTCTTGCAAGAGCGCACGCTGAGTGTTTTCTTCTCTCTCTCTCTCCAGGTAGCGACCATATCACGCCTTAATCAAGATAATAATACGGATTATTGACCGAACCCGCTTGTTATACTGAGCTGGGGAACGTTGGTCCCGCTCCAACTTATAAATGTTATAAGACAGAGCAGAAAATAGGGGAATACCAGATTTCCCGTGCCGCCCAAACGAAGAGAGTGCATGTTGATGCATCATCTTCGGGTGTGTTCATTATAAAGAACTGTCTCTCAGTATCCTCTACGTCCTGGGTATATGATACCGGATCAGGATCCCAGATATGTAATCTGTTATATAGGGCTACAAAAGGGTAGAAAAACTGAGAACGGGTGATAAGTTTCATGAGGCAGAAAACGGGGCAAGAGTTGCAACCAAGTCTGTTGGTCACTGTCACCCTGTATTGTAATACATTGATTCTGAACGAATGTTATTAGATACCGAACCTGATATACAAAATCATATCTGTCTCTTTATTAGTAAAGAAACGATAAAAATTTTGTATTGTTGGATAATGTTTTGAACATTTCCTATATCAAAAGTTGATCGGTTCAGGCACGTTATCTAAAAGCATTAATGTTCTAAATCAAACTACAGTTCTTAGTATACAGAATACACACAAGAGGAAAAGTTCAGAAATGAACGGATCCTTCTTATGGCATTGTAGACTAGGTCATATCAATGCGACCCGACTGGCTAAAGTTACATTAAGATGCATATTTAAATCAGTTTGAATTTACATCTTATGAAACTTGCCAGTCATGTCACAAAGATAAGATGATCATAGCTCTGTTTATTGGAAACAGAGAAAGAGTTAGTGAACTCTTGGGACTGATACATGATGATGTATGTAAGGTCTCCTGTCTACACATGCCAGGACTGATTCTTTATACTTCATTATATTCTCTGATAATCTCTCAAGATTCAGTCATATGTTCCTGTTGAAACATGAGTCCGAACCTTTTGAGATATTCACAGAATATAAGCGAGAAGTAGAGAACCAAAATAAGGGTAAAAGTATTATGTCCTTTGATGAGATCAAGGAGGAGAATACTTGAGCACGGAATTCTTGGAATTTTCTAAAGGAGAATGAGATTCTCTCTCAGCATTACTCCTCCGTATACACCATTGCACGATGGTATGTCGGGGCGGAGCAGATACACCCTATTTGATATGGTGTGCTCTATGATGAGTAATACTGAGTTACCTTTTTCCTTAGGGGGTTATGCACTTGAGAAGTTGCATACCTATTGAATAGGGTTCCAATCAAATCAGTTGCCTACCGCTTCATATGTGATATGGAATGGGAAGAGCCCATATCTCAAGTTAGTTAAGATTTGGGGTTGTCCGGCCTATGTCTTAAAGAAAAATCCGGACAAGCTCGAGGCAAGGTCTGTTATGTAGAACTGGAAATGTTCCAGCTATACAAACTGCAGCTGATGATTTGATAGAACCAAAGGATTCAGTAGAAACCAACGAACCTCAGCCTCTCCGCCGATCTAGTAGGGTTCCTCACCCACCTGAGAGATACTTCTGTTTCTCTATGACAGTGGGAGAGAGGATTGCATCATGAGATGATGACCCAACTAGTTTCGAGCTGGCCATCAGGAGTGGGACTCTGTAAGAATGGCTGGATGCTTAGTGATCTGAGATGGAATCCTTATACACCAACAAAGTATGGACTTTGGTTGCTATATCTGAAGGGTTAAATCCCGATCAGGAGCAAGTATATCTTGAGAAGATTATTTGGTGTAGATGGAAAAGTTGAGACTTTCAAAGCTAGACTTATTAAAGGTTTTCATCATTGACCAGGCGTGGATAATGATGAAACATTTTTCCAGTATCTATGCTTAAGTCCATCCAGATCCTACTTGCCACGGCTACATACCATGACTACGATATCTGGTGGTTGGGTGTCATGACAGCTCTTCTAAAATGATGTTTTGGAAGAGAGCGTCTATAAGTACACAGCCAGAGGGCTTCGTAGACAGTGGGAGCAGCAGAAACGTATGCAAGATGTTTTATGTGATAAAGCAGGCATCGCGGAGTTGGAACATCTGTTTTAATGAGTTAGTCAAACAGTTTGACATCATCAAAATGGTAGATGAACCTTGTATAAACAAAAAGGTAGTAGGGAATATGGTGGTGATCCTCGTAGAGTACGTGATGACATACTCTTGATAAGAAAGGAGTTTCTTATGCTACGCTCGATCAATCTCCGTTTATCACAAAGATTCTCCATATAGGATCAAAGTGATACCTCCTAAATCCTGAGTTTTAGATCTATGAGATAGATTTAATTGGATGTTGGGATTCTCACTAGTTGTAGTGAGAAGGTATCAATCGATCCTGGGGAGAATCACTGGAAGTGTTCCAGGGTGATAAAGACGACTGAATGTCAGTCGCAGGCATTGTCTTCACCCTCAGTAAAGGGACGGTATGTTGGAAGAGTTCCATGCTAGATACCGTGACATACTAGACGATAAAGGCAGGATACATCGCTACTTAAGATGCTACCAAAGAGGCTGTTTGGGTGTATATTGGTTCATGAGATGAACTAGGTTCCTACCATTGTGTGACAATGGAAGTGTGGCTCTGGCCCGGGAACCCCGGTCCCATCAGTGATCCAGACATATTCTAAGGCAGTATCACCTGATCATGGAGATGGTTGATCTCCAGGGTGATCGAGGTTAGGAGAGCAGAAACAGAGGACAACACGGCGGATCCACTCACGAAGGCCTATTCCCAGATAGAGACTTTTATGGGATGGTTGAGTATGAGATACTACAACCACTGCTACAGATGGCCCTAGTGCAAGTGGGAGATTGTTAGTTATATGTATGCCCTAGAGGCCATTACTGTACATAGGATGTATATTGTAGTGGATGCTGGGACATATATAGGGAGGACTTTCTTGCTCGACATGATAGTATGCTATCTGGTTACTCTTTACCATAACGTGTACTAAAATTGTCTCTCTATTACATGTTGGTAAAGCCCTTAGGATGTGTACTTGACTACCTGGACTATGATGCGGATCATACTAGTGGGGACACGGTAGTCCATAAGTACATCCTTCAAAGTCCCTAGTCGTGGGTGTATCGAGACGGGGCATCGATATACCAGTGTAGACTAGCGTGTACCTTCTCGACCCATAGCAGATGGGCGATGGATGATCCCATATCCATCGGTGTTTGACATCAGAGATGATATACGGGTTCTCAGTAGAGACTGGGTACACTGGACGGACTCGCCGAGAACTCCCAGATGGTATTATACCTTACGTCAGATGGCAGTTCTCTGGTGACACTAGTACAGAGTAGTCTGTTGACCCGAGATCGTCATAGAGTCTTGTGTGGTTCCCACTGTGCTTTGATTTCCACCTTACCACGTCCAAGAGGGCGTGCAAAACGGTGGTTTTTGGGTACAGTCCCGAGTCACATGGAGGCAATGAGCGATAGGAGGGGATTCGTCTCTCCCGGTATAGGGGGTTGATGTTGCGCTGTGTTCGATTGTCTATAACAGGAAATCCCTGGCCAGGGTTGCTGAGATTTACTGGTAAGTGTTACCAGTAGTTTCTCGAATTGTTATAGACCTCATATCGACACGACTTATCGAGCTATTGGGGTCTGACGTTTACCACCCCTAGGCAAGATATGCGACATATCAGACGACGAGACCGGACTGTACGGTAGTGTTACTGGTTGGATTCACTGGAGTGTGAGCGGGCTTGCTCGTCGATCTTCTGATCGCTCAATACCCGGGTGGCCGTTACGTTTAGCAGACCGCTTGCGGCTTGTGGGTGTTTGATATGATCATCACCTGCTGCCGGCGTATTGACGAGTCTTTAGAGTCCTACACAGAGGTTTCCTGGCTCAAGCGAAATGAAATAGGAGCGCATATGAGATATGTGCGGGACCGAGAATAATGCGTGTATGTGATACCGTATTCTATTCTCGTGATAAATGTATCGAATGGTTGTATGCGATATAACCTAGTTATCGAATCAAGGATTGATTCGATAAGCCGATACATTGGATACTAGTCGGTTATATGCGATATGACCGGATCGTTAAATCAAGTGTTGATTTAATGATTTAATGTATAATTATATATTTGATATATTACTTTGCATTAAATAGTATTGGTTCACTTTAAATGGATTTTCTCACTTGGTTGTACAAGTTGTATATGTGATATACTTTTTGTGCAAATGATTGTATCATGTTTGATGATACATAATTACTTGGTTAAGTGTAAAGAATTAAACCATGGTTAAACTAATGATTAGGGTTTTGTTTTTCCATTACTTATTTATTCATTTGTTTATTTGTTTATTTATTTTGGAAAATAATAAGCATAATGAGAAAAATGGTGGCTTTCTTTGTTTGTTCATGAAACTTCATGAAGGTTTGACTAAAGTGATCATTTTGTCTCATGCTTAACCCTAACCATTCCACTTAACCATAGTCTTCTCTCTACACTTAACCATGGTTGTTGTTATGATAAGTATAATCTATTTTCTATTTTCTTGAATATACTATCATAACAATTATTCATCTTCTTCTTCTTCAAGATGAAGAACCTTGAGTCCATCAATGGTGATTGATGAAATCAAGTGAGAAATCCAATTCTAAAGTCTACCCACTTCCTATTTCTTCATCCTCTACCTCTTGCTAAGTAGTAGAGTGTGTTTTCTTCACAAGTTTCTTGACTTGGTGAAGTTGGAGCTTGATCTAGTGATGCCTCGACGTAGATCATCTTCGGCACGAAGCCGACGACCTTGCCCGCCTATTTCTCCGATGAAGCTAACGCGAGAGTCCAAGATCGGATTTGTACAGCGGAGAGGACTTCTTCATGGAGCTATGGAGGTGGAGAAACGGATCTACAAAGGTTGTATTTCCGTATTCTAGTAGTTAAGTGTTAACTAGTTTGCTTTGTCGCCTAGAATTCTAGCTAACGATCCGTAGTCTAGGGTTTCTCGGCACCGTAATTTTTGAAACGGGCATGGTTGATGCCTTGTGAGACCCCTTGAGAGTGCCTAGGAACCCTACATTATTTCTATTGCGCAGAGGTACAAAAGGTCTTTGTTTCTCTTCATGCCCACTTCTTGGAATCTGAATTTTAAAAAAATTAGAAAAATGGGAGCGCAATAGAACTGGAAGAAATTCTTGAACCACAAGCTATTACTGAAAGCTTGGTAGAACCAGAGGTTTCAGGAGAACCGGACATTCCAGCGCCACTCCACAGAAGTAGTAGGCAGTCTCATCCGCCCGAGAGATACTACGGTTTTCTCATAGATGGGGATCGAGAGGATTGCGTCATTGACAATGATGAGCCTACTAGCTTCCAGCAAGCCATTCAGAGCGGTGACTCAGTAAAATGGCTGGATGCATTGCGGACCGAGATGGAGTCCATGTACACCAACAAAGTATGGACTTTGGACATTGCACCAGAAGGGGTAAAACTCGTAGGCTGCAAATAGATCTTCAGAAAGAAGATTGGTGTGGATGGACAGCTTGAAACCTATAAGGCTAGACTTGTTGCAAAAGGTTTTCGTCAAAGACTTGGTTTGGACTATAATGAAACCTTTTCTCCAGTGGCTATGCTCAAATCCATTTGGATCCTTCTTGCCATTGCTGCCTTCCACGATTATGAGATCTGGCAGATGGACGTAAAGACGTCTTTTCTAAATGGAAATTTAGATGAGTGTGTCTATATGGATCAGCCAGAGGGTTTCATTCAGAGTGGGAGCAGCGGGAAAGTGTGCAAGTTGCTTAAGTCCATTTATGGTCTAAATAAGGCATCGCGGAGTTGGAACATCTGTTTTGATGATACTGTCAAAGAATTCAACTTTATCAAAAATCCAGATGAATCATGCATTTATAGCAAGATTGTAGGGAGAACTGTGTTATTCCTCGTCTTGTACGTGGATGACATTCTCTTGATAGGAAATGGAAATCCTATGCTACAATCAGTTAAAAGATTCTTGTCACAGAGGTTCTCCATGAAGGACCTGAGTGATGCCTCCTACATTCTAGGGATCCAGATCTATCGTGATAGATCTAAACGGGTAGTGGGACTTTCACAGTCAAGGTACATCGACACCATACTAAAAAGATTCAGTATGGAAGATTCAAAGCGTGGTAATCTACCGGTTAGTCACGGAATCACCCTCTCTAAAGAGATGTCTCCATAGACTGATTTGGAAAAGGATCGCATGTCAACTATACCCTATGCATCTGCGGTAGGCTCTATAATGTATGCGATGTTATGTACCGGACCAGATGTAGCATACGCATTGAACGTTGTAAGATGGTATCAGTCAAACTCAGGGGAGAAGCACTGGATAGAAGTAAAGAACATTCTCAAGTACCTAAGTAGGACTAAGGAGATGTTCTTGGTGTATGGCGGAAAAGACCTCTAGATCGAGGCCTTTGCTGACTCTAGCTTCCAGAGTGACAAGGATGACTCTAAGTCCATGTCGGGTTATGTCTTTACCCTCAATGGAGGGGCGATCTGTTGGAAGAGCTCCATGCAGGACACCGTTGCAGACTCAACGATGGAAGCGGAGTACATAGCTGCTTGCGAGGCCACAAAAGAAGCTGTCTGGATGAAGAAGTTCCTCATAGAACTTCAGGTGGTTCCGACCATTGTTGATCCAATACTGCTGCATTGCGACAACAACGGCGCTATAGCTTTAGCAAAGGAACCCAGGTCCCATCAGAAGTCCAGACACATTTTGAGGCGGTACCACCTGATCAGGGAGATCGTAGATCGCCGAGAGATCGAGGTGAAGAGAGTAGATATGAAGAATAACACTGCAGATCCACTCATGAAGGCCATCCCTCAGACATAGTTCGAGCGGCTGATCGAGATGATAGGTCTACGATATGCCAGTACATAGCCCTAGTGCAAGTGGGAGATCGTTAGTGTATATGTCCTAGAGGCCATTATTGTATCATACTAGTTTGTATATTACTTAATGGAATCTTGGGATATTCATAGTTGTATTGACAGTCTTGCTCAAAATGGTAGTATGCTACTTAGTTTGTATCTACTTCAATATGTGCATGTGTTTCTTTTAACATATCGTTTATATATATTAGTAGAGCCCTTAGGATATTTTCTTGATTACTAGCGTTGTGATGGCAGTCACACTAATGGGGGCTGGGTAATCTACAAGCACATCCTTATACAGGTCCCTAGTCGTAGGATTATCGAGACAGGGCATCGATACTCCGGAGTAGACTAGTGTATACGCTTCTCATCCCAGCAGGGGAGTTGGTCTGTCCCACAGCCATTAGTACGTCATACTAGAGATAGTATGCAGGTGCTCGTTAGGTTACGAGTACACCAGACAGGACTCGTCGGGAACTGTTGGTTGGTATTATACCTATCGTCGGGTAGCAGTTCCCAGGTGACATGAGTACAGCTTAGTCCGTCGACTTGACACTGCTGCTTCGCCTCGAGTGTGTTCCCATTGTACTTTGATACCCTACCACGGCTCAAAGGAGTCATGCAAATAGGTAGTAGTTGGGTGCAGTCCCAAAGCACTTGGAGACAGTGGCGGTTAGACAAGATTCGTCTCTCCCGGTATGGGGGTTGATATCGTGCTGTGTTCGGAGAGCCATTACAAAAAGTCCCTGGCCAGGGAAAGTGAGATTTACTGGTAGGTATTCCGGTAGTTTCTCAGGGTGTTTTGGGCTACACTCCATCATGACTTATTGCGCTATTAGGGGTCTGACGATTACTACCCCTAGTCCCGATATGCGATACTCTTAGACGAACAGACTGGACTGTACGGAGATTTTCATATTCTGGCTCAGTAGGAGTTCGGATGGGTTTTCCTCATCGGCCTTCTTATCGACATCTACCTGGGGACCGTTACGTACAGCTAGTACCGCTTGCGGCCTGTGGTTAATCCCACTGCCAGTGTAGTGTCGAGTCCTTAGAGTCCCATATAGAGGGTTTCCCTACTTCAGGCAATTAATGTAGACGTCGTATGGTTTTACGACCTGGGCTTTGATCACATATGTGTACTTGTACACTGATGATGATCAGGCAGACAGTACTAGTGGGCTTTGGTTTAAGCCGGATCCTAGTACTGTATTATTGGATTGTTATCATTTCAGGGTATCCGTGTTTTCGAAATGCGGATACGGGTATATATTTACGGTATGGGGGGCATTCTTGTAATTTGTCAAGGTATGCTTCTAGAAGGTGCCACATCATTATTGGATTTATCCATTTTGTTAATTAGATTAATGATGTGGAAATGGAGGAGACATGCTTGGCATGGTGGAGGGAATGGCTCATGGTATATTTTATTAGATTGGGATCAAAATGGTAGTACAGTCTTGCTCAAAATGGTAGTATGCTACTTGGTTTGTATCTACTTCAATATGTGCATGTGTTTCTTTTAACATATCGCTTATACATATTAGTAGAGCCCTTAGGATATTTTCTTGATTACCAGCGTTGTGATGGCAGTCACACTAGTGGGGGCTAGGTAATCTACAAGCACATTCTTATACAGGTCCCTAGTCGTAGGATTATCGAGACGGAGCATCGATACTCTATAGTAGACTAGTGTATACGCTTCTCATCCCAGCAGGGGAGTTGGTCTGTCCCACAGCCATTAGTACGTCATACTGGAGATAGTATGCAGGTGCTCGTTAGGTTACGAGTACACCGGACAGGACTCGTCGGGAACTGTTGGTTGGTATTATACCTATCGTCGGGTAGCAGTTCCCAAGTGACATGAGTACAGCTTAGTCCTTCGACTTGACACTGCTACTTCGCCTCGAGTGTGTTTCGACTGTAATTTGATTACTACCCTACCACGGCTCAAAGGAGTCATGCAAACAGGTAGTAGTTGGGTGCAGTCCCGAAGCACTTGGAGGCAGTGGCGGTTAGACAGGATTCGTCTCTCCCGGTATTGGGGTTGATATCGTGCTGTGTTCGGAGAGCCATTACAAAAAGTCCCTGGCCAGGGAAAGCGAGATTTACTGGTAGGTATTCCGGTAGATTCTCAGGGTGTTTTGGGCTACACTCCTTCATGACTTATTGCGCTATTAGGGGTCTGACGATTACCACCCCTAGTCCCGATATGCGATACTCTTAGACGAACAGACTGGACTGTACGGAGATTTTCATATTCTGGCTCAGTAGGATTTCGGATGGGTTTTCCTTATCGGCCTTCTTATCGACATCTATCTGGGGACCATTACGTATAGCTAGTACCGCTTGCGGCCTGTGGTTAATCCCACTGCCAGCGTAGTGTCGAGTCCTTAGAGTCCCACATAGTGCGTTTCTCTACTTCAGGAAATTAATGTAGACGCCGTATGGTTTTACGACCTGGGCTTTGATCACATACGTGTACTTGTACACTGATGATGATCAGGCAGATAGTACTAGTGGGCTTTGGTTTAAGCCGGATCCTAGTATTGTATTATTGGATTGTTATCATTTTAGGGTATCCGTGTTTTTCGAAATGCGGATACGGGTATGCATATACGGTATGAGGGGCATTCTTGTAATTTGTTAAGGTATGCTTCTAGAAGGTGCCACATCATTATTGGATTTATCCATTTTGTTAAATAGATTAATGATGTGGAAATGGAGGAAACATGCTTGGCATGGTGGAGGGAATGGCTCATGGTATATTTTATTAGATTGGGATCACTATTGAGGCATGGGTGCTTATTTTATTGTTTTTCTTGCCATGGCTCAATGAGTAAGATGAGAGATAATATATTTGAGCCATTCTCTACACTTGGTTTTTTTTATGGTTCATTTTCTTCACTTGATATTTCTTGAGTTGCTCTCCTCTCTTGAGCTCTCTAGGTCTCCTCCATCATCTTCGTCCTCAATGCTAAACCCTATCATTCACATGTGTTGTGAGCTAAGGGTTTAGTGAGACAAACAATCCATTAACACATTCTACATCTCCTAGGCTAGTTGGCTTAGAAAACTTTCTACCCTAGTTACCTCACTTGGAGGTTGAAGCTTGGAGCACAAACCTTGGAGCACAAACCTTCGCGGTGGATCATCTTTGACATGAGAAGATCGATGGAGCAAGCTTGATCCGATCACCGAGGAGCCTTGGAGAGGACCACTAGAAGACCCTAAGGACTTGATCTACTAGGTATAAGAATCTACCATAGTAGATAAATCCACAAGTTAGTCTAGCTAGTTAAGGCTTTAGTAAGATCATGGTGTAATAGCCGGTGTTGCGTAGTCAAAAGATTACCGTTTTGAAATTTCCCCTCCCCGCGAACCGTGGGGTGTGCGACATTGGCTTACAGGAAGCACGTATGGCGTGAATTCTTTTCTCCTCTGTTGATGGCATTTTTGCCCATTAATGATCACTAGGATCTTTGTTTTGTAGGATCAAGATTCAGTTTTAAGAACTAAGTTCTTTTGTAAGAACTAGGTTTCTATTGTATGCTTTTGTTTTTGAGGAACCAATTTCTGGTTCTTTTCTGAATGTTTGATTCTCAAGAACAAGTTCTTCCCGATGAGAATTAAATTCTCAACTTGTGGGAGACTTGCCTCGCAGATCTCAGATCCAGAGAAAGAATTAAGTTCTTTTAAAAGGGTTAAACCTTTCAATGGGTAAATGAGATGTTTTGATCTCTATTATTTTTATTTACCTAGAGTTTTTGAGGAGGGAGATCTTCTTACTTGAGAATTTAATTCTTTGTTCCTTTTGAAGCCTTCTGTCTCTCTTTTTTTAGAAGCTTATGGGAGGGTTCCTCTATATCAGACTTAAAGTCTTGGGTCCTTTATATAGTAGAAGCAATTTGTCAATTAGCTTTGAGGAAATCTCTTATTGAGAGATTTCAATTGATTTGGGGAATTTTACCCACCATTGGATCTTTGATTCAAGGGTTTCTGTTTTACAGAATATGATTTTTGTTTTTAACGAGATTGGGAAAATATTTTTCCTGTAAAAATGGTGATTTTTAATCACCAATGGATTTTTTAATCCAATGATTCTCTATTTTACAGAGAGCAATCTCTCTTATTTAGAAATATTGAGGGAATATATTACAAAATAGAATATTATTCTATAATTGGATCTTTGATCCAACCAAAAGTATCTTTCTTATTTTAGAAAGATTTGGAAAATATTTTCTCCCAACAGAATTTAATTCTGCATTTTTGATGATTTATCATCTCCGTTAGATCTTTGATCCAACGGCTCTGTTTAACAGAGAGTATAATTTAATTCCATCTGGGTGAGGCGCCACCTAAGAGTTTTAACTCTTATTTAATAGATTTTTTGTGCTTTGCACACTGGCGCCCGTGTGAGGAGCACGTGAGGCGCCACCATAGGATTTAAACCTATAAAATTGGCTCTGGCGCTGACGCCCTTGTAAAGGGCACATGAGGCACTGCCTCATTAATTTTGAACAGAGCTTTGCTTTTTTATTGGAGGAAATAAAGTATTTTTGTATCCTTCTAAGCCTGAATATGATAATCTTCGTACAGTCCGGTCTCTTCGTCTAAGTGTATCGCATACTGGGTCTAGGGGTGGATAACGTCAGACCCCTAATAACCCGATAAGTTGTGCCGGAGTCAAGCTTATCACCAACCGAGAAACTACTGAACTCTTATCAGTAAATATCATCTACCGTGGCCACGGATTTAGGGTGATGGCCAACCTAACACAGCGCGACATCGACTCCTAACACCAAGAGAGACAAATCCCCGACAATCGCTCACTGCCTCCATGTAGCTCAGACTGTACCCAACTAAAGCCTGTTTGCACGACTTCTTTGAGCCGTGATAGGGTTGTAATCTAAGTACAGTGGGAACACACACAAGACAAATGATGATCTCAGATCAAAAGACTAACCGGTACTCATACCACTAGAGAACTTCCATCCGACGATAGATATAATACCATCTAAAAGTTCTTAGCGATTCCGTCCGGGGGACTCACCACCAGTGAGCACATGTATACTATCTTAGGTGACATAACACCAATGGCTTGTGAGATCAGCCACCACCCCTTGTCGGGGTCTCGAAACGTATACACTAGTCTACTCCGGAATATTGATGCCCGGTCTCGATACTCCCACGACTAGGGACATTTAAGAATGTGCTTATAAACTACCCAGCTCTCACGTATACGATCTCCATCATAATGCTAGTAGTCAAGCAAGAATTGTTGGGGTAAAAATTTACACCCCGGTTGACCAAGTCAAAATCCAAGTCAACCCCAAGCCAAGTGAGCCCAAGCCCAGATCCAGTGGGCCCATGCCCGGGTCGAGCCCGAACATGAAGCGGTCGGCCTCCCCCTATGCCAAGATAAAAATTTTGTAATAAACAATTTTGTTGTATTTCTTTTATTTTATTTTATGGATAAATGTAAGAAAAATAGGCATAAAGCCAAATTTTTGTAAAGCCCATGGCTTATGTGCAAAAAGAAATGGCACATGAGCCATGGGATAGGCAAAATGCCATTTTGTGAAGGCCAAGGGGCTATATGTAAAGTGTACAGCCTATAAAGGCAAAGATAATGAAATATCTCAACAACTTTCCTCTTTCCAAAAAAAGTTTCAGATCTGAGATCTTTCTTCCTTCTTCAAGGTTTCAAAACCTTCTTCTTTCTTTTGAATTAAATCAAGAGTTTTACTCTTTCTTTTTCAAAACTAAATAGTTTTCCACCACAAAACCTATTAAGGGGAACTCAGATCTGCCATCAGATCTCAAAAAGAAAAGATTTTTAAATCTCACATCTCTTTATCTCCAAGATCCGGCCAGCAAAGGAAGAAGAAGGACCCATTTCCTTAACCCAAAGCACCTTAGGAGTTTAACTCCACACTATTTTCTCTTTAGAGAATTTCCGGGGCTAAAAACCCCTCTTTTCCTCGCTGGTTCGCTAGCGCTCGAGCGCAAAGCGCCCGCGTGTCGACACGTGGCGCGCTTGCGCTCCAGCGCACTGCGCTCGAGCGCAAAACGCCCGCGTGCCGACACGTGGCGCGCTTGCGCTCCAGCGCGCTTGCGCTCCAGCGCGCTTGCGCTCGAGCGCAAAGCGCCCTCGTGCCGACACGTGGCGCGTTGCGCTCAAGCGCCCAGGTGCTGGCCCCACGCATCCTTTGGATGTCTTTTCCCCCCTTTTTTATATATATACATATGTATACAAATGTACACATACACATACTCCACGACACTGTCCCTGTTAGAAAAAATTTCTAACGGGGCGCTGCCCCGCACTCCGCAAGGGGGCTGCTAGCCCCCTTGACCCCCAGCCCGCTATCCGGGTAGCAGGACCCCCGTAAAAACTCTGCATGGCTCCCGATATATTCAAACCCCCCTACAAAACAACAACACACGTACACTGCACATTGAGTTCGCATGACCAGTTTGACCCGTCAATCAGAGGTTCCCTCGCCCCAAAGACGGGGGGTAATTAACGGCAGCTTAGTTCGCGGCTGCCGGAGATTCGGATCCCCACAATCATTAAACCCCGGCCTACCCTAGGCAGGGGGAATCTGTAGTACGCCTGACAAGCGCGCGCGTATTCCCATCTCAATGGGATGACGAAAAACACCCTACAGATTCTGGCATGCCCGGTGGGACCAATCTCTCCTCCCATATTTCGGGTTAAACGTTCATGCGAACTCAATCAATATACATATCGATTGCCTATACTGAAATGATGTTCTTTTTTCCATGCAGCAATAAACTTTCGATGACAATGTCTCCCCAGACGAATTCATCTTCCAACGTGACCCCGATTCTGTACGTGGTCAAGATCAACGCTCGTGTGGTTCTCCCCGCAAGCCTCAGTCGACAGTGGGAGGAACCGTCCCGCCAGTTTGGCTCCGTCATCATCTACCCTACCGGAAGCGCTCATCTGGTGGAGATCCCGGCGGAACAGGTGGCCAAGCCGGTCTCAAGGGGTAAGAGGCCGAATGTCGTGATCGCCAAGACACCACAACCGAAACTTAAGACGGTATCTGAACGATTCTCTGGTACTCCAGCGGGGGGCAAGAACTTCGGTACAAAGGGCAACACCAAATGTTGCGGACGATCTCAGGCGATGACTCCAACAAATGCACAATCGAGCATATCTCTAAGGCCCTCCATCGACCGGTCTGCAGCGTCTTCCCAAAGAGCCGAAGTCTGCCAGGTGCTTAGAACGAAAAAGTTAAGGCAGAAGCGGCTCAGGTATCGAGCCAACAAGAGGGCCAAGGCTTCGGCCAAATGGAATCGTGTGAAGTTCCAAGTGCAGGGTTTCCCCGCGACGACGGCTGAGTCGGACGTAAGAATCGGCAATTCCTTCGAGCCTCTGAAGTGGGTTCAGAAAAACGCCATGACCGCCAGAATCAAGAAGACAGCGGTCCGAACAGCGCCACAAAGAGACGTGTCCCGGCCCCAACAGAAAAAGTATGACACTGTCTCTTCAAGAGTCTATCAAGCACTCTGTGCCGCACGAAAGCAGCGGGGAAAATCCAGAAAAGAAGCGCCAGCACCATTCAAGAACCTGGTTAGGCCAGCCGCCTTCAATCGACTACCAGCTACCGAAACAAGGGGGTCAAGACGGCAATCCGTGAAATCAGCTGCCAGTGATAGAAAGACGGCCGGATATATCATCCATACGGTCTATATGGCGGGCGGGCGCCCCAGCGACAACCTTCGCAGCAAAAGCAAGGATGGGGCCATCACATCCCAAGCCCAATCTAGCCTGAATGTGGTTGCCGCTGCCCAAGAACAGCCGCCCCCGCTGGATGAAGAAAACCCTCTCGATGAGGATGATAGGCAGAAAGACCCCTCAGTCCATGCAGAGTCAAGCTCGGACAGTAAGGAAGAGCTGACTTTCCGCCCCAGGACTGCAGAGCAAGAGCTGCTTCAAGAGCTTCGAAAACAGCTCAGGAGCAAAGATAAAGAGATGGCCAAGCTCTATTCGAAGATTGACGACTTAACGAACGTGGTGATTCAGCTTATGGCTCAAATTGCTCGAGCGCCTCCCAATCAGGCACAAGCCGCTACTAATCAGCCCGGTGATGACAATCCGAGGCCGCCAATGCCTGTTCCTTTGGGACCAAGATTGGTCGAGCCGAATGAAAGCCGGCCACATTCCGCTTCTGGGGACGCGTTGGCCCCAGATAGCACTATCCCGCTAACACAGGATCGGATAATGGATTTGGTCACCAGCAAGGTTAAAACATTGGTGGCCGAAGCTGAAACTCAGAAAGAAATCGGTAGTAGTGGGCGGCCATATCCCGCGCAGTACGATCTGATTGAGTTCCCAAGCGGCTACGTCATTCCTAAGTTCGGAAGATTTGATGGAACGGGGAATGCAAACCAGCACGTCGCCCACTTCAAAGCATCATGCGGAAATACAGGGGGCAATGACGCGCTCCTTCTTCGTCAGTTTGTCAATAGCCTGACCGGTGTCGCTTTCGACTGGTACGCAAGCATACCAGACGGGTCCGTCATTACCTTTGCCCAAATGGAGTCTCTGTTCCGGCAAAGGTTCATGAGCGTCAGTGATAAAATCTCCATTGCCGACCTTGTGAGGACCAAGCCGGGGAAGAATGAAAGCAACACCGACTTTATCGCCCGATGGCGTAATCTCACAGTCAAGTGCGAACCGCCGCTGGAGCAGGACCAGTCCGTCAGCCTTCTCATTGGGAACCTCAGCAATTGGATGGTCCCATTCTTTTGTACGGCGGGCCTCAAGACATTTCAGGAGCTAACCAAGAAAGTCCAAATGCTGGAACGCTCGAAGCAAGAGTCCCCGCCGGATTCTCAGAGAGACAAAACTTGGAAAAGCAAGCGGGAGGACAACCGTAGAAGCGGGAGTTCCAGCACTACCAATGTCTTCAATGCCTCCGACAATGAAGAAAAGCAAAGGGCGGGCGAATCCAAAGCCAACCGGTCTCGAAAGCCATTGCTGGGAGGAGATGGGCCTTCCCTAGAGGAGAAAAAGAACAAGGTTTACTCTTTCAGAAGAGACAAGGTCCGCAAGATATTTAAAGATGCCTTGAACAATGGCCTACAATTGCCGGAGTTGAAAAGACCCCAAGAAGCAAAAATGACCGACAATCCTCTGTATTGCCCGTACCACCGAGTAGTGAGCCATGCGATCGAGGATTGCTATATCTTCAAAGACTGGGTCGAGAAGCAGTACAAGGCTGGAGAGATCGAGCTGTCCAAAAGTGTGTTGGTGCACAATCAAGTTGCAACCGCCAACTTTATACAGACAGAAGTTGAAGCCCTCTGGGAGCAGACAGCTGAACCTGCTGCCCTGAAAAAAGAAACTGACTCATCGCGGCCTCCGTGGAGTACGCACATATCTAATAAGACGAAGAAGATGCTAAAGCTACTTCAGAAAGAGCCCAGGAAGGAATGGGAAGGACAGAAGAAGCCTACCAGTCCAGCTGCCAATGCGGCTCCATCAGGCTCAAAATCAAGAAGAAGAAAAGTGCAGCTCGGCGTGAAAAAGAGTCTGCAGGGAGATCGACCATTCAAAAATATATCGATTCCCTCAAAGAATATGAACAAAAAGAAAGAACATTGATTCAATTGAAGGAGTTCTTCCCTGTACAAGCGGCTGAAATTCTGGAGGAGTTAGAAGAAGACTCCAATGAAGATATCCCAGTAGTGACCTGCTACGCCATCCATCTTGGCAGCGACTCCGAGGATGATCTCTGTTTTCTGGAAGAGGACGATGAGCTCACCACAAAGGCCAATCAAATCCAGCTCAGAAGCGGCAGGGCTCTACTGCAAAATAAGGGCAACGCCCCAAAAGGGAAGGAAAAACAAGTCGCTAATGAAGAAGATGGCAGAGAACCGGCCGATGAAAACATAAGTCCTTCCTCGGTGGACTATAATGTCTTGGCACATCTCCGGAAGCTTCCATCTCTCCTGAGCATCTACGACGCCTTGGTCCTATCTAAGGAGCTTAGAGATGTTCTCATTCACGCTCTACAAAACCCCGAGCGGTATCAGGCTCACTTTGCGGAAATTAATATGAAAGAAGCCCAGCACGCTTTGCATGCCGCCGCAGTCACATTTAAGGATGAAGACTTGCTACTGGGAACGGCTGAGCATAATCGGCCGCTTTACGTGACCGGGTACAGCAACGGAGATCGAATTAATCGTATATTGATTGATCCGGGGTCCTCAGTGAACATCATGAACTTGCGAACTCTGAAGAGTTTGTCAATGGACGTCCGACACCTGTCAAGGGAAAGGATTGTCATTCAAGGCTTCAACCAAAATTGACAGCAAGTTCTGGGGTCTATAGCTTTGCCAATCAAATTTGGGGATCTGCAAACTGAAGCTAAGATATACGTGATCGACGCCGACACATCTTATAAGATTCTCTTGGGGCGGCCGTGGCTCCACGATTACGGCATCATTCTGTCAACTCTCTATCAATGCATGAAGTATACTAAAAATGGCAAAGAAAGACGCATTGACGGAGACATCCAGCCGTTCGGTGTGCATGAAGTCCGATATGAAGATTCTCGGTACTTTACGAACCACCAAAATGCTAAGCCACAACTGACTGAGGATAGAACGGCCCCAAGACTCAAAAGCAAATTTGCGCCGGCTATCACTTTCAAAAGCAAAAATACCCAAGTGCGCCCGCATTTCGGAAGCGACACTGATGAGTCCGACGCTGGAAGCCCGTCCTTCCGCCAAACTCGCCCTCATTTCGGCAGCGATACGGACGAATCTGTTACTGAAGGCCCATCTAGCAGCAAAGTCCACCCTCATCTTGGCAATGACACTGAAGAGTCAGAAGAAGAGGACCTGTCGTGCAACAGCTATGCAGATCGGCCCCCCATGCAGCAAGCGAAACTACGAGAGACCTTCGAAGTCGCTGAAGGGTCCCTGGCCATCACAAGGGTGCCGGAACGGATGTGCAAAGAGCTCGACGCATTGTCAGTCTCTACCGTGGACCAGCTGGAAACTTTCTACGTGCCCGGGAGGAAAAATGGACAGAAGGGCATCCTGTTTTATAGGTCAAACCCCGTTGTGCGCCCGGACGACCTTTCTGTCGCGTGCCTTCCCTATGAGAGAGGCATAAGAGCCGTCCTCAATCCCAGATACTATGCGCCCGAGATGCGGGAATACTTTAAGAAGTGCGGATGCCGGTTATATCAAACGGAGTCCGAAGCAAAGTTTTACGAAGGGCTATGGTATCCACCCCAGGTCCGAGCACTCATCGATGGACGAATTCCAGATAGACGGGGCATAGGCTACATTCAACCTGATTCCAAAGCGTGCTACATGATCCATGTTGGTGAGGCTAGCGAAAGATCGAATGATGATGACGAGATAGCCGAGCCAGAAGAAGCTCCTCAAGAGCTCGAAGATGGCGGACAAGCAACCTTTGATGAGCTAACCGAGATTGACTTAGGAATGCCCGATAATCCAAGGTCGACCTACATCAGCTCACTCTTGTCGGAGGAAATGAAAGAACAGATAATTGCCCTGCTGCGTGAGTTCGTCGACTGCTTCACGTGGACATACAAAGAAATGCCTGGCCTTTCCCCTGAGGTAGCCGTGCATAAGCTGGCTATATCTCCTGGTGCTAAGCCAGTCAAACAAGCTCCTCGAAGAATGAGAAGGGAGTTGGAAGAAAAGGTCATCGAGGAAACCAAGAAACTCATCGATGCCGGCTTCATCAGGGAAGAGAAATATGAAGACTGGATCGCATGCATAGTCCCAGTGAAGAAGAAAAATGGGCAGATCCGAGTTTGTGTCGATTTCAGGGACCTCAACAAGGCATGTCCTAAAGACGACTTCCCGCTACCGGTCATGGAAATGATGGTCGATGACACCTCAAATTACGAATTGTTCACCTTTATGGATGGCTCGTCTGGATATAATCAGATCAAGATGTCGCCTGAGGATGAGAAGCACACATCATTTCAAACCCCGATTGGAATATATTGTTACAAGGTAATGCCATTCGGACTGAAGAACGCAGGTGCTACATATTAAAGGGCAATGACTAATATCTTTGATGACCTAATCCATAAAGTCGTCGAATGTTATGTTGATGATCTAGTCGTCAAGACTAAAGCCAAGGCCGATCATATCCAAGATCTCAGGACCGTTCTCACCAGACTAAGGGAATACGATCTGAAGATGAATCCTCTGAAGTGCGCTTTTGGCGTGTCATCGGGAAAATTCCTGGGCTTCATAGTCCGACATCGAGGGATCGAAGTTGACCCATCAAAGATAAAGGCCATCATGGATATGCCCCCTCTGAAGAGTCTGACGCAGCTAAGATCTTTTCAAGGCAAGCTTGCTTATATACGGAGGTTTATCTCAAATTTATCAGGGAGATGTAGGCCCTTCTCAAAGCTCATGAAGAAAGGAGCTCCTTTTATCTGGGATGCCGAATGTCAAGCAGCGTTCGAAAGCATCAAACAATACTTGTTACACCCTCCAGTGCTGGCCGCTCCCATTCCAAATAAACCGCTGATTCTCTACACTGCCGCACTGGACGAGTCACTCGGTGCGCTCCTTCCCCAGAATAACGAGGAGGGAAAAGAAAATGCCCTCTACTACCTCAGTCGAACTCTAGTCGGGGCAGAACACAACTACTCCCCAATCGAATAGCAATACCTGGCTCTAATATTTGCTGTGAAGAAGCTGAGGCACTATTTGCTCGCTCATCGGGTTATGTTGATCTCCAAGGTCGACCCGCTTAAACACTTGATGACCAAAGCAAGCCTAGCCGGCAGAATGGCAAGATGGGCTGTCATGCTACTTGAGTTTGACATAGTTTATACCCCTCAGAAAGCAGTAAAAGGGCAAGCTCTTACAGACTTTCTCGCTGCTCATCCCATACCAGAAGGGTCGCCGCTAAATTGTGAGTTACCCGACGAACAAGTGCTGTACCTCGAGGAAGATGAGCCATGTTGGGAGCTCTACTTCGATGGGGCCTCATCAATAAGGAGCTCCGGCAGATCAAGCGTCCCGGAGGTAAAAGCGGGGATAGGATTGGTGTTCATCACGCCATCAATGCGAACCCTACGGCATTCTTTTGCTCTCACCGAGCCTCGGACAAACAATGAAGCTGAGTATGAAGCTCTGATAGCTGGTTTGGAACTCGCCATAGAAATAGAAATCCTTCGGCTACGGGTTTACGGTGACTCCCAGCTTGTCGTCAACCAAGTAAGCGGCGACTACAAGATATACAAACCCGAGTTAGCTCAGTATAGAGGCCGAGTGGTGGAACTCATGAAACGTTTCACTCATATTGAACTGATTAGAATCCCCAGAGCGTTGAACGGAAAAGCCGACATACTCGCTCTCTTAGCCAAGGAGCTGGCTGATCCTAACATGGAAGAAATTCTGATCACAGTCAGGAGCCGGCAAATTCTACCCCCAGTCTCTCTACGAGAAGAGGAAAGTGCGGAACAGAAGAGCAGTCCCGCCGAAGAAGCTTCGATCATCAAAGACGAGCCCGATTGGAGAGAACCCTTCATAGAGTACCTCCGATACGACAAGCTGCCAGAAGAAAAATCTGCGAGGATTCAGCTGAAGAAAAGAGCTCTCCGATACGTGTTTGTAAATGACACGTTATACCGCAGGTCATATGACCAACTCTGGCTCAGGTGTCTCTCATTGGCCGAAGCCCAAAAGGTCATGAAATATGTTCACTCGGGCGTTTGCGGTGCTCACCAATCTGGCCCCAAGATGTGACTTCAAATCAAACGGCTTGGGTATTACTGGCCCACCATGATGCGGGATTGCGGAGAACATGCAAAGAAATGTCAGATCTGCCAAATCCATGGTGATTTCATTCACAAGCATCCCAATCTGTTGCATCCTACGGTGGCGTCGTGGCCCTTCGAAGTCTGAGGCACCGACATTGTTGGCCCAATTGATCCTCCGTCATCTAAAGGCCACCGGTTCATACTGGCCGCGACAGACTACTTCTCCAGATGGGCTGAAGCTGTCCCGCTAAAAGAAGTCAAGACAAAAGATATTTTGACGTTCTTCCAGCATAATATTCTATACCGCTTCGGTACACCGAAAAGAATCATTTCTGACAACGGGCCTTCTTTCAAGAGCTTCAATGTCTCAAGGTTCGCTACTCAGCACAAGATAGACTGGAGATATTCCTCCATCTATAATCCAAGAGCCAATGGGCTAACCGAAGCCTTCAATAAGACTCTATGCAAGCTCCTGAGGAAAAATGCTTAGGCCAACAAGAGAGACTGGAATCTCAAGCTTCACGAGGCATTGTGGTCATATCATACCACGCACCGTACTCCAACTCAGTCCACTCCATACTCATTGCTTTTCGGAGTGGAGGCGGTCCTCCCCCTCGAAGTCGAAGTTCCAAGCTTAAGAATGGCCGTTCAGCATGAGTTGACGGAGGAGGAAAACGTGCTCCTTCGACTTGAAGAACTCGATGCCCTCGAGGAAAAGAGGCTCGCGGTGCAGCAAAGTCTGGAGCTATACCGAGCCCAAATGTCACGGGCCTATGACAAGATAACCCGTCTCCGCGCTTTCAAGAAAGGTGAATTGGTGTTGGTCCTCAAAAGACTGATCATCCCCAATCGACATGCCAAGGGAAAATTCGAACCAAACTGGGAAGGACCATACGTCATCGAGAAAGTGTTCGACGGAGGATCCTACCAACTAATAAGTGCCGAGGGAGAAAGGCCCATGCCACCCATCAATGGCCGATATCTCAAGAAATACTACACGTGAATGCTCCAAGTCGCAGGCGAATTGAACACATCAGCCCTACGGTCTGGATCATACATCCTGCAAAACCGTATACAATCCACGGGCATAAATGACCCCTATCTCTCCCAAATCCTGCCGGTGAGACTACTTTTAAAGTCCCACCAGCGGCAAAAAAAAAGGAAAAAAAATAAAAGAAATAAAAATATAAACGGTATGTCCACAAGCAAAACGGGCACGGATGAAAACCCGAAAGGGCTCCGTGAGTAAAAACAGCAGGACTACCGGCGAGTCTGTGAAAACCCGAAAGGGCGCAAACTCGTGAAAAGAGATGAAATACACTCGCAAAGTCCTCTCGACCTTGTGAGGAGAAAACCCCTGCGTGAGATCCTTACAACTCACAAAGGAGCAACACACTTAGGAATCCTCACGATGCCTAAGGAGAAAATACACCTGCGGGATCCTTACGACTCGTAGGGAGAAAATGCTTTTATGGGACCCTCACGGCCCATAAAATTGAAAAGCCTTAGGTGATAGGGACCCAAACCTATCTCCTAAGCCATCGTTCCCCAACGAGCAACGGCAAATGATGAGTCGCTCCTGGCATTTCGCTTCAGTGTTAGCGGTGCTGATGCCGACCAAAAACCCAAATCCCAAGTCCTCCCAAGGCAAATGATGAGTTGCTCCTGGTATTATTCCAGTGCAGCAATGCTGATGCCAAACAAGATCCAAATTCCAAGTCCCCAAACAGCGAATGATGAGTCGCTCCTGGTATCATATTCCAGTGTAGCGATGCAGACGCCAACCAAATTCCAAATCCCATACCCCAACGGCGAATGATGAGTCGCTCCTGGTACCACATTCCAGTGCAGCGATGCAGACGCCAACAAAGCCCTGGAATTTTTCCGGCCCTACGGTCTGGATCATACATCCTGAAAAACCGTATACAATCCACGGGCGTAAAATAATCCCAATCTCTCCAAAAAAAAAGAGAAAAAGAAAAAGAAAAAGAAAAAAAAATAAAATAAAAATAATAATAATAACGGTATGTCCACAAGCAAAATGGGCACGAATGAAAACCCGAAAGGGCTCCGTGAGTAAAAACAGCGGGACTGCCGGCGAGTTTATGAAAACCCGAAAGGGCGCAAACTCGTAAAAAAGAAAAGAAATGAAATGCACTCGTAAAGTCCTCTCGACTTTGTGAGGAGAAAATTCCCGCATGAGATCACTACGACTCACCAAGGAGCAACACACTTGGGAGTCCCCACGACTCTTAAGGAGAAAACACATATACGAGATCCTTTCGACTCGTAGGGAGAAAATGCTTTTATGGGACCCTTACGGCCCATAAAATTGAAAAGTCTTAGGTGATAGAGATCTAAACCTGCCTCCTAAGCCATCAATTCCTAAATCCTCTCGGGGCAAATGATGAGTTGCTCCTGGTATTATTCCAGTGCAGCAATACAGATGCCAAACAAAAACCAAAATCCCAAAATCCTCTCAATGACAGATGATGATTCGCTCCTGGTACCATATTCCAGTATAGCGATGCTGACGTCAACCCAAATCAAAATCAACAAGTCAACTTCCACTCCGACACCGCAGAAAGCGGAACAAGTCAGAATCCAATCTCGACACCGCAAGAAGCGGAGCAAGTCACGTCTACCCCTGACACTGCAAGAAGCAGAGCAAGTCAAATCAAGAACCGACCGTCCAAGTCGCTAAAAGGGCTGCACCGACCGTCCAAGTCGCAAAAATGGCAGAACCGACCGTCCACATCGCTAAAATGGCAGCACCGACCGTCCACGTCGCAAAAAGGGTAGCATCGACCGTCCACGTCGCTAAAATGGCAGAACCGACCGTCCACGTCACAAAAATAGCAGCATCGACCGTCCACGTCGCTAAAATGGCAGCACCGACCGTCCATGTCGCAAAAAGGGCAGAACCGACCGTCCAAGTCGCTAAAATGGCAGCATCGACCGTCCAAGTCGCAAAAAGGGCAGCATCGACCGTCCACGTCGCTAAAATGGCAGCACCGACCGTCCACGTCGCAAAAATGGCAGAACCAACCGTCCAAGTCGCTAAAATGGCAGCACCGACCGTCCAAGTCGCAAAAATGGCAGTACCGACCGTCCATGTCGCAAAAAGGGCAGAACCGACCGTCCAAGTCGTTAAAATGGCAGCACCGACCGTCCAAGTCACTAAAATGGCAGCACCGACCGTCCAAGTTGCAAAAAGGGCAGCACCGACCGTCCAAGTCGCAAAAAGGGCAGCGCAGGATTCCTACAAAGCGGGAACCAGATCACTCCGGGCCAGGGAAAACGTCTATCACGGACACTCCGTCTCGGAGACATGTCAAGAAACGACCATCCATGTCGTAAAAAGGGCAGTGCCAGCTTCCCAAAAAGCGGGAACCAAATCAGGTCGCCTCCACGTGAAAGAAGATCCATCAATTTCATGCACACGACTCACATATGTGGTGTGCATTTATTGATGGGGGGCAATTTGTTGGGGTAAAAATTTACACCCCGGTTGACCAAGTCAAAATCTAAGTCAACCCCAAGCCAAGTGAGCCCAAGCCCAGATCCAGTGGGCCCATGCCCGGGTCGAGCCCGAACATGAAGCGGTCGGCCTCCCCCCATGCCAAGATAAAAATTTTGTAATAAATAATTTTGTTGTATTTCTTTTATTTTATTTTATGGATAAATATAAGAAAAATAGGCATAAAGCCAAATTTTTGTAAAGCCCGTGGCTTATGTGCAAAAAGAAATGGCACATGAGCCATGGGATAGGCAAAATACCATTTTGTGAAGCCCAAAGGGCTATGTGTAAAGTGTACAGCCTATAAAGGCAAAGATAATGAAATATCTCAAAAACTTTTCTCTCTCCAAAAAAAGTTTCAGATCTGAGATCTTTCTTCCTTCTTCAAGGTTTCAAAACCTTCTTCTTTCTTTTGAATTAAATCAAGAGTTTTACTCTTCCTTTTTCAAAACTAAATAGTTTTCCACCACAAAACCCATTAAGGGGACTCAAATCTGCCATCAGATCTCAAAAACAAAAGATTTTTAAATCTCACATCTCTTTATCTCCAAAATCTGGCCAGCAAAGGAAGAAGAAGGACCCATTTCCTTAACCCAAAGCACCTTAGGAGTTTAACTCCACCCTATTTTCTCTTTAGAGAATTTCCGGGGCTAAAAACCCCCCTTTTCCTCGCTGGTGCGCTCGCGCTCGAGCTCAAAGCGCCCACGTGCCGACACGTCTCCAGCGCCTCACGCTCGAGCGCAAAGCGCCCGCGTGCCGACACGTGGCGCGCTTGCGCTCCAGCGCTCTACGCTCGAGCGCAAAGCGCCCGCGTGCCGACACGTGGAGCTTGTGCTCCAGCGCTATGCGCTCGAGCGCAAAGTGCCCTCGTGCCGACACGTGGCGCGCTTGCGCTCCAGCGCTCTGCGCCCAGGCGCTGGCCCCACGCATCCTTTGGATGTCTTTTCCCCCCTTTTTTTATATATATACATATGTATACAAATGTACACATACACATACTCCACGACACTGTCCCTGTTAGAAAAAACTCTGCGTGGCTCCCGATATATTCAAACCCCCCCTCCAAAACAACAACACACGTACACTGCACATTGAGTTTGCATAACCAGTTTGACCCGTCAATCGGAGGTTCCCTCGCCCCAAAGACGGGGGGTAATTAACGGCAGCTTAGTTCGCGGCTGGCGGAGATTCGGATCCCCACAATCATTAAACCCCGGCCTACCCTAGGCAGGGGGAATCTGTAGTACGCCTGACAAGCGCGGGCGTATTCCCATCTCAATGGGATGACGAAAAACACCCTACAAGAATCTTACGGGCTTTATGATTATATATTAGCGACACGTAATAATAATTAAAATGTATACACATTAATGATAAAGACAAACCAGATAGTATACTATCATGTCGAGTAAGATTGTTCTACATGTATAGGTTTTTCTTCAATTATCATAATCGCCTACCTGCAATTACAATAATTGTCTTGAGGGCATTATATCCAACAATCTCCCACTTGCACTTAAGGCTAATTATTGCAATATTACATAGCCACATCTCGTGTGCTACCGAATACCCAATTTCTCTACTAATCAGTTTCGCAAAGCTCGTTTGAGAAACATCCGTGTTCGAGAAAAAACCTCAGTTAGTGAATCCGCTATAAGGTTCCAACTTCATATCTCTATATCTCAACTTCGTGGAGATCCACAATCTCCCGAACTGAGTGATACCCCGTCTCAAGAATTTGTCTGGATACATGATGGGACCAAGTTCATAAATGAACAATTTTATCCAACAAACTTGTTGGGCTGTATCCTCTGTTGAGTCATAACCAGTATCCTGCACTATACCTATCTCAGTATCCCTATTGGAACCCTATCCAATATACCGCTCCTCTGAAAAGAGTAAACTCAAAAACTCTGACAGCATCTCTGTCATCTGGTCACCTTGGGAGCCTGAACCGATAATTGCCTCCTGGAGGAAGCTGCCATTATTATATACAAAGAACATCCTCTTATATTCATAACTGCTTCCCTTTGTTTCTCCAGGATTGCATCTGCTTACTACAGCAATTGTAGATGCAATATTTGGTTTGGTACAAGGCATTGCATGATTGACTCAATTGCCTAAGCAAATGATATGCCATTCGTGCCGGTCCCTCTCCTCATCAGTCTGAAAGATATCTCTTTAGAGAGGGTGACTCCATCACTTGCGGGTACATTACCACGGCAGGAGTCGTCCATTCTAAAACACTTTTAGAATGGTGTCTATGTACCCGGATCTAGTCACCAGAATTACTGATATCTTATCCAGATCCTATGTAGAGAAACATCTGTGACAACCAAAGTTTGACCAATTGTAGTATAGGAGCATCATATCCTATCCGGAGTATGTCATCTAAATCTCAGGACATAACTCGCTACATCCTTCTTACTAGGTTCATCTGTTCTTTTGATTAAGTCAATCACCTTGACTCTTACATCAGAACAGATGATCCATCTTCACTTTGCATGCTTTAGTCTACGAATTGACATAAGCAACTTTCACACCTTCCGCTGCTCCTACTGACTACGATAACCCTTTGGCAGAGTCATATACACGTGCACTTCTAAATTCCCATTTAGAAAGACGTTATAGTCATCCACCTATCAGATATCATAATCTAGAACAGCAGCAGTGCCAAGTCATATTCGTATGGATTTCGGTGTAGAGACTGAAGGAAAAATCTCATCACAATCTACAACGGGTATTTGATGAGAATTTTTACAACAAGTCTATCCATATTAGGTTAATACCTTTCTATCTGCATAGATCTTGAAATATCTACTTGCTCCTAATGGGTTTTACCCCTTCAGGAGCACCCAGCAAAGTCTAAAATCCATAATTTGCTGGATTGCGTGAAGTTCATCTTGGATATAAAGCATCTGGTCACTTGAAAATTACCACTTCCTATGACCAGCTGACAACTAGTAGGGCCATCATCACAGTGATACTAACCTCCCTATCACCGAATACGAGAAACCGAAGTATCTCTCGGGTGGCTGAGTTCACCAACTAAATTTGCGGAGTGGCTAAGGTTTGTCGAGTCCAATTGAATCTCCAGATTCTACTAAATTTTTAGTAACCTTTTGTGGTTCTGGAATCATTTCCAGTTCTACCATACTACCACTAGTTTCTTTTGCAAAAGACTCCTTTTATAAAAAGGTGGCGAGTCAAGAACAATGTAACTATTGATCTTGAAAATGGTAAAAGCAAAACCCTAGCGGATGCTTGGGATAATCCACAAACTGCCATTACCAAAGCGTGTCTTGAGTTTTTCCGGATTCTGCTTTTAAACAGCAACCAGATAACTCCATACCTTAACAACCTCAAGATATGTGACCAATCTATGTCCATATAGAATCAAAGGCACTAATTTAGATGGAACTAGATTCAAATGTCTTGCAGCTGTTTTCAGTGCATATCACATAAATGGAAAAGGCCAATTCAGCACTACTCATCAAGGAGTGCACCCGCGGATGAGTACTTGAGAAAGAATCAAGTTCTTAATATTACTACGATGGAATACCTAGCATAAGTATCTACAATTTCGATCACTTCAAAAAATTCTGATACTTCCAACGTATGGTTCTCTACTTTATTCTTATATTTATAAACTTCTTAAAATGTTTAGACCCTGCATTTCAACGAATGTGTGTCTAAAACCAGAGAACTCATAGGTAAACTGAATGAAGTATGAATACCAACCCATTGTCTCGAAAGACATTGGACAACATATATTTTCTTGTATAAGTCTCAAGATTATACTAACTCAAATTCCGTGTGTTGTAAGTTGAAAACTTATTTTGGTCAAGAATATCTTACATCATTATTCAATGCACCTTACCATATCCTCAACTGTTCCCTCATAAAAAAGGGGAGAGTAAGAAAGGGGGAAACTCCCCACTATTCGAGTCTCACGTGTTAAACACGTGAGTGCCTATATGAAGAGCATATAGGCGCTGCAACTAAACTACTGATAGGCTAAACAAGCCTCACGTGTTAAACACATAAGCGCCTATATGCAAAGCATATGGGTGCTGCAACTAAACTACTGATAAGCTAAACAAGTCTCACGTATTAAACACATGAGTGCCAATATGCAGAGCATATAGGCGCTGCAACTAAACTACTGATAGGCTAAACAAGCCTCACGTGTTAAACACGTGAGCGCCTATATGCAAAGCATATAGGCGCTGCAATTAAACTACTGATAGGCTAAACAAGCCTCATGTGTTAAACACGTGAGCGCCTATATGCAAAGCATATAGGCGCTGCAATTAAACTACTGATAGGCTAAACAAGCCTCACGTGTTAAACACGTGAGCGCCTATATGTCATATAGGCGCTGCAATTAAACTACCGATAGGCTAAACAAGCCTCACGTGTTATACACGTGAGCATCTATATGTAAGGCATATAGGCGCTACAATTAAACCACCGATAGGCTAAAAAACCTCACGTGGTAAACCCATGAGCGCCTATATGTAAAGCATATAGGCACCACAATCAAAACAGCTAAAAGGGCCAAATTAAGCCCCGCGTGCTAAACACGTGAAGACACCTCCTTGCGTAAAATTAAATTCTACTTAATGAACCGTTGGATCAAAGATCCAACGGTGATTAAACATAGAATTAAAATCTATTGGGAAGAATATTTTATGTTGAACAGAGAGTTAGTGGATCAAAGATCCAAAATATTTTCTGTATTTTTCTAAACAGAGAAAGATTATACTCTGTTAAACTGAGCACCCTTAGATTAAAAATCCAATGGTGATTAAAATATCACCGCTTGATAGAATTTTATTCTGTATATGGGAGAGTATACCCAATCTTGTTAAAAACAAGAACGATATCTTCTGTAAAAACAGAAGTGCTTGGATCAAAGATCCAATGGTGAGTAAAATTCCCCAAATCAATTCTGAGACCAATTTGATCAATTGGGATCTCTTAATGAAAGATTTTCTCAGAATTAAACAAACTTCTCTCCACTATATAAAGAACCTGAGACTTCAAGTCTCACAAAAAGAGACAGACCCAGAGAGAGAGAACTCCCCAGAGGCTTAAAAAAAGAATATACAGTGCGCTTTTGAGGAACAGGAGAATTTAATTCTCAAAGGAAAGACTTGCTTCCTTGAAACATTAGGTAAAAAGAAAACACTTTTCATTTGCCTCTCTAAGGGTTTAACCCTTCATATAAGAACTCAGTTCTTTTCTCTGGTTGAGATTTGCAGAAGCAAATCTTCCCACAAGTTGAGAATTTAATTCTCATCAGGGAGATTTTGCTCTGCAAGATTCAAAACCTAAGGGAAAAGAACTAAGTTGCATAAAAAGAAAGGGGGAGAAGAAGAGCGGGATGATATAGGAATTTATTTCCTCCATGATTTAGGGTTTAACCCTATATAAAGAATTTAGTTCTTCAATAAATAAAAATACAGTGATCCAAGATCTCCAAGGCCAAATCGTTGGTGCTTAGCACTGTTTCGAACCCTCACGTGTTTCCCACGTGAGTGCTTCAAACGAACAAAGAGAACAATCAAAACTGCCTCACATGTTTTCCACGTGAATGTTAAAACACCCCAGTATAAAAAAAGAGACAACTACGTGCTTTGCACGAGAACTCCAACCAAGTGCTTAGCACTTATAAAAACAGGGGGAGATAAAACCCAAAGGGCAGCGCCCATATTTGGGATGCCTCACGTATGTCACGTGAGTGCCATAAAACTCTAGTGTTTAACACTAATCTAGTGCCTCAAGTGTGTCACGTGAGCACCATAAAATTGTAATATTTAACACTAATCCAGCACCCACGTGAAACGCATGTGAGCACTGTATTCCTCAGTGCTTAGCACCGTTGGAGACTCAATCTTAGCCCAAATTGGCTATGTTTCCTGAGGATTAGACCTCTTTGGTACTAAAAGAATCAAGCCTATATTGCTCATGTTTTCCCAAGCTGACCTCAGTCTCAAAAATTACTAGGGGTTTCCCATTGATGATATCCTAAATGATATTCATCTTATGTCTCTTAAGATAATTTTAGTCTCAACATGACTAACATTTCTTAGGTCTACGACATCCCCTTTTTCCCCTCAAATACGAAATTTGGTTTTAAGGGTACATCTCTCCACATCTCTGATATATGTCGTTGTAATTCTTCAACGTCTTCAGCAAGGTGGTGGGTCCCGAAAACCAACAACTCTTTGGTGCACTTCCAAATTGACGTGCACACCTCAAATTAGACCGCACCCCAAATTGGGTGCATTCCATATCACTATTGTTCATTCCGTCATGTAACAAATACACGTGCGCGCAAGATGAATAATGGACCGAAACGTCCTTAAACTAAAACAATAGAGCCCAAATGCTCTTTTGTTGGATCTGAAATAAAAATGATCCTAAAATTCGTTATGTGGATTTTAGTCTCAAATTGGACTAATGTATCCTTAACAAAAATAAATCAAGCGGCAAATGCTCACATACATTTAAGTCGATCTTAATCTCAAAATAGATTAATGGTCCTTAAATAAAACCCCTAAATCTAAGATATACGGATTTGGACTAATCCACGCCCCATGGGAGACAACATAAATTAGTTTCTGTATACAATCCACGGGCAACCTAAACAAACAAAAACACACATGACACGAAGTGAACTTCTGGAGCAGGAGAAAGTGGTTATCACGATGCGGTAACGTAATTAACTACAAGGGCTTGCGCCTGGAGGGAAGAGCGTCCCCACAATCAAAACCCCTCGCAAACGAGGGGAATCTGATGAAGTCTGCTACAATGGTCCCATTCGTTCAAACCTCCAATACACGGCGCCATAAATCAACTTGGCATCTTCGGAAAGGTGGACGGATAAAACCGAATAGCATCTGCCCCCGGAATTCAGGCAAGACGATCCATCCCAGTTCGTCTTTGTTTTCGGCGGTAAACAGTTTCTGGCACGCCCGTTGGGACCTTTTCCTCTTTCCACTCCACACTTCATGTGTCGTGTTTCGCGAACAAAATCGCGGTTCGCTATGGTTTCCCTTGGATTCGAGGTACTAAGATTTGGTGTCTTGTTCCTGTGCAGAGAGAAGAAGAGAACATCAATGGCTTCCAGCTACACAACTTGCAACAGCAACTCCCGCTCTGCCCCAACTAGAGGAGTGACTTATGGTCCCAATGCGGCCTCCATCTTTTCAATGCTAGTGGGGAAGGTAACTCAAGCCACCACTGGATTGTTCTTTGGGACCATGCTCCCGCCAATGAGCTTCAGCGCTTCAGTGCCACCACAGGAATCTCCCAAGAAGTCGGTCTTCGATCGACTTGCAACCACCACGGCCCCTCTTAACGGGTCGTCCAAGTCTGCCACCTCAGTCTTCAACAGGCTGATCCGAAGCTCAAGTGGGCCCACAAAGAGGCTCGCGATACCTGAAGGGGCTATCCCAAAATGAATAGTCCTCCCAACTCCTCCGGCGGGTGAAATCATCAAAGGTGTTGCACCTATCAAAAGATCGGTCTTTAACAGATTGGCCGTTCCAACTCCTTCTGCAGGTGAAGTCGTCAAAAGTGCTTCCCCTATCAGGAACTCGGCTTTCGAAAGATTGGTCGTTTCCTCTCAACGGACGTCGTTCTTCGACAGGTTGACACTAACAGTAGCCCCTCATCAAAGTCGGAGCAAGACGGAGCCGCTTCCACAACTGAGGTAGTCCCGGCTGCAAGATACGCTCGACGTCGCCACTGGCGCCGAGTGAGGAAAGCCGAGGGCAAATCCCTTTCTATATTTACTCCACTAGCTCCAATGGTAGAAGTTAACGCTGCTGTTCCAACCAAGAACAACTTTGATCTACTTAGGAGGGTGCAAAAGAACTCTCCAAGCACGGTGCTGAGGAAATCTCCCCCGCCTGCTGAAAACATGATGCAGGAAAAGCCGACGCAGCCCCCTCAGCGGCTGCCCTCCTAAATCCACAGGGTCTGGCGGGAAGTCAAAGATTCTGTGATCAACAAAGACTACTCTTGCTGATTGGTTGGAAAAAGTGTAGTTTATAGTTAACCGCAATCAGAACGGTGCCGCGTGTAGCTAGACCGAGATGAGTACGGGTCGTCCTCAGGGAAACGTTGAATCTTTTACTCTTACTTTAGTTGTGTTGAAAAAGGGGAGGAATAAAGAATTTTGTGAATGGTTTCTAGATCTACGTTAAGCAAGAATGCAGAATATAGATCTAGATTATTTATGGATGTAGTTAATATAATAATAGGGTTGTAGGGTTCGTTAGTATTTAGTAGTTATGGATGATTAATTAAAAGTTACCCTTTTATCCTTTAATAGATTTAAAACTAGAACGACGGTGATGCGTGTAGATTAGGGTTTCTAGAGGGAAAAGGAATCCCACTCTTAACCCTTATTTCGACACGGAACTCCGTTCATATCTAGCCCTTACCAAAACAATCATTAATCTAATCTCTAATCGCGGTCGGAACTAACAAAGAATTGTTAGCACGCCCGATTAGGATGTTAATGATTCTTTTGATAAAGTTCATAAACTTTATAGGCCTTAAAAAGGGTTTAGGGATGTTCAACATCCATTAGACTACCCTAATCCTACGAACCCTAACAAGCGGAGAATCACTCGCGCATGTTGGGAGAAAAAGAGATGGAGAGAAATTGCATAATTAATCAACTACGAAGAAATAGAATAAGAAAAAGAAAGCTACCTTTATTAATCAACAATATTCATTACACTTGAATCCTTAAAAGATGATTACAATTTCTAGTTGCTTCTCGATCTCTTCCAAGGAGATAGACGAACAGTTGATGATCAGCCTGGATGCGTGAGCGGTCTTGAACTTCGTGATCTCGTCGGCTTGATGATTTTTCCAAGAGGCTCTCGGTCCCTATTTATAGTCCAAAGCCAGAAACCTTTGCTTCCAAATTTAGAAGTTAACAGAAAAGATTATCCCCAAAAATTCTCAACCTCTATCTCCATAATAATGCCGCAGATCCGCGACCCAAGGGGGGTAAGGCCGCGGATCCGCGGCCCTTTAATCTCCTCCCTTGATTTTATTTCATCATGGTCTCTCTACTTGGCATGTGGCTATCTCTGGTATCTTTGGATCTTTGAAATCTTCTTGTGGTTGCTGCCATACTTCGTCTCCAAGTTTTTCTTTCTTAATTAGGCAGGTTAGCTTTAACAACTTGATTTCCTTGATTTTAGACCTGAAAATTCTGCACAACAACTCAACAAATAATATTTAGTTGACTTAGTTCTACTAGGATTAGGTCAATAATATTATATACATTTTCCTACCAAATGCTAAGTATAATATATCAACACATGGAAAATAGTATTTTTACAAGTAAACCCTCATATGCATGATATATTATAATAAAGACCTTTTTAAATATGGAAATTGTAGGAAAAATGTAATAATAAATGTGCAGTTTAATCAACTGAACAAATACCCCCAAACTTATCTTTGATCGTCCCGAGTAAACTAGTTTATTCAAGAGAAGGAGAAAAAGAAAGAAGAAAACTAAACACACTTTTGTAGGCAAACACGATTGCACTGAGCACGTGCAACAAGCCGTTAAACCTCTAGGTGTCCCTAGTAGGAGGAGTGTTGTCTCCTGAGGGTTTTCAGCGGATTACACCCACAAAATCCAATAACAAAAGCGAGATGTTGAAATTTACATATAATGATAAGAACTATAAAAGAAAGACTTTGAAAATAAGAGTTTCCAACTACATTAGCATTTCAGTTGTTATGAGCCCTATCTTAAAAGTCATGAAAAAATGTTAGAAATCACATTATCCCTCAATAAAACATCATCTTTATTCTTCATTCCTACCTTTCATCCAAGCATCGATCATATACCCCTACGTGTGTAAAATGGACATCCCTACACTCGGAGAATTCAATTCAAGCTATCATACTCTTGTCCATCTACCTCAGTACTTTTTAACTTGATGAATATTTAGATTTGCTCACACATTTTCATGCGACCGTTAATACTTCTTGAGGTACTAACCGACTGATTACTCATGTGCTTGCTGATTCGGTGATAATATTTTCCTCGTCTTGCACCACCTAAGGCTTAGCAGTGACTCCCAGACCAGTTGGCCTTAGGGCACTAGGTGAAGAGGCACCCTCGCTATATTTTTTTAATGCTGCCTTGGCGATAAAAAAAACCAGTGTTCATTTTTCTTTTCACCATTTTTATATTTTCTTCATTTTTTCATTTCCTTCATACTTTGGCTTTTAGACAAGAGCATTTCAAGGTATCCTCTACTATCCCGAGTTTCAAGACGTGTGTAAGTGCATATAGTAGGGTATCAACATTCAAATGTTTGGCTTCCTGAATAGAAACTATTTTTCAGACTTATTTTTATCCTCAGATTAGTGACTTCCTTCATCTTACTAACCCTTGGGACAACGGCTCATAACTACTTATTACTAGTTCGTTTAAGAAAACTTCTAACTTTCATGGTTTTCTTAAACTATTCCTATCTTTTGGATGTAATTTTTTACTTTCTACTCTTTTGTTATAAAAGAAAATTTTATTTTATTTTTTTAAAATTTTTTGAAAATGTTGTGCTTGTGTAAAATATGATGCAAATTGATGTGTAAATAAGCACAAACCTCCCCCAAACCTGTTTACAGCAGTGTCCTCACCGATGTCATCCGTTAAGCTCAAAAACTGTAGACTTGGGAGGAAATCATTAATGGGGGCAAGAATATATGAAAGTGAAAATCCTCCCCCAAACTTATTTTTGGCTCACAATTTTGTAAAAATCATCTTCTTTCAAGAGCCCAAAATATACCACCCCCCCCCCAAACTTGAGTTAAACAATTTTAATCTTTTAAAATCACACGAGGAGGTCAAGGTTATTGGTCAATGCCAAGCTTTGCAAAGACCGAAGGTCAACACCAACCATTCAAAAAATTTATCGATGAAGTACCAAGGTTGGTGGAAGAACATGTCACCTTTCGACAAGAAGAGGTGGGGTGGTGATAAGAGGTGTAATGGAAAAGGATTGCGTCTCAATTTTGAAAGATGACACAGTGATAGTAATGATGGATTACTCGCATTATCATGATTGTCCAAAAGAAGGGGTGGAGGTCCAATTTCTTCATCTTGGAGTTGATTTATCTCAACACCCGTATCTTTTAAAAATGCGAGTTCATCAGCGAAAATTTCCTCAAAGCTTTCATCGATACCCCGAAGAATAATGTCATCAGAAAAAATGGGGTGATCGTCAGACTCTATAAAAAGTTCCTCATCAGCGTTAGATGTTGACCCGGACAACTCGGTGGAAAAGTACATGGTTGGGTCAAACAACAACATATGAATAGAGTCAGTATCATGAGGTTGATCAAATTCGCTGCTGTCGACATCCATTAATTCGACAGAACACACATGAGCATAGGGTTCGGAGAGTTCACTTCCCAACTTGTAAATGTTAAGCTCAATTGACTTCTTTCCAAAGGATAGGGTCATAGAGTCGTTTCTACAATTGATTACTGCGTTGGAAGTGGCCAAAAAGGGGCGACCGAGTATCACCGGGATTTGATTGCCTGGGTTTGCCATGGGTTGTGTATCTATAACGATAAAGTCCACAGGGAATATGAATTCCCCGACTTTAATTAACACATCCTCTAGCTCACCCCTAGGTTGGGTGATAGATCGATCGGCCATCTGAAGAGTGCAATGCGCAGGTTTTAACTCTCCGATCCCTAATTGCTCATAAACATAATACGGAAGCAAGTTAACACTAGCACCTAAATCGAGTAGAGCATGATTGATATTTTTACCCCCAATGGAAATAGAAATTGTAGGACTTCCGGGGTCCTTTCGTTTCTTGGGTAGTTGTTGTGTAAAAGCAGTGCTCACAATACTCGCAAGGAAAACTTTTTTAGGTACTTGAACCTTTCTCTTCCTAGTGCACAAGTCCTTTAGGATTTTCGCATATGACAGAACTTGTTGAATAGCATCTAGGTGAGGAATGTTTATGTTAACTTGCTTAAAAATTTCCACAATCTTCTCCATTTGCGGGTTAGGTCTGTTGGCCCTTAATCTGTTTGGAAATGGAGCACGATCAATAAGTTTTGGGTCCAACGTTTGTGGAGAAGACTGTGGGGACGGATTCGATCCCAAAATTGGAGTGGGAATCGACTTAGATAGATTTGGTGAAATGTTCGAGCCTTGGGGAAAACGGAGAATAGGCTGGGATGAAGGTGGGAGACTAGACGAATTAGGGGAAGAAGAAGCTGGGGTATCAATGGTGTCACTAACATCAAATTGCTCACCCACTCGGTTATTCAGCACTCTCCCCGATCTTAACGTAGTAACGAAATTCACATTATGATTTTGTGAATGGCCAAGATTCGGTAGGGGTTGAGATGGGAGTTTCCCTTTTTCACTCGCACTCATTGCGGCGTTTAACTATGCGATTTGGTTTTCTATTGATTTAATACTCTCACCATGGGAGGCGGAGTTTTTCGTTATGGTATCAATAGAAGACTTCATCTCAGCCGACAATTGCATGGATTGTTTCATGAACAAATCCAAGGTTTGTGCAAGTGAGTTGTCAGTACCGGCCACTTGTGGTGTAGAAATGTTTGCCGGATTTTGGAAATTCTGTGACTGAAAGGGGGGCTGATTCTATGGTTGTGGTTGCTGTGGAGGAGGTCTTTGATAATTGTTTTGTTGGTTTTGATTCCAAGCAAAGTTAGGATGATTCCTCCATTCTTGATTGTATGTGGAAGAATAAAGATCGTTAGACTACCCTAATCCTACGAACCCTAATCCTACGAACCCTAACAAGCGGAGAATTACTCGCGCATGTTGGGAGAAAAAGAGATGGAGAGAAATTGCATAATTAAACAACTACGAAGAAATAGAATAAGAAAAAGAAAGCTACCTTTATTAATCAACAATATTCATTACACTTGAATCCTTAAAAGATGATTACAATTTCTAGTTGCTTCTCGATCTCTTCCAAGGAGGTAGACGAACAGTTGATGATCAGCCTGGATGCGTGAACCATCTTGGACTTCGTGATCTCGTCGGCTTGATGATTTTTCCAAGAGGCTCTCAGTCCCTATTTATAGTCCAAAGCCAGAAACCTTTGCTTCCAAATTTAGAAGTTAACAGAAAAGATTATCCCCAAAAATTCTCAACCTCTATCTCCATAATAATGCCGCGGATTCGCGGCCCAAGGGGGGTAAGGCAGCGGATCCGCGGCCGTTTAATCTCCTCCCTTGATTTTATTTCATCATGGTCTCTCTACTTGGCATGTGGCTATCTCTGGTATCTTTGGATCTTTGAAATCTTCTTGTGGTTGCTGCCAGACTTGGTCTCCAAGTTTTGCTTTCTTAATTAGGCAGGTTAGCTTTAACAACTTGATTTCCTTGATTTTAGACCTGAAAATTCTGCACAACAACTCAACAAATAATATTTAGTAGACTTAGTTCTATTAGGATTAGGTCAATAATATTATATATATTTTCCTACCAAATGCTAATTATAATATATCAACACTTGAAAAATAATATTTTTACAAGTAAACCCTCATATGCATGATATATTATAATAAAAACCTTTTTAAATATGGAAATTGTAGGAAAAATGTAATAATAAATGTGCAATTTAATCAACTGAACACTCGCCGATTGAAGAAAATAAAGGCTCAGCAAGAGGAGGACCATCCCTCCGTCATACAGAGAGGGACGTCTTCAACACATGCGCCTGATACAACGACTCCTTCAACTTTGACCTCCCAAAAAAGGAGAAGGCCGGAGAAAATCCCACTTCCCGTGACAAATTCCAAAAGCAACGGACCCAAACGCCCCAATTCTGGGGGCATGATAGTGCACACGTCTATATGGCTTCCGGGAAAGAGGAAAGTCGTGCTTCCGTGGGTTATGGGCCACAAACTCGGTCGTTGACAAAAGCTCAGAAGCAACAACAAAAGCTCCAGGAAATGCTGATCAAAATGTCAGCACTCATCGGGCAGAAAGAAAACCCGAAATCAGCATCTGAACAGCGCCAGGAGCAGGAGACCGATACAAAGTTCCTGCGAAGGGTGCTAGAAATAAAAGACAAGTAGGCCATGGAACAAGCTGCTAATATAAAGCGGATGACACTTTTGTTCCATGACATGGTTAGAATAATGATCAAGCCAAAACCTCCAGCTGAAGATCCGCCGATAATCATTGAGGATGACAGAGGGGAAACATCAAACCCTCTTCCGGCTCTATCAATGGCTAAAGAGGAAACAATCTCTAAGGCCGCTCTCGATGACTATATAACTTAACAAATATGAGCTCATCAAGCTAGTGAAGCGGCTGACCAAACTATCAAAACTGGGTGACCGTATCTGGGCTGTTATGACCAAATCAAGTACCCGCCGGAATATACGATCCCCAAGTTTCATGTGTATAAAGGGACAGGCAATCCGCATCAGCATGTCAATCAGTTCAGAGCTCTATGCGGCAACATTGGAGGCAACGACAAACTGCTGCTTCGCTAGTTTGTCGATAGCCTGTCGGAGATAGCATTCGAATGGTACTCGGAGCTCCCAAATGACTCCGTCAAAACATTCACCAAGATGGAACTGCTGTTCACACAGGGGTTTTCCAATGCAAGAGAGCGCATCCTGATCACGACATTAATCAATGCCATGGTGAGGTCAGGAGAAACCTGGATCCAATATGCGATCCGGTGGCGGAACCTATGGTTGAAGTGCGAACAACACATCATAGAATCTCCTACCGTAGGTATGTTCATCGGGACACTAGATCCTCAAACAACGGTGTCCCAGTTCATGACGTTCTTCAAGCCGACCACCTTCCAGGCTCTGATCGACAAACTGTCCCAAATAGACCAGATAGGCCACGGGCCTTCCTCCTAAAAATGGACCCTCGAAATGCCAAGGGTAAAGGGAAAATGACCTTCTTTGCCAGCACTCAACAGCAACCAAGTGATCCGAAACCGGTTGCTCGCAAAAACAATGCACGTCCACGCCTATCCCTGGAAGAAAGGCTAGGACGTGCCTACTCGTTTCCCCATGACAAAACGAGAAGACTGTTCGAGCTGGAAGTGTGCAACAAACTTATCACATTGCCGGACCCACGACGTCCACCACAACCAGGTAATGTCAACAACCCCAACTACTGCTCCTATCACAGAATGGTGAGTCACCCAATTGAAGACTGCTATGTTTTCAAGAACTGGGTCGAGGACCAGTATCAACAGGGGAAATTCACGTTGTCTGAGAACTATAGGGTGAATCCACCACAGAAGCACACTCCCAAAAAGGTAGATGCGCCAGAGGCACCATGCTCGCTCGTGGAAGAAGCTCTATGGGAAGTCGTCCTTTCAACTAAAACTAAAAGAATGCTGAAGGATCTCCAGGTATGTACGGAAATCAGGTGGAAGAGCCTGCTTGAACCGGAAATCATTGAGGGAATGCTGAAACCGCGCCCCATACCGAAAACTGTCGACAAAAGGCAAAATCCTGAAGTCGAGCCTTCAAAGTCTTCACAGAAAAAGTGGAAGACCAAGAAGCATGTGCAACCTTCCGAGTATGACGACAAACGCACAGACTTACAGAGGTACATTAACAAGCTGGAGGAGTACATCTAGAAGGCACGGACACTGGTCACCCTCAAAGAGTTCCTTAAGCATATTCTTGAGAACGAAGAGAGTGACAACGATGAGGAAAACAACTCATCAGAAGAACCCGAAGACTATGTAGCAAGTTGCCACATGGTCTCCCATTCGTCATCAAATGGCGAAGAAGCTCCCTCGGCGTCAGAAAACAACACAGAGGAACTGGAGGCAGGATCGGAGCCAAAATCCCCGGAACTGTCAGAAGACCCAATCGATAGGTTGTTAAATGAAGCCTTTCGAAAAAGCAAAGCAGACCGAGAATGCGAAACAGCCATATACGAAAAGGCTAAGCGTCGGCGTCATGATGAAGAAGCTGCGGTAAGGATGATTCGTAAAGTACTCCAACCAAACCAAAGCACACCTGCCACAATTAAGAGCAGGATCAAGACAGAGAAGCGGTTCTCTAAAGCCCTGTCAGTGGGAATGAAGCTGCCCCATCTCGTGGGAAACACTCCTAGGGCCACATGCTTCAACGAAGAGGTTTCATATCCGAACTACTGATTATACCATCTGAGGGTTACTCACCCCACCTAAGAATGTAGTGCCTTCATAAAGTGGTGGCAAGGATATGTTGCCCACCAATAACACTTCAAGAGGATGAAGCACGAAGCTCGCCGACAGCAAAAGGTGCGGCAGATGCACGTGGAAAAACGACTGGCAACTGTTATATGGTTGATACCAGTTCGGAAAGAGAAAAGCTCCAAGTCCTTGTTAGTGATGTATGCCCTAGAGGTCATTATTGTATCATACTAGTTTTTATATTACTTAATGGAAGCTTGGGATATTCACAGTTGTATTGAAAGTCTTGTTCAAAATGGTAGTATGCTACTTGGTTTGTTTCTACTTCAATATGTGCATGTGCTTCTTTTAGCATATCGCTTATACATATTAGTAGAGCCCTTAGGATCTTTGCTTGATTAGCAGAGTTGTGATAACAGTCACACTAGTGGGGGATAGGTAATATACAAGCACGTCCTTATACAGGTCCCTAGTCGTAGGATTATCAAGACGGGGAATCGATACTCCGAAGTAGACTAGTGTATACGCTTCTAATCCCAGCAGGAGAGATGGTCTGTCCCATAGCTATTAGTACATCGTACTGGAGATAGTATGCAGGTGCTCATTAGGTTATGAGTACACTGGACAGGACTCGTCGGGAACTGTTGGTGGGTATTATACCAATCGTCGAGCAGCAGTTCCCAGGTGACATGAGTACAGCTTAGTCCTTCGACTTGACACTGCTACTTCGCCTCGAGTGTGTTTCTACTGTACTTTGATTACTACCCTACCTTGGCTCAAAGGAGTCATGCAAACAAGTAGTTGGGTGCAGTCCCGAAGCACTTGGAGGCAGTGGCGGTTAGATAGGATCCGTCTCTCCCGGTATTGGAGGATGATATCGTACTGTGTTCGGAGAGCCATTACACAAAGTCCCTGGCCAGGGCAAGCGAGATTTACTGTTAGGTTTTCCAGTAGTTTCTCAGGGTGTTTTGGGCTACACTCTGGCACGACTTGTTGCGCTATTAGGGGTCTGACGATTACCGCCCCCCTAGGCCCGATATGCGATACTCTTAGATGAACAGACCGGACTGTACAAAGATTGTCACATCCAGGCTCAGTAGGAGTTCGGATAGGTTTCCTTATCGGCCTTCTTATCGACAGATACCTTGGTAGCTGTTACGTGCAGCTAATACCGCTTGCGGCTTGTGGTTAAACCCACTGCCAGCGTACTGTCGAGTCTTTAGAGTCATACACAGAGAGTTTCCCTGCATCAGGCGAAAGATGTAGAGGCCGTATGGTTTTATGGCAGGGCTTCGATCGCGTACGTGCACTTGTGTGCGTATGATGTTCGGGCAGATAATACTAGTAGGCTTTGGTTTAAGCCGGATCCTAATATTATATTGATGGATCAGTTTCGTCTCTCTGTATTCGTGTTTCTCGGAACACGAATGCGGGTATGTATATACGGATGAGAGGGGCATAGAAGGAGACACCTGATTGATTCTAAAATTTCGGATCGTGTTTTGAAATGTAATCACAACCAAAGAATTTATTCTGCAATCAATTAACGGTGTCAATTGTAGTTTCGTTAGCGAGAGCGGATCGTCCACTGAGATGTGTGTACTTGTTTGAATTTGTTTTAGTTGAGTCAAAAATAAAATATAAAAGAAAATGATTCAAGATTTGTGAGATTTGATTTTAAGGAACATAAAGAAATAGATCAAGAATCAAGAAGATGTCCAAATCAATTTAGTTATCAAGATTTGTAGAATAACTTCTAGGAATCGATAGAACTAATAGGAATGATGAATACTAATTATGACTAATCTTATCTATTGATGGATTGTAGCCAGATCGATGATGAATGGATGAAGATTAGGGATCTATTGAAGAAACTAGGGCATGTGCAACAAACCTTTAAACCTCTAGGTGTCCCTAGTAGGAGGAGTGTTGTCTCCTGAGGGTTTTCAGCGGATTGCACCCACAAAATCCTATAATAAAAGGAAGAATGTAAAAGTTACATATAAAAATAAGAATTATAAAAGAAAGACTTTGAAAATCAGAGTTTCCAACTATACTAGCTTTTCAGTTGTCATGAGCCATATCTTAATAGTCATGAAAAGATGTTAACAACCACAGTATAACCGATCGTAGTATAGGAATTTCACTTTGTATTATGTGTATGTCGTCCAAATACCAGGACTTTACACCCTACCATCCCCTATTCTGATGAAGTCAAAGTCCATGACTGTCACATCAAAAATAGATGATCTATCTCCGCTATATCTGCTTTAGTCTATGTCACGACCCGAAATAGCACGTGACTGGCCCTTGAATCATATGAAGTCTATAGGACCCCATCTAATTCAAGTAAGCCAAAAGCCCAGAAATCTAAAACCATTTTAAGGAGTAAATAAAGAAAACTAGTTTTTAAGAAGTAAGGAAAACATGTTTTAAAAGAAAGGTTTTTAAATAAGTAAGCCGAACATCATCTTTATTCTTCATTCCTACCTTTTTTCCAAACACCGATCATATACCCCTACATGTATGTAAAAGACATTTCTACACTCGGAGAATTCAATTCAAGCTATCATACTCTTGTCCATCTACCCAGTACTTTTTAATCGGTGAATATTTAGATGGATTTTCTCACACATTTTTCATGCGACCGTTAATACTTCTTGAGGTACTAACCGACCGATTACTCATGTGCTTATAGGTTAGGCGTATTTAGTGTCTTCCTCATCTTGCAACACCTAAGACATAGCAGTGACTTCCAAACCAGTTGGTCTAAGGCACTAGGTGATGAAGCACCCTCGCTATATTTTTGTATGCTGCCTTGGTGATTACAAAACCAGTGTTCATTTTTCTTCACCATTTTATATTTTATTCTCATTTATATTTCCTTCATATTTTGGCTTTTAGATAAGAGCATTTCAAGGTATCCTCTACTATCCCGAGTTTCAAGACGTGTGTGAGTGTGTATAGTAGGGTATCAACATTCAAATGTTTGGCTTCCAGAATATGAACTATTTTTCAGACTTATTTTTATTCTCAGATTAGTGACTTCTTTCATCTTACTAACCCTTGGGACAACGGCTCATAACTACTTATTACTAGTTTCGTTTAAGAAAACTTCTAATTTTCTTGGTTTTCTTAAATTTTTCCAATCTTTTGGATGTAATTTTTCACTTTCTAAATTTTTATTATAAAAGATTAAATATTAAATTTTTTTAAATTTTTTTTTGTATATATGTTTTGTGCTTATGCAGACTATGATGCAAAGTGATACATAAATAAGCACAAACCTCCCCCAAACTTGTTTACAACAGTGTCCTCACTGTTGCCATCCGTTAAATCTCAAAAACCTGTAAACTTAGGAGGAAAAATTTATTAATGGGGACATGAATTATGATCGTGAAAATCTCCCCCAAACTTATTCTTTAATGTACAAAAATTTTATTTATTTATTTATTATTTTTTTTATATATATGTACAAGTTGACTCACCACCATTTGAAAAGGTGAGACAATAGTACCATGACATGGAGGTGAGGTGGAGGAAAATCAATCATTATAAAGCGGCTCCTGTAAAAACAGGAGCTCCTCGGAGGGGTCAGTAGAAAAATACGACTTTAATCTATGCCCATTCACTTTGAAAATTGTACCGTTTTTAACATTTTCAATCTCAACTGTCCCGTGCGGGTATACATACCGCACAACAAAAGGTCCTTTCTACCGAGATTTTATCTTACCTACATGAAGGTGTAGACGTAAATCATAAAGAAGGACTTGTTGACCAGGTGTAAAAGTTTTTCTCAAAATGTTTTTATCGTGATATAGCTTAGTCTGATTCTTTACAATTACAGCATTATCATAAGCTTCATCGCGGAGTTTGCTTAGCTCGTTTAATTGCAGCTTTCGAAAGTTGCAGGCATGATTTAAGTCAAAGTTCAGTTCTTTAATGGCCACATTGCTTTATGTTCAATCTCGACTGGAAGGTGGCAAGCCTTACCAAACACTAGACGGTAAAGAGACATACCGAGATCAATTTTAAAAGCAGTACCGAATGCCCAAAGAGAATCCGTCGATTTGGTTGACCAATCTTTTCGATTTTTAGAAACAGTTCCAAAATTTGTTTGATTTCTCTGTTGGAAATCTCAGCTTGCCCGCTCGTTTGGGGATGATAGGGTGTGGAAAGTTTGTGGTTGATTGCATATTTCCGCATCAAAGTCTCAAAAGACCGATTACAGAAATGCGTCCCGTTATCACTAATAATATCGCGTGGGTGTCCAAATCGCGAAAAGAATTTTTTTTAAGGAACTTAATGACAACCTTGTTGTCATTAGTGCGACAAGGAATAGCTTTCACCCATTTCGAGACGTAATCAACCGCAAGCAATATGTATAAATTCCCAAAGGAGTTGGGAAAAGGACACATAAAATCTATACCCCAAACATCAAAAATTTCAACCACCAAGATCGGTTGAAGAGGCATCTCATTTCTCCGAGAAATCCTACCCGTGTGTTGACATTATGGACAAATTTTGCAATGATCAAATGCATCTTTGAATAATGTCGGCCAGTAAAAACCGCATTGCAAAACCTTCTCCGCTGTCTTTCGAGGACCAAAGTGACCTCCACATTCCTGATTATGACAGAAAAATAGAACGCTCTTGAATTCATCATTGGGGACACATCTGCGAATGATCTACTCAGGACAATACTTAAACAAATAGGGTTCATCCCAGTAAAAGTGTTTTACTTGGGATAGAAATCGATGTTTGTCCTGTTTCGACCATTCGCTGGGAATAAGTCCTGTTGCAAGATAATTCACAATATCCACGAACCACGGTTCGTCGGATACGTTCAAGAGCTGTTCATCCGGAAAAGAGTCATTAATTTGCAGGGTCACGGGTGAAGAAGAGATGCGCGAAAGATGGTCAGCTACTACGTTTTCACATCTTTTCTTATCTCGAATAACCAGATCAAATTCTTGTAAAAGAAGGATCCAACGTATTAGCCAACCTTTAGCATCTTTCTTCGCCAAAAGACGTTTCAAGGCGGAATGGTCAGTGTACAACAATTGGTGAGCTAATCAAGTAAGGCCTGAATTTTTCTAATGCAAATACAACAGCCAAAAGTTCTTTTTCGGTGGTTGTATAATTAATTTGAGCATCATTCAAGGTCTTACTTGCATAATAGATCATGTGTGGCTTCTTATCAATGTGTTGTTCTAAGACTGCACCAACAGCAAAATCTTATGCATCATACATTAGCTCAAACAGGTGATTCCAATCAGGAGATGATAGAACTGGGGCTGTAGTGAGAGAGTTTTTAAGTGAGTTAAATGCTGTCTTACAATCCGAGTCAAAATGAAAGATTGTGTCCTTGGCCAAGAGAAGAGTTAAAGGTCTAGCAATTTTGCTAAAATCCTTAATGAATCTCCTGTAAAAGCCTGCATGGCCAAGAAAAGATCGTATATCTTTGACGCATTTGGGATGAGGAAGGTTATGATTGACATCTATTTCAGCTTTGTCAACCTCAATGCCTTACCGTGAAATGACGTGTCCAAGCACAATTCCCTCTTGGACCATGAAGTGGCATTTTTCCCAATTCAAGATTAAGTTCTTCTCTTTACAACGAGTAAGAACTGCGTCAAGATAAGATAGGCAGTCATCAAAAGAATCTCCGAATATCGAGAAATCGTCAATGAAAATTTCCAGAAAATTCTCGACCATGTCCGAGAATATCCCCATCATACACCGCTGAAATATAGCGGGAGCATTGCATAACCCAAAAGGCATGCGTCTATAAGCAAAAATACCAAAAGAACAAGTAAATATGGTTTTGTCTTGATCCTTTTCAGCAATAGGGACCTAGTTATAGCCAGAGTATCCGTCCATGAAGTAATAGTATTCACGTCCAGCTAAGCGTTCTAACATCTGGTCAATAAAAGGTAGAGGGAAGTGGTATTTCCTCGTAGCGACATTGAGTTTTCTATAATCGATACATACACGCCACCCAGTTTGAGCGCGTGTTTGGATCAACTCATTAGCCTCATTTGTTATGACCGTGATGCCAGATTTCTTAGGGACTACATGAATTGGACTTACCCATTGGCTATCAGAGATTAGGTAAATTATACCACCGTCAAGGCATTTGACAATTTCTTTCTTACCGCATCCTTCAGGACGGGATTCAACCGTCTTTGTGGTTCTCGGGTTGGCGTGGCTTCATCCATCAGATGTATATGATGTTCTACAATTAAGTGACTAATCCCTTTGATGTCAGCCATAGTCCAACCAAAAGCTTGCTTATTAGATCTCAATACCGTCAAAAGAGCATTCTCTTGCTCTAAGGTTAGAGAAGCTGATATGATCACATGTAAAGACTCATTCTCACCTAAATATGCATATTTAAGATGAGAAGGTAGCAATTTGAGATCTAATGTCGGCGGAGAAACAATAGAAGGTGGGGTAAGCGAATGACATTCAGATTCACGAAGAAGCTCGTAGCCTAGAAAGGATACAGACTCGGAAAGTGGTGAGTCAAAAGTTTCAGACTCAGGAGTGGAAAAAGTGTCCTCACTAAGATGTGTAAGATCAAACATTGATCTGCTAATGTCGTCGAGATTATCAAAGCAAAGTTCATCAACCTCGCAGCTTTCGGGAGCTATCTTGTGGACAGAACATACATCAAGAATGTGAGCAGAGGGTTCAGACGGCTGATTTCCAATCTTATAAATGTTCAGCTCAATTGACATCTTCCCGAAGGATAGGGTCATAGAACCGTTTTGACAATTTATGACAGCATTGGAAGTGCCTAGGAAAGGTCGACCCAGAATCACCGGAATTTAGTTCTGTGGGTTCGCTACAGGCTGTGTATCCAAAACAATAAAGTCCACAGGGAATATAAATTCCCCGACTTTAATCAACACATCCTCTAGTTCACCCCTAGATTTGGTGATTGCTCGGTCTGCCATTTGGAGAGTGCAATAAGCTGGTTTCAACTCTCCAATCCCTAATTGCTCGTAAACAGAATATGGAAGTAGGTTAACACATGCACCAAGGTCAAATAAAGCAGGGTTAATGTTTTTACCCCCAATAGAAATCGAGACACCCAGGGTCCTTACGTTTCTTTGGTAATTGTGGGGTAAAAGCAGTGCTAACATTATTAGTCATGAAGACCTTTTGGGCACTTGAGTCTTCCTCTTCCTAATGCATAAGTCCTTAAGAATTTTCGCATAAGCCGGGACTTGTTGTATAGCATCTAGGAGAGGGATGTTGATGTTAATCTGTTTAAACATTTCCATAATCTTCTCCATATGTGAACTCGATTTGTTTTCCCTTAACCGATTCGGATAAGGAGCTTTAGCAATAATAACTGGGTCTAACATTGGAGAAGGTGGTGTATGTGGAACTGATCCCAGAATAGGATTGTGGATCGTCTTTGGTGGACTAGAAGAAATGGGCTGAGGGATTGAGCCTTGCGGAAAACGAAGAATAGGCTCGCAAGAAGGTGGTGGGGTAGACGAAGTAGGGTCAGCATTAGATGTAGAAGTGGATGTGGAAGGAAAAGTGGAAGTGAAAGCCGGGGTGTTATTGATTAATTCATCATGATTATCAATCTTTTCACCGACTTGATTATTCAGCACTCTTCCAGATCTCAACATTGTAATGTCATTCACATTGTGTGAGTAGCCAGGATTAACTAGGGGTTGAGCTGGAAGTTTCCCTATCTCTCTAGCACTCATTTCGGCATTTATTCGTGCAATTTGTGCTTCCATCGATTTTATACTCTCACCTTGGGAGGCGGAGTTTTTCTTTATATCATCGATAGAAGTCCTTATATCAGCCGACACTTGGATGGATTGTTTCATAAACATTTCCCAGGTTCGTTTGAGTGAAGAGGAATTATCAGTACCGGTCAATTGCAACGAGTTATTAAACGGTGAAGAAGTGTTGACCGGATTTTGAAAATTTTGTGATTGATAGGGGTGCTGACTCAGTTGTAGTGGTTGCTTTTGTGGTGGACGGGCCCTTTGGAAGTTGTTTTGGTTTGGAACCGTGTTTTGGTTTTGGTGTTGGTTCCAAGCAAAATTAGGGTGATTCCTCCAACCCTGATTATAAGTGGAAGAATATGGATCGTTTCTAGGTCTTTGCTGAAAAGCAGCATTTGTGTACTCTTGACCTTGAAACGGAGAATTCAATAGACATTCTTCCGTAAGATGGGATGGATCAGAACAACATCCACAGACAGTTTTGGGGAGTGTCATCTGATTTAGGGTGGCTAATAAAAATTTGTGTTCATAACTTCAAACTTCTTTTGCATTGTTGCCATTTCAGCTCTAACTCCTATGGAAACATCAAGTTGATGAATACCACCCCTAGACGATGGTTGATTTACTGTAACATTCTGAAATTTTGGAAATAAATAAAATTAATTAATAAAATATTAAATTAAAAAGTTATTAAAACCAAATTAGACAATTTCATAAGATGTATGTAAAACAAATTAAATTAAAAATTTTAGTATGCAACATAAAAAAATTATAAGGATTTTAATGTGAATTTTAGCTTCATTTTAATAAAAAATGTGTTTTATAATAACATAAGTTGTGAAAGGTTTTTATATAAAGTTTAGGATATTGTGCATATTGGGTTTTGTTAAGAGGGTAAATAGAAAGAGTTTAAACAAGATTTAGTTCAGAATAAATCAAAGGACAAATCAAATTGGAAAAGAAAAATATAATTCCATATCATTCTTGCAAGCACACACCCACACCACACCTCCTCCTTGCATGAAAATGGCACCCTTTAGCATTTGACACCTCCTCCTTCACCTTATCCTTCCCTTTTCTCATATATATAGCTTGTGTTCAGATCTGTAGCATTTTTAAAACCTGAAAATTTAAAGAAAGAAAAAGAAAACCAAAGCAAAACAAAGAAGAACAAGAGAAAGGAGAAGAAAAGAAATAAGTTTAGGATTTTCCTCACCATCAAGCTAGGACAAGGAGCTTGTGTATCTTGGAGGGTGTTCTTCCAGCAAGTTATTTGTAGGTAAAATTCTTAATCACAATAGGGATTTAATTCTGTAACTAGTTCAAAATTTGAAATCAAAGTGTCTAGAATTTCGTATTTTTAAAGCAAAATCGAGTCTGTTTGAATCTACTTTAGTTTAGAGAAAAGTCAACTGAACTAAACAGGGTCTAAATGATGTATGTTGAACCTAGAGCAAACCATAGGAGCACGAACCGGAGGGCTCGGATTTTGGCCAGCGACCCAAAAGGGAATTCCGGCGTCGCCGGATTTTTGGGTGAGTTGGATAGTGTGGATTTTAGGTAGCTCTGTGTTTGTGTGATAGGAGTTTTGGTATTGTTTAATTAAGCTAATTTAACAGTATATAAAATGTGGGAACTAATATCGGAAAAAGGGTTTAAACGTCTAAATACGACACGGGTAAAACGTATCGCGTTCTGTTTTCTGTCGCGATGCAGCGTTGGGTTAAAATTCAGTGAGGTTAAGTGTTAGATCATTTGCAGTAATCGTATGTAGTGTAATTAGCACGTACAACTTGTGTTTTCTTGATTTTGCTGTAGGGTTCCTAGGCACACTTGTGAAGGTTCATAAAGCATCAAATATGCATGAATAAAATTTTACATGTGCCGAACAACCCAAAGACAGGATCTTTGCTAGATTATTAAGGTTTAGCATGTAAGATAACATCTTTAAAGCTAAGTGTGAGGGATTACAACCTTTGTAGTCCGCTCCTTCGCTTCACAAGCTCCGAGTAGAAGTCCCTTCGCCGCGATCCACGATCTCCCAGAGGCTCCACGACTCGAACGATCCATGCTAGCTTGAAGTGTTCCGATTCTCCGATGATCTACGTCGAAGTTGCTTTAACCCAAGCTTTCTCACTCTAAAGAGATGAACACTCTAATATAATGGGCTAGATTAGATGAGGATGAGGGAGTAGTAATTATGCTTTCTTTTTTATTCACTTTCTCACAAGAAATCATCACAAAAGAATTAACTAGTAAGCATTTTCTTTTAGAACTCAAGAGAGAAAAAGATGATAATGGAAAAGATAATCCTTTTGTGATGAATAGAAAAGAAATGTATATGATTGATTATAGAACCATGGTCAAGGATGATAGGCTAAGAGTTTGTAAAGAATAAACTAGAGTTAGGGTTTGGTTTGGTTAAGTTATGAGTCATGGAAAAATATCAACCATAATATCTTAACCAAGACAAAAGCAAAGCTTCTAGAAGGTGCAAGAAGAAGCTAACCCTAATAAAACCCTAATCCCATTTAATCATCCTTAAACATATTTAATAATAAATCATATCATGTCACAATAATATATATCACATATATATTATATATTTGCAACAAAAGAAAATAATCCAATTAACATATATCGCATATATATCAATGTATCATCCAGTGAGAAAATGAAATAATAAAGCGAGCCAATATTAGATAATGTAATACAATATATCATATATATTATTATACATTAAATCATCGAATCAACACTTAATCCGACGATCCGGCTATATCGAATATTACCGACTAATATATCATGTACCGATTCATCGAATCAACACTTGATCCGATGTCCCGGTTCATATCTTTAATATCGCGAGAATATAATACGGTATCTCATATCGCATTATCCTCGGTCCTGCACATATCACATATGTGCCTCTACTCCGTTTCGCCTGAGCCAAGAAACCTCTACGTAGGACTCTAAAGAATCGTCAATACGCCGGTAGTAGGTGATGATCATATCAAACACCCACAAGCTGCAAGCGGTCAGCTAAACGTAACAGCCACCCGGTATTGAGCGATCAGAAGATCAACAAGCTAGCTTGTGCGTTCTCCTGTGAATACAATCAGTAACACTCCCGTACAGTCCGGTCTGTTCGTCTGATATGTCGCATATCAAGTCTAGGGGTGGTAAACGTCAGACCCCAGTAACCGATAAGTCGTGTCGATGTGTGGCTCATAACGGGTCGAGAAACTACTGGTAACACTTACCAGTATATCTCTATATCAGCCCTGGCCAGGGACTTCCAGTTATAGCCAATCGAACATAGCACAACATCAACTCCCTATACCGGGAGAGACGAATCCCCTCCTATCGCTCATTGCCTCCATGTGATTCGGGACTGTACCCAAAAGCCACCGTTTTGCACGCCCTCTTGGACGTGGTAAGGTGGAAATCAAAGCACAGTGGGAATCACACAAGACTCTATGACGATCTCGGGTCTACAGACTACCCTGTACCAGTGTCACCGGAGAACTGCCATCTGACGTGTGGTATATCACCATCTGGGAGTTCTCGGCGAGTCCGTCCAATGTACCCAGTCTCCGCTGAGCACCCATACACCATCCTTGATGTCCAACACCGATGGATATAGGATCATCCATTGCCCATCATCTGGGTCAAGATGCGTATACGCTAGTCTACTCTGGTGTATCGATGCCCTGTCTCGATATACCCTCGACTGGGAACAGTTATAGGATGTACTCATCGACTATCATGGCCCCACTAGTATGATCTCATCATAGTCCCAGTAGTCGAGTACAGATCCTAAGGGCTTTATCAACATGTGAGAGTAAGACAGTAAACCATTACAAGTCAACATGTTAAAATAAAGTGAAACCAAATAGCATACTATCATGACGAGCAAGAAAGTCCTCTCTATATATATCCAAGCATCCATTATAATATACATCATATGTACAACAATGGCCTCTAGGGCATATACATAACTAACAATCTCCCACTTGCACTAAGGCCAGCTGCTGTAGTATCTCATACCTAGCATCCCGAATAATCTCTCAAACTGTATCTGGGGAATAGCCTTCGTGAATGGATCCGCAGTGTTGTCCTTCGTATCTACTCTCCTGACCTCGATCTCCCGGCGATCAACTATCTCCCTGATCAGGTGATACCGCCTCAGAATATGTCTGGACTTTTGATGGGACCTGGGTTCCTTGGCCAACGCCACAGCTCCATTGTTATCGCAATACAGAGGTATTGGATGTTCAATGGATGGAACCACACCAAGTTAACTAATGAACTTCTTGATCCAGACATCCTCTTTGGCAGCATCGTTGGCATCGATGTATTCAGCCTCCATCGTTGAGTCTGCAACGGTATCCTGTTTGGAACTCTTCCAACATACCGTCCCTCCATTGAGGGTAAAGACAAATCCCGAGTGCGACTTAGAGTCGTCCTTATCACTTTTGAAGATGGAATCGGTAAAGGACTCCACCTGGAGTTCTCCGTTACCATACACCAAGAACATCTCCTTAGTCCTTCGTAAGTACTTGAGAATGTTCTTCACAGCTGTCCAGTGACTCTCTCCAGGATCTGCTTGATACCGACTCACTACACTTAGTGAGTATGCTATATCCGGTCTGGTACATAGCATCGCATACATGATAGAGCCTACTGCCGAAGCATAGGGTATCCCTTTCATGCAAGCTCTCTCCAAATCAGTCTTGGGAGACATCTTTTTGGAGAGAGTGAGTCCAGAGATCGTGGGTTGGTTCCCACGCTTGGATTCTTCCATACTAAACCTCTTTAGTATGGTGTCAATGTACCTGGATTGGGACAACCCAGTATCCGTTTAAATCTATCTCTATAGATCATGATTCCCAATATGCAGGAGGCATCACCTAGATCTTTCTTTGAGAATCTCTGTGATAAGAAGAGCTTGACTGATTGCAGCATAGGAATATCATTTCCTATCAAGAGTATGTCATCCACGTACAATACGAGGAAGACAACCTTACCCTATGCTACCTTCTTATAGATACAAGGTTCATCTATATTTTTGATGAAGTCAAACTCTTTGACTACAACATCAAAATAGATGTTCCAACTCCGTGATTCTTGCTTTAACCCATAAATGGATTTAAGCAGCTTGCACACCTTTCCGCTGCTCTCACTATCTACGAAGCCCTCTGGCTGAGTCATGTACACGCTCTCTTCTAAATCACCGTTTAGAAAGGTAGTCTTAACATCCATTTGCCAGATTTCGTAGTCATGGTATGCAGCAATGGCAAGTAAGATCCGGATGGACTTAAGCATAGCCACTGGAGAAAAAGTTTCATCATAATCCACACCTGGTCTTTGACGAAAACCCTTTGCTACAAGTCTAGCTTTGAAAGTCTCAACTTTTCCATCTACACCAAATTTCTTTTTAAATATCCACTTGCTCCCAATGGGTTTTACCCCTTCAAGAGCATTTCCAAAGTCCATACTTTGTTGGTGTACATGGATTCCATCTCAGATCGCATTGCACCCAGCCATTTCACAGAGTCACCACTCGTGATGGCCTGCTCGAAACTAGTCGGGTCATCATCTTCCATGATGCAATCCTCGCTTCCACCATCAATGAGAAAACCGTAGTATCTCTTAGGTGGACGAGAAACCCTACTAGATCGGCGGAGAGGCTGGGGTTCGTCAGGTACTACCGAATCCTCTGGTTCCACTAAATCTTCAGTTACAGTTTGTGTTTCTGGAACTTCTTCCAGTTCTACCTCAGAGCCACTAATCTCTTTTGCAAGAAATTCCTTTTCTAAAATGGTGGCATGTTGAGCAATAAACACTTTTTGTTGTTCACTGTGGTAGAAAAAATATCCATTTGAATGTTTATGATATCCCACAAACTTACATAGAACTGACCGTGCCTCGAGTTTGTCTGGATTTTGCCTTTTGACAAAGGCCAGACAACCCCATATCTTAACTCGTTTAAGACATGGTCTCTTCCCACTCCATATCTCATATGGTGTGGTAGGTACAGATTTAGTTGGAACTCGATTCAATAGGTATGCTGCTGTCTCAAGCGCATACCCCTAGAAGGAAATAGGTAACTCAGCTGTACTCATCATAGAGCGCACCATATCTAATAGGGTGCGATTCCTCCGCTCCGATACACCGTTGTGCTGTGGTGTATAAGGAGGAGTAAGCTGAGAGAGAATCCCATTCTCTTTTAGATATTCTAGGAACTCATTGCTTAAGTATTCTGCTCCTCGATCAGATCGAAGGATCTTAATACTTTTGCCCGTTTGTTTTTCTACTTCGTGCTTATATTCTCTGAATTTCTCAAAAGCTTCAGACTTGTGTTTCATCAGGAACACATGTCCGAATCTAGAGAGATCGTCAGTGAATATAATGAAGTAGGAAGAACCGTTCCTGGCATGCGTAGACATGGGACCGCATACATCACTATGTATCAGTCTAAGAGTTCCGTAACTCTTTCTCCGTGTCCACTAAACGGAGCTTTGGTCATTTTTCCTTTGAGACATGAATGGCAAGTATCATAATATGATAATTCGAATGAATTCAAATAACCATCCTTATGTAATTTAGCCAGTCGTGTCGCATTGATATGACCAAGTCTACAATGCCACAAGTAGGATTCGTTCATTTCTGAACTTTTCCTCTTGTGTGTGTTTTGTATATTGAGGACTGTATTCTGATTTAGAAGGAATATGCCATTATGTAACGAGCCTGATGCAATCAACTTTTGATCTAGGAATATGTTCATAACATTATCCTTTACTACAAAATTATATCCTTCTTTACTTAATAAAGAAACTGATATAATGTTGCACATCATGTTCGGTATATAATAGCATTCATTTAGAATCAGTGTATTACGACATGGCAATACAAGGTGATATTCGCCAACTGCTTTGGCTGCAATACTTGCACCGTTCCCTACTTGAACGGAATGATCACCCTTTCCCAGTTCTCTACCTTTCCGTAGCCCATGTAACAATTTACATATGTGGGATCCTGATCCAGTATCTAATACCCAGGACGTAGGGTGAACTGAGAAACAGTTCTCAATAACTAGCACACCCGAAGAAGATGCATCAACATGAATGTTCTTTTGGGCTGCTTGAGAATCCAGATATTCTCCTATTTCCTGTTCAGTCTTATAACTCTTATAAGAAAGAACGGGTCCAACGTTCCCCTACTCAGTATAATAAGCGGGTTCAGTCAATACATCCATATTATTATCTTGATTATGGCCTGACATGGTCGCTACCTGGAGAGAGAGAGAAGAAAACACTTTAGCGTATGCTCTTGCAAGATTAGATTGGTTATTATCTTATCTAATCAGGATGTCTGCCACTGTTTTTATCAAATCTTCCTTCAAACCCTAAAAAGTAAGATTAGCCGGGATTAATTACACCCTACAATTTCGTCAATCTTTCAGCCAGATCAGTGTCGGTACTTTGAGGGAGGTTCCCCATACTTTCGCACGGACCTAATTAAAGTAAACCTCATTTTTCCAGAGGCGTAACCCCGTTAACACTTTTCTAGACACCTACTTGATCGGCTAATTGTCCTGTGTAAAACTCTCCCAGGAGTAACTCTTACTCGCAGTGGGTATCGGGATCCAACTATCTCATAGGAGGTATGCAATCTCATTGCAAATTTCAACACTTGAAATTCCCTATAATATTTTGCCCCCAGTATGCCATGACCTTGACAGAGGTCAACAAACCATAGTACACTAGTCAAGTTCAACCCGTCATTTCTTGATTGAATCAAACCAACTCGCACGACCCTTGACAGAGGTCAACAAGGTCGTACGACTACCCTAATCCAATCACATCACATGCTTTACAGATAATTACTAGTTAGCTACTGCACACTACGCCTTGACAGAGGTCAACAAACGCAGCACGAATACTAACTAGTCTCTATCTGAAATGACGGAGAGCTACGCAGGTTTTTCAGAAAACCATGAGCGTAATGAACTTGATATCGTCGTAGAATCATGTGAAATTTTGAAATGGAGTGTTTTTTAGGCTTTCATTAGTTTTGCTAAAGAGGTCACTCCCGGTGAAGGGATCTCGGCTCTTTCCTCATCGAATAAGGTGCAGAACATATCATATATATCACTGTGCAAAGCAAAACTCTAAAAGCAATCAAAAGACAAACCGAGTTTTGTAGCATCTGCCAGTTTCGCTAAAGAGGTCACTCCCGGTGAAGGGATCTCGGCTCTTTCCTCATCGAATAAGGTGCAGGGTATATCATATATACCACTATGCAAAGCAAAACTGTAGCTACCATTTTTATAAAGTTTTGATTTTACAACATCTTTTAGGTTTCTTTTTCTTTTATTAATCTCATTAATAAAAAATCCCATCTGCTTATGCTTCTTAAGCATCACAGATAAATACGACGTACACTTATGCCATCCGCATTCGCCTCGATGTCCCCTCATGCACCGTTAGGTTAGGTAACTAACGACAGAGCAGGGCAGGGCTAGTGCGGGTGTAAAACATAAGTAACGTCTATATATAATATATCATATATACTATATACTGTATCCATCACAACATATCAAATGATCACATCACAGATATCGCAGCAGAAACATAGATATAATGTGGGATATACTAGGACGTCCATATTTAGTATTTAGCCAACAATAGAAAATACGGATTCCACAGTCGCGATGAATAGCCAAGCCCACACCCTGGACCCCTACGAGAGCGGCAAGCGACCCTACCAATTCTGGAGTTTAGGAGACCCGGTCTCGACTCCTCGAGATGGCCTCCCACTGAACCCCAGAACCCGGTCACCTGTGCTCCCCTCCTTAGGTCCATCCTAATGCGGAAAAGTAAATAATATACAACACTGGTGGCATCAACCTCAATCTGGAAGTGCCCCAAATAAAAGAATATTATATTACATTTGAATTTACATGAATGAAAATATAAAACTCTCATCTCACATAAAACCCCCGGTTATTCAATCGCGACAATCCTGCATATCATATCTCAGCAACACATAATATCACATATCATCAACGTAAGTAACTATGCGCATCCCAATTTTCGTTGACATATAGCAACGAAACCGGCGATATCACATATTACACTTACGGTCACAGAAAATAAAGTGTAAAACTACAACATTTGGAATCCACAATCACTTTAGACATCGTAAATCCGAAATATCACATACTTCGCATTTCATGCCTAACTCTATGAATTCCACATGTTGTATCACATTCCAGATAAATAGACAGTATTAAACTTTCCGAACAGATAATCAAATACCCAAAATTTCCTAAATTGCTCAACACTTGAGCGGAGTTCAAATAATCACAGAATATGTCACAGTACCGGTGATCCAGCCGTAGAAGGGTCAAGCCAACGCTTCACATGTGGCACGCCGTACTGCCCCAAACCCTAAGGTTTAAAAGGAAGTTCAGGACGGTCACATAATCGAGTTAAGGTTTGTTGTCTTCTAGAGGGTCCACCGCTTAACTTGTACAATTTTTCCGAAAGATTTAAACCCGATAAAAATTCAACACTTGAAAGTTTGCCGTGCCAGGAAAAAGTGAGTTAATGATATCCGTTCAAACAGTTTAACAATTTCTAAATATTCGGAAATTATAACGAATTTAAATATTCCGATCGAATCTTCGATTACAAAGCAAACCCCAGATCACTCAACCTTTGAGTCAATATAAAAATACCAGAAACTAAATAAGCATAAATTAAGAATTACTGTGAAAAATTAATTGTCAAATCAAACAGTACCGCCGCGGAACCGCGGCCCAAGCAGGCTATGGCCGCGATTCCGCGGTCGTTTGTACGGATCAATGGCTCGAATTTCATAGTTATTCTTATTTTTATCTTCTCAATTTTTCAGGTATTTTTAATTCAGAAAAAATCCAGATTTGAAAAAATGTACAGAGAGGGGTTTATTTTGGTCGGTTCGGGTTCGATTGGAGTTTTAACTTCGTAAACACGTCGCCTAATGCTCTAGCTAGGCTCTGATACCACTGTAGGGTTCCTAGGCACATTTGTGAAGGTTCATAAAGCATCAAACATGCATGAATAAAATTTTACATATGCCGAACAACCCAAAGACAGGATCTTTGCTAGATTATTAGGGTTTAGCATGCAAGATAACATCTTTAAAGCTAAGTGTGAGGGATTACAACCTTTGTAGTCCGCTCCTTCGCTTCACAATCTCCGAGTAGAAGTCCCTTCGCCGCGATCATGTTTCGCCACGGCAGCGCCCCGGCCGTCTATACGAGGCCAAATTGCGGAATCAAAATTTTTCCTTACTCGGAAACCGGCGCTACCGCGGACAAAGAAAACCCGGATCGTTTACCATTAACCTAAACTAGCTATCAAGAGATGGGAAGAGAAGTATACCGAGAGATCCGAGTCCTCCGGTCTTCTCGTCATCGTCCCGATCTCCCGCGGAAAGTCTTGCCTCCACATCGTCGCCTCCTCGCCGGAAGGGCACCACATCGCCTGCGTCTTTTACGGGCTCCCGCCTCAATACTGAGGCAACTCGGGCATGAAGCCGGCAACTCGACATGCTCAAGATATGCTGTAGGAAGTGTAGTGTAGAATCATAGTCTCTTTTGGGGTTTTGTTGCCATGGTGATGGAGGAATCAAGAATAGAAAAATGGTGCTTGCATTTTTCTACCATGAAAATGAGATCAAGGAATGAAACTCTCAAGAATCAAAACTCTCATCTTTTTCTTTCTTTCAACCATTTTCATCAAGTGAGAAGAAGAATGGTGGAGGAAGAATAAGAAGCAAGAAGGGAGGTGATCGTAGTAAAAGGAGGAGGGTGACCACATCCAAACATAATCATCACAAAACTCAAATCCAAATCAAATCCATTCTTATCACAATAAGTGCATGAAAAGCAAAGATGCTTATCATATCAACCCTTATGCAAATAAATCCTCCACAAAGTGTTATTTGCAAACTTGCAAATAACCCCCCTCCATCAGAAAAGTCCGGCCAGGAAAGAACAAAGGAAAACCGGCCGGAAGGGAATGCAAACTGGCAACTCCAGAAAACTGGTCCCGTAATAAATTACAGGAAAACCCCGATACTGTGCATACACACCCGCATCTGTATTCCGACCAGATACAAATGCAATGAGACAAAATCTACACTGTACTAAACTAGGATCCGGCTTAAACCAAAACCGGCTAGTAATATCCGTTCGATCCTGATCCGTGCAATATCGCACGTATCAGATCGAACCCTGCCATATCTCCATACGGCCTCTACAGCGTTTCGCCCGAAAGCTTGAGTAACTGTAAGTGTGGTGGACTCTAAAGACTCGTCAATACTATGGCTGTGGATTTAACCACTAGCACGTCAGAGGTATTAGCCAATACGTGACGGGCCACCAGCTATTGACCAAAAGGGACATCGATGAGCGAACTCATCCTGACACCCTACTGAGCCTGTCAGTGACAATATCCGTACAGTCCGGTCCGTTCGTCTATGAGCATCGCATGTCGGGCCTAGGGGGTTGGTAAAAGTCAGACCCCCAAAAGCGGTACAAGTCGTGTCGGAGTGTAGCCCAGAACGCCCTGAGATACTACTGGAATACCTACCAGTAAATCTCCTGCCTCGGCCGAGGGCTTTGCGTAATGGCTCTCCTAGACACAGCACGACCTCACCCCCAATACCGGGAGAGACGAACCCCTGAAGATCCGCTCACTGCCTCCATGTGGCTCGGGACTGTACCCAACTAAAACCTGTTTGCACGACTCCTTTGAGCCGTGGTAGGGTAGTAATCAAAGCACAGTGGGAACTCACACGAGACAAATGACGATCCTCAGGTCGATGAACTAACCTATACACATGTCACCAGGGAACTGCTATCTGACGTCTGGTATAAGACCAACTAGCAGGTTCCCGGCGAGTCCTGTCCGGTGTACTCATAACCCAATGAGCACCTGTATACATCTTAGGTGAACCAACTGACACCAGTGGCTTGTGAGACCGGCCACCGCCCCTCGTCGGGGTCTCGACTGTATACACTAGTCTACTCTGGAGTATCGATGCCCTGTCTCGAAACTCCCACGACTAGGGACCTTTTAAGGATGTGCTTATAGACTACCAGCTCCCACGTATATGATCGCCCTCATACTGCCGGTAGTCAAGCAAGAATCCTAGGGGCTCTATCAACGTGCAATAGCGACCTGTCAGGTCACCTAAAGCAGTACACGATGATAAAGGTAAACCAGATAGCATACTATCATCTCGAGTAAGACTGTCCTACCGGGATAGGTCCTCCCTCAATCATTGCAATCACGTACCTGTGATCCAATAATTGACTCTGAGGGCACTATCTCCAACAATCTCCCACTTGCACTCAAGGCTAATTATTGCGATGCCGCATACTCATAGCCCGTGTGATACCGAACACCCAACTCCTCTACTAGTCAGTCTCACAAAGCTCGTTTGTGAAACTATTGCGTTCGTGGAATAGCCTCAGTGAGTGGATCCGCTGTGATGTTTCTTTCTATGTCTCTCTATATCTCAAGTTCGCGGAGAAAGCCATCTCCCGAAATGAGCGATACCTGTCTTAGAATGTCTGGATGTCTGATGGGACTTAGCTCATAAATGAACTCCAAATCCAAACTTCTTAGACTGTATCGTCAACTGAACTTAATCAGTATCCTGCGCCATGCCACCCTCAGTATTGCCTTAGACCACCTGTCCAAAATACTACCCCTCGTCAGAGGGAAAAACTATAACTCTGACAACCTCCTTGTCGTCCATGTCACCTTGGAAGCTTGGAATGATAACCGTCTCCTAAAAGAGGCAGCCGTTATCATATCCCTAGAACAGGCACTTATGTCCTAAAACTGCTTCCGATTGTTTCTCCAGGATTGGATTAATATCAACTTATTGCATCTATTGCAAGAACAACATCTGGTGTGGTACTTGACATCTCATGATTGACTCAATTGCCTAAGCAAGTGATCTGTCAATCATGCGTATCCCTCTCCCCTTTAGTCTGTAAGACACCTTTAGAGAGGGTGACTCCATCACCTGCTGGTACACTACCATGCCAGGAGTCGTCCATTCTAAATACTCATAGAATGCTGTTAAGGTACCCAGATTGGGAAACTACCCAAATCTAGATCTAAAACCATAGATCTAGTAACCAGAATGTCTGATATAATATCCAAGTCCTGTATGGAGAAAACACTGTGTGACGACCAAAGTATAACCGATCGTAGTATAGGAGTTTCTTTTCCTACTATGTGTATGTCATCCAAATATCAGGATCTCACACCCTACTACCTTCTCAACAGATCCATCCCCTATTCTGATGACGTCAAACCTATGACTGTCACATCAGAAATAGATGATCTATCTCCGCTACATCTGCTTTAGTCTATAAATAGACATAAGCCTGATGTCCACCAATGCTTCCGCTGCTCCCACTGACTACGACAACCCTCTGCCAGAGTCATATAGACGCGCACTTCTAAAACTAGTTTAGAACGACGCTATACTCATCCCCTTGCCGGGTCTCGCAGCCTGGAACAACAACAATGGCAAGTGTGGGTAAACAAGAACTTCCCTGTCACCGTCCTTGAGGCTACCGGAGTACCTCTCGGGTGCCTGAAGTTACCCACCTTATCTGCGGAGTGGCCAATGGAATGTCAAAACAGATTGAATCTTTAGGTTCCTTATCAAATCTTCAGTAATCGTTTGCGGTTCTTGAATCACTTCCAGTTCTACCATACTCCCACTACTGTTTTTGAAAAAATCCATTTTTAATAAAACTGTGGCGAGTCTAGAACAATATTTCTATTGATCTGCCAGATGGTAGAAAGTCAACCCTCGTCATAGCCTGGGTCAACCCACAAACAGCCATTACAGAAACGTGCCTTGAGTTGTTCAGTGTCTGGTTTCAAGCATAAGCCGGACAACTCCCCGTACCTTAACAATGTCAAGATATGAACTGTTCTATATCCAATATAGAAACAGAGGCACTAATTTAATTGAACCAGATTCAAATCATACAGCTGTCTCCAGTGCATGTTAACTAAATGGAAGGAGGCCGATCAGCGTTACTCAACTTAGGAATGTTTCCAATTATGAGTAACCTGAAAGAGAAGCTAGTTCTCTTAATCATTACTATTAACTGAACACCATACACAAGTATCTACATCTTCGATCACTTTGAAGAATCCCGATACTTGCTACACCTGGTTCTCTACTCCATTCAAATACCTATAACTCCTCAAAACTTAGACCCTGTGTTCCTACGAAACACATGTCTAAGAACTAGAGAAGTTAAAAGTAAACAGAATATAGTATGAGGACCAACCCCTCTGTCCTAATGGACACTGGACAACATACAATACTCTGTATAAGTCCGCTGAGTCTAACAACTCTTTCACTGTGTGTCGTAGGTTGAAAACTGTGCTTATGGTTAAGAAGATTTACACCGCTGTTTAATGCTCCTTACCTAACCATCCACTGATATAGGTAAATGTCATCGACATAATATCAAAAGGTATATCTCACTCTATAAAAATAGACGTACAGATATATCAATTTGAAATTGGTGCATAACAGCGGATATTCAAAACCAAATATTTGCCGACCGGCAAACAGCCCAGATGATCTCCTCAAATATCACCGATTACAACGAATCCCGATATAATGAGGATGATCACCCAATTCCCAATAACTTACTCCCACTCACCATCTATAAAACCATACAGATGTGAGAATCAAACCTGGTAAATACATACCCTGGAGCAAGTGTCTAATCAGGAAATCAGTTTTCTTTTAACAGTACACAGTGAAACTGAAACATTGAAATGTTTCGGTGGGGTATCCCGGTATTCTTAGTAATGCCTCTTCCATTATCCAGATTCACAAGTATAACCGTATATCTCTTTGCCATCTGTCCAAATCCCTTTATATGTCTTTAGTCATTACCGTCTGCGCACCCCTTAGGCCAAATGGTTTCCTTCCTTCCCTACCGTTCGGCACCAGCCTATGGTTTGGAAGAAGACTATCCAAAAAGCATAAAGGGTGTACTGTCCTAATCCTAGGAGCACTCGCATCGCGAGAGAAGGTGAAGATAAAAGACACCTGAATGTACTTTATTCCTATTTCTTCTGAACCAGAATCCATCCCCGAACTGGAACAAGTTCCTTTCGAGTTCGTATATAACCATACGATGGAGTATCCAATAAACTGTGGATCTTCGTAGTGATACGGAGTGTCCTGGAGAAATACAAAGGTGATTTAGGATTGGCGAAGAAATACTTGGTTTGGTCGTGAATATCAGTCGCAATTTACTTTGCCCTCCTACTAATCCCTTGCTTTGTCTTAACTTAATACCTTCTGCACACCATCCTTATGCTAATTGGTTTTCTTCATTCCCCACCGTTCGGCACCAGCCTAAGGTTTGGAAGAAGACTATCCAATTTGCGTAATAGGTGTACTATCTCCTAAACCAAGGAGTACTCGCAACCTGAGAGAAGGTGAAAAGAAAAGACAACTGAATAGTCCTATTCGTTTTCTCCAGAACCGGAAACCATCCTCGAAGTCCTTCGAGTTCGTATATAACCATACGATGGTTTTGTCCAATGGAAGTGGACGTTCGTAGTAATACGGGGTGTCCTGGAGAAAAGGGTAAAAGTAGGAGTGGCAATGAGGTCTGCAACTCTGACAATCCAAAAGCCTGTGTTAAGAAGGTTCGGTCAACTTGGTCACTGAGTCATAGTCCAGGGTCGGGTCAATGGTCGCTGCCAGAGAGAGAGAGAAAAGAAACACTCAGCGTGCACTCTATCCTAGATCAGAATGGTTGTCACTTTGTCTAATCTGGAAACCTCCCACTGTACCTCAAATTCTCCTCCAAACCTGAAAGAAGAATTATTCGGGGTCACCTGAGGAGTAAACTAACTCATCAGTGGGAATCGGGATCCAACTATCATCTCATGATAACTTGACGGAATCCACTCAAGTCACCACACTCCAGAAGGTATGCGCATGCCTGGCAAGTTTCAGTTCTTTTGAAACTCCCGATGTGATTTTTACCCCTAGGACCCAAGTGACCTTGACAATGCCAACATATCAAAGAGTCCTAGTCAAGTTCAGCCCGTCATTATCTTGATTGCATTAAACCCACCCGTACGAGTCCTTGACAATGCCAACATAACCGTACGACTGTCCTAACCAATCCACTTATCCATGCGACAGAAAAGTATTACACAGCTACCGAACACTACGCCTCGGCAATGCACGACATATGTAGCACGAATACTAAGCAATACTAATCTGAAATGACGGAGGGCTACGGATGGTTTTTGGCGAAAAACCTTTTACCGTAATGAACTTGATATCGTTGAAGGAACTGGATAACTTTTTAGAAAATATAGTGACGAAAACCTTTACTAAAGAGGTCACTCCCGGTGAAGGGATCTCGGCTCTTTCCCCGTAGAATGAGGTGCAGGATATTCCAACTGAATACCACGATGCAAAACAAAAGTAATCGGCTATAGTGAAGTTAATGCCCTGACGCAAACTTCTGTCCAAGGGGTCACTCCCGATGAAGGGATCTCGGCCCTTGCCTCGTCGACTGAGGAGCAGGATATTCAAAATGTATACCACGATGCAAAACAAAAGTGAACGTCCTTGCAATAACAGCTTTTTGAAAAGTGTTCCAACAACATCAGATAAGGTTTGTTTATCTTGCATTGATCCGAATCAACGCAGTCCTATCAATTAATCACACCACAAAGAACGAAAATATACTGACGTACGTATATGCCATCCGCATTCGCCACTGGGTCCCGTCATCACCCGTTAGGTTAGCTAACTAACGGCAGAGCGGGGACTGGACTAGCGCGGATGTAAAACATATACAACATCTACTAATATATTTCAATATATTATATTCGCTCAAGGCGTGATAAAATGCAACATCACAGAAATGTACAGCATCACAGAACAATACAGATATCTGGAAGCCCCGGGTTTCACAGAGCCGCTGCAGAAACCCGACGTTCCCTTGGTCGTGTGGATAGCCTGTGCAATGAAAACCTAGACCCCTACGGGCGCGGCAAGTCACCCGCCAAAACCTGAAGCGAGGCAGCCCCCTCCAGCACCGTGAATGGACCACCCAGCACTTCACGGAATCCGGTAACTTGGGCACCCCTCCTGGGTCAACCTGTACCCCCTACGAGTGCGGCGAATAGCCCGCCAATCCTAGAGTGAAGCCCCTCCGTCTCAATGCCATGAGATGCGGGCCCGTTGCCCTCTAGAACCCGGCTATCCGTGCACCCCTCCGCGGGGTAATCCTAGTACAGAAAGTAAAATATACATACACCGGGTACATCGACCGCAACCAGGTCGTGCCCCAAAAGAATAATACAAACAGGCAGTGACGGCAGTCCACATGTCGGACGCTCGCCCCGCAATATCAAATGTACATAATACAACAAACTGTACTACCACTGCATCCAGGCTATCCCCCACGACCGATCCGCAACAACACAGTATAAACATAGAACATCAACGTGAAAGTCACGTTCGCAAATCCGTCTAACCGGGCTATAGCAGTTAGACCGGATTTACCGATCGAGTGACATTCACGGTCGCAGATATAATGTAAATACTGTGATATAATGTGTTTAAAATATCCGATCGATCAAACAATTAACAAGTGGGCCCCCAACTAATACTGTAGCAATTACAGAAAACCTGGGCCCAAAATTAATATTCCAAAACCCACAAAATTGGCCCATAAGCCCACTGGAAAAATTGCGCACAGTGAAGACACTAAAGTGCGGCGGAACCGCGGCCCAAGGGGGGTTTGGCCGCGGTTCCGCGCTTGAGTGCTCGACTGAATGCGTCGAATTTTTACAGTAGTCTTATAATATCATGTACATCAGTTTTATACAACCTGAAAAATTTTTAGACACCAAAAAATTTCAACAGAAACTGATGCAAAGGAAAATGTGGTTTTTGGGATTTCGGTCGATCGGAAATGCAAAACACATTAGAACAAGCTAGGTAAGGTTAATGGCGTGGCTCTGATACCATGTTTCGCCACGGCAGCGCCCCGGCCGTCTATCCAAGGCCAAATTGCGGAATCAAAATTTTTCCTTACTCGGAAACCGGCGCTACCGCGGACAAAGAAAACCCGGATCGTTTACCATTAACCTAAACTAGCTATCAAGAGATGGGAAGAGAAGTATACCGAGAGATCCGAGTCCTCCGGTCTTCTCGTCATCGTCCCGATCTCCCGCGGAAAGTCTTGCCTCCACATCGTCCCGATCTCCCGCGGAAAGTCTTGCCTCCACATCGTCGCCTCCTCGCCGGAAGGGCACCACATCGCCTGCGTCTTTTACGGGCTCCCGCCTCAATACCGAGGCAACTCGGGCATGAAGCCGGCAACTCGACATGCTCAAGATATGCTGTAGGAAGTGTAGTGTAGAATCATAGTCTCTTTTGGGGTTTTGTTGCCATGGTGATGGAGGAATCAAGAATAGAAAAATGGTGCTTGCATTTTTCTACCATGAAAATGAGATCAAGGAATGAAACTCTCAAGAATCAAAACTCTCATCTTTTTATTTCTTTTAACCATTTTCATCAAGTGACAAGAAGAATGGTGGAGGAAGAATAAGAAGCAAGAAGGGAGGTGATCGTAGTAAAAGGAGGAGGGTGACCACATCCAAACATAATCATCACAAAACTCAAATCCAAATCAAATCCATTCTTATCACAATAAGTGCATGAAAAGAAAAGATGCTTATCATATCAACCCTTATGCAAATAAATCCTCCACAAAGTGTTTTTGCAAACTTGCAAATAACCCCCCTCCATCAGAAAAGTCCGGCCGGGAAAGAACAAAGGAAAACCGGCCGGAACGGAATGCAAACTGGCAACTCCAGAAAACTGGTCCCGTAATAAATTACAGGAAAACCCCGATACTGTGCATACACACCCGCATCTGTATTCCGACCGGATACAAATGCAATGAGACAAAATCTACACTGTACTAAACTAGGATCCGGCTTAAACCAAAACCGGCTAGTAATATCCGTTCGATCCTGATCCGTGCAATACCGCACGAATCAGATCGAACCCTGCCATATCTCCATACGGCCTCTACAGCGTTTCGCCCGAAAGCTTGAGTAACTGTAAGTGTGGTGGACTCTAAAGACTCGTCAATACTATGGCTGTGGATTTAACCACTAGCACGTCAGAGGTATTAGCCAATACGTGACGGGCCACCAGCTATTGACCAAAAGGGACGTCGATGAGCGAACTCATCCTGACACCCTACTGAGCCTGTCAGTGACAATATCCGTACAGTCCGGTCCGTTCGTCTATGAGCATCGCATGTCGGGCCTAGGGGGTTGGTAAAAGTCAGACCCCCAAAAGCGGTACAAGTCGTGTCGGAGTGTAGCCCAGAACGCCCTGAGATACTACTGGAATACCTACTATTAAATCTCCTGCCTCGGCCGAGGGCTTTGCGTAATGGCTCTTCTAGACACAGCGCGACCTCACCCCCAATACCGGGAGAGACGAACCCCTGAAGATCCGCTCACTGCCTCCATGTGGCTCGGGACTGTACCCAACTAAAACTTGTTTGCACGACTCCTTTGAGCCGTGGTAGGGTAGTAATCAAAGCACAGTGGGAACTCACATGAGACAAATGACGATCCTCAGGTCGATGAACTAACCTGTACACATGTCACCAGGGAACTGCTATCTGACGTCTGGTATAAGACCAACTAGCAGGTTCCCGGCGAGTCCTGTCCGGTGTACTCATAACCCAATGAGCACCTGTATACATCTTAGGTGAACCAACTGACACCAGTGGCTTGTGAGACCGGCCACCGCCCCTCGTCGGGGTCTCGACTGTATACACTAGTCTACTCTGGAGTATCGATGCCCTGTCTCGAAACTCCCACGACTAGGGACCTTTTAAGGATGTGCTTATAGACTACCAGCTCCCACGTATATGATCGCCCTCATACTGCCGGTAGTTAAGCAAGAATCCTACGGGCTCTATCAACGTGCAATAGCGACCTGTCAGGTCACCTAAAGCAGTACACGATGATAAAGGTAAACCAGATAGCATACTATCATCTCGAGTAAGACTGTCCTACCGGGATAGGTCCTCCCTCAATCATTGCAATCACGTATCTGTGATCCAATAATTGACTCTGAGGGCACTATCTCCAACAGATCAACGATCTCCCAGACTCAAGAGAGGCTCCACGACTCGAATGATCCATGCTAGCTTGAAGTATTCCGATTCTCCGATGATCTACGTCGAAGTTGCTTTAACCCAAGCTTTCTCACTCTAAAGAGATGAACACCCTAATCTAATGGGCTAGATTAGATGAGGATGAGGGAGTAGTAATTCTGCTTTCTTTTTTATTCACTTTCTCACAAGAAATCATCACAAAAGAATTAACTAGTAAGCATTTTCTTTTAGAACTCAAGAGAGAAAAAAATGATAATGGAAAAGATAATCCTTTTGTGATGAATAGAAAAGAAATGTATATGATTGATTATAGAACCATGGTCAAGGATGATAGGCTAAGAGTTTGTAGAAAATAAACTAGAGTTAGGGTTTGGTTAGGTTAAGTTATGAGTCATGGAAAAATATCAACCATAATATCTTAACAAAGACAAAAGCAAAGCTTCTAGAAGGTGCAAGAAGAAGCTAACCCTAATCTAACCCTAATCCCATTTAATCATCCTTAAACATGTTTAATAATAAATCATACCATGTCACAATAATATATATCACATATATATTATATATTTGCAACAAAAGAAAATAATACAATTAACATATATCGCATATATATCAATGTATCATCCAGTGAGAAAATGAAATAATAAAGCGAGCCAATATTAGATAATATAATACAATATATCATATATATTATTATATATTAAATCATCGAATCAACACTTGATCCGACGATCCGGCTATATCGAATATTACCGACTAATATATCATTTACCGATTCATCGAATCAACACTTGATCCGATGTCCCGGTTCATATCTTTAATATCGCGAGAATAAAATACGGTATCCCATATCGCATTATCCTCGGTCCTGCACATATCACATATGTGCCTCTATTCCGTTTCGCCTGAGCCAAGAAACCTCTGTGTAGGACTCTAAAGAATCGTCAATACGCCGGTAGCAGGTGATGATCATATCAAACACCCACAAGCTGCAAGCGGTCAGCTAAACGTAACAGCCACCCAGGTATTGAGCGATCAGAAGATCAACAAGCTAGCCTGTGCGTTCTCCTGTGAATACAATCAGTAACACTCCCGTACAGTCCGGTCTGTTCGTCTGATATGTTGCATATCAAGTCTACGGGTGGTAAACGTCAAACCCCAGTAACCGATAAGTCATGTCGATGTGTGGCTCATAACGGGTCGAGAAACTACTGGTAACACTTACCAGTATATCTCTATATCAGCCCTGGCCAGGGACTTCCAGTTATAGCCAATCGAACACAGCACAACATCAACTCCCTATACCGGGAGAGACGAATCCCCTCCTATCGCTCATTGCCTCCATATGATTCGGGACTGTACCCAAAAGCCACCGTTTTGCACGCCCTCTTGGACGTGGTAAGGTGGATATCAAAGCACAGTAGGAATCACACAAGACTCTATGACGATCTCGGGTCTACAGACTACCCTGTGCCAGTGTCACCGGAGAACTGCCATCTGACGTGTGGTATATCACCATCTGGGAGTTCTCGGCGAGTCCGTCCAGTGTACCCAGTCTCCGCTGAGCACCCATACACCATCCTTGATGTCCAACACCGATGGATATAGGATCATCCATTGCCCATCATATGGGTCAAGATGCGTATACGCTAGTCTACTCTGGTGTATCGATACCCTATCTCGATATACCCTCGACTAGGAACAGTTATAGGATGTACTCATCGACTATCATGGCCCCACTATTATGATCTCATCATAGTCCCAGTAGTCGAGTACAGATCGTAAGGGCTTTATCAACATGTGAGAGTAAGACAGTAAACCATTACAAGTCAACATGTTAAGATAATTGAAACCAAATAGCATACTATCATGACGAGCAAGAAAGTCCTCTCTATATATATCCAAGCATCTATTATAATATACAACATATGTACAACAATGGCCTCTAGGGCATATACATAACTAACAATTGCCGTATCGGAATGTATCCGTTTTCTTATACAAGTTAATTAAATGTTAGATTTGAGTGCGGGGACTTCGGAGGCCGCAAGGAAAGGAAAAGGATTGGCGATTCCTGAGTAGTTACGACGTATTTCTGGTGAGTAGACTAAACATCTACCGGAGAATTTATAAAGATGGCGTGTTACGCCCGTAGTTTTATTTAAATAAAAGTTTTACTTTTATATGCTAAGTTAATAATACGCATTCATATACATGCCTATGCATCACTATGGTATTAGATGAAGAACACTGCACAATTATCGACGAGTTATGCCGCGCATGCACACCTTTACATGTTACACTACACCTCGTCGATATTAACATGTCACTTTTACACTAAATATTCATCTTCTTAAATATGATGCCTATCATACCTCAATTATTAACAATAGTGGTAACTTGCATAAATGACATCATGTTTATCATCCGAGTATTCTAAGTTGATATAAGAAACTTTTGTATTATTGAGAATTTATGGTTTGGGTTTTCCTGTACTATTACATAAATCCAGTGATTTCATATTGATGTGACATGTCCACCATGCGATGTTTTATGATTTGGTTTTATTCCGGACCGAGTGGGGGAGTTATACGGTCACGGATTTTACGTTATCCAGACTGAGTGGGGGAGATATACAGTTGAATACATGGTGGACCCGGTCGAGACCGAGGGGCAGGATAGCCGCATTTGAGACGGGGGGCCTAGCGAGGTTACTCGATACCGAAGATAGTGGTGAAATACGGTGGATATCTAGATGATACCGACCGATATTATTGATTACAGGATCGTTCGAGGAATGATGCCTGAGAGAAATGGAAGTTTTGTGTCGATGGTGGACCCGGAAAGATAAATTTTATTGGGAATAAATGATGAGATTTCAGTTTTGGTTATGTGATTTGTAGAACAAATTCATGCTTTCCATATGCTATCATACATCATACTTGCTCTCATTTCAGTTATGTTATGATCGTCATATTTACATTATTAACCGTTGTATGTTAGTTATATTCAATGAGTTGTCAACTCACCCCCGTTGTACCACAGTTCCTTGCAGGGGTAGAGTGGACGGATAGCAGCAGTGCAGATCCACTTTTTCAGCTTTTATCGCATCTTTTGATAGATGGGTTACATGTGTAGTAACCTTCTCTTTTGGTACTGTATTTTGGATCTAGAAAATCTCCATCAAACTTTGTATTATGACTTAGAATGAGAGATGGGTATATGTATATTATTTGACAGGTGAGATCGTTGTTATGTTAGAAGATATTTCTTTTATTTATGTCTGGGATTCTTATTGATATCCTATATACTAAGTATTTATTTCCGCTGTTGATCCCAACTAGGGATGCAACCAAATTTAACAATTTATAATTGTTTTTATTATGAGTTCACTAGTGAGTTATTGTTAAGATCTTAATTCAATAAATCGGTGATTTTTACTTAAAACTAAGTTTTCATGAAAATTCCGCAAAAAGGATTTGGTCTTGGTTTTTCGGCTTACTCGGGTTATGTAAATATTTTTAGATAATACACAATCTAAGTGCCGATCACATCCAAACTTTGGGTCGTGACAAAGTTGGTATCAGAGCATAGGATTAACCTTACGGAATCGAGTAGTGAGTTAAGATAAGTTGACGTGAGTCCGTGATTTAGGATGAACTTTGGTTTGATGGAGTAGGTGATTTAGGATGAGTGCAGTACCGTATGTATGTTCCGTGGCATATTTACGTTACCATACTCAGCCTAACTAACCTTAGTATATGTATCTTGATTTGTCCTTCCTTTGACTCTCTGTTATTGATTGTTCCTTTTCGTAATCCTTATCAACTCTCGTTTCTTGTTCCAGTTGCTATGGCTACGCCAGCTAGGCGAGCCGCATCCAAAGATGCAGCTAGGGCGAGTCCGCCTAGCAGTTTTGAAGCGTTGCGGAAATCTGCGAGTATGTCGGTGGCAGATTATAATTTATGATTCACCCAGCTGTCGCGCTGTGCCCCATACTTAGTACCTACGGAGGAGCTTCGGGTGAAGAGGTTCTTAAGGAGTCTGGACACGCAGTTGTACCTGGCTATAGGCTCCCAGCATTTTGATACGTACGCGCAGGCCATGGATGCAGCGATACGAGTGGAGGAGCGTTTGAGCGAGACAGTGGTTGTTCCGAAACCAAAAAGGAGTATACCGTTTGGGCCGATGACTAGGCAGTTTGGCAGAGGTAGAGGAAGGTACACTCTAGGACGCAGTCTCGAACGAGGTTGGACCTAGGGCCAGATGTTCAGTTCTTATCCCGAGGATCAGAGGACCCCATCTATATGTTTTAGTTGCGGACTTCCAGGACATTTTGCGCGGGATTGTGGATTCCAGGGAGGGAGTGTTGTTCCACAGGCTGCTCTACCCCCTCCACCTTCTACGCCGATGGCTGTACTTCCTCCCCCAGTTGGTACTACACGCCAGGCAGTTGCACCACGAGGTCGGGGCTTGGCAGGATGCTCTCAGAGAGGTCGAGGAGATAGAGGTAGAGGACGACAGGATGCGGAAAGGAGCCAGGCACGGGTTTTTGCGCTGACTCCACAGGATGCCCAGGCGTCAAATGCAGTTGTGACAGGTACTCTTGCAGTATGTTCGTTAGATGCACATATTTTATTTGATCCCGGTTCTACACATTCTTATGTATCTTCACACTTTGCCCTTTCTTTGGGGAAAGAGTCGTCATTGTTAGAGTTACCGTTAGTAGTGATTACTCCGGTGAGAGATTCTTTTATAGCTCGACACGTATTCAGATCATGTTCTAAATGTATTGGTGATAGAGATTCGTTAGTTGACCTGATTCTCCTGGATATGTTAGATTTTGATATACTTCTCGGTATGGATTGGTTGGCAGCTTGTCATGCCTATGTAGATTGTCGGGGGAAAGTGGTTAGATTTTGTTTTCCAGGTGAACAGATCTTTGTTGTGCAGGGGGACTGTAATATAACTCCTGCCAACCTGATTTCTGCTCTTTGTGTGGGACGACTCTTGAAGAAGGGTTGTCATGGGTTCTTAGCATTTGTTCAGGATTTAGGAGCCGCTGAGATTCTGTTAGACCAGGTTCCGATTGCACGAGAATTTCCGGATGTGTTTTCTGCTGAATTACCACGATTACCGCCCGATCATGATATTGAATTTTGCATTGACCTGATTCCGGGTACGGGGCCTATTTCTATACCACCCTATCGGATGGCCCCGACGGAGTTGAAGGAACTCAAAATCCAGTTGCAAGAATTGTTAGATAGAGGACTAGTTCGTCTCAGTGTATCGCCGTGAGGAGCTCCTATCTTATTTGTAAAGAAGAAGGACGGTACTATGAGACTGTGCATCGACTACCGACAGCTGAATCGCGTCACTGTGCGAAATAGGTATCCACTATCACGTATCGATGACTTGTTCGATCAGTTGCAGGGAGCTGGCTACTTCTCGAAGATTAATTTGCGGTCAGGGTATCACCAATTGAGGGTTCAGAAAGATGATATTCCAAAGACTGCTTTTCGCACACGATATGGGCATTATGAGTTTCTGGTGATGTCGTTCGGACTAACCAATGCCCCAGCAGCTTTTATGGATATGATGAACCGTATCTTCAGGCCCTTCCTTGATCAGTTTATTATGGTATTCATTGATGATATTCTCGTTTATTCTCGGAGCCGAGACAAGCACGGGCAGCATTTGCGTATTACGTTGCAGACCTTGAAGGAGCATCAGCTGTTTGCAAAATTCTCCAAGTGTGTTTTTTGGCTGGATGGTGTGGATTTCTTAGGACACGTAGTTACTAGAGCTGGAATACGTGTGGACCCAAAGAAGATTGAAGCGGTACAGCACTGGCCCGACCTGTATCAGTTACAGAGGTTCGAAGTTTCTTAGGTCTGGCAGGTTATTACCGACGCTTTGTGCAGGATTTATCTCGAATCGCTGCACCACTGACCGGATTGACTAGGAAGGAGGTTCCCTTTCTTTGAACAGATTCATGTGAGCAAAGTTTTCAGCAGTTGAAGACGTGCTTGACGACTGCACCTGTCTTATCTTTACCTTCCAGGTCAGGTGGTTTTGTTGTGTATTATGATGCATCTCGAGTGGGTTTAGGCTGTGTATTGATGCAGCACGGTAGGGTGGTAGCTTATGCTTCTCAACAGTTGAAGAGGCACGAGCAGAACTACCCCATTCATGATTTGGAGATGGCTGTTATGGTATTCGCACTGAAGATTTGGAGGCATTACTTATAGGGAGGGTCGTTCCAAATCATCACAGATCATAAGAGCTTGAAGTATATTTTTCAGCAGAGGGATTTGAACCTAAGGCAGTATAGATGGATGGAACTGGTGAAAGATTACGATTGTGAGATCTTGTATCATCCAGGCAAAGCGAATGTTGTAGCAGATACTTTGAGTCGGAGACCTGAAGGTAGCTTATATCATTTGCGCATCTTGCAGAGACAGTCTTCTACAGACTGGTAGATTTTATGTGATAGTCATATACAGTTTGAGTTCATTTCGACAGGAGGACAGTTAGCACATGTTCGCACCCGACCTCAGTTATTGGATCGTATTCGAGAGACACAACCCGCAGATGCTCGTATGACGGAGATCATGAATCAGGTTAGGCAGGGCAGAGAGTCGGGGTTCGTGATTAATGATCATAGAGTATTACGTTTTGGGACTCGTCTTTGTGTACCAGATTCTGATGGATTGAGACGTGAGATCTTAGAGGAGGCCCATCGATCAGCATATAGTATTCATCCTGGTTCCACCAAGATGTATTATGACTTGAGGGATGTTTATTGGTGGGAAGGAATGAAGAGGGAAGTCACGGGGTTTGTTTTGAGATGCTTGACTTGTCAGCAAGTCAAGGCCGAACACCAAAGGCCGGCAGGAGAGTTGCAGCCCTTGCCGATTCCGGAGTGGAAATAGGAACAGATTTTCATGGATTTCGTTGTGGGTCTACCCAGGACTAGTAGAGGTTATGATTCCATTTGGGTGATTGTAGATAGATTGACAAAGGCAGCTCACTTTCTTCCGGTGAAGACGACGTATGGGTTTGCACAGTATGCTCAGATTTATATCGATGAGATTGTACGATAACATGGAGTTTCGACGTGCATAGTATCAGATCGAGGTACCCAGTTTACTAGCAGGCTATGGCAGAAAATTCACGAAGCTCTCGGTACACGATTGAGTTTTAGTACAGCTTTCCACCCATAGACGGATGGTCAGTCAGAGCGGACCATTCTGACTTTAGAGAATATACTTCGAGCTTGCCGCCTTGATTTTGGTGGTAGTTGGGATCGTCACCTACCTTTGATAGAATTTTCGTACAACAACAGTTTTCAGGAGACGATCCAGATGGCATCCTTTGAAGCTTTATATGGGAGGAAATGTCGATCACCCGTTTGCTGGACGAAACTGAGCGAGAGTAGCATTTTGGGACCGCAGATAGTACAGGAGACTACAAAAAAGAATCAGCTGATACGAGACAGAATGAGAGCGGCCCAGTGCAGACAGAAATCATATGCAGATCGACGACGTCGTAGACCGAGTTTGAAGTAGGTGATCATGTGTTCCTTCGTGTATCTCCGATGAAAGGTGTGATGCGTTTCGGTAAAAAGGGGAAGCTCAGCCCCAGATATGTTGGACCTTACGAGATTCTGGAGAGAGTGGGTGATGTACCTTATCGCTTAGCATTTCCACCGAGTTTTCCCGATGTGCATCCGGTGTTTCACGTTTTGATGCTTCGCAGGTATCTTCACGATCCTTTTCACGCGATCCAGCATCAGATCTTACAGCTTGAGCCGGATTTATCCTACACAGTGCAGCCAGTCGCTATTCTAGACAGGCAGGCAAACAAACTGAGATCGAAGGTACTTCCATCTGTAAAGGTTCTTTGGCGAGGAACAAATCGCGAAGAGATTACTTAGGAGACTGAGGATGCGATACGAAAGAAATTTCCACATCTTTTTGAAGGTACGTCTAGTTAAGTTTTAAATTCGGGGACCGAATTTTCTTAAGGGGGGAATATTGTAACATTCTGAAATTTTGGAAATAAATAAAATTAATTAATTAAATAATAAAATATTAAATTAAAAAGTTATTAAAACCAAATTAGACAATTTCATAAGATGTATGTAAAACAAATTAAATTAAAAAATTTAGTATGCAACATAAATAAATTATAAGGGTTTTAATGTGAATTTTAGCTTCATTTTAATAAAAAGGGTGTTTTATAATAACATAAGTTGTGAAGGGTTTTTATATAAAGTTTAGGATATTGTGCAAATTGGGTTTTGTTAAGGGGGTAAATAGAAAGAGTTTAAACAAGATTTAATTCAGAATAAATCAAAGGATAAATCAAATTGGAAAAGAAAAATATAATTCCATATCATTCTTGTATGCACACATCCACACCACATCTCCTCCTTGCATGAAGATGGCACCCTTTAGCCTTTGACACCTCCTCCTTCACCTTATCCTTCCCTTTTCTCATATATATAGCTTGTGTTCAGATCTGTAGCATTTTTAAAACCTGAAAATTTAAAGAAAGAAAAGAAAACCAAAGCAAAACAAAGAAGAACAAGAGAAAGGAGAAGAAAAGAAATAAGTTTAGGATTTTCCTCACCATCAAACTAGGACAAGAAGCTTCTGCATCTTGGTGGGTATTCTTCCAGCAAGTTATTTGTAGGTAAAATCCTTAATCACAGTAGGGATATAATTCTGTAACTAGTTCAAAATTTGAAATCAAAGTGTCTAGAATATCGTATTTTTAGGCAAAATCAAGTCTGTTTGAATCTGCTTTAGTTTAGAGAAAAGTTAACTGAACTAAACAGGGTCTAAATGATGTATGTTGAACCTAGAGCAAACCATAGAAGCACGAACCGGAAGGATCGGATTTTGGCCGGCGACCCAAAGGGGAATTCCGGCGTCGTCGGATTTTTGGGTGAGTTAGATAGTGTGGTTTTTATGGTAGCTCTGTGTTTGTGTGATAAGAATTTTGGTATTGTTTAATTAAGCTAATTTAACAGTATATAAAATGTGGGAACTAATATCGAAAAAAGGGTTTAAACGTTTAAAATACGACACGGATAAAACATATCGCGTTCTATTTTCTGTTGCGATGCAGCGTTGGGTTAAAATTCAGTGAGGTTAAGTCTTAGATCATTTGCAATAGTCGTACGTAGTGTAATTAGCACGTACAACCTGTGTTTTCTTGATTTTGCCGTATCGGAATGTAGCCGTTTTCTTATACAAGTTAATTAAATGTGAGATTTAAGTGCGGGGACTTCGGAGGCCGCAAGGAAAGGAAAAGGATTGGCGATTCCTGAGTAGTTACGACGTATTTCCGGTGAGTAGACTAAACATCTACCGGGGAATTTTGTAAAGATGGCGTGTTACGCCCGTAGTTTTATTTAAATAAAAGTTTTACTTTTGTATGCTAAGTTAATAATACGCATTCATATATATACTTATGCATCACTATGGTATTAGATGAAGAACACTGCACAATTATCGACGAGTTATGCCGCGCATGCACACCTTTACATGTTACACTACACCTCGTCGATATTAACATGTCACTTTTACACTAAATATTCATCTTCTTAAATATGATGCCTATTATACCTCAATTATTAACAATAGTGGTAACTTGCATAAATGACATCATGTTTATCATCCGAGTATTCTAAGTTGATATAAGAAACTTTTGTATTATTGAGAATTTATGGTTTGGGTTTTCCTGTACTATTACATAAATCCAGTGATTTCATATTGATGTGACATGTCCACCATGCGATGTTTTATGATTTGGTTTTATTCCGAACCGAGTGGAGGAGTTATACGGTCGCGGATTTTACATTATCCAGACTGAGTGGGGGAGATATACAGTTGGATATATAGTGGACTCGGTCGATACCGAGGGGCAGGATAGCCGCATTTGAGGCGGGAGAGCCTAGCGAGGTTACTCGACACCAGAGATAGTGGTGAAATACGGTGGATATCTAGATGATATCGACTGGTATTATTGATTACAGTATCGTTCGAGGAATGATGCCTGAGAGAAATGGAAGTTTTGTGTCGATGGTGGATACGGAAAGATGAATTTTATTGGGAATAAATGATGAGATTTCAGTTTTGGTTATGTGATTTGTAGTACATATTCATGCTTTCCTAATGCTATCATACATCATACTTGCTCTCATTTCAATTATGTTATGATCATCATATTTACATTATTAACCGTTGTATGTTAGTTATATTCACTGAGTTGGCAACTCACCCCCGTTGTGCCACAGTTCCTTACTGGGGTAGAGTGGACGGATAGCAGCAGTGTAGATCCACTTTTTCAGCTTTTATCGCATCTTTTGATAGGTGAGTTATATGTGTAGTAACCATCTCTTTTGGTACTGTATTTTGGATCTAGAAAATCTCCATCAGACTTTGTATTATGACTTAGAATGAGAGATGGGTATATGTATATTATTTGACAGGTGAGATCGTTGTTATGTTAGAAGATATTTGTTTTATTTATGTCTGAGATTCTTATTGATATCCTATATACTGAGTATTTATTTCCGCTGTTGATATTGTTGATCCCAACTAGGGATGCAACCAAATTTAACAATTTATAATTGTTTTTATTATTAGTTCACTAGTGAGTTATTGTTAAGATCTTAATTCAATAAAACGGTGATTTTTATTTAAAACTAAGTTTTCATGAAAATTCCGCAAAAAGGATTTGGTCTTGGTTTTTTAGCTTACTCGGGTTGTGTAAATATCTTTGGATAATACACAATCTAAGTGTCGGTCACATCCAAACTTTGGGTCGTGACATTTACACTCTCCCACTGTAAAGTTTTTTCAGCGAAATCTTCTAAAAATTTTCAAGCTTCACGATCGTCTTTACTCATGAAGTTGCCTTGACACTTGGATTCAAGCACCTGTTTTGTTGTAGGATTAATGCCCTCATATATGATTCTGCACAGATCCCATCGATGGATTCCGTGATGAGGACATTGAACTAATAGATCTTTGAAGCGTTCAAAACACTTCGAAAATGGTTCATTGGGAAGCTGGATAAATTGATTTATTTCGCTACGGAATCGAGCTGTCTTATGATTGGGGTAGAATTTCTTAAGGAAAGCTACGAAGAATTCATCCCAGTTTGAAATAGAATGTGCGGCTGTGTTATAAAGCCACTTCTCAGCTAAATCGCACAAAGTGAACGGGAGAAGACGTAATCTCATAGCATCCACAGAAACCTATGAAGTACCCATCATAGCGCATACATTTTCAAATTTGGTAATTAAAACGTATGCGTCTTCAGACTCGAGACCGTGAAATTTGGGTAAAAGATTGATGTATTGAGGTTTGATTTCAAAATTGTCCCCATTAGCTGGCGAAATGGTAAAACAGGTAGAAAGAGGACCTCGAATAGGGTAGCATCTCTCTTGGAGAGAGATGCGGGGTAGATTCTGTGCACCTGCGGGTGGTGGCAGAGTGGTGTTAAAGAAGTTCGATGGAGATCCGTCTATCGAAGTGGGTGTGGTAGTGGGTGAAGAAAAAGTAAATGTAGAAATACCGACTTCGGAGTCGATAGGAGAAACGCGGACAAGACGGGCACTAGAATCCCATGTCCAACCGAGCATGCACTAAATGGTTTAGCACAAGTGGCAGCGTAAGTGATAATTAGAGAAAAGTTGGTTTGGTATTTGTTTTGAAAAAGAGACAGATTTTTGAAAAATCACACGAACAATGCACAAGCAACCCTAAATCTAATGGTCACCTAGGTCAAGTCTCTAGACCGCTCCTAGACTTCCAGAAGACAAATCGCAGGATAAATCCTTTACTGCCTCTTTATCCCTTCTGTGTCCAGGTAAGTGGGAGGTTCTCCACTATGTAAGTAGTGGGCCTAATTAAGTAACTACTTGCCTTAGACACACTTTCCTTAGACACCACAAAAGAAATGCGGATAAACAGTAGATTAGCCACAACCTCCTTCTGTCCTAAGTGAGCGCGACGGTCCTTAGAGTCTTGTCTAGATATTTTTTAATTAATGAGGGTGATGCGGATGCAAGTTTTGTGATTTTTGGGGCTTAGGAAGGGTAATGAACTCCCCACCTAATCTTAATTTGGTGTTTGCCCCTTAATTTCCATATTAAAATATGCAAACAACCAAGATCAAATACGCAACAATTTTCTTTTAGCGGCACTGCGAATTTGCAAAGAATCCTGCAGAAATTGGTTAATGGATAAGAGCGGGGAGGAGATATGAAAGTCAGAAATATACCTGAGAAAAATGAAGCACTGAAACCTAAAGATTGCCGCGGTTCCGCCATGAAATGCCTGCTATGGCCGCGGTTCCGCGGTCTGATGATGTGATCTCTGCACAAGATTTGGTACAAAAGCTCATATTGCCTCACTGGACCTCCTGAGATGATCTGAATATTTTTCCCTTTTCTCCAATGATTCCAGATTCCCGTGCAAAAATTCACAACTAATCATTAAGCGCTTGATGAGATTTTGATCTAAAAATTCTGATGGAATAATAAAATTTCAACTCAAATAACAAAAACGAACAAATTAGCACAGATCCCCGGCAACGGCGCCATTTTATTGATTCTAAAATTTTGGATCGTGTTTTGAAATGTAATCACAACCAAAGAATTTATACCACAATCAATTAACGATGTCAATTGTAGTTTCGTTAGCGAGAGCGGATCGTTCACTGAGATGTGTGTACTTGTTTGAATTTGTTTTAGTTGAGTCGAAAAGAAAATATAAAAGAAAATGATTCAAGATTTGTGAGATTTGATTTTAAGAAACATAAAGAAATAGATCAAGAATCAAGAAGATGTCCAAATCAATTTAGTTATCAAGATTTGTAGAATAGCTTGTAGGAATCGATCGAACTAGTAGCAATGATAAATACTAATTATGACTAATCTTATCTATTGATGGATTGTAGCTAGATCGATGATGAATGAATGAAGATTAGGGATCTATTGAAGAAACTAGGGTTTCTCCTTCACTATCCCTTGTCTTTTCATTAAGCCCCACTCAATTCTAGCCTTTAGCAAAGAGAATCATCAATCATTTGATCCCTAATTTGCAAAAAAATTATCAAGAATGCAATCTCGATCCAAATTAGGTCATTGATGATTCTTTTTGCTAAAGTTCACAAATCTCATAAGACTTAAGATTAGTATAGGATTTCATCATCACTTGATCTACCGATTCTCTCGATTCCGTTACAAGCGGTGATTTCACTCACACATCATGAAAATTAATGAATCAAGAATCAAGAAGTTTCATAATGCAAGAGTGTAAAGAAAGCAAGAATTACAATTATCACCTTTATTAAATCGGCGACTAATTACACATTCTCTCAATTCGAGGTTACAAGAGTTGCTCTCGATTGCTCCTTTGAAGAGGTAACTAGATCCGTCGAAGTTCGCTCCGCTCGATCTCCGTGAGACTTGGATCGTCGTGGATCTCGCGCTCTTGATGAAGATTGGCTTTGCGAATAAAGGATCGTTGATTGCTTGCTTGATTTGTTCTCAATGGATCTTGATTTGGTTTTGCCTTTGGATTTGGGTTAGGGTTTGGATTGGATCACAAGTTGTGTCACTCAACTTGTGTGTGAAATTATTGAACAACCTTTTGAATGAAGCCCTAGGTCTCCTTTTATAGTTTTTCCTCTATCTTTCCCTGGAAGCTAGGTTGTTATGAAGCTTGCATAGGAAGCTAGGTAGGTACCAAGCTTACACAATAAGTTTGGCTGTTGTAAAGAAGCTTCTGGAGAAATCTAGGGTTTTTGAAGCGTCTTGAGGAAGCTTGGCAATTGAAAGGAGGCCTTTGGAAAAAGTACCAACCGCCGACGAGTCAGATCGGCCGTGGATCCGCGGCCGTTTGATGGGCTTGATGGCTCATTTCTCTGGGTTTGGTTACTGTTTGTCTTGGGGGTACTCTTTTGATGTTTGGAATATTATTATCCTTTCTTGGTTTCTGCCAGATTTTATTTCTTTGACTTGCTGCACTTTATCGGTACTTTTGCGATTCTAGTTCATTGTCCTGAAGAGTTTTCTGCACACAATCTCGATAAAATATGTTGAGATAAAAAGATCATGCGTGAAGTAATAAACACATAATTTCCCTCATAATACCGGTTATAATGTATAACACATGTTATTTGATATTTTGCAGACGAATTGCTAATATGTGCTATATTTATACCAAACACCTTTATATGATTAGAAAGAGTAGGGAAATTGATGTATTAAGAATGCAATATTTTCGACTGATCAACACCTCATTAGGGTTTTGACTATTGACTTGATTAAAACAATTATGAGGTGGAGGAAAGTATTTGTTATATATGTAAATGATAATTGTGGCATGGCTACTTGTTTTGACCACTTGACTTGGTTTGACCAGTTGACTTGGTTTGACTCTTTGACTAGATATTTCTTATGAGATATTTTGTGGCGCTAGATATTTTGGGTGAGATATTTTCTTACCATGCTTGTAGTCATATCAAGTGAGCCATCTCATTTTCTATTATCATTATCAAAAACCATTTCTTTTTCCTCATGTTAGCTCTCTTCTTCTTCCTCACAACTAAAACCCTTAAGGTCTCATGGGTTGAGGAAACTAGGGTTTCAAGAGACAAATAAATCCATCTTAATTCTCTACATCACCTAGGCCATCAAGTTTAGCAAGCTTGTTTCCTTAGTTACGTCGGATTTGAGGTTGGAGCTCGGACTATAAACTCTCGGGTGGATCGTCTTTGACTCGAGGAAGCCGACGAGAAAGCTATAATCCGGATCGATCCTCGGAGCCTACGATGACGAGGAGGACAGGGGAGAAGACCTGAAGGACTTGTATCAAGAGGTATAACATTCTTTCCAAGTAGTTATCTCATGTAGTTTGCTAGCTAGGGTTTATGGACGATCCTTGGTTCTAGTCGGTGTTGCGAAGCCCGTAAAAATCATTTTTTGCAAATTCTGCCTCCCCGCGAACACGTGGGGTGCACGACATCGACTTACATTGGTATCAGAGCCTCTCAAAATCCTTAGATAGCTTATAGCGACGTTAAAAATCCGCCTTTTTTGTCGCGCAAAAACTGCCGAAAAAACAGTTTCCAAAATTGAAGTTTTGAGTTGTTTGCACACCCCGCGGGCTCACGGTTTGAACCGAGAACCATGGGGTGAAGCGTGCACACCTCAGGGACCCCCCAAGGGAGACCGAAAGGCTAGACCCACTCCCCAAGACCACCACACGGTGGTCTTGGCGGTGGGGACCCGAAACTGCCTCAACATAAGCAGTTTCAGGTCTGCCTCACCCCCTGGCCACCTCGTGGTGGACTCACGGGTGGGGTACCCCCTATAGTCTCCCCAACTAGAAGTTAATTTCATGCTCTAACTCTCTATGAAGATTCGGGCAGGTTTCGAGTTCTTTTCGACTCCCGGATTGGCTCAAAACGATCGGTTTTGGAACTTTAGCTCACAGGATTTTCATGTCGTAGAAAATTGGTTAAGTTTGCTAACTGCGTACAGAATTCTAATGTCGTAGTTACTTTAAAAGCTTTGTGTTGTATATATGTGTTGTGAAACGTTGACTAATTGCTATACGTCGATTAGTCGGGGTTGCACATATCCGTGATGATATTATGTTGGTTTATGTATATGAACTTGTTGGATCGTCATGGATGAATAGCCGGGGATGTGAGATGGGGGTTTTCATTCTTTCATTCGATGTAAAATTTATAAAGTGATGTAATATTATTTTTCGGGGCACATCCGGGTTGAGGTTGTAGCCACCGTTGTATTATTTCTTTTACTGTTTTTGCTTCTAGGATAGACCCAAGGTGGGATTCACAAACTACCGGGTATTTTCAAGTGCCGAGTGGCCTACTCACTTTGTTGAGAGCGGTTGCTTCACTTCGGCTATTTGGCAGATAGTTTGCCGCATCCGTAGGGGTCTAGGGTGGGGTTTGGCTATTTATCACGACCGTGGAATCCGTCTTTCGTTACAGGCTCAAACGAAACGCGGAATTCCTAGTATATCCAATGTGTTCATCTATGATCTGAAATGCCTATCATTGCGACGAATGTGTTCATCAATTATTATATATATATTATATAATATACGTTGCTTATGTTTTGCATCGGTGCTAGTCCAGCCCTCGCTATGTCGTTAGTTAAGTAACCTAACGGGTGATGACAAGGCCCGTGGCGAATGCGGATGGAATAAGCGTACGTTGTATTTTTGTTGTTTTCTGCAATGGTAGGTTAATAGATGAGACTGCATTAAATTAATGCAAAGCAAACAATCTAAAGTTGAATCGTTGGAACAAATTTTAAAACCACTCGGTTATTTTAAAACAAAAGACTTTTAAATGCAGAGCTTAAACCACTCCTTTTAAAAGCTATCAGGTTCCTTCGACTATATCAAGTTCGCTACGTTCACGGTTTCGCTAAAACCAACCGTAGCCCTCCATCATTTCATGTGAGTATTCAATAGTATTCAAGCTATGTTTGTTGACCTTCGTCAAGGCATGGTGATTGGTAGCTGTTGGGTGTTCATATGTAGCATAGATAGATACGTTGGTTTAGGACAGTCGTATCACCTTGTTGACCTTCATCAAGGGTATGTACGGGTGGGTTCAAATTAAGTTGGACAATGACGGGTTGAACTTGACAAGTGGCCTATGATTTGTTGACTTTCGTCAAGGTCATAAGAGCATGGGGCAAAAAAATCCACATCGGGAGTATCTAAAGAAACTGAAACTTACTAGTACTGCATACCATTTAGAGTTTGATAATGTTGGTAGGATTCCTTCAGCATTATCACACAATGATATTTGGGTCCCGATCCTACTGTAAGTATCCTCTACTCTTCGGGAGAATTTTCACTTAACGATCAATGCTATAAACCAAGTGGGTGTCTAGAACAGTGTTAGCGGGGCTACGCCTCCAGGGAAAAGAGGTTATTGAATTAAGGAACTTCGCGAAAGCTTCTTGAAACCTCCCTCGAAGTATCGACACTAGCCTGGCTGAACGGTTAAGCAAGAATTGTACGTTAAGATCAATCCTGACTAATTCTTCTTTTCTAGTTTGAGAAAGGATTCGAGAGACAGTGGGAGCCATCTTGTTTAGATAAATTAAAAACCAATCTAAACTTGCAAGAGCATCATGCTAAGTGTTTTCTTCTCTCTCTCTTAATTACAGCAACCCAGTGACCAAGACTAGGTTACATCTAGATAATAAAATGACTAAATCTGACTATAATGACTGGCAAAGGTCTGTCCAGATGTCCATTACCTATGACAACCTGGGACACCTCTTTACTACTCAAACCCCCGCCATCTCAGGTCCAGTTTCCACCGTCGCAGATATTGATATCCATAAGACAAAGGAAAAGGATAGTGCGAATGCCAAGTGACTCGTGTTGGCCTCAGTAGATGGTGTAAACTAGAGGCAGCACGAGAAGATGGACTTAGCTTCCATCTTCCTCCATAACAAAGATTTATATGGAGAGCAATCTCGTATTGCAAGATATGAGATCTCGAAGGAATTGCTTCAAGCGAGGTTGGCTGTCAGGTCATCTGTAGGGGACAACGTCCTTACGATGACTAGCTATATTAAAAAGCTCACGGACCTGAAGACTACGTTGAAGAACGAGTCATATGCTGACTTGATTCTACAATCCCTACCTCCTACTCACGCCCAGGGGAAGAAAGTTATACTTCCAGTTGATAGCACCCTGAAGGAAACCAGGGAGACACACGCTCTGCTTATGAGGGTATCTTCCTCTTCTGGATCTAAGGCGGATGCCAAGGGTAAGAAGAAGAAGACCTCCACAAAGATGATATGCGGTGTCAGTAAGGTAGAAGGACAGGGAAGGGCAAAAGTTTCTGGGCTAACAGTAAGGGAGGAGGGATGTTCCTATTGTTACGGGAAAGGACATTGGCAGAGGGATTGCAGGGCTTTGAAGGCCAGGATCTGAAGCATGTTGTGGCTTCGACTTCGGTTGTGTTTGTAATCGAAAACCGCATGTCAATTAACTCTACTTCCTGGGTACTAGATACCGGATCAGAATCTCCTATCTGTAATTCTTTACAGGCTTTGAGAAACCGTAGAGTTATCAGGGTAAGAGATATGACTCTCAGGGTTGCTAATGGAATGAGCGTAGATGCTGAATCCGTAAGAGAATATCACCTAGGATTGACAAGTGTGCAGATATTGATTCTACGTAACTGTTTCTATGTACCTAGTCAAGCTTGTAATATCATATCTGTATCCTTACTTTCTAAGGAAGGATATGATTTTACATTTGTAAGCGATGTGATCCACATCCACCTAAATCAAGCTCTGATTGGGTCAGGTGCATTAGATAACGGTATAAACGTATTAAATCAAGCTCGGGTTTTCAGTGTCCAGAACACACTTAAAAGAAAGTCTCCGGAATCAGGCTTTCATATGGCATTGTAGACTGGGTCACATCATTGAAACATGGTTGATGAAGCTACATAGAGAGGGTTATTTGGATCCGTTCGAATATCAGTCTTATGCAACTTGTCAATCTTGTCTCATGGGAAAGATGACAAAGACTCTGTTCACTGGACACGGAGTAAGAGCGGGCGAGCTCTTAAGACTCATCCACAGCGATGTGTGTGGTCCAATGTCTACACATGCACGAAGTGGTTATTCCTATTTCATTACTTTTACGGATGATTTCTCTAGGTATGGACATGTCTTCTTGATGAAGCATAAATCCGAGGCCTTTGAAAAATTCCAGGAATACAAGAATGAAGTGGAAAAACAAACAGGTAAAAGTATCAAGACATTGAGATCTGATCAAGATGGTGAATATTTAAGTGCCGAATTCCTGAACTACTTAAAAGAGAATGGAATTCTCTCTCAGCTTACTCCTCCATACACACCACAACACAATGGTGTATCGAAAAGGCGGAATCGAACCCTATTGGATATGGTTCGTTCTGTGATGAGTAAGGCTGAGTTACCGCGATCCTTCTGGGGTTATGCACTAGAATCAGCTGCATATCTTTTGAACAAGGTTCCTACTAAGTCAGTGCCTACCACACCATATCAGATGTGGAGTGGGAAGAAACCCTTCCTTAAGTACCTTAAGACATGGGGATATCCAACTTTTGTAAAAAACAGCATGCGGACAAGCTCGAAGCACGCTCAGTACTGTGTAAGTTTGTGGGATACTCTAAGAACTCCATGGGGTATCTTTTCTATTGCGGAGAGAAACAAAAGGTTTTTGTTTCTCAACATCCCCACTTCTTGGAAGCTGAAATTTTAGAAAATCAGAAAAGTGGGAGCGCGGTAGAACTGGAAGAAATTCCAGAACCACAAGCTATTACTGAAAGCTTGGTAGAACCAGAGATTTCAGAAGAACCGGACATCCCCGCGCCACTCCGTAGAAGTAGTAGGCAGACTCATCCGCCCGAGAGATACTACGGTTTTCGCATAGACGGGGATCGAGAGGATTCCATCATTGACAATGATGAGCCTACTAGCTTCCAGCAAGCCATTCAGAGCGACGACTAAGTAAAATGGATGGATGCAATGCGGACTGAAATGGAGTCCATGTACACCAACAAAGTTTGGACTTTGGACATTGCTCCAGAAGGGGTAAAACCCATAGGCTGCAAATGGATCTTCAGAAAGAACATTGGCGTAGATGGACAGGTTGAAACCTATAAGGCTAGACTTGTTGTTGAGGGTTTTCATCAAAGACTTGGTTTGGACTATGATGAAACCTTTTCTCCAGTGGCTATGCTCAAATCCATTCGGATCCTTCTTGCCATTGCTGCCTTCCACGATTATGAGATCTGGCAGATGGACATAAAGATGGCTTTTCAAATAGAAATTTGGAAGAATGCGTCTATATGGATCAGCCAAAGGGTTTCATTCAGAGTAGGAGCAGCGGGAAAGTGTGCAAGTTTCTTAAGTCCATTTATGGACTAAAGCAGGCATCGCGGAGTTGGAACATCTGTTTTGATGACACTGTCAAAGAATTCGACTTTATCGAAAATCCAGATGAGCCATGCATTTATAGTAAGATTGTGAGAGAACTATGGTATTCCTCATCTTGTACGTGGATGATATTCTCTTGATAGGAAATGACATTCCTATGCTAAAATCAGTCAAAGGATTCTTGTTATAGAAGTTCTCCATGAAGGACCTGGGTGATGCCTCCCACATTCTGGGGATCCAGATCTATCATGATAGATCTAAACGGATAGTGGGACTTTCACAGTTAAGGTACATTGACACCATACTGAAAAGATTCAGTATGGAAGATTCTAAGCGCGGTAATCTACCGGCATGTCACGGAATCACCCTCTCCAAAGAGATGTCTCCAAAGACTGATTTGGAAAGGGCCCGCATGTCAACTATGCCCTACGCATCTGCGGTAGGCTCTATAATTTATGCAATATTGTATACCAGACAAAATGTAGCATATGCATTGAGCATTGTAAGCTGGTATCAGTCAAACCCAGGGGAGGAGCACTGGAAAGAAGTAAAGAACATTCTCAAGTACCTGAGAAGGACTAGGGAGATGTTCTTGGTGTATGGCAGAAAAGACCTCCAGATCGAGGCTTTTCCTAACTCCAGCTTCAAGAGTGACAAGGATGACTCCAAGTCCATATCGGGTTATGTCTTTACCCTCAATAGAGGGGCGGTTTGTAGGAAGAGCTCCAAGCAGGACACCGTTGATGACTCGACGATGGAAGCGGGATACATAGCTGCTTGCGATGCCGCAAAAGAAGCTGTCTGGATGAAGAAGTTCCTTACGGAACTTCAGGTGGTTCCGACCATAGATGATCCAATACCTCTGTATTGTGACAACAACGGTGCTATAGCTTTAGCGAAGGAACCCAGGTCCCATCAAAAGTCCAGACACATTTTGAGGCGGTACCACCTGATCAGGGAGATCGTAGATCGCCAGGAGATCGAGGTGAGGAGAGTAGATACGAAGAATAACACTGCAGATCCACTCACGAAGATCATCCCTCAGACACAGTTCGAGCGGCAAATCGAGATGATAGGTCTGCGATACGCCAGTACATGGCCTTAGTTCAAGCGGGAGATTGTTAGTGATGTATGCCCTAGAGGCCATTATTGTATCATACTGGTTTGTATATTACTTAATGGAAGCTTAGGATATTCACAGTTGTATTGACAGTCTTGCTCAAAATGGTAGTATGCTACTTTCTTTGTTTCTACTTCAATATGTGTATGTGTTTCTTTTAGCATATCGCTTATACATATTAGTAGAGCCCTTAGGATCTTTGCTTGATTACCAGCGTTGTGATGGCAGTCACACTAGTGGGGGCTGGGTAATCTACAAGCACATCTTTATACAGGTCCCTAGTCGTAGGATTATCGAGACGGGGAATCGATACTCCGGAGTAGACTAGTGTATACGCTTCTAATCCCAGCAGGAGAGATGGTCTGTCCCACAGCTATTAGTACATCGTACTGGAGATAGTATGCAGGTGCTCATTAGGTTATGAGTACACTGGACAGGACTCGTCGGGAACTGTTGGTGGGTATTATACCTATCGTCGAGCAGCAGTTCCCAGGTGACATGAGTACAGCTTAGTCCTTCGACTTGACACTGCTACTTCGCCTCGAGTGTGTTTCTACTGTACTATGATTACTACCCTATCACAGCTTAAAAGAGTCGTGCAAACAGGTAGTAGTTAGGTGCAGTCCCGAAACACTTGGAGGCAGTGGCGGTTAGATAGGATTCGTCTCTCCCGGTATTGGGGGTTGATATCGTACTGTGTTCGGAGAGCCATTACACAAAGTCCCTGGGCAGGGCAGCCAAGATTTGTTAGTTATATGTATGCCCTAGAGGCCATTACTGTACATAGGATGTATATTGTAGTGGATGCTGGGACATATATAGGGAGGACTTTCTTACTCGACATGATAGTATGCTATCTGGTTACTCTTTACATTAACGTGTATACTGATTGTCTCTCTGTTACATGTTGGTAAAGCCCTTAGGATGTGTACTTGACTACCTGGACTATGATGCGGATCATACTAGTGGGGACATGGTAGTCTATAAGTACATCCTTCATGGTCCCTAGTCGTGGGTGTATCGAGACGGGGCATTGATATACCAGAGTAGACTAGCGTATACCTTCTCGACCCATACAGATGGGCGATGGATGATCCCATATCCATTGGTGTTTGATATCAGAGATGATATACGGGTGCTCAGTAGAGACTGGGTACACTGGACGGACTCGCCGAGAACTCCCAGATGGTATTATACCTCACGTCAGATGGCAGTTCTCTGGTGACACTGGTACAGGTTAGTCTGTTGACCCAAGATCGTCATAGAGTCTTGTGTGGTTCCCACTGTGCTTTGATTTCCATCTTACCACGTCCAAGAGGGCGTGCAAAACGGTGATTTTTGGGTACAGTCCCGAGTCACATGGAGGCAATGAGCGATAGGAGGGGATTCGTCTCTCCCGGTATAGGGAGTTGATGTTGCGCTATGTTCGATTGGCTATAACCGGAAATCCCTGGCCAGGGTTGCTGAGATTTACTGGTAAGTGTTACCAGTAGTTTCTCGAATTGTTATAGACCTCATATCGACACGACTTATCGAGCTATTAGGGTCTGACGTTTACCACCCCTAGGCAAGATATGCGACATATCAGACGACGAGACCGGACTGTACGGTAGTGTTACTGGTTGGATTCACTGGAGTGTGAGCGGGCTTGCTCGTCGATCTTCTGATCACTCAATACCCGGGTGACCGTTACGTTTAGAAGACCGCTTGCGGCTTGTGGGTGATTGATATGATCATCATCTGCTGCCGACGTATTGACGAGTCTTTAGAGTCCTATACAGAGGTTTCCTGGCTCAAGCGAAACGAAATAGGAGCACGTATGAGATATGTGCGGGACCGAGAATGATACCAGTATGTGATACTGTATTCGATTCTCGCTATTTATGACATTGATCGGTTATATGCGATATAGCCGGGATATCGGATCAAGTATTGATTCGATAAGTTGTTACTGTTTATATTAGTCGGTTATATGCGATATGACCGGATCATTAAATCAAGTGTTGATTTAATGATTTAATGCATAATTATATATTTGATATATTAGTTTGCATTAACTAATATCGGTTCACTTTAAATGGATTTTCTCACTCGGGTGTGCACATTGTATATGTGATATATTTTTGTGCACTTGATTGTATTATGTTTGGTGATACATGATTGCTAGGGTTTGTGTAAAGAGTTAAACCAATGTTAAGTAAATGGTTAGGGTTTTTATTCATTTATTCATTCATTTATCTTTTAATTTGGATTAAAAGAAAAAGTGAAAAGAAAATAAAAAGGTTGCTTTCTTACATGAAGCTTCTTGAAGCTTCATGCAACTTTGACTCATGTAACCTTTTTGTCTTCTTCTTCAAACCCTAACCATTCATCTAACTTGAGTTAACTCTCTACATCTAACCATGGTTCAAGTTATGATAAGAATAATTCTTTTTCAATTATTCTAATGAACTTATCGTATTATTCTATCTTCTTCTTCTTCTTCTTCACATGAAGAAAGCTTGCCTCATCAATGGCAAGTGAAGAAAATGAGTGAGAAATCCAATTCTAAAGTCTACCCACTTCCTATTTCTTCATCCTCTACCTCTTGCCAAGTAGTAGAGTGTGTTTTCTTCACAAGTTTCTTGACTTGGTGAAGTTGGAGCTTGATCTTGTGAAGCCTCGACGTAGATCATCTTCGGCACGTCGTCGATGACCTAGCCCGTCCATTCTCCGATGAAGCCGACGCTAGAGCCCGGGGTTCGACTTGGACAGCGAGGAGAATTCATTGCGGAGCTATGGAGGTGGAGGACCAGATCTACAAAGGTTGTATATCCGTTCTTTTAGTTTAGTTATAAACTAGTTTCATTTTATCGCCTAAACTTCTAGCCAACGATCTAGTCTAGGGTTTCTCGGCACCGTATTTTTGAAATTGGCATGGTTGATGCCTTGTGAGACCTCTTAAGAGTGCCTAGGAACCCTACAAGATTTACTGGTAGGTTTTTCATTAGTTTCTTAGGGTGTTTTGGGCTACACTTCGGCATGACTTGTTGCACTATTAGGGGTCTGACGATTACCACCCCCTAGGCCTGATATACGATACTCTTAGACAAACAGACCGGACTATACAGAGATTGTCACATCTAGGCTCAGTAGGAGTTCAGATGGGTTTCCTCATCGGCCTTCTTATCAACAGATACCTGGATAGCCGTTACGTGCAGCTAGTACCACTTGCGGCTTGTGGTTAAACCCACTGCCAGCGTACTGTCGAGTCTTTAGAGTCCCACACAGAGAGTTTCCCTGCATCGGGTGAAAGATGTAGAGGCCGTATGGTTTTGCGGAAAGGCTTCGATCACGTAAGTGCACTTGTACGCGTATAATGTTCGGGCGGATAATACTAGTGGGCTTTGATTTAAGCTGGATCCTAGTATTATATTGATGGATCAGTTTTGTCTCTTTGTATTCATGTTTCTCGGAATACGGATACGGGTATGTATATACGGATGAGAGGGGCATAGAAGGAGACATCTCATTAGGGTTTTGACCATTGACTTGATGTTCATACCATAATATTGCATTATTATATTTCCCATTCTTATTCATTTTATAAATAAACAGGTGCTTTTGACGCATGTCTGCTACATATTACAGGTTACAGGTTCTTGGATCTAAAACAGTGAAAAAGATAAAAGATAATGCAAAAGTGAGACTTTGACCAATAAACAGAGAATCTTGATCAAGCCTACACAGAGATCAGTACAAAACAGCGCAAGGTTCAGGACTTCGTCACGAAGCAACGGTAAAAATCCGCTACTATGTTCACTAGAGATCTGGAAGACCTAGAAGCCCAATTGAAAAAAGACACATAGAAACAGGAATCACAAGTCAAGACAAGCCAGGCCCAGAATTTTCATAGCCCAACTCCTTCTTTTAGCCGCGGAACCGCGGCCAAACCTGGCCTTGGGCCGCGGTTCCGCGGCCGTGTATAGCACACGTCGGTGGAAAATTTCACGGAATCTCTGGCGGTGCATTTGTAGGGTTCCTAGGCACTCTTAAGAGGTCTCACAAGGCATCAACCATGCCAATTTCAAAAATACGGTGCCGAGAAACCCTAGACTAGATCGTTGGCTAGAATTCTAGGCGATAATATGAAACTAGTAAACACTTAACTACAAGAATACGGATATACAACCTTTGTAATCCGGTCCTCCACCTCCACGGCTCCATGATGAAGTCCTCTCCGCTGTCCTCATGCAATCCGGGCTCTAGCATCGGCTTCATCGGAGAAGAAGCGGGCTAGGTCATCGACGACGTGCCGAAGATGATCTACGTCGAGGCATCACTAGATCAAGCTCCAACTTCACCAAGTCAAGAAAACTTGTGAAGGAAACACACTCTACTATTTGGCAAGAGGTAGAGGATGAAGAAATAGGAAGTGGGTAGACTTTAGAATTGGATTTCTTACTTGTTTTCATCAATCACCATTGATGAAGAATGGTTTTCTTCAACTGAAGAAGATGAAGAAGAAGAAGATAATGATATGATAAGTTAATTAGAATAATAAAGAAAAAGAATACTTATCATAACATTAACTATAGTTAGGTGTAGAGAATTGACTAAGGTTAAAAGAATGGTTAGGGTTAAGCTTGAAGACAAAATGGTCATATGGTCAAAGCTTCATGAAGCTTCATCAAGCTTCATGAAAGAAAGAAAGAACAAAACCATTTTGTTTTCTTTTGTCATTTCATTTTCTTCCAAAATAAAAAGATAAATGAATGGACAAATAAATAGAAACCTTAACCATTTACTTAACCTAGGTTTAATTCTTTACACAAACCAATTTTGTATGCATCATCAAACATGATACAATCGAGTGCACAAAAATATATCACATATACAATGTGTACACCCGAGTGAGAAAATCCATCTTAAGTAAACCGATACTAGTTAATGCAAACTTATATATCAAATATATAATTATGCATTAAATCATTAAATCAACACTTGATTTAATGATCCGGTCATGTCGCATATAACCGGCTAATATCAACAGTAACAACTTTTCGAATCAACACTTGATCCGATAACCCGGCTATATCGTATATAACCGATCAATGTCACATATCGCGAGAATTGAATATAGTATCACATACTGGTATCATTCCCGGTCCCGCACACATCTCATATGTGCTCCTATTTCGTTTCGCTTGAGCCAGGAAACCTCTGTGTAGGACTCTAAAGACTCGTCAATACGCCGGCAGCAGATGATGATCATATCAAGCACCCACAAGCCGCAAGCGGTCTGCTAAACGTAACGGCCACCCGGGTATTGAGCGATCTGAAGATCGACGAGCAAGCCCGCTCACACTCTAGTGAATCCAACCAGTAACACTACCGTACAGTCCGGTCTGATCGTCTGATATGTCGCATATCTTGCCTAGGGGTGGTAAACGTCAGACCCCAATAGCTCGATAAGTCGTGTCGATATGAGGTCTATAACAATTCGAGAAACTACTGGTAACACTTACCAGTATATCTCAGCAACCCTGGCCAGGGATTTCCTGTTATAGCCAATCGAGCACAGCGCAACATCAACTCCCTATACCGGGAGAGACGAATCCCCTCCTATCGCTCATCGCCTCCATGTGATTCGGGACTGTACCCAAAAACCACCGTTTTGCACGCCCTCTTGGACGTGGTAAGGTGGAAATCAAAGCACAGTGGGAACCACACAAGACTCTACGACGATCTCGGGTCAACAGACTACTCTGTACCAGTGTCACCAGAGAACTGCCATCTGACGTGAGATATAATACCATCTGGGAGTTCTCGGCGAGTCCGTCCAGTGTACCCAGTCTCTACTGAGCACCCGTATATCATCTCTGATGTCAAATACCAATGGATATGGGATCATCCATCGCTCATCTGTATGGGTCGAGAAGGTACATGCTAGTTTACTCTGGTATATTGATGCCCGTCTCGATACACCCACGACTAGGGACTTTGAAGGATGTACTTATGGACTACCATGTCCCCACTAGTATGATCCGCATCATAGTCCAGGTAGTCAAGTACACATCCTAAGGGCTTTACCAACATGTAACAGAGAGACAATCAGTGTACACGTTAAGGTAAAGATCAACCAGATAGCATACTATCATGTCGAGCAAGAAAGTCCTCATTATATATGTCCAAGCATCCACTACAATATACATCCTATGTACAGTAATGGCCTCTAGGGCATACATATAACTAACAATCTCCCACTTGCACTAGGGCCATCTGTAGCAGTGGTCGAAGTATCTCATACTCAACCATCCCATAAAAGTCTCTCTCTGGGAATAGGACTTCGTGAGTGGATCCGCCGTGTTATCCTCTGAGTCTGCTCTCCTTGCCTCGATCACCTTGGAGATCAACCATCTCCATGATCAGGTGATACTGCCTTAGATTAAGTCTGGATCACTGATGGGACGGACGTTCCTTGGCAAAAGCCACAACTCCATTGTCACACAATGGGAGGAACATAGTTCATCTCATGAACCATTATACATCCAAACAGCCTCTTTGGTAGCATCTTAAGTAGCGATGTATCCTGCCTTTATCGTCTAGTATGTCACGGTATCTAGCTTGGAACTCTTCCAACATACCGTCCCTTTACTGAGGGTAAAGACAATGCCTGCGACTGACATTCTGTCGTCTTTATCACCCTGGAACCCTTCCATTGATTCTCCCCAGGATCAATTGATACGATCTCACTACAACTAGTGAGTATTCTAACATCCAATTAGATCTATCTCATAGATCCAAAATCTAGGATTTAGTAGGTATCATTTTGATCCTACACGGAGAATCTTTGTGATATACGGAGATTGATCGAGCGTAGCATAAGAAACTCCTTTCTTATCAAGAGTATGTTATCCACGTACTATACGAGGATCACCACCATACTCCCTACTACCTTTTTGTTTATACAAGGTTCATCTACCATTTTGATGATGTCAAACTCTTTGACTACTTCATCAAAACAGATGTTCCAACTCCGCGATGCCTGCTTTATCCTATAAAGCATCTTGCACGCGTTTCCGCTGCTCCCACTGTTTACGAAGCCCTCTGGCTGTGTACTTATAGACGCTATCTTCCAAAACATCATTTTAGAAGAGCTGTCATGACACCCAACCACCAGATATCGTAGTCATGGTATGTAGCCGTGGCAAGTAGGATCTGGATGGACTTAAGCATAGCTACTTAAAAAGGTTTCATCATTATCCACGCCTGGTCAATGACGAAAACCTTTAACAAGTCTAGCTTTGAAAGTCTCAACTTTTCCATCTACACCAAGTAATCTTCTCAAGATATACTTGCTCCTGATGGGGATTTAACCCTTCAGATATAGCAGCTAAAGTCCATACTTTGCTGGTGTACATGGATTCCATCTCAGATCCCTAAGCATCCAGCCATTCTTACAGAGTCTTACTCCTGATGGCCAGCTCGAAACTAATTGGGTCATCATCTCATGATGCAATTCTCGCTCCCACTGTCATAGAGAAACCAAAGTATCTCTCAGGTGGGTGAGGAAACCTACTAGATCGGCGGAGAGGCTGAGCTTCGTTGGAATCTACTGAATCCTTCGGTTCTGTCAAATCATTAGCTGCAGTTTGTATGGATGGAACATTTCCAGTTCTACATAACAGACCTTGCCTCGAGCTTGTCCGAATTTTGCTTTTAGACATAGGCCGGACAACCCCAAATCTTAACTAACTTAAGAGATGGGCTCTTCCCTTATCATATCAAATATGAAGTGGTAGGCAACTGATTTGATTGGAACCCTATTCAATAGGTATGCAGCTTCTCAAGTGCATAACTCCCAAAAGGGAAATAGGTAACTCAGTAGTACTCATCATAGAGCACACCTTATCATATAGGGTGTGATTGCTCCGCCCCGATATACCATCGTGCTATGGTGTATACGGAGGAGTAATGCTCAGAGAGAATCTCATTCTCCTTTAGAATAGTCCAGGATTTCCGTGCACAAGTATTCTCCTCCCTGATCTCATCATAGGACATAATACTTATACCCGTATTTAGGTTCTCTACTTCTAACTTATATTCAGTGAATATCTCAAAAGATTCGGACTTGTGTTTCAACAGGAACATAGGTCTGAATCTCGAAAGATCAACAGAGAATGTAATGAAGTATAAAGAACCAGTCCTGGCATGTGTAGAGAGGGGACCTTACATACATCAACATGTATCAATCCCAAGAGTTCATTAACTCTTTCTCTGTTTCCAATAAACAGAGCTATGGTCATCTTATCTTTGTGACATGACTGGCGAGTTTCACAAGATGTAAATTCAAACTGATTTAAATATGCATCTATATGTAACTCTAGCTAGTCGGGTCACATTGATCTGACCTAGTCTACAATACCTCAAGAAGAATTCGTTCATTTCTGAACTCTTCCTCTTGTGTGTGTTCCGTATACTAAGAACTGTAGTTTGATTTAGAACATCAACGCTTTTAGATAACGTGCCTGAACCGATCAACTTTTGATATAGGAAATGTTCAAAACATTATCCAACAATACAAAATTTTATCGTTTCTTTACTAATAAAGAGACAGATATGATTTTGTATATCAGGTTCGGTATCTAATAACATTCGTTCAGAATCAATGTATCGGTAATACAGGGTGACAGTGACCAACAGACTTGGCTGCAACTCTTGCCCCGTTTTCTGCCTCATGAAACTTATCACCCGTTCTCAGTTTTTCTACCCTTTTGTAGCCCTATGTAACATCTTACATATCTGGGATCCTGATCCGGTATCAAATACCCAGGATACGGAGGATACTGAGAAACAGTTCTTTGTAATGAACACACCCGAAGATGATGCATCAGCATGCACTCTCTTCGTTTGGGCGGCACGGGAAATCTGGTATTCCCCAAATTCCTGCTCTGTCTTATAACAATTATAAGTTGGAGCGGGACCAACGTTCCCCAGCTCAGTATAACAAGCGGGTTCGGTCAATAATCCGTATTATTATCTTGATTAAGGCGTGACATGGTCGCTACCAGGAGAGAGAGAGAAGAAAACACTCAGCGTGCGCTCTTGCAAGAATAGATTGGTTATTATTTTATCTAATCAGGATGGCTCCCACTGCTTTTTATCAAATCTTCCTTCAAACCCTAAAAGGAAAGACTAGCCGGGATTAATTACACACTACAAGTTCGCCAATCTTTCAGCCAGGCCAGTGTCGATACTTTGAGGGAGGTGCCCCGTGCTTTCGCACGGACCTAATTAATGTAAACCTCGTTTTCCCAGAGGCATAACCCCGTTGACACCTTTCTAGACACCTACTTGATCGGCTAATTGTAATGTATAAGACTCTCCCAGGAGTAACTCTTACTCGCAGCGGGTATCGGGATCCAACTATCTCATAGAAGGTATGCAATCTCATTGCAAATTTCAACACTTGAAATTCCCGATAATATTTTGCCCCTAACCTCCTATGACCTTGACAAAGGCCAACAAACCATAGGATGCTAGTCAAGTTCAACCCGTCATTTCCTGATTGAATTAAACCTACCCGCACGGCCCTTGACAAAGGCCAACAAGGTCGCACGACTACCCTAACCCAATCTGCATCATATGCATAAGCAGATAAGCACCAATTAGCTACCGCACACTGCGCCTTGACAAAGGCCAACAAACGCAGCACGAATACTAACTACTACTTATCTGAAATGACGGAGGGCTACGACAGGTTTTTCTGAAAACCTATTGCGTAATGAACTTGATATCGTTGTAGAATCAAATGATTTTGAAATGGAGTGCTTTTGAGGCTTTTCTAGTTTTGCTAAAGGAGTCACTCCCGGTGAAGGGATCGTCGGTCCTTTCCTCGTCGAATGAGGTGCGGGATATATCATATATATCACTGTGCAAAGCAAAAACACTTAAAAGCAATCAAAAAACAAACCGAGTGTGTAACATCTGCCAGTTATTGCTAAAGGAGTCACTCCCGGTGAAGGGATCTCGTTCCTTTCCTTATCGAATAAGGTGCAGGATATATCACATATACCGCTGTGCAAAGCAAGAACTGTAGCTACCTGTTTTATTTTGAAATTCGATTCTACAACATCTTAGGTTTCTTTTATTTCATTAATCATATTAATGAAGTCCCATCATTTAAATTACCTAAACATCACAGATAAATACGACGTACGCTTATGCCATCCGCATTCGCCTCGATGTCCCCTCATGCACCGTTAGGTTAGGTAACTAACGGCAGAGCGGGGCAGGGCTAGCACGGGTGTAAAACATAAGTAACGTCTATCTAATATATCATATATACTATATACTGTATCTATCACAGAACATCACATGATCACATCACAGATATCGCAGCAGAAGAATCATATGAAATATTGGATATACTAGGACGCCCGTGTTTTCAATACGAGCCAGTATAAAACACGGATTCCACGGTCGTGATGAATAGCCAAACCCACACCCCTAGACCCCTACGAGAGCAGCAAGCAACCCTACCAATTCTGGAGTTAGCAGACCCGGACTCGACTCCTCGAGTTGGTCTCCCACTGGACTCCAGAACCCGGTTACTTGTGCCCTCCTCCTTGGGTCTATCCTAGTGCGGAAAAGTAAATAATATACAAAAGGTGACAACTTCCGCAACCTGGAAGTGCCCCAATAAAAGAATATTACATACAAGTTTTTACATGAATGAAAATGAAAAACACTCATCTCACATAAAACCCCCAGCTATTCAAACACGACGATCCAATATAACATATCCAGCAACACATAACATCACATGTCATCAACGTAAGTAAATATGCGCATCACAATTGTCGTTGACATATAGCAACGAAACCGGCGATATCACATATTACACTTACGGTCACAGAAAAGAAAGTGTAAAACTACAACAGTTGGAATCCGCAACCACCTCAGACATCGCATGCCTGACCAAATGAATTACTTAGACATCGCATGCCTAACAATTATAAACCCCGCATTTTAGTCTCATTATCGAAAACTCTTTTCAATTCAATGTCGGGCAATTCAACAAGATTCCCGGCATCCAGATCGAATGCTCGTCGCAAACTTTAGTAGGCGGCCGCACCCCCGACGCCGTCGACGAAGTGCACCAAGGCGGAACACCGCTGCCGTGAGCACCCGAACGGATGCTTTCGGCGATGGGGTTCTCCTACAGTCACTTGGTCGGGGCTATGGAGTGAGGCTGTCTATTAAGTTTACCCGGCGAGTATTCGCGTACGCTACGTGATTGCGACGGACTTTTGATCACATCAAAATTCCGTGGCAACCGATCAAGTGAGACTAAACTTCTATGTTTATAACATTCATTCAGTTATCACATAACTTTTGTGAATTCCAATTGTTGTATCACATTCCGGATAAACAGAAAATGTTAAACTTTCCGATTGAACATTCGAACACCCAAGTTTTCCCGAAACTGATCAACACATGAAACAAGTCTAACAACATTCAGTTCGTGCCTCAGTACCAACGGTCCAGCCGTAGAAGGGTCAAGCCAACGCCTCACATGTGGCACGCCGTACAGCCCCAAACCCTAAGGTTCAAAGGGCAGTTCAAGACGGTCACATAATCGAGTTAAGGTTTGTTGTCTTCTAGAGGGTCCATCGCGTTTCTTGCACTACTTAGAACGTCGTTAAACTACGGAAATATCCAACACTTGGAAATTTCCCGACAGGGGAAAAAGTGGGTATTTATATCCGGTCGAACTTTTTAACATATTCAAAAATATCCGGAAAACCAAATAGACAAAGTTAAATAATCCGATCGATTCATCGAGTCCCCAATACAACCCCAGAACACTCAATTCTAGAATCTGTATTAAAAATTCCCAGAAAATATAAACAACAGAGATATGAATAACTATGCAAAGAACCATCGATAATGCATTAAACGTGCCGCGGAACCGCCGCTAAAGGGGGGTCAACACGGCGGTTCCGCGGTCAAGTAGAGGAATTAGAGGGTCGTTTTCCATGGTAATTCATATAATACCCTGCTGAATTTTTTAAGCATTTTTAATTTGGAAAAATCCAAAATTTTATAAAAAGTCCAGAGAGCATGTAAAAGTTAGGGTTTCGGGTCGATCGGGTTTCAAACTTCGTCTACTCTTCGCCTAAGGCTCTAGCTAGGCTCTGACACCACTGTAGGGTTCCTAGGCACTCTTAAGAGGTCTCACACGGCATCAACCATGCCAATTTCAAAAATACGGTGCCGAGAAACCCTAGACTAGATCGTTGGCTAGAATTCTAGGCGATAATATGAAACTAGTTAACACTTAACTACAAGAATACGGATATACAACCTTTGTAGATCCGGTCCTCCACCTCCACGACTCCGTGATGAAGTCCTCTCCGCTGTCCTCATGCAATCCCGGGCTCTAGCATCGGCTTCATCGGAGAAAAAGCGGGCTAGGTCATCGACGACGTGCCGAAGATGATCTACGTCGAGGCATCACTAGATCAAGCTCCAACTTCACCAAGTCAAGAAAACTTGTGAAGGAAACACACTCTACTACTTGGCAAGAGGTAGAGGATGAAGAAATAGGAAGTGGGTAGACTTTAGAATTCGATTTCTCACTTGTTTTCATCAATCACAATTGATGAAGAATGGTTTTCTTCAAGTGAAGAAGATGAAGAAGAAGAAGATAATGATATGATAAGTTAATTAGAATAATAAAGAAAAAGAATACTTATTATAACATTAACTATAGTTAGGTGTAGAGAATTGACTAAGGTTAAAAGAATGGTTAGGGTTAAGCTTGAAGACAAAATGGTCATATGGTCAAAGCTTCATGAAGCTTCATCAAACTTCATGAAAGAAAGAAAGAACAAAACCATTTTGTTTTCTTTTGTCATTTCATTTTCTTCCAAAATAAAAAGATAAATGAATGGACAAATAAATAGAAACCTTAACCATTTACCTAACCTAGATTTAATTCTTTACACAAACCAATTTTGTATGCATCATCAAACATGATACAATCGAGTGCACAAAAGTATATCACATATACAATGTGTACACCCGAGTGAGAAAATCCATCTTAAGTAAACCGATACTAGTTAATGCAAACTTATATATCAAATATATAATTATGCATTAAATCATTAAATCAACACTTGATTTAATGATCCGGTCATGTCGCATATAACCGGCTAATATCAACAGTAACAACTTATCGAATCAACACTTGATTCGATAACCCGACTATATCGTATATAACCGATCAATGTCACATATCGCGAGAATTGAATACAGTATCACATACTGGTATCATTCCCGGTCCCGCACACATCTCATATATGCTCCTATTTCGTTTCGCTTGAGCCAGGAAACCTCTGTGTAGGACTCTAAAGACTCGTCAATACGCCGGCAGCAGATGATGATCATATCAAGCACCCACAAGCCGCAAGCGGTCTGCTAAACGTAACGGCCACCCGGGTATTGAGCGATCTGAAGATCGACGAGCAAGCCCGCTCACACTCCAGTGAATCCAACCAGTAACACTACCGTACAGTCCGGTCTGATCGTCTGATATGTCGCATATCTTGCCTAGGGGTGGTAAACGTCAGACCCCAATAGCTCGATAAGTTGTGTCGATATGAGGTCTATAACAATTCGAGAAACTACTGGTAACACTTACCAGTATATCTCAGCAACCCTGGCCAGGGATTTCCTGTTATAGCCAATCGAGCACAGCGCAACATCAACTCCCTATACCGGGAGAGATGAATCCCCTCCTATCGCTCATTGCCTCCATGTGATTCGGGACTGTACCCAAAAACCACCGTTTTGCACGCCCTCTTGGACGTGGTAAGGTGGAAATCAAAGCACAGTGGGAACCACACAAGACTCTATGACGATCTCGGGTCAACAGACTACTCTGTACCAGTGTCACCAGAGAACTGCCATCTGACGTGAGGTATAATACCATCTGGGAGTTCTCGGCGAGTCCGTCCAGTGTACCCAGTCTCTACTGAGCACCCGTATATCATCTCTGATGTCAAACACCAATGGATATGGGATCATCCATCGCCCATCTGTATGGGTCGAGAAGGTACACGCTAGTCTACTCTGGTATATTGATGCCCGTCTCGATACACCCACGACTAGGGACTTTGAAGGATGTACTTATGGACTACCATGTCCCCACTAGTATGATCCGCATCATAGTCCAGGTAGTCAAGTACACATCCTAAGGGCTTTACCAACATGTAACAGAGAGACAATCAGTGTACACGTTAAGGTAAAGATCAACCAGATAGCATACTATCATGTCGAGCAAGAAAGTCCTCCCTATATATGTCCAAGCATCCACTACAATATACATCCTATGTACAGTAATGGCCTCTAGGGCATACATATAACTAACAGCATTGACTAGTCGTCCTAGGGGCAATTTTGTAATAGCACATGTGCGAGTCATTGTAACCCTAATTTTCCTATCCTCTATAAATAGGAATTCTAAATATTGTATTAGAATGCATCTTTTTCATAAATAAAATTCAGATTCATTTGAAGTTGGGAGAGCATCATTCTGTAAGTTCATTTTTATTTCCGCCGTAGTTCTATAATTAAATTCTTGCCCTAGATAAATTATTCTTTTGCCTTAGTTTAATCTAGTGTTGAATTTCTTATAAATATAATAAAAATGATGTTTTTAATAGATCCCTTAATGAGCGAGTAATTTCCTCGCTTGTTAGGGTTAGGAATAGGGAAGAGTTTGAGAGATGAAGATCTCTCATCTCTTTCGTGCCCAATCATTTGCAATAATTAGAACTTCATGCATGCATGCATGCATGATCCGCTCCCTACGGCACCCTACCTACGAGGTAACGGTGAAACCGTAGTATAAAGGACCGGACATGCATGTCTTCCATGAAGGGTAGAGCAATTATTAGGAAAGGACGGGCAAGGATCTAGAGGAAGAAACATCGTTTCTTCCCAATCATCCTAATCCCCTTTACTAATAATTGTTATAACTCCTAAAAAGATTTAATTTAGGGCATTGAAAGAGGTGTGAAATTTAATCTTACCAAACTTTACCTAGACCTAATCCTAGCAAGTTTCTTAATTCTCGTACAACTTAGTTTTTAGATTTAATTAGAAGATCCAACACCCATTGGAATTAGCTCGTAAGAACATTTAGGAAATTAACACCATCCCTGTGGATCGACCCGTACTCACCGGCTAGCTGCAAAGCGACGCCGTTCTTGATTGCGGTAAATTATTTTTGATCGTAAAAATCCCTCTAAATCAAATGGCGCCGTTGTCGGGGATGGCGTAAAATTTCCTTTTTGTAATTTCGGGTTAATATAAAATATAAAAACCATAAAAATTGAAAAAATTCAAAAATATAAAAATTCTATCATCTTTTATTGTTTGAAGGGTTTATCGTTTGAATTTTGCAGGAACAGTGAAGAATTGACGGATCTGGAAAAATCCAGAGTACGAAACAGAAAAAGGTATATCAGAACAGAATAAGATTGGAGAATCGGAGCTACAGAATTTTTTTCAGAACCTGATCCCTCCTCCTGACCGCGAAACCGCGACTCAACAGCGCCCCGAACCGCGGATCCGCGGCCTCCACGTGGCCTCTTTGTGCAAAATCTTCTCTGTTTGTTTTCTATTTTCCTCCCCTGTCAACCTACATATATCTTTTTGCGAAATTTTCTGCAGGATTCTTTGCGCTAAAAATCTTCTTCCCCCTTCTCAATAACAGATTTTCTGCAGGATTCTTTGCGCCGCGCTAAAAGAAATAATTAATTGCAAGTGATTTACTGTTTTGCATCTTTTAATCGGACTTTAAGGGGCTATTGACCAATTCAAATTGGGTGGGGATTTCATTACCCTTCCCAGGACCCCAGAAATCACTTAAAGCATTTGCATTAACCACTCTTAATTAAAAAAATACTAGACTCAGGCCTAAGGACATCGAGCTTAATAGGACAGAGGACTAGTTATAGGCATCGACCGTTTATCCTAACCTGACTTTGCGGTGTCTAGGCAAGTGTGTCTAAGGCAAGTGGTTATTTAATTAGGACCGCTACTTATAGAGGGGAGCCACCCACTTACCTGGCACTTACCTGGCCGCAATTGGCGGTGAAGAGGCGATTTGAGGTCCTATTTCTAACCCTTTGGAATAGTTAGGAGCTGTCTAGCTGACCTAGGTGACCCTAGATCTAGGCCTGATTGTGCATTTGTAGTTGATCGCATTTGTGTCACAAGCCTCTTTTCAAAAATCTTTTTGCAAAATTTCACATAAAAAAGGAAAAATCTTTTCAAAAACTTTCTACTTGTCGCTAAAGAAATCCTTGCACTCCACTTACACCACTTTTTCTCATTAACGTTTTCTTACCTCCACATTCTGTCTTTCATTTTTCTGACTACACTACCCCTTTAGTGTATGTCACTTTGGACTAGGGATACTAGCGCCCGATTAGTCCGTGTTTTGTTGGTACCGACTGACGAACCTTTCGACACTGAAGTCGAAATTCCTTCCACTTCCTTACCTCCACCTTCAAATTCTTCTTCCGAAGGTATGTCGGGATACAATCCTAACAACACCTTACCGACGGGACTGATTCCACCTCCGTTAGGTGTGAATAACCCGAATCACCCGCCTGTTGAAGCGCCCACACGAGTCGCGCTCCAGGATCTCTTCTACCCTGTCCGCACCTCTTTACCTACCTGTCTTTCACCCCCACCGGCAAATGGGGACAATTTTGAAATAAAACCCCACTTCATCAATATGCTGCCAAAATTTCATGGATTGGAATCTGAAGATGCCTATATCTTTATCAATAAATTCCAAAACGTTTGCGCCATGATGAAAACTACCCAATTAAGTGATGACGCTATAAGGCTAAGGGTCATTCCTTTCACCTTATGTGACTTAGCCGAGAAGTGGCTATACAGCACAGCATCACATTCAATTAGAAATTGGGACGAGTTTGTGAAAGCTTTTCTTTAAAAGTTCTATCCTCATCACAAAACTGCTAGAATCCGTAATGAGATTATACAATTTTCCCAGCTTCCTTCCGAACCATTTTGGAAGTGTTTTGAAATATTTAAAGACCTACTCGTTCAATGCCCTCATCATGGGATCGAAAGTTGGCAACTCTGCCAAACATTATACGAGGGATTGAACCCGGCAACGAAGCAGTTGCTAGAAACCATTTGTCAAGGTCACTTTCTAACCAAATCTAGTGAGGAAGCATGGTAATTTCTTGAGGACCTTAGTGAACAAACAATTCAGTGGGAGAGCACCAAGACCACATCATCATCTTCCTCTAGTGGTCAATCTAGGGCAGGCATACATCAATTAGATATGTCGATTGCTATGAAGGCCGAGATGGCCACTCTTACGAAAAAGCTAGAAGCGATTGAGACCAAAATCTCATCGTCTTCTCCTGCCCCTGTTATGCCTCCACGAACTGTGTGTGCTTGTTGTTCGGATCCATCGCATCTCACAGAAGAGTGTCCTTACAATCCATCTACTCAAAGACACGATCAAGTCAATACTGCCTTTCAGCAACGACAAAGAAACGATCCATACTCTTCGACATAAAATCCGGGTTGGAGGAGTCACCCAAATTTCACTTGGAACCAAAATCAACAATTCCAAGGAAACAACAATTTTCAAAGGCCTCCTCCTCCACAACAACAAGCATCTCCACAAACTCAATTTCAGCAACCTTCCCAACAGCAACCTTACTCTAATCAAGTGAACAATTTTGTGCCTAACAATTCTTACCCGCCAAAAAATTTTATTCAACCTAATAATGACAAGGTTACTTCGCTCGAAAGAAGTCTAGATGCGTTCCTAAAGCAATCTACACAATCTGCAGCAAGATTAGAGACTTCTATTCAATCTTTGGTGCAAAATAGTGCCTCACACGATCAAAGCATCAAATCTATTGATGCACAAATTGCACAACTCAATGCAGCATTGAGCGAGCGAGAAAAAGGAAAGGTTCCATCTCAACCACTGCCAAATCCCGGTCACGCACATGCTGCATATCAACAGCAAAATCATAACGTAAATGTTGTGACCACGTTGAGATCCGGAAAAGTGTTGCAAAACAATGTGGGTATTAACCATGACACCCCTGCCGGTGGTTCTTCTTCACCTTCTTCTTCTTCGTTAGAGCATATTCTCTATCCTTCACAAGGCTCTTCTTCTTCTAGATCGAACGGACCCACATCTCACAACACGAACACATCTACACGGGTATCCATTCCAACTCAACAATCTGATCCGCAAAAATTGGACTCAACAACTTTTCAAAATGTTCCTTTTCCAAACCGGTTGAGATCTAATAAACCAACTCCGCAGATGGAGAAGATTGTAGAGTTGTTCAAACAGGTTAGCATAAATATCCCTCTCTTAGATGCAATCCAACAAGTTCCTTCATATGCAAAAATCTTAAAGGACTTATGCACCAAAAAGAGGAAGTCATAAGTACCAAAGAAAGTTTTCGTGGCTAGTGCTGTTAGCGATGCTCTTGTCCAATCTTTACCCCAAAAGCATAAGGACCCCGGCTGTGCTACTATTTCGATCACAATTGGGGAAAAGAACATCAATAGAGTACTATTAGATCTTGGTGCTAGTGTCAATTTGCTACCTTATTCTGTGTACGAGCAATTAGGCGTTGGAGAGCTTAAGCCCACTCATTGCACTCTCCAAATAGCCGATCGATCCATCACCCACCCTAGGGGAGAGTTGGAGGATGTGTTAATTAGAGTAAGGGAATTCATTTTCCCCGTTGACTTTATTGTTATGGATACACAACCTGTCGCTAACCCCCGGAGTCAAATTCCGGTGATACTTGGTCGACCATTCCTTGCGACCTCTAACGCGATGATCAACTGTCGTAATGGTTCAATGAATCTATCTTTTGGCAATATGACAATTGAACTCAATATTTTTAAGTTAGGGAATCAGCCTTCTGAGCCTAATGCTAGCATACTTGATGTTTGCTCGATCAATGAGATCACGGAGGAGGACTGTGAGTTTGAAAATTTTATGTTTGATCACAGCAGTGTTGACGCCACTAGTGCGTTCCTCCTAGAATCCGACACAGCTTTCACGGCAGACAACGATTATGAGTGTTTCACCTTTGTAGATGATTTTGAAGACTCACCACCCGAGCTTGAGTCTTTTGCTTTTTCGGATGAGTTAGTTGAACCATCCGACACGGTTGCGTACACACGATTTGAACCTTTGATGGAATCCTTCGAGTTTGAAACAGTTACTCCATGGTTACCATCTATTGTTTCACCTCCTCAACTCAAACTAAAGTTTTTGCCGTCGCACCTAAAATATGCTTATCTTGGTGAGAATGAGACCTTACCCGTTATCATATCGGCCTCTCTAGCTCTTGAGCAAGAGAAGGCCCTTTTAATGGTCTTGCAAAATAATCGGCAAGCTTTTGGCTGGTCTATGGTGGACATCAAGGGGATTAGTCCCCTCATAGTCGAACATCATATACACTTGATGGATGATGCTAAGCCGGTAAGAGATCCACAAAGACACCTCAACCCCATAATGAAAGAGGCTGTCAAGAAGGAGATTGTTAAATATCTTGATAGTGGTATCATTTACCCTATCTCGGATAGCCAATGGGTTAGCCCCATTCATGTTGTGCTAACGAAATCGGGCATCACGGTCATTACCAATGAGGCAAATGAGTTAATTCCTACTCGCACCCAAACTGGGTGGCGAGTTTGCATCGACTATAGAAAACTCAATGCCGTGACAAGGAAAGACCACTTTCCTTTACCTTTCATTGACCAAATGCTAGAACGATTGGCTGGGCACGAGTTCTATTGCTTTTTGGATGGCTATTCCGGCTATAACCAAGTCCCCATAGCCAAAGAGGATCAAGACAAGACCACATTTACTTGTCCTTTTGGCACTTTTGCTTATCGCCGCATGCCCTTTGGGTTATGTAATGCACCCGCTACATTTCAGCGGTGTATGATGGGGATCTTTTCAGACATGGTTGAAAAGTTTTTGGAGATCTTTATGAATGATTTCTCCATTTTTGGTGACTCCTTCGACGAGTGTTTGCTACACCTTGACGCAGTTCTTACCTGCTGTAGGGATAAGAACCTAACTTTAAATTGGGAGAAGTGCCACTTTATGGTACGAGAAGGCATTGTCTTAGGACATGTCATCTCGCAAAATGGCATAGAGGTTGATAGAGCCAAAATTGAAGTCATTTCCAATCTTCCTCCTCCTAAATGCGTCAAAGATATCCGAGCTTTCCTTGGCCATGCCGGTTTTTATAGACGGTTCATCAAGGATTTTAGCAAGATTGCTAGACCCTTGACTCTCTTATTGGCCAAGGACACAACATTTGATTTTGACTCAACTTGCATGGAAGCGTTCGAGTCATTGAAACACTCTCTCATTTCTGCGCACATTCTTTCATCTCCAGACTGGACGCATCCTTTCGAAATTATGTGCGACGCATCAGATTTTACCATTGGTGTTGTTCTTGGACAGCACATTAATAAGATGCCGCACGTGATTTATTACGCTAGCCGAACACTAAATGAGGCCCAACTAAACTACACAACAACGGAAAAAGAGTTTTTAGCAGTTGTGTTTGCACTTGAAAAATTCCGGCCTTATTTAATCGGTTCTCCAGTTATTGTATATACGGATCATTCAGCTCTTCGCCACCTTTTTGCGAAGAAGGATGCTAAATCAAGGCTGATACGTTGGATCCTCTAGCTACAATAGTTTGACCTTGTCATAAGGGACAAAAGAGGATATGAAAACATAGTGGCCGATCACCTTTCACGACTTCCTTCTTCGCCTACACTTGAACTTCCAATCAAAGATGTTTTTCCCGATGAGCAACTCTTAACCGTTTCTTGCGAACCATGGTTCGCCGATATTATAAACTACTTAGCCACTGGCTTGATCCCTAAAGATTGGTCGAAACAGGATAAACTTCGATTCTTGTCCCAAGCAAAGCATTTTTACTGGGATGAACCTTATCCTTTTAAATACTGTTCCGACCAAATCATTCGTCGATGTGTACCGGAAAACGAGTTTAAGAGTGTGCTGTCTTTTTGCCACGATCAAGCATGTGGCGGGCACTTTGGCCCAAAGAAGACAGCCGAAAAAATCTTGCAGTGTGGTTTCTATTGGCCATGACTCTTTAAGGATGCATATGAATACTGCAAGACTTGTTCCCGGTGCCAACACTTGGGCCGGATATCACGGAGAAACGAAATGCCGCTCCAACCAATTTTGGTTATGGATATTTTTTATGTTTGGGGAATAGACTTCATGGGACCATTTCCCAATTCTTTTGGGAATATTTATATTCTTTTGGCTGTTGACTACGTTTCAAAGTGGGTCGAGGCTGTGCCTAGCCGAACGAATGACAATAAGGTAGTCGTTCGATTTCTTAAAAAGCACATCTTTTCTCGATTTGGGCACCCTCGAGCGATTATAAGTGATAATGGTTCTCACTTTTGCAATAGGACTTTTGAGTCCTTAATGCGCAAATATTCTATTACCCACAAGCTGTCAACGCCATACCATCCCCAAACATGTGGGCAAGCCGAGGTTTCGAATCAGAAAATTAAGCAAATCTTGGAGAAAACGGTTTCTAAAAACCGTAAAGATTGGTCACTCAAACTGATTGATGCACTATGGGCTTTCCGTACTGCATACAAGACCGATCTTGGTATGTCTCCATACCGGCTTATTTATGGAAAGGCTTGCTACCTCCCAGTAGAGATTGAGCACAAGGCATTTTGGGCTATTAAAGAGCCGAATGTATCATTAGGAGATGCGGGCAGCAATCGAAAGCTGCAGTTACATGAACTAGAAGAGCTGCGGGATGAGGCTTATGATAATGTCGTAATTGTTAAGAACCGAACTAAGGTGTTTCACGATAAACACCTTTTGCGAAAAACTTTTAAACCTGGTCAACAGGTTTTACTTTATGATACTCGGTTACATTATCACCCCGGCAAGCTCCGTTCTAGGTGGAAAGGTCCATTTGAAGTTCGCACCGTTTATCCGCACGGTGCAGTCGATCTTGAAAATTCATAGGACGGTACTTTATTCAAAGTAAATGGACAGCGATTGAAACCGTTCCTCACAGCGGACCATTCGGAGGAGCTCCTGTTTTTGCAGGAGCCGATTTACACTGATTGATTTTCCTCCACTTTCACCCCCGAATTTCCAATCAATTTTTCCAAAACTTTATTTCAAATAAGTTTGGGGGTGTGTATCATTTGTAAATCTGATAATAAGCAGGAAATTGCCGACACTATCGACCCACTTGGTGCAGCATGACAGCGAGGACACTGTCCAGTTTAAGTTTGAGGGTATGCTCAGTAAGTTTTCTTCCCTAGCATTTGCATATTCATTTGAAAACCCATAAAAATTGAAAAAAATCAAAAATTATAAAAAGTATTGTATTCAATTTTGGCTATATTTGACTTGAGTTTGACAAATAGGTTAACTGGCTACGAACAACTAGATCTTAGACTTAGTAAATTAAAAACCCTAAAAATAACCTTTCTTAAAGTTTAATGGTAGAAAGTATATGTCTTTGTAGTTTATTTAGGAATAGGCAAATTTTGGGTTCACTTCTTAGGCTAAGTCGAAATAAAGGAAAATTATTGATTTTTATTAGAGTATAAGTTTGAAAAATAATTCCTAGCTTAAGTATAGATTCTGAAAATGTATACCCTACAAATTGCACAATCACGCACCTTGAAACTTGGAATAGTATAGGAGACCTTAAAAAGCTCTTGTCTAAAGTCCTTAGTACGAAGAAAATAAAAGGAAAAAAAAAGTGAATAAAGAAAAAAAAATGAACACTGGTTTTTGTGATTGCTTAAGGCTGTAAAAAATAGAAAAATATTTAGCGAGGGTGCTTCATCACCTAGTGCCTTAGACCGACTGGTTTGGGAGTCACTGCTAAAAGCCTTGGGTGTTGCAAGACTAGGAATTACGCTTTAAAGTGCAAACATATCTTGTAATCGGTTGTTGGTATCTCAAGAAGTATTAACGGTCGCATGAAGGATGTGTAAGCAAAATTCAGTTAAAAATTCACCTACTAATAAGTACTTTGGACAACGGACAAGGGTATGATTGCTTGATTTGAATTTCCAAGTGTAGGGGTGATTTATACACACACGTGCGGATATGTGATTAGAGTTTAGATAAGAGAAAGGAATGAAGAATAGAACTTGTATCTTTAGTAGAGTTGATAAAAATTCCTAAGTGGAGATAGAACCCTAGAAGGAAAACTTAAGAAATGTCGAAAGCTGAGTAGCTCTGCAGAACATATATAATCTTAAGTTAAATGATGAGGAAGTGTGAAGAATATGGGTGGATAATTTACGAGTCGACGATAATAGAATTCCTTGTTAGAAAACCTAATTGGAGAACAAAAGTCGAAAAGCCTAATTGATAGGATTTTGTGGGTAGTATCCGCTGAAAACCCTCAGGAGACAACACCCCTCCTACTATGGACACCTAGAGATTTAACGGCTTGTTGCATGAGCTCAGTGCAATCGCGTTTCCCTGCGAAAGTGCGGTTAGGATTTTGTAGAGAATAAAATTAAGTTTGCTCGAGGACGAGCAAAAGATAAGTTTGGGGGTATTTGTTCATACCATAATATTGCATTATTATATTTCCCATTCTTATTCATTTTATAAATAAACAGGTGCTTTTGACGCATGTCTGCTACATATTACAGGTTACAGGTTCTTGGATCTAAAACCGTGAAAAAGATAAAAGATAATGCAAAAGTGAGACTTTGACCAATAAACAGAGAATCTTGATCAAGCCTACACAGAGATCAGTACAAAACAGCGCAAGGTTCAGGACTTCGTCATGAAGCAACGGTAAAAATCCGCTCCAATGTTCACTAGAGAACTGGAGAAGACCTAGAAGCCCAATTGAAAAAAGACACATAGAAACAGGAATCACAAGTCAAGAGAAGCCAGGCCCAGAATTTTCATAGCCCAACTCCTTCTTTTGGCTGCGGAACCGCGGCCAAACCTGACCTCGGGCCGCGGTTCCACGGCCGTATATAGCACACGTCAGTGGAAAATTTCACGGAAGCTCTGGCGGTGCGTTGACTAGTCGTCCTAGGGGCAATTTTTTAATAGCACATGTGCGAGTCATTGTAACCCTAATTTTCCTATCCTCTATAAATAGGAATTCTAAATATTGTTAGTTATATGTATGCCCTAGAGGCCATTACTGTACATACGATGTATATTGTAATGGACGCTTAGACATATATAGGGAGGACTTTCTTGCTCGACATGATAGTATGCTATCTGGTTATACTTTATCTTAACATTTACTCTGATTATCTCTATGTTACATGTTGATAAAGCCCTCAGGATATGTACTCGACTACTGGGACTATGATGAGATCATACTAGTGGGGCCACGGTAGTCGACGAGTACATCCTATAACTGTTTCTAGTCGAGGGTGTATCGAGACAGGGCATCGATACACCAGAGTAGACTAGCGTATACGCATCTTGACCCATATGATGGGCGATGGATGATCTCATATCCATCGGTGTTTGACATCAAGGATGGTGTACGGGTGCTCAGTGGAGACAGGGTACACTGGACGGACTCGCCAAGAATTCTCAGATGATATTATACCTCACGTCAGATGGCAGTTCTCCGGTGACACTGGTACAGAGTAGTCTGTTGACCCAAAATCGTCATAGAGTCTTGTGTGACTCCCACTGTGCTTTGATTTCCATCATACCATGTCCAAGAGGGCGTGCAAAAAGGTGGCTTTTGGGTACAGTCCCGAATCACATGGAGGCAATGAGCGATGGGAGGGGATTCGTCTCTCCCGGTATAGGGAGTTGATGTTGTGTTGTGTTCGATTGGCTATAACCGGAAATCCCTGGCCAGGGTTGCTGAGATTTACTGGTAAGTGTTATCAGTAGTTTCTCGAATTGTTATAGACCTCATATCGACACGACTTATCGAGCTACTGGGGTCTGACGTTTACCACCCCTAGGCGAGATATGCGACATATCAGACGACGAGACCGGACTGTACGGGAGTGTTACTGATTGGATTCACAGGAGAATGTACAGGCTTTCTTGTTGATCTTCTGAGCGCTCAATACCTGGGTGGCTGTTACGTTTAGCTGACCGCTTGCAGCTTGTGGGTGTTTGATATGATCATCACCTACTGCCGGCGTATTGACGATTCTTTAGAGTCCTACACAGAGGTTTCTTGGCTCAGGCAAAACGGAGTAGGAGCATATATGTGATATGTGTGGGACCGAGGATAATGCGGTATGTGATACCGTATAGGATTCTCGCGATATGAGATATCGGCCGGGTATATGTGATATAGCCGGGTCATCGTATTAGTCGGTTATATGCGATATAGCCTGATTGTCGGATCAAATGTTGATTCGATAATTTAATGTATAATAATATATATGATATATTAAATTACATTAACTAATATTAGCTCACTAAAAGATTCTTTTTCTCACTCGGGTAATACATTGATATATATGCGATATATGTTAATTGTATTATTTTATTTTGTTACAATAAATATTATATATGTGATATATGATATTGTAACATGATATGATAACTAATGCAACATGTTTAGTGGAGATTAAACAAGGTTAGGGTTTGTTTTGGGTTAGTTCCTTCTTGATGATTCTAGAAGGTTTCTTTTTGTTTTTGCAAAGATATTTACAAGTGACTCATGCTTTAACCCAACCCAAACCCTAGCCCTTATCTACAAAGGTTTAGCAACCATGGTTGCATTATTCATCATTATCTTCTTTTCATTATTCATCACAAAAGGATTCATTATTATTGATTCATCTTCTTCTTCCTTCTTTCTTTCATGGAAAAAGCTTTCTAGCTTTTTCTAAGTAATGATTATGTATGAGAAAAAGATTATAAATGAGAGCAAAAATCCTACTTCATCATCCTCATCTACCCTTGCCCTTTAGATGAAAGTGTTCACTTCATTTAGTGAGTGTTAGCTTGTGTTAATGAAACTTTAAGGTAGATCATCTATGTTATCGAAGATCGGAACCTAGCTTGTATCTTTCTCTTCCTAGAACCTCTCGAGAGTCCGGAACACAATGATCGCAGCGAAGGGACCTCAACACGGAGCTTATGAAGTGAAGGACCGGATCTACAAAGGTTGTAATCCCTCTCACTTAGTGTTAAAGTGTTTAACATACTAGTTTTCACATAAACTCTAGTTTAAAGATCCGGCTTTGGGTTGTTCGGCACGGCTAAATTTTTAATCGGGCATGGTTGATGCCTCGTAGACCCTTGTGCGTGTGCCTAGCAATCCTACAGTGGTATCAAAGCTGAAACTAGAGCTTTAGGCGAAGTCTGAGCGGAGTTCAACTCTGATACCACTGTAGGGTTGCTAGGCACACGCACAAGGGTCTACGAGGCATCAACCATGTCCGATTAAAAATTTAGCCGTGCCGAGCAACCCAAAGCCGGATCTTTAAACTAGAGTTTATACGAAAACTAGTATGTTAAACACTTTAACACTAAGTGAGAGGGATTACATCCTTTGTAGATCCGGTCCTTCACTTCATAAGCTCCGTGTTGAGGTCCCTTCGCTGCGATCATCGTGTTCCGGACTCTCGAGAGGTTCCACGAAGAGAAAGATACAAGCTAGCTTCCGATCTTCGATAACATAGATGATCTACCTTGAAGTTTCATTAACACAAGCTAACACTCACTAAATGAAGTGAACACTCTCATCTAAAGGGCAAGGGTAGATGAGGATGATGAAGTAGGATTTTTGTTCTCATTTATAATCTTTTTCTCATACATAATCATCACTTAGAAAAAGCTAGAAAGCTTTATCCATGAAAGAAAGAAGGAAGAAGAAGATGAATCAATAATAATGAATCCTTTTGTGATGAATAATGAAAAGAAGATAATGATGAATAATGCAACCATGGTTGCTAAACCTTTGTAGATAAGGGCTAGGGTTTGGGTTGGGTTAAAGCATGAGTCACTTGTAAATATCTTTGCAAAAACAAAAAGAAACCTTCTAGAATCATCAAGAAGGAACTAACCCAAAACAAACCCTAACCTTGTTTAATCTTCACTAAACATGTTGCATTAGTTATCATATCATGTTACAATATCATATATCACATATATAATATTTATTGTAACAAAATAAAATAATACAATTAACATATATCGCATATATATCAATGTATTACCCGAGTGAGAAAAAGAATCTTTTAGTGAGCTAATATTAGTTAATGTAATTTAATATATCATATATATTATTATACATTAAATTATCGAATCAAAACGTGATCCGACAATCAGGCTATATCGCATATAACCGACTAAGACGATGACCCGGCTATATCACATATACCCGGCCGATATCTCATATCGCGAGAATCCTATACGGTATCACATACCGCATTATCCTCGGTCCCACACATATCACATATGTGCTCCTACTCCATTTTGCCTGAGCCAAGAAATCTCTGTGTAGGACTCTAAAGAATCGTCAATACGCCGGCAGTATGTGATGATCATATCAAAAACCCACAAGCTGCAAGCAGTCAGCTAAACGTAACAGCCACCCTGGTATTGAACGCTCAGAAGAACAACAAGCAAGCCTGTACATTCTCCTGTGAATCCAATCAGTAACACTCCCGTACAGTCCGGTCTCGTCGTCTGATATGTCGCATATCTCGCCTAGGGGTGGTAAACGTCAGACCCCAGTAGCTCGATAAGTCATGTCAATATGAGGTCTATAACAGTTCGAGAAACTACTGATAACACTTACCAGTAAATCTCAGCAACCCTGGCCAGGGATTTCCGGTTATAGCCAATCGAACACAACACAACATCAACTCCCTATACCGGGAGAGACGAATCCCCTCCTATCGCTCATTGCCTCCATGTGATTCGGGACTGTACCCAAAAGCCACCTTTTTGCACGCCCTCTTGGACATGGTATGATGGAAATCAAAGCACAGTGGGAGTCACACAAGACTCTATGACGATTTTGGGTCAACAGACTACTCTGTACCAGTGTCACCGGAGAACTGCCATCTGACGTGAGGTATAATACCATCTGGGAGTTCTCGGCGAGTTCGTCCAGTGTACCCAGTCTCCACTGAGCACCCGTACACCATCCTTGATGTCAAACACCGATGGATATGGGATCATCCATCGCCCATCATATGGGTCAAGATGCGTATGCGCTAGTCTACTCTGGTGTATCGATGCCCTGTCTCGATACACCCTCGACTAGGAACAGTTATAGGATGTACTCATCGACTACCATGGCAATACTAGTATGATCTCATCATAGTCCCAGTAGTCGAGTACATATCCTAAGGGCTTTTTCAACATGTAACATAGAGACAATCAGAGTACATGTTAAGATAAAGTACAACCAGATAGCATACTATCATGTCGAGCAAGAAAGTCCTCCCTATATATGTCCAAGCATCCATTACAATATACATCGCATGTACAGTAATGGCCTCTAGGGCATACATAAAACTAATAATCTCCCACTTGCACTAGGGCCATCTGTTGTGGTATCACATACCCAACAATTAGCTGTGGTTGAAGTATCTCATACTCAACCATCAAATAAAAGTCTCTACTGGGAAAAAGGCCTTTGTGAGTGGATCCGCGCTGTTGTCCTCTGTGTCTACTCTCCTAACCTCGATCTCCCTGGAGATCAACCATCTCCATGATCAGGTGATACTGCCTAAGAATTATATCTGGATTTCTAATGGGACGGTAGTTTCTTGGCTAACGCCACAACTCCATTGTCACACAATGGTAGGAACGAAGTTCATCTCATGAACTTATATATGCAGACTGCCTCTTTGGTAGCATCCTTAGTAACGATGTATCTTGCTTTTAATCGTCTAGTAAGTCACGGTATCTAGCTTGGAACTCTTCCAACATAGTGTCCCTCCACTGAGGGTAAAGACAATACATGCGACTGACATTCAGTCATCCTTATCACCCTGGAACCTTTCCAGTGATTCTCCCCAGGATCGATTGATACCATCTCACTACAACTAGTGAGTATCCTAACATCCAATTAGATCTATCTCATAGATCCAAAACCCAGGATTTAGGAGGTATCATTTTGATCATATATGGAGAATCATTGTGATAAGAGGAGATTGACCGAGCATAGCATAGGAAACTCCTTCCCTATCAAGAGTATGTCATCCACGTACTGTACGAGGATCACCACCATACTCCCTACTACCTTCTTGTATATACAAGGTTCGTCTATCATTTTGATGAAGTCAAACTCTTTGACTTCCATATCAAAATAGACATTCCAACTCCGCGATGCCTGCTTTATCCTATAAAGCATCTTGCACACATTTTCGCTGCTCCCACTGTCTACGAAGCTCTCTGGCTGTGTACTTATAGACACTCTCTTCCAAAACATCATTTAGAAAAGCAGTCAAGACACCCAACCACCAGATATCGTAGTCATGGTATGTAGCAGTGGCAAGTAGGATCTGGATGGACTTAAGCATAGCTTTGAAAGTCTCAACTTTTCCATGTACACCAAGTAATCTTCTCAAGATATACTTGCTCCTGATGGGGATTTAACCCTTCAGATAAAGCAACCAAAGTCCATACTTTGTTGGTGTATAAGGATTCCATCTCATATCGATAAGCATCCAGCCATTCTTACAGAGTCCCACTCCTGATAGCCTGCTCGAAAATAGTTGGGTCATCATCTCATGATGCAATCCTCGCTCCCACTGTCATAGAGAAACCGAAGTATCTCTCAGGTGGGTGAGGAACCCTACTAGATCGACGGAGAGGCTGAGGTTCGTTGGTTACTATTGAATCCTTCGGTTCTACCAAATCATCTGCTGTAGTTTGTATAGTTAGAACTCCTTCCAGTTCTACCTCATGACAACTAATTTCTTCACAAGAAATTCCCTCTCACAAAGGTGGTATGCTGAGAAACAAAACATCTTTTGTTCCTCGGTTTGGTAGAAGATATTCCTTTGCGAATGCTTGGGATATCCTACAAACTTCTACAGAACTGACCTTGCCTCGAGCTTGTCCGGATTATGCTTTTAGACATAGGCTGAACAACCCCAAATCTTAACAAACTTAAGATATGGGCTCTTCCAATTCAATATCACATATGAAGTGGTAGGCAACTGATTTGATTTGAACCCTATTCAATAGGTATGCAGCTTCTCAAGTGCATAACTCCCAAAAGGAAATAGGAAACTCAGCAGTACTCATCATAGAGCACACCATATCACATAGGGTGTTATTGCTCCACCCCGATATACCATCGTGCTATGGTGTATTCAGAGGAGTAATGCCGAGAGAGAATCTCATTCTCCTTTAGAATAGTCCAGGAATTCCGTGCTCAAGTATTCTTCTCCTTGATCTCATCAAAGGACATAATACTTATACCCGGTTTTTGGTTCTCTACTTCTTACTTATATTCTGTGAATATCTCAAAAGGTTCAGACTTGTGTTTCAACAGGAACATATGTCCGAATCTTGAGAGATCATCAGAGAATGTAATGAAGTACAAAGAACTAGTCTTGGCATGTGTAGACAGGAGACTTTCATACATCAGCATGTATCAATCCCAAGAGTTCACTAACTCTTTCTCTGTTTCCAACAAACAGAGCTATGGTCATCGTATCTTTATGACATGACCGACAAGTTTCACAAGATGTAAATTCAAACTAATTTAAATATGCATCTATATGTAACTTCAGCCAGTCGGGTCGCATTGATATGACCTAGTCTACAATGCCTCAAGAAGGATTCATTCATTTCTGAACTCTTCCTCTTGTGTGTGTTCTGTATACTAAGAACTGTAGTTTGATTTAGAACGTCTATGCTTTTAGATAACGTGCCTGAACCGATCAACTCTTGATATAGGAAATGTTCAAAACATTATCCAACAATACAAAATTATATCCTTTCTTTACTAATAAAGAGACTGATATGATGTTGTATATCAGGTTCGGTATCTAATAACATTCATTCAGAATCAATATATTCTGGTAATACAGGGTGATAGTGACCAACAGACTTGGTTCCAACACTTGCACCGTTTTCTGTCTCATGAAACTTATCACCCGTTCTCAGTTCTCTACCTATCTGTAGCCCATGTAACAGATTATATATGCGGGATCCTGATCTGGTATCTCATACCCAGGACGTAAAGAATACTGAGAAACAGTTCTCTGTAATGAACACACCCGAAGAAGATGCATCAACATGAACTTTCTTCGTTTGGGCGACACGGGAAATCTGGTATTCCCCAATTTCATGCTCTGTCTTATAACAATTATAAGTTGGAGCGGGACCAACGTTCCCCAGCTCAGTATAACAAGCGGGTTCGGTCAATACATCTGTATTATTATCTTGATTAAGGCATGATATGTTCGCTACCAGGAGAGAGAGAGAAGAAAACACTCAGCGTATGCTCTTGCAAGATTAGATTGGTTATCTAATATATCTAATCAGGATGTCTCCCACTGTTTTAGTCAAATCTTCCTTCAAACCCTAAAAGGAAAGACTAGCCGGGATTAATTACACGCTACAAGTTCGCTAATCTTTCAGCCAGGCCAGTGTCGGTACTTTGAGGGAGGCCCCCCGTGCTTTCGCACGAACCTAATTAAAGTAAACCTTGTTTTCCCAGGGGCGTAACCCCGTTAACACCTTTCTAGACACCTACTTGATCGGCTAATTGTAATGTGTAAAACTCTCACAGGAGTAACTCTTACTCGCAGCGGGTATCGGGATCCAACTATCTCATAGAAGGTATGCAATCTCATTGCAAATTTCAACACTTGAAATTCCCAATAATATTTTACCCCAAGCGTCCTATGACCTTGACAAAGGCCAACAAACCATAGGCAGCTAATCAAGTTCAACCTGTCATTTCTTGATTGAATTAAACCCACCCGCACGGCCCTTGACAAAGGCCAACAAGGTCGCACGACTACCCTAATCCAATATGCATCATATGCATAAGCAGATAAGTACTATTCAGCTACCGCACACTACGCCTTGATAAAGGCCAATAAACGCAGCATGAATACTAAACAGTCCTTATCTGAAATGATGGAGTGCTACGACAGGTTTTTAAGAAAACCCTTTGCGTAATGAACTTGATATCTTTGTAGAATCGAGTGATTTTTAAATTGAGTGTTTTTGAGGCTTTTCTAGTTTTGCTAAAGGGGTCACTCCCGGTGAAGGGATCGTCGGCCCTTTCCTCATCGAATAAGGTGCATGGTATATCATATATCATATATACCACTATGCAAAGCAAGAACTATAGAAGCAATCAAATGACAAACCGAGTTTGTAGCATCTGCTAGTTTCACTAAAGAGGTCACTCCCGGTGAAGGGATCTCGGCTCTTTCCTTATCGAATAAGGTGCTGGATGTTCTATAAGGAACACCGCTATGCAAAGTAAGAACTAGAGCTACCAGTTTTTAAATAAGTTTCTACAACATCTTAGGTTTCTTTTATTTCATTAATCTCATTAATGAAGTCCCATTTTATTATGCTTCACAAGCATCTCTTCTGAAACGAAATCTGCAATATAACATATATCCCATATATATAATATAAACATTCATCTCAGGCAGTAATATGATCTCATCGCAGATCATTGCAGCAGAAGAACATATATGAAATATTGGATATACTAGGACGTCCGTGTTTTCAATACGAGCCTGTATAAAACACGGATTCCACGGTCGTGATGAATAGCCAAACCCACATCCCTAGACCTCTACGAGAGCGGCAAGCAACTCTGCTAATTCTAGGGTTAGGAGACCCGGTCTCGACTCCTCGAGATGGTCTCCCACTGGACCCAAGAACCCGGTTACTTGTGCTCCCCGCCTTGGGTTTACCTAATGCGGAAAAGTAAATAATATACAATGGCGACATCATCCTCAGCCCGGAAGTGCCCCAATAAAAGAATATTACATACAAATGAATTTTACATGAATGAAAAAGAAAAACTCTCATCTCACATAAAACCCCCGGCTATTCAAAACGCGACGATCAAATATAACATATCACAGCAACACATAATATCTCATATCATCAACGCAAGCAAGTATGCGTATCCCGATTGTCGTTGATGTATAGCAACGAAGCCGGCGATATACCACATACTACGCTTACGGTCACAGAAAAGAAAGTGTAAAACTACAACAGTTGGAATCCGCAACCACCTTAGAAATCGCATGCCTAACCAAATGAATCCCTTAGACATCTCATGCCTAACAATTATAAACCCCGCATTTTAGTCTCATTATCGAAAACTCTTTTCAATATCAAGTCGGGCAATTCAACAAGATTCCCGACATTCTGATCGAATGCTCGTCGCAAACTTTAGTAGGTGGCCGCACCCTTATGCCATCGACGAAGTGCACTAAGGCGGAACACCGCTGCCGCAAGCACCCGAACGGATGCTTTTGGCGACGGGGTTCTCCTACAGTCACTTGGTCGGTGCTATACGGCGTGGCTATCTGTTAAGTTTACCCGGCGAGTATCCGCGTACAATATGTGATTGCGACGGACTTTTGATCACATCAAAATTTTATGGCAACTGATCATCTGAGACTGAACTGCTAGATTTATAACATTCAAATTAGTTATCTCATAACTACCTGTGGATTCCAAATATTGTATCACATTCCAGATAAATAGACAATGTTAAACTTTCCGATCGAATAATATGGTTGATGCCTCGTAAACCCTTGTGCGTGTGCCTAGCAACCCTATAAATATTGTATTAGGATGCCTCTTTTTCATAAATAAAATTCAGATTCATTTGAAGTTGGGAGAGCATCATTCTGTAAGTTCATTTTTATTTCCGCCGTAGTTCTATAATTAAATTCTTGCCCTAGATAAATTATTCTTTTGCCTTAGTTTAATCTAGTGTAGAATTTCTTATACTGCAGTAGGTAATTAATCTATTAGATCTAAAAAATACATATAATAAAAATGATGTTTTTAATAGATCCCTTAATGAGAGAGTAATTTCCTCGCTTGTTAGGATTAGGAATAGGGAAGAGTTTGAGAGATGAAGATCTCTCATCTCTTTCGTGCCCAATCATTTGCATTAATTAGAACTCCATGCATGCATGCATGATCCGCTCCCTACGGCATCCTACCCACGAGGTAACGGTGAAACCATAGTATAAAGGACCGGACATGCATGTCTTCCATGAAGATTAGAGCAATTATTAGGAAAGGACGGGCAAGGATCTAGAGGAAGAAACATCGTTTCTTCCCAATCATCCTAATCCCCTTTACTAATAATTGTTATAACTCCTAAAAAGATTTAATTTAGGGCATTGAAAGAGGTGTGAAATTTAATCTTACCAAACTTTACCTAGACCTAATCCTAGCAAGTTTCTTAATTCTCGTACCACTTAGTTTTTAGATTTAATTAGAAGATCCAACACCCATTGGAATTAGCTCGTAAGAACATTTAGGAAATTAACACAATCCCTATGGATCGACCCATACTCACCGGCTAGCTGCAAAGCAACGCCGTTCTTGATTGCGGTAAATTATTTTTGATCATAAAAATCCCTCTAAATCACTTGATTAAAACAATTATGAGGTGCAGGAAAGTATTTGTTATATTTGTAAATGATAATTGTCGTATGGCTATTTGTTTTGACCACTTGACTTGGTTTGACCACTTGACTTGGTTTGACTCTTTAACTAGATATTTCTTGTGAAATATTTTGTGGTACTAGATATTTTGGGTGAGATATTTTCTTACCATGCTTGTAGTCATATCAAGTGAGCCATCTCAGTTTCTATTATCATTATCAAAAACCAATTCTCTTTCCTCATGTTAGCTCTCTTCTTCTTCCTCACAACTAAAACCCTTAAGGTCTCATGAGTTGAGTAAACAAGGGTTTCAAGAGACAAATAAATCCATCTTCATTCTCTACATCACCTAGGCCATCAAGTTTAGCAAGCTTGTTGCCCTAGTTACCTCGGATTTGAGATTGGAGCTTGGACTATAAACTCTCGGGTGGATCGTCTTTGACTCAAGGAAGCCGACGAGGAAGCTACGATCCAGATCGATCCTCGGAGCCTACGATGACGAGGAGGACAGCGGAGAAGACCCGAAGGACTTGTATCATGAGGTATAACATTCTTTCCAAGTAGTTAATGAAGGGATTGTTTAGCACCCTATGAAGTGTTATGAAGCATCACATGTCCAAAAGTTATGATTTTTATTGTGCTAAACAAATACGCATATGGATCGATCCTAGAAAATTAGGTTTAGTAAACTTTAAGCTAACAAAAGTTAGGGTTTGAAGGCTACAACCTTTGTAGCTCCCGTTTTTGCTTCGCTCCTTAGGCTCTTTGGTGTTGAGTCGAGGTCCTCTTGAACTCCCCTTGTGTCCACGACGATCCACCGCGGAGATCTCCGTCCAAGCTCGCTACTTCGTCAAACCGAAGATAACACTCTAAACAAAACGGCTAAGCTTGTGTAGAATGTTGTTGTGGCTTTGGATCTCACTTCAAAAACCTTTCTTTGATTGTGTTTGACTCACTAGAAAAAACTAGAGAGGAGAAGATCAAGGAGGATGAAAATGGTGGCTATTTCTTTTCAAGAGGTAAAATGATAACCATAAGGTTAAGCTTGCAAAAGAAATAAATATCACTATATATATTTATTCCTTCTTGACTCCAACCATGATTAAATGATAGATGATTAATTTAACTTGGGTTTAGAATGATAAAGGAAAGGATAACCATGGTTTAGTGGTAGGTGAGCATGGTTAGGTTAGAAGAAGCATGTAGAAACTAGCATAATTATCCTTTCCTTTTCATTTTCTTTTTAAATCCATAATCAAATAATAATCCATTAAATAATCAATGGTGTGAGTCTTATATTGCCACCATTTCCATATATAATCAACCATGATGGTTTGATGTATGTATGTGTACATGTATGCACATCTACATGTACATGAAACTAGAAAAGAAGAAAGAAATACATGCATGCATGTATACATCCATCAAACCCTAGAAAGGTTTTAAGTGAGAAAACTAATGGTTAAATGATAAATCAACACTTGATTTATCAATCCGGTCATATCTCATATGACCCCACCAAAATCAGTTCACCCGATCAATGTTCGGTATCATATACGCACATTTCAATCGGGTGCATGCGCATATCGCATATGCACACCACAACGTTTTGCCTGGACTGGGTAACTCCTCTGTGGGACTCTAAGACTCGTCAATACGCCGGTAGAGGGTAATGATCATATCAAGTACCCTCAAGCCGCAAGCAGTCAGCTAAACGTAACGGCCACTCGGGTATTGAGCGATCAGAAGACAACAAGCGAACCTGCTACAACTCCCGTCGAGCCATCCGGCAACACTACCGTACAGTCCGGTCTCTTCGTCAGATATGCTGCATATTGAGCCTAGGGATGGTCACGTCGACCCCAATAACTCAATAAGTCGTGTCGGTGAATGGTCTATAACAGATCGAGAAACTACTGATAACACTTATCAGCAAATCTCAGCAGCCCTGGCCAGGGACTTGCTGTTATAACCAGTCGAGCACAGCACAGCATCAACTCCCAATACCGGGAGAGACGAAACCCCTCCTATCGCTCATTGCCTTCGTGTGTCTCGGGACTGTACCCAACGGCCACCTGTTTGCACGACTCAGTAGAGCCGTGGTAGGGTGGCAATCAAAGTACAGTGGGAGAACATACAAGACTCCATGACGATCTCGGGTCTACAGACTAACCTGTACCAGTGTCACCTGAGAACTGCTATCCGACGATAGATATAATTCCATATAGGAGTTCTCGGTGAGTCCGTCCAGTGTACCCAGTCAGCACTGAGCACCCGTATATGATCTTGATGTCAAACATCGATGAATGTGGGAACATCCATCGCCCATCACATGGGTCTAGTATCATATACGCTAGTCTACTCTGGTATATCGATGCCCCGTCTCAACACACCTCCGACTAGGGACATTTCAGGATATGCTTATAGACTACAAACGTCCCACTAGTATGATCTCTATCATAATCAGAGTAGTCAAGCAGATATCCTTGGGGCTTTATCAGCATGTATGAATGAATAAAAGCATGATCAAATCAACATGTCAGATAAAGAATAACCAGATAGCATACTATCATGTCGAGCAAGAATGCAAACTGAATATATATATATATATATACATGTATAGATACATCCACTATCACATAATGGCCTCTAGGGCATACATATATCCAACAATCTCCCACTTGCACTAAGGCCAGTTATTGGCGTATCTCATACCCAACATCTCAAAAAGTCGCTCATGCTGCGGCTGAGGGAGGGCCTTGGTGAATGGATCCGCTGCGTTGTTCTTTGTGTCAACTCTCTTAATCTCGATCTCGCGGCGATCTACAATCTCCCGGATCAAATGAAAGCGCCTCAGGATGTGTCTGGACCGCTGATGGGATCTGGGCTCCTTGGCTAACGCCATAGCCCCATTATTATCACAATACAAGGGTATTGGATCAATAATGGTTGGAACTACTCCTAGCTCCAAGACGAACTTCTTCATCCAGACGGCTTCCTTGGCGGCATCATTTGCAGCAATGTACTCAGCCTCCATCGTAGAGTCTGCAATGGTATCCTGTTTGGAACTCTTCCAACTTACCGCCCCTCCATTGAGGGTAAATACAAACCCTGAGATAGATTTGCTGCCATCCTTATCGCTCTGGAAGCTCGAATCGGTAAAGGCCTCCATTTGGAGATCCTTATTACCATACACCAAGAACAATTCTTTAGTCCTTCGTAATTACTTAAGAATGTTCTTCACAGCTGTCCAGTGGTTCTCCCCTGGGTTGGATTGATACCTGCTTACAACACTAAGTGCATAAGCTACATCTGGGCGTGTACATAACATCGCATACATTATAGATCCTACTGCCGAAGCATAAGGTATAATGCTCATGCGAGCTCTCTCTTCATCGGTCTTTGGGCAAGAATCCTTGGAGAGAGTGACTCCATGGCAAGCGGGTAAGGCACCCCGCTTGGAGTCTTCCATACTAAACCTCTTTAGGATGGTGTTGATGTACCTGGTTTGGGACAATCCCAATAACTTTTTGGATCTATCCCTATAGATCCTTATACCCAGGATGTATGTGGCATCACCCAGGTCCTTCATGGAGAACCTTAGTGATAAGAATGATTTGACCGACTGTAGCATAGGAATATCATTTCCTATCAGAAGAATGTCATCCACGTACAATACGAGGAATGTGACAGCTCTTCCTACAGCCTTCCTATAAACACAAGGTTCATCTGGATTTTTGATGAAATCAAACTCTTTGATAACATCATCGAAACAGATGTTCCAACTCCGAGATGCCTGCTTTAACCCATATATGGATTTAAGCAATCTACATGCTTTCTTGCTGCTCCCACTGTCAATGAAGCCCTCCGGCTGATCCATATAAACACATTCTTCTAAATCTCCATTTAGAAATGCTGTTTTAACGTCCATCTGCCAGATTTCATAGTCGTAGTGAGCAGCAATAGCAAGTAGGATCCGAATAGATTTAAGCATGGCTACGGGCGAAAAAGTTTCGTCATAGTCCAAACCTGGTCTTTGACGAAAACCTTTCGCCACAAGTCTTGCCTTATAGGTCTCTACCTGCCCATCCACAACAATCTTTCTTTTAAAGATCCATTTGCACCCTACAGGTTTTACCCCAGGGGGTACAACGTCCAAAGTCCATACTTTGTTGGTGTACATAGACTCCATTTCGGATCTCATGGCATCCAGCCACTTCACAGAGTCACCACTCGTGATAGCTTGCTGAAAACTGGTAGGATCATCATCTTCCATGATACAGTCTTCTCTGTCACCATCAATGAGGAAACCGTAGTACCTCTCTGGTGGGCGAGAAGTCCTACCAGACCTACGGAGTGGCCGAGGTTCTTCAATTTCTGTTGCAACAGCCGGTTCAACCAAATCGTCATTTGTAGTTTGTGTCTCCAGAACCTCTTCTAGATCTACCACCTTTCCATCATCTCTATCTGTGAAAAACTCTTTTTCCAAGAATGTGGCATACTGAGAAACAAACACTTTTTGTTCCTCTTTGTGGTAGAACAGATATCCATAAGAATTCTTTGGATATCCCACAAAGTTACACATGACTGACCGTGTCTCGAGTTTGTCCGGATTCTGCTTTTTAACATAGGCTAGGCAACCCCAAATCTTAATTCTTTTAAGAGATGGTCTCTTCCCATTCCATATCTCATATAGCGTGGTAGACACGGCTTTGGTTGGAACCCTGTTTAGCAGAAATGCTGCAGTCTCCAATGCATGTCCCCAAAACGAGACTGGTAACTCAGCGTCACTCATCATGGACCGGACCATATCTAATAGGGTCCTATTCCGTCGTTCTGACACACCGTTGTGCTGTGGTGTGTAAGGAGGAGTGAGCTGAGAGAGAATCCCATTCTCTTTTAGGAAGTTTGCAAATTCTGTACTGAGATACTCACCACCTCGATCTGATCGAAGCATCTTAATACTCAAGCCGGTTTGTTTTTCTACTTCTTGTTTATATTCAATGAATTTCTCGAAAGCTTCGGACTTGTGCTTTAATAAAAATACATGACCGAATCTTGAGAAATCGTCAGTGAATGTAATGAAGTATGAAAAACCGCCTCTAGCTTGTGTAGACATAGGCCCACATACATCACTATGTATAAGGCCCAGGAGCTGAGTAGCTCTTTCTCTGTGTCCGGTAAACGGAGTTTTGGTCATTTTACCCTTGATACAAGACTGGCAAGTCGCATAAGATTTATATTCAAAAGAATTTAAATATCCATCTTTGTGTAACTTGTTTAGTCTTGTTTCGTTAATATGACCAAGTCTACAGTGCCAAAGAAAAGCTTCATTTAATTCTGAAAGTTTTCTTTTATTAGTGTGTTGTATACTGAAAACTGTGTGTTGATTTAGGACATATATTCCGTTATTAAGCGTACCATACCCAACCAACATTTGATTTAGGTGAATGTTCATAACATTGTTCTGCAACACAAAATTATATCCTTCATTGTCCAACAAAGAAACGGATATTATATTACATAGCATATCAGGTACAAAATAACATGGATTCAAAATCAAAATACATCCAGATGGCAACCCCAAGTGATACTCTCCCACTGCGACTGTATGTACATTGGAACCATTTCCAACGCGGAGAGTATGGTCACCTGTCTTCAAAACCTTGCTATTTCTCAGCCCCTGCATAGAATTGCAAATGTGAGAACCTGAACCGGTATCCAATACCCAGGAAGCAGAGTTTATAGAAAAACAGTTTTCAGTCACAAACGCACCTGAAGCAGAAGCATCACCATGCTTCTTCTTGAGACTTAAGTACTCTGTGCAATTGCGCTTCCAATGTCCTGTCTTGTGGCAATGAAAACACTCGCCTTTCCCTGGGTCTCCAGTCGTGGACTTTCCCTTCCCCTTCGCCTTTTTGACTCCGCCCTTAGGATTAGTGGGTTTCTTCTTTTTCTTTCCCTTGGCCTTAGCTTTCGGGCGAGAAGAAGAAGACTGTCCAATAGTCATAACGGGAGTCTTTGCTGACTTCATAGTGCTCTCTGCACTCCTTAACAATTAAGGAGTTCAGGGAGTTCCTTCTCCATGCCATGCATGTTAAAGTTCACTATGAACTGAGCAAAGGTGGAGGGGAGGGACTGCAGAATAATATCTATATATTGTTCATTGTCCATTGTCCATCCGAGGTCCTCAAGCTCTTCTATAAGAGCTATCATCTTCAAAACATGGTCTGCTACTGGTGTGCCAGGGGCCATCCGCATGTGAAACAGTTTCTTTGATGCTTCGTATCGTAATACGCGGGACTGTTCCCCATACAACTCCTTTGTATGGAGCAAAATCCCGTGAATGTCCATGTCCTCGTGCTGCTTTTGATGTGTGTTGTCCATCGATGCAAGCGCGAGGCATTTTGCCGTGGCACAGTCAGCGTCCCATGTCTTGCGGACTTCAATGTCCGCAACTGAGGATTTTGGGCCTGGGACGGGCGGGGCTGAAGCCGTGAGGACATATGATACTTTATCATAAGTCAAGGCGATCTTCAGATTGCTCAGCCAGTCTTTATAGTTGGTCTCATTCAGTTTGTTCTTATCTAGTAGAAGCTTAAGTCCAGTCATAGGTATCTGCCATTAAGAGAGAGAAAATAATACACTCAGCGAAAGCTGTTGCACAGATTAGATTGGTTTATTATCTTGTCTAATCGATGTTTCCCACTATTTTTTATCAAGTTTTTCTTTCAAACCTTAAAAAGAAAAACTAGCCAGGATTAAATACAGTCTACAACTTCGCTAACCGTTCAGCCAGGCCAGTGTCGGTACTTTGAGGGAGGTTCCCCGTGCTTTCGCACGGACCTAATTAGAGTAAACCTCGTTTTCCCAGAGGCGGAGCCCCGTTAACACCTTTCTAGACACCTAATGAGTTAGCTAATTGCAAACTGTAAAACTCTCCTAGGAGCAACTATTGCCCACAGTGGGATCGGGATCCAACCATCACATGGAAGGTATGCAATCTCATTGCAAATTTCAACACTTGAAATTCCCGATGTAATTTTTACCCCTAGCACTTATGACCTTAACTATGGTCAACAAATCATAAGTACCAGTCAAGTTCTACCCGTCATTTCTTGATCAATTAGACCCACCCATATGACCCTTAACTATGGTCAACAAAGTCGCATGAATGTCCTAATTAATCTGCATCATATGCATTGTAGGAAGACATCACTTAGCTACCGTACACTACGCCTTAACTCAAGTCAACAAACGTAGCACGAATACTAAGTACTCTACTTCCTAAAATGACGGAGGGTTGCGAATGATTTTTAAGAAAATCTTTAACGCTTTGAACTTGATATCATTGTAGAATCAAACAGTTTTCAAAAAGGAATGGCTTAAGCTCCGTAGTTTTGAAATGTAGCTTTTTCATAAATAGCCGAGTAGTTTTTAAATCCGATTCTACAATATCTTTTAGGTTTATTTTCTTTACATTAATCACATTAATGTAATCCCATCATTTAAGTCCTTAAGCCAATCACAGAAAAGAAACGAAAATAACACGTACGCTTATGCCATCCGCATTCGCCGCAATGTTCCGTTATGCACCGTTAGGTTACTTAACTAACGGCATACCGGGACGGGACTAGCGCGGATGTAAAACATAAGCAACGTCTACTATATATCATATATATAATAAGTCATTCGTCTCAGATTTCACAGAACACAGGCAGCAGAAATATAGATATAACGTGGGATATACTAGGACGTCCGTATTTAGTATTTAGCCAGAATAGAAAATACGGATTCCACAGTCGCGATGAATAGCCAAGCTCACACCCTGGACCCCTACGAGAGCGTCAAGTGACCCTACCAATCCTGGAGTTTAGGAGACCCGGTCTCGACTCCTCGAGATGGCCTCCCACTGAACCCCAGAACCCGGTCACCTGTGCTCTCCTCCTTGGGTCCATCCTAATGCGGAAAAGTAAATAATATACAACAATGGTGACACAACCGCAACCTGGAGGTGCCCCAAATAAAAGAATATTACATTACATTTGAATTTACATGAATGAAAATTTAAAACTCTCATCTCACAAAAACCCCTGGCTATTCGATCGCGACAATCCTACACATCATATCTCAGCAACACATAATATCACCAACGTAAGTAAGTATGCATACCCCAATTGTCGTTGATGTATAGCAACGAAACCGGCGATATCTAACATACTACACTTACGGTCACAGAAAAGAAAGTGTAAAACTACAATATTTGGAATCCAGATTCTCTTTAGACATCATAAATGCGAAATATCACATATTTCGTATTTCATGCCTAAACCATATGAATTCCACATATTGTATCACATTCCAGACAAATAAACAGTATTAAAGTTTTCGAACGAACATTCAAGCACCCAAGATTCACTAAAGCTCAACACTTGAGCAGGGTTCAAAAGATCCGGAGTGTGGCACAGTAGCGGCGGTCCAGCCGTAGAAGGGTCAAGCCAACGCCTCATATGTGGCACGCCGTACTGCCTCAAACCCTAGGGTTCAAAGGGCAGTTCGAGACGGTCACATAATCGAGTTAAGGTTTGTTGTCTTCTAGAGGGACCACCGCAAAAAGACTTGCACGCATCTCCAAACTATTTAAACCCCGTGAATAGTGAGTAAATGATATTCGTTCAAACACTTCAATACATTCTAGTTTACCCGGAAAAGAAATACGAAATGAAAATTCCGATTAAAACGACGAGTTCAAAACCATCTCCAGAATTTTTCAACAGCAGATTCAGATTAAATACACTCAAAATATAATATAGCAGGTAAAGAAAAACACTGTGCAAAAAATTGTCAAAGAGCCCCTTATATGGCCGCGGATGCGCGGCCTAAGCTTGCTTATGCCGCGCTTCCGCGGCCAAAGTTACTGTTCACGGCCACGAATTTTCCAGATCGTCTAATTTTTACCTGCTCTATTTTTTGAGAATTTTTAATTCTGAAAAAGGTCAGTTTTTAAAAAATTTCCAGAGAGCATCCCATAAATCCGTATTTTGGTTCGATCGGACTTTTTACTTCGTAAAAATGTCGCCTAACGTTCTAGGTCGGCTCTGATACCATTGAAGGGATTGTTTAGCACCCTATGAAGTGTTATGAAGCATCACATGTCCAAAAGTTATGATTTTTATTGTGCTAAACAAACACGCATATGGATCGATCCTAGAAAATTAGGTTTAGTAAACTTTAAGCTAACAAAAGTTAGGGTTTGAAGGCTACAACCTTTGTAGCTCCCATTTTTGCTTCGCTCCTTAGGCTCTTTGGTGTTGAGTCGAGGTCCTCTTGAACTCCCCTTGTGTCCACGACGATCCACCGCGGAGATCTCCGTCCAAGCTCGCTACTTCGTCAAACCGAAGATAACACTCTAAACAAAACGGCTAAGCTTGTGTAGAATGTTGTTGTGGCTTTGGATCTCACTTCAAAAACCTTTCTTTGATTGTGTTTGACTCACTAGAAAAAACTAGAGAGGAGAATATCAAGGAGGATGAAAATGGTGGCTATTTCTTTTCAAGAGGTAAAATGATAACCATAAGGTTAAGCTTGCAAAAGAAATAAATATCACTTTATATATTTATTCCTTCTTGACTCCAACCATGATTAAATGATAGATGATTAATTTAACTTGGGTTTAGAATGATAAAGGAAAGGATAACCATGGTTTAGTGGTAGGTGAGCATGGTTAGGTTAGAAGAAGCATGTAGAAACTAGCATAATTATCCTTTCCTTTTCATTTTCTTTTTAAATCCATAATCAAATAATAATCCATTAAATAATCAATGGCGTGAGTCTTATATTGCCACCATTTCCATATATAATCAACCATGATGGTTTGATGTATGTATGTGTACATGTATGCACATCTACATGTACATGAAACTAGAAAAGAAGAAAGAAACACATGCATGCATGCATACATCCATCAAACCCTAGAAAGGTTTTAAGTGAGAAAACTAATGGTTAAATGATAAATCAACACTTGATTTATCAATCCGGTCATATCTCATATGACCCCACCAAAAGCAGTTCACCCGATCAATGTTCGGTATCATATACGCACATTTCAATCGGGTGCATGCGCATATCGCATATGCACACCACAACGTTTCGCCTGGACTGGGTAACTCCTCTGTGGGACTCTAAGACTCGTCAATACGTCGGCAGAGGGTAATGATCATATCAAGTACCCTCAAGCCGCAAGCGGTCAGCTAAACGTAACGGCCACCCGGGTATTGAGCGATCAGAAGACAACAAGCGAACCTGCTACAACTCCCGTCGAGCCATCCGGCAACACTACCGTACAGTTCGGTCTCTTCGTCAGATATGCTGCATATTGAGCCTAGGGATGGTCACGTCAACCCCAATAACTCAATAATCGTGTCGGTGAATGGTCTATAACAGATCGAGAAACTACTGATAACACTTATCAGCAAATCTCAGCAGCTCTGGCCAGGGACTTGCTGTTATAACCAGTCGAGCACAGCACAGCATCAACTCCCAATACCGGGAGAGACGAAACCCCTCCTATCGCTCATTGCCTTCGTGTGTCTCGGGACTGTACCCAACGGCCACCTGTTTGCACGACTCAGTAGAGCCGTGGTAGGGTGGCAATCAAAGTACAGTGGGAGAACATACAAGACTCCATGACGATCTCGGGTCTACAGACTAACCTGTACCAGTGTCACCTGAGAACTGCTATCCGACGATAGATATAATTCCATATAGAAGTTCTCGGTGAGTCCGTCCAGTGTACCCAGTCAGCACTGAGCACCCGTATATGATCTTGATGTCAAACATCGATGAATGTGGGAACATCCATCGCCCATCACATGGGTCTAGTATCATATACGCTAGTCTACTCTGGTATATCGATGCCCCGTCTCGACACACCTCCGACTAGGGACATTTCAGGATATGCTTATAGACTACAAACGTCCCACTAGTATGATCTCTATCATAATCAGAGTAGTCAAGCAGATATCCTTGGGGCTTTATCAACATGTATGAATGAATAAAAGCATGATCAAATCAACATGTCAGATAAAGAATAACCAGATAGCATACTATCATGTCGAGCAAGAATGCAAACTGAATATATATATATACATGTATAGATACATCCACTATCACATAATGGCCTCTAGGGCATACATATATCCAACAGTTAAATCTCATGTAGTTTGCTATCTAGGGTTTATGGACGATCCTTGGTTCTAGTCGGTGTTGCGAAACCCGTAAAAATCATTTTTTGCAAATTCCACCTCCCCGCGAACACGTGGGGTGCGCGACATCGACTTACACTCCTTACCTTCGGAAGCGATTCTGAGGAAGAAATGACCCTCGACCCTCTCTTCAAGGACTCTATCTCCGAAAAAGAAGAGAAGGAGAAGAACTGTGGGAACATTCAGCTGCGCCACCGCATGCTGTTTGAGAAGAACCTCGGACCTACAAATAAAGGTTTGAGTAAAAGAGACAAGGGGAAAGAAAAAATCCATGAGGAAATCTCCCTCGATGATGGAGTTGTTAAAGAGCTCGCAGCTAGGGACCCGCCTAAGAAAAACAAGGTGGATTACAATGTCCTAGCACATCTGAGGAAGATGCCCTAACAACTGAGCATACTAGATGCTCTCCTCCTGTCCAAAGAGGCACGAGATTCTCTGATCAAGGCATTGCAAGACCCTGATCAATTCCAAGCTTTCTTAGCTGAAGAAAGGATGAAGGATGAACTGGCAGAGGTTCACACAGCTGACATGACATTCAGCGATGAGGATCTCCTCCTCGGAACATGCGAGCATAACCGCCCGTTATACGTCACTGGGTACTGCCATGATATCAAGATAGGCAAAATCCTTATCGACAATGGGTCTTCTGTTAACTTCCTCAATTTGAAGGTGCTGAAGGAGATTTGCAGGAACGTTCAGCACCTAGCCCGAGATAAAATTACCATCTCTGGTTTCGATTCACAGTCATCACAGACGCTCGGGTCCGTAATACTGACGTTACGTTTCGGCCTACTCGTCACTGACATCAAATTTCATGTTATTGACGCCAAGACTTGCTACAATGCTCTGCTCGGCAGGCCTTGGTTATACGAGTACAACGTCATCCTTTCGACACAACACCAGTGTATGAAGTATTTCAAAGACGGAATTGAGTACACTGTTACGGGGGAGCTAAATCCATTCTCCGTAAACGAAGTCCAAAAATATGAAGACGCAAAGTACTTCCTACCAGACATCGAAGATACGGATAGATGTCATAAGCCGGAGGATAAACGGAAGTCCGTTGTCACCATCCCGATCTTTGGGAGTGACACCGAGGAAAACGAGGAAATAGTCTACTCGGGGCAACCCCAATACAACAGGCCCGGACCATCTACTCCTATTTTGGTCTTTGGAAGTGACTCTGAGGACGAAGCCAATGCCATGTTCTCCACTCGCTTGTCAGCGCAAACCGTTACTGGAGCTAATCAGAGTTTACTAATCATCATGGTTCTGCCACGGCATTACAAAGAACTTGATGCGCTTGATACATACAGCGTACAAGAGCTGCAGACTTTCTACGTCCCTCCCAGGCGAAGAGGAGAAAAGGCGATCCACTTCTATCAATCTACGGAGACCAAAGTGGAGAAAGAAGTCTGGCATGGTGCCGAGATTGCGCTTGACAGGCTTCAACCAATCCGTTTGCCCAGATATTACGCAGAGAGATTGAAAAGGCTATTAAGATGCCAAGGCGTCCCCTTTAAATAAACTGCTCGACAAGCCCAGTTCTACAACAAGATCTGGGATGTTCCCGGGACTCGGCGAAAGATGCCCAATGGGAAGATGAAAACAACCAGGCTCGGATACGTTCAGTCCAAGAAATGGGAGCGATTCTAAATAGCTCCGGTATAGAAAGGAATGCTTTTCCAGATAGCTGTGACGTTGGAACGGAGAAAAATCCTACTATAAGAACGTCAAGTCCGGCATTCGAAGAACAAGTTGACAAGCTAATAAGAGAAGCCGGTCAAAAGATTCGGGATGATCACAACCGTGAAATGGCTATTTACGAAAAGGCCAAGACGTAGCATCTCAATCAGCAGTCTGCGAAAAGAGAAGATTACGATGCCCTTCACCCTCAGTCCGCTGTACGTTCTCGCAACAAGAGAAAAGCTCAAAACGGGGGGAAAAACAAGATGAAGAACGAGAATGGCATTCTAAAACAGTGAAGCGGATCCAAGAAGCCACGCAATCGAAGAAAAGTCAGCTGGAATCCGTCTTTTATGAAGAAGATAGGTCAGGAATACTCTTTCCCCCAAGACAAGATAAGGAAAATATTTAACCTTGTCATCAAGTATCAAATGATGACGCTCCCGGAGCCTCGGTACCCCAAACAGATAAATGAGGTTCATCACCCGGATTATTGCTCCTACCACCGAGCAATAGGACACCCCCTTGAAGTTTTGCTTTACCTTTAAAGACCGGGTCGAAGATTAATATCAACAAGGCAGGTTTGCTCTATCTGACAGCTGGAGGGTAACCCCACTGCAGAAGCATGAGCCAAAGAGAACATATATCACGAAGGTAGGACCAGCTTAACATCAAGACTGGAAGCAAACTCGTACCTACCGCGTGATAACATTCTCAAAAGGGGGAGGGCACGAGAATATGGATGACCTCTTTAGGTGCTTCGCAAATGAGGACGAGGACGGGGTGATCTCAGAGTTTCCACCAGCCCCGAAAGAGTTGGAAGATGGGATACACACTATGGCGGATAACCTAAGAAAAATTGACTTAGGAACGGAAAACGGTCCGAAGCCCACATTCGTTAGTGAGTTGCTGTCTAAAAATAGGTGGCCATAATGAAGGACGTGCTTTTGCAATATAATGACTGTTTTGCATGGAACTATTCCGAGATGTCAGGACTAGATCCAAAAATAGCAATGCATAAACTGGCTATATCACCGGATGTCAAGCCAGTCAAACAGGCGCCAAGAAGAATGCGGCTTGAACTCGAGATGAGTATCAAAGCCGAAATCAAGAAATTTGATTCCGGCTTTATCCAAGAAGTTCAGTATCCCGAATAGATTGCCAACATTGTTCCAGTAATGAAGAAAAATGGGACAGTGCGCATCTGCGTAGACTTTCGGAACCTTAACAAAGCTTGTCCGAAAGATGACTTCCTAGTGCATGTTATCGAGCTGATGATCGACAACACGTTTACTCATAAAGTCTTCTCTTTCATGGATGGATCTTCAGGATACAACCAAATAAAAATGCATCTTAAAGACCAAAAGCATACCACCTTCTGGACTCCATTAGGTATATTTTGCTATAAGGTGATGCCCTTCGGTCTGAAGAACGCCGGCGCTACCTACCAGAGGGCTATTACAAACATCTTCGATGACCCCATTCATGAGATTGTCGAATGCTATATCGATGACCTTTTGGTGAAGAGCAAATCTCATGAGGAACATTGGGAACATCTAGATATAGTGTCCCAACGTCTTCGGAAATATAATCTGAAGATGAACCTCTCAAATGCACGTTTGGAGTCTCCTCGGGAAAATTCTTGGGACTCATCATACAGCACTGGGGTATCGAAATTGACCCTTCGAAGATTAAGTCGATTATGGAGATGCCCAAGCCAAGAATTCTCAAACAACTACGGTCTCTCCAAGGGAAGCTCGTATATATCCGGCGGTTCATAGCCAACCTCTCCGGAAAATTCCGTCCCTACAGCCATCTAATGAAGAATGGGACCCCATTCATTTGGGATCATAGATGCCAAAATGCACTAGACGAAATCAAGCAATACCTGCAGAATCCGCTGGTACTGACCGCTCCGGTTAAGAGAAGGCCCCTTATCCTATATACAATGACCCTTGAAGGTTCTCTAGGCATGCTATGGGCACAGGAGAATGATCAGGGAAAGGAAAGAGCTCTATATTATTTGAGTTGAGTTCTCCTAGGGGCAGAAAACAACTACTCGCCCATCGAAAAGCATTGCCTGGCACTGATCTTCGCGATAATGAAGCTTAGACATTACGCCTTGGCACATGAGTTCCATCTCATTTCAAAGGTGGATCCTCTCAAATATTTGATGTCAAGAGCCATACTAATAGGAAGGCTTGCCAAATTGGCCATCTTCTGATGGAGTTCTCGATAACGTATCGACCTCTTAAAGCAGTGAAAGGCCAGGTCATCGCCGAATTTCTCGCCGAGCATCCGATACATGCCGACTCCCTCTTAAATTGTGAGTTTCCAGATGAACACGCGTTTGACACAAAGAAAGATGAGAATGAGACCCGATGGGAACACTACTTCGATGGAGTATCTTCCATGAAAAAGCGGAATCTAAACACCCCTATAATCAAAACCGAGATGGGCCTTATCTTTATGACTCCGCAAGGTGGGATACTGCGCTACACCCTCTCCTTAACGGAGCCAAGGACTAATAACGAAGTTGAATATGAAGCTTTGATAGCAGTTATCGAGATCGCTATCGACATGGGAATCAAAGACCTCCTCATATATGGAGATTCCCAATTGGTCGTTAGCCAAATAAAGAGCGATTATCAGACATGCAAGCTAGAGTTGATAAAATACGATTAAAAAGTACAGCAATTGCTGACACAAATCCCCTCTTACATCTTGAAGAGCATACTACGTGCAGAAAATAGTAAGGCGGATGCATTGGCCAAGCTGGCTAAAGAATTGGCCGATGAAAACCTCGATGACCTAAAAATCACCGTGCAAAACCGTAGAGTTCTCGCACCAGCAGAAATATCTTCGGAGGATTCAATAGAGCCATCTGAAGGAAAAGAAACAACCAAAGAAGCAGCCCTCCAAATAGAAGACGAAGAAAAGGTCAAGGATTTGAGGGAAGTCTTCATAGACTACTTCAAATCTCGACGAACGCCCGAAAATGCGTCGTCTAGACATCAGCTCATGAAACGAGCTCTGTCTTATGCTTTCGTGAATAATACTCTATACAAGAGGTCACTTAACTGTTTGTGGTTAAGGTGTTTGGGGCCAGAAGAAGCAAAGAGAGTCATCCAAGAAACTCATGACGGACTCTGCGGTTCTCATCAAGCCGGGCCAAAGATGAACTGAAGATCAAAAGGATGGGTTACTATTGGCCCACAATGAGTCAAAACTGTCTCGAATATGCGAAGCAGTGTCACTCGTGCCAGATTCATGGAGACTTCATCCACCAACATCCAAATCCACTACACCCAACCGTAGCAAGCTGGTCGTTCGAAATGTGGGGAACCGACATAATTGGCCCCATTGAACCAGCGTCATCCAAAGGACATCGGTTCATATTAGCAACGACCGATTACTTTTCTAAGTGGGCAAAAGTAGTACCACTAAGGGAAGTGAAGACGGAGAATATCCTCAATTTCTTCAGGACGCATGTCATCCACCGGTTCGGCACTCCGTGACGGATAATCTCGGATAATGGGCCAGCCTAAAAGAGCCATAAAATCAGCCGCTTTGCAAAACAACATAAAATAGATTGGAGATACTCTTCGGTCTACAATCCTCATGCCAACGGTTTAGCTGAAGCTTTCAAACAAGACCCTGACGAAGATTATAAAGAAAACGGTGTCGATAAACAAAAAGGACTGGCATGAGAGACTGCACGAAGCTCTCTGGGCATACCGAGCGACGTTCAAAATGACTACGAATACAACACCATATGCGTTGGTATTCAACACAGAAGCAGTCCTTCCTTTGGAAATAGAAATCCCTTCTCTACGGGTAGCAGTTTGATACGAGCTGACAGATGAAGAAAATGCCCATCTTCGGTTTGAGGAGCTCAACGCCCTCGATGAAACTCTCCTCATGGTGCAGCAAAACCTAGAAGCTTACAAGGCAAGGACGACGCGCTCATATGAAAGACCGACTAGGCCGAGAACATTCCGCCAAGGTAAGCTCATGCTAGTTGTCAAACGACCTATGATTCCCAACCGTGCAAAATGGGGGAAATTCGAGCCGAACTATAAGGGTCCATACATCATAGACAAGGTCTACCAAGGTGGGGCCTACCTGCTCATGGATATGCATGGCGAAAGACCCTTCCGGCCAATAAATAGTCGATTCCTCAAAAGATACTATGCCTAATAGGTTACGATTCAGGTTAATGATAGATGACGACGCATGTGTCCGCTCGCTATCTTCCTGAGTCAGAACCCTGAAAGTAGTATCCAGAAGATCCGTTGCCTCAAAAATGGTAACAATGGACCACTACGTCCTTAAACTAGCCATGGACCGAGATGTCTCTAAATTAACAATGGACCGAGACGTCCGTAAACTAAAACTTCGCCTCGAATGGTGACATTGGACCGAGATGTCCCTAAACTAACAATGGACCGAGATGTTCCTAAACTAACAATGGACCAAGACGTCCTTAAACTAAAACTTCGCCTCGAATGGCGATATTTGACCGCTTCGAAATGTTCTTAAACTAGCGCGTCGCTTCAAGCATGGCGATAATGGACCGAAATATTCCTAAACTAGTGCACCGCCTCAAACATGGCGCATCGGCCCAAATACGGCGATATCCTCTCTTGAGATCTATATTGCAATTAAAGCTCCAACGGCGAAGGCTGCAACTCAAGTACCACTCGATACACAGCTACTCCAGCGGTGGAGTCACCCCTAAGTCTTATTGGCAAACAAATGGGCCGTTTAAAAAAACGGTACGTCCGCAAGCAATGTGGGCACGGATGAAAACCCAAAAGGACGTTGTGAGTAAAAACAGCAGGGCTACCGACGAGTTTGTGAAAACCCAGAAGGGCACGATCTCGTTAAAAAAACGGTATGTCCACAAGCAAAATGGGCACGGATGAAAACCCGAAAGGGCGCCGTGAGTAAAACGGCAGGGCTACCGGCGAGTTTGTGAAAACCTGGAAGGACGCAATCTCGTAAAATTTTCGCTTACGAGATCCTCTCGACTCGTAAGGAGAACCCCCCTATAAGACCCTCACGGCTCATAAGATTCAAAAGCCTTAAGCTAGATGGATCCAAACCCATTCTTAAGCCATCACATTCCCTGTGTTTCCCTACAGGTGGTCCAATATTGGCCCTTGTATACAATCCATGGGCACAAATAAATATAGGCCTCACCTAGTTCCACTAATGGTGCAAAATGTCCCCATATGGTGAACGACACTTGTAAGTCCTCTCGACTTATAAGGAGAAAATTCTCTTGTAAGTTCCTTACGACTTGCAAGAGAGAGTCCACACTCAGGAATCCCCATGATTCCTAAGAAGAAAATACACCTACAAGATCCTCACGACTCGTAGGAAGAAATAACTTTATGAGACCTTTACGTCTCATAAATTCGAAAAGTCAACAGGATCCTAACCCTATCTACTAAGCCATCTTTGTTCAAATCGACAAAGGCAAATGATGATTTTCTCCTGGCAATATTCCAGTGGTAGCGATGCTAATGCCTAAACATGTGTCAAACTCCAAGTCCTTTCATAGCAAATGATGATTCGCTCCTGGCAATAATCTAGTCGTAGCGATGCTGATGCCCAGGTTGGTATCAGGTTCCAAACTCGCAATAAAAATCAGCGAGCAAAAAAACATGCATATAAAAATAGCCGAAATGATCGGATAACTCGCAATAAAAATCAGCGAGAAAAAAAATATATGCATGTGAAATAGCCGAAATGTTTAAGCAACTCGCAATAAAAAGCAGCGAGTAAAAATATAAAAATAGCCAAAATTATTAGGCACCGCGATAAATAGCCGAAATGATTAGGCAATCGCGACTTTCGCGATATGAAAAGCTGAAAAGATAGAGCATCGCGGAAATAAAAAATAAAATAAAATAAAATTTCCTCTTCCCTGCAGATGAGTCTACACTGACCCCTGTATAAAATTCATAGGCACAAATGAAAAAGGGAACCATATTTTCCCACCAGGCTCTGTCAAAGGGAAAGCCAGATCTCGACGGCAACATCCACAGTCTAGAGATCACCCCAGCGTTCATTCTCATTCCATCAGGGTGCAGACACTACGTCAACAAAGCTCCACCGAGCCAAAACAAAGCGGAGCCATGGCAAATTCCTAGCTCCAAGTCTTGACGATTCATATACAACCTAAAAACTACCCCGCCGTTCATTCTCATTCCATCAGGGTGCAAACGCAATGTCAACAAAGCTCCACCGAGCCAAAACAAAGCGGAGCCATGGCAAATTCCTAGCTCCAAGTCTTGACGGTTCATATACAACCTAAAAACTACCCCGTCATTCATTCTCATTCCATCAAGATCCAGACGCAACGTCAACAAAAGGCCCAAGGGTCGAAACAAAGCGGAGCCATGGTAAATTCCTAGCTCTATGTCTTAACGGTTCATATACAACCTAGAGACAACCCTGGCATACCTTCTCATTCCAACGGGATGCAGACGCAATGTCAACAAAGGTTCCAAATAGCCAAATCAAATTGAAGCAAAGGCATATTCCTAGCTTCAGGGTCTCGACAGCAAGTCATATAAATCCTAAGAGACTATCGGAGATCATCCCACACCAGCGCGGAATGGTTATGACTCATCGGAGCTCCAAACTGAGCCTAAGCTCAAGTAAAAAGCGACATGGCAAATTCCTAACGCTTGCTCTTCCGACGGTCATATAGCCTAAGGAGATTAATTGAAGATGTCTTGTACAGCCGCCGAAAGGATCAGAGACACGACAGTTGTGGGGCTACTCGAACAACAGCTTAAAGACTGTATATCGAGGAATATATCAGCCAACGCGGCGGTACCACGGACCAAAGCCCTAGTACCACAAAACCTAACAAACCTCTATAGCAAAGAGCAGGGGTTATCTATATATAATGTTAGGATAAGTTTTCCTATAAACCCAAGGGAGGTAAACTAAACAAACTCTGAAATGAGTCCATAAACTAAACAAACTCCGAAATGAGTCCATAAACTAGAAACTCCGAAATGAGTGAATAAACTACAAGCTCCGAAATGAGTTCATAAACTAGAGACTCCGAAATGAGTGAATAAACTACAAGCTCCGAAATGAGTCCATAAACTAGATACTCCAAAATGAGTAAATAAACAACAAGCTTCGAAATGAGTACATAAACTACTTTACGTCAAATCAAGACATCAAAGGATAGAGAGCCACAAGTAGGAAATGAAATATGTCTTTTATTCATAAATAAAAATGAATACAAGATGCTTTTATTCATGAATCAAAATGAATACAAGGTGTAAAAAGTTTCTAAGCTGGTGGGCGATTCAATAAGCCAACAAGTTCATCATTTTTCCACCAGACTTCTGCTTCGAGCTTTATCAACGCCGCGAGCCAAGTCCCTGCCTGTGTCTGTTGGTTCTGGTATGAAGCAAATCGTCTCTCAAGCTCTTTCTCGGCAACCTTGTGGGCTTTAACCATCCCACGTGTAAAAATAATGGCTTTATCAAGAGCCACCATCTCTGTAATGGCTTCTTGAAGCACCCGCCAAATATCGTATGCACGGGTGGTCTTGGCAGTGAGATGGGCTTGAAGTTCCCCTAAAGCCTTTGAAGCCAACTCCCTTGTCGAAAACTTCCAGTTGAGCCTTTTCTCACACGACTAGAGATTAGTTTCACATCATTCGATCCACCCACGCAGGCTCGCCTTTATAGACAAGATGTTGGAGGGAAGGCGTATGAATTCAATCCCATGTAAGCAGGGCTCGACTCGGCAGCAGTACTCAACCCAAGTACGCACTAATGCCTCGTCATGATAAGTGGCAAGAACAAATAGGGAAGCATTGGCTTCAGCAGCGAATTCTTTGGCAATGACAGAAGTACCAGTGCGAAGGTCTTCAATGAGAGTCGCCTGGGAATAAATGCTCTGTTTTGCCATCCTCTCAGACACGCGTCGGGCATAAGGGCCTAGCAGCATAGAAATCCAGGACTCTAATGGAGTGAGGGCTGGCAAAGCTGTGAAGACATATGTGCGGTTAGTTGCCTTTCCAAATATAGAATGAGTAGAACGATGATAAGAATAAAGCATCACTTACCCATAGTCATGCAAGACGGGTTTGAGAAATTCCCAGGTCCATCAAGAATCTCGACTTCGTCGTCGGCTTTCAGAACTGTGGTTTAAAATGAAGGGCATATCAGTATCATTATAAAAATATAAAACAAAAAAGGCAGAAGAATACCGACCTTGGCCAGAAGAAAGGACTGTGCTTTGTGGGGGTATCGCTTGTGGGGCCGCCATGTCAAGCAAACGCTGGAAGGTTTTCCTCGGAGAAAAATCCACGATGGAAGACGCTAACTCCTGCAATTCTGAGGGAGAGAAAGGTTCAGATAATGGAGCAGTCGTTAAACAAAATGTATATATCTATAAGATTACTTTCGATACTTCGCCCACCCTGAAATGGAAAGATGGCAGCTTCGGCAGCCTCCACTACACCCTCAGGTGCGTCATTGGAGATATTCGTGAAATCTACAGCCGGCATGGCGGTCTCCAATAGAGGGAAAAAAGCCAGCGTTGATGGCTCCAAGGTAGGGATGGCATCTTCGACAATTTCCTCTACACCCTCCGGTGTATCACTAGAGATGTCCATGAGATCTACAGCCGGTGGGCCACCTCTGCTGAAAGAACAGATGCTGAAGGAATGGAAGCCATCATCGGGAGCGCCACGGCGGGGGAAACAATTTCAGTAATCTCCTCTACACCCTCAGGTGTGTCATAGGAGATATTTGTAGAATCTACATCTATGGCGCGATCTGGGCTCGAACCTACTCCCGCTGCAGAAGTCCATACAAAGTTTTTGCTAAGATAAGGTGATATGAAAGTAATACAAATTATTTGCAAAAAAATTGAGAAATTAGCATACTAATACACCAGGGAGCCTCAAGTATGGTGTCACGGCCCGCTTCCCAGTGTACGGTAAGGAGACGTAACGAGTCACCCGACGTATTTACTCCGAAGTAAACACGCTAAGCGTATCTAAGCAATATAAAATAAAGTACACAAGAGACAGGAATGTAAATGAACAACAACTTTATTTATTAAACATTCTTTTACATATACAATTGAAATGTAAATACATGAATAGAAAGCGATGCCTAAATAATGGCATAACTGAAATGAAAATATGTACAAATGCCTACAGCTCTGAGTCAAACGCTAACTGATCCAAATCTTCAGGGCTGAGATCGATCTCCAATGAGTCCGAAACACCTGACAACATTCTAAAGAAAGAAGAAAAGGAATGTCGTCAGCGAGCAATCGCTCGATAAGTCCTAAGGGTGAGTAGAGATAGAATAGACAGAAAAAGAATATAACTTATAATGTTTGATTATATTGTTAATACTGTTGTTTGTAGTTTAGTATAGAAAATGCCAGTGTATACGAGAGGAGCCCCACTATTCCGGAGACTAAGGTATACAGAGCATAAAGAACCGTTCAGCCACGGTACAACGGCAATGGATATTCGGGTTAGGTGTATTATGGTTGCAGTCTTGTGCCACTTCTAACACCTTCTGTACCAATATACCCCTTATAAACCCCGCGATGTCTTTTGTATTGATTGTATTATTTTGTTATATAGATGGATGACTTGCCAAAACCATGATATCGGTAGATGGAATAGATATAGATGGAAAGTCATGTAGATGGAGTATACCCATGGTTCGGTTCGGTCAATATAGATTGATATAGATTGAATAGACGGAATCATATTGAATTGTAGTTTATACTTGAATCACATTCAAGTCAGATTGATTAGATTGAGACTCGGTCTGAGTCGAACACTTTGAAAAGAACTTGAAATCCTGAATTAGTTTTAATGTTATCGGTAACTGCTGCACATGGACGTCAGGATTTGTCTTTTTCCAAGACAATTACCGTGTTGATAACACCGTTTGTTAGATTGTCTACCTTAAATAGGAAAGCACTCATATTCCCCGGCTTCCTGAGGCTCAAGAAAACCGGTCCCGCTTAAACCTATGTTTACTAGGGTCCTTATTGTAATTTAGTATAACTTGAGGGGGGTTTATGTAAAAATAGTTTTGGTATAATTTCAAAATACCCTCAAGCATTTAATTATCGTCTTTAAGGTTTTCATAGATGTATATTTTATAAAAGCGAAATTTCTAGTGAGTAGAACCTAGTTTTCATAGTATATGGTACTTTATTGAAATATCGGTATTATTTTGTATTTGGATGGTATTTTCATGTAATGGTGATTCCTTTGATTTGGAAAACTTGGAATATTTATATAATATAATTAAAATAGATATTTTAATAATATATATATATATATTTAATAAAATAAATTTTATTTATTTTTGTAAAAATCTCATTTTCTAAAGAAAAATGCATTAAAATTCCATCGAGATCGAATGCTCCTTTCAGAGCTCTGCATCTCGCTCTACTAGGCCCGAGAATGTGCGATAATCTGCACCATCCCGAACTGGGTCCCCAAAAGTGGGTTGTAGAGGTGCAATTGCAAGAAATTGTTTAATACACTTTTTAAAGAAATGGTTTTGCAAGTTAATGGTATTTATTTGTAATGTCGTGTTATCCCATGAATATATTCCCAAATTCTCATCTTGCTATATCAAAGATGTGTGTTATGATGAGGTAGGTCATTACCTCATGAGTTATCTAAAGGTAATACAAGTATTATGTTGTTTTATGTCGGAAATGAAGTATGTGGTATTTTACCGTAAAAATACGATAAAAGTTGCAATAAAGAATTATTTGGAATGAAACTTGTTTTAATACATTTTTTAATGTTTGTTAAACATTATATGAGAGTATGGTATTTTCTTGTTTAAGAAAAATAGAGTTTTTAAAGAAAACCGAATCGGAAGTCGGATTAACTCTGTTTCCGTCGGGTTTTAGAAATGAAAGTTTTTAAGATAGTAGAAGAGAGGAGGAGAAGGGACTTACTGGCTATTAAACAAGAGAAGCGGGAGGGGAAACTAAGGAAGGCTTCGGGACATTGTTTCGTCACCGGAATCTCCTTGGAACGTCGGCGGAACTTCACCCTTCGCTAACTCCACTTGCACACTAAAAGGACTTGAGAATTTTTAAGAGTTTTGACAAGGAATTTCTAAGTGAGGATGAGTGAAATGGAGTGTGGTATTTATAAGAAAAATTAGGGTTTAGTGGGTTAAAGAATGCATTAAAATTTGCATTAAAATTTGATTTAAAGGACATTTTATTGTTCTCTGGATGAAAGCAGAGTAAACAAACAACATGGGGATAGTGGGGTAGGCCAAGGGGGTGCTCGGGAAAAACTATCAGAGCAGCCCCTACAGATTAGCCCGGCGGTACCGGTCTTTTGGTGATTTTCGCCGGTCCAAGTCCGGTGGAATTGGGTTAGATCGTCGCTACGTGTCCCCGTCGCCTCATATATCCTCAAGCACATATTTATTTATTATGTAACCTAACATATTATGTGTAGTGCACGCATAAACCCTTGGGCTTCTAAAATATTAAAAGAAAATTTAATAAAAAATAATGTGGCTGGAGGGATTCGATCACAGGGGCTATTTCACAGCAGTGTAAGGCTTTACCAATGAGCTACAAGTGCTATCTTGCTGTTCTAAAGTAAAACAAATACTTATAGTGTACACAGGATTGCAAATACCCCAATTGTACATTAACTTTTAAACAATTTTCGATACATTGAAATTGGAGTTGTTACGGTCTACCCTCCTTACAAAAATTTCGTCCTCGAAATTTACAATTATTTTAAGAACTAGTTTACAAATAAATGAGGGTATCTTGCACGCATCTCATCTTTCCTTTCCCATGTTGATTCTCCTGGTGTGTCTTTTCTCCACATCACTCGAACCAAGTTGACTTCCTTGTTCTGATGTGACTTCACCTTTCTATCCAGGATCTCAACAGATTGTTGCTCACAGGATAAATCTGGCTGTACAGTGAGCTCGGAGTGATCAAGAATATGGTTTGGGTCACTCACATACCTTCTGAGTTGGGATATGTGGAACACATTGTGGACTCCTTCCAATGAAGGTGGAAGTGCCAAGCGATAAACCACTTCACCGACTCATTCGAGTATGTCGAACGGTCTAATGTACCTCGGACTGAGCTTACCCCTTCTTCCAAAACGAATCACTCCACGGTTCGGAGATATCTTCAGGAATACATGTTCTCCCGGTTGAAACTCCAAGTGATGGCGTTTTGCATTAGCCCAGTGCTTCTGTCGATCTTGGGCAATGCGCATTCTTTTCCTGATAGTACGAACCACGTTGACAGTTGCTACTATCATCTCAGGTCCAAGGTGTTCTCTATCTCCGATGTCATCCTAACTTAATGGCGATCGACACTTCCTTCCATAAAGTGCTGCAAAAGGTGTCATTCCTATACTTATTTAGTAGGTATTGTTGTATAAAAACTCCACAAGATGTAGGTGATCTTCCCACGATCCTCCGAAGTCTAGCATACACGCTCTGAGCATATCTTCTAAGATCTGAATAGTTCGCTCAGACTGACCATCTATTTGTGGATGATAAGCCGTGCTAAACTTCAGACTTGTTCCAAAGCTATCTTGCAGACTTTGCCAAAATTGCGATCGAAATCTAGTGTCATGATCGGAGACAATGCAAACCGGTACTCCATATAATCTCACGATTTCCTGCATGAGTTCATAGGTATCAGAGATAGTACATATTTGAAGAGTTTAAATCTTACTTAGATTCTTGCCTCCATGTACTTCTTTACTAGTGTCTCCGTAGATTAGCCAACTCGAAAGGGAATAAAGTGAGCCGACTTTGTGAGTCGATCCACAATAACCCAAACCGCATCGTTACCCTTCATGCTGCGATGAAGAGCTGTCACGAAATCCATTATGATGTGTTGCCACTTCCAGTCTGGGATAGGTAACGGTTGAAGTAATCCAGCTGTCATGTGATGTTCAGCCTTTACTTGCTGACACGCCAAGCATTTAGCAAGGCTTCTGGCTACTTCACGATTTATTCCATGCCACCAATAATTCTGACGCAGATCTTTGTACATCTTTGTACCTCCAGGGTGTACTGAATAAGAAGAGCTATGAGCTTCTTTCATCAACTCTTCTCGCACAGAACCTTTAGGTACATACAATCTACTGCCGTATCTCAAAGATCCGTCTTCATGTATGATGAAGTCTGTTCGAAGTCCACTTTCCACTTGTTCTCTGATCTTTTACAACTTAGCATCACTTGCTTGAGCTGTTTTGATCTGATTGACAATAGTAGATTGAACATGTAAGTTCATCAAACTTGAAGTGTTACCTGGCATAACTACTTCAATCTCCATTTGATGCAAGTCTTGTTGAAGCTTCCACTGTGCGGTGAGATTCAATGCTAATGGTTGGCGACATCAGGTACTACATTCACCTTCTCTGGGTGATATTGCAGGTTGATGTCAAAGTCCGTCATAAGTTCTAACTATCTTCTCTACCGCATATTCAATTCTTTCTGAGTAAACACATATTTTAGACTCTTGTAATCTGTGTATATGTCCACTCGTTCATCAAGAAGATAATGGAGACAAATATTAAGAGCAAAGATTACGGCCGCCAACTCTAAATCATGCATCGGATAATTGCGATCATGAATCTTCAGCTGTCTTGAAGCATAAGCAACAACCTTACCGTGCTGATGTAGAATACGTCGTAATCTCTTACCGGATGCATCGCAATGCACTATAAAACATCCAGATTGGTCCGGTATGATGAGAATAGGCGCTGATGTCAATCTTGACTTGAGTTCTATGAAAACTCGTTCGAATGCTTCTGACCACACGAATTCTTCATCTTTACGTGTGAGCTTGGTCAGGGGTGTTGCAATCTTTGAAAATTCTTCAATGAACCTTCTGTAATATCAAGCTAGACCTAAGAAACTTCGAATGTTCTTCACTGACTTCGGTGTCGGCCATTCACTTACTGCTGAAACTTTAGCTGGATCTACAGAGATTCTATCGCCTTATACAATATGTCCAAGAAAACCGACTTGATCTCGCCAAAACTCACATTTGCTGTACTTGGCATAGAGTTGATGTTGTCGTAGAGTTTCCAGGACAATTCATAGGTGTTCGACATGTTCTTTCCCACTCTTAGAATACATCAGGATGTCGTCGATGAAGATGACAACAAATCTGTCTAGCTACTCTCGGAAAACTTGATTCATTAGGTTCATGAATATAGCTGGTGCATTGGTCACTTCAAATGGCATCACAAGAAATTCGTAATGTCCATAGCGAGTTCTGAATGCCATTTTATGGATATCAGATTCCTTGACCTTCACCTGATGATAACACAAACGAAGATCTAACTTGGAGAAAATGCAAGATCCACTGAGCTAATCGAACAGATCGTCGATGCGTAGGAGTGGATACTTGTTCTTTATAGTTACTTCGTTCAGAGCTCTATAATCAATGCACATTCGATATGAACCTTCCTTCTTCTTTACAAGCAGAACTGGCGATCCCCAACTTGAAGTGCTGGGACGAATCCATCCTTTCGCCAATAATTCGTCCAACTGAGTTCGGACTTCCTTCAAACCTTCCGGACTTAACCGATACGGTGCTTTGATCACCGGTTGAGCTCCAGGTACTAAATCAATGCTGAATTCAAGAGCTCGATCGGGAGGCAAACCTGATATGTCTTCAGGAAACACATCGTCGAACTCTCGAACTATTTCTGGCTTTGATCCTTCCTCCGCTTGAATTGCTGCAATCACTGCCTTCTTTAGTTTTGCCTTGTATGTACTTGGCTCCAGGGTACAGTCTCCACTTTTGAAATAAAAGACCGGATGTTCTGGAATCTCAAATACTAACCCTCCTTTGACGACAATCAATGATAGCATAGAATGTTCAGAGCCAATCCATACCCAAAACGACATCGAAATTTGGTATGTCCAGCACCTTGAAGTCAGCGTAGAATTCTCTGCTGCAGACAACCACTGGACACATATCGTATCTCATTACTGCCATTAGAACACCGTTCCCTGAACTGACATTCCAACTGGATACGAGGGGTTTGACTGAAATCGCATGAGTTCGGACGAACCGTTGCGATATAAAGTAATGAGATGCTCCAGTATCGAAGAGCGCTAGTGCAGGGAGTAAGGCTACTAAGATTGTACCTAAGTTATGTAAGATATTTTTAGGTATAAGGAAAAATATATGGGTATGTATAGATGGAAAATAAAGCTTGATGGGGAAGTGTTACCAGTAATGACTTGGCCAGTGGCTTCAGCTTCTTCCATAGTCATTGTGAAAGGCCTGTCGCCTCGGCACACACTTCCTTGCTGGAGGAGCATTCCTCTGTCCGTTCCTTAGTCCTTGAGGTACGTTCCGTTGAGCTTGATAGAACTGACGAGGAGGAGGTGCAGTCGGTCCACGAGGAGGTGGAGCAGGTAGTGCGAGTCGTGGAGCAGGTACCTGGATGGCTGGACGCTGCTGGTAAGTGATTGCTGGCCTGGGTGCAGCATTTGGGTTGTGTCTACGATGACAAGACTCAATGTCATAAATAGTTGAGCCGCAGACTAAGCAAAGGCGATTTGCACGCCGGCAGTCTTTCCCCAAATGTTCATCTCTCCTGCAGTAGGTACAAAAAGTTAGGTTAGGCCGGTTGTTCGGTACTCCCGGTCTCCTGGGCACAAATGGTGGCCTTGAAGAGGCATCTCCTTCCATCTGAGTGGCAGGGCGCTTCATCCCAGCAGTTTGAGGTCTGCCCCTTCATGGGCCACCAACAAAAACCTATCACGCCCCTCATTTTCACCACTGCCTCATATCGGCAGGCAGCTTTCAGAGCCAATTCGTGGGTTGGGAAATCCCCTGTAGCTAAGGCAGCTTGGATTTCCGAATCTAACCCTTGCTGAAACCGCTGGATCTGATTTCAGCAGTTGGTATCAAATGTGCCGCGAACCTGTTAAGGTCTTTTGTTAGCTGTGTAATATGTGATATTTGAAAATCGAATATTGAGACATATCTTACCTACTGAGCATGGTAAACTCAGCGTCATACTTATCCACAGACTTGGTCCACCTTATTGTATATGAATAAATTGCTGCTCCGTGTCGAATCGGGCAGTCTCTGGGAAGTATTTCTCATCGAACATATCGCAAAAAGTCCTCCATTCGATCGGTTGGTCGAGACGGCTTTCTTTCTCCTTCCACCAGACTCGTGTATTGTCAGTGAGCTGCAGCTTTGCAACTCGAACCCAAGCAATCTCTGGCACTGGTGCCGCTGCCAGATCATCCCCAATGCTTTGAGCTCACTCCTCAGTTTCTAGAGGGCTGTCTTTTCCCGATAATTGCTTCAGGTGCAAAGCCCGGAATTACTTTACCCCGGGGGCTTCCTCTTCTGGGCGGTTCATCAAAATAGCAGTCTGCTGCTGTTGTCCCTCTAGGAAGCTACATATCGCCTCAGGCAGTACCGTCTGCTCATTGATAGGATCAGCGACGGTAGGTATAAGCGGTAGAGGTGGTGGGGTGTTGTTGAAGTTGGTGCTAGTGTTGTTTGGGGAATCCAAAATCTTGAAAGAAAAAATTGGGTTAGGACAGATTCAAAATATATGAAATTGGAAGATTCAAGGAATATGTAAAGAGTGTTTTTAATTGTTGGTTCTTGTTTTATATTGCTTAGGACTTTATGCAGAATTAACCCGCATGTCCAAGCAGAACTGACATGCATGTCCATACAGAGCTGACCTGCATGGGCCGCCAACAAAAACCTGTCACGCCCCACTTCCCAATGTACGGTAAGGAGACGCGATGGGTCACCCGATGTATTTACTTCGAAGTAAACATGCTAAGCGTATCTAAGCAATATAAAGTAAAGTACACAGGAGACAGAAATGTAAATGAAAAACAACTTTATTTATTAAACATTCTTTTACAGATACAATTGAAATGTAAATACATGAATAGAAAGCGATGCCTAAACAATGGCATAACTTAAATGAAAATATGTACAAATGCCTACAGCTCTGGGTCAAACGCTAACTGCTCCAAATCTTCAGGGCTGGGCTCGATCTCCAATGAGTCTGAAACACCTGACAACATTCCAAAGAAAGAAGAAAAGGAATGTCGTCAGCGAACAATCGCTCAGTAAGTCCCAAAGGTGAGTAGAGATAGAATAGACAGAAAAAGAATATAACTTATAATGTTTGATTATATTGTTAACGTTGTTGTTTGTAGCTTGGTATAGAAAATGCCAGTGTATACGAGAGGAGTCCCACTATTGCGGAGACTAAGGTATACGGAGCACAAGGAACCGTTCAGCCAAAGTACAATGGCAATGGATATTCAGGTTAAGTGTATTATGGTTACAGTCTCGTGCCACTTCTAACACCTTCCGTACCAATCTACCCCTTATAAACCCCGCGATGTCTTTTGTATTGATTGTGTTATTTTGTTATTTAGATGGATGACTTGCCGAAACCATGATATCAGTAGATGGAATGGATATAAATGGAGTCATGTAAACGAGTATATCCATAGTTCGGTTCAGTCAATATAGATTGATATAGATTAAATAGACGGATTCATGATGAATTGTAGTTTATAATTGAATCATATTTAAGTCAGATTGATTAAATTGAGACTCGGTCTGAGTCAGACAATTTGAAAGAACTTGAAATCCTGAATTAGTCTTGATATTATCGGTAACTGCTGCACATGGACGGCACGATTTGTGTCTTTTTTCAAGACAATTACCGTGTTGATAACACTGTTTTTTAGATTGTCTAGCTTAAATAGGCAAGCACCCATATTCTCCGGCTCTCTGAGGCTCAAAAGAACTGGTCCCGCTTAAACCTATGTTTACTAGGGTCCTTATTGTAATTTAGTATAACTTGAGGAGGTTTTATATAAAAATAGTTTTGGTATAATTTCAAAATATCCTCAAGCATTTAATTATCGTCTTTAGGGTTTTCATAGATGTATATTTTATAAAAGCGAAATTTCTAGTGAGTAGAACCTAGTTTTCATAGTATATGGTATTTTATTGAAATATCGGTATTGTTTTGTATTTGGATGATATTTTCATGTAATAGTGATTCCTTTAATTTAGAAAACTTGGAATATTTATATAATATAATTAAAATAGATATTTTAATAATATATATATATATATATTTAATAAAATAAATTTTATTTATTTTTGTAAAAATCTTATTTTCTAAAGAAAAATGCATTAAAATTCCATCGAGATCGAATGCTCCTTTCGGAGGTCTGCATCTCGCTCTACTAGGCCCGAAGATGTGCGATAATCCACACCATCCTGAACGGGGTCCCCAAAAGTGAGTTGTAGAGGTGTAATTGCAAGGAATTGTTTAATACACTTTTTAAAGAAATGATTTTGCAAGCTAATGGTATTTATTTGTAACATCGTGTTATCCCATGAATATATTCCCAAATTCTCATCGTGCTATGTTAAAAATGTGTGTTGTGATGAGGTAGGTCATTACCTCGTGAGTTATCTAAAGGTAATACAAGTATTCTGTTGGTTTATGTCGGAAATGAAGTATGTGGTATTTTACCGTAAAAATATGATAAAAGTTGCAATAAACATTCTTTTGGAATGAAACTTGTTTTAATACATTTGTTAATGTTTTTTCAACATTAAATGAGAGTATGGTATTTTCTTGTTTAAGAAAAATAGAGATTTTAAAGAAAACCGAATCGGAAGTCCGATTAACTCCGCTTCCGTCGGGTTTTAGAAATGAAAGTTTTTAAGATAGTAGAAGAGAGGGGGAGAAGGTACTTACTGGCTATTGAACAAGAGAAGAGAGAGGGGAAATTAAGGAAGGCTTCGGGACGTCGTTTCGTCACCGGAATCTCCTTGGAACGTCGCCAGAACTTCACCCTTCGCTAACTCCACTTGCACACTAAAAGGACTTGAGAGTTTTTGAGAGTTTTGACAGGGAATTTCTGAGTGAGGATGAGTGAAATGGAGTGTGGTATTTATAGGGGAAATTAGGGTTTATAGAGTTAAAGAATGCATTAAAATTTGCATTAAAAATTGATTTAAAGGGCATTTTATTGTTCTCTGGATGAAAGCAAAGTAAACAAACAACATGGGGGTCCTGGGGTAGGCCAAGGGGTGCTCGGGCAAAAATATCAGTGCAGCCCCTACGGATTAGCCCGGCGGTACCGGTCTTTTGGTGGTTTTCGCCGGTCCAAGTCCGGTAGAATTGGGTTAGATCGTCGCCATGTGTCCCCGTCGCTTCATATACCCTCGTGCACATGTTTATTTATTCTGTAACTTAACATATTACATGTAGTGCACGCACAAACCCTTAGGCTTCTAAAAGATTATAAGAAAATTTAATAAAAAGATAATGTGGCTAGGGGATTCGATCATAAGGGCTATGTCCCAGCATTGCAAGGCTTTACCAATGAGCTACAAGTGCTTTCTTGCTATTCTAAAGTAAAACAAATACTTATAGTGTACACAGGATTGCAAATACCCCAATTGTACATTAACTTTTAAACAATTTTCTGTACATTGAAATTGGAGTTGTTACATATAGCTTGTTCGAGCCGCCATTCTTTTCTGATCAATTGCGCTCGTCGGGTTTCGATCGCAAGCAAATGCCTGCCCGTCTTCAGAGCGATCTCGTCTTTAGAAACGGCCGAGATGGGCTGTTTGAGAGCCCGTTATTCTTCCATCGTCAGAGGACCCATGGGTACCCTAGGTATCAACGGATCGATGTCATAGAATACAATAGGGGGAAAGCCTTACCTCCTAGGGCATACGTTTTCAGCCTCATCTTGTGAGCGCCTTAAAGTTTCGACCAACTGAGCAGCCTCCTCGATAGAGGAACCGTGGAAAAGAAGACCGTCATCAGGATCCCGCATGGATATCGGCTCATCCTGGACAAGGGGCTCAGATTCAAGCAAGGCGTCAAGTAGGCCGGCGACTGATTTCTTTCTCCTTTTTGAGCCGGAGCTAACATTACTGGAAGAGCACTTCCTCCCCTTCGGTGCTTTTGCACGGCGCTGCCCAACCTCTCCTTCGGTATCATCCCTCGGGGATGCCACTGCTGGTGCTTTATCAGGAACTTCCGCCTCGGCTCTAGCACTCATCGGCATACCAGCAGTGTGAGGGGATGATTTTGCTTCTGCGGCTTTTGGGATAAGCACTAAACCGCTATCACTCAGAAGAGGGTGAACCACCGACCGCGGCCGCAATGGGGCGTTGGTGATTTGAGCTGGGGCAGGAGCTTTACACTCGAAAAGCGCTCGTCTCTCCTCTGCAATGACGGGACCGACCCGATGGCGATACCAGCCCTTGAAGGATCCCACAGGCCTCAGAAGATAGTCGGGCTTCGGGATCATGAAGAGGGAGCCAGTGTTTAACCGCATGAAATGATGAATGACATCGCGGGTAACCTCCTGGGAGAGAGTAGGCTCAACTAAAAATGCCTCGAGAGAGACGCCCTAGTTGTAACCTAATTGCTGGGCAAAGCAATGTCGATTATACCGCATGAAGAGAGCAGTGTCATTATGGCGAAACACTAAATACCCCGGCCTAATTGAGTATATGTGTATGATCTCCTTATGCTTTAGAGATGATGCTCCATCCTTCGACAAATCAAAAAACTGCTGAATGGGCCCTGCCGGAGCAGAAAGGACTCGGTCACTGAAAAACATTCCGCCTTCATTCGAATATAGATTGAGCAGTACGCGGAGAGCCCGTAACTGGGTTGGTTCAGGAGCGGAAGCATCAACCAACCTCATGACCCGTGGGAAGGTATATGATTCATAAAAATCTGGCCACCGGTGCGCAGCGAACGCTCCTAACATATGCATCTCGATCCATGACGTGAAGTACTGGGGGAGAAATTCACGGTATTCGCACCCAAGTTCAAAGTATTAGCGGTAATGCTTAACCCGTGATATAGATGCGAAAATCCCACAACACCAACAGCTAATCGCATTCCTTCAGCTATGCGGTGAGCAGGGTAGAAGACGCAGACTCTCATGAAACATCGATGCATTGGCATGGCAAACTAGCTAAGCCAGAGACTGATAAAGCCGACAAAGAAAGTTTCTTCGTCCATGATAGGGACCGCGATCACATCAAAACCCACGGCCGACGAGTTTGGAATATAAAACCGCGGCAGGTCTTCTTCTTTGGCCGACAATTTCTTCAACCCGGATCCAAAAGGATCTTTAATTTTCGCGAATTTTGAAGCCTTCTTGGATAAGACATCTTCACAGAGAAAGAAAGCAATGAAAGCATCAAAAGTGACACCTTGCCCTTCCGATGTCACGAACAGTTTTTCGAAAATACCAGGGCTCTGATTAGACTCGGGTGCTTATGATGATCGGCGTTCTCAGTCGTCAGGCCATCAAGCATAGCGAGCACTGTAGAAAATACGTACTCATCTGGAGGCAGTAAATCTTCGTAATGCTCTCCCCTAATCGGCAATCCTGAAATTTCACAAAACTCCTCCAGTGAGATCGAGACTTCATGATCCCCTAGAAAGAACGTGTTCGTGGGAAGATTCCATTGGTTCAAGAATGACTTGACCCACCAGATGTGAGGAGCATGATAGTAGAATAATGACGCATATACTGCTTGGTACAACCCAACCTTCTGCAGTCGTGCGCGTTGGGCAGAGAGAATGTATCGAGCCCAAGGAAGGTAGCCCACTGGGTGGCATGGGGTAACACCTATCTTATAAACTTGCCCTCAGGGTCAAGCTTCACCCTGAGATATTCAGCGCCCCAAAATATCAATGGCCTGTAGGAGCTGGTTGGGTATCCCGGTCGTTGACGGCTCAATCCAGCCCGTGGGAGTCCAATTAGTCGCCTCCACCGTATAAGCAGTCCGTGGGCGCTCCATCAATGATATTGAGCGGATGGGTTCTGTTGGCACTTCATAAGTAAAGCTATAGCGACCCCTGATGATGTGACCGTACCAAAACCTCCACAAGAGAAGACTCGTATGGTCCTTGTCATGTACCCTAATCATCGCCATAACTTCTTCTTCCGATGGCGATTGCAGAAAAGTGACTTCTGAGCGAGTGTAAGGGAAGTAAGGAAGTGAAGCCATTGTTCCTGAAATAAGAGAGGAAAGGAAAACCCATTAAAAAAACGTGATGGGACCACTAGCTGCAAAACCAATGGACCCCACAAAATCAATTTGGCGGCTCACCAATGATGAGGCAAGATAATCGTTGCGAGAATCAAAAAGGATTCTCATTAAATAAACAATGGAGTTTAAACAACGCTTAGCACCCTAAAAAAATGAGTTCTGTTAAAATACCCAACAAATTCAAATCTGTGAAAAAGGTATTAAACCCCAAAAAAAATTATAATGATAAAAATATATATGCTCAAGAACACCAGGAAATAAATTTCCCAAAAGCTTCCGAGTCTTTCAGAGCTAAGCTATGTAATATGGAATTAAATTCCTTTAATAATGGGATTAAATCCCAGAGACCCTCACGATGGGGGAAACAAAGGAAATGGAATTAAATTCCAGAGATCCTCAAAGATTAAAGGAGAACTCATGATCGTCAAGACCTTAGGGTTTACTACAGAAAAAATGTCTTTTTAGATCTCTAAGAGATCGTTCCAAGAAAAAGAGCAAAGATCTGTTGATGGATTTTGAAATGAATTCCGTTCATGATCCTGTTAGTGTATATGCCCTAGAGGCCATTACTGTATCATACTAGCTTGTATATTACTTGATGGAAGCTTGGGATATTCACAGTTGCATAGACAATCTTGCTCAAAATGATAGTATGCTACTTGGTTTCTCTCTACTTCAATATGTGCATGTGTTTCTTTTAGCATATCGCTTATATACATATTAGTAGTGCCCTTAGGATCTTTGCATGATTACCAGCGTTGTGATGGCGCTCACACTCGTAGGGGCTGGGTAATCCATAAGCACATCCTTATACAGGTTCCTAGTCGTAGGACTATCGAGACAGGGCATCGATACTCCGGAGTAGACTAGCGTATGCGCTTCTCATCCCAGCGGGGGAGACGGTCTGTCCCACAGCCGTCAGTACGTCGTACTTGAGATAGTATGTGGGTGCTCGTTGGGTTACGAGTACACTGGACAGGACTCGTCGGGAACTGTTGGTTGGTATTATACCTATCGTCAGTTATCAGTTCCCAGGTGACATGAGTACAGCTTAGTCCGCTGACTTGACACTGTCACTTCGCCTCGAGTGTGTTCCCACTGTACTTAGATTACTACCCTACCACAGCTCAAAGGAGTCGTGCAAACAGGTAGTAGTTGGGTGCAGTCCCGAAGCACTTGGAGGCAGTGACGGTTAGACAGGATTCGTCTCTCCTGGTATTGGGGGTTGACATCGCGCTGTGTCTAGGAGAGCCATTACATAAGTAGTCCCTGGCCAGGGCAAGCGAGATATACTGGTGGGTTTCCAGTGTTATCTCAGGGGGTGTTCTGGGCTACACTCCGACACGACTTGTACCGCTATTAGGGGACTGACGTTCACCGCCCCTAGGCCTGCCATGCGATGTATCAGACGAACAGACCGGACTGTACGGAGATTGTCACATACAGGCTCAGTAGGAGTTCGGATGGGTTTACCTCATCGGCCTTCTTATCGACATCTACCTGGGGACCGTTACGTACAGCTAGTGCCGCTTGCGGTCTGTGGTTAAACCCACTGCCAGCGTAGTGTCGAGTCTTTAGAGTCCCACACAGAGAGTTTCCCTGTATTGAGCGAAACGTGTAGAGGCCGTATGGTTTTACAGCAGGGCTACGATCACTTACATGCACTTGTGTGCGTATGCTGTTCGGGCAGGCAATACTAGTGGGCTTTGGTTTAAGCCAGATCCTAGTATTGCACAGATGGATTTGATTTGTCTTCTGTGCATTCGCATTCTACGGAATGCGGATGCGGGTGTGTATGCACAGTTTTGAGGAGCGATGAAGGAGGAGGTGCCCCATTAGGGTTTTGGCAGTTAGTTCGGCCAAAACCGTAATGTGGCACACTCATTAGGGTTTTGACAGTTCGTTTGGTCAAAACCGTTATGAGCCGAAGACATTGTTTACTAATCCTTTTAGTGATAGATTTGTGATGGCTAATTGCATTGACCATTTGACCACTTAGACCTCTCTTGACTTTGTTGACCCGTTGACCGTGTTGACCATTGACCTTCAAGAGAGATCTACACTCTTCTTTCATTTTCTTTTTAATTCTTGAGTTATGATAATGGTCAATTCAATGTGCCATCAACTCTATCATGATAGGATTAGTAATGATGATTTTAGTGTATTATTGCAACCATGGTTCATTTCATTTGGCTTAATCTATTCATTATTCTCTTCTCATTCTCTCTCTTGAAGTGAGAAGAAAAAGAAAAGCTCCATGGTTGCTAAGTTTCTCCTTCTTCTTCCTCCTCTTGATTTCATCTTTTGATCTCATGTGTTGAGAGAAAAAGATCCCACAAAGACAAACACATCCATACATCTCCTCTACACATCCTAGGGCTTCTTGACTAGCAATCTCTTTGCCCTAGTTGCCTCGGCTCGAGGTGGAGCTCGGTGTACATCTCTCGGGTGGATCGTCTTCGACTCAAGAAGGCCGCGGAGGTGCCCAAGGTCCGGATCGACGCTTGGAGCTTGGATGGACGAGCGGGACAGCGGAATGAAGACCCGAAGGACCGGTTCCGTGAGGTATACTTTCTACAGCATAGTAGTTAAAACCTCTAGTAGTTTACTAGTTTCTAGTTTAGCCAAGATCCTTGCTTTTGAGTCCATGTTGCCTTGCGCCAAATCATTGTTTTTCGCCATTTCCGCCTCCCCGTAAGAACTGGGGTGAGCAACGTGGACTTACAGTGGTATCAGAGCCTAGCTAAACAAAAACTAGTAAGTTAGCAAAGTGTTTAGAATATCGATCGGAAAAAAGTCGCAAAACACGTCCGCAAAACCTCAAGTTTCTGTCGATTTTTATACTGCTCAAAAAGTTATTTAAAATATATGAAAAATCATCTCAGGGTTTTGTAAAAACACTGCAGAAAAACGATCCAGTGACTCGATCAAACGACCGCGGTTCCCCGGCAATAACATGCTCATTGCCGCGGTTCCGCGGCCGATTTAACTCAGCAGTGGATCGGGTTTTGTGCTGTGTGTTAGTTTGGCTGTTTTGGGATTTTTAAGACATGTTTTCTCCACCCAGAATTTCCAGAGAGCAAATTGACTTTTGGGGTGGTTATAAATCCGTATTTTGATCGATATTCCGTACTCTTTGGCTAATGAATATTTTCTGTGATGTGATATATGTATTGAACGTCCGCTAATCGCTATACGTCGATTAGTGGGGGTTATACATATCTGTGTTCTGTAATGCTTGTTGGTTTGTGTATATGAACTCGTTGGATTGTCGCGGATGAATAGCCGGGAATGGGTGTGAGATGAGAGTTTCTTTTTCTTTCATTCATTATAAAATTTGTAAATTGATGTAATATTATTTGTATGGCCGCACAACCGGGTCGGAATTGTAGCCGTCATTGTATAATTTCTTCTTACTGTTTTTGCTCCTAGGATAGACCCAAGGAGGGGTGCACAAACTACCGGGTATCTCGAAGTGCCGAGTGGCCTACTCACGGGTTGAGGGAGGTTGCTTCACTTCGGGTACTTGGCGGGTAGTTTGCCACACCCGTAGGAGTCTAGGGTGGGGTTTGGCTATTCATCGCGACCGTGTAATCCGCTTTTCGTTGTAGGCTCGAACGAATCGCGGATTCCTAGTATAGCCAAAGTGTTCATCTGTGATCTGTAATGGCTATCATTGCTATATATCTATATATGATATCTATTTAGGCGTTGCTTATGTTTTTCAGCCGCGCTAGCCCAGCCCCCGCTCTGTCGTTAATTAAGTAACCTAACGGGTGATGATGGGGCCCCATGGCGAATGCGAATGGCATAAGCGTACGTCATATTTTGGTTGTTTTCTGCAATGGTAGATTAAATGATGGGACGCATTAAAAGAACTAATGCAAGAAAATAAACCAAGTAAAAGTCGTTGGAACACTTTCAAAACCACTCGGTTCTTTTCAAAAACCAGCTCTTTAAACGCGGAGCTTGAACTACTCCTTTTAAAAGCTATCTCGTTCCATCGATTATATCAAGTTCACGGTTTCGCCAAAACCATTCGTAGCCCTCCGTCATTTCGGTTAAATATTCAGTAGTATTCAAGCTATGTATTTTGACCTTCGCCAAGGCATAGTGATTGGTAGCTGCTGAATATTTATCTGTAGCATAGATAGATGCGTTGGTTTGGGAAAATCGTACTACTATTTTGGCCTTCGTCAAGGGTATGTACGGGTGGGTTCAAATTAACCTGGATAATGACGGGTAGAACTTGACATGTGACTTATGATATGTTGGCCTTCATCAAGGTCATAAGAGCATGGGGCAAAAATCCACATCGGGAGTTTCAAAAGTACTGAAACTTGCTAGCGCTGCATACCATTTGGAGTGTGATGATTCTGGTAAGATTCCTTCAGTTTTGTCACGCGATGATATTTGGATCCCGATCCTACTGTGAGTATATGCTACTCCTCGGGAACTTTCTCACTTAACGATCAATGATATAAACCAAGTAGGTGTCTAGAAAGGTGTTAGCGGGGCTACACCCACAGGGAAAAGAGGTTACTTAATTAAGGAACTTCACGAAAGCGTTGGAAAACCTCCCTCGAAGTACCGACACTGGCCTGGCTGAACGGTTAAGCAAGTATTGTACGGTGAGATTGATCCTGACTAATTCTTCCTTTATGGTTTGAGGAGGGATTCGAGAGACAGTGGGAGCCATCCTGTTTAGATAAATTAAAAACCAATCTAAACTTGCAAGAGCATCATGCTGAGTGTTTTCTTCTCTCTCTCTTAATTGCAGCGACCCAGTGACCGCACCTAGGTTACATCTAGATAATAAAATGACTGAATCTGACTGTTATGACTGGCAAAGGTCTGTCCAGATGTCCATTGCCCATGACGAGCTGGGACACTTCTTGACTGATCCAACCCCTGCCGTCTCAGGTCCAGTTTCCCCTGTCACGGATATTGATATCCGTAGGACATCGGAAGAAGACTGTGCGAAAGCCAAGTGCCTCGTGTTAGCCTCAGTTGATGGTATTTACCAGAGGCAGCACGAGAAGATGGACTCAGTTTCTATCTTCCTCCATAACAAAGATTCATATGGAGAGCAATCTCGTATCGCAAGATATGAGACCTCGAACGAATTGCTTCCAGCGAGGTTGGCTATCGGGTCATCTGTAGGGGGCAACGTCCTTACAGAGACCAGCTCTTTCGAGCTCACGGACCTGAAGACCACGTTGAAGAACGGGTCAGATACTGACTTAGTTCAACAGTCTCTACCTACTACCCTGAAGGAAACCAGGGAAGTAGAAAGAAAGGGAAAGGCAGAAGTTTCGGGAATGGATGCAGTAAAAGAGGGATGTTCCTATTGTTACGGGAATGAACATGGGCAGAAGGATTGCAGGGCTTGCAAAGCCAGTAGCCAGAATTCGAAGCATGTTGTGGCTTCGGCTTCGGGTGTGTTTGTAATAGAGAACTGTATGTCAGTTAACCCTACTTCCTGGGTATTGGATACCGGATCAGGATCTAATATTTGTAATTCGTTACAGGCTCTGAGAAACCGTAGGGTTATCAGGAAAGGTGATATGACTCTCAGGGTTGCTAACGGAATGAGCATGTATGCTGTATCCGTAGGGGAATATCATCTAGGACTGACAACTGGGCAGATATTGATTCTGTGTGACTGTTTTTATGTACCAGGTGCGACTTGTAACATTATATCTGTATCCTTACTTTCTAAGGAAGGATATGATTTTACTTTTGTAAGCGATGTAGTAAACATCCACCTAAATCAAGTACTGATTGGGTCAGGTACATTAAAATACGGTATATACGTTTTGAATCAAGCTCAGGTCTTCAGTGTCCAGAACACACTTAAAAGAAAGTCTCCGGAATTAAATCAGGCTTTCTTATGGTATTGTAGACTGGGTCACATTAATGAGACACGGTTGACAAAGTTACATAAAGAAGGATACTTGGATCCGTTCGAGTACCAGTCTTATACCACTTGTGAATCTTGTCTCATGGGAAAGATGACAAAGACTCCGTTCACTGGACACGGAGAAAGAGCAAGCAAGCTCTTGGGACTCATACACAGTGATGTGTGTGGTCCAATGTCTACACATGTGCGAAGTGGTTATTCATACTTAATTACTTTCACAGATGATTTCTCTAGGTATGGGCATGTCTTCTTGATGAAGCACAAATCCGAGGCCTTTGAGAAATTTCAGGAATACAAGAATGAAGTTGAAAAACAAAACAGGCAAAAGTATTAAGACACTGAGATATGATCGAGGTGGTGAATACTTAAGTGCCGAGTTTTTGGGCTACTTAAAAGAGAATGGAATTCTCTCTCAGCTTACTCCTCCATACACACCACAACACAACGGTGTATCGGAAAGGAGGAATCGAACCCTATTGGATATGGTTCGATCCATGATGAGTAAGGCTGAGTTGCCGCGATCCTTCTGGGGTTATGCACTAGAATCAGCTGCATATCTTTTGAACAAAGTTCCCTCCAAGACTGTGCCTACCACACCATATCAGATGTGGTGTGGGAAGAAACCCTGTCTTAAGTATCTGAAGATTTGGGGATGTCCAGCTTTTGTAAAAAAGCAGCATGCGGACAAGCTCGAGGCACGCTCAGTACTGTGTAAGTTTGTAGGATACCCAAAGAACTCCAAGGGGTATTTTTTCTATTATGCAGAGGAACAAAAGGTTTTTGTTTCTCGTCATGCCCACTTTCTAGAACATCAGTTTTTAGAAAAAGAAGAAAGTGGGAGCGTAGTAGAATTGGAAGAAATTCCAGAACCACAAGCTATTACTGAAAGCTTGGAAGAACCAGAGGTTTCAAGAGAACCAGACATCCCAGCGCCACTCCGCAGGAGTAGTAGGCAGTCTCATCCGCCCGAGAGATACTATGGATTTCTCATAGACGGGGATAGAGAGGATTACACCATGGATTATAGTGAGCCTACTAGCTTCCAGCAAGCCATTCAGAGCGGCGACTCGGTAAAATGGCTGGATGCAATGCGGGCCGAGATGGAGTCCATGTACACCAACAAAGTTTGGACTTTGGACTTTGCTCCAGAAGGGGTAAAACCCGTAGGCTGCAAATGGATCTTCAGAAAGAAGATTGGTGTAGATGGGCAGGTTGAGACCTATAAAGCTAGACTTGTAGCAAAGGATTTTCGTCAAAGACCTGGTTTGGACTATGACGAGACCTTTTCTCCAGTGGCTATGCTGAAATCCATTCGGATCCTTCTTGCCATTGCTGCCTTCCACGATTATGAAATCTGGCAGATGGACGTAAAGACGGCTTTCCTAAATGGAAATTTGGAAGAGTGCGTCTATATGGATCAGCCGGAAGGATTCATTCAGAGTGGGAGCAGCGGTAGAGTGTGCAAGTTTCTCAAGTCCATTTATGGACTTAAGCCGGCATCGCGGAGTTGGAACATCTGCTTTGATGATACTGTCAAGGAATTCGAATTTATCAAAAACCCAGATGAACCATGCATTTACAGTAAGATTGTAGAGAGAACTGTGGTATTCCTCGTCTTGTACGTGGATGACATTCTCCTAATAGGAAATGATATTCCTATGCTACAGTCAGTCAAAGGATTCTTGTCGCAGAGGTTCTCCATGAAGGACCTGGGCGATGCCAACTACATTCTGGGGATCCAGATCTATCGTGATAGATCTAAGAGGATGTTAGGACTTTCACAGTCAAGGTACATCGACACCATACTGAAAAGATTCAGTATGGAAGATTCCAAGCGCGGCAATTTACCGGCTTGTCATGGGATCACCCTCTCCAAAGAGATGTCTCCCAAGACTGATTTGGAAAGGGATCGCATGTCTATTATACCCTACGCTTCTGCGGTAGGCTCTATAATGTATGCGATGTTGTGTACCAGACCAGATGTAGCATACGCATTGAGCGTTGTAAGCCGGTATCAGTCAAACCCAGGGGAGAAACACTGGATAGCGGTAAAGAACATTCTCAAGTACCTGAGAAGGACTAAGGAGATGTTCTTGGTGTATGGCGGAAAAGACCTCCAGCTCGAGGCCTTTGCTGACTCCAGCTTCCAGAGTGACAAGGATGACTCCAAGTCCATGTCGGGTTATGTCTTTACCCTCAATGGAGGGGCGGTTTGCTGGAAGAGTTCCAAGCAGGAGACCGTTGCTGACTCAACTATGGAAGCGGAGTACATAGCTGCTTATGATGCCGCAAAGGAAGCTGTCTGGATGAAGAAGTTCCTCACGGAGCTTCAGGTGGTTCCTACCATTATTGATCCAATACCGCTGTATTGCGACAACAACGGCGCTATAGCTTTAGCGAAGGAACCCAGGTCCCATCAGAAGTCCAGGCACATTTTGAGGCGGTACCACCTGATCAGGGAGATCATAGATCGCCGGGAGATCGAGGTGAAGAGAGTAAATACGGAGAACAACACTGCAGATCCACTCACGAAGGCCCTACCCCAGACTCGGTTCGAGCGGCTGATCGAGATAATAGGTCTTCGATACGCCAGTACATGGCCTTAGTGCAAGTGGGAGATTGTTAGTGTATATGCCCTAGAGGCCATTACTGTATCATACTAGCTTGTATATTACTTGATGGAAGCTTGGGATATTCACAGTTGTATAGACAATCTTGCTCAAAATGGTAGTATGCTACTTGGTTTGTCTCTACTTCAATATGTGCGTGTGTTTCTTTTAGCATATCGCTTATATACATATTAGTAGAGCCCTTAGGATCTTTGCATGATTACCAGCGTTGTGATGGCGCTCATACTCGTGGGGGCTGGGTAATCCATAAGCACATCCTTATACAGGTCCCTAGTCGTAGGACTATCGAGACAGGGCATCGATACTCCGGAGTAGACTAGCGTATGCGCTTCTCATCCCAGCAGGGGAGACGGTCTGTCCCACAGCCGTCAGTACGTCGTACTTGAGATAGTATGCGAGTGCTCGTTGGGTTACGAGTACACTGGACAGGACTCGTCGGGAACTGTTGGTTGGTATTATACCTATCGTCAGTTATCAGTTCCCAGGTGACATGAGTACAGCTTAGTCCGCTGACTTGACACTGTCACTTCGCCTCGAGTGTGTTCCCACTGTACTTAGATTACTACCCTACCACGGCTCAAAGGAGTCGTGCAAACAGGTAGTAGTTGGGTGCAGTCCCGAAGCACTTGGAGGCAGTGACGGTTAGACAGGATTCGTCTCTCCCGGTATTGGGGGTTGACATCGCGCTGTGTCTAGGAGAGCCATTACACAAGTAGTCCCAGGCCAGGGCAAGCGAGATATACTGGTGGGTTTCCAGTGTTATCTCAGGGTGTTCTGGGCTACACTCCGACACGACTTGTACCGCTATTAGGGGACTGACGTTCACCGCCCCCTAGGCCCGCCATGCGATGTATCAGACGAACAGACCGGACTGTACGGAGATTGTCACATACAGGCTCAGTAGGAGTTCGGATGGGTTTATCTCATCGGCCTTCTTATCGACATCTACCTGGGGACCGTTACGTATAGCTAGTGCCGCTTGCGGTCTGTGGTTAAACCCACTGCCAGCGTAGTGTCGAGTCTTTAGAGTCCCACACAGAGAGTTTCCCTGCATTGAGCGAAACGTGTAGAGGCCGTATGGTTTTACGGCAGGGCTACGATCACTTACGTGCACTTGTGTGCGTATGCTGTTCGGGCAGGCAATACTAGTGGGCTTTGGTTTAAGCCAGATCCTAGTATTGCACAGATGGATTTGATTTGCCTTCTGTGCATTCGCATTCTACGGAATGCGGATGCGGGTGTGTATGCACAGTTTTGAGGAGCGATGAAGGAGGAGGTGCCCCATTAGGGTTTTGGCAGTTGGTTCGGCCAAAACCGTAATGTGGCACACTCATTAGGGTTTTGACAATTCGTTTGGTCAAAACCGTTATGAGCCGGAAACATTGTTTACTAATCCTTTTAGTGATAGATTTGTGATGGCTAATTGCATTGACCATTTGACCACTTAGACCTCTCTTGACTTTGTTTACCCGTTGACCGTGTTGACCATTGACCTTCAAGAGAGATCTACACTCTTCTTTCATTTTCTTTTTAATTCTTGAGTTATGATAATGGTCAATTCAATGTGCCATCAACTCTATCATGATAGGATTAGTAATGATGATTTTAGTGTATTATTGCAACCATGGTTCATTTCATTTGGCTTAATCTATTCATTATTCTCTTCTCATTCTCTCTCTTGAAGTGAGGAAAAAAAAAAGCTCCATGGTTGCTAAGTTTCTCCTTCTTCTTCCTCCTCTTGATCTCATCTTTTGATCTCATGTGTTGAGAGAAAAAGATCCCACAAAGACAAACACATCCATGCATTTCCTCTACACATCCTAGGGCTTCTTGACTAGCAATCTCTTTGCCCTAGTTGCCTCGGCTCGAGGTGGAGCTCGGTGTACATCTCTCCGGTGGATCGTCTTCGACTCAAGAAGGCCGCGGAGGTGCCCAAGGTCCGGATCGACGCTTGGAGCTTGGATGGACGAGCGGGACAGCGGAATGAAGACCCGAAGGACCGGTTCCGTAAGGTATACTTTCTACAGCATAGTAGTTAAAACCTCTAGTAGTTTACTAGTTTCTAGTTTAGCCAAGATCCTTGCTTTTGAGTCCATGTTGCCTTGCGGCAAATCATTGTTTTTCGCCGTTTCCGCCTCCCCGTAAGAACCGGGGTGAGCAACGTGGACTTACAGATCCTTACCAGAGAAAGAGTTCTTACAGAGTTTAACTCTGGAGTTCTGCGGACAGAGAACTAAGCTCTGAAAAAGAGAATTAAATTCTCAAAGAAAATAAGAAAGTAAGGAGATGAAAGAACAGTGGTCATCTCAAAGGCCAAGCCCTCGCATTTATAAAATATGATGGGAGCGGTTCATCTACCCGTTCCCCTAGATAATCCAATGGTTGTAAAAGTGGATAGCGTTGCACTCACGTGCAAACTACGTGAGAGCAACGCTGTAGGGGCATTTGTTCCCTCATAAAAAAAAGGGAGAGTAAGAAAGGGGAAACTCCCCACTATTCGAGTCTCGCGTGTTAAACACGTGAGTGTCTATATGCAGAGCATATAGACGCTGCAACTAAACTACTAATAGGCTAAACAAGCCACACGTGTTAAACACATGAGCACCTCTATGCAGAGCATATAGGCGCTGTAATTAAACTACTGATAGGCTAAACACGTGAGTGCCTATATGCAGAGCATATAGACGCTGCAACTAAACTACTGATAGGCTAAACAAGTCTTATGTGTTAAACACGTGAGCGCCTATATGCAAAGCATAGGCGCTGCAATTAAACTACTGATAGTCTAAACAAGCCTCACGTGTTAAAGACATGAGCACCTATATGCAAAGTATATAGGAGATGCAATTAAACTACTGATAGGCTAAACAAGCCTGAGCGTCTATATGTAAGGCATATAGGTGCCGCAATTAAACTACTGATGGGCTAAAAAGCCTCACGTGGTAAACACGTGAGTGACTATATGCAAAGCATATAGGCACTACAATCAAAACAGCTAAGAGGGCCAAATTAAGTCCCACGTGCTAAACACGTGAGGACGCCTCTTTGCGTAAAATTAAATTCTACTTAATGAACCGTTGGATCAAGGATCCAACGGTGATTAAACATAGAATTAAATTCTATTGGGAAGAATATTTTCTGTTAAATAGAGAGTTAGTGGATCAAAAATCCAAAATATTTTATGTATCTTTCTAAACAGAGAAAGATTATACTCAGTTAAACTGAGCACCTGTGGATTAAAAATTCAATGGTGATTAAAATGTCACCGCTTGATAGAATTTTATTATGTATATGGGAGAGTATCCCCAATCTTGTTAAAAACAAAAACGATATCTTCTGTAAAAACAAAAGTCCTTGGATCAAAGATCCAATGGTGGGCAAAATTCCCCAAATCAATTCTGAGACCAATTAGATCAATTGGGATCTCTCAATGAAAGATTTTCTAAGAATTAAACAAGCTTCTCTCCATTATATAAAGAACCCAAGACTTCAAGTCTCACAGAGATAGACATACGCAGAGAGAGAGAACTCCCCAGAGACTTAAAAAAAGAATATACAGTGAGCTTTTGAGGAACATGAGAATTTAATTCTCAAAGGAAAGGCTTGCTTCCTTGAAACGTTAGGTAAAAAGAAACACTTTTCATTTGCCTCTCTAAGGGTTTAATCCTTCATATAAGAACTCGGTTCTTTCCTCTGGTTGAGATTTGCAGAAGAAAATCTCCCCACAAGTTGAGAATTTAATTCTCATCGGGAAGATTTTGCTTTGCAAGATTCAAAACTTAGGAAAAAAGAACTAAGTTACATAAAAAAGAAAGGGGGAGAAGAAGAGCAGGAAGATATAGGAATTTAATTCCTTCAAGAATTAGGGTTTAACCCTATATACATAATTTAGTTCTTTAATAAAAAAACAGTGATCCAAGATCTCCAAGACCAAATCGTTAGTGCTTAGCACTGTTTTGAAGCCTCACGTGTTTTCCACATGAGTGCTTCAAACGACCAGAGAGAACAATCAAAACTGCCTTACGTGTTTTCCATGTGAGTGTTAAAGCACCCCAGTATAAAAAAAGAGACAGCCACGTGCTTTGCACGAGAACTCCAACCAAGTGTTTAGTACTTATAAAAAGGGGGGAGATAAAACCCAAAGTGCAGCGCCCATATTTGGAGCGCCTCACGTGTGTCACGTGAGCGCCATAAAACTCTAGTGTTTCACAGTAATCCAGTGCCTCACGTGTGTCACGTGAGTGGCATAAAACTGTAGTGTTTAACACTAATCCAGCGCCCACGTGAAATGCCCGTGAGCACTATATTCCTCAGTGCTTAACACTGTTGGAGACTCAATCTTAGCCCAAATTGGCTAAGTTTTCTGAGGATTAGACCTCTTTGGTACTAAAACAACCGAGACCATATTGCTCATGTTTTTCTAAGCTGACCTCAGTCTCAAAAATGACTAAGGGTCTCCCATTGATGATATCCTAAATGATATTCATCTTATGTCTCCTAAGATAATTTTAGTCTCAAACATGACTAGTATTTCTTAGGTCTACAACAGCCCTTTTTTCCCCTCAAATACGGGATTTGGTTTTAAGGGTACATATTTCCACATCTCTGATATATGTTGTTGTAATTCTTCAATATCTTCAGCGAGGTGGTGGGTCCTGACACCAACAACGTTTTGGTGTACTTCCAAATTGACGTGCACACCTCAAATCAGACCGCACCTCAAATTGGGTGCATTTCATATCACCAATGTTCATTCAGTCACATAACAAATACACGTGCGCGCAAGATGAATAATGGACCAAAATGTCCTTAAACTAAAACAATAGAGCCCAAATGCTCTTTTGTTGGATCTAAAATAAAAATGATCCTAAAAATCGTTAAGTGGATCTTAGTCTCAAATTGGACTAATGTATCCTTAACAAAAACAAATCGACCGCCAAATGCTCACATACATTTAAGTCGATCTTAATCTCAAAATAGATTAACGGTTCTTAAATAAAAACCCCAAATCTAAGATATACGGATTTTGACTAATCCACGCCCTACGGGTGACAACATAAATTAGTCTCTGTATACAATCCACGGGCAACCTAAACAAACAAAAACACACACGACACGAAATGAACTTCCGGAGCAGGATAAAGTGGTTATCGCGATGCGGTAACGTAATTAACTGCAGAGGCTTGTGCCTGCAGGGAAGAGCGCCCCCACAATCAAAATCCCCTCGCAAACGAGGGGAAATCTGATGAAATCTGCTACAACGGTCCCATTCATTCAAATCTCCGATACACTGCACCATAAATCAACTTGGCGTCTTCGGAGAGGTGGATGGATAAAACCGAATAGCATCTGCCCCCAAAATTCAGGCAAGACGATCCATCCCAGTTCGTTTCTGTTTTCGGCGGTAAACATCAACCGATAAAGGTAAATGTTTAGAACACAATTTTCAAAATTTATATCTCACTTTATAAAATAAAGATATAGATATTTCATTTAAAAATTGGTACATAACAACAGTTGTTAAAAACCAAAAATTTTGTCGTTAGGCAAAACCAGGCGATTTAATCCAATATCACCAATTGCTACGAATTCCGATATTGAGGATCAAATCGTCCATTTCCCAATATTCTGCTCCTACTCATCATCTATAACGTCATATAGATGTGATATCCAAATCCGGTATATACATACCCTGGAGTCAGAATTAATTAAGAAAACAGTTTTCATTTACAAGTACACAAAAATACTAAAACATGAAAATGTTTCAGGGGGGTGGCCGGGTATTCCTAATAATGTCATTTTCATTATCCAGATTCATGACAGTAGTTGCAATTTCCTTTGTTCTCACTTCAATCCTATTATATGTCTCTATATCTTACCTTCTGTATACCGTATTTAGGCTAATTGGTTTTCTTCCTTCCCTACCTTTCGGCACCAGCCTAAGGTTTGGAAGAAAACTATCCAATAAACGTAATAGGTGTACTCTTCTAATACAAGGAGCTCTCGCAACCTGAAAGAAGGTAAAGGGAAGAGACAACCGAATAATCATATTCAATTTTTCCAGAACCAGTAGCCATCCTCAACTGAAATAATTTCTTTGAGTTCGTATATAACTATATGATGGCCTTTCCAAGCAGTATGGACCATCATAGTGATACGAAGTATTCTGGAGAAAAGCAAAGGGAAAATAGGAGTAGCAAGGATATATGCGACTTTGTCGTGAATCATAACAATCTAAAAGTCAGATTGGGTAAGAAGGTTCGGTCAACTTAGTTAATGAGTTTTAGTTTAAGATAAGTCATGGGTCGATGTACCAGAGAGAGAGAAAAGAAACACTCAACGTGCTCTCTATTAAGATTAGATTGGTTATCACTTTATCTAATCAGGATGGCTCCTACTGTATTCTCGAATTCTCCTTCAAACCCTAAAAGGAGAAATAGTCGGGATCATATACATCTTACAAGTTCGCTAACCGTTCAGCCAGGTCAGTGTTGGTACTCCGAAGGAGGTTCCCCATGCTTTCGCACGGACCCAATTAAATAACCCCGATTCTTGTAACACCCGAGCCCAATGCTACTGTTTTCTGTTACTGTTTGAGCATTAGGTGGTACTCATTTCATTTATCTTGCTTATTTGTGGCTTACTGTAAAATTTTATCCGGAAAAGTCATTTCTGCACATAACAAATTTTAGCATCTAAAATGAAATTAAAAATAGTCATCTTGGCCTACTCGACACCCCTAGCCTTGTGGTAGCGTCCGTGTATCGAGTTCTCGTCCCGTTCGGTGAAACGGGGAGTTTGGACGGCTACGCACGCATACATGTGTCCGTCTTTGGGGTATGCTTTTTAATCATAAAACACTTAATTTTAAAGTTTGGAACCCGCTTAAAATCCTATTATTTAAATTTCAAATTTTTGGACCCAATCCGGGCGCGATTTGAAAATGTTTTATTTAGCGCCAAAATCCCAAATTTATATAATATTTAAAACCATAATATACTTCATATATATGTTCACTGATTAAGCGTAATCTATTAAATCTTTTGATATTTTTTAAACCCTTAATTCTTTCCTCAGCCAATCAATAATTCTCCCATGGGCCCTTACCTATCTCTCTCTCTCTCTCTCTTTCTCTCTCTCTCTCTACCCATCACAAATCTCTCTCTCTCTCTCCCATAATCTTTCTTTCTCTCTCTCTCCTTTTAAATACTTTTCCCCTCTTTGTTCGTGATCACGAGAACAGAAAACCCCCCGAACCTCGCGAGAACCCATCGCGCAACCCTAGCCACCTTCACCCGTCACCGCCGCAGTCCCGACGCCGACGCCGATACCACCAGCACCCTCGCCTCTTCCTCCTCGTCTCGCCGATATCCTCATTGCCTGCACCCTCGCAGCCACCAGTGCTCCCCGCCGCAGCCACCCACGACCACCTGCGCCGCCCTGGTCGTCGCCGACGATCAACAGACTCCCCAGTGATCACCTCTCTCTCGCGTTCACCCAACTCCAACCCTCGACCAAGACTCTCACCGATCAACCTCCTTGACGTCGATTAGACCACAACGCAACAGCCATCGTCGTCATCTTCCTCGGTTGCGACCAACTTTGAACCGAGCAGCCACCCATCAGGCCGGGAACCCATCTCGCCAAGTCAGCATCGCCTACGCCTTGCAGTCGCCATCATTGATCCTCTGCACTGACCGAGCATACATTACGTCGGCTTCAAGCTAGTGTCCCCGTTGTTGTTTCCGTGATTGCATGATCGTTCATTGCTGATGTAAGTATCCTAATACTTACTCTAACATGCTAGTTACTGCAAGGGCCATTCTTGCCACAAAATTATTGTTATATTTATTGGGTCATAATAAATTATGTATATGATATTACATTATTGACAATGAAATAGTTATAAAAATATACCCTGCTATGAATATTAATTTACTAATCTTAATATTGCATGCTAATGTGAATACCACGTATGAAAATATATACTATACACACTTGTTGCATTGATAGGAATATTATGGATATATAATTGAAAAGCTTTAAGGGTTTAATGTGCAATATAAAAGTATAGTAAAGCTTAATTGTTTGCATTTACCAAGTTAATTAAATATATATCAGTTTAGTATAGTGCACGGACAAGTATTATTATGTGGATAAATAAATACAGTTATAATATATTGGTTTAGTTAAATTTATTTCATGTCTATTTGATAGTCATAGCTTTATTGGACCGTTACAGAAATTATTGCACCGCTAAGGGTGCTTAAACCTGTTAACATGACTAAACGACTACATTGTATTACTGCACTCTTGTGATTGAATGAAACTGCTTATTATTTAGTCCATTGCTTACTTCATGTTGTTAATACCCACGTGTGATTATATATCTGATTGGGAGCACACTCACGATATTGTTTACATCTTGACCTGACATGGCTACACATATATATTGATTATACCTGACATGGTACCGTATACTGTTGACTTGACCTGATGTACCATGACTCGACCTGTTACCTGATCTCGTGCCTAATGCCAACAAACCTGACATGTAGTCCTCATGGACCGTTCCTGTTGTCTATCCAGACAAACCTGCTTTTACCTGATCCTGTATTGGCATTAGTTCTAGATTACTGAATACCTGACTCGACACATATAACTTGGGGGTATGGGGAAATCAAAGGTGAAATCTGACTTGTAACTTGACAGTTCACTACCTGTATTGAGTGTACACATTCCTGTCTTGTGCCTAGCGGCATGTCTCGGTTTTAGCCGAGAATATTGTGGCCGTGGTCCCGGGTATGTACGGGATACTATCGAGTGTACACATTCCTGTTTTGTGCCTAGCGGCATGTCTCGGCTGCAGCCGAGAATATTGTGGCCGTGGTCCCGAGTATGTACGGGATACTATTGAGTTACATCGACGTTTCATCAATTGATTTCAAAGACTTTAGACTAGAAAACCTGATAGAGCAGTTTAGTTACCCACTGCACACTACCCTGCACTGCTTGTTTCACATTACTGTTTCATTCATGTTTTATTTTGCATTGCCTGTCATATTGTTCATATTATATTACTTGTTGACATGACGCGCTGACGTCTGGGTTTTGCATGGCCCAGATTCTGTACCGCTGTCGCAGTCCGAGCAGGAGTACTTCAGCCAGCAGGCTGAGCTGTGAGTTCAGTAGTAGTTAGTTTTATTTCCTGCATTCATTTCCTGATGTGAGCCTGCATTATGGGACATACCTTTCAGTTATTTGTATTGGATCATTTGCTTCCGCATTTATTTATTATTGACTCTTGTTATTCTGGATTATGGACATGTTTTAGATAGTTTTATCTTGTTCTTGATATCTCTACAGCCGTAATGTGACTGTGGATGGATACTTCCTACCCACAGGTAGCATGGTTGGCTATGTCACGTGCCCAATCTAGCGTACTCTGGGAAGCGGGGCGTGACAATTCTGCAGAGCCGTAATCTCGTTAATACTTTCTAGACACCTAATAGATTAGTTAATTGTGAAGTGAAAATCTCCTGAAGAGTAATACATACTCATCGGTGGGAATCGGGACCCAACTATCAATGTATGATAATTTTGACGAAAGCCGACCAAAATTACCACACTCCATAAGGTATGCGTAAACTTGGCAAGTTTCCTTTATATTTGAAACTCTCGATATGGTTTTTGCCCTTGATACCCTAGTGAGTTTGACAGAGTCAACAAATCAAAAGGTCCTATTCAAGTTCAACCCATCATTATCTTGATTGCATTAAACCCACCCGCACGAGCCCTTGACGGAGTCAACAAAGCCGTACAACTGTCCTAACCAATCCTATTACTTGCTACAAACAGGTATTACTTAGCTACCGCACACTACGCCTTGACGGAGACAACAAACGCAGCATAAATACTAAGCAATACTCATAGGAAATGACGGAGGGCTACGGCTAGTTTTGGTGAAAAACCTTTAACGTAATGAACTTGATATCGTTGAAGGAACTCGGGTAGCTTTGAAAAGGAGTGGTTTAAGCTCCACTTTTTAAAACTAGTAGTATAAACTTTTGCTTAAGAGCGAACTCTCCGTGAAGAGATCAAGGCTCTTTCCTCATAGAGGTGCGGGATATTCCTAACCGAATACCTCTATGCAAATCAAAAGAATATGACTATGGTTTTGAAGAATACCGAGTTGTTTTAAAAATTGGTTCCGACAACATTATTTAGGTTTGTTTTCCTTGCATTAAACATATAACGTAGTCCCATCAATCAAGTTTCTAAACTACACCAGAAATAACCAAAATAGCATGCTTTCATATGCCATCCGCATTCATCACGGGGTCCCGGGTCTTCAACATAAGGTTACTTAACTTACGGCAGGACGAAAACAGGGCCAGTGCGGATGCAAAACATATAGAAGCATATATATATATATATCATCGTAAGTAAGTAATAATTATCACCGTAGATAATAACCATCACAGGCATGCGAACAACAATATGGAATAACGAATAAATTAGAAGCCCCACGTTTCATTTGAGCCGCAAATAAAACACGATATTCCCCGGCCGTGTGGATAGCCCGTACAACATCGATCTAGACCCCTACGAGTATGACAAGCCACCTGCCAATTCTATAAACTGGGTAACTCACCCTCAGTAACATGAGTCGGTCACCCGTTGCTTTCTAGAATACGGTAACCTGGGCATTCCTCCGCGGGTCGAACTTATAACCCCTACAAGTGCGATGAGCCCCCGTTAGTTCTAGAGCAAGGTGGTCCGGTCCCAAACGCCATGAGACGGCCACCTAGCGCACTCTAGAATCCGGCTACTCGAGCACTTCTCCTGGGTTAATCTTAGTACAGAAAAGAAATATATACAACGGTAACATAAACTGCATCCTAGTCGAGCCCCGATAAAAGAATATACATAATACGGAAATGGCAGCTACAAGTTGGAGCTCATCCCAAACAAATGAATACAACATAATAAATCAAAATTGTATAAGAAAACACACGAGGGACTATCCAACACGACAATCCGAATAAACCATCACGCGCGCGCGCGCGCGCGCACACACACACACACACACACATATATATATATATATATATATATATATATATATATATATATATATATATATATATATATATATATATATATATATCAACAGAAACAAATAACACAAGCAAGTGTGCAATCCTGTTTAATTGAACATATAGCAATTAGACGATATTTAACAACACACACAAACTTCGGATCATTAAACAATGTTAAAATTTCGTCGAAAGTTTTTCCGTGATTGTCCAAATTGAAAAACATAACAAAACAAAATATGGGCAAAATTAAACAAGTCTAAAAATTCTAATTCCACATATCTAAGCAACTGAAGAAAATTGGAGCCAATCAGAAATATTCAAACCGCCCAGGTCAGGGAAATTTGGATTTCTGGCAGTTTACTATTCACCGATTTGACTCATTTTGCTATGGATAATTTAGACATCATGAAGAGTCTTCTGCACTTGTTTAAATTTTTCTAAAAGAGTTTGAAAAACCCAACAGAAACTTGGATCTGTGGAATTAGATACGAAAAAATTTCGGCTTTGAAAATAAAACATTGTCTAAACCTAGTTCTAGCATTTGGGTTGACTCTGATACCATTGAAAGTTCCAAGTGCTCTCGCCACAGCAACCACAGTCGATGGGGAACCGGGGATTTTTTTTTCAAGAGATCACTAGAAACAAAATCCCCAGCGATTGTTCCAAAAACTAAACTAGAAAGCAAGCATGCAAGATTTAAGGATTACAACGTTTGATGCATGTCCACCCAATCGTGGAAGACCCCTCCAAGCTCCTCGTAGGCCGTCGGGAAAAGGCTTGAGAGACGACCGCCCTTGCCGAAGATGATCCACCCGAGAGAACCAATCCAAGCTCCAGTTTCATCTAGTGAAGCAACCGACGCTCTAAGCTCGTTAGGAATGGAGAGTGAGAATGTAGGAATTTTCCACTATCTTTTTCTCTCAAAAAAAATCTCAAGAGAGCTATGAAGAAGGAGGAGGAGGAGAATGAAGGCATCAAAGAATGAGCTAAGTGTTGTATGAATGAGAAATGAGAGAATGGCTTCATACTTTTTTAACCGTCTAAAAAATATCTCACCATTTTTGAAATGAACAAATGAAGCCATGTCTCTCTACATGTCTTCAACCATGCTCAATGCCACCCCATCCTCCAACTCATTTCCATATGATTTTCTAAAAAGAAAATTATATAATGAGGTGTCCTTCTAAAATATATTTCATATAAATACGTAATACAATCCAGTATACATATCAAAATACATATACGCGTATCCGTATAAAAATATGAATAGCTAAGAGAGAGAGAATGAATAGTGAACAATAATACTAGAATACATATATATATATATATATATATTAAAATACACACACACACACATATATAAATTATTAAATCAAAACCTGATTTAATAATCCGGTTTAATCCTAAACCGCTAGTATTATCAACTGTCCGATTAAAGTCCGTGTAGCATGTACACATATTTAATCGAACTCCTGTATGTACCAACATACGTCATCTACATCATATCGCCTGAACTGGGAAAAATCCTTTGTGTGGGACTCTAAAGACTCGACAATATACTGGCAGTGGGTTACTGGATAAATCCATAACCACAAGCACGTCAGCGGCACTAGCTGTACGTAACAGTTACCTAGGTATATGCCGAAAGGGAGGTCGACAATCAAGTCCGTCCATGCCCTACTGAGCCTGAATGTGACAATTTCCGTACAGTCTGGTCTCTCCATCTAAGAGTATTGCAAACCGAGTCTAGGGGGTGGATAATGTCATACCTCTAATAACTCGATAAGTTGTGCCGGAGTCAACCTCATCACTAACAGAGAAACTACTGAACTCCTATCAGTAAATCCCATTCACCGTAACCATGGATTTAAGGTGATGACCAACCAAACACGGCGCGATATCGGCTCCTAATATCAGGAGAGACGAATCCTTGACAATCGCTCGCTGCCTCCATGTGGCTCGGGACTGTACCCAACTAAAAACTGTTTGCACCACTCCTTTGAGCCATGGTAGGGTAGTAATCTAAGTACAGTGGGAACTCATACGAGACAAATGACGATCTCAGATCAAAAGACTAACATGTACTCATACCACTAGAGAACTTCCATATGACGATATATATAATACTATCTAGAAGTTCTCGATGAGTCTGTTTGGTGTACTCACCTCCAATGAGAACTTATATACTATCTTAGGTGACACAATACCAATGTTTTGTGAGACCGGCCACTGCCTCTCATCCGGGTCTCGAAACGTATATACTAGTCTATTCCGGAATATCGATATACAGTCTCGATACTCGCACGACTAGAGACATTTAAGGATGTGCTTATGAACTACCCAGCTCTCACGTATATGATCACCATCATAATGTTGGTAGTCAAGTAAGAATCCTACATATTTTATCATTATGTATTAGCGATACGTAATAACAATTAAAACGTATACATATCAATGATAAAGAAAAACCAGATCGCATACTATCATCCCGAGTAAGACTGTTCTACCTGTACAGGTCCTCTTTCAATTATCATTATCGCCTACCTGCAATTACAATAATTGCCTTGAGAATACTATATCCAACGGTTACTTCACAAGAAAGGGTTCTTGAGTGAAGTTGAAGCTTGAGTAGGGATCCTTCAAAGTGGATCATTTTCGGCAATGAGGTAGGCTTTCAAGCTTGTTCTGGCACTCAAGAAGTCTAGCAAGAGTCTTCTACGATTGTGTAGACACGCTACGAAGGTAGTTAGCCCCTCTAAAATCTTGTTGGCTTAAGTTTTGCTCTTTTAAGTTTGGGTAACTTATAGTAGATGGATGATTTTGGGTTTCGGTTTGTTGTTCTTGTCTTTAAAATTTTTGTTATGTATTCTTCCTTGGTCCTCAAATATTGCGATCCTAGCACAACAAACTAACACTTTTGTTGTAATTCAGATACACGCAATATATTTTCTGATGAGTTATCTATATTTATTTTCATTAGAGGTATTACTATTCAATTTAGATTGTATCATAACATCTATGGAAATCATTTTTTCCTGGATACATGTCGGTAGAAAATTAGTTGAGTCTCTCGGTATCTTTGGAAAATTGCAATCAACCCATCCATTATTGCCTTCTATCCGTACATGCATGGAAAATGTCACGCCCCGCTTCCCAGAGTACGCAAGATTGGGCATGTAACATAGCCAACCATGCTACCTGTGGGTAGGAAGTATCCATCCACAGTCACATTACGGTTGTAAGGATATCAAGAACAAGATAATAAACTAATCTAACACATGTCCAAATCCATAATAACAAGAGTCAATAAACAATCAGTGCGGAAGCAAATTATCCAATACAATAAATAAACAGTACGTCTCATAATGCGGGCTCACATCTGGAAATGAAATGAAATAAATAAACTAATCACTAAGGACTCACAGTTCAGCCTGCTGGCTGAAGTACTCCTGCTCGGTCGTCGACAGGGGTAAGGAATCTGGGCCATGCAAAACCCAGACGTCAGCGCGTCATGTCAACCAAATAATATAATATAAACATGGTAATAAGCAATGCAGGTATGAACATGAATAAAGCAGTACTATGGAATAACAGTGCAGCGGTAACGTGCAGTGGTAACTAAACTGTCCTATCAGGTTTCTACTCTATAGTCTTTAAAATCAATTGATGAATCGTCGATGTAACTCAATAGTATCCCGTACATACCCGGGACCACAGCCACAATATTCTCGGCTGCAGCCGAGACATGCCGCTAGGCACAAAACAGGAAAGTGTACACTCGGTAGTACCCCGTACATACCCGGGATCACGGCCACAATATTCTCGGCCGAAACCGAGACATGCCGCTAGGCACAAAACAGGAATGTGTACACTCGAACAGGTAGTGAACTGTCGGGTTACAAGTCAGGTTCATCTTTGATTTCCCCATACCCCCAAGTTATGTATGTCAGGTCAGGTATTCAGTAGTCAAGGATCAATGCCAACACAGAATCAGGTAAAAGCAGGTCTGTCTGGATAGACAGCAGGAATGGTCCATGAGGACCCCAAGTCAGGTTTGTTGGCATTAGGCATGAAATCAGGTAACAGGTCAGGTCATGTTTCAACAGGTTGAGTCGATATGTATGTATGTGTCAGGTGCAGCAGAGTCAGGTCAATATGTAAAGTGGTCAAGTGGGTGCTCTCAACAGGTATATAATCGAATAAGTAACAGCAGCAAGAAATTTAAAGTAAACAGCACTAATAGTCACTTAATCACAATGGTGCTTTGTATTATCTTTATTAACAGGTTCAAGCACCCTTGGGGTGCAATAGTCACAAGATGAATCAATATCAACAACATAAAGTAATGAAGCTACATGAATTTAAACTAAAGCATAAATAATTGTCTCATGGATGATTTAACAAATGAAGCAAGGACGATTTAATTGGTTTAGTTAGTTGATAGCAGACCGATTAATTACAAGAACTACTATACTGATTTAATGTTAAGGATAATTGCAACCGTCAATTCTAAGTTATACCAAATATCGATATTACCATCAACTGTGTGGTTAAATTAAGTAATGTGATCATTAAATGTATAGCAAGACTTGATCTTGTATTAGCATGTTAGAGCAAGTATTCGGATACTTGCCTCGACGGTTTCGTAAACCGGAAAAACACGGATGCAATGTCGGCGGAAAACACGAGACGGATGCACGGGCCACGGATCGAGTCCTAACAGCGAACAGCGGGACCACACGGACCAGAGTACCTTGCTGGAGCGTCGGGTCCAAACGACGGCACGGCCGGAATCCGGCGAAAGTCAAAAGGGCGGCGAAGTTAGCAAACACGATACATGTAAACAAAAGACCAGCGAGGGGGTTTTACACTAATGGAAAGTTAAAGAGATGCTTATAGGGAAGCACCAGGGGGCAACCACGACGGCTTGATGGCGATGGGGCGCCGGCGGCGAGGAACAGTGGCACGGCAAGGGTTTGAGGTGGCTGGATCGGGGTGCAGCGAGTAGGGGAGAGGTTCTAGCCTGGCCCGGGTTGCAGGGAGGAGAGGAGGTGTTCGTAGGTGTGCTGGCGACGACGAGGGGGTCGACGGTGTCCCTTTTCCGGCGAACTAGAGGGTTAGGTGATGGGGGTTGGGCTCGGGTTGGTGGTGGTCCGGCGAGGGGAGGAGGAAGAAGACGACGAGGTCGGGACGAGGATGAAGGGAGGAAGGCCTTGGCGTCGTCGGTGATGGGAGGCGGCGACGACGGCGAGATCTGCGGCTGGTGGTGGCGTCGGGAGGTTGGGTTACAGGCACGGAAAGAGAACAGAGGAAGGAGGTAGGGGTGCGGTTAGGTTGTGGAGGCGAGAACGGCGACGGCGAGGTCGCAGGGAGGTCGACGGCGACGGCAGGAGGTGGATAGGGTTAGGGTTCGGGGGTTACGTGATGGGTTTTCTGCGCTGGAGTCTGAGGACGAGGGTGCTGTTAAATATAAATAGAGAGAGAGAGAGAAGATTGTTAGAGAGAGGGAGAGAGATTTTAGAGAGAGAGAGAAGATTGGATCGGGGGCCCACGAGAGATTTAAGTCTCTCGTGATTGGCCAGAGGGAAAAATTGTGGGTTAAAATAAAAGATTTAAAGGGATTTGAAGGGATTTGAAACGTTATAAATAATGTAACAGAATATATTATGGTTTAATAATATTAAATTAAAATAGGTATTTCGGCGCTAAATGAAACATTTCCAAATCGCGCCCGGGTTGCGCCCAAATGTTTCAAATTCAAATTATAGGATTTTAAGCGAGTTCCAAATTTTGAAAAGAGGTGTTTAATGATTAAAATGCATGCCCCCAAGTCGGACACTTGCACGCGCGCGTAGTCGTCCAAACTTGCCCGTTTCACCGAACGGGACGAAATCTCGACGCGCGGACGCTACCACGCGACTAGTGGCGACGAGTAGGCCAACATGGATATTTTTAATTTCTTTTTAGGTGTTAAAATTTGTTATGTGCCAAAATGACTTAACCGGTTAAAATTTAGCAATAAACACCAAACAATCAGGATAATTGGAATGAGCAATATATAACACTCAACTAGCAATAGAAATAGTATTATTGGGCTCGGGTGTTACATCATACCCAACTACAAAAAGAATTTCGTCCTCGAAATTCCAAGAATACAAGATAGCTAACTACAGGAAAAGGTGAGGAAATTTCTGCCGGATCTCGTCTTCTCGCTCCCAAGTGGATTCTCCATGCAATCGATTACCCCAAGAAACTAGCACAAGAGGGATAACTTTGTTCTTAAGAACCTTTTCTCTTCGATCCTTGATTTCAACTGGTCGCTCCTCAAAAGTTAGGTCCTCCCGTACAGTCAACTCCGAATGATCCAAGACGTGAGTTTCATCTCGGACATACCTCCGTAGTTGAGACACATGAAACACATCGTGCACTCCTGCCAATGACTGTGGTAACGCCAAACGGTACGCTACCTCTCCAACACGCTCCAATATCTCGAAGGGTCCAATGAATCGAGGACTAAGCTTTCCCCGACTTCCAAAGCGAATCACCCCTCTAGTCGGTGATATCTTCAGAAATACCAAATCACCCACGGCGAACTCTAGAGGTCTTCTTGACGTGTCAGCCCAACTTTTCTGTCTGTCTTGAGCTGCCTTCATATGCTTCCTGATTGTATTCACCTTCTCAACTGTCTGTACCACCAAATCTGGTCCCAGTAACCTTCGTTCACCAACATCATCCCAACAAACCGGTGAACGGCACTTACGACCATACAATGCTTCAAACGGAGCCATCTGAATAGTCGCTTGGAAGCTATTGTTGTACGAAAACTCCACCAAGTGTAGATGATCCTCCCAAGAACCTTTGAAGTCCAACATGCAAGCTCTCAGCATATCTTCAAGAGTCTGGATCGTTCTCTCCGATTGTCCATCAGTTTGAGGATGATAAGCTGTGCTAAACTTCAATCGAGTCCCCAAACTTTCTTGTAAACTCCTCCAGAAGTGCGACAAGAACCGAGTGTCCCGATCGGACACGATGCTTACCGGTACTCCATGCAATCTTACAATCTCCTGCATGTACCTCTCTGCCAAAGTCTCCGTCGATTGACCAACCCGAAAAGGAATAAAGTGAGCTGCCTTGGTCAACCGATCGACAATCACCCATACTGCGTTGTTGCCCTTTGGACTCCGCGGTAAAGCCGTCACGAAATCCATGGTTATATGTTCTCACTTCCACTGAGGAATCGGAAGTGGTTGCAACAAACCAGCAACCCTTTGGTGTTCAGCCTTGACTTGCTGACACACCAAGCACTTAGCCACGAAGCGAGCAATTTCCCGTTTCATACCTTCCCACCAGAAGTGCTATCGAATATCTCGGTACATCTTTGTTCCTCCTGGATGTACAGAGTAAGCTGAACTGTGTGCCTCCTTCATAAGCTCTTCACGCACATCCCCTTTTGGCACACACACACGGCTACCATATCTCAACGAACCGTCTTCATGGATCAGTAAATCGGTTCGTAGACCGGCCTCAACCTGCTCTCGAAACTTTTGTAGTCTAGGATCCTGCAATTGTACCGCTTTAATCCTCTCAACTAAGGACGACTGTACTTGCAACTGCATCAACTGTCCCATAGCAGGTGGTAGCACAACCTCCAGGTCAAATCTCCGAAAATCCGCAATGATCTCCTTTTGTGCGGTCAATACCTGAATTGCTGGTAACCGACTAAGCGCATCCGGCACGACGTTAACCTTTCCCGGATGGTACTTAAGATCAAGGTCGTAGTCGGCCATCAGCTCCAACCATCTGCGTTGCCTCATGTTCAACTCCTTCTGGGTGAACACATACTTTAAACTCTTGTGATCTGTAAAGACTTCGACTCTCTCGCCCAAAAGGTAGTGTCTCCAAATTTTCAAGGCGAAGATCACGGCTGCAAGCTCCAAGTCGTGAGTCGGATAATTCTTCTCATGAGTCTTCAGTTGTCTCGATGCATAAGCGACGACTTTCCCATTCTGCATCAAAACACATCCCAATCCTTTTCCAGATGCGTCGCTGTGAATCACCAGTCCTCTTGAATTATCCGGTACAGTTAGGATAGGGGCGGTTATCAACTTCTGCTTCAACGTCTCGAAGGCCAATGCACATCCATCCGTCCAAATAAACGGTACCTCCTTGCGTGTAATCTTGGTTAACGGCTCTGCCAAACGAGCGAAGTTCTCCACAAATCTCCTGTAGTATCCGGCGAGTCCAAAAAAACTTCTTATCTCCGCAACATTCTTTGGAATAGGCCAATCTCGAACTGCTGCAATCTTTTCGGGATCGACGGCGATTCCATCGCCCGACACGACATGCCCCAGAAACTTCACTTCTTCCAGCCAGAATTCGCACTTACTCATCTTCGCGAATAATTTCTCCTGTCTCAGCGTCTGCAGTGCGATCTTTAAATGCTCAGCATGTTCCTCCGGACTCTTCGAGTACACCAGAATATCGTCAATGAATACCACAATAAACTGGTCTAAGAATGGTGAAAAGACCCGGTTCATCAAATCCATGAATATTGCCGGCGTATTCGTCACTCCGAAGGGCATCACTAGATACTCGAAATGTCCATATCGAGTTCGAAACGCCGTCTTGCAAATGTCTTCTGCTTTTACTCGGACCTGATGATATCCTGATCGCAAGTCCAGTTTCGAGAATACCCTCGCGCCACTAAGCTGCTCAAAAAGTTCTCCAATGCGAGGGATCGGGTACTTGTTCTTAATAGTCACCCGATTCAATTCTCGATAATCAATGCATATCCTTCTCGTGCCATCCTTCTTCTTTACTAAAAGAACTGGAGCTCCCCAAGGTGAGTTGCTGCTTCGAATCCATCCCTTCTCGAGTAATTCACCAACTTGTTTCTTAACTTCTTCCAATTCCACCGGTGCCATCGGATAATAAGATTTTGATACTGGCGCTGCACCAGGAATAAGGTCAATCGCAAACTCCACATCTCGCTTCGGCGGTAAGCCTGATATATCTTCAAACACATCCATAAAGTCACGAACAACTGCTGGCTCTTCATTACTATCCACTTCCATTGTCGCAAGAACACTGTTTGTCGGCCTAGCCCTAAACTCGACTGGCCCGACATAGCTGCTTCCTCCAGTGAAAGTAAACTCAGGGTGTCCGGGAATCTGGAAAATTACTTTCCTTGCCCTACAGTCAATGTGTGCGTGGAAAGTGCCAAGAAAATCCATTCCCAGGACTACTTCATAACTGCCCGTATCTATCACCAAGAAATCTGCAAAAAGCTCCCGTCCGCAAACAACAACTGTACAATCTCTACATTCCTTACTAGCTATGATTTTCCCATTCCCGGTGTGTATGTCCCAGAAACTAGACAGGGTCGTGCAGGTAATCGAGTGTGTAGTTATAAATTTGGATGACATAAAACAGTGGGATGCTCCGGAATCAAATAATACCAATACGGGAAAACCATGAACGAGTAAAGTACCTGAAACCACTTCTCCTGATGCCTTGGCCTCCTCAGCTGTCAAGGTAAAAGCTCGAGCCTGGTTAGCTCCTTGATTCAGCTGTTTTTGCCCTTGGAACGGTCTCTGCGGAGGCTTCAATACATCATCTCTCATGCGAAGCTTCGACGGACAGGCACCAACTGCGTGATCAGCCGCTCCACAAACCAAACAAAGTCCCAGCCTCCTTCGACAATCCTTTTGCATGTGGCCCGGTAAATTGCAGTAGTTACAATTCATGCTCTTCCTTCAATCAACGACCACAGGCTTCTTCATGGGTGCTATGCCTCGACGGTCCACTGGAATACCTCTGCGCCCATGATCTCGGTTAGGTGCAAAAACGGGCTTCCTGGCTGCAGCTGCTGTATGCTGAAGGTTCCCTTTCAATCCTGATAAACTCTGCTGCTCTCTGGCTGCCGTAAGAACCTGCGAGAAAGTGGTCAAACCCAGGGAGACAATCTGCCTCTAGATGTCCACATCCAAACTGCGCAAGAATCTTCGCGCCCTGTCTGCCTCCTTGGCGACTAAGGGTCCAGCGAAGCGGCTGAGTCTCGTCCATTCCGCTGCATGTACATCCACAGCTACTCCATTTTGTCTCAGCCCAATAAATTTCTCTTCTATTTCCTCCCGTGCAGTCCGCGGGAAGAACTTCTCCAAGAAACTTTTAGAGAAATCCGCCCAACTGATTGGCTTGGACAAGCGGGTCTCCTCCATAAACCACCACTCTCGGGCGTAATCCACCAGCTGAATGCGCACTACATCAACTCTCTTGTCTTCAGGGATCTGTGCCGCAATCAGTAAATTCTCCGTGTCCACTAGCCACTGCTCGGCTGGCAACGGCTCCTCCAGACCGGTGAAAGTAGTAGGACCCAACCGTCTGAAATCTGCCACGGTCCCTACTCGGTCAACTAGCTTCGCTACAGCGGTGTTTACAGACTGCCGAATGTCCTGCAAACCCTCCTGAAATGTATCTGCTTGCTGCTGGATCAGCTCAGTTTGCCTCTTCTGATTTTCCAACATCCCACGTATCACTCCTAACATGGCGGCTTCATCCACACGCCTCTGATATGTCTTGAAATTCTTATCTGCCATGGTCCTGAAATCAAAACAAACAATATTAGCATGATGATAGATTCAATATATAAATCAAGGCTAGAACTCCAAGATACTTAAATAGAGTACTGCATTGTAGCTATGCCGCGGTATCATAGCCGCAATTACTTAACTCCACCCAAGTCGCCTAAGTCCTAGAGATAACAAGGAATTAGGTTTTCAAGTTGACAAATGCAAAGTAAGTTTGCATGTCGACATGATCCGGAAGAATAGAATGATTCAAGGATGGTAAAACGGTCAAGGTGGCAGGACATGTTCCTAATCGCGGGTATTATGATTCGTGTATCGGGTGCAATACCCAACTACAAAGAATCAACCCAATTAACCTATGGCTCTGATACCAAAAGAACCATGTCACGCCCCGCTTCCCAGAGTACGCAAGATTGGGCACGTAACATAGCCAACCATGCTACCTGTGGGTAGGAAGTATCCATCCACAGTCACATTACGGTTGTAAGGATATCAAGAACAAGATAATAAACTAATCTAACACATGTCCAAATCCATAATAACAAGAGTCAATAAACAATCAGTGCGGAAGCAAATTATCCAATACAATAAATAAACAGTACGTCTCATAATGCGGGCTCACATCTGGAAATGAAATGAAATAAATAAACTAATCACTAAGGACTCACAGTTCAGCCTGCTGGCTGAAGTACTCCTGCTCGGTCGTCGACAGGGGTAAGGAATCTGGGCCATGCAAAACCCAGACGTCAGCGCGTCATGTCAACCAAATAATATAATATAAACATGGTAATAAGCAATGCAGGTATGAACATGAATAAAGCAGTACTATGGAATAACAGTGCAGCGGTAACGTGCAGTGGTAACTAAACTGTCCTATCAGGTTTCTACTCTATAGTCTTTGAAATCAATTGATGAATCGTCGATGTAACTCAATAGTATCCCGTACATACCCGGGACCACGGCCACAATATTCTCGGCTGCAGCCGAGACATGCCGCTAGGCACAAAACAGGAAAGTGTACACTCGGTAGTACCCCGTACATACCCGGGATCACGGCCACAATATTCTCGGCCGAAACCGAGACATGCCGCTAGGCACAAAACAGGAATGTGTACACTCGAACAGGTAGTGAACTGTCGGGTTACAAGTCAGGTTCATCTTTGATTTCCCCATACCCCCAAGTTATGTATGTCAGGTCAGGTATTCAGTAGTCAAGGATCAATGCCAACACAGAATCAGGTAAAAGCAGGTCTGTCTGGATAGACAGCAGGAATGGTCCATGAGGACCCCAAGTCAGGTTTGTTGGCATTAGGCATGAAATCAGGTAACAGGTCAGGTCATGTTTCAACAGGTTGAATCGATATGTATGTATGTGTCAGGTGCAGCAGAGTCAGGTCAATATGTAAAGTGGTCAAGTGGGTGCTCTCAACAGGTATATAATCGAATAAGTAACAGCAGCAAGAAATTTAAAGTAAACAGCACTAATAGTCACTTAATCACAATGGTGCTTTGTATTATCTTTATTAACAGGTTCAAGCACCCTTGGGATGCAATAGTCACAAGGTGAAACAATATCAACAACATAAAGTAATGAAGCTACATGAATTTAAACTAAAGCATAAATAATTGTCTCATGGATGATTTAACAAATGAAGTAAGGACGATTTAATTGGTTTAGTTAGTTGATAGCAGACCGATTAATTACAAGAACTACTATACTGATTTAATGTTAAGGATAATTGCAACCGTCAATTCTAAGTTATACCAAATATCGATATTACCATCAACTGTGTGGTTAAATTAAGTAATGTGATCATTAAATGTATAGCAAGACTTGATCTTGTATTAGCATGTTAGAGCAAGTATTCGGATACTTGCCTCGACGGTTTCGTAAACCGGAAAAACACGGATGCAATGTCGGCGGAAAACACGAGACAGATGCACGGGCCACGGATCGAGTCCTAACAGCGAACAGCGGGACCACACGGACCAGAGTACCTTGCTGGAACGTCGGGTCCAAACGACGGCACGGCCGGAATCCGGCGAAAGTCAAAAGGGCGGCGAAGTTAGCAAACACGATACATGTAAACAAAAGACCAGCGAGGGGGTTTTACACTAATGGAAAGTTAAAGAGATACTTAAAGGGAAGCACCAGGGGGCAACCACGACGGTTTGACAGCGATGGGGCGCCGGCGGCGAGGAACAGTGGCGCGGCAAGGGTTTGAGGTGGCTGGATCGGGGTGCAGCGAGTAGGGGAGAGGTTCTAGCCTGGCCCGGGTTGCAGGGAGGAGAGGAGGTGGTCGTAGGTGTGCTGGCGACGACGAGGGGGTCGACGGTGTCCCTTTTCCGGCGAACTAGAGGGTTAGGTGATGGGGGTTGGGCTCGGGTTGGTGGTGGTCCGGCGAGGGGAGGAGGAAGAAGACGATGAGGTCGGGACGAGGATGAAGGGAGGAAGGCCTTGGCGTCGTCGGCGATGGGAGGCGGCGACGACGGCGAGATCTGTGGCTGGTGGTGGCATCGGGAGGTTGGGTTACAGGCGTGGAAAGAGAACATAGGAAGGAGGTAGGGGTGCGGTTAGGTTGTGGAGGCGAGAACGGCGACGGCGAGGTCGCAGGGAGGTCGACGGCGACGGCAGGAGGTGGCTAGGGTTAGGGTTCGGGGGTTACGTGATGGGTTTTCTGCGCTGGAGTCTGAGGACGAGGGTGCTGTTAAATATAAATAGAGAGAGAGAGAGAGAAGATTGTTAGAGAGAGGGAGAGAGATTTTAGAGAGAGAGAGAAGATTGGATCGGGGGCCCACGAGAGATTTAAGTCTCTCGTGATTGGCCAGAGGGAAAAATTGTGGGTTAAAATAAAAGATTTAAAGGGATTTGAAGGGATTTGAAACGTTATAAATAATGTAACAAAATATATTATGGTTTAATAATATTAAATTAAAATGGGTATTTCGGCGCTAAATGAAACATTTTCAAATCGCGCCCGGCTTGCGCCCAAATGTTTCAAATTCAAATTATAGGATTTTAAGCGAGTTCCAAATTTTGAAAAGAGGTGTTTAATGATTAAAATGCATGCCCCCAAGTCGGACACTTGCACGCGCGCGTAGTCGTCCAAACTTGCCCGTTTCACCGAACGGGACGAAATCTCGACGCGCGGACGCTACCACGCGACTAGTGGCGACGAGTAGGCCAACATGGATATTTTTAATTTCTTTTTAGGTGTTAAAATTTGTTATGTGCCAAAATGACTTAACCGGTTAAAATTTAGCAATAAACACCAAACAATCAGGATAATTGGAATGAGCAATGTATAACACTCAACTAGCAATAGAAATAGTATTATTGGGCTCGGGTGTTACAGAAAATTAGACGAGGCTTTTAATATTTTTGGAAAAATTGCAATCAACACTTCAACTTTGACTTTGTATACATTTTCATCAACCGGATATGAATTGGATGCAGATGTTACGATATTCGTATCATGTAGTTTTTTACGGATACAAATATGGATATGGATAGCTATAGAAATGAAAATCCATATTCTATAAATCGACTACTATTACAGCTATGAAAAATATATTAAAATTTATATATACTTCTAAAATATATATTAAAAGCAGTGCATTGAATTACATAATATGAAAAGTAACGAGAAAAGGGTCCACAATAAGATAACCATATATTGAAGAAGGATGATAAATTGCATATTTGTACATGTTGCATTTATTTAGCAGATGACAAATTGCATTTATTTATTTTTAGGACATTAAAAAAACTTTTATGAATTGTTTTGCGAGAAAATGAAGAAATTTTTATAATTGTTTCGAGAAAATTTAGGTAAAGCTTGAATATTTGTCTACAATAAATTTAGTTACAATTCTGGTAAATCTATGTGATATAATATTTTCCGGACAACTCCTCGTGCCCGTGCATTACACGGGGACACTTGCTAGTATATATTTATAAAAAGCTATGTGGCAAGCTTCAAACTCTTTTTTGTCCTATAGCTAGAATTCCAAGCTTTTTTTCTCCTATAGCCCTCGATATATACCGGGGTTGAGGGTCCTGAGCCCAAACTCAGGAACTTTTCCTGAGCCCGCTGTTCAAGACTCCCCCTCGATTGCTACCCCCACGCCGCCGCAACCCCACCTCCGATTGCTATCATCACCACCACCATCACCATCATCATCACCACAACCACCACCGCCATCACCCACCATCATCATCACCACCACTTTCTCTCTCTCCTCCTCACCAAACCCAAACCCCCATCCCAAGCTTATCCCCTCCCCTCAACCACCTTCAGCGCGGCGGCAATCGGAGGAGAGAAAAAGAAAAATAACAATACACTAAGCAATTCACTGATTTCTCAGGAATCGAACTAAAATTATACTAAAATACACAAAAATGCATACTAAAATCACAACAAATCAACTGAAAAAGGTAAATTAAATGGATAAAAGACTAAGAACCAGGAAACAAATAGGGCACTCCTCGAGATCGAGGCTGCAATCATCGTTGCCAGGGTAGCAAGGCGCCATTTTCGAATCAAGGATCAACTTCCTCAACTTCTTTTGATCGATGTCTTGATGCTGATACTGGAATCCTAGGAGGATTGCAGCAGTCAGAGGCGGCGGCGAGGTGGTGGTTGTGGTGATGATGATGGTGATGGTTGTGGTGATGAGATGGGGAAGCAATCGGAGGCAGGGTTGCGGCAGCGAGGGCGTAGTGATCGAGAAGGGGACTTGGGCAGCGAGCTCAGGAAAAGTTCCTAAGTCTGGGCTCAAGACCCTTAATCCTATATATATATATATATATATATATATATATATATATATGGTACAGAATGCTGGGCTCTTAAGAACTATCATACACAGAAGATGCACGGAGCGGAGATGCGCATGCTTCGTTGGATGTGCGGTAACACTAGAAAAGATAGGGTGCGAAATGAGGATATTCGTGGAAAAGTTGGTGTAGCACCTGTGGAGGAGAAGATGCGGGAAAACCGGCTAAGATGGTTTGGTCATGTGCGACGCAGACCTATGGAAGCACCGATTCGACGAATAGATACGCTCGATATGGGCAATGGCAAAAGGGTAAAAGGGAGACCGAAGAAAACATGGATGGAGGTGATACAAAACGATATGGTTGCCAAAGGACTCAATGAAAGTATATTGTTCGATGGGAGTGAGTGGAGGCGGAGGATTCATGTGCTAGACCCGGCGTGATTCTCATGTTGGTTCATGTAGCCTACCCCTTATGCTTGGGATAAAAGGCTCAGTTGTTGTTGTTGTTGTTGTATATATATAGAGAGGGGGGAGGCCATATGAGAGAATTTCCTTTTATGACGTCGAAAAAATACACTCTCCACTATTTTTTCGACGATCAGCACCCACCATCTTCATCCTTATCATCTAAAGATGTGGATCCATCAAATTTTATGCGATTCTACCACTTTTATACCGTCAATTTTGTGGGTGCAAAATTAACGGTTTACCGACAATAAAACTTTTTATGTTGCTAATTCAACAGTGAAAAAGTAGTAGAATCACATGAAATTTGGTGTATCTACATCTTATATGATAAGAATGGAGATGATTGGTGCCGATCGTCGGATAAAATCGTGGAGGGTGTAATTTTTTGACGACAAAAAAGGAAATTCCCTCCTATGGTACCTCTCCTCCATTATTCTTACACACACACCACTTGGAATTTTTAAGACCAATTGTCCTTTTGCGAAAAAATTGTAGGAAAGCCCCCCACTTTTGAGGTATCTAACGAAAAATTATGTGGAGGACCTCCATTTCCAAAATTTTAACTTCGTCATGCAAAATTTTTAGCTTGCGATAACCATTTTCCTGCGGCTATATTGGGAAATCGTTTAATACACTGTTCATTTTGCTTTCAAATGTATATATGGTAACTTCGGTTTTTCATGTTTTCTTAGGTATTAGTCATGGTTGCAAAATTTCGTAAATAAACTCCAATAATACATTTTAACTTCGTCATGGAAAATTAAACCTTTTCTTCAACAAGGAAAATTTTAATCTATGACAACCATTTTACTGTAGCTATACTAGGAAATCATTACTTAATGTACTGTTCATTTGCTTTCAAATATACAGATTTCGTGCTCTTTTTTGGCATCTAGAGGAAAATTATATGGAAAACCATCATTTTCAAAATACCGTCACGGTTGCAAAATTTCGTAAACAAACAATAATACACTATAACTTTCGCATGAAAAATATTTTAACTTACGACAACCGTCTCACTGCAACTATATTAGGAAATCGTTGGTTAATACACCGTTCGTTTTGTTTTCAGTATACTGATGCTTCGGTACCCAGGGTTCTTTCTTGTATGCATGGAAAAAGCTCATTATATTCACTATTGGAAACATAGATGAAACGTAGATTGTTGTTATACTTGGGGGTTTGGCAATATGAAAGTGAGAAAAACATGAAAGTAAGAAAGTAGTAGAAAAATGAAATAGAAAAAAAGAAAAAGATAATAATTGTTCTTGTTTGTTTTGCTAAAATGAAAGTAGGAAAAAAGCTGGAGTGGCATTCATGCGGCAATAGAAAATAAGATCTGATTGTTTGGCTGGAATAATAAAAAATAGAAAAGAAAAATAAGAAAATAGAATAAATTACAGTAAAATAATAATAACATATTCACTTTATTGGACTCTATCTCCACTCTGAGCAAGAAAGTGAAATTGCTCAAGACGTACACGTGTGCATGTGGCATGACAGTGAGAAAGTACTCTCTCTCTCTTACTTTCTTGCAACCAAACAAAGTGATCACTTTCTTAACTACTTTCCATCAACCAAACATGCCTGTAGAAAACAGGGATTCTTCATGATTGTTGCAGTACAATTATCACTAAGCATCACAAATAAATAATTAATGATCAAAGCAAAAGATGTTACAATATGAACAAAAAAAAGCTTCTAAGTTATATCGTGGTAAATTCATAACGATACGAGGAAACTTTCCTGTACCACCTTTTTAAGTCAAAAGCCAATATTAAAAATGCAACAGGGAAATATAAATAATTGGCTGCATAATTTTATTTTCGAACACAACATAATCTTTTTCACCAAATCAAACCTTTTTTTCTCCTATACTTGTCAACTTGATCCAAGCTCATTCGAGACTTTTCTGGCTGCTCATTCTTCTTTAGGTTTCCGATTTGGCTGTCTAAGCTATTTCTTGTGATCCCCGGGTCTTGTAATTTTTCTGAAGCTTTAATTTCAATCTGGTTGGTTTCGTCATTATCACCATTTGAACTGCTTTTGGCTGTTGTACTTTTATTTACAGTCGCCACAAACTTCTTCAAGTGTTTTAAGTACTCTGGGTACAGCTCGAGGTTGCAATGGCCTCCTCCCTTAAGCCACAAGGGTTCGTACTTTTCTTTGCTAAGCTCCCAAAGCTGCTTGCCATGAGAGTGATCAACGACTTCATCAGATGTACCCTGATCAAGAGAGAGGCTCGGTCAAATATATCTAGTTACTTCATGGCAGCTGGATTGGTTACAAACTTTCCATGAGTTACTATTAGATAAAGGCATATACTCGAAAAACCAAGGTTTAAAGTCTCAATACCGCAGCGGCCCTACAGGTATCAAATCGTCATTTTTGGATCAGAATCGGCCCTCCCCTTGTGTCGGCTGGCTCAGATCAAATTATTTATGTTTTGACTATAAGAACATTTTAAAAATTAAAAAAAATAAAAATAAATAAATGCAAACAATTTGGCATATTTTTAGCAATCAATGATCTTAAAGTTGCCTATTGAGCACAAAGAAAAAAGGACTAAATTTTCGGCATATTTTCAATACCCATATCCCTTTAGTAAACCTATTTAGGCATTTAGCCATTTTATTTTATTTTTTGGCACTGGCCCGTAAGCTCTAACCAATACATACTACACACCCACGCACACATCACACAAACATACAACAAACCCACGCACACACCACACAAACACACATCCCCAAGAGACCGATGAATTTGCCCCAAAAGCGTTAAATTGTGGCCACTTCCCCCACAGTGGATCGAACCCCCGCACTTGCCTCACAGAGGAAAGTATCATACCAACTGAGCTATTGGTAAACCCACTACCAAGGTTTAAGATCTCAGAATTGGCATAATCGGCATTCAAACGGTAATTTTTGCAATCTGAATCGGCCATCTAGGATCCGGATTGAAATTGGCCGAAATTTTAAACCATGCGAAAAATACCAAAAAGAGGAGAACTACAAGATGTTTCCAATGATTAATGCTCTTCTACAACAAAAAGATGCATCATTTAATCCTAGTACAGATATTTTCATAGTAACAATCCTGATGACAAAATAACAAGTCCCTGCAGATATCGGTTTGAGATGTTATTCCATCATTCCCTTCTGCAAGTTCAATACAATGAACAGTGTTTCATAGGAAGGGCCCAGTCTGCTTTCTTGTACAAAAGGAGAATATAGAATAGAACAACTTATAATCTATGGCAATTACCTTTATTATTTATCTCAGTGAAGCTCGATGCAGGAGCAAACTGCAACTAGCGGATCATAGGTGGGTTCAGATTCATAATAGGGTAAATGGGTCATACATCATTTAAGAATGATCAGCATATTGAGTATGGTTAAAGACCAGAAAAATCAAATTACTTAAAATTTCAGGTTTGAGTAGAAAAACATAATCAGCATATCAGCTAATTGTATTGAAAAGGGGATCAGATAGATATGCCAGTAATCCTCTTTTTCTTTTTGTGGAACATATTTATTGAATTGAACTTGTAGTATAATAAATAAATAAATAAATAAGAAAACAAATAAAAAATCATTAAACGATAATGTAAAACTTTTCAGAAAACGTGACTTTACGTAGCCAAATAACTAGATTAACTATTTCTTATTCATCAACGATTTGTTCCAATACCTAAAGTGCGATTAGTGGTTCATCATTGATAGATTCAGATTCTTTTGAAAGTTTATGTTACAAGGAAGCAAACCTATACCTTTTTTTTTTTTTGAGGATCTGGAAGTCCAAATAGTTTAGCTGTTTAGGAAAGCCATTTTCTGTCTCCCCTCTATATTGAATAGATATTTAGGCTATTGGAAATGTTTTATTAATGTAGCATGTTGTCACTCACCAATTGAATGGGTAAATTGCTTGTTATTTGTGTCTGATGTCTTGTTAAAATGTCACGAGGAGACTAAGTCGGCCATCTACATAGAGTTGCAATCCTATTTTGGTTAGCATATTTCTAAGAATCCCCAGCTCGAGGCTTTGCATAAGAGTTCACTACAAAAAAAGGTTATATGATATGGGGCATCAAAAGTTGCTTTAAAATGACAGAGCTAACACTAGCTAACTTCAAGGATTTTTATTTTTTTTTATTGCCCTAGGTTTAATTTACAACAAACTGTCTCAAATAGCATCTTACATAGGTTCAGATTCAGTATGACACAATTCTAAGTTTATTTGTAAGTAGACACTTCTTCATAAAGGAGAAAACTTCTCATTGTATTTCCAACATGCCTAATCAACAAGATATTCCCTTAGCATTTTATTAATAACACAAAGGTTACACATCGCCGTAGCCAGCAACTCAACAAATAATAAAATAAAATAAAATAATGAGTTTGAACACTTACGTGAATGACAAACACTGGACAGTTTATCAAACCTACTTTGTCAATATTCTGCACAAAAAAAGGAATGTCATCTCAAAAAGGTTATAGCTGTTGAAGATGTATGTCTAATTGCCGGCGAATATCATGTCTGATTCAACAATGCTATTGACATATTTGATTCCTTATTTGGGCTTATTTCTGTACCTATTTACAGGGATTTCTTTCCTTTTTATTATAGCCAATCTTTGACTTACTTCCTTCTATTTTAGAAGATTTTATATTCAGCTTATGTAATATGGCACTAGTGGAAATAGTGATCTGGATTCAATAAAATCATTAATCATGTTCTACAATAACAAGATATAAAGATACTATAGCATTACCTTGTAAATGTCAAACCAGTAAGTATGTTTGACCGGAAACAATACTCTTAAGCCAGAAAGGATGGGACTATGTAAAACGACGCCTCTCAAGTTTGGCAAACGAGAGGCCAAATCAACGGTGGGGCCGCTTCCGACAGATTGCCCATATAAAATAATATCCTCCTCTTGAGCACCATACTTTTCCTTGAGGCATTCATAAACTGCCTCAATGTCAGCATATGTGTGATACTCTGTGGGCTGTTTTATGATAAATCAATTGGATGAGATCAGAAATGGTGCGAGGGTTACAAAAATTATTTTTAAAAGGAGTTTGTGGTAACATGATAACATGTAATACTATAAAAATGAATCATATAACCGACCTTCCCTGTTGATTGCCCATAACCGGAATAATCATACCTGTTTATAACAAGGAGTTAGATAAGATAAAATGAGAAGCAATAAGAATGAGAAATAACAAGTCTACACCATATCTCATTTCTTGTGGCAGAAAATAAAAGGATGCAGAAATTGGAACCCAGGAAGGGAAGAGAAACATGAATATGTGCTAACATCAAATTGTATTACATAAATCAGTAAGAGAATATAAGCTCTTAAAACCCTCCTCCACATCATCCCCTTTAGTTCATTTATACAAATCGGATTTATTATTTCCTATTTGCTAATAGGCAAAGCTAACATGACCTAATTTCATTCAATAAAATTCCTTTATCTTCCGGTCATTTGAGTACTATGTGTGACACTTCTGCTTTTCATATTAAACTTATGGAATCTCAAGCATCGGTATCATTCATCATTTTTGTACCTGAAGACGGCATGCCCAAGTCTTTAGGTGTAAGTTTTTGTGTTTTTTATGCATTGAACCCCTAAAACTTAGCTAATTCAATAAAACCTCTAAAACTTATTATTTCTAAATAGTATACAACTCCTAAAACTTCTCTGTTAATAAAATAGGACCTTCTGTCAACTTAACTAGAGTTCATGATTGGGTTAAGGCTAACTTGGATTAGAATTAAGAAGATAAATCCTAATATATCCCTCATTCTTTCAACTAAACTTCCTTCTTAACTCTCGAAGGCATAAGGACTTCTCCTTCCTTCAAATCCTTGATCATTTCCTTTCAAATGAACCCTCTCAATGATGCACCCTCGAAGCTCTTTCAACCATACAAGCTCATTTAAGCTGTCGGAAATCTTTAGCCCTAATCCTAACTATGGATTGAAGATATGATGTTTATATAGAATATGTTGTTATTTGTGATTATGTGGCTTTTTATGGTACATTGGCCGCTTTAAGTTAATTCAATTGTCTTTTAATTTCACTTACTAAACATTATGAATTTTTTTCTCTCCGTTCATGCAATCAAATTTGTATCCTTTGATTTCACTAACCATCATGTCCAGAGCATAAAAAACCTTACATCAATCACTCTTAATTTACTTTTCCATGTTTTTCCTTTGATTCACTAACTGTAATGTTTAGGTTTATTTTTCCACATTACATACAATATTATTATTATTTAAAACGGAGAATATAATCATTGGAGTGGAGAGTAAATATGACATTTAAACCCCTAATGGCTATTAATAATGGTTAGATGGACGTAAATTAACCATAGGGGCTTATTTGGTTTAGTTAAAAGTTATATGGGTTGATGTTAGGACAATAATTTATACGGGTTTTATTTAGAATTAGCTAAGTTTTAAGGGTTCAATTAAAAAAACAAGTTTTTTTATTTATGATATTCAACTCACCCATGGCCCGCCCGTCCAACCAAACCCCCTCCTAAATATTGAGTTAGTCTTGTTTCCCTTTCTGTTGGTTAAATGCCTAATCCTTGTAACTTTGTGGTTACAATTCTCGTGCATGCACCAACTATCATGCTCATAGACCTAAGCGTAAGTATTTAAGTACATTCAATGTCTTACCTTAACAATATAATGGTTTTGGTAAAATGTAATACATTACCTATCCATTGATCTAGTTAGTTGTAAACTGAATTGCTAGCATACAAAATATATTGATTTTGGTAATATGGCGAAAAACTATTGTTTTAACTTATAAGAATTCCATGTATAAGAAAATCTAGGAAGCATGGACCCTTCTATTTGCTCGTTGTGTCCATGTCCGATATGTATCGGACACTTGAATATTCCACCCGATAACGAGTCTGACACACTTGGGCCGTGTCCTTTCAAATTAGATGTGTCGGGCATTTCTAAATAACATAAGGTATTGAAAAATAAGAATGTGTACATGTATATACAACTTTGATACCTTTGAAAATACAAAACTATTAAACATATTGAATCTCTCATTCGGACTAGATCTAAAAGTAAAGGTTCAAATTGATGCAAGTGATAAAATCAGGCTTATGAAAATCGGCTCCGATTAAAAAGTGTTAATATTTTCTTTGCTTTAACTTCGATGATTGTATTCTTGTGCATTTATTTTAGTTTCTTGCATACAAACATATTCGTTTGTGCTTAAATACACTTATAGTTATCGATGCTTAAATTTACTTATATTGTACTTTAATGTTATACTAATACATGTTTCTTCTTGTCGTTATTTATATATTGTTTAATACATATATAACTAAAAAAATAAAATAATATAGTTAGGTCCTCGTGTCCTTTTTACAAATTCGTGTACATGCTTCATAGAAGAAAATTAATTATGATATCTGTGGAAATGAAAATGATAATGGATTTTAACTTGCCAACTGAAGGTTGATAGCTCAATTAAAAGTCTAGAAGATTTGAACTATAACTAGAAGTTTAATTTAACTCAAACAAAGATATGTTTGTTTATTTGCTTGTGGAAAAATGAAAGTTTAAGATAAGATTCATGGTGACAAAGTGGGAGACTTCAGTTCACATCTCTTGCTTTGTGAGCTAATACGGTTATTTTGTGCAATATTGCTTTTTTTGTTTCCTACATATTAATCACCCATTTCAGCTACCCTACAATCGAAAAGGTGGTAAATTTGCTCACTATAATTTCAGATGAGTCATAACAAGATGAAATTTTGACTAGTTCATCTCTAGATTTAGTAATAAGAATCCCAAGCAGCACAAATAAGGCAACTCAATCAAATTTCTCAAAAGGAATAAAAAAAATAAACCCTAAAATTCCAAAAAAATTAACACATACCCCATTAAATTGACACGAAGTCGAGCGCTGAGCTCAACAAAGAGCGCGAACATCTGTCCAAGATCGGCGGCGTTGCCATGCGAGTACAAGAGAGTCGCGGTCGCCCTCGAATTTTTGATGTAAACGGCGACTATCTCGTTCCCCTTACGAGTCCGAAGCTTCGAGATGTCGACCCCTTGGGCTTTTGATGAGGACGAGGAGATCTCGGGGATGGTGAGCTCGCCGGAGCGCTCGTCGGCGATCAGCTTGTAAGATGGCGGGTTTGGCGGGAAAAAGGCGAACTTGGCGGCGATCGAGGAGGTGATCGCGCCCATGTCCTCCTCATCGGCGACTATTAATTGGCCATTTCATGATGGACTTTGAGTTGAGTTCAATTTTTCTTGTGGGGCCACCGAGGAGGTGGTGGTGGGTCCCGCTGGTGGCGTCGGCGGGGGAAGCGACGAAGTTTTGTGAGTTGTTGCGGTGGAATCGGAGGCGACGATCACAAAGGGACCGTTTCGAGGTGTTTGGATGCTATAGGATCTGAACAGGCGTTTGCTGAGGACACGTGTCGGTTATGGGACAGCTGTCGTCCGTTTGTGAAATGTGAATGTGACTTTTGTTTGGGCTCTGTGGACTAGTGTTTGGGTGGGCCATGTACCTTGGTGGGCTTGGACGTCAGCTTATTAAGATCCTCTTATCTCCTTCAACAGGTACGTTTTCTCTCTAGATCTAGAGTATACATGGACTGGTATTTTTGTATGTGTCATGCACGTTACATCGGTAATTAAATAGAAATTTGTATGGAGTTAATTACTAAGAAATATTTGTGAAGTTGGTTATTGAAAGAGATGTGTGAACTTAGTTGCGGTTACAATTTGAGGTTGGATTTTTATATATTTTTTCAATGAATTTCTCGTGCAAATTAGAGAACCAAATCTTCAAATCAATTTCAAAATTAGAGACCCCTCACCTTTTACACTATAGTAGAGGCTAGTATTTTGCATGTGTGATGCATGTTATCTCTATTAAGTGTAATTAAAACAGAATTGTATGAAATTAGTTATTGAGAGAGTCGGGTTCATTGGTTTACCTACAATGTAGTGTACAAAATTAATACTTTTATTAAGTTTCCCCGACAGGAGAATGAATATTTTATATTAAACATGGTTAATATGAATAATACATAGAATTTTTTTTACAATGTTTATGATATCACTTTAAGGTCGCTCGTGCTCGCTGGACGGGTTTTGAAATTATTGTGGAAACGAAAAACGAAAAATCTAAGGGAGCACAAGCATCCTGACCCCAAAATAACAATAGACATAATTGCTTGCAAAACTTAAAGATGGGCAAGATAAGAATGTACAACCTTTGAAACATCTTCATTTACTCCAACTGTTGAATCCTGAACTCTGGCTAAACTCCCAGACACTCCGAATCGCGCTTGGTCGCCGATCGGTTTCGTCAAAGATGATCCATGCTAAGGCTCGCGGTTCTAGCTCCAACTTCAACAGCTTGAAACAACTCGTATTTTATGTTTGCTAAATATCAAATGAAAGAGATGTAGAATACAAAAAGTAAACTTTCAATCTTTCTCCTCTCTTTATGTGCTCTCTACTTCTCTTCTCTTCTTCTTTTGCTTTATATAAGAGAGAAAGTGTATGGTAAGAATGAATTGAATAATATCATATTCTCTTCATAAAACTATTTTCTTTCTTTTACATCCACTTGTCATTTTAAGAAGAGATATATAGCCATCTTGCATCTACCTCATCACTTGACATGCAAAAAGAAAAATAAAAGAGAAAATAATATACAAATATATGTATATGTTCTCTGCTTCTCATTTTTCTTTTTGTTCTTGGATGAGAGAGAAAATATAGTTCAAATCTATTCTACATCTCTCTCATCTCATCTCTAGCATAGATTAAATGAGAGTTAGTTCAAGTTGTAGCTAGAACCGGTGACCTTCGTGTGGATCATCTTCGACGGAGCCAATCGGAGATCAAGCGCGATCCGGAGTGTCTAAGAGCTTAGCCGGAGTCCAAGATTCAACCATTAGAGCATATGAAGATGTTTCAAAAGTTGTATATTCTTAACTCCATCTCTTGCAAGTTTTGTGTCTATGGTTGATTCATGGTTAGGTTGCTTGTGCTCTCTTGGCATTATTTTTCGTATTTCCGCTTCCGTTGCGTTTTATAAACCTGTCCAACGAGCACAACCACCTTACAGTGGTATCACTGTTAGGTTACTCGTGCTCGCTGGACGGGTTTTGAAAACGCAACGGAAGCAGAATAACGAAAAATTCCGAGCAAGCAAGAGCATCCTAACCTGAAAATCAACCATAGACCCAAAACTTGCAAACAATAAACTAAACTAAAAGGAAGATGGCTATAACTTTTGTAGCGTAATGGCCTCCTCTTCTTGGACTCCGGCTAAGCTCAGAGGATCCGGGAACAAGCTTGGTCTATGATCGGCTCCATCGAAGATGATCCACACGAGGGATCCTGGTTCTAACTCCAACTTCATCAATATGAAGCTACTCTCATTTTGTATGTGCTAAACATCAAGATGAAAGAGATGTAGATTGTAGACTCTCATTTTCTCTCTATTCTCTTTTCTTTTAGCTCTACATTTTTCTTTTTCGAAAATTACTTGTCATAAGAACGAGGCATATGCTAGGTGGCATGCACTCTCATTTTTCTCATGATAAGTGTATGTGATGAGAGATAAAATGAAAGGATTATGGTTCATTTGAGCTCAATCCATGAGAATTCACCATTATGCTTCTTTGATACCACTGTATAGTTACTCGTGCTCGCTGGACGGGTTTATAAAACGCAGAGGAAATGAAAAACGAAAAATTCCGAGCGAGCAAGAGTATCCTAACCAAGATAACAGCCATAGACTCAAAACTTGCAAAACACAAAGAGCTAGTTGAGAAGATACAACCTTTGAAATATCTTTATATACTCCAATGGTTGAATCTTAGACTCCAGCTAAGCTCCGAGAAGTTTCGGATCACGCTTGGTCTCCGATCAGCTACGTCGAAAATGATCCACATGAGAGATCCCGGTTCTAGCTTCATCTTCCAGAACTTGAAGAAACTTTCACTTCTATTTGCTAAATGTGAAGATGAAAGAGATATAGAAATGTTATAAACTCTCAAACTCTCTTTCCCTCTTCCTTTCTCTTTTCTTCTCTTTCATTTCTCTTTTTAGGATGAGAGAGAATCACACATAATGTTATGGCTAGAGTAGAACCATTACTTAGCCATATCACCATAAGGTTTTCTCCCCTCCTTGAATGTATATATTATTTTTAGTTAAGATTGTTAATGTAACCAAACTCCATAAACCAATACATGCAATCCATTTTTCTATAAATTGCAAAAAATATTTCATAATACTCTAAATTGGTCGTTAACCCATGCATAGATAACCCGTTTATCTATTTACTGGTTACCAGCTCACTTGCTCGTTTATAGTGGGTCAGGTGATGGGCACAAGATTTAATACATGTTTAAATGTGGCCATTTTACCCATTCCCATTTTACCCACTACTCGCAATGACCCGTCCGCGGGTAACACTGTCTCTCCCCGCTTCCCAATAGACGGAGAGCGAGACATTGACGAGGTCTGCGATGTATTTATACCGAGTAACACACTTCCTCGATACAGACACGCTAAGCGTTTGAAAACAGATATATAACTATTACAAGATTTTAAATATTAAAAATCCAACATTACATTTAATACCATAACAAGGTTCAATAACAGGATCTAACAACCAAAATAATATAAAAGATTTTAAGGAAAAGCTGAAAGATAAAGCCCTATGTCACGATCCGGAAATGGCACGTGACCGGCACTTGAATCACGTGAAGTCTATAGGACCCCACTGTAACTCAAGTAAGCCGAAAACCAGGAATCTAAACCTTTTAAAAAAAATAGTGGATGTGAAGTTTTGAAAATAAGGAAAAGGAAATGAAATCAAGTTCAACTTTTCAAGTATAAGTAAGTTCGTTGAAAATACAAATAGATAGTATTCTAAAGTTTAAAAACATTTTCATCATTTGAAATTTGGGCAACATCTCCATTGTAAATTTTGATCAAAACATGTACATACACAATAACAATATTAGTGATTGATCTGTGAAAAGTGTGTGTAGTAGTAACCGCAATCACTAACGGTGTCGCTTGTAGCTAGCCGAGATGAGTACGGGTCGTCCTCAGGGATGCGTGGAACTTTTAATCTTACTTTAGACGAGTTGAAAAATAAAAGAAGAAAGGAGAATAGTTTTAAGATCTAGTTTAAATACGGATATATAATATATATAAGAAGAGGGTTTGTAGGGTTCGTTAGGATTTAGTAGTCATGGATGAATACTAAAGATGACTCATTTTATCTTTTGATAGATTTAAAACTAGATTGATAGTGATGAATGAGGATTAGGGTTCTTGGAAGAAACTAGGATTTCCCCACTATTGACCCTTGTCCATTCATTGATCTCTATTCATGTCTGGCCCTTAACAAAACAATGGTTAATCTGATCTCAAATCGCGGTCAAGACTATCAATAAATTGATAGCGCGCCCGATTAGGACGTTAACGATTCTTTTGCTAAAATTTATAAACTTCATAAGACGTAAAAGAAGTTAAAATATTTTCTCATTCATTATTCTGTCCTAATCCTACGAACCCTATCAAGCGGAGAATTACTCGCGTATGATGGAGATAGAAGAAGAAAGAATAGAGAAGGAAATTATAATGCAGAAATTAAATACAAAATAATTAAACTAATGATCTACCTTTATTAATCAATTTTACAAGTACAAAACCTTCGAGTTTAAATTACAATAGGAAGAAGCTGCTCTCGATTTCTGCCTCGTAGGAAGTAGATGTTCTGTCGAATTTCACGTCGTTTTATCACGTTGAATCGTGGACCTGTCGTGGATCACTTTTTCGTTGACGGTGATTTGTTTCGTGTAAAAAGGGATAATTTCTAAATTTAGCTCTCGGTCTTATTTATAGTCATAGAAGATACAAATTCTAGATGTCATATGTGAGGGTTTGTTGAGAAGATCCTACCCACAAAATCCCACTCCCTAACTCTTCAGAACGGCCGAGGATCTGCCGTGTTTTGGGTGTATTTGTCGCGGTTGGGCGGTGGGATAGTAGGGTCAAGTGATGAAAATTCTTCTATAGCCTTATATTGACACATGGAGATTGTTGTGATATCTGGAATCTTCATATCTTCTCTGAGTCTCCGCCAATATTGATTCTATGATTTTATTTAACTTTATCGGTAGATTTTTTATTCTGATATCTCGATATCTCGATATCCCAATCTCCTGACCTGAGCTAAATCTTGCACAATATCTCCATGAATAATGTAGTAATATTTGTTATGGAGATATAATCTTAATCATTTTATATGGTAATAAATCTTTTAAGCAATTTGATTAAGATTATTTGATATGATATGCATAATAAAAATATTATATGCATATATTTTCCATCATAATGTTAATTATAATATATAAACATATGATAAATAGTATTTTGTAGATAAACCCCAAATATGTTCTATATTTATAATAAACACCTTTAAATATTTAAGAAAAGTAAGAAAAATGTTATATCAAATGTGCGATATTTTCGACTGAACAAATACCCCCAAACTTAACTTTGATCGTCCCAAGCAAACTAGTTATTAAAGAGAGGGAGAAAAAGAATAAAAGAAAAACCTAAGTAGCACACTTTCGTAGGCAATATGATTGCACTGAGCACGTGCAACAAGCCGTTAAACCTCTAGGTATTCCTAGTAGGAGGAGTGTTATCTACTCAGGGTTTTCAGCGGATTATATCCACAAAATCCTATAATAAAAGAAAGAAAATGAAAGTTACGTACAAAGATAAGAACTATAACAGAAAGAACTTGAAAATAAGAGTTTCCAACTACACCAGTTTTTCAGTTGCCATGAGCCCTATCTTAATGGTCGTCAAAAGATATTAGAAATCACATCATCCCTCAATAAAATATCGTCTTCAGTCTTCCTCCCTACCATTCATCCAAAATTCGATCATATATCCCTACGTGTGTGTAAAAAACATCCCTACACTTAGAGAATTCAATTCAAGCTGTTTTTTATGCTGCCTTAAGTAATTATAAAACCAGTATTCATTTTTCTTCTTCACCACTTTTACTTTTTTTATATTTTATTTTATTCATACCAAGGCTTTTAGACAAAAGCATTCCAAGGTATCCTCTACTATCCCAAGTTTCAAGATGTGTGCAAGTGCGTATGGTTGGGTATCAACGTTCAAATGTTTGGTCTCAAGAATAGAGACTATTTTTCAGACTCAGATCTATCCTCATATTAGTAATTTCCTTTATCTTACTAACCCTTGGGACAACGGCTCATAACTACTTATTACTAATTTCGTTTAAGAAAACATCTAACTTTCTTGTTTTTCTCAAAATATTCCTATGTTTCATATGTAATTTTTCACTTTCAAACTTTCATTATCAAAATTTTTTTTGTGCATATATTTATGATAATGCAAAATAATACGTGAATAAGCACAAACCTCCCCAAACCTGTTTACACCAGTGTCCTCACTGATGTCATCTGTTAAGCTTAAAAATAAAAAACTGTAGACTTGGGAGGAAAAGTTATTAAAGGGGACATGAATTAATGACAATGAAATCCTCCCCCAAACTTATTTTTGGCTCATAATTTTGTAAAAAATTATTTTCTTTCAAGAGCCAAAAAATCCCCCCCTCAACTTGAGTAAAATAGTATTAAGCATTCAAAATTATGAGGGGGGTTAAAATTATTGGTCAATATAAACCTTTACAAAGATCAAAAGTCAACACCAACCATTCAAATATTTTATCGATGTAACGCACTGCTTGGTAGAATAACATGCCACCTATCGATGTGAAGAAATAGGGAGGGGATAAGGGGTGGAATAGAACAGGTTTACATCTCGGTTTGTAGAGACGAAACAATGATGATGGATTACTCGCATTCTCGTTTTTTTATAAGAAGAAGAGGTGTCGGTTCAACCTCTTTGTGTTGGGGTTGATTCATCACAATGCCCATACCTTCTAAGAATGCGAGTTCATCAGCGAAGATTTCTTCAAAACTTTCATCGATATTCCGAATAATAATCTTATCGGAAAGAACGGGATGATACTCGGACTCCATAAAAGGTTCATATTTAGCGTTAGATATTGACCCGGACAACTTGATAGTAGTGTCCGTATGTGTATAATAAATAGCAGGGTCAAACAATAATGTACTAACGGAGTCAAGATCAGTATCGTGAAGCTGTTCAAATTGTCTACTGTTGGAATCTATCCTTTCGACAGAAAATACTTGAGCATAGGGTTCGGAGGGTTCACTTCCCAACCTGTAAATGTTAAGCTCAATTGACATCTTCCCGAAGGATAGGGTCATAGAACCGTTTCGACAATTGATTATTGCGTTGGAAGTCGCTAGGAAAGATCGACTTAAAATCACCGGGATTTGGTTTTGTGGGTTTGCTACAGGCTGTGTATTTATAACGATAAAGTCCACAGGGAATATAAATTCCCCGACTTTGATTAACACATCCTATAACTCATCCCTAGGTTGGGTAATAGATCGATCGTCCATCTGAAGAGTGCAGTGCGCCGGTTTTAACTCTCCGATCCCTAATTGCTCATAGACAAAATATGGAATCAAATTAACACTAGCGCCTAAATTGAGTAGAGCACAATTGATATTTTTACCCCCAATAGAAATAGATATGGTAGGACTTCCGGGGTCCTTTTGTTTCTTGGTTATTTGTTGGGTAAAAGCAGTGCTTACAGTACTCGCAAAGAAAACTTTTTTAGGCACTTGTATTTTTCTCTTCCTAGTGCACAAGTCCTTTAGGATTTTCGCATAAGATGAAACTTGTTGGATAACATCTATGAGAGGAATGTTTATATTAACTTGCTTAAAAATTTCCACAATCTTCTCCATTCGTGGACTTGGTCTGTTGCCTCTTAACCTATGTGGATAAGGAGCTTTATCAATAAGGGTTGGGTCCAACATTGGAGAAGATTGTGGGGATGGAATGGATCCCGGAATTGGAGTTGGGGTCGTTTTAGGTTGGCTCGAGGAAGTGGGCTGAGGGTTCGAGCCTAGGGGGAAACAGAGAATAGGCTCGGAAGAAGTTGTTGGATTAGATGAATTAGGATTAGAAGTAGAAACCAGGGTATCATTAATATCATCAACGTCATCAACGTGTTCACCCACTTGGTTGTTCTACACTCTTCCCGATCTCAACGTAGTAACGACACTCACATTATAACTTTGTGAGTGGGCAGGATTTGGTAGAGGTTGAGATGGAAGTTTCTCTCTCTCACTCATCGCTGCATTTAGCTGTGCAAGTTATGCTTCTATCGATTTTATGCTTTCATCGTGGGAAGCGGTGTTCTGCATTAATGTTTGGATAGGAGACATTAAAGTATTTGTTGTTCACATGGAATGTTTAATAAACGTATTTACGTTTCATTCGAGTGCGGAGAGTTTTTCGGTACCAGCCATTTGGAAAGAATCATTAATCGGTGCAGAATTGTTGGCTGGATTTTGAAAGGATTGTGGTTGAAAGGGGTGCTGACTCTGTTGTGGTTGCTGTTGCTGTGGAGGAACCCTTTGATAGTTATTTTGGCTTGGGAATGTATTTTGAGTTTGAGTTTGGTTTTGGTTCCAAGCAAAATTAGGGTGATCCCTCCATCCCTGATTATATGTGGAAGAATAAGGATCGATTCTAGGTCGTTGCTGAAAAGTAGCATTAATTTGACCTTGAAACGGTGGACTCAAAGGACATTCTTCCGTTAGGTGTGATGGGTCGGAACAGCAACCACACACGGTTTTGGGGAGCGTAACCTGGTTTAGGGAGGCTGAAGAGACATTGTTTTCTATGGCTTCGAGTTTCCTTTGTATCGCGACCATTTCAGCTTTCACTGCGATGGAAACATCGAGCTGATGGATGCCTGCCCTAGATGAAGTTGGTCTAACGCTTTCCCACTGTAAAGTTTGTTCGGCGAGATCTTTCAGGAATTACCAAGCTTCACCATCGTCTTTGGACATGAAATGACATTGACAAATGGTTTCAAGCATCTGTTTTGTCGCTGGATTAACACCCTTATATATAATTCGGCACAGATCTCATCTATTGATTCTGTGATGAGGACATTGGAAAAGGAGATCTTTAAACCGTTCAAAGCATTTCCAAAATGGTTCATTGGGAATTTGGGCAAACTGGTTAATCTCGCTTCGAACACGAGCGGTCTTATGATTGGAATAAAATTTCTTAAGGAATGCTATAACGAATTCATCCCAATTGGCAATAGAGTGTGCGACAGTGTTATAAATCCATTTTTCTGCTAGATCGCACAAAGTAAAAGGGAGAAGACGTAATTGTAGGGTTCTGTAGGGCGACAGCAAGGTTTCGGGAGGTATCGTCCATGCCGTTTTCAAATTTTTGCCCTACTAAAGAACCCTAACCTAGAATCTTAACTAGAAATTTAGACGAACCAGCAATGCAAACATCTTTACATCTAAAGTGAATGAGGAATACAACCTTTGTAGACCGGTCCTTCACTTCTAAAGCTCCGTGTAGCAGTCCCTTCGCTCCAAGTAGTGAACACCCGAACTCTAGTAAGGGTTCACATCAAGAAATGAACAAGCTTGCTCGAAGTTTTCGAAGCCGAAGATGATCTACGTTGAGAAGACTCAAGCTCATGCTACCTCTTCACTAATGGTAGATTAGTGAAGCAAACACCCTAAACTAAAATGATGAAGTAGGAAATGAGCTCTCTTTAGATTTCTTTTTCTCACAATATTTCTTCACATTTGGAAAAGCTAGCAAGCTTTCTCATGAGGAAGAAGAAGATGAAGTGAAGATGAGAATGAAACTCATAAGGTGAGAATAGCAACTATGGGTGAGTTGGTGTCATACACGAACTCATGTAGAGAATAAATCATGGCTAACAATAATGGTTAGGTTAATAAATATCTATAAGTAAAATAAAATTAGTGGACTTGGTCAATAGTTCCACAAGCTTCAACCATGTGACTAATTACCATTAATTTTGATTTACGTTAAATAAACAAAACCCTCACATTATTATAAGCATGGTGTGAGTCTCATAAACCCATGTAGCTTGTGGCATCAAGCATGACACAAAAGATGTACATTAATATATATCACATATATACCAAGGTACACTAGTGAGAAAAAGAAATCTTAAGTGAGCAAATATTAGTTAATCTAAGTTAATATATCAAATATATAATTATACATTAAATTATCGAATCAACACTTGATTTAATAATCCGGCTATATCACATACAACCGACTAATATCATATGTAACAACTTATCGAATCAACACTTGATCCGATAACCTGGCTATATGACATATAACCGGCCGATATCACATATCCCGAGAATAGAACGCGGTATCACATACGCGTATTAATCTCGGTCCCGCACATATCACATATGTGCTCCTACTTCATTTCGCCTGAACCAGGAAACCTCTGTGTAGGATTCTAAAGACTCGTCAATACGCCGGCAGTAGGTGATGATCATATCAAAAACACACAAGCCGCAAGCGGTCTGCTAAACGTAACGGCCACCCGGGTATTAAGCGATCAGAAGATCAACAAGAAAGCCTGCTCATACTCCTGCGAATACAATCAGTAACACTACCGTACAGTCCGGTCTCTTCGTCAGATATGTCGCATATCGTAGCCTGGGGGTGGTATAACGTCAGACCCCAATAGCCTGATAAGTCATGCCGATGCAAGGTCTATAACGGTTCGAGAAACTACTGATAACACTTACCAGTAGATCTCAGCAACCTTGGCCAGGCATTTCCCGTTATGGCCAATCGAGCATAGCGCAACATCAACTCCCAATACCGGGAGAGACGAATCCCCTTCTATCGCTCATTGCCTCCATATGACTCGGGACTGTACCCAAAAACCACCTTCTTGCACGATCTCTTGACCGTGGTATGGTGGAAATCAAAGCACAGTGGGAATCACACAAGACTCTATGACGATCTCGGGTCGACAGACTAACCTATACCAGTGTCATTAGAGAACTGCTATCTGATGATAGGTATAATACCATCTAAGAGTTCTCGGCGAGTCTGTTCAGTGTACCCAGTCTCCACTGAGCACCCGTATACCATCTCTGATGTCAAACACCAATGGATATTAGATCATCCATCGCCCATCACATAGGTCGAGAAGCATATACGCTAGTCTACTCTGGAGTATCGATGCCCTGTCTTGATACTCCCACGACTAGGAACAATTATAGGGTGTACTTATGGACTACCCTTGGCCTAACTAGTATGATCTCCATCATAGTCCTGGTAGTCAAGTACACACCCTAAGGGTTTTATCAACATGTAATAGAGAGACTATAAGTATACATGTTAAGATAAAGAGCAACCAGATAGCATGCTATCATGTCGAGCAAGAAAGTCCTCCCTATATGTCCAAACATCCACTACAATATACATCACATGTACAGTAAAATCCTCTAGGTCATATATATAACTAACAATCTCCCACTTACACTAAGGCCATCTGTTGTAGTATCTCATACTCAACGTCCTATAGAAGTCTCTCTAGGGAGAGGCCTTTGTGAGAGGATCCACTGTGTTTTCCTTCGTGTCAACTCTCTTTACCTCGATCCCTTGGAGACCAACCATCTCCTTGATCAGGTGATACTGTCATCAGAATATGTCTGGAACACTGATGGGACATGCGTTCCTAGGCTGTCACGCCCCGCTTCCCATTCTACGGCGAAGGGGACGCGACTGGCCCACTACGTATTTACTCAGAAGCAAATACGCTAAGCGTAACTAAGCAATACAAAAGAAAATACACAAGAGGCAAGATATAATAAAAACAGCAACTTTTATTTATTAATATTCTTTTGTACAATGCATGAAAAGGAACTACAACTGAAATAAAAATGATGCCTAAACAATGGCATGACAGGAAATGAAAAGTACTGAATGGAAAATGTACAATGAAACTAGAACTCTGGTTCTTCAGAAAGCTGATCCAAGTCTTCTGCAGAAGGCTCGATCTCTGTCGGGTCCAAACCACCTGACGACATTCAAAGAAGAAAGAAATAGAATGTCGTCAGCGAACAGATTGCTCGGTAAGTCCTAAAGATAAGGGAGAAGTAGAAAAGAAGAAAGAGAGAGAGAGTAGCTTTTAATGTTGTATTACATTGTTGTAATGTTGTATTAACGTTGTTGTTTGTAGCTTGGTACAGAAGAATGCCGGTGTATACGAGAGGGGTCTCAGTACGCTAGATACCAGGGCAAATGGAAGTACAAAGCTCCGTTATACAACCAGGAACAACGGCAATTGGATTCATGTTAGGCATCTTAATCTTACCGTCTCGTGCCACCTTTAACTCCTTCCGTACCAATCTACCCCTTAAACCCCGTAGTGTTTTATTTGTATTGTTTGTCTTGTAAATTGTATTGATTGTATAATTGGTTGACTGACCAAAACCATGATATCAGTAAACGGATGTAACCGTAGAATCATGTAAATGGAATAATTGGAAAACCATGTAAATGGAATAACTGGAGAACCATGTAAATGGAATGTATATCCATGGTTCGGTTCAGTCAAGTTTATAGATTGATAACTGGATTCATGGATTCATGTGTTCATATTGAATTGGAATATTGTAGATTGTAGGTTGTACTTGAATTATATTCAAGTCAGATATAATCAGACTCAAACCCGAGTCAGACAATTAGAAATGTAAATCGAAGTCTTGATTATTTCTTAAACCTATATTTACTAGGTTCCTTAGGGTAATTTATAAACCTTGAGGGGTTTTTATGTAAAAATATTTTTTATATAGTTTTCAAGATAATCCCTAAGTAATTATTATCGTCTTTAGAATTGTAATAATTGTAGATTTTATATTAGTGATATTTCTAATGAGAATAACCTAATTCCATATATAAAGGTATTTATGTGTAAATATTGTTTAAATGGAATTCATGGTATTTTAGTGTAAACCGATTCTTGTGCCATTTTAGAAAAGGTTGAATATTCATAATAACTCAAAGTAGATATTTTGGAGTTACATATACATATATTTGTATGAAAATAAATTTTTGTATATTTATTATAATCTAGAAATCTCATTTTCTTAAGATGTCGTATTTTAAATCTTTCGAGACCGAATGCTCCTTATGGAGGTCTGAATCTCGCACTACTGAGCCCGAGAATGTGCGATAATCTGCACCATCCCGAACGGGTTCCCCAATATGGGTTGTAGCGGCACTTTGCAAAGATTTGTATAAATACTAAATCCTTTAGAAAATGGTTTTATTAAGTAAATGGTATTTATTTGAAAAAATATCAATTTTCCGTATTCTATGTTCTAGGGTCTCCTAAGTCAACTAGACTATTCTTAAATGGTCCAAAGCGACAAGTTGTGAGATGCCTCAAATCGCCTCTTCACCGCCAATTGTGGCCAGGTAAGTACAAGTGAAGAAATGTGGGATCCGCTCACGAATCACCGTGAGACGGGCCTTTTAAAGTTACATTTCTCAGTTGCCTAGCCTAGACACCATAAAGTCGGGTTTAGATAAACGACCGATGTCCACAACTTATCGTATTTTCATAATAAGTGGTACTTCTTTAAAAAGTGTATCAAAACTAAATCTTTTAGAAATGGTTTTATTAAATATATGGTATTTAAATGAAAATGTTTATTTTCTCGTATTCTAGGTTCTCGGGGGTGTTGCATATGAGTGTGCGAGGAGGTAGGTCGTTATCTCGTGATCTACTTTAAATGTATAGCAAGTTTGATGGGGTTAAATGAAGGATTGAAACAATATGGTATTTAAGTGAAAAATACGATAAATTGAAAAATCTATCATTTCATGTGACGAAACTTGATCAAATTATTTGATTAGTGTTTAATAGTTAATATGAGGAAGTTTAGGTATGATTGTATTAGTGAAAAGTGGAATTTTATAGAAAACCGAATCGAAAATCGGATTTGTTCCGATTCCGTCGGGTTTTGTAATTTCGTATTTTGAGAATGGAAAAGAGAGATAGAAAAGAGACTTACGGGGTTTAGATTACTCAAGAGAGTGAGAAAGAACTAAAGGGATCGTCGGTGTGTTGCGTCGTCGCCGATAGTTCCTAAGATGATCGCCGGAAGTTCCGCCGGAATTTCGTCGGAGCTTCGCCTTGATCTTGTTTTCAAAGTACACGATCTTTGGAAAAATTTTGAGAGAGTGGGCTCAGGATTTTGGGATGAGAGGGTAGTGTGTAGGGTTGGTATTTATAGGGTTAGGCTACGGTTAGGGTAGATGAAAAGTTTAAAATAAAAATATGATAAAATATAATAAAAATGTATTAAAAGTGGAGCAATTGGGGTTTTTAAAGAGCTCTGGAAACGGTCTGAGGCTGAAATTTTGCATGTGCATAGGGAATATGAAAAGACACAACTTTCATGTTGAGGTCGTCGCCGGAATCGGCCGACTCGGCCGTGACTTGGTCTGAGGACGGAGTCAGACCGAGTCAAGGCCGATTTGGCCAATTCCCGGCCGAGTCAGGCGGCCGGGATCCCCCCCGACGGTTCATCTAACTCCTGGAAATGTTACATCTTTGGGTGTAGTGGGGTTTTTGTGAGATATGCACGTGTAAACTCTTGGTATTCTAAAGGTTTTAAAAAAAATCAATATTAAAAATAATGTGGGGTATGGGATTTGAACTCTGGTGGCTTGGTTCAGCAGTGCAAGGTATTACCAATGAGCTACAAGCTCCTTCTTGTAATTATGGAGCTAATTAATTACTTAAAGTAATAACAATTAATGTAAATACCCCAAGTATACATTAATTTTAAAGCAAATTTTTGTACACTAAAAATGGAGTTGTTACATTCTTTTAACTTATAATTAAAAAGCAAAATAATTACTTATAACTGTAGGGTTACTAGGCACACTAAGGAGGTTCCACAAGTCATCAACCATGCCAAACAAAAATTTTCTGGTGCCGAGAAACCCTAAACTAGATCGTTAACTAGAAGTTAAGGCGAAAAGCAAGCAAGCAAACGACTTTGCTACTAAGTGAAAGGGATTACCACCTTTGTAGATCCGGTCCACCACTTCTTTAGCTCCGTGTTGACGTCCCTCCGCTGCGATCATCGGATCCCGGACTCTAGAAATGGTTTCGTCGGAGAAATGATCGGGCTAGGTCATTGACTTCGAGGCCGAAGATGATCTACGTCGGGGAGACCCAAACTCAAGCTATTCCTTCACTTGGTCGAAAACTTTGTGAAGAGAACACCCTATACTACACGGCAAGTGGTAGAGGATGAAGAAATAGGAAGTGGGTTCACTTTAGAATTGGATTTCTCACTCTTTTTCTCATGATGCCATTGGAGCTAGCAAGCTTTTTCAAGCTTGATGAAGATGAAGAAGAAGAAAGAATCATATCCAAAATGAAAACTTATGCAACAAATAATGGCACCATGGTTGAGTTAAGCCCTCATGCTTAACTCATGTAGAGATTTAACCAAACCATTAGGTTAAGGGTTGGGTTAACTAATATCCTACACAAATGACAAAAGGGTTGACTTTGTCAATGCTTATCAAGCTTCATGAAGCTTGATAACTTTGACCAAAGTCTCAATTCTTTTGTTATTTGCTAGAAAAATAGTAAACCCTAATCTAACCTTGATATGGTTCAAGTCTCATACACACAACTTGTTTGTATCATCAAGCATGATACAAACATGTACACTTGCATATATCACATATAAACAATGTACACATTCAAGTGAGAAAATCAATCTTAAGTGAACCAATACTAGTTAATGTAAAGTAATATATCAAATATATAATTATACATTAAATCATTAAATCAACACTTGATTTAACGATCCGGTCATATCGCATATAACCGACTAATATCAATAGTAACAACTTATCGAATCAACACTTGATCCGATAACCCGGCTATATCGCATACAACCGATCAATGTCACAAATCGCGAGAATAGAATACAGTATCACATATTGGCATTATCCTCGGTCCCGCACATATCTCATATGCGCTCCTATTTCGTTTCGCTTGAGCCAGGAAACCCCTGTGTAGGACTCTAAAGACTCGTCAATACGCCGGCAGCAGGTGATGATCATATCAAACACCCACAAGCCGCAAGCGGTCTGCTAAACGTAACGGCCACCCGGGTATTGAGCGATCAGAAGATCAACGAGCAAGCCCGCTCACACTCCTGTGAATCCAACGAGTAACACTACCGTACAGTCCGGTCTGTTCGTCTGATATGTCGCATATCTCGTCTAGGGGTGGTAAACGTCAGACCCCAATAACTCGATAAGTCGTGTCGATATGAGGCTTATAACGGGTCGAGAAACTACTGGTAACACTTACCAGTAAATCTCTAAAACAGCCTTGGCCAAGGACTTCCTGTTATAGCCAATCGAGCACTGCGCAACATCAACTCCCTATACCGGGAGAGACGAAACCCCTCCTATCGCTCATTGCCTCCATGTGATTCGGGACTGTACCCAAAAGCCACCTTTTTGCACGCCCTCTTGGATGTGGTATGATGGAAATCAAAGCACCGTGGGAATCACACAAGACTCTATGACGATCTCGGGTCTACAGACTAACCTGTACCAGTGTCACCAGAGAACTGCCATCTGACGTAAGGTATAATACCATCTGGGAGTTCTCGGCGAGTCCGTCCAGTGTACCCAGTCTCCACTGAGCACCCGTATATCATCTCTGATGTCAAACACCAATGGATATGGGATCATCCATCGCCCATCTGTATGGGTCGAGAAGCTACACGCTAGTCTGCTCTGGTATATCGATGCCCCGTCTCGATACACCCACGATTAGGGACTTTGAAGGATGTACTTATGGACTACCATGTCCCCACTAGTATGATCCGCATCATAGTCCAGGTAGTCAATTACACATCCTAAGGGCTTTACCAACATGTAACAGAGAGACAATCAGTGTACACGTTAAGGTAAAGAGTAACCATATAGCATACTATCATATCGAGCAAGAAAGTCATCCCTATATATATGTCCAAGCATCCACTACAATATACATCCTATGTATAGTAATGGCCTCTAAGGCATACATATAACTAACAATCTCCCACTTGCACTAGGGCCATCTGATAGCAGTGGTTGTAGTATCTCATACTCAACCATCCCATAAAAGTCTCTTTCTGGGAAAATGCCTTTCGTGAGTGGATCCACCGTGTTGTTTACTGAGTCTACTCTCCTAACCTTGATCCCCTGGAGATCAACCATCTCCACGATCAGGTGATACTGCCTAAGAAAATGTCTAGATCACTGATGGGACGGGCGTTCTTAGGCATAAGCCACAACTCCATTGTCACACAATGGGAGGAACGAAGTTCATCTCATGAACTAATATACACCCAGACTTCCTCTTTGGTAGCATCTTTGGTAACAATGTATCTTGCCTTTAATCGTCTAGTATGTCACGGTATCTAGCTTGGAACTCTTCCAACATACCGTTCCTTTACCGAGGGTAAAGACAATGCCTGCGACTGACATTCAGTCGTCCTTATCACCCTGGAACCTTTCCAGTGATTCTCCCCAGGATCAATTGATACCATCTCACTACAACTAGTGAGTATCCTAATATCCAATTAGATCTATCTCATTGATCCAAAATCCAGGATTTAGTAGGCATCACTTTGATCCTATATGGAGAATCCTTGTGATAAGCGGAGATTGACCGAGCGTAGCATAGGAAACTCCTTCCCCATCAAGAGTATGTTATCCACGTACTCTACGAGGATCACCACTATACTCCCTACTACCTTTTTGTATATACAAGGTTCATCTACCATTTTGATGATGTCAAACTCTTTGACTAACTCATCAAAACAGATGTTCCAACTCCGCGATGCCTGCTTTATCACATAAAATATCTTGCACATGTTTCCGCTGCTCCCACTGTCTACGAAGTCCTCTGGCTGTGTACTTATAGACGCTTTCTTCCAAATCATCATTTAGAAAAGCAGTCAAGACACCCAACCGCCAGATATCGTAGTTATGGTATGTAGCCATAGCAAGTAGGATCTGGATGGACTTAAGCATAGGCCCCAGAAAAGGTTTCATCATTAGCCACAACTGGTCTATGATGCAAACCTTTAACGAGTCTAGCTTTGAAAGTCTCAACTTTTCTATGTACACCAAGTAATCTTCTCAAGATATATTTGCTCCTGATGGGGATTTAACCCTTCAGATAAAGCAACCAAAGTCCATACTTTGTTGGTGTATAAGGATTCCATCTCAGATCGATAAACATCCAGCCATTCTTACAGAGTCCTACTCCTGATGGTCAGCTCGAAACTAGTTAGGTCATCATCCCATGATGCAATCCTCGCTCCCACTGTCATAGAGAAACCGAAGTATCTCTCAGGTGGGTGAGGAACCCTACTAGATCTGCGGAGAGGCTGAGGTTCGTTGGTTGCTATTGAATCCTTTGGTTCTACCAAATCATAAGCTGCAGTTTGTATAGCTGGAACTTTTTCCAGTTCTACCTCATGTCCACAAATTTCTTCATAAGAAATTCCCTTTCACAAAGGTGGCATGCTGAGAAACAAAACATTTTTGTTCTTCGGTTAGGTAGAAGATATTTCCTTGCGAATGCTTGGGATATCCAACAAACTTCCACAGAACTGACTTTGCCTCGAGCTTGTCCGGATTTTGCTTTTAGACATAGGCCGGACAACCCCAAATCTTAACAAACTTAAGATATGGGCTCTTCCCTTTCCATATCTCATATGAAGTGGTAGGCAACTGATTTGATTTGAACCCTATTCAATATGTATGCAACTTCTCAAGTGCATAACTCCCTAAAAAAGAAATAGGAAACTCAGTAGTACTCATCATAGAGCACACCATATCACATAGGGTGTGATTGCTCCGCCCCGATACACTGAGGTGCTGTGGTGTATACGGAGGAGTAATGCTGAGAGAGAATCTCATTCTCCTTTAGAATAATCCAGGAATTCCGTGCTCAAGTATTCTCCTCCTTGATCACATCAAAGGACATAATACTTATACTCGTATTTTGGTTCTCTACTTCTATCTTAGGTTCTATGAATATCTCAAAAGGTTCGGACTTGTGTTTCAACAGGAACATATGTCTGAATCTTGAGAGATTATCAGAGAATGTAATGAAGTACAAAGAACCGGTCTTGGCATGTGTAGACAGGGGACCTTCATACATCAGCATGTATCAATTCCAAGAGTTCACTAACTCTTTCTCTGTTTCTAATAAACAGAGCTATGGTCATCTTATCTCTGTGACATGACTGGCAAGTTTCATAAGATGTAAATTCAAACTGATTTAAATATGCATCTTCAATGTAACTTAAGCTAGTCAGGTCGCATTGATATGACCTAGTCTACAATACCTCAAGAAGGATCCGTTCATTTCTGAACTCTTCCTCTTGTGTGTGTTCTTTATACTAGGAACTGTAGTTTGATTTAGAACGTTAATGCTTTTAAATAACGTGCCTGAACCGATCAACTCTTGATTTAGGAAATGTTCAAAACATTATCCAACAATACAAAATTATATCCTTCTTTATCTAAATAAAGAGACTGATATGAATTTGTATATCAGGTTCGGTATCTAATAACATTTGTTCAGAATCAATGTATTCTGGTAATACAGGGTGACAGTGACCAACAGACCTGGCTGCAACACTTGCACCGTTTTCTGCCTCATGATACTTATCACCCGTTCTCAATTCTCTACCTTTCTGTAGCCCATGTAAAGTATTACATATACGGGATCCTGATCCGGTATCATATACTCAGGACGTAAAGGGCATTGAGAAACAGTTCTGTGTAACGAACACACCCGAAGATGATGCATCATCATGCACTCTCTTCGTTTGGGCGGCACGGGAAATCTGGTATTCCCCAATTTCCTGCTCTGTCTTATAACAATTATAAGTTGAAGCGAGACCAACGTTTCCCAGCTCAGTATAATAAGCGGGTTCGGTCAATATATCCATTTTATTATCTTGATTAAGGCGTGATATGGTCGCTACCTGGAGAGAGAGAGAAGAAAACACTCTGCGTGCGCTCTTGCAAGATCAGATTTGTTATTATTTTATCTAATCAGGATGGCTCCCACTGTTTTTATCAAATCTTCCTTCAAACCCTAAAAGGAAAGACTAGCCGGGATTAATTACACGCTACAAGTTAGCCAATCTTTCAGCCAGGCCAGTGTCGGTACTTTGAGGGAGGTCCCCCGTGCTTTCGCACGAACCTAATTAATGTAAACCTCGTTTTCCCAGAGGCGTAACCCCGTTGACACCTTTCTAGACACCTACTTGATCGGCTAATTGTAATTTGTAAAACTCTCTCAGGAGTAACAATTACTCGCAGTGGGTATCGGGATCCAACTATCTCATAGAAGGTATGCAATCTCTTTATAAATTTCAACACTTGAAATTCCCGATAATATTTTGCCCCAAGTGTTCTATGACCTTGACGAATGCCAAACAACCCATAGTCCACTAGTCAAGTTCAACCCGTACATTTCTTGATTGAATTAAACCCACCCGCACGACCCTTGACGAATGCCAAACAACGCCGTACGAATATCCTAATCCAATCTGCATCATATGCATAAGCAGATAAATACTAGTTAGCTACCGTACACTACGCCTTGACGAATGCCAAACTACTGCAGCACGAATACTAAGTAGTACTTATCTGAAATGACGGAGGGCTACGACAGGTTTTTCTGAAAACCTATTGCGTAATGAACTTGATATCGTTGTAGAATCAAATGATTTTAAAATGGAGTGTTTTTTAGGCTTTTCTAGTTTTGCTAAAGGGGTCACTCCCGGTGAAGGGATCGTCGGCCCTTTCCTCATCGAATAAGGTGCAGGATATATCATATATACTGCTGTGCAAAGCAAAAACTATAGGAGCAATCAAAAGACAAATCGAGGATTGTAGCATCTGCCAGTTATTGCTAAAGGAGTCACTCTCGGTGAAGGGATCTCGGTCCTTTCCTTATCGAATAAGGTGAAGGATGTTCTACAAGGAACACCGCGATGCAAAGCAAGAACTGTAGCTACCTATTTTTGAAAATTCGATTCCACACCATCATTAGGTTTCTTTTTCTTTCATTAATCACATTAATGAAGTCCCATCATTTAAATCACCTAAACATCACAGATAAATACGACGTACAGTTATGCCATCCGCATTCGCCTCGATGTCCCATCGTGCACCGTTAGGTTAGGTAACTAACGACAGAGCGGGACAGGGCTAGCGCGAGTGCAAAACATAAGTAACATCTATATAATATATCATATATACTATATACAGTATTTATCACAGAACATCAAATGATCACGTCATAGATATCGCAGCAGAAGAATCATATGAAATATTGGATATACTAGGACGTCCGTGTTTTCAATACGAGCCTGTATAAAACACGGATTCCACGGTCGCGATGAATAGCCAAACCCACACCTCTAGACCCCTACGAGAGCGGCAAGCAACCCTACCAATTCTAGAGTTAGGAGACCCGGACTCGACTCCTCGAGTTGGTCTCCCACTGGACTCCAGAACCCGGTTACTTGTGCCCTCCTCCTTGGGTCTATCCTAGTGCGGAAAAGTAAATAATATACAAACGGTGATATCTTCCGCAACCTGGAAGTGCCCCAATAAAAGAATATTATATACAAATGAATTTTACATGAATGAAAATAAAAACTCTCATCTCACATAAAAACCCCCGGCTATTCAAACACGACGATCCAATATAACATATCTAGCAACACATAACATCACATGTCATCAACGTAAGTAAATGTGCGCATCCCAATTGTCCTTGACATATAGCAACGAAACCGGCGATATCACATATTACACTTACGGTCACAGAAAAGAAAGTGTAAAACTACAACAGTTGGAATCCGCAACCTCCTTAGACATCGCATGCCTAATCATTATAAACCCCGCATTTTAGTCTCTTTATCGAAAACACTTTTCAATATCAAGTCGGGCAATTCAACAAGATTCCCGATATACTGATCGAATGCTCGTCGCAAACTTTAGTAGACGGTCGCACCCCCGGATGCCGTCGACGAAGTGCACTAAGGCGGAACACCGCTGCCGCGAGCACCCGAACGGATGCTTTCGGCGACGGGGTTCTCCTTCAGTCACTTGGTCGGGGCTATGGGACGTGGCTGTTTATTAAGTTTACCGGCGAATATCCGCGTACGCTACGTGATTGCGACGGACTTTTGATCACATCAAAATTCCGTGGCAACCGATCAAGTGAGACTAAAGTGCTATGTTTATAACATCCAAATTAGTTATCTCATAACTACATGTGGATTCCAAATATTGTATCACATTCCAGATAAATAGAAAATTTTAAACTTTCCGATCGAACAATCAAACACCCAAGTTTTCCCGAAACAGCTCAACACATGAAATAAGTTTAAAAACATCCACTTCATGCCACAGTACCAACGGTCCAGCCGTAGAAGGGTCAAGCCAACGCCTCACATGTGGCACGCCGTACTGCCCCAAACCCAAAGGTTCAAAGGGCTTTTCAAGACGGTTACATAATCGAGTTAAGGTTTGTTGTCTTCTAGAGGGTCCATCGCGTTACTTGCACTACTTAGAACGTTATTAAACTACGGAAAAATCCAACACTTGGAAATTTCCTGGCAGGGGAAAAACTGGGTATTTATATCCGGTTGATCTTTTTAACATGTTCTAAAATTATCCGGAAAAACTTAATAAATAAAGTTAAATAATCCGATCGAATTATCGAGTCCCCAATACATCCCAGAAAACTCAACTCTTGAGTGAAACATAAAAATTCCCAGAAGAATCAGTAAACACCAACTGAGGTTACTGTGCAAAAAGGATTCACTGATCAGCACATACGGCCGCGGAACTACCACCAATACCATGTTAATGCCGCGGTTCCGCGGCGCTTTAGCCGTATCATAGCCACGTGCTTCACAGTAACCCTTGTATTTTCCTGCTGATATTTTTGAGAATTTTTAATTTGGAAAAATCCACTGTTTTAAAAATTGTACAGAGAGGGGTGAAATCGGGGGATATCGGACTTCTAGCTTCGTCTACACTTCGCCTAAAGCTCTAGGTAGGCTCTGATACCACTGTAGGGTTACTAGGCACAATAAGGAGGTTCCACAAGGCATCAACCATGCCAAAAAAAAAAATTCCGGTGCCGAGAAACCCTAAACTAGATCGTTAACTAGAAGTTAAGGCGAAAAGCAAGCAAGCAAACGACTTTGCTACTAAGTGAAAGGGATTACAACCTTTGTAGATCCGGTCCACCACTTCTTTAGCTCTGTGTTGACGTCCCTTGGCTGCGATCATCGGATCCCGGACTCTAGAAATGGTTTCGTCGGAGAAATGATCGGTCTAGGTCATTGACTTCGAGGCCGAAGATGATCTACGTCGGGGAGACTCAAACTCAAGCTATTCCTTCACTTGATCAAAAACTTTGTGAAGAGAACACCCTATACTACACGGCAAGTGGTAGAGGATGAAGAAATAGGAAGTGGGTTCACTTTAGAATTGGATTTCTCACTCTTTTTCTCATGATGCCATTGGAGCTAGCAAGCTTTTTCAAGCTTGATGAAGATGAAGAAGAAGAAAGAATCATATCCAAAATGAAAACTTATGCAACAAATAATGGAACCATGGTTGAGTTAAGCCCTCATGCTTAACTCATGTAGAGATTTAACCAAACCATTAGGTTAAGGGTTGGGTTAACTAATATCCTACACAAATGACAAAAGGGTTGACTTTGTCAATGCTTATCAAGCTTCATGAAGCTTGATAACTTTGACCAAAGTCTCAATTCTTTTGTTATTTGCTAGGAAAATAGTAAACCCTAATCTAACCTTGATATGGTTCAAGTCTCATACACACAACTTATTTGTATCATCAAGCATGATACAAACATGTACACTTGCATATATCACATATAAACAATGTACACATTCAAGTGAGAAAATCAATCTTAAGTGAACCAATACTAGTTAATGTAAAGTAATATATCAAATATATAATTAAACATTAAATCATTAAATCAACACTTGATTTAACGATCCGGTCATATCGCATATAACCGACTAATATCAATAGTAACAACTTATCGAATCAACACTTGATCCGATAACCCGGCTATATCGCATACAACCGATCAATGTCACAAATCGCGAGAATAGAATACAGTATCACATACTGGCATTATCCTCGGTCCCGCACATATCTCATATGCGCTCCTATTTCGTTTCGCTTGAGCCAGGAAACCCCTGTGTAGGACTCTAAAGACTCGTCAATACGCTGGCAGCAGGTGATGATCATATCAAACACCCACAAGCCGCAAGCGGTCTGCTAAACGTAAAGGCCACCCGGGTATTGAGCAATCAGAAGATCAACGAGCAAGCCCGCTCACACTCCTGTGAATCCAACGAGTAATACTACCGTACAGTCCGGTCTGTTTGTCTGATATGTCGCATATCTCGTCTAGGGGTGGTAAACGTCAGACCCTAATAACTCGAAGTCGTGTCGATATGAGGCTCATAACGGGTCGAGAAACTACTGGTAACACTTACCAGTAAATCTCTAAAACAGCCTTGGCTAAGGACTTCCTGTTATAGCCAATCGAGCACTGCGCAACATCAACTCCCTATACCGGGAGAGACGAAACCCCTCCTATCGCTCATTGCCTCCATGTGATTCGGGACTGTACCCAAAAGCCACCTTTTTGCACGCCCTCTTGGACGTGGTATGATGGAAATCAAAGCACAGTGGGAATCACACAAGACTCTATGACGATCTCGGGTCTACAGACTAACCTGTACCAGTGTCACCAGAGAACTGCCATCCGACGTAAGGTATAATACCATCTGGGAGTTCTCGGCGAGTCCGTCCAATGTACCCAGTATCCACTGAGCACCCGTATATCATCTCTGATGTCAAACACCAATGGATATGGGATTATCCATCGCCCATCTGTATGGGTCGAGAAGCTATACGCTAGTCTGCTCTGGTATATCGATGCCCCGTCTCGATACACCCACGACTAGGAACTTTGAAGGATGTACTTATGGACTACCATGTCCCCACTAGTATGATCCACATCATAGTTCAGGTAGTCAAGTACACATCCTAAGGGCTTTACCAACATGTAACAGAGAGACAATCAGTATACACGTTAAGGTAAAGAGTAACCAGATAGCATACTATCATATCGAGCAAGAAAGTCATCCCTATATATGTCCAAGCATCCACTACAATATACATCCTATGTATAGTAATGGCCTCTAGGGCATACATATAACTAACAATAACTTGTGCTCAGGCTAAAATACCCCTTTATGGATTTTTTGAATTTTTTTTGTAAAAACTTGTATTGGAAATTTGGGGTTGTTACATAGGCCAAAGCCACAACTTCATTGTTGTCACAATAACAGTTATTGGACGCTCAATGGTAGGAACCATGTTCATCTCATGAATAAGAAATGCCCAAATAGCCACTTTGGCAGCATCGTTGGTAGCGATGTATTCAGCCTTTATTGTCTAGTATGCCACGGTATCTAGCTTGGAACTCTTCCAACATACCGTCCCTCCACTGAGGGTAAAGACAATGCCTGCGACTGACTTTCAGTCGCCCTTATCACTCTGGATGCTTGAATTGGTGAAGGACTCATACTGGAGTTCACCGTTACCAAACAGCAAAGAACATTTCTTTAGTGCTTCTCAAGTACTTAAGAATGTCCTCCATAGTTGTCCAGTGATTCTCCTAAGATCCGATTGATTCCTGATCACTACACTTAGTGAATTAGCTACATCTGATCTGGGACATAACATCGCATACATGATAAATACTACTGCCGAAGCATAGGGTATCCCTTGCACGCGAGCTCTCTCCAAATCAGTCTCGAAAGACATCTTTTTGGAGAGAGTGATTCATGAGTAAGTAGGCGAACCACCACGCTTAGAATCTTCCATACTAAACCCCTTTAGTACGGTGTTATTGTACTTGGATTTGGGACACTCCCAATATCCACTTAGATCTATCATTATAGATCATAATCCACAAGATGTAGTAGGTATCATCCAGATCTTTCTTGGAGAATCATCGTGATAAGAGGAGCTTGACCGAGTGTAGCATAGGAAACCCTTTCCTATCAAGAGTATGTTATCTACATACGTGCGTGGAAGACAATCTTACTCTCTACTACCTTCTTGTACATACAAGATTTATCTACCTTTTTGATGAAGTCAAACTCTTTGACTGCCACATAAAAACAGATGTTCCATCTCCGCGATACTTGCTTTAATCCTGATGGACTTAAGCATAGCTTTGAAAGTCTCAACTTTTCCATCTACACCAAGAATCTTCTCAAGATCCATTTGCTCCTGATGGGTTTTACCCCTTCAGGTGCAACATTCAAAGTCATACTTTGTTGGTGTACATGGATTCCATCTTCGATCGCATAGCATCCAGCCTTTTCACAGAGTCGCCACTCGTGATGGCCTGCCTGAACCTAGTTGGGCCATCATCTACCATGATGCAATCCTCGCTCCCACTGTCACCGAGAAGACCGTAGTATCTCTCAAGTGGATGAGGAACCCTACTAAATTCACGGAGAGGCTGAGATTCGTTGGAGACTATTGAATCCTTTGGTTTCACCAAATCATCAGCTGTTAGTTTGTCTAGCCGAAACACTTCCAGTTCTACCTCATGACCACTAATTTTTTCATAAGAAATTCCTTTTCTAAAAAGGTGGCATGCTGAGAAACAAAACACATTTTGCTCTTCAGTTTAGTAGAAGATATTCCCTCGCAAATGTTTGGGATATCCTACCAAACTTATACAGAACTGACCTTACCTCGAGCTTGTCCGGATTCTGCCTTTCAACATAGGCCGGACAACCCCATATCTTAACTCGTTTAAGACATGGTCTCTTCCCATTCCATATCTCATATGTAGTGGTAGGCACTGATTTGTATGGAACCCCACTCAATAGGTATGCAGCTTCTCAAGTGCATAACACCAAAAGGAAACATGCAACACAGCAGTAATCATCATAGAGCGCACCATATCTCAAAGGGCGCGATACCTTCTCCCCGATACACCGTTGTGCTATGGTGTACTCAAAGGAGTAAGCTGAGAGAGAATCCTATTCTCTATTTAGAAAATTCAAGAACTCCATGCCCAAGTATTCTCCTACTCGATCATATCGTAGGAATTTAATACTTCTACCCGTTTGGTTCTCAACTTCAAGCTTATATTTCTTAAATTTCTCAAAAGTTTCAGACTTGTGTTTCAACAGGAACATATGTCTGAATCTCGAGAGATGATCAGTGAATATAATGAAGTACAAAGAACCAATCTCGGCATTTGTAGACATAGGACCGAATACATCATCATGTATCTGTCCCAAAAGTTCAATAACTCTTTCTCTGTTTCCAGTAAATGGAGTATTGGTCATTTTACCTTTGAGACAAGACTGGCAAGTATCATAAGATGAAAATTTGAACAGATTCTCATATTTATCCTTATGTAACTTAGCTGGTCGTGTCGCATTGATATGACCTAGTCTATAAGGCCACAAGAAGGATTCGTTCATTTCTGAACTACTCCTCTTGTGTGTGTTGTACATACTTTGAACTGTGGTTTGATTTAAAATATATATGCTATTACATAACGTGCCTGATCCAATCAACTCTTGATTCAGGAAAATGTTCACAACATTATCCTCCAATACATAATTATATCCGTCTTTAACTCATTAAAGAAACTGATGTAATGTTGTATATCAGGTTCGGTATGTAGTAACATTCGTTCAAAATCAATGTATTAATACAAGGTGATATTTGCCAACTGATTTGGCTGCAATACTTGCACCATTCTCTATACTTAGAGATATATCACCCATTCCCAGTTTTCTACCTATCTGTAGCCCATGTAATATATTACATATGCGGGATCCTGATCCAGTATCACATACCCAGGACGTAGAGGATACTGAGAAACAGTTCTCGGTAGTGAACACACCCGAAGAAGATGCATCAACATGCACTTTCTTCGATTGGGTCGCGTGGAAATCCGGATATTCCCCTATTTCCTGTTCATACTTATAACAATTATAAGAAAGAACGGAACCAACGTTCCCCAGCTCAGTATAATAAGCAGGTTCGGTCAATACATCCATATTATTATCTTGATTAAGGCATGACATGGTCGCTACCAGGAGAGAGAGAGAAGAAAACACTCTGCGTGCGCCCTTGCAAGATTAGATTGGTTATTATTTTATTTAATCAGGATGGCTCCCACTGTTTTTATCAAATCCTCCTTCAAACCCTAAAAGGTAAGACTAGCCGGGATTAATTACACGCTGCAAGTTCGCCAATCTTTTGGCCAGGCCAGTGTCGGTACTTTGATGGAGGTTCCCCGTGTTTTCGCACGGACCTAATTAAAATAAACCTCGTTTTTCCAGGGGCGTAACCCTGTTAACACCTTTCTAGACACCTACTTGATCGGCTAATTGTAATGTGTAAAACTCTCCCAGGAGTAACTCTTACTCGCAGTGGGTACCGGGAACCGACTATCTCATAGAAGGTATGCAATCTCATTGCAAATTTCAACACTTGAAATTCCCGATAATATTTTCCCCCCAGCGTCTTATGACCTTGATGAAAGCCAACAAACCATAGTCCGCTAGTCAAGTTCAACCCGTACATTTCATGATTGAATTAAACTCACCCGCACGATCCTTGACGAAAACCAACAAAGCCGTACGACTACCCTAATCCAATCGCATCATATGCTTAAGCAGATAAGCACTAATCAACTATCGCACACTACGCCTTGACGAAAGACAACAAATGTAGCACGAATACTAAATACTACTTATCTGAAATGATGAAGGGCTACGACAGATTTTTATGAAAACTTTTTGCGTAATGAACTTGATATCGTTGTAGAATCGAGTGATTTTTAAAATGAGTGTTTTTGAGGCTTTTACTAGTTTTGCTAAAGAGGTCACTCCCGGTGAAGGTATCTCGGCTCTTTCCTTATCGAATAAGATACAGGATATTTCACAAATACCATAATGCAAAGCAAAAACTATAGAAGCAATCAAAAGACAAACCGAATGGGTTGTAGCATCTGCTAGTTTCGCTAAAGAGGTTACTCCCGGTGAAGGGATCTCGTCTCTTTCCTTATCGAATAAGGTGCTGGATATTCTACAAGGAATATTGCTATGCAAAGTAAGAACTAGAGCTACCAGTTTTTAAAACAAGATTCTGCAACATGTTTAGGTTTATTTTATTTCATTAATCTCATTAATGAAGTCCCATCAAATTATGCTTATATATCATCATATATATAATATAATCATTCGTCTCAACATATCAAGTGATCACATCACATAATATCGGCAGCAGAAGAATACATATGAAATATTGGATATACTAGGAATTCCGAGTTTTAAATTAAGCCAATAAAAAACACGGATTCCACGGTCGTGATGAGTAGCCAAACCCATATCCCTAAACCCCTACGAGAGTGGCAAGCAATCCTACCAATTCTAGAGTTAGGAGACCCGGTCTCGACTCCTCGATATGGTCTCCCACTGGACCCTAGAACCCGGTTACTTGTGCTCCCCGTCTTGGGTCTATCCTAATGTGGAAAAGTAAATAATATACATCAATGGTGACATCATCCTCAACCCGGAAGTGCCCCAATAAAAGAATATTACATACAAGCTTTTCCATGAATGAAAATGAAAAACTCTCATCTCACATAAAACCCCCCGGCTATTCAAAACACGACGATCCAATATAACATATCACAACAACATATAACATCACATGTCATTAACGTAAGTAAATATGCGTATCCCAATTGTCGTTGACGTATAGCAACGAAACCGGCAATACACTACATATTACACTTACGGTAGCAGAAAAGAAAGTGAAAAACTATAACAATTAGAATCTGCAAACACCTTAGACATCGTACACCCAATGTATCACATACTTTGGATTTCATGCCTAACCAAATGAATTCCTTAGACATCACATGCCTAACAATTATAAACCCCGCATTTTAGTCTCGATATTGAAAACACTTTCCAATAACCTGTCAGGTAATTCAACAAGATTCTCGATAACCTGATCAAATGCTCGTCGGAAACTTTAGTAGACGGCCGCACCCTCGATGCCGTCGACGAAGTGCACTAAGGCGGAACACTGCGGCCGCGAGCACCTGAACGGATGCTTTTAGCGATGGGGTTCTTCTACAATCACTTGGTCGGGGCTATGGGGCGTGGCTATCTAGTAAGATTACCCGGCGAGTATCCGTGTATACTACGTAATTGCGACGGACTTTTGATCCTCATCAAAATTCCGTGGCAACCGATCAAATGAGACTAAACTACTAGATTTATAAAATTGAAACTAGTTATCTCATAACTAATTATGTGGATTCCAAATATTGTATCACAATCACATAGCTAGACGATGTTAAACTTTTCGATCGAATAAACAAACACCCAAAATTTCCCAAAGAGCTCAACACTTGAGCGGAGTTCAAAAAGTACCCAGAACATGCCACCGCTCCTATGAACCATCCGTAGAAGGGCCGACCCATGCCTCACTCATGTCGCCGTGGAACTGCCGCAAACCCTAGGGTATGACCGCGGTTCCGCGATCCAAAATGTCGAGTTTAAGTATCGTTCTTCTAGAGGGTCCACAGAGTTGCTTGCATGATTTTCTGAAGATTTAAACTAGGAAAAAATCCAACTCTTGGAAAATTTCCAGCGAGGGAAAATATGGGTTATTGATATCCGTTCGAACTTTTTAATATCGTCTAAATAACTCGAATAGATATTAGAATTACGATTACGAAACACTCAGAATTACCTTTGCAGAAAGTTAACATCACATGCAAATTTAGCAAAATCAAGTAACACCTGAAATACCAAAACCTAGAGACTGGAACGCCCTAAAAATTTGAAACCAAAACACCACACTAGAACTGGTGAGATCGGATTTTTAGCTCATGTGGCCGGCCATATTCAGTCCATATTGCTTCAAATTTCTATGGTGTTCAAGTTATATCATATACAACATTCTGCAGTTGCTAAAATTTTTTTAGAGGCCATTTAAAATTCGACAGAAACTAGGATTGTATATCGGGTGTTTCGGAGTTGTTTCGGTTTCGTAATCTAACAATTATCGTTTAAATCTCTAGCCTGGCTCTGATACCACTGTAGGGTTCCGTAGGGCGGAAGCAAGGTTTCGGGAGGCATCGTCCATGCCGTTTTCAAATTTTTGCCGTACTAAAGAACACCAACCTAGAATCTTAACTAGAAATTTAGATGAACTAGCAATGCAAGCATCTTTACATCTAAAGTGAATGAGGAATACAACCTTTGTAGACTGGTCCTTCACTTCTAAACCTCCGTGTAGCAGTCCCTTCGCTCCATGTAGTGAACACCCGACTCTAGTAAGGGTTCACATGAAGAAATGAGCAAGCTTACTCGAAGTCTTCGAGGCCGAAGATGATCTACGTCGAGGAGACTCAAGCTCATGCTACCTCTTCAATAATGGTAGATTAGTGAAGAAAACACCCTAAACTAAATGGCTAATATAGTAGAGGATGATGAAGTAGGAAATGGGCTCTCTTTAGATTTCTTTTTCTCACAATATTTCTTCACATTTGGAAAAGCTAGCAAGCTTTCTCATGAGGAAGAAGAAGATGAAGTGAAGATGAGAATGAAACTCATAAGGTGATAATAGCAACCATGGGTGAGTTAGTTGTAGGGTTTCCTTAACACCTCGTTTAGGGTTTGGAAGCATCACACATGCTATAACTTTGATTTTATGAGGTGCTAAGTAAACTAAACTAGGAATCGAACTAGAATTATGAAGTAACAATTAAAAGTATCATATCTAAAAGATAATTTATACTAAGTTGAGAGACTACAACCTTTGTAGACCTCCTAGGATGACTCCTTTGGTTTGGAAAGGTTCGCTTGATCACCTCCAAGTCCACGACGATCCACCTGAAGTCCTTTGCCCAAAGCTTGTTGCTTCACTCGATCTTTGAAAATCTTGAAGAAAAACACCCTACACAAGGTAGCAAGGGTTGTGTAGGATGATGAAGTGGTTGCTAATCTTACTTAATACCCTTTCTTTTTATTTATCTAGCTCAATTTAACACTTAAGAAGAGCTAGAGAGAGGAAGAAGAAGATGGCTTAATCTTTTTTCTTTTGGAATGAATAATGAAAAAGAAAATGAAAGAGAGAGAGAGAGAGAGATAATATCAAAAGAATAACCATAGTTAAATAATATCTAGATCTTTTCTTCTTGAGTTAAAGGCAAAGGAAAAAATAAACCATGGTTGAGTCAAAGTCAACCATGGAAATGTGTAGAAGAAACGAGTCATGAACAAAGAAATGAGTCATTTTCTTTTTCCTTTATCTTTAACTTTATTCAAAAATATCCATATATATATTTATCTACCATGTGATTCTTATATTTCCATCTAACTTGTATCATCAACCATGATACATTTTCATGTATGTATGTGTGTATGCACATCATCATGTACATATACATGCATGCATCCATTAAAAGAAAATGGTTTAAATAAATGATATATAAAAGTCAATATTAAATCAATACTTGATTTAATAAACCGGTCATATCTCATACGACCCGACTATTATAAAATGCCCGATTAAAATACAGTATCACATACTCGTATTTAATCGAGCTTCCGCACATATCTCATATGCGCACTACTTCGTTTCGCTTGAGCCGAGAAACTTCTATGTAGGACTTTAAGACTCGTCAATACGCCAGCAGTAGGTGGTGATCATATCAAACACCCACAAGCCGCAAGCGGTCAGCTAAACATAACGGCCACCCGGGTATTGAGCGATCAGAATAAGAACAAGCAAACCTGTCAAAACTCCGGTCAATCCATCTGGCAACACTTACCGTACAGTCCGGTCTCTTCGTCAGATATGCTGCATATCGAGTCTAGGGATGTAATCGTCGACCCCAATAACTCAATAAGTCATGCCGGTATATGGTCTATAACAGATCGAGAAACTTACTGATAACATTTATCAGTAATATCTCAGCATCCCTGGCCAGGGACTTCCCGTCATAGCCAATCGTGCACAGCACATCATCAACCCCCAATACCGGGAGAGACGAAACCTCTCCTATCGCTCACTGCCTCCATATGCCTCGGGACTATACCCAAAATCCACCTATTTGTACGACTCAGTAGAGCCGTAGTAGGATGGAGATCAAAGTACAGTGGGAGGACATACAAGACTCTATGACGATCTCGGGTCTACAGACTAACCTGTACTAGTGTCACCTGAGAACTGCTATCCGACGTATGATATAATACCATATAGGAGTTCTCGGTGAGTCCGTTCAGTGTACCCAGTCTCACTGAGCACCCGTATACCATCTTTGGTGTCATCAGACCAGACGGATATGGGATCATCCATCACCCATCATATGGAACAAGAATGGTATACGCTAGTCTACACTGGAATATCGATGCCCTGTCTCGATATACCTACGACTAGGAACTTTTCAAGGATATGCTTATAAACTATAGATGTCCTACTAGTATGATCCGCATCATAATCCCAGTCGTTAAACCAATATCCTTAGGGCTTTATCAACATGTACCAAATGAATATAAACATGATCAAGTGAACATATGATAAAGTGAAACCAGATAGCATACTATCATGTCGAGCAAGACTGTCCTCTGAATATATATATATATACACATCGGTACATACACTATCTCATAATGGCCTCTAGGGCATACATATGTCCAACATTAGTGTCATACACTAACTCATGTAGAGAATAAACCATGGCTAACAATAATGGTTAGGTTAATAAATATCTACAAGTAAAACAAAATTAGTGGACTTGGTCAATAGTTCCACAAGCTTCTACAAGCTTCAACCATGTGACTAATTACCATTAATTTTGATTTACTTTAAATAAACAAAACCCTCACATTATTATAAGCATGGTATGAGTCTCATAAACCCATGTAGCATGTGGCATCAAGCATGACACAAAAGATTACATTAATATATATCACATATATACCAAGTGTACACTAGTGAGAAAAAGAATTCTTAAGTGAGCAAATATTAGTTAATATAAGTTAATATATAAAATATATAATTATACATTAAATTATCAAATCAACACTTGATTTAATAATCCGGCTATATCATATACAACCGACTAATACATATGTAACAACTTATCGAATCAACACTTGATCCGATAACCCGGCTATATCACATATAACCGGCCGATATCACATATCGCGAGAATAGAATGCGGTATCACATACGCGCATTAATCTCGGTCCCGCATATATCACATATGTGCTCCTACTTCGTTTCGCATGAACCAGGAAACCCCTGTATAGGACTCTAAAGACTCGTCAATACGCCGGCAGTAGGTGATGATCATATCAAACACCCACAAGCTGCAAGCGGTCTGCTAAACGTAACGGCCACCCGGGTATTGAGCGATCAGAAGATCAACAAGCAAGCCCGCTCATACTCCTGCGAATCCAATCAGTAACACTACCGTACAGTCCGGTCTCTTCATCAGATATGTCGCATATCGCAACCTGGGAGTGGTATAAGATCAGACCCCAATAGCCTGATAAGTCATGCCGATGCAAGGTTCATAACGGTTCGAGAAACTACTGATAACACTTACCAGTAGATCTCAGCAACCCTGGCTAGGGATTTCCTGTTATGGCTAATCGAGCATAGCGCAACATCAACTTCCAATACCGGGAGAGATGAATCCCCTCCTATCACTCATTGCCTCCATGTGACTCGGGACTGTACCCAAAAACCACCTTTTTGCATGATCTCTTGACCGTGGTATGGTGGAAATCAAAGCACAATAGGAATCACATAAGACTCTATGACAATCTCGGGTCGACAGACTAACATGTACCAATGTCACCAGAGAACTGCTATCTGACGATAGGTATAATACCATCTAGGAGTTCTCTGCGAGTCCGTTCAGTGTACCCAGTCTCCACTGAGCACCCGTATACTATCTCTGATGTCAACCACCAATGGATATGGGATCATACATCGCCTATCACATGGGTCGAGAAGCGTATACGCTAGTCTACTCTGGAGTATCGATGCCCTGTCTCGATACTTCCACGGCTAGGAACAATTATAGGGTGTACTTATGGACTACCCTTGGCCCACTACTATGATCTCCATCATAGTCCTGGTAGTCAAGTACATATCTTAAGGGCTTTATCAACATGTAATAGAGAGACTACAAGTGTACATGTTAAGATAAAGAACAACCGGATAGCATACTATCATGTCGAGCAAGAAAGTCCTCCTTATATATGTCCAAGCATCCACTACAATATACATCACATGTACAGTAATGGCCTCTAGGGCATACATATAACTAACGGTAATCGCATAGCATCCATTGAAAGTTGTGAAATGCCCATCATTGCACATACGTTTTCGAATTTGGTGATAAAAACGTATGCGTCTTCAGACTCAAGCCCGTGAAATTTGGGCAATAGGTTGATGAAGTGGGGTTTAATTTCAAAATTATCCCCATTGGCTGGTGCAATAGATAGACAAGTAGGAAGGGGACCGCGTATAGGATAACATCTCTCTTGAAGAGAGATGCGTGGTGGATTCTGCGCACATACAGGTGGTGGCAGGGTGGTGGTGGTAAAATCTGATAGAGAATCGTCCATCTCGGATGTAGTGGGTGGAAGGGAAAAAGAAGATGAAGAAGTATCGACTTTGGAGTCGATAGCAGAAACGCGGACAAAATGGGCACTAGAATCCCGTGTCCAGCCGAGCATGCACTAAGCGGGTTTAGCTCAAGTGGCAGCGTGTGTGAACTATTTTTAAATGGTTTGTTTTGAAAAAAATGCTGGACGTGAGACAAATCACACAAAAAATGCACAAATAACCCTAGAATTAAGGTCACTTAGGTCAAGTCACTAGACCGCTCCTAGACTTCCAAAGGACAAGCCGCAAGATCAATCCTCTACCACCTCTTTATCGCTCTTGTGGCCAGATAAGTGCCAGGTAAGTGGGAGGTATCCGCTATACGAATCACCGAAAATAGCGGGGCTAATTAAGTAACCACTTGCCTAGACACACTTGCCAAGACACCACAAAAGAAATGTGGATAAGCGATAGATTACCCACGACCTCCTCTGTCCTAATTGAGCACGACGGTCCTTAGAGTCTTGGTCTAGATATTTTTTAATTAAAATAGGGTTATGCGGATGCTCGTTTATGATTTGTGGGGCCTAGAAAGGGTGATGAAATCCCCATCTAATCTGAATTTTGGTCTTGCCCCTTAAAGTCCGTATTAAAATATGCACAAGCAAACCAATTACAAAACACGCAAAAGATTTTTGAGCGGCGATATTTTGCAAAGAATCCTGCAGAAAAATCAAATTACTGGATCTCAGGGGAGAGAAAAAGAGTTGTGGAAGTTACCAGAGGATTTTGGCTAGGCAAGTCCACCAAGTGGCCGCTGTTCCACGGCTAAATGTGCAATATTACGGCGGTTCCTCCGCACTATGGTGCTTTCTTCTGATGATTTTTCTTCAGCAGCCTTCTAAGTTCCTCTGGGTCTTGATGAATATTTCTTAATCTTTTATCTCCTAGCTAAAGTGACTCCAGATTCCCTCGCAAAAAGTCGCACAATAATCGTTAAATACACAATTTGCTATTTTGTTTTATTTTTATGATATGGATCGAATAAGAATTCAACACGAATAACAAGAAAAATTTTTACGCACGGATCCCCGGCAACGGCGCCATTTGAATCTATGAAAAGAAGTGTGTGTAGTAGTAACTGCAATCAATAACGGTGTCGCTTGTAGCTAGCCGAGATGAGTACGGGTCGTCCTCAGGGATGCGTTGAACTTTTAATCTTGCTTTAGACGAGTTGAAAAATAAAAGAAGAAAGGAGAATAGTTTTAAAATCTAGTTTAAATACAGATATATAATATATATAAGAAGAGGGTTTGTAGGGTTCGTTAGGATTTAGTAGTCATGGATAAATACTAAAGATGACTCCTTTTATCTTTTGATAGATTTAAAACTAGATTGATAGTGATGAATGAGGATTAGGGTTCTTAGAAGAAACTAGGGTTTCCCTACTATTGACCCTTGTCCCTTCATTGATCTCTATTCATGTCTAGCCCTTAACAAAATAATGGTTAATTTGATCACAAATCACGGTCAAGACTATCAATAAATTGATAGCGCGCCTGAATTAGAACGCTAACGATTCTTTTGGTAAAGTTTATAAACTTCATAAGACGTAAAAGAAGTTAAAATATTTTCTCATCCATTGTTCTACCATAATCATACGAACCCTATCAAGCGGAGAATTACTCGCGCATGATGGAGATAGAAGAAGAAAGGATAGAGAAGGAAATCATAATGCAGAATTAAATACGAAATAATTAAACTAATGATCTACTTTTATTAATCAATTTTACAAGTACAAAACCTTCGAGTTTAGATTACAAGAGGATGAAGTTGCTCTCGATCTCTGCCTCGTAGGAAGTAGATGTTCCGACGAATTTCACGTCGCTTTATCACGTCGAATCGTGGACCTGTCGTGGATCACTTGTTCGTTGACGGTGATTTTCTTCGTGTAAAAAGTGATGATTTCTAATTTTAGCCCTCGGTCTTATTTATAGTTACAGAAGATACAAATGTTGGAGATAGTGCCCTCAGAGTCAATTATTAGATCACAGGCACGTGATTGCAATGATTGAGGGAGGACCTATCTCGGTAGGACAGTCTTACTCGAGATGATAGTATGCTATCTGGTTTATCTTTATCATCGTGTACTGCTTTAGGTGACCAGACAGGTCACTATTGCACGTTGATAGAGCCCCTAGGATTCTTGCTTTACTACCGGCAGTATGAGGGCGATCATATACATGGGAGCTGGTAGTCTATAAGCACATCCTTAAATGGTCCCTAGTCATGGGAGTTTCGAGACAGGGCATCGATACTCCAGAGTAGACTAGTGTATACAGTCGAGACCCCGACGAGGGGCGGTGGTCGGTCTCACAAGCCACTGGTGTCAGTTGGTTCACCTAAGATGTATACAGGTGCTCATTGGGTTATGAGTACATCGGACAGGACTCGCAGGGAACATGCTAGTTGGTCTTATACCTGACGTCAGATAGCAGTTCCCTGGTGACATGCGTACAGGTTAGTTCATCGACCTGAGGATCGTCATTTGTCTCGTGTGAGTTCCCACTGTGCTTTGATTACTACCCTACCACGCTCAAAGGAGACGTGCAAACAGGTTTTAGTTGGGTACAGTCCCGAGCCACATAGAGGCAGTGAGCGGATCTTCAGGGGTTCGTCTCTCCCGGTATTGGGGGTGAGGTCGCGCTGTGTCTAGGAGAGCCAGAACATGAAAAGTCCTTGGCCAAGGCAGGAGATTTACTGGTAGGTATTCCAGTAGTATCTCAGGGTGTTCTAGGCTGATCTCTGACACGACTTGTACCGCTTTTGGGGGTCGGACCTTTACCAACCCCCTAGGCCCGCCATGCGATGCTCAAAGACGAACGGACCGGACTGTACGGATATTGTCACTGACAGGCTCAGTAGGGTGTCAGGATGAGTTCGCTCATCGACGTCCCTTTTGGTCAATAGTTGGTAGCCCGTCACGTATGGCTAATACCTCTGACGTGCTAGTGGTTAAATCCACAGCCATAGTATTGACGAGTCTTTAGAGTTCCCCACATGCAGTTACTCAAGTTTCGGGCGAAACACTGTAGTGGCCGTATGGAGATATGGCAGGGTTCGATCAGATACGTGCGGTATTGCACGGATCAGGATCGGATGGTTAGTACTAGAGGCCGTATGGATATATGGCAGGGTTCGATCAGATACGTGCGGTATTGCACGGATCAGGATCGGATGGACAATACTAGCCGGCTTTGGTTTAAGCCGGATCCTAGTATAGTACAGTGTAGATTTGTCTCATTGCAGTTGTATTTCGGTCAGAATACAGATGCGGGTGTATATACACAGTATTGGGGTTTTCCTGTAATTTATTACGGGACCAGTTTTCTGGAGTTGCCAGTTTGCTTTCCTTTTCGGCCATATTCATTTGTATCTTTCAATGGCCGAAGATTGGTGGAGGAGGGCTTATTTGCATTTGTGCAAATAAGCATTTGTGGAGGGTGTTCTTTGCATTTTGTTGCATCATGATGGTTTTCATGATGGGTGCACCATCCATTGACTTGATTTATCCATCATTGCTTGACTTCTATCTTCATGATGGCATGACTTTTGGAAGTGATGATTGTTGTTTGAGTGTTGGACTTTCCTAGTGATCATTTCTTTGCATGATAGCCTTTTCTCTCTCTCCCTTGGATTATTGGTTTGCTCTCTCATTCTTTTGATTCACACACTCACTCTTACTCTCGTTCCTCTCCTCTCCAATCTCATGGCCGGCCAAGCTCATTAGAGGGTTGTCCAAAGAATTGTGGTGGGGATTTTTGACATCTCGGGCTTGGTAAAATCCCCACATCTCCATCTCAAAAGTTCATATCATTTCCTCTACCACAAAGGCAACATCCACTACCCCAAATGAGACATGAGTTCTACACACATCCTACAGCAAACCTTGGGCACGTCGGCTCGCCAACTTCGTGCCCGAGTTGCTTCGGTATAGAGGTGGGAGCCCGTAAAAGAAGCAGGCGACGTGGTGCCATTCCGGCGAGGAGGTGGAGACCGGACATTCCGCGGGAAATCGGGACGACGGCGAGAAGACCAGAGGACACGGATTGCTCGATATATCTCTCTTCCCCATCTTGTAGTTAGCTAGGACTAGTTTAATGGCACGATCCGGGTTTATAGTGCGCGGTGGTGCCGGTTTGAAAAGTTAAAGTAAATCACCGCTTCCGCATTCCGGCGTCGGATTGACGGCCGGGGCGCCGCCGTGCACTTACAGTGGTATCAGAGCCTCGCCATTAACATAGTCTAGCTTTGTCTAATGTGTTTTACGTTTCCGATCGAACAAAATTCCAAAACCCGTATTTTTCCTAGCATCAGTTTCTGTCGATTTTTTTCTGGCTCGAAATTTTTTTCAATACATTGCAGAATGATGTGCAGGGAATTATAAGAATTCTGTAGAAATTTGATCACGTGATCGCTCTATACGACCGCGGAACCGCGGCCAAACCCATGCTTGGGCCGCGGTTCCGCCGCAGTATTTACAGATCACTGTGCCAAATTTTTACAGAGAGCTCCTGACTTGAAATTAGGGGTTTTGGAACATTCTTTTTGGGCCCAGATTTTCTTTAACTGCTACAGTAATGCTTGGGGCCCACTTGGTCAATTTTGATCGATCGGATATTTTAAACACATTAGTTCACAGTATTTACATTATATCTGCGACCGTGAATGTCACTTGATCGGTAAATCCTGTCTAACTGCTATAGCCCGGTTAGACGGATTTGCGAACGTGACTTTCATGTTGATGTTCTGTGTTATGCTGTGATGTTGCGGATTGGTCGTGGGGGATAGCCTGGATGCAATGCTAGTACAGTTTTGTTGTATTATGCACATTTGATATTGCGGGGCGAGCGTCCGACATATGGACTGCCGTCACTGCCTGTTTGTATTATTCTTTTAGGGCACGACCAGGTTGCGGTCGATGTACCCGTTGTATGTATATTTTACTTTCTGTACTAGGATTACCCCAAGGAGGGGTGCACGGATAGCCGGGTTCTAGAGGGCAACGAGCCCGCATCTCATGGCATTGAGACGGAGGGGGATTCACTCTAGAATTGGCGGGCTATTCGTCGCACTCGTAGGGGGTACAGGTTGACCCAGGAGGGGTGCCCAAGTTACCGGATTCCGTGAAGTGCTGGGTGGTCCATTCATGGTGCTGAAGGGGACTGCCTCGCTTCAGGTTTTGGCGGGTGACTTGCCGCGCCCGTAGGGGTCTAGGATTTCATTGCACAGGCTATCCACACGACCAGGGGAACGTCGGGTTTCAGTAGCGGCTCTGTGAAACCGGGAGATCCCAGATATCTGTATTGTTCTGTGATGCTGTACATTTGTAGGGTTCCTAGGCACACTAATGAAGTCCCACAAGTGATTAAACATGGCTAATTAAAATTTTACAAGTGCCTACAAACCCTAATACGGATCGTTAACTAGATAATGAGGCGATGCGAGGCAAGTTAACGACTTTTAACTAAAGGAAAGAAGCTACAACCTTTGTAGATCCATTCCTCCACGTCCTAGGCTCCGTGATGAGGTCCCTCCGCTGTCCAAATCAAATCCATGACTCTAGCATCGGCTTCATCGGAGAAATGGGCGGGCTTGGTCGTCGGTTCGATGCCGAAGATGATCTACGTCGAGGCATCACAAGATCAAGCTCCAACTTCACCAAGCCATGAAAACTTGTGAAGGAAACACCCTATACTACTTGGCAAGAGGTAGAGGATGAAGAAATAGGAAGTGGGTTCACTTTAGAATTGGATTTCACACTTGTTTTCATCACTTGCCATTGATGTAGCAAGCTTTTCTTCATGGGAGAAGAAGATGAAGAAGAAGAAGAAGATATGATAAGTGTTGAATAATTTGATAAATAAATCAATACTTATCATATATTAACCCTTGGTTAATTGTAGAGAATGGACCATGGTTAACTTGAATGGTTAGGGTTAAGTATAAGACAAGAATGGTGGACTAGTTCAAAGCTTCAAGAAGCTTCAAAGAAAAAGACAAAACTAGCAACCATTCTTTTCTCATCTTTTCAAATTAAATAAATAAATAAATAGGTAAGAAAAGAAAACCCTAATCATTAGTTTAACCATGGCTTAATTCTTTACACTTAAGCAAGTAAACATGTATCATCAAACATGATACAATCAAGTGCACAAAAGTATATCACATATACAACTTGCATAATTCAAGTGAGAAAATCCATTTAAAGTGAACCAATACTAGTTAATGCAAAGTAATATATCAAATATATAATTATACATTAAATCATTAAATCAACACTTGATTCAATGATCCGGTCATGTCGCATATAACCGGCTAGTATCCAATGTATCGGCTTATCGAATCAATCCTTGATTCGATAACTAGGTTATATCACATATAACCAATCGATACATTCATCGCGAGAATGGAATACGGTATCACATACACGAATTATTCTCGGTCCTGCACATATCTCATATGCGCTCCTATTTCGTTTCGCTTGAGCCAGGAAACCTCTGTGTAGGACTCTAAAGACTCGTCAATACGCCGGCAGCAGATGATGATCATATCAAACACCCACAAGCCGCAAGCGGTCTGCTAAACGTAACGGCTACCCGGGTATTGAGCGATCAGAAGATCGACGAGCAAGCCCGCTCACACTCCTGTGAATCCAACCAGTAACACTTACCGTATAGTCCGGTCTGTTCGTCTGATATGTCGCATATCTCGCCTAGGGGTGGTAAACGTCAGACCCCAATAGCTCGATAAGTCATGCCGACGTAAGGTCCATAACATTCGTAAAACTACTGATAACTCTTATCAGTATATCACTGAAACCCTGGCCAGGGATTTCCTGTTATGGCCAGTCGAGCATAACACAACATCAACCCCCAATACCGGGAGAGACGAATCCCCTCCTATCGCTCATTGCCTCCATGTGAATCGGGACTGTACCCAAAAACCACCTGTTTGCACAACTCAGTAGAGCCGTGGTAGGGTGGAAATCAAAGCACAGTGGGAGACACACAAGACTCTATGACGATCTCGGGTCAACAGACTAAGCTGTACCAGTGTCACCAGAGAACTGCCATCTGACGTGAGGTATAATACCATCTAGGAGTTCTCGGCGAGTCTGTTCAGTGTACCCAGTCTCCACTGAGCACCCGCATACCATCTCCGATGTCAAACACCAATGGATATGGGATCATCCATCGCCCATCACATGGGTCGAGAAGATATACGCCAGTCTACTCTGGAATATCGATGCCCCGTCTCGATATTCCCACGACTAGGAACAAAGAAGGATGTACTCATTGACTACCCAAGCCCCACTAGTATGATCTTCATCATAGTCCTGGAAGTCGAGTACACATCCTAAGGGCTTTATCAACATGTAATTAGAGAGACAGAAAGTCTACATGTTAAGATAAAGAGCAACCAGATAGCGTACTATCATGTCGAGCAAGAAAGTCCTACCTATATATGTCCCAGCATCCACTACAATATACATCCAATGTACAGTAATGGCCTCTAGGGCATACATATAACTAACAACATTTCTGTGATGTTGCATTTTATCACGCCTTGAGCGAAATATTATATATTGATATATATACTAGTAGATGTTGTATATGTTTTGCATCCGCGCTAGTCCAGTCCCCGCTCTGTCGTTAGTTAGCTAACTTAACGGGTAATGACGGGACCCAGTGGCGAATGCGGATGGCATATACGTACATCAATATATTTTCGTTCTTTGTGGTGTGATCAATTGATGGGACTGCGTTGATTCGGATCAATGGAAGTTAAAAACAAACCTATTCTGATGTTGTTGGAACACTTTTCAAAAGGCTGTTATTGTAAGGACGTTCTCTTTTGTTTTGCATCGTAGTATTCAGTTGGAATATCCTGCTCCTCAGTCAACGAGGCAAGGGCCGAGATCCCTTCACCGGGAGTGACCCCTTGGACAAAAAGTTTGCGTCAGGGCAATAACTTCACTATAGCCGATTACTTTTGCTTTGCACCGTGGTATTCAGTTGGAATATCCTGCACCTCATTCTACGGGGAAAGAGCCGAGATCCCTTCACCGGGAGTGACCTCTTTAGCAAAGGTTTTCGTCACTATATTTCAAAAAGCTATCCAGTTCCTTCAACGATATCAAGTTCATTACGTTAAAGGTTTTCGCCAGAAACCATTCGTAGCCCTCCATCGTTTCATATGGGTAGCACGTAGTATTCATGCTATGTATGTTGGCCTTCGTCAAGGCATAGTGTATGGTAGCTGCTTGTTACCTTTCTACTGCATAGATAGATGCGTTGGTTTGGGACAGTCGTACTACTATTTTGGCCTTCGTCAAGGGTATGTACGGGTGGGATCAAATTAACCTGGACAATAACGGGTAGAACTTGACATGTGACTTATGATATGTTGGCCTTCATCAAGGTCATAAGAGCATGGGGTAAAAATCCACATCGGGAGTTTCTAAAGAAACTGAAACTTGCCAGATATGCGCATACCTTCTGGAGTGTGATGACGTGAGCGGATTCCGTCACGTTATCATGCGATGATAGTTGGATCCCGATTCCCACTGATGAGTTAGTTTACTCCTCGGGTGACCCTGACTAATTCTTCTTTCAGGTTTGGAGGAGAATTTGAGATTACAGTGGGAGGTTTCCAGATTAGATAAATTGGTAACCATTCTGATCTAGGTTAGAGTGCACGCTGAGTGTTTTTTCTCTCTCTCTCTTTGGCAGCGACCATTGACCCGACCCTAAGACTATGACTCAGTGACCAAAATTAACCGAACCTTCTAAAACACTGGCTTTTGGATTGTCAGAGTTGCAAACCTCATTGCCACTCCTACTTTTACCCTTTTCTCCAGGACACCCCGTATTACTACGAACGTCCACTTCCATTGGACAAAACCATCGTATGGTTATATACGAACTCGAAGGAATTTATTCGAGGATGGTTTCCGGTTCTGGAGGAAACGGATAGGACTATTCAGTTGTCTTTTCATTTTAACTTCTCTCAGGTTGTGAGTACTCCTTGGTTTAGGAGATAGTACACCTATTACGCAAATTGGATAGTCTTCTTCCAAACCTTAGGCTGGTGCTGAACGGTGGGGAATGAAGAAAACCAATTAGCACAACGATGGTGTGCAGAAGGTATTAAGTAAAGACATAACAAGGGATTAGTAAGAGGGCAAAATAAATTGCGACTGATATTCACGACCAAACCAGGTATTTCATTACCACTCCCACTTCACCTTTGTATTTCTCCAGAACACTCCGTATCACTACGAAGATCCATAGTTTATTGGATACTCCATCGTATGGTTATATACGAACTCGAAAGGAACTTGTTCCAGTTCGGGGATGGATTCTGGTTCAGGAGAAATAGGAATAAGGTTTATTCGGTTGTCTTTTATCTTCACCTTCTCTCGCTTTGCGAGTGTTCCTAGGATTAGGACAGTACACCCTTTATGCTTATTGGATAGTCTTCTTCCAAACCATAGGCTGGTGCCGAACGGTAGGAAAGGAAGAAAACCAATTGGCCTAAAGGGGTGTACAGAAGGTAATGACTAAAGACATATAAAGGGATTTGGAGAGGTGGCAAAGAATTACACGGTTACAGTTGTGAATCAGGATAATGGAAGAGACATTACTAGGAATACCGGGATACCCCATCGAAATATTTCAATGTTTCAGTTTCACTGTGTACTGTTAATGGAAAACTGATTTCCCGATTAGATACTTACTCCAGGGTATGTATTTACCAGGTATGATTCTCACATCTGTATGGTTTTATAGATGATGAGTGGGAGTAAGTTATTGGGAATTGGGTGATCATCCTCATTATATCGGGATTCGTTGTAATCGGTGATATTTGAGGAAGTCACCTGGGTTGTTTGCCGGACGGCAAATATTTAGTTTTGAATATCCGCTGTTATGCACCAATTTCAAATTGATATATCTGTACGTCTATTTTCATAGAGTGAGATATACCTTTTTGAAATTATGTCTGTGACATTTACCTATATCAGTGGATGGTTAGGTAAGGAGCATTAAACAGCGGTGTAATTCTTCTTAACCATAAGTACAGTTTTCAACCTACGACACACAGGGAATGAGTTATTAAACTCAAGGGACTTATACAGAGTATTGTATGTTGTCCAGCGTCCATGAGGACAGAGGGGTTGGTCCTCGTACTATATTCGGTTTACTTATGACTTCTCTAGTTTTTAGACATGTGTTTCGTGGAAACACAGGGTCCGAATTTTGAGAAGTTATAGGTATTTGGATAAAGTAGAGAACCAGGTGTTGCAAGTATCAGGATTCTTCAAGATTATCGAAGATGTAGATACTTGTGTATGGTATTCAGTTGATAGTAATGATTAAGAGAACTTGCTTCTCTTTCGGGTTACTCATAATTGGAGGCATTCCTAAGTTGAGTAACGCTGATTGGCCTCCTTCCATTTAGTTGACATGCACTGGAGACAGTTGCATGATTTGAATCTGGTTCAATTAAATCAGTGTCTCTGGTCCTATATTGGATATAGAACAGTTCGTATCTTAACGATGTTAAGGTACGGGGAGTTGTCCGGCTTATGCTTAAAACCAGACTCTGGATAACTCAAGGCACGTTTCTGTAATGGCTGTTTGTGGGTTGACCCAGGATATGACGAGGGTTGACTTTCTACCATCTGGAAGATCAATAGTGATATTGTTCTTGACTCGCCACAGTTTTAATAAAAATGGATTTTTTCAGAAAACAGTAGTGGGAGTATGGTAGAACTGGAAGTGATTCCAGAACCGCAAACGATTACTAAAGATTTGATAGGAACCTAAAGATTCAATCTGGATTGACATTCCATTGGCCACTCCGCAGATAAGGTGGGTAACCTCAGGCACCCGAGAGGTACTCCGGTAGCCTCAAGGACGGTGACAGGGAGGTTCTTGTTTACCCAGACTTGCCATTGCTGTTGTTCCAGGCTGCGAGACCCGGCAGGAGGATGAGTATAGCGTTGTTCTGAACTGGCTTTAGAAATGTACGTCTATATGACTCTGCCAGAGGGTTGTCGTGGTCAGTAGGAGCAGCGGAAGCATGGTGGACAAGTGGCTTATGTCTATTTATAGACTAAAGCAGATATAGCGGAGATAGATCATCAATTTCTGATGTGACAGTCATAGATTTGACTTCATCAGAATAGGGGATGGATCTGTTGAGAAGGTAGTAGGGTGTGATGTCATGGTATTTGTATGACATACACAGAGTAGGAAGTGATATTCCTATACTACGATCGGTTATACTTTGGTCGTCACACAGTGGTTTCTCCATATGGGACTTGGACATTATATCAGACATACTGGTTACTAGATCTATGGTTTTAGATCTAGATTTGGGTGGTTTCCCAATTAAGGGTACTCAGACAGCATTCTAAGAGTATTTAGAATGGACGACTCCTGGCACGGTAGTGTACCTGCAGGTGATGGAGTCACCCTCTCTAAAGGTGTCTTACAGACTAAAGGGGAGAGGGATGTGCATGATTGGCAGATCACTTGCTTAGGCAATTGAGTCAATCATGAGATGTCAAGTACCACACCAGATGTTGTTCTTGCACTAGATGCAATAAGTTGACATTGATCCAATCCTGGAGAAGCAGTCGGAAGCAGTTTTAGAACATAAGTGGATGTTCTAGGGATATGATAACGACAGCCTCATTCGGGAGACAGTTATCATTCCAGGCTTCCAAGGTGACCTGGACGACAAGGAGGTTGTCAGAGTTATAGTTTTTCCTTCTGAGGAGGGGCAGTATTTTGGACAGGTGGTCCAAGGAAATACTGAGGGAGGCATGGCGCAGGATACTGATTAAGTTCAGTTGACGATACAGTCTAAGAAGTTTGGATTTGGAGTTCATTTATGAGCTAGGTCCCATCAGACATCCAGACACATTCTAAGACAGGTATTGCTCATTTCGGGAGATGGCTTTCCCCACGAACTTGAGATATAGAGAGACATAGAAAGAAACATCAAAGCGGATCCACTCACTGAGGCTATTCCTCGAACGCAATAGTTTCGCAAACGAGCTTTGTGAGACTGACTAGTAGAGGAGTTGGGTGTTCGGTATCACACGGGCTGTGAGTATGCGACATCGCAATAATTAGCCTTGAGTGCAAGTGGGAGATTGTTGGAGATAGTGCCCTCAGAGTCAATTATTAGATCACAGGCACGTGATTGCAATGATTAAGGGAGGACCAATCCCGGTAGGACAGTCTTACTCGAGATGATAGTATGCTATCTGGTTTATCTTTATCATCGTGTACTGCTTTAGGTGACCAGACAGGTCACTATTGCACGTTGATAGAGCCCCTAGGATTCTTGCTTTACTACCGGCAGTATGAGGGCGATCATATACGTGGGAGCTGGTAGTCTATAAGCACATCCTTAAATGGTCCCTAGTCATGGGAGTTTCGAGACAGGGCATCGATACTCCAGAGTAGACTAGTGTATACAGTCGAGACCCCGACGAGGGGCGGTGGCCGGTCTCACAAGCCACTGGTGTCAGTTGGTTCACCTAAGATGTATACAGGTGCTCATTGGGTTATGAGTACACCGGACAGGACTCGCAGGGAACATGCTAGTTGGTCTTATACCTGACGTCAGATAGCAGTTCCGTGGTGACATGCGTACAGGTTAGTTCATCGACCTGAGGATCGTCATTTGTCTCGTGTGAGTTCCCACTGTGCTTTGATTACTACCCTACCACGCTCAAAGGAGACGTGCAAACAGGTTTTAGTTGGGTACAGTCCCGAGCCACATGGAGGCAGTGAGCGGATCTTCAGGGGTTCGTCTCTCCCGGTATTGGGGGTGAGGTCGCGCTGTGTCTAGGAGAGCCAGAACATGAAAAGTCCTTGGCCAAGGCAGGAGATTTACTGGTAGGTATTCCAGTAGTATCTCAGGGTGTTCTGGGCTGATCTCTGACACGACTTGTACCGCTTTTGGGGGTCTGACTTTTACCAACCCCCTAGGCCCGCCATGCGATGCTCAAAGACGAACGGACTGGACTGTACGGATATTGTCACTGACAGGCTCAGTAGGGTGTCAGGATGAGTTCGCTCATCGACGTCCCTTTTGGTCAATAGTTGGTAGCCCGTAACGTATGGCTAATACCTCTGACGTGCTAGTGGTTAAATCCACAGCCATAGTATTGACGAGTCTTTAGAGTTCCCCACATTCAGTTACTCAAGTTTCGGGCGAAACGCTGTAGAGGCTGTATGGAGATATGGCAGGGTTCGATCAGATACGTGCGGTATTGCACGGATCAGGATCGGACGGTTAGTACTAGAGGCCGTATGGATATATGGCAGGGTTCGATCAGATACGTGCGGTATTGCACGGATCAGGATCAGACGGACAATACTAGCCGGCTTTGGTTTAAGCCGGATCCTAGTATAGTACAGTGTAGATTTGTCTCATTGCAGTTGTATTTCGGTCGGAATACAGATGCGGGTGTATATACACAGTATCGGGGTTTTCCTGTAATTTATTACGGGACCCGTTTTCTGGAGTTTCCAGTTTGCTTTCTGTTTGGGCCATATTCATTTGTATCTGTCAATGGCCGAAGATTGGTGGAGGAGGGCTTATTTGCATTTGTGCAAATAAGCATTTGTGGAGGGTGTTCTTTGCATTTTGTTGCATCATGATGGTTTTCATGATGGGTGCACCATCCATTGACTTGATTAATCCATCATTGCTTGACTTCTATCTTCATGATGGCATGACTTTTGGAAGTGATGATTGTTGTTTGAGTGTTGGACTTTCCTAGTGATCATTTCTTTGCATGATAGCCTTTTCTTTCTCTCCCTTGGATTATTGGTTGGCTCTCTCATTCTTTTGATTCACACACTCACTCTTACTCTCATTCCTCTCCTCTCCAATCTCATGGCCGGCCAAGCTCATTAGAGGGCTGTCCAAAGAATTGTGGTGGGGATTTTTGACATCTTGGGCTTGGTAAAATCGCCACATCTCCATCTCAAAAGTTCATATCATTTCCTCCACCACAAAGGAAACATCCACTACCCCAAATGAGACATGAGTTCTATACACATCCTACAGCAAACCTTGGGCACGTCGGCTCGCCAACTTCGTGCCCGAGTTGCCTCGGTATAGAGGTGGGAGCCCGTAAAAGAAGCAGGCGACGTGGTGCCCTTCCGGCGCGGAGGTGGAGACCGGACATTCCGCCGGAAATCGGGACGACGGCGAGAAGACCGGAGGACACGGATCGCTCGGTATATCTCTCTTCCCCATCTTGTAGTTAGCTAGGACTAGTTTAATAGCATGATCCGGGTTTATAGTGCGCGGTGGTGCCGGTTTGAAAAGTTAAAGTAAATCACCACTTCCGCATTCCGGCGTCGGATTGATGGCCGGGGCGCCGCCGTGCACTTACAGCAAACCCTAGATGTCATATGTGAGGGTTTGTTGAGAAGATCCTACACACAAAATCCCACACCCTAACTCTTCAGAACGGCCGCGGATCCGCCGCATTTTGGGTGTATTTGCCGCAGTTGGGCGGTATGATAGTGGGATCAAGTGATGAAAATTCTTCTGGAGCCTTATATTGACATATAGAGATTGTTGTGATATCTGGAATTTTCATATCTTCTCTGAGTCTCTGCCAGCATTGATTCTACGATTTTATTTAACTTTATCGGCAGATTTTTGATTCTGATATCTCGATATCCCGATCTCCTGACCTGAGCTAAATTTGTTAGTTGTATGTATGCCCTAGAGACCATTATTGTACATATGATGTATATTATAGTTGATGCTTGGACATATATAGAGAGGACTTTCTTGCTCGACATGATAGTATGCTATCTGGTTGCTATTTATCTTAACATGTATACTTGTCTCTTGATACTGTCTTGTGGTTACATGTTGGTAAAGCCCTCAGGATATATACTTGACTACCGGGATTATGATGCAGATCATACTAGTGGGGCCATGGTAGTCCATAAGTTCATCCTTTAATGTTCCTAGTCATGGGTGTATCGAGACAGGGCATCGATATTTCCAGAGTAGACTAGCGTATACGTTTCTCGACCCATGAGATGGGCTATGGGTGATCCCATATCCATTGGTGTTTAACATCAGAGATGGTATACAGGTGCTCAGTGGAGACTGGGTACACTAGACGGACTCGCCGAGAACTCCTAGATGGTATTATCCCTCACGTCAGATAGCAGTTCTCTGGTGACACTGGTACGGGTTAGTCTGTAGACCCGAGATCGTCATAGAGTCTTATGTGATTCCCACTGTGCTTTGATTTCCACCTTACCACGTTCAAGAGGACGTGCAAAACGGTGGTTTTTGGGTACAGTCCTGAGTCACATGGAGGCAATGAGCGATATGAGGGGATTTCGACTCTCCCGGTATTGGGGGTAGATATCGTGCTGTACTCAATTGGCTATAACCGGAAGTCCCTGGCTAGGGATGATTTATAGATTTATTGGTAAGTGTTATCAGTAGTTTCTCGACCCGTTATGAGCCTCGTATCGGCATGACTTATCGAGTTATTGGGGTTTGACGTTTACCACCCCAAGACTTGATATGCGACATCTTAGACGAAGAGACCAGACTGTACAGTAGTGTTACTGTTCCCTCATGGGAATTGAATAAAATACAAATAAAGCAGTAAGGAAAACCCCCCAAATGGAGCATCATGTGTACACACGTGACCGGGCCTCACGTGCAGACACGTGACCTTTGATGAGCAAAGTCTATCTGCGCCTGAAAGCTTAATTGATGGGGTCACGTGCCAACACGTGATGGGTTCCTGAGCCCATAGAATTAAATTCTAATTAAAAGGGAATCAAAAACCCTAATTGGAAAAATATTTCTCTAGATCTTTCCAAACAAAAATATTGCACTCTGTAAAGTGGAGCATCGTTGGATTAAAAATGCAATGGTGATTAAAAATCACCAGTTTATAGAAAGATTCAACATAAGGAAATATTTTCCTAAAATCTGCCAGGACCAACCAATAAAATATCTTTTGGATTAAAAATCCAATGGTGAATAAAATTCACCAAGTGATCTAAAAGATCATGTTGGTTACAAAATCAATCAAAATCTCTCAAGGAGAGATTGACTGAACAAACTGATTCTTTTCTTTCTCCTATAAATAGGAGCCAAGAAGAAAAGAGAATTAGATATACAACAACAGAGAGAGAATACAATAAAAAAGAAGAGAATTTAATTCTCCAGAGAGAAAAGAAGATCTCTTCAGAAAAGAAAGAAACCATAGGTAAGAGAAGGAAAGAGATCATCCTATAAGCTCCCACAAAACAAAAAGAGAATTTAATTCTCAAATTAAGAGTTTAACTCTTCAAAATAAGAACTTAGTTCTTCTTCTGGTTGAAGATCTGCAGAAGCAGATCTCCCCATAAGTTGAGAATTTAATTCTCATCGGGGAGATTCTGTCATGCAGATCTAAAACCTGAGGGAAGACCTAAGTTCAGAGAATTCCATTCTCCCACAAAGCATATAGGAATTTAATTCCTCCAACAAAGATAGGGTTTAAGCCTTAATACAAGAACTTAGTTCTTATTCATGGTAATAGATCTGCAGAAGCAGATCTCCCCATAAGTTGAGAATTTAATTTTCATCGGGGAAATTCTGCCATGCAGATTTAAAACTTAGAAGGAGAATTGGGTTTAAAGAATTTAATTCTTTTAAACACATAGGAATTTAATTCCTCTAAATAAAATCAGGGTTTAACCCTATAAGAGAATTTAATCCTTATACAAGGGATTTATCTCTCCATGCACGTAAAAGAATCAAGTACCCAACATGATCACGTGGCAACACGCGACTCTCCCCTCCAATGATCACAAGAGAACGAATAAGATTAGGTCACGTGTTCCCACGTGACCCTTGAACGGGCTTCTCAAAATGAAAAGGGCAGAATCAATTTTGGGTGCCTCACGTGTCCCCATGTGACCCCTGACAAACACCTCTTTAAAAAAAAGAAGATGGGAAAAAACTGAAGGATTAAATCCAACGCATGGGCTCCCTCACGTGTCCCCACGCGACCCCTTAAAAAATCCTTTTAATATCCAATGCATGGGTACCCATCACGTGCCCACACGTGATGGCCATGAAGATTAAGTGTTTAACACTTACTTGCATATTCTGAGAATAAAATAAAGGAAGTTTGGCCCAACACTCAGGTGCCTCACGTGACCCCACGTGAGCGCTTCTTTTTTTAGTGTTTAACACTAATTTGTGCATTTCATCCTTGGTGTTTAAAACTTTTTTAATCGCATCACGTGGGAGCACATGATGGACGTGTGTACTCTAGTGTCTATATTTGAGCCAATCTTAGCCCAAATTAGCTAAATCTTCTAGAGGCAGGACCCTTCCTTTTGACTAAACCTCAAATACACTCTTGTTTTCCAAAATTGATCATCTCATATGACATTCAAAGCCAAAACCGAGAGCTTTTCAATCAACTTTGGTTCAAGGGTACATCTCTTCACACCTCTGATACATGTCGTTGTAATTCTTCAATATCTTCAGAGAGGTGGTGGGTCTCAATGACCAATAACTATCTGGTGCATTTCCAAACCCATGTTTGCATCTAAACTTGGACCGCAATGTCCCTAAACTAAACAATAGAGTCCTAATGCTCTTTTGTTGGATCTAAATGATTCTGTTAAGTAGATCTTAGTTTAAAAATTAGACTAACGTGTCCTTAACAAACATTTAAGTTGATCTTAATCTCAAACGAGATTAACGATCCTTAAATCAATCCAACTACAGATCCCTCAACTAATATTGGTTCAAGGGTACATCTCTTCACTTCTCTGATATTTATCGTTGTAATCCTTCAGCGTTTTCAGAGAGGTGACGGGTCCCGACAACCAGACATTCCACGGACCGTGGGGTCCTTAAACTCATAGACTATGATGTCTTTAAACTTTACAGACTATGATGTCTTTAAACTCCATGGACTATGATGTCCTTAAACTTCATGGACTATGATGTCCTTGCAGGGTTATGCCGGCGCCGTGGTCATCAAGAGTGGCCGGTGCGGAACAAAAACGACGAATAAAAATCTGGCGCCGACGGAACCCAATCCCAAGATCGAGCCCATAAACACTATATTAGCTAACAAGAGGTTTTAAACTACTGAGTTAGAAAGATTATACCGAACGAATCTAGTCCTTCGGGTCTTCATCTTTCTCCATGGCTCCTTAAGGCATGCTCGAACGAAATTGATCGCCGGTCTTCCTTCATCAAAGACGATCCACCCGAGGGATGTAATTCCGGCTCTAGCTCCACACCATGATGCTAATGGAGCAACTAGAGTCTCTAGGATGCCACCCTAGAGAGCCTAGGATATAGTGTAGAAAATATACTAAGTGTTTGCTATCTCTTATCATGAAGAAGGTGGAAGCAAGCATGAAAGCTAGAGGAGGTGAAGCTAATGGTGAAGGAAGAGGGCTCAAGCTCAAGTGGAAAAACTTAGCATGCACAAAAAAATGAAGACCATAGAAAGAGAAAATCAAGCATGCTTGGTTTTGTAAAAACCATTTTTCCATTTAAAAAATCCTACCATGCTTGAATAGTGCACACAAATGAATTAACAATTCATTTGTGAGCACTATTCCAAGCATGGTTGTCACCATACCTCATCAAGCTATTTTCCACCTCATTTATCCATTTAATAAAATGGTCAAACCAAAAATGAGGTGGCACTTTCTAGAATGTTATCCGGTAAAAAATACGGATTACATTCTACTGTATATACATACCTGTATCCGTACCGAAATACGAACATCAAAAGAGATAGAATAGTACAAAGATTATAATACTAGAATATACGTATCGAAATACATATATGTAAATTATTAAATCAATACCTTTTTTAATAATCCGGCTCAAACCCGAGCCGGCTAGTATTATCAACTGTCCGATCGAAAATCCAAATTCAAAGTACATCAATCGATCGGAACCCTGCACGTATTCTATATGGCTACTACATCATTTCGCCAGAACCAGGGAAACCCTCTGTGTGGGACTCTAAAGACTCGTCAATACACTGGCAATGGGTTTAACCACAAGCACGTCAGCGGCACTAGCTGTACGTAACGACTACCCAGGTATTGAGCGAAAGGAAGGCCGACGAGCAAGCTCATCCAAACCCCTACTGAGCCTGACAGTGACAATATCCGTGCAGTCCGGTCTGTTCATCTAAGAGTATCGCATATCGAGTCTAGGGGGTGGATAAAGTTAGACCCCTAACAACGCGATAATTCGTGTCGGTATGAAACCCATCACTACCTGAGAAGCTATCGATCCTGGATCGGTAGCTTCTCACATACCCCGGTCGAGGATTTCTAGTGACGGCCACCCGTGCACTGCGTGACATCAACCCCCAATACCGGGAGAGACGAATCCCCGACGATCCACTCACTGCCTCCATGTGGCTCGGGACTGTACCCAACTAAAACCTATTTGCACGACTCCTTTGAGCCGTGGTAGGGTAGTAATCAAAGCACAGTGGGAACTCACACTAGATAAATGACGATCTCAGGTCGACAGACTAACCTGTACACATGTCACCAGGGAACTGCTATCTGACTATAGGTATAATACCAACTAGCATGTTCCCGGCGAGTCCGTCCAGTGTACTCATAACCCAATGAGCACCTGTATACTATCTTAGGTGAACAGCTGACACCAATGGCTTGTAAGACCGGCCACCGCCCCTCGTCAGGGTCTAGATAAGTATACACCAGTCTACACTGGAGTATCGATGCCCAGTCTTGATACTCCCACGACTAGGGACATTTAAGGATGTGCTTATAGACCCCCAGCTCCTACGTATGTGATCGCCATCATAATGCTGGCAGTCAAGCAAGAATCCTATGGGCTTTATCAACATATGATGATAAAGAAAAACCAGATAGCATACTATCATCTCGAGTAAGACTGTTTCATCGGTATAGATCCTCGCTCAATCATCATGATCACATACCTGCGACTATGATAATTGCCTTGGGGGCACTATAGCCAACAATCTCCCACTTGCACTTAAGGCTAATTATTGCGATGTCGCATACTCACAGCTCGTGTGATACCGAACACCCAACTCCTCTACTAATCAGTTTCACAAACCTCGTTTGTAAAACTATTGCATTCGAGAAATAGCCTCAGTGAGTGGATTCGCTCCAGTATTTCTTTCTATGTCTCTCTTTATCTCAACTTCGCGGAGAAAACTATCTCCCGAAATGAGCAATACCCGTCTTATAATATGTCTGGATATCTTATGGGACCCAGTTCACAAAAGAACTCCAAACCCAGCAAACTTCTTAGACTGTATCGTCTACTGAACTCAATCAGTACACTGCGCCATACCATCCTCAGTATCCGCTTGGACCATCTGTCCAAAATACTGCCCCTCGTCAGAGGGAAAACTATAATTCTGACAGTCACTCTGTCATCCAGGTCACCTTGGAAGCCTGGAATGATAACCGTCTCTCAAAGGAGACCGCCGTTATCAAATCCCTAGAACATCCACTTATGTTCATAAACTGCTTCCATTCGTTTATCTCCAGGATTGGATTAATATATCAACTTATTGCATCTAGTGTTAGTGTATATGCCCTAGAGGCCATTACTGTATCATACTAGTTTGTATATTACTTGATGGAAGCTTGGGATATTCACCTTGTATAAACAATCTTGCTCAATATAGTAGTATGCTACTTGGTTTGTTTCTACTTCAATGTGTACTTGTGTTTATTTCAGTATATCACTTATACGCATTAGTGGAGCCCTTAGGATCTTTGCTTGATTACCAGCGTTGTGATGGCAGTCACACTAGTGGGGGCTGGGTAATCTATAAGCACATCCTTATACAGGTCCCTAGTCGCAGGACTATCGAGACAGGGCATCGATACTCCGGAGTAGACTAGCGTATGCGCTTCTCATCCCAGTGTGGGAGATGGTCTATCCCACAGCCATCAGTACGTCGTACTGGAGATAGTATACGGGTGCTCGTTGGGTTACGAGTACACTGGACAGGACTCGTCGGGAACTGACAGGTTGGTATTGTACCTATCGTCAGTTATCAGTTCCCAGGTGACATGAGTACAGCTTAGTCCGCTGACTTGACACTGGCACTTCGCCTCGAGTGTGTTCCCACTGCACTTTGATCACTACCCTACCACGGCTCAAAGGAGTCGTGCAAACAGGTGGTGGTTAGGTGTAGTCCCGAAGCACTTGGAGGCAGTGACGGTTAGACAGGATTCGTCTCTCCCGGTATTGGGGGTTGACATCGCGCTGTGTCTAGGAGAGCCATTACACGAGTAGTCCCTGGCCAGGGCAAGCGAGATATACTGGTAGGCTTCCAGTGTTATCTCAGGGTGTTTTGGGCTTCACTCCGACATGACTTGTACCGCTATTAGGGGACTGACGTTTTACCGCCCCTAGGCCTGACATGCGATGTATTAGACGAACAGACCGGACTGTACGGAGACTGTCACATACAGGCTCAGTAGGAGTGCAGATGGGGTTCACCTCGTCAGTCTTCTTATCGACATCTACCTGGGGACCGTTACGTACAGCTAGTGCCGCTTGCGGTCTGTGGTTAAACCCACTGCCAGCGTAGTGTCGAGTCTTTAGAGTCCCACACAGAGAGCTATTCGCCTTTAGGCAAAATGAGTAGAGGTCGCATGGTTTTGCGACAGGGTTCGTTCGCATCCGCGCACTTGTGCACGTTTGCTGTCCGGACAGTTTATACTAGCGGGCTTTGGTTTAAGCCAGATCCTAGTATATAATTTGAGATTGGTTTTTCTCAGTGTATTCGTGTTCCTCGGATCACGAATACGGGTGCGTATGCACAGTTGCTTGAGATTGAGGGAGAGGACCTTGTTTAGGGTTAATGACTATTGTCATTTTATTAACCCCATTGCTTTTGTGTGTATTATAGTTAATTGATAATTAGCTTAATAATTGTGCATGGTTGTTGTTATTGACCATTTGACTTCTTTGACTTGTTGACCTAGTTGACAACTTGACCATAATCATTTCATTTGGAAGATGCTCATTGATCTTTGCAATTTGCATTAATGTTGAAATGATAATGGTCATGTCTTGCTACAACCATGACAATTTTCAAGCAAATTATTGAATTAAAATATTACACACATATTAGTGAGAATGGCTCACTAATAATTCATTCTCTCATATCATTTCTCTCTCTTGCTCATCCTCTCCCTCAAGCTCTCTCCCTCTCATGTGTTGAGAAACAAAAAGATTGAGAAAAACCTTCACTTGATCTTCTCTACTCTCTTCTAGGGTTCAAGTCTTAGCATTTCTTGCACTCTAGTTACTCCTAGCTTGGAGTTGAAGCTAAAGGTCGAGGCTTTCGGGTGGATCGTTCTTTGACGGGAGAAGACAAACAAGGTGACCTCTTTCTACCATTCCAAGGAGCAAGGAGAGAAGGACTTTGAGCTCAAGGTATAACCTTTCCATCACTTAGCTAGTTACTAGTTAGGGTTGCTAGTTTTTGTTTAGCAAAGATCCGTATAACTTGGTCCATGTTGCTTATAGTTGATAAAAACACAATTTTTATTATGTTTTCCGCCTCCCCGTAAGCACCGGGGTGGGCAACGTGGACTAACAGTGGTATCAGAGCCTAACTAAACACAAACTAGCTTGGTAGTGAAGTGTAACGAAGTTCGGAACCGAAAAATCCAAAAACCAAACTTTTACAAAACCCTAGTTTCTGTTAAAATTTTTTCTGGTCAAAACGAGATTTGTTATACACCTAAATTCGGCTCAGGGTTTTGTGTGAACACCCAAGAAAAACGATCCCATGATTCATTCAAACCGCAGCGGTTCCGCGGCATGAGGTAGGCATGTGCCGCGGAACCGCCGCCGTTTGTTGTCCTCTCGTCATCGTTTTTCGTGCAGTGTGTCTCTGTGTTGGTTTTGGGATTTTTAAGATATATTATATGTGCCCAGATTTTCCAGAACAGAAATTTACTTTTGGGGTCCTATAATTCCGTATTTTTTCGAACTTCACTGCACTTTGGCTATGTTGGTTATATCTGTGATGTTTGCATGTATTGAACGTCGGCTAATCGTTATAAGTCGATTGGTCGGGGTTATACATGATCTGTGTTTGATATTGGAATGTGTATATGAATGTGTTGGACTGTCGCGGGTGAATAGCCGGGGTGGATGTGAGATGAGATTTTGTTTTTCTTTCATTCATTGTAAATGTAAATTGATGTAATAATATTATTTGTTTGGCCGCACAACCGGGTCGGGGTTGTAGCCGTCATTGTATAATTCTTTTTACTGTTTTTGCTCCTAGGATAGACCCATGGAGGGGTGCACAAACTGCCGGGTACTTGACGGGTAGTTTGCCGCACCCGTAGGGGTCTTGGGTGGGGTATTGGCTATTCACCGCGACCGTGTAATCCGCTTTTCGTTCCAGGCTCGAAAGGATTGCGGATTGCTAGTATATCCAATGTATTCATCTGTGATCTGTAATGTCTATCATTGCTTTCTATTTAGGCGTTGCTTATGTTTTACAGCCGCGCTAGCCCAGCCCCCGCTCTGTCGTTAGTTAAGTAACCTAACGGGTGATGACGGGACCCCGTGGCGAATGCGAATGGCATAAGCGTACGTCATATTTTGGTTGTTTTCTGCAATGGTAGGATTAAATGATGGGACGCATTAAAAGAACTAATGCAAGAATATCACGCATTAAAAGAACTAATGCAAGATAATAAACCAAGTTAAAGTCGTTGGAACACTTTCGAAAAACCACTCGGTTCTTTTCAAAACTAACTTTTAAACGTGGAGCTTGAGCCACTCCTTTTAAAAGCTATCTCGTTCCATCGATTATATCAAGTTCACTACGTTCACGGTTTTGCCAAAACCATTCGTAGCCCTCCGTCGTTTCGTATGAATATTCAATAGTATTCAAGCTATGTTTGTTGACCTTCGTCAAGACATAGAGTTTGGTAGCTGTTGGGTGTTCATATGTAGCATAAATAGATGCGTTGGTTTGGGACAGTCGTGTTGTCTTGTTGACCTTCGTCAAGGGTATATACGGGTGGGTTCAAATTAATCTGGAAAATGACGGGCAGAACTTGACATGTGACTTATGATTTGTTGACCTTCGTCAAGGTCATAAGAGCATGGGGCAAAAATCCACATCGGGAGTTTCATAAGTACTGAAACTTGTTAGATTTGCATACCATTTGGAGTGTGGTGATTCTGGTAGGATTCCTTCAGTTTCGTCACGCGATGATATTTGGATCCCGATCCTACTGTGAGTATACGCTACTCCTCGGGAAATTTCTCACTAAACGATCAATGTTATAAACCTAGTAGGTGCCTAGAAAGGTGTTAGCGGGGCTACGCCCCCAGGGAAAAGAGGTTATTTAATTAAGGAACTTCGCGAAAGCGTTGGAAAACCTCCCTCGAAGTACCGACACTGGCCTGGCTGAACGGTTAAGCAAGTATTGTGCGGTGGGATTGATCCCGACTAGTTCTTCCTTTATGGTTTGAGGAGGGATTCGAGAGACAGTGGGAGCCATCCTGTTTAGAAAAATTAAAAACCACTCTAAACTTGCAAGAGCATCGTGCTAAAGTGTTTCTTCTCTCTCTCCTAATTGCAGCGACCAATCGACATGACTGGACTTAAGTTACTTCTAGATAAAAATATATTGACAGGGCCAAACTACAAAGATTGGCTCAGGAATGTCAAGATGGCAATCACTTACGACAAGCTGGGGTATCTTCTTACCACCAAAGCTCCCCCCTTCCCAGGTCCCACCTCCAGCGTCGCGGATAAGGAAATCCGTAAGACTTGGGAGATTGATTGCGCGAAGGCCAGGTGCCTCGTGCTTGCCTCGATGGACAATGAACATCAGAGGAGGCACGAGAATATGGATTTGGAATCCATATTTCTTCATACAAAAGAACTGTATGGAGAGCAGTCTCGTATCGCAAGATACGAAGTGTCGAAGAAGTTGTTTTCGGCAAAGTTGGCCGTCGGATCATCGGTAGCGGACCACGTGCTTAAGATGATTGGCTACATTGAGGAGCTCGCGGAACTTGGGACCACGTTGGAAAGTGAACTCTATACGGATTTAATTCTCCAGTCCCTTCCATCCACTTACGCCCAGTTTATACTGAACTTCAACTTACAAGAAAAGGAAGTTGAACTTTCAGAACTCCTCAACATGCTGAGGAGCGCAGAGGGCACCCTCCAGAAAGGTAGGGAAACACCCGCTTTGTTTGTAGGAGGATCTTCCTCCTCTAGGTCCAAGGCGAAAGCCAAGGGAAAGAGGAAGAAAGCCCCCGCCAAACCAAGAGGCGGTGTTAGTAAAGTGGGTACGAAGGGAAAAGAAATGGCAACAAAGATTGCGGGGAAACTTGTGGGAAAGGAGGAATGCTTCTATTGTCATAAGAGTGGATACTGGAAGAAAGATTGCAGGGCTTGGAAGGCCAGGACACAGGAACTGAAGCAGGTTGCGGCTTCAGCTTCAGGTGTGTATGTTATTGAAAACTGTCTTTCTATAAACTCTACTTCCTGGGTATTGGATACCGGATCAGGATCTCATATCTGTAATTCATTGCAGGCGTTGAGAAATCGTAGGTTTTTGAAGGCAGGTGACATGACCCTCAGAGTTGCAAACGGAGCTAGCATGGATGGTAAAGCCGTAGGGGACTATCACCTGGGAATGTCAGATGGGCATGTTTTGGTTTTGCGTAATTGCTTTTTTGTACCCAACGCAACTTGTAATATCATTTCTGTATCTTTGGTTTCTAAAGAAGGTTATGAATTTGCGTTTGTAAGTAATGTTGTAAACATTCACCTTAATCAAGTACTGATTGGGTCAGGTACCCTGAGCAATGGTATATACGTGTTAAACCAACCACAGATTTTCAATGTCCAGAATACACACAAAAGAAAGTCTCCTGATATCAATCAGGCTTTCTTATGGCATTGTAGACTGGGTCACATCAATGAGACACGGTTGACTAAGATACATAAAGAAGGATACTTGGATCCGTTCGAGTATCAGTCTTATGCCACTTGTGAATCTTGTCTCATGGGAAAGATGACAAAGACTCCGTTCACTGGACACGGAGTAAGAGCGAGCTCGCTCTTGGGACTTATACACAGTGACGTGTGTGGTCCAATGTCTACACATGCGCGAAGCGGTTATTCATACTTCATTACTTTCACAGACGATTTCTCTAGGTATTGACATGTCTTCTTAATGAAGCACAAATCCGAGGCCTTTGAGAAATTTCGGGATTACAAGAATGAAGTTGAAAACCAAACAGGCAAAAGTATTAAGATTCTAAGATCGGATCGAGGTGGTGAATACTTGAGTGCCGAGTTCCTGGACTATTTAAAAGAGAATGGAATTCTCTCTCAGCGTACTCCTCCATACACTCCGCAACATAACGGTGTATCGGAAAGGAGGAATCGAACCCTATTGGATATGGTTCATTCCATGATGAGTAAGGCTGAGTTACCGCGATCTTTCTGGGGCTATGCACTAGATGCAGCTGCATATCTCTTGAACAAGGCTCCCACCAAGACTGTGCCTACCACTCCATATCAGATGTGGAGTGGGAAGAAACCCTGTCTTAAGTACCTTAAGATATGGGGATGTCCAGCTTTTGTAAAAAAATAGCATGCGGACAAGCTCGAGGCACGCTCAGTACAGTGCAAGTTTGTGGGATACCCAAAGAACTCCAGGGGGTATCTATTCTATTCCGCTGAGGAGCAAAAGGTTTTTGTTTCTCAACATGCCCGCTTCTTGGAAACTGAGTTTTTGGAAACCCAGATAAGTGGGAACGCAATAGAACTGGAACAAATTCCAGAACCACAAGCTATTACTGAAAGCTTGGAAGAGCCAGTAAGTTCAAAAGAACAGGACATTCCTATGCCACTCCGCAGGAGTAGTAGGCAGTCTCATCCGCCCGAGAGATACTACGGTTTTCTTATAGACGGGGATAGAGAGGATTGCATCATAGATTGTGATGAGCCTACTAGCTTCCAGCAGGCCGTTCAGAGCGTTGACTCGGTAAAATGGCTGGATGCAATGCGGACCGAAATGGAGTCCATGTACACCAACAAAGTATGGACGTTGGACATTGCTCCAGACGGGGTAAAACCCGTAGGATGCAAGTGGATCTTCAAAAGGAAGATTGGTGTAGATGGACAGGTTGAGACCTATAAAGCTAGACTTGTAGCAAAGGGTTTCCGTCAAAGACCTGGCTTGGACTATGACGAAACCTTTTCTCCAGTGGCTATACTGAAATCCATTCGGATCCTTCTTGCCATTGCTGCCTTCCACGATTATGAGATTTGGCAGATGGACGTAAAGACCGCTTTTCTGAATGGAAATTTAGAGGAGTGTGTCTATATGGATCAGCCAGAGGGTTTCATTCAGAGTGGGAGCAGCGGAAAGGTGTGCAAGTTGCTTAAGTCCATCTATGGACTAAAGCAGGCATCGCGGAGTTGGAACATCTGTTTTGATGAGACGGTCAAGAAATTTGGCTTTATTAAAAATCCAGATGAACCATGCATCTATAGTAGATTTGTAGCGAGAACTGTAGTATTCCTCGTTTTATACGTGGATGACATTCTCTTAATAGGAAATGACATTCCTATGCTACAATCTGTCAAGGGGTTCTTGTCGCACAGGTTCTCCATGAAAGACCTGGGTGATGCCTCATACATCCTGGGGATCCGGATCCATCGTGATAGATCCAAGAGGATATTAGGACTTTCTCAGTCCAGGTACATCGACACCATAGTGAAGAGATTCAGTATGGAAGATTCCAAGCGCGGTAACCTACCGGCTTGTCACGGGATCACCCTCTCTAAAGAGATGTCTCCCAAGACTAATTTGGAGAGGGATCGCATGTCTATTATACCCTACGCTTCTGCGGTAGGCTCTATAATGTATGCGATGTTGTGTACCAGACCGGATGTAGCTTATGCACTGAGTGTGGTAAGCCGGTATCAGTCAAACCCTGGGGAGAAACACTGGATAGCGGTAAAGAACATTCTCAAGTACCTGAGAAGGACTAAGGAGATGTTCTTGCTGTATGGCGGAAAAGACCTCCAGATCGAGGCCTTTGCTGACTCCAGCTTCCAGAGTGACAAGGATGATTCCAAGTCCATGTCGGGTTTCGTCTTTACCCTCAATGGAGGGGCGGTGTGTTGGAAGAGCTCCAAACAGGAAACCGTTGCGGACTCGACTATGGAAGCGGAATATATCGCTGCATCTGATGCCGCAAAAGAAGCTGTCTGGATGAGGAAGTTCTTAAAAGAACTTCAGGTGGTTCCGTCCATTGTTGACCCAATACCTCTGTATTGCGACAACAACGGGGCTATAGCTTTAGCGAAGGAACCCAGGTCCCATCAGAGATCCAGGCACATCTTGAGGCGGTATCACCTGATCAGAGAGATCGTGGATCGTAAGGAGATCGAGGTTCGGAGGGTTGCTTCAGAAGAGAACACTGCAGATCCATTCACCAAGGCCTTACCCCAGACTCAGTTCGAGCGGCTGATCGAGATGATAGGTCTTCGATACGCCAGTTCATGGCCTTAGTGCAAGTGGGAGATTGTTAGTGTATATGCCCTAGAGGCCATTACTGTATCATACTAGTTTGTATATTACTTGATGGAAGCTTGGGATATTCACCTTGTATAAACAATCTTGCTCAATATAGTAGTATGCTACTTGGTTTGTTTCTACTTCAATGTGTACTTGTGTTTATTTCAGTATATCACTTATACGCATTAGTGGAGCCCTTAGGATCTTTGCTTGATTACCAGCGTTGTGATGGCAGTCACACTAGTGGGGGCTGGGTAATCTATAAGCACATCCTTATACAGGTCCCTAGTCGCAGGACTATCGAGACAGGGCATCGATACTCCGGAGTAGACTAGCGTATGCGCTTCTCATCCCAGTGTGGGAGATGGTCTGTCCCACAGCCATCAGTACGTCATACTGGAGATAGTATACGGGTGCTCGTTGGGTTACGAGTACACTGGACAGGACTCGTCGGGAACTGACAGGTTGGTATTATACCTATCGTCAGTTATCAGTTCCCAGGTGACATGAGTACAGCTTAGTCCGCTGACTTGACACTGGCACTTCGCCTCGAGTGTGTTCCCACTGCACTTTGATCACTACCCTACCACGGCTCAAAGGAGTCGTGCAAACAGGTGGTGGTTGGGTGTAGTCCCGAAGCACTTGGAGGCAGTGACGGTTAGACAGGATTCGTCTCTCCCGGTATTGGGGGTTGACATCGCGCTGTGTCTAGGAGAGCCATTACATGAGTAGTCCCTGGCCAGGGCAAGCGAGATATACTGGTAGGCTTCCAGTGTTATCTCAGGGTGTTTTGGGCTTCACTCCGACACGACTTGTACCGCTATTAGGGGAGTGACGTTTTACCGCCCCCTAGGCCCGACATGCGATGTATTAGACGAACAGACCGGACTGTACGGAGACTGTCACATACAGGCTCAGTAGGAGTGCAGATGGGGTTCACCTCGTCAGTCTTCTTATCGACATCTACCTGGGGACCGTTACGTACAGCTAGTGCCGCTTGCGGTCTGTGGTTAAACCCACTGCCAGCGTAGTGGCGAGTCTTTAGAGTCCCACACAGAGAGCTATTCGCCTTTAGGCAAAATGAGTAGAGGTCGCATGGTTTTGCGACAGGGTTCGTTCGCATCCGCGCACTTGTGCACGTTTGCTGTCCGGACAGTTTATACTAGCGGGCTTTGGTTTAAGCCAGATCCTAGTATATGATTTGAGATTGGTTTTTCTCAGTGTATTCGTGTTCCTCGGATCACGAATACGGGTGCGTATGCACAGTTGCTTGAGATTGAGGGAGAGGACCTTGTTTAGGGTTAATGACTATTGTCATTTTATTAACCCCATTGCTTTTGTGTGTATTATAGTTAATTGATAATTAGCTTAATAATTGTGCATGGTTGTTGTTATTGACCATTTGACTTCTTTGACTTGTTGACCTAGTTGACAACTTGACTATAATCATTTCATTTGGAAGATGCTCATTGATCTTTGCAATTTGCATTAATGTTGAAATGATAATGGTCATGTCTTGCTACAACCATGACAATTTTCAAGCAAATTATTGAATTAAAATATTACACACATATTAGTGAGAATGGCTCACTAATAATTCATTCTCTCATATCATTTCTCTCTCTTGCTCATCCTCTCCCTCAAGCTCTCTCCCTCTTATGTGTTGAGAAACAAAAAGCTTGAGAAAAACCTTCACTTGATCTTCTCTACTCTCTTCTAGGGTTCAAGTCTTAGCATTTCTTGCACTCTAGTTACTCCTAGCTTGGAGTTGAAGCTAAAGGTCGAGGCTTTCGGGTGGATCGTTCTTTGACGGGAGAAGACAAACAAGGTGACCTCTTTCTACCATTCCAAGGAGCAAGGAGAGAAGGACTTTGAGCTCAAGGTATAACCTTTCCATCACTTAGCTAGTTACTAGTTAGGGTTGCTAGTTTTTGTTTAGCAAAGATCCGTATAACTTGGTCCATGTTGCTTATAGTTGATAAAAACACAATTTTTATTATGTTTTCCGCCTCCCCGTAAGCACCGGGGTGGGCAACGTGGACTAACATCTAGTACAAAAACAACATCTGGTGTGGTACTTGACATGTCATGATTGACTCAATTGTCTAAGCAAGTGATATGTCAATCATGCACATCCCTCCCCCCTTTAGTCTGTGAGACACCTTTGGAGAGGGTGACTCCTTTAACTGCAGGTTCACCACCATGCTAGGAGCCGTCCATTCTAAAATATTTTTAGAATACTGTCTAACTACCCATATTGGGACACTTCCCATATCTAGATCTAAAACGATAGATCTAGTAACCAGAATGTCTGATATAATATCCATAACCTATGTGGAGAAACTACTGTGTGACAACCAAAGTATAACCGATTGTAGTATAGGAATTTCACTTCCTATAAAGTGCATGTCATCCCAAATACCAGGACATACACCCTACTACCTTCTTAATAGATCCATCCCCTATTCTGATGAAGTCAAAACCCATGACTGTCACATCATAAATAGATGATGTATCTCCGCTATATCCGCTTTAGTCTATAAATAGACACAAGCTACTTGTCCACTACGCTTCCGCTGCTCCCACTGATTACGATAACCCTCTAGAAGAGTCATATACACGTGCACTTCTAAAGCTAGTTTAGAATGACGCTATACTCATCGTCCTGCCGGGTCTCATAGTCTGGAACAACAGTAGTGTCAAGTCTGGGTAAACAAGAACCTCCCTGTCACCGTCTCTGAGAAGAACGAAGTACCTCTCGGGTGCCTGAGGTTACCCACCATATCTGCGGAGTGGCTAATGGAATGTCAAATTCAATTGAATCCTTAGGTTCTATTAAATTATTAGTAATCGTTTGCGGTTCTGGAATCACTTCCAGTTCTACCATATTCCCACAACTGTTTTCTGAAAAAATCCATTTTATTAAAACCGGTGGCGAGTCAAGAACAATATCACTATTGATCTTCCTGATGGTAGAAAGTTAACCCTCGTGAAAGCCCGGGATAACCCACAAACGGCCATTACTGAAACGTGCCTTGAGTTTGTCCAGATTTTGGTTTTAAGCATCAGCCGGACAACTCTCTATATCTTAACATCGTTAAGATACAAATTGATTCTATATACCATACAGAAACAAATGCACTAATTTTATTGGAAGCAGATTCAAAATCTGCATATGTGCCAAATGGAATGAGGCTAATCAATATTACTCAACTAGGAGTGCATCCATATATGAGTAACCTGAAAGAGAATCAAGTTATTAAAACCATTACTATCAACTGAATACCAAACACAAGTATCTACTTCTTCAATCACCTTGAAGAATCCTGATACTTGCAACACATGGTTCTCTACTTTATTCTTACACCTATAACTTCTCAAAACTTAGACCTTGCATTTCTACGAAACACTTGTCTAAAACTAGAGAAGTCACAAGTAAACAGAATATAGTACGAGGACCTTCCCCTTTGTCCTAATAGACACTAGACAACATACAATACTTTGTATAAGTCACTTGTGTTGAATAACTCAAACCGTGTCCGTCGTAGGTTGAAAACTGTACCCAGGAGATTTCCTCAAATATCACCAATTACAACGAATTCCGATATAATGAGGATGGTCACCTAATTCCCAATAACTTACTCCCACTCATCATCTGTAAAACCATACAGATGTAAGAATCAAACTTGGTAAATACATACCCTGGAGTAAGGGTCTAATTGGGAAATCGGTTTTCTATTAACAATGCACAGTGAAACTGAAACATAAAAATGTTTCGAAGGGGTATCCGGGTATTCCTTGCAATACCTCTTCCATTATCAGATTCATGACTGTAACCATATATTTCCTTGCCATCTCTCCAAATCCCTTTATTTGTCTTTAGTCGTTACCTTCTGTACACCATTGTTAGGCTTAAATGGTTTTCTTCCTTCCCTACCGTTCGGCACCAGCCGATGGTTTGGAAGAAGACTATCCAATAAGCGTAATAGGTGTACTCTCCTAATCCTAGGAGTACTCGCAACCTGAGAGAAGGTGATGATAAAAGACAACTGAATAAACCTTATTCCTATTTCTCCTGAACCAGAATCCATCCTCGAAAAAGTTCCTTCGAGTTCGTATATAACCATACGATGGATTTATCCAATAGGATTGGATGTTCGTAGTGATACGGTGTGTTCTGGAGAAATACAAAGGTGAAGTAGGAGTGGCGTTGAAAGACTTGGTTTGGTCGTGAATAGCAGTCACAATTTACTTTGCCCTCTTTCTAATCCATTTATTTGTCTTTACACATTACCTTCTGTACACCACACTTAGGCTAATTGGTTTTCTTCATTCCCTACCTTTCGGCACCTGCCTATGGTTTGGAAGAAGACTATCCAATAAGCATAATAGGTGTACTGTCTCCTAATCCTAGGAGCCCTCACGACCTGAGAGAAGGTAAAAGGAAAAGACAACTGAATAATCCTATTCATTTTCTCCAGAACCAGAAACCATCCTCGAAAAAGTTCCTTCGAGTTCGTATATAACCATACGATGGTTTTATCCAATGGAAGTGGATATTCGTAGTGATATGGCGTGTTCTGGAGAAAGGCAAAGGGTAAAAGAAGGAGTGGCAATGATGTATGTAACTTGGACAATCCAAAAGCCAGTGATTTTAAGAAAGTTCGGTTAACTTGGTTATACAGTTTTAGTCTAGGGTCGGTCCATGGTCGCTGTCAAAAAGAGAGAGAGGGAGGAGAAACACTCAGCGTGCACTCTAACCTAGATCAGAATGGTTGATCACTTTATCTAATCAGGAAACCTCCCACTGTAATCTCAAATTCTCTTCCAAACCTGAAAGAAGAATTAGTCGGGATCGCCCGAAGAGTAAACCAACTCATCAGTGAGAATCGGGATCCAACTATCATCGCATGATAACTTGATAGAAGCCACTCAAGTTATCACACTCCAGAAGGTATGTGCATGCCTGGCAAGTTTCCTGTATGTTTGAAACTCCCGATATAATTTTTTTATCCCATGCTCTTATGACCTTGACGTAGGCCAACAAATCATAAGTCACATGTCAAGTTCTACCCGTCATTATCCAGGTTAATTTGAATCCACCCGTACATACCCTTGACGTAGGCTAACAAGGTAGTACGACTGTTCTAAGCCAACGCATCTATCTATGCAACAGAAAAGTAACAAATAGCTACCATACACTATGCCTTGACGTAGGCCAACAAACATAGCATGAATACTAAGTGCTACCCATCTGAAATGACGGAGGACTACGAATGGTTTTTGGCGAAAAACCTTTAACGTAATGAACTTGATATCGTTGAAGGAACCGGATAGCTTTTATAAAAATATAGCTGCGAAAATCTTTGCTAAAGAGGTCACTCCCGGTGAATGGATCTCGGCTCTTTCCTCGTCGAATGAGGTGCGGGATATTCCAAACTGAGTACCACGATGCAAAGCAAAAATAATCGACTATAGTAATGTTATTACGTTGACGTAAACTTTTACTCAAGGTGTCACTCCCGATGAAGGGATCTCGGCCCTTGCCTCGTCGAATGAGGTGCAGGATATTCCAAACTGAATACCACGATGCAAAGCAAAAGCGTACGTCTGTAATGTCAGTTTTTAAAATTGGTTCCAACAACATCAAATATAGGTTTGTTTTATCCTTGCATTGATAAGAATCAATGCAGTCCCATCAATTAATCACACCAGAAAAGAACGAAAATAAAATGTACGTATATGCCATCCGCATTCGCCACTGGGTCCCGTCATCACCCGTTAGGTTACTTAACTAACGACAGAGCGGGGACTGGGCTAGCGCGGGTGCAAAACATATACAACATCTACTAGTATATATAAATATATATAACAATCATCTCAGGCATGATAAATGCAACATCACAGAAAAGTAATAAGCATCACAGAACAATACAGATAATCTGGGAATCCCGGGTTTCCTTTGAGCCACAACTGAAAACCCGACGTTCCTTTGGTCGTGTGGATAGCCTGTGCAATGAACTCCTAGACCCCTACGAGCGCGGCAAGTTACCCGCCAAAACCTGAAGCGAGGCAGCCCCCTTCAACAAAGTGAATGGCCACCCAGCACTTCACGGAATCCGGTAACTTGAGCACCCCTCCTTGGGTCAACCTATACCCCCTACGAGTGCGGCGAATAGCCCGCCAATTCTAGAGTGAAGCCCCCTCCGTCTCAACGCCATGAGATGCGGGCCCGTTACCCTCTAGAACCCGGCTATCCGTGCACCCCACCGCAGGGTAATCCTAGTACAGAAAAGAAAATATATACAACGGGTACATCGACCTCAACCCGGTCGTGCCCCAAAAGAATAATATACAAACAGGCAGCGACGACAGTCCACATGTCGGACGCTCGTCCCGCAATATCAAATGTACAAATGAAACAAAACTGTACTACCACTACACCCAGGCTATCCATCACGACAATTCACAACATTACAGCACAACACAGAATATCAACGTAAATATCACGTTCGCAAACTCGTCTAAAAGAACATATAGCAATCAGACGGGTTTACCGATCGAGTGACATTTACGGTCGCAGATGCTAAACTAAGTACTGATAATATCACAGTTAAAATATCGATCGATTAAAATTTCTTTCTAGCCCTAAGTGCGAACCAATACTCAAGAGAATCTGGGATAAAACTAAACATCACAAAAATCATTTTTCCTTGTCGAGAGTGCCAAAAAGAATTTGGAGGCATTTGGCCACAAAAGCGCGGCGGAACCGCTGGCATGTTTTGCGGCGGTTCCGCAGCCAAATAATTGATTCAAGCTTCCAAATTTCTTGTGGTGCTCTACAATTGCCTGCACGGATTTTTAAGCTATACAGAAAGATTTTTTGAGCACTTTCAGAAATCGACAGAAAATAGGCAAATTGGAAAATTGATTTTGAAATTTTGATCGATTGATGTTCTAACTTCGTGCAACCAAGCTAGTAATGGTTTATAGGTGGCTCTGATACCACTGCTGGGTTATGCCGGCGCCCTGGCCATCAAGAGTGGCCGGTGCGGAACAAAAACGACGAATAAAAATCTGGCGCCGACGGAACCCAATCCCAAGATCGAACCCATAAACACTATATTAGCTAACAAGAGGTTTTAAACTACTAAGTTAGAAAGATTATACCGAACGAATCTGGTCCTTCGGGTCTTCATCTTTCTCCATGGCTCCTTAAGGCATGCTCGAACGAAATTGGTCACCGGTCTTCCTTCATCAAAGACGATCCACCCGAGGGATGTAATTCTGGCTCTAGCTCCACACCATGAGGTTAATGGAGCAACTAGAATCTCTAGGATGCCACCCTAGAGAGCCTAGGATGTATTGTAGAAAATATACTAAGTATTTTCTATCTCTTATTGTTCAGTTGATAAAACTGCACATTTGTATTACATTTTTCCTACCATTTTCATATTAAAAAAGGACTTTATTATGATATATTATACATATGAGGGTTTATGTGTAAAGATACCATTTTCCATGTGTTAATATATTTTAATTAGTATTTGGTAGGAAAATGTATGCAAATAAATCTATTGACCAAATCCTAGTAGAACTAAGGCTACTAAATATTATTTGAGATTATTGTGCAGAATTTTCCAAGTTGTTATGCAGAATTTATCAAACAAATCAATTTGTTGAAGAAAACTTGCCAAATTAAGAATCAAAACTCGGAGACCAAATCTGGAAGCAACCGAGAGAAGATTTCTGAATTCTAAAGGTGCCTAGGATTGCCACATGTCACGAGAAGAAATCCCAAGAAATTTGATCGAGAGATCCCCACCTTTGAGCGCTTATCCGCGGCCAAACCCACCCTTGGGCCGCGGATCCGCCGCAATTCCAGGGAGTTAGAGCGCAAGATTTTTTGGGGTGAATCAAAGCTAAATTTTACCAAGTTTTCAACAATAAGATTCTGGCTTTGCACTATAAAAAGGCACCAAGAGCCTCTTGGAAAAGCTATCAAGCCGACGCGATCACGAAGCCCCAGACGCTCACGCATCCAGGCTGATCATCAACTGTTCGTCTACCTCCTTAGGAAAGATCGAGAAGCAACTAGTTTGTAATCATTTTCTACGGAATAAAGTGTAGATTGTTCAAGTGATTAATAAAGGTAGTTATTTTATTCAATTCTTTTGCATTTTACATTATGTTTCCCCTCTCTGTCTTTTCATCTTCTTATCCCAATATGCGCGAGTAATTCTCCGCTTGTTAGGGTTCGTAGGATTAGGGTAGGCTAATGGATGATGAACATCCCTAAACCCTTTTTAAGTCCTATAAAGTTTATGAACTTTATCAAAAGAATCATTAACATCCTAATCGGGCGCGCTAGCAATTCTTTGCTAGTTCCGACCGCGATTAGAAATTAGATTAATGATTGTTTTGGTAAATGCTAGATTTGAACGGAGTTCCGTGGCGAGATAAGGGTTAAGAGTGGGATTCCTTTTCCCTCCAGAAACCCTAATCTACACGCATCACCGTCGTTCTAGTTTTAAATCTATTAATGGATAAAAAGGGTAACTTTTAATTAATCGTCCATGACTACTAAATCCTAACGAACCCTACAAGCCCTCTTATTATATTATCTAAATCTCTAAAATAATCTAGATCTATATTTTTGCATTCTTTCTTAAAGTAGATCTAGAAACTTTTCAAAAAATTCTTATTTCCTCCTCTCTTTCAACACATCTAAAGTAAGACTAAAAGGTTCCACGTTTCTCTGAGGATGACCCGTACTCACCTCGGTCTAGCTACACGCGACACCGTTCTGATTGCGGTTAATTACTACACACATTTTTTCGTATCAATCAAATGGCGCCGTTGCCGGGGAAACGTGCGTAATTTTTTATTTTTACTATTTGTGTTGAATTCTTAGACGAGTCATATCATTATTAAAACAAAACTGCAAATTTTATATTTAACGATTATTGTGTGAATTTTTGCGAGGAAATCTAGAGTCACGGACTTGAGGAAACAGGAGATCTAGGGTTCACACTTCTCTGGTAAGATTCTAACTCCCTTCTCTCTCCTCTTAAATCCAATAAAATCTATTTTCTGCAGGATTCTTTGCAAAATATCGCCGCTCAAAAATCTTTTTGCAAAGTTTTGTTTTTCGGTTTGTTTTGCATATTTTAATACGGACTTTAAGGGGCAAAGACCAAATCAAGATTAGGTGGGGATTTCATCACCCTTCCTAAGCCCCACAAATCACAAACCAAGCATATAGATCAACCCTTCATTAATTTAAAAAATATCTAGACCAGACTCTAAGGACTGTCGCGCTCAATAAGGACAGAGGAAGGTCGTGGGTAATCTATCGTTTATCCACATTACTTTTGTAGTGCCTAGGCAAGTGTGACGAAGGTTAGTGGTTTTTAATTAGGCCCACGACGTGGTTCCTTCCCACTTACCTGGCACTTACCTGGCTACAAGGGTAGTACGGAGGCGGTAGAGGATTTATCCTGCGGCTTGTCCTTTGGAAGTCTAGGAGCGGTCTAGAGACTGGACCTAGGTAACCATAGTTCTAGGGTTGTGCATTTTTGTGATTTGTCTAAATCCGTCTTTTTTTTTAAAACAAACCAATTACTTTCTCTCCTTTTTACCCCTTCCCCCTTCTTCTCTTCTTATAATGGGTGACCTAAACAAAAGAACACTTGCCGAGCTTTGCTGTCCACAACCAGATATCTCTTGTTTTCGAAATCCCTTCGGTATACCGTCCGGCTCTTCCATGTCCTTAAGAGATCATATAGAACAAGAAGGAAGAAACAGTTGGCCACCTCAGTCTAGGTCTTATCAACCGTATCCTAATCCTACACCTGTTTCAGTTCATACCCAGAGTGAGGAAGCCCCTAGACGAATGTCCATTGCTGAACACATAGCTAGGTCTAGAGGCCAAAGTTTCAACCCGGACCAATATCAACCATCACCATCACTGTCCGGAGAAGAGTTTGATATGCGGTTTGTATATAGCCAACCAACCAACCCATATCAATATTCTTCTTATCATAATATTGATCCTACTCCTACCCAAGTTCAGCAACCATTCTGTTCCTATCAATCCAATCCGACTTTTCCACCTACTCTAGACAGTTCTTCTAATCAGTCATTTGAGAGTTTTAATTATCCACAGGAATTTCAATCTTATACTGAAACCCCTTATCAACCCAAGACTAGTCTGGAGCAGACATTAGAAAAATATATGGAACTGACGAATCAAATTATGAAGGATTTGCGTAGTAAGACAGAACTGTACACCCTTCCTAATCAAACCTCCCATTTCCAAACTGAAATCCACAACTCCAGTTTCATAGATTCATCAAGTACACCAAATAGAATGACTGATAAGTTGTGTGACTTTGTAGTGTTTTATTTACCCAACTGTGAAGGGTCCCTTTCAAGTGAAACCATACCCAACCCGTGTGATCTCTACACCTCCACTCTTGAACCAAAACTGATTGAAAACCATACTTTTGATGAGGAGTTTGAGAATTTTAATATTCACTTGAATGAGGTAATTGACATTGGGGATATATTGATTGATGAACCCGAAATTTTGGATGATTTTGTCCCACCAATTCATCAAATCCTTTCACTTCCTTGTGGTCATCATCTTGAGCCTTTAATTCTTCCCGAACCCCAAATATGTCTTGAAGTTGATGATAAAGGTATACCCGAAGATCAGATCGAAATACAGCCTCCATCTTCCACATCTGGTTCTGCAACACTCGACACACCAATTTGTTTACCCATTTCACCTTCTACTTTCTCCGGTTCTTCTTCTGTTCCTATAGTTTCAATGAGTTTTGATAAATCACAATCCATTAATTCAAGTTCAGTAATACCAGAAATTCAACTTGATTTGGATATTTTTGAAAAAGAGGTAGATGAGTTTTTCGAGTCCTCTACCTCAGTGATTTTTTATGAATCAAGTAGAATAAATTCTGGCACAAAACTCTTTGACAGCAAAATGTTCAATCACACCATTGATAAAAGTTTTGAAGAACCTTTTGCTAACGAACTTGAATTTTTAAACAATACGGATTTTGTGATTGATCAATCTCCACCTATAGAGGTTGAACTGTCACCATTCCTTTTTCCTAATCACTCACATTCATCCTCATTCTTTCTTTTCTCTAAATTCAAACCCTTTCCAGACCACCTCTTATCCCTTCCCCATTTTTTCTTGACTCGATACAACACATTCTTCCACCAACCTATACGCTATACTGATAAAATCTTTGAATGGTTGGTGTTAACTTTTGGTCTTTGTAAAGCTTTATTTTGATCAAAAGACTCACCCCCACTTAAAATGCTTCGTATTGTCTAACTCATGTTTGAGGGGGGGTATATTTTTGGCTCTTGAACATAACTTTTGTCCTCAAATTTGTGAGCCAAAAATAAGTTTGGGGGAGGATTTTCACTTTCATATATTCTTGCCCCCATTAATAATTTCCTCCCAAGTCTACAGGTTTTTTGAGCTTAACGGATGACATCAGTGAGGACACTGCTGTAAACAGGTTTGGGGGAGGTTTGTGCTTATTTACACATCAATTTGCATCATATTTTGCATAAGCACAACATTTCAAAAATTTTAAATTTTTTTTCTTTTATAACAAAAGAGTAGAAAGTGAAAAATTACATCCAAAAGATAGGAATAATTTAAGAAAACCAAGAAAATTAGAAGTTTTCTTATACGAACTAGTAATAAGTAGTTATGAGCTGTTGTCCCAAGGGTTAGTAAGATGAAGGAAGTCACTAATCTGAGGATAAAAATAAGTCTGAAAAATAGATTCTATTCTGGAAGCCAAACATTTGAATGTTGATACCCTACTATATGCACTTACACACGCCTTGAAACTCGGGATAGTAGAGAATACCTTGAAATGCACTTGTCTAAAAGCCAAAGTATGAAGGAAATGAAAAAAATGAAGAAAATATAAAAATGGTGAAAAGAAAAATGAACACTGGTTTTGTTATCGCCAAGGCAGCAATAAAAAAACATAGCGAGGGTGCCTCTTCACCTAGTGCCCTAAGGCCAACTGGTCTGGGAGTCACTGCTAAGCCTTAGGTGGTGCAAGACGAGGAAAATATTATCACCGAATCAGCAAGCACATGAGTAATCGGTCGGTTAGTACCTCAAGAAGTATTAACGGTCGCATGAAAATGTGTGAGCAAATCTAAGTATTCATCAAATTAAAAAGTACTAAGGTAGATGGACAAGAGTATGATAGCTTGAATTGAATTCTCTGAGTGTAGGGATGACCATTTCACACACGTAGGGGTATATGATCAATGTTTGGATGAAAGATAGGAATGAAGAATAAATACGATGTTTTATTGAGGGATAATGTGATTTCTAACATATTTTCATGACTATTAAGATATGGCTCATGACAACTGAAAAGCTGGCATAGTTGGAAACTCTTTTTTTCAAAGTATTTCTTTTATGGTTCTTGTCTTTATATGTAAATTTCACCATCTTTCTTTTGTTATTGGATTTTGTGGGTGTAATCCGCTGAAAACCCTCAGGAGACAACACTCCTCCTACTAGGGACACCTAGAGGTTTAACGGCTTGTTGCACATGCTCAGTGCAATCGTGTTGCCTACGAAAGTGTGCTTAGTTTTCTCCTTTCTTTTTCTCCTCTTAAATAAACTAGTTTGCTCGGGACGATCAAAGATAAGTTTGGGGGTATTTGTTCAGTTGATAAAACTGCACATTTGTATTACATTTTTCCTACCATTTTCATATTAAAAAAGGACTTTATTATGATATATTATACATATGAGGGTTTATGTGTAAAAATACCATTTTCCATGTGTTAATATATTTTAATTAGTATTTGGTAGGAAAATGTATGCAAATAAATCTATTGACCAAATCCTAGTAGAACTAAGGCTACTAAATATTATTTGAGATTATTGTGCAGAATTTTCCAAGTTGTTATGCAGAATTTATCAAACAAATCAATTTGTTGAAGAAAACTTACCAAATTAAGAATCAAAACTTGGAGACCAAATCTGGAAGCAACCGAGAGAAGATTTCTGAATTCTAAAGGTGCCTAGGATTGCCACATGTCACGAGAAGAAATCCCAAGAAATTTGATCGAGAGATCCCCACCTTTGAGCGCGGATCCGCGGCCAAACCCACCCTTGGGCCGCGGATCCGCCGCAATTCCAGGGAGTTAGAGCGCAAGATATTTTTGGGTGAATCAAAGCTAAATTTTACCAAGTTTTCAACAATAAGATTCTGGCTTTGCACTATAAAAAGGCACCGAGAGCCTCTTGGAAAAGCTATCAAGCCGACGCGATCACGAAGCCCCAGACGCTCACGCATCCAGGCTGATCATCAACTGTTCGTCTACCTCCTTAGGAAAGATCGAGAAGCAACTAGTTTGTAATCATTTTCTACGGAATAAAGTGTAGATTGTTCAAGTGATTAATAAAGGTAGTTATTTTATTCAGTTCTTTTGCATTTTACATTATGTTTCCCCTCTCTGTCTTTTCATCTTCTTATCCCAACATGCGCGAGTAATTCTCTGCTTGTTAGGGTTCGTAGGATTAGGGTAGGCTAATGGATGATGAACATCCCTAAACCCTTTTTAAGTCCTATAAAGTTTATGAACTTTATCAAAAGAATCATTAACATCCTAATCGGGCGCGCTAGCAATTCTTTACTAGTTCCGACCGCGATTAGAAATTAGATTAATGATTGTTTTGGTAAATGCTAGATTTGAACGGAGTTCCGTGGCGAGATAAGGGTGAAGAGTGGGATTCCTTTTCCTTCCAGAAATCCTAATCTACACGCATCACCGTCGTTCTAGTTTTAAATCTATTAATGGATAAAAAGGGTAACTTTTAATTAATCGTCCATGACTACTAAATCCTAACGAACCCTACAAGCCCTCTTATTATATTATCTAAATCTCTAAAATAATCTAGATCTATATTTTTGCATTCTTGCTTAACGTAGATCTAGAAACTTTTCAAAAAATTCTTATTTCCTCCTCTCTTTCAACACATCTAAAGTAAGACTAAAAGGTTCCACGTTTCCCTGAGGACGACCCGTACTCACCTCGGTCTAGCTACACGCGACACCGTTCTGATTGCGGTTAATTACTACACACACTTTTTCGTATCAATCACTTATCATGAAGAAGGTGGAAGCAAGCATGAAAGCTAGAGGAGGTGAAGCTAATGATGAAGGAGGAGGTGCTCAAGCTCAAGTGGAAAAACTTAGCATGCACAAAAAAATGAAGACCATAGAAAGAGAAAATCAAGTATGCTTGGTTTTGTAAAAACCATTTTTCCATTAAAAAAATCCTACCATGCTTGAATAGTGCACACAAATGAATTAACAATTCATTTGTGAGCACTATTCCAAGCATGGTTGTCACCATACCTCATCAAGCTATTTTCCACCTCATTTATCCATTTAATAAAATGGTCAAACCAAAAATGAGGTGGCAACTTCTAGAATGTTATCCGATAAAAAATACAGATTACATTCTACTGTATATACATACCTGTATCCGTACTGAAATACGAACACCAAAAAAGATAGAATAATACAAAGAATATAATACTAGAATATACGTATCGAAATACATATATGTAAATTATTAAATCAATACCTGATTTAATAATCCGGCTCAAACCCGAGCCGGCTAGTATTATCAACTGTTCGATCGAAAATCCAGATTCAAAGTACATCAATCGATCGGAACCCTGCACGTATCCTATACGGCTAGTACATCATTTCGCTAGAACTAAGGAAACCCTCTGTGTGGGACTCTAAAGACTCGTCAATTCGCTGGCAGTGGGTTTAACCACAAGCACGTCAGCGACACTAGATGTACGTAACGGCTACCCAGGTATTGAGCGAAAGGAAGGCTGACGAGCAAGCTCATCCAAACCCCTACCGAGCCTGACAGTGACAATATCCGTGCAGTCCGGTCTGTTCATCTAAGAGTATCGCATATCGAGTCTAGGGGGTGCATAAAGTCAGACCCCTAACAACGCGATAATTCGTGTCGGTATGAAACCCATCACTACCTGAGAAACTATCGATCCTGGATCGGTAATTCTCACATACCCCGGCCGAGGATTTCTAGTGATGGCCACCCGTGCACTGCGCGACATCAACCCCCAATACCGGGAGAGACGAATCCTCGACGATCCGCTCACTGCCTCCATATGGCTCGGGATTGTACCCAACTAAAACCTATTTGCACGCCTCCTTTGAGCCGTGGTAGGGTAGTAATCAAAGCATAGTGGGAACTCACACCAGACTAATGACGATCTCAGGTCGACAGACTAACCTGTACACATGTCACCAAGGAACTGCTATCTGACTATAGGTATAATACCAACTAGCATATTCCCGGCGAGTCCGTCCAGTGTACTCATAACCCAATGAGCACCTGTATACTATCTTAGGTGAACAACTGACACCAATGTCTTGTGAGACCGGCCACCGCCTCTCGTCAGGGTCTAGATAAGTATACTCCAGTCTACACTGGAGTATCGATGCCCAGTCTCGATACTCCCATGACTAGGGACATTTAAGGATGTGCTTATAGACCCCCAGCTCCCACATATGTGATCGCCATCACAATGCTGGCAGTCAAGCAAGAATCCTATGGGCTTTATCAACATATGATGATAAAGACAAACCAGATAGCATACTATCATCTCGAGTAAGACTGTTTCATCGGTATAGGTCCTCGCTCAATCATCATGATCACATACCTGCGGCTATGATAATTGCCTTGAGGGCACTATAGCCAACAGTCCTTAAACTTTTGGACCGAAATGTCTCTAACCTAAACAATAGAGCTCTAATGCTCTTTTGTTGGATCTAAATGATCCTGTTAAGTAGATCTTAGTCTAAAAATTAGACTAACGTATCCTTAACAAATGTTTTAGTTGATCTTAGTCTCAAATGAGATTAACGATCCTTAAACCCCAACCCAATCCCAAATCTAAGAAAATACGGATTTGGACTAATCCACGCCCTACGGGCGACAACATAAATTGGTCTCCGTATACAATCCACGGGCAACCAAAAATAAAACAAATACACACGACACGAAGTGACCATCTGGAGAAGGAGAAAGTTGTTACCGTGATGCGGTAGCGTAATTAACTGTAAGGGCTTGCGCCTGCAGGGAAGAGCATCCCCAGAATAAAAAAACCCTCACAATGAGGGGGAATCTGACGAAGTTTGCTACAACGGCTACATCTGTCTAAAGCTCCGATATACGGTGCCATAAATCAACTTGGCATCTTCGGAGAGGTGGATGGATAAAACCAAATAACATCTGCCCCCAAATTCAAGCAAGACGAACCTACGCGGTCGCGTCTCTGTGTTTGGAGGAGAACAGATTCTGGCACGCCCAGTGGGACCTTTTCCTCTTTCCACTCCACACTTCGTGTGTCGTGTTTCGCGAACGAATCGCAGTTTGCTATGGTTGCCCCTGGATTCGAGGTACTAAGATTTGGTGTCTTTCTCCGTGCAGAAAACAGAAGATCAATAACCTCAAACTGCACTAACTGCAACTGCAACTCTCACTCCTTCCTGTCCGGAGGAGTAACTTACGGGCCCCAAGCGGCCTCACTTTTCATAATGCTGGTGGAACAAGTGACCCAAGCCACTACTGGGCTATTCTTTGGGACCATGATCCCGCCAACAAGCTTCAGCGCTCCTGTACCATCGCAAGAAGCTCCGAAGAAGTCGGTCTTTGATCAGGTTGCAACTACTGCGGCCCCTCTCAACGGGTCGTCCAAGTCCATTGCCTCAGTTTTCAACAGACTGGGCCGAAGCTCAGATGGGCCCACGAAGAAGCCCACAATTCCTGAAGAGCTTATCCCAAAGTGGATAGCCATTCCTACCCCTGAAGTCGTCAGAGCGGCTTCCCCTGCTAAGGAGTCGGTCTTTGCAAGACTGGCCGTTTCAGCTCCCGTTCGAAAGTCGACCTTTGCAAGACTGACTATCCCTTCTTAACGGACATCAGTCTTCGACAGGTTAGCGCCAATAACAATCTCTCCTCAAAGTAAAGGGCAACAGGAAGCTCATCCAACAACGGAGGTGATCCCGGCCGCACGACATGCTCGACGTCGCCACTGGCGCCGAGTGAGGAAAGCCGGGGGTAGTTCACCCTCTGGATTTACGCCGCCAGCTCCAATGGTGGAAGTCAATGCTACTGTTCCAACTGGGAACAACTTTGAACCACTCAGGAGGGTCCGCAAGAACTCTCCGACTGCTGTGCTGAAAAGGTCTCCTTCACCTGTGGAGAATGCCACAAAGGCGAAGCTCGAACAACCCCCTCAGCGTCTGTCCTCCAAAATTTACAAGGTCTGGCGTCAAGTCCAAGACTCGGTGATCGATTAAGATTACTCCCGCCGACTGAAGAAGATAAAGGTTCGGCAAGAGAAGGACCACTCTGTCGTACCACAGAAGGTGTCATCTACCTGGGTGCTTGCTGCAACGGCCCCCTCAACTTCACCAGTCCACAAAAAGAGAAGGCCGGAGAAGATCCCCGTGTCTGCGACAAATGTCAAAGGCAATGAGCCTAAACGCCCTAAGTCTGGGGGCATGGTGGTGCATACCGTCTATATGGCATCCGGAAAAGAGGACAGCCTTATCTCCACGGGTCACCGACCACTTACACGGTCTGTGACTAAGGCTCAGGAGCAACAACAACAAAAGCTTCAAGAAATGCTGACAGCCATGGCTGCACTCACCCGACCAAAAGCATGCCCGAAGACATCTTCGGAGCAGCGTCATGAGCATGAAACGGATGCTGAATTCCTTTGGAGAATGCTTGAGAAGAAGGACAAAGAGGCTGCGGAACAAGCGGCCAACATAAAACAAATGTCCCTTATATTCCAAAATATGGTGAGCATGATGATCCAGCCAGACCCTCCAGCCGAAGATCCTCCAGTAATAATTGAAGATGATAGAGGAGAGACATCAAACCCTCTGCCGGCTCTGTCAACAGCAAAGGAGGAGACCATCTCCAAAGCCACGCTCGATGATTATATAGCTCAACAAATACGAGCTCATCAAGCGACTGGCCAAGACGTCAGAACTGGACGGCCCTATCCGGGTTGGTACGATCAAATAAAATACCCGCCAGGATATACAATTCCTAAATTCTATGTGTACAAGGGGACAAGCAATTCTCATCAACATGTCACCCAGTTCAGGGCTCTCTGCGGTAACACTGGAGGGGATGATAAGCTACTGCTTCACCAATTCGTCAGCAACTTGGCGGAAACGATGTTCGAATGGTACTCGGAGCTTCCTAATGACTCCGTTAAAACTTTTACAGAGATGGAACTGCTGTTCACCCAGCGTTTCGCAAGCGCTAGTGAATGCACTCCAATCATCGCATTAATTAACGCCATAGTGAAGCCAGGAGAAACATGGGTGCAATATGCGATACGGTGGCAGAATCTATGGTCGAAGTGCGAGCAGCGCATCGAAGAAGCGCTTGCTGTAGGCATGTTCGTGGGTACTCTTGATCCTCAGGCGACCATTTCCCAATTCATGATGTTCTTCAAGCCCACCACTTTTCAGGCCTTGATTGACAAACTGGCCCAAATGGATCAGATGGGTCATAGACCGTCTTCTTCAAAGTTGGAATCGCGGAATGAAAAAGGGAAAGGAAAAGCGACCTTCGTCGCCAATGCTCAGCAACAGCCGACTGGTCCAAAACTAGCTGACCGCCAAAGCGACAGGCAGCGATTCCTCAATAAAAAATTAAGACGTCCTTACTCATTTCCGCGGGAGAAAACAAAGAGATTCTTCGAACTTGCGATACGCAATAGTCTCATCAATCTGCTGGATTCGAGACGTCCATCGCAGCCCGGTGATGTCAGCAATCCTAATTATTGCCCCTATCACCGAGTACTAGGCCATCCAATTGAAGATTGCTTCGTCTTCAAAGGTTGGATTGAGGACCAATACCAACAGGGCAAATTCACGCTGTCCAAGAATTGGAAGGTGAGCCCGCCCTAGCCACACGTCACTAAAAAGATGGACACGCCGGGGGCATCATGCACTTTTATAGAAGAAGCTCCATGGGAGGTCGCCCTTTCAGCCAAAACGAAAAGAATACTGAAGGATCTTCAAACATGCCCGGCGATCAGGTGGAAAAATCCGCTGCAACCCGAGGTCATTAAGGGAATGCTGAAGCCGCGCCCGACGCCAAGAATTAATAGCGATGGGCAAAACGCTCAGGCCCAGCCATCAAAGTCTTCGAAGAAGAAGAAGACCAAAATGCCCATGAAGCATGGTGATAAGCGCACGAACCTGCAAAAACATATTGACGCGTTCGAAGAATATAACCAAAAGGCGCGAACCCCGGTCACGCTTTAAGAGTTTCCCAACCATATCCTTGAAGACGAAGATAGTGACAAAGATGAGGGAGAAGACTCGTCAGATGAACCTGAAGATTATGTGGCAAGTTTCCACACGATCTCTCATTTGGCGTTAACTAACGAAGAAGCTCACTCAGCGATAGAAGACAGCATAAAGGAGATGGGGGCAGGATCGAAGCCAAAACCCTTAGAGCCGTCTGACGAGATAATCGTCTTGCTGCTGAACGAAGCCTGTCAAAAAAGCAAAGCCAATCGAGAGCATGAACTGGCTATATTCAAAAAAGCTAAACACCGGCGACTCAATGAAAAGGTTGAGGCACTCCAACTAGATTGAAACACGTCCGCCACAGATAAAAGCAAACTTAAGAATAGGAAAAAGGTTCGCCAAATCCATATCAATAGGAATGAAACTGCCCTCTTTCAGATGAAATTCTCCTTGTGGTACACATCTTGATGAAGCGGACGTATATCCTAACTTCTGCTTATATCATCAGAGTATTGCACACCCTACTGAAGAATGCAACGCCTTTAAAAATTGGTGGCAAGGGTATGTCGCTCACAGGCAACACTTTAAGAGGATGAAGCGTGAAGCTCGTCGACAGCGGAAAAAGGCGACAGACGAACGAGGAAGAGCTGCCGGCAACTGTCACATGGTTGATAGAAGGGGATCGCAAGTTCTCACCTTCGGGAGCGATTCTAAAGAAGAAATGGCTCTCGGCCCTCTCTTCAAAGAATCCACCTCAGGAAAAGAGGAAGAAACGAAGACCTGCGAGAACATTTAGCTACGCAATCGCACGCTACCTGAAAAGAATCTCGGACCCATAAACAAGGGATCAAACAAAAGGGATAAGGGGAAAGAAAAGGTCCCAGAAGATATCGCCCTAGATCACCGAGTCGTCCAAGAGCTCGCAGCCAAGGACCCGCCCAAGATAAACAATGTGGATTACAACGTTCTGGCGCATCTGAGGAAGATACCCTCGCAGCTAAGCATTCTCGATGCCCTTCTGCTATCCAAAGAAGCGAGGGATTCTCTGATCAAGGCGTTACAAGAGCCTGACCAGTTTCAAGCTTTCCTTGCCGAAGAAAAGATGAAGGACGAGCTGGAAGAAGTGCACACTGCTGACATCACTCTCGGCAACAAAGATATCCTCCTCGAAACATGCGAGCACAACCGTCCCCTATATGTCTCCGGGTATTGCCATGACATTAAGATAGGGAAGATCTTAGTTGACAATGGGTCCTCTGTCAATCCCCAAAATTTGAGGGTGCTAAAGGAAATCTGCATGAGCGTTCAGCACTTCGCTCGTGATAAAATCACCATCTTCGGGTTTGACTCCCAGTCATCACGGACGCTCGAGTCTGTGGTACCAACGTTACACTTTGGGCTGCTCGTCACTGATATCAAGTTTCACGTCATTGACGCCAAGACTTGCTACAACGCTTTGCTCGGCAGGCTTTGGTTACACGAGTACAACATTATCCCTTCTACACAACATCAGTGTATGAAGTATTTCAAGGATGGTCTCGAGTATACGGTGACAGGGGAGCTGGACCCATTCTCCGTGAATGAAGTCCGCGAAAATGAGGATGCAAAGTACTTTTTGCCAGACTTCGAAGACACGGAAAGATGCCATAAACCTGAGGATAAGCAAAAAGCTATCACCACCATTCCGGTCTTTGGAAGCGATACCGAGGAGGAAGAAGAGATAGTCTATTCGGGACCTCCCCGATACAACAAACCGGGACCGTCTACCCCTATTCTGGTCTTTGGCAGTGACTCTGAAGATGAGGTCAACGCAGTATTCTCGGCTCGTCCATCAGTCCAAGCCTTCATTGGAGATGATCAGAGTTTACAGATCACCATGGTTCCGCAAGAGCATTACAAAGAGCTCGATGCACTTGATGCCTACAGTGTGCAAGAACTGCAGACATTCTATGTCCCTCCCAGGCGAAAAGATGAAAAAGCGATCCTCTTTTATCGGTCCGCCGAAACCAAAGTGGAGAAAGAAATTTGGCATGGCGTCGATTCTACGCTTGAAAGGCTCCAGCCCATCCGTTTGCCCAGATACTACACAGAAGGATTAAAAAGGCTATTGAGACGCTAAGGCGTACCCTTGAAGCAAACCGCGCGACAAGCCCAGTTTTACAACAGGATCTGGAACGTTCCTGGAACTCAGCGAAAATTGCCCAATGGGAGAATGGAAACGATCGGGCTTGGATATGTTCAATCCAAGAAACGGGAGCGATTCCATGGCTGCTACGTTATACATGATTTCGATGAAGAAGAGGATGCTCTTTTAAAAGACGCTAACCCTGAACCAAAACGAGGTCCCATCATGAAAATGCCAGGTCCGTCATTTGAAGAACAGATAGACAAGCTAATAAGGGAAGCGGGTCAAAAGGTCCGGGATGATCATAGCCGCGAAATGTCCATCTATGAGAAAGCCAGAACGCAGCGCCTCCTTCAGAAGGCTACAAAAAATGACGATGCCCTTCGTCACCAGCCCGCTGTTCATATCATAATATTGCATTTTATATTCCCCATTCTTATTCGTTTTATAAATAAACAGGTGCTTTTGATGCATGTCTGCTACATATTACAGGTTACAGATTCTTGGAGCGAAAACAGTGAAAAAGACAAAAGATGATACAAAAAGGGACTTTTGACAAACAAACAGAAGACTCTTGATCAAGCCTACATCAAAGATAAAATTCACAAAGTACAAGGCAATGCAAGGTCCAAGATTTCGAAGCCACGGTTAAAAGTCCACCACAATTATTCACTGGAAAATCTGAAAGAGAACAGAAGCTATTTTAAAGAAAGAATTAAAGAATTAAGTAGCCCAGGAAGCCCAAAGACAGAAGAGCCCACAAAGGAAAGGCCCAATACTTCCTTTTTAAGAAGACAAAAGGAAGATTTTATTTTACCAAAATTCATTTGCGCCTTTGACTAGTTGACCTAGGGCTATTTTTGTAATTTCAGACATGCGGATCAAAATGTAACCTAGGGTTTCTATTTCCTATAAATAGAACTCTAAACATTGTAATTCTTCATGCCTCCCTTTAATGAATAAAATTTAGAAATCTTTTGGAGAGCATCGGTGCCTCTCTTTAATTCAGAAATTCAGATCTGACAAACCTGCATGGAAGATTGGAGGGATCCATCTGTAAGTAATTTAATTTCTTGTTCTAGTTTAGATTTTAATTCCTTGCCTTAGATGTTGGCTTTGGGAAGGGCTTTTGAGAGATGAGATCTCTCATCCCTTTCTTACCCATCACATAGAATCTATAGGACTCCATGCATACACGCACACACTGCGCCCTACGGCACCCTATCCCTCGAGGTAGCGGTGATACCGTAGTATAAAGGCTCAGTTGCGCGCGTTTTCCATGGAGGTTAGGGTAAGGATCTCTAAAGGAAGGACAAGAACCTAGAGGAAGGAACACCTTCCCGAATGGATCTAATCCCCTTTATTGATAATTACCATAACTCCTCTTAGATCCTAATCTGGGTATAGAAAGCGTTGGGATTTATTTACATTTCCAAACCATTCCTAAACCTAACCCTAGCAAGATTTAAATCTAGATAATTGCCCTAGGATAATTTAGGTTTTTAGATTTAATAATCAATCCGAACACCCTTCGGAATTAACTCGTAAGCGCGAATCGGAAATTCACAACATCCCTATGGACCGACCCGTACTCACCGGCTAACTGCAAAGCGACGCCGTTCTTGATTGCGGTTACAAATATTTTTGATCTATCTTTTAGAAAGCACAAGCACGCTGAATCACTCAATCAAATGGCGCCGTTGCCGGGGATGGCGTAGAATTTTCTTTTCGCAATTTCGGGTTAATCATAAAATTTAAAAATTCATAAAAATCTGAAAAATCAAAAAAATATAAAAATATATATATTTTGTTATTTTTGGAAGGGATACTTTTTTGTTTAAATTTTTGCAGGATATACAAAATCGGATCTGGAAAATCCCAGAAGGTGAAACAGAAAACCAAATATCGAAACAGAAGGGAAATTAAAAATCAGAATAGTGAAATTTTTTTTGGAGACCTAATTCCCTCATCCCGCCGCGATTCCGCAGCCAAAACCCACCTTAGGCCGCGGAACCGCGGCCTTCTAGTGGAATCAGTGCGGCAGAAATTTTTTGGGGACTCGATCCGACGATCTCGCCGCGAAAACGCGGCACAAACGCGTTTTTGCCGCGGAAAGGCGGCGGTACAGTGGCATCTTCTTCTGAAAAATTTTCTGTAAGATCTTCTGTTTCTCCTCTGTAATTTTTGAAATATATTTTCTGAAAAATACCTGCAGGATTTTGTGCACTTTAAAAATATATTCCCTTCCAAATAACGATCTTGTGCAGGATTTTTGGGCCCTGCTTGAACTAAATTGATTGCAAGAAATATTTTGTTGTTGCATATCTTTTCTCGAATATCTTTTTGCAACAATTCTTTCCAAATAAAGATTCTTGTGAGATGCTTAAAATAATAACTGATTGCAGGTAATATTTTTTTTTGTTGCATATCTTTTATCAAAAATCTTTTTGCAACAATTTCCAAAAAAAAAAAGAAAAGGGATAAATCTTTTATAGAAAACTTGCAAAATTTTTTAGCCCCAAATAAATCCTTGCACCATCCAACCTTCCTTTTTGTCACCTTTCTTCTTCTAACATGGGTACCCCACATAAAAAATCATTAGCCGAACTTTGGTATCCCGAACCTAATTTTGCATCATATGTCAATGTGTTCGGTCAATTTAAAAACGATCCCTCCATGCCTAAAAAATCTTTGAAAGATCACATAGAGGAGTCTAGGAGAAATAGTTTGACTTTTCAACCCACTTTGTGTCAACCTAGTCAACCTTTACCACCTACATATGTTGACACCACTTTTCCAAGTCCTGCTGTAACTCCTAGGCCGATGTCCATTGCTGAGCATATTGCTCAATCTCGCAGTCGATCTTTCACCCCTTTCCACTCATCTAGTTCTAGGGATCCACACGACTATTCACCTTTTTATCCATATGTTGACCCTACCCCTACCCAACCACCCACTTCCTACCAGTCATACCCAACCTTCCCACCTTCACTAGACAATGATTCTACACAGCCTGTTGGGAGTTTTGCATATCCACACAATTTCGACTCTTTTCCCGAAACCCCCTTACCACCAAAGTCTAGTCTGGAAGAGGCGTTGGAGGCGTATATCGCAGCAACAAACAAAATGGTTAGGAATGTGGAAGCGTCCGTGGCCGCCCTTATGCAACCTAGTGAACCGGTAGCTAGTGTCCCGCTAGCTCCAAATTTTTCAATGTATGAGGCGGCAGTTGGACAGAGTGAGAATGAGAGAGGATTTTCAAATCAAACCTACCCTTACCCAATTGAAGCCCACAACTCCTGTTTTCCATCGATTGCCCTAAATAGTTCACCTGTTGAAAATAAAGATGAGTTGAGCGAATTTGTAGTGTTTGATTTGCCAAATTGTGAGGAACCCCTTTCGAGTGAAACCGCACTTAATCCTTTCGATCTTTACACCTCCACTCTAGAACCTAAATCGATACATATCCATGCTGATGAGGTGTCTAAAGAAATTGATTTTCACTTGATTGAGGATATAGACGCCGGGAATATTTCGGATGATGAACCTATCGATTTACTTGAGATTTTATGTTCAAATCATCATCCTGAGTTATTAAATGTTTCTCCCGAATCTCATATGCGTCTAGATTTTGATGATAATGGCATGGATGAGTTGAATATTAAGGATAGTATTGAGGAGAGTCTTGAGGATAATATTGAGGTTGAATCATTTTTATTTGATGTGTCTGATTTTCCAATTCATCCTCCTGAACCTTTGACTGTTATATCACCCTCCCTCCTTCCCATCGTTCCGACCCTGCTTGAAGACTGTGAGCTTGAAACCTTTTCCTTTGAATCTGACACAATTCTCACAGACGATAACACCTACGAGTGTTTCACTTTTTCGGACAATGCTGATGACTCACCGCCCGAGTTTGAGTCCTTTACATTTTCAGATGAGCCATCAGACTCGGTTGATTATAGTAGTTTCGAACCATTAATGGAATCTTTCAAGTTTGAAACAGTTTACTACGGTGAGAAAGATACTATCCCTAATTCACTCCCTTTCGTCTTTCCTATTGTTCCGACCGAACAAATGACCGTTACGCTTTCATCTCCGATACCAAGTTCGGCGTACCCATGTTTTCTTGCGAATCTTGAGGGATTTGACCCCATTTCCCAACGGGTTGATAGGTTAGCGCAATCACTTATAACATATCGGTCATCACATATTGTGCTAATTTATTCACTCAATTTACACCCTCAAGATCGTACTCCACTTCCTTCTTCTTTTCGCCATTCTTCTCCCCCACCGAGACCATATTCTACAATTCTTCTTTCCACACGGTCTCGCGTGTTTCTCATTTTCTTGCACCAACTATACCATTACCACGATAAGATTTTTGAATGGTTGGTGCTAACCTTTGGCTTGTGTAAGGCCAAGCTTAAGTTTGGGGGAATCTTTGTATATATGTATATATTTTTTTGTTTTCTTTTTCTATAAAAAAATAAAAAAAAATTTCAAAACATTAAAAATATAAAAAAAAATATAAATAAATAAACAGGGGAGTATCGGTATTTTGATCCTCTTGGTTTAGCATGACAGTGATGACACTGTCAAGTTCAAGTTTGGGGGTATGCTCGGTACGTCTTCTTCCTTCGCATTTATTTGTACATACTTTTGCATTTGCATACTCATTTGAAAAACCATAAAAATTGAAAAAATTCAAAAATTATAAAAATTATTGTATTCAATTTTGGCTTATTTGACTAGAGTTTGACAGATAGGTTAACTAGCTAGGAACAACTAGATCTTAGACTTGCTGAATTAAAAAACCCTAAAAATAACATTCCTTAAAGTTTAACGGTAGAAAGTATATGCCTTGTAGTTTATTTAGAAATAGGCAAATTTTGGGTTCACTTCTTGGGCTAAGTCGAAATAAGGGAAGAGTATTGATGTTCTTATTAGAGTATAAGTTTGAAAAATAGTTCCTAGCTTAAGTCTAAATTCTGAAAATGTATACCCTACAATTTACACAATTACGCACCTTGAAACTTGGAATAGTAGAAGAGACCTTGAAATGCTCTTGTTTAAAGTCCTTAGTACAATGAAAATAAAAAAATATATAAGTGTGAATAAAGAATAAAAAATGGACACTGGTTTTTGTGATTACTTAAGGCTGCAAAAATAGAAAAATATTTAGCGAGGGTGCTTCATCATCTAGTGCCTTAGACCAACTGGTTTGGGAGTCACTGCTAAAGCCTTGGGTGTTGCAAGACTAGGAATTACGCTTAAATGTGCGAACACATTTTGTAATCGGTCGTTGGTACCTCAAGAAGTATTAACGGTCGCATGAAGGATGTGTAAGCGAAATTCAATTAAAAATTCACTAATTAATAAATGCTTTGGACAATGGATGAGAGCACGATTGCTTGATTTGAATTTCCAAGTGTAGGGGTGATATTTACACACACGTGGGGATATGTGATTAGAGTTTAGAGGAGAGAAAGGAATGAAGAATAGAACTTATATCTTTAATAGAGTTGATAGAAATTCCCAAGTTGAGATGGAATCCTAGAAGGAAAACTTAAGAGATGCCGAAAGCTAAGTAAGTCTATAGGATATATATAATCTTAAGTTAAATAATGAGGAAGTGTGAAGAATGTGGGTGGATAATTTGCGAGTCAAAAGATAATAGAATTCCTTGTTAGAAAACCTAATTGGAGAACAAAAGTCAATGGGCCGAGTTGATAGGATTTTGTGGGTGTAATCCGCTGAAAACCCTCAGGAGACAACACTCCTCCTACCAGGGACACCTAGAGGTTTAACGGCTTGTTGCACGTGCTCAGTGCAATCGCGTTTCCCTGCGAAAGTGCGGTTAGGATTTTAGTGAATAAAAATAAGTTTGCTCGAGGACGAGCAAAAGATAAGTTTGGGGGTATTTGTTCATATCATAATATTGCATTTTATATTCCCCATTCTTATTCGTTTTATAAATAAACAGGTGCTTTTGATGCATGTCTGCTACATATTACAGGTTACAGATTCTTGGAGCGAAAACAGTGAAAAAGACAAAAGATGATACAAAAAGGGACTTTTGACAAACAAACAGAAGACTCTTGATCAAGCCTACATCAAAGATAAAATTCACAAAGTACAAGGCAATGCAAGGTCCAAGATTTCGAAGCCACGGTTAAAAGTCCACCACAATTATTCACTGGAAAATCTGAAAGAGAACAGAAGCTATTTTAAAGAAAGAATTAAAGAATTAAGTAGCCCAGGAAGCCCAAAAACAGAAGAGCCCACAAAGGAAAGGCCCAATACTTCCTTTTTAAGAAGACAAAAGGAAGATTTTATTTTACCAAAATTCATTTGCGGCTTTGACTAGTTGACCTAGGGCTATTTTTGTAATTTCAGACATGCGGATCAAAATGTAACCTAGGGTTTCTATTTCCTATAAATAGAACTCTAAATATTGTAATTCTTCATGCCTCCCTTTAATGAATAAAATTTAGAAATCTTTTGGAGAGCATCGGTGCCTCTCTTTAATTCAGAAATTCAGATCTGACAAACCTGCATGGAAGATTGGAGGGATCCATCTGTAAGTAATTTAATTTCTTGTTCTAGTTTAGATTTTAATTCCTTGCCTTAGATGTTGGCTTTGGGAAGCGCTTTTGAGAGATGAGATCTCTCATCCCTTTCTTACCCATCACATATAATCTATAGGACTCCATGCATACACGCACACACTGCGCCCTACGACACCCTATCCCTCGAGGTAGCGGTGATACCGTAGTATAAAGGCTCAGTTGCGCGCGTTTTCCATGGAGGTTAGGGTAAGGATCTCTAAAGGAAGGACAAGAATCTAGAGGAAGGAACACCTTCCCGAATGGATCTAATCCTCTTTATTGATAATTACCATAACTCCTCTTAGATCCTAATCTGGGTATAGAAAGCGTTGAGATTTATTTACATTTTCAAACCATTCCTAAACCTAACCCTAGCAAGATTTAAATCTAGATAATTGCCCTAGGATAATTTAGGTTTTTAGATTTAATAATCAATCCGAACACCCTTCGGAATTAACTCGTAAGCGCGAATCGGAAATTCACAACATCCCTGTGGACCGACCCGTACTCACCGGCTAGCTGCAAAGCGACGCCGTTCTTGATTGCGGTTACAAATATTTTTGATCTATCTTTTAGAAAGCACAAGCACGCTGAATCACTCAATCACTCGCCACAAAGAAAACTCGATGCAAAGGCAAAAACAAACTGAAGAACAGGGAAAACGTTCGACTGCGGCAAAGCGGGTCCAAGAAGCCACGCAATCGAGAATTGAGTAGCCAAGATTCGTCTCTTATAAAGAAGATGGTTCGAGTATATTCTTTTCCCCAAGAAAAGCCAAGGAAGATATTCGATCTTGTCATAAAACATCAGATGATGACACTCCCGGAGTCCAAGCACCCCGAACAAGCAAATGAGGTTCATCGCCCAGACTATTGCTCCTATCACCGAGAAATAGGACATCCTCTTGAAGACTGCTTCACCTTCAAAGACTGGGTAGAAAACCAGTATAAGCAAGGCAGGTTCGCTTTATCCAACAGTTGGAAGGTAACCCCACCATAGAAGCTTGAACCGAAAGCCACACATGCAGCGAAAGTAGAGCCGGATCAACATCGGTCTTGGAAGCGATCTTGTACCTGTCACGCGATAACGTTGACAGGAGAAGGAGTGCCCAAAGATATAGATGACCTCTCCTGGTGCTTCGAAAATGATGACGAAATGATCTCAGAATTTCCTCCAGCACCAAAAGAGCTGGAAGATAGGATACACACTACTGCATATAACCTCAAAAAAATCGACTTAGGAACGGCAAATGACCCACTACCAACGTTCGTCAGTGAGCTATTGTTTAAAGAAAAAGTGGCTATGCTCAAGGACGTGCTCATGCAGTGTAAAGATTGCTTCGCATGGAATTATTCCGAGATGACAGGATTAGATCCAGAAATAGCCGTCCACAAGTTGGCGATATCTCCGGACGTCAAGCCAATCAAACAAGCACCGAGAATAATGGGACTCGAACTTGAAATGAGCATCAACGTCGAAGTCAAGAAGTTAATCGACTCCGGCTTCATCCAAGAGGTTCAGTACCCTGACTGGATTGCCAACATCATCCCAGTGATGAAGAAAAATGGGACAGTGAGCATCTGCGTGGACTTTCGAGACCTCAACAAATCTTGCCCAAAGGATGATTTTCCTATACCGGTTACCGAGCTGATGATAGACAACACGTCCACTCACGAAGTTTTCTCCTTCATGGATGGCTCATCAGGATACAATCAAATAAAGATGCACCCCAAAGACCAGAAGCATACCGCTTTCCGGACTCCTCTGGGCATATTCTGCTACAAAGTAATTCCTTTCGGTCTGAAGAACGCCGGCGCCACCTATCAAAGGGCCATGACGAAGATTTTCGATGACCTCATACATGAAATCGTCGAATGCTACATTGACGACCTCGTGGTAAAAAGCAAATCGTACGAGGAGCATTGGGAGCATCTAAAGATAGTGTTCCAATGTCTTCGAACATACAACTTGAATATGAACCCTCTGAAATGCGCGTTCGAAGTTTCCTCGGGAAAATTCCTAGGATTCATCGTACGACATCGAGGCATCGAAATAGACCCGTCGAAGATCAAGGCGATCATAGAAATGCCTCCGCGAAGGACTCTGAAACAACTGCGGTCTCTCCAAGGAAAGCTCGCATATATCCGACGGTTCATAGCTAACCTCTCCGGCAAATGTCGCCCCTACAGTTACTTGATGAAGAAGGGAACCCCATTCGTCTGGGATCGCAGATGCCAAAGCGCACTAGACAAAATCAAGCAATACTTGCAAAATACACCGGTACTGACTACTCCGGTCAAGAGAAAGCCTCTCATCCTGTACACAACCGCCCTTGAGGGTTCTCTAGGCATATTATGGGCACAAGAAAACGACCAAGGGAAGGAGAGAGCCCTCTACTATTTGAGTCGAGTTCTTCTGGGGGAAGAAAAAAATTACTCCCCCATTGAAAAACACTGCTTAGTGTTAATCTTCGCGATAATGAAGCTCAGGCACTAGGTCCATCTCATATCAAAAGTGGATCCTCTCAAGTATTTGATGTCAAGAGCCATACTAACGGGACGACTCGCTAAATGGGCCCTCCTCTTGATGGAGTTCTCGATAACTTATCGTTCGCTCAAGGCAGTGAAAGGCCAGGCCATCGCCGACTTCCTCGCTGAGCATCCGATACCTACCGATTCTCCCTTGAACCGCGAATTGCCAAATGAGCACGCGTTTGACATGATCGACGGGGAGAAAGGAGGGAGTGATACCCGATGGGAACTCTACTTCGACGGAGCATCTTCTATGAAGAAGAGAAAACACAATTCCCCCATAATCAAATCTAGGGTAGGCCTCATCTTTGTGACTCCACAAAGAGGTATAATGCTCTTTGACTTTTCCTTAACAGAGCCAAGGACGAACAATGAAGCCGAATATGAAGTTTTGATAGCAGGTCTTGAGATCGCTGTCGACATGGGAATTGAAAACCTCCTCATATACGGAGACTCCCAACTATTTGTTAGCCAAGTAAACGGCGACTGTCAGACGTGCAAACCGGAGTTGGTAAAGTATGGTGAGAGAGTGCAGCAACTGCTGACTCAAATTCCCTCCTACGCTCTGGAAAGAATTCAACGTACGGAAAATAGCAAAGCGAATGCGTTAGCCAAGCTCGCTAAAGAACTGGCCGACGAGAACCTCGATGACGTAAGGATCGTTGTGCAAAGCCGCCGAGTTCTTGCACCGGCAGAAATATTTCCGGAGTCGTCCGAAGAAAAGGGAGCGACCGAGCAAGCGACCCTACAAATAAAAGACTGGGAAAAGGCTAAGGATTGGAGAGAAGTCTTTATAGACTACTTCAAATTCCGTCGAACACCTGAAGATGCGTCCTCAAGACATCAGCTCATGAAACGAGCCCTGTCTTTCGCCTTCGTCAATGATACTCTGTATAAGAGATCATTCGACTCCCTATGGCTAAGATGCCTGGGACCTGAAGAAGCAATGAGAGTCGTCCAAGAAACTCACGACGGGCTCTGCGGTTCTCACCAAGCGGGGCCGAAGATGAAGCTAAAGATCAAAAGGATGGGCTACTATTGGCCCACAATGATCCAAGACTGCCTCGAATACGCGAAGCAGTGCCACTCGTGCCAGATTCACGGGGACTTCATCTATCAGCATCCAAATCCGCTACACCCGACGGTGGCTAGCTGGCCGTTCGAAATGTAGGAAACTGACATAATCGGGCCCATTGAACCAGCATCGTCCAGAGGACATCGGTTCATACTGGCGACAACTGATTACTTCTCCAAGTGGGCAGAAATAGTACCACTAAGAGAAGTGAAGATGGAGAATATCCTCCATTTCTTCAAGACACATGTCATCTATCGGTTCGGCACTCCGCGACTGTTCAGTTGATAAAACTGCACATTTAATATGACATTTTTCCTACTATTATTGTATAATAAAAGGTGTTTATTATAATATATAATACATATGAGGGTTTATCTGTAAAAATACTATTTTCATGTGTTTATATATTATAAATAACATTTTGTAGGAAAAAGTAAGCATATAATATCCATGTAACATTTGGCCCATTTAAATATGCTTACCTTATTAATACCTTTGACCAATTCTTAATGGTTAAGTTAATATCTCAATAAAACAAACTCTACTAATATTGTTTGTTGAGTTATTGTGCAGAATTTTCAGGGCTGAACTCAAGGAAATCAAAGTTGGCAAATCAAATCTACCAAAGATATTCAAGAAACTAATTCTGGTAGAAATGTAGAAAAGATTTTCAAAGTCTAGATACTCAAAAGATTACCAAGTGTTACAGATATGAAGCTACAAAAATTAGAGGCCATGATCTCACCAAAAGGGGGCGAATCCGTGGCCAAACTTATCCAATGGCCGCGGTTCTGCCGCGGATTTGAAGAGTTGAGATACGGGATTGTGGTGGTTAGGATCCTAACAACTAGTTTCCATATTAGGAAACTAGGGTTCTGGCTCTATGACTATAAATAAGGACCGAGAGCCTCTTGGAAAAATCATCAAGTCGACGAGATCACGAAGTCCAAGACGGCTCACGCATCCAGACTGATCATCAACTGTTCATCTACCTCTTTGGAAGAGATCGAGAAGCAAACTAGTCTTTGTAATCATTTTCTAAGGAATCAAAGTGTAATGAATATTGTTGATTAATAAAGGTAGCTTTCTTTTTCTTATTCTATTTCTTCGTAGTTTAATTATGCATTTTCTCTCCATCTCTTTTTCTCCCAACATGCGCGAGTAATTCTCCGCTTGTTAGGGTTCGTAGGATTAGGGCAGGCTAATGGATGATGAACATCTCTAAACCATTTTTAAGTCCTATAAAGTTTATGAACTTTATCAAAAGAATCATTAACATCCTAATCGGACGCGCTAACAATTCTTTGTTAGTTCCGACCGCGATTAGAGATTAGATTAATGATTGTTTTGGTAAAAGCTAGATATGAACGGAGTTCCGTATCGAGATAAGGGTTAAGAGTGGGATTCCTTTTCCCTCCAGAAACCCTAATCTACACGCATCACCGTCGTTCTCGTTTTAATTCTATTAAAGGATAAAAAGGGTAACTTTCAATTAATCGTCCAGAACTACTAAATCCTAACGAACCCTACAAGCCCCCTTATTATATTAACTACATCCCTAAAATAATCTAGATCAATATATTTTGCATTCTTGCTTAACGTAGATCTAGAAACCTTTCCACAAAATTCTTTATTCCTCCTCTCTTTTTCAACACATCTAAAGTAAGAGTAAAAGATTCAATGTTTCCCTGAGGACGACCCGTACTCACCTCGGTCTAGCTACACGTGACACCGTTATTGATTGCGGTTAAACTACAACAAACACTTTTTCTTAACAATCAAATGGCGCCGTTGCCGGGGATACGTGCGTAATTTTTTTATTTTTACTATTTGTGTTGAATTCTTAGACGAGTCATATCATTATTAACACAAAACTGCAAATTGCATATTTAACGATTGGTGCGTGAATTTTGCAAGGAGATCTGGAGTCACAGAATTAAGGAGAACAGGGAACAGAGACATTTTTAGAGATCCAGAGGAGCACAGAAGGCTATAAATTTTTTTTTATCAAGTGATCCCTCTGCCACGCGGTGGAACCGCGGCAAAAGCACCCTATCGGCGGAGGAATCGCGGCAGGTTAGAGGAATTAGGGCTTCAATCTTCTCTGGTATTTTCTTTCAACTCCTCCTCTCTCCCTTCAAATCCAATAAAATCTATTTTCTGCAGGATTCTTTGCAAAATTGCGCCGCTCAAAAAAATCTTTTTGCAAAAGTTTTGTGATTGGTTTTGTTTTGCATATTTAATACGGATTTCTAAGGGGCAAAGACCAAATCAAGATTGGGTGGGGATTTCATCACCCTTCCTAAGCCCCACAAATCATAAACTGAGCATATAGATCAACCCTTTATTAATTTAAAAAATATCTAGACCAGACTCTAAGGACTGTCGCGCTCATTAAGGACAGAGGAAGGTCGTGGGTAATCTATCGTTTATCCGCATTACTTTTGTAGTGCCTAGGCAAGTGTGTCAAAGGCTAGTGGTTTTTAATTAGGCCCACTACTGTGGTTCCTTCCCACTTACCTAGCACTTACCTGGCTACAAGGGTAGTACGGAGGCGGTAGAGGATTGATCCTGCGGCTTGTCCTTTGGAAGTCTAGGAGCGGTCTAGAGACTGGACCTAGGTGACCTTAGTTCTAGGGTTGCTTGTGCATCTTAGGGAGATTTGTCTTGAGTCCCACTTTTTCAAAACAAGCCAATTTTAAATCACACACACGCTGCCGCTTGCACTAAACCCGCTTAGTGCATGCTCGGCTGGATACGGGATCCTAGTGCCCGTCTTGTCCGCGTTCCTGCTATCGACGCCGAAGTCAGTACTTCTTCATCTTCTTTTCCCCTACCACCACACACGACCGAGATGGACGGCACTCCATCAGATTATAACACTACGCTGCCACCGCCCGAAGGTGCGCAGAATCCACCACGCATCTCTCTCCAAGAGAGATTCTATCCTATCCGTGGTCCTCTTCCCACTTGTCTATCTCTTCCACCACCTAACGGGGATAATTTCGAAATTAAACCCCACTACATCAATCTGCTGCCCAAATTTCACGGGCTTGAGTTGGAAGACGCGTACGTTTTCATCACCAAATTCGAAAACGTATGCGCAATGATGGGTACTTCACAATTGACTTTAGATGCTATGCGCTTACGTCTTCTCCCATTCACACTGTGCGACTTGGCAGAAAAATGGCTTTACAATACTGCCACACACTCTATCACTAATTGGGATGAATTTGTCATAGCATTTCTTAAGAAGTTTTACCCAAACCATAAGACTGCCCGTGTTAGAAGCGAGATCAACCAGTTCACCCAGCTTCCCAATGAACCATTTTGGAAGTGCTTTGAACGTTTCAAGGATCTGCTTGTCCAATGTCCTCATCACGGAATACAAAGATGGGATTTATGTCGGATTATATATGAGGGCATTAATCCAGCGACAAAGCAGATGCTTGAAACAATATGTCAATGCAATTTCATGTCTAAAGATGACGGTGAAGCGTGGAAATATCTGGAAGACCTTGCTGAACACACGTTGCAGTGGGAAAGCGTAAGACCACCTTCAACTAAGGGTGGTATTCACCAGCTCGATGTTTCTATCGCAGTAAAAACCGAAATGGCAGCGATACAGAAGAAACTCGACGCTATTGAAAACAAGTTCTCATCATTCTCCCTAAATCAGGTCACGCTTCCTAAGACCATCTGTGGTTGCTGTTCGGATCCTTCACACTTAACGGAAGAATGTCCTATGAATGCATCGTTTCAAGCTAATGCTGCTTTTCAGCAGCGACCTAGAAACGACCCTTATTCTTCCACGTACAATCAAGGATGGAGGAATCATCCTAACTTTGCTTGGAATCAAAACCAACAAAGCAATTATCAAAGACCTTTTCCACAGCAACCACAACCACAGAATCAGCCCCCCTTTCAGTCATAGAATTTCCAAAATCCGGCCAACATTTCTACACCACAAGTGGCCGGTATTGACAACTCACTTGCACAAACTTTGGATATGTTCATGAAACAATCCATGCAAATTTCGGCTGAGATGGGGTCTTCTATTGATACCATAAAGAAAAACTCCGCCTCCTATGGTGAGAGTATTAAATCATTAGAAAACCAAATCGCACAGTTAAACGCCGCAATGAGTGCGAGAGAGAAAGGGAAACTCCCATCTCAACCCCTACCGAATCCTGGCCATTCACAAAATCATAATGTGAATGCCGTTACTACGTTGAGATCGGGGAGAGAGCTGAATAACCGAGTGGGTGAGCAGTTTGATGTTAGTGACATATTTGATACCCCAGCTTCTTCTTCCTCTTCCCCTAATTCGTCTAGTCCCCTACCTTCATCCGAGCCTATTCTCCGTTTTCCCCAAGATTCGAACATTTCGCTAAATCTATCTAAGTCGATGCCCACTCCAATTTTGGGATCGAATCCATCCCCACAGTCTTCTCCACAAACGTTGGATCCAAACCTTATTGATCAAGCACCTTATCCAAACAGGTTAAGGGGCAACAGACCAAGTCCACAAATGGAGAAGATTGTGGAAATTTTTAACCAAGTTAACATAAACATTCCTCTCCTAGATGCTATTCAACAAGTTCCGTCATATGCGAAAATCCTAAAGGACTTGTGCACTAGGAAGAGAAAAGTTCAAGTACCTAAAAAAGTTTTCCTTGCGAGTAATGTGAGCACAGCTTTTACACAACAACTACCCAAGAAACGAAAGGACCCCGGAAGTCCTACAATTTCTATTTCCATTGGGGGTAAAAATATCAATCGTGCTCTACTCGATTTAGGTGCTAGTGTTAACTTGCTTCCGTATTCTGTTTATGAGCAATTAGGGATTGGAGAGTTAAAGCCGGCGCATTGCACTCTTCAGATGGTCGATCGATCTATCACCCAACCTAGGGGTGAGCTAGAGGATGTGTTAATCAAAGTCGGGGAATTCATATTTCCTGTGGACTTTATCGTTATTGATACACAACCTGTGGCAAACCCACGCAATCAAATCCCGGTGATACTCGGTCGACCCTTTTTGGCCACTTCCAACGCAGTAATCAATTATAGAAACGGCTCTATGACCCTATCCTTTGGAAAGAAGTCAATTGAGCTTAACATTTACAAGTTGGGAAGTGAACCCTCCGAACCCTATGCTCATGTGTGTTCTGTCGAATTAATGGATGTTGACAGCAGCGAATTTGATCAACCTCATAATTCTGACTCTTTTCATATGTTGTTGCTTGACACGGACTCTTCCACCGAGTTGTCCGGGTCAATATCTAACGCTGATGAGGAACTTTTTATAGAGTCTGACGATCACCCTATTTTTCCTGATGACATTATTCTTCGGGGTATCGATGAAAGCTTTGAGGAAATTTTCGCTGATGAACTCGCATATTTAAAAGACACGGGTGTTGAGATGAATCAACTCCAAGATAAAGAAATTGAACCTCCACCCCTCCTTCTTGACAATCACGATAATGCAAGTAATCCATCATCACTATCATTGTGTCGTCTCTCCAAATTGAGACGCAATCCTTTTCCATTACACCTCTTATCACATCCCCACTTCTTCACGTCGAAAGGTGACATGTTCTTCCACCAACCTTGGTGCTTCATCGATAAATTTTTTGAATAGTTGGTGTTGACTTTTGGTCTTTGTAAGGCTTTACTTTGACCAATAACTTTACCCCCCCCAATAATTTTAATTGCTTAACATTATTTAACTCAAGTTTGGGGGGGGGGGATATTTTGGCTCTTGAAAGAAAATGATTTTTACAAAATTGTGAGCCAAGAAATAAGTTTGGGGGAGGATTTCACTTGCATTATTTCTTGTCCCCTTTTTCCTCCCAAGTCTACAGGTTTTTGAGCTTAACGGATGACATCAGTGAGGACACTGCTGTAAACAGGTTTGGGTGAGGTTTGTGCTTATTTACACATACTTTGCATTATACTATATATACGCACAAAAAAAAATTGATAATAAAAGAATAGAAAGTGAAAAATTACATCCAAAAGATAGGAATAGTTTAAGAAAACCAAGAAAATTAGAAGTTTTCTTAAACGAACTGGTAATAAGTAGTTATGAGCTGTTGTCCCAAGGGTTAGTAAGATGAAGGAAATCACTAATCTGAGGATAAAAATAAGTCTGAAAAATAGTTTCTATTCTGGAAGCCAAACATTTGAATGTTGATACCCTACTATATGCACCTACACACGTCTTGAAACTCGGGATAGTAGAGGATACCTTGAAATGCTCTTGTCTAAAAGCCAAAGTATGAAGGGGAAAAAATGAATAAAATAAAAAATGGTGAAAAGAAAAAAAATGAACACTGGTTTTGTATCGCCAAGGCAGCAATAAAAAAATATAGCGAGGGTGCTTCATCACCTAGTGCCCTAAGGCCAACTGGTCTGGGAGTCACTGCTAAGCCTTAGGTGGTGCAAGACGAGGAAAATATTATCACCTAATCAGCAAGCACATGAGTAATCGGTCGGTTAGTACCTCAAGAAGTATTAACGGTCGCATGAAAATGTGTGAGAAAATCTAAATATTCATCAAGTTAAAAAGTGCTGAGGTAGATGGACAAGAGTATGATAGCTTGAATTGAATTCTCCGAGTGTAGGGATGTCCATTTCACATACGTAGGGGTATATGATTGATGTTTGGATGAAAGGTAGGAATGAAGAATAAAGATGATGTTTTATTGAGGGATGATGTGATTTCTAACATCTTTTCGTGACTATTAAGATAGGGCTCATAACAACTGAAATGCTAGTGTAGTTGGAAACTCTTATTTTCAAAGTCTTTCTTTTATGGTTCTTATCTTTATATGTAAATTTCACCATCTCTCTTTTATTATAGGATTTTGTGGGTGTAATCCGCTGAAAACCCTCAGGAGACAACACTCCTCCTACCAGGGACACCTAGAGGTTTAACGGCTTGTTGCACGTGCTCAGTACAATCGTGTTGCCTACGAAGGTGTGCTTAGTTTTCTCCTTTCTTTTTCTCCTTCTCTTGAATAAACTAGTTTGCTCGGGACGATCAAAGATAAGTTTGGGGGTATTTGTTCAGTTGATAAAACTGCACATTTAATATGACATTTTTCCTACTATTATTATATAATAAAAGGTGTTTATTATAATATATGATACATATGAGGGTTTATCTGTAAAAATACTATTTTCATGTGTTTATATATTATAAATAACATTTTGTAGGAAAAAGTAAGCATATAATATCCATGTAACATTTGGCCCATTTAAATATGCTTACCTTATTAATACCTTTGACCAATTCTTAATGGTTAAGTTAATATCTCAATAAAACAAACTCTACTAATATTGTTTGTTGAGTTATTGTGCAGAATTTTCAGGGCTGAAATCAAGGAAATCAAAGTTGGCAAATCAAATCGACCAAAGATATTCAAGAAACTAATTCCGGTAGAAATGTAGAAAAGATTTTCAAAGTCTAGATACTCAAAAGATTACCAAGTGTTACAGATATGAAGCTATAAAAATTAGAGGCCATGATCTCACCAAAAGGGGGCAGATCCGCGGCCAAATCTATCCAATGGCCGCGGTTCTGCCGCGGATTTGAAGAGTTGAGATATGGGATTGTGGTGGTTAGGATCCTAACAACTAGTTTCCATATTAGGAAACTAGGGTTCTGGCTCTGTGACTATAAATAAGGACCGAGAGCCTCTTAGAAAAATCATCAAGTCGACGAGATCACGAAGTCCAAGACGGCTCACGCATCCAGACTGATCATCAACTGTTCATCTACCTCTTTGGAAGAGATCGAGAAGCAAACTAGTCTTTGTAATCATTTTCTAAGGAATCAAAGTGTAATGAATATTGTTGATTAATAAAGGTAGCTTTCTTTTTCTTCGTAGTTTAATTATGCATTTTCTCTCCATCTCTTTTTCTCCCAACATGCGCGAGTAATTCTCCGCTTGTTAGGGTTCGTAGGATTAGGGTAGGCTAATGGATGATGAACATCTCTAAACCCTTTTTAAGTCCTATAAAGTTTATGAACTTTATCAAAAGAATCATTAACATCCTAATCGGGCGCGCTAAAAATTCTTTGTTAGTTCCGACCGCGATTAGATATTAGATTAATGATTGTTTTGGTAAAGGCTAGATATGAACGGAGTTCTGTGTCGAGATAAGGGTTAAGAGTGGGATTCCTTTTCCCTCCATAGACCCTAATCTACACGCATCACCGTCGTTCTCGTTTTAATTCTATTAAAGGATAAAAGGGTAACTTTTAATTAATCATCCAGAACTACTAAATCCTAACGAACCCTACAAGCCCTCTTATTATATTAACTACATCCCTAAAATAATCTAGATCTATATATTTTGCATTCTTGCTTAACATAGATCTAGAAACCTTTCCACAAAATTCTTTATTCCTCCTCTCTTTTTCAACACATCTAAAGTAAGAGTAAAAGATTCAACGTTTCCCTGAGGACGACCCGTACTCACCTCGGTCTAGCTACACGCGACACCGTTATTAATTGCGGTTAAACTACTTAGTTAATATAATAAGGGGGCTTGTAGGGTTCGTTAGGATTTAGTAGTTCTGGACGATTAATTAAAAATTACCCTTTTTATCCTTTAATAGAATTAAAACGAGAACGACAGTGATGCGTGTAGATTAGGGTTTCTGGAGGGAAAAGGAATCCCACTCTTAACCCTTATCTCGACACGGAACTCTGTTCATATCTAGCATTTACCAAAACAATCATTAATCTAATCTCTAATCGCGGTCGGAACTAACAAAGAATGGTTAGCGTGCCCGATTAGGATGTTAATGATTCTTTTGATAAAGTTCATAAACTTTATAGGACTTAAAAAGGGTTTAGAGATGTTCATCATCCATTAGCCTACCCTAATCCTACGAACCCTAACAAGTGGAAAATTACTCGCGCATGTTGGGAGAAAAAGAGATGGAGAGAAAATGCATAATTAAACTACGAAGAAATAGAATAAGAAAAAGAAAGCTACCTTTATTAATCAACAATATTCATTACACTTTGATTCCTTAGAAAATGATTACAAAGACTAGTTTGCTTCTCGATCTCTTCCAAAGAGGTAGATGAACAGTTGATGATCAGTCTGGATGCGTGAGCCGTCTTGGACTTCGTGATCTGCGACGGATTATCTCCGATAACGGGCCGGCCTACAGAAGCCATAAGATTAGCCGCTTCGTACAGCAGCATAATATAGAGTGGAGATACTCTTCGGTCTATAATTCTCGAGCTAACAGTTTGGGTGAGGCTTTCAACAAGACCTTGACGAAGATCGTAAAAAAGACAATGTCTCGAAATAAGAAGGACCGGCATGAGAGACTACATGATGCTCTCTGGACGTATCGAACCACGTTCAAAATGGCCACAAACACAACGCCGTATGCATTGGTAGTCGGCACTGAAGCAGTACTTCCCTTGGAGATAGAGTTACCCTCTCTGCGAGTGGCAGTTCACTATGAGTTAACAGACAAAGAGAATGCCTATCTTCGGCTTGAGGAGCTCGACGCCCTTGATAAAACCTGGCTCATGGAGCAACAATACTTGGAGGCTTACAAAGCAAAGATGACGCACTCATACGAGAGATTGACTAGGCCGAGAACATTCCGCCAAGGCGAACTCGTGCTAGTGGTCAAGAGACCTATGATCCCCAATCATGCCAAACGGGGAAATTCGAGCCGAACTATGAAGGCCCGTACATTATAGACAAAGTCTACCAAGGTGGGGCTTACTTGCTCATGGATATGCATGGCGAAAGTCCCTTCAGGCCAATAAACAGCCAGTTCTTGAAAAAATACTACGCGTAACGAGTCACGGCCGAGGTCAACGATATATGACGACGCCTATGTCCGCTTGCTATCTTCGCAAGCCTGCACTCTATAAGTAGTATCCGACGAAACCTCACTTCGAAAATGTGCGACGGACCGAAACATACCTAAACTAACGATGGACCGCAATGTCTTAAAACTTGCAACTGACCGAGACGTCTATAAACTACTACGGACCGCAGCATCCCAAGGCTGACAAAAAAAACGGTACATCCATAAGCGAGATGGGCACGGATGAAAACCCGAATGGCTCCTTGAGTAAAAACAACAGGACTACCAGCGAGTTCGTGAAAACCCGAAAGGGCGCAATCTCATTAAAAGACACTTGCAAGGTCCTCTCAATCTTGTAAGGAGAAAATACCGGTGTAAGATCCTTACGACTCACAAAGGAGCAACACACTTAGAAATCCCCACGATTCCTAAGGAGAAAACACACTTACGAGATCCTCACGACTCGTAAGAAGAACTCTCTTATGAGACCCTCACGGCTCATAAGATTCAAAAGTCTTAAGTTGCAGGGATCTGAACCTGTTCTTAAGCCATCACCTTTCCGAGATTGCCCTACAAGCGGTTCAATATTGACCCTTGTATACAATCCACGGGTACGAATAAACATTCCCTAACAGAGTCCCACCAGCAACTAGGGATATGCTCACACGGTGACAAACACTTGTAGGTCCTTTCGACTTATAAGGAGAAAACACTCTTGTAAGTTCCTTACGACTTATAAGAGAACATACACTTAAGAATCCTCATGATTTTTAAGGAGAAAACGCACTTACGAGATCCTCATGACTCGTAGGGAGAAAAATCTTTATGAGACCCTTACGGCTCGTAAAGTCAAAAAGCCTTAGTCAACAGGATCCTAACCCTGTTTGCTAAGCTACCTTTGTTCAACATCGACAGAAGCAAATGATGATTCGCTCCTGGCAATGTCCCAGTGGTAGCGATGCTGATGCCTAAATCGGTATCAAATTCCAAGCCCTTTCACGGCAAATGATGATTCGCTCCTGGCAATATTCCAATCGCAGCGATACTGATGCTAAGATTGGCACCAGATTCCAAGTTCCACACTCGCGATAAAAAAATCCGCGAGCCAAAAATGCATATGAAATAGCCGAAATGATGGGGCAACTTGCAACAAAATCAATAAGTAAAAAATATATGCATACAAAATAGCCGAAATGATTGGGCAACTCACAATAAAAAGCAGCGAGTAGAAACAAAAATAGCCGAAATGATTGGGCATCGCGAAAAATAGCCGAAATGATTGGGCAATCGCGACTTTCGCGATATAAAAGCTGAAATGATAGAGTATCGCGGAAAGAAAACAAATATACATATGAAATGAAATTTTTGCCCTACAGATGAGATCACATCGATCCCTGTATACAATCCAGGGGCGCAAACAAAGAGGGAACCATATTATCCCACCAGGTTCCGTCAGAAAGAGAGCCAAGTCTCGACGGCCACATCTACGGCCTGGAGACCCACAACATCATTCTTCCTCATTCCAACAGGATTCGAACGTGACAATCAAGTGGAGTCATGGCAAAGCCCCTAGTTTCAAATCTCGAAAGTTCACTGAAAGCCTAGAGACTATCTCGGAGCTATGGCAGATTCCCTAGTTCCAAGTCTCGACGGCCACATCTACCGCCTGGAGACCACCTCGACATTCGCATCATTACAGCAGACGCAACGTCAGAATATGACCTCATCGCGGAAATACGTCATCAAATGACTCCGTCTCGGAAATACGTTAGCACATGACCCCGTCGCGGAAATACGTCGCAAATGACCCCGTTGCGGAAATACGTCAGCAAATGACCTCGTCTCGGAAATACGTCAGCAAATGACCCCGTCGCGGAAATACGTCAGCAAATGACCCCGTTGCGGAAATACGTCAGCAAATGACCCCGTCTCGGAAATACATCAGCATATGACCTCGTCAAGGAAATACGTCATCCAATGACCCCGTCTCGGAAATACGTCAGAACATGACCCCATCTCGGAAATACGTCAGCACATGACCCCGTCGCGGATATACGTCATCCAATGACCCCGTCTCGAAAATACGTCAGCACATGACCCCGTCGCGGAAATACGTCATCAAATGACCCCGTCTCGGAAATACGTCAGCACATGACCCCGTCACGGAAATACGTCATCAAATGACCCCATCTCGGAAATACGTCAGCACATGACCCCGTCGCGGAAATACGTCATCCAATGACCCAGTCACGGAAATACGTCAGCACATGACCCCGTCGTGGAAATACGTCAGCCAATGGCCCCGTCTCGGAAATACGTCAGCACATGACCCCGTCGCGGAAATACGTCATCAAATGACCCCGTCTCGGAAATACGTCAGCAAATGACCCCGTTGCGGAAATACGTCATCCAATGACCCCATCATGGAAATACGTCATCCAATGACCCCGTCTCGGAAATACGTCAGCACATGACCCCGTCTCGGAAATACGTCAGCAAATGACCCCGTCACGGAAATACGTCATCCAATGACCCGTCACAGAAATATGTCAGCACATGACCCCGTCTCGGAAATACGTCAGCACATGACCCCGTCTCGGAAATACATCAGCATATGACCCCCGTCACGAAAATACGTCAGCAAATGACCCTGTCTCAGGAATACGTCAGCAAATGACCCCGTCGCGAAAATACATCAGCTAATGACCCCATTGCGGAAATACGTCATCCAATGACCCCGTCGCGGAAACACGTCATCCAATGACCCCGTCGCGGAAACACGTCATCAACTAACCCCGTATGGCCAAAGTCAACCCTCGACCTCCCCGTCAAAGCAATACTTTGATTCGGAAGTAGGTCAACTCATCAATCACTTACGAGTCCGCCCGACTTGTAAGTAAGAAAATTTTCTTGGGAGATCCTTACGACTCTCAAGAGAAAAAAAGAAAAACACACTTAGGAATCCTCACGATTCCTAAGGAGAAAGTACACCTACGAGATTCTCTCGACTCGTAGGAAGAAAAATCTTTATGAGACCCTCACGGCTCATAAAATTGAAAAGTCTTAGGAGGCAGATCTGAACCTGACTCCTAAGCCATCACTACCCTACAAAGAGGTCAAGATGGACTATTTACATACCACATTTGCCAAAACTACATGCCACTTAAATGGAGAAGTTACTCATGAGCATATAAACTACTTCACGCCAGAGTAAGACATAAAGAAATAGAATGGTGTATGGGGCTGAGGGTTTGGAACTATATCCCTTAAGAGTCAAGATTTGAGTCAATGATAAATGACGACGCTTGTGTCCGCTCGTTATCTTCTCAGATCAAGATTCTGAAAGTTATATAACAATCCGAAACTGGTCATACGCTATGCATAACTATGCAATACTTCACCCACGTACATACTTACGTGGGCAAAGTAGTGGGGGGCATTTGTTCCCTCATGGGAATTGAATAAAATACAAATAAAGCAGCAAGGAAAACCCCTAAAATGGAGCATCACGTGTCCACACGTGACTGGGCCTCACGTGCAGACACGTGACCTTTGATGAGCAAAGTCTATCTGCGCCTGAAAGCCTAATTGATAGGGTCACGTGCCAACACGTGATAGGTTCCTGAGCCCTCTTAACCAATAGAATCAAATTCTAATTAATTGCTTAATCAGTGGGGTCACGTGCCAACACGTGATAGACTTTTAAACTATCTGAGCTAATAGAATTAAATTCTAATTAAAGGGGAATCAAAAACCCTAATTGGAAAAATATTTCTCTAGATCTTTCCAAACAAAAAGATTGCACTCTGTAAAGTGGAGCATCGTTGGATTAAAAATCCAATGGTGATTAAAAGTCACCAGTTTATAGAAAGATTCTACATAAGGAAATATTTTCCTAAATTCTGCCAGGACCAACCAATAAAATATCTTTTGGATTAAATATCCAATGGTGAATAAAATTCACCAAGTGATCTAAAAGATCATGTTGGTTACAAAATCAATCAAAATCTCTCAAGGAGAGATGGGCTGAACAAACTGATTCTTTTCTTTCTCCTATAAATAGGAACCAAGAAGAAAAGAGAAATAGATATACAACAACAGAGAGAGAATACAAAAAAAGAAGAGAATTTAATTCTCCAGAGAGAAAAGAAGATCTCTTCAGAAAAGAAAGAAACTCTACGTAAGAGAGGGAAAGAGATCATCCTATAAGCTCCCACAAAACAAAAAAAGAATTTAATTATCAAATTAAGAGTTTAACTCTTCAAAATAAGAACTTAGTTCTTCTTCTGGTTGAAGATCTGCAGAAGCAGATCTTCCCATAAGTTGAGAATTTAATTCTCATCGGGGAGATTCTGTCATGCAGATCTAAAACCTGAGGGAAGACCTAAGTTCAGAGAATTCCATTCTCCTACAAAGCATATAGAAATTTAATTCCTTCAATAAAGATAGGGTTTAACCCTTAATACAAGAACTTAGTTCTTCTTCATGGTAATAGATCTGCAGAAGCAGATCTCCCCATAAGTTGAGAATTTAATTCTCATCGGGGAGATTCTGCCATGCAGATTTAAAACTTACAAGGAGAATCGGGTTTAAAGAATTTAATTCTTTTAAACACATAGGAATTTAATTCCTTTAAATAAAATCAGGGTTTAACCCTATAAGAGAATTTAATTCTTATACAAGGGATTTATCTCTCCATGCACGTAAAGGGATTAAGTACCCAATATGATCACGTGGCAACACGCGACTCTCCCCTCCAATGATCACAAGAGAACGAATAAAATTAGGTCACGTGTTCCCACATGACCCTTGAACAGACTTCTCAAAATGAAAAGGGCAGAATCCATTTTGGGTGCCTCACGTGTCCCCACGTGACCCCTGACAAACACCTCTTTAAAAAAGAGAATATGGGAAAAAACTGAAAGATTAATATCCAACGCATAGGCGCCCTCACGTGTCCCCACGTGACCCCTTAACAAATCCTTTTCATATCCAATGCATGGGTACCGATCACGTGCCCACACGTGATGGCCATGAAGATTAAGTGTTTTAACACTTACTTGCATATTCTGAGAATAAAATTAAGGGAGTTTGGCCCATCACTCAGGTGCCTCACGTGACCCCACGTGAGCGCTTCTTTTTTTAGTGTTTAACACTATTTTGTGCGTTTCATCCTTGTTGTTTAAAACTGTTTTAAGTGCATCACGTGGGAGCACGTGATGGACGAGTGTACTCTAGTGTTTAACACTATATTTGAGCCAATCTTAGCCCAAATTAGCTAAGTCTTCCAGAGGCAGGACCCTTCCTTTTGACTGAACCTCAAATACACTCTTGTCTTCTAAAATTGATCATCTCATATGACATTCAAAGCCAAAACCCAGAGCCTTTCAATCAACTTTGGTTCAAGGGTACATCTCTTCACATCTCTGATACATGTCGTTGTAATTCTTCAACGTCTTCAGAGAGGTGGTGGGTCCTAATGACCAATAACTATCTGGTGTATTTCCAAACCCATGTTTGAATCTCAACTTGGACCGCAATGTCCCTAAACTAAACAATAGAGTCCTAATGCTCTTTTGTTGGATCTAAATGATCCTGTTAAGTAGATCTTAGTCTAAAAATTAGACTAACGTGTCCTTAATAAATATTCAAGTTGATCTTAATCTCAAATGAGATTAACGATCCTTAAATCAATCCAACAACAGATCCCCCAACTAATATTGGTTCAAAGGTACATCTTTTCACTCCTCTGATATTTGTCGTTGTAATTCTTCAACGTCTTCAGAGAGGTGACGAGTCCCGACAACCAGACATTCCACGGACTGTGGGGTCCTTAAACTCATAGACTATGTTGTCTTTAAACTTTACAGACTATGATGTCTTAAAACTCCATGGACTATGATGTCCTTAAACTTCACGGACTATGATGTCCTTAAACTTTTGGACCGCAATGTCCATAAACTAAACAATAGAGCCCTAATGCTCTTTTGTTGGATCTAAATGATCCTGTTAAGTAGATCTTTGTCTAAAAATTAGACTAACGTATCCTTAACAAATGTTTAAGTTGATCTTAATCTCAAATGAGATTAACGATCCTTAAACCCCAACCCAAACCCAAATCTATAAAAATACGGATTTGGACTAATCCACGCCCTATGGGCGACAACATAAATTGGTCTCCGTATACAATCCACGGGCAACCAAAAATAAAACAAACACACACGACACGAAGTGACCATCTAGAGAAGGAGAAAGTTGTTACCGCGATGCGGTAGCGTAATTAACTGCAGGGGCTTGCGCCTGCAGAGAAGAGCGTCCCCACAATAAAAAAACCACTCACAACGAGGGGGAATCTGACGAAGTCTTGTACAACGGCCGCATCTGTCTAAACCTCCGATATACAGTGCCTTAAATCAACTTGGCATCTTCGGAGAGGTGGACGGATAAAACCAAATAGCATCTGCCCCCAAATTCAGGAAAGACGAACCTACGCGGTCGCGTCTCTGTGTTCGGAGGAGAACAGTTACTGACAGGCTTTACAGGAGCTAGAGCAGGCTTGCTTGTTGATCTTCTGATCGCTCAATACCCAGGTAGCTGTTATGTCCAGCTAGTACCGCTGACGGCTTATGGGTGCTTGATGTGATCATCACCTACTGCCAGCGTATTGATGAATCTTTAGATTCCTACATAGAGGTTTTACTGGCTTAGGCAAAATGAAGTAGGAGCACATATGTGATATGTGCGGGACCGAGATTAATACGAGTATGTGATACCGTATTCTATTCTCGCGATATTTGTATTGGTCGGTTATATGTGATATAGCCGGGTTATCGAATCAAGTGTTGATTCGATAAGATGGTACATATAATATTAGTCGGTTATATGTGATATAGCCGGATTATTAAATCAAGTGTTGATTTGATAATTTAGTGTATTACATTAACTAATATTAGCTCACTTAAGCATTTATTTTTCTCACATGTGCACACTTAATTTATATGTGATATATATTAATGGTGTTTTTATTTTGTGTCATGGTTGATAATACACACTACATGGGTGTATGCGACTTACACCATACTAATTATAATGTAGGGTTTAAATATTTAAATTAAATCCAAATTAGTGGATAATTAGTCACATGCATGAAGCTCGTAGAACCTTGTGGATGCATTGACTTGGTCCATTAATTTTGTTTTACTAAACATATTTATTAACCTAACCATTATAATATAGCCATGGTTAAGTCTCTACATGAGTTAGATATATGATACAAACTCACCCATGGTTGCCATTCTCACCTTCATTACTTCATCTTCTTCATCCTTGAGAAAAAGCTTGCTAGCTTTTTCTAAAGTGAGAAAATATTGTGAGAAAAATAAAACTAAAGTGAGCCCACTTCTTACTTCATCATGCTCTACTAGATTAGCACTTTAGTATAGGGTGTTAGCTTCACTAATCTCTTATTAGTGAAGTTGTAGCTTGATTTAGTGTCTCCTTAACGTAGATCATTTTTGGCCTCGAAGACTTCAAGCAAGATCGTTCCTTTCACCTTGAGAAGCTATGCAAGAGTCTGGGAGTTCCATAATCGCAACGAAGGGACCACTACAAGGAGCAAATGAAGTGAAGGACCGGTCTACAAAGGTTGTATTCCATTATCACTTAGATGTAAAGTTGTTTACTTTCTAGTTTAGCTCCTAAAACTCTCGTTAGATCCTAAGTTAGGGTTGTTTGGCACACTAAACTTTTAAATATAGCATGTTTGATGCCTTGTGAAACCTTGTGGTTGTGCCAAAGAATCCTACAGTGGTATCAGAGCCTTGCTAGAGCATTAAGAGTTGTCTAGGCAAAGTTATAAGTTCGAATGAACTCCGAAAACCCGATATTGCCCACTTTCTGGAAATTTTTCAAAATGTTGGAATTTTTCACATTAAAAATTCTCAGAAAATCATGCAGGTAATTTTATAGACCCTCTAGAAGAACGATACCCAATCTCGACAACATGACCGCGGAACCGCGGCCAAATAGGCTATTTTGCGGCGGTTCCGCGGCGCCATGTGTGAGACATGGGTCGACCCTTCTACGGTTGGTCCGTATGTACTGGTTCATGTTTCTGGATATTTTTAATACTGCTCAAGTGTTGAGCTCTCTGGGAATTTTGGGAATTCGTTGATTCGATCGAAAGGTTTAACATCGTCTAGCTATTTATGGAATGTGATACAATATGTGAAATTCATATAGTTAGGCATTAAATCCAAAGTATGTGATATTTTGGGTTTATAATGTCTAAGCTTATTATAGATTCCAAATGTTGTTGTTTGACATTTTCTTTTCTGCGACCGTAAGTGTAATATATGGTGTATCGCCGTTTTCGTTGCTATATGTCAACGACTATTGGGATACACATATTTATTTACGTTGATGGCATATGATGTTATGTGTTGCTGTGATATGTTATATTGGATCGTCGCGTTTTGAATAGCCGGGGTTTTTATGTGAGATGAGAGTTTTTATTTTCATTCATGTAAAATTCATTTTATGTAATATTCTTTTATTTGGGCACTTCTGGATTGAGGATGATGTCACCGTTGTTGTGTATTATTTACTTTTCCGCATTAGGATAGACCCAAGGAGGGAAGCACAAGTAACCGGGGTCTAGAGTCCAGTGGGAGACCAACTCGAGGAGTCGAGTCCGGGTCTCCTAACTCTAGAATTGGTAGGGTTTCTTGCCGCTCTCGTAGGGGTCTAGGGATGCGGGTTTGGCTATTCAACATGACCGTGGAATCCGTATTTTATATAGGCTCAAAATAAAACACGGACCTCCTACTATAGCCAATATTTCATATGTTTCTTCTGCTGCTCTGTGATGTGATCACTGTGGATTCTGAGACGAATGGATATACATTATATATGAGATATATAATAGACATTGCTTATGTTTTGCACCCGCGCTAGTCCCGTCCCGGTATGCCGTTAGTTAAGTAACCTAATGGTGCATAACGGGACACTGTGGCGAATGCGGATGGCATAAGCGTACGTTGTATTTTCGTTTCTTCTGTGATGCTTAGGAAGAAAAAATGATGGGACTTAATTAATGAGATTAATGAAAGAAAAGAAACCTAAAGATGTTGTAGAATCAAATTTTCAAAAAAAAAGGGTAGTTCTAGTTTTTGCTTTGCATAGCGGTATTCCTTATAGAATATCCAGCACCTTATTCGATAAGGAAAGAGCCAAGATCCCTTCACCGGGAGTGACCACTTTAGCGAAACTAGCAGATGATACAAACACTCGGTTTTGTTTTTGATTGCTTCTTTTAGTTCTTGCTTTGCATAGAGGTATTTATGAAATATCCTGCACCTTATTCGATAAGGAAAGAGCCGAGATCTCTTCACTGGGAGTGACCTATTTAGCGAAACTAGTAAAAGCCTCAAAAACACTCATTTTCAAAAAAATCACTCGTTTCTACAACGATATCAAGTTCATTACGCAATAGGTTTTCTGAAAAACCTGCGTAGCCCTCCGACATTTCAGATAAGTATTATTTAGTATTCATGCTACGTTTGTTGGCTTTCGTCAAGGCGTAGTGTACGGTAGCTACTTACTGCTTATCAGCTGCATATGATGCGATTAGATTAGGGTAGTCGTACGGCTTTGTTGGCTTTCGTCAAGGGTCGTGCGGGTGGGTTTAATTCAATCATGAAATGTACGGGTTAAACTTGACTAGCAGACTATGGTTTATTGGCTTTCGTCAAGGTCATAGCACGCTAGGGGAAAAATATTATCGGGAATTTCAAGTGTTGAAATTTGCAATGAGATTGCATACCTTCTATGAGATAGTTGGATCCCGATACCCACTGCGAGTAAGAGTTACTCCTGGGAGAGTTTTACACAAGACAATTAGCCGATCAAGTAGGTGTCTAGAAAGGTGTTTACGGGGTTATTCCTCTGGGAAAACGAGGTTTATTTTAATTAGGTCCGTACGAAAGCATGGGGAGCCTCCCTCAAAGTAACAACACTGTCCTGACTGAAAGATTGGAGAAATTATAGGGTGTAATTAATCCCGGCTAGTCTTTCCTTTTAGGGTTTGAAGGAAGATTTGATAAAAACAATGGGAGCCATCCTGATTAGATAAAATAATAACCAATCTGATCTTGCAAGAGCATACGCTAAAGTGTTTTCTTCTCTCTCTCTCCAGGTAGCGACCATGTCAGGCCTTAATCAAGATAATAATATGGATGTATTGACCGAACCCGCTTGTTATACTGAGCTGGGGAACGTTGGTTCCTTTCTTTCTTATAATTGTTATAAGATTGAGCAGGAAATAGGGGAATATCCGGATTTCCATGCCGCCCAAACGAAGAAGAAGCATGTTGATGCATCTTCTTCGGGTGTGTTAGTCATCGAGAACTGTTTCTCAGTTCACTCTACGTCCTGGGTATTAGATACCGGATCGGGATCCCACATATGTAATATGTTACATGGGCTAAGGAAAGGTAGAGAACTGGGAATAGGTGATCATTCCGTAAGAATAGCGAATGGGGCAAATGTTGCAGCCAAAGCAGTTGGCGACTATCACCTTGTATTACCAAATGGTAATACAATAATTCTGAATGAATGCTATTACATTCCGACCCTGATATGCAATCTTATATCAGTTTCTTTATTAAGTAAAGAAGGATATAATTTTGTAGTACATGATAATGTTATGAACATCTTCCTGAATCAAAAGTTGATTGGATCAGGCTCGTTAAATAATGGCATATACGTTCTAAATCAAACCACGGTTCTTAATGTACAAAACACACATAAGAGGAAGAGTTCAGGAATGAATGAATCCTTCTTGTGGCATTGTAGACTAGGTCATATCAATGCGACACGACTAGCTAAGTTATATAAAGATGGATATTTGAATCCGTTCGAATTATCATCTTATGAAACTTGCCATTCATGTCTCAAAGGAAAGATGACCAAAACTCCGTTTAGTGGACACAGAGAAAGAGTTACAGAACTCTTGGGACTGATACATAGTGATGTATGTGGTCCCATATCTACACATGCCAGGAATGGTTCTTCGTATTTCATTACATTCACTGACGATCTCTCAAGATACGGACATGTGTTCCTGTTGAAACACAGGTCTGAAGCTTTTGAGAAATTCAAGGAATAAAAATCCGAAGTAGAGAACCAAACGGGCAAAAGTATTAAAATCCTACGATCTGATCGAGGTGGAGAATACTTGAGCAATGAGTTCTTGGATTATCTAAAAGAGAATGGGATTTGTTTCCCTAATCAGAGCAAAGCTCTGTACAAATTCTAAGATTTGAAATGAAGCGACGCTTCCTTTTCCTAATAAAGAGCAAAGCTCCGTATTAAAATATCTAAAGTAAAATTGAAGCAACGCTTCAGATTCTGCGCGCTGCGCGCCATGTATCAGAAGCAGACACGCCAGCGCTAGGAGCGCAGCGTCCTAGGCAGCGCACCCAATCAGAGCAAAGCTCTGTTTTAATTCAAAATTTAAATTGAAGCAACGCTTCAGATCCAGCGTGTGCGCTAGTACAGTTGCACTGCGCTCTGCGCTGCGTGCCATATGCTAAACACGGGCGCGCTAGCGCAGTTGCGCTGCGCTCTGCGCTGCGCGCCACGTGTCGAGCGTAGGTGCGTTAGCGCAAGGTGCGCCAGCGCTGGAATTAAAATTCCTCATCATCAGATCAAAAGATCTATTAATAATAAATTATTAATTAATCAGAATTAAAATTCTGTTATGGAAAGATCTTTCCAATCTTGTTAAAAACAAGAAGATTATCTTCTGTAAAACAGAAGCCTTAGGATCAAAGATCCAACGGTGGGAAATATTCCCAAATCAATCAGAGAAAGATCTCTTAAAACCGATTTAACAAATCAGTTGGCCCTATATAAAGGACCCTACACTTCAAGTCTAAAACACATAGAGATATACAGAAAAAGAGAGAAAAAACCCTCTGCAAAAAAGAGCAAACTCTTAAGAAAGAAAAGATTTTTCTTCATCTTAAAGGTAAAGGACTATGTTCTTGAATAACAGAGATGAATCCATTTCATAAAAAAGAAGAACCATCTTCTAAAATGATCATAGATCTATAAAAAGACCAAGGTCTTTTGATTTAAAAGAAAAGATCAAAAAGATCTAATCATAAAAAGACTAAAAGAAGTATTTTACTTCATTCACAGATCTTTTGATCTATAAAGGCAGAGCCTTTTATAAAAAACAAGAACTTTTGTTCTTTGATCTTGAGGCAAAGCCTCCTTTGAAGAACATAAATCTGTTCTTTGATCTTAAAACCGATCAGAAGCGCTTTGCACTGTTAAAAGTGCCTTGCACTCATGAGCTGCGCCCTTGCGCTCCTTGGATCGGCGCTCAGTGCCAAAACCTGCCGCGTGTCAACCAGAGACACAATCTGCACTTTGCGCTTCTAAAAACATAGCACTGCGTTCATGGGCTGGCGCAAGCGCGCCAAGCGCGCCACGTGTCACTCACTGGTGTGCCAACAGACTAGCGCAACACGCTCATACACTAAAATCGTAATGCACCAATAAACTAGCGCTAAGCGCGACACGTGTCCTCCTCGTGTGCGCTATCCAACAGAAGCGCAGTGCGCTCTTTCCTTGGCGCAAAGCGCCTGACGCGCCACATGGCGCACTATCAGAACATACTTTCTTCTGATAAATGCTATGCATTATTAAAAGGGCCGAGCCCAAATGAAGGCTCAATAGCCAGAACAATAAAATGTTCAACTCATATCAACTGAGCCCATATGCTCATAAACCTGCAAACAGACTTTAGTCCCAAATTGGACTATAGATCTCCCAACCAACATTGGTTCAAGGGTACATCTCTGAACTCCTCTGATATTTGTCGTTATAATCATTCAACGTCTTCAGAGAGGTGACGGGTCCCGACAGCCATACATTCCACAGGCTATGATGTCTTTAAATTGGACTGTGGGGTCCTTAAACTCACGGACCATGATGTCCTTAACCTTGGACTGTGGGGTCCTTAAACTCATGGACTATGATGTCCTTAAGCTCGACCGTGATGTCTTAAAACTAATATTGGACTGTGGGGTCCTTAAACCCACGGACTATGATGTCCTTAACCTTGACTGTGAGGTCTTTAAACTCATGGACTATGATGTCCTTAACCTCGACCGTGATGTCTTAAAACTAACATTGGACTGTGGGGTCCTTAAATCCACGGACTATGATATCCTTAACCTTGACTGTGAGGTCTTTAAACTCACAGACTATGATGTCCTTAACCTTGACCGGGATGTCTTTAAACTAACATTGGACCACTATGTCCTTAAACTGGTAATCGACCGAAATGTCCGTAAACTAAACAATAGAGTCTAAATGCTCTTTTGTTGGATCTAAATGATCCTGTTAAGTTGATCTTAGTCTAGAAATTATACTAACGTATCCTTAACAAATGTTTAAGTTGATCTTAGTCTCAAATGAGGCTAACGTATCCTTAAACCAAACCCCCAAACCCAAATCTAAGAAGATACGGATTTGGACTAATCCACGTCCTACGGGCGACAACATAAATTAGTCTCCGTATACAATCCACAGGTAACCAAAAACAAAACAAACACCCACGACATGAAGTGACCATCTGGAGACGGAGAAAGCGGTTACCGCGATGCGGTAGCGTAATTAACTGCAGGGGCTTGCGCCTGCAGGGAAGAGCGTCCCCACAATCAAAAACCTCTCAGATGAGGGGGAATCTGACGAAGTCTGCTACATCGGCCGCATCCGTTTAAACCATAGATACATGGTGCCATAAATCAACTTGGCATCTTCGGAGAGGTGGACGGATAGCACCAATTAGCATCTGCCCCGAATTTCAGGCAAGACGTTTATCGCGTCTCCGTGATTCAGAGGGGAACAGATTCTGGCACGCCCGGTGGGACCTTTTCCTCTTTCCACTCCACACTTCGTGTGTCGTGTTCGTGAATGAATCGCGGTTTGCTATGGTTTCCTATGGATTCGAGGTACTTAGATTTGGTGTCTTGCTCCGTGCAGAAAACAGAAGATCAATGGCTTCAAACTGTACTAACTGCAACTGCATCTCTCCCTCCGTCCTGTCCAGAGAAGTGACTTACGGGCCCCAAGAAGCCTCCCTGTTCAAGATGCCAGTGGAGCAAGTAACTCAGGCCACCACTGGGCTGTTCTTTGGGACCATGATCCCACCGATGAGCTTCAACGCCCCTGTACCATCGGAAGAAGCCCTAAAGAGCTCGGTCTTTAACCGGCTCACAACTACCGCGGCTCCTCTCAACGGGTCGTCCAGCTCCAACGCCTCAGTCTTTGATAGACTGGGCCAAAGCTCATTTGGGCCTATGAAGAAGCCTGTGATACCAGAACAGGTTATTCCGAAGAGGATAGCCATCCCTGCTCCTGAAGTCGTCTTGGCGGCTTCTCCTGCCAAAGGGTCGGTCTTCACAAGACTGACTGTTCCGGCTACCATTACGGCTCCCGTCCCTGCTCAAAGGTCTGTCTTTGACCGATTGGACATTGCTTCTCAACGGACATCGGTCTTCAAGAGGCTGACGCCAGCAACAACCCCTCACCTGAACAGGGGGCAAGACAAAGTCATTCCCATCGCTGAACCAACACCAACGGCTCGACACGCTCGACGTCGCCACTGGCGCCGAGCAAGGAAGGCAGGGGGCAACTCCCCCTCTGGGTTAACTCCACCGGCTCCAACGGTGGAAATTAATGCTGCTGTTCCAACCGAGAACAGCTTTGAGCTGCTGAACAAGGTGCACAGGAATTCTCCTACCGCCGTACTGAAAAGATCTCCGCCACCAGTAGATGTTGTCACAAAAATAAAGCCGGAGCAGTCCCCTCAACGGTTGTCCTGCAAAGTTTACAAAGTCTGGATACGGGTCCAGGAGTCGGTGATTGATCAAGAGTATCCTCGCTGACAGAAAAAGCTGAAGGTCCAGCTAGAAGAGAACCGTCCTATCAAGCCATAAAAGACGACAACTACCTGGGTGCCCGCTGCCATGGCCCCCTCAACGTCAACCACTCAAAAGAGAAGGAAGCCGGAGAAAGCCCCTGTGAACGTGGCGAACCGTAAAAGCGCCGAGCCTAAACGCCCCAAGTCTGGGGGCATAACGGTGCATACTGTTTACATGTCTTCCGGAAAAGAGGAAAGCCGCGCTTCGAAAGGTCACCGACCGCTCACCCGATCCATGACAAAAGCCCAGGAACAGCAGCAGAAACTTCAAGAGATGCTGACTAAAATGGACGCACTTACCGAGCCAAAAGAAAGCTCGGAGGCATCATCAGAACAGCGTCACGAGCAAGAAACTGATGCCGAATTCCTTCGGAGAATACTTGAAAAGAAGGATAGAGAAGCAGCAGAACAAGCTGCCAACATAAAACAAATGGCGCTTCTCTTCCAAGACATGGTAGGGATGATGTAACAGCCGGATCCTCCAGCTGAAGACCCTCCGATCATTGTTGAAGACGATAGAGGGGAGACATCTAATCCTCCTTCGGCTCTTTCAGCAGCCAAGGAGGAAACCATCTCCAAGGCCGCACTCGATGATTATATAGCTCAGCAAATACGAGCTCACCGAGCGAACGAAACGGCTGGCCAAGTTGTCAAGACTGGACGACCCTATCCGGACTGGTATGACCAAATAAGTTACCTGCAGGGATATACGATCCCTAAGTTCCATGTATATAAAGGGACGGGGAATCCACATCAGCATGTCGCTCAATTCAGGGCTCTTTGCGGCAACACCGGGGGCGATGATAAACTGTTGCTTCGCCAATTCGTCGGCAGCTTAGCGGAAACGGCCTTCGAATGGTATTCGGAGCTACCTAACGACTCTGTCAAAACACTTGCGGAGATGGAGCTGCTGTTTTCACAAAGATTTGCAAGCGCTAGCGAGCGCACTTCGATCACCGCATTGATCAACGCCAGGGTAAGGCCAGGCGAAACGTGGGTTCAATATGCAATACGGTGGCGAAACTTATGGTCGAAGTGCGAACAACACATCGAAGAAGCACCTGCAGTGGGCATGTTCGTGGGCACTTTTGACCCTCAAGCGACCATCTTGCAATTCATGATTTTTTTCAAGCCAACTACTGTCCAGGCCTTGATTGACAAGTTGGCCCAAATGGATCAGATGGGTCATAGACCATCTCCTTCAAAGACGGATCCTCGGAATGAAAAGGGGAAAATAAAAGAAACTTTCGTCACCAATACTCAACAACAGCCGAGCAACTCAAAGCCGGCTGTTCGCCAAAGCAATATGCGTCCACGCCCATCCCTCGAGGAGAGGCTAGGACGTCCTTACTCGTTCTCTCAAGATAAAACGAGAAGACTGTTCGAGCTGGCAGTGCGCAACAGACTCATCAATCTGCCGAGTCCAAAACGTCCGTTGCAGCCAGGTGATCTCAACAATCCTAATTACTGCCCTTATCATCAAGCAGTAAGCCATCCAATCGAAGATTGCTTCATTTTCAAAGGCTGGATTGAGGACCAATACCAACAAGGCAAGTTCGCATTATCCGAAAACTGGAAGGTGAACCCGCCACAACCTCATGCCCCTAAAAAGGTGGACACGCCGGGGGCATCGTGCTCTTTTATAGAAGAAACTCCGTGGGAGGTCGCCCTTTCAGCCAAAACTAAAAGAATGCTGAAGGATCTCCAAATGTGCCCGGCAATCAGGTGGAAAAATCCACTGGAGCCTGAGGTCATTGATGGGATGCTGAAACCATGCCCAACATCGAGAATTGATAGCAGTGGGAAAAACACCCAGGCACAGCCGTCAAAGTCTTCAAAGAAAAAGAAGAAGACCAAAAATCTCGCGCAGTTTGATCACAAGCGCACGGACCTGCAAAAACATATTGACGCACTGGAAGAATATAATCAGAAGACGTGGACCCCAGTCACATTCCGAGAATTCCTCAGCCACGTCCTTGAGGATGGAGATGATGACAAAGACTCGCCGGATGAACCTGAGGATTATGTGGCAAGCTGCCATATGATCTCTCACTCGTCGATAGACAGTGAAGAAGCTCCTGACGCAGAGAAACCGGGGGCAGATCCTGAACCAGAACTTCTAGGGCTATCAGACAAAACAATTGACGCATTCCTGAATGACGCCCGTCTAAAAAGCAAAGGTGATCGGGAGCGCGAGATGGCCATATTTGAAAAGGCCAAACGCCGGCGACTGGACAAAAGAGTCGAAACACTCCCACCAGATCAAAGTACATCCGCCGCAAATGAAAGCAGGATCAAGACAAGGAAACGTTTCGCCAAAGCCATATCGATGGGAATGAAGCTGCCCTCTTTCAGAGAAAATTCTCCTGGCGGTATACATTTTGATGAAGTGGACGTACATCCTAACTTCTGCTTATATCATCAGAAGATTGCACATCCTACTGAAGACTGCAACTCCTTTAAGTGTTGGTGGCAAGGGTATGTCGCTCACAGGCAACACTTCAAGAGGACAAAGCGTGAAGCTCGTAGACAGCGGAAAAATGCGACAGATGAGCGTAAAGGAATTGCCGGCAATTGTCACAGGGTTGATCTTGAGGAATCGCGAGTTCTCACCTTCGGGAGCGACTCCGACAAAGAAGTAGCCCTCGACCCTCTCTTCAAGGAATCCATCTCTGAAACGAAAGAACTGAAGAGTTGCGAGAACATTCAGCCGTGCAATCGCACACTACCCGGAAAGAATCTCGGACCCCGCAAACAAGGGATCGAACAAAAAGGATAAGGGGAAGGGAAAAACGGCCTTCGTCGCTAACGCTCAACAACAATCGAGTGGCCCTAGACCGGTTGTTCGCCAAAGCAACAAGTGGCAACCCCTCTATGAGAAGTTGAAACGTCCTTACTCATTTCCCCGGGATGAAACAAGGAGACTGTTCGAACTAGCAGTGCGCAACAGGCTTATCACTCTACCGGAGCCGAAACACCCACTCCAACTGAAAAATGTCGACAATCTTAATTACTGCCCTTATCACTGAGTATTAGGCCATCCGATCGAAAACTGCTACGTCTTCAAAAACTGGGTTGAAGACCAATACCAACAGGGCAAGTTCGCGTTGTCCGAAAACTGGAAGGTGATCCCGCCACAACCACATGCTCCAAAAAAGATGGACATGCCGGGGGAATCGTGCTCATTCGTAGAGAAAGCCCCATAGACCGAAAAGTCAGTAAACTAGAGATTCGCCTCAAATACGGCGACAGTGGACCACTATGTCCTAAAACTGGCGTAGGACCGGAACGTCCTTAAACTAATAATGGATCACTATGTCCTAAAACTGGCTGCGGACCGAAACGTCCCTAAACTAACGATGGACCGCAATGTACTAAATCTTGCAACTGACCGAAACGTCGTTAAACTACTACCAACCTGCGACATCCTTATGCTGACGCGGTAAAAAAAACGGTATGTCCATAAGAGAAAAGGGCACGGATGAAAACCCGAAAGGGCTCCGTGAGTAAAAACAGCAGGGCTACCGGCGAGTCTTGTGAAAACCCGAAAGGGCGCAATCTCATTAGAATAAAAAAAAGGAAGAAAAAAAGGGTATGTCCACAAGCAAAAAGGGCACGGATGAAAACTCGAAAGGGCTCCGTGAGTAAAAACAGTAGGGCTACCAGCGAGTTTTGTGAAAACCCCAAAGGGCGCAATCTCGTTTAAAGACACTTGCAAGGTCCTCTCGACTTTGTAAGGAGAAACCACCTGCGTGAGATCCTTACGACTCACAAGGGAGCAACACACTTAGGAATCCCCACGATTCCTAAGAAGAAATTACACTTGCGAGATCCTCACGACTCGTAAGGAGAACCCTCTTATGGGACCCTCACGGCTCATAAGATTCAAAAGTATTAAGCTACAGGGACCTGAACCTGTTCTTAAGCAGCCCCCACAACTTCCAATTTTTTCCCTACAAGCGGCTCAATGTTGACCCTTGTATACAATCCACGGGCGCGAATAAAAATTTCCCTAACAAAGTCCCATCTGTGACTAGGGATATGTCTACACGGTGAACAATCCTTGTAAGTCCTCTCGACTTACAAGGAGAAAACTCTCTTATAAGATCCTTACGACTTATAGGAGAACACGCACTTAGGAATCCTCACGACTCCTAAGGAGAAAACGCACCTAAGAGATCCTCACGACTTGTAGGGAGAAATACCTTTATGAGACCCTTATGGCTCATGAAGTCAGAAGCCTTAGTCGATGGGATCTTAACCCTGTTTGCTAAGCCACCTTTGTTCGACATCGACAGAGGCAAATGATGATTCGCTCCTGGCAATATCCCAGTTGTAGCGATGCTGATGCCTAAATCAGTATCAAATTCCAAGCCCTTTCATGGCAAATGATGATTCGCTCCTGGCAATATCCCAGTTGTAGCGGTGCTGATGCTAAAATCGGTGTCTAATTCCAAGCTTGCAACAAGAAGCTAGCAAGCCACACATGTATACGAAATAGCCAAAATGATGGGGAAACTTGGAACAAAATCAGCAAGTAAAAAAAATGTATGCATGCCAAATAGCCGAAATGATTAGGCAACTCGCAATAAAAAGCAGCGAGTAAAAATGAAATAAATAGCCGAAATGATTGGGCACCGCGAAAAATAGCCGAAATGATTGGGGAATCGCGACATTCGTGATATAAAAGCTGAAATGATAGAGCATCGCAGAAAGAAATAAAAAAATGAAATGAAATTTATGCCCTACAGGTGAGATCATATCGATCCCTGTATACAATCCAGGGGCACATACAAAGAGGGAACCATACCTTCCCACCAGGCTCCATCAGAAAAGAGAGCCAAGTCTCGACGGTCACATCTGCATCCCAGAAGACCAACAACAGTGTTCCTCCTTATGCCAGCAAGGCACGGAAGCAACATCACCAAACGGAGCCATGACTTAGTCCCTAGTTCCAAACCTCGATGGTTCACAGACAACCTAGAGATCATCTCGACGCTCGTCTCGTTACAACAGACACAACATCAAAACAAAGCGGAGTGATGGCAAAATACTAACTCCACCTCAGCATTCGTCTCATCACAACAGACGCAATGTCAACAACGGCGTTCCTTCGCAGTCCAACAGGATGCAGATGCAACGTCAACGAAAGACCTCCCGATCAAGACAAAGCGGAGCGACGGCAAAATCCCGGCTCCACCTTAGCATTCGTCTCATTACACCAGACGAGATGTCACTACAGCGTTCTTCCTCCAGCAGGATTCAGATGCGACAATCAAACAACGGAGCCACGGCAAAATCCCTAGTTCTAAATGTTAGTGTATATGCCCTAGAGGCCATTACTGTATCATACTAGTTTGTATATTACTTAATGGATGCTTGGGATATTCACCTTGTATATACAATCTTGCTCAAAATAGTAGTATGCTACTTGGTTTGTTTCTGCTTCAATGTGTACATGTGTTTATTTTTGTATATCGCCTATACACATTAGTAGAGCCCTTAGGATCTTTGCTTGATTACCAGCGATGTGATGGCCGTCACACTAGTGGGGCTGGGTAATCTATAAGCACATCCTTATGCAGGTCCCTGGTCGCAGGACTATCGAGACAGGGCATCGATACTCCGGAGTAGATCAGCGCATGCGCTTCTCATCCCAGTGTGGGAGACGGTCTGTCCCACAGCCGTTAGTACGTCGTACTTGAGATAGTATGCGGGTGCTCGTTAGGTTACGGGTACACTAGACAGGACTCGTCGGGAACTGACTAGTTGGTATTATGCCTATCGTCAGTTATCAGTTCCCAGGTGACATGAGTACAGCTTAGTCCGCTGACTTGACACTGTCACTTTGCCTCGAGTGTGTTCCCACTGTACTTTGATCACTACCCTACCACGGCTCAAAGGAGTCGTGCAAACAGGTAGTGGTTGGGTGCAGTCCCGAAGCACTTGGAGGCAGTGACGGTTAGACAGGATTCGTCTCTCCCGGTATTGGGGGTTGACATCGCGCTGTGTCTAGGAGAGCCATTGCACGAGTAGTCCCTGGCCAGGGCAAACGAGATATACTGGTAGGCTTCCAATGTTATCTCAGGGTGTTTTGGGCTTCGCTCCGGCACGACTTGTACCGCTATTAGGGGACTGACGTTTACCGCCACCTAGGCACGCCATGCGATGTATCAGACAAACAGACCGGACTGTACGGAGAATGTCACACTCAGGCTCAGTAGGAGTTCAGATGGGTTTCGCCTCGTCGGTCTTCTTATCGGCATTACCTGGGGACCGTTACGCACAGCTAGTGCCGCTTGCGGTCTGTGGTTAAACCCACTGCCAGCGTAGTGTCGAGTCTTTAGAGTCCCACACAGAAAGCTTTTCGCCTTTAGGCAAAAGAGTAGAGGTCGCATGGTATTGCGACAGGTCGCATGGTTTTGCGACAGGGTTCGGTTACATCCGTATACTTGTGCACGTACAGTGTCCGGACAGTTTACACTAGCGGGCTTTGGTTTAAGCCGGATCCTAGTGTACCTTATGGGATTGGATTTATCCAGTTTGCATTCGTGTTCCTCGGAACGCGGATGCGGGTGTGTATGCACAGTTGACAGGGAGCCAGAGGCAGCGGATTCTCATTAGGGTTGTTGACAGTTGACTGTTGACTATTTGACTTTTTGCTCAACCCTAATGAGAATATGATATGTGATTAACTATTATATTAATTAAGTATTATGGTGACTTGGTTGTTGACTTTTGTTGACTTTTGTTGACTTGTTGACTTTGTTGACCGGTTGACTAGGCTTGACTAGTTGACCATCATGATAACCATGGCTATCATTTCATGCCAAAGACTTTTACTTGCTTGCTCACTTGTGTAAAATGAGTGCATGATATGATATGGTTATGGTTGCTTCAACCATCACATAAGATTTTTTTGATATGATGAGTTATGATTACTTTGGATTATGAGAGGGTGAGAGACAAAAGAGAGCCTCATTCTTTCTTTCTCATTCTCTCTCTTGTTCTTGAGCTCTCTTGCTTTTGCTCTCACCCTCATCCTCTTGCTCCCTCTCTTGACTCTATGGTTCATATCTCTCATGTGTTGAGAATCAAGAACCATAGATAAAATCCCATTCTAAATCTTCTCTACTCATTCTAGTTCACTAGGTTTAGCAAACCAAGTGAACTAGTTTCTTCAAAGAACGAAGAAGGAGCTAAAGGTTGGAGCTTTCAGGTGGATCTATCTTCGGCGTACGGAGACGACGAGAAGGAGCCATCGGACCACCATTGGAGCTTGAAGACGAAGGAGTTCAAGACAAGCTAGGTATAACCCCCTAACCGAGTAGCTAGAAACTCTTAGTTAGGATGTTAGATAGATGTTTAACCAAGATCCGGGTTATAGGTCCATGTTACCACCTCCGTAAAAAATTGTTATTTACCAAATTCCGCATTCCCGAAAGTACCGGGAGAGGTAGCATGGACTTACAGTGGTATCAGAGCCTAGTTAAACTCTATCTAGCATGTTAGCAAGTAACTAGAAGATCGATCAACGAAAAAGTCCCGAAACGAACCCCAAGAATTTCAAGTTTCTGTCGAATTTTTTACTGTTCAAAAGTTGATTATTTTAACACCTAAAATCGGCTCAGGCTTTTCTGTGAATAACCACCAAAGATGGACCCACAACCAAGTCAAAGCGCCGCGGAAGCGCGGCGGGAGCACGCTCCCGCCGCGGATCCGCGGCCGAGTTGACTCGGCCGCGGTCAATCTTTGGTGCAGTGTTATTCTGGGGATATTTGGGGATTTTTGGAATATATATTTTCTGCCCAGATTTTCCAGAACGAAAATTTCTTTTTGGGGTCCCGAAAATCCGTATTTTTGATCGAACTTCTAAAAGACTTAAGCTAACGGGTTTTTTCTGTAATGTGATATTTGTATTGAACGTCTACTAATCGCTATATGTCGATTAGTGGGGGTTATACAAATCTGTGATCTGTAATGTGCTGGAATGTGTATATAAATATGTTGGATTGTCGCGGGTGAATAGCCGGGGGTTGTGAGACGAGAGTTTTCTTTTCTTGCAATTCATGTAAATTTGTAAATTGATGTAATAATTATTTGTATGGCCGCACAACCGGGTCGGGGTTGTAGCCGTCATTGTATAATTTCTTTTAACTGTTTTTGCTCCTAGGATAGACCCATGGAGGGGTGCACAAACTACCGGGTATGCCGAAGTGTCGAGTGGCCTACTCATGGAGATGAGGGAGGTTGCTACGCTTCGGGTGCTTGGCGGGTAGTTTGCCGCACCCGTAGGGGTCTTGGGTGGGGTGTTGGCTATTCACCGCGACCGTGTAATCTGTTTTTGTTACAGGCTCGTACAAATTACAGATTCCTAGTATATCCAATGTATTTATCTATGATCTGAAATGTTTATCATTGCAGTATATCTATATATGATATTATTTAGGCGTTGCTTATGTTTTACAGACGCGCTAGCCCAGCCCCCGCTCTGTCGTTAGTTAAGTAACCTAACGGGTAATGACGGGGCCCAGTGGCGAATGCGAATGGCATAAGCGTACGTCATATTTTGGTTGTTTTCTGCAATGGTAGGATTAAATGATGGGACGCATTAAAAGAACTAATGCAAGAATATCACGCATTAAAAGAACTAATGCAAGATAATAAACCAAGTTAAAGTCGTTGGAACACTTTCGAAAAACAACTCGGTTCTTTTCAAAACAAACTTTTAAAATACGGAGTTTGAGCCACTCCATTTAAAAGCTATCTCGTTCCATCGACTAAATCAAGTTCACTACGTTCACGGTTTTGCCAAAACCATCCGTAGCCCTCCATCATTTCAGTTAAATATTCGGTAGTATTCAAGCTATGTATTTTGACCTCACGCCAAGGCATAGTGATTGGTAGCTGCCGGATATTTATCTGTTGCATAGATAGAATGCGTTGGTTTGAGACAGTCGTACTGCCATTTTAGCCTACGTCTAGGGTATGTACGGGTGGATTCAAATTAACCTGGATAATGATGGGACGAACTTGACATGTGACTTATGACATTTTGACCTCACGCCAAGGTCATAAGAGCATGGGGCAAAAATCCACATCGGGAGTTTCATAAGTACTGAAACTTGCTAGATTTGCATACCATTTGGAGTGTGATGATTCTGGTAGGATTCCTTCAGTTTCGTCACGCGATGATATTTGGATCCCGATCCTACTGTGAGTATATGCTACTCCTCGGGAAATTTCTCACTTAACGATCAATGCTATAAACCTAGTAGGTGCCTAGAAAGGTGTTAGCGGGGCTACGCCCCCAGGGAAAAGAGGTTCTATAATTAAGGAACTTCGCGAAAGCGTTGGAAAACCTCCCTCGAAGTACCGACACCGGTCTGGCTGAACGGTTAAGCAAGTATTGTACGGTGGGATTGATCCTGACTAATTCTTCCTTTATGGTTTGAGGAGGCATTCGAGAAACAGTGGGAGCCATCCTGTTTAGACAAACTAAAAACCACTCTAAACTTGCAAGAGCATCATGCTGAGTGTTTCTTCTTCTCTCTCCTAATTGCAGCGACCAATCAACATGACTGGACTTAAGTTACTCCTAGATAAAAACAAACTGACAGGGCCAAACTACAAAGATTGGCTCAGGAATGTCAAGATAGCAATCACTTATGACAAGCTGGGGTATCTTCTTACCACCAAAGCTCCCCCTGTCCCTGGTCCAACTTCCAGCGTCGCGGATAAGGAAATCCGCAAGACTTGGGAGATTGATAGCGCGAAGGCCAAGTGCCTCCTGCTTGCCTCGATGGACAACGAACATCAGAGGAGGCATGAGAATATGGACATGGAATCCATATTGCTCCATACAAAAGAACTGTATGGAGAGCAATCTCGTATCGCAAGATACGAAGCGTCGAAAAAGTTATTTTCGACAAGAATGGCCGTCGGATCATCAGTAGCCGAGCACGTGCTAAAGATGATCGGCTACATTGAGGAGCTCGCGGACCTAGGGACCACATTGGAGGCTGAACTCTATACGGATATAGTTCTCCAGTCCCTTCCTTCCACTTACGCCCAGTTCATACTGAACTTCAACCTACAAGAGAAAGAGGTTGAACTTTCAGAGCTCCTCAACATACTGAGGAGCGCAGAGGGCACCCTACAGAAAGGTAAGGAAACATCCACTTTGTTTGTAGGAGGATCATCTTCTTCTAGGTCCAAGGCGAAAGCCAAGGGAAAGAAGAAGAAAGTCCCCGCCAAACCAAGGGGCGGTGTTAGTAAAGTGGATACGAAGGGAAAAGCAAAAGCAACAAAGTTGGCGGGAAAGCTTGTGGACGGAGCTAGCATGGATGCTAAAGCCGTGGGGGACTATCACCTGGGAATGTCAGATGGACATGTTTTGGTTTTGCGTAATTTCTTTTTTGTACCCAACGCAACTTGTAATATCATTTCTGTATCTTTAGTTTCTAAAGAAGGTTATGAATTTGCGTTTGTAAGTAATGTTGTAAACATTCACCTTAATCAAGTTCTGATTGGGTCAGGTACTTTGAGTAATGGTATATACGTATTAAACCAACCACAGATTTTTAATGTCCAGAATACACACAAAAGAAAGTCTCCAGAAATAAATCAGACTTTCTTATGGCATTGTAGATTGGGTCACATCAATGAGAGAAGGTTGACGAAGTTACATACAGAAGGGTATTTGAATGCGTTCGAATATCAGTCGTATGCCACTTGTCAATCCTGTCTCAAAGGAAAGATGACAAAGACTCCGTTTACTGGACATGGAGTAAGAGCGAGCGAGCTCTTGGGACTCGTACACAGTGACGTGTGCGGTCCAATGTCTACACATGCCCGAAGCGGACATTCTTACTTCATTACTTTTACGGATGACTTCTCAAGGTACGGTTATGTCTTCTTAATGAAACATAAGTCCGAGGCCTTTGGAAAATTCCAGGAGTATAAGAATGAAGTAGAGAAACAGACCGGCAAGAGTATTAAGATTCTAAGATCGGATCGAAGTAGAGAATACTTAAGTGCCGAGTTCCTGGACTATTTAAAAGAGAACGGAATTCTCTCTCAGCTTACTCCTCCATACACCCCGCAACATAACGGTGTATCGGAGAGACGGAACCGCACCCTATTGGATATGGTGCGGTCCATGATGAGTAACGCTGAGTTACCGCGATCATTCTGGGGGTATGCGCTAGAATCAGCTGCGTACCTTTTGAACCGAGTTCCGACTAAGACTGTGCCTTCCACACCATATGAAATGTGGAGTGGGAAGAAACCCTATCTTCAATATCTGAAGATCTGGGGATGTCCGGCTTTTGTCAAAAAGCAGCATGCGGACAAGCTCGAGGCACGCTCAGTACTGTGCAAGTTTGTGGGATACCCAAAGAACACCAGGGGGTATCTTTTCTACTATGCAGAGGAACAAAAAGTCCTTGTTTCTCATAATGCCCACTTTCTAGAACACCAGTTCTTAGAAAAGGAAATTAGTGGGAGCGCAGTAGAACTGGAAGAAATTCCAGAACCACGGACTATTACTGAAAGTTTAGTGGAACCAGAGGGTTCGGAAGAACAGGACATTCCTACGCCGCTCTGCAGAAGTAGTAGGCAGTCTCATCCGCCCGAGAGATACTACGGTTTTCTCATAGACGGGGATAGAGAGGATTGCATCATAGATTATGATGAGCCTACTAGCTTCCAGCAGGCCGTTCAGAGCGTTGACTCAGTGAAATGGCTGGATGCAATGCGGACCGAAATGGAGTCCATGTACACCAACAAGGTATGGACGTTGGACATTGCTCCAGACGGGGTAAAACCCGTAGGATGCAAGTGGATCTTCAAAAGGAAGATTGGTGTAGATGGACAGGTTGAGACCTATAAAGCTAGGCTGGTAGCAAAGGGTTTTCGTCAAAGACCTGGCTTGGACTATGACGAAACCTTTTCTCCAGTAGCCATGCTGAAATCCATTCGGATCCTTCTTGCCATTGCTGCCTTCCACGATTATGAGATTTGGCAGATGGACGTAAAGACAGCTTTTCTAAATGGAAATTTAGAGGAGTGTGTCTATATGGACCAGCCAGAGGGTTTCATTCAGAGTGGGAGCAGCGGAAAGGTGTGCAAGTTGCTTAAGTCCATCTATGGACTAAAGCAGGCATCGCGGAGTTGGAATATCTGCTTTGATGAGACGGTCAAAGAATTTGGCTTTATCAAAAATCCAGATGAACCATGCATCTATAGTAGATTTGTAGCGAGAACTGTAGTATTCCTCGTTTTATACGTGGATGACATTCTCTTAATATGAAATGACATTCCTATGCTACAATCTGTCAAGGGGTTCTTGTCACACAGGTTCTCCATGAAAGACCTGGGTGATGCCTCGTACATTCTGGGTATCCGGATCTACCGTGACAGATCCAAGAGGATATTAGGACTTTCACAGTCCAGGTACATCGACACCATACTGAAGAGATTCAGTATGGAAGATTCCAAGCGCGGTAACCTACCGGCTTGTCACGGGATCACCCTCTCTAAAGAGATGTCTCCCAAGACTGATTTGGAGAGGGATTGCATATCTATTATACCCTACGCTTCTGCGGTAGGCTCTATAATGTATGCGATGTTGTGTACCAGACCGGATGTAGCTTATGCACTGAGTGTGGTAAGCCGGTATCAGTCAAACCCTGGGGAGAAACACTGGATAGCAGTAAAGAACATTCTCAAGTACCTGAGAAGGACTAAGGAGATGTTCTTGGTGTATGGCGGAAAAGACCTCCAGATCGAGGCCTTTGCTGACTCCGGCTTCCAGAGTGACAAGGATGATTCCAAGCCCATGTCGGGTTTTGTCTTCACCCTCAATGGAGGGGCGGTGTGTTGGAAGAGTTCCAAACAGGAAACCGTTGCAGACTCGACGATGGAAGCGGAATACATCGCTGCATCAGATGCCGCAAAAGAAGCTGTCTGGATGAGGAAGTTCTTGAAAGAACTTCAGGTGGTTCCGTCCATTGTTGATCCAATACCTCTGTATTGCGACAACAACGGGGCTATAGCTTTAGCGAAGGAACCCAGGTCCCATCAGAGATCCAGGCACATCTTGAGGCGGTATCACCTGATCAGGGAGATCGTGGATCGCCAGGAGATCGAGGTTCGGAGAGTCGCTTCAGAAGATAACACTGCAGATCCATTCACCAAGGCCCTGCCCCAGACTCAGTTCGAGCGGCTGATCGAGATGATAGGTGTTCGATACGCCAGTACATGGCCTTAGTGCAAGTGGGAGATTGTTAGTGTATATGCCCTAGAGGCCATTACTGTATCATACTAGTTTGTATATTACTTAATGGATGCTTGGGATATTCACCTTGTATATACAATCTTGCTCAAAATAGTAGTATGCTACTTGGTTTGTTTCTGCTTCAATGTGTACATGTGTTTATTTTTGTATATCGCCTATACACATTAGTAGAGCCCTTAGGATCTTTGCTTGATTACCAGCGATGTGATGGCCGTCACACTAGTGGGGCTGGGTAATCTATAAGCACATCCTTATGCAGGTCCCTGGTCGCAGGACTATCGAGACAGGGCATCGATACTCCGGAGTAGATCAGCGCATGCGCTTCTCATCCCAGTGTGGGAGACGGTCTGTCCCACAGCCGTCAGTACGTCGTACTTGAGATAGTATGCGGGTGCTCGTTAGGTTACGGGTACACTGGACAGGACTCGTCGGGAACTGACTAGTTGGTATTATGCCTATCGTCAGTTATCAGTTCCCAGGTGACATGAGTACAGCTTAGTCCGCTGACTTGACACTGTCACTTCGCCTCGAGTGTGTTCCCACTGTACTTTGATCACTACCCTACCACGGCTCAAAGGAGTCGTGCAAACAGGTAGTGGTTGGGTGCAGTCCCGAAGCACTTGGAGGCAGTGACGGTTAGACAGGATTCGTCTCTCCCGGTATTGGGGGTTGACATCGCGCTGTGTCTAGGAGAGCCATTACACGAGTAGTCCCTGGCCAGGGCAAACGAGATATACTGGTAGGCTTCCAGTGTTATCTCAGGGTGTTTTGGGCTTCGCTTCGGCACGACTTGTACCGCTATTGGGGGACTGACGTTTACCGCCCCCTAGGCCCGCCATGCGATGTATCAGACAAACAGACCGGACTGTATGGAGAATGTCACACTCAGGCTCAGTAGGAGTTCAGATGGGTTTCGCCTCGTCGGTCTTCTTATCGGCATTACCTGGGGACCGTTACGCACAGCTAGTGCCGCTTGCGGTCTGTGGTTAAACCCACTGCCAGCGTAGTGTCGAGTCTTTAGAGTCCCACACAGAAAGCTTTTCGCCTTTAGGCAAAAGAGTAGAGGTCGCATGGTATTGCGACAGGTCGCATGGTATTGCGACAGGTCGCATGGTTTTGCGACAGGGTTCGGTCACATCCGTGTACTTGTGCACGTACAGTGTCCGGACAGTTTACACTAGCGGGCTTTGGTTTAAGCCGGATCCTAGTATACCTTATGGGATTGGATTTATCCAGTTTGCATTCGTGTTCCTCGGAACGCGGATGCGGGTGTGTATGCACAGTTGACAGGGAGGCAGAGGCAGCGGATTCTCATTAGGGTTATTGACAGTTGACCGTTGACTATTTGACTTTTTGCTCAACCCTAATGAGAATATGATATGTGATTAACTATTATATTAATTAAGTATTATGGTGACTTTGTTGTTGACTTTTGTTGACTTTGTTGACTTGTTGACTTTTGTTGACTTGTTGACTTTGTTGACCGGTTGACTAGGCTTGACTAGTTGACCATCATGATAACCATGGCTATCATTTCATGCCAAAGACTTTTACTTGCTTGCTCACTTGTGTAAAATGAGTGCATGATATGATATGGTTATGGTTGCTTCAATCATCACATAAGACTTTTTTGATATGATGAGTTATGATTACTTTGGATTATGAGAGGGTGAGAGACAAAAGAGAGCCTCATTCTTTCTTGCTCATTCTCTCTCTTGTTCTTGAGCTCTCTTGCTTTTGCTCTCACCCTCATCCTCTTGCTCCCTCTCTTGACTCTATGGTTCATATCTCTCATGTGTTGAGAATCAAGAACCATAGATAAAATCCCATTCTAAATCTTCTCTACTCATTCTAGTTCACTAGGTTTAGCAAACCAAGTGAACTAGTTTCTTCAAAGAACGAAGAAGGAGCTAAAGGTTGGAGCTTTCAGGTGGATCTATCTTCGGCGTACGGAGACGACGAGAAGGAGCCATCGGACCACCATCGGAGCTTGAAGACGAAGGAGTTCAAGACAAGCTAGGTATAACCCCCTAACCGAGTAGCTAGAAACTCTTAGTTAGGATGTTAGATAGATGTTTAACCAAGATCCGGGTTATAGGTCCATGTTACCACCTCCGTAAAAAATTGTTATTTACCAAATTCCGCATTCCCGAAAGTACCGGGAGAGGTAGCATGGACTTACACTAAACCTCGATGGTTCACCAGCAACCTAGAGACAACCGCGACATTCGTCTCGATACAGCAGACGCAATGCCAGCAAACGAAGCGAAGGCCAAATTCCTAGTTTCAGGGTCTTGACGGCAACTCATATAAAACCGGAAAGACCATCGGAGATCATCTCACACCAGCGCGGAGTGATCACCACCTTGAGGTTCGTCTCGATACAACAGATGCGATGTCACCCCAGCGTTCTTCCCCCGGCAGGATTCAGACACAACAATCAAACAACGAAGCAAAGGCCAAATTCATAGCTTTAAAGTCTTGATGGCAACTCATATAAAACTGGAAAGACCATCGGAGATCATCTCACACCAGCGCGGAGTGATCACCACCTCGACGTTCGTCTCGACACAACAGACGAGATTTCACTACAGCGTTCTTCCTCTAACAGGATTCAGACGCGACAATCAAACAACGGAGCCACGGCAAAATCCCTAGTTCCAAACCTCGACGGTTCACCAGCAACCTAGAGACAACCGCGACATTCGTCTCGATACAGCAGACGCAATGCCAGCAAACGAAGCGAAGGCCAAATTCCTAGCTTTGGGGTCTTGATGGCAACTCATATAAAACCTGAAAGACTATCGGAGATCATCCCACACCAGCGCGGAGTGGTTATGACTCATCGGGGCTCTCCAAAATGATCCTAACCTTAAGTAAAAAGCGGCATGGAAAAATTCCTAACGCTTGCTCTTCCGACGGTCAAATTTCTTAGGAGGATTGCTTGAAGACGTCTTGTCTAGCCCCCGAAGGGATCAGAGACATGATAGTCGCAAGGTTACTCGAACAGAAAGGTTGCCTATCGAGGAATACATCAGTCGACGCGACGGTACGATGGACAAAACCCTAGTACCACAGACCCCAACGGACCTCTGTCGTAAAGAGCAGAGGTTAACTGTGACGTTAGGATATTCTTGCGAGAAATGCTCGATTTGTCTTGACTTGTGAGGAAAAGCTTTAGGCAGCGGGGATTAAAAAAAACTGTTTCCTAAGCACTGGGGCCCTGCAAGTCGGTCCAAAACGAACTCTTGCATACTATTCACGGACCACACTCTCCAAAGTCGAATCTCGACAAGGAGGGAAACAACCACTTACGAGTCCTCTCGACTTGTAAGAGGGAAAATTCTCTCATAAGATCCTTACGACTTATAAGAGAAAACGCACTTCGGAGTCCTCACGACCCCTAAGGAGAAAATACACCTACGAGATCCTCTCGACTTGTAGGGAGAAAAGTCTTTATGAGACCCTCACGGCTCATAAATTTGAAAAGTCTTAGGTGGCAGATCCTAACGCTGTTTCCTAAGACATCGGTGCCCTACAAGGAGGTCCAGATAGACTATCTACAGGCCACACTCTCTGAAGTCGAACATCGACAAGGAGGGAAACAATCACTTATGAGTCCTCTTGACTTGTAAGGGAGAAAATTCTCTTGTGAGATTCTTACGACTCTCAAGAGAAAACGCACTTAGGAGTCCTCACGACCCGTAAGGAGAAAATACACCTACGAGATCCTCTCGACTCGTAGGGAGAAAAGTCTTTATGAGACCCTCACGGATCATAAAGTTGAAAAGCCTTAAGTAGCAGAGCTGAACCTGCTTCCTAAGCCATCACTACTCCTCGAAGTATTCAAGACGGAATGCTCTATATCACCTACAGGCTATGCTTACTTAAGGAATATGCCAACAACAAAGCAGAAAATAAAAAGAAAGAGGCAAAAGATTTGTCATTCTTACTCGGAAAATTCTTACATCAATAAAGACAATAAACAAAAGCAGCATTATTGAAATGTTTACAAGGGTATAACCTCGGATCCAGGGCATGGATTGAGGAAGTCGAAAGTAAGGCCGTCTAGAGTCTTTCTGGCATTTCTGACCATTCTCGTATGCATCCTCTCGCGCTCACGCGTGTCAAGATCTTCGGCAATGCCCTCCACCCTTTGATATGAAGAAATTATCGTCGTCTGTTGAAAAATTTGATGCAAAATATCAATGAGGCTATCTCGCCGTTTCTTCGAGGTCAACCCCGACAGATACACTGAATGCACCTTGTCGTCGGCGTCATCCAGCACATTAAGCGGCATGGCCTTGCGAAACCCCGGAAGTGCTCTCCAAATTGCTCCCAGTACGACTTTCAAGAGAGCATAACGGCGAGGAAGCAACCAACCAACGCGTGCATACAGACGACCCATAATCTCCGCACACTGGGCATTTGTAAACTCTTGGTTTTGATGACGGCCCAGTACGCGGATATCCTCATAAGTAATGAACTCGTTCAGACTGTATAAATGAACAGCCATAATGCCTAAAAGAAACGTCATTAGAAGATTAGAAATGAGGAAAAATAGACACAGGGAGTTAAACTCCTCGAGAGCAATGCTCTGCAGACAGGAGTGACACCTGTCAAAATCAGTTATGAGGAGAATTTAAAGAAATTCCCTGAGAACGCTGAGAGCCTTGCTCTAAGAAGATGATATAACTCATCAAAAATAAAATTTCATTTTTTATCTTCAAGATCCATGAACAAACTCTTAAGATTTCTTCTATATGATTTGAAAGGAGCAAAGCTCCATTAATGGATTAAGAAATCATAAATAAAAAACCTTTTAGAGGGTAAAGCTCTATTAATGGAACCCTAAAAAGGTTCTCTTTAGATCAAAGATCTATGAAGAGCAAAGCTCTGTTAATGGGTAAAACCCTAGTTTATTAAAAAATTTTAAACTTTACCTAAGTTTTGACAGAGTTTTACTCTTGAAAAGTTCTTAAATTGAAGAGCAATGCTCTGAATAAGAGAAAATTCTCAAGCAAGAAGGTAGAAATCATCTAAGGGACCAAAGGTCCTATTTATAGGCATGCAGAGCCGTTTCAACTTCCAAAAATTTGATCCAACCACCGCTGCACTCACGCTTGGGCCATGTAAGTGCAACGGTGGGGGGGCATTTGTTTCCCCAATCAGAGCAAAGCTCTGTTCAAATTCCAAGATTTGAAATGAAGCGACGCTTCCTTTTCCTAATAAAGTTCAAAGCTCCGTATTAAAAAATCTAAAGTAAAAATTGAAGCAACGCTTCGGATTCTGCGCGCTGCGCGCCACATGTCAAAAGCAGACACGCCAGCACCAGGAGCGCTGCGCTCTAGGCAGCGCACCCAATCAGAGCAAATCTCTGTTTTATTTCAAAATTTAAATTGAAACAACGCTTCAGATCCAGCGCGTACGCTAGTGCAGTTGCGCTGCGCTGCGTGCCACGTGTCAAACACGCATGTGTCAAACACGGGAGCGCTAGCGCAGTTGCGCTGCGCGCCACGTGTCGAGCGTAGGTGCGTTAGCGCAAGGTGCGCCAGCGCTGGAATTAAAATTCCCCATCATCAGATCAAAAGATCTATTAATAATAAATTATTAATTAATCAGAATTAAAATTCTGTTATGGAAAGTTCTTTCCAATCTTGTTAAAAACAAGAAGATTATCTTCTGTAAAACAGAAGCCTTAGGATCAAAGATCTAACAGTGGGAAATATTCCCAAATCAATCAGAGAAAGATCTCTTAAAACCGATTTAACAAATCATTTGGCCTTATATAAAGGACCCTAGACTTCAAGTCTAAAACACATAGAGATATACAGAAAAAGAGAGAAAAAACCCTCTGTAAAAAAGAGCAAACTCTTAAGAAAGAAAAGATTTTTCTTCATCTTAAAGGTAAAGAACTATGTTCTTGAATAACAGAGATGAATCCATCTCATAAAAAAGAAGAACCATCTTCTAAAAAGATCTTAGATCTATAAAAAGACCAAGGTCTTTTGATTTAAAAGAAAAGATCAAAAAGATTTAATCATAAAAAGACTAAAAGAAGTATTTTACTTCATTCACAGATCTTTTGATCTATAAAGGCAGAGCCTTTTATAAAAAACAAGAACTTTTGTTCTTTGATCTTGAGGCAAAGCCTCCTTTGAAGAACATAAATCTGTTCTTTGATCTTAAAACCGATCAGAAGCGCTTTGCACTGTTAAAAGTGCCTTGCACTCATGAGCTGCGCCCTTGCGCTCCTTGGACCGGCGCTCAGTGCCAAAATCTGCCGCGTGTCAACCAGAGACACAATCTGCACTTTGCGCTTCTAAAAACAGAGCACTGCGCTCATGGGCTGGCGCTCAGCGCCAAGCGCGCCACGTGTTGCTCACCGGTGCGCCAACAGACTAGCGCAACGCGCTCATACACTAAAAGCGTAATGCGCCAATAAACTAGCGCTCAACGCTAAGCGCGACACGTATCCTCCTCGTGTGCGCTATCCAACAGAAGTGCAATGCGCTCTTTCCTTGGCGCAAAGCGCCTGACGCACCACATGGCGCACTATCAGAACATACTTTGTTCTGATAAATGCCATGCAATATTAAAAGGGCCGAGCCCAAATGAAGGCTCAATAGCCAGAACAATAAAATGTTCAACTCATATCAACTGAGCCCATATGCTTACAAACCTGCAAACAGACTTTAGTCCCAAATTGGACTATAGATCTCCCAACCAATATTGGTTCAAGGGTACATCTCTGAACTCCTCTGATATTTGTCATTGTAATCCTTCAACGTCTTCGGAGAGGTGACGGGTCCCAACAGCCATACATTCCACAGACTATGATGTCTTTAAATTGGACTGTGGGGTCCTTAAACTCACGGACTATGATGTCCTTAACCTTGGACTGTGGGGTCCTTAAAATCATGGACTATGATGTCCTTAACCTCGACCGTGATGTCTTAAAACTAATATTGGACTATAGGGTCCTTAAACCCACGGACTATGATGTCCTTAACCTTGACTGTGAGGTCTTTAAACTCATGGACTATGATGTCCTTAACCTCGACCGTGATGTCTTAAAACTAACATTGGACTGTGGGGTCCTTAAATCCACGGACTATGATGTCCTTAACCTTGACTGTGAGGTCTTTAAACTCACGGACTATGATGTCCTTAACCTTGACCGGGATATATTTAAACTAACATTGGACCACTATGTCCTTAAACTGGTAATCGACCGAAATGTCCGTAAACTAAACAATAGAGTCTAAATGCTCTTTTGTTGGATCTAAATGATCCTGTTAAGTTGATCTTAGTCTAGAAATTAGACTAACGTATCCTTAACAAACGTTTAAGTTGATCTTAGTCTCAAATGAGGCTAACGTATCCTTAAACCAAACCCCCAAACCTAAATCTAAAAAGATACGGATTTGAACTAATCCACGTCCTACGGGCGACAACATAAATTAGTCTCCGTATACAATCCACGGGCAACCATAAACAAAACAAACACCCACAACATGAAGTGACCATCTGGAGAAGGAGAAAGTGGTTACCGCGATGCGGTAGCGTAATTAACTGCAGGGGCTTGCCCTGCAGGGAAGAGCGTCCCCACAATCAAAAACCCCTCAGACGAGAGGGAATCTGACGAAGTCTGCTACATCGGCCGCATCCGTTTAAACCATCGATATATGGTGCCATAAATCAACTTGGCATCTTCGGAGAGGTGGACGGATAGCACCAATTAGCATCTGCCCCGAATTTCAGGCAAGACGTTTATCGCGTCTCCGTGATTCGGAGGGGAACATGATTCTCTCTCAGATTACTCCTCCGTATACACCACAGCACAACGGTTTATTGGAACGGAGGAATCATACCCTATTAGATATGGTGCGCTCAATAATAAGCACCGCTGAGTTACCTATTTCCTTTTGGGGGTATGCGCTTGGAACAACCATACACCTATTGAATATGGTCCCTACCAAATCTGTGCCTACCACTCCATATGAGATATGGAAGGGGAAGAGACCATGTCTTAATTATGTTAAGATATGGCGTTGTCCGGTCTATGTCAAAAGACACAATCCAGACAAAGTCGAGGCAAGGTCTGTTCTGTGCAAGTTTGTAGGATATCCTAAAAACACACAAGGGCATATCTTCTACCACACCGAGAAACAAAAGGTGTTTGTTTCTCGACATGCCACCTTTTTAGAAAAGGAATTTCTTGCAAAGGAAATTAGTGTCAAGGAGGTAGAACTGTAAGAGGTTCTAGCAGCACAAACTACAACAGAAGATTCGGTTGAACCAGAGGATTCGATAGATCCCAACGAACATCAGCCTCTCCGCCGATCTAGTAGGGTTCTTCATCCACCTGAGAGATACTACGGTTTTCTCATTGATGGTAGAAGCGAGGATTGCATCATGGAGGATGATGACCCAACTAGCTTCGAGCAGGCCATCACGAGTGGGGACTCTGTGAAGTGGCTGGATGCAATGCGATCTGAGATGGAATCCATGTACACCAACAAAGTATGGACTTTGGAAGTTTCTCCTGAAGGGGTAAAACCCATTAGGAGCAAATGGATCTTTAAGAAGAAACTTGGTGTAGATGGAAAAGTTGAGACTTTCAAAGCTAGGCTTGTTGCAAAGGATTTTCGTCAACGACCAGGTGTGGATTATGATGAAACCTTTTCTCCAGTGGCTATGCTTAAGTCCATCCAGATCCTACTTTCCATTGCTGCATACCATGACTACGAAATCTGGCAAATGAATGTTAAGACCGCCTTTCTAAATGGTGATTTAGAAGAGAGCGTGTACATAACTCAGCCAGAGGGCTTCGTATAAAGTGGGAGCTTCGGAAAGGTGCGCAAGCTACTTAAATTCATCTACGGGTTAAAGCAAGCATCGTGGAGATAGAACATCTGTTTTGATATCGTTATCAAAGAGTTTGATTTCGTCAAAAACATAGATGAACCTTGTATATACAAGAAGGTGGCAAAGAGTAAGGTTGTATTCCTCGTATTGTACGTGGATGACATACTCTTGATAGGAAATGACATTCCTATGCTGCAATCGGTCAAGCTTTTCTTATCATAAAGATTCTCAATAAAAAATCTAGATGATACCTCCTACATCTTAGGGATTAAGATCTATAGAGATAGATCTAAACGGATACTGGGATTGTCCCAATCCAGGTATATTGACACCATACTAAAGAGGTTTAGTATGGAGGAATCCAAGCGTGGGTTTTTACCCACGATCTAAGGACCCACTCTCTTCAAGGAGATGTCTCCCAAGACTGATTTGGAGAGAGCTCGCATGCAAGGGATGCCCTATGCTTCGGCAGTAGGATTTATCATGTACGCGATGCTATGTACCAGACCCGATGTAGCATACACACTAAGTGTAGTGAGTAGGTATCAAGTAGATCCTGGAGAGAGTCACTGGATAGCTGTGAAGAGCATTCTCAAGTACTTGAGAAGGATTAAAGAGATGCTCTTAGTGTATGGTAACGGAGAATTCCAAGTGGAGTCCTTTACCAATTCGAGCGTCCAGAGTGATAAGGACGACTCTAAGTCGCACTTGGGATTTGTCTTTACCCTCAATAGAGGGGCGGTATGCTGGAAGAGTTCCAAGCAGGAAACCGTGGCAGACTCGACGATGGAGGCTGAATACATCGCTGCCAAAGATGCTGTCTGGATGAAGAAGTTCATAAATGAACTTGGAGTTGTTCCATCCATTGAGTATCCAATACCTTTGTATTGCGATAACAATGGAGCGGTGGATTTGGCTAAGGAACCCAGGTCCTATAGCGATCCAGGCATATTCTAAGATGGTATCACCTGATCCGGGAGATAGTTGATCACCGGGAGATCGAGGTCAGGAGAGTTGACACAAAAAACAACACAGTGGATCCACTCACGAAGGCCATTCCCCAGACACAGTTCGAGAGACTCTTCGAGATGTTGTGTTTGTGATACTACAACAGCTGGTCCTAGTGCAAGTGGGAGATTGTTAGTTGTGTGTATGCCCTAGAGACCATTATTGTACATATGATGTATATTATAGTGGATGCTTGGACATATATAGAGAGGACTTTATTGCTCGACATGATAGTATGCTATCTGGTTGCTCTTTATCTTAACATGTATACTTGTCTCTTGATACTGTCTTGTGGTTACATGTTGGTAAAGCCCTTAGGATGTGTACTTGACTACCGGGATTATGATGCAGATCATACTAGTGGGGCTATGGTAGTCCATAAGTTCATCCTTTAATGTTCCTAGTCGTGGGTGTATCGAGACAGGGCATCGATATACCAGAGTAGACTAGCATATACGTTTCTCGACCAATGAGATGGGCTATGGGTGATCCCATATCTATTGGTGTTTGACATCAGAGATGGTATACGGGTGCTCAGTGGAGACTGGGTACACTGGATGGACTCGCCGAGAACTCCTAGATGGTATTATCCCTCATGTCGGATAGCAGTTCTCTGGTGACACTAGTACAGGTTAGTCTGTAGACCCGAGATCGTCATAGAGTCTTGTGTGATTCCCACTGTGCTTTGATTTCCACCTAACCACGTTCAAGAGGACGTGCAAAATGATGGTTTTTGGGTACAGTCCCGAGTCACATGGAGGCAATGAGCGATAGAAGGGGATTTCGTCTCTCCCGGTATTGGGGGTAGATGGCGTGCTGTGCTCGATTGGCTATAACCGGAAGTCCCTGGCTAGGGATAATTTAGAGATTTACTGGTAAGTGTTATCAGTAGTTTCTCGACCCGTTATGAGCCTCGTATCGGTATGACTTATCGAGTTATTGGGGTATGACGTTTACCACCCCTAGACTTGATATGCGACATCTTAGACAAAGAGACTGGACTGTACGATAATGTTACTAACAGGCTTTACAGGAGATAGAGCGGGTTTGCTTGTTGATCTTCTGATCGCTCAATACCCGGGTAGCCGTTATGTCCAGCTAGTACCGCTGACGGCTTATGGGTGCTTGATGTGATCATCACCTACTGCCAGCGTATTGACGAGTCTTTAGAGTCCTACATAGAGGCTTTACTGGCTCAGGCAAAATGAAGTAGGAGCATATATATGATATGTGCGGGACCGAGATTAATACGAGTATGTGATACCGTATTCTATTCTCGCGATATTTGTATTAGTCGGTTATATGTGATATAGCCGGGTTATCGAATCAAGTGTTGATTCGATAAGATGGTACATATAATATTAGTCGGTTATATGTGATATAGCCGGATTATTAAATCAACTGTTGATTTGATAATTTAGTGTATAATAGTATATTTGATATACTAGTTTACATTAACTAATATTAGCTCACTTAAGCATTTATTTTTCTCACATGTGCACACTTAATATATATGTGATATATATTAATTGTGTTTTTATTTTGTGTCATGGTTGATGATACACACTACATGGGTGTATGAGACTTACACCATACTAATTATAATGTAGGGTTTAAAGATTTAAAGTAAATCCAAATCAGTGGATAATTAGTCACATGCATGAAACTTATAGAAGCTTGTGGATGCATTGACCTGGTCCACTAATTTTGTTTTACTAAACATATTTATTAACCTAACCATTATAACTTAGCTATGGTTATGTCTCTACATGAGTTAGATATATGATACAAACTCACCCATGGTTTCCATTCTCACCTCTTTAGTTCATTACTTCATCTTCTTCATCCTTGAGAAAAAGCTTGCTAGCTTTTTCCAAAGTGAGAAAATATTGTGAAAAAAATAAAACTAAAGTGAGCCCACTTCCTACTTCATCATCCTCTACTAGATTAGCACTTTAGTATAGGGTGTTAGCTTCACTAATCTCTCATTAGTGAAGTAGTAGCTGGAGTTAGTGTCTCCTCAACGTAGATCATTTTCGGCCTCGAAGACTTCAAGCAAGATCGTTCCTTTCACCTTGAGAAGCCATGCAAGAGTCCGGGAGTTCCATGATCGCAGCAAAGGGACCACTACAAGGAGCAAATGAAGTGAAGGACCGATCTACAAAGGTTGTATTCCATTATCACTTAAATGTAAAGTTGTTTACTTTCTAGTTTAGCTCCTAAAACTCTGGTTAGATCGTAGGTTAGGTTTGTTTGGCACACTAAATTTTTAAATATAGCATGTTTGATGCCTTGTGAAATCTTGTGGTTGTGCCAAAGAATCCTACAAAATCTTGCACAATATCTCCATGAATAATGTTAGTAATATTTGTTATAGAGATATAATCTTAATCATTTTATATGGTAATAAATCTTTTAAGCAATTTGATTAAGATTATTTTATATGATATGCATAATAAAAATATTATTTAAATATTATATGCATATATTTTCCTTCATAATGTTAATTATAATATATAAACATATGGTGAATAGAATTTTGCAGATAAACCCCAAATATGTTCTATATTTATAATAAACACCTTTAAATATTTAAGAAAAGTAAGGAAAATGTTATATCAAATGTGCGATATTTTCGACTGAACAATTAGCATCCCAAGCGGGAGCTAGCTCTTTGCCAATCGGTAGAAACGCAACCACACAAATAAGTATACGACGCCTAAGGCAAAAATCAATCACAGAAAAGAATAAAGAAAACCAAAACATCATCAAACCCTAATATAAGGAATAATACAAGTCTCGTCACTAAGTCTGAAAGAAGATACAACCGGTCTCTAAGTCTACCAAATATACATAGTTTGGTTGATATAGTTTTTAAGTAGATTACAAAAGAATAAAATATACAATGGTGGTTATGATCTGTAGTGTAACTCACTTACCAAGCAACCACCCCAAAGAAGCAATGTTCCAGCAAGCCTCTACTGAATCCGAGCGGTCAGTCCTGCAAGAAAACTATGGCACAACGGGGGTGAGTTGCCAACTCGTGAGTAGAAAACATTATCAGATAGAAATCGAATGTATAACGATCTACCTAAGTCATACGGTGATATAATAACAATATCATACTGTATGGTATCGAAATGAACGTGTATATATGTATATATAAGTATAATATCATGCATGTATCAATATGTGGTATTGTGTCATCCATATCATGTATGTATACATATCCTCTAATGAGTGTCCATCAACGACACTCGAAATCATCATGAAATATTGAGTGTCCAGCATCGATACTCGAAATCATCATAAATCCCGTGCCCAGCATTGATAAGTAAATCCTCATATCTCAGGCATCGTCTCATCAGATCGGCCCTCATATCTCAGGTATCGTCTCATCGGATCGGTCCTCATATCCATCTGTCTCATATCACTCTGGTTGGTATCCTCCGGATATCCGCCGAGTCCAATACTGTCACCGGTAGGTGGTGTTCCCCTGTCAGGCTCAACGCCTTTCTATACGACTTTATTGCCCCGGGGTAACGTACCGGTCCACCATGTATCCGCAATCGGTTTCTCCCCTGTCTCGATTTAGATAATTATCATAGCTCAGAACTGAGAAATCTCATGATGGACGCCTAAATATCATATCAAGAGAAAACCGAATTTTTAAAATATTCACAAGTTTTTAAATAATATCTGCGGTTTTTCAAATCCAGAAATCTCATGAAAACATAACCTTATAAGAATGTGGCAATAAAGAAAAGATATGTGTAGGCACATAATAATATTGTAATGAATAACAAGTGCGTTCATTTAAGTGTGTCGTATAGTATTGTAAAGAAAGTACTAATGAATCTAATCATGCTAACAGGTTATAGTATGATGTGGTAGCGTACCGAGTTCTATCTTTGTATGTGGCATGACAATTACCGATGATGTGTGTGTCAGCATATGAGTATGTGCATGTGCAATATGTAAATCATCGGTAATGGTGCATGTGTCCTAGTACAAGGTCAAGTAAAACTAAAGTATAAATGCGATATACATCGTAAAAGATCAAAGCGTGAGTGTATGCAGAAATAAGAAATCGAAATGCGGGTGTAAACGGAATAAAGAAATAGTAACGTGAACAAGTATAAAAATACAAAACTACGTGTGAGCATGCAATTATAGTTTAGAATAGTACGAAACGTTGTTTTAGAAAATAGGGGCTACGATGTTTTTGAGGTAGATACCATTTGAAAAGTCGTAGCGTCCCCTTGAAGTTATCATTTAAAAGTGTGAAACGGTTCGTTAGTTTTGAAAGTAGGTATAGCTCTAAATATATCATAATATCTACTTTAATAATTTTAAATAAGATTCTTGAGTCGAAATAAATATCGGCGATCCATCCTCATCATATCACGTACGGAAATCCATCGTACGATATCATCAAATCAATAGTACGGATCTATAGTCATCTACATCATCTCATATCATATCATGACATATCATCTGATGTCATCTCATATCATATCATATCACATCATCTTATATCATCATATCGTATCATATCGACTTATATCATCATATCGGGTCATATCCTTATATCATTAGTAAACTTATATCATATAAGGTAATTATATTTGTGTAATATATACTTACATAAATAGAATGCAAATGTAATATGTTAACTCTTACAAATAAAGGTGTTATGGCACATTAAAATATGGTTAACAAAATAAACTTGGTTTAATGCACAATTAAGAAAACACAAATTAAATTCAACATTAACTTGCATGAAAATAATTATATACTAATTTATGAAAACTCAATTAAATAAATACTTTCAAAATTAATAATTCCTTTTAAAATTCTAATTATTTTCAAAATATATAGGAATATAATTATACTAATCTACGAAAACTCAAATCTATACTCGTATAATATTCGTAAAATTTATTATTTTATTATTTAAATTCCAAAATAATAGTTTCTATTTTCTTAAATGTTACACCATAACAGGAAGGCATGCAGTAAACAGAAACTAGTAGGCAGCTAGAAGTCCTCCTGTGAGGCTAACCGTAGGAAATCCTTCGATATCTCGACCTCTCCCTCAATAGTCTCACCTGCCTCTGTATGAACATTCCCAAAATAGAAAGAAATAAAATAGTGTTGGATATAGGTGCCTTCAAGGCAATTATCGTAATTACAAGAATGCAATTACTGAATTCAAGGAGGACCTATACAGAGAACGGTCTTGCTCGAAATGATAGTATGCTATCTGGTTTGTCTTTATCTTTCATATGTATATATTTTACTTGTTATTACGTATCGCCAATACATGATGATAAAACCCATAGGATCTTTGCTTGACAACCAGGATTATGATAAGGATCATACTAGTGGGGCATAGATAGTCCATAAGCACATCCTTAAATGTCCCTAGTCGTAAGAGTATCAAGATAGAGCATCGGTATTCTAGACTAAACTAGTATATACGTTTCTTGACCCCGATCGGAGTGATGGCTGATCCCATAGCCATTGGTGTTTGACACCAAAGATTATATACATGTGCTCATTGGATGAGTTATACTAGACAGACTCACCGAGAACTCCTAGATGATATTTTTTGGGGTCAAAAATTACATCCGGTTGACCAAGTCAAAATCAAATTCAACCGCAAGCCAGGTGGGCCCAAGCCCAGGCCAAGTGGACCCATGCCCAAGTCGAGCCCCGCGGCCAACCTCCCCATGCCAAAATGAAAATTTTGTAATAAATAATGTTGATGTAATTTTCATACATGAATGTAAGAAAAATGGGCATAATCCAAATTTTTTTAAAGCCCATGGCTTATGTGCAAAAGAAATGAGCACATGAGGCATGGGATGGGCAAAATGCCATTTTGTAAAGCCCAAGGGGCTATATGTAAATTTGTAAGCCTATAAAAGGCAACATGATGAAACAAAAGAATAATTCATTCTCCCCAAAAAATAGGGTTCTATGCCTCCTTCTCCTTTCTCAAGGTTCTAAACTTTCTTCCCCTTTTGAATTAAATCAAGAGTTTCACTCTTCTTTTTCAAAACATAAACAGTTTTTCGCCATCAAACCCTTGAAGGGGAACTCATATCTTCCATCAGATCTCAAAAAGAGGAGATTTTTAAATCTCACCCCTTTTCTCCAAGATTCGGCCAACATAAGAGGAGGAAGAAGAAGACCCACCTCCAAAAACCCCCACTTTGGGAAAGATCCAGGGCTCAAAGGAGAAGAAATGGGTCCCCTTTCATCAGCTCCAAAAATATCTTAGGAGTTTAACTCCTCAATATATATATATATATATATATATATATATATATATATATATATATATATAAAATAATAAATCTTTCTTTTTGGGCGTACAACTCCTAGTGCAGGGGCCAAGCCCTTTTGTCCTCTTTGTCAGGAGTTCAACTCCAAAAGTCAATCTGGAATACAACTCCTAGTGTAGGGGCTAAGCCCCTTTTCCTGCTGACGACCAGCGCCCGCGTGCCAGGCACGCATCCTTTGGACGCTATTTTCCGTTTTTTCATATACATACATACTTCCCCCGTTAGAAAAAATTTCTAACGGGGCGCTGCCCCGTAAGGGGGCTGCTAGCGCCCTTGACCCCCAGCCCGCTATCCGGGTAGCGGGACCCCCGTAAACTCTGTGGGTCCCCCAATATACCAAAACCCTTCACTGCACAACACACGCACACTGCACATTGAGTTCGCATAACCAGTTTAACCTGTCAATCGGAGATTCCTTCGCTCCAAAGGTGAGAGGTAATTAATGGCAGCTTAGTCCGCGGCTGGTGGAGATTCTGATCCCCACAATCAATAAACCCTTGCTTACCTTAGGCAGGGGGGTCTGTAGTATGCCTGACAAGCGATGCGTATTCCCATCTCAATGGGGTGACGAAAAACACCCTACAGATTCTGGCATGCCCGGTGGGACCAATCTCTCCTCCCATATTTCGGGTTAAACGTTCATGCGAACTCAATCAATATACATATCGATTGTCTGTACTAAAATCATGCTTCTTTATGTAGGTTAACAGTTTCCAATTGTAATCTTCGGACGTGGCAAAAATGTCTCCAAGAACAAGCTCAGCTCTCGACACAGCTCCCATCTCCTACATAAGGAAGATGGACGCCAGGACGGTCCTTGTTCATACCATAATATTGCATTATTATATTCCCCGTTCTTATTCATTTTATAAATAAACAGGTGCTTTTGACGCATGTCTGCTACATATTACAGGATACAGGTTCTTGGAGCGAAAACAGTGAAAAAGACAATAGATGATACAAAAGAGGGACTTTTGACCAACAAGTAGAAGGATCCTAGTCAAGCCTAGACGAAGAACAGTTCACAAAGGTACAAGGCAACGCAAGGTCCAAAATGTCAAAGTGACCGGTTAAAAGACCATTACAAGTTTTCACTGAAGATCTGGAGAAGACCCAAAAGCCAAATGGAGAAAAGTACTAAGGAAATAAAAAGCCCAAACAGCAGAGAAGCAGCCACAAAAATATAATCAGCAGATCCCACCAATGGGCCGTGGAACCGCGGCCCTACCCCCACCCATGCCGCGGTTCCGCGGCCATCTGCTTCACGTGTCGATGCAGAAAACTGCTGGAGGTGCGTCGGTGCTTTGGTTGGGATTTTTAGAGGGTATATCTGTAATATCACATGTGCGAGCAATTGTAACCCTAATTTTCCTATTCCCTATAAATATGTATTCAAAATATTGTATGAGGGATGCCTCTTTTTCATAAATAAAAATTCAGATTCAATCAAAGTTGAGAGCATCAATTCTGTAAGTTTGTCTTTTATTCTCTGCCTTAGTTTTATAATTGTTTCTTGCCTTAGATTAATTAATTTTTTGCCTTAGTTAAATCTAGTTTAAAATCTCTTAAACTGCAGTAGGTAACTAATCCAGTAGATCTAAAAATACACATACTAAAAATGATGTTTTTAATAGATCCCCTAATGAGCGAGTAACTTCCTCGCTTGTTAGGGTTAGGAATAAGGGAGGGATTGAGAGATGAAGATCTCTCATCTTTTTCGTGCCCAATCATTTGTGATAATTAGAACTTCATGCATGCATGCATGATCCGCTCCCTACGGCACCCTACCCACTAGGTAAAGATGAAACCGTAGTATAAAAGACCGGACATGCATGTCTTCCATGAAGGTTATAGCAGTTATTAGGAAAGGACGGACAAGGATCTAGAGGAAGAAACATTGTTTCTTCCTAATCATCCTAATCCCTTTTACTAATAATTGCTATAATTCCTAAAATACTTAATTTAGGGCATTGAAAGAGGTGTGAAATTTAATCTATCAAACTTCCCCTATACCTAATCCTAGCAAGTTTCTTAATTCTCGAACAACTTAGTTTTTAAATTTAACTAAAAGATCAAACACCCATTGGAATTAGCTCGTAAGAACACTTAGGAAATTAACACCATCCCTGTGGACCGACCCGTACTCACCGGCTAGCTGCAAAGCGACGCCGTTCTTGATTGCGGTAAAATATTTTTGATCGTTAAAACCCTACACTAATCAGTCCTCCCGTCCAGTCTCGGGCGACAGTGGGAGGAGCCGCTGCTACCATTTGGCTCTATTCTGTTCGTTGCAGCTAGCGCCATCCTAGCTCCTTAAGCTCCAGTAACAGATAGACCGGCCTCGAAAAGCAGGAGGCCAATTGTGGTGATCTCGAGGGCACCACTGTCCAAATGCAAGTCGGTGTTTGAACGACTTTCCAAGGCCATCAACACCAATAAAGCAATAAGGCGTCTCGGCTAAGCTCTATCGGTGCCCCTGACAACTGCTCAATCGGGTATCTTCTCTAAGCTCCCCATCAATCGACTCACGATGGCTTCCAGGATGACGGATGCCCGTCAAGCCCTCAAAATCAAGAAGCTAAGACAGAAAAGGCTTAGATATAGAGCCAACAAAATGCTTATGACTCATGCTAGGCTGAAGTTCATGAGGTTCCAAGAACAGGGATACCCCGCCAAAGATAAAAAGATGACTGGATATGTGGTCCACACTGTCTACATGGTGGGCACGCGCTGCAAGAGCAAGGACGGGGCTACCACATCTCAAATCCAAACTGGTATGAATGTAGCTACCACTTTCCAATACTAGCATCATCTGGGAGGTAATGAAAACCCTTCCGGTGGGGTTGATAAGCAGAGAGATCCCTCGGTTCATGAGGAGTCGGGCTCGGAAAGCAAAGATGAGCCAATCTTTCGTCCCAAGACCGCAGAGCAGCAACTTCTCCAAGAGCTCCATAAGCAGCTCAGAAACAAAGACAGAGATGGCCAAGCTCTACTAAAAAATTAACGACTTGACAAACATCGTCTTACAGCTCACGACCCAACTTACCTCTCAGCCGTCTAATCAAGCGCAAGACTGCTCACGAACCGGGAAACAGTGTCCCGAGACAGCCGACGCCTATTCCCTTAAATCCAAAGGTGGGCGGACCGCATGAAAGTCGGTCGCATCTTATCTCGAGAAATATCTTGGCTACCGATGACAGTAGCCCGCTAACTCAAGATAAAATCATGGATTTGGTTGCCAACAAAGTCAAAACATTGGTAGCCGAAGCCGAAACGCAAAAAGATGTTAGTAGTAGCGGGAGACCATATCCTGCTCAGTATGATCTAGTAGAATTTCCTAGTAGCTATGTCATCCCCAAATTTGAAAGGTTCGATGGGATGGGAAATGCAAACTGGCACATTGCTCAATTTAAAGCATCATGTGTGAATACTGGGAGCAATGATGCGCTCCTTCACCGTCAGTTTGTCAATAGCTTGACGGATGTTGCTTTCGATTGGTATGCAAGCATACCGGATGACTCAATCACGACGTTTGCTCAAATAGAATCCATGTTCAAGCAAAGGTTCATGAGCGTCAGCAATTAAATCACCATTGCCGACCTCGTAAAGACCGAGCCAAAGAACAACGAAAGCAACATGGATTTTATAGTCCGATGGCGCAATCTCTCTGTCAAATGTGAACCGCCATTGGAGAAAGACCAATCCATCAGTCTTCTTATAGAAAATCTGAATAACTAGATGAAACCTTTCCTGTGCACCGCAGGCCTCAAAATATTCCAAGAGCTGACCAAGAAGGTTCAAATATTGGAACGCTCAAAACCCGAGTCTGCTCAAGGTCTCCAATTCACGAACAGACCGAAACATCGGAGGGACGATGTTCACACTATAATATTGTATTATTATATTCCCCATTCTTATTCTTTTTACAAATAAACAGGTGCTTTTGACGCATGTCTGCTACATATTACAGGTTACAGGTTCTTTGAGCGAAAACAGTGAAAAAGACAAAAGACGACACAAAAAAGGGACTTTGACCAACAAATAGAAGGATCTTAATCAAGCCTACACAAAAGATCAGTACAAGGCAATGCAAGGTCCAAGATTACAAAGCAAACGGTTAAAAGTCCACTGCAATTGTTCACTGGAGATCTGGAAGAAATAGAGAAGCCAAATTGAATAAAGATCCAAAGAAATAAAAAGCCCAAGAAGCCCAGAATCAGTTCCAAAATTTCCAGACATAGAATTTTACCAAAGCTTGAAGTCTACTTTGACTAGGTCTTCCTAAAGATATTTTGGTAAATGTAAACGTGCGAATCAATTGTAACCTAGGGTTTCCTATCCTCTATAAATAGGAACTCTAAATCATTGTAAAGGCTATACCTCCCTATGCCTCCTTTTAATAATAAATTCCAGAATTCTTTTGGAGAGCATCGGTGCCTCTTTTCAATTCATGAATTCAGATCTGACAACCCTGCGTTGATGTTTGGAGAGAGCCATCTGTAAGTAGTTTTATTTAATTGCTCTAGTTTAAATTTTAATTCTTTGCCCTAGGTAGATTTAATTCCTTGCCGTAGATAATTGTTTAGAGTTATCTTTGGGGAAGGCTTTTGAGAGATGAGATCTCCCATCCCTTTCTTACCCATCATATATTTTCAATAGGACTCCATGCATACACACACACACCGCGCCCTACAGCATCCTACCCCTCGAGGTAACGATGACACTGTAGTTAAAAGGCCTGGCTGCGCGTGTTTTCCATGGAGGTTAGGGTAAGGATCTCTAAAGGAAGGACAAGAACCTGGAGGAAGGAACAACTTCCCGAATAGATCTAATCCCCTTTATTGATAATTACCATAACTCCTCATAGATCTTCATTTGGGTATAGAAAGCGTTGAGATTTACTTGCATTTCCAAACCATCCCTAAACCTAACCCTAACAAGACTAGATCTAGATAATCGTAGTATAGAATAATTAGGCTTTTAGATTTAATAAGAAATCCGAACACCCTTCGGAATTAACTCGTTTGAGCGACTAGGAGATCCACAATCCCTGTAGACCGACCCGTACTCACCGGCTAGCTGCAAAGCGACGCCGTTCTTGATTGCGGTAATAGATATTTTTGAGATCAAATCAAATGGCGTCGTTGCCGGGGATGGCGTAAAATTTCCTTTTTGCAATTTCACGTTAATCAAAATTAAAAAAAATCATAAAAACTGAAAAATCAAAAAATATATAAATTTATCATCTTTGTATTTTGTGAAGGGTATTTTTTGTTTGAATTTTTGCAGGATCTACAATCGAGACGGGTCTGGAAAATTCCAGAGTTCGAAACAGAAAAGGATACATCAGAATAGAAAGAGGTTGGAAAATCAGAACAGCACAATTTTTTTGGAGACCTGAAGCCTCCGTACCGCCGCCATTCCGCCGCGCAAGCGCGCTCCCACCGCTGAACCGCCTCGTCATGCTGACGTCATCGCGCGAAAATTTCACTGTTTGTTTCCTTTTCCCCCCTCTGCAACATAAAATATATCTTTTTTCAAATCTCCTGCAGAATTCTTTGCGCTTTAAAAAATCTTCCCTTCCAAATAACAAATCTTGTGCAGGATTCTTTGCGCCGCAAATAAAATAAAAATCTTTGATTGCAAGTGATTTACTGTTTTGCATATTTTTAAAACTAACTTTAAGGGGCTTTTGACCAATTCATATTGGGTGGGGATTTCATCACCATTCTCGGGACTCCAGAAATCATATAAGGCATATGCATTGACCATCTATTAATTAAAAAATACTAGACTCAGCCCTAAGGACTTCGAGCTCAATAGGACAGAGGACTAGTTATAGGCATCAGCCGTTTATCCTAACCTGACTTTGCGGTGTCTAGACAAGTGTGTCAAGGCAAGTGGTTACTTAATTAGGACCGCTACTTGTAGCGGGGAGCCTCCCACTTACCTGACACTTACCTGGCCGCAATTGGCGGTGAAGAGGCGGTTTGAGGTCCTATCTCTAGCCCTTTGGAACAGTTAGGAGCTGTCTAGCTGACCTAGGTGACCCTAGAGTTAGGCATGATTGTGCATTTTTGGTTGATCGAAAGTGTGTCTTAGCCCTTTATAAAAAAAAATTTTGCAAACAGTTTCAAATAAAAAGAAAAAAAAGGAAAATTTTTTATAAAAAACTTGCAACTTGTCGCGTAAAATCCTTGCACCCCACCACCTACCTTCTTCATCTTCTCTTTCTTCTATCATGGGTACCCCACATCACAAATCTCTTGCCGAACATTGGTATCCCGAACCTAACTTTGCTTCGTACGTCAATTGTTTCGGTCGATTTAAAGAAGATCCCTCCATGCCAAAGATATCTTTGAAAGATCAAATAGAAGCGTATAGGAGAAACAGTTTGACTTTGCAACCCACTTCGTGTCAACCATCTCAACCTTCACCACCTTTGTACGTTGACATCACCTTTTCAAGTCCTGCTGTAACTCCTAAATCGATGTCCATTGCTGAGCACATTGCTTAATCTCGTAGCCGATCTTTCACCCCTCTCCACTCATCTAGTTCTAGGGATCAACAAGTCCATTCACCTTTTTATCCACATGTTGACCCTACTCCTGTCCAACCATCCAATTCCTACCAGTCTTACCCGACTTTCCCACCTTCACTAGACCCTGTTTCTACACAGCCTTTTGGGAGTTTCACGTATCCAAACAATTTCGAATCTTTTGCCGAAACCCCCTTACCATCCAAGTCTATTTTAGAACAGTCGTTGGAAGCTTATATTGCAGCAACAAACAAAATGACTAGGAATGTGGAAGCGTCCATAGCCGCCCTTATGCAACCTGCTGAACCGGTAGCTAGTTTCCAACTAGCTTCAAATTTTTCAATGTATGAGGAGGCGGTTGGACAGAGTGAGAATGTGAGAGGATTTCCAAATCAAACCTACCCATACCCAATTGAATCTAACAACTCCAATTTTCAAACATATGTCCAAAATGATGAGTTGTGCGACTTTGTAGTGCTTGATTTGCCAAATTGTGAGGAACCCCTTTCGAGTGAAACCGCACCTAATCCGTTTGACCTTTACACCTCCAATCTAGAACCTAAATCGATAAATATCCATGCTTTTGATGAGGTGTCAGAAAAAATTGATTTTCACTTGATTGAGGATATAGACGCCGGGAAAATTTCGGATGATGAACCTGTCGATTTGATTGAATTTTTATGTCCAATTCATCATCCCGAATCCTTAAATGTTTCTCCCGAACTTCATATGCGTCTTGATTTTGATGATAATGGCATGGATGAGTTAAATATTGAGGAGAGTATTGAGGATAATATTGAGGTTGAACCATTTTTGTTTGATGTGTCGGATTTTCCAATTCATCTCTTGAACCTTTAACTAAATCACCCTCCCTCCTTTCCATCATCCCGACCATGCACAAGATCACGCTTGACGACTGTGAGCTTGAAAACTTTTACTTTGAATCTGACACAGTTCTCACAGCCGATAACACGTACGAGTGTTTCACTTTTCCGGACGATGTTAATGACTCACCGCCCGAGTTTGAGTCCTTTACATTTTCAGATGAGTTAGTTGAACCATCAGACTCGGTTGCTTACAGTCGTTTCAAACCATTGATGGAATCTTTCAAGTTCGAGACAGTTTACTACGGTGAGAATGAGACTATCCCTAATTCACTCCCTTTCGTCCTTCCTATCGTTCCGACCGTGTAAGTGACCGTTACGCTTTCATCTCCTATACCAAGTTCGGAGTACCCATGCTTTCTTGCGAATCTTGAGGGATTTGACCCCATTTCTCGACGGGTTGATAGGTTAGCACAATCGCTTTTAACACATCGGTCATCACAAATTGTGCTAATTTATTCACTCGATTTACACCCTCAAGATCGTACTCTACATCTTTCTCTTTTCCGCCATTCTTCTCCCCCACCGAGACCGTATCCCGTTTCTACCTCCACACGGTCTTGTGTGTTTCTCATTTCTTTTCTTTCTACTCCATTCTTTCACCAACTCGACCATTACCACGATAAGATTTTTGAATGGTTGGTGTTAACCTTTGGCTTGTGTAAGGCCAAGCTTAAGTTTGGGGGGAACCTTTGTATATATGTATATATACTTTTTGTTTTCTCTTTCTATAAATTTTTTTTATATAAATAAATAAACAGGGGAGTGCCGACAATTTTGACCTTCTTGGTGTAGCATGACAGTGAGGACACTGTCAAGTTTAAGTTTGGGGGTATGCTCGGTACGTCTTTTTCCTTCGCATTCATTTGTACATATTTTTGCATTTGCATACTTATTTTAAAACCCATAAAAATTGAAAAAAAATTGGAAAATTATAAAAATTATTGTATTCAATTTTGGCCATATTTGACTTGAGTTTGACAAAAAGGTTAACTCGTTAGGAACAACTAGATCTTAGACTTAGTAAATTAAAAGCCCTAAAAATAACCTCCCTTAAAGTTTAACGGTAGAAAGTATATGTCTTTATAGTTTATTTAGAAATAGGCAAATTTTGAGTTCAGTTCTTGGGCTAAGTTGAAACAAAGGAAAAGTATGATGTTCTTATTAGAGTATAAGTTTGAAAAATAGTTCCTAGCTTAAGTCTAGATTCTGAAAATGTATACCCTACAATTTGCACAATCACGCAACTTGAAACTTGGAATAGTAGAAGAGACCTTGAAAAGCTCTTGTCTAAAGTCCTTAGTACAATGAAAATAAAAGAAAAAAATTCAAGTGTGAATAAAGAAAAAATGAACACTGGTTTTTGTGATTACTTAAGGCTGAAAAAATAGAAAAATATTTAGCGAGGGTGCTTCATCACCTAATGCCTTAGACCAACTGGTTTGGGAGTCACTGCTAAAGCCTTGGGTGTTGCAAAATTAGGAAATACGTTTTAATGTGCAAACGCATCTTGTAATCGGTTGTTGGTACCTCAAGAAGTATTAATGGTCGCATGAAGGATGTGTAAGCAAAATTCATTTAAAAATTCACCAACTAATAAGTGCTTTGGACAACGGACAAGGGTATGATTGCTTGATTTGAATTTCCAAGTGTAGGGGTGATTCATACACACACGTAGGGATATGTGATTGGAGTTTAGATGAGAGAAAGGAATGAAGAATAGAACTTGTATCTTTAGTAGAGTTGATAAAAATTCCTAAGTGGAGATGGAACCCTAGAAGGAAAACTTAAAAAATGCCGAAAGCTAAGTCAGTCTACAGAATATATATAATCTTAAGTTAAATGATGAGGAAGTGTGAAGAATATGGGTGGATGATTTATGAGTCGACGATAATAGAATTCCTTATTAGAAAACCTAATTGGAGAACAAAAGTCGAAAAGCCGAATTGATAGGATTTTGTGGGTAGTATCCGCTGAAAACCCTCAGGAGACAACACTCCTTCTACTAGGAACACCTAGAGGTTTAACGGCTTGTTGCACGTGCTCGGTGCAATAGTGTTTCCCTGCGAAAGTGAGGTTAGGTTTTTTGTCGAGAATAAAAATAAGTTTGCTCGAGGACGAGCAAAAGATAAGTTTGGGGGTATTTGTTCACACCATAATATTGTATTATTATATTCCCCATTCTTATTCTATTTACAAATAAACAGGTGCTTTTGACGCTTGTCTACTACATATTACAGGTTACAGGTTCTTGGAGCGAAAACAGTGAAAAAGTCAAAAGACGACACAAAAAAGGGACTTTGACCAACAAATAGAAGGATCTTAATCAAGCCTACACAAAAGATCAGTACAAGGCAACGCAAGGTCCAAGATTACAAAGCAAACGGTTAAAAGTCCACTGCAATTGTTCACTGGAGATCTGGAAGAAATAGAGAAGCCAAATTGAATAAAGATCCAAAGAAATAAAAAGCCCAAGAAGCCCAGAATCAGTTCCAAAATTTCCAGACATAGAATTTTACCAAAGCTTGAAGTCTACTTTGACTAGGTCTTCCTAAGGATATTTTGGTAAATGTAGACGTGCGAATCAATTGTAACCTAGGGTTTCCTATCCTCTATAAATAGGAACTTTAAATCATTGTAAAGGCTATGCCTCCCTATGCCTCCTTTTAATAATAAATTCCAGAATTCTTTTGGAGAGCATCGGTGCCTCTTTTCAATTCATGAATTCAGATCTGACAACCCTGCGTTGATGTTTGGAGAGAGCCATCTGTAAGTAGTTTTATTTAATTGCTCTAGTTTAAATTTTAATTCTTTGCCCTATGTAGATTTAATTCCTTGCCGTAGATAATTGTTTAGAGTTAGCTTTGGGGAAGGCTTTTGAGAGATGAGATCTCTCATTCCTTTCTTACCCATCATATATTTTCAATAGGACTCCATGCATACACGCACACACCGCGCCCTACGGCATCCTACCCCTCGAGGTAACAATGACACCGTAGTATAAAGGCCCGGTTGCGCGTGTTTTCCATAGAGGTTAGGGTAAGGATCTCTAAAGGAAGGACAAGAACCTAGAGGAAGGAACAACTTCCCGAATGGATCTAATCCCCTTTATTGATAATTACCATAACTCCTCATAGATCTTCATTTGGGTATAGAAAGCGTTGAGATTTACTTGCATTTCCAAACCATCCCTAAACCTAACCCTAACAAGACTAGATCTAGATAATCGTAGTATAGAATAATTAGGTTTCTAGATTTAATAAGAAATCCGAACACCCTTCGGAATTAACTCGTTAGCGCGACTAGGAGATTCACAACATCCCTATGGACCGACCCGTACTCACCGGCTAGCTGCAAAGCGACGCCGTTCTTGATTGCGGTTACTAGATATTTTTGAGACAAAATCAGACGACGACCGGAAAAGCGAAAGTTCCAATAGCACTGATTCTCTAAATAAGCAGAGAGAGGGCGAAGCAAAGAGTAACAAATCTCGAGAGCCAACTTTAGAGGAAAGGAGAAATAAGATCCACTCTTTCAAAAGAGACAAGGTTTCCAAAATATTCAAAGATGCTCTGAAGAATGGCCTGTGGCTACCAGCACCAAAAAGGCTAAGTGAAGCGAACATGACTGATCATCCCAACTTTTGCCCATTCCACCAAGTGCTAGGGCACACTATTGAAGACTATTGCATCTTCAAGGATTGGGTCGAGAAACAATACAAGGCAGGAGAAATATCATTGTCCCCTGGCGTGTTAGCAAACAGTCAAGCTGCGACTGCCAATTTCATACAGACAGAGACCGAAGTCTTTCGGGAAACTGATTCTCTCAGACATCTGCCTTTCTATGAAAAGAGCGGACCAAGACAAGCTAAGAGTCCAACGAGCGATATTGCCAATGAAGAAGCGGTGGATGGGTACACAACCCATACGGTCTACATGATGGAGCCCAGAGGAACAATTCCTCCTACGCCCTATAGCCATGACAATGACGCGGTTGTTGCCATCCGACACCGATTTGGTCTAGATGATGAAGAGCTCGCTTATGAAATTAGGCCAAAGGAGCCCATGGTTCCTACAGGATCAAGCCCAGGCCCCAACAGTTGACCACCACGTCGTTAAACTGGGAACAATCAACCTCTAAGTCATTAAACTGGGGATGTAAAAAAATGTGTGTAAAAAAAGCCGAAATGACGGGGCAACTCGCAATAAAAATCAGCGAGTAAAATAAAAATGAAAATAAACAGCCAAAATGATGGGGCAACCGCGAATGAATAGCCGAAATGATAAGGCAATCGCGACCTTCGCGATAAGAAAAGCTGAAATGATAGAGCAATCGCGGTAAAAAAAACAAACCTCCAAATGGCGAATGATGAGTCGCTCCTGGTACCATATTCCAGTGCAGCGATGCAGATGCCAACCAAAATTCAAATCCCAAATGGCGAATGATGAGTCACTTCTGGTACCATATTCCAGTGCAACGATGCAGATGCCAACCAAAATTTCAAATCTCTGAATGTCCCAATGGCGAATGATGAGTCGCTCCCGGTACCATATTCCAGTGCAGCGATACAGACGCCAATAAAATCCCAAAATTCTCCCAGCCCTTCGGTTGGTCCCCAAATTGACTACCATTTACAATCCACAGGCTCAAATAATTCTTATCATATCCATGCCCCACCGCAATCACCAGTCACGCGGCGGGTCTCCGCCCATGGAATTATGCTCCATTTGGGAAGACCCACTCATGTGTCCTCACGATACATGAGGAGAACAAACTTACGAGATCCTCTCGACTCGTAAGAAAACACCTTCGTGGGATCCTTACAACTCACGAAGGAAAAACACACTTGGGAGTCCCCACGACTCCTAAGGAGAAAGTACACCTATGAGATCCTTTTGACTCGTAGGGAGAAAATGCTTTTATGGGACCCTTACGGCTCATAAAATTGAAAAGTCTTAGGTGATAGGGACCTGAACTTGTCTCCTAAGCCATCGCTCCCCAACAGGGAAAAGCAAATGATGAATTGCTCCTGGCACCTTTGATTCAGTGTTAGAAACGCTGATGCCGACCCTAACCCCAAAATTCCAAATCGATCCAAAAGACCCCTAAGTCTTTAAACTGGGAACAGATGACCCCTAAGTCGTTAAACTGGGAACAGATGAATCCTAAGTCGTTAAACTGGGAATGAGGGAAATCCTCTCATGTAAAATGATGATTCGCTCCTGGTACCATATTCTAGTGTAAGCGGTGCTGATGCCGAACCAAAACCAAAATCCCCAAATCCTCTCATGGCAAATGATGATTCGCTCCTGGTACCATATTCCAGTGTAGCGATGCTGATGTCAACCTAAATCATATCAAATCAGCGAGTCAACTTCAACCCTGACACCGTAAGGAGCGGAGCAAATCAAATCAAACACTGACCGTCCAAGTCGCAAAAAGGGCGGCAACGACCTCCCTGTCGGAATTATGCTCCGACTCGGAATCAAGTCAACAAACGAACTCTACGTCAAAAACAAACAGACACTCCATGTCGGGGACACGTTAACCAGCGACACTCCGTGCCGGAGAAGCGTCAAATAGACACTCCGCCTCGGGGACAAGTCGACCAACGACACTCCGTGCCAGGAAAACATCACATACAGATACTCCATCTCGGGGAAACGTCCAACACAGACACTCCGCTACAGGGACAACTCGACCAGCGACACTCCGTGCAGGGGAAACATCACATACAGATACTCCGTCTTGGGGAAACGTCCAACAAAGACACTACGTCTCGGGGATACGTCAACCAGACACTCCGCCTCGGGGATAAGTCAACCAGCGACACTCCGTGCCGGGGAAACGTCGACCAGCGACACTCCGTGCCGGGGACACGTCGACCAGCGACACTCCGTTCCAGGGAAACGCCAAACAGACACTCCGCCTTGGGGATAAGTCGACCAGCGACACTCCGTGCCGAGGATACGTTAACCAGCGACACTTTGTGCTGGGGAAACGTCAAACAGACACTCCGTCTCGGGGACAAGTCGACCAGCGACACTCCATGCCGGGGAAACGTCACATAAAGACACTCCTCCTTGGGGACACGTCAACCAGCGACACTCCGTCTTGGAGACACGTCAAGCATCGACCGTGCATGTCGTAAAAAGGGCAGTGCCAGCTTCCCCAAAAGCGGGAACCAAATCAAGTCACCTCCAAGTGAAAGAAGATTCATTAATTTCATGCACATGACCTATATATGCGGTATGCATTTATTGATGGGGGCACTTTGTTGGGGTCAAAAATTACACCCCGGTTGATCAAGTCAAAGTCAAAGTCAACCCCAAGCCAGGTGGGTCCAAACCCAGGTCAAGTGGGCCCATGCCCAAGTCGAGCCCCGCGGCCAGCCTCCCCCATGCCAAAATGAAAATTATGTAATAAATAATTTTGATGTAATTTTCATACATGAATGTAAGAAAAATGGGCATAAAGCCAAATTTTTGTAAAGCCTATGGCTCATGTGCAAAAGAAATGAGCACATGAGGCATGAGATGGGCAAGATATCATTTTGTAAAGCCCAAGGGGCTATATGTAAATTTGTAAGCCTATAAAAGGGAACATGATGAAACAAAAGAATAATTCATTCTCGCCAAAAATTTGGGTTTCGTGCCTCCATCTCCTTCCTCAAATGTTCTAAACCTTCTTTCTCTTTTTGAATTAAATCAAGAGTTTCACTCTTCCTTTTCCAAAAATAAACAGTTTTTCACCCTCAAACCTTTGAAGGGAAACTCAGATCTTCCATCAGATCTCAAAAAGTTGAGATTTTTAAATCTCGCCCCCTTTTCTCCAAGATCCGGCCGACAGAAGAGGAGGAGGAAGGAGATCCACTTCCAAAAACCCCCCACTTTGGGGAAGATATAGGGCTCAAGGGAGAAGAAAGGGGTCCCCTTTCATCAGCTCCAAAAATATCTTAGGAGTTTAACTCCTCAAAAAATATATATATATATATATAATAAATCTTTCTTTTTGGGAGTACAACTCCCAGTGCAGGGGCCAAGCCCCTTTGACCTCTTTATCAGGAGTTCAACTCCAAAAGTCAATCGGGAGTACAACTCATAGTGTAAGGGCAAAGTCCCTTTTCCTGCTGACGCCTAGCGCCTGCGTGCCACACACGTGGGGCGCTGGTGCCCAGCGCTCGCGTGCTAGGCACGTGAGGCGCTGGCGCTCATGTGGCATTTGGACGCTATTTTCCCTTTTTTCATACACATACATACTTCCTCCGTTAGAAAAAATTTCTAACGGGGCGCTGCCCCGCATCCCGCAAGGGGGCTGCTAACCCCCTTGACTCCCAGTCCGCTATCCGGGTAGCGGGACTCCGTAAACTCTGCGGGGCTCCCGATATATCCAAAACCCCTTACTACACAACACACGCACACTGCACATTGAGTTCGCATGACCAGTTTGACCCATCAATCGGAGGTTCCTTCGCTCCAAAGGCGAGGGGTAATTAACGGCAGCTTAGTCCATGGCTGCCGGAGATTCAGATCTCCATAAACAATAAACCCCCACCCACCCTAGGCAGGGGGAGTCTGCAGTACGCCTGACAAGCGACGCGTATTCCCATCTCAATGGGGTGACGAAAAACACCCTACAATATTATACCAATTGTCCGATATCAGTTCTCTGGTGACGATAGTATATGGTAGTCCTTGACCTGAGTTCGCCATAGTGTCTTGTGTATGTTCCCACTATACTTTGATTACTATCCTTCTATGACTCTATTGATTCGTGCAAACAGCTTTTAGTTGGGTATAGTCCCGAATCTGTAACATTTCAGAAAAATAAAATATTATTTTTGGGAATTTTTATAATTAAATAATAAAATATTGAATATTTTAATAGGGCGGTATAATTAAATACCGATAAATTGGAAAAAATCTGGAAAATTATAGAAATTACTAAAAAGATGGTGTTTTATGTGATTTATGCAAATTATGAAATTTTATGATTTATCATACACTAATTTTGTGCTAATCGCGATTAAATATCGCTAATCGGGCACTAAGCGTGTTTTGTGCACATGACATGCACATATCATTTTCACACTTGTTACATTTTTACTACATGATTCTTGTGTGTATCGTTATTTGTTTTGGGTTTCCTATTGCAAAGAGAAGAAAACAAAAGAAAACAAAAGAAAACAAAAAGAAAAGGAATAAAAAAATGAAGTATGGGCAAGTGAGAGAAAGTGAGGGGTCAAGAGAGAGCCATGCCCATTTGTTTCCTTCTTCTTCCTTCATCTTTTTCTTCCCTCATTTCCTCATTGCTGCTACCCTCATCTCCCCCTCCTCAAATCACCACAAACACACCCAAAAACAACCCAAAACCCCACTCCCATTTCACAAAAATTGTGCACAAACACACAAGCTACACTTCGGACCAAGAAAGTTTGCATTTTGGTGCTCTAGGGGATTCATGGGTGCTAAATGAGGTAATCCCTTCACCATTTGTGTAGTTTTTCATTCACTTTTGTATTTATATACATTTAGTTGTGATTTTGTGCGATTCGGTGAACTTTGAAGATTTCTAGAGAGGGTTGTGGGATTCTTGAGTTATGATGTTGTTTATAAGTGTAGTAGTGACTAGAAATCACCCCTAAGTGTTGGAAACCCAGACCAAACACATATACCAAACCTAAAACCCAAAATACGGAAAAACAGAAAACGGTAATGTCGGTTTGTGAGGTATTGGTGTGTGCAGGGAAATCTGGGATGACCTGGGTTAATTACGAGATAAGCAAACAACCCCAGTACACTAGACTTGACCCTAGAAACCCCTGTAGCAAGACGAACCCCATGGGAGCACCCAGGGCCGGTGAGCTCGGAATTTTAGGGGTAGGGCTAGGCCAGTTGGTAAGGGGTAGGGTCTAGGTTGCTTCAGTAGGTCACATACACCCTATATACCAGCCCAGTGTTGTTTGTGCACCTTGTTTTCACTTTATTTGCTGGGACTAAATACTTGAGTTGCTGTTTTGATTTGAGTTATAGTTTTGCGTATTTTAAATTCTGGATTTTAGTATTTGTGCTTTATCTCGATCCCATGACGTTTGTACGACGATATCGAGGGTTGTTTGGTGGTTTTGAAGGCTTGGTCCATAGGTTCTAACCTATAGGCTTTTAGCGTGTCGTTTTGGTTTTGAATTGAGTTTTAATGCGATACGATACGTTATGATGTGTAGGTACCCTTGCGAAGACTTCGAGACAATAAGCAAGCGCGTGGCGACATCGGCATCGGCAAGCGAAGCTCAAGGTGGGTAGATTATATCTACGGAGGAAGTCGGGTTGATGGCGTATAGCATCCCCGCAGTTCGTAGTATAGTGTATGATATATATATATTATATGGATATAATTATATGTTATTGTGAAGTTAAGATTATCTAGATAGACTTTGGAAATCATGGATAATTTTAGTATCATTGGATGATGGTGTCGCTAGTTAGTTTAGTCGCGAGCCCTAGAATAAGGTTTACACCCACACGCACACACATGCTTACTTTGTTATACTTGTGCGTATATAGGGATACGTATATATACACACACACATAGGTATGGGACTATATATATATATATACACACACACACACGTATACCTACACATGGATGATGAGGATTGTACATGGTATTTGGAGATGAGTCGACAAGATTGGGCATGGTGCCATGAGATCGGTGATATGATGCGGTTCGTATTAGGAGATAAGACATGAGATTTTAGCGGGCCTTTAGACGTGTGTTTCATTCAAGTATATATTTGCAGATGGTATCAGTTTGTACTAGACTTAGATCAGTACCCCCAGTTCATGAGATATGATGATAATGATACCAGATAAATGATGAGATGAATGTGATATTGACCCGTACCCAGATTTAGGATGCTACGACGGATTTACGTACGAGCTATATATTGATGATAGATCCGCACTCTTGACTCGAGGATGTCATGTTATTTATTGTATCGTATGTGATACTATTGAGGCGAGATCACCGACTATTATATATGTATTTATATATCGACTCAGATTTAGGTGGTTTCCATACCCTTTCGATTAGCTTGTTAGTTAGATCTGTAGTTTACTTAGTAGATATTAGACTAGACCCGAGTCATACCTATTTCGAAACTAACGAATCGTGAGTATTTTTAAGACAGGTCAAGGGATTCTACGGATATTTTCAAAAGACACATCTTTTCCTAAAAACACCATAGCCTTTATTTTTCTAAACACTACGATTCGTGTTATTCCAAATGGAAAAACTATATGACATATATATATTGATGTAGATTCTTCACTGTTGTGTTTATTATTCATTTTCTGCATATTCTTGCTATTTGCATCACATTGCATGTTTAAATGTGTTTATTGTTATATTAAACCCATGCTGTCAGGACACCAGCACCATTATCAATGATGCGTATGTTCCACGTACACCTGCTTGCCGGCTCACACACTTCATCATCGATAATTACCATGTCACTACACAGTAGGATTGGTGCATCAGGATATGACTCCATTTATAACATACTGGCACACATGCATATTGTACACTCATACTTGCGTATATACCTACTTGTACATCCATATTGGCGCACAGGCATATAGTACACTCATACTTGCGTACATACATATTGTACACTCATACTTGCGTACATACATATTGTACACTCATATTTGCGTATATACCTACTTGTACATCCATATTGGTGCACAGGTATATTGTACACTCATACTTGCATATATACTTACCTGTACATCCATATTGGCGCACATGTATATTGTACACTCATACTTTCATACATACATATTGTACACTCATACTTGTGTACATACATATTGTACACTCATACTTGTGTATATACCTACTTGTACATCCATATTGGCGCACATGCATATTGTACACTCATACTTGTGTACATACATATTGTACACTCATACTTGCGTACATACATATTGTGCACTCATACTTGCGTATATACCTACTTGTACATCCATATTAGAGCATAGGCATATTGTACACTCATACTTGCATATATACCTACTTGTACATCTATATTGACGCACAGACATATTGTACACCCATACTTGCGTACACACATACTGTACAACCATACTTGCATACATGCGTATTTGCATATACATAGATGATTCTAGCCTTTATTTTGGAGATTTGGGAACCGCAAGATATATTTTAAAACTGGATTCATTTTAAAGAAGCGATTTTCCCTCGATATGTGCATATTACTGTTTTATGTTGCATGATATACGGATATGCTTACATTTCTATTATATGTCGCATACATCATGCTTTGTGATTATACGCATTGAGATATGTTGTTTTCATGAGATTTCTAGATTTGAGAACCGTGGCTATTTCGAAAGAAAGTATGTATTGTTTAAAAACCCGGTTTCTCTTGATATGATATTTCAGTGCGTCCACCATTAGTTTTATCGGTTCTGATATATATACCCCATGCGAGGAGGAGTCGTGGGCCGTGTCCGGGTACATGGCGGGGCCCGATATGTTACCCCGGGGCAAGAAAGGGATGCTGTGTATACAGAAGGTGAGCCTGGCAGAGGGACTACTACCTACCGGTGATTGTATTTAGGCTCGGCGGATATCCGGAGGATACCGACCGGAGTTGAGAGATGATACGGGCCGATCCGGACTGACGGAGCCCATGGGCCGATCCAGACTGACGGTTCCCTATATATATATATATATATATATATATATATATATATATATATAAGGATTTACATGCCGATGCTGGGCACAGGTTTCATGATGTTTTCGAGTGTCGATGCTGGACACTCAGATTCCATGATTTTGATGTGTCGCGAAGGACACATGTTGATTTATATCTTTATACTCCCATGAATATGCTTTATGATATTTACATGCATGATGTTTTGTGTCATTAGTTGACACGTGGACGAGATCCACATGCATACAGACATTGATTACATAGTTGGATGATATCCACATACTTATAGACTTCATGATATAGTTGACATTGATTCATGTTGATTATATTGATCATACCTCATATTTATGATATGTTGCTACCTGGGGCACTAATACGAGCACTTGGTATTACACTTATGTATAGATGTTTACTCTTGCCACCTTATCATGCTTCAGACTTTATTATATTGAGGATATATATATATATATATATATATATATATATATATTATTGATCGTTTGACCTAGGATTGAGTCATACATACGATTTCTGCTCTGTGATGTTTTCTACTCATGAGTTGGAAACTCACCCCTGTTGTGCCACAGTTTTTTGCAGGTTTTGCTGTACAGGTTCTTGCGGCTTTCTGGCACACTGCTTCCTTTCTGGGTGATTGCTTTGGTAGGTGGGTTCACTCGCATCATGACCACCATTGTACTTATTTATTTTTAGTTGTATCTAGTAAAATTCCATCAACCAGACTTGTATATTTATTTCAGACTTAGAAAACCAGTTGTTTATTATTTCGACCTTAGAGTCGCGCGTTGTAGTATTATGGTTTTCTTGTTGATTTTGAGTTTCCTTTTGAGTTTTGATCTTCGCCCTTCGGCGTTGTATATTATATTGCTTGCGTAGTTGTGACCGTCGATTGACGAAGAGCTAGCTCCCGCTTGGGGATGCCTTTTTTCATTGTGCATATATTATTCATGTTGTACCTCGTTTGGGGCCAGTATTTACAAAGGAAACTCTGCCGAAATTTTCAGAAAAGATTTGATGTTTTAAAAATGCATAATTCATCTTATACTATTAAAACCACTTTCTCTTAAACAAGTTTTCCTTTATTCATTATCTAAATTGGTTTTAGATTTCTGGGCTTTTGGCTTACTTGAATTAGATGTGGTCCTATAGAGTTCATATGATTCAAGTGCCAGTCACGTACTATTTCGGGTCGTGACTAAGTTGGTATCAGAGCGCTAGGTTAACCTTGGTTCGAGTTTATGTTTGACTATGCGGAGCCTAGGGCGTTCGTATATATACGGAATCTAGGCTTGACCTTACGGAACTTAGACTTAGTCGAGGGGGTATTACACCCGAATTTTCGTCGCATAGGTTGACCTTGGTTGATGGAGTAGGTGACTTAAGAAGAGTGACGTACCGTGTGTATGTTCCGCGGCATACTTACGATACGCTACTCCGCTTAATGAGCCTTAGGATGTACATTTCCTTGCACAGTATTATATTCATTCCTATGATCTATCCTCATCGATATTGGTTATGATTTTGCTGCCGCGATTACATGGGCAGAGAGAGCTACGGCTAGAGTTGCGTCAGCATGAGCTCTTCGTGGATGAGGACTGACCAGGGCGTGATTCCGGGGACATACGATTGCATAGAGGTGTCGTTTTATTATGTTTTCGCGCCATGAGCATTTGATGGATCGCTTTTATGAGATTTCTTGGATGTGTAGATCAGCACCAGAGGATCAGGCTACTGCTAGAGGCCGGCCAGAATGTGATGACCGTCGATGCACCGATTATTTGATGATTGAGGCACTGTTCAGCGTGCAGACGGATGAGCCAGTTGTTGCTGCGAACGACGAGGTATCACCCTAGATGTTGGAGCTATTGCAGTACGAGTTGTACTTGAAATATGATAGAAGATCGCTAGTCACCCATGGAGGAAGGACTAGGACATATGATTCGTTGCTTACCCCTATGCGAGGTCATCAGATTGATTGATTCCAGCTAGAGACGACTTCATGCAGGTACGTTGGGAGTTGATAAAGACGATCGAATATCAGAAGCCCATTTTCCAAGTTTAAAGTATTCAGAGACAAATGCAAGTAATGCTATGGACCCTCTAGAAGAATGAAACCCTAACTCGGCGTAATGACCATGGAATGCCTTTGAACCTTAGGGTTTGTGGCAGTTCAGCGATGCCATTAGTGAGGCTTGGGTTTGCCTTTCTACGGTTGGTCCACAGATGCTAGAATACTATTAAACTGTACCCAAGATGTTGAGCTCTTGGGGGATTATGGAATTTTGATGAATCGATCGAATGGTTCGACATCTTTCGGATATCATGTGACGGGATGCATTGCTTGGGAGACTCCAGATACGAGTATAGCCGTTGGAGCACAGTCCATGCAGCCACGAAGAGACAAGTCCGAAGCAGTCAACATTAGAGAAAATTCGAGTAAAGAGTTCGCACGAGATTTTGACGAGATGTCGTTCCAATCCGCTGACATCAGAGATGCGATACGCATGCAGAGGCATTGATTATTGATATATCTTCCAGAAGGAGTCGCGATGAGAATGCAGCCGTTCCTGAACAAGAAACAGATATAGTAAAGGGTGGTAACTTCCGGGCAGTTCGGCAGAAACGAGATTTGAGAGAGACCTCGACAGGACCTTTCTGGAATACTATACGAGAAGACTTGGACCCAGGAGCGGTCATATTGCGCACACCCAGTAGGCCAGAGTTCGGCATCGTCGACGAGATAGTTGGCCAGAGATCTTTAGAGGATGTGCCAGAGCGGGACTGTTTCCGTCGTCATTCCATATTGGGCCGTTGAGCCGAGGAGCTATGTATTTAGCAATGTACAGTGAGAGGCAAGAGCATAAAAGCACCAGGCGCCAGGCCACGAATAGAAGGCAAGTAGATATCTTGCTCTTCTAGCATTGGATGCACCGACACCTTCTCGACTTTGAAGGAGGAAATATCAACGACGGTATTTATGATTTATGATTTGGTGATTCGATTATCACGTATCCGTCACCTTGTATTTCAGTATTTTGGACGATCTATTCGCATGATTTAGTCTTGATGACTGAGTTTCATGATATTTGTTTTCATGCACCATAGTTGCACTTACCAGGTATTTATGATTTGTGCACAGTTATTGCACTTAATATCATTTTTGTGTCTTGACTGCACATGTTTATGATTTCATGGATTTCATACAGTTGGGTTGATTTTATGCATACGATACGCATACGATTTGATTTTTGCACTCGGTACAGTTCACATATGCTTGCAGTGCATTGATACGTATTTGTGCACCACAGTTGCACCTGACTTCGGTTTGATGTCATTCGATATGTTGATTTTGATTTCATGCCTATGTTATGCATGTGATTTGACTTATGCTTTCGGCATAGTTTTCATGCACTTTTAGTATTTTGATTTGATGTATGCACATTGATGCACATGGTTGTGAGATTATATACCGCGGTATACCTGATTTGGATCGAGGTTTATTGTATACCGTCGATTTCGATTATGATATTGATGTTGATTTCGTGCACTCTGTGCAGTTGATTTGGATTTTTGCGCATATTTGGCGCGCTTGGATTGGATTTTGCGCATGTTCGGCGCTTAATATTGGATTTTGCGCATGTTCGGCGCTTGATATTGGATTTTGTGATTTCGTGCATGTTGGATGCACATGATTTAGATTTAATTCGTGCATGATGGATGCACCTGATTTGGATTTTCGCGCATGTTGGGCGCATGTTATGAGATGCGATTTTGGTGCACACCAGATGCACTAAATCGGGATTCTTTATGCATATCAGATGCACCTGATATTGCTGTTAGGCACACCGTTGCCTCTGACAGGTGTTTCGTGAACACCCGATGCACTTAGATGTTGTTTATGTGCACATGTATGGCATATTCATGGGTTTTGATTTCCGTGCGCACCAGACGCACGTAGCATTCATATGCACATTTTGGGATTGATTTCTTATGGAGCAGTACGTTTTTATGATATTTACTATTTGTTTTCGTACTGACTAGTCAGAGGACAGTACCTGGATATATTTTGCATGCATTGATAGTTATCGAAGGGATTTCCAAAAAAGGGAGTATAGTCTCAGTATTTACCTACGTGTCTGAGATGACACGAAACGTTTAAAATAAGGAAACCCTTCTAAATTGTTTTCAAAAACGGCGGGACGTGCATATTAAACAAAAGATATATACATATATGATTATTTTCTTACAATAGACGTCCGCCACTGTGCAGTGTTATGCGCATCGTACATCGACTTAAAACGGTTTGGCATGCATTTCCTTCAGGTGTTTATATGTATAGTGTTGATGTATATCATATTGGTTTTCGTATTGGATTTAGGCATTGATGTCTTCCCCATGACTCCGATGATTGCGGGATGCTTGACGGAGTTTTGATTTTGAGTTATCTGCTCATGGTTCATGCGCACGCATTGCGCTACGACGTGTTTTATATATTGATGGTTTCAGAGCCTCGACGACTTGGACTTTTTACTGAAATGTTTTAGTATTTGAGGGGTTTAAATTTAAATTATGGGACCGAATTTCTTTAATGAGGGAAGATTGTAACATTTCAGAAAAACAAAATATTATTTTAGGGAATTTTTATAATTAAATAATAAAATATTGAATATTTTAATAGGGCGGTATAATTAAATATTGATAAATTGGAAAAAATCTGGAAAATAGAAATTACTAAAAAGAGGGTGTTTTATGTGATTTATGCAAATTATGAAATTTTATGATTTATTATACACTAATTTTGTGCTAATCGCGATTAAATATCGCTAATCGGGCACTAAGCGTGTTTTGTGCACATGACATGCACATATCATTTTCACACTTGTTACATTTTTACTACATGATTCTTGTGTGTATCGTTATTTGTTTTGGGTTTCCTATTGCAAAGAGAAGAAAACAAAACAAAACAAAAAGAAAAGGAATAAAAAAATGAAGTATGGGCAAGTGAGAGAAAGTGAGGGGTCAAGAGAGAGCCGTGCCCATTTGTTCCCTTCTTCTTCCTTCATCATTTTCTTCCCTCATTTCCTCATTGCTGCTGCCCTCATCTCCCCCTCCTCAAATCACCACAAACACACCCAAAAACAACCCAAAACCCCACTCCCGTTTCACAAAAATTGTGCACAAGCTCACAAGCTACACTTTGGACCAAGAAAGTTTGCATTTTGGTGCTCTAGGGGATTCATGGGTGCTAAATGAGGTAATTCCTTCACCATTTGTGTAGTTTTTCATTCACTTTTGTATTTATATGTGTCTAGTTGTGATTTTGTGCGATTTGGTGAACTTTGAAGATTTCTAGAGAGGGTTGTGGGATTCTTGAGTTGTGATGTTGCTTATGAGTGTAGTAGTAACTAGAAAACACCCCTAAGTGTTGGAAACCCAGACCAAACACATATACCAAACCTGAAACACAAAATAAGGAAAAACAGAAAATGGTCAATGTCGGTTTGTGAGGTATTGGTGTGTACAGGGAAATCTGGGATGACTTGGATTAATTACGAGATAAGCAAACAACCCCAGTACACTAGACTTGACCCTAGGAACCCCCTGTAGCAAGATGAACCCTATGGGAGCACCCAGGGCCGGCGAGCTCAGAATTTTAGGGGTGGGGCTATGTAGGGTTCCTAGGCATCCTAAAGAGGTCTCACAAGGCATCAACCATGCCATTTTAAAAAAAATATGGTGCCCAGAAACCCTAGTTAACGGATCGTTGCTAGAAATCTAGGCGAAAAAGAAAACTAGTTAACACTTAACTACTAGAATACGGAAATTACAACCTTTGTAGATCCGGATATCCACCTCCACGGCTCCGCAACGAAGTCTCCTCGCTGTCCAAGTCGAACCCCGTGCTCTAGCGTCGGCTTCATCGGAGAATGAACGGGCTTGGTCATCGACGACGATGCCGAAGATGATCTACGTCGAGGCATCGCTAGATCAAGCTCCCACTTCACAAAGTGATGAAACTTGGGAAGAAAACACACTCTACTACTTGGCAAGAGGTAGAGGATGAAGAAATAGGAGGTGGGTTCTCTTTAGAATTGGATTTCTCACTCTTAAGCTCAAGTTGCCATTGATGGCCTCAAGGTTTCAAACTTGAAGATGAAGAAGAAGATGAGCTAGAATTATCATAAGTCTTTTTCAATAATCAAATAAAATTAATACTTATCATAATATAACTAAGGTTAAGTGTAGAGAGCAAACCATGGTAAGTGGGAATAGTTAGGGTTTAGCATGAAGACAAAATGGTCTTTGAGTCAAACCTTCATGAAGCTTCATCAAGCTTCATGACAAAAGGAAAACCATTTTGTTTTCATAAAATTATTTAAATAAATAAGAATGGATAAATAAATGAGAGAGTAAAACAAAACCCTAATTATCTACTTAACCATGGTTTTATTCTTTACACTTAACCATTTAAACATGCATCATCAAACATGATACAAACAAGTGCACAAAAGTATATCACATATACATCATGCACATCAAGTGAGAAAATCCATATAAAGTGAACCATTACTAGCTAATGCAAAGTAATATATCAAATATATAATTATGCATTAAATCATTAAATCAACATTTGATTCAATGATCCGGTCACGTCGCACATAACCGACTAGAATCCAATGTATCGATTTATCGAATCAATGATTCGATAACTAGGTCATATCGAATATAACCAATCGAAACATATATCGCGAGAATGAAATGCGGTATCACATACACGCATTATTCTCGGTCCTGCACATATCTCATATGCGCTCCTATTTCGTTTCGCTTGAGCCAGGAAACCTCTGTGTAGGACTCTAAAGACTCGTCAATACGCCGGTAGCAGATGATGATCATATCAAGCATCCACAAGCCGCAAGCGGTCTGCTAAACGTAACGGCCACCCGGGTATTGAGCGATCAGAAGATCGACGAGCTAGCCCGCTCACACTCCTGTGAATCCAACCAGTAACACTACCGTACAGTCCGGTCTGATCGTTTGATATGTCGCATATCTCGCCTAGGGGCGGTAAACGTCAGACCCCAATAGCTCGATAAGTCGTGTCGATATGAGGTCTATAACAATTCGAGAAACTACTGGTAACACTTACCAGTAAATCTCAGCAACCCTGGCCAGGGATTTCCGGTTATAGCCAATCGAACACAACGCAACATCAACTCCCTATACCGGGAGAGACGAATCCCCTCCTATCGCTCATTGCCTCCATGTGACTCGGGACTGTACCCAAAAACCACCGTTTTGCACACCCTCTTGGACGTGGTAAGGTGGAAATCAAAGCACAGTGGGAACCACACAAGACTCTATGACGATCTCGGGTCAACAGACTACTCTGTACCAGTGTCACTTGAGAACTGCCATCTGACGTGAGGTATAATACCATCTGGGAGTTCTCGGCGAGTCCGTCCAGTGTACCCAGTCTCTACTGAGCACCCGTATATCATCTCTGATGTCAAACACCGATGGATATGGGATCATCCATCGCCCATCTATATGGGTCGAGAAGGTACACGCTAGTCTACTCTGGTATATCGATGCCCCATCTCGATACACCCACGACTAGGGACTTTGAAGGATGTACTTATGGACTACCATGTCCCCACTAGTATGATCCGCATCATAGTCCAGGTAGTCAAGTACACATCCTAAGGGCTTTACCAACATGTAACAGAGAGACAATCAACGTACACGTTAATGTAAAGATCAACCAGATAGCATACTATCATGTCGAGCAAGAAAGTCCTCCCTATATACGTCCCAGCATCCACTACAATATACATCCAATGTACAGTAATGGCCTCTAGGGCATACATATAACTAACAATCTCCCACTTGCACTAGGGCCATCTGTAGCAGTGGTTGTAGTATCTCATACTCAACCATCCCATAAAAGTCTCTCTCTGGGAATAGGCCTTCGTGAGTGGATCCGCCGTGTTAGCCTCTGGGTCTGCTCTCCCAACCTCGATCATCCTGGAGATCAACTATCTCCATGATCAGGCGATACTGCCTTAGAATAAGTCTGGATCACTGATGGGACCGGGGGTTCCTGGCATAAGCCACAACTCCATTGTCACACAATGGTAGGAACTAAGTTCATCTCATGATCTAATATACATCCAAACAGCCTCTTTGGTAGCATCTTAAGTAGCGATGTATCCAGCCTTTATCGTCTAGTATGCCACGGTATCTAGCTTGGAACTCTTCCAACATACCGTCCCTTTACTGAGGGTAAAGACAATGCCTGCGACTGACATTCAGTCGTCTTTATCACCCTGGAACCCTTCCAGTGATTCTCCCCAGGATCGATTGATACCATCTCACTACAACTAGTGAGTATACTAACACCCAAATAACATCTATCTCATAGATGAAAACTCAGGATGGAGGAGGTATCACATTGATCCTATCTGGAGAATCCTTGTGATATGCGGAGATTGACCGAGCGTAGCATAGGAAACTCCTTCCCTATCATGAGTATGTGATCCACGTACTATACGAGGATCACTACCATACTCCCTACTACCTTTTTGTTTATACAAGGTTCATCTACCATTTTGATGATGTCAAACTCTTTGACTAATCCATCAAAACAGATGTTCCAACTCCGCGATGCCTGCTTTAATCCTATAAAGCATCTTGCACACGTTTCCGCTGCTCCCACTGTCTACGAAGCCCTCTGGCTGTGTACTTATAGACGCACTCTTCTAAATCATCATTTAGAAAAGCAGTCATGACACCCAACCACTAGATATCGTAGTCATGGTATGTAGCCGTGGCAAGTAGGATCTGGATGGACTTAAGCATAGGTACTGGAAAAGGTTTCATCATTATCCACGCCTGGTCAATGACAAAAACCTTTAACAAGTCTAGCTTTGAAAGTCTCAACTTTTCCATTTACACCAAGTAATCTTCTCAAGATATACTTGCTCCTGATGGGGATTTAACCCTTCAGATATAGCAACCAAAGTCCATACTTTGTTGGTGTATAAGGATTCCATCTCAGATCGCTAAGCATCCAGCCATTCTTACAGAGTCTCACTCCTGATGGCCAGCTCGAAACTAGTTGGGTCATCATCTCATGATGCAATCCTCGCTCCTACTGTCATGAAGAAACCGAAGTATCTCTCAGGTGGGTGAGGAACCCTACTAGATCGGCGGAGAGGATGGGGTTCGTTGGCATCTACTGAATCCTTTGGTTATACCAAATCATCTGCTGTAATTTGTATGGCTGGAACATTTCCAGTTCTACATAACAGACCTTGCCTCGAGCTTGTCCGGATTTTGCTTTTAGACATAGGCCGGACAACCCCAAATCTTAACTAACTTAAGATATGGGCTCTTCCCATTCCATATCACATATGAAGCGGTAGGCAACTGATTTGATGGGAACCCTATTCAATAGGTATGCAACTTCTCAAGTGCATAACCCCCTAAGGAAAAAGGTAACTCAGTATTACTCATCATAGAGCACACCTTATCATATAGGGTGTGATTGCTCCGCCCTGATATACCATCGTGCTATGGTGTATTCGGAGGAGTAATGCCGAGAGAGAATCTCATTCTCCTTTAGAATAGTCCAGGAATTCCGTGCTCAAGTATTCTCCTCCTTGATCACATCAAAGGACATAATACTTATACCCTCATTTTGGTTCTCTACTTCTAACTTATATTCTGTGAATATCTCAAAAGGTTCGGACTTGAGTTCCAACAGGAACTTATGACTGAATCTCGAGAGATTATCAGAGAATATAATGAAGTATAAAGAACCAGTCCTGGCATGTGTAGACAGGAGACCTTACATACATCATCATGTATCAGTCCCAAGAGTTCATTAACTCTTTCTCTGTTTCCAATAAACAGAGCTATGGTCATCTTATCTTTGTGACATGACTGGCGAGTTTCACAAGATGTAAATTCAAACTGCTTTAAATATGCATCTAAATGTAACTTCAGCTAGTCGGGTCGCATTGATATGACCTAGTCTACAATGCCTCAAGAAGGATTCGTTCATTTCTGAACTCTTCCTCTTATGTGTGTTCCATATACTAAGTACTGCAGTTTGATTTAGAACATTAATGCTTTTAGATAACGTGCCTGAACCGATCAACTTTTGATATAGGAAATGTTCAAAACATTATCCAACAATACAAAATTATATCCTTTCTTTACTAATAAAGAAACTGATATGATTTTGTATATCAGGTTCGGTATCTAATAACATTCGTTCAGAATTAATGTATTGGTAATACAGGGTGGCAATGACCGACAGACTTGGCTGCAACTCTTGCCCTGTTTTCTGCCTCATGAAACTTATCACCCGTTCTCAGTTCTTTACCTGTCTGTAGCCCTATGTAACAGATTACATATCTGGGATCCTGATCCGGTATCATATACCCAGGACGTAAAGGACATTGAGAAACAGTTCGGTATAATGAACACACCCGAAGATGATGCATCAGCATGCACTCTCTTCGTTTGGGCGGCATGAGAATCTTGGTATTCCCCTATTTCCTGCTCTGTCTTATAACTATTATAAGTTGGAGCGGGACCAACGTTCCCCAGCTCAGTATAACAAGCGGGTTCGGTCAAATATCCGTATTATTATCTTGATTAAGGCGTGATATGGTCGCTACCAGAAGAGAGAGAGAAGAAATCACTCAGCGTGCGCTCTTGCAAGAATAGATTGGTTATTATTTTATCTAATCAGGATGGCTCCCACTGCTTTTTATCAAATCTTCCTTCAAACCCTAAAAGGAAAGACTAGCCGGGATTAATTACACACTACAAGTTCGCCAATCTTTCAGCCAGGCCAGTGTCGGTACTTTGAGGGAGGTCCCCCGTGCTTTCGCACGAACCTAATTAATGTAAACCTTGTTTTCCCAGAGGCGTAACCCCGTTGACACCTTTCTAGACACCTACTTGATCGGCTAATTGTAATGTATAAAACTCTCCCAGAAGTAACAATTACTCGCAGCGGGTATCGGGATCCAACTATCTCATAGAAGGTATGCAATCTCATTGCAAATTTCAACACTTGAAATTCCCGATAATCTTTTGCCCCTAGCTCGCTATGACCTTGACGCATGCCAAACAACCCATAGTCTGCTAGTCAAGTTCAACCCGTACATTTCTTGATTGAATTAAACCCACCCGCACGACCCTTGACGCATGCCAAACAACGCCGTACGAATACCCCAATCCAATCGCATCGTATGCTAGCAGATAAGCACTAGTTAGCTACCGTACACTACGCCTTGACGCATTCCAAACAACCGCAGCACGAATACTAACTAATATTTATCTGAAATGACGGAGGGCTACGACAGGTTTTTCTGAAAACCTATTGCGTAATGAACTTGATATCGTTGTAGGATCGAATGAATTTTGAAATGGAGTGTTTTTTATGCTTTTCTAGTTTTGCTAAAGGAGTCACTCCCGGTGAAGGGATCGTCGGTCCTTTCCTCGTCGAATGAGGTGCAGGATATATCATATATATCACTGTGCAAAGCAAAAACACTTAAAAGCAATCAAAAGACAAACCGAGTGTGTAGCATCTGCCAGTTATTGCTAAAGGAGTCACTCCCGGTGAAGGGATCTCGGTCCTTTCCTTATCGAATAAGGTGCAGGATATATCACATATACCGCTGTGCAAAGCAAGAACTGTAGCTACCTGTTTTATTTTGAAATTCGATTCTACAACATCTTAGGTTTCTTTTATTTCATTAATCATATTAATGAATTCCCATTATTTAAGTACCTAAACATCACAGATAAATACGACGTACACTTATGCCATCCGCATTCGCCTCGATGTCCCCTCGTGCACCGTTAGGTTAGGTAACTAACGGCAGAGCGGGGCAGGGCTAGCACGGGTGTAAAACATAAGTAACGTCTATATAATATATCATATATACTATATACTGTATCTATCACAGAACAACTCATGATCACATCACAGATATCGCAGCAGAAGAATCATATGAAATATTGGATATACTAGGACGTCCGTGTTTTCAATACGAGCCAGTATAAAACACGGATTCCACGGTCGTGATGAATAGCCAAACCCACACCCCTAGACCCCTACGAGAGCGGCAAGCAACCCTACCAATTCTAGAGTTAGGAGACCCGGACTCGACTCCTCGAGTTGGTCTCCCACAGGACTCCAGAACCCGGTTACTTGTGCCCTCCTCCTTGGGTCTATCCTAGTGCGGAAAAGTAAATAATATACAAAGGGTGACATCTTCCGCTACCTGGAAGTGCCCCAATAAAAGAATATTACATACAAGTTAATTTTACATGAATGAAAATAAAATCTCTCATCTCACATAAAACCCCCGGCTATTCAAACACGACGATCCAATATAACATATCCAGCAACACATAACATCACATGTCATCAGCGTAAGTAAATATGCGCATCCCAATTGTCGTTGACATATAGCAACGAAATCGGCGATATCACAAATTACACTTACGGTCACAGAAAAAAAAGTGTAAAACTACAACAGTTGGAATCCGCAATCTCTTCAGACATCGCATGCCTGACCAAATGAATTCTTTAGACATCGCATGCCTAACAATTATAAACCCCGCATTTTAGTCTCAAAATCGAAAACACTTTTCAATATCAAGTCGGGCAATTCAACAGGATTCCCGACATCTTGATCGAATGCTCGTCGCAAACTTCAGTAGACGGTCGCATCCCCGATACCGTCGACGAAGTGCACCAAGGCGGAACACCGCTGCCAGCGAGCACTCCGGACAGATGCTTTCGGCGACGGGGTTCTCCTACAGTCACTTGGTCGGGGCTATGGAGTGAGGCTGTCTATTAAGATTACCCGGCGAGTATCCTCGTACGCTACGTGATTGCGACGGACTTTTGATCACATCAAAATTCCGTGGCAACCGATCAAGTGAGACTAAACTGCTATGTTTATAACATTCATTCAGTTATCACATAACTATTGTGAATTCCAATTATTGTATCCCATTCCGGATAAATAGAAAATGCTAAACTTTTCGATCGAACAATCGAACACCCAAGTTTTCCCGATACAGCTCAACACATGAAATAAGTCTAACAACATTCAGTTCGTGTCTCAGTACCAACGGTCCAGCCGTAGAAGGGTCAAGCCAACGCCTCACATGTGGCACGCCGTACTGCCCCAAACCCGAAGGTTCAAAGGGCAGTTCAAGACGGTCACATAATCGAGTTAAGGTTTGTTGTCTTCTAGAGGGCCCATCGAGTTACTTGCACTACTTAGAACGTCGTTAAACTACGGAAAAATCCAACACTTGGAAATTTCCCGACATGGGAAAAATTGGGTATTTATATCCGGTCGAACTTTTTAACATATTCTAAAATTTATCCGGAAAAACACAAAGACGAAATTTGATAATCCGATCGAAACTTCGATTCCCAATAGTACCCCAGAATACTCTTCAGTAGAGTTAATATTAAAAATTTCTAGAAGACTCAGTACTTAAAAACAAGAATTACTGTGCAAGCCACGTGCACTAACTCAACAAAGTGGCCGCGGAACCGCCGCGAAGCCCATGGTGGGGGCCGCGGTTCCGCGCCTCTGAAGTCGAGTTAGCTGCACGTGCTTCACAGTAACTCATGAAATTCCCTACTAAATTTTTTGGCAATTTTTAATCTGGAAAAAACCCAGAATTTGGAAAAAGTCCAGAGAGCTATTTTGGGGTTGGGTTTCGGTTCGTTCGGCTTTCAAACTCCGTCTAGACTTCGCCTAAGGCTCTAGCTAGGCTCTGATACCACTGTAGGGTTCCTAGGCATCCTAAAGAGGTCTCACAAGGCATCAACCATGCCATTTTAAAAGAATATGGTGCCGAGAAACCCTAGTTAACGGATCGTTGCTAGAAATCTAGGCGAAAAAGAAAACTAGTTAACACTTAACTACTAGAATACGGAAATTACAACCTTTGTAGATCCGGATATCCACCTCCACGGCTCCGCAACGAAGTCTCCTCGCTGTCCAAGTCGAACCCCGGGCTCTAGCGTCGGCTTCATCGGAGAATGAACGGGCTTGGTCATCGACGACGATGCCGAAGCTGATCTACGTCGAGGCATAGCTAGATCAAGCTCCCACTTCACAAAGTGATGAAACTTGTGAAGAAAACACACTCTACTACTTAGCAAGAGGTAGAGGATGAAGAAATAGGAGGTGGGTTCTCTTTAGAATTGGATTTCTCACTCTTAAGCTCAAGTTGCCATTGATGGCCTCAAGGTTTCAAACTTGAAGATGAAGAAGAAGATGAGCTAGAATTATCATAAGTCTTTTTCAATAATCAAATAAAATTAATACTTATCATAATATAACTAAGGTTAAGTGTAGAGAGCAAACCATGGTAAGTGGGAATAGTTAGGGTTTAGCATGAAGACAAAATGGTCTTTGAGTCAAACCTTCATGAAGCTTCATCAAGCTTCATGACAAAAGGAAAACCATTTTGTTTTCATAAAATTATTTAAATAAATAAGAATGGATAAATAAATGAGAGAGTAAAACAAAACCCTAATTATCTACTTAACCATGGTTTTATTCTTTACACTTAACCATTTAAACATGCATCATCAAACATGATACAAACAAGTGCACAAAAGTATATCACATATACATCATGCACATCAAGTGAGAAAATCCATATAAAGTGAACCATTACTAGCTAATGCAAAGTAATATATCAAATATATAATTATGCATTAAATCATTAAATCAACATTTGATTCAATGATCCGGTCACGTCGCACATAACCGACTAGAATCCAATGTATCGATTTATCGAATCAATGATTCGATAACTAGGTCATATCGAATATAACCAATCGAAACATATATCGCGAGAATGAAATGCGGTATCACATACACGCATTATTCTCGGTCCTGCACATATCTCATATGCGCTCCTATTTCGTTTCGCTTGAGCCAGGAAACCTCTGTGTAGGACTCTAAAGACTCGTCAATACGCCGGTAGCAGATGATGATCATATCAAGCATCCACAAGCCGCAAGCGGTCTGCTAAACGTAACGGCCACCCGGGTATTGAGCGATCAGAAGATCGACGAGCTAGCCCGCTCACACTCCTGTGAATCCAACCAGTAACACTACCGTACAGTCCGGTCTGATCGTCTGATATGTCGCATATCTCGGCTAGGGGTGGTAAACGTCAGACCCCAATAGCTCGATAAGTCGTGTCGATATGAGGTCTATAACAATTCGAGAAACTACTGGTAACACTTACCAGTAAATCTCAGCAACCCTGGCCAGAGATTTCCGGTTATAGCCAATCGAACACAGCGCAACATCAACTCCCTATACCGAGAGAGACGAATCCCCTCCTATCGCTCATTGCCTCCATGTGACTCGGGACTGTACCCAAAAACCACCGTTTTGCACGCCCTCTTGGACGTGGTAAGGTGGAAATCAAAGCACAGTGGGAACCACACAAGGCTCTATGACGATCTCGGGTCAACAGACTACTCTGTACTAGGCTAGGCCACTTGGTAAGGGGTAGGGTCCAGGTTGCTTCAGTACGTCACATACACCCTATATATCAGCCTAGTGTTGTTTGTGCACCTTGTTTTCACTTTAGACAAAATATGGGACTAAATACTTGAGTTGCTGTTTTGATTCGAGTTATGGTTTTGCGTATTTTAAATTCTGGATTTTAGTATTTGTGCTTTATCTCGATCCCATGACGTTTGTACGACGATATCGAGGGTTGTTTGGTGGTTTTGAAGGCGTGGTCTATAGGTTCTAACCTATAGGCTTTTAGCGTGTCGTTTTGGTTTTGAATTGAGTTATAATGCGATACGATACGTTATGATGTGTAGGTACCCTCGCGAAGACTTCGAGACGATAAGCAAGCGCGTGGCGACATCGGCATCGGCAAGCGAAGCTCAAGGTGAGTAGATTATATCTAAGGGGGAAGTCGGGTGGATGGCGTATAGCACCCCCGCAGTTCGTTGTAAAGTGTATGGTGTGTGTATATATATATATATATATATATATATATTATATGGATATAATTATATGTTATTGTGAAGTTAAGATTATCTAGATAGACTTTGGAAATCATGGATAATTTTAGTATCATTGGATGATGGTGTCGCTAGTTAGTTTAGTCGCGAGCCCTAGAATAAGGTTTACACCCACACGCACACACATGCTTACTTTGTTATACTTGTGAGTATATGAGGATACGTATATATATATACACACACACACATAGGTATGGGACTATGTATATATATACGTATACCTACACATGGATGATGAGGATTGTACATGGTATTTGGAGATGAGTCGAAGAGATTGGGCATGATGCCATGAGATCAGTGATATGATGTGGTTCCTATTAGGAGATACGACATGAGATTTTTTTGGGCCTTTAGACGTTTGTTTCATACACGCATATATTTGCAGATGGTATCAGTTTGTACTAGACTTAGATCAGTACCCCCAGTTCATGAAATATGATGATAAGGATACCAGATAAATGATGAGATGAATGTGATATTGACCCGTACCCAGATTTGGGATGCCGTACGAAGGATTTACGTACGAGCTATATGTTGATAATAGATCCGCACTCTTGACTCGAGGATGTCATGTTATTTATTGTATCGTATGTGATACTATTGAGGCGAGATCACCGACTATTATATGTGTGTGTGTGTGTGTATCGACTCAGATTTAGGTGGTTTCCATACCCTTTCGATTAGCTTGTTAGTTAGATCTATAGTTTACTTAGTAGTTGTTAGACTAGACCCGAGTTATACCTATTTCAAAACTAACGAATCGTGAGTATTTTTAAGATAGGTCAAGGGATTCTACGGATATTTTCAAAAGACGCATCTTTTCCTAAAAACATCGTAACCCTTATTTTTCTAAACACTACGATTCGTGTTATTCCAAATGGAAAAAATACATGACATATATATATTGATGTAGATTCTTCACTGTTGTGTTTATTATTCATTTTCCGCATATTCTTGCTATTCTCATCGCATTGCATGTTTAAATGTCTTTATTGTTATATTAAACCCATGCTGTCAGGACACCAGCACCATTATCGATGATGCGTATGTTCCACGTACACCTGCTTGCCGGCTTACACACTTCATCATTGATAATTGCCATGTCACTACACAGTAGGATTGTTGCATCGGGATATGACTCCTTGTATGACATACTGGCACACATGCATATTGTACACTCATACTTGCGTATATACCTACTTGTACATCGATATTGGCGCACAGGCATATTGTACACTCATACTTGCGTACATACATATTGTACACTCATACTTGCGTACATACATATTGTACACTCATACTTGCGTATATACCTACTTGTACATCCATATTGGCGCACAGGTATATTGTACACTCATACTTGCGTATATACCTACCTATACATCCATATTGGCACACAGGCATATTGTACACTCATACTTGCATACATACATATTGTACACTCATACTTGTGTACATACATATTGTACACTCATACTTGCATATATACCTACTTGTACATCCATATTGGCGCACAAGCATATTGTACACTCATACTTGCGTACATACATATACATATTGTACACTCATACTTGTGTATATACCTACTTGTACGTCCATATTGGCGCACGGGCATATTGTACACTCATACTTGCGTATATACCTACTTGTATATCTATATTGGCGCACAGACATATTGTACACTCTTACTTTCGTACACACATACTGTACAACCATACTTGCATACATACGTATTTGCACATATATAGATGATTCTGGCTTGATTTTGGAGATTTGGGAACCGCAAGATATATTTTAAAACTGGATTCATTTTAAAGAAGCGATTTTCCCTCGATATGTGCATATTACCGTTTTATGTTGCATGATATACGGATATGCTTACATTTCTATTATATGTCGCATATATCATGCTTTGTGATCATACGCATTGAGATATGCTGTTTTCATGAGATTTCTGGATTTGAGAACCGTGGCTATTTCGAAAGAATGTATGTAATGTTTAAAAACCCGGTTTCTCTTGATATGATATTTCAGTGCGTCCACCATGTGTTTTATCGGTTTTGATATATATACCCTATGCGAAGAGGAGTCATAGGTCATGTGCGGGTGCATGGTGGGGCCCGGTATGGTACCCCAGGGCAAAAAAGGGATGCTGTGTATACAGAAGGTGAGCCTGGCAGAGGGACTACTACCTACCGGTGATTGTATTTAGGCTCGGCGGATATCCGGAGGATACCGAACGGAGTTGAGAGATGATACGGACTGATCCGGACTGACGGAGCCTGTGGGCCGATCCAGACTGACGGAGCCCTATATATATATGAGGATTTACGTGCCGATGCTGGGCACAGGGTTCATGATGTTTTCGAGTGTCGATGCTGGACACTTAGGTTCCATGATTTTGATGTGTCACGAGAGACACACGTTGATTTATATCCTCATACTCCAATGCATATGCTTTATGATATTTGCATGCATGATGTTTTGTGTCATTGGTTGACACGTGGACGAGATCCACATGCATACAGACATTGATTATATAGTTGGATGATATCCACATACTTATAGACTTCATGATATAGTTGACATTGATTCATGTTGATTACATTGATCATATCTCATATTTATGATATGTTGCTACCTGAGGCACTGACACGGACACTTGGTATTACACTTATGTATAGATGTTTACCCTTGCCACCTTATCATGCTTCAGACTTTATCATATTGAGGATATATATATATATATATATATATATTATTACTGATCGTTTGATCTAGGATTGAGTCATACATACGATTTCTGCTCTGTGATGTTTTCTACTCACGAGTTGGCAACTCACCCCCTTGTGCCACAGTTTCTTGCAGGTTTTGCCGTACAGGTTCTTGCGGCTTTCTGGCACACTGCTTCCTTTTTGGGTGATTGCTTTGGGAGGTGGGTTCACTCGCATCGCGACCACCATTGTACTTATTTATTTTCAGTTGTATCTAGTGAAATTCCATCAACCAGACTTGTATATTTATTTCAGACTTAGAAAACTGGTTGTTTATTATTTCGACCTGAGAGTCATGCGTTGTAGTATTATGGTTTCTTGTTGATTTTGAGTTTTGATCCTCTCCCTTCGGCGTTGTATATTATATTGCTTGTGTGGTTGTGACCGTCGATTGACAAAGAGCTAGCTCCCGCTTGGGGATGCCTTTTTTCTTTGTGCATATATTATTCTTGTTGTACCCCGTTTGGGGTCAGTATTTACAAAGGAAACTCTGCCGAAATTTTCAGAAAAGATTTGATGTTTTAAAAACGCATAATTCGGCTTATGCTATTAAAACCACTTTCTCTTAAACAAGTTTTCCTTTATTCATTATCTAAATTGGTTTTAGATTTCTGGGCTTTTGGCTTACTTGAATTAGATGTGGTCCTATAGAGTTCATATGATTCAAGTGCCAGTCACGTACTATTTCGGGTCGTGACAGAATCACATAGAGACAGTGAGCGGTCGAAGGGATTCGTCTCTCCCGGTATAGAGAGTTGATATCGCGCTGTGCAGGATATGACTATAACCGTAAGTTCTTGGCTAAGGCGATTGAGATAAACTGATGACTATTATCAGTTGTATCTCGGTTGGTTATGAGTCCAATGTCGCACAACTTATTGGGTTATTGGGGGTCTGACAGTTTCCACCCTAGACCAGGTATGCGATACTTTTTGACGAAGAGACCGGACTATTTGGAATTCGTCGCTTATAGACTTTATCGGGTCTGAATGAGTTTGCTCGTCGACCTACCTTTTTATTGCTCATACCTGGATAGCTGTTACATGCAGTTAGTACCGCTGACGAGCTTGTGGGTTAACCTATATGGGGATTGAATCTGAAAGTTTCAGATTCAATCGGATATGATCATGTTTAACCTACTGCCAGCATATTGATAGGTCTTTAGAGTCCAGCAATGAAAATGCTTGCCCAACCGAAATGATGATGTAGCGTGCGTATAGGATACATGTATGTGATTTAATCGAACGTTAGAATATACTGGTGTTCCCCTCCAAATGGCGGTGCGACGTGGACGTCTCGCCTGAGATTCGGGGCAGATGCTAATAGGTGCTATCCATCCACCTCTCCGAAGATGCCAAGTTGATTTATGGCACCGTGCATCCGAGGTTTAAACGGATGCGGCCGATGTAGCAGACTTCGTCAGATTCCCCCTCGCTTGAGGGGTTTTGGATTATAGGGACGCTCTTCCCTGCAGGCGCAAGCCCCTGCAGTTAATTACGCTACCGCATCGCGGTAACAAGTTTCTCCTTCTCCAGAATTTCACTTCGTGTCGTGGGTGTTTGTTTTGTTTGTGGTTGCCCGTGGATTGTATACGGAGACCGATTTATGTCGTCGCCCGTAGGACGTGGATTAGTCCAAATCCGTATTTTCTTAGATTTGGGTTTGGGGTTTTGGTTTGAGGATACATTAATCTCCCTTGAGACTAAGATCGACTTAAACGTTTGTTAAGGATGCGTTAGTCTAATTTTTAGACTAAGATCAACTTAACGGGATCGTTTAGATCCGACAAGAGACCGATTAGGGGAGCCATGTTGTTTAGTTTAGTGACATTGCGGTCAATAGGTAGTTTAAGGACATTGCGGTCCAATGTTAGTTTTAAGACGTTGCGGTCAAGGTTAAGGACGTCGTAATCCGTGGATTTAAGGACTCCATAGTCCGATATTAGTTTTAAGACATCACGGTCAAGGTTAAGGACGTCATAGTCCGTTGTTAGTTTTAAGACATTCCGGTCAAGGTTAAGGACGTCGTAGTCCGTGGATTTAAGGACTCCACAGTCCGGTATTAGTTTTAAGACATTACGGTCAAGGTTAAGGACCTCATAGTCCATGAGTTTAAGGACCCCACAGTCCGTATCAATGTGTGTGTAAGTCCACGTTGCTCATCCCGGTTCTTACGGGGAGGCAGAAACGACGAAAAACAATGATTTGGCGCAAGGCAACATGGACTCAAAAGTAAGGATCTTGGCTAAACTAGAAACTAGTAAACACTAAGAGGTTTTAGCTACTATGTTGTAGAAAGTATACCTCACGGAATCGGTCCTTCGGGTCTTCGTTCCGCTGTCCCACTCGTCCATCCAAGCTCCAAGCGTCGATCTGGACCTTGGGCACCTCCACGGCCTTCTTGAGTCGAAGATGATCCACCCGAGAGTTGTACACTAAGCTCCGCCTCAAGCCAAGGCAACTAGGGCAAAGAGATTGCTAATCTAAATGCCTTAGGTTGTGTAGAAGAGAAAGATGGAAGTGTTTGTCTATGTGGATTCTTTTTCTCTCAACACATGAGATCAAAAGAAGAGATCAAGAGGAGGAAGAAGAAGGAGAAAGCTTAGCAACCATGGAGCTTTTCTTTTCTTCTCATTTCAAGAGAGAGAATGAGAAAAGAATAATGAAAAGGATTAATCCAAATGAAATGAACCATAGTTGCAATAATACACTAATCTCATCATTACTAATCCTATCATGATAAAGTTGATGGCACATTGAATTGACCATTATCATAACTCAAGAATTATAAAGAAAATAAAAGAAGAGTGTAGATCCCTCTTGAAGGTCAATGGTCAACACGGTCAACGGGTCAACAAAGTCAAGAGAGGTCTAAGTGGTCAAATGGTCAATGCAATTAGCCATCACTAATCTATCACTAAAAGGATTAGTAAACAATGTCTCCGGCTCATAACGGTTTTGACCAAACGAATTGTCAAAACCCTAATGAGTGTGCCACATTACGGTTTTGGCCGAACCAACTGTCAAAACCCTAATGGGGCACCTCCTCGTTCATCGCTCCTCAAAACTGTGCATACACACCCGCATCCGCATTCCGTAGAATGCGAATGCACAGAAGACAAATCAAATCCATCTGTGCAATACCAGGATCTGGCTTAAACCAAAGCCCACTAGTATTGCCTGCCCGAACAGCATACGCACACAAGTGCACGTAAGTGATCGTAGCCCTGCCGTAAAACCATACGGCCTCTACACGTTTCGCTCAGTGCAGGGAAACTGTCTGTGTGGGACTCTAAAGACTCGACACTACGCTGGCAGTGGGTTTAACCACAGACCGCAAGCGGCACTAGTTGTACGTAACGGTCCCCAGGTAGATGTCGATAAGAAGGCCGATGAGGTAAACCCATCCGAACTCCTACTGAGCCTGTATGTGACAATCTCCGTACAGTCCGGTCTGTTCGTCTGATACATCGCATGGCGGGCCTAGGGGGCGGTGAACGTCAGTCCCCTAGTAGCGGTACAAGTCGTGTCGGAGTGTTGCCCAGAACACCCTGAGATAACACTGGAAACCTACCAGTATATCTCGCTTGCCCTGGCCAGGGACTACTTGTGTAATAGCTCTCCTAGACACAGCGCGATGTCAACCTCCAATACCGGGAGAGACGAATCCTGTCTAACCGTCACTGCCTCCAAGTGCTTCGGGACTGCACCCAACTACTACCTGTTTGCACGACTCCTTTGAGCCGTGGTAGGGTAGTAATCTAAGTACAGTGGGAACACACTCGAGGCGAAGTGACAGTGTCAAGTCGGCGGACTAAGCTGTACTCATGTCACCTGGGAACTGATAACTGACGATAGGTATAATACCAACCAACAGTTCCCGACGAGTCATGTCCGGTGTACTCGTAACCTAACGAGCACCCGCATACTATCTCAAGTACGACGTACTGACGGCTGTGGGACAGACCGTCTCCCCCGCTGGGATGAGAAGCGCATACGCTAGTCTACTCCGGAGTATCGATACCCTGTCTCGATAGTCCAACGACTAGGGACCTGTATAAGGATGTGCTTATGGATTACCCAGCCCCTACGAGTGTGAGCGCCATCACAACGCTGGTAATCAAGCAAAGATCCTAAGGGCTCTACTAATATGTATATAAGCGATATGCTAAAAGAAACACATGCACATATTGAAGTAGAGACAAACCAAGTAGCATACTACCATTTTAAGCAAGATTGTCTATACAACTGTGAATATCCCAAGCTTCTATCAAGTAATATACAAGCTAGTATGATACAGTAATGGCCTCTAGGGCATATACACTAACAATCTCCCACTTGCACTAAGGCCATGTACTGGCGTATCGAAGACCTATCATCTCGATCAGCCGCTCGAACTGAGTCTGGGGTAGGGCCTTCGTGAGTGAATCTGCAGTGTTGTTCTCCGTATTTACTCTCTTCACATCGATCTCCCAGCGATCTACGATCTTCCTGATCAGGAGGTACCGCCTCAAAATGTGCCTGGACTTCTGATGGGACCTGGGTTCCTTCGCTAAAGCTATAGCGCCGTTGTTGTCGCAATACAGCAGTATTGGATCAACAATGGTAGGAACCACCTGAAGCTCCGTGAGGAACTTCTTCATCCAGACAGCTTCCTTTGCGGCATCGCAAGCAGCTATGTACTCCGCTTCCATAGTTGAGTCAGCAACGATCTCCTGCTTGGAACTCTTCCAGCAAACCGCCCCTCCATTGAGGGTAAAGACATAACCCGACATGGACTTGGAGTCATCCTTGTCACTCTGGAAGCTGGAGTCAGCAAAGGCCTCGAGCTGGAGGTCTTTTCCGCCATACACCAAGAACATCTCCTTAGTCCTTCTCAGGTACTTGAGAATGTTCTTTACCGCTATCCAGTGTTTCTCCCCTGGGTTTGACTGATACCGGCTTACAACGCTCAATGCGTATGCTACATCTGGTCTGGTACATAACATCGCATACATTATAGAGCCTACCGCAGAAGCGTAGGGTATAATAGACATGCGATCCCTCTCCAAATCAGTCTTGGGAGACATCTCTTTGGAGAGGGTGATCCCGTGACAAGCCGATAAATTACCGCGCTTGGAATCTTCCATACTGAATCTTCTCAGTATGGTGTCGATGTATCTTGACTGTGAAAATCCCAACATCCTCTTAGATCTATCACGATAGATCTGGATCCCCAGAATGTAGTTGGCATCGCCCAGGTCCTTCATGGAGAACCTCTGCGACAAGAATCCTTTGACTGACTGTAACATAGGAATATCATTTCCTATTAGGAGAATGTCATCCACGTACAAGACGAGGAATACTACAGTTCTCCCTACAATCTTACTATAAATGCATGGTTCATCTGGGTTTTTGATAAAGTTGAATTCTTTGACAGTATCATCAAATCCATAGATGGACTTTAGCAACTTCCACACTCTACCGCTGCTCCCACTCTGAATGAATCCCTCCGGCTGATCCATATAGACGCACTCTTCCAAATTACCATTTAGGAAAGCCGTCTTTACGTCCATCTGCCAGATTTCATAATCGTGGAAGGCAGCAATGGCAAGAAGGATCCGAATGGATTTCAGCATAGCCACTGGAGAAAAGGTCTCGTCATAGTCCAAACCAGGTCTTTGACGAAAACCCTTTGCAACAAGTCTAGCTTTATAAGTCTCAACCTGCCCATCTACACCAATCTTCTTTCTGAAGATCCATTTGCAGCCCACGGGTTTTACCCCTTCTGGAGCAAAGTCCAAAGTCCAAACTTTGTTGGTGTACATAGACTCCATCTCGGCCCGCATTGCATCTAGCCATTTTACCGAGTCACCGCTCTGAATGGATTGCTGGAAGCTAGTAGGCTCACCATAATCCATGGTGCAATCCTCTCTATCCCCGTCTATGAGAAAACCGTAGTATCTCTCGGGCGGATGAGACTGCCTACTACTCCTGCGGAGTGGCGCTGGGATGTCCGGTTCTCTTGAAACTTCTGGTTCTTCCAAGCTTTCAGTAATAGATTGTGGTTCTGGAATTTCTTCCAATTCTACTATGCTCCCACTTGCTTCTTTTTCTAAAAACTGATGTTCCAGAAAGTGGGCATGACGAGAAACAAAAACCTTTTGTTCCTCTGCGTAATAGAAAAAATACCCCCTGGAGTTCTTTGGGTATCCCATAAACTTACACAGTACTGAGCGTGCCTCGAGCTTGTCCGCATGCTGCTTTTTTACAAAAGATGGACATCCCCATATCTTCAGATACTTAAGACAGGGTTTCTTCCCACACCACATCTGATATGGTGTGGTAGGCACAGTCTTGGAAGGAAACTTGTTCAAAAGATATGCAGCTGATTCTAGTGCATAACCCCAGAAGGATCGCGGTAACTCAGCCTTGCTCATCATGGAACGAACCATATCCAATAGGGTTCGATTCCGCCTTTCCGATACACCGTTATGTTGTGGTGTGTATGGAGGAGTAAGCTGAGAGAGAATTCCATTCTCTTTTAAGTAGCCCAGAAACTCGGCACTCAAGTATTCACCACCTCGATCAGATCTCAGTGTCTTGATACTTTTGCCTGTTTGTTTTTCAACTTCATTCTTATATTCCTGAAATTTCTCAAAGGCCTCGGATTTGTGCTTCATCAAGAAGACATGTCCATACCTAGAGAAATCATCTGTGAAAGTAATGAAGTATGAATAACCACTTCGCGCATGTGTAGACATTGGACCACACACATCACTGTGTATGAGTCCCAAGAGCTCGCTCGCTCTTTCTCCGTGTCCAGTGAACGGAGTTTTTGTCATCTTTCCCATGAGACAAGATTCACAAGTGGCATAAGACTGGTACTCGAACGGATCCAAGTATCCTTCTTTATGTAACTTTGTCAACCGTGTCTCATTAATGTGACCCAGTCTATAATGCCATAAGAAAGCCTGATTTAATTCCGGAGACTTTCTTTTAAGTGTGTTCTGGACACTGAAGACCTGAGCTTGATTCAAAACGTATATACCGTATTTCAATGTACCTGACCCAATCAGTACTTGATTTAGGTGGATGTTTCCTACATCGCTTACAAAAGTAAAATCATATCCTTCCTTAGAAAGTAAGGATACAGATATGATGTTACAAGTCGCACCTGGTACATAAAAACAGTCACGCAGAATCAATATCTGCCCAGTTGTCAGTCCTAGATGATATTCCCCTACAGATACAGCATACATGCTCTTTCCGTTAGCAACCCTGAGAGTCATATCACCTTTCCTGATAACCCTATGGTTTCTCAGAGCCTGTAACGAATTACAGATATGAGATCCTGATCCGGTATCCAATACCCAGGAAGTAGGGTTAACTGACATACAGTTCTCTATTACAAACACACCCGAAGCCGAAGCCACAACATGCTTCAAATTCTGGCTACTGGCTTTGCAAGCCCTGCAATCCTTCTGCCCATGTTCATTCCCGTTACAATAGGAACATCCCTCTTTTACTGCATCCATTCCCGAAACTTCTGCTTTTCCCTTTCTTTCCACTTCCCTGGCTTCCTTCAGGGTAGTAGGTAGAGACTGTTGAACTAAGTCAGTATCTGACCCGTTCTTCAACGTGGTCTTCAGGTTTGAGAGCTCAAAAGAGCTGGTCTCTGTAAGGACGTTGCCCCCTACAGATGACCCGATAGCCAACCTCGCTGGAAGCAATTCGTTCGAGGTCTCATATCTTGCGATACGAGATTGCTCTCTATATAAAACTTTGTTATGGAGGAAGATAGAAGCTGAGTCCATCTTCTCGTGCTGCCTCTGGTATATACCATCAACTGAGGCTAACACGAGGCACTTGGCTTTCGCACAGTCTTCTTCCGATGTCCTACGGATATCAATATCCATGACAGGGGAAACTGGACCTGAGACGGCAGGGATTGGATTAGTCAAGAGGTGTCCCAGCTTGTCATGGGTAATGGACATCTGGACAGACCTTGCCAGTCATAACAGTCAGATTCAGTCATTTTATTATCTAGATGTAACCTAGGTGCGGTCACTGGGTCGCTGCAATTAAGAGAGAGAGAAGAAAACACTCAGCATGATGCTCTTGCAAGTTTAGATTGGTTTTTAATTTATCTAAACAGGATGGCTCCCACTGTCTCTCGAATCCCTCCTCAAACCATAAAGGAAGAATTAGTCAGGATCAATCTCACCGTACAATACTTGCTTAACCGTTCAGTCAGGCCAGTGTCGGTACTTCGAGGGAGGTTTTCCAACGCTTTCGCGAAGTTCCTTAATTAAGTAACCTCTTTTCCCTATGGGCGTAGCCCCGCTAACACCTTTCTAGACACCTACTTGGTTTATAGCATTGATCGTTAAGTGAGAAAGTTCCCGAGGAGTAACATATACTCACGGTAGGATCGGGATCCAAATATCATCGTGTGACAAAACTGAAGGAATCCTACCAGAATCATCACACTCCAAATGGTATGCAGCGCTAGCAAGTTTCAGTACTTTTGAAACTCCCGATGTGGATTTTTGCCCCATGCTCTTATGACCTTGACGAAGGCCAACATATCATAAGTCACATGTCAAGTTCTACCCGTCATTATCCAGGTTAATTTGAACCCACCAGTACATACCCTTGACGAAGGCCAAAATAGTAGTACGACTGTCCCAAACCAACGCATCTATCTATGCTACAGATAAATATTCAGCAGCTACCAATCACTATGCCTTGGCGAAGGTCAAAATACATAGCTTGAATACTACTGAATATTTAACCGAAATGACGGAGGGCTACGAATGGTTTTGGCGAAACCGTGAATGTAGTGAACTTGATATAATCGATGAAACGAGATAGCTTTTAAAAGGAGTGGTTCAAGCCCCGCGTTTAAAAAGCTGGTTTTTGAAAAGAACCGAGTGGTTTTGAAAGTGTTCCAATCGACTTTCACTTGGTTTATTTTCTTGCATTAGTTCTTTTAATGCGTCCCATCATTTAATCCTACCATTGCAGAAAACAACCAAAATATGACATACGCTTATGCCATTCGCATTCGCCACGGGGACCCGTCATCACCCGTTAGGTTACTTAACTAACGACAGAGCGGGGACTGGGCTAGCACGGCTGAAAAACATAAGCAACGCCTAAATAGTTATTAAATATAGATATATAGCAATGATAGCCATTACAGATCACAGATGAACACTTTGGATATACTAGGAATCCGCGATTCGTTCGAGCCTGCAACGAAAAGCGGATTACACGGTCGCGATGAATAGCCAAACCCCACCCTAGACCCCTACGGGTGCGGCAAACTACCCGCCAAGTACCCGAAGCGAAGCAACCTCCCTCAACACCGTGAGTAGGCCACTCGGCACTTCGAGATACCCGGTAGTTTGTGCACCCCACCTTGGGTCTATCCTAGGAGCAAAAACAGTAAAAAGAAATTATACAATGACGGCTACAACCCCGACCCGGTTGTGCGGCCAAACAAATAATATTACATCAATCTATAAATTTTACAATGAATGAAAGAAAAAGAAACTCTCATCTCACACCCATTCCCGGCTATTCATCCGCGACAATCCACCGAGTTCATATACACAAACCATCAACATTACAGATCACAGATATGTACAACCCCCACTAATCGACGTATAGCGATTAGCGGATGTTCGATACATATATCACATCACAGAAAATATGCATTAGCCAAAGTCTACGGAATATCGATCAAAATACGGATTTTTAACCACCCCAAAAGTCAATTTGCTCTCTGGAAAATCTGGGAAGAAAAAACATGTATCAAAAATCCCAAAACAGCCATACTAAAATACTGCACAAAATCCGATCCAGTGCCGAGTCAAAACGGTGGCGGAACCGCGACAATGAGCATGTATTTGCCGCGGAACCGCGGTCGTTTGATCGATTCGCTGGATCGTTTTTCTGCAGTGTTTTCACAAAACCCTGAGACGATTTTTCATATATTTTAAATCACCTTTTGAGCAGTATGAAAATCGACAGAAACTTGAGGTTTTGCGGACGTGTTTTGCGACTTTTTTCCGATCGATATTCTAAACACTTTGCTAACTTACTAGTTTATGTTTAGCTAGGCTCTGATACCACTGTAAGTCCACGTTGCTCACCCCGGTTCTTACGGGGAGGCGGAAACGACGAAAAACAATGATTTGGCGCAAGGCAACATGGACTCAAAAGCAAGGATCTTGGCTAAACTAGAAACTAGTAAACACTAAGAGGTTTTAGCTACTATGCTGTAGAAAGTATACCTCACGGAACCGGTCCTTCGGGTCTTCGTTCCGCTGTCCCACTCGTCCATCCAAGCTCCAAGCGTCAATCCGGACCTTGGGCACCTCCGCGGCCTTCTTGAGTCGAAGACGATCCACCCGAGAGTTGTACACTAAGCTCCGCCTCAAGCCAAGGCAACTAGGGCAAAGAGATTGCTAATCTAAATGCCTTAGGTTATGTAGAAGAGAAAGATGGAAGTGTTTGTCTATGTGGATTCTTTTTCTCTCAACACATGAGATCAAAAGAAGAGATCAAGAGGAGGAAGAAGAAGGAGAAAGCTTAGCAACCATGGAGCTTTTCTTTTCTTCTCATTTCAAGAGAGAGAATGAGAAAAGAATAATGAAAAGGATTAATCCAAATGAAATGAACCATGGTTGCAATAATACACTAATCTCATCATTACTAATCCAATCATGATAAAGTTGATGGCACATTGAATTGACCATTATCATAACTCAAGAATTATAAAGAAAATAAAAGAAGAGTGTAGATCCCTCTTGAAGGTCAATAGTCAACACGGTCAACGGGTCAACAAAGTCAAGAGAGGTCTAAGTGGTCAAATGGTCAATGCAATTAGCCATCACTAATCTATCACTAAAAGAATTAGTAAACAATGTCTCCGGCTCATAACGGTTTTGACCAAACGAATTGTCAAAACCCTAATGAGTGTGCCACATTACGGTTTTGGCCGAACCAACTGCCAAAACCCTAATGGGCACCTCCTCCTTCATCGCTCCTCAAAACTGTGCATACACACTCGCATCCGCATTCCGTAGAATGCGAATGCACAGAAGACAAATCAAAATCCATCTGTGCAATACCAGGATCTGGCTTAAACCAAAGCCCACTAGTATTGCCTGCCCGAACAGCATACGCACACAAGTGTACGTAAGTGATCGTAGCCCTGCCGTAAAACCATACGGCCTCTACACGTTTCGCTCAGTGCAGGAAAACTCTCTGTGTGGGACTCTAAAGACTCGACACTACGCTGGCTGTGGGTTTAACCACAGACCGCAAGCGGCACTAGTTGTACGTAACGGTCCCCAGGTAGATGTCGATAAGAAGGCCGATGAGGTAAACCCATCCGAACTCCTACTGAGCCTGTATGTGACAATCTCCGTACAGTCCGGTCTGTTCGTCTGATACATCGCATGGCGGGCCTAGGGGGCGGTGAACGTCAGTCCCCTAGTAGCGGTACAAGTCGTGTCGGAGTGTTGCCCAGAACACCCTGAGATAACACTGGAAACCTACCAGTATATCTCGCTTGCCCTGGCCAGGGACTACTTGTGTAATGGCTCTTCTAGACACAGCGCGATGTCAACCCCCAATACTAGGAGAGATGAATTCTGTCTAACCGTCACTGCCTTCAAGTGCTTCGGGACTGCACCCAACTACTACCTGTTTGCACGACTCCTTTGAGCCGTGGTAGAGTAGTAATCTAAGTACAGTGGGAACACACTCGAGGCGAAGTGACAGTGTCAAGTCGGCGGACTAAGCTGTACTTATGTCACCTGGGAACTGATAACTGACGATAGGTATAATACCAACCAACAGTTCCCGACGAGTCCTGTCCGGTGTACTCGTAACCTAACGAGCACCAGCATACTATCTCAAGTACAACGTACTGACGGCTGTGGGACAGACCGTCTCCCCCGCTGGGATGAGAAGCGCATACGCTAGTCTACTCCGGAGTATCGATGCCCTGTCTCGATTGTCCAACCACTAGGGACCTGTATAAAGATGTGCTTATGGATTACCCAGCCCCCACGAGTGTGAACGCCATCACAACGCTGGTAATCAAGAAAAGATCCTAAGGGCTCTACTAATATGTATATAAACGATATGCTAAAAGAAACACATGCATATATTGAAGTAGAGACAAACCAAGTAGCATACTACCATTTTGAGCAAGATTGTCTATACAACTGTGAATATCCCAAGCTTCCATCAAGTAATATACAAGCTAGTATGATACAGTAATGGCCTCTAGGGCATATACACTAACAGTGTGGTCATCGGGACCCGTCACCTCTTTGAAGACGTTGAGGAATTACAATGCCTAGTATCAAAGGAGTAAAGAGATGTACCCTTAAACCAAGGTAGATTAAGTGATCTGCAGTCCAATTTGGAAACTAAGATCAATTATTATACTATGAGCCCATTGGCCCAGTTGAGTTTGAATTGAGGACTTATGGCCAGCTTGGGCTAAGTCCAATCATATTTGGGATATTGGCCCTCTGTTGATTCATTGAAGGAGAGGCTTAGCCTCTGGAAACATAGCCAATTGGGCTAAAGCTAGTGTTAAACACTAGAGACCAGCAGTGTTGAACACTGGGAATAAGATTAACAAGTTAGTGTTAAACACTAAAAGATAATCAGTGTTGAACACTGGGAACAGAGTTTTCAAATTAGTGTTAAACACTAAGGAAATCAGTGTTAAACACTTCAGATAGAGTTTTCCAAATCAGTGTTAAACACTAAGAAAATCAGTGTTAAACACTGACTACAGAGGTTACAATTTAGTGTTTAAACACTAAGGTAAGTGGGGTCACGTGAGAGCGCCCTGATTCCTCTTATTTTGTTCAGTCAAAAGTATTGAATACTTTGAAGTATCACGTGCTGTCACATGATGAGAATTTTGGTGTTTGTCTGTCAAAGCTTCAGCCAAGGGGTCACGTGAGAGCACCCTAGAGCTCTTTATTTTGTTCTACAGATAAGTGTTTAACACTTGTAATTCTGAAAGCCATCACATGTGGGCACATGACAGGGGCTTACGCTTGGATCTGTTAGAATGTTCATTAGGGGTCACGTGAGGGCGCCCTAGAACTCTTTTCTGTTTCCTTTCGTCTTTTTCTCTGTGTGCTTTAGAGATCACGTGGGGCACGTGAGGCGTTGCCTCAAAGTTCTTTTTTGTGGGTCTTTGCGGGGGTCACGTGGTAGCACGTGACTCTGGCTCTTTTCATGGTTTAAAGATCTGTTCATCTTTTAAGAATTAATTTCTTCATAGGGTTAAACCCTAGCAACAAACTTTAGGGGAATTAAATTCCTGTTTTCTTCTGAAGAATTGTATTCTTAATAGGGTTAAACCCTAATTTCTTTTCTTATGGGAATTAAATTCCTGTGAGTTTTGAGAGAATTATGTTCTCAAATAGGGTTAAACCCTAGTTCTGTTCATTTTGAAGGAATTGAATTCCTATATCATAGGGTTAAACCCTAATTTTATCTCAAAGGAATTGAATTCCTATCATTTAGTGAGAATTAAATTCTCAAAACTCAGTTCCTCCTCTGTGTTTTAGATCTGCATGGCAGGATCTCAACCCAATGAGAATTAAATTCTCAATTCATGGGGAGATGTGCACTTTGCAGATCCTCCACCAGAGAAAGGATTAAGTTCTTTTCTTTATCTAAGAGTTAAACTCTTTTGAGAATTAAATTCTCTTTTTAAGCCTCTCCTTTCTTACCTAGGGTTTTCTTTTGCAGAGGATCAATTTCTTCCGAAATCTCAAGGCTCTATCTCTCTTTCTCTCTGTATATGTCTCTGTATATTTCTCTCCCCCCTTTTTTAAACTCTCTCCTTTGGCTCCTATTTATAGGAGAAGGAAGAGGATCAATCAGTTTTAGTGAATCTTTCATTGAAAGATTTGATTTGTTTATTGAGAGATTTTATTTATGTTTATCATTAATCCGGGACTTTAGATTATTAGGTGGATTTTATCCACCATTGGATTTTAAATCCAAATGTATCTCTTTGTTATTTCGGTTAGATTTAAGGGGGAAATCTTTCCAAGTCCAAGATTTTTCCATAAATTGGTGATATTTAATCACCTTCAGATTTTTAATCCATCGGTTCCAAATAATTCTTTTCCACTTTGGAAAGGCTTGAGAGATCTTTTCTCAGAATTTAATTCTGTCATAAAAATAAGGCTCTCGAGGCTGGTCACGTGTACGCATGTGACCCCTGGTCACGTGTGGGCACGTTACTCCCCCTAAAATGGGCCTCCCTTCCTTCTACGCTCTGTTCTCTGGCCGCTGCTCATCCATCACGTGTCAACACGTGACCACTGGTCACGTGTGCGCACGTGATGCCTTTTCTGGAGCTTTTTCTTGAATGAGCTTTGTGCTGCTACTTTAAACGTCACGTGCCAACACGTGACCACTGGTTACGTGTGAGCACGTGATGCCTCTTCTGAATCCTTTCCTGATTTTTAATCAGGGAACAAATGCCCCCACAGCATTGTTCTCACGTGTTTGCACGTGAGTGCAACGCTGTCTCTTTTGTGACCGTTGGATCCATCTAGGGAATCGGGGAGATGAAGCGTCTCCATCACATCCTATAAATATAGGGGTCACTTCAGAAGCGCCTCCACTTTTGCTTATCTTCTTCTTTGCAACTTTTCACTTCGAGAATTTAATTCTCGTTTCCAGAGCTTAGTCCTTTGCCTCAAAAACTTTCCAGAGTTTAACTCTGTTTGACCGATTCCTCTTCCTCAGGTAATCATCTTGAGCGGACGAAGAACTTTTATACATAAAATTCTCTGGATTTTAAATCCACCTCAAGGTTTTCACCCTTTTAATATGAACCCATTTTTCCTTTAAGTTTTTCAACCGAAATATGAAACCATTTAATCTTCAACAGTGAATCTCTTTAGGGTTCATCTGATCCTTCAGGGAGATGACGGTGATAGTTCAAATCCATGGAGTTTAACGTCGTCCACAGAAAAAAAGTTTCTGGGAATTTAATTCCCCTTTTCAAAAGGAATTTAATTCCTGTGAAGAACTAAGTTCTTCCCCTAGAGGTTTCTTAGGGTTTCCTTGCCCTAGGTTGTCCTTCTGTACTCAACGAAGATGAAGCTTGCAATGATGTCTTTTCTGGGAATTTAATTCCCTTGGTCCTGTGTGATTTGTTGTAGAGTCCAAGGTGGATGTCTTTTAGGAGAATGTGTAGGGCCATTTGAAACCCACTGCCTATTTAATGAGGATATCCCCTTTGTCTTATTACAATTGCTTGGTCTCATTATTAACGAGCCGTCAACCTGATTCTGTGGGGCCCATGTGTTTTGTAGCCAATGGTTCCATAAAAAGAGTCTGTTGTCGCTTTCTTCAACTGTCTTCATGTTCATGCTTGTATATATATTGCTGGCTTCGCTTTTGACAATTTTCTTTTACTTTATTTCAGGTGCAATGGCTTCTGTTCCGTGCTTTCCCTTTACTCGCTCGGAGGCCGCTTTTCCTCAATCACCATCTGACGAGGAAGCGATAGCGATGATCCGGGCTCATGACCCGAACTGTACCAACCTACTTCTACGGGGGACTTGGTACAGTCATATCATCCGGGGTCGTCAGAGTTTTCTCTGTGAAGTGCCGACAGAGCCCACTTTCCCGTTCTTGCCGATGGACCATCCGAGGACGGTTTTCACTGTGGAGTTGCCAAACTGGACTCCAACGGGACGACTCGAGCCTTCAACAACCGGTATCCCGAACCATCCGGTCCCCGCTATAGACATCCTGGGACGTCGCATTTATCAGGGTGAGGCCCACCCATGGGGGCAGATTTATAAGATAGGGCTCACTCCTCGGCATCCCACGGGCCACCTTCCCTGGGCTCGCTACGTCCTTGCTACCCATCGTGCGCGGCTGCAGAAGGTGGGGCTTTACCAGGCAATATATACGTCGCTCTTCCATTATCAATCCCCGCACGTTTGGTGGGTTAAGGCGTTCTTGAATCAATGGAATCTCCCTACCAACACCTTTCTTCTAGGGGACAGAGAGGTTTTGATCTCTTTGGGGGAATTTTATGAGATCTCAGGGCTGCCAATCCGTGGGGCACTTTATGAAGAGTTGCTGCCCTCTGATGAATACATCTTTGAACCCGAACCCGCACCGCTTGACGGTTTCTCTGCCGAGAACGCCCTCCGTCACAAGCGTCCCAACCTGATCAACGTGCTGGGTATCTTTGATCGACTGTTCACCGAATCCGAGGAGAAGGGCGTTACCTTTAAGAGCTTCATCACCTGTTTCCTTCGCGAGAGCGCTCTGTCAAAAACAGCTCCGAAGTTTGCGAATATCAACGACCCCTTTGGGTTTGGTCCGAAAAAGCTGTCGACTAAAGAATCGGATCTACCGCAATACTACATCCCCATAATGTCGCCGATTTCTTTTGAGTCCATCGCAGCTCCCGGCATGGACGAGGAGACGTTCTTCATTGGGTTCATCAGTGTCTGGCTCAGTTGGTTTGTCATTCCTATGCATCGCCGCTTTATGAGACCTTCGGTCATCTATCCGGCTCACCGTATAGCTGAGGGAACGCGGTTGGCCATTGGCATCCCGGCGTTGGCGCATCTTTATCACGGGTTAGGCGCTGTAGCTAACACTTCCACTCCTGGCGTAGAGGTGGTAAACTTTCCGCTTCATTACTTTACGTCTTGGATCGAGATGCACGTTTTAGGTGCTTTCGCTATGCATCAAAGGCCTGCGTTCTATGACGCCTACACTTTCCCTCGACTTATCAGATTGGTGGATGCTTCTGCCGCTGACCCAACTCAATTCGGGGCTATTCGGGCGTTGATTTCTCCTTACGCTACTGCCGGCGGATTAATATTTAATGATCGGGTCTTATCTTCTTCTGCAGGTTCGGCCCAGCCGCTTTGGGACCGGTCAAAAGATAACGCGCCCACTTTGAAGCCCCGGGAGACCGCGCGCTTATATGCAATTAGACCTGGTTACCTGGTATTCCGTCAGGATAGCGCGACCCTTTTCATGCGGTACAATCCGCACCAGTTTGCCCGGTAGTTCGGCTATGATCTGGGTGTCCCGTTCGAAGCTTTCATAGTCGCGCCGGTTCCTTCACTCGAGGCCGTTCGAGATGCCGCCCATCATTTTGTGAGGCTGAACACCGGTTCTCAGTTCATGATACCTGATGGCGATTACATCCCCCGATGCGTGGGGTCGTTCACGGGTTGGTATCTCCACCGAATCAACCCGGTTATCATTGAGGAAAGAAGGGTACTTCTCGGTCACGGTGCCCCTACTCAAGTTTCAGCCGCGGGAAGTACGCTGCGACCGCGCGCCCCGGTCCGCTTCCCTCTAAGGGATATTGGCACCGCGCTCATTCCGGGGGTGTCGGGGGTGGATCTTACTCCAACAGCTGGTATGCCCCTGGGTACTCGGCCGCGGGGTAGACGGGCTCCGGTAGTAGTGCCGCCACCCGAGGCAGCACCACCCTCCGTGGCATCGACAATGGCGGTATCATCCTCGGTTGTGGCACCAGGTGAGGGTGACAGGGATGAGGGTGTTGAGGGCGAAGTGGGCCGGCTCCGCACCAAGGCTCCGTGGGGAAGGAAGTGGTCGTCCTCGGCGACTGGTTCTGGGTCCAAGCGTCGGAGGAAGGTGGCTACTAATTTGCTCGACTCTTTAACGGAGTCTGAGCCCATTCTTGAAGATGAGCCGTTGGCCTTACCGGAATCAAATGCTGAACTACTTTTTCCTAGTTCAGCCGCTGAGGAAGCCACACAGTTGGCTGAGGCTATAAGGCGTTCCAAAGACGCGTCTCAGAACGCCAGGGTTCCGAAGAAGCCCTATCCTGCTGTAATCTTTTATGAAGACCCCTCGTGGATTCGGCGGCGGTTTATAGGCCCTTTGGAGGAATGGGGGGAAAAGGCCTTGAAGCAGGCTGCTTCAGAGGACGCAGCGGACGTGCTTTCTTTATGGACCGGCGGCCATGAGTCCACCCTCGAACCCCGGCGAGCACGCATCCTTGAGAAGGAGCAGCGGCTTGAAGAAGCTATATTGAAGGCTTCGTTACGCATTGGTATGCCTTTATACTTCTTTGTAGCATTTCAGCTTGTTTACGCCTGTATGTATGTATCCTTATTCTTGTGTGAATTGTGCAGAATCTTCGACGATGGGGGAGGTCCCTACAGGCTTATCGAAGCTAAAGTCTGTCGACATTCCCGATGAAGCATTGCTCGATGTGGAGGGGGTTAATGAGGCTGCTCCTCTTATAATAGAGCCCCCAGTGGCAGTTATTGATCACGGAGCGCTTGCTCCTTTGGGGGAGGCTCCTTTGGTGGTCACCGCCCCAACGACTCTCCCCGAAGGCGGCCCAGAGGCTGAGATGGAGGTAGTCGGGACTACCCTCCCTTTGTTAGAACCCGAGGTCACGGCAGAGGCCGTCGAAGACGCTATCCCCCCGACTCAGAACGGGAGGAGTGTTGAAGGTAACCTTCTGCATTTTAAATTAACAATCTTTCCGTGGTCTGAACTCTTTTGTCTTCCCCAGAATTGCGCGGGCTGGCGGCCTCTATTGCTGATTTGTCGCCTCGGCAATCATTTCAGCGTTTATTGGAGATGGCAGCTCCGCAGGAGATCTCCCCTCAGCGCATTGTCCTTTCCTCTGGGCAAGGTTAGCGTTGTTCGCTATTTTTTATTATAGCATCGTTGCCATTTTGCGAAATGACGTTGATGTCTCTTACAGTTTTGGAGGCTGACGATGAGGTCGAGGTCGTTGAAGGGCCAGGGGAACCTTCAGCTCCTACTTGCATGACCGTAGGTAAGTGACATTTCATTATAGTCCCATTTGTTCTTTTGCTTAAGAGTTTTATTGACATCTTTCAAATCTGAACAGCCCTGCCAGCCTCCATAGCGTTGGAATCGCGCATCGTTATGCCGCCCGGCCCCTATGCTCCGCGGGCTTCAGAATGCTTGGTCCAATTAAGCCTTGTTTCCTTATCATCTTTGATTGAGGAGCTCCGTGCTGGCAGCGCGACCACAGCTGAAGCATTTGCCGCCGAAGCTAATGGTTCTCTTCCTTTTCTTGCCACCTACCATAGTGAAGAGGTGGTGCGAGTCTGGGTGGAGTTCTGTCGGCAGGTGGAGGCTTGCTTGCACGCCCTTGAATGTTCCTACCTTTCCTCGGAGGCCGTGGCTGCAAAGGCGGAGTTACGGGGGCTGATGGCACGGTGCGCGGCAAACATGACGTCATACGAGAAGAGGCTCGGCCGTAAATTCTCGGAGAGGGAGCTGGCCTCCAAGGCATTGAGCGAGCTTCAGACCAGCCTTACAGCCAAAGCCAACAAAGCGTATGAGCTCTGGCGGGTGCTTCAAGAGTCTATCAAAGAGGTGGTGGCTCTTGATAAAGCTGCCGTGTTCACTCGCGAGAGGGTCGAGGCTCACAAGGCTACCGAGAAGGAGCTCGAAGGCCGGCTTGCTTCGTATCAGGCCCAGCAGGCTCAGGCAGAGGCCCGTCTTCTGGCGATACTGAATTACGAAGGCGTGGCCCAGCGAAAGAAGGATGAGCTGACCAAGCTACTAAATCGCCCATCGGCCTGAAGAATTGTATCTTTTTTTTCTTCCCTTTTTGTACATACTCTTGAGCGAGAGTATTTATTTTTGTTCTCTCATGACTTGTACTTTGTACCCATTTTGGTTTATGAATAAAGACATATTTTCCTCTCAATGGTGTGTCCCCTTTTTATTGAATGTGTTCTGTGGAATCTATCTTGATCTCTTTGCAGGGCCGCGACGGCTTAGGATTCAGGGTTAAGATCTGCCTCCTAAGACTTTTGAGCTTTATGAGCCGTGGGGGTCTCATAAAGAGTTTTTCTCCCTACAGGTCGAGAGGATCCCGTAGGCATAAGTTCTTCTTAAGAGTCATGAGGATTCTTAAGCGGGTTTTCCCTTGGGAGTCGTAAGGATCTCACAAGAGAGTTTTCTTCCTTACGGATCGTGAGGACCCGCAAGTGCTGGGTGCAGTCGCCCTTATCCGTATTTCACGGGGTCAGGGGTTGGTTTGGGATGGTTTCCAGGGTATCGTAGTTTAAAGACATCGCGGTCAAGGTTAAGGACCTCATAGTCCGTGGGTTTAAAGACTCCATAGTCCAACGTTAGTTTTAAGACATCACGGTCAAGGTTAAGGACCTCATAGTCCGAGGATTTAAGGACTCCACAGTCCAACGTTAGTTTTAAGACATCACGGTCAAGGTTAAGGACCTCATAGTCCGTGGGTTTAAGGACTCCACAGTCTAATGTTAGTTTTAAGACATCAGGGTCAAGGTTAAGGACCTCATAGTCCGTGGATTTAGGGACTCCACGGTCCAATGTTAGTTTTAAGACATCACGGTCAAGGTTAAGGACCTCATAGTCCGTGGATTTAGGGACTCCACGGTCTAATGTTAGTTTTAAGACATCACGGTCAAGGTTAAGGACCTCATAGTCCGTGGGTTTAAAGACTCCACAGTCCGCGAAATGTGTGGTTACCGGGACCCGTCACCTCTTTGAAGACGTTGAGGAATTACAACGCCAAATATCAAAGGAGTGAGGAGATGTACCCTTTAACCAAGGTAAAATCAGTATAGAATCATTGTGGTTGATCGTTAGTTTTAAGACATTACGGTCGAGGTTAAGGACATCATAGTCCGTGGATTTTAAGGACTCCACAGTCCGATGTTTGCTCTGGATGCTTCACACGGGTTCACTGCCGTGCTTGGAGAGCACCAGGCTCCGCTCTGGGCGTTTTCCGCGGGGTCAAAGAGTGACGTTATCCGCGTTCCACGTGACCAAGAATTTTGCTCTAGATGCTTCACACGGGTTCACTGCCGTGCTCGGCGAGGACTAGGCTCCGCTCTGGGTGCTTCACACGGGTTCATGGCCGTGCTTGGCGAGGACCAGGATCTGCTCTAGACGTTTCCACGGGGTCAAAGAGTGACGTTATCCGCGTTCCACGTAACCAGGAATTTTTCACTAGATGCTTCACACGGGTTCACTGTCGTGCTAGGCAAGGACTAGGCTCCACTTTGGATGCTTCACACGGGTTCACTGCCGTGCTCTGCGAGGACCAGGATCCGCTCTGGACGTTTTTCATGGGGTCAAAGAGTGACGTTATCCGCGTTCCACGTAACCAAGAATTTTGCACTAGATGCTTCACACGGGTTCACTGCTGTGCTTGGCAAAGACTAGGCTCCGCTCTGGATGCTTCATACGGGTTCACTGCCGTGCTCTGCGAGGACCAGGATCTGCTCTGGACGTTTTCCATGGGGTCAAAGAGTGACGTTATCCACGTAACCAGGAATTTTGCACTAGATGCTTCACACGGGTTAACTACCGTGCTTGGTGAGGACTAGGCTCCGCTCTGGATGCTTCACACGGGTTCACTGTCGTGCTCTGCGAGGACCAGGATCCGCTCTGGACGTTTTCCACGGGGTCAAAGAGTGACGTTATCCGCGTTCCATGTAACCAGGAATTTTGCACTAGATGCTTCACACGGGTTCACTGCCGTGCTTGGCGAGGACTAGGCTCCGCTCTGGATGCTTCACACGGGTTCACTGTCGTGCTCTGCGAGGACCAGGATCCGCTCTGGACGTTTTCCATGGGGTCAAAGAGTGACGTTATCCGCGTTCCACGTAACCGGGAATTTTGCTTTGTCTGTATTTCATGAAGTCGGAATTTGACTCCCGGTCAGCTGTATGCCGGCGAGCCATGGAACTGGGAGGTGTCGTTGTTCCGCTTTACTTGATGTTGTGTTTGCTGCAATGAGACGAACGTCGAGATGATCTCTAGGCTATCTGTGAACCGTCAAGATTTGGATTCTTCTTATGATGAAACCTGGGGGAGGAGTATGATTCCTTCTTTGTTTGCGCCCCTGGATTGTATACAGGGATAGATGTAACATCACCTGTAGGGCGTGGATTTCATTTTTATTTTATTTCTTTTTCCGCGATGCTCTATCATTTCAGCTTTTATATCGCGAAGGTCGCGATTGCCCCATCATTTCGGCTATTTTTTTTCGCGGTGCCCAATCATTTCGGCTATTTATTTTATTTTTACTCGCTGCTTTTTATTGCGAGTTGCCCCATCATTTCGACTATTTTTTTTCTTTGTTTATGCATACATTTTTACTTGCTGCTTTTTATTGCAAGTTGCCCCATCATTTCGGCTATTTCGTATGCATGTGTGGCTCGCTAGCCTTTTCGCTGCCAGCTTGGATTTTAGACACCGATTTCGGCATCAGCACCGCTACAACTGTGATGTTGCCAGGAGCGAATCATCATTTTCCTCTGTTGATGTTGAGCAAAGGTGGCTTAGTAAACAGGGTTAAGGGTCCCGTCGACTAAGGGTTTTGACTTCATGAGCCGTAAGGGTCTCATAAAGGTATTTCTCCCTGCGAGTCGTGAGGATCTCATAGGTGTAATTTCTCCTTAAGAATCGTGAGGATTCCTAAGTGCGTGTCCTCTTGCAAGTCGTAAGGATCTTACAAAAGGGTTTTCTCCTTATAAGTCAAGAGGACCTACAAGGGTTGTTCGCCATACGAACATATCCCTAGTCACGGATGGAACTTGGTTAGGGAAATGTTTATTCGCGCCCGTGGATTGTATACAAAGGTCAGTATTGAGCCACTTGTAGGGCAATATCGAAGTTTGTAGGGGTTGCTTAAGCACAGGTTTAGGTCTATGACTAAAGACTTTCAAATCCTATGAGCCGTGAGGGTTCCATAAGAGAGTTCTCCTTACGAATCGTGAGGATCTCACAAGTGTAATTTCTCCCTAGGAATCGTGAGGATTCCTAAGTGTGTTGCTCCCTTGTGAGTCGTAGGGATCTCACGCGGGTGATTTCTCCTTACAAGGTCGTGAGGACCCTGCAAGTGCCCTTTAACGAGGTTGCGCCCTTTCGGGTTTTCACAAACACTCACCGGTAGACCTGCTGTTTTTACTCACGGAGCCCTTTCGGGTTTTCATCCATGCCCATTTTACTTATGGACATACCGTTTTTATTTTTTTTATTTTTTTTATTTTTATTTATTTATATATTTTTTTATATATATCGGCTTTGAGATACTGCAATCCACCGTAGTTTATCGACATCTCGGTCAACAGCTAGTTTTAGGACACAGTGGCCCATCATTAGTTTAAGGACGTTTCGGTCCGATGTTAGTTTAAGGACGTTCCGGTCCGCCGTTAGTTTAAGGATGTTTCGGTCCGTCGTTAGTTTAAGGACGTTTCGGTCCGATGTTAGTTTAAGGACGTTTCGGTCCGTTGTTAGTTTAAGGACGTTTCGGTCCGCCGTTAAGGACGCTGGTTACTACCTAGAGTTCGGGCTTAGGAAGATAGCGAGCGGACATAGTCGTCGTCATCCATCATTGACCTAGGCCTTGACCCGTTAAGCGTAGTATTTCTTCAGGAAGCAACCGTTCACTGGCCTGAAAGGCCTTTCACCGTGCATGTCCATGAGTAGATACGCTCCACTTTGGTAGACCTTGTCTATGATGTACGGGCCTTCATAGTTTGGCTTGAATTTTCCCCGCTTGGCGCGATTGGGGATCATAGGTCTTTTGACCACTAGCATGAGTTCGCCTTGGCGGAATGCCCTCGGCCTGGTCAATCTTTCATATGAGCGCATCATCTTTGCTTTGTAAACCTCCAGATTTTGTTGCGCTATGAGCCTGATTTCATCAAGAGCATCGAGCTCCTCAAGCCGAATGTGGGCATTTTCTTCGTTCGTCAGCTCGTCATGGACCGCCACTCGTAAAGAGGGCAATTCTATCTCGAGGGGGAGTACCGCTTCTGTACCGAATACCAACGCACATGGCGTTGTATTTGTGGCTGTCTTGAACGTAGTTCGATACGCCCAGAGAGCTTCTTGTAGCCTCTCATGCCAGTCCTTCTTATTTCGGGACACCGTTTTCTTCATGATCTTCGTCAAGGTCTTGTTGAAAGCTTCGGCCAGACCATTAGCTCGCGGATTATAAACCGAGGAATATCTCCAGTCTATGTTGTGTTGTTGCGCGAAGCGACTGATTTTGTGGCTTGTGTAAGCTGGCCCGTTATCGGAGATGATCCGTCGCGGAGTTCCAAATCGATAAATGACGTGCATCTTGAAGAAGTGGAGGATGTTCTCCGTTTTCACTCCCTCAATGGTACTGCTTCTGCCCATTTGGAGAAGTAGTCGGTGGTCGCTAGGATGAAACGATGTCCTCTGTATGATGCTGGTTCGATGGGGAAGACTATATCAGTTCCCCACATTTCGAATGGCCAGCTAGCCACCGTTGGATGGAGTGGATTTGGATGTTGGTGGATGAAGTCCCCATGAATTTGGCATGAGTGGCATTGTTTCGCATACTCGAGGCAGTCCTGGATCATCGTGGGCCAATAGTAACCCATTCGTTTGATCTTCAACTTCATGTTCAGGCCCGCTTGATGAGAACCGCAGAGTCCGTCTTGAACTTCCTAAACGACTCTTTTCGCTTCGACAGGTCCCAGGCATCTCAACCATAAAGAATCGAACGACCTTTTGTACAGAGTATCGTTGATGAGGGCGAAAGACAGAGCTCGTTTCATAAGCTGATGTCTTGAGGACGCATCTTCGGGCGTTCGACGGCATTTGAAGTAATCTATGAAGACTTCTTTCCAATCTTCAGCTGTTTCTTGGTATTTTATTTGCATGGCCTTCTGCTCGGTCGCTTCCTTTTCCTCGGACGATTCCGGAGATATTTTTGCCGGAGCAAGAACCCGACGGCTTTGTACCACGATTCTTACATCATCGAGGTTCTCATCAGCTAGTTCTTTAGCTAGCTTGGCTAATGCATCCGCTTTGCTATCTTCGGCACGCGGTATGCTTTCCAAGGTGTAGGAGGGGATTTGGGTCAACAGTTGCTGCACCTTCTCGCCGTACTTCACCAGCTCTGGCTTGCATGTTTGGTAGTCGCCGTTTACTTGACTAACGACCTGTTGGGAGTCTCCGTATATGAGGAGGTTTTCAATTCCCATGTCTATGGCGATCTCGAGGCCTGCTATCAAAGCTTCGTACTCAGCTTCATTGTTCGTCCTCGGCTCTATTAAGGAGAAAGAGAAGCGCATTATCCCTCCTTGCGGAGTTACGAAAACAAAACCCACCCCTGATTTTATTATAGGGGTGCTTTGTTTGCGCTTCTTCACGGAAGATGCTCCATCGAAATAAAGCTCCCATCGGATATTACCGCCATCGATCGCATCAAACGCGTGTTCGTCTGGCAGTTCGCAATTCAAAGGAGAGTCGGCCGGTACCGGATGCTCAGCGAGGAAGTCGGCGATGGCCTGGCCTTTCACTGCCTTGAGAGGTTGATAAGTTATCGAGAACTCCATCAAGGGCAGGGCCCAATTAGCGAGTCAACCCGTTAATATGGCCTTCGACATCAAATATTTAAGGGGGTCCACTTTCGATATGAGACGGACTTCGTGCGCCAACGCATAGTGCCTGAGCTTGGTTATTGCAAAGATTAACGCCAGGCAATGTTTTTCAATAGGGGAGTAGTTGCTTTCTACCCCCAGTAGGACTCGACTCAGATAGTAGAGCGCTATTTCCTTCCCTTGGTCGTTTTCCTGTGCCCACAATGCGCCTAAGGAACCTTCAAGGGCGGTTGTATAAAGAATAAGAGGCTTTCCCTTTACTGGAGCAGCTAACACCGGCGGGTTCTGCAGGTATTGCTTGATCTCGTCTAGCGCGCCTTGGCATTTGGGATCCCAAACGAACGGGGTTCCTTTCTTCATCAGGTGACTGTAAGGGCGGCATTTGCCTGAAAGGTTGGCTATAAATCGCCGGATGTACGCGAGCTTCCCCTGGAGAGACCGTAATTGTTTGAGAGTCCTTGGTGGTGGAATTTCCATGATTGCCTTGATCTTCGATGGATCTATCTCAATGCCTCGGTGCCAGACAATGAATCCCAGGAATTTGCCTGAGGACACCCCGAACGCGCATTTGAGAGGGTTCATCTTCAAGTTGTATTGCCGAAGGCGTTGAAATACGGTCTTCAGATGCTCTAAATGCTCTTCGTATGACATGATCTTCACTACAAGGTCGTCGATATAGCATTCGACGATTTCATGTATGAGATCATCGAAGATCTTTGTCATGGCCCTTTGATAGGTGGCACCGGCATTCTTTAAACCGAAAGGCATAACTTTATAACAGAGTATTCCCAGAGGAGTCCGAAAAGCGGTGTGCTTCTTGTCTTCGGGATACATCTTTATCTGATTATACCCCGATGAGCCGTCCATAAAGGAGAAAACCTCATGAGTGGACGTATTGTCTATCATCAGCTCGGTTACCGGTACTGGGAAATCGTCCTTCGGGCAAGCTTTATTGAGATCCCGGAAATCCACGCATATGCGCACTGTCCCATTTTTCTTCATTACCGGGACGATATTGGCGATCCAGTCAGGATATTGAACTTCTTGGATAAACCCAGAATCGATCAGTTTCTTGACTTCGGCATTGATGCTCATCTCAAGCTCGAGCCGCATTCTTCTCGGCGCCTGTTTGACTGGCTTAACGTCCGGGGATATCGCCAATTTATGGACAGCTATTTCTGGATCTAGTCCTGGCATTTCGGAATAGTTCCATGCGAAGCAATCTCTATGTTGCATAAGCACGGCTTTTAACGCAGCCACCTTTTCTTCAGATAGCAGCTCACTGACGAATGTAGGTCGCGGGTCACTTGCTGTTCCCAAATCAATCTTCTTGAGGTTATCTGCAGTAGTGTGTATTCCATCTTCCAGCTCTTTCGGCGCCGGTGGAAATTCTGAGATTACCTCGTCATCATCGTTTTCGAAGCACCAAGGGGGCTCATCCCTATTCTCGGGCTCTTATTTTGATATCGTTATCATATGACAGGTACGAGCTTGTTTCCAATACCGATGTGGATCTGGTTCTACTCTCGTAGCTTTGGGTTCATGCTTCTGTGGCAGCGTTACCCTCCAGCTGTTGGATAGAGCAAATCCGCCTTGCTAGTACTGATCTTCGACCCAGTTCTTGAAGGTGAAGCAGTCTTCGATAGGGTGTCATATGGCTCGGTGATAAGAGCAATAGCCCGGATGAGAGACCTCGTTAGCTTGCTCGGGGTGTTTAGACTCCGGAAGTGTAATCATTCGATGTTTTAAAGCTAGGTCAAGTATCCTCCGTGTTTTATTCTGAGGAAAAGAGTATGCCTGACTCATCTTTTTCATAAGGGACAAATCCGGACCGCGCAATACCCGATCACATGACTCTCTGATCCTGCGTTGTCGTTGTCGACCTCCTTTTCTGCCTTTTGACTTACTTCTGCCCCTGTGTTGGGCCTTTTGCACAGCAGGTTGACAGGGAGGAGAGTTTTCATCTTTCGCAGCCTGTTGAAAAAGGCGTTGCGCCCTGGCTTTCTTGTAAATGGCCATTTCACGATTATGATCGTTCCGAGCTTTTTGACCCGCTTTCCTAATAAGCTTGTCTATTCGCTCTTCAAATGATGGACTCGGGACTTCAATCGCGGGATCTGGTTCCGATGAGGGGTTGGCATTTTCTGACAGGGCGTCCTCTTCTTCATCGAAGTTATATATAGCGTAGCTACCGTAGACCCGTTCCCGTTTTCTGGCTCTCACGTATCCAAGCCCAAGTGTTTCCATTCTCCCATTGGGCAATTTGCGCTGAGTCCCAGGGACATCCCAAATCCTATTATAGAATCGAGCTTGTCGAGTAGTCTGTTTTAAGGGTACCCCTTGGCGTTTCAATAGCCTTTTCAATCCGTCTGTGTAGTATCTGGGCAAACGGATGGGTTGGAGCCTATCAAGTGTAGCATCCGCGCCATGCCATATCTCTTTCTCCACCCTTGCTTCTACGAATCGATAGAATAGGATCGCCTTTTCGCCTTTTCGCCTAGGAGGGGCGTAAAACGTCTGCAGGTCTTGCACATTGTAAGCTTCAAACGTGTCAAGATCTTTGTAGTGGTCCCGTGGCACCATGGTGATTTGCAAACTCTGATCATCACCAGGGAATTCTTGTATTGGCGGCCGACTGGAGAGCACAACATTAACCTCATCTTCCGAGTCGCTGCCGAAGATCGATATGGGGGCGGACGGTCCCGGGTTGTTGCGTCGAGATGACCCAGCGTAAACTATCTCTTCTTCATCTTCGGTGTCACTCCCGAAAACAGGAATGGTGGCGGCGGCTTTGTTCTCCGGTTTGCGGCACCTCTCTGTATCCTCGAAATCTGGCAAAAAGTACTTTGCATCTTCGTATTTGCAGACTTCGTTTACGGAGAACGGGTTCAGATCCCCTATTACGGTGTACTCGAGACCATCCTTGAAATACTTCATACACTGATGTTGCGTGGAAGGGATGATGTTGTACTCGTGTAACCAAGGTCGACCGAGCAAGGCATTGTAGCAGGTCTTGGTGTCAATGACGTGAAACTTAATGTCCATGACGAGCAGTCCGAAGCGCAATGTTAGTATTACAGATCCGAGGGTCCGTGACGACTGGGAGTCGAAACCGGAGATGGTAATTTTGTCACGAGCGAGGTGCTGCACGCTCATGCAGATTTCCTTCAATACCCGAACATTAAGGAGATTGACGGAGGACCCATTATTAACCAGGATCTTGCCTATCCTGATATCGTGGCAATATCCAGAGACGTATAGGGGACGGTTGTGGTCGCACGTCCCAAGGAGCAGGTCTTCATCACCAAAAGTGATATCGGCCATGTGCACTTCTTCTAGTTCATCCTTCATCCTTTCTTCGGCGAGGAAGGCCTGGAATTGCTCGGGCTCTTGTAGCGCCTTGATTAATGAATCTCTTGCTTCCTTTGATAACAAGAGGGCGTCGAGAATGCTGAGCTGAGAGGGTAGCTTCCTCAGGTGTGCCAGGATGTTGTAGTCCACCTTACCCTTCCTGGGAGGACCCTTAGCAGTCATCTCTTTCATGACTTGGTCATCTAAGGAGATATCCTCAGTGACTTTTTCCTTTCCCTTATCTTTTCTATTTGCGGGTCCGAGATTCTTTTCCGGGAGTGTGCGATTGCGCAGCTGAATGTCTTCGCAGGCCTCCGGTTCTTCCTTCTTCCCTAAGACGGATTCCTTAAAGAGAGGGCCCAGAGCCATTTCCTCCTCAGAGTCGCTCCCAAAGGTGAGAACCTGTGATCCTCCGGCATTAACCGTGCAACAGTTGCCGGTATTTCTTTTATGCCCGTCGGTAGTTCTTCCCTGCTCCCGACGAGTTCTGCGTTTCATGCGCTTAAAATGTTGCCGGTGAGTAACATATCCTTGCCACCATGTCTTAACAGCGTCGCACTCCTCAGTGGGGTGTGAAATCTCCCGATGATATGAGCAGTAATTAGGGTGCCTTTCCGCCCCCATTGAGCGTGTTTTCTTCCGAGGGTGGTAGCTTCATTCCCATTGACATGGCTTTGGCAAACCTTTTCCTCATCTTGAATATATTTTTATCCGCGTCGGGTGTCTTTCGATCTGGCAGGAGCGCTTCGACTCTTTCGTTTAGTCGCCTGCGTTTGGCTCCTTCTTATGCAGCTATCTCACGCTCCTGGTCGGCTTTACTTTTCAAACGAATTTCTTCTAGAAAGGCGTCGATCATTTCGTCAGTCGGCCACACAAGCTCCGGTTCAGGCTCTGCCCCCAGTTTCTTAGTGCCAGGAGTTTTTTCATCGTCTGTAAGCGAGTGGAAGATTACATGACAACTCACCACATATCCCTCGGATTCATCCGACGAGCTTTCTCCGTTATCTTCCTTCTGAAAGACGTGGTTGAGGAATTCTTGGAGTGTAATGGGAGTCCGCGCCTCCTGATTGTACTCTTACAGTGCGTCAATCTGCTTCTGCAAGTCCGTGCGCTTGTCTCCAGACTTCCCTGGCTTTTTGGATTTCTTCTTCTTTTTCTTCGAAGATTTTGACGGTTGGGTGTGAGTACTTGGGCCATCACCGCCGATCTTTGTAGTTGGGCGCGGCTTCAACATCCCTTCGATGATTTGAGGCTCGAGCGGGTTTTTCCATTCGACCGCCGGGCATGCATGAAGATCACTCCGCATCTTTTTGGTTTTAGCTGATAGCATGATTTCCCATGGAGCTTCTTCAATGAAAGAACAAGTTGCCCCTGGTGTGTCCGTCTTCTTAGCAGTGTGAGGTTGTGGCGGGTTCACCTTCCACTTCTCGGACAGCGCAAACTTGCCCTGTAGGTATTGATTTTCAATCCATCCTTTGAAGACGAAACAATCCTCGATCGGATGGCTTACTGTTTGATGGTAAGGGCAGTAGTTGGGGTTGTTTACCTCACTGGGTTGCGGCGGCCGCCTCGGGTTTGGCAAGTTGATAAACCTGTTGCGTATTGCCAGCTCAAATAGCCTCTTTGTCTTATCCCGCGGGAATGAGTAGGGGCGCTTCATTTTCTCGTTGTAATACCGCCGTCTTTCTTCCAGCCGATCCGCCAGCTTTGGGGCACTGGGTTGCTGCTGGGCGTTTGCAATGAAGGTTGTCTTCCCTTTACTCTTGTCATTCCGAGGTTCTGGCTTTGGGGGAGGCGGTCTGTGACCCATCTGGTCCATCTAGGCCAACTTGTCGATCAGAGCCTGGAACGTGGTTGGTTTAAAGAACATCATGAACTGTGAGATGGTTGCATGAGGATCTAGTGTACCCACGAACATGCCTACCGCGGGCGCTTTCTCAATGCGTTGTTCGCATTTTGACCACAAGTTTCGCCAACGTATAGCGTACTGGACCCACGTCTCACCAGGTTTCACCCTGGCATTAATCAATGTCGTTATCGGGGTACGTTCACTGGCGCTTGCAAATCGCTGAGTGAATAGCAACTCCATTTCAGCGAACGTCTTGATGGAATCATTCGGGAGCTCAGAATACCACTTGAACGCTGTTTCTGATAAGCTGCCGACGAATTGGCGAAGCAAGAGCTTATCGTCGCCACCAGTGTTTCCATAAAGTGCCCTGAACTGGGCCACATGCTGATGGGGATTGCCTGTCCCCTTATAGACATGGAATTTTGGTATTGTGTAGCCCGGCGGGTATTTGATCTGATCATACCAGCCCGGATATGGTCTTCCTGTCCTGACAACTTGACCAGCTGCCTCAGTCGCCTGGTGAACGCGTATCTGTTGGGCTATGTATTCGTCTAGGTCAGCCTTGGAGATTGTCTCCTCCTTGGCCGTTGACAGAGCGGGTGGAGGATTTGACGTTTCTCCCCTGTCGTCTTCAAGAACGATTGGAGGATCTTCAGTAGGGGGCTCCTGTTGGATCATCATACCCACCATGTCCTGGAACAGAAGGGCCATTCGTTGTATATTGGCTGCTTATTCAGCAGCCTCTTTATCCTTCTTCTCCAGTATCCTACGAAGGAACTCAGCGTCAGTTTCTTCCTCCTGGCGTTGATCAGATGACGCTTCGGGGCTTTCTTTCGGCCCAGTAAGTGCGGCCATTGCGGTCATCATTTCTTGGAGCTTCTACTGTTGCTCCTGAGCTTTGGTCACTGACCGTGTAAGCGGTCTGTGACCCGTGGATGCACGGCTGTCCTCTTTTCCCAGCGCTAAGTATACCGTATGCACCATCATGCCCCCAGACTTAGGGCGTTTCAGCTTACTGTCCTTGATATTTGCTGCAGGAGCAGGGACTTTCTCCGGTCTTCTTCTCTTGTAGGCCGTCGAAGTTGAGGCTGTAAGGTTCCTAGGCACACTAATGAAGTCTCACAAGGCATCAAACATGGCTAATTCAAATTTTACGGGTGCCTACAAACCCTAATACGGATCGTTAACTAGATAAATAGGCGAAGCAAGGATGTAATCGAATTAAATGCTAAGGGAAAGTGACTACAACCTTTGTAGATCCGGTCCACCACCTCCTAGGCTCCGTGATGAAGTCCCCTCACTGTCCAAATCGTATCTTGGGCTCTAGCGTCGGCTTCATCGGAGGAAAAACGGGCTAGGTCATCGACGACGTGCCGAAGATGATCTACGTCGAGGCATCACTAGATCAAGCTCCACCTTCACCAAGCCATGAAAACTTGTGAAGGAAACACCCTATACTACTTGGCAAGAGGTAGAGGATGAAGAAATAGAAAGTGGGTAGACTTTAGTTTTGGATTTCTCACTAGTTTTCATCACTTGCCATTGGAGTAGCAAGCTTTCTTCATGGAAGAAGAAGATGAAGAAGAAGAAGAAGATATGATAAGTTAATTTAAAAAGGAAAATAAAAAGAATACTTATCATAACTTCAACCATGGTTTAGTGTAGAGATTTAACCAAGGTTTAGATGAGTGGTTAGGGTTAAAGAAGAGACAAGAATGGTAGACTTGTTCAAAGCTTCAAGAAGCTTCAAAGAAAAGACAAACTAAGCCACCATTTCTTTTTCTCTTTATCTTTTCCAAAACAATAATAAATGGATAAATAAATAAGAGAAAAGAAACCCTAACCATTCACTAAACATGGTTTAATCTTTACACAAACCCAAAAGAGCAAGTATCATCAAACATGATACAATCTTGTGCACAAAAGTATATCACATATACAATGTGTACAAACCAAGTGAGTAAATCCATTTAAAGTGAACCAATACTAGTTAATGCAAAGTAATATATCAAATATATAATTATAAATTAAATCATTAAATCAACACTTGATTCAATGATCCGGTTATATCGCAAATAACCGGCTAGTATCCAATGTATCGGCTTATCGAATCAATCCTTGATTCGATAACTAGGTTATATCGCATACAACAATTCGACACATTCATCGCGAGAATGAAATACGGTATCATATACACGCATTATTCTCGGTCCCGCACATATCTCATATGCGCTCCTATTTCGTTTCGCTTGAGCCAGGAAACCTCTGTGTAGGACTCTAAAGACTCGTCAATACGCCGGCAGCGGATGATGATCATATCAAACACCTAAAAGCCGCAAGCGGTCTGCTAAACGTAACGGCCACCCAGGTATTGAGCGATCAGAAGATCGACGAGCAAGCCCGCTCACACTCCTGTGAATCCAACCAGTAACACTTACCGTATAGTCCGGTCTGTTCGTCTGATATGTCGCATATCTCGCCTAGGGGTGGTAAACGTCAGACCCCAGTAGCTTGATAAGTCATGCCGACGTGAGGTCCATAATATTCGTGAAACTACTGATAACACTTACCAGTAGGTCACTGCAACCCTGGCCAGGGATTTCCTGTTATGGCAAGTCGAGCATAGCACAACATCAACCCCCAATACCGGGAGAGACGAATCCCCTCCTATCGCTCATTGCCTCCATGTGAATCGGGACTGTACCCAAAAACCACCTGTTTGCACAACTCAGTAGAGCCGTGGTAGGGTGGAAATCAAAGCACAGTGGGAGACACACAAGACTCTATGACGATCTCGGGTCAACAGACTAAGCTGTACCAGTGTCACCAGAGAACTGCCATCTGACGTGAGGTATAATACCATCTGGGAGTTCTCGGCGAGTCCGTTCAGTGTACCCAGTCTCCACTGAGCACCCGCATACCATCTTCGATGTCAAACACCAATGGATATGGGATCATCCATTGCCCATCGCATGGGTCGAGAAGATATACGCTAGTCTACTCTGGAATATCGATGCCCCGTCTCGATATTCCCTCGACTAGGAACATTTCAAGGATGTACTCATGGACTATCCAGGCCCCACTAGTATGATCTGCATCACAGTCCTGGAAGTCGAGTACACATCCTAAGGGCTTTATCAACATGTAACAGAGAGACAGAAAGTATACACGTTAAGATAAAGAGCAACCAGATAGCGTACTATCATGTCGAGCAAGAAAGTCCTACCTATATATGTCCCAGCATCCACTACAATATACATCCAATGTACAGTAATGGCCTCTAGGGCATACATATAACTAACAATCTCCCACTTGCACGAAGGCCATCTGTAGCAGTGGTTGCAGTATCTAATACTCAACCATCCCATATGAGTCTCTCTCTGGGAAAAGGCCTTCGTGAGTGGATCCGCCGTGTTGTCCTCTGAGTCTACTCTCCTAACCTCGATCACCCCGGAGATCAACTATCTCCATGATCAGGTGATGCTTCCTCAGAATATGTCTGGGTCACTGATGGGACCAGGGTTCCAGGGCCGAAGCCACACTTCCATTGTCATACAATGGCAGGAACCTAGTTCATCTTATGAACCAATATACACCCAAACTGCCTCTTTGGTAGTATCTTTAATAGCGATGTTACCAGCCTTTATCGTCTAGTTTGCCACGGTATCAAGCTTGGAACTCTTCCAACATACCGTCCCTTTACTGAGGGTAAAGACAGTGCCTGTGACTGACATTCAGTCGTCTTTATCACCCTGGAACTCTTCCAGTGATTCTCCCCAGGATCGATTGATACCATCTCACTACATCTAGTGAGAATCCTAGCATCCAATTACATCTATCTCATAGATGAAAACTCAGGATTTAGGAGGTATCACTTTGATCCTATTTGGAGAATCCTTGTGATAATAGGAGATTGACCGATCGTAGTATAGGAAACTCTTTTCCTATCAAGAGTATGTTGTCTACGTACAATACGAAGATGACCACCTTACTCTCTACTACCCTTTTGTATATACAAGGTCCGTCTACCATTTTGATGAAGTCAAACACTTTGACTATCACATCAAAACAGACGTTCCAACTCCGCGATGCCTGCTTCATTATGTAAAGCAACTTGCACACGTTTCCGCTGCTCCCACTGTTTACGAAGACCTCTGGCTGTGTTCTTATAGACGTTCTCTTCTAAATCAGTATTTAGAAAAGCAGTCAGGGCACCCAACCACCAGATATCGTAGTCATAGTATGTAGCAATGTTAAGTAGGATCCGGATGGACTTAAGCATAGTCACTTGGAAAAGGTTTCATCATTATCCATGCCTGGTTGATGACTAAAACCTTTAATAAGCCTAGCTTTGAAAGTCTCAACTTTTCCATCTACACCAAGTAATCTTCTCAAGATATACTTGCTCTTGATGGGGATTTAACCCTTCAGATAGAGCAACCAAAGTCCATACTTTGCTGGTGTACATGGATTCCATCTCAGATCGCTAAGCATCCAGCCATTCTTACAGAGCCCTACTCTAGATGGCCTGCTCGAAACTGGTTGGGTCATCATCTCATGATGCATTCCATGCTCCCACTGTCATCGAGAAACCAAGGTATCTCTCAGGCGGATGAGGAACCCTACTAGATCGGCGGAGAGGCTGAGGTTCGTTGGATTCTATTAAATGCTTTGGTTCTACCAAATCATCAGCTGCAGTTTTGTATAGCTGGAACCTTTCCAGTTCTACAGAACTGATCCTGCCTCGATCTTGTCCGGATTTTGCTTTAAACATAGGCCGGACAATCCCAAATCTTAACTAGCTTAAGAGATGGGTTCTTCCCATACCATATCTCATATGGAGTGGTAGGCACTGATTTGATTCAAACCTAATTCAATAGGTATGCAGCTTCTCAAGTGCATAACCCCCAAAAGGAAATAGGTAACTCAGTAATACTCATCATAGAGCACACCATATCTAATATTGTGCAATTGCTCCGCCCCGATACACCGTTGTGCTGTGGTGTATTCAAAGGAGTAGTACGGAGAGAGAATCTCATTCTCCTTTAGAATGGTCCAGGAATGCCATGCACAAGTATTCTCCTCCCTAATCTCATCATAGGACATAATACTTATACCCGGTTATTGGTTCTCTACTTCTAACTTATATTCTGTGAATACCTCAAAAGGTTCGGACTTATGTTTCAACAGGAACATATGACTGAATCTTGAGAGATTATCAGAGAATATAATGAAGTATAAAGAACCAGTCCTGGCATGTGTAGACAGGAGACTTTACATACATCATCATGTATCAGTCCCAAGAGTTTACTAACTCTTTCTCTGTTTCTAATAAACAGAGCTATGGTCATCTAATCTTTGTGACATGACTGGCAAGTTTCACAAGATGTAAATTCAAACTGATTTAAATATGCATCTAAAATGTAACTTCAGCCAGTCGGGTCGCATCGATGTGACCTAGTCTACAATGCCTCAAGAAGGATTCGTTCATTTCTGAACTCTTCCTCTTGTGTGTGTTCCGTATACTAGGAACTGCAGTTTGATTTAGAACGTCAATGCTTTTAGATAACGTGCCTGAACCGATCAACTTTTGATATAGGAAATGTTCAAAACATTATCCAACAATACAAAATTATATCCTTCTTTACTAATAAAGAGACTGATATGATTTTGTATATCAGGTTCGGTATCTAATAGCATTTGTTCAGAATCAATGTACTGGTAATACAGGGTGACAGTGACCAACAGACTTGGCTGCAACACTTGCCCCGGTTTCTGTCTCATGAAACTTATCACCCGTTCTCAGTTTTTCTACCTTTATGTAGCCCTATGTAACAGCTTACATATCTGGGATCCTGATCCGGTATCATATACCCTAGATACAGAGGATACTGAGAAACAGTTCTGTTTAACGAACACACCCGAAGAAGATGCATCATATGCACTTTCTTCATTTGGGCGGCATAGGAATTCTGGTATTCCCCTATTTCCTGCTCTGTCTTATAACAATTATAAGTTGGAGCGGGACCAATGTTCCCCAGCTCAGTATAACAAGCGGGTTCGGTCAATACATCCATATTATTATCTTGATTAAGGCGTGATATGGTAGCTACCTGGAGAGAGAGAGAAGAAAACACTCAGCGTGCGCTCTTGCAAGATCAGATTGGTTATATATTTTATCTAATCAGGATGACTCCCACTGCTTTTTATCAAATCTTCCTTCAAACCCTAAAAGGAAAGACTAGCCGGGATTAATTACACTCTACAAGTTCGCCAATCTTTCAGCCAGGCCAGTGTCGGTACTTTGAGGGAGGTTCCCCGTGCTTTCGCACGGACCTAATTACAGTAAACCTCGTTTTCCCAGAGGCGTAACCCCGTTGACACCTTTCTAGACACCTACTTGATCGGCTAATTGTAAAGTGCAAAACTCTCCCAGGAGTAACAATTACTCGCAGTGGGTATCGGGATCCAACTATCATATAGAAGGTATGCAATCTCATTGCAAATTTCAACACTTGAAACTCCCGATAAAGGTTTTTACCCCTAGCACCTATGACCTTAACTATGGTCAACAAATCATAAGTACTAGTCAAGTTCTACCCGTCATTTCGTGATTAATTAGACCCACCCACATGACCCTTAACTAAGGTCAACAAAGTCACGCGACTGTCCTAACTAATCGCATCATATGCGGTGTAGGAAGACATCACTTAGCTACCGTACACTGTGCCTTAACTAAAGTCAACAAACACAGCACGAATACTAAGTACTCTACTTCCTAAAATGACGGAGGGTTACGGCTGGTTTTTATGAAAACCTTTGACGCTTTGAACTTGATCTCGTTGCAGAATCAAATGGTTTTTAAATGGAATGTTTTTGAGGCTTTTCTAGTTTTGCTAAAGGGGTCACTCCAGGTGAAGGGATCGTCGGCCCTTTCCTCGTCGAATGAGGTGCGGGATATATCATATATATCACTGTGCAAAGCGTAAACTATAGAAGCGATCAAAGACAAACCGAGGGTTGTAGCATCTGCCAGTTATTGCTAAAGGAGTCACTCCCGGTGAAGGGATCTCGGTCCTTTCCTCATCGAATAAGGTGCAGGATGTTCTATAATGAACACCGCGATGCAAAGCAAGAACTGTAGCTACCTGTTTTTATTTTGAAATTCGATTCCACAACATCAATTAGGTTTATTTTCTTTCATTAATCTCATTAATGAATATCCCATCATTTAAATTACCTAAACATCACAGATAAATATGACGTACACTTATGCCATCCGCATTCGCCTCGATGTCCCCTCGTGCACCGTTAGGTTAGGTAACTAACGGCAGAGCGGGGCAGGGCTAGCGCGGGTGTAAAACATAAGTAACGTCTATATAATATATCATATATACTATATACTACATCTATCTGAACAGAGCACAGAACATCGCATGATCACATCACAGATAAAGCACAGCAGAAGAAACATATGAAATATTGGATATACTAGGAAGTCCGTGTTTTCAATACGAGCCAGTATAAAACACGGATTCCACGGTCGTGATGAATAGCCAATCCCACACCCCAAGACCCCTACGAGAGCGGCAAGCAACCCTACCAATTCTAGGGTGAGGAGACCCGGACTCGACTTCTCGAGTTGGTCTCCCACTGGACCCCAGAACCCGGTTACTTGTGCTCCCCTCCTTGGGTCATCCTAGTGCAGAAAAGTAAATAATATACATCAACGGTGACATCTTCCGCAACCTGGAAGTGCCCCAATAAAAGAATATTACATACAAGTTTTTACATGAATGAAAATGAAAAACACTCATCTCACATAAAAAAAAACCCGGCTATTCAAACACGACGATCCAATATAACATATCCAGCAACACATAACATCACATGTCATCAACGTAAGTAAATATGCGCATCCCAATTGTCGTTGACATATAGCAACGAAACCGGCGATATCACATATTACACTTACGGTCACAGAAAAGAAAGTGTAAAACTACAACAGTTGGAATCCGCAACCACCTCAGACATCGCATGCCTGACCAAATGAATTCTTTAGACATCGCATGCCTAACAATTATAAACCCCGCATTTCAGTCTCATTATCGAAAACACTTTTCAACACCAAGTCGGGCAATTCAACAGGATTCCCGACATTTTGATCGAATGTTCGTCGCAAACTTTAATAGACGGCCGCACCCCCGATACCGTCGACGAAGTGCACCAAGGCGGAATACCGCTGCCGCGAGCACCCGAACGGATGCTTTCGGCGACGGGGTTCTCCTACAGTCACTTGGTCGGGGCTATGGAGTGAGGCTGTCTATTAAGTTTACCCGGCGAGTATCCGCGTACGCTACGTGATTGCGACGGACTTTTGATCACATCAAAATTCCGTGGCAACCGATCAAGTGAGACTAAACTGCTATGTTTATAACATTCATTCAGTTATCTCATAACTACTTGTGAATTCCAATTATTGTTTCACATTCCGGATAAACAGAAAATGTTAAACTTTCCGATCGAACATTCGAACACCCAAGTTTTCCCGATACAGCTCAACACATGAAATAAGTCTAACAACATTCAGTTCGTGCCTCAGTACCAACGGTCCAGCCGTAGAAGGGTCAAGCCAACGACTCACATGTGGCACGCCGTACTGCCCCAAACCCGAAGGTTCAAAGGGCAGTTCAAGACGGTCACATAATCGAGTTAAGGTTTGTTGTCTTCTAGAGGGTCCATCGCGTTACTTGCACTACTTAGAACGTCGTTAAACTACGGAAAAATCCAACACTTGGAAATTTCCCGACAGGGGAAAAAGTGGGTATTTATATCCGGTCGAACTTTTTAACATATTCTAAGATTATCCGGAAAAGCACACAGACAGAATTCGACAATCCGATCGATACACCGAGTCCCCAATACAACCCAGAAAATGCAACTCTGGGAAAAATTATTAAAAATCCCCAGGAAAACCAGCACAGACAACTAAGAATTACTGTGCAAAATTGGATGCACAAAACGACAAAATGGCAAAGCGGATCCGCCGCATGAGCATGCTCATGCCGCGGATCCGCGGCGCCTTTATGGAATCATGCCCTCGAATTTTACAGTAACCCTTATATCTTCCTGCTGATTTTTCTGAATATTTTTAATCTACAAAAATCCACATTTTACAGAATTGTCCAGAGAGCATTTTTCAAGTCAGGGTTTTGGGTCGATCGGACTTCTAACTCCGTCGGGACTTCGCCTAAGGCTCTAGCTAGGCTCTGATACCACTGTAGGGTTCCTAGGCACACTAATGAAGTCTCACAAGGCATCAAACATGGCTAATTCAAATTTTACGGGTGCCTAGAAACCCTAATACGGATCGTTAACTAGATAAATAGGCGAAGCAAGCATGTAATCGAATTAAATGCTAAGGGAAAGTGACTACAACCTTTGTAGATCCGGTCCACCACCTCCTAGGCTCCGTGATGAAGTCCCCTCGCTGTCCAAATCGTATCTTGGGCTCTAGCAACGGCTTCATCGGAGGAAAAACGGGCTAGGTCATCGACGACGTGCCGAAGATGATCTACGTCGAGGCATCACTAGATCAAGCTCCACCTTCACCAAGCCATGAAAACTTGTGAAGGAAACACCCTATACTACTTGGCAAGAGGTAGAGGATGAAGAAATAGAAAGTGGGTAGACTTTAGTTTTGGATTTCTCACTAGTTTTCATCACTTGCCATTGGAGTAGCAAGCTTTCTTCATGGAAGAAGAAGATGATGAAGAAGAAGAAGATATGATAAGTTAATTTAAAAAGGAAAATAAAAAGAATACTTATCATAAATTCAACCATGGTTTAGTGTAGAGATTTAACCAAGGTTTAGATGAGTGGTTAGGGTTAAAGAAGAGACAAGAATGGTAGACTTGTTCAAAGCTTCAAGAAGCTTCAAAGAAAAGACAAACTAAGCCACCATTTCTTTTTCTCTTTATCTTTTCCAAAACAATAATAAATGGATAAATAAATAAGAGAAAAGAAACCCTAACCATTCACTAAACATGGTTTAATCTTTACACAAACCCAAAAGAGCAAGTATCATCAAACATGATACAATCTTGTGCACAAAAGTATATCACATATACAATGTGTACAAACCAAGTGAGTAAATCCATTTAAAGTGAACCAATACTAGTTAATGCAAAGTAATATATCAAATATATAATTAAACATTAAATCATTAAATCAACACTTGATTCAATGATCCGGTTATATCGCATATAACCGGCTAGTATCCAATGTATCGGCTTATCGAATCAATCCTTGATTCGATAACTAGGTTATATCGCATACAACCATTCGACACATTCATCGCGAGAATGAAATACGGTATCATATACACGCATTATTCTCGGTCCCGCACATATCTCATATGCGCTCCTATTTCGTTTCGCTTGAGCCAAGAAACCTCTGTGTAGGACTCTAAAGACTCGTCAATACGCCGGCAGCGGATGATGATCATATCAAACACCCACAAGCCGCAAGCGGTCTGCTAAACGTAATGGCCACCCGGGTATTAAGCGATCAAAAGATCGACGAGCAAGCCCGCTCACACTCCTGTGAATCCAACCAGTAACACTTACCGTATAGTCCGGTCTGTTCGTCCGATATGTCGCATATCTCGCCTAGGGGTGGTAAACGTCAGACCCCAGTAGCTTGATAAGTCATACCGACGTGAGGTCCATAACATTCGTGAAACTACTGATAACACTTACCAGTAGGTCACTGCAACCCTGGCCAGGGATTTCCTGTTATGGCCAGTCGAGCATAGCACAACATCAACCCCCAATACCGGGAGAGACGAATCCCCTCCTATCGCTCATTGCCTCTATATGAATCGGGACTGTACCCAAAAACCACCTGTTTGCACAACTCAGTAGAGCCGTGGTAGGGTGGAAATCAAAGCACAGTGGGAGACACACAAGACTCTATGACGATCTCGGGTCAACAGACTAAGCTGTACCAGTGTCACCAGAGAACTGCCATCTGACGTGAGGTATAATACCATCTGGGAGTTCTCGGCGAGTCCGTTCAGTGTACCCGTCTCCACTGAGCACCCGCATACCATCTTCGATGTCAAACACCAATGGATATGGGATCATCCATCGCCCATCGCATGGGTCGAGAAGATATACGCTAGTCTACTCTGGAATATCGATGCCCCGTCTCGATATTCCCTCGACTAGGAACATTTCAAGGATGTACTCATGGACTATCCAGGCCCCACTAGTATGATCTGCATCACAGTCCTGGAAGTCGAGTACACATCCTAAGGGCTTTATCAACATGTAACAGAGAGACAGAAAGTATACACGTTAAGATAAAGAGCAACCAGATAGCGTACTATCATGTCGAGCAAGAAAGTCCTACCTATATATGTCCCAGCATCCACTACAATATACATCCAATGTACAGTAATGGCCTCTAGGGCATACATATAACTAACAGAGGGGACCATTGCTTTGGGTACCCAATTGGTCGTCGCCTTTCGTTGCTTAACCGGGGAATTTTCTTCTTGCCGACCTTTCGACTTCTTGTGTTGGCGAGAGTAATTAGGATCGATCACAGATTCTCGGACTCGTCGCCATGTCATGTAGATCCTGGAGGACAGCGATTGAGGAGATTGCTCCGGCTTTTCTGCTTCCACGGCAGTCTCTACCGGTGGAGGAGATGTTTTGAGCACCGCGGTTAGCGAGTTCCTGCACACCCTATTCAGCGGCTCAAAGTTGTTCCCGGTTGGAACAGCAGCATCAATTTCCACCGTTGGAGCCGGTGGAGTTAGCCCAATGGGGGAGTTGTCCCCAGCCTTTCTTATCCGGCGCCAGTGGCGACGTCGGGCGGGACGGGTTGTTGGGACTGGTTCAGCGACGGTTGCGTCCTGCCTCCTGTTTCGGGGAAGGGCTGTTGCCGGTGTCAGCCTCTTGAAGACTGACGTCCGTCGAGAAGCTATGTCCAACCGGTCAAACACAGATTTCTGAGCGGGAGCGAGAACGGAGGTAGTCAGTCTCGCGAAGACCGACCCTCTGGGAGAAGAAGCCGCCTTGATGCCTTCAGGGGTAGCTGTCTTCTTCGGGGTGGCCACTTCAGGTGTTATGGGCTTCGTGATAGGCCTTTTGGTGCTCGAGCCCAGCCTGGTGAAGACTGAAGAATTGGACGACCCGTTGAGAGGGGCCGTAAGAGTAGAAAGTCGATCGAAGCTTCCGGTACGGGCATTGGGATATCAATGTTCGTCGGCGGGAACACGGTCCCAAAGAATAGACCGGTAGTAGCTTGGGTCACTTGCTCCACAGGCATGGTGAATAGGGATGCAGCCTGCGGTCCATATGCTACACCTCCAGGTGAGGCGGAGCGTTGGTTGCATTTGCAGTTCGAGCAGTTGAACGTCATTGATCCTTTGTTTTCTGCACCAAGCAAAACGCCAAATCTTAGTACCTCGCAGCCCAAGGGCAACCATTAACGAACCGCGATTGGTTCGCGAATCACGACGCACGAAGTGTGGAGTGGAAAGAGGAAAAGGTCCCACCGGGCATGCTAGAATCTGTTCCCCTCCGAATGGCGGCACGATGTAGACGTCTCGCCTGAGATTCGGGGCAGATGCTAATTGGTGTTATCCGTCCACCTCTCCGAAGATGCCAAGTTGATTTATGGCACCGTGCATCGGAGATTTAAACGGATGCGGCCGATGTAGCAGACTTCGTCAGATTCCCCCTCGCTTGAGGGGTTTTTGATTATGGGGACGCTCTTCCCTGCAGGCCAAGCCTCTGCAGTTAATTACGCTACCGCATCGCGGTAAAAACTTTCTCCTTCTCCAGAATTTCACTTCGTGTCGTGGGTGTTTGTTTTGTTTGTGGTTGCCCGTGGATTGTATACGGAGACCGATTTATGTCGTCGCCCGTAGGACGTGGATTAGTCCAAATCCGTATTTTCTTAGATTTGGGTTTGGGGTTTTGGTTTGTGGATACATTAATCTCCCTTGAGACTAAGATCGACTTAAACGTTTGTTAAAGATGCGTTAGTCTAATTTTTAGACTAAGATCAACTTAACGAGATCGTTTAGATCCGACAAGAGAGCGATTAGTGGAGCCCTGTTGTTTAGTTTAGTGACGTTGCGGTCAATAGGTAGTTTAAGGACATTGCTGTCCAATGTTAGTTTTAAGACGTTGCGGTCAAGGTTAAGGACGTCGTAGTCCGTGGATTTAAGGACTCCACAGTCCGATATTAGTTTTAAGACATCACGGTCAAGGTTAAGGACGTCATAGTCCGTTGTTAGTTTTAAGACATTCCGGTCAAGGTTAAGGACGTCGTAGTCCATGGATTTAAGGACTCCACAGTCGGGCATTAGTTTTAAGACATTACGGTCAAGGTTAAGGACCTCATAGTCCATGAGTTTAAGGACCCCACAGTCAGTATCAATGTGTGGTCATCGGGACCCGTCACCTCTTTGAAGACGTTGAGGAATTACAACGCCAAGTATCAAAGGAGTAAAGAGATGTACCCTTAAACCAAGGTAGATTAAGTGATCTGCAATCCAATTTAGAAACTAAGATCAATTATTATATTATGTGCCCATTGGCCCAGTTGAGTTTGAATTGAGGACTTATGGCCAGCTTGGGCTAAGTCCAATCATGTTTGGGATATTGGCCCTCTGTTGGTTCATTGAAGGAGAGGCTTAGCCTCTGGAAACTTAGCCAATTGGGCTAAATCTAGTGTTAAACACTAGAGACCAGCAGTGTTGAACACTGGGAATAAGATTAACAAGTTAGTGTTAAACACTAAAAGATAGTCAGTGTTGAACACTGGGAACAGAGTTTTCAAATTAGTGTTAAACACTAAGGAAATCAGTGTTAAACACTAAGGAAATCAGTGTTAAAAACATCAGATAGAGTTTTCCAAATTAGAGTTAAACACTAAGAAAATCAGTGTTAAACACTGACTACAGAGGTTACAATTTAGTGTTTAAACACTAAGGTAAGAGGGGTCACGTGTGAACACGTGAGAGCGCCCTGATTCCTCTTATTTTGTTCAGTCAAAAGTATTGAATACTTTGAAGTATCACGTGCTGTCACGTGATGAGAATTTTGGTGTTTGTCTGTCAAAGCTTCAGCCAAGGGGTCACGTGGTAGCACGTGAGAGCACCCTAGAGCTCTTTATTTTGTTCTACAGATAAGTGTTTAACACTTGTAATTCTGAAAGCCATCACATGTGGGCACGTGACAGGGGCTTACGCTTTGATCTGTTAGAATGTTCATTAGGGGTCACGTAAGGGCGCCCTAGAACTCTTTTCTGTTTCCTTTCGTCTTTTTCTCCGTGTGCTTTAGAGATCACGTGGGGCACGTGAGGCGTTGCCTCAAAGTTCTTTTTTGTGGGTCTTTGCGGGGGTCACGTGGTAGCATGTGACTCTGGCTCTTTTCATGTTTTAAAGATCTGTTCATCTTTTAAGAATTAATTTCTTCATAGGGTTAAACCCTAGCAACAAACTTTAGGGGAATTAAATTCATGTTTTCTTTTGAAGAATTGTATTCTTAATAGGGTTAAACCCTAATTTCTTTTCTTAAGGGAATTAAATTCCTGTGAGTTTTGAGAGAATTATGTTCTCAAATAGGGTTAAACCCTAGTTCTGTTCATTTTGAAGGAATTAAATTCCTATATCATAGGGTTAAACCCTAATTTTATCTTAAAGGAATTGAATTCCTATCATTTAGTGAGAATTAAATTCTCAAAACTCAGTTCCTCCTCTGTGTTTTAGATCTGCATGGCAGGATCTCAACCCAATGAGAATTAAATTCTCAATTCATGGGGAGATGTGCACTTTGCAGATCCTCCACCAAAGAAAGGATTAAGTTCTTTTCTTTATCTAAGAGTTAAACTCTTTTGAGAATTAACTTCTCTTTTTAAGCCTCTCCTTTCTTACCTAGGGTTTTCTTTTGCAGAGGATCAATTTCTTCCGAAATCTCAAGGCTCTATCTCTCTTTCTCTCTGTATATGTCTCTGTATATTTCTCTCTCCCCCTTTTTTAAACTCTCTCCTTTGGCTCCTATTTATAGGAGAAGGAAGAGGATCAATCAGTTTTAGTGATTCTTTCATTGAAAGATTTGATTTGTTTATTGAGAGATTTTATTTATGTTTATCATTAATCCGGGCCTTTAGATTATTAGGTGGATTTTATTCACCATTGGATTTTAAATCCAAATGTATCTCTTTGTTATTTCGGTTAGATTTAAGGGGGAAATCTTTCCAAATCCAAGATTTTTCCATAAATTGGTGATATTTAATCACCTTCAGATTTTTAATCCATCGGTTCCAAATAATTCTTTTCCACTTTGGAAAGGCTTGAGAGATCTTTTCTCAGAATTTAATTCTGTCATAAAAATAAGGCTCTCGAGGCTGGTCACGTGTGGCCACATGACCGTTGGTCACGTGTACGCATGTGACACCTGGTCACGTGTAGGCACGTGACTCCCCCTAGAATGGGCCTCCCTTCCTTCTGCGCTCTGTTCTCTGGCCGCTGCTCATCCGTCACGTGCCAACACGTGACCACTGGTCACGTGTGCGCACATAATGCCTTTTCTGGAGCTTTTTCTTGAATGAGCTTTGTGCTGCTGCTTTAAACTTCACGTGCCAACACGTGACCACTGGTCACGTTTGAGCACGTGATGCCTCTTCTGAATCCTTTCCTGATTTTTAATCAGGGAACAACTGGCCGGTGTATTTATAAGCCAGAATATCAAGTCAAGTGTTAACTTAATAACCATATATGTGATATGATTTCTAATATAGTGTATATGATATACACTCTCTTTATCACACTCTATTTATTATGTATGCGATACATATATTCTTCTCTTTATAATATTATGTATTTATTATGTATATGGATTCATAATATGTATATGTATATTGATACATATACACTCTCTCTTATTCTATTTATGTATGTGATACAAAAAGGGTATTTGTGTTTTTATACAAATACAATGTCATTAAATAACAAATTTGTGTGCATGTGGAAAAGTGGGGGCCACCTCTTTCTACCCATGAAGCATATTAAGAGAGAGAGAAAAAGAAATGAAGTGGTGGACACTCATTTGATATCATAATATTAAAAGAGAAAAATAGAAAAGAAAAGGATATGGCTTCATTCTCTTGAAAAATTGAAAATGGAGCAAAAAGAGAAGGAAATGAGAAAGAGTTTTTCATGTACATCATCCTACCTCTACTCACTAGCAAGGAGCTAAGCTAGTCTCTTCACTTTTGAAGTGAAGACAGAGCCTTGGTGGGTTGCTTTCACAGCGGATCATCTATGACGAGGCGGTCGACCACCACATTTATCCAAAAGCTAATAGAGTTTAGCTAGGGTCTTCTGATGGCGATCGGACACGCTACAAAAGTTGTAGTCCCTTTTTAGCTCTCTAGATTTTTTTTTAGTTTTCTACAATTGCTTGTATTTGAGGATTCTTGGTTGTGGATTGGTTCTATGTTAGAAAAATTGTTGTTTTCCACTTCCACCATGGTCCTCAAATGTAGCAACCCTAGGACCAATCCCCAACATGGTATTAGAGCCAAATCAAATACTTGTAATTGATTTTATGGAAATTTGATTCACATAACCAATTTTGAAAACTAATTGTTCACTATTTTCAAAACTTTGTTTAAAATCATGTTCTTTTGGATTTTTTCTCAAGCCCGGGGTCTTGTTTGTTAGTGTGATATGCACTATAGGCCATTATTGTATAGTACTAGTTTGTATATTACATTTTGGAAGCTTGGGATATATACACGGATTTATGACAGTCTTGCTCGATATAGTAGTATGCTACTTGGTTTGTATCTATCTTAATATGTGTATATGTTTCTTTTAACGTATCGCTAACACATATTGATAGAGCCCTTAGGATGTTTGCTTGACTACCAGCGTTGTGATGGCAGTCACACTAGTGGAGGTTGGGTAGTCTACAAGCACATCCTTATACAGGTCCCTGGTCGTAGGATTATCGAGACAGGGCATCGATACTCCAGAATAGACTAGTGTATACGCTTCTCATCCCGGCAAGGGAAATGGTCTGTCCCACAGCCATCAGTACGTCGTACTGGAGATAGTATGCACGTGCTCATTGGGTTATGAGTTACACTGGATGGACTCGTGAGGTACTGCTGGTTGGTACTATACCTATCGTCAGGTAGCAGTCCCCAGGTGACATGAGTACAGCTTAGTCCGTTGACTTGACACTGCTACTTCGTCTCAAGTGTGTTCCCACTGTTCTTAGATTACCACCCTACCACGGCTTTATTGAGTCGTGCAAACAGGTAGTAGTTGGGTGCAGTTCTGAAACACTTAGAGGCAGTGGAGGTTAGATAGGATTCGTTTCTCCCGGTATTGGGGGTTGATGTCGCGCTGTGTTCGGAATGCCATTACACAAAGTCCCTGGCCAGGGCAAGTAAGATTTACTGGTAGGTACTCCAGTAGTTTCTCAGGGTGTTTTGGACTGTACTCCGACACAACTTATACCGCTATTAGGGGTATGACGTTTACCGTCCCCTAGGCCTGATATACAACACTCTTAGACGAACAGACCAGACTGTACGGAGATTGCCACAGACAGGCTTAGTAAGAGTTTGGATGATCTTGCTCGTCGGCCTTCTTATTGACAGATACCTGGATAGCCGTTACGTGCAGCTAGTACCGCTGGCGTGCTTGTGGTTAAACCCACTGCCAACGTACTGTCGAGTCTTTAGAGTCCCACACAGCGGGAAAATGTGCAAGTTTTTTAAGTCTATTTATGGACTAAAGTAGGCATCGCGGAGTTGGAACATCTGTTTTGATGAGACGGTCAAAGAATTTGACTTTATCAAAAATCCAAATGAGCCGTGCATTTATAGTAAAATTGTAGCAAGAACTGTAGTATTCCTCGTTTTATACGTGGATGACATTCTCTTGATAGGAAATGACATTCCTATGCTATAATCTGTCAAAGGATTCTTGTCACACAGGTTATCCTTGAAAGACCTGGGTGATACCTTTTACATTATGGGGATTCAGATCTATTGTGATAGATCTAAGAGGATATTGGGACTTTCACAGTCTAGGTACATCGACACCATACTGAAAAGATTCAGTATTGAAGATTCTGAGGGCGGTAATTTACCGGCTTGTCACGGAATCAACCTCTCCAAAGAAATGTCTCCCAAGACTGATTTGGAAAGGGATCGCAGGTCTATTATACCCTACGCTTCTGCGGTAGGCTCTATAATGTATGCGATGTTGTATACCAGACCAGATGTTGCTTACACACTGAGCGTGGTAAGCCGGTATCAGTCAAACCTTGGGGAGAAGCACTGGATAGCAGTAAAGAACATTCTCAAGTACCTGAAAAGGACTAACGAGATGTTCTTGGTGTACGGTGGAAAAGACCTCCAGATCGAGGTATTTGCTGACTCCAGCTTCCAGAGTGACAAGGATGACTCCAAGTCCATATCGGGTTATGTCTTTACCCTCAATGGAAGGGCGGTCTATTGGAAGAGTTCCAAGCAGGACACCTTTACTGACTCAACGATGGAAGCGGAGTATATCGCGGCTTCTGATGCCGTAAAGGAAGCAGTCTGGATGAGGAAGTTCTTAACAGAACTTCAGGTGGTTTCGTCCATTGTTGATCCAATTCCTTTGTATTATGACAACAACGGGGCTATAGCTTTAGCAAAGGAACCCAGGTCCCATCAGAAGTCCAGACACATCTTGAGGCGGTATCACCTGATCAGGGACATCGTGGATCGCCGGGATATCGAGGTTCGGAGAGTTTCTACAGAGGACAACACTGCAGATCCATTCACAAAGGTCATCTCCCAGACGCAGTTCGAGAGGCTGTTCGAGATGATAGGTCTGCGATATGCCAGCACATGGCCTTAGTGCAAGTGGGAGATTGTTAGTATGATATGCCCTAGAGGCCATTATTGTATAGTACTAGTTTTTATATTACATTTTGGAAGCTTAGGATATATACACGGATTTATGACAGTCTTGCTCGATATAGTAGTATGCTACTTGGTTTGTATCTATCTTAATATGTGTATATGTTTCTTTTAACATATCGCTAACACATATTGATAGAGCCCTTAGGATCTTTGCTTGACTACCAGCGTTGTGATGGCAGTCCTACTAGTGGGGGCTGGGTAGTCTACAAGCACATCCTTATACAGGTCCCTAATCATAGGATTATCGAGACAGGGCATCGATACTCTAGAGTAGACTAGCGTATACGCTTCTCATCCCAGCAGGGGAAATGGTCTGTCCCACAGCCATTAGTATGTCGTACTGGAGATAGTATGCAGGTGCTCATTGGGTTATGAGTTACACTGAACGGACTCATAGGGTACTGCTGGTTGGTACTGTACCTATCGTCAGGTAGCAGTCCTCAGGTGGCATGAGTACAGCTTAGCCGTTGACTTGACACTGCTATTTTGCCTCAAGTGTGTTTCCACTGTTCTTATATTACTACCCTACCGCGGCTCTATTGAGCCGTGCAAACAGGTAGTAGTTGGGTGCAGTGCCGAAGCACTTGAAGGCAGTGGCAGTTAGATAGGATTCGTCTCTCCCGGTATTGGGGGTTGATGTCGCGCTGTGTTCGGAATGCCATTATACAAAGTCCCTGGCCAGGGCAAGTGAGATTTACTTGTAGATACTCCGGTAGTTTCTCAGGCTCTTTTGGACTGTACTCCGACACGACTTATACCGCTATTACGGGTCTGACATTTACCGCCCCTAGGCCCGATATGCGACACTTTTAGACGAACAGACCGGACTGTACAGAGATTGCCATAGACAGGCTCAGTAGGAGTTTGGATGAGCTTGCTCGTCGGCCTTCTTATCGACAGATACCTGGGTAGCCGTTACGTGCAGCTAATACCGCTGACGTGCTTGTGGTTAAACCCACTGCCAGCGTACTGTCGAGTCTTTAGAGTCCCACACAGAGAGTTTCCCAGCTTCGGGCGAAACGATGTAAAGGTCGTATGGTTTTACGACAGGGTTCGTTCACATACGTGTACTTATTCGCGTGTGATGTTCGAGCGGAAAATACTAGTGGGCTTTGGTTTAAGCCGGATTCTAGTATTTGATTGTTGGATTAGTTTCGTCTCATTGTATTCGTGTTTATCGAAACACGGATGCGGGTATGTATATACGGATAAGAGCGGTATAGAAGGAGACACCTCATTAGGGTTTTGACTATCGACTTGATTAAAACAATTATGAGGTGGAGAAAAGTATTTATTATTTTTGCTAATGATAATTATGGCATGCCTACTTGTATTGACCATTTGACTTGGATTGATCATTTGACTTGGTTTGATTTTTTGACTTTAGATATTTTGGTGAGATATTTTTGTGAGCTAGATATTTTTGAGGAGATATTTTTTCATCACATGGTTGTGGTCATGTCAAGCTATCCAGCACAATTTCTATTATCATTATCAAAAATCGTTTCTCTTTCCTCAAGTGAGCTCTCATGCTAACTCTCTTCTTCTTCCTCTTCCTCTCAAAAATCCTAGTGTATCATGTGTTGAGAATGAAGAGTTAGTGAGACTAAACAACCCAAAATCACACTCTACTCATTCTATGTTACTTAGTTTAGCAAGCCAAGTGATCTAGTTGCCTCAACTTGGAGGTTAAGCTCAAGGTTGGAACTTTTGGGTGGATCTTCTTCGACTTCGAGAAGCCTACGAGGAGGTGCTTTCCATTTCCACTCCAAGGAGCCCGCGAGGTGAAGGAGGACAGCGAGAAGACAAGAAGGACACGATTCTATGAGGTATAACATTCATCTGAGTAGTTAAACCTCTTATAGATTGCTAGCTAGGGTTTTATGTTCGATCCTTACTAAAGTCGATGTTGCGAAACCCTTAAAAATCATTTTTTGCTCATTCTGTCTCCCTGCAAACACGTGAGGTGCGCAACATTGACTTATATCACTTGGGCTCAAGATGGACTGTATATACTTGCTGGAAGTTCGGGAAGGTCACCCCTACCCGAGAGCACCAATTGGTGCTCTTGGATGGGGTTGGAGACACAAGAGCACCCAATAGGATGCTCTCGGGTCTGCTATGGACCTGAGGCCACCTTATAGTGGTCTCGAGTCCATGGAACCCCCCAAACCCCCCTCAAGCATGTTCAAGCCCCCCTGGGTGCCTGTCGACGCTCCGACGATGTTCCGGGTCGTTGGACCATTTTTGATGCTAAAAAGAAGTAATTTTTTTTAATATCGGAGCGAATTAGAATTTCAGTTTTTAGGAAATTCAAGTTTACGACTCCGCCGGTTTTGAATTCATTGGCCACGGTTCCAACCAAAGTGTTTGATCGTGTTGATTCGGCCACATACTTGTTGATATGTGTTTGGTGTGTTGGTTTAGTTTGGATTGTGGCAACGAATAGCCCCGCGTGTGAATGGACGTAATATTCGTATTATTTTCATTTTCATGTTTTGTTTTATCCTTTGTATATTCTATTATTCGGGACGAACAGCCGACTTGTGGTCATCGTTGCCAGTGGTTGTATTATTATTTGTTGGGACATGATCAGGATGCGGTTGTTGTTGCCGTTGCATAATACATGTTATAGGATTACCCCGCAAAAAGCGCTTGAGCCGTCGGATTCTAGAATGCAGCGGGTGACCATCTCAAGAAGTTGAGATCCGGGTCGTCTCATTCTAGGATTGGCAGGTGGTTCGCTGCGCTTTTAGGGGGTTAGGATTGAGCCGTGGAGGAGTGCTCAAGTCATCAGATTCTAGAAAGTGTCGGGTGGCCCCCTCATAGTGATAATGCTGGGTTGCCCCATTTCTAGGATTGGCAGGTAGCTTGCCGTGCTCATAGGGATCTTGGTTTGGCTTTGTATGGTCTATTCACGTGACCGGGGAATGTCGCGTTTCATTTATGGTTTGAACAAAACACGACATTCCTAGGAAATCCGACCATTCCATTTATGTGGTGTTCATTGCATGCCTATAATGTGATTACCTGTTTGTGGTGATGTTTATTGCTTGCCCGTAATGTTGATTATCTGCCTGCGATGACATATATGTTGATATATATGATATAAATAAATACCGATATATATTTTGCATCCGTGCTAGCCTTGCCTCCGCCCTGCCATAAGTTACGTAACATTACGGTGAATACCTGAGGCCCCGTGGCAAATGCGGATGGCATATATAATATTGTATTTTCTTTTCATATCATGCTTTTCTGTAATGGAGTAAGAAAATGCTAGATAATATATGATTATCTAAATGATGGGATTGCATTAATTCGGATTAATGCAAAGAAAACAAACATAAAACACATTGTTAGAACCAAATTAATTTTTCAAAAAGAGCTTATAGACATATTCATTTGCTTTGCATTGAGGTATTCAGTTAGGAATATCCTGCACCTCATTCGATGAGGTAAGAGCCATGATCCCTTCACGGGAAATCCGCACTTAAGAAAAAGCTATGTAACTATAAATTTACAAAACCACTCGGTTCCTTCAATGATATCAAGTTCATTACATTAAAGGTTTTCTTCAAAACCATCCATAGCCCTTTGTCGTTTCAGGAAGAGGAGTACTTAGTATTCGTGTTGCGTTTGTTAACTCTGTTAAGACGTAGTGTGCGGTAGCTAAGTGATGCTTCCTGCCTGCATTTTGATGCATTCGGTTAGGACAGTTGTACGCCTTATTGACTTTGTCAAGGGTGGTGCTGGTGGATCTAAATCAATCACGAAATGACGGATGGAACTTGACTAGCGACTTATGGTTTGTTGATTCCGTCAAGGTCATAAGCCGTTAGGGGTAAAAACCTTATCGGGAGTTTCAAGTGTTGAAACTCCCGATGTGATTGCATACCATTTTATGTGATAATTTAGTTCACGATTTCTATTGTGAGTAATAGTTACTTTCGGGAGATTTTCACGTCACAATTAGCTAACCCATTAAGTGTTTAGAAAGGTGTTTACAAGGTTATGCCTCTTAGGAAACGGGGTTATTAAATTGGGTTCGAGCGAAAGCATGGGGGACCTTTCTCGGAGTACCTGCATTGGTCTGGCTGACCGGTTAGCGAACTTGTGGGTGTACATGATCCCGGCTAGTTTTCCTTTTAGGGTTTGAAGGAGAATTCAACGAAACAGTGGGAGTCGTCATGATTAGATAAATTAATAAACCAATTTAATCTTGATAGAGTGCACGCTAAGTGTTTCTTTTCTCTCTCTGGCAGCGACCTATGACCAACCTTAAACTTAAATTCGTAAAATAAGTTAACCGAACCATTTTACATAATTAGCTTTGGAATATCATGATTGCCCTATTTCACAACATAGTCGCATATGTCCATACCGATCCCAGTTCCCTTTTACTTCCTACAGAATCCTCTGTATCAGATACAGAGATCTATATTGCTTGGAAGACCATCTCGTGTAGTTACATACAAACTCGAAAAAAGTGTTTCAGTCGAGGATGGCCACTGGTTCTGGAGAAAGTGAATTGTATATTGATATAATTTATTTTTCTCTTTTCTCCACCTTATCTCAAGTTTGAGAGTTCCTTAAATAAGGAGAATATACCAGTTACACTTGTTAGATAATTTTCTTCCAATCCCAAGGCTGGTGTTGAAAGAAAGGGTAAGAAGAAAATCAACTAGCCTAAGTTTGTTATACATAAGGTAAGACAGAAAGAGTTTGTCACAACCCGAAAAGGGTACATGACCGACACAAAGATTACGTGAAGCCAAGTGGATCCCATCGTAATCCAAGTAAGACAAAACAAGAAATATAAACCATATATAATAGAAATAAATAATATGGTGCTAAACTGGAGGTGAAGCTTTAAGAAAAGTTTGTAAAAAGAAGCAAAACTTGTTTTGAAAAGATATTTGAAAAACGGACAGTGTCTCCTTTGTAAATTTTGAATAAAAGCATGTACAATAATAATAAATATATAAGCATCCCCACTTGGGAGCTAGATCAACGCCAACACAGCAGAATCGCAAACCACGCAGTAATATACGACGCCAAAAAGCGAAGAACCAACAAGCGGAAAGTAAACAACAATATATACATCAAGTCGACTCAACATGAGTCCGACTACAACAACTTCTATGGTCTCGACAAATACACTATACTTTGTCTTTGATGGAGTATTTTTAGATACAAATAAGGTATAAGGCAATTGCCGATACAAATTCTAACCCACCTAACTCAAAAATATACGCAACCACGCCTAAAAGAAATCAGATGTGCCAAACAAACTGCTAGTGATCCAAGCGGTCAAACCTGTAAAGAACTATGGCACAACGGTGTGGTTGCCAACTGGTGAATAGTATTATATAACGAGGTAGAAGTCGTATGGATAAGCGGTGAAACAACTAAAGCATGATAAATGTGTATATCAAGAAGGGTAAAAAGCATGCGTCGAACTAGAGTTCGAGCAATGAATAATAATGATAATAAACCATTATGTACAACTCATTTACCGCTATGTTAGCATGTGAAGTATATAAGTATGTGTGTGGTTATCATGTCAACATCAAATAATCAATATCTTGCCAGGTGCGAGCACAGTATAACCACAAGCATCTGAAAGAATCTGAGTCATGGAAACAATATGCATAATCGCAAAATGAAACGATAACAATCATCAAACGTCAATAACTCACTGCATACACATACACACACAACGGTATTAAATCACGATCACTGTAGCCATAGTGCAATATCTATAGCACATGACTAAGCATAAACACAATCAAGGTTATAATACGTATATAGCACGCATCCATATGCAATCATATAAAAGTAGCCGAAAGTTGTATGTATGTGAAATTCTTTCAAAATAGCCGTATGATATGTATATCATGACATAAGTAGTGGACGTTGATTTGTGAAGAAAAATATGAATTTCATTTAAAGTATACGTTCTGTCTTTTGAAAATGATTTAAAGGTGTTTTCTTTTGAAAGATTCTGTGCCGATCATAAACACGTGGAAAATAGTGAGACTATAGCTCCTTTGAAAACCTATTTAATATACATCGATATATAAAAATAATATTCAGGTAGTGTCTTATGAACTAATCCTGTTCGGCTACTACAAGGCATAATATAACTCATCAGTGCAGGGCATCCATATCGATCCCTCACATATCCATAATATATCCATATCAGTACAGGGAAGCAATATCGATCCCTCACATATCTGTAAAGATATCATGTATCAACTACCCTCAATCAGTCATGGATTGATCACACATAAATCACCGGATGATATCTTGTGTCTCCCTGCCTTAACTACTCATGGATTGATCACACATAATACATATCATGGATCCCCGGTTATATCCACCGTGTCCCATCATAATCCTCTTTCTTATACTCTTTTCATATATATACTCAATCTATTAAGATTGATATCATATCATATCATATCCATGGTAATATAAATCTTGTCGAATTTGTACCTTTTTAGTCTGTGTGAACTAGACATAGCACAGACTGGTAACATATAACAGCACAAGCGAGTAAAATAAACATAGCATAACACTAATATGAGCGTACCATAACTAATAAGATAAATAAAGTGCGAGCGTAAATGAACAGTAAATAGGTAATTACTTCGAACATTCCCACATATATATTTTAAAGTAGAATGAAACGTTGTTTGAAAATAAGAAGGCTACGATGTTTTTTTAAATATATATTTATCATTTTGAAATCCAAGTAGTACATCATTTCATTATCACTTTTTAAAACATGAAACGAATCATTATTTTTAGAAAATGGGTAAGGCCTTTATATCTGTATAATCTCCCAAACGGGGTAATAATAAGACTATATGAGTTAATGTAAAAAAAAGGCCGTATTCGGCTGATCATCATCATCTCATCCCATACTGAATTTCGTCTCGTATGATCACTAAATATTCCATTTAATCATATCATAATAATGATCGGTACAGACACATCGTGTCACGTACACGCACGGCGAGTAGTATAAACCTCTAGTCATGTACTCGCCCAATAATCAGTACGGACATCTAGTCACGTACGCGTACATAATATAAATCATACTATAACATCAATCATACTATAACGTTAATCCAACTATGATATGTAAGCATGGCAAGTTCTACGTGGTATGGCAATACTAATAATATATAGTGTAACATGCGAGTTTGTGATCATGCAATATGGCAATCATTAGTATTTTTGCTAGTGTTCTATCAAGTGTGTTTACGATAAACCTGCTAAAGCTAAACTAACTAGCTATACTAATTAACGGGAAGTCTAACTATGTGTAACATGAACCGTAAGCATATGAATAGGATAAATAAGCAATATGTTATACGGGGGTGATATAAGCCATCCACCCGATTCCCTACACATAGATATAATCTACTCACTGTAATACGGTTTGAGCTAATCTCATCCTATAACCGTTGCGCCTCTCCTCGTCGCCTTGAGATAACCCACACTCGATCCTATAACCAACAATATCCACAAACATATAAGGAAAATTCCATTAATATCAATATAAATCAAAGAAAACTACATATGATGCCAATCTCAAGTTGAGTCGGCTTAGAAATACATGAGCCGGCTCAAAATCATTTTGAGCCGTTTCAAACACAGTTTTCCAGAATTATAATTTAGTACTCAAACTTTGAATCCTTAAACTCTTTAAAACTATAACTTTTGAAAACAATATTTTAACAAATTCCAACTCTTTTCCATTTAGAACAAGCGGTGATATCAAGAATAGCTAGACTAAATATATACAACTAATTTGATCATTTTAGAACTATTTCTACAAGATTCATGAAATAAATGAATAAACCACAAAATATGATTTTAGTTCTCCAATTACTCAACTTTTAGCTCATTAAAATTATAAATTTCTAACTCTTTTAAAACCTCAAACAAGTTTAATAACAATAAATAGTTTCATTAAATATACTACAACTACTAAAAATTCATAAAACTTCATTTATGCAAGCGTTCGTAGCTAAAAATGGGATTTTTGTGCAAGGTTATAGTTTTCCATTCAAGAACGTTAAAAACTAATGTTTACCCAAAATTCTAACTTTCTCAAGCTAAACAAGTGAAAAAAACTATGATACCTAAATTAACATTACTACAACTAAATATAGCATTAAAACCTATTAGCACAAGATCTAATAGCTAAAAAGTAGTTTTTATATAAACTAAGTTTTCATGGAAATAAAACGTAAGTCTTGGAATCCAAGGAGTTTACTTGGGAAGATTTTTGAACAATTGTGGAGATCCAAACTTGAATAAGGTTATAAGAAAACTTGATGTGGATTCACTTGAATTCTTGAAGTGGATTCTAGTTGTTGAAGATTGAGAAAAGAGTTTGTTTCTGATGAAGTAGAAAGGGTGAGAATTTTGAGTGGGGTTTGAGATAGGGGGAGAGAGCAAACATTTGAGATAATGAAGTTAGGAATTATTTTGGGGAGGGGGTGTGTGCCGTCGACTTGAGGTATTGGGAGAGGGATGGGAGGAAGTGTTGTGAGATGAGGAGATTGGGGAAGATAATAAATGGGTGAGAACGTGGGACCCATTTTTGACTTGAAAAAAGTTCTCAGAAAATTACAGTAAATCAAAAACGACCAGATGAACAAAAGTCTCAACTGGACCGAAATCTAATTCTAATTATAATTACATGGAAAATTTTGATTCGATATAAAACACTTAAGTTTCATTTTAAAATTCTGCAAGAATTCATTTTCAAAAATCCAAAATGTTACAATATTTCCCCCTTAAATAAATTCGGTCTCCGAATTTAAATTTAATCCTAAATCTTAAAATATTTCATTAAATCAAAACAAAAAGGGCTCCGAAATCCCGCACAACGAGAAATAAGACATGATGTAATAATAGGTATATAGCATAAATAAATGCAAGCACGCCAAAGTGAATCACACACAATAGGAAATAAAACATCATAAAATCATGTGCCAATCATCGACTCGAAATCCCAAAATCTCAAGGTGCAATATGTAAGCATGAAGGAAAAAGTGTGTAACTCGGATAACTGAAACTCTAATACCCGCTATGCTAACCACACCAACTATAATACAACGTGCAATTCATGAAAACGAAATCAAATGCAATAAATGTGCATGAAAACGGAAATGTGATACTCAGATCATCAAAACATTAAGGCTAAAACAAAGGGTGATATTCAAATCACCAAAATATCGAAGACAAAACAAAGAGTGATACCCCGATCACCCAAAACACAAATCAAAACAACTGACATTGAAGCGTACCTGCTTCAACGTCAAAAGGTGCCTGAGCACCCAGAGTAGTCAGCAAGAACTCTCGCTTGCCAACCGCCCACGACCTGACGTCCCTTATCTCCGAATCATTGTCCTCTCTAGACAGGACCGCCATATCTACTACCCTTCTGATCCCTGAATGGAACCAAAGTCATCGCCGATGGAGAGGGAAAAGAAAACGAAACAGTTTGTCGAGACGCTATCCTGTTCTGATGCCTGCAGGACAGTTTCTAGTTTTATAGCCAGGCCTCCCAAAATTTAAAAACAACCGGGCTTGTCCTTGCATCTTATCAGTGTCGAATGGCAACTCTCGGGGACATTCACTCACGCCACCGCTCTCTTGCTCAATAAATGGAGTCTCAACTCCATCTAGCTTCGACCCTGTAGTCACTCCAATCTCAACATAACGTTTCTCTATCAATGTGGGCGCATCCATTTCCTCTGCATAGGTATCGAAATGTTGGGCGCCAATGGAGAAAAACATATGCGCATCAAGTCCGCACATGAATATCTAAATCCGGATATCTTCCGTAGGAACTAAATAAGGAGCATATTGTAATAACTGGGTGAATTGAAGGTCATACTCAGCTAACACCATGCCCAGAGTCTTGCGCAAAGACTCAAAACTACACGCTCGGGCGTCTCTGACACACTGAGGAAGAAATTGGGTTAGGAAGACCTTCGAAAACTCGTTTCAGGTCATAAGAGGAACACTCATTGCTCGGCCTTTCTCGATCGAATCGCACCAGGTCTGAGAAAGACCTTCCAAATGAAAACTGGCCAAATCTCGCATCGGAGCATCTCATCGAATGAAATATCATCGCCATGCTATCGAGGAACGACTGTGGATCCTCTGCTACATCCATACCAGTAAACACTAGAAGCTTCAGCCTCATGAACTCAGGAAGAGACGCATCTAACGTCTTAATCACCGGAGGCCCCATGGAGAATGCAGATTACATATATAGCATTGTATTTTCTTTTCATATCATGCTTTTCTGTAATGGTATGAGAAGATACTAGATAATATGTGATTATCTAAATGATGGGATTGCATTAATTCAGATTAATGCAATGGAAAAAAAACTAAAACACGTTGTTGGAACCAAATTAATTTTTCAAAAAGTTCTTATAGCCGTATTCATTTGCTTTGCATTGAGGTAATCAGTTAGGAATATCTTGCACCTCATTCGATGAGGTAAGGGCCCTGATCCCTTCACGGGAAATCCGCACTTATGTAAAAGTCTATGTAACTATAAATTTGCAAAACACATCGGTTCCTTCAATGATATCAAGTTCATTACATTGAAGGTTTTCTTTAAAACCATTCGTAGCCCTCTGTCATTTCAGGAAGTAGAGTACTTAGTATTCGTGCTGCGCTTGTTGACTCTGTCAAGACGTAGTGTATGGTAGCTAAGTGATGCTTCATGCCTGCATATTGATGCAATCAGTTAGGACAGTTGTACGCCTTGTTGACTCCGTCAAGGGTGGTGCGGGTGGATCTAAATCAATCACGAAATGAAGGGTTGAACTTGACTAGCGACTTATGATTTGTTGATTTCATCAAGGCAATAAGCCATCAGGGGTAAAAACCTTATTGGGAGTTTCAAGTGTTGAAACTTGCAATGTAATTGCATACCATTCTATGTGAAAGTTTGGGTCCTGATTTCCACTGTGAGTCATACTTACTCTCGGGAAATTTTCACGTCATAATTAGCTAACCCATTAGGTTTTTAGAAAGGTGTTTATGAGGTTACGCCTCTTAGGAAATGGGGTTATTAAATTGGGTCCGTTCGAAAGCACGGGGGACTTCCCTCGGAGTACTTGCACTGGTCTGGATGACCGGTTAGCGAACTTGTGCGTGTACATGATCCCAGTTAGTTTTCCTTTTAGGGTTTGAAGGAGAATTCGACGAAACAGTGGGAGTCATCCTGATTAGATAAATTAATAAATCAATTTAATTTTGATAGAGTGCACGCTGAGTGTTTTCTCTCTCTCTGGCAGCGATCTATGACTAACCTTAAACTTTAACTCATAAACCAAATTAATCGAACCATTTTACATCATTGTCTTTGGAATATCAAGATTACCCTATTTCATAAAAAAGACGCATATGTCCATACCGATCCTACTTCCCCTTTACTTTCTCCAGAACCCTATATATCAGATACAGTGATCCATATTACTTGCAAGATCATCTTGTATAGTTACATACGAACTCAAAGAAAGTGTTTCAGTCGAGGATGGCCACCGATTATGGAAAAAGTGAATTGTATATTGATATAATTTATTTGTCTCTCCTCTCCACCTTATCTCAAGTTTGAGAGCTTCTTAAATAAGGAGAATATACCGGTTATTCTTGTTGGATAGTCTTCTTCCAATACCAAAACTGGTGCTGAAAGAAAGGGTAAGAAGAAAACCAACTAGCCTAAGTTTGGTATACAGAAGGTGAGACAGAGAGACTTTGTCACGACCAGAAAAGGACACATGACCGGCACAAGGATTACGTGAAGTTAAGTGGACCCCATCGTAACCCAAGCAAGCCAAAACCAGGAATATAAACCATATATAAGAGAAATAAATAATATAGTGCTAAACTGGAGGTGAAGTTTTAAGATAAGTTTGTAAAAAGAAGCAAAGCTTGTTTTGAAAAGATATTTGAAAAACGGACAACGCCTCCTCTGTAAATTTTGAATAAAAGCATGTACAATAATAATAAATATAAAAGTATCCCCACTTAGGAGCTAGATCAATGCCAACACAGCGGAATTACAAACCACGTGGTAATATACGATGCCAAAAGGTGAAGAACCAACAAGCGGAAAGTAAACAACAATAAATACATCAAGTCGATTTCACACGAGTCCGACTACAACAACAACTTCTAAGGTCTCGACAAATACACCAGACTTGGTCTTCGATGGAGTACTTCTAGATGCAAAGAAGGTAAAGGCAATTGTCGATACAAATTCTAACCCACCTAGCTAAAAAATATACGCAACTACGCCCAAAAGAAATCAGATGTGCTAATGTAACCCTTCGAAAATCATTTAGGCAGTTTTTCGGTAATCGGCTAATTTTTCGGCTTTTTCCGTAAAAAGTCAAAATAGGTATTTTTCATTGTAGACCTAATTATACAAAATTTAGATAAGATATTACTATAATTTTGTCACTAAAATGTCACTTATAATTTTCTAGTTAAATAAAAAAAATCGTAATTAATTATTTTTATTATTATTTTAAGCTTTTAAAAATACATTAAATTAGTGATAAATACAAATTTAATTAGGTAAATTTCATAATTAGGAATCTTTATAAGCTAAAATATGGTGTTAATAAAATTGTATCATGACTTGCAAGATTTTGGTTTTATGGTTGGAAATTTAGTGAAAAATGAACTAAAATGGGGTTTTTTGTAAAAAGCTTGATGTGAAAAGCATTAAATGAGTTTTAAGGGGTTTATTTGACCTAGAAACTTCTACAAAAAACCCACAACACCCCTCCCTTGCTCCTGGCCGAGCCCACCTGAAGCAAATCCTCTCATTTTCCTCACTTCTTTGCTACATTTTCATGTCAAAATTCATTAAAAATCCACAAATTCATTCTCCAATTCAAAGCAAAACCCTAATCCACTCTCTCCTCAAGCCAAATTAGTTCAAAACTTGGAGAAAGGGGGCTTCTTTGGTGGCTTGAGCATGCTAGGGTTCCACTTGTAAGGTGAAATTTCTAAACTAGTTGTTAAATTATAGATTGAATGTGCTAAAAATTGAATTTTGAAGTATTAATTTAGTTGTAATTACTTGTTCATGAAAATCAAGAGTGGGATTTGATTTCAAATTAGGGTTTGTAGCATGGTTGATGGAGTTAAGTTAGGGTTTGGTTATCTAATTAGTTAGAGTGGTGAATTGTGCGATGTGGCGCTCGCTAGATCGATAAATTTGCGATATTTGCGTCGAATCGGTATGAAATTGCCTACTAGATTTTTATAAAAATTAGGAGGTGATCAAATTGCATTATATTAGCGATATAATTAGCTTCGTATACGACTATTAGTGTGCACGAATGCGGGGTTTTGTCTAGCCGGGTTTTAGTTTTGTCGATTGCCCCGAAATAACGATTCTAGTTAAGATTTAGCGATTTTCGTGTGTTTTCCCGCGCACCGAGTGCACGTTATGTTTAATTCGAGAGCGTCGATATTTGTATATTGTCACTTGCATCGTTTTAGGATATATAATCTTATGCTTGGTGTTGTGCAAATATAGGATCGGTCGGGGAAACATCGGACACGGCGCGTAAAGGCAAGACGGTGGTCGGATCAGATTAGCGAGGTATTCAGGTGAGTAGATGTATTCATCTATGGGGGAATCGTCTGGATGGCGCGAGGCGCCCCCTAGTTAGGATTACCCTATTTCTTGCAAGATTTATATTGTTAGTTAGCTTACCCCTTTATTTACACTGCATACCCTTATAGTTAATAGTATGCTAGATTGCATGGATATTCATATGCACATATGCGATAACACTTCGTAGGACACGAACACCATTACCATTGGCATCTGTTGCACGCGCACTATTCATGTAACACACACGCCTTTGGTAATTGCCATGCCACGTGCACTATGGAACCTGTTTAACTTAATATCGCCACTTGCATTCATACATGATATATGAAATTGCATAGCATGCATATACCTCGCATTATCATCATATTTACATAGATTTCTAGCCAAAATTCACATCGTATACATTGATATCATAGACATTTATCATATATAACATGTGAACATTATGATTTTCTTGAGGATTTCAGTATTGCTGCGATTTCTGGATTTTTGGGGAAAACCGCAAGAATTTAACAAAAGCTTATATTTATATTTTTTAAGACAAAGTTGCGGTTTTCTCGTGATGTATGTGTCGTCTACCGTGAGTTTTCATGTTTTCTGTTGGATTTCGAGACCCGATTCGAGGAGTGGATGAACCATCTCGGGTACATGGTGGGCCCGGTATGGTACCCCGGGGCAAGAAGATCGAGTTGTAGACGATGAGCCTGGCAGGGGAAGACTACCTACCGGTGATGTCTGGCGCGGCGGATATCCGGAGGATACCGACCGTTGTCGTGAGATTTGATGATATGGGCCGATCCGGACTGACGGAGCCCGATATTTGAGACATTGTTACAGTGAGATATTGAGACAGATATGATTTCATATTTGGTGTCGATACTTGACACGGGTTTTCAGATGATTTCTTGATGGTACTTAGCTATTATACAGATATTCATTTTCTAAAGTTAAGAATGCAGTACCCTTAGCATTTAAAACACTTAAAGAGTTAGTAATGACATTGCATACATGTGCATGCATACTAGAGATATTATATCACATATGGACATACATGTTGTGACGCATTGCTTGCATTCTTACGATTGCCTTACTAGATGTTATATTCTACTCACGAGCTGGCAACTCACCCCCGTTGTGCCACAGTGTCTTGCAGGTCGGACTCATCAGTCTTGTAGCGGCGTCTATCTTATCATCAGCTCCTTTTGCTCAGACTCGCGACATCGCCGTAGGTGGGTTGCGAGCACACTTTGTTTCTTTTGCTCTATCATTGTATCTAGTATTCTCCATCTACCACTTTATATTGTATATGCGACCTAGTGATGAGACAGAGAGATTTGTATATTTGTGGTTTCTTTGGGGTCGAGCTCACTTGAGCCGGCATTGTGTTTTCTGATATTTTGCGTTTCTTTTATGCTCTTTTCTTGATATTACTTATATATTGCATGTGGTTGTGATCCGCCTTGGGCGAAGAGCTAGCTCCCGCTTGGGGATGCCATTTATGATTACAGGTTATATATATCTTGTTGTACCCATTTTGGGGGATAGAAAATACAGGGGAGACTCTGCCGAAATTTTCGGGAATTTTTTGATGTTTTTAAAAAGGGATTCTATGCAACTTAATTGATTTAAAAACCGTTTTCATTAAAGGTTTTCCTTCACTCTCTTTTGATTTTGGTTTAGATTTTCTGGGCTTTGGCTGACTTAGGTTACAGTACGCCTTTAGACGTCTCGTAATCTAAGTGCCAGTCACGTTCCGTACTTTCGGGTCGTGACAAAGTTGGTATCAGGGCGTAGGTTTTACCTTTCCGAGTGTAGGACGACCTTGGTAGATGGAGTAGGTGACTTAAGCAGAGTGGCGTAGCGTGGGTATGATCCGCGGCATACTTACGATACGGTACTCTGCCTAAGTGACCTTAGGACATAATTGCTTGTATTTCCTTTCTTGATTCCTTGCATTCCTTGATTCAATTGCAATGTTCTTATCAATCCTATTTCTTATTCCAGCTTCGATGCCGCCAAAGACTACGAGAGCTCAGCGGGCTGCCGCTAGGGATGAGATTCGAGCGGGCTCGTCTGAGTCGAGGATCGAGCGGGATGATACGCCTACCCCTCAGGGTCATACTGATCCGCCTTATCCAGACCGTATTGCCAGACTAGAGGCCGGCATGCAAGAGTTGCGACAGATGATGGGATCTTTAGTTGAGTCCAGTCGGGCACAGAGATCCGAGGACGTTCCTTCCACCGCACAGACCACGATTGTACCTGCTGCACAAATGGTCGCTCCTGCTACTACGGAGACTATCCCTGTTTCACTACAGGAGTTCATGAGATTGAGACCTCCAGCTTTTACCGGTACAGATGCGACAGAGGACCCACAGGCATTTCTCGATAGGATGGCTCGGATTTGCCGTTCGTTGAGGTGTTCTGATGATAGATTGGTGGAGTTTGCGAGTTTTCGTCTGGAGGGTCTTGCCCAGACATGGTACGATTCAGTAGAGAGAGGTCGAGCTGCAGGTCTGCCTTCTATGACCTGGGATGAGTTTACAGCTGCATTTATTGCCCGTTTTCTTCCGGAGAGTGTCTGAGATGCTCGAGCCCGTAGTTTTGAGTCTTTGCGCAAGACTCCTGGGATGACAGTGTCGGAGTATGATATACAGTTTACCCAGTTGTCTCGATATGCTCCGTACCTAGTAGACACGGAAGAGAAGAGAATAAAGAGGTTCGTGCAAGGGCTTGATACACAGCTATTCCTTGCCATCGGCACCCAACACTTTGATACATACGCAGCCGCGATGGACGCAGCCTTACTTTTGGAGGAGCGTATTTCTAAGACTCCGGTCGTTTCTGGGCCGAAGAAGATCCGTACTGATACGCCAGCTCAGCGGCAGATGGGCAGACATCGTGATATATTATTTCCGGGAGATGGTGGAGGCAGAGGATTGAGACGAGGTCAGTTATTTGGTTCATATCCATAGACCCAGCAGTCGTCTCCAGGATGTTTTCGGTGCGGGAGTCAGTACCACCGTATCAGAGACTGTACCATAGGACGTCAAGGCACGGCGACAGTTCCGCATGTGACCTTACCACCCTCACCACCTCCTCAGAGAGCTCTACTTCCTACTCCTGATGATGCTCCACGCCAGTTAGATGCTTCTAGAGGTCGTGGGCGTGGCGGTCCGGTTCTGAGAGGACGAGGCGACAGAAGCAGAGGTCGAGGCCGAGGTAGAGGCAGAGGACAGCCAGCTATTAGTGGTGGACAGGCCCGAGTGTTCGCGTTGACTCCTCAAGATGCACAGGCATCCAATGCCGTCGTGACAGGTACTCTGCCAGTATGTTCTTTTGATGCACGGGTATTATTTGATCCAGGCTCCACACATTCCTATGTATCCACGTACTTTGCACCGAGGTTGGGTCGAGAGTCTTCTCTGTTAGATCAGCCGCTTGTCGTTATTACCCCGGTAGGCGAGTCTTTTGTTGCCCGTTTTGTGTACCGATCGTGTTCCGTTCGTATCGGGGAGAGAGATTCTTCAGTTGATTTGATTCTCCTCGATATGCTAGACTTTGACGTTCTTCTTGGTATGGACTAGCTAGCCACCTGTTATGCATCCGTGGACTGCCGTGAGAAAGCAGTCAGATTCAGTTTTCCTGGTGAGCCGGTTCTTGTTATTCAGGGAGATCGTAGCGCTACCCTTCCCAGCTTGATTTCTTCTCTGCACGCTGGTCAGCTCTTGAGGAAAGGGTGTCAGGGATTCTTAGCTTATGTTTGTGATACTAGCTCCACAGAGGTTCCGTTGGACCAGGTCCCTGTTGTGAGAGAGTTTCCTGATGTATTCCCTGACGAGCTGCCTGGTCTGCCACCAGAGCACGAGATTGAGTTCTGTATCGACTTGATCCCCGGCACGGGGCCTATCTCTATACCGCCTTATCGGATGGCCCCGGCGGAGCTGAGAGAGCTGAAGGATCAGTTACAAGACTTGCTGGACAAAGGGCTTATCCGACCGAGTGTGTCACCTTGGGGTGCTCCCGTCCTGTTTGTTAAGAAGAAGGACGGAAGTATGCGCTTATGCATTGATTATCGTCAGCTGAATCGGGTTACGGTGCGGAACAGGTATCCCCTACCCCGCATTGATGACTTATTCGATCAGCTCCAGGGTGCAGGGTTCTTCTCGAAAGTTGATTTACGGTCAGGTTATCACCAGTTGCGGGTTCGGAAGGAGGATGTTCCGAAGACCACTTTCCGCACTCGATATGGTCATTATGAGTTCTTGGTGATGTCGTTCGGGCTCACCAATGCCCCGGCAGCATTTATGGACTTGATGAACCGTGTATTCAGGCCGTATCTCGATCAGTTCATTATTGTGTTCATTGACGACATCTTGGTTTATTCTCGGAGCCGGGAGGAGCATGAGCAGCACTTACGTATCACATTGCAGACTTTGAGGGAGCATCAGCTGTTCACCAAATTCTCCAAGTGCGCATTCTGGCTAGACAGTGTCGACTTCTTGGGTCATGTGGTGACGAGAGACGGTATTTGTATGGACCCGAAGAAGATCGAGGCAGTTCAGCGTTGGCCTAGACCAGTATCAGTTACAGAGGTTCGCAGTTTTCTAGGTATGGCCGGCTATTATCGACGTTTTGTCCAGGATTTCTCCCGCATTGCTGCACCGTTGACCGGATTGACCCGGAAGGGGGTTCCTTTTGATTGGACCCAGGCATGTGAGGATAGTTTCCAGCAGTTGAAGACTCGTCTGACTACTGCACCAGTGTTAGCATTGCCTTCAGGATCAGGCGGGTTCGTGGTATATTGTGATGCTTCTCGAGTGGGGCTAGGCTGTGTATTGATGCAGCACGACAGAGTTATCGCGTATGCTTCTCGGCAGCTGAGGAAACACGAACAGAACTACCCCACCCATGATTTAGAGATGGCTGCAGTGGTATTTGCACTTAAGATCTGGAGACATTACCTATACGGTGAGTCGTGCCAGATATTCACTGACCACAAGAGTTTGAAGTATATCTTCCAGCAGCGAGACCTGAACCTGAGACAGCGCCGTTGGATGGAGTTGGTGAAGGATTATGACTGCGAGATTCTATACCATCCGGGCAAGGCGAATGTGGTGGCAGATGCTTTGAGTAGGAGGCCCGGAGGTAGCTTATCTTGCTTGAGCGCAGTACTGATGCAGTCGACGGCGGATTGGCAGGTGTTATGTGATCGCAGAGTGCAGTTCGAGTTTACTCCTACAGGGGGACAGCTGGCCCATTTCAGAGCACGCCCACAGTTACTTGACCGTATCCGCGAGGCACAGTCCGGCGACGCCCGTATCTTAGAGATTATTGAGCAGATTCGGCAGGGCAGAGTTTCTGAGTTCGTGATTGATGATCAGGGGATACTTCGATTTGGGAATCGACTGTGCGTGCCAGATTCAGAGGGACTGAGGCGTGATATTCTCGAGGAGGCACATAGATCGGTATACAGTGTTCACCGAGGTTCCACCAAGATGTACCGTGATTTGAGAGAGGCTTACTGGTGGGACGGGATGAAGAAGGATGTTACAGACTTTGTGTCGAGATGCCTAACATGTCAGCAAGTCAAGGCCGAGCACCAGAGGCCAGCCGGCGAGTTACAGCCTTTGCCTATCCCTGAGTGGAAGTGGGAGCAGGTCTCCATGGACTTCATTGTGGGTCTACCCAGGACCAGTCGAGGGTATGACTCTATTTGGGTGATTGTGGATCGACTGACGAAAGCGGCTCACTTTCTGCCAGTGAAGACCACTTTTGGATTTTCTCAGTACGCCCAGGTTTATATTGATGAGATAGTGCGACTGCATGGCGTTCCGACTTGCATCGTGTCCGACCGGGGCACCCAGTTTACCAGCCGATTGTGGCAGAAACTTCAGGAAGCATTGGTCACCCGATTGAGTTTTAGCACAGCCTTTCATCCTCAGACTGACGGTCAGTCGAAGCGTACTATTCAGACTCTTGAGGACATGCTCAGAGCTTGTGTTTTAGATTTCGGTGGTAGCTGGGATCGCCATTTGCCGTTGATCGAGTTTTCCTACAATAATAGCTTCCAGGAGACGATTCAGATGGCACCTTTTGAGGCTTTATATGGAAGGAGATGTCGATCGCCTGTATGTTGGACAGAGCTCAGGGAGAGCAGTGTTTTGGGGCCGCAGATTGTACAGGAGACGACCGAGAAGATACAGCTGATTCGGGACAGGATGAGAGCGGCACAGAGCAGGCAGAAATCATATGCTGACAGGCGCCGTCGCCGACTCGAGTTCGCTGTTGGCGATCATGTTTTCCTGAAGGTCTCTCCGATGAAAGGTGTGATGAGATTTGGGCGGAAAGGGAAACTGAGTCCTAGATATGTTGGTCCTTTCGAGATCCTAGAGCGTGTTGGTCCAGTCGCTTATCGGTTAGCTCTTCCGCCCAGCTTCCCCGATGTTCACCCCGTATTCCATGTCTCGATGCTCCGCAAGTACCTTCATGATCCTTCCCATGCGATTCAGCACCAGACGATCCAGCTAGAGCGTGATCTTTCTTTCACCGAGCAGCCGGTGGTCATTCTGGATCGGTAGGTGAAGAAATTGAGGTCGAAGGTTATACCGTCCGTCAAGGTCCTTTGGCGTGGTCCGAACAGCGAGAAGGTCACCTGGGAGATCGAGGTCGAGATGAGGAAGAGATATCCCCATCTTTTTGAAGGTACGCGTAGTTAAATTCTAAATTCGGGGACCGAATTTCTTTAAGGGGGGAAGATTGTAACCCTTCGAAAATCGTTTAGGCAGTTTTTCGGTAATCGGCTAATTTTTCGGCTTTTTCTATAAAAAGTCAAAATAGGTATTTTTCATTGTAGACCTAATTATACAAAATTTAGATAAGATATTACTATAATTTTGTCACTAAAATGTCACTTATAATTTTCTAGTTAAATAAAAAAAATCGTAATTAATTATTTTTTTTATTATTTTAAGCTTTTAAAAATACATTAAATTAGTGATAAATACAAATTTAATTAGGTAAATTTCATAATTAGGAGTCTTTATAAGCTAAAATATGGTGTTAATAAAATTGTATCATGACTTGCAAGATTTTGGTTTTATGGTTGGAAATTTAGTGAAAAAATGAACTAAAATGGGTTTTTTTGTAAAAAGCTTGATGTGAAAAGCATTAAATGAGTTTTAAGGGGTTTATTTGACCTAGAAACTTCTACAAAAAACCCACAAAACCCCTCCCTTGCTCCTGGCCAAGCCCAACCTGAAGCAAATCCTCTCATTTTCCTCACTTCTTTACTACATTTTCATGTCAAAATTCATTAAAAATCCACAAATTCATTCTCCAATTCAAAGCAAAACCCTAATCCACTCTCTCCTTAAGCCAAATTAGTTCAAAACTTGGAGAAAGGAGGCTTCTTTGGTGGCTTGAGCATGCTAGGGTTCCACTTGTAAGGTGAAATTTCTAAACTAGTTGTTAAATTGTAGATTGAATGTGCTAAAAATTGAATTTTGAAGTATTAATTTAGTTGTAATTACTTGTTCATGAAAATCAAGAGTGGGATTTGATTTCAAATTAGGGATTGTAGCATGGTTGATGGAGTTAAGTTAGGGTTTGGTTATCTAATTAGTTAGAGCGGTGAATTATGCGATGTGGCGCTCGCTAGATCGATAAATTTGCGATATTTGCGTCGAATCGGTATGAAATTGCTTACTAGATTTTTATAAAAATTAGGAGGTGATCAAATTGCGTTATATTAGCGATATAATTAGCTTCGTATACGACTATTAGTGTGCGCGAATGCGGGGTTTTGTCTAGCCGGGTTTTAGTTTTGTCGATTGCCCCGAAATAACGATTCTAGTTAAGATTTAGCGATTTTCGTGTGTTTTCCCGCGCACTGAGTGCACGTTATGTTTAATTCGAGAGCGTCGATATTTGTATATTGTCACTTACATCATTTTAGGATATGTAATCTTATGCTTCGTGTTGTGCAAATATAGGATCGGTCGGGAAAACATCGGACACGGCGCGTAAAGGCAAGGCGGTGGTCGGATCGGATTAGCGAGGCATTCAGGTGAGTAGATGTATTCATCTATGGGGGAATCGTCTGGATGGCGCGAGGTGCCCCTAGTTAGGATTACCCTATTTCTTGCAATATTTATATTGTTAGTTAGCTTACTCCTTTATTTACACTGCATACCCTTATAGTTAATAGTATGCTAGATTGCATGGATATTCATATGCACATATGCGATAACACTTCGTAGGACACGAACACCATTACCATTGGCATTTGTTGCACGCGCACTATTCATGTGACATACACGCCTTTGGTAATTGCCATGCCACGTGCACTATAGAACCTGTTTAACTTAATATCGCCACTTGCATTCATACATGATATATGAAATTGCATAGCATGCATATACCTCGCATTATCATCATATTTACATAGATTTCTAGACAAAATTCACATCGTATACATTGATATCATAGACATTTATCATATATAACATATGGACATTATGATTTTCTTGAGGATTTCAGAATTGCTGTGATTTCTGGATTTTTGGGGAAAACCGCAAGAATTTAACAAAAGCTTATAATTATCTTTTTTAAGACAAAGTTGCGGTTTTCTCGTGATGTATGTGTCGTCCACCATGAGTTTTCATGTTTTCTGTTGGATTTCGAGACCCGATTCGAGGAGTGGATGAACCGTCTCGGGTACATGGTGGGCCCGGTATGGTACCCCGGGGCAAGAAGATCGAGTTGTAGACGATGAGCCTGGCAGGGGAAGACTACCTACCGGTGATGTCTGGCGCGGCGGATATCCGGAGGATACCGACCGTTGTCGTGAGATTTGATGATATGGGCCGATCCGGACTGACGGAGCCCGATATTTGAGACATTGTTACAGTGAGATATTGAGACAGATATGATTTCATATTTGGTGTCGATACTTGACACGGGTTTTCAGATGATTTCTTGATGGTACTTAGCTATTATACCGATATTCATTTTCTAAAGTTAAGAATGCAGTACCCTTAGCATTTAAAACACTTAAAGAGTTAGTAATGACATTGCATACATGTGCATGCATACTAGAGATATTATATCACATATGGACATACATGTTGTGACGCATTGCGTGCATTCTTACGATTGCCTTACTAGATGTTATATTCTACTCACGAGCTGGCAACTCACCCCCGTTGTGCCACAGTGTCTTGCAGGTCGGACTCATCAGTCTTGTAGCGGAGGCTATCTTATCATCAGCTCCTTTTGCTCAGACTCGCGACATCGCCGTAGGTGGGTTGCGAGCACACTTTGTTTCTTTTGCTCTATCATTGTATCTAGTATTCTCCATCTACCACTTTATATTGTATATGCGACCTAGTGATGAGACAGAGAGATTTGTATATTTGTGGTTTCTTTGGGGTCGAGCTCACTTGAGCCGGCATTGTGTTTTCTGATATTTTGCGTTTCTTTTATGCTCTTTTCTTGATATTACTTATATATTGCATGTGGTTGTGATCCGCCTTGGGCGAAGAGCTAGCTCCCGCTTGGGGATGCCATTTATGATTACAGGTTATATATATCTTGTTGTACCCATTTTAGGGGATAGAAAATACAGGGGAGACTCTGCCGAAATTTTCGGGAATTTTTTGATGTTTTTAAAAAGGGATTCTATGCAACTTAATTGATTTAAAAACCGTTTTCATTAAAGGTTTTCCTTCACTCTCTTTTGATTTTGGTTTAGATTTTCTGGGCTTTGGCTGACTTAGGTTACGGTACGCCTTTAGACGTCTCGTAATCTAAGTGCCAGTCACGTTCCGTACTTTCGGATCATGACAGCTAAACAAGCTGCTACTGATCCAAGTGGTCAAACCTGTAAAGAACTATGGCACAACGGTTGTGAGTTGCCATGAATAGTATTATATAATGAGCTAGAAGTCGCATGGATAAGCGGTGAAACAACTAAAGTATGATAAATGTGTACATCAAGGAGGGTAAAAAGAATGCGCCGAACTAGAGTTCGAGCAATAAATGATAATAAACCTTCATGTATAACTCATGTACCGCTATCTTAGCATTTGAAGTATATAAATTGTAAGTAGATGCATGTGCTCGTGCCGCTAACTAGCGACCAAGGTGGAATACAAAACAAATTTTTTTACAACAAGAGTACGAACTTCTATGAGCTAGAATCGAATCCAAACACTAAAATAGTGAACTAGAGAAGGTTAACTACTCGGATAGATGATAGCTATCTTTGTAGTCATGTCTTCTTTCCAATTCTTATGCTCTTAGGTCCACCCGGAACGTGCTTAGGGTCGGTCTTCCATGTCGAAGATGATCCACCCGAGAGAAGCCTAACCTAGGCTTTAGCTTCACATAATAAATGACAAGTGAAGAAACTAGTGATCAAGACTTGCTAGGAATTAGGCACTAGAGATGTAGTAGTGTTAATCTTTATGTTTTCTCTCTTTATTTTTTTCCTTTCTCAAAACTCAGGAGAGAGGAAGAAGAAGATAATGTTGGTGGTGATGAAAATTTCAAGCATGGCTCAAAATGAATCATTCTCTCTTCATATAATTTTCTCTTTTCTTTAAATGTGAGAGTATATAGACTTGTGACTCACTATAGTGAGTCACAAGTCCACACTCTTCTCACAAAATCAAGAAGAGATGAGAAAAAAAGAGGGAGCCACCTCATTTGTACACATATACATATGCATATTGATTGTTGGATTTTTATGCTATGCGCTACGCTAAGCGTTCTATAAGTCCTACTTACCTCAATCAAGACGGTGTCGCTAGCCGGTTGAGCACGGGTCGTCCGTAGGGAGATGGTTCATATGTTCGTTCTTAGTTTAGATGAGTCAATTAAAGAATGTATATGTGTATGTTCAAATCTATCTTAAGTGTTCGTATTTTATATTCAAGTAAACTTGTTAGGGTTAAGGTTGGTTAGTAGAGTTAGGATTAGTCTTGTGCTTTTCTTTTGCCATTCTTAAAATGATGTTGGGATAATCGAAAGTAGCGGGGATTTGGAGGACATAGGAATAGGATTTGCGAGTTTAAGCAAACTTTCCAACGCTAAATCCATTCCTAGTGCCCCTTGTCTGTCCGCTATATGCGCTTATTTTCAACCCTAGGCCAAACACATACAACCATGTATCCAATTAAGTCACAATTACATGTCACGTTGTAGTGCGCCTAAAGGACTTCTCGACTTAGGTAGCGGCTATATATCACGTATAGCACGTCTAAGTGAAGGGGTTGTGTTTGTTTGGTCTAGATTCATTTTAAAATGTTTGGTGAAGAGAAGCACAAGGGATTTTTCCGTCTTTCATACTAATCTTCCTTAGCCTTGACAAGTGTGGAACTTATTTACACATTTAAAAGAAAAATAAAACAAGAAGGAAGAAAAGAAAGAAAGGAAAATACGGTTTTAACAAATGGTAGCAAGCTAACTACTTGGGCCCTCACCTAACCAAGGGACATCATTGAGTATCATGGCTTGAAAATACAGTTTAGAAGAGAAGGAAAATAAAATAAGAAATAACAACTACTTAAAAACAAATAAATAAAAGTTACACTAGGAATTTAAAATACAATACAAGAGTTTTAAAATATAAGATAATAAAAACCCTCATCTTCATTAATCTTCCACTCAAAATGCTCTGACTACAATTTTCATGGAGAATAGATGAAGAAGAAGAAGAAGAAGAAGATACAAACTGCACTATAATAAATCCTACTAAAGAAAGGCATCCTTGGTTGGGCTCAAAACTGGAGTATTTATAAGTAGAGAACTGAAACCCTAGGGTCATATTCTAAGCCTCTACATAATTACCAAACTATCCATGAAATACGATATGGAGATGATATGACTTGGCCACGGTACCGCCGCCCAAAAGGCCTATTAGCCGCGGTTCCGCGGTTGTTTGGATGGGTTAGTTTGTCGTTTTTCTGGGGCTTACTCGTGCTGCTTTGTTCTTCTGTTCTACAGGTTCGGAATTGCAAAATGGTTCCAAAATATGTTCTGATTTTCAACAGTCCAAAATGGCTATACTTTTAATCTTTTTGACCTTTATCTTCCTCGAGCTCAATGCACCTCTTGATCTTTATGCTGCCCCTCTCGTGCTCTGTGCCTGTCCGAGGTACGAATGACCACTGTTATTTATCTTGTCTCTTGAACTGGTAAGTGGCACTGGACCGGCATAGGTGAACGGAACCCGGATTTTATTTGTTTTTGGCAGATGTTTTTGGTATAACTATGGAGATTTTGCGTGATTTGCATTATTTTGGACTAGGAACTTGTAACCTGTAATCTTGTAGCAAACACGGATCAAAAGTATCTACCTATAAATAAATGAGCAGAAGAATGGGCAGTATAAATGCAATATTCTGGTGTGAACAAATACCTACAAATTTATCTTTTGCTCATTCCGAGCAAAACCATTTATTTTCAAAAAGTCCTAAGCTCACTTTCATAGGCATCACGGTTGCACTTAGCGTGTGCAACAAGCAGTTAAACCTCTAGATGTCCCCAGTAGGAAGAGTGTTGTCTCCTGAGGGTTTTCAAGGGATACTACCCACAAAATCTCGTCAAGCTAGTTTCATAAGATAACCTTGATTCTAATCCTAAGGTTTAGTATCCAAGTTAGAAATACTATCATCCTAAGTTAGAAATATACATCACTTATTTTTCACACCTCCTATTTATTCAACCTAAGATCCTATACGTTTTGACAATTTTGAAAGATCTCGGTTTCTCTTGAGTTTTCCTTCTAAAGCGCAGTCTCCAATCTCGAATTTTTATCATCTTTACAGAAAACATAAGATTTATTCTTCATCCCTATCTTTCCTCCAAACATCGATCGTATACCTATACGTGTGTGTAAATTTTCACCCCTGTACTCAAGAATTCAATTCAAGTTATAGTGCCCTTACCTTAATACCTAATACCTAATAGTATTTCTTTTCATTAATGATGGACGGATTTGTTCACACACCTTTCATGCGACTATTACTGTTTCCTGAAGCACTAATCCGCCGATTACTGAATGTGTGAGCTTGAAACGTAAATAGCACTTTCCAGGTCTTGTAATTTATTTATTATTTTTTTATTTTTCTTTTCCTTTCAAGACCGGATATATTTTTCAATGATACTCTTTTGGTGGTTAGCTTTAAATACCGTTTTTTATTTTATACTAGGTTTTCAGGCAAGAGTATTTCTAGGTATCCTCTACTGTCTCAAGTTTCAAGGTGCGTGTATGTGCGATTTGTAGGGTATATACTTTCTGAATTCGGAATCAAGAATAGGAACTATTTTTCAGACTTATCATTCAATAAAGCTTTCAATACTTTCCTTTCATATCGACTTAACTCAAGAACTGAACTCAAGTTTACTTACTTCTAAAAAAACTACAAGAACGTATATTAACCAAAGTTAAACAGAAGAAGGGTTATTTTTAAGGTTTTCAACTCGTAAGCCTAGGATTTAGTTATTACTGACGTATCAACTAAATTTTCGGAATAAAGATCTAAGTTACCCTACTAGCTAACTTGACGACAAAGTTTTTATATTCTTGGAAATTTTTTAAATTTTTGTGGGCTTTTAAATAAGTATGCAAATGCAAAATATACACATAAATGCGAAGATAGAAAGCTTACCGAGCATACCCCCAAACATAAACTTGACAGTGTCCTCACTGTCGTGCTACACCAAGAGGATCAAAATTATCGAAGGGTCAAAATCAGTCGGTGCTCTCCTGTTTATATATATATATATATATATATATATAAGAAAAGGCAAACAAAATATATACACAAAAGGGTCCCCCCAAATTTAAGTGAAACAGTGTTTCCACTGTTTAAACGTTAAAGTTCAAAGTTAGGAGGGAGAGAACAGTTTCAATCTATACAAGGCCTTACAGACGCCAAAAGTTAACACCAACCATTCAAAAAATTTACCGCGATAAAGTCCGGGTTGGTGAAAGAACGCGTAGAGGAAATAAATGAAGAATACACGAGACCGTTTATGGATGGAAGCGGGATACGGTCTCGGTAGAGGAGATGAATGGCGGTGGGAAAAAAGAAATGGAAAACTAACTTGAGGGTGGAAATAGAGTGAATAAATTAGTACAATTTGTAATGACCGAAGTGAATGAATGGAGTGTACTAATCTATCAACATGTCGAGAAATGGGGTCAAACCTCTCAAGATTCCTAAGAAAATATGGGCCGACCAGATTTGGTGAACCAGACGCAGGAAATGAAAGTGATAGGGTGTCTTGCGAAGTAGGAACGAAGGAAAGGATGGAGGGAAGTGATTGAGAAATGGTATCGGTTAAACGTTCAGAAGGATGTGCAAGGTCAATGAAAGAAATAGGATGAATTGGAAAATCCGACTCATCTAATAGAACTGGTTCATCCTCAATGCTATTCTCAAAATTCTCCTCAAAATTCAGCTCATCCATGCATTCATCATCAATTTCCAGATGCATATGGAGTTTGGGAAAAACAGTTAATGGTTCAGGATGATGCCCACACGGAAGTGAAAGAACATGATGAATTGGTGAGAAAAATTCATCCAAAATTGTGGGTACATCATCCAAAATATTCCCAGCATCGATATCCTCAATCAAGTGAAAGTCAAATTTCTCAGACACCTCATTAAAAACATGGATTTCAATCAATTGTGGTTCTAGATTGGAGGTGTAGAGGTCAACGGGATTGGGTGTGGTTTCACTTGAAATTGACCCTTCACAATCGGAAAAATCAAATACTACAAAGTCGCACAACTCATCAAACATTTTATCTTCAATTGGTGATTCATTTAGGACACTCGATAGACTTTCAAAACCGGAGTTGTGGAATTCAATTTGGAACGAGTAGGTTTGATTTTGAAGGGTGTACTGCTCACTCTCACGACTCAAATCCTCAAATTGTCCTATCGCCTTATCATATATTGGAAAATTCAGAGGTAGTTGGAAACTAGCTACCGGTTCATTAGGTTGTATGAGGACGGCCATGGACGTATTCAAATCCACCATCTGTTGGAACGACACTACCCGAAATTCTTCTAATGACTGTTTAAGACTAAATATGGGTTGTGAAGGGGTTTCAGTAAAAGATTCAAATTCATATGGATACGTGAAAATCCCAAATGGCTGTTCAGAAGCAATGTCTAGGGAAGGTGTAAAAACCGGGTAAGATTGATAGGAATCAGATGGATGTGAAAAATAGACAGGATTAGGATCAACATTATGATAAGAAGGTGATTGGAATTGTTGTTCTAACGAATTTGGAGTGGTGAAAGGAGTGAAAGATCGGTTACGAGATTGTTTAATTCTGTAAGCAATGGACATGGGTTTCGGAGTTGCAATATGACTCTTAGAAGGGGTATCAACATTAGAAGGTGTGAAAGTTTGATACGGTTGATACAAAATAGAGTGCGGTGTCCAATTGTTGGTTTTAGAAACGTCTATCCGATCTTTCAAAGAAATTTTGGGCATGGATAGATCGTTCGAAGTCCGACCAAAGCAAGAACCGTAAGAAGATATTTCTAGTTGTGGGTACCAAAGTTCAGCAAGAGTTGGTCATTTTGGGGTACCCATGATAGGAAAAGAGTAAAAGGTAGGGAGGGTGGAAGTGGCAAATTTTTACAAATTTTTTGAATTTTTTTTTTGGATTTTTGAAATTATTTGTTTTGGTTTTTGAAAGATACGGAATTATGGGACTAAACTTTACACAAGAACAATCACAATATGTACAAACAATACCTAGAGCTAGAGTCTTCAAAGTTCAACTAGATCACTCTTAAACTTATAAGCGACAAATTGCAGGATAACCCTCGAATCGCCTCTTCGCTGCCAATTGTGTCCAGGTAAGCACAAGTGAGGTGAGGTGGGTTCCGCTCACAAATTATCGTGAGATGGGCCTTTTAAAATTACCTCTTCACTTGTCTAGCTTAGGCACCACAAAATCAAGTTTAGATAAACGCCGATTTCCCACAACCTTCACTTGTCCTAAATGAGCACGACAAGTCCTTAAAAGTTTGGTCTAGATATTTTTTATTAACCCAAGTTAATGCGTATGCTTTTTGTGATTTGTGGGGTCTTAGGAAGGGTGATGAAATCCCCACCCAATCTTAATTTGTGTTTAAGACCCTTAATGTCCGTATTATTATATGCAAAGCGATAAACAAACAAAATATAAAACAATAAAATCTTTTATTTGGCGGCGGCACAATTTGTGCAAAAATACCTGCAGAAAATACAATTCAGTGGAATTTAGAGGGGTTTAACATTCTTTTACACCTAAAATTGTACTACATCACAGTTCAAAGAGAAAGGGACAAGGGGCCCCACAAAAACAAGGTAACACCCCATCAATGATGAGGCAGTCACTCATTGAAAGAATCCAAAAGGATTCTCATTTAATGAGAAAATCTCATTGAACTATGGAGTTAAACTTCCTCGAGAAATGTGTTCTGCAAACAGATTTCAAATCTGTAAGGAAAATAAGAAAGGGAATAAAATTCCCAAAAGAATTTCTTTAAAAGAAATCTTTCTAGGAGACAAGCTCTGTAGAACAATGGGATAAAATCCCAGAAATCCGCTTGGGACATGGAATTAAATTCCAAACAACCTTCAAAAATCAAGGTTAGTAACAGGGTAAAACCCTAAAAGAACTTTAAGACATATGGTCTACTCAAGTAAAAGTTTTAGATTTCTAAGAAATCATTATAAGAGAAGAGTAAAGCTCTGTTAATGGGTTAAAAAAAGAACCCTAGAACATGAAGAGATTCTTTCAAGAGTTTATTCAGGAGTTAAATCATGGTCATGACTCTTACCAATTTTGACAAAGTTTTAACTCTAAGAGGAGTTTCTTTGAACAGAGATCTGAGCTCTAAAAAGAGAATTAAATTCTCAGGGAAGGAAGAACACTCAAGAAGATGAACAACGGTCATCTCAAAGGCCAAAAGTCCTATTTATAAAACATAAGAAGACGACTCAACTTTCCAGAAGATCGGACGGTGGAAAAGGTGCCACCGCTGCACTCACGTGTCAGCTACGTGAGCGCAACAGTGGGGGGGACATTTGTTTCCCCCAATAAAAGAGAAAATCACTGTTCAAAATTAATGAGGCAGCGCCTTACGTGCTCCTCATGCGGGTGACAGTGTGCAAAGAACAAAAGAATCTATTAGATTAAATAAGAGTTAAAACTCTCTTATAGCGCCGCACATGCTTCTCACGCGAGCGCCAGTGTGCAAAGTACAAAACGAATTTATAAGAGTTAAAACTCTCAAGTGGCGCCTCACGTGCACAACACATGAGCGTCGGCGCCTATGTAGAATTAAATTCTACTCTCTATTAAACAGAGCCGTTGCATCAAAAATCCAACGGAGATGATAAATCATCAAAAATGCAGAATTAAATTCTGTCGGGAGAAAACATTCTCCAAATTGGATCATAGAATAAAATTCTATTTTTTGGATATATTCTCTCAATCTTTCTAAACAAAAAAGATTGCCCTCTGTAAAGCAGAGAACTCTTGGATTAAAAATCCAATGGTGATTAAAAATCACCATTTCATAAAATATTTCTCCAATCTTGTTAGAAACAAGAAAATATGTTCTGTAAAACAGAAACTCTTGGATCAAAGATCCAATGGTGGGTAAAATTCCCTAAATCAATTGGGATTTCTTAATGAGAGATTTCTTCAAAGCTAATTAACAAACTTGCCTCCACTATATAAAGGACCGAAGACTTCAAGTTTGAGAGAGGAGGAACCCTCCACAGCCTTCTAAAAACAAAAAAAAAAGCTTCAAAAAGGAATAGAGAATTAAATTCTCAAGGATGAAGATCTCCCTCCTTAAAAACTCTAGGTAAAGAAAAAAACAGAGATAAAAAAATCTCATTTATATATCTAAGGGTCTAACCCTTCTCGAAGAACTTAGTTCTTTCTCTGCATCTGAAATCCACAAGACAAGTCTTTCACAAGTTGAGAATTTAATTCTTATCGGGAGGAACTTGTTCTTGAGAATCAAAGATTCAGAAAGGAACTAGGAATTGAATTCCTCAAAACAAAGCATATAAGAGAAACCTAGTTCTCGTAAAAGAACTTGGTTCTTGAAAATGAAAGCTTGATCCTAGATCTGCAAAACAAAGATCCTATCGATCATTAATGGGAAAAAATGCTATCAGCAGCGCCCAGCGCCGCACGTGTTCCTCACGTGGACACCACAGGGAAGAGTTTTTAGCACTCACTTGGCAGCGCCCAGTGCCGCATGTGTTCTTCACGTGGACGCCACAGAAGGGTAGAGTGCTTAGCACTCACTAGGTAGCGCCTAGCGCCCAGCGCCGCATGTGCTCCCCACGTGTGCGCCGCAAAAGAGAAGAAAAGAGTGCTTAGCACTCCATAAACAGCCCAAAACGGCTGAGTGTTCAACACTCATTGGGCAGCGCCTCACGTGTTCCCCACGTGGACGCCATAAAGAGTTTCTAGCACTCCATATAAAGACAAAGGAGTAAAGTGTTCAACACTTGTTGGGCAATCCATATGACTGAAAGCTCCACAGGATCATATGTGAGCGTCAGAACTCATATAAGTACTCAGCACTTTTTGCATAAAAAAAAGACTGATTAAACAGAGCCCAAACAAGTGCTTATCACTTTTTTCAAAAAAAAGAGGGGAGACTAAGCAGACTAAAGCCCAAATTGGCTATGTTGCTAAAATCTTGCAACTGAGTCCAAATGCTATGTTGCTGGATCTTAAATAAGAAAGATCCTGAAATGTTGTTAAGTGGATTTTAGTCTCAAATTAGACTAACGTATCCTTAACAAAAACTCTTAAGCCCACCATAACCCTTCTTCCTCAAATACGGGATTTGGTTCAAGGGTACATCTCTTCACACCTCTGATATATGTCGTTGTAATTCTTCAACGTCTTCAGAGAGGTGGTGAGTCCCGACAATCAACAACTCCTTTCATCCCATATTGATGCACTTCCAAATTGACGTGCACTCATCAAATCGGATCGTTCCCTAAATTGGGCACATTCCATATCAACATCGTTCACTTCGTCACGTAACAAATACACGTGCGCGCAAGTTGAATGTTGGACCGAAACATCCTTAAACTAATATTCGCCTCCAAAATGGATATAACGGACCGAAACGTCCTTAAACTAATACTCGCCCCCAAATACGGCTATAATGGACCGAAACGCCCCTAAACTAAAACTTCGTCTCAAACAAGGAGATAATGGACCGTGATGTCCTTAAACTAAAATAATCGTACCCAAATGCTCATATATTTAAGTCGATCTTAGTCTCAAACCAGATTAACGGTCCTTAAATCAACCCAAACCCAAATCTAAAAATATATGGATTTGGACTAATCTACGCCCTACGGGTGACGACATAAATTAGTCTCCGTATACAATCCACGGGCAACCCAAAATAAAAACAAACATACACAAGACACGAAGTGAACCTCCGGAGTAGGAGAAAGTGGTTATCGCGACGCGCTAACGTAATTAACTGCAGGGGCTTGCGCCTGTGATTGATTATGTGAAAGTGTGTAGTAGTAACCGCAATCAATAATGGTGCCGTGTGTAGCTAGCCGAGATGAGTACGGGTCGTCCGCTGGGATGCATGGAATTTCTAATCTTGTTTTAGACGAGTTGATTAGAATAAAAGAAGAATTGAGAATAGATTCTAGATGTATGTTAAACACGGATGTAGAATTTATTATTTTAAGATCTAGTTTAAATACGGATATAGAATATATAAGAAGAGGGCTTGTAGGGTTCGTTAGGATTCAGTAATCATTGATGACTAATAAAAATTACTCCTTTTATCTTTTGATAGATTTAAAACTAGATAGATAATGATGAATGAGGATTAGGGTTCTTGGAAGAAACTAGGGTTTCCCCACTATTGAATCTTGTCCCTCATTGACCTCTATTCATGTCTAGCTATTAACAAAACAATTGTTAATCTGATCTCAAATCGCGGTCAAGACTATCAGTAAATTGATAGCGCGCCCGATTAGGATGTTAACGATTCTTTTGCTCAAGTTTATAAACTTCATAAGACTTAAAAGAAGTTAAAATATTTTCTCATCCATTGTTCTACCCTAATCCTACGAACCCTATCAAGCGGAGAATTACTCGTGCATGATGGAGATAGAAGAAGAAAGGATAGAGAAGCAAATCATAATGCAGAAATTAAATGCGATAAGAATAAAACAACTACCTTTATTAATCAACTTGATCAATTACACTTTTTGTTCCTTTAGAAAGTGGAATACAAAACCCTAGTTTGCTTCTCGATCTATCTTGAAGGAGGTAGATGAACAGCTGATTGATCAACCTGGATGCATGAGTCGACTTGGACTTCGTGATCTCTTCGGTTTGATCATTTTCCAAGTGAGGCTCTTGGTCCTTTATATAGTCTCAAAACCAGAAACCTTACATTTCATAGATTAAGATATACTGTTAAGATCATTATCCTGAAATCTCACATCGTATGGCCACCAAAGCGCCGCGGATACGCCGCGTTTACCTCTATTTGGCCGTCCTTCCACCACGGTTTGGTGGAGTTAGGGTTTGGGATTTTTTCTGGTATTTTGTGTTGATATTTGGAGATCCCCTAGATGTCTAGATTCTAAAAATAATGCTCTGGGTCTCTGCCGTTGCTAGATCTCGTGATTTGCTTCAAGATTTTGGCAGATTCGATTCCAATATCTTGATTTAACCCGAATCTCCTTGATTCCAGACCTGAGCTAATATCTGCACAATATCTCAAATCAAAGTGTTAGTAATATTTGGTGTTTTTGAGATATTATCCTAACTATTTTATATGATATTATATTTTAAGAATATTGATTAGGGATATTTGATATGATATGCATATTTAAATTACTAAACTATTATATAAATATTATATGCGTATATTTTCCTTCATAATGTTAATTATAATATATAAACATATGACAATAGATATTTTACAGATAAACCCTCGTATATTTCATATTTATAATAAAAATATTTAAATATTTAAGAAAAGTAAGGAAAATGTTATATCAAATGTGCGATATTTTCAACTGAACAAATACTCCCAAACTTAACTTTGATCGTCCTGAGCAAACTAGTTATTAAAGAGAGTGAGAAAAAGAAAAAAAAAAGAAAAATCTAAGTAGCACACTTTCGTAGGCAACACGATTGCACTAAGCACGTGCAACAAGCCGTTAAACCTCTAGGTGTCCCTAGTAGGAGGAGTGTTGTCTCCTGAGGGTTTTCAGCAGATTACACCCCCAAAATCTTATAATAAAAGAAAGAAGATGAAAATTACATACAAAGATAAGAATTATAAAAGAAAGAACTTGAAAATAAGAGTTTCCAACTATACCAGTTTCTCAGTTGCCATGAGCCCTATCTTATTGATCATAAAAAGACGTTAGAAATCACATAATCCCTCAATAAAACATCGCCTTTAGCCTTCCTCCCTACCATTTATCCAAACATCGATCATATACCCCTATGTGTGTGTAAAAGACATCCCTACACTTAAAGAATTCAATTCAAGCTATCATATTCTTATCCATCTTCCTTAGTACTTTTTAATCAGTGAATATTTTAGATGGAATTGCTCACACGTTCTTCATGCGACCATTAATATTTCTTGAGGTACTAACCGACCGATTACCAAATGTGCTTGCTTATTTAGGCGTAATTCCTCGTTTTGCAACACTTAAGGCTTAGCAGTGGCTCCCAAACCAGTAGGTCTAAGGCACTATGTGATAAAGCACTCTCGCTATATTTTTTTATGCTGCCTTAAAAAATTACAAAACCAGTGTTCATTTTTTTCTTCACCACTTATACTTTACTTTTTTATTTTATTTTATTTTTTATACTAGGGCTTTTAGACAAGAGCATTTTAAGGTATCCTCTACTATCCCAAGTTTCAAGATGTGTGATAGTGCATATAGTAGGGTGTCAACGTTCAAATGTTTGGCCTCAAGAATAGAGAATATTTTTCAGGCTTATTTTTATCCTCCGATTAGTAATTTCCTTCATCGTACTAACCTTTGGGACAACGGCTTATAACTACTTATTACTGGTTTTGTTTAAGAAAACATCTAACTTTCTTACTTTTCTTAAACTTTTCCAATCATACATATGTAAATTTTTCACTTTCAAACTTTCATTATCAAAATTTTTTTGTGCTTATATTTATGATAATGCAAAATAATACATGAATAAGCACAAAGCTCCCACAAACCTGTTTGCAGCAGTGTCCTCACTGATGTCATCTGTTAAGCTTAAAAAACCTATAGACTTGGGAGGAAAAGTTAGCAATGGGGACATGAATAAATGAAAGAGAAATCTTCCCCCAAACTTATTTTTGGCTCATAATTTTGTAAAAATTTATTTTCTTTCAAGAGCCAAAATATATTTTCTTCCTCCCAAACTTGAGTAAAATAGTATTAAACGTTTACAATTATAAAGAGAGGGGGTAAAGTTATTGGTCAATATAAAGCTTTACAAAGACCAAAAGTCAACACCAACCATTCAAAAATTTTATCAATGTAGCGCACTGGTTGGTAGAAGATCATGTCACCTATTGACATGAAGAAGTGGGAAGGGAATAAGAGGTGGAATAGAACGAGTTTACGTCTTAGTTTATAGAGAAGAAACAATAATGGTGGATTACTCACATTCTCGTTATTGATAAGAAGAAGGGGTGGTGGTTCAACTTCTTTGTGTTGGGGTTGATTCATCACAACTCCCATATTTTCTAAGAATGCGAGTTCTTCAGCGAAGATTTCTTCAAAGCTTTCATTGATGTCCCAAATAATAATCTCATCAGAAAGAACGGGATGATACTCAGAATCCATAAAAGGTTTATATTTAGCGTTAGATGTTGACCCGGACAGCTCAATAGAAGGGTCCGTATGTGTATAACAAATAGCAGGGTCAAACAATAACGTACTAGCGGAGTCAAGATCAGAATCGTGAACCTGTTCAAATTCGCTGCTGTCGGAATCCATCCTTTCGATAGAAAATACTTGAGCATAGGATTCGGAGGGTTCACTTCCCAACTTGTAAATATTAATCTCAATTGACATCTTTCCGAAGGATATGGTCATAGAGCCATTTCGACAATTGATTATTGCGTTGGAAGTCGCAAGAAAATGTCGACCTAGAATCACCAGGATTTAGTTTCGGGGGTTTGCTACAGGCTGTGTATCTATAACGATAAAGTCCACAAGGAATATAAATTCTCCGACTTTGATTAACACATCCTCTAGCTCACCCTAGGTTGGGTGATAGATCGATCTGCCATCTGTTTTAACGCCCCGATCCCTAATTTCTCATACAAAGAATACGGAAGCAAGTTAACACTAGCACCTAAATCGAGTAGAGCGCGATGATAGTTTTACCCCCAATAGAAATAGATATGGTAGGACTTCTGGGGTCCGTTCGTTTCTTGGGTAATTGTTGGGTAAATGCAGTGCTCACATTACTCGCTAAGAAAACTTTTTTAGGTACTTGAATTTTTTCTTCCTAGTGCACAAGTCCTTTAGAATTTTCGCATAAGACGGAACTTGTTGAATAGCATCTAGGAGAGGAATATTTATGTTAACTTTCTTAAAAATTTCCACAATCTTCTCCATTTGTGGACTTGGTCTGTTGCCTCTTAACCTATGTGGATAAGGAGCTTTATCAATAAGGGTTGGGTCCAACATTGGAGAAGATTGTGGGGATGGAATAGATCCAAGAATTGGAGTTGAGATCGTTTTAGGTTGACTCGAGGAAGTGGGCGGGGGTTCGAGCCTAGGGGAACATGGAGAATAGGCTCGGAAGAAGGCGGACTAGACGAAATAGGGTTAGAGGTAGAAGCCGGGGTATCAATTGATTCCTCATCATCAACCTGTTCACCGACTTGGTTGTTCATCACTCTTCCTGATCTCAATGTGGTAACGGCTGTTAGTGATATGTATGCCCTAGAGGCCATTACTGTACATACGATGTATATTGTGGTGGATGCTTGGACATATATAGGTAGGACTTTCATGCTCGACATGATAGTATGCTATCTGGTTGCACTTTATCTTAACATATCTCTGATTGTCTCTATGTTACATGTTGATAAAGCCCTTAGGATGATTACTTGACTACCAGGACTATGATGCAGATCATATTAGTGGGGACAGAGTAGTCACTAAGTACATCCTTCAATTGTTCCTAGTCGTAGGTGTATCGAGACAGGGCATCGATATACCAAAGTAGACTAGCGTATAGCTTCTCGACCCATAAAGATGGACGATGGATGATCCCATATCCATTGGTGTTTGACATCAGAGATGATATACGGGTGCTCAGTGGAGACTGGGTACACTGGACGGACTCGCCGAGAACTCCCAGATGGTATTATACCTCACGTCAGATGGCAGTTCTCTGGTGACACTGGTACAGGTTAGTCTGTAGACCCGAGATCGTCATAGAGTCTTGTGTGATTCCCACTGTGCTTTGATTTCCATCTTACCATGTTCAAGAGAACGTGCAAAATGGTGGCTTTTGGGTACAGTCCCAAGTCACATGGAGGCAATGAGCAATAGGAGGGGTTTCGTCTCTCCCGGTATTAGGAGTTGATGTTGCGCTGTGCTCGATTGGCTATAACAGGAAGCCCTTGGCCAAGGTTGCTTCAGAGATATACTGGTAAGTGTTATCAGTATTTTCTCGACCCGTTATGAGCCTCATATCGACACGACTTATCCAGTTACCGGGGTCTAGCGTTTACCACTACTAGACGAGATATGCGACATATCAGAGACCGGACTGTACGGTAGTGTTACTGATTGGATTTGCAGGAGTGTGAGCACTGAGCAGGCTTGCTTGTTGATCTTCTGATCGCTCAATACCGGGGTGGCCGTTACATTTAGCAGACCGCTTGCGGCTTGTGAGTGTTTGATATGATCATCACCTGCTGCCGGCGTATTGACGAGTCTTTAGAGTCCTGCACAGGGGTTTCCTGGCTCAAGCGAAAAGAAGTAGGAGCACATATGTGATATGTGCGGGACCGAGATTAATGCGATATGTGATACCGTATTCTATTCTCGCGATGTGTGACATGAAAGGTTATATGTGATATAGCCGGGTTATCGGATCAAGTGTTGATTCGATAAGATGTTACATTATGATATTGGTCGGTTATATATGATATAGCCAGATTATTAAATCAAGTGTTGATTTAATAATTTAATGTATAATTATATATTTGATATATTACATTACATTAACCAGTATTAGCTCACTTATGATTTCTTTTCTCACTTTGGATACATTGATGTATATGTGATATATATTAAATGTATCATGCTAAGTTACAAATGCAACTTGGGTTAATATGGGTTAAACCATACTAGGGTTAAGATTAGGTTTTAAATTTATCATTAAGTAATTCAAATAAATTGTGGAATTAGTCATGGTTGATATTTGTTGAAAGCTTGTAGAAGCTTCAATACATCTTTGACTTTGTTCACTCTCTTTGTCTTGCTTAAGATATTTTTGACCTAACCTTTAACCATAGCACTTGGTTAACTCTCTACAAGGGTTAAGCATGACCTTGGTTGCATTATTAACCTAAACAATAATTCATTTGATGAGTTAGTTCTTCATTCTTCTTCCTCTTCCTCAAAACTTTCTAGCTTCAATGGAGTTGTGAGAAAACGAGTGATTAAAAGATTTCTAATGTGAGCAAACTTCCTACTTCATCATCCTCTACTACTTGCCATTTAGTAGAGGGTGTTCTCTTCACAAAGTTCTTGACCTAATGAAGAAATAGCTTGGGTTAGTGTCTCCTCGACGTAGATCATCTTCGGCCTCAAAGACATCGAAGCAAGCATGTTCGTTTCTTCATAGGAGCCTCTCTAGAGTCCGGAGTTCACGATCGCAGTGAAGGGGACTAATACACGGAGCTATTGAAGTGAAGGACCGGTCTACAAAGGTTGTATTCCTTTTTCACTTTTCTTTTGCAAAGTGTTTGCTTTAGTATTCCGTCGATTCTAGTTTACGATTCTTGTTAGGGTTAGCTAGAACGGAAAAAAAATAATTTGAATATGACATGAGAGATGCCTCCGAAACCTTGCTGCCGTGCTAGGCAACCCTTCAACGGCAATCACATTATAACTTTGTGAGTGGCCAGGATTCGGTATAGGTTGAGACGGAAGTTTCCTTTTTGGAATAGCAGATAATCTAGGAGCCCCACGTTCATTTGAGCCGTAAATAAGACACGACATTCCCCGGTCATGTGGATAGCCAGTATAATGAAGATCCTAGACCCCTACGAGTGCGGCAAGTTACCCGCAAATCTCCGAAGTGAGACAACCCCAATCAACAAAGTGAATGGGCCACCCAGCACTTCACGGAATCCGGTAACTTGAGCACTCCTCCGTGGGCCAACCTATACCCCCCCTATGAGTGCGGCGATTAGACCGCCAATTCTATAGTAAGGCCCCCCGGTCTTAACGCCATAAGATGCGGGCCTGTTGCCCTCTATAACCCGGCTATTCGAGCACTCCTCCGCGGGGTAATTCTAGTACAGAAAAGAAAATATATATACAACGGTGACACCGACCTCAACCCGGTTGTGCCCAATAAAAAAATATACAAACAGGAAGAAACGGCAGTCCACATGTCGGACGCTCATCCCGCAATAATCATTATACAAATGAATCTGAACTGTACATCTAACATCGCACACAAGGCTATCCATCATGACAATCCATCCATAATATCAGTGCAACACAGAATATCAACGTGAATATCATGTTCGTAAACCCGTCTGATTATACATATAGCAACCATTCGAATTGTACCGCGCAATGATATTCACGGTCGCAAAAACTAACATATGCACTGAAAACACGAATTCAATATTTCGATCGATTAAAACTTTCCGCATTGGCCCCAAGTACAAACCAGTACTCAAACAAATCTGGGCCAAAACCAAACATCCCAAAAATCACATTTCCACAAACTAGAGCACTCAAAAAAAATGGGGCACGACGGCCGAAATAGAACAGCAGAACCACGGCCAAAGAGCATGATTGGCGGCGGTTTCGCGGCCAAAATTTAGGATCATGTGCCTAATATTCTTCCTAGCCTTTAGAAATGCCTGCACATAATTTTAAGGTAATCTAAATAAGTTTTTAAACAACTTTAAAATTCGAACAGCAGGCATGAAAATGGAAATGTGATCCGGAAAAATCCACGATTATCCGGAAAAAATCCACAATTATTCGAACAGCGGGCATGCAAGGGTTTCCCAGCTTCGGGTGAAACGAAGTAGAGGTCATATGGTTTTACGACAGAGTCCGTTCACATACGTGTACTTGTACGCGTGTGATGTTCGAGCGGACAATACTAGTGGGCTTTGGTTTAAGCCGGATCCTAGTATTTGATTATTGGATTAGTTTCGTCTCATTGTATTCGTGTTTCTTGAAAGACGGATGCGGGTATGTATATACAGATGAGGGGGGTATAGAAGGAGACACCTCATTAGGGTTTTGACCATTGACTTGATTAAAACCATTATGAGGTGGAGAAAAGTATTTGTTATTTTTTTGCAAATGATAATTGTTGCATGGCTACTTGTTATTGACCACTTGACTTGGGTTGACCACTTGACTTGGTTTGACTATTTGACTTTAGATATTTTTGTGAGATATTTTGTGACCTAGATATTTTGATGAGATATTTGTTATTTTTTCTATTATCATTACCGGAAAATATATATTAGTACTAGTTTGTATATTACATTTTGGAAGCTTGGGATATATACACGGATTTATAACAGTCTTGCTCAGTATAGTAGTATGCTACTTGGTTTGTATCTATCTTAATATGTGTATATATTTCTTTTAACGTATCACTAATACATATTGATAGAGCTCTTAGGGTCTTTGCTTGACTACCAGCGTTGTGATGGCAGTCACACTAGTGGGGGCTGGGTAGTCTGCAAGCACATCCTTATACAGGTCCCTAGTCGTAAGATTATCGAGACAGGGCATCGATACTCTAGAATAGACTAGTGTATACGCTTCTCATCCCAGCAGGGGAAATGGTCTGTCCTACAGCCATCAGTACGTCGTACTGGAGATAGTATACAGGTGCTCATTGGGTTATGAGTTACACTGGACGGAATCGTGGGCTACTGCTGGTTGGTACTATATCTATCGTCAGGTAGCAGTTCCCAGGTGACATGAGTACAGCTTAGTCCGTGACACTGCTACTTCGCCTCAAGTGTCTTCCTACTGTTCTTAGATTGCTACCCTACCATGGCTCTATTGAGTCATGCAAACAGATAGTAGTTGGTTGCAGTCCCGAAGCACTTGGAGGAAGTGGCGGTTAGATAGGATTCGTCTCTCCCGGTATTGGGGGTTAATGTCATGCTGTGTTCGGAAAGCCATTACACAAAGTCCCTGTCCAAGGAAAGCGAGATTTGTTGGTAGGGATTCCAGTAATTTCTTATGGTGTTTTTGGCCGCACTCCGACATGACTTATTGCAATATTAGGGGTCTGACCCTTACCAGCCCCCTAGGACCAATATGCGACACTCTTAGACGAACAGACCGGACTATACGGAGATTGTCACAGACAGGCTCGGTAGGAGTTTGGATGAGTTTGATCGTCGGCCTTCTTATCGATAGATACCTGGGTAGCCGTTACGTGCAGCTAGTACCGCTGACGTGCTTGTGGTTAAACCCACTGCCAGCGTACTGTCGAGTCTTTAGAGTCCCACACAGAGGGTTTCCCAGCTTCGGACGAAATGAAGTAGAGGTCGTATGGTTTTACGACAGGGTTCATTCACATACATGTACTTGTACGCGTTTGATGTTCGAGCGTACAATACTAGTGGTCTTTAGTTTAAGCCGGATCCTAGTATTTGATTATTGAATTAGTTTCGTCTCATTGTATTCGTGTTTCTCGGAACACGGATGTGGGTATGTATATACAGATGAGAGGGGTATAGAAGGAGACACCTCATTAGGATTTTTACCATTGACTTGATTAAAACCATTATGAGGTGGAGAAAAGTATTTGTTATTTTTTTGCAAATGATAATTTTGGCATGGCTACTTGTTATTGACCACTTGACTTGGGTTGACCACTTGACTTGGGTTGACTATTTGACTTAAGATATTTTTGTGAGATATTTTTTGACCTAGATAGTTTGATAAGATATTTTTTCATGCCATGCTTGTGGTCATGTCAAGTTAGCCATTCTATTTTTTCTATTATCATTATCAAAAATCATTTCTCTTTCCTCAAGTTCACTCTCTCCTTCTTCCTCTCAAAACCCTAGTGTCTCATGTGTTGAGAATCAAAGGTTAGTGAGACTAAGCTACCTAAAATCACATTCTACTCATTCTAGGTTACTTAGTTTAGCACACCAAGTGATCTAGTTGCCTCAAATTGGAGGTTAAGCTCAAGGATGGAACTCTCAGGTGGATCTTCTTCGACTTAGAGAAGCCTACGAGGTGGTGCTATCCATTTCCACTCCAAAGATCTCGCGAGGTGAAGGAAGACAGCGAGAAGACAAGAAGGACTTGAAAATTTAGGTATAATCTTCTTACATAGTAGATAAAGGCTCTAGTTAGTTTGTTAGTTATGGTTTAGCTAAGATCCTGGAGTTCAAGTCGATGTTACTTTGTTAGAAAAATCATTTTTAACCCGTTTCGCCTTCCCGCAAACTCATGGGGTAAGTGACGTCGACTTACAGTGGTATCAAAGCCAACTAAACCATAACTAACTGTTTTGCAAGTCATTAGAACTTCGATCGACGGAAATACCCGAAACTATAACGCAAAACCCTTACTTTCTGTCCTTTTTAAAATCTGGTCTTAAAGTTTTCCAGAGGCCTTAAAAAATAAAGCTGGGAATTATAAGATCACCCAAGAAGCACGAGTCTCTAACTCGGCAAGATCGCCGCGGAACCGCGGCGAATCGATGTAAATCGCCGCTGTTCCGCGGCCGAGTCAAGTCTCGTTTTTCTTCTGTTGGTTTTATCTGTTGTGTTATACTTTTTGGTATATTTTGTTTCTGCCCACAGTTGTCAATGTGCCAGTTTGCATTTAGGTAGATAATAAAATTACGTTTCGATCGAATTTCTATCGATCTTGGCTATGTATCGTTTCTATGTATGATATATGTGTTCGTAAACTTCAGCTAATTGCTATATGTCAGATAGTTGGGAGTTGCACATATCTGTGATGTTTGGTTTGTGAATATGGACTTATTGGATCATCGTGGATGAATAGCCGGGGATGTGAGATGAGGGTTTTCATTCTTTCATTCGATGTAAATTTGTAAAGTGATGTAATATTATTTTTGTGGGGCACATCCGGGTTAAGCTTGTAGCCACCGTTGTATTATTTCTTTTACTGTTTTCTGCTCCTAAGATAGACCCAAGGTGGGGTGCACAAGCTACCGGGTAGTTTGAAGTACCGAGTGGCCTACTCACTTTGTTGAGGGAGGTTGCTTCACTTCGGGTATTTGGCGGGTAGTTTGCCGCACCCGTAGGGGTCTAGGGTGGGGTTTGGCTATTCATCACGACCGTGGAATCTGTCTTTCGTTAAAGGCTCAAACGAAACGCGGAATTCCTATTATATCCAATATGTTCATTTATGATCTGGAATGCCTATTATTGCATCTGATGAATGGATATTATTATATATGTATTATATAATAGACGTTACTTATGTTTTGCATCTGCGCTAGTCCAGCCCCCGCTCTGTCGTTAGTTAAGTAACCAACGGGTGATGACGGGGCTCTATGGCGAATGCAGATGGCATAAGCGTATGTTGTATTTTCGTTGTTTTCTGCAATTGTAGGTTAATTGATGGGACTGCATTATATTAATGCTAAGCAAACAAACCAAAGTTGAATCGTTGGAACAGTTTTAAAACCACTCGGTTTTTTCAAAACAGCAAAACTTTTAAAATGCGGAGCTTAAACCACTCCTTTTAAAAGCTATCAGGTTCCTTCGATTATATCAAGTTCACTGCGTTCACGGTTTCTCCAAAACCATTCGTAACCCTCCGTCATTTCAGTTGGATATTCAGTAGTATTCAAGCTATGTATTTTGACCTTCGCCAAGGCATAGTGATTAGTAGCTGCTTAATATTCATCTGTAGCATAGATAGATGTGTTGGTTTGGGACAGTCGTACTTCTATTTTGGCCTGTGTCAAGGGTATGTACGGGTGGGTTCAAATTAACCTGGACAATGACGGGTAGAACTTGACATGTGACTTATGATATGTTGGCCTTCGTCAAGGTCATAAGAGCATGGGGCAAAAATCCACATCGGGAGTTTCTAAAGAAACTGAAACTTGCTAGTGTTGCATAACATTTGGAGTGTGATAATTTTGGTAGGATTCCTTCGACTTTATCACACGATGATATTTGGATCCCGATCCTACTGTGAGTATATGCTACTTCTCGGGAGATTTTTTCACTTAACGATCAATGCTATAAACCAAGTAGGTGTCTAGAAAGGTGTTAGCGGGGCTACGCCCCCAGGGAAAAGAGGTTATTTAAGTAAGCAACTTCGCGAAAGCATAGTAAAATCTCCCTCGAAGTACCGACACTGGCCTGGCTAAATGGTTAAGCAAGAATTATACGGTGAGATTAATCCTGAATAATTCTTCTTTTATGGTTTGAGGAAGGATTCAAGGAACAGTCGGAGCCATCCTGTTTAGATAAACTAAAAACCAATCTAAATTTGCAAGAGCATCATGCTAAAGTGTTTCTTCTCTCTCTCCTAATTGCAGCGACCAAACATGACGGGCCTTAAGTTACTATTAGATAAAAATATATTGACAGGGACAAACTACAAAGATTGGTTCATGAAGGTCAAGATGGCAATAACTTATGACAAGTTGGGCTATATCCTCACTACTAAAGCACCCGCCGTCCCAGGTCCAAAATCCAGTGTCGCGGATAGGGAAATCCGTAAGACCTGGAAGATTGACCGCACTAAGGCCAAGTGCCTCGTGCTGGCCTCTATAGACAATGAACATCAGAAGCGGCATGAGAATATGGATCTAGAATCCATATTCCTCCATACCAAGGAATTATATGGAGAGCAATCTCGTATCGAAAGATACGAGACCTCGAAGAAGCTTTTTTAGGCGAGGTTGGCCGTCGGATCATCTGTTGGGGAACACAACCTTAAGATGATCGGCTATATTGAGGAGCTCACGGATCTTGGGACCACGTTAGAGGATGAGTTGTATACAGATTTAATTCTGTAGTCCCTCCCTTCCACCTACGCCCAGTTTATCTTGAATTTTAATATTCAAGGTAAAGAAGTTGAACTTTCGGAACTCCTCAACATGTTGAGGAGTGCTGAGGGCACCCTGCAGAAAGCCATGGAAAGACCCTCTTTATTTGTTGGTGGAGCTTCCTCTTCTGGATCCAAGGCGAAAGCCAAAGGAAAGAAGAAGAAGGCCCCCACCAAGCCGAGATGCGATGTTAGTAAGGTGGAAGCAAAGGGCAAGGCAAGAGTAGCGGGGCCGACAGTAGGAAAGGAAGAATGCTTCTACTGTCATAAGAAGGGTTATTAGAAGAAAGATTGCAGGGCTTGGAAGGCCAAGAATCAGGACCCAAAGCAAGTTTTGGCTTCGTCTTCAGGTGTGTTTGTAATTGAAAACTGTCTGTCAATCAACTCTACTTCTTGGGTATTGGATACCGGATCAGGATCTCATATCTGTAATTCTTTGCAGGCATTAAGAAGCCATAGGGTTCTGAAGACCGGTGATATGACCCCCAGGGTTGCTAACGGAGCGAGCATGGATGCTGTTTCCGAAAGGGAATATCACCTTGGATTAACGAGTGGACATATTTTGGTTTTGCGCAACTGTTTTTGTGTACCTAGTTTGACTTGTAATATAATTTTTGTATCTTAGTTATCTAAAGAAGGTTATGATTTTACATTTGTAAGCGATGTCGTAAACAACCACCTTAATCATGGTCTGATTGGGTCAGGTACTCTAAATAACGGTATATACGTATTAAACCAACTACAAATTTTCAATGTCCAGAACACACATAAAAGAAAGACTCCAGAAATAAATCATACTTTCTTATGGCATTGTAGACTAGGTCACATCAACGAAACAAGGTTGACCAAGTTGCATAAAGAAGAATATTTGGATCCGTTTGAATATCAATCTTATGTAACTTGTCAATCATGTCTCAAAGGAAAGATGACAAAGACTCCGTTCACTGGACGCGGAGTAAGAGCGAGCGAGCTCTTGGGACTAATACACAGCGATGTGTGTGGTCTAATGTCTACACATGCAAGAAGTAGTTATTCCTATTTCATTATTTTTATGGATGATTTCTCTAGGTATGGACATATTTTCTTGATGAAACATAAATCCGAGGCCTTTGAGAAATTCCGAGAATATAAAAATGAAGTGGAAAAACAAACCGGCAAAAGTATCAAGACACTGAGATCTGATCGAGGTGGTGAATACTTGAGTGCCGAGTTCCTGGATTACCTAAAAAAGAATGGAATTCTCTCTCAGCTTACTCATCCATACACACCACAACACAACGGTGTATCGGAGATACGGAACCGAACCCTATTGGATATGGTACGTTCCATGATGAGTAACGCTGAGTTATCGCGATCATTCTGGGGCTATGCACTAGAATCAGCTGCATGTCTTTTGAACAAGGTTCCTACCAAGACTGTGCCTACCATACCATATCAGATGTGGAGTAGGAAGAAACTCTATCTTCAGTATCTGAAGATATGGGGATGTCCAGCTTTTGTTAAAAAGCAGCATGCGGAAAAACTCGAGGCACAATCAGTACTGTGTAAGTTTGTGGGATACCCAAAGAACTCAAAGGGGTATCTTTTCTATTACGCAGATGAACAAAAGGTTTTTGTTTCTTGTCATGCCCACTTTCTGGAACATCAATTTTTAGAAAAAGAAACTAATGGGAGCACAATAGAACTGGAAGAAATTCCATAACCACAAGTTATTACTTAAAGCTTGGTGGAACCAGAAGTTTCAAAAGAACAGGACATTCCCACACTATTCCGCAGGAGTAGTAGGCCGTCTCATCCACCTAAGAGATACTATGGTTTTCTTGTAGACGGGGATAGAGAGGATTGCATCATTGATAATGATGAGCCGACTAACTTCCAGTAAGCCATTCAGAGCACTGACTCGGTAAAATGGTGTTTCCTGATTTAAAATCAGGAAAGCTTCTGGGAAAAGCTTCAGAAGAGGGTCACGTGCTCCCACGTGACCAGGGTCACGTGTAGACATGTGACATTTAAATGCAAGCGTCAAAGGCACACCGGTTCCCTGATTAAACCAAGGAAAAGGCTCCAGACGAGGGTCACGTGCTCACACGTGACCAGGGGTCACGTGGTGGCACGTGATGGCTAAGCAGCAGAAGAAGGCAGAGTGCAAAAGAAGAAAAGGGCTCGTTACAAGGGGGTCACGTGTCCACACGTGACCATGGGTCACGTGGTCACACGTGACCGGCTTTCAAAGCCCATTTTGTCAACAGAATTAAATGCTGAAGGAGATTCAAATCTTTCCAAAGGAAAGTGACTATCTGGAACCGATCGAATTAAAGATTCAGAGATGATTAAATATCATCTATCTATGGGAAAATCTCGAGTTTGGAAAGATTTCCCCTTTAAATCTAACCGAAATAACAAAGGAGAATCCCGGGATTTGAAATCCAATGGTGAATAAAATTCACCTAATAATCCAAAGGTCAAAAACGAATGATGGATGCAAATCAAATCTCTTAATGAAGATTCATCAAAAACTAATTGATTTGGCTGCTTCTCCTATAAATAGGAGCCAAGAGACAAAAAAAAAGGAGATATACGCAGAGAAAAAAAAAAAGGAGAGAGCCTTGATACTTTGAGGAATTTGTAGCTGCTGCAAAAGAAAACCCTAGGTAAAAAAGGGAAGGCTTTTTGAAAGAGGGAGAATTTAATTCTCAACAGAGTTTAACTCTGATATATAAAACAGAAGAACATATTCCTTCTCTCCTTGATGGAGGATCTGCAAAGCGCACATCTCCCCTTTAGGTTGAGAATTTAATTCTCAATGGGTTGAGATCCTGCCATGCAGATCCGAAACATAGAGAGTGAATGGAAATATGAGAATTTAATTCTCACAGAACTATAGGAATTTAATTCCTTTAAGATAAAAGTAGGGCTTGATCCTGTGTTGTGGGAATTTAATTCCTTCAGAACAAAAAAGAAACCAGGGTTTAACCCTAATTAAGAACTTAGTTCTGTTGAAACAACGGGAATTTAATTCCCTTAATCATAATTTAACAGGGAATGGAAGTTTAATTCCTTAAAAAGCTTTTATTAGGGTTTAACCCTATTCAGTTCTTCACATATACGAGGAATTTAATTCCTACAGAAGATTCAGAGTTCAACTCTACTCCAGAATATAAGTCTTCAAAAGGAAGTAGGAATTTAATTCCTCTGAAATTTAAAGCTCGAGGAATTTAATTCCTGAAAAAAGATTAACAGAGCCTCTAAACAACATACATGAAGGCAGGGTCACGTGCCACCACGTGACCCCCCAAAAGATCTACAGAAAGCCCTTTGAGGCAGTCCCCCACGTGACCCACGTGACCCATGACAGAAGCTCTAACACATAAGCATATGAATTCCCGTCACGTGATGGCACGTGATGCTCTGAAAGATGCGATAATCTCAGCAGAATGAATGGAGAGAGGGCGTGTTCTGAGCAAGGCTCATTTGAATTTTGAAAATTCAAAAATTTCTGAAGCAACGCTTCAAATTCCGTGCGTTGCGCAGTGCGCAAGCGGTCCACAGTGCGACATGTGTCTGCGCAGTTGCGCAAGCGCACCGCTGCGCGACAAGTGTCTGCGCAGTTGCGCAAGCACTGTTGCGCAAGTGCACACCTGCGCGACACGTGTCTGCGCAGTTGCGCAAGCACTGTTGCGCAAGGTGTGCGACACGTGTCTGCGCAGTTGCGCAAGCACTGTTGCGCAAGTGCACACCTGCGCGACGCGTGTCTGCGCAGTTGCGCAAGCACTGTTGCGCAAGCCTCCCACAGCGCGACACGTGTCATTCATTGGGGAGTTGCGCAGAAACAGAATGAAAATTTAATGAATCTTTTCTGAAACAGAAGACTTTCTTCTGCCTTTGGATCAAAGATCCAATGGTGGGAAAATTCCCAAAATTATTCAGGAAAGATCCTGTTAATAAATTCAACAAATTGGTGAGCACTATAAATAAGACCCCAGACCTCATTGAGGAGGATCATCATCAAGAGAAGAATTAACTTCTGGTAAAAAAAAAGAAGAGAAAGAACTCTTGAAGATTAATCAAGAACACAAAAAAAAGAGGTAAAAACTTTTTTTTGAAGAGTAGAAAGAGAAAAATCTCTGAAGAACAGAGGATAAAAAAATGAATAATTAAATAAAAAAAAGAAATAAATAGTGCCTTGCACTTGATATGAACCCTTGGTTCTGTGAAATCAGTGAAAACAAGAAGAAAAACTTGTTTTCCTTTGATCCAAATTTAGATCAAAAGTGCTATGCACTTTTGTTCTTAAATCTGGAAAATTCTTGAGTTTCTGCACAAGTGCAACTCATTATTTAAAAGGGCCTGGCCCAAATCAAATCACAAAAATAATAAAAGGGCAGAGCCCTGTTTGGAAAACTCTTGAGGGCCTGGCCCAAATTAAATTGCAAAAAAATTATAAAGGGGCAGAGCCCTGTTTGGATTGATTCTTTTAGTCAGGCAAAGCCTAAAATAAATAAAAAAATTGGACTTAACCCAATCCCGGCTGTAAGTCCTTAAATTAAATTGATTGAGCAAAATGGCTCTCCTAAACCAATTCATGACCGGTTCGAGGGTACATCTCCGAACTCCTTTGACATCCCTCGTTGTAATTCCTCAACGACGTCAAAGAGATGACGGGTCCCAACGACCATACATTAATATCGGACCGAAACGTCCCTAAACTAATATCGGACCGAAACGTCCATAAACTAATATCGGACCGAAACGTCCCTAAACTAATATCGGACCGAAACGTCCCTAAACTAATATCGGACCACTACGTCCTTAAACTGGCGATGGACCACTACGTCCCTAAACTGGCGACGGACCGAAACGTCCCTAAACTAATAATGGACCACCACGTCCCTAAAACTGGCGATGGACCGTCATGTCCTTAAACTAGCGCAATCGAGCTCGAACGCTCCTTTGCCGGATCTAAACGGTCCCGTCTAAGTTGATCTTAGCCCCAAATACGGTTAATGTGTCCTTAGATCTTTAAATAAGCAATAAAACTCCGAATCAACTTTGGTTCAAGGGTACATCTCTGAACTCCTCTGACGCCTGTCGTTGTAATCCCTCAATGACGTTAGAGAGGTGACGAGTCCCGACGGCCAGATAATTAAATCAATCACTACGTCAAGTCAATCTTAGTCTAAAACAGGACTAACGTATCCTTGACGAACGTTTAAGTTGATCTTAGCCGCAACGCGACTAATGCATCCTTAAACTAAAAACACCAAACCCAAATCTAACTAAATACGGATTTGGACTAAAACACGTCCTACGGGTGACGGCATCACTAAGTCTCCGTATACAATCCACGGGCAACCACAAATAGAACAAACACACACGACACGAAGTGAAATTCTGGAGAAGGAGAAAGTTGTTACCGCGATGCGGTAGCGTAATTAACTGCAGGGGCTTGCGCCTGCAGGGAAGAGAGTCCCCACAATCAAAAACCCCTCACCCTGAGGGGGAATCTGACGAAGTCTGCTACATCGGCCGCATCCGTCTAAACCTCCGATACAAGGTGCCATAAATCAACTTGGCATCTTCGGAGAGGTGGAAGAATCAAACCCAAATAGCATCTGCCTCGAACCTCAGGCACAGACGTCCTAACGTCCCGGCCGCCGTTCGGAGGGGAACAGATTCTGGCACGCCCGGTGGGACCCTTTTCCTCTTTCCACTCCACACTTCGTGTGTCGTCTCCGCGAACCAATCGCGGTTTGTTAAATGGTTGTCCTTGGATTTCAAGTTGCTAACATTGGGTCTTTTACCTGGCGCAGAATTCAAGATTCGATGGCCACCAACTGCACCAACTGCTTGAAATGCCACTGCAACGGACGCTCCACCTCGCCGAGAGGTGTAATATATGGGCCCCAAGCGGCTTCCTTCCTGACTCTGCCGGTAGATCAGGTGACCCAAGCCACCACTGGCCTGTTTTTCGGGACCATGGTCCCACCTGCAAGCCTCTCTGTGCCGATATCCGTACCAGAAGCGAACAAGAAGTCGGTGTTCGACCGGCTCACTGCTACCACGACCCCTGTCGACGGGTCGCCCGCGACTGAACTGACAGCCTCCGTTTTCACCAGGCTAGGTCAGAATTACAAGATGGCTGTCCCAAAGAGGGCAACGGCCGCCACTTTGGAAGTCGTTAAAGCGGCTTCTCCCGTCAGAGAGTCGGTCTTCACAAGATTGACGGTTCCCACTCCTCCCCCAGCTGGTCGAAAAGCATCAGTCTTCGATAGGCTGACATCTGCAGTTACTCCACACCCAAACAGGGGGCAGCAAGAAACCATCTCGACCTCCGAGCCAGTCCCGACGGCCCGTCGTGCGCGACGTCACCATTGGCAACGAGTAAGGAAAGCAGGGGGCAACTCCCCCTCAGGGCTAACCCCACCTGCTCCAGTGGTGGAGGTCAATGCTGCTGTTCCAACTGGGAACAGCTTTGAATTGCTGAGGAAGGTGAGAAAGAACTCTCCGATTGCTACACTGAAAAGATCTCCTCCGCCTATGGAAAAAGCTCCGGAGACGAAGCAGGAACAGCCCCCTCAACGGCTGTCGTCAAAGATTTATAAAGTTTGGCGGAGGGTTCAAGACTCCGTGATTGACTCAGACCACTTCCGTCGCCAGAAAAGGGCAAAGGTGGAAAAAGACGAGAACCGCCCCATTAAACAGCAGGGGGCAACAAATGCTAGAATGCCCGCTTCAACGGCTCCTTCAACCTCAAAGGTCCATAAAAGGAAGAGGCCAGAAAAAGCTCCCGTAACACTGACAAAGTTTAAAAGCGGTGAACCTAAACGCCCCAAGTCAGGGGGCATAACAGTTCATACGGTCTATATGGCTTCGGGGAAGGAAGAAAGTCGTACTTCTACGGGTCACCGACCGCTTACCCGGTCAGTGACCAAGTCTCAGGAGCAGCAACAAAAGCTCCAGGAGATGATGACTACAATGGCTGCACTCACGGGGCCAAAAGAGAATCCTGAGACGTCCTTAGATGAACGCCAAGAGGAAGAGACCGACGCTGAGTTCCTCTGCCGAGTACTGGAAAAGAGAGACAAAGAGGCTGCTGAACAAGCAGCCAATATACAGCGTATGGGCCTCCTCTTCCAGGACATGATTGGGATGATGATACAACCAGATCCCCCAACTCAAGAACCCCCGATTGTCCTTGGGGATGATAAGGGAGAAACATCAAACCCTCAGCCCGTTCTATCAACGGCTAGAGAGGATACGATCTCTAAAACTGATCTGGACGAATATATAGCCCAGCAAATAAAGGTTCATCACGCGGCCGAGGCAGCCGGCCACGTTGTAAAAACGGGGCGACCGTATCCAGGTTGGTATGACCAAATCAAATACCCGCCGGGTTACACAATTCCCAAGTTTCATGTCTACAAAGGGACCGGCAATCCCCATCAACATGTTGCCCAGTTCAGGGCGCTTTGTGGTAACACCGGCGGCGACGACAAGCTTTTGCTGCGTCAGTTTGTTGGAAGCTTATCAGATACGGCGTTTGAGTGGTATTCTGAGCTCCCCAACGACTCTATTAAAACCTTTGCGGAGATGGAGCTGCTCTTCACCCAACGTTTTGCAAGTGCCAGTGAGCGTACTCCGATGACGGCGCTGATTAACGCCAAGGTAAAACCCGGCGAGACCTGGGTTCAATACGCTATACGGTGGCGTAATCTATGGTCTAAGTGTGAACAGCGCATAGAAGAAGCCCCTGCGGTGGGAATGTTTGTTGGAACCCTTGATCCGCAAGCAACCATTTCACAGTTTATGATGTTCTTCAAGCCAACTTCCTTTCAGACTTTGATCGACAAATTGGCGCAGATGGACCAGATGGGTCATAAACCCCCTCTCCCGAAACCGGACTCCCGAAACGATAAAGGAAAGGGAAAAGCGATCATAGTCGCTAATGCCCAACAACAACCGAACGACTCGAAGCCAGTTGCTCGTCCAAACAACACACGCCCATACGTACCCCTTGAGGATAGGATGGGACGTGCTTACTCCTTCCCCCGTGATAAAACAAGGAGGCTATTCGAGCTGGCATTGCGCAACAGGCTCATAAATCTGCCAGACCCAAAACGTCCGTCGCAACCGAATGACGTCAACGAGCCTAATTACTGCCCTTATCATCGAGTGCTAGGACACCCAATCGAAGACTGTTACGTCTTCAAAAATTGGCTTGAGAACCAGTACCGTCAAGGCAAATTTGCGCTATCCGACAAATGGAAGGTGAATCCCCCGCAGCCCCACACCTCTAAAGGGACAAATACGCCGGGGGCAACATGCTCCGTCATTGAAGAAGCTCCTTGGGAGGTTGTATTATCAGCCAAAACGAGGAGAATGCTAAGCGATCTTCAGACCTGTCCAGCGGTCAAGTGGAAGAACCCCTTGGAGCCGCAGGTTATTGAGGGGATGTTGAAGCCACGACCGACTCTGAAAACCGATGGTGGTAGTTCAAACGTTCATAGTCAGCCGTCAAAATCTTCGAAAAAGAAGAAGAAGAAATCTAAGAAGCCCGTGAAGCCTGGCGACAAGCGCACGGACTTACAAAAGCAAATCGACGCGCTGGATGAATATAACCAAAAGGCGCGGACTCCCATTACGCTCCAAGATTTCCTTGATCACGTCTTTCAAAAAGAAGATGAGGGAGAAAGTTCATCGGAGGAATCCGAGGAATATGTGGCGAGCTGTCATATGATCTCCCATTCGATCACGGACGATGAAGGGACTTCTGGCACTGAAACGCCGGGGGCAAATGCCGAATCAAGAGCCCCAGGATCATCAGTTGAAATGATTGGCGCGTTTCTTAATGAAGCTCGATTGAAAAGCAAAGCTGATCGGGAGCGCGAGGCGGCTATATTTGAAAGGGCCAAGCGCCAGCGACTTGATGAAGGAGCTGAGATGATCCCGCTGGAGCAAAATGCCTCCACCGCCGACAAAAGCCAATTCAAGATAAAGAAGAGGTTTGCTAAAGCCATATCAATGGGCATGAAGATACCATCCTCTGAAGGGAAAATTACTGGTGTAATGGAAATGCACCCCTCCTATTGCTTATATCATCAGAAGGTCTCGCATCCCACTCAAGAGTGCAAGGCTTTCGATAGATGGTGGCAGGGATACGTCACTAATCAACAACGCTTTAAACGGGAAAAACGTAAGATTCGTCGGGAGCAAAGAAGCACAACCAAAGAGCTTGAAAGAACTGCCGGCAACTGTCACATGGTTAACACTACCGGGTCGCAGGTGCCTACATTTGGGAGCGATTCTGATGGGGAGCTAGAGCTTGGCCCCCTCTTCAAAGAATCCACTTCGGGAAAAGAAGAAGAACCGAAGTCTTGCGAAAATATACAGCTGCGAAATCGGACACTGCCTGAAAAGAACCTCGGACCCTCGAATAGAAAAGATAAAGGGAAAGGAAAGGTCTCTGAAGACATCGTTTTAGATGACCAAGTTCTGGAAGAGCTAAACGCCAAAAACTCGCCGAAGAGAAGTAAGGTGGATTACAACGTTCTGGCACATCTGAGGAAACTGCCCTCTCAGCTCAGCGTCCTTGATGCCTTGTTACTATCAAAGGAGGCCAGAGACTCTTTGATTAAGGCGCTACAAGATCCGGACCAGTTCCAAGCCTTCTTAGCCGAAGAAAAGATGAAAGACGAATTAGAAAAATTGCACACAGCCGACGTTGCTTTTGGTGACGAAGACCTTCTCCTCGGGACGTGTGAACACAATCGCCCCCTTTATATCTCAGGATATTGCCATGACATAAAGATAGGTAAAATCTTGGTTGATAACGGATCGTCTGTCAATTTACTCAATGTGCGAGTATTAAAGGAGATTTGCATGAGTGTCCAACACCTCGCCCGAGACAAAATCACTATCTCCGGTTTCGACTCCCAATCCTCAAAGACTCTTAGATCCGTGATATTGACACTGCGCTTCGGGTTGCTCGTCACAGACATCAAATTCCATGTTATAGATGCCAAGACGTGCTACAATGCTCTGCTCGGCCGACCATGGCTACACGAGTACAATATCATCCCTTCTACACAGCATCAGTGCATGAAGTATTCTAGGGATGGCCTCGAGTACACTGTGGCGGGAGAGTTGAATCCGTTTTCCGTGAATGAAGTTCGCAAGTATGAAGATGCCAAATACTTTTTATCGAGTTTCGAAGACACGGAAAGATGTCACAAACCGGAGGACAAAACTAACGCCACCATCCCTGTCTTCGGCAGTGACACTGAGGATGAGGAGGATATAATTCATTCAGGTCCATCCCCATCCACCAGGCCGGGACCATCCGTTCCTTCATTGATCTTCGGCAGTGATTCAGAAGATGAAGTTCACGCTGTATTCCCCGCTCGGCCTTCAATACGGGTTCCCGCTGATGAAGATCGAAGTCTGCAGATAACCATGGTGCCGCTAGAGCATTACAAAGAACTGGATGCACTCGACACCAACAGCGTAGAAGAATTGCAAACATTCTATATCCCTCCCGGACGAAAAAGCAAGAAGGCAATCCTATTCTACCGTTCTGAAGAAAATAAGGTGGAAAAAGAAGTTTGGCATGGCGCGGATCCCACGCTCGACAGGCTTCAGCCTATCCGTCTTCCCAGATATTATACCGAAGGTTTGAAGAAACTGCTGAAACGCCAGGGGATGTCCTTCACACAGACCGCTAGAAAAGCCAAATTCTATGACAAGGTCTGGAACGTTCCCGGGACTCAATGCAAACTGCCTAACGGGAGAACGGAAACAAGAGGGCTCGGGTATGTTCGCTCAAAGAAACGGGAGCTAATAAACAGCTGTTATTCCATGTATGATTTCGATGAAGAGGCGGACGCTCAATGGGAAGACGCTAATCCTGAATCAGCAAAAGTTCCTGATGCAAGACCTCCCAACCCATCGTCTGAAGACCAAATGAGCAAACTTACAAGGGATGCCAGTCAAAAAGCCCGAGATGATCATGATCGTGAAATGGCAATCTATGAGAAAGCCAAGACACAGCGCCTCCTTCAACAGGCGGTGAAGGATGAAAATGCCGCTCCTTGTCAACCCGCTACAAAGAAGGTTCGACGCGAAAGCAAAAACAAGTCGAAGGGCCGAAAAGGTGCTCGACAACCACAAAGCAGAGCGAAGAAGCCACGCATCCGAGAGTCGAGCGTTGTTGACCTAGCCCTCATGAAGAAAATAGGTCGAGCATACTCATTTCCTCGGAACAAAACAAGGAAAATATTTAATCTTGCTCTAAAACATCAAATGCTTACTCTGCCAGAGTCTAAACACCCTGAGCAAGCAGGCGAAGTCTCCAACCCAAAGTATTGCTTTTACCATCGAGTAGTAGGGCATCCACTTGAAGATTGCTTCACCTTTAAGAATTGGGTTGAGAACCAATATCAGCTTGGCAAATTCGCGTTGTCTGACAGTTGGAGGGTAGCGCCGCCGCAAAAGCACGAACCCGAAAACGCAAGGATAAAACCAACTCCGCATTGGGATTGGCAGAAAATTCGCACCTGCCATGTGATAACAATATTAAAAGAAGGGTCCGAGGACATGAACAACCTCCCTTGGTGCTTTGAAAGCGGCAGCGATGAGGTAATCTCAGAATTTCCCCCAGCTCCGAAAGAACTGGAGGATGGAATCCATACCACTGCAGATAATCTCAAGAAAATCGAGTTGGGGACGGCAAATGACCCGCGACCGACATTCATCAGCGAGCTGCTATCTGAAGAAAGGGTGGCTGCGTTAAAGGATGTGCTTCTACAGCACAAAGATTGCTTCGCGTGGAACTATTCCGAAATGCCGGGACTAGATCCAGAAATTGTTGTACACAAATTGGCGATATCCCCGGACATCAAGCCAGTCAAACAAGCGCCGAGAAGAATGCGACTCGAGCTTGAGATGAGCATCAACGCCGAAGTCAAAAAGCTGATAGACTCTGGCTTCATCCAGGAAGTTCAATACCCTGAATGGATCGCCAACATCGTCCCAGTGATGAAGAAAAATGGGACAGTGCGCATATGCGTAGACTTTCGGGATCTTAATAAAGCCTGCCCAAAAGATGATTTCCCAGTGCCAGTCACCGAACTGATGATAGACAACACATCCACTCATGAGGTTTTCTCCTTCATGGACGGCTCATCGGGGTATAATCAAATAAAAATGCATCCGGAAGACCAAAAGCACACAGCCTTCAGGACTCCTCTTGGTATATTTTGTTATAAAGTGATGCCCTTCGGTTTGAAGAACGCCGGTGCTACTTATCAGAGGGCCATGACAAAGATCTTCGACGACCTCATACACGAAATCGTTGAATGCTATATCTACGATCTCGTGGTTAAAAGTAAATCATACGAGGAACATCTCGAGCATCTGAAGACTGTATTTCAACGCTTTCGGCAATACAACTTGAAGATGAATCCTCTTAAATGTGCGTTCGGGGTTTTCTCGGGCAAATTCCTGGGATTCGTCGTTCGACACCGAGGTATTGAAATAGATCCGTCAAAGATTAAAGCGATCATGGAAATGCCTCCGCCGAGGACTCTCAAACAGTTGCGGTCTCTCCAAGGGAAACTCGCGTACATACGGCGATTTATAGCCAACCTTTCAGGAAAGTGCCGTCCTTATAGTCACCTGATGAAGAAGGGAACCCCATTCGTTTGGGATCAAAAATGCCAAGGCGCACTGGATGAGATCAAGCAATACCTGCGGAACCCGCCGGTGTTGGCTGCTCCGGTTAAGGGGAAGCCTCTTATTCTTTATACAACCGCCCTCGAAGGTTCGTTAGGCGCATTATGGGCACAAGAGAATGATCAAGGGAAAGAAAGAGCGCTCTACTACTTAAGTCGAGTTCTGCTGGGGGCAGAAAGCAACTACTCTTCCATTGAAAAACACTGCCTGGCGTTGATCTTCGCAATAACAAAGCTTAGGCACTATGCGTTGGCGCACGAGGTCCGTCTTATTTCAAAAGTGGACCCTCTCAAATATCTAATGTCAAAAGCCATATTGACAGGGCGACTCGCTAAATGGGCCCTGCTCTTGATGGAATTTTCGATAACATATCAACCTCTCAGGGCAGTAAAAGGCCAGGCCATCTCCGACTTCCTTGCTGAGCATCTCATACCTGCCGATTCTCCTTTAAATTGCGATTTGCCAGACAAACATGCGTTTGACGCAATCGACAGTGGTGATAGCCGCTGGGAGCTCTATTTCGATGGAGCATCTTCTATGAAAAAGTACAAACAAAGTACGCCAATGATCAAATCAGGGGTAGGACTTATCTTTGTGACTCCACAAGGAGGAATAATGCGCTTCGCCTTCTCCTTAACAGAGCCGAGGACGAATAATGAAGCTGAATACGAAGCTTTGATAGCATGCCTCGAGATCGCCATTGATATGGGAATTGAAAGCCTCCTCATATATGGGGACTCCCAACTGGTCGTCAGTCAAGTGAACGGCGATTACCAAACATGCAAACCGGAATTGGTAAAATACGGTGAAAAAGTGCAACAACTGCTAACCCAAATTCCCTCCTATACTTTGGAGAGCATACCGCGCGCGGAAAACAGCAAAGCGGACGCACTAGCCAAACTTGCTAAAGAACTGGCGGACGAGAACCTCGACGACGTTAGAATCGTGGTACAAAGCCGTCGAGTGCTTGCCCCAACAGAAATATCTCCAGGATCATATAAAGAAAATGGAGCAACTGAGCAGGCGACCCTACAAATAAAAGATCATGAAAAGGCCGAAGACTGGAGAGAAGTCTTCATAGATTACTTCAAGTTCCACCGAATGCCTGAAGAAGCATCCATAAGACATCAGCTCGTGAAACGAGCTCTGTCTTTCGCCTTCGTCAATGACACTCTATACAAGAGGTCATTCGATTCTCTGTAGCTGAGATGCCTAGGACCTAACGAAGCGAGAAGGGTCGTCCAAGAAGTTCACGACGGACTCTGCGGTTCCCACCAAGCAGGCCCTAAGATGAAGTTGAAAATAAAACGGATGGGCTACTACTGGCCCACGATGATGCAGGATTGCCTGGAATACGCGAGGCAATGTCATTCATGCCAAATTCATGGGGACTTTATCCATCAGCATCCCAATCCACTGCATCCAACAGTGGCTAGTTGGCCGTTCGAAATGTGGGGGACTGACATAGTCGGCCCCATCGAACCAGCATCGTCAAAGGGACATCGTTTCATATTGGCGACGACTGATTACTTCTCCAAATGGGCAGAGGCGGTACCGTTGAGGGAAGTGAAAACGGAGAACATCCTCCATTTCTTCAAAACGCATGTCATATACCGGTTTGGAACCCCGAGGAGGATCATCTCTGATAATGGGCCAGCCTACCGAAGTCATAAAATTAGTCGCTTCGCACAGCAGCACAATATAGACTGGAGATATTCCTCAGTTTATAATCCGCGAACTAACGGTCTAGCTGAGGCCTTCAACAAGACCTTGACGAAGATCATGAAGAAAACAGTGTCACGGAATAAGAGAGATTGGCACGAAAGATTGCAAGAGGCACTTTGGGCGTATCGGACTACGTTCAAGACGGCCACGAACACAACGCCGTATGCGTTGGTGTTCGGTACGGAAGCAGTACTCCCTCTCGAGATAGAGTTACCCTCTTTACGAGTGGCAGTCCACTACGAGCTGACAGACGAAGAAAATGCTCACCTTCGGTTTGAAGAGCTTGACGCCCTTGACGAAACCCGGCTCATAGCACAGCAAAATCTGGAAGCCTATAAAGCGAAGATGACGCGCTCATATGAAAGATTGAGCCGGCCGAGGACATTCCACCAAGGCGAACTCATGCTAGTGGTCAAAAGGCCTATGATCCCCAATCGCGCTAAGCGGGGAAAGTTTGAGCCAAACTATGAAGGACCGTACATCATTGATAAGGTCCACCAGGGTGGGGCCTATCTACTCATGGACATGCACGGTGAAAGGCCTTTCAGGCCGATAAACGGTCGCTTCCTAAAGAAATATTACGCTTAATGAGTCACAGCCTAGGTCAATGATGGATGACGACGACTATGTCCGCTCGCTATCTTCCTAAGCTCAAGCTTTATAAGCAGTAACCGGCCTTCTCCATGATGGACCGAAATGTCCTTAAACTAGTAGCAGACCGAAACGTCTTTAAACTACTACCACAGCATCCTTAGGCTGACGAGATGAGTAAAAATAAAAAAAATAAATAAATAAATAAAAATATAAAAAAAAACGGTAAGTCCATAAGCAAAATGGGCACGGATGAAAACCCGAAAGGGCTCCGTGAGTAAAAACAGCAGGACTACCGGCGAATGTTTGTGAAAACCCGAAAGGGCGCAACTTCATTAAAGAACCCTTATGGAGTCCTCTCGACCCTGTAAGGAGAAACCACCCGCGTGAGATCCTTACGACTTACAAGGGAACAACACACTTAGGAATCCCCACGATTCCTAAGGAGAAAATACGCTTGCGAGATCCTCACGACTCGTAAGGAGAACTCTCTTATGGGACCCTCACGGCTCATAGGATTTGAAAGTCTTAAGTCACAGAGACCTAAACATGTGCTTAAGCAAACCCTCACAAACTTCCAATGTTGCCCTACAAGTGGTCCAATATTGACCCTTGTATACAATCCACGGGCGCGAATAAACATTTCCCTAGCCAAATTTCATCCATGACTGGGAATGTGTTCGCATGGTGAACAACCCTTGTAAATCCTCTCGATTTATGAGGAGAAAACCCTCCTGTAGGATCCTTACGACTTACAGAAGAAACAAGCACTTAGGAATCCTCACGATTCCTAAGAAGAAAATACACTTACAAGATCCTCACGACTTGCAGGGAGAAATAACTTCGTGAGACCCTTACGGCTCATGAAGTCAAAAGCCTTAGTCGACAGGACCCTAACCCTGGTCGCTAAGCCACCTTTGTTCGACATTGACAGAGGCAGGTGATGATTCGCTCCTGGTAATATCCCAGTTGTAGCGGTGCTGATGCCGAAATTGGTCTACAGCAAAAAGCCAATAGGCCGCACATGCATACGAAATAGCCGAAATGATAGGGCAACTTGCAATAAAAACAGCAAGTAAAAAAAAATGTACGCATGGAAAATAGCCGAAATGATTGGGCAACTCGCAATAAAAAGCAGCGAGTAAAAATAAAATAAATAGCCGAAATGATTGGGCACCGAGAAAAATAGCCGAAATGATTGGGCAATCGCGACCTTCGCGATATAAAAGCTGAAATGATAGAGCATCGCGGAAATAAAAAAAAAAGAAGAAATGATAAAACTTTGGCCCTACAGTTAAGATCACATCGATCCCTGTATACAATCCAAGGGCGTAAACAAAGAGGGAACCATACTTCCCCAGCGGGTTCCGTCAAATGACGAAGCCAAACCTCACTGGCTCATTTCAACCGAAGAAGCCAGTAACTTCAGCAAATTTCTCAACTCACGGATACAAACACTCCTTGACGAGAGCCTTCTGATCCGCGTCGACTCGCAGGGCCACCAGCGCCTCCGTGAGAACCATCGACTCGTTTCAAACCCCAAGAACACAAATAATCCTTGGCGCTTGGGAAACAAATAATCCCTCGCAAAACTTCTCAACTCACGGATACAAACACTCCTTGACGAGAGCCTTCTGATCCGCGTCGACTCGCAGGGCCACCAGCGCCTCCGTGGGAACCATCGACTCGTTTCAAACCCCAAGGACACAAATAATCCTTGGCACTTGGGAAACAAATAATCCCTCGCAAAACTTCTCAACTCACAGATACAAACACTCCTTGACGAGAGCCTTCTGATCCGCGTCGACTCGCAGAGCCGCCAGCGCCTCCGTGGGAACCATCGACTCGTTTCAAACCCCAAGGACACAAATAATCCTTGGCGCTTGGGAAACAAATAATCTTTCGCAAAACTTCTCAACTCACGGATACAAACACTCCTTGACGAGAGCCTTCTGATCCGCGTCGACTCGCAGGGCCACCAGCGCCTCCGTGGGAACCATCGACTCGTTTCAAACCCCAAGGACACAAATGATCCTTGGCGCTTGGGAAACAAATAATCCCTCGCAAAACTTCTCAACTCACGGATACAAACACTCCTTGACGAGAGCCTTCTGATCCGCGTAGACTCGCGGAGCCGCCAGCGCCTCCGTGGGAACCATCGACTCGTTTCAAACCCCAAGGACAAAAATAATCCTTGGCGCTTGGGAAACAAATAATCCCTCGCAAAACTTCTCAACTCACGGATACAAACACTCCTTGACGAGAGCCTTCTGATCCGCGTCGACTCGCAGAGCCACCAGCGCCTCCGCGGGAACCATCGATTCGTTTCAAACCCCAAGGACACAAATAATCCTTGGCGCTTGGGAAACAAATAATCCCTAGCGAAATACTCAACTCACGGATACAAACACTTCGTGACGAGAGCTTCTTTGACTCACATATCGGGCAGTAAGGATTCAAAAACTTACTCCCTGAACAATGGGACCCTGCAAGTCAATCCTAAATGGTCTCTTGCATACTATTCACGGGTCTCACTCTCTGAAGTCGATTCTCGACAAAGAGGGAAACAACCGCTTACGAGCCCTCTCGACTCGTAAGAGGGAGAAATTCTCTTATAGGACCCTTCCGACTTATGAGAGAAAACCACACTTGGGAATCCTCACGATTCCTAAGGAGAAAATCCACCTATGAGATCCTCTCGATCCGTAGGGAGAAAAGTCTCTACGAGACCCTCACGGCTCATAGAGTTGAAAAGCCTTAGGCAGCAGATCTGAACCTGCGGCCTAAGCCATCGCTATATCTCGAAGAAACCAAAATGCTTACTCTATTACCTGTCAATCATGTTTATCAAGGCAGCATACTGATAATAAGAGAAGGGAGAGAGCAAAGAAATGATACAAGACATGGCAAAAAAATGTGTATCTTTATTTATTAATTCAATCAAGTACATGGCAAATCGTACAAAAGAATAAAGAATGTATACATCTTATTCGAAAAAGAAAATTACAAGTATATTGATACAAGGGCAGCTACTGGGAAGGAAGCGTCTTAAATAGCCCTATCAATTGCTCGCGTACTTCCTCCCACGCCTTCTCCTGAGCAACTACCACTGCCAGTTCCTCCTCTACTTGAGCCCGCTGCTGCGTGAAGGATGCAAGCTCTTCCCCAACAACCTGCTGAGCTGCTTCTTGGCCTCGGGCATCACGTTCAGCAGCATCAAGTTTCCGCCTCAGTGCTAGCCCATTAGATATACGCTTGAGAAGACCTTCAAAGACAGCTTTCACCTCAACAGCATTCGTCCTAACTTCAGCACGAAGGCAAGCGGTCGCGTTTGAAGATTCCTGATGCGCCTTTAGCCGTAAAGCTGCCTCCTGCTCCAAATGGCGGAGATAAGAGGCGCTTTGCTCAAGCCAAGCTGTCCGTTCGGTGCTCGCGGCCAAAACCTCGGGGGAAGGGCGAATCGACTCCAACCGACGCAGGCGAGCCTCGATCTCTCTGCAGTGGTTAACCCACGATTCGACGACGCCTTCGTTATGAAAAGTTACAAGCGCCGCCAACATTGGGTTAACATCCACAGCGAAATCTGCGGCAGAAGGAAGGGCATCCATGTTGAGCTCTTCGATGTATCCGCTCAGCATACCCAGGCTCATTACAGCACCCTTTGAAGACGGGCGTCTCAAGAAAGGACCCGCCGGTGAGAGGACGCGAGACTCAAAAGAGATCAAAGCTGGAACAGTGGCTGCAAAACGAAACATGGTCAAACAATGATTCGAAAAGTCGGTGAAAGATCATATAAAAAGGGGAAAGGAATATCTGTACCATTCACAACGGACGGCAAAGCCGGAGGCGCCGGTGGCAGCGCAGGCCTGGTGTCCACTCCTTCGATTTGAGGCACTGCAATCAGGAAGAGGAAAAGTCAGATGCGATCCTGTATTACCTCAAAAGAGACCAAGACAGCACTTACCGGCACCCCTAGAGGAAGAAGCGAGCTCGGATGGGAAGGAGAAGTGTGGGAGCAACACTTGATACAGATGATCGAAGAACACTCCTGAAAAGAGCATATTGGTACAACGTTAGTGCATAGGCTACACGTTAAAAGATTAATGCATAAGTCGTAAATTCATACCTTCCGACATCCGCGATGGCACAAGGGAAGACTGAGGAGCAACCACCGCCAAGGCAGTAGTTGAAGGTGTGCCTTCAGGCAATGGAGCATCGGCACTAGCCGCACCTGCGTTTAAAACAAAGACAAACTGGTTAAAGGAGATCGTGAGGTATATATAAATGAAGAACATTGGCCATTTAAAATTTACCCGACAAGCTGCCCGCAGAAACAGAGGCAATCCCTTCCTCCACTGACGGAAGGCCACCGCCTGTAGCTTCATCACCCGACTCAAGGGGAACCGTTGTTATGCTCTCAAGCTCTACAGGCGGCGGGGGACCATAGGCGGGGAGGGCTATGATAGGAACATTGCCAGATTCCTGAGAAGGAGCGCCTAGCTCGTCTTCAGGAATCGTGGCCGCCTCACCTGCTGCTCCCTCAGGATCGGCGATTACAGCTGCCTCGTCCATCGGCACCACGAGGTCCCCAGCCTCAAGCACCTCGCCCTCTACCGCCTTCGGCTTGGTTGAGACAATCATCTCATCTACCACCACTTCAGGTGCGGCATCAATGACCCTCTCAGCGGCAGGTTCCTCAATCTCGGCTCCAGGCCCCATGACCCCGACAACATTGCCCACTGTCGGTTCGGGTTCAGCAAGTATCGCTTCCTCCGCTCCCCTGGGTTCGACGGTCGTCTCCGCCTCCCCCTCAGTTGGACTTGACCCTGCAAAATGAGATACGTATAAGCCAATAGCTCTACAATTCGTACGACAAGATTCTGAAAGAAGTACTACCTGAAGCAGATTTATCATTGGCGCTCCGAACCGCGCGCGCCACTTGCCGACGAGCAGTAGACAGGGCAATGGGATGCTCTTCGGAAGGAGTACTAGCGTGAGGAATGGTGCTAGGGCCCGCTCCCGTGGCCAAAGCAGCTTTCCGCGCCTTTGCTTCACGTCTCAACCGCTTCCGCTCTTCTCGAGCCGTTGAGACGGATGCCATCAGAGCTTCCTTGAGTGAAGCATCCTCATCCGTGTAGAGGGATGCCTCCAGATTTTTCAGAGCATCCCTCGTCGTTGCATCAAGCCGAGGCTCTTGCGGCAACTTCGACGGAGCCGGGGCTTCGGTGACGGGCTCGGAAAGGATCCTTGCGCCGATTAATACAACCCCTGTAAAGAAACAAGAGAAGGTCAGATTGACTATCATAAAGAGACAACAAAATTTCCGTATAAAAGAGAAAGGGATAAAACATACCGACGCTTGCCAGGGCACGTTTCTCCTCCTCCTCTTGGAAGGTCTTCAGGGAGGCAGCGATAGCCTCTTCAGTAGAGACACCTGCTAAAAATGGAGCAAACGTTAGTTAAATGTAATAATACAAAGTGCAATGAAATAACAAATAAAGCGTCTGATGATTACCGGACTCAGCAAGTTTACTCAGCATCGCTTCGAGCCTCGCCGATCGCTCCGAAGCTGCAATGGCGGCAGCCAAATTGGTGTCCGCAGGGTCCACAACAAAGCCCTCATTGCTGCCGTACTCGCATATGGCCTCGGCAGGAGAAGCCGCAGGCTTTGAGCTGAGGATCGCATCGAGGGATAGGGCAGACTTCTTCTTCTTCTGTCCGCCAGCTTTAGATCCACTCGAACCAGCTTTGCGCTTGGCAGTCACTTTCGGGCGGCGAGTCCCGATATCCGCTCCTGCGCCCGACTCTGGCGATACCACTTTGACCGTCTTTGTCGGAACACGGGGCGCCGCTGGTGCGTCCACCGTACTAGGCAGTGGCAATCCATGCGGAGGGGCCAACACACGTGGTCGGTCAGTTCCGGCATCTTTTATCGGGAGGGTGACCTGGGTCCTTGGCTGCAAGGGAGCCTTACGATCACCGCCAGGAGGCGCACCCCTACGGTCGACCAGCATGCGCTTCTCCATTAGAATGATTGGGCCCATAGCGTGCGCATACCAGGCCACATATGAATTAAGCATCTTGGGGACACAGCTGGGTTCACTAATGAAGAAATAGGAACCCGTATTAAGCCGTATAAAGTGATGCATCGCATTCCTTACCCCCTCTGGGCCAACCACGGGCGTTTCCAAGAAGGCTTCCATCGGGATCCCCTGATTGTAGCTTGATTGCTGGGCAAATCGATGCGGATTATACCTCATGAACAAAGCCGTCTCATTCTGCCGAAACACTAGGTAGCCCGGCCGAATGGAGTAAAGATGGACGATTTCCCGAGCCCTCAGCACAGAAGCCCCGCCCTTAAACTCGTCACGTAGGGGCACCACCGACTTAGTAGTCTCCGAGCCTATAGTGATGACCTTATCCACAAAAGAAGTCGTCGCTCCGACCAAATGTGGGCGCAGGAGGAGTCCCCTAGAATCCCGCGGGGATGCAAACACGATTGAAGCCCCGATTAACCGTATGACTCTCGGGAGTCTGTACTTCTCGAAGAATGGAGGAGTCTTGTGGGCGCCAAACACCCCTCGCACGTGCATCTCCATCCAAGAAACGAAGTAATGCATTGGGAAATTGGCAGGCTGTGTCCCAGGATCATTGGCGTCCGCCGCTACACTGAGTCCATGATAAAGATAGGCTAACCCAGCAATCCCTACCGACAACTGCAGACCGGCCACCATCCGATGTGCCGGGTAAAAGACAGAGGGCCGCATGAAGCGCGGGTGCATAGGGAGCGCAAAGTTGCATAACCACAAGCCCAGGAACCCAATAAAGAAAGTTTCCTCATCCATGCCGGGGACGGCGATTTCCGAGAAAGCGACGACGGCAGCATTGGGGAGATAGAAAGCCCTCTGGTCATTCTCCGATACGGGTCGGCGATCCAAACCGAAGCCAAAAGGGTCGTCGAGCTGAGCGAACTTCTCGCTCTGCTCTGATAAGAACTCTGGGCGGATAAAACGAGCAATGAAAGCTGCGAAACTGACGCCCTTGTCTCCCGATTCCAAATGGAGTTCCTCGTAGATCTCCAACACTTTCACCAAACCCGGATGCTGATGCTGAATGGCATTCTCCGGGGTTAAGTCAAATACCACCTGCTTGGTGGCAAAGACATACTCGTCAGGAGGAAGCAACTCCTCGTAGTGCTCTCCCCTCATTGGCAGACCTGAAATTTCGGCGAATTCCTCCAAAGAGATAGAAGCCTCCTTATCCACCATCAGGAAGGTATGGGTGGGGATATTCCATTGTTCAACGAAGGCCTTTATCCACCACGTTGGAGGAGAGGGGTACTCAAAAAGCAAGACGAAGACGGCTGAGTATAGACCAATCTTCGTTAGCTGGGTCCTCTTCGCCGATAGAATGTACCGGGCCCACTGCAAATATCCGGCGGGGGGTCGCGGGATCATTCCAATGTTATAAGCCTGTCCCCAAGGGTGTGCTTCGCCCTGACAGATTCGCCTCCCCAGAATATCTATCGCCGGCGGCGGCTGCATGGGGATGGCGTCGATTGCAGGTTGAAGGAGGTCATCAGAATTCCAATTCTTAACCTCCACGGCATACTTCACCGGGGGTTCGTCCGCATAAGGAAGCGTGACTATGGGGTCAGAGGGCGCGGCGAAACTAAAACTGCGACGGCCTTGGATGATCTGGCTATACCACCTTCCCCACAGATGGAGTTTTTTGCACTCAGGATTGTGATTTTTAATAAGAGCGAATACCACCCGATCCACTGGCGCATGGGGGAACCCTCCTTCCGAGCGAACGAAGGGAAAAGACAAGTCGTTAGACATGTTCTGTGAAAAGACAAAGAAACATACATCATTAGTGGCCTAACGCTTGGCATATAAAAAATATATATATATATATATCTTGCTCCACACTGTGATGCAGTAGGTAGGGGACCAAAGGGGGACCCACAAAATCTGGATGATGTGCATCATTTAATAAGACAATCCCATCATTCAATTCATAAAAGAAATTTCCCAATAGGATACACCCATTGGTGGGGAGTCCCCAGAGACAAAGAGAAAATCTCCTCTTTTAGAGCAAAGCTCTGTCACAGAGTGACATGTGTCAAACTCTGGTCTCAGGGGAACAAGATTCCTTAAAAAGAGCTTGGCTCTGTGATAATGATGGAAATATCCATCAAAAGAAAATTAATTTTTGAAAATTAAAAATTAAAAAATTGGGATCTTAAAGACCCATGAAAACTCTTAAGAGTTCTTCTTTTTTTAGATCAAAAGATCTATGTTTTGCCAAAGAGCAAAGCTCTGTTCATGGGTTAAGAAACCCTGAAACAGATTCTTGAGAGCAAGGCTCTGTTGGTGAAACCCCAAAGGGGTTTTCCTTAGATCAAAAGATCTATGAGAGCAAGGCTCTATTAATTAAAATTAATTTAATTTAAGATCGATTTTTACCTAAAGTTGTTCTAAAAAAGTTCTAACTTTGGAAGCAAGAGCAAGGCTCTGAAGTTCTTCAAGGCAAGAGTAAGGCTCTGAAAATGAGAAATCTTGAAGATGGTAAAAAAATTAACAAAGACCAAGGGTCTTATTTATAGGCGCCTGCGCCCCTTCAACTGACCCTGGCCACCGTTGCGCTTACGTCGCGCCACGTAAGCACAACGGTGGGGGGGCATTTGTTCTGAGCAAGGCTCATTTGAATTTTGAAAATTCAAAAATTTCTGAAGCAACACTTCAAATTCCGTGCGTTGCGCAGTGCGCAAGCGGTCCACAGTGCGACACGTGTCTGCGCAGTTGCGCAAGCGCACCGCTGCGCGACACGTGTCTGCGCAGTTGCGCAAACACTATTGCGCAAGTGCACAGCTGCGCGACACGTGTCTGCGCAGTTGCGCAAACACTGTTGCGCAAGTGTACAGCTGCGCGACACGTGTCTGCGCAGTTGCGCATGCACTGTTGCGCAAGCACTGTTGCGCAAGTGCACACCTGCGCGACGCGTGTCTGCGCAGTTGCGCAAGCACTGTTGCGCAAGTGCACACCTGCGCGACGCGTGTCTGCGCAGTTGCGCAAGCACTGTTGCGCAAGCCTCCCACAGCGCGACACGTGTCATTCATTGGGGAGTTGCGCAGAAACAGAATGAAAATTTAATGAATCTTTTCTGAAACAGAAGACTTTCTTCTGCCTTTGGATCAAAGATCCAATGGTGGGAAAATTCCCAAAATTATTCAGAAAAGATCCTGTTAACAAATTCAACAAATTGGTGAGCACTATAAATAAGACCCCAGACCTCATTGAGGAGGATCATCATCAAGAGAAGAATTAACTTCTGGTAAAAAAAAGAAGAGAAAGAACTCTTGAAGATTAATCAAGAACACAAAAAAAAGAGGTAAAAACTTCTTTTTGAAGAGTAGAAAGAGAAAAATCTCTGAAGAACAGAGGATAAAAAAATGAATAATTAAATAAAAAAAATAAATAAATAGTGCCTTGCACTTGATATGAACCCTTGGTTCTGTGAAATCAGTGAAAACAAGAAGAAAAACTTGTTTTCCTTTGATCCAAATTTAGATCAAAAGTGCTATGCACTTTTGTTCTTAAATCTGGAAAATTCTTGAGTTTCTGCACAAGTGCAACTCATTATTTAAAAGGGCCTGGCCCAAATCAAATCACAAAAATAATAAAAGGGCAGAGCCCTGTTTGGAAAACTCTTGAGGGCCTGGCCCAAATTAAATTGCAAAAAAATTATAAAGGGGCAGAGCCCTGTTTGGATTGATTCTATTAGTCAGGCAAAGCCTAAAATAAATAAAAAAATTGGACTTAACCCAATCCCGGCTGTAAGTCCTTAAATTAAATTGATTGAGCAAAATGGCTCTCCTAAACCAATTCACGACCGGTTCGAGGGTACATCTCAGAACTCCTTTGACATCCCTCGTTGTAATTCCTCAACGACGTCAAAGAGGTGACGGGTCCCAACGACCATACATTAATATCGGACCGAAACGTCCCTAAACTAATATCAGACCGAAACGTCCATAAACTAATATTGGACCGAAACGTCCTTAAACTAATATCGGACCGAAACGTCCCTAAACTAATATCGGACCGAAACGTCCTTAAACTAATATCGGACCGAAACGTCCCTAAACTAATATCGGACCACTACGTCCTTAAACTGGCGATGGACCACTACGTCCCTAAACTGGCGACGGACCGAAACGTCCCTAAACTAATAATGGACCACCACGTCCCTAAAACTGGCGATGGACCGTCATGTCCTTAAACTAGCGCAATCGAGCTCGAACGCTCCTTTGCCGGATCTAAACGGTCCCGTCTAAGTTGATCTTAGCCCCAAATACGGTTAATGTGTCCTTAGATCTTTAAATAAGCAATAAAACTCCGAATCAATTTTGGTTCAAGGGTACATCTCTGAACTCCTCTGACGCCTGTCGTTGTAATCCCTCAACGACGTTAGAGAGGTGACGAGTCCCGACGGCCAGATAATTAAATCAATCACTACGTCAAGTCGATCTTAGTCTAAAACAGGACTAACGTATCCTTGACGAACGTTTAAGTTGATCTTAGCCGCAACGCGACTAATGCATCCTTAAACTAAAAACACCAAACCCAAATCTAACTAAATACGGATTTGGACTAAAACACGTCATACGGGTGACGGCATCACTAAGTCTCTGTATACAATCCACGGGCAACCACAAATAGAACAAACACACACGACACGAAGTGAAATTCTGGAGAAGGAGAAAGTTGTTACCGCGACGCGGTAGCGCAATTAACTGCAGGGGCTTGCGCCTGCAGGGAAGAGAGTCCCCACAATCAAAAACCCCTCACCCTGAGGGGGAATCTGACGAAGTCTGCTACATCGGCCGCATCCGTCTAAACCTCCGATACAAGGTGCCATAAATCAACTTGGCATCTTCGGAGAGGTGGACGGATCAAACCCAAATAGCATCTGCCCCGAACCTCAGGCACAGACGTCCTAACGTCCCGGCCGCCGTTCGGAGGGGAACAGGGCGCTCTCACGTGTTGCCACGTGACCCCTTTTGCCTTAGTGTTTAACACTAAATTGGAACTCTTGAATCCAGTATTGAAACACTGTTGGGCCTTAGTGTTCAAACACCAATCAAAGAACTTTATTTGCAGTGTTCAACACTGACTACCTTAGTGTTTAACACTAATTTGAGAGCTCTGTTGCCGATGCTTGATACTGATCTGTTTTAGTGTTTAACACTAATTTGAAAGCCCTGTTGCTGGTGTTTGACACCAATTATCTTTAGTGCTAAACACTAATTTGTCAATCTCATTCCAGTGTTCAACACTGATTGCCCTGTAGTGTTTAACACTAGGCTTTGGCCCAATTGGCCAAGTGGATGGAGGCAAAGCCTCTCCTGATTGGACTTAGCCCAAGATGGCCATAAGTCCTCAATTTGTGATTAACTGGGCTAATGGGCTCATAATACAATTAATGGGTCTTGATCCCAAATTGGGCTAAGGACTATTTAATCCATTCCGGTTCTAGGGTACATCTCTTCACTCCTTTGATACTTGGCATTGTAATCCCTCAATGTCTTCAAAGAGGTGACGGGTCCCGACGACCACACATCGATATGGACTGTGGGGTCCTTAAACCCATGTCTAATGCAAAATTCCTGGTCACGTGGAACGCGGATAACGTCACTCTTTGACCCCGCGGAAAACGCCCAGAGCGGAGCCTAGTCCTCGCCGAGCACGGCAGTGAACCCGTGTGAAGCATCTAGTGCAAAATTCCTGGTTACGTGGAACGTGGATAACGTCACTCTTTGACCCCGCGGAAAATGCCCAGAGCGGAGCCTGGTCCTCGCCAAGCACGGCAGTGAACCCGTGTGAAGCATCCAGAGCACATACCGGACTGTGGAGTCCTTAAACCCATGGACTACGACATCCTTAACCTTGACCGAGATGTCTTAAAACTAACAATGGACCGCAATGTCCCTAAACTACCCATGGACCGCAATGTCCTTAAACTACCCATGGACCGCAATGTCCTTAAACTACCCATGGACCGCAATGTCCTTAAACTAGAACAATAGAGCCCCGCATGCTCTTTTGTCGGATCTAAACGGTCCCGTTTAAGTTGATCTTAGCCTCAAAGATGGCTAACGTATCCTTAAACCTTCAAACAGACTGGACTATGAATCCCCCAAATTAACTCTGGCTCGAGGGTACATCTCTGAACTCCTCTGACATCCGTCGTTGTAATCCTTCAACGTCGTCAGAGAGGTGACGGGTCCCGACGGCCACATATACGATGGACCACTATGTCCCTAAACTGGAACAATGGAGCCTAAAAAACTCCCTTGTCGGATCTAAATGATCCCGTTAAGTTGATCTTAGTCTCAACATTAGACTAACGTATCCTTAACAAACGTTTGAGTTGATCTTAGCCTCAAGTATGGCTGACGTATCCTCAAACCAAACCCCCAAACCCAAATCTAAGATAAACACGGATTTGGACTAGTCGTCGCCCTACGGGCGACGACATAACTCAGTCTCCGTAAACAATCCACGGGAAATAAAACATGAAACAAACACCCACGACACGAAGTGACCAGCTGGAGAAGGAGAAAGTTGTTACCGCGATGCGGTAGCGTAATTAACTGCAGGGGCTTGCGCCTGCAGGGAAGAGCATCCCCACAATCAAAAACCCCTCCACGAGGGGGAATCTGACGAAGTCTGCTACATCGGCCGCATCCGTCTAAGCCTCCGATGCACGGTGCCATGGATCAACTTGGCATCTTCGGAGAGGTAGACGGATAACACCAATTAGCATCTGCCCCGAACCTCAGGCACGGACGCCCGAGTCCAGGCCGCCGTTCGCAGGGGAACAAATGGCTGGATGCAATGCGGACCAAGATGGAGTCCATGTACACCAACAAAGTATGGACTTTGGACATTGCTCCAGAAGGGGTAAAACCAGTAGGCTGCAAATGGATCTTCAGAAAGAAGATTGGTGTAGATGGACAGGTTGAAACCTATAAGGCTAGACTTGTTGCAAAAGGATTTCGTCAAAGACCTAGTTTGGACTATGACGAAACCTTTTCTCCAGTGGCTATGCTCAAATCCATTCAGATCCTTCTTGCCATTATTGCCTTCCACGATTATGAGATTTGGCAGATGGACGTAAAAACCGCTTTTCTAAATGGAAATTTGGAAGAGCGTGTCTATATGGACCAGTTAGAGGGTTTCATTCAGAGTGGGAGCAGCGGGAAAGTGTGCAAGTTGCTTAAGTTCATCTATGGACTAAATCAAGCATCGCAGAGTTGGAACATCTATTTTTATAAAACGGTCAAAGAATTTGACTTTATCAAAAATCCATATGAGCAATGCATTTATAGTAAGATTGTAGCACAAACTGTTGTATTCCTCGTCTTGTACGTGGATGACATTCTCTTGATAGGAATGACATTCTCATGCTACAATCTGTCAAAGGGTTCTTGTCACACAGGTTCTCCATGAAAGACCTGGGTGATGCCTCTTACATTCTGGGGATCCAAATCTATCGTGATAGATCTAAGAGGAAGTTGGGACTTTCACAGTCCAGATACATCGACACCATACTGAAAAGATTCAGTATGGAAGATTCTAAGCGCGGTAATTTGCCGGCTTGTCACGGAATCACCATCTCCAAAGAGATGTCTCCTAAGACTGATTTAGAAAGAGATCGCATGTCTATTATACCCAACGCTTCTGCGGTAGGCTCTATAATGTATGCGATGTTGTGTACCAGACCAGATGTTGCTTACGCGCTGAGCATGGTAAGCCGGTATCAGTCAAACCCTGGAGAGAAGCACTGGATAGCAGTAAAGAACATTCTCAAGTATTTGAGAAGCACTAAGGAAATGTTCTTAGTTTACGGCAGAAAAGACCTCCAGATTGAGGCCTTTGCTGGCTCCAGCTTCCAGAGTGACAAGGATTACTCCAAGTGCATGTCAGGTTATGCCTTTACCCTCAATGGAGGGGCGGTCTGTTGGAAGAGTTCCAAGCAGGACACCGTTGCTGACTTGACGATGGAAGCGGAGTATATCGCAGCTTCTGATGCCGCAAAAGAAGCAGTCTGGATGAGGAAGTTCTTAACAGAACTTCAGGTGGTTCCATCCATTGTTGATCCAATACCTCTGTATTGTGACAACAATGGGGCTATAGCTTTAGCAAAGGAACCCAGGTCCCATCAGAAGTCCAGACACATCTTGAGGCAGTATCACCTGATCAGGGAGATCGTGGATCGCCGGGAGAACGAGATGAGGAGAGTTGCTACGGAGGACAACACTGCTGATCCATTCAAAAAGGCCATCTCCCAGACGCGGTTCGAGAGGCTATTCGAGATAATAGGTGTACGATATACCAGCACATGGCCTTAGTGCAAGTGGGAGATTGTTAGTGTTATATGCCCTAGAGGCCATTATTGTATAGTACTAGTTTGTATATTATATTTTGGAAGTTTGGGATATATACACGGATTTATAACAGTCTTTCTCAATATCGTAGTATATTGCTTGGTTTGTATCTATCTTAATATGTGTATATGTTTCTTTTAACGTATCGCTAATACATATTGATAGAGCCCTTAGGATCTTTGCTTGATTACCAGCGTTGTGATGGCAGTCACACTAGTGGGGGCCAGGTAGTCTACAAGCACATCCTTATATAGGTCCCTAGTCGTAAGATTATCGAGACAGGGTATCGATACTCCAGAGTAGACTAGTGTATACGCTTCTCATCCCAACAGGGGAGATGGTCTGTCACACAGCCATCAGTATGTCGTACTGGAGATAGTATGCAGGTGCTCATTGGGTTATGAGTTATATTGGACGGACTCGTGGGGTACTGCTGGTTTGTACTATACCTATAGTCAGGTAGCAGTTCCCAGGTGACATGAGTACAGCTTAGTCCGTTGACTTGACACTGCTACTTCGCCTCAAGTGTGTTCCCACTGTTCTTAGATTGCTACCCTACCACGGCTCTATTGAGTCTTGCAAACAGGTAGTAGTTGGGTGCAGTCCCGAAGCACTTGGAGGCAGTGGTGGTTCGATAGGATTCGTCTTTCACGGTATTGGGGGTTGATGTCGCGCTGTGTTCAGAAAGCCATTACACAAAGTTCCTGGCCAGGGCAAGCGAAATTTGCTGGTAGGGATTCCAGTAGTTTCTCAGGGAGTTTTTGGCCGCACTCCGACACGACTTATTGTACTATTAGGGGTCTGATGCTTGCCGTCCCCTAGGACCGATATGCGACACTCTTAGACGAACATACCAGACTGTATAGAGATTGCCACAGATAGGCTCAGTAGGAGTTTTGATGAGTTTGCTCGTCGGCTTTCTTATCGACAGATACCTGGGTAGCCGTTACGTGCAGCTAGTACCGCTGACTTGCTTGTGGTTAAACCCACTGCCAGCGTACTGTCGAGTCTTTAGAGTCCCACACAGAAGGTTTCCCAGCTTCGGGCGAAACAAAGTAGAGGTCGTATGGTTTTACGACAGGGTTCGTTCATATACGTGTACTTGTAAGCGTGTGATGTTCGAGTGGACAATACTAGTGGGCTTTGGTTTAAGCCGGATCCTAGTATTTGATTATTGGATTAGTTTCGTCTCATTGTATTCGTGTTTCTTGGAAGACGGATGCGGATATGTATATACAGATGAGGGGGGTATAGAAGGAGACACCTCATTAGGGTTTTGACCATTGACTTGATTAAAACCATTATGAGGTGGAGAAAAGTATTTGTTATTTTTTTGCAAATGATAATTGTGGCATGGCTACTTGTTATTGACCGCTTGACTTGGGTTGACCATTTGACTTGGTTTGACTATTTGACTTTAGATATTTTTGTGAGATATTTTGTGACCTAGATATTTTGAGGAGATATTTTTTCATGCCATGCTTGTGGTCATGTCAAGTTAGCCATTCTATTTTTTCTATTATGATTATCAAAAATCATTTCTCTTTCCTCAAGTTCACTTTCTCCTTCTTCCTCTCAAAACCCTAGTGTCTCATGTATTGAGAATCAAGGGTTAGTGAGACTAAGCTACCTAAAATCACACTCTACTCATTCTAGGTTACTTAGTTTAGCACACCAAGTGATCTAGTTGCGTCAACTTGGAGGTTAAGCTCAATGTTGGAACTCTCATGTGGATCTTCTTCGACTTCGAGAAGCCGACGAGGAGGTGCTATCCATTTCCACTCCAAGGATCTCGCACGGTGAAGGAGGACAGCGAGAAGACAAGAAGGTCTTGATAATTTAGGTATAATCTTCTTACATAGTAGATAAATCCTATAGTTAGTTTGTTTGTTATGGTTTAGCTAAGATCCTGGAGTTCAAGTCGATGTTACTTTGTTAGAAAAATCATTTTTTACCTGTTCCTCCTCCCCGCAAACCCGTGGGGTAAGTGACGTCGACTTACAGGCGGAATTTTCAAACAACGATTATGAACAACTACGCAACACCGGCTAACTCCAGGATCTATACTAAAACCTTAACTAACTAAACTAACTAGGACGTTTAACTACTCGGTGAAATGGTTATACCTCCAAGATCTAGTCCTTCGGGTCTTCTAGTGCTCCTCTCCATAGCTCCTCGGTGAACGGATGACGATGGCAACATCGGCCTCCTCGCATGAAATATGATCCACCCGAGAGAATGTGCTTTAAGCTCCAACCTCTAAACCGAGGTAACTAGGGTTCATAGTTCGCTAATCCAACTAGCCTAGGTGATTTAGAAAATGCTAATGGATTGTTTAGTCTCACTAAACCCTATGGCTCACAACACCTGTGAAGGATTAGGGTTTATTTTATAGGAAGAAGGAGATGGAGAAATCTCAAGAGAGAAGGTGGAGAGCAACCAAAGAAAATAACCAAGTGTGTAGAATGCTAAGTGTGTAAAATGGCTATATCTCTTCTCAATAATTCAAGCATGCAATATTTCATAATAGAAAATATCTCCCATGCTTGAATAGTGAGTCAAGGCTAATATAAAAATACAAGAGCCATTCTTCTCACCATGCCACTAAAGTCTCCTCCAATATCCACCTCATTAACCCATTTAGAAAATGGATAAAACTAAATAATGAGGTGTCTACTTCTAGAAACATGCCTTGCCAAATTACAAGAATGCCCCTCACCGTATATACATACCCGTATCCGTATTCCGAAAAATACGGATACACTGAGACGATAACAATCCAATAATACAATACTAGGATCCGGTTTAAACCAAAGCCAACTAATATCGTCCGTCCGATCAGCATCCGTGTACAAGTACGCGTATGTGATCGAAGCCTTACCGTAAAACCATACGACGTCTACATCAATTGCCCGAAGCAGGGAAACCCTCTGTGTGGGACTCTAAAGACTCAATAGTACGCTGACGGTGGGTTTAACCACAAGCACGTCAGCGGTACTAGCTGCACGTAATGGCTACCCAGGTATCTGTCGATAAGAAGGACAATGGGCAAGCTCATCCGAACTCCTACTGAGCTTGTCTGTGACAATCTCCGTATAGTCCGGTCTGTTCGTCTAAGATACTCGCATATCGGGCCTAGGGGATGGTAAACGTCAGACCCCTAACAGCCCATTAAGTCACGCCGGAGAAGAGCCCAAAACACCCTGAGAAACTACTGGAGTGCCTACCAGTATATCTCGACTTCCCTAGCCAACGACTTTGTGTAATAGCTTTCCGAACATAGCGCGATATCAACCCCCAATACCAGGAGAGATGAATCATGTCTGACCACTACTGTCTCCAAGTGCTTCGGGACTACACCCAACTACTACCTGTTTGGACGACTCCTTTGAGCCATGGTAGGATAGTAAGTCAACGGACTAACCTATACTCATGTCATCTGTGAACTGCTTCCTGACGATAGGTATAGTACCAACCAGCAGTTCCCGATGAGTCATGTCCAATGTAACTCATAACCTAATGAGCATCTACATACTATCTCAAGTATGACGTACTAATGGCTGTGGGACAGACCATCTCCCCTGCTGGGATGAGAAGCGTATACACTAGTCTACTTTGGAGTATTGATGCCCCGCCTCGATAATCCTACGACCAGGGACCTGTATAAGGATGTGCTTATAGACTACATATCCCCCACTAGTGTGACTGCCATCACAACGCTGGTAGTCAAGCAAAAATCCTAAGGGCTCTACCAATATGTATAAGTGATATGCTAAAACAAACACATGTACATATTGAGGTAGAAACAAACCAAGTAGCATACTACTATATCGAGCAAGACTGTTATTATAACTTTGAATATCCCAAGCTTCCAATATGTAATATACAATCTAGTATGATACAATAATGTCCTCTATGGCATATACCGTGGGTTTTGACGGAGCCTTGTACTACGGGTTACCATAGTCCACGGAGCAAGTTGGACTCCTCTCGTATACACTGATACCTTTTATACCAAGTTACAAACAACTATGTTAGTATAACAAACAAATACCTGTATAAATTACCAGTCATATACTCTCTACTTGTCCTATTCTATTCAATTTCACCTTTAAATTTAATTTAAATGCATTTTAATTCATTCTTTCAATTCCAAAACCCTAATTCCATACTATAAATACAATCCCATACCCTAGCCTTTCCTCATTCTGAAATCTCTAGCCAAAATTATCAATTTTTTCTAAGTACAAGTGGAGTATAAGTGGAGTTAAGCCAAAACCAACTTCCGGCGAGGAATCGAGCAAGTTCCGGCAACCCCGCGACGCCGCAACGATCAAGTTATCTTCTTCTACCTCTTTCCTACCCTTCTAGCTAGTAAGCTCCACCTCATTCTTCTCTTTCTACATAAAAAGTTCTATTTTTCAAAACATGTCGGTAAGTGGAGTTAACACCGACTTTTGATTCTAAAACCTTGAAATCACACTTTTTCTTAATCATTGCCCATCCATATTCTTAACATATGTTTATAACCATAAAACTAATAATTAGAAACAACTTTCACCCTAAATCATCATGTTAAGTAACTTTAAATTGAGTTTTACATTTAAATACCATGAACTTTGTATCTACCATATTTTATTACCTTGCTTAATCATACCTCTAGAAAACTTCACGGGGTAATGATCTACCCCTCACATACTCACATGTTTATATAGCATGATACACTTGGAAACATATTTTTGTGGCAATACAATATTTCATTAAAATACCATCGACTATAAAAACCCGGTTTTCTTTTTAATTGTATTATTAAATTCTTTGCGATTATGCCTCTACAACCCATTTTGGGGAACCGCTATTGGATTGTATGGATTATCGCACATTCTCGAGCTAGTAGAGCGAGATGCAAACCTCCTCACGGATCCTTCGGTCTCGAAAGATTTTTAATACGATTTTAAAGAAAAACGAGATTTTCTAATTAATAATAAAATTAATTTTTAATATTATATAAAAATTATCAAACCACAAATTTTCAAGTTATAATAAAATTCCATGTTTTTCTAAAAATAAAAGAATGACAAGTTTCACTAAAATACCATCAAGTATCAATACAAAACAAGTCTTACACTAAAATACCTTGAACTATTCAAGCTATGTAAATGTTCACTAATATACCTCACTCTTTAAAATTCACATCCAACTATAACGGTCCCGAGGTAGCGAAATTCCTTGTCGGGTAAGTTCCGACCCGCACGAAAGGCATAACGATCTGGGCACTGTCTCTGAGAGAGGCTCGGTGAAATAGACATGGGAAGCTAGACATCAAGGTTGTGGCTTAATGAAGATAACTAAGCTGACATGCCGGAGTTGGCTGCTGGCACAACAGGGTGGTGCCTTACCGCACCGCAGGCGCACGCGCGGTAGCGTCTCAGTCCCAGTGTGGCTGATCATCCTCTCGGATGAAAACCCTAAAGAACATAAATAATTACTCGAGATTTATTTTGAAAGTATATAAAATATTTTTCATAAAAAACCCTTCGAGTTATATAAAATTACATTAAGGACCTTAGTAAGTATAGGTTTAAGCGGGATCAATTCTCTTGAGCCTCAAAGAGCCGGGGAAAGTGAGTACTTGCCTATTTAAGGTAGAAAAACGTAATGGAGTTATCAATGGTAATTGTCTTGAAAAAAACGCAAATCCTGCCGTCCATATGCAGCAGTTACCGATAACACCTGAATATAATTCAAAATCCAAATCCGTTTTAAAGTGTCTGACTCAATCTGAGTCTAAGTCTAATCTAAATCCAATTCAAATATGAATCCAATATACCAAACATGAATACTTGAACCTGAACCTGAATACCAGAACAATATCAACATGCAAACATGACTTGACTTGACCAAACCATGGCTATATCTTGACTTGATTACCTGACTACTTGATACATCCTGAACCTGATTATATGAACAACTTGTATCCATGGTCTTAACAAGTCTAATAACTATAATCAATACAATATACATTATGGGGTTTAACGGGGTAGACTGGTACAGAATATAATAGAAGTGGAACGAGATGGTCACTAAAAGACACCTACCTGAATATCCTATGCCGTTGTCCCGTGGGTTTTGATGAGGCCTTGTACTACGGGTTACCATAGTCCATGGAGCAAGTTGGACTCCTCTCGTATACACTGATATCTTCTGTACCAAGCTACAAACAACTACGTTAGTATAACAAACATATACCTGTACAAATTACCAGTCATATACTCTCTACTTGTTCTATTCTATTCTATTCTATTCAACTCTTACTTTTGGGACTTACCGAGCGCTAGTTCGCTGATGACATTCCTTCTATTTCTTTTTTTGGAATGTTCTTCAGGAGGACCGGACCCTCAGGAGACCGAGCCCAGCCAGGACGACTTGGACCAGTTCATAGATCGGCCAGACTTCTAGTTTTTACTTGTACATATTTCAGTTCATATGCCACAGTTTAGACATTGCTTTCTATCATTGTACATTTTCTTTTCAAATCAGTTGTAATGTAAATAATCATATTACATCTCTTGTTATACTTGTGCATTTATTTATATTGCTTATTTACGCTCAACGTGTTTACTTCTGAGTAAATACGTCGCGTGCCTGTCACGTCTACTTCCCCGTATCCTAGGAAGCGGGGCGTGACATATACGCATCAAAATACATATATAAATTATTAAATCAAAACCTGATTTAATAATCCGGCTTAATCCTAAGACGGCTAATATTATCAACAGTCCGATTAAATTCCGTGTATCCCGTACACGTATTTAATCGGACCCCTGCACGTACCAACGTACGGCTCCTACATCTGTCTCCTGAACCAGGAAAACTCTCTATGTCAGACTCTAAAGACTCGACAATACGCTGGCAGTGGGTTTAACCACAAGCACGTCAGCGGCATTAGCTGTACGTAACGGCTACCCAGGTACTTGTCGAAAGGGGGGTCGACAATCAAGTACGTCCTTACCCTACTGAGCCTGAATGTGACAATCTCCGTACAGTCCGGTCTCTTCGTCAAAGAGTATCGCATATCGGGTCTAGGGGTGGATAACGTCAGACCCCTACTAACCCGATAAGTCGTTTCTGACTCAAGCTCATCACCAATAGAGATACTACCGATCAACTATCAGTAAATCGCATCCATCGTGGCCACGGATTTCTGGTGATAGCCAACTGAAGACAGCGCGACATCGACTCCTAATACTAAGAGTGACGAATCCCTGACAGTCGACCACTGCCTCCATGTGGCTCGGTACTGTACCCAACTAAAACATGTTTGCACGACTCCTTTGAGCCGTGTTAGGGTAGTAATCAAAATATAATGGGAACTCACACGAGACAAATGACGAATTCAGGTCAAAGGACTAACTTGTACTCATGCCACCTGAGAACTTCTATCTGACGATAGATATAATACCATCTAGAAGTTCTCGGCGAGTCCGTCCATTGTACTCACCTCAAGTAAGCACCTGTATACTATCTTAGGTGAAACAATGCCAATGGCTTATAAGATTGGCCACCGCCCCTCGTCGGGGTCTAGAAGCGTATACACTAGTCTACTCTGGAATATCGATGCATAGTCTCGATACTCCCACGACTAGAGATATTTAAGGATGTGCTTATAGACAACCCAGCTCCCACATATATGATTGCCATCATAATGCTGGTTGTCAAGAAACAATCATACGGGCTTCATCAATGATGAAGACAAACCAGATAGCATATTATCATCTCGAGTAAGACTGTTATACCTGTATAGATCCTCAATCAATTATCATAATTTCCCACTTACGATTGCCGTAAGGGAACTATATCCAATAGTTATTAGATTCTGACGATTCCACCCTCCAGACTCGATATGCGACATATCAGACAAAGAGACCAGACTGTACGGTAAGTGTTGCTTATACACTTTACGGGATTTTAGACAAGTTTACTTGTTGATCTTCTATTCATTCATTACCTGGGTAACCATTACGTCCAGCTAGTACCGCCGACGGCTTGTAGGTCTTTAATGTGATCATTACCTACTGCTAGTATATTAGCGAGTCTTTAGAGTCTCACATAGAGGTTTCCTAGCTAAAATGAAACGAAGTAGGGCATGTATGGAGATATGTGCGGGCGCTTGATTAAATACGAGTATATGATACCGTATTCTAATCTAGCATTGATTGATATTAGCCGGGTTATATATGATATAACCGGATTATTAAATCAGGTGTTGATTTAATAATTTGATATATATATATATATATATAAACCAATATTGTTCTCACTTAAGATTTTCTTCTCTTTATATATATATATATATATATATATATATATATATATATATATATATATATATATATATATATATATATATATATATATATATATATGCATGTATGTATGTATGGTTTTTTTTATCATGGTTGATGATACACCATTGATGGATGGATAAGAATTGCATTGTGGTTAGGATAAGAGAATAATGATTTCTTTTTTGAATTTATGAAAAGATTCAATGAGTCATTACTTGGAACCTTGGAGAGTGTATGACTCATTTGCTCTTTTCATTTTTAATCCATATAGATTATCATATAGATTATCATTTCATTCTTATCCTCACACACATCACTTGCTCATTCTCATCCTCATCTCTTCATCTTCTTCAATTTCTTCTCTTGAAAAACACTATTCACTCAAGAGAAAAATAAAGAAAAAGATTTTTAGTGAGAAAAAACCCTATTTCATCAACCTAAACCATTCTAGCAATTTAGTTTAGGTTGTTCTCTTCACTAATACTTTGATTGGTGAAGTGTGAGCTTGAGTGTGAGTTGCCTCAAGATGGATCATCTTCAGTAAAGAGGACTTTGAGAAAGATCGTTCCTTTCTTCAAGTGGAGTACTAGCAAGAGTTCCAGGGACTACTACCTGGAGATTTTGAAGTGAAGGACTTGGCTGCAAAGATTATAGCTTCTTTTCACTTAGTATAAAGCTTTAGTTTGCTAACTAAGAAATCCTAATATTCTAGTATGACCTTGTTTAGTATACTTAGCCAAATTTTAAAATTGCATACTTGATGTTCTTAGAAAACTAGTAGAGGTGCTAAGACATACTTTCACTTGATCCCCAAAATGTTGGAGGCATCACCCAGGTCTTTCATGGAGAACTTTTGAGACAAGAACAGTTTGACTAACCGCAACATAGGAATGTCATTTTCTATTAGGAGAATGTCATCGACGTATAAAACGAGGAACACGACTGTTCTCCCTACAATCTTCTTATATATACAAGATTCATCTATATTTTTGATGAAGTCAAATTCCTTGACTGTTTCATCAAAACAGATGTTCCGGCTCCATGATACCTACTTTAATCCATCAATGCATTTAAGCAACTTGCACACCTTCTCGCTGCTCCCACTGTCTATGAAGCCCTCTGGCTGATCCATATAGACACACTCTTCTAAAGCGCCATTTAGAAAAGCGGTCTTTACGTCAATCTTCCAGATCTCATAATCATGGAAGGCAACAATGGAAAGTAGGATTCGAATGGATTTCAGCATAGCCACTTGAGAAAAGGTTTCGTCATAGTCCATACCTAGTCTTTGATGAAAACATTTTGCAACAAGGCTAGCCTTATAGGTTTCAACCTGTCCATCTGCACCAATCTTCTTCTTAAAGATCCATTTGCAGCTGACGGGTTTTACCCCTGGCGGTGCAATGCCTAAAGTCCAAACTTTGCTGGTGTACATGTACTCCATTTCGGATCGCATAGCATCCAGCCATTTCATAGTGTCCCTACTGGAAATAGCCTGCTCAAAACTAGTAGGATCATCTTCTTCCAAGATGCAATCCTCTCGATCCCCGTCTACAAGAAAATTGTAGTATCTCTTGGGTGGATGAAAATCCTACTAGATCTGCGGAGTGGCTGAGGTTTATCAGGTACTACTGAATCTTGAATTTCTACCAAATTCTCAGTTATAATTTGTCCTTCTGGAATTTCTTCCAGTTCTACCGTGCTCCCACTAATTTCTTTTGCAAAAAATTCCCTTCCAAAATGGCGGCGTGAAGAGCAATAAACACTTTCTGTTCCTCGGTGTGGCAGAAAATATACCATCGTGGGTGCTTGGGATATCCTACAAAGTTGCACAAAACTGATCGTGCCTCGAGCTTGTTCGATTTTTATAATTTAACATAGACTGGACAACCCCATATCTTAATAAAATTAAGGTATGGTCTCTTCCACTCCCGTATTTCATATGGAGTGGTAGGCACGGATTTGGTTGGAACTCTATTCAATAAATATGGTGCTGACTCTAGCGCATATCGTCAGAATGAAAGAGATAACTCAGCACTACTCATCATGGAGTGAACCATATCCAATAGGATACGGTTCCTCCGCTCTGATACACCATTGTGATGTGGTGTATACGGAGGAGTAAGCTGAGAGAGAATACCATTATCTTTTAAGTAGTCTAGGAATTACGTGCTTAAGTACCCCCTCTATCCGATCGGAGTATCTTGATACTTTTGCCAGTCTGGTTCTCTACTTCTTTTCTATATTCTTTGAATTTCTTAAAAGATTCAGATTTGTATTTCAAAAGATACACATATCCGAACTTAGAGAGATTGTCAGTGAATGTGATGAAATATGAGAACCCACCCCTTACATATATAGACATTGGACCACACGCATCATTGTGTATGAGTCCCAGGAGCTCTGTAGATCTTTCTCCGTGTCCGGTGAACGGAGTTTTTGTCATCTTACCTATGAAACAAGATCGGCAAGTTTCATAAGATGTAAATTCGAACGGATCCAAATATTCATCCTTATGCAACTTAGCTAATCTTTTCTTGTTGATATGACCAAGTCTACAATGTCATAAGTAGCTTTCGTTCATATATAAATTCTTCCTCTTACGTGTGTTTTGTATATTAAGAACTGTGTTTTGATTTAGAACATAGATACTATTACATAGTGTACCTTCTGCAACCAATACCTGTTTAAGGTTAATGTTCATGATATTTCTATCTAGAACAAACTTATATACTTTTTTATTAATCAAAGAAACTGATATGATGTTGCAAAATATGGAAGGTATATAGTAGCCGTTGTTCAAAATTATAGTATTACCGCTTGGCAATACTACGTGATATTCACCGACGGCAGCAGTATCAACTTGTGCTCCGTTCCCTACTCTAAATGACATATCATTAGGTCCAACCATCCTATTTTTTCTCAGTCCTTATAATAAATTACAGCTAAGAGATCATGATCCGGTATTTAGTACTCGGGAGGTAGGACTGATCGAAAAACAGTTCTCAATAACAAGAACACCTGAAGGAGATGCAATAGTATACTTTTTCTTCACCGGGGTCATTAAGGAATTCATGCAATCCTCTTTCCCTTGCATATGCTCATGACATTTTTCACAATTCAGAGCTGAACCGACGTTTCCCAACCCCGAATAAAAATTTGGGTTGGTCAGGTCATGCATTTTATTATCTTGATAAAGGCGTGACAAGGTAGCTGCAATTAGAAGAGAGAAAAGAAACACTCAGCATATGCTCTTGCAAATTTAGATTAGTTATTATTTTATCTAAATAGGATGGCTCCCACTATTTTCTAGAATTCTCCTTCAAACCTTAAAAGGAAAACTAGTCGGGATCATATACGCTCCACAAGTTCGCTAACCGTTCAGCCAGGCAATTGTTGGTACTTCGAGGAAGGCACCCCGTGCTTTCGCACGGACCTAATTAAATAACCCTGTTTCCAGAGGCGTAACCCCGTTAACACCTTTCTAAACACCTAATGGGTTAGCTAGTTGTGAAGTGAAAATCTCCCGGGAGTAATCATACTCATCTGTGGTATCGAGACCCAACTATCATCGTGTGTTAATATAGATGGAAGCCACTCCAGTCACCATACTCCAGAAGATATGCAACACTAGTAAGTTTTATGTATATTTGAAAATCCCGATGTGATTTTTACCCCTAACGACCTATGACCTTGATGGAGGTCAACAAATCATAGGCCGCTAGTCAAGTTTAACCTATCATATCCTGGATTAACTCGAAGCCACCCGCACAAGCCTTAACAGAGGCTAATAAAGCTGTGCGACTATCCCGATCATCGCATCTCTATGCAACAGATAAGTATCACTTAGCTACCGAACTTTATGCCTTGACAGAGCCCAACAAACACAACACGAATACTAAGTAGTTCCTATCTGAAATGACGGAGGGCTATGACTGGTTTTTGACGAAAAACCTTTACCGTAATGAACTTGATATTGTTGAAGAAAACTAGTGATTTCAAACCGAGTGGTTTAAGCTCAATTTTGAAAACTTTTAGTTTTGTGAAAAACCGAGTAGTTTTGAAAAGAACCGAGTGATTTTTGAAATTTGATTCCAACAACATCATTTTAGGTTTATTTTCTTGCATTAATAAGAATTAATGCAGTATCTGATTGAAAAGGGTTTTCACCCTAGTTTTTAATTTCCTATTCCGCAATCAAGACAGATTCGCTTGGTAGCTAACCGGTTTAGTACGGGTCGATCCACGGAGAGATGGGAGTCTTTATCTTAATGTTTTAATGAGTTAAGTCAAATTTGTCCAAGTTTGTTCGATGCTAACTATGTGTAGTGATATGTATGTTAATGGAAGCTTGTTAGGGTTAGGATTAAGTTAGTTTGAGTTAGGAGTTCGCTCACTTCTTTCATTTACCTCTCTTGATATTGACGTTACGGTAATCAGCAACAATGGGGATTGGAACGATTAGGAAGGATACTTGCGGGTATAAGCTAGGCTTTCCAACGCTTAGTTCCTTCTTTTTGGTCATTGTCCGTCCATTCTTGGCTCTTAGCCATAACCTCTGGTCAATCCAACCACAACCGGTCTCACTATGGTGTCACCACTATCATAGAGGATAGGGTGTCGTAGGGAGTGGTTTGTGAATGCTTTGACGGGAGTTCAATTCAAGCTGTTGGGCAAAGGAAGGAATGAGAGAGATCTTCTTCTCTCAAACTTCCTTTATCCTACAATAATAAGTGAGAAAACTACTCACTCACTATAAAAAAAAAGGAAAACAAAAACAAGTAGAGAAGAAAAAAAGAAATGAGGTAGAAAATGGCAACTAACTACTTGGTATCTCACCTAAACAAGAATCACCCTTGAGTATCATGGTTGTAATGATAAACAAAAATAGAAAAAGAAGAAAATAAAACCAATAAACAACAAGTTATACTACTGAGAAAAATAAAAGTAAGTAAAACTAGTTAACAATTGAGAAAGACATGCATATAAACACTCTCAACTTCATTTAACATCCACTCAAAAAGCACTCATACAATTTTTAATGGAGGAAAGATGAAGAAGAAGAAGAAAAAGTTACACTAAATTATAACTAAAACTAGGTAAAAATATACATGCTTTGTTTGCCTTTGATCTGGATTATTTATAGGTAGTGAAGTGAAGCCCTAAGGTCTTTTTCTGAACCCATGTGCAATTACAAAAATACCCATAAAAATTTATCGTGAGACACAAAAGTACGGCCATGGATCCGCTGCCCAAACCCCCAAAATTCCGTGCATCCGCGGTCGATTTTGTGAATTGGTGCATCATTTTTCTTGGGCTTTCTTGTGTTGCTTTATTCTTTTTCTTGGTACACTTGTATTTGCAGAATCATTCCAAATTACACCCACATTTACAACAGTCCCAAAAATGAAAATGAATGGACTTTTTGCCTTGATCTTCCGCGAGTTCCGCGTTGCCTTTTTGATCCTTGTGTGGCCACCCTCCTGCTTTGTGCTTGTCTGAGACACGAATGACTCTTGCTTGATCTTGTCTCCTGTACTGGTAAGCGGCATCTGACGGATGGTGAGCGGAACCCGTATTTGTATACGTTTGTTGGCAGTTGTCATGAATTTGTTGTGACTGTTCATGATTTGCATTGTTTTGGACTGAGAACTTGTAACCTGCAATTATGTAGCAAACACGGATCAAAAGCACCTACCAATATGCAATGCGATCAAGAATGGGTGGTATAAAAGTGCAAAATTCTGATATGAACAAATACCACCAAACTTATCTTTTGCGTGCCCTGAGCAAACAATTTTATTTTCAAAAAGTCCTAAACTCACTTTCGTAGGCTTCATGGTTGCACTTAGCGTGTGCAATAAGCCGTTAAACCCCTAGGCTGCCCTAGAGGAGGAGTTTTGTCTCATGAGGGTTTCCAGCGGATACTACCCACAAAATCCTGTTACGTTAGCCATCGACTCTAATCCTACAGTTCAGCATCTTAGTTAGAAACTATATCATCGTATGTTAGAAATATCCACCCCTTATTCTTCATGCCTCCTATTCATTTAACTTAAGATTCTATACATTTTGTCAGTTTATAAAGACCTCGGTTTCTCTTGAGTTTTCCTTCTAAAGCGTAGTCTCTAATCCAGAATTTTTATCATCTTTAAGGAAGATATAAGGCTTATTCTTCATTCTTATCTCTCTTCCAAATATCGATCATACACCCCTACGTGTGTGTAATTTCACCCCTACACTTATGATTCAATTCAAGCTATAGTACCCTGGCCCTAATACCTAGTACTACTTGTTTTTTAATGATGGGCGGATTCGCTCACACACTTTTTATGCGACTACTATTACTTCTTGAGGTACTAATCAGCCGATTACCAAGTACGTGAGCTTATTAAGGCGTAAATAGCAGTTTTCAGATCTTGTAATATGCACAATCTTTTTTTTCTATTTTTTAAGACCAGATATATTTATCAGCGACGCTCTTTTGGTGGTTAGCTTCAAATGCCATTTTCCTTTCATTCTAGGCTTTCAAGAAAGAGTATTTCTAGATATCCTCTACTATCCTAAATTTCAAGGTGTGTGTAAGTGCAGTTTATAGGGTATATACTTTCTGAATTTGGAATCAAGAATAGGAACTGTTTTTCAGACTTATCCTTCAATAAAGGTTTCAATACTTTCCCTTCATTTTAACTTAACTCAAGAACTGAACTCAAGATTACTTATTTCTAAACAAACTGCAAGGACGAATATTTACTACGGTTATATTTAAAGGAGGGTTATTCTTAGGGTTTTCAATTTCTAAGCCTAGGATTTAGTTATTCTTAATTAGTCAACCATCATGTCGAACTCGAATCTAAATAGCCAACTTTGATGACAAAATTTTTATGATTTTTTTTGGAAAATAAGGCTTCAAATTTTTATGGGTTTTTGAAAAAAAAAGATGCAATGCAGAAATATAAACATGATGCAATGCAGAATTTAAACATGCAAACAAAAGAAAAATATTTACAAGTAAAAAATAAACGTGCAAATGCAGAATGTATGGATAACTATTTACAACAAACCCCACCCCAAACTTATTCACAGCAGTGCCCTCACTGCTGCCTACTACGTCTCCTAGAACCAGACGCAACACCACTTGTGCCAACCCTACTGGTGTTAGCACCGCATCGGGCACGGATAATTGGCTGCCCCTTTTCCGGTGCCAACCGAGTGTAACAACACTGTGCATATGTCATAACTTGGATTTTTCATCATTAGTGTGTGCACAATTTGTAGGGATGGTGTAAAAAAGTTGTGTAATGCAAACTACCAAAGATGTTATTTTGTGCCCAACGACAAAGGGTCAATACGTTTGCATACAACGTACGTCCAAGAATTCCTTTCTTTGGCTCCCTAGCACAATTTGCGCCCATCAATGGCATGTAATCCTCAAATCGGAGTGGTTGCTCATGAGAGGGAATGCGGGGGGATCAAAATTACTTCATGAATCATGTCCCAATCAATAACAATTTCACGATCCCCCAAAACAAGCGTATATACCCAAAATTTTCTAAACACCCTTCCTCCATGCTCTCATAAAAGCGTTCAACGAGATCCGGAAGCGCGAATGCATTTCGATGGTTGTACAACAAGTAATTCTACCCGTGTTTCTAGATTTTGTCACCAAAGTATCCACCGTAAAAGTTATGAGCAAATTTGGATGAAAAATCTCTCTCGGGTTGAAAATTAGGAGCCATTGAAAATAAAACGCAGTTTTAACAGTTCTAGAGAGAAGAGATCGAGAAAGAAAACCTTCCCTGAAATTTTCAGAGGGTGACGAGGCAATAAGGAGGCGGATGCGCGGTCGGTGGCTGCGATCAGCAGATCTCCGGTTAAAATATTTTTGGCTGCTAGGGTTTCGTGGGTTGGGGAAGATGGGGTATGTTCCCCTCCGAAAGACGCGGCGTACGTCTTGCCTGAATTTCGGGGCAGATGCTAATTGGTGCTATCCGTCCACCTCTCTGAAGATACCAAGTTGATTTATGACACCATGTATCAAAGGTTTAAACGGATGCGACCGATAGAGAAGACTTCGTCAGATTCCCCCTCGTTGAGGGGTTTTTGATTGTGGGGACGCTCTTCCCTGCAGGCGCAAGACCCTGCAGTTAATTACGCTACTGCATTGCGATAACAACTTTCTCCTTCTCCAGATGGTCATTTCGTGTCGTGGGTATTTGTTTTGTTTGTGGTTGCCCGTGGATTGTATACGGAGACTAATTTATGTTATCGCCCGTAGGACGTGAATTAGTCCAAATCCGTATTTTCTTAGATTTGGGTTTAGGGTTTTGGTTTAAGGATACGTTAGTCTCATTTTAGACTAAGATCAACTTAAATGTTTGTTAAGGACACGTTAGTCTAATTTCCAGACTAAGATCAACTTAACAGGATCATTTAGATCCAACAAGAGAGCATTTGGGCTCTATTGTTTAGTTTAGGGACATTTTGGTCGGTTTCTAGTTTAAGGACATGGTGGTCCATCATAGTCTGTGGAATGTATGGCTGTCGGGACCCATCGCCTCTCTGAAGACGTTGAAGGATTACAACGACAAATATCAGAAGAGTTCAGAGATGTACCCTTGAACCAATGTTGGTTAGGAGATCTATAGTCCAATTTGGGACTAAAGTCTGTTTGCAGGTTTATGAGCATATGGGCCAAGTTGATATGAGTTGAACATTTTATTGTTCTGGTTATTGAGTCTTTATTTGGGCTCGGCCTTTTTAATAATGCATAGCATTGGGCTCTAACATTGGATGTAATTAAATGCATAGCATTTATCAGGGGCAAAATAGTGGTCTGATAGTGCGCCACGTGGCTTGTCAGGCGCTTTGCGCCAATCAAAGAGCGCATTGCGCTAGCGCATGCAAAGGTGACACGTGTCACACTCAGCGCTAAGCGCAAGTCTGTTAGCGCACTGCGCTTTATAAGTACGCTGCGCCAGCGAGTGACACGTGGCGCGCTCTGGCACAGTGCGCCAGTCCAAGAGAGCAGTGCGCTATATTTAGAAGCGCAAACTGTTTTGTTGTTGACACGTGGCGCGTTTTAGCACTGTGCACCAGTCCAATAAGCGCAAAGGCGCAATTTAAAAGTGCAAGGCACTTTCCAATAGCGCAGAGCGCATTTTTGATCAAATTAAGATCAAAGAACAAGTTTTTGTTCTCTAAAGGAGGCCTTGCCTCAAGATCCAAGAACCAAAGTTCTTGTTCTTATCAAAAGGTTATGCCTTTATAGATCAAAAGATATGTTAATGAAGTAAATTACTTCTTTTATTATTTTTTTTATGATTAGATCTTTTGATCTTTTTCTTTTCTATTGAAGATCTTGATCTTGTTCTTAGATCTCTGATCTTTTTAGAAGATGATTCTTCTTTTTATGAGATATTTTCATCTCCTCTGTTCAAGAACATAATTCATTACCTTTAAAGATAAAGAAAATGATCTTCTTCCTTCAAAGGCTTGCCTTTCTTTCTCTTTGAATTTTCTCAAAGTTTGCAGAGAGTTTTCTCTATCTTTTCTTGTATATCGAGACTTGAAGTCTAGGGGCCTTTATATTGGGCCAATTGATTTGTTAAATTAGTTTAAGAGATCTTTCTCTGATTGATTTGGGGATATTTCCCCACCGTTGGATCTTTGATCCTAGGGTTTCTGTTTTACAGAAGGCAATCTTCTTGTTTTCAACAAGATTGGAAAGATCTTTCCAGAACAGAATTTTAATTCTTGTTATTTAATAATTTATTAGATCTTTTGATCTAACGGTGGGGAATTCTTTAAATTCCAGCGCTGGCGCAATTGTCGCTAGCGCACCTGCGTTTGATACGTGGCGCGCAGCGCAGAGCGCAGTGCAACTGCGCTAGCGCGTCTGCGTTCGACACGTAGCACGCAGCGCAGAGCGCAAGGGATCTGAAGCGTTGCTTCAATTATAAAATTTGAATTTAAAACAGAGCTTTGCTCTGATTGGGTGCGCTGCCTATGGCGCAGCGCACCTGGCGCTAAATCTGAAGCATTGCTTCACAATATTTTAACTCTTGGCTTTGAGGCATTTGTTACATTCTTTGCATGTGGAGTTTTTCCGTTCATTTTTTATTTTATTATTATTTTATTATTATTATTATTTTTATTTTTATAAGGGAGCAGGTTGTGAACCAAAATTTTGGCGGGAACAAATGCTCCCACTACTTTGCCCACGTAAGTATCTACGTGGGTGAAGTTGTGCAGAGTTATGCATGGCCACAGAATTGAGGGCTTAGGAAATGTCATGACCCGAAATTGGCACGTGAAGGCCCTAATACTACGCAACGCCTCCAGACGTAACGCAGTAAAAGAAAGCCAAAACCCAGAAATCTAAACCATAAAAATACGGAAAAGATAATAAAAGTTTTTGAAACATTTGAAATCACAACCCAAATTCTTTAAAAGAGTCCACTTTTTCTTTAAAATTTTGGCAGCACCCCCTTTGTAAAACAAGCCCCCAAAAAGGGTACAACATAAATATAAAGTAAAGCATCCCAAACGGGAGCAAAATCCCCGCCCAACGGCGGAAAACAACACCACAACAGATATACGACGCCGTAGCGAAGAAATAGAGACAAAAGAAAGGAAACTGTATAAAAGGCACAAATCCACAATAATATACAATATCGTCCTCACCAAGTCTCTAAGTCACAACATACTGGTAGTAGATAGAGAGTACAAGATACAACGAATATACAATACAACCTCAGATAACCACAAAACCCACCTGGGCAAAACTGCACACTAACAGGCGAAGTGGTATCCGCAGCCAAAAGATGAAAGATAAGTGAATAGCCAGCCTCGACTACTTTGGGGAAACACCTGCAATACCTGTGGCACAACGGGGGTGAGTTGCCAACTCATGAATAGTAAAAAACATATGCAGGTAATCGCAAGAATGTACGTACAGCATGAATCTATGATATGACAATTGCAGTAATAACAGGTCATATGAGTACGAAATAATGGAAAGAACACTAACAAGTACCACCAATATATAAAGCAATAATGATATGACAACAGTATGCAATAATCATGCACTGGGTATATGAGAAAGTAAATGTGCAACACTCATGAAAGTACACTCACAGGTACTCCTAATACATGGAACAGTGCACAAGTAAATAAAGATGAGGTATGGAGTGAAATATGTCATTTCCACGGAATCCTGATATCGTGGTAGGATCACAATCCAGCAAGACAAATCAAATCCAAATTCCTCAAATCAGCCCCCAAATTGGCTCTCATATCATCTAAGTGTCACATCGCCTTAACTGCACAATATCAAGTATATCTCGCATATGTATTGAATGTACAACATCAAGTAGATCTCACATATCTAATATGTACAATATCAGGTATATCTCACACATATCAAATGTACACCATCAAGTGGATCTCACATATCTAGTATGTACAATATCAGGTATATCTCACATATATCAAATGTACAACAGCAAGTGGATCTCACATATCTCGTATGTACAATATCAGTATATCTCACACATATCAAATGTACAATATCAAGTGGATCTCACATATCTAGTATGTACAATATCAACATCCAATCCTAATGAATCTCTTATATCCTGAATCACATCTCAGTACAATTCTAACATCCTAAATATAATGACATAAATAAATATGATGAGGGCAATACACATATATTAGCGTCCCATTCCACTAATATTGGTGTAAGGGCATATATAACAGCGGCTCAATCCCCTGTTATATATACAAAAGAGTAATTGGAAATATCATGAAACCAATGTGTCAAGCATCGACACAGAAATACTAATCCATCAGGTGCTGTCTCCATGACTGGCCCCCTGATAAGTACGTAGCATACGCTATCCCGAGAGCTCGAGTGCCTAGCTCTGACCCTCGCCTCTCGGCGTACCATACGCACATGACTCCCGTCGGTATCCACTCGATAGCCGATGAGTCATTGGTCCTGTCACCGGAAAGTATGGTTCCCCCACTAACTCATCTCCTCACTGAGATTCTTGCCCCGGGGTACCTCCGGGCCCCACCATGTACCCGTACACGGATTCCTCCTTTCCTCACGTAGGGTATACACATCGTAAACGATAAATCTCATGGTGGCTGCTAAAATATCATATCAAGGAAACCGGATTTTTCAATGTATGCATAATTTCATGAACTACCACGGTCCCCAAATCCAGAAAACATCATGAAAAATCCATATAACAATGCGATAATCCATGAATAAAGTATACGCAACATAAAAACTGTAATGAAAGCGTATAAAGGAAAAGCATAGCTATCACCATATATAAATGAACACATGAATGGTATAGCAGAAATATAGGTATCTACCTATATGATGATGTGATATACCTCTCAGGTATAAGTAAAGTATAAAATGCAAGTACACCTGTAGCTATGTCCTTAGGTGTGTATGTACCTAACACTAATGGTACAAAACCCTATAGGTAAACAGGAACTAGCATATCAAAGTCTAAGTTATAAACGATAAGAAATATGTATCAATGTCACAATGTCCCTAACCAGACAATATCATTTCTAAATGTGGGTTGTGTATGACATGGCAATTATTGACGGTGTGTATGGGATACAATCAGTGCTCTCGCAATCTGAGCTGTCAATAATAGTGCAGTGTCCTAAGGATACTAGTCCAAGCACAACTATCACTAAACAGTAAGGTAATTGCGCAATTCTAAACATGACATAGAATATGCGACAAATGTAAATATTCCTAGCCCAAACGCATAACGTCATGCGGGCGATTCCCCTGTAGATGTTAAATCTACTCACCCACACTCCAAGCTAGATGAAGTCTACCACCTGCATCCCCCTGTGGCAGTGTCCGTAGTCCCCGCCTGCGAACCTGCAACATATAAACAACAACAAATATATATATTAATAATAACTCTAAAACACGAACAAGCTACACCTAACCGACTCAACAACACACAACCACCTCTTAAGTGTTTGTATCGTGGCTAACGAGAGTAGCGACACGACGAAAACGACTTAAGAGCAAAACCACGAAAACTGCACGACCCGTGTCGTATCACGTATCGCGCGGACACAAAACACTAGAAACTACATAATTGATCCCAGATTTTGCCTACTGTGAAAACTAAACAAACAAACAATACCAACAGAACCCAAACCAAAGCAGACACCTACAGAAAAAATCCCAAATCCAAACTCCACAGAGAAGTCAGCGTCGTCGGCCCCTCCTCTTGACGTCGCCGGCCCTGGCCGGTGACCTGGGTGTCGTGCTCCAGGTGGTGCTCCAGTGTCATAGGTACAACACTACAAACTTGTTTAGTTTTTCGGTAAACACCCCGGGTCAAAGCAGATCCTAGAAACCACAAACCGACACTAAAATACGATAATTCACGACAAAACCTAACTTAAACATTCTAAACTGAAACTAATTAGCTAAACTACACTAAAAACACATAAAGAGCAGTAAAAGAATTTTACCTACACAAAAGAACACCAAGATCCAAGCTTGCATGCTCCAAGGCAAGAACAAGAGATGAGGTGAAGAAAAATGGAATTTTCCATGAACTTTGAATGAGAATTGAAGGATTTGTGAATGTTTTTAGGAAGAAAAGAGAGGAAATAATGCACAAGGCAGAAGAGGGAAGGAGAGGGCTCGGCCAAGTGAGAGGGAGGAGAGAGAGAGAGGGAAATTTCCATGCAATTTCCAAAAACAAAAGCCATTTAATGCGTTCACACCAATAATTCCACATTCATGCACCTTCTTTTCTTTTCTTTTCTTTTCTTTTCTTTTCTTTTCCTTTAATCCTAGGCCACACAATCATTCTAGACACTATGTGGTTAGGTTACTTAAGAAAAATTTTAGAAACGATGCAAAGTGAAGATTTTTCCTAAAATGTGCAAACCGGATTAAAATAATATTAAAATTGGGAAAAATTCAAATTGGACCAAAACGTCCCATATACTCTCAAAGTTTGCGCACTAGCTTTATTTTATCAAAACTAGGTGCTGGCAAGTTGATATGGTCGTTTGATCACAATCGGTATAAAACTGAAAATACCGACGAATTTCACCCAAAACAGAAAAGAAAAAAAAAACACAAAACGATTTCTAAAACGTTACAATCTCCCCCCTTATAAAAATTCGTCCCCGAATTTAAAATTTTCACCAAGCATACCTTCAAAGAGAAGAGTACAAAACTCCCAAATCTCGTTCGCAGCTTCCCAAGTGATCACCTCACTATACGGCTACGTCCAAGAAAACTCTCCACAGATGGCAAGACCCTTGACCGAAGTTTCTCCATCTGCCAAGCCACTAACACCAATGGCTGCTGATGAACGAAAAGATCGAGTCCACACTAATGGTCTGTGCTGAATCACGTGAGAAAGTCATGAAGGTATTTGCAAAAATCAACACCATGAAAACGGGGTGAATAATCAATAATCTGGGCGGAAGTGCCAAATTAAAGGCAACGAAAACTAACTCGCCTTAAAGGATCTCAAAAGGACCTAAAATCCTGGGATAAGCTTCCCAAAACTCAACACGTCATTCATCGGAAAAGTCCGTAGGAATACATGATCTCCCACTGCGAACTCGAGTCTGCGACCAACATGGTCGGCATAAGACCTCTGTCTGCACTGGGCTACTCATCCTGACCTAAACCAACTGGATCATCTCCGAAGTCTCTAGACTAGCTGAGGTCCAAAATCCTACTACGCAGAGTCAGAAAACAGACTGGTGATCGACACTACCTAACTAAACCTAAAGGTTGCCAATTGGAATGTCTCCTGATAACATCTATCAAAGAAGTATCCTAACAATGGCGAGTGACGATCCCAACTGACAACAATAAATTAACACAACGCACAACAAGACAAACACCTTGAAACGAAACCTGAAATTTCTCTTTACACTCCTGTCCACCCGTAACTATCTCACAAGTCACATCAATGTTGGCGGAACCTGAATGAATATAGAGAGTTGACTGATGTGCTTGCTCTAGGATTTCACGTCTCTACCCGATAACATCAGGTACACAAACGCATTCCTAACTTAGCACACCCTAGTCACAATCACAGACTCCGAATCAAAAGAAAGAACTGATGCAGTTGCTAACCGAATCTCCAACTGCCGAAAACTCCGTACACATGCCTCAGTTCAAAGAAAAGAACCTCCTTTCAGGTCTGTCCAGTCAACAGTGCAACAAAACTCTAGTAATCCTGCACGAAACGGCGGTAAAAACCTGCTAAGCCCGAAATCTGCGGATCTCCGTCCTGCACACAAGTCTGGGCCTAAGCTGTACGGTCTCGATCTCCCTCGGAACCATACGAAACCGTCTCCCGTAACTACAAGACCTAGGAGTCAACACAAACAAGCCTGAAGGAACACTCCGAGAATCTAGCAAACAGCTGGGGCTCTCCCAATGTCTGCAAAACAAATTCTCCAGTGCTGCTCTTGTTCCTCAAGACACAAAGAATAGACCAAATGTCGTCAAAACACAACAATAACTGGTCGAGGAACGGCCTGAAGAAATCTGGTGCATCATATCTATAAATGCTGCTAGGGCATTGGCGAGTCCAACGACACCACCACCAAAACACAAACTGCCCGTAGCACGCACAAAAGCAAAATTCGGAATGTCACCACTCCGAACCCGCAACAATGATGACCTGATCCCCAACAAACTTAGAAAAAAACTCGCACTCTGGAGCTGATCGAAGAAATCGTCAAAGCGAGGTAAATGATACCTAACCGCACCGTAAGCCGGTTCAATTGACGATCCACCAATCCACAACCGCAATCTGCCGTCTTTCTCCTTAACGAACAGAAATAGGAGCTCCCAAAAGCGAAACACTCGGACACACAAACCTCCCAACAAACAACTCTGCAGCAGATCCTTAAGCTCCCTGAATTTCGCTAGCTCTCCTGGAATATCGTCGGACAACTCTTGCACGATAAGTACCCGGTCCAACAAATCTACTGTGGCTCCGGTATCTCGAATGAACGCCAAGAATCCACGACATCTCCTCCAAAGCTGACTAGCGGAAAAGGCTGAATTCAAGCTGTGAGAGGCGGCACAACTATCCACCTGCACAACAAGAACTGACTCGCCGGGAAAACAATTCCTGACTGTTTCCACACGGTAGTCCACAGACGCCTAACACGTAGCTAACCAATCCATGCCCAGGAGAACGTCAAATCCAACATCTCTAGAAGGATCACAATGACGGCAAAATCTCCTCACCGATTGGCATACGACTGAAATACGTGTCGCGCAACAAAAGAATCGCTGACAGAAATTAACACAACAAAACGGCTGATCTAGCTAACACGATCCTCGTCCCAACCACGGCACAAAGTGCGAAAACCAACAAGTACATCAAAGAACATGAACAAGGATACCTGACAACTCTGCACTGGACGCCCGTGCGTCCGGATGAGTAGAAACAAACTCTCGTGTCTGCCTTCTACCCGGAACTGCCAAAACTCTTCATCTGCCAGACTGACCCCTCTGAGTGAACCTTCCACGTCCACGGCCTCTCTGAACACGACTCTGACACGGCGCTAAGGAACAACCCCTGATGAGGTGGTGAGGGCTCCCACATCGATAGCATCCAATATAACGCTGCTGACCCTCCTGGGGATAAGAGCTGAACGTCTGTCCGCGTCCTATGCCTCTGCTGCTCCCGCGATGGTCACGAAATCTATCTCGACGACTAGGCCTCTGTCCCTGGACTGGCATACCTGTACGGGTCCTCCACTGTTCCGGAACTCTCAAAGTCTCTGGAATACGGGTCTCGTCGACTGGGGTTACATCCACTGGTGCTACGTAGGTGACAGACTGCTGCATGCTGATCCCAAGGAACAACTGAGTAACAGGGGTGACAACCTCCTGTCGCTGCGCTCGAATGGCATCAACCAATGATCTCATCGTCTGGCGCAAGTCCTGCATCTCTGCCACAAGCTTAGTGAGCTGATCTGTCGAAGGCTGATCCGTCTGCACCTGTGAAACAAGAGGGCCATCCTGGTCAGTGCTCGTCTCACCCGAGCTAACTCTGACCTCGGCCCTCGCTGCATCACTCTGAGTCCCCATAGTCATCGGCGGCAAGGCTATAAATAGAGATAGGATTCGATAAGAACAAGGAAATCGAATCACAAGGATATGAATCATCAAGGAAGGAATTTCAAACAGTTTGTACTTAGGCACTTTAGGCGAAATACTGCATCGTGAGTATGCTGCAGACATACACACACTACGTTACTCCGCTTAGGTAACCTACTCTATCATACCAAGGTCATCCTACACTCCGAAAAGTAAAACCGCGCTCTGATACCAACTTTGTCACGACCCGAAATTGGCACGTGACGGCCCTAATACTACTCAACGCCTCCAGACGTAACGCAGTAAAAGAAAGCCAAAACCCAGAAATCTAAACCATAAAAATACGGAAAAGATAATAAAAGTTTTTGAAACATTTGAAATCACAACCCAAATTCTTTAAAAGAGTCCACTTTTTCTTTAAAATTTTGGCAGCACCCCCTTTGTAAAACAAGCCCCCAAAATGGTACAACATAAATATAAAGTAAAGCATCCCAAACGGGAGCAAAATCCACGCCCAACGGCGGAAAACAACACCACAACAGATATACGACGCCGTAGCGAAGAAATAGAGACAAAAGAAAGGAAACTGTATAAAAGGCACAAATCCACAATAATATACAATATCGTCCTCACCAAGTCTCTAAGTCACAACATACTGGTAGTAGATGGAGAGTACAAGATACAACGAATATACAATACAACCTCAGATAACCACAAAACCCACCTGGGCAAAACTGCACACTAACAGGCGAAGTGGTATCCGCAGCCAAAAGATGAAAGATAAGTGAATAGCCAGCCTCGACTACTTTGGGGAAACACCTGCAATACCTGTGGCACAACGGGGGTGAGTTGCCAACTCGTGAATAGTAAATAACATATGCAGGTAATCGCAAGAATGTACGTACAGCATGAATCTAAGATATGACAATTGCAGTAATAACAGGTCATATGAGTACGAAATAATGGAAAGTACACTAACAAGTACCACCAATATATAAAGCAATAATGATATGACAACAGTATGCAATAATCATGCACTGGGGATATGAGAAAGTAAATGTGCAACACTCATGAAAGTACACTCACAGGTACTCCTAATACATGGAACAGTGCACAAGTAAATAAAGATGAGGTATGGAGTGAAATATGTCATTTCCACGGAATCCTGACATCGTGGTAGGATCACAATCCAGGAAGACAAATCAAATCCAAATTCCTCAAATCAGCCCCCAAATTGGCCCTCATATCATCTAAGTGTCACATCGCCTCAACTGCACAATATCAAGTATATCTCGCATATGTATTGAATGTACAACATCAAGTAGATCTCACATATCTAGTATGTACAATATCAGGTATATCTCACACATATCAAATGTACACCATCAAGTGGATCTCGCATATCTAGTATGTACAATATCAAGTATATCTCACATATATCAAATGTACAACAGCAAGTGGATCTCACATATCTCGTATATACAATATCAGTATATCTCACACATATCAAATGTACAATATCAAGTGGATCTCACATATCTAGTATGTACAATATCAACATCCAATCCTAATGAATCTCTTATATCCTGAATCACATCTCAGTACAATTCTAACATCCTAAATATAATGACATAAATAAATATGATGAGGGCAATACACATATATTAGCGTCCCATTCCACTAATATTGGTGTAAGGGCATATATAACAGCGGCTCAATCCCCTGTTATATATACAAAAGAGTAATTGGAAATATCATGAAACCAATGTGTCAAGCATCGACACAGAAATACTGATCCATCAGGTGCTGTCTCCATGACTGGCCCCCTGATAAGTACGTATCATACGCTATCCCGAGAGCTCGAGTGCCTAGCTCTGACCCTCGCCTCTCGACATATCCATACGCACATGACTCCCGTCGGTATCCACTCGATAGCCGATGAGTCATTGGTCCTGTCACCGGAAAGTATGGTTCCCCCACTAACTCATCTCCTCACTGAGATTCTTGCCCGGGGGTACCTCCGGGCCCCACCATGTACCCGTACACGGATCCCTCCTTTCCTCGCGTAGGGTATACACATCGTAAATGATAAATCTCATGGTGGCTGCTAAAATACCATATCAAGGAAACCGGGTTTTTCAATGTATGCATAATTTTATGAACTACCACGGTCCCCAAATCCAGAAAACATCATGAAAAATCCATATAACAATGCGATAATCCATGAATAAAGTATACGCAACATAAAAACTGTAATGAAAGCGTATAAAGGAAAAAGCATAGCTATCACCATATATAAATGAACACATGAATGGTATAGCAGAAATATAGGTATCTACCTATATGATGATGTGATATACCTCTCAGGTATAAGTAAAGTATAAAATGCAAGTACACCTGTAGCTATGTCCTTAGGTGTGTATGTACCTAACACTAATGGTACAAAACCCTATAGGTAAACAGGAACTAGCATATCAAAGTCTAAGTTATAAACGATAAGAAATATGTATCAATGTCACAATGTCCCTAACCAGACAATATCATTTCTAAATGTGGGTTGTGTATGACATGGCAATTATTGACGGTGTGTATGGGATACAATCAGTGCTCTCGCAATCTGAGCGGTCAATAATAGTGCAGTGTCCTAAGGATAGTAGTCCAAGCACAACTATCACTAAACAGTAAGGTAATTGCGCAATTCTAAACATGACATAGAATATGCGACAAATGTAAATATTCCTAGCCCAGACGCATAACGTCATGCGGGCGATTCCTCTGTAGATGTTAAATCTACTCACCCACACTCCAAGCTAGATGAAGTCTACCACCTGCATCCCCCTGTGGCAGTGTCCGTAGTCCCCCCCTGCGAACCTGCAACATATAAACAACAACAAATATATATATATATATATATATATATATATATATATATATATATATATATATTAATAATAACTCTAAAACACAAACAAGCTACACCTAACCGACACAACAACACACAACCACCTCATAAGTGTTTGTATCGTGGCTAACGAGAGTAGCGACACGACGAAAACGACTTAAGAGCAAAACCACGAAAACTGCACGACCCGTGTCGTATCACGTATCGCGCGGACACAAAACACTAGAAACTACATAATTGATCCCAGATTTTGCCTACTGTGAAAACTAAACAAACAAACAATACCAACAGAACCCAAACCAAAGCAGACACCTACAGACAAAATCCCAAACCCAAACTCCACAGAGAAGTCGGCGTCGCCGGCCCCTCCTCTTGACGTCGCCGGCCCTGGCCGGTGGCCTGGGTGTCATGCTCCAGGTGGTGCTCCAGTGTCATAGGTACAACACTACAAACTTGTTTAGTTTTTCAGTAAACACCCCGGGTCAAAGCAGATCCTTGAAACCACAAACCGACACTAAAATACGATAATTCACGACAAAACCTAACTTAAACATTCTAAACTGAAACTAATTAGCTAAACTACACTAAAAACACATAAAGAGCAGTAAAAGAATTTTACCTACACAAAAGAACACCAAGATCCAAGCTTGCATGCTCCAAGGCAAGAACAAGAGATGAGGTGAAGAAAAATGGAATTTTCCATGAACTTTGAATGAGAATTGAAGGATTTGTGAATGTTTTTAGGAAGAAAAGAGAGGAAATAATGCACAAGGCAGAAGAGGGAAGCAGAGGGCTCGGCCAAGTGAGAGGGAGGAGAGAGAGAGAGGGAAATTTCCATGCAATTTCCAAAAACAAAAGCCATTTAATGCATTCACACCAATAATTCCACATTCATGCACCTTCTTTTCTTTTCTTTTCTTTTCTTTTCTTTTCCTTTAATCCTAGGCCACACAATCATTCTAGACACTATGTGGTTAGGTTACTTAAGAAAAATTTTAGAAAAGATGCAAAGTGAAGATTTTTCCAAAAATGTGCAAACCGGATTAAAATAACATTAAAATTGGGAAAAATTCAAATTGGACCAAAACGTCCCATATACTCTCAAAGTTTGCGCACTAGCTTTATTTTATCAAAACTAGGTGCTGGCAAGTCGATATGACCGTTTGATCACAATCGGTATAAAACTGAAAATACCGACGAATTTCACGCAAAACAGAAAAAAAAAACACAAAACGATTTCTAAAACGTTACAGGAAACAAGTTTAGGGTCCTTGTAGCCTAATACTTTCTTCGTCTTCATGAGCCGTGAGGGTCTCAAGAAGGTTTTTCTCCCTACGAGTCGAGAGGATCCCGTAGGTGTATTTTCTCCTTAGGAATCGTGAGGATTCCTAAGTGTGTTTTCCCTTATAAGTCGTAAGGATTTATAAGAGAATTTTCCCTCCTACAAGTCGAGAGGACCCGTAAGAGGTTGTTTCCCTCCTTGTCGATGTTCGACTTCGGAGAGTATGGCCTGCAGATAGTCTATCTTGACCACCTTGTAGGGCACCGATGGCTTAGGAAACAGGGTTAGGATCTGCCACCTAAGACTTTTCAAATTTATGAGCCGTGAGGGTCTCATAAAGACTTTTCTCCCTACGAGTCGAGAGGATCTCGTAGGTGTATTTTCTCCTTAGGGGTCATGAGGACTCCTAAGTGCGTTTTCTCTTGAGAGTCGTAAGAATCTCACTACAGAATTTTCCCTCTTACAAGTCGAGAGGACTCATAAGTGGTTGTTTCCCTCCTTGTAGAGATTCAACTTTGGAGAGTGTGGTCCGTGAATAGTATGCAAGAGTCCATTTTGGACTGACTTGCAGGGCCCCAGTGCGTAGGAAACAGGTTTTTTAATCCCCGCTGCCTAAGGCTTTTCCTCACGAGTCGAGACAAATCGAGCATTTCTCGCAAGAATATCCTAACGTCATAGTTAACCTCTGCTCTTTACGACAGAGGTCCGTTAGGGTCTGTGGTACTAGGGTTTTGTCCGTCGTACCGCCGCGTTGGCTAATGTATTCCTCGATAGGCAACCTTGCTGTTCGAGTAGCCTTGCGACTGTCGTGTCTCTGATCCCTTCGAGGGCTGGACAAGACGTCTTCAAGCAATCCTCCTAGGCAGTTTGACCATCGGAAGAGCAAGCGTTAGGAATTTTGTCATGCCGCTTTTTACTTGAGGTTAGGCTCATTTTGGAAAGCCCCGATGAGTCATAACCACTCCGTGCTGGCGTGGGATGATCTCCGATAGTCTTTCAGGTTTTATATGAGTTGCCGTCAAGACCCTGAAGCTAGGAATTTGGCTATCGCTTCTTTTGTTAGCATTGCGTCTACTGTATCGAGACGAATGTTGTGGTTGTCTCTAGGTTGTTGGTGAACCGTCGAGATTTGGAACTAGGGATTTTGCCGTAGCTCCGTTGTTTGATTATCGCGTCTGAATCCTGCTGAAGGAAGAACGTTGTAGTGACATCTCGTCTGCTGTATCGAGACGAACGTCGAGGTGGTGATCACTCCGCGCTGGTGTGAGATAATCTCTGATGGTCTTTCCGGTTTTATATGAGTTGTCGTCAAGACCTGAAGCTAAGAATTTGGCCTTCGCTTCGTTTGCTGGCATTGCGTCTGCTGTATTGAGACGAATGTCGTAGTTGTCTCTAAGTTGCTGGTGAACCGTCGAGGTTTGGAACTGGGTATTTTGCCGTGGCTCCGTTGTTTGATTATCGCGTTTGAATCCTGCAAGAGGAGGAACGCTGTGGTGACATTTCGTCTGTTGTATCGAGACGGACGTCGAGGTGGTGATCACTCCATGCTGGTGTGAGATGATCTCCGATGGTCTTTCAGGTTTTATATGAGTTACCGTTAAGACCCTGAAACTAGGAATTGGCCTTTGCTTCGTTTGTTTTGTCATGTCCGAATCCTGTTGGAGGAAGGACGCTGTAGTGACATTTTGTCTGCTGTATCGAGACGAATGTCAAGGTGGTGACCACTCCGTGCTGGTGTGGGATGATCTCCGATTGTCTTTCAGGCTTTATATGAGTTGCTGTCAAGACCCTGAAGCTAGGAATTTGGCCTTTGCTTCGTTGTTTGATTGTTGCGTTTGAATCCTGCTGGGGGAAGAACGCTGTAGTGACATCTCGTCTGCTGTATCGAGATGAATGTCGAGGTGGTGACCACTCCGTGCTGGTGTGGGATGATCTCTAATTATCTTTTAGGCTTTATATGAGTTGTCGTCAAGACCCTGAAGCTAGGAATTTGGCCTTTGCTTCGTTTGTCTTGTCGTGTCCGAATCCTGTTAGAGGAAGGACGCTGTAGTGACATCTCGTCTGCTGTATCGAGACGAATGTCGAGGTGGTCTCTAGGTTGTCTGGGAACCATCAAGATTTGGAGTAGGGGCTTTGCCGTAGCTCTATTTGTTTTGACCGTGAGGTCTTTTGTTGACGTTGTACCTGCATCATGCTGGACTGCGAAGGAACGCCGTTGTTGACATTGCGTCTGCTGTAGAGAGACAAATGCTGAGATGGAGTTGAGATTTTTCCGTCACTCCGCTTTGTTTTGACCGTGAGGTCTTTCGTTGACGTTGCATCTGCATCCTGCTGGACTGAGAAGGAACGTCATTGTTGACATTGCGTTTAGTGTAACAAGACGAATGCTGGGATGGAGTTAGGATTTCGCCATCACTCCGCCTTGCTGATGTTGCGTCTGCTGTAACGAGACGAATGTCGAGCTGGTCTCTAGGTTGTCTGGGAACCATCGAGATTTGGAGTAGGGGCTTTGCCGTACCTCCAGGGTTGATTACAGCGTCTGAATCCTGCTGGAGGAAGAACGCTGTGGTTACATTTCGTCTGCTGTATCGAGACGAACGTTGAAGTGGAGCTGGGATTTTGCCATCACTCCACTTTATTTCGACCGTGAGGTCTTTCGTTGACGTTGCATCTGCATCTTGTTGGACTGCAAAGGAACGCCGTCGTTGACATTTCGTCTGCATCCTGCTGGACTGCGAAGGAGTGCCATTGTTGAAATCTCGTCTGCTGTATCGAGACGAATGCTGAGGTGGAGCTGGGATTTTGCTGTCGCTCTGCTTGATGGTGTAACATCTGTGTCATGCTGGAATGAGGAGGCCCACCGTTGTTGGTCTCCAGGCTGCAGATGTGGCCATTGAAATTTGGAACTAGGGACTTTGCCGTGGTTCCATTTCGTTGCGACTTTGAGGTCGATTGTTGACGTCACGTCTGCATCTGGTTGGAGTGAGAATAAACGTCGTTGGTGATCTCTAAGTTGTCGATGTTGACGTCGAGACCCTGAGGCTAGGGATCTTCCTTTGCTTCATTTGTTGACATTGTGTCTGCAATATTGCGACAAATATCGAGGTTGTCTCTAGGTTGTCTATGAACTGTCGAGATTTGGCTTCGCTTTCTGATGGAGCCTATTGGGAAGGTATGGTTCTCTCTTTGTTTGTGCCCCTGGATTGTATACAGGGATCGATGTGATCTCACCTATAGGGCAAAAAATTTCATTCTTTCATCATTTTTTATTCCTTCCGCGGTGCTCTATCATTTCAGCTTTTTATATTGCGAAAATCGCGATTGCCCAATCATTTAGACTATTTTTCGCGGTGCCCAATCATTTCGGCTATTTTTTCTTTTTACTCGCTGCTTTTTATTGCGAGTTGCCCAATCATTTCGGCTGTTTTTGTATTCATACATTTTTACTTGCTGATTTCGTTGTAAGTTGCCCCATCATTTTGGCTATTTCATATGCATTTTGGCTCGTTGACTCTTTGCCACGAGTATGGAACTTGGAATCTGGTGCCAATCTTAGCATCAGCATCGCTGCGACTGGAATATTGCCAGGAGCGAATCATCATTTGCCATGAAAGGACTTGGAATTTGATACCGACTTAGGCATCAGCATCGCTACAACTGGGATATTGCCAGGAGCGAATCATCATTTTCTTCTGTCGATGTCGAACAAAGGTGGCTTAGCAAACAGGGTTAGGATCCCATCGACTAAGGCTTTTGACTTCATGAGCCGTAAGGGTCTCATAAAGGTGTTTCTCCCTACGAGTCGTGAGGATCTCGTAGGTGCTTTTTTCCTTAGGAATCGTGAGGATTCCTAAGTGTGTTTTCGCTTATAAGTCGTAAGGATCTTATAAGAGTGTTTTCTCCTTGCAAGTCGAGAGGACCTACAAGTGTTTGTTCACCGTGTGAGCATATCCCTAGTCGCTGGTAGGACTCTGTTAGGGAAATGTTCTTTCGTGCCCGTGGATTGTATACAAGGGTCAATATTGAATCGCTTGTAGGGCGGGATTAGAGGTTGTAGGGGCTGCTTAAGAACAGATTCAGATCCCTGTAGCTTAAGACTTTCAAATCTTATGAGCTGTGAGGGTCCCATAAGAGAATTCTTCTTACGAGTCGTGAGGATCTCGCAAGCGTAATTTCTCCCTAGGGATCATGGGGATACCTAAGTGTGTTGCTCCCTTGTGAGTCGTAAGGATCTCACGCGGGTGGTTTCTCCTTACAAGGTCGAGAGGACCTTGCAAGTGTCCTTTAACGAGGTTGCGCCCTTTCGGGTTTTCACAAAACTCGCTGGTAGCCCTGCTGTTTTTACTCACGGAGCCCTTTCGGGTTTTCATCCGTGCCCATTTTGCTTATGGACATACCGTTTTTTTTAACGAGGTTGTGCCGTTTCGGGTTTTCACAAAACTCGCCGGTAGCCCTGCTGTTTTTACTCACGGAGCCCTTTCGGGTTTTCATCCGTGCCCATTTTGCTTATGGACATACCGTTTTTTTTTATCAGCTTCGGGATGCTGCAATCCAACGTAGTTTATCGACATCTCGGTCAATTGCAAGTTTTAGGACATTGCGGTCTGTCGTTAGTTTAGGGACGTTTCGGTCCGATGCCAGTTTTAGGACATAGTGGTCCATCGTCGCCGTATTTGAGGCGAATCTCTAGTTTACTGACTTTTCGGTCTATTGTTGCCGTATTTGAGGCGAATCTCTAGTTTACTGACTTTTCGGTCTATTGTTGCCGTATTTGAGACGAATCTCTAGTTTACTGACTTTTCGGTCTATTGTTGTCGTATTTGAGACGAATCTCTAGTTTACTGACTTTTCGGTCTATGAGGCTTTCTCTATGAATGAGCACAATGACCCCGGCATATCCATCTTTTCGGAGCATGCGGTTGTGACGGGCTCATCTTCCAGTTTTCGGACAGCGCGAACTTGCCCTGTTGGTATTGGTCTCCAACCCAGTTTTTGAAGACGTAGCAGTTTTCGATCGGATGGCCCAATACTTGGTGGTAAGGGCAGTAATTAGGATTATTGGCATCATTCAGGAGGAGCTGGTGTTTCGGCTCCAGTAAAGTGATAAGCCTGTTGCGCACTGCTAGTTCGAACAGCTTCCTTGTTTCATCCCGGGGAAATGAATAAGGACGTTTCAACTTCTCATAGAGGGGTTACCGATTGTTGTTTTGACGAACAACCGGTCTAGGGCCACTCGATTGTTGTTGAGCGTTGGCGACGAAGGCTGTTTTTTCCTTCTCTTTATCCTTTTTGTTCAATCCCTTGTTTGCGGGTCCGAGATTCTTTCCGGGTAGCGTGCAATTGCACGGCTGAATGTTCTCGCAGCTCCTCAATTCTTTCGTTTCAGAGATGGATTCCTTGAAGAGAGGACCGAGGGCTATTTTTTCGTCGGAGTCGCTCCCGAAGGTGAGAACTCGCGATTCCCCGGGATCAACCCTATGACAATTGCCGGCAATTCTTTTACACTCATCTGTCACATTTTCCGTTGTCTACGAGCTTCACGCTTTGTCCTGTTGAAGTGTTGCCTGTGAGCGACATATCCTTGCCACCAACACTTAAAGGAGTTGCAGTCTTCAGTAGGATGTGCGATCTTCTGATGATATAAGCAGAAGTTAGGATGTACGTTCTCTTCATCAAGATGTATACCACCGGGAGAATTTTCTCTGAAAGAAGGCAGTCTCATCCCCATCGATATGGCTTTGGCGAATCGTTTCCTCGTCTTGATCCTGCTTTCATTTGCGACGGATGTACTTTGATCTAGTGGGAGTGTTTCGACCCTTTTGTCCAGTCGCCGGCGTTTGGCCTTTTCAAATATGGCCATCTCACGCTCCCGATCGGCATTACTTTTCAGATGAATTTCATTCAGGAAGGCGTCGATCATTTCGTCTGACGGCCATAGAGGTTCTAGTTCAGGACCTGCCCCCCGTCTCTCGGTGCAAGGAGCTCCTTTAACGTCTATCGACGAGTGAGAGATCACACTGCAGCTTGCTACATAATCCTCAGGTTCATCCGACGAGTCTTTGTCATCATCTCCGTCCTCAAGGACGTGGCTGAGGAATTCTCGGAGTGTGACTGGGGTCCGCGCCTTCTGATTATATTCTTCCAGTGCGTCAATATGTTTTTGCAGATCCGTACGCTTGTCTTCCAACTTCACGGGCTTTTGGGTCTTCTCCTTTTTCTTCGAAGACTTTGACGGCTGGATGCGCAAGCTTTGGCTATCACCACCAATCTTTGGAGTTGGGCGCGGCTTCAGCACTCCTTCGACAATCTAGGGTTCCAGCGGATTCTTCCACTTGATCGCCGGACATGTCTGGAGATTATTCAGCATCCTTTTGGTTTTGGCCGAGAGGGCCACCTCCCATGGAGCTTCTTCAACAAAAGAGCACGTTGCCCCCGATGTGTCCGTCTTCTTAGAAGCGTGTGGTTGTGGTGGGTTCACCTTCTATTTTTCGGATAATGCGAACTTGCCTTGTTGGTATTGGTCCTCAATCCAGTCTTTAAAGACGAAGCAATCCTCAATTGGATGGCTTACCGTTTGATGGTAAGGGCAATAATTGGGACTATTAGCCTCGCCGGGTTGCAACGGTCGTTTTGGATCCGGCAGATTGATGAGTCTGTTGCGCACTGCCAGCTCGAACAGTCTCCTCGTTTTATCCTGGGGAAATGAGTAAGGACGTCCCAGTCTCTCCTCGAGGGATGGGCATGGACGCACGTTGTTTTGGCGAACAACCGACTTTAAGTTGCTCGGCCGTTGTTGAGTGTTAGCGACGAAGGTTGCTTTCCCCTTCCCTTTTTCGTTTCGCGGCTCTGGCTTTGAAGAGGAAGGCCTGTGGCCCATCTGGTCCATTTGAGCCAGCTTGTCAATCAAGCCTTAGAAAGTAGTTGGCTTGAAGAACATCATGAATTGGGATATGGTCGCTTGAGAGTCAAGAGTACCCACGAACATGCCTACCGCGGGAGCTTCTTTGATGCGCTGCTCGCATTTCGACCATAAATTTCGCCACCGTATCGCGTATTGAACCCATGTTTCACCTGGCTTTACCCTGGCGTTGATCAATGCGGTGATCGGGGTGCGCTCGCTGGAGCTTGCAAATCTTTGTGTAAACAGCAGCTCCATCTCCGCAAATGTTTTGACGGAGTCATTTGGAAGTTCGGAGTACCACTCAAATGCCGTTTCCGACAAGCTGCCGACAAATTGGCGAAGTAGCAATTTATCATCACCTCCGGTGTTGCCACATAAAGCCCTGAACTGGGCAACATGCTGGTGGGGATTCCCCGTCCCTTTATACACATGGAACTTAGGGATAGTATATCCCGGCGGGTAACTTATTTGGTCATACCAGCTCGGATAGGGTCGCCCAGTTTTCATGACCTGGCCAACCGCTTCATTTGCTTGGTGGACTCGTATCTGCTGAGCGATATAGTCATCGAGCACAGCTTTTGAGATGGTCTCCTCTTTGGCTGCTGAATGAGCTAGAGGAGGATTGGATGTCTCCCCTCTATCTTCTTCAATAATGATTGGAGGGTCTTCAGCTGGAGGATCCGACTGTAACATCATTCCTACCATGTCTTGGAAGAGAAGCGCCATTTGTTTTATATTGGCAGCTTGTTCCGCTGCCTTTTTGTCCTTCTTTTCGAGGACTCTGCGTAGGAAGTCAGCATCGGTTTCTTGTTCATGACGCTGTTCTGATGATGCCTCCGGGCTTTCTTTTGGCCCGGTAAGTGCAGCCGTTGTAGTCAGCATCCCTTGAAGCTTCGGTTGTTGCTCCTGGGCTTTTGTCATGGATCGGGTGAGCGGTCGGTGACCCGTAGAAGCGCAGCTATCCTCCTTCCCGGATGCCATGTAAACGGTATGGACCGTTATGCCCCAGACTTAGGGCGTTTGGGCTCGACGTTTTTATGGTCTGCCGCGTTCACAGGGGCTTTCTCTGGCCTCCTTCTTTTCTGAGTGGTTGACGTTGAGGGGACCGCTGCAGTGGGCACCCAAGTACTCGTCATCTTTTGTGGCTTAACAGGACGGTTTTCTTCCTGTCGGGCCTTCAGCTTCTTCTGCTGGCGGGGGATGTCTTGATCAACCACTGTGTTTCGGACCTGCCACCAGACTTTGTAGATCTTAGAGGACAGCCGCTGAGGGGACTGTTCTGGCTTTTGCTTCTGCAATATTCTCCAGTGGAGGAGGAGATCTTTTTAGTACGGCGGTAGGAGAATTCCTACGCACCTTATTTAGCAGCTCAAAGCTGTTCCCAGTTGGAACAGCAGCATTAATTTCCGCCGTTGGGGCTGGTGGAGTTAGCCCAGAAGGGGAGCTGCCTCTGGCCTTCCTCACTCGGCGCTAGTAGCGACGTCGAGCATGTCGAGCTGATGGAGTTGGCTCGGTGACGGGGATGGCCTTGTCTTGCCCCTTGTTCAGGTGAGGGGCCGTTGCCGGTGTCAGCCTGTTAAAGACTGATGTTCTTTGAGTAACAGGAGCGGGAGTTGGGACGGTCAGTCTTGTAAAGACCGATCCCTTGGCAGGAGAAGCCACCTTGACGACTTCAGGAGCAGGGTTGGTTACTCTCTTCGGAATAACCTTCTCTGGGATTGCAGGCTTCATTGTGGGCCCACAGGAATTTTGGCCCAATCTGGAGAAGACCGAGGCGCTGGTGTTGGACGACCTGTTGAGAGGGGCCGCAGTAGCTGTAAGTCGATCGAAGACCGACTTCTTGGGAGCTTCTAGTACGAGCACGGGAGCAGTGAAGCTTGTTGGCGGGAGCATGGTCCCGAAAAACAGTCCAGTAGTAACCTGGGTGACCTGTTCTACCGGCATCATGAATAGGGACGCCGCTTGAGGTCCATAAGCTACACCTCCAGGTGAGGCGGAGCGTAGGTTGTAGTTGCAGTTGGAACATCTTGCACAAGTGGACGCCATTGATTCTTTGCTTTCTGCAGCAAGCAGAACGCCAAATCTTAGTACCTCGAAACCCAAGGGCAACCATTAGCAAACCGCGATTGGTTCGCGAACACGACACACGAAGTGTGGAGTGGAAAGAGGAAAAGGTCCCACCGGGCGTGCCAGAATCTGTTCCCCTCCGAAAGACGCTGCGGAGACGCGGCGTACGTCTTGCCTGAATTTCGGGGCAGATGTTAATTGGTGCTATCCGTCCACCTCTCCAAAGATGCCAAGTTGATTTATGACACCATATATCGAAGGTTTAAACAGATGCGACCGATATAGCAGACTTCGTCAAATTCCCCCTCGTTGAGGGGGTTTTGATTGTGGGGACGCTCTTCCCTGCAGGCGCAAGCCCCTGGAGTTAATTACGCTACCGCATCGCGATAATAACTTTCTCCTTCTCCAGATGGTCACTTCGTTGTTTTTTTTGTGGTTGCCCGTGGATTGTATACGGAGACTAATTTATATTGTCGCCCGTAGGACGTGGATTAGTCCAAATCCGTATTTTCTTAGATTTGGGTTTGGGGTTTTGGTTTAAGGATACGTTAGTCTCATTTTAGACTAAGATCAAGTTAAACGTTTGTTAAGGACACGTTAGTCTAATTTCCAGACTAAGATCAACTTAACAGGATCATTTAGATCCAACAAGAGAGCATTTGGGCTCTATTGTTTAGTTTAGGGATATTTCGGTCGGTTTCTAGTTTAAGGACATGGTGGTCCATCATAGTCTGTGGAATGTATGGCTGTCGGGACCCATCGCCTCTCTGAAGACGTTGAAGGATTACAACGACAAATATCAGAGGAGTTCAGAGATGTACCCTTGAACCAATGTTGGTTGGGAGATCTATAGTCCAATTTGGGACTAAAGTCTGTTTGCAGGTTTATGAGCATATGGGCCCAGTTGATATGGGTTGAACATTTTATTGTTCTGGCTATTGAGCCTTTATTTGGGCTCGGTCCTTTTAATAATGCATAGCATTGGGCTCTGACATTGGATGTAATTAAATGCATAGCATTTATCAGGGGCAAAATAGTGGTCTGATAGTGCGCCACGTGGCTTGTCAGGCGCTTTGCGCCAATCAAAAAGCGCATGCAAAGGTGACACGTGTCACGCTCAGCGCTAAGCGCAAGTCTGTTAGCGCACTGCTCTTTATAAGTGCGCTGCGCCAGCGAGTGACACGTGGCGCGCTCTGGCGCAGTGCGCCAGTCCAAGAGCGAAGTGCGCTATATTTAGAAGCGCAAAGCGCAAACTGTTATGTGGTTGACACGTGGCGTGTTTTGGCGCTGTGCACCAGTCCAATAAGCGCAAAGGCGCAATTTAAAAGTGCAAGATATTGTCCAATAGCGCAGAGCGCATTTTTGATCAAATTAAGATCAAAGAACAAGTTTGTGTTCTCTAAAGGAGGCCTTGATTCAAGATCCAAGAACCAAAGTTCTTGTTCTTATCAAAAGGCTATGCCTTTATAGATCAAAAGATCTGTTAATGAAGTAAATTACTTCTTTTATTATTTTTTTTTATGATTAGATCTTTTGATCTTTTTCTTTTCTATTGAAGATCTTGATCTTATTCTTAGATCTCTGATCTTTTTAGAAGATGATTCTTATTTTTATGAGATGTTTTCATCTCCTCTATTCAAGAACACAATTCTTTACCTTTAAAGATGAAGAAAATGATCTTCTTTCTTCAAAGGCTTGCCTTTCTTTCTCTTTGAATTTTCTCAAAGTTTGCAGAGAGTTTTCTCTATTTTTTCTTGTATATCGAGACTTGAAGTCTAGGGGCCTTTATATAGGGCCAATTGATTTGTTAAATTAGTTGAAGAGATCTTTCTCTGATTGATTTGGGGATATTTTCCCACCGTTGGATCTTTGATCCTAGGGTTTCTGTTTTACAGAAGGCAATCTTCTTGTTTTCAACAAGATTGAAAGATTTTTCCAGAACAGAATTTTAATTCTTGTTATTTAATAATTTATTAGATCTTTTGATCTAACGGTGGGGAATTCTTTAAATTCCAGCGCTGGCGCAATTGGCGCAAGCGCACCTGCGTTTGACACGTGGCGCAGAGCGCAGCGCAACTGCGCTAGCGCGCCTGCGTTGGACACGTGGCGCGCAGCGCAGAGCGCAGCGTAACTGCGCTAGCGCGCCTGCGTTCGACACATGGCACGCAGCGCAGAGCGCAAGGGATCTGAAGCGTTGCTTCAATTTTAAAATTTGAATTTAAAACATAGCTTTGCACTGATTGGGTGCGCTGCCTATGGCGCAGCGCACCTGGCGCTAAATCTGAAGCATTGCTTCACAATGTTTTAACTCTTGGCTTTGAGGCATTTGTTACATTCTTTGTATGTGGAGTTTTTCCCTTCATTTTTTATTTTATTATTATTTTATTATTATTTTTTTTTATAAGGGAGCAGGTTGTGAGCCAAAATTTTGGCGGGAACAATGGGGTCTCGGGTTGGGGAAAAACAGAAGATCGGACGTGTTTTAAAGGGGTAGTCAAAAGGAAGTCAAAAAGTTACCTCTTTTGCACCAACACCCCTCCAAATTTGGTATTTTTCTAAAAAAAATCCTCTTCTCATTTCCTTTTGAATATTTACAACAAGAACTTTCTTTTTCAAAAGCGAATTTCACCGGGCAAGAAATATCCCGACACACAAAACCGAGCATTTACAAGACAGATATGCTGGTCAGAAGAGCAAAGAAAAATGGATACGTACAGTACAAGAATATATATATATATATATATACATACATACCCCAAACTTATTTAAAACAGCGTTTCCACTGTTTATGGCCGGATAACCGAAGTTTGGTGGTAAACGGAGGAAGATTAAGCAAGGTAAATCGGCTCCTGCAAAATCAGGAGCTCCTCCGATGGTTCTGCGGTAAAGAACGGTTTTTATTTGTGTCCGTTTACTTTGAAAAGTGAACCGTCCTTTAGATTTTCCAAATCCACCAGACGGTGTGGGCACACATACTGCACCAAGAAAGGTCCCGGCGTGAACGTTTTGTGAACAAGGTGTTTATCGTGAAACACCTTCGTCCTATTCTTCATGATAATCGCATTATCGTACGCTTTATCCTAATGCTCGTTCAATTTGTTTATCTGTAGCTTCCGAAAGCTACCAGCTTGAGAAAGATCGGCATTATGTTCCTTGATTGCTTAAATAGCTTTGTGCTCGATCTCGACCGGGAGGTGGAAAGCCTTACCAAAGACAAGCCGATACGGAGATATGCCAAGATCGGTGTTATATGCGGTTCGAAATGCCCAAAGGACATCAGTCAATTTTGAAGACCAATCCTTACGATTTGTGGAAACCTTCTTCTCCAGAATCTGCTTGATTTACCGATTGGAGACCTCGGCTTGCCCACACGTTTAGGGATGGTAGGGCGTGGAGAGCTTGTAGTTGATTCCATACTTCCACATTACAGCCTCGAAAGACCGATTGCAAAAATGTGATCCGTTATCACTGATAATAGCTTGAGGGTGTCCAAACCGAGAGATGGTGTTTTCTTTTAGAAACTTAACGACAACCTTTTTGTCGTTAGTTCGGCTTGGGATGGCCTCAACCTATTTTAAAACATAATCAACCGTAAGTGTAATGTACAGGTTCCCACATAAGTTAGAGAACGGGTCCATGAAGTCAATTCCCCAGACGTCGAAAATCTCAACAACCAAGATTGGTTGGAGTGGAATTTGATTTCTTCCCGAAATTCGGCCAATGTGCTGACATTGAGAGCAGGTCTTGCAATATTCATTTGAATACAACGTCGGCTAATAAAAGTCTCATTGCAAGATATTTTCAGCAGTCTTCGTGGAGCCGAAATGACTGCTACATGCTTGATCGTTGCAGAAAGATAGAACACTCTGAAATTCAGTGTTAGGCACGCACCGGCGAATGATCTGATCATGACAATACTTGAACAGGCAGGGTTCTTCCTAGTATAAGTGTTTTACTTGGGAAAGAAAATGATGTTTGTCCTGACTTGACCATTCGTTTGGTACAATTCCAGTAGCAATGTAATTTATAATATCCGCGAACTAGGGTTCGCAAGATATTGACAAGAGTTGTTCATCAGGGAACAAATCATTGATTGGAACGATATGTGATGGAGCAGAAAGGAGTCGAGAGAGATGGTCGGCAACAACGTTTTCATATATGCTTTTGTCCTTGATGACAAGATCGAATTCTTGGAGTAAGAAGATCCAACGTATTAACTGAGACTTGGCATCCTTTTTAGAGAAAAAAATGCCTCAGAGCTAAATGGTCTGTGTAACAGACGACTAGGAGCCGATAAGGTATAGCCTGAATTACTCTAAAGAAAATACAACAGCTAAAAATTCTTTCTCAGTCGTCGTATAGTTCAATTGGGTGTCATTTAGGGTACGGCTCGCGTAATAAATTGTGTGCAGCTTCTTATCGATATGCTGTCCTAAAATAGCACCGATGGCGAAGTCGGAAGCATCACACATAATTTCGAACGGGAGGTTCCAATCGGGGGATGACAAGATAGGAGCAGTAGTGAGTGACAGCTTCAGCGAGTTGAAGGCGGTAAAACATTCCGAGTTGAATTGGAACGTCGAGTCCTTGGCCAATAAAAGATTCAAAGGTCTAACAAACTTGCTAAAGTCCTTGATGAACAATGTATAAAAACCGGCATGACCAAGAAAGGAACGGATATCTTTGACGCAGTTGGAAGCAGGCAGATTTGAAATGACGTCGATTTTAGCCTTATCGATTTCAATGCCACTTTGTGAAATAATATGTCCTAAGACAATACCTTTACGAACTATAAAGTGGCATTTCTCCCAATTTAAAGTCAAGTTCATTTCCTTACATTCTTGTTGCTAGTTTAATGTTTGGATAGATTCTAGGTCGTGGTTGCTAGAGCCAAATTTTAAAAATTAAAGTTTTCCATTCCGCAAAGACCGCGTGTTAGTGGCAAGAGCGCTAGGAACTTCATCAACTCACAGTAAGAATCGGGACCCAACTATCATTGTGTGATAAACTTGACGGAAGCCGACCAAAATTACCACACTCTAGAAGGTATGCGCATACTTGGCAAGTTTCCCTTATATTTGAAACTCCTGATACAGTTTTTGCCCTTAAGACCCTAGTGACCTTGACTGAGCCAACAAATCATAGAGTCCTAGTCAAGTTCAATCCATCATTATCTTGATTACATTAAACCCACCCGCACGAAACCTTGACTGAGCCAACAAGGCCGTACGACTGTCGTAACCAATCATAATACCATGCAAAAGAAAAGCACTACAGGGCTACCGAACACTATGCCTCAGCTGAGCACGACAAATGTAGCACGAATACTAAGCAATACTAATCTGAAATGACGGAAGGCTATGGCTGGTTTTTGGCGAAAAGACTTTAACGTAATGAACTTGATATCATTGAAGGAACTCAAGTGGCTTTTAAAAGGAGTGGTTTAGGCTCCGCATTTAAAACGAGTGGTTTTGAAGAAAACCGAGTGGTTTATAGTAACATAAACTTTTGCTTAAGAGCGAACTCCCCGTGAAGAGATCAAGGCTCTTTCCTCATCGAATGAGGTGCAGGATATTCCTAACCGAATACCTCTATACAAAGCAAAAGAATATGGCTATAAACCCTTTTGAAAATTTGGTCCCCGCAACATCATTTTAGGTTTATTTTCCTTGCATTAAAACAAATCAATGCAGTCCCATCATTTATGTTTCTAAGACACACCAAAAATAACCAAAATAGCATGTTTTTATATGCCATCCATATTCGCCGCGGGGTCTCGGGTCTTCACCATAAGGTTACTTAACTTACGACAAGGCAGAGGCAGGGCTAGCGCGGATGCAAAACATATTGAAGCATCTAAAAAATATATGTATATATATATATATATCATCACAGGCATGCAGCAAACAATATGGAATAGCGGTTAAACTAGGAGCCCCGCGTTTCATTTGAGCCGCAAATAAAACGCGGCGTTCCCTTGTCGTATGGATAGCCCATACAACATTGAACCAAGACCCCTACGAGCGCGGTAAGCTACCCGCCAATCCTAGAAAATGGGTAACCCAGCCTCAATGTCATGAGTGGGCCATCCGACACTTTCTAGAATCTGGTAACTTGAGCGCTCCTCCTTGGGTCTATCTTAAACCCTACAAGTGCGGCGAGTAACCCGCCAATTCTAGAACAAGGCGACTCAAACTCACCACCGTGAGACGACACCTAGCACACTCTAGAACCCGGCAACTTGAGCACTTCTCTGCGGGTTAATCCTACTACATAAATGAAATATATACAGTGGTGACATCGACTGCATTCTGGCCGTGCCCCAATAAGAGAATATACATCAAGCAGCAACGACGACCACAATTCGGCCGCTCGCCCTGAAAAAATGAATATACAACACTATAAATCAAAATCGTACAAACACGTCACACGAGGGGCTACCTAACATGACAATCCGACTAAAACATCATAAGGTATATAGATCACACCAACAAGCAACAACATATGTGCAACCCTATCTAATCGAACGTATAGCAATTAGACGATATTTAACAACACATACACAAAGATACAAAGAATAAACGATGTTAATATTTCGTCAAAAAGTTTTCTGTATTGCCCCGAAAGCAAAGATAACACTTCATGAAATCTGGGGCAAAAAGAATGATACCAAAAGTCAAGTTTCATCAATTCCAAGCAACCACCAAAACCCGGGGGGACCGAAGGATAATTCTCGGCTGCCAATGTTGGCCAAAATGAATTTTCTGTCGGTCGGAAAAATGAGCTAGGTCCTCGAGTTTTGTTCCATGTTTTCTTACCTCAAGAAAAGTTCAGTGGCATACTTCAAAAAAAATTCAGGTGTGTTTTCAAAAATGGACAGAAACTTGGAATTTGAAACTCGATCCGGCAAAACTTTCGGCGTCGAAACTATAACATTATTTACAACTAGTTCTAGTGTTTGTGTGGCTCTAATCCCATGTTAGGGTTCCCTGGCGCTCACGGCTAATGCGCAGCGGAAGCGAAAATTGCGAACAAAAATTTTCGAGCAAGTGTGAGGAAACCACAATCTAGAATCCGTTCCAAATACTAAACTAGAAACTTAAAGCAAGCTACACTGCTCGGTTATAAAACTACAACCTTTATAATATGTCCACCTAATCGTGGAAGACCCCTCCAAGCTCCGTAACCATCGGGAATGTGCTTGAGAGGCGACCGCCCTTACCGAAGGTGATCCATCCGAAGAAAACCAATCCAAACTTCAGCTTCACCTAAAGAACTCTAGTGAAGCAACTAAGCATCCAAGTTTTCTAGAAGTGGGGTGTTATGGATGTAGGAATTTATCACTTATCTTTTTCTCTCATAAACACAAACTCAAGATAGCTAAACTCAAAAGGAAAAAGGAGGTGGAGGAAAAGGGGAGAGAGATGTTATGATAGAATGAGAAAGTATTTTCCAACCTTGAAAAGTGTAGATTTTTCCAATAAAAAAATCAAGCCCATTCCTCACAAACCATACCTCTTTCCACCTCATCCATACATCTCATCTCTTTCTTTTTAATTAAAAGAAAACACAAATGAGGTGTCCTCTTCTAGAAGTGTTTTGTATAACATACAAATTACACCCCTGTATATGTATCGTATATATATACGTGTATCCATATAAAAATACAAATAGCCAAGAGGGAAAATGAATAGTGAATATAATACTAGAATATATATATATATATATATATATATATATATATATCAAAATATATATATGTAAATTATTAAATCAAAACCTGATTTAATAATCTGGCTTAATCCTAAGCCGGCTAGTATTATCAACCGTCCGATTAAAGTCCGTGTAGCCAGTACACGTATTTAATTGGACCTGTGCTCATATCAAAATACGGCATCTACATCATATAGCCTAGACCGGGAAAACCCTCTGTGTGTGTAACACCCGAGCCCAATAATACTATCTCTATTACTAGTTGAGGGTTATATATTGCTCATTTCCAATTATCCTGATTGTTTGGTGCTTTTTGCAAAATTTTAACCGGTTAAGTCATTTTGGCACATAACAAATTTTAACTCCTAAAATGAAATTAAAAATATTCATCTTGGCCTACTTGACACCCCTAGCCTCGTGGTAGCGTCCGTGCATTGTGTTCTCGTCCCGTTCAGTGAAACGGGCGAGTTTGGATGGCTACGTGCACGCACGTGTGTCCGTTTTGAGAGTATGCTTTTTAATCATAAAACATTTCATTTTAAAATTTGGAACCCGCTTAAAATCCTATTATTTGAATTTCGAATTTTTGGACCCAACCCGGGCGCAATTTGGAAATGTTTCATTTGGCGCCAAAATCCCAAATTTTAATATTATTAAAACCATCACATATATTTTTCTAACTAACCTGATATCCTACTGTTCATTACCTATCTTTTAAATCTTTAAGTTAACCATATAATATTTTTATAATCTTTTATATCCTTCTCAATTTATTCTCTCAGCCAATCACAACCTCCCCTTTAACCCCGTGGGCCCTACTTTCTCTCTCTCTCTCCACTTTTTCCTCTCTCTCCCTCTCCCTCATATATTCTCTCGTACTTCTCTCTATCATTCTTTCTCTTCTTCCTTCATGTCTCGTTTCTCATTTTTTTGAACTGTTCTTTTGTTACCGGAATTCCGTCGTGCCGGTGACGTTTCTCGACGTTCCAGCGAGATACCCCGACCCGTGTGGTTCCTTTGTTCGTCGTTTGGGTTCATTCCGTGAACCGTGCGCCGTCGCGAGTTTTCCCCGCCGATGGTTAACGTTCCGTTTTCCCGATTCGCGACCCATCGAGGCAAGTTAATCTTGCTACATGCTATATACTTTTATAATCTTCATTTTATAATATTATACATTTGAAAATCTTATAGTTTACATATGAAATGTCGTTGAAAAATCGGATATGACAAATCTGAAATTTACTGTACACCTTATCTTATAAAATTCATTAGAAATCATAGAAAAATCATTAGTATACGTTATTTAGTTCGTTACGAAGATAATTCAGAATACTATAACTCTATAAAATATTTACTTGCAAAATAAATTGTTTAATTAACATAAAATACAAATGAACACGTCTCTAAACTGCTGTCCAGGAAAATTCCAGCAGCAAACTTTCAACTTCGAATATTCATAACTTTTCGTAGGGATAACCTGAGATGCTTATACTTATAAAACTGAAAACCTTATTGAATTATCTTTGTTTTGGTATAAGATACGTCCCTTTTGGAGAACGTTTGTTATTTTTAAGCTATTTTACAAATTAGGGTGACGCTGAATTTCTGAACGGAACCTTCTTGTGCATGGTTAATCAATACCACTTTTATAGTTATTAATCGCTTTGAATATTCTATCCATATTAATATTATTATATCAATATTTATATCACATATTGCTTAGTTGTACATCCCACATTACCATTTTATAGTTTTATAACTTTTCGGATACCCGTTTGCATCCATCGCATTTAAGATACATATAATTGCATCCATAGATCACATCACTACATAATAATGTGATATTAACACTCCATGTTTAATAAATTGTATCCTAATTAATATTGGAACTATAAATATAACCCTAATCGATAACTGTGCATCCATATCCTTGAAATTATATCTATTGGCATATCATATTACATGTTCCAGTTATTGTTCTGATAGTACTCATGCTTGTTTATTTATACACATGTTTATGTTAGTTTGATTATGAGCACCCACATGACATCTTGTGCTTCCTGACATGACATGTTACACTTCCTACTTGACATGATATGGTACCGTACACTCTTGACATGACATGACACCTTTATACATTATCTGGCTTGACCTGATGTACCATGGCTTTACCTGTTACCTGATCTCATGCCTAATGCCGACAAACCTGACCATTCCTGCTGTCTATCCAGACAGACCTACTTTACCCGATTTTGTGTTGGCATTAGTCCTTGACTATTGAATACCTGACCTGACATACATAACTTGGGGGTATGGGGAAATCAAAGATGAACCTGACTTGTAACTCGACAGTTCACTACCGTTCAAGTGTACACTTTCCTATTCTGTGTCCAGCGGCATGTCTCGGTTTCAGCCGAGAATATTGTGGCCGTGATCCCGGGTATGTACGGGATAATACCGAGTGTACACTTTCCTATTCTGTGCCCAGCGGCATGTCTCGGTTTCAGCCGAGAATATTGTGGCCGTGATCCCTGGTATGTACGGGATAATACCGAGTGTACACTTTCCTATTCTGTGCCCAGCGGCATGTCTCGGTTTCAGCCGAGAATATTGTGGCCGTGATCCCGGGTATGTACGGGGTAATACCGAGTGTACACTTTCCTATTCTGTGCCTAACGGCATGTCTCGGCTGCAGCCGAGAATATTGTGGCCGTGGTCCCGGGTATGTACGGGATACTATTGGGTTACATCGACGATTCATCAATTGGTTTCAAAGACTATAGAGTAGAAAACCTGATAGGACAGCTTAGTCACCATTGCACATTTCCCTGCTCTGTTATTTCTTAGTACTGCTTTATTCATGTTCATATTTGCATTGCTTATCACCATGTTTACATTATATACTTGATGTCATGACGCGCTGACGTCTGGGTTTTGCATGGCCCAGATTCTTTACCACTGTCGCCGACCGTGCAGGAGTACTTCAGCCAGCAGGCTGATTTGAGTTCTATAGTGGTTAGTTTGTTTATTGCATTTTATTTCCAGGTGCGATCCCGCATTATGGGGCGTACCTTTCTATGATTATATTGGATCATTTGCTTCCGCACTTATTGTTTATTGATTCTTGTTATTATGGATTTGGACATGTATTAGATTAGCTTATTATCTTGTTCTTGATATCCTTACAACCGTAATGTGACTGTGGATGGATACTTCCTACCCACAGGTAGCATGGTTGGCTATGTCACGTGCCCAATCTTGCGTACTCTGGGAAGCGGGGCGTGACATGATTCTTTTGGTATCAGAGCCATAGGTTAGTTGGGTTGATTCTTTTGTAGTTGGTATTGTATCCAATACACGAATCAGAACACCCGTGATTAGGAAACATGTCCAGCCACCTTGACCGTTTTACCATCTTTGAATCATTCTTCCGGATCATGTCGACATGCAAACTTACTTTGCATTGTCAATTCGAAAACCTAATTCCTTGTTATCTCTAGGACTTAGGCGACTTGGGTGGAGTTAAGTAATTGCGGCTATGATACCGCGGCATAGCTACAATGCGGTACTCTATTTAAGTATCTTAGAGTTCTAGCCTTGATCCATATTCAGAATCTATCATCATGCTAATATTGGGTGTTTTGAGTTCAGGATTATGACAGGTAAGAAGTTGAAGACGTACCAGAGGCGTGTGAACGAAGCCGCCATGCTTGGAGTGATAAGAGGAATGCTGGAAATCAAAGAAACAGTCCGAGCTGATCCAGCAGCAAGCGGACTCGTTTCAGGAAGGTTTGCAGATCGTTCAGCAGTCTGTGAACAAGATTGGAACTAGACCAGTTGACCGAGTAGGGACCGTGGCAGAGTTCAGACGTGTGGGTCCTACTACTTTCACTGGTTTGGAGGAGCCGTGCCAGCCGAGCAGTGGCTAGTCAGCACGGAGACTTTGCTGATTGCGGCACAAATTCCAGAGGACAAAGGAGTTGATGTGGTGCGCATTCAACTAGTGGAGTACGCCGAGAGTGGTGGCTTGTGGAGGAGAACCGTTTGCCCAAGCCAAACAGTTGGGCGGATTTCTCTAAGAGTTTCCTGGAGAAGTTCTTTCCGCGAACTGCACGGGAGGAAATGGAAGAGAAATTTATTGGGCTGAGGCAGAATGGAGCACCCGTGGACGTGCATGCAGCAGAGTGGACGAGACTCAGCAGTTTCGCTGGACCTTTAGTCGCCAACGATGCAGACAGGGCACGAAGGTCCATGCGCAGCTTGGATGTGGACATCCAAAGGCAAACCGTCTCCCTGGGTTTGACCACTTTCTCACAGGTTCTTACGGCAGCTCGAGAACAGCAGAGCATATCAGGAAAATTGGGAGTTCACAGCAGACAGCAGTTGCGGTAAGGAAGCAGTTCTGTCGGGCCGGTCGAGTTTAGGGCAAGGCCGACAAACAATGTTCTTGCATCAATGGAAGTGATGAAAGTAAAGAGCCGGCTGTTGTTCGTGATTCTATGGACGTGTTTGAAGATATATCGGGCTTACCGCCGAAGCGAGACGTGGAGTTCACGATTGACCTTAGTCCTGGTGCAGCGCCAGTGTCTAAAGCTTACTATCCAATGGCACCAGTGGAATTGGAAGGAGTTAAGAAGCAAGTTGGTGAATTACTTGAGAAGGGTTGGATTCGAAGCAGCAACTCGCCTTGGGAGCTCCAGTTCTTTTAGTAAAGAAGAAGGATGGCACGAGAAGGATGTGCATTGAGTATCGAGAATTGAACCGGGTGACTATTAAGAACAAGTACCCGATCCCTCGCATTGGAGGACTTTTGAGCAGCTTAGTGGCGCGAGAGTATTCTCGAAACTAGATTTGCGATCTGGATATCATTAGGCCCTGTAGATGTTGAGACAGGAGAAGCTTTATGCGAAGATGAGTAGTGCGAATTCTGGCTGGAAGAAGTGAAATTTCTGGGACATGTCGTGTCGGGTGATGGAATCGCCGTCCATCCCGAAAAGATTGCAGCAGTTCGAGATTGGCCTATTCCAAGGAATGTAGCTGAGATAAGAAGTTTCCTTGGATTAGCCGGATACTACAGGAGATTTGTGGAGAACTTTGCTCGTTTGGCAGAACCGCTGACCAAGCTTATGCGTAAGGAGGTACCTTTTGTATGGACGGATAAGTGTGCGTTGGCTTTGAGACGTTGAAGCAGAAGTTGATAACCGCCCCTATCCTGACCGTACCAGACAATTCCGGAGGACTGATGATTCATAGCGACGCATCTGGGAAAGAATTGGGATGTGTTTTGATGCAGCATAGGAAGGTCGTAGCATACGCATCAAGACAACTGAAGACCCATGAGAAGAATTATCCAACTCATGACTTGGAGCTTGCGGCTGTGATTTTCGCTTTGAAGATTTGGAGACACTACCTTTTGGGCGTAAGAGTCGAAGTTTTTACAGATCATAAGAGCTTGAAGTACGTGTTCACGCAGAAGGAGTTGAACATGAGGCAACGCAGATGGTTGGAGCTGACGGCCGACTACGACCTTGATCTTAAGTACCATCCGGGAAAAGTTAACGTCGTGCCAGATGCGCTAAGTCGGTTACCAGCAATTCAGGTATTGACCGCACAAAGGGAGATCATTGCGGATTTTCGGAGATTTGACTTGGAGGTTGTGCTACCACATGCTACGGGACAGTCGATGCAGTTGCAAGTACAGTCGTCCTTAGTTGAGAAGATTAAAACAGCACAATCGCAGGATCCTAGACTACAAAAGTTTCGAGAGCAGGTTGAAGCCGGACTACGAACAGATTTATTGATCCACGAAGATGGTTCGTTGAGGTATGGTAGCCGTGTGTGTGTACCAAAAGGGGATGTGCGTGAAGAGCTTATGAAGGAGGCACACAATTCAGTTTACTCTGTACATCCAGGAGGTACAAAGATGTACCAAGATATTCGACAGCATTTCTGGTGGGAAGGCATGAAACGGGAGATTGCTCGCTTCGTGGCTAAGTGCTTGGTATGTCAGCAAGTCAAGGCTGAACACCAAATGGTTGCTGGTTTATTGCAACCATTTCCGATTCCTCAGTGGAAGTGGGAACATATAACCATAGATTTCGTGACAGCTTTACCGCGGAGTCCAAAAGGCAACAATGCAGTATGGGTGATTGTTGATCGGTTGACCAAGGCAGCTCACTTTATTCCTTTTCGGGTTGGTCAATCAATAGAGACTTTGGCAGAGCGGTACATGCAGGAGATCATAAGATTGCATGGAGTACCGGTGAGCATCGTGTCCGATCGGGACACTCGGTCCTTATCACACTTCTGGAGGAGTTTACAGGAAAGTTTGGGGACTCGATTGAAGTTTAGCACAGCTTATCATCCTCAAACTGATGGTCAGTCAGAGAGAACGATCCAAACTCTTGAGGATACGTTGAGAACATGCAGGTTGGACTTCAAGGGGTCTTGGGAGGATCATCTACTTTTGGTGGAGTTGTCTTACAACAACAGTTTTCAGGCAACTATTCAGATGGCTCCATTTGAAGCTTTGTATGGTCGTAAATGCGGTTCACCTGCTTGTTGGGACGATATCGGTGAATGAAGATTATTGGGAACAGATTTGGTTGTGCAGACAGTTGAGAAGGTTAACCCTATCAGAAATCATATGAAGGCAGCACAGGACCGACAGAAGAGTTGGGCAGATACGTCAAGAAGACCTCTGGAGTTCACCGTGGGTGATTTGGTATTCTTGAAGATATCACCGACTAGAGGGGTGATTCGCTTTGGGAGTCGGGGAAAGCTTAGTCCTCGATTCGTTGGACCCTTTGAGATATTGGAGCGTGTTGGAGAGGTAGCGTACCGTTTGGCGTTACCACAGTCCTTGGCAGGTGTGCACGATGTGGTTCATATATCTCAACTACGGAGGTATGTTCGAGATGAAACCCACGTATAGGATCATTCGGAGTTGACTGTACGGGAGGACCTAACTTTTGAGGAGCGACCGGTTGAAATCAAGGATCGAAGAGAAAAGGTTCTTAAGAACAAGGTTACCCCTCTTGTGCTAGTTTCTTGGGGTAATCGATCGCATGGAGAATCCACTTGGGAACGAGAAGATGAAATCCGGCAGAAGTTTCCTCACCTTTTCTTGTAGTTATCTATCTTGTATTCTTGGAATTTCGAGGACGAAATTCTTTTGTAGTTGGGTATGATGTAACACCCGAGCCCAATAATACTATCTCTATTACTAGTTGAGGGTTATATATTGCTCATTTCCAATTATCCTGATTGTTTGGTGCTTTTTGCAAAATTTTAACCGGTTAAGTCATTTTGGCACATAACAAATTTTAACTCCTAAAATGAAATTAAAAATATTCATCTTGGCCTACTTGACACCCCTAGCCTCGTGGTAGCGTCCGTGCATTGTGTTCTCGTCCCGTTCAGTGAAACGGGCGAGTTTGGATGGCTACGTGCACGCACGTGTGTCCGTTTTGAGAGTATGCTTTTTAATCATAAAACATTTCATTTTAAAATTTGGAACCCGCTTAAAATCCTATTATTTGAATTTCGAATTTTTGGACCCAACCCGGGCGCAATTTGGAAATGTTTCATTTGGCGCCAAAATCCCAAATTTTAATATTATTAAAACCATCACATATATTTTTTAACTAACCTGATATCTTATTGTTCATTACCTATCTTTTAAATTTTTAAGTTAACCATATAATATTTTTACAATCTTTTATATCCTTCTCAATTTATTCTCTCAGCCAATCACAACCTCCTCTTTAACCCCGTGGGCCCTACTTTCTCTCTCTCTCTCCACTTTTTCCTCTCTCTCCCTCTCCCTCATATATTCTCTCGTACTTCTCTTTATCATTCTTTCTCTTCTTCCTTCATGTCTCGTTTCTCATTTTTTTGAACTGTTCTTTTGTTACCGGAATTCCGTCGTGCCGGTGACGTTTCTCAACGTTCCAGCGAGATACCCCGACCCGTGTGGTTCCTTTGTTCGTCGTTTGGGTTCATTCCGTGAACCGTGCGCCGTCGCGAGTTTTCCCCGCCGATGGTTAACGTTCCGTTTTCCCGATTCGCGACCCATCGAGGCAAGTTAATCTTGCTAGATGCTATATACTTTTATAATCTTCATTTTATAATATTATACATTTGAAAATATTATAGTTTACATATGAAATGTCGTTGAAAAATCGGATATGACAAATCTGAAATTTACTGTACACCTTATCTTATAAAATTCATTAGAAATCATAGAAAAATCATTAGTATACGTTCTTTAGTTCGTTACGAAGCTAATTCAGAATACTATAACTCTATGAAATATTTACTTGCAAAATAAATTGTTTAATTAACGTAAAATGCAAATGAACACGTCTCTAAACTGCTGTCCAGGGAAATTCCAGCAGCAAACTTTCAACTTCGAATATTCATAACTTTTTGTAGGGATAACCTGAGATGCTTATACTTATAAAACTGAAAACCTTATTGAATTATCTTTGTTTTGGTATAAGATACGTCCTTTTTGGAGAACGTTTGTTATTTTTAAGCTATTTTACAAATTAGGGTGACGCTGAATTTCTGAACGGAACCTTCTTGTGCATGGTTAATCAATACCACTTTTATAGTTATTAATCGCTTTGAATATGCTATCCATATTAATATTATTATATCAATATTTATATCACATATTGCTTAGTTGTACATCCCACATTACCATTTTATAGTTTTATAACTTTTCGGATACCCGTTTGCATCCATCACATTTAAGATACATATAATTGCATCCATAGATCACATCACTACATAATAATGTGATATTAACACTCCATGTTTAATAAATTGTATCCTAATTAATATTGGAACTATAAATGTAACCCTAATCGATAACTGTGCATCCATATCCTTGAAATTATATCTATTGGCATATCATATTACATGTTCCAGTTATTGTTCTGATAGTACTCATGCTTGTTTATTTATACACATGTTTATGTTAGTTTGATTATGAGCACCAACATGACATCTTGTGCTTCCTGACATGACCTGTTACACTTCCTACTTGACATGATATGGTACCGTACACTCTTGACATGACATGACACCTTTATACATTACCTGGCTTGACCTGATGTACCATGGCTTTACCTGTTACCTGATCTCATGCCTAATGCCGACAAACCTGACCATTCCTGCTGTCTATCCAGACAGACCTACTTTACCCGATTTTGTGTTGGCATTAGTCCTTGACTATTGAATACCTGACCTGACATACATAACTTGGGGGTATGGGGAAATCAAAGATGAACCTGACTTGTAACTCGACAGTTCACTACCGTTCAAGTGTACACTTTCCTATTCTGTGCCCAGCGGCATGTCTCGGTTTCAGCCGAGAATATTGTGGCCGTGATCCCGGGTATGTACGGGATAATACCGAGTGTACACTTTCCTATTCTGTGCCCAGCGGCATGTCTCGGTTTCAGCCGAGAATATTGTGGCCGTGATCCCGTTATGTACGGGATAATACCGAGTGTACACTTTCCTATTCTGTGCCCAGCGGCATGTCTCGGTTTCTGCCGAGAATATTGTGGCCGTGATCCCGGGTATGTACGGGGTAATACCGAGTGTACACTTTCCTATTCTGTGCCTAACGGCATGTCTCGGCTGCAGCCGAGAATATTGTGGCCGTGGTCCCGGGTATGTACGGGATACTATTGGGTTACATCGACGATTCATCAATTGGTTTCAAAGACTATAGAGTAGAAAACCTGATAGGACAGCTTAGTCACCATTGCACATTTCCCTGCTCTGTTATTTCTTAGTACTGCTTTATTCATGTTCATATTTGCATTGCTTATCACCATGTTTACATTATATACTTGATGTCATGACGCGCTGACGTCTGGGTTTTGCATGGCCCAGATTATTTACCACTGTCGCCGACCGTGCAGGAGTACTTCAGCCAGCAGGCTGATTTGAGTTCTATAGTGGTTAGTTTGTTTATTGCATTTTATTTCCAGGTGCGATCCCGCATTATGGGGCGTACCTTTCTATGATTATATTGGATCATTTGCTTCCGCACTTATTGTTTATTGATTCTTGTCATTATGGATTTGGACATGTATTAGATTAGCTTATTATCTTGTTCTTGATATCCTTACAACCGTAATGTGACTGTGGATGGATACTTCCTACCCACAGGTAGCATGGTTGGCTATGTCACGTGCCCAATCTTGCGTACTCTGGGAAGCGGGGCGTGACAGTGTGGGACTTTAAAAACTCGACAATACGTTGGTAGTTGTCACGCCCCGCTTGCTAGTGTACGGGGAAGGAGACGCGGCGAGGTACGCAACATATTTACTCAAAAGTAAACATGTTAAGCGTAAATAAGCAATATAAATGTAAAGCACAAGAATGACAAGAGATATAATAAAACAACAACTTTTTATCGATAATCATTCTTTACATACAACTGAAAAGTAAAGTACAGTGATAGAAAGCGATGCCTAAACAATGGCATATGAACTGAAAAGAAATTAGTTCAAGTAAGGCCTAAAAGGCTGCCTCTTCTGTGAACTGCTCCAAATCGTCCTGACTGGGCTCGGTCTCCTGAGAGTCGGATCCTCTTGACGAACATTCCAAAGAAAGAAGAGAAAGGAATGTCGTCAGCGAACTAGAGCTCGTTAAGTCCCAAAAGATAGAATGGAATAAACAAGTACAGAGAATAGAACTGGTAAATTATCTATTTGTTATGGTAATGTAGTTGTTTGTAGTGTTTACCGCCGAAAACATAGACGAAACCGGGATGGATCGTCTTACCTGAATTTGGGGGCAGATGCTATTTGGATTTATCCGTCCACCTCTCCGAAGATGCCAAGTTGATTTATGGCACCGTGTATCGGAGGTTTGAACGGATGCGGCCATTGTAACAGATTTCATCAGATTCTCCCTCGTTGTGAGGGGTTTTTGATTGTGGGGACACTCTTCCCTGCAGGCGCAAGCCTCTGCAGTTAATTACGTTACCGCGTGGCGATAACCACTTTCTCCTGCTCCGGAAGGTCACTTCGTGTCATGTGTGTTTGTTTTATTTTTGGTTGCCCGTGAATTGTATACGGAGATTAATTTATATTGTCGCCCGTAGGGCGTGGATTAGTCCAAATCCGTATATTCTTAGATTTGGGTTTGGGTTGATTTAAGAATCGTTAATCTCGTTTGAGATTAAGATCAGCTTAAATGTTTATTGAGGATACGTTAGTCTAATTTTAGACTAAGATCTACTCAATAGGATTTTGGGATCATTCAGACCCAACAAAAGAGCATTTGGGCTCTAATGTTTTAGTTTAAGGAGGTTACGGTCCGTTGTTAGTTTAAGAACGTTTCGGTCCGTTGTAGTTTAAATACGTTGCGGTCCGTTGTCGCCATTTTGGGAAGTGCATCCAAAAGCAGTTAGTTGTCGGGACCCGCCATCTCTCTGAAGACGTTGAAGAATTACAACGACATGTATCAGAGGTGTGGAGAGATGTACCCTTGAACCAATTTCCAGATTGAGGGGAGAAGGAATTGACGGTCAAGCCCAGAAATCATTAGTCGTATTTTGAGACTAAGATTTCTTCATTAGTTTAGGAAATCATGAGCATAGAGGCTCGGTCTATTTAGAGATCGAAAATGTTTTAATCTTAGGAAGACTTAGCCAATTTGGGGCTGAAGTTGGCTTCTTATAGTGTTAAACACTAATATATGCTCAGTGCTCACGTGCTCCCACGTGAGACTCTAAAGTAGTGTTAAACACTGAATTTGGGGCGCTCAAGTAATGCGCCTGAAAGTTGGCACTGTACACTTGGGTCCAAATCCCCATCTATATATAAGTGTTAAACACTTAATTCTTGTGGCCATCACGTGTGGGCACGTGAGGCGCCCCAAAGTTGGGCACTGCCTCTTTGGATTTATTCCCTCTTCCTTTTATAAGTGCTAAGCACTTAGCTCATATAATGTTCACGTGCGGACATGTGAGGTGCTCAAAATGTGAGCGCTATCTTTGGATTTTTCCCCTTTTCCATATAAATGTTAAGCAACTGTTTGGGGGTCACGTGAGAACACGTGATTCGATCTCAGTCATTCCTTTTTGTTCATCAAAGGTGCACACGTGGGAACACGTGAGCTTTCGTTATAGTGTTAAACGCCAATGAATCACCAGTCTTTTCTTTTATAGGCACAGAGATTTTGATCAGAGTTTTGAGAATTTCAGATCCCTTGTTTTATTAAATTCTTTTACAGGGTTAAATCCTAGTTTTATCAGAGGAATTAAATTCCTATATACTTTTGGAAGAATTAAATTCTTTGAACTTAGTTCTTTCCCCTAAGTTTTGAATCTGCATAACAGAATCTTCTCGATGAGAATTAAATTCTCAACTTGTAGGGAGATCTGCTTCTGCAGACCTCAACCAGAGAAAGAACTGAGTTCTTTTTTTTTAAGGGTTAAACCCTTGGAGAGGCGAAGAAGAGATAAGATAATCTCTGTGTTTTTCTTCTTACCTAGAGTTTCTTTTTTTTCTAAAAGGGAGATTTTCTTCTTTTTAGAGAATTGAATTCTCTTTTCTTTTTTTTGTACTCTCCCTTCTCTGTGTTTTCTATGTGTTCTCTCTCCTCTTTTTGCTCATATTTATATGAGAAGAACAAGAATTAATTTGTTAAGAGATACTCATTGAGAGATCATGATTGATTCCATGATCTTTTAGATCAATCGGTGAATTTTATTCACCGTTGGATTTTTAATCCAAAGGCTATCTGTATAACAGAGAAGATTTCTTGTTTGTTTAACAAGATTATGAATATCTTGTTAGTTTTAACAAGATCAGAATTTTATTCTATCATATCTTTTTAGTTTAACAAGATCAGAAATATATTTTCTTAATATAGAATTTAATTCTATCATATGGATATCTCCTTAGTTTAACATAGAATTTTATTCTTATCATATGAATATCTTATTAGTTTAACCAGATTAGGAAAATATTTTCCTATGATAGAATTTTATTCTACCAGATGATCACCGTTGGATCTTTGATCCAAAGGTCATCTGTTTAACAGAGAAAATCTTTCTAGTTTGAGGAAAATCAGGAAAAAATTTCCCAAATAGAATTTAATTCTATCAGATGATTTAATTGGTGATATTTTATCACCATCGGATTTTAAATCCAAGATTCTCTGTTAGAGAAAAATCTTTTCATATTAGAAAGATCAAGGAAAATATTTCCCAAATAGAATTTAATTCTATTACATAGAATTTAATGGGAACATTTTAAATTAGGGAGCTCACATGCTTTGCATGTGAGAGGCAAGAGAACTCACGTGTTTAACACGTGACCCCTGCTGTGGATTTTACCCTGTTTATGTTCAGCGCTCATATGCTTTGCATATGAACGCTCACGTGTTTTACACGTGAGGCCTGTTTGGCCATTAGTTGTATTATTTAGTTTATTTTCAGTGCTCATATGCTTTACATATAAGCGCTCACGTGTCTTGTTTGGCCATTAGTTATTTATGTTAAGCGCTCATATGCAAAGCATATGAGCGCTCACATATTTAATAAGTGATGCATGTTTGGCCCTTAATTGTTTGTTTTCAGCGCTCATATGCTTTACATATGAGCGCCCACGTGTTTAACACGTGAGGCCAAATTTTGAGGACTCTCCCCTCTTTTTTATAAGGGAATAAGTAGCTCTTGGCCGAAAATTTTGGCGGGAACATGTAGTTTGGTACATAATGTATCAGTGTATACGAGAGGAGTCAAACTTTTCCCATAGACTATGGTAACCCGTAGTATAAGGCCCCGTCAAAACACACGGGACAACGGCACAGGATGTTCATGTAGGTGTCTTTTAGTGACTATCATCGTGCCACTTTTAACACATTCCGTACCAATCTACCCCGTTAAAACCCCGTAGTGTATATTGTATTGAATTAAGGTTATCAGACTTGCCGAGAACATGGTATAAGTTGTTCATGTAAACAGATTTAAGATATATCAAGTAGTCATGTAGTCAAGTCAAGATATACCTATGGTTCGGTCAAGTCAAGTTATGTTTGCATGTTGATATTGTTCTGGTATTCAGGTTCAGTTCAAGTATACGTGTTTGGTATATTGGATTCATGTTGAATTGGATTCATGTGAATTGGATTCAGATTATTACTTGGACTCAGACTTGAGTCAGATACTTATAACAGAATTTGGATCTTGAATTAGATTTAGGAATTATCGGTAACTGCTGCACATGGACGGCAGGATTTGTGCTTTTTTCCAAGACAATTACCATTGATAACCCCATTTTAGTTTTATACCTTAAATAGGCAAGCACCGACTTTCTCCGGCACCCTAAGGCTTAAGAGAATCGGTCCCTCTTAAACCTATATTTACTAGGGTCCTAATGTAATTTTATATAACTCGAGGGGTTTTATGAAAAATGATTTTAATATACTTTCAAAATAAACCTCGAGTAATTATTTATATTATTTAGAATTGTCATGAATGTGAATTTTAGAGAATGAGAAATATTAGTGAAAATATATATAGCTTGAATAGTTCAAGGTATTTTAATGTAAACTTTGTCTTGTATTGATACTTGATGGTATTTTAGTGAAACTTGTCATTCTTTTATTTTGTTTAGAAAAATGGAATTTAATAATATCTTTAAAATATGTGGTTTGATAATATTTATATAATTATTAAAAATAAATTTTTATTTATTAAGTAGAATTCCTCGTTTTTCTTAAAAATTGTATTAAAATTCCATTGAGATCGTATACTCCGTGAGGAGGTCTGCATCTCGCCCTACAAGTCCATGGATGTGCGATAATCCACACCGTCCAATAGCGAGTTCCCCAAAATGGGTTGTAGAGGCACAATCGAAAAGAATTAAGTAACACAATTTTAAAAAATCCGAGTTTTTAATAGTTTAAGGTATTTTGATGAAAAGTCGTATTTTGCCACAAAAAATATTGTTCAAGAGAATCGTTCTATGTCAGGATGTGTGTATGTGAAAGATAAGTCATTACCTCGTGAGATTTTCTAAGAGTAATATTAAGCAAAACAATTAAAAGATGTCGTATGTAAACTTCATGGTATTTAAACGTAAAAGCTTAATTAAAGTTATTTAACATAAAGTTTTAGAGAGAATTGGTTTCTAAATATTAGTTAAATGATTACAAGTAAGGTATATACATGAGTACAAGTGATTCTTAAGAAGAATTGTGGTTTTCAAAGGTTTTAGAAACAAATGTCAGTATAACTCCACTTACCGACATGTTTTGAAAAAGAGAAGTTTTATAGTAGAAAGAGAAGAAGAGATATGGAACTTACAAGTTTAAAGGAGAGAGGGGAGGTAGAGGATGTAGGTAGTAGCCTTCGTGGGGTCGCGGGGTCACCGGAAACGTCTCGAATTCTCGCCGGAATTTGATCTAGGGCTAACTCCACTTATACTCTTCTTAGACTTAGAAATTTTTTGAGAATTTTGACAATGAGTTTCAGAATGAAGAGGGTTAGGGTATGGGGTTGTATTTAAAGTGTAAAATTAGGGTTTTGGAATTGAAGAAAGAATTAAAAATGCATTAAAAATGGGATTTATGATGAATATAAATTCTCTGGATAATTGCAGGAAAAATAAACAGAACAGGAGTAGTGGGGTAGGCCAAGGGGTTTAGTGGGCAAAACACGGGGACTTTTCCCCACAAGGGGGCCGTCGGCACCGGGGTTTGGGCCGATCTCGCTGGTCCATTGGAGGAGATGGGGGCTGGGATTCATGACACGTGTCCTAACTGGTGTTAACTCTAATTTGCACATGTTTGATTTTCTGTGACGTTTCATTTTATGTGCAGAGCACGTGTAAACTTTTGAGCTTTCAAAAAGTTTAAAAGAAAAATCAGTAAAAATATATGTAGCGATGGGATTCGAACACATGGGCTATATCACAGCAGTACAAAACTTTACCAATGAGCTACAAGTGCTTTCTTGTTGTTCTTAAATAAAAACAACATTTAAAGTATACTCAAGCTTGCAAACTCCATTCTGTATATTAACTTAAAAAATTTCGTACAGTAAAATTAGAGTCGTTACATTCTACTCTCCTTACAAAAATTTCGTCCTCAAAATTTATAGAAGGAAGTTGTAACGGATTCAAGAAAAATTTGATTACAGTGGTGGTGAAAAGAATTACTGAAAGTGAATGAAAAAATATGTTTGAAAGAACGAAAGGATGCAAGGGTTTTGAAAAGGCCGAACAGATGGGAAGGGATATAAGTTAACAAAGAAAATATGGTTCGATAATATACGTAAAACTAAATTAAGAGAATCAAAGGCAGAATTCTAAGTCACTCAAGTAGAGCGCCGCATTGTAATTATGCTGCAGTTCATAATTATAATCACATAACTCTATTTAAATCACCCAAATCATACCATCAGAGTCAAGGTGATAAAGTTTAAGAAACAATCAAGAAAATTCAAAGGAAGATCAAGAGTTTGTAGTTTCATGTTACGTCGAGACAAGATTATCAGGGAATACTAGAAAAAAGTCAAAGGAATACAATCATGTTGCAGGTGTTACAGTCTACCCTCCTTAAAAGAATTTCGTCCCCGAAATTCTCTCAAGTTGCGACATGAAGCATGGTGACACTCCAGTGTTGAACAATGCCAGTGTAGGAATAGTGAATTAAGTCGTGTGGGGTTGGTTTTAGATACAAGGAAAAATATAGAGGTATACAAGGATTTGAAAAAATGAAAGGATTGGGAATTACCGGTGATAACTTGGCCGGTGATTTCGGCTTCTCCAACCGGTATCGTGGATGTCTGGCTTCCTGGCACTTTTCTCTGTGCTTGCTGGTACATTTTGGACTGACAAGGTAAAGGTGGTCCTCGCGAAGGTGGTGCAGGAGGTCCACGAGAAAGTGAAACAGGTAGGGCAAGATGAGGTGCAGGAGCCTGAATGGCTGGCTGCTGCGGAAAAGTGATCGCTGGTCGGAGTGCGGGAGCTGGGGTACGACGATGTGGGCAAGCTTCAATGGCGTGAGTGGACACGCCACAAACTAAGCATAGGCCATTCGCACGCCTGCAGTCCTTTACTTCATGTCTGGGTTTCTTACAATAATAGCAAGTCCTCGCTGGCGGTGTCCTTTCCTTCTTCTTGGTACAACCCTGGGCTGCCCTCAAGGCTGCCTTAGTGCGAACTTGTCTTAGTGAAGGAGAGCAGCTTTCTCCTGCTGTCCCTCAACTAGACTCCTGGTTGCTTCAAGAAACGCCATTGATCTTATCAGTAAGTCCTCAACGGTAGTGGGTGGTAGTGTAGATGGTGGAGTGTTGTCGTTCATATTGGTGCTCATGTTGTTGGAAAGATTCATAACCTTGATAGAAAAGAAATGTTAGGATAGATTTGAGGAATTTGAAATGTAAAGAATGTATAGTTGCTGAATCTTATAATTTTTATGATATACATTGCTTAGGATTCCATGCAGAACTGACCTGCATGAGCCACCAACAAACCCCGTCATGCCCTGCTTCCCAGTATACGGGGAAAGAGACGTGGCGAGGTACGCGGCGTATTTACTCAGAAGTAAACACGTTAAGCGTAAATAAGAAATATAAATGTAAAGCACAAGAATGACAAGAGATATAATAAAACAACAAATTTTTATTGATAATCATTCTTTACATACAACTGAAAAGTAAAGTACAATGATAGAAAGCGATGCCTATATAATGGCATATGAACTGAAAAGAAAATAGTACAAGTAAGGCCTAAAAGTCTGCCTCTTCTGTGAACTGCTCCAAATCGTTCTGACTGGGCTCGGTCTCCTGAGAGTTGGGTCCTCCTGACAAACATTCCAAAGAAAGAAGAGACAGGAATGTCGTCAGTGAACTAGCGCTCAATAAGTATCAAAAGATAGAATGGAATAAACAAGTAAAGAGAATAGAACTGGTAAATTATCTGTTTGTTATGCTAACGTAGTTGTTTGTAACTTGGTACAGAATGTATCAGTGTATACGAGAGGAGTCAAACTTTTCCCGTGGACTATGGTAACCCGTAGTACAAGGCCCCGTCAAAACCCATGGGACAACGGCACAGGATGTTCATGTAGGTGTCTTTTAGTGACCATCATCATGCCACTTTTAACACATTCCGTACCAATCTACCCCGTTAAAACCCCGTAGTGTATATTGTATTGAATGAGGGTTATCAGACTTGCCGAGACCATGGTATAAGTTGTTCATATAAACAGATTCAGGATATATCAAGTAGGCATGTAGTCAAGTCAAGATATAGCCATGGTTCGGTCAAGTCAAGTTATATTTGCATGTTGATATTATTCTTGTAGGGTTACTTAGCGCGGCAGCAAGGTTTCGGGAGGCGTCGCCCGTGCCGTTTTCAAATTTTTGCCGTTCTAAAGAACCCTAACCCTAGAATCTTAACTAGAAATTTAGACGAAACGATATGCAAACAACTTTGCAAGTATAGTGAATGAGGGAATACAATCTTTGTAGACTGGTCCTTCACTTCTAAAGCTCCATGTCGTAGTCCCTTCGCTGCAAGTTGTGAAGACCCGGACTCTTGAGAGGGTTCACATGAAGAAATGAACAAGCTTGCTCAATGCCTTTGAAGCCGAAGATGATCTACGTCAAGGAGACTCAAGCTCATGCTGCCTCTTCACTAATATGTGAATTAGTGAAGCAAACACCCTAAACTAAATGGCTAATAGTAGAGGATGATGAAGTAGGAAGTGGGCTCTTTTTAGATTTCTTTTTCTCGCATTATTTTCTCACCTTGAGAAAAGCTAGTGAGCTTTCTGTCACGACCCAAAATATTAGCTCGCGACCAGCACTTAAATCACGCGACGTCTACAAGCGTAACGTAATTCAAGTAAGCTGAAACCCAGAAATCTAAACCTTTTTAAGAAATAAAGAGATGAAGCTTTGAAATAAAGGTATAGTAAATCATGTTTTGTCTTTTGAAAATTTGGGCAGCACCTCCCTTGTAAAAACTAACCCCGAAAACGGGTATAACACAGAATATAAATAAAGCATCCCTAACGGGAGCAAATCACGCCCAACGGCAGAAACAACCACCACAAGTATAAATAATAAGTATACGATGCCCAACGGCGAAGATCCACATAAGGAAATAAAGTAAAGCAAGACATCAACCCCAAAAAGCGAACATAAAACCCATCGCTCAAGTCTCGCAACTACAAGTTCTCTAAGTCTGCAACATATACAATTACTAGTTTCTGAATTAATGGAGTGACTAGATACAATAAGAATAATGAATAAAGGAGGGGCACGATCTAACATGTACCACCTACCACAAGCAAGTCACCCGAAAACAGTTGTGTGCCAGCGATACCGCAACTGATCCATGCGGTCAACCTGCAAGAACTGTGGCACAACGGGGGTCAGTTGCCAACTCGTGAATAGTAAATAACATATGCAGGTAATCACAAGTATGCACGTACAGCGTGAATCTAATACATGCAAGCTTATAGCAATAAATGGCCATATGTATACAGCAGTCATGAAAGGTATTCTATCAGGTACAACTAATACATGAAGCAATAAATGGCAATATGTATATGTAACAGTCATGAAAGGTACTCTATCAGGTACTACAAATACATGAAGCAATGCATATAAAATAAATGAGGAGTATGGAATAAAACATGTCATTCTCACGGAATCCTGACATCGTAACAGGACCAAAGTCCATCAAGACAATCTAAATCCCAAATTTCCTCATATTAGCCCTCATATCCTGTAAGTCTCATATATCCTCAATGTACAATATCAAGTAAATCTCATATATCCTGAATGTACAATATCAAGTAAACCTCATATATCCTGAATGTACAATATCAAGTAAACCTCAAATATCCTGAATGTACAGTATCAAGTAAATCTCATATATCCAATATCCAGTATTGAGTAAGTTTTATATAAAGTGAGTGTCCAATATCGACATCCAAAAACATCATGAAACAAGTGTCTAGCATCAACACATAAATACTCATATCCATACGTTTCTCGAATCGTAAGTGTCCGGTATCGACACTCGTAATCCACGTATCGGTCTTTCTCATATTCATATGTTCCTTGAATCGAAAGTGTCCGGTATCGACACCCATGATCCACGTATCAGTTTTCTGATATCTATACGTTCCTCGAAACCCAAGTGCCTCACCTCGACAGTTGTGTTCCACGTATCGGTATATACGTCCTCCGAATCTTAAGTGCCCCAACATCGACACTCTCGATCCCGTATCGGTTTAAAACAAATCTCTGAGTGGATGCATAAAAATATCAAGTAAAGAATAAGAATACTTGCATAATTTCATGAAACCACCACGGTCCTCAAATCCATAAAACATCAAGTAATGAATAAGTATAAATGCATGAATCAATACACATATATTAGCGCCCCATTCCACTAATATATATATATAGGCATATATAACAGCGTCCATGTTTCCCCCAATCAGAGCAAAACTCTGTTTGAATTTCAAAATTCAAAATTCGAAACAACGCTTCAGATTCTTTGCGCTGCGCGCAACGCGCCACGTGTCAAAAGGTGATACATCAGCGCAGTGTCCAAGGCAGCGCGTCCAATCAGAGCAAAGCTCTATTTAAAACAAAATTAAAGGAAGCAACGCTTCAGTTGTGCAAGCGCTGCGCTGCGCGACACGTGTCAGCGCAGTTGCGCTGCGCCGTGCGCTGCGCGGTTGCGCTGCGCCGTGCGCTGCGCGGTTGCGCTGCTCCGTGCGCTGCGCGACACGTGTCAGCGCAGTTGCGCTGCACTCTGCGCTGCTTGACACGTGTCACGCGCTGGGGCGTTTGCGCCAAACAGAATTAAATTCTAGCAAGATTTTTCTGTTCTTGTTAAAACAAGAAGATTGCCTTCTGTAAAACAGAAGCCCTTGGATCAAAGATCCAACGGTGGGGAAAATTCCCCAAATCACTCAGAGAAAGATCTCTCTAACAAATTTTAACAAATTTATGGGCACTATATAAAGGCCCCTAGACCCCAAATCAAAAGCATCAACATCATCATTGAGAGCTCTGAAGAATTGGAGAGAATTCCTCAAGAAAAAAAAAGGTAAAAACCTTTAGAAAAAAGAGAAAATTCTCTTATGAACAGATCATTGATCTGAGAACAAGATCAATGATCTTCAATAAAAAGAAAAATAAATAATAATAGTGCCTTGCACTTTCTTATGAACCATTGGTTCTTTGAAAAGAAGAAAAACTTGTTTTCTTTAATCTAAATTGGATCAAGAAATCAAACAGTGCTTTGCACTTTTTATGAACCATTGGTTCTGGAATCTGAAAGATTCCCAAATTATTGAAATAGTGCCTTGCACTTGCAAAACTGCACTGTTGCGCTCTTGGGTTGGCGCAAGCCACCAGAGAGCGCCACGTGTCAGCATCTGAACCACTTGTGCTATGCGCTTTTGAAATAGAGCCTTGCTCTCGGAAATTGGCGCAGCGCACTGCGCTTGCGTGACACGTGTCATCACCACAAGCGCTTGCGCTCAGTAATTGGCGCAAAGCGCCTGACAAATGCAATGTATTTCTTTTACTAAAGGGCCAGGCCCAAATCAAAAAGACCTAGTAGGCCAAAATAAATTGCAAAGCAATAAATGGGTAGAGCCCAAGTAAAATTGATACTCTGCATCATTTATAAATGGGCAGAGCCCAAACAAAATTGATGCTCTGCATCATTTATAAATGGGCAGAGCCCAAACAAAATAATAACTAATGCAATGCATTATTTTAAAAGGGGGAGAGCCCAAATAAGGGTCCAACAGAGACCAAGGTTAATGCTATGCATTATTAAAAATGGGCCAAGCCCTAGCACAGGCCTAATAGGCCAAAAACAAATAAAAGCGTTGAACTTTTTTTCAACTGGACTTAGCCCAATCATGGCCGTAAGTCCTCAAATTAAATTGACTGAGCACAACTGCTCTCTTAAATCAATTTACAACCGGTTCGAGGGTACATCTCCGAACTCCTTTGACTCCTATCGTTGTAATCCTTCAACGACGTCAGAGAGGTGACGGGTCCCGACAACCACACATCTACACGGACTGTGGGGTCCTTAAACCCATGGACTTAAGCGTCCTTAAACCAAAAGACGGATTGTGGGATCCTTAAACCGGCGGACTTATGCGTCCTTAAACTAAAATACGGACTGTGGGGTCCTTAAACCCACGGACTTAAGCGTCCTTAAACTACCTATGGACCACCATGTCCCTAAACTGGAATATGGACCGCAACGTCCTTAAACTACTTATTGACCGCAACGCCATTAAACTAAACAATAGAGCCCCCAAATGCTCTTTTTTCGGATCCAAACGATCCCGTTAAGTTGATCTTAGTCTCAAATCAGACTAATGTATCCTTAACGAACGTTTAAGTTGATCTTAGCCTCAATATGGATAACGTATCCTTAAACTAAAACACCAAACCTAAATCTAAGTAAATACGGATTTGGACTAATCCACGTCCTACGGGCAACGGCATAACTTAGTCTCCGTATACAATCCACGGGCATCCACAAACAAAACAAACACACACGACACGAAGTGAAATTCTGGAGAAGGAGAAAGTGGCTACCGCGATGCGATAGCGTAATTAACTGCAGCGGCTTGCGCCTGCAGAGGCTTGCGCCTGCAGGGAAGAGCGTCCCCACAATCAAAAACCCCTCAAGCGTGGGGGAATCTGACGAAGTCTGCTACATCGGCCGCATCCGTCTAAACCTCCGATACACGGTGCCATAAATCAACTTGGCATCTTCGGAGAGGTAGACGGATAAAACCATATAGCATCTGCCCCGAATCTCAGGCAAGACGTCCTAACGTCGCGGCCGCCGTTCGGAGGGGAACAGATTCTGGCACGCCCGGTGGGACCTTTTCCTCTTTCCACTCCACACTTCGTGTGTCGTATTCATGAAAGAATCGCGGTTTGTTAATGGTTGCTTTTGGATTTTAAGTTACTAAGATTTGGTCTTTTGCCTGGCGCAGAAATCAAGCATCGATGGCCTCTACCTGTTCGAAGTGCTCCAACTGCAGCTGCAACTCGCGTCCTGCCTCAACTGGGGGCATAACCTACGGGCCCCAAGAGGCCTCTTTGTTCACGATGCCCGTGGAGCAGATTACTCAAGCCACCATAGGGCTGTTTTTTGGAACCATGCTTCCATCAACAAGCTTCAGCACCCCTGTGCCCATACCAGAAGCTTCTAAGAAGTCGGTCTTCGATCGACTTACAGTTACTGCGGCCCCTCTCAATAGGTCGCCCAACACCAGTGCCTCGGTCTTCTCCAGACTGGGCCAAAACTCCCGCGGACCCGCAATGAAGCTTGCAGTCCCAGAAAAGGTTACCCCAAAAGGAGTAGCCAAACCTGCTCTTGAAGCCGTCAAGGCGGCTTCTCCTGCTAAGAGATCGGTCTTTACAAGACTGACCGTACCAACTCCCACTCCTGCTCCTGCTGCTCAAAAGACATCAGTCTTCAATAGGCTGACGCCGGCAACAGCCCCGCACCTGAACAGGGGGCAAGAGGAGGCTGTTTCTGTCTCTGAGCCAATACCGACAACTCGTCACGCCCGACGACGTCACTGGCGCCGGGTAAGGAAGACCGGGGGCAACTCCCCTCTGGGATGACTCCGCCAGCTCCAACGGTGGAAGTTAACGCTGCTGTTCCAACTGGGAACAGCTTAGAGCTACTGAACAGAGTACGCAGAAACTCGCCAACTGCGGTGCTCAAAAGATCTCCTCCACCAGTAGAGACTACCGTGGAAGCAGAAAAGCCAGAGCAGTCTCCTCGATCGCTATCCTCCAAGATCTACAAGACATGGCGACGAGTCCGAGAATCTGCGATTGATCCTAAGTTCCCTCGCCAACAGAAGGAGTCGAAAGGTCCGCAAGAAGAAAATCCTCCGATCAAGCAACGAAAGTTGACGACCACTTGGGTGCCCAAAGCAGCGGCCCCCTCAACTTCTACGGCCCATAAGAGGAGAAGGCCAGAGAAAGTCCCTACACCTACGGTGAATATCGAAGGTGGCGGATCCAAACGCCCTAAGTCCGGGGGCATCGTCGTTCATACAGTCTATATGGCGTCTCGTAAAGAGGACAGCCGCATATCAACAGGTCATAGACCGCTCACGCGATCGGTGACCAAGGTGCAGGAGCAGCATCAGAAGCTCTAAGAGATGATGAACGTAATGGCCGCACTTACTGGGCCAAAAGAAAACCCTGAAACGTCTTCGGATGAACGCCATGAGCAAGAAACTGGCGCCGAATTTCTTCGTCGAATATTGGAGAAGAAGGATAAAGAGGCTGCTGAACAAGCAGCCAACATAAAGCGTATGGGCCTCCTGTTCCAAGACATGGTGGGGATGATGATCCAACCAGATCCTCCGGCCGAAGATCCCCCGATCGTCCTTGAAGACGATAGGAGAGAAACGTCGAATCCTCTGCCAGCTCTGTCAACAGCTAAGAAGGAGACAATCTCCAAGGCTGACCTGGATGAGTACATAGCCCAACAAATACGGGTTCATCATGCGACTGAAGCAGCCGGCCAGGTCATAAAAACAGGACGACCGAATCCAAGCTGGTACGATCAGATCAAATACCCGCCGGGTTACACAATTCCCAAATTCCATGTCTATAAGGGGACGGGCAATCCCCACCAGCATGTTGCCCAGTTCAGGGCACTCTGCGGCAACACCGGCGGTGATGACAAGCTGTTGCTTCGCCATTTTGTTGGAAGCTTATCAGATACGGCGTTCGAGTGGTACTCTGAGCTCCCGAACGACTCTATCAAGACCTTCGCGGAGATGGAGCTGTTATTTACCGAGCGTTTTGCAAGCGCCAGTGAACGCACCCCGATGACGGCACTGATTAACGCCAGGGTAAAGCCAGGCGAGACATGGGTTCAATATGCTATACAGTGGCGGAACTTATGGTCGAAGTGCGAGCAGCGCATTAAAGAAGCTCCCGCTGTGGGTATGTTTGTGGGAACCCTTGATCCGCAAGCAACCATCTCGCAATTTATGATGTTTTTCAAGCCGACTATCTTCCAGGCCTTGATTGACAAGCTAACGCAAATGGATCAGATGGGCCATAAACCCCCTCTTCCAAAGCCGGACTCCCGAAATGACAAGGGGAAGGGAAAAGCGATCGTTGTCGCTAATGCTCAACAATAACCGAGCAACTTGAAGCCGGTTGTTCGTCAAAATAATATGCGCCCGTACGTAGCCCTTGAGGAGAGGCTAGGACGTCCTTACTCATTTCCCCGAGATAAAACGAGAAGGTTATTCGAGCTGGCGTTGCGCAACCGACTCATAAATCTGCCGGATCCAAAACGTCCGTCACAACCAAATGATGTCAATGAGCCCAACTACCGTCCTTATCATCGAGTACGGGGTCATCCGATCGAAGATTGCTACGTCTTCAAAAATTGGCTTGAAGACCGGTACCAACAGGGCAAGTTCGCGTTATCTGACAAATGGAAGGTGAATCCCCCGCAGCCTCACACCTCTAAGAGGATGAATACGCCGGGGGCAACATGCTCTGTCGTTGAAGAAGCTCCTTGGGAGGTTGTATTATCAGCCAAGACAAAGAGGATGCTAAACGATCTTCAAACATGCCCTGCGATTAGGTGGAAGAACCCGTTGGAACCTCAAATCATTGAAGGAATGTTGAAGCCGCGTCCAACTCAAATGATCGATGGAGGTGGCCCAAGCATTCACAACCAGCCGTCGAAATCTTCAAAGAAGAAGAAAAAGAAATCAAAGAAGCCTGTGAAACCTGGCGACAAGCGCACGGACTTGCAAAAACAAATTGACGCGCTGGAGGAATACAACCAGAAGGCACGGACTCCCCTTACATTCCAAGAGTTCCTCAATCACGTCTTTCAAGAGGAAGATGAAGGAGAAAGTTCATCTGATGAATCTGAAGAATACGTGGCGAGCTGTCATGTGATTTCCCATTCGTTCATGGACGATGAGGAGACTCCTTGTACTGAAACGCTGGGGGCAGATCCTGAACCAAAAATTCTGGGGCCATCGGATGAAGTAATTGACGCATTCCTCAATGAAGCTCTCTTAAAAAGTAAAGTTGATCGGGAAAGCAAGGCGGTCATATTTGAAAGGGCCAAGCGCCAGCAACGTGATGAAAGAGCTGAGACGCTCCCGCTGGAGCAAAATACATCCACTACCGACAAAAGCAAATTCAAGATGAGGAAAAGGTTTGCTAAGGTCATATCAATGGGCATGAAGCTACCATCCTCCGAAGGAAACATTACTGGTGAAATGGAAATGCATCCCTCCTATTTCTTATATCATCAGAAGATTTCGCACCCCACTCAAGAGTGAAAAGCTTTCGATAGATGGTGGCAAGGATATGTTGTTCATCGACAATATTTTAAGCGGGAGAAACGTAAAACTCGTCGGGAGCGGAAAAATATGACCGAAGGGTTTAACAGAACTACCGGTGATTGTCGCATGGTTAACGCCGGGGGATCACAGGTGCCTACATTCGGGAGCGATTCTGATGAAGAGCTGGAGCTTGGCCCTCTCTTTAAAGAGTCCACCTCAGGAAAAGAAAAAGAGCCGAAGGTCTGCGAAAATATCCGGCTACGTAATCGCACACTTCCCGAAAAGAATCTCGGACCCTCAAATAAAAAAGATAAGGGAAAAGAGAAGGTCCCTGAAGATATCGTCTTAGATGACCAAGTTGTGGAGGAGCTAAGTGCCAAGGACCCGCCGAAAAGAAATAAGGTGGATTACAACGTCTTAGCGCATCTGAGGAAGCTACCCTCACAGCTCAGCATTCTTGACGCCCTTTTGCTATCAAAGGAGGTGAGAGATTCGTTAATCAAGGCACTACAGGATCCGGAGCAATTTCAAGCTTTCCTGGCCGAGGAAAAGATGAAGGATGAATTGGAGGAAGTGCACACGGCCGATGTCGCTTTTGGTGATGAAGACCTTCTCCTTGGGACGTGGGAACACAATCGCCCCCTTTATGTCTCAGGATACTGCCACGATATAAAGATAGGCAAAATCCTGATCGACAATGGATCCTCCGTTAACCTCCTCAATGTGTGGGTGTTAAAAGAAATATGCATGAGCGTCGAGCACCTTAATCGGGATAAGATTACCATCTCCGGGTTCGACTCCCAATCATCAAGGACTCTTGGGTCTGTGATACTGACGCTACGCTTTGGACTACTCATCACGGACATTAAGTTCCACGTCATAGATGCCAAGACATGCTACAACGCTTTGCTCGGCCGACCATGGTTACACGAGTACAACATCATCCCTTCTACACAACATCAGTGTATGAAGTATTCCAAGGATGGTCTCGAGTATACCGTGGCGGGAGAACTGAACCCGTTCTCCGTGAACGAGGTCCGCAAATATGAAGATGCTAAATACTTCTTACCGGATTTCGAAGACACGGAGAGGTGTCACAAGCCGGAGAACAAAGCCGCTGCCACCATTCCTGTTTTCGGGAGTGATACCGAAGAAGAAGAAGAGATAGTTTACTCTGGGCCGTCTCGACACAACAAGCCAGGACCATCCGATCTTTGGTAGCGACTCGGAAGATGAGGTCCATACTGTATTCTCTGCTCGACCTTCAATACAAACGTTCGCTGACAAAGGGAAAAGTCTACAAGTCGCCATGGTGCCGCTTAAACACCATAAAGAACTTGATGCACTCGATATCAACTGTGTAGAAGAGCTGCGGACGTTCTATGTCCCTCCCAGGCGAGAAGGCGAAAAAGCATTCTATTCTACCGCTCTGAAGAAACCAGAGTGGAGAAATAAATCTTGCATGGCGCGGATCCTACGCTCGACAAGTTTCAGCCTATCCGTCTCCCCAGATATTATACAGAAGGCCTGAAGAGGCTGCTGAAGCGCCAGGGGATATCCTTCAAGTAGACCGTTCGAAAAGACAAGTTCTATGACAAAGTCTGGAACGTTCCCGGGACTCAACGCAAAATGCCTAATGGGAGAATGGAAACAATCGGGCTTGGATACATCCGGTCAAAGAAACGAGAGCTACTATACGGTTGCTACGTCGTGTATGACTTCGATGAAGAAGCGGATGCTCAATAGGAGGACGCTAATCCTGAACCAGTGAAAGTTCCAGATGCAAAAGTGCCCGGTCCATCATTCGAAGAACAAATGGACAAACTTATAAGGGAAGCTGGTCAAAAAGTCCGAGATGACCATAACCGCGAAATGGCCATCTACGAGAAAGCCAAAACGCAACGCCTCCTCCAACAAGCTGTGAAGGATGAAGATGCCGCTCCATGTCAACCTGTTGTAAAGAAGGCTCAACGCAGAGACAGAAACAAGTCGAAACGCGAAAAAGACGCTCAACAGCAACGAAGCGGGACTAAGAGATCACTCAAGCGGGAATCGAACGGTTCTGATATATCCCTCATAAGAAAAATGGGTCGGGCGTACTCTTTTCCTCGATACAAGACGAAGAAAATACTCGACCTCGCTCTAAAACATCAGATGCTTATGCTGCCGGAGTCTAAACACCCAGAACAAGCAGGCTAAGTCTCTCACCCGGACTATTGCCCTTATCACCGAGTGATAGGGCACCCTCTCGAAGACTGCTTCACCTTCAAGAATTGGGTCGAAGATCAGTATCAGCTTGGCAAGTTCGCTCTGTCTGACAAGTGAAGGGTAGCACCGCCGCAGAAGCACGAACCTAAGCCCACAAAAGAAGAACCAGTTCCTCATTGGGATTGGAAGCGAATTCGTACTTGTCACATGATAACAATAGTATAGCAAGAGCCCGAGAACATGGATGACCTTCCCTGGTGCTTCGAAAATAGCAATGATGAGGTAATCTCGGAATTTCCACCAGCGCCAAAAGAGCTGGAAGATGGAATTCATACCACAGCAGATAACCTCAAGAAAATTGAGTTGGGAACGGCGAACGACCCGCGACCGACATTCATTAGCGAGCTGCTGTCTGAAGAAAGGGTGGCTTCATTAAAAGACCTGCTTATGCAGCATAAGGATTGCTTCGCATGGAACTATTCTGAAATGCCGGGACTAGATCCAGAAATTGCTGTGCATAAATTGGCGATATCCCCGGACGTCAAGCCGGTCAAACAAGCACCAAGAAGAATGCGGCTCGAGCTTGAGATGAGTATCAACACCGAGGTCAAGAAGCTGATCGACTCTGGCTTCATCCAGGAGGTCCAATATCCTGAATGGATCGCCAACATCGTTCCGGTGATGAAGAAGAATGGGACAGTGCGCATATGCGTAGACTTCCGGGATCTCAATAAAGCCTGCCCGAAGGACGATTTCCGAGTGCCAGTCACCGAACTAATGATAGACAATACATCCACTCATGAGGTTTTCTCTTTCATGGATGGCTCGTCAGGGTATAATCAGATAAATATGCATCCCGAAGACCAGAAGCACACCGCCTTCAGGACTCCTTTGGGTATATTCTGCTACAAGGTGATGCCCTTCGGTTTAAAGAATGCCGGTGCCACCTATCAGAGGGCCATGATGAAAATCTTCGATGACCTTATACATGAAGTCGTTGAATGCTATATCGACGATCTCGTGGTTAAAAGCAAATCATACGAGGAACATCTCGAGTATTTGAAGACCGTGTTTCAACGCCTTCGACAATACAACTTGAAGATGAACCCGCTCAAGTGTGCATTCGGAGTTTCCTCGGGCAAATTCCTAGGATTCATCGTCCGACACCGAGGTATCGAAATAGATCCGTCAAAGATCAAGGCGATCATGGAAATGCCTCCGCCAAGGACTCTCAAACAGCTGCGGTCTCTCCAAGGGAAGCTCGCGTATATATGGCGATTTATAGCCAACCTGTCAGGTAAGTGCCGTCCTTATAGCCACCTGATGAAGAAGGGAACCCCGTTCTTCTGGGACCAAAAATGCCAAAGCGCGCTAGACGAGATCAAGTAATACCTGCAGAACCCGCCAGTGTTGGCTGCTCCGGTCAAGGGAAAGCCCCTCATTCTTTATACAACCGCCCTCGAAGGTTCCTTAGGCGCATTATGGGCGCAAGAGAACGATCAAGGGAAGGAAAGAGCACTCTACTACTTAAGTTGAGTTCTACTGGGGGCAGAAAGCAACTACTCCCTCATTGAAAAACACTGCCTGGCATTGATCTTTGCGATAACAAAGCTCAGACACTATGCGTTGGCACATGAAGTCCGTCTTATTTCGAAGGTGGACCCCCTTAAATATTTAATGTCGAAGGCCATATTGACGGGACGACTCGCTAAATGGGCCCTGCTCTTGATGGAGTTCTCGATAACGTATCAACCTCTCAAGGCAGTGAAAGGTCAGGCCATCGCCGACTTCCTCGCTGAGCATCCGATACCCGCCGATTCTCCTTTAAATTGCGATCTTCCATACGAACATGCGTTTGATGCGATCGACGGTGGTGATATCCGATGGGAGCTTTATTTCGATGGAGCATCTTCCATGAAAAAACGCAAACAAAGTACCCCTATAATCAAATCGGGGGTAGGACTCATCTTTGTGACTCCACAAGGAGGGATAATGCGTTTTGCTTTCTCCCTAACAGAGCCGAGGACAAACAATGAAGCCGAATACGAAGCTTTGATAGCAGGCCTCGAGATCGCCATCGACATGGGAATTGAAAACCTCCTCATATACGGAGACTCTCGGCTGATCGTTAGTCAAGTAAATGGCGACTACCAGACGTGCAAGCCAGAGTTGGTGAAGTACGGCGAAAAGGTGCAACAATTGTTGACCCAAATTCCCTCCTATACTTTGGAGAACATACCGCGCGCAGAAAACAGCAAAGCGGACGCGTTGGCCAAACTCGCTAAGGAACTGGCTGATGAGAACCTCGATGACCTAAGAATCATGGTACAAAGCCGTCGGGTGCTTGCCCCGGTGGAAATATCTCCGGAATCGTCCGAAGAAAAGGGAGCAACTCAGCAGATGACCCTGCAAATAAAAGACCGGGAAAAGGCCGAGGATTGGAGGGAAGTCTTTATAGACTACTTCAAATACCGTAGAATGCCCGAAGATGCGTCCTCAAGACATCAGCATATGAAACGAGCTCTATCTTTCGCCTTCGTCAATGATACTCTGTACAAGAGGTCGTTTGATTCTCTGTGGTTGAGATGCCTGGGGCCTAACGAAGCGAAAAGAGTCGTTCAGGAAGTTCATGACGGACTTTGCGGTTCTCACCAAGTAGGCCCGAAGATGAAGTTGAAGATTAAACGGATGGGTTACTACTGGCCCACGATGATTCAGGACTGCCTCGAATATGCGAAGCAATGCCACTCATGCCAAATCCATGGAGACTTCATCCACCAACATCCAAATCCACTCCATCCAACAGTAGCTAGCTGGCCATTCGAAATGTGGGGAACTGACATAGTCGGCCCCATCGAACCAGCATCGTCCAGGGGACATCGTTTCATCCTGGCGACGGCTGACTACTTCTCTAAATAGGCAGAGGAAGTACCGCTGAGGGAAGTGAAGACGGAGAATATCCTCCACTTCTTCAAGACGCACGTCATATATCGGTTTGGAACTCCGCGACGGATCATCTCCGATAACGGGCCAGCTTACAGAAGCCACAAGATTAGTCGCTTCGCGCAACAACACAATATAGACTGGAGATATTCCTCGGTTTATAATCCGCGAGCTAACGGTCTAGCTGAGGCCTTCAACAAGACCTTGACAAAGATTATGAAGAAAACGGTGTCCTGAAATAAGAAGGACTGGCATGAGAGACTGGAAGAAGCTCTTTGGGCATATCGAACTACGTTCAAGACGGCCACGAACGCAACGCCATACGCGTTGGTATTCGGTACAGAAGCAGTACTCCCCCTCGAGATAGAGTTACCCTCTCTACGAGTGGCAGTCCACTACGAGCTAACAGATGAAGAAAACGCTCACCTTCGGCTTGAGGAGCTTGATGCCCTTGATGAAACCCGGCTCATAGCTTAACAAAATCTGGAAGCTTATAAAGCGAAGATGACGCGCTCATATGAAAGATTGACCCGGCCGAGGACATTCCGCCGAGGCGAACTCATGCTAGTGGTCAAAAGGCCTATGATCCCCAATTGAACCAAGCGGGGAAAGTTCGAGCCAAACTATGAAGTCCCGTACATAATAGACAAGGTCTACCAAGGTGGAGCCTATCTACTCATGAATATGCACGGTGAAAGGCCTTACAGGCCAATAAATGGTCGCTTCCTAAAGAAATACTACGCTTAGAAGGTTACCGCCTAGGTCAATGATAGATGACGACGACTATGTCCGCTCGCTATCTTCCTAAGCTCAAACTTTATAAGCGGTAGCCATCCTTCTCCATGATGGACCGAAACGTCCTTAAACTAATGGCGGACCGAAACGTCCTTAAACAAATGACGGACCGAAAGGTCCTTAAACTACTACCGCAGCATCTTTAGGCTAACGAGATAAAAAAAATAAAATATAAAAAAAATATATAATAAACGGTATGTCCATAAGAAAAATGGGCACGGATGAAAACCCGAAAGGGGTCCGTGAGTAAAAATAGTAGGGCTACCGGCGAGTGTTCGTGAAAACCCGAAAGGGCGCGACCTCGTAAAAAAAATATATAAAAATAAACAAAATAAAAAAAAGGGTATGTCCATAAGCAAAAGGGGCACGGATGAAAACCCGAAAGGGCTCCGTGAGTAAAAACAGCAGGACTACCGGCGAGTGTTTGTGAAAACCCGAAAGGGCGCAACCTCGTTAAAGGACACTTACAGGGTCCTCTCGACCTTGTAAGGAGAAACCACCCACGTGAGATCCTTACGACTCACAAGGGAGCAACACACTTAGGGATCCTCACGATTCCTAAGGAGAAAATACACTTGCGAGATCCTCACGACTCGCAAGGAGAACTCTCTTATGGGACCTTCACGGCCCATGAGATTTGAAAGTCTTAAGTGACAGAGACCTAAACCTGCGCTTAAGCAAACCCCACAACTTTCGATATTGCCCTACAAGTGGTTCAATACTGACCCTTGTATACAATCCACGGGCGCGAATAAACATTGCCCTAACCAAGTTTCATCCGTGATTGGGGATATGTGCGCATGATGAACAACCCTTGTAGGTCCTCTCGATTTACAAGGAGAGAAAAAAACCTCCCGTAGGATCCTTACGACTTTCAGAGGAATATACACTTAGGAATCCTCACGATTCCTAAGGAGAAAATACACCTACAAGATCCTAACGACTCGTAGGGAGAAATACCTTTGTGAGACCCTTACGGTTCATGAAGTCAAAAGCCTTAGTCGACAGGACCTTAACCCAGGTCGCTAAGCCAACTTTGTTCGACATCGACAGAGGCAGATGATGATTCGCTCCTGGCAATATCCCAGTTGTAGCGGTGCTGATGCCGAAATCGATGTCTAAATTCAGATTTACGGCGAAAAGCCAGTAGGCCGCGCATGCATATGAAATAGTCGAAATGATGGGGCAACTTGCAATAAAAAGCAGCAAGTACAAATGTATGCATACAAAATAGCCGAAATGATTGGGCAACTCGCAATAAAAAGCAGCGAGTGAAAATAAAATAAATAGCCGAAATGATTGGGCACCGCGAAAAATAGCCGAAATGATTGGGCAATCGCGACCTTCGCGATATAAAAGCTGAAATGATAGAGCATCGCGGAAATAAAACAAAAAAAATGATAAAACTTTGGCCCTACAGTTGAGATCACATCGATCCCTGTATACAATCCAAGGGCGCAAAGAAAGAGGGAACCATACTTTCCCAACAGGCTCCGCCAGAAAACGAAACCAAATCTCGACGGTTCATCCCAATCCCGAAGAAACCAGTGTCTTCGGCAAAATCCTTCGACTCAGGGAAACAAGTGTCCTTGACGAAGAAAATCCTGATTCGCGTCGACTCGCAGAGAAACCAGTGTCTCCGCGGGAAATTATCGATTCGTTTCAACACCAGGGAAACAAGTGTCCTTGGCAAATCCTTCGACTCGAGGAAACAAGTGTCCTTGACGAAGAAAACCCTGATTCGCGTCAACTCGCAGAGAAACCAGTGTCTCCGCGGGAAATTCTCGATTCGTTTCAACACCAAGGAAACAAGTGTCCTTGGCAAATACCTCAACTCAGGGAAACTAGCGTCCTTGATGAGAGCCTCCTGATTCGCGTCGGCTCACAGAGAAACCAGTGTCTCCGCGGGAAATTCCCGATCCGTCTCAACCCCGAAGAAACCAGTGTCTTCGGCAAATCCTTCGACTCGAGGAAACAAGTGTCCTTGACGAAGAAAATCCTGATTCGCGTCGACTCGCAGAGAAACCAGTGTCTCCGCGGGAAATTCTCGATTCGTTTCAACACCAGGGAAACAAGTGTCCTTGGCAAATACCTCAACTCAGGGAAACTAGCGTCCTTGATGAGAGCCTCCTGATTCGCGTCGGCTCGCAGAGAAACCAGTGTCTCCGCGGGAAATTCCCGATCCGTCTCAACCTCGAAGAAATCAGTGTCATCGGCAAAATCCTTCGACTCGAGGAAACAAGTGTCCTTGACGAAGAAAACCCTGATTCGCGTCGACTCGCAGAGAAACCAGTGTCTCCGCGGGAAATTCTCGATTCGTTTCAACACCAAGGAAACAAGTGTCCTTGGCAAATACCTCAACTCAGGGAAACTAGTGTCCTTGATGAGAGCCTCCTGATTCGCGTCGGCTCGCAGAGAAACCAGTGTCTCCGCGGGAAATTCCCGATCCGTCTCAACCTCGAAGAAATCAGTGTCTTCGGAAAAATCCTTCGACTCGAGGAAACAAGTGTCCTTGACGAAGAAAATCCTGATTCGCGTCGACTCGCAGAGAAACCAGTGTCTCCATGGGAAATTATCGATTCGTTTCAACACCAAGGAAACAAGTGTCCTTGGCAAATACCTCAACTCAGGGAAACTAGCGTCCTTGATGAGAGCCTCCTGATTCGCATCGGCTCGCAGAGAAAACAGTGTCTCCGCGGGAAATTCCCGATCCGTCTCAACCTCGAAAAAATCAATGTCTTCGGCAAAATCCTTCGACTCGAGGAAACAAGTATCCTTGACGAAGAAAATCCTGATTCGCGTCGACTCGCAGAGAAACCAGTGTCTCCGCGGGAAATTCTCGATTCGTTTCAACACCAGGGAAACAAGTGTCCTTGGCAAATACCTCAATTCAGGGAAACTAGCGTCCTTGATGAGAGCCTCCTGACTCGCGTCGGCTCGCAGAGAAATCAATGTCTCCACGGGAAATTCCCGATTCGTCTCAAATTGCAAGATGAAGCCTCAGGCAGCAGGGATAAAAAAAACTTGTTTCCTGAGCAATGAGACCCTGCAAGTCGGTCTAAAACGGTCTCTTGCATACCATTCACGGGTCTCACTCTCCAAAGTCGAATTTCGACAAGGAGGGAAACAACCGCTTACGGGTCCTCTCGACTCGTAAGAGGGAAAAATTCTCTTATAAGATCCTTACGAATTATAAGAGAAAACACACTTAGGAATCCTCACGATTCCTAAGGAGAAAATCCACCTACGAGATCCTCCCGATCCGTAGGGAAAAAAGTCTCTATGAGACCCTCACGGCTCGTGGAGTTGAAAAGTCTTAGGCAGCAGATCTGAACCTGCGGCCTAAGCCATCGTTATCTTTTGGAGAAATCTAGATGCTTACTCTATTATCTATTTATCAAGACAGCCTGCTGATAATAAGAGAGAGGAGAAAACAAAGAAATAGTACAAAACATCGTAAAGGAAAATGTGTATCTTTATTGAATGTAATCAAGTACAAGGTGAAGCGTACAAAAGAATAAAGAATGGATACATATTATTTAAAAAGAAAAATTTTACAAGTATATTGATACAAGGGGAATTACTGGGAAGGAAGCGTCTTACATAGCTCTAGCAATTGTTCGCGCACCTCCTTCCACACTTTCTCCTGATCGGCCACCACCGCCAGATCTGCCTCCACTTGAGCTCGCTGCTGCAAGACAGATGCAAGTTGCTCTCTAATGGCCTGATGAGCAGCTTCACAGCCTGGGGTGTCACGTTCGGCGACATCAAGCTTTCGCTTCAAGTTTAGCCCATGAGAGATGCGTTCCAGGAGGCCCTCAAAGATAGCCTTCACTTGGGCAGCATTCGCCTCAACCTCAACACGCAGACGAGCCGTCTCGCTCGAGGTCTCTTGGCATTCCCTCAACCTTAAAGTTGCTTCTTGTTCCAAGTGGTGGACGTAAGAAGTGCTTTGCTCGATCCACGCTGCTCTTTCATTGCTCGCGGCTAAGGTCTCGGGAGCAGGGCGCATAAACTCCAGTTGATGTAGACGAGCCTCAATCTCTCTACAATGGTTAACCCAAGACGCAATGATGCCCTCGTCATGGAAGTTTACGAGTATCACCAACATCGCGTTAACCGCCGTAGCGAAGTCTGCAGTAGATGTAGGAGTCTTGACGTCGAGTTCCTCGACGTAGTCGCTCAACGTGCGCAGACTATTCGCGGCGCCTTTCGAGGACGGGCGTCTTAGGAAAGGGCCCGCCGGCGTTATGATCCGAGACTCGAAGGGCGCCGAGACCGGAACGACAGCTGAAAAAACAAGATATGATCATATAACAGTTCAAGAACCAAAAAAGGGAGTTATCAATGCGATAGTTGTTGTACCAGCTGCGGCAGATGGCAAGGCCGGAAGGGCCGGTGGCGCGGCCGATCTTTCATCCCCTCCTTCAATTTGTAGCACTGCAGTCGGGATAAGAAAAAAGTTAGAAGTAATTCCATCAATGAAAAAGAAAGATATCAATGGAAACCATACTCACCAGCGCCACCAGAGGAAGAAGCGAATTCAGATGGGAAGGAGAAGTGTGGGAGCAACACTTGATAGAGATGATCAAAAAATACTCCTGAAAAGACACAGCGGTACAACTTTAGTACATAAATTAGGCGGCTGAAAGTCGAAACTAATAGATTGCAAATCCATACCTTCCAGCATCTTCGATGGTATAAGAGAAGGCTGAGAAGTGACCACCGCCAAGGCGATAGCCGACGGCGCTCCCTCGAGCAGTGGAGCATCGGCGCTAGCCGCACCTGCGTTAAAAAACAAGGGTAACCTGTCAGAAGCGATTGCAAGATGAAAAAAGGGGGACGGTAATCCGAAATTTACCTGATGAGCCTCCAGCCGAGACGGAGGCGTCTCCCTCCTCCATCGACATAAGACCACCACCCGTGGCCTCATCCCCAGACTCCACTGGGGGCGTTGTCGTGCTCGCGAGGCCAGGAGACGGCGGAGGGCCATAGGCAGGGAGAGCTATGACCGGAGCATTGCCAGATTCCTGAGAAAGTGCGGTTGACTCGTCCTCAGGAATCATGTCTACCTCACCCGCTACTCCTTCAGGCTCAGCAGTCACGGTTGTCTCGTCCACCGTCACCACGAGGTCATCGGTCTCAGGCACTCCGCCCGCTGGTACCTCGGGCTCGACATCAACCACTTGCTCAGGCATAGTGGACATGACCAATTCGTCAGCCACTATCTCGGGCCCAGCAATCCCAGCTGTGTCATCCGCCACCGGCTCGGGCTCGACCAATGCCTCTTCCCTTAGCCCCTCAGGTTCGACAGTCTCCGCCTCCCCCTCGGTTGGGCTTGGCCCTGCAGAGTAGAATATATAAGAACCGACAGCTTTATAATTCTTACAACAAAATTCTGAAAGAAGTATTACCTGAGGTGGACTTTTCATTAGCCTCCCTATTGGCGCGAATCGCATGTCTATGAGCTGTAGACAAGGCGACCGGGGGCTCTTCTGACGGAGTATCGGCACGAGGGACAGTGCTTGGGCCCGCTCCAATGGCCAAGGCAGCCCTGCGTGCCTTTGCTTCACGCCTCGACCGCTTCCTTTCCTCCTGGGCTGTCGCGATGGACCTTTTCGACGCTTCCTTCATCAAGGCGTCGTCGTCCTCGTTCAGAGATGCCTCCAGAGCCTTTAAGGCATCTCTCATCGGCTCTTCAAGACGGACCTCCCGCGGTAGCTCTGAGGAAGCAAGAACATCGGCAGCTGGCAGAATATCCGCGTCACTTGGCGGGAACGGCATTGAGGTTCCTGCGATAAAAAGGGAGAGGTTAGATCAACCATAACACAAGGAAAATGAAAAGTCGATGAATTGAAACTTACTAAGGCCTAAAGACGCTATAAGGCGTTCCTCCTCTTGGAAGGTCTTGAGGGAAGCGGCAATGGCTTCTTCAGTGGTGATGCCTGTTGGAAGAAAAGAAGGAAAAATGTTAGTAAAAGGCAATAATAAAGATATGATGCAATAGAAAATGTGACTAGTGATTACCTGATTCCGCGAGCTTAGCCAGCCACGCGTCACGCCTCGCCAACCGCTCCGAAGATTCGAGGGCGGCCTCCAAATCCGTGTCATCCGGCAGCATGACTAATCCCTCGTTAGTCCCATATTCACTCAGGCCCTCACCATAGGGAGCATGGGGTTCCTGACCGAACGTGACGTCAGCAGCGAAGAGCGACTTCTTTTTCTTCTTCTGCCCACCAACCCTAGGTGCACCCGGAATCGACTTGCGCTTTGCAGACACCTTGGGACGACGGGTCCCGATGTCCGCACCCACGCCAGACTCCAGCGAGGCTATAACCACTGTCTCCACTGGAGCACGAGGTGCTGGTGGTGCATTCACGATATCGGGGAGCGGCAATCCGTGTGGAGGACTTTGCGCACGCGATGGTCTGGCTCTGGCATCTTTTAGAGGGGGAACTACCGGGGTCCTTGGCACTAAAGGAGCGTTGCGGTCGCTACCTGGAGGCGCACCCTTACGGTCGACCAGCAATCGTCTTTCCTCCTTTATGACGGCTCCCGTCGAATGACTGTACCATTCTGTATATACCTTGAGGAGTCGTGGGGCGCAATCCGGTTCACTGATAAAGAAGTGGGAGCCCGTGTTCAGACGCATGAAATGATGCAGCGCGCTCTCCATCCCTTCTTCGGTCGCAGCAGGTTCCGAAAGGAAAGCCTCCAATGGTACCCCTTGATTGTAGCTCAGTTGTTGGGCGAAGCGATGCGGGTTGTACCTCATTAAAATCACCGCACCGTTCTGCCTGAACACCAGGAAACCCGGTCTAATAGAATATAAGTGAAGGGTCTCCCGGGCCGTCAGAACTTAGGCTCCATCTTTGAAAGTGTCCTGCAATGGCTGCACCGCAGTGGTAGACGCCTTTCCAATAGTCAACACCTTGTCGACGAAAGACACCCCGTCTCCAACGGTGTGGGGGCGAAGGAGTAAACCTCTGGCATTCCGTAGCGATGGAGTCATAATTGATGCTCCAATCAACTGTATGATGCGAGCGAAGCTGCACCTGTCATAGAACGATGGCCTTTTATGCATGACGAAAACACCCGATGTATGTAGCTCGAGCCACGATACGAAGTAGTGCATCGGGAAGATCACGTGCAGCACCCCAGGCTCATTAGCATCCGCCGCTCGACTGAGGCCGTGATACAAGTGTGCCAAGCCGGCTATCCCAACGGCCACTTTTACCCTGATGGTCATTCGGTGAGCAGGGTAAAAGACAGAGGGCCGCATATGGCGAGAATGCATTGGGAGCGCAAACCAACTTAACCATAGCCTGAGAAATCCTAAGAAGAAGGCCTCTTCGTCCATCTCAGGGGCTGCAACTTTCGCAAAAGACATGGTTGGGGAGTTAGGGAGGAAAAAACCCGTTTGGTCTATTTCCTTCGCCGGTAGGTTATCCAAACCTAGACCGAAAGGGTCCTCAAGGGTGGCGAACTTGGCAGCTTCTGCCGAGAGGATGTTTGGTTGAAGGAACCGAGCGATGAAATCCGCAAAGCTAACTCCGCGACTCCCACGTTCGATGAAAAGGGCATCATAGATGTTCAACACTTTGATCAAACTTGGGAATTGGTGTTGAACAGCATTCTCGGGGGTGAGGCCCCTTACTGCCGGCTTAGCACCGAAGACATACTCGTCTGTCGGAAGCAACTCCTCATAATGCTCCCCTATAACCGGTAAACCGGAGACCTCTGTGAACTCCTCCAGAGAAATTGACACTTCCCGATCCATTGCAAGGAAGGTATGAGTAGGGATGTTCCACTGCTCCAAGAAAGCCTTGAACCACCAAGTGGGAAGCGTGGGATACTGGAAGAGGGAGACGTAGACCGCGGTGTACAACCCTAACCTTATCAACTGTGACTTCTTCATCGACAGGATATACCGAGCCCACGGCAGGTAGCCGATCGGGTGGCGGGGGATCAGACCTATGTTGTATGATTGCCCCCAAGGTCGCGCCTCGCCTTGACAGATACGGCGTCCCAGGATATCCAAAACCATAGGACGCTGGACCGGGATTGCATCTATGGCAGGATGAAGAAAGCCCTTCGATGTCCAATCAACCATATCCACGGCATACTGCACCGGGGGTGGGCTGGCATAATGGATCGCCGTAATGTGCTCCGCCGGCACTGCACACGTGAAACTCCGTCGACCCATGATGATTTGGTTGTACCACGACCCCCAAAGGTGGAGACTCTTATATTCCGGGTCGTGGTCCCTGATCATGGCTAAGACTTCACGGTCCAATGGCGCTTCAGGAAACCCTTCCTCCGAACGAGCAAACGGGAACGAAGTGTCGAAAGACATAGTCACTGCAAGGGAAAAGAAATTAGCCGTTAGTGTTGTAATTCCAACGCTTGGCATTTGAAAAAATTTCATTAAGTAATTAATTAAATTAAAGATTAATTAAATTAAAATTAATTAATTACACCACACAGCAGTGCAGTGGGTAGGAGACCGAAGGGGGACCCACAAAATCTGGATGACAATACGTCAATTAATAAGACAACCCCATCATTGGATGAGATTGTCAGTTGGTCCCCAAGAAAATATTCCCATTAATAATAAAAAATCTCTAGAGACAAGGAGAAAATCTTCTCTTTCAGAGCAAAACTCTGTCACGGAGTGACACTTGTCAAACTCTGGTCTCAGGGGAATAAAATTCTTTAATAAGAGCTTAGCTCTGTAATAATAAAAAAAATCATCAAAGAAAAATTTTTATTAATTAATTCCTAAAAAATTGAAGTTCTGGGATCTTAAAGATCCATATGAAAAAGCTCTTAAGAGTTCATCATCAGAAGATCAAAAGATCTATATTCTGTCAGTGAGCAAAGCTCTGTTCATGGATTAAGAAACCCTGAAACAAATTTTTGAGAGCAAAGCTCTGTTTATGAAACCCCAAAGGGAATTTCTTTAGATCAAAAGATCTATGAGAGCAAAGCTCTGTTGGTTAAAATTGATTTGAATTAATTTAACTTAATTTTAAATTAATTTTACCTAAAGTTTTCTAAATTGGAAAATGAGAGCAAAGCTCTGAAGTTCTTAAGCAAGAGCAAAGCTCTGTGAATCAAAATCTAGAAAATGGTGAAGTTTTTCTAAGGGCCAGGGGTCCTATTTATAAGGTGCTTGCGTCCCTTCAACTCACCCGTTGATCCAACGGCCAGGATCTTGCAACCGCTGCACTCACGTGTGCGCCATGTGAGCGCAACGGTGGGGGGCATTTGTTTCCCCCAATCAGAGCAAAGCTCTGTTTGAATTTCAAAATTCAAAATTCGAAGCAACGCTTCAGAATCTTTGCACTGCGCGCAACGCGCCACGTGTCAAAAGCTGATACATCAGCGCAGCGCCCAAGGCAGCGCGCCCAATCAGAGCAAACCTCTATTTAAAACAAAATTAAATGAAGCAACGCTTCAGTTGCGCAAGCGCTGCGCTGCGCGACATGTGTCAGCGCTGCGCTGCGCGATACGTGTCAGCGCAGATGCGCTGCACCGTGCGCTGCGCCGTGCGCTGCGCGACACGTGTCAGCGCAGAGCACAGTTGCGCAAGCGCAGTTGCGCTGCGCGAAACGTGTCGGCGCAGTTGCGCTGCACTCTGCGCTGCTTGACACGTGTCACGCGCTGGGGCGTTTGCGCCAAACAGAATTAAATTCTAGCAAGATTTTTCTGTTCTTGTTAAAACAAGAAGATTGTCTTCTGTAAAACAGAAGCCCTTGGATCAAAGATCCAACGGTGGGGAAAATTCCCCAAATCACTCAGAGAAAGATCTCTCTAACAAATTTTAACAAATTTATGGGCACTATATAAAGGCCCCTAGACCCCAAATCAAAAGCATCAACATCATCATTGAGAGCTCTGAAGAATTGGAGAGAATTCCTCAAGAAAAAAAAGGTAAAAACCTTTAGAAAAAAGAGAAAATTCTCTTATGAACAGATCATTGATCTGAGAACAAGATCAATGATCTTCAATAAAAAGAAAAATAAATAATAATAGTGCCTTGCACTTTCTTATGAACCATTGGTTCTTTGAAAAGAAGAAAAACTTGTTTTCTTTGATCTAAATTGGATCAAGAAATCAAACAGTGCTTTGCACTTTTTATGAACCATTGGTTCTGGAATCTGAAAGATTCCCAAATTATTGAAATAGTGCCTTGCACTTGCAAAACTGCACTGTTGCGCTCTTGGGTTGGCGCAAGCCACCAGAGAGCGCCACGTGTCAGCATCTGAACCACTTGCGCTATGCGCTTTTGAAATAGAGCCTTGCTCTCGGAAATTGGCGCAGCGCACTGCGCTTGCGTGACACGTGTCATCACCACAAGCGCTTGCGCTCAGTGATTGGCGCAAAGCGCCTGACAAATGCAATGCATTTCTTTTACTAAAGGGCCAGGCCCAAATCAAAAAGACCTAGTAGGCCAAAATAAATTGCAAAGCAATAAATGGGTAGAGCCCAAGTAAAATTGATGCTCTGCATCATTTATAAATGGGCAGAGCCCAAACAAAATAATAACTAATGCAATGCATTATTTTAAAAGGGGGAGAGCCCAAATAAGGGTCCAACAGAGACCAAGGTTAATGCTATGCATTATTAAAAATGAGCCAAGCCCTAGCATAGGCCTAATAGGCCAAAAACAAATAAAAGCGTTGAACTTTTTTTCAACTGGACTTAGCCCAATCATGGCCGTAAGTCCTCAAATTAAATTGACTGAGCACAACTGCTCTCTTAAATCAATTTACAACCGGTTCGAGGGTACATCTCCGAACTCCTTTGACTCCTGTCATTGTAATCCTTCAACGACGTCAGAGAGGTGACGGGTCCCGACAACCACACATCAACACGGACTGTGGGGTCCTTAAACCCATGGACTTAAGCGTCCTTAAACCAAAAGACGGATAGTGGGATCCTTAAACCCGCGGACTTATGCGTCCTTAAACTAAAATACGGATTGTGGGGTCCTTAAACCCACGGACTTAAGCGTCCTTAAACTACCTATAGACCATCATGTCCCTAAACTGGAATATGGACCACCATGTCCCTAAACTGGAATATGGACCGCAACGTCCTTAAACTACTTATTGACCGCAACGTCATTAAACTAAACAATAGAGCCCCCAAATGCTCTTTTGTCGGATCCAAACAATCCCGTTAAGTTGATCTTGGTCTCAAATCAGACTAATGTATCCTTAACGAACGTTTAAGTTGATCTTAGCCTCAATATGGCTAACGTATCCTTAAACTAAAACACCAAACCCAAATCTAAGTAAATACGGATTTGGACTAATCCACGTCCTACGGGAGACGGCATAACTTAGTCTCCGTATACAATCCACGGGCATCCACAAACAAAACAAACACACATGACACGAAGTGAAATTCTGGAGAAGGAGAAAGTGGCTACCGCGATGCGGTAGCGTAATTAACTGCAGGGGCTTGCGCCTGTAGGGAAGAGCGTCCCCACAATCAAAAACCCCTCAAGCGAGGGGGAATCTGACGAAGTCTGCTATATCGGCCGCATCCGTCTAAACCTCCGATACACGGTGCCATAAATCAACTTGGCATCTTCGGAGAGGTAGACGGATAAAACCATATAGCATCTGCCCCGAATCTCAGGCAAGACGTCCTAACGTCGCGGCCGCCGTTCGGAGGGGAACAGTCCCATTCCACTGTTATATATACATAGGAGTAGAAATATCAGAGAACATCATATGAAATCCATGAATGTAATATATGCAACATGAAATAGTAATATGAGCATATAAAGGAAAAACCGCTATTTAACTGCAACAAGTTAATATATATGTCATGCGGTTCCTAACTTCTCCAAGTCCATACAACATCAAATAAAGGTGAACATGTAGCTATAACCAGGTATGTGTAACCATGTTGGCATAGCAAGATATGTGTATTTACCTATCAATAATGATGTAATACCCTCCAGGTATAAGTGTAAGTATGTATGCGAGATGTACATGTAGCTATGTCTCATAACTGTATGTACCTATCACTAATGGTACAATACCATATAGGTATATAGGTAACTAGCATGTAAGTATGTCAAGGCATATGCGTAAGCATGTAGGTATACAGGTATGCTATATGTCATATGCACAAAAGAAAATAGGGATCATGTCTCAATGTCCCTAAGCAATACAATATCACATATGTATAGGTGTTGTGCGTGTCATGGCAATTATTGACGGTGTGAGTGGAATACTATCAGTGCTCGTGCAATATGAACCGTCAATAATAGTGCAGTGTCCAAGGGTACAATTCTAAGCACAACAAGTAATAATATGCAATGAAGTTTTATGCACAATCTCTATATGTGCAATATAGACATGCGGCTAATATCGTATCATATCTAGCCCTGATGCATAACGCCATTCGGGCGATTCCCCTGTAGATGTTAAATCTACTCATAGCAATTCTCCTTGCTTAGCCGAAGTCGATGTGCTTCGTCATCTCGGAATCCACGCGAAGGTACCTACAATCAATACCAAATCGCAAAGCTATCAACATCAAGTTCTGAAATCCAATACGGCACGCGGTGCGCTCACAGGTTAGAACCTATAGCCTACACATGCAAAACAATCAACTATCCTTGTCGTTGACGTACAAACATCCAACGACCAAATACAATATCCAGTCGCAAAACCAAGAAATCCAAATTCCGGAAAACATAGCCAAAACCCTAAATAGGGTCACTATACATGAAAAATGCCACATTTAAAACCCAATAATACCAATACACATTTACAAATACAATAAATATCATAGGTATTAATATTTACGTCATCTCCATTTTCATTTAAAACCCACGTCAAATTTTACTGAAAAGCTAGTAAGCAGTTATATCATTTTATCTCAATTTAGCATAAGTCTAGAAATTTAACAATTCTAGCGATCGCAAATATCGCCAATAAGCATAACTAAGTTATCCAAACCATATCCATAATTTTAATCTTTCCCAAAAATGAGTTAGAAAAACCTAGTTTGCGATTAAGCTTAAAAAGGCGATTAGGAAAAATAACAATTATCATTTTCACAATATACTTAACTTTTCCAAGTCTACACATCTTGCTTAACAACATAAACACATCAAAACCCTAACTTGATTTCATAATAATTAACATGAATTAATTACACATGAACTTTAAAGCTATAATTAGCACTTAATTAAGCAAGTTTAAGAATTAAGCAACAATTTAAAAGATTAGGGTTATGATTTATACCTCACAAACAAGATCTCAATTTTAGAAATATCACCAAAATTAACCCTCCAAAATGATGCTCTTCTTGAAGATCAAAGCAAGATTAGGCTTAAGGATTAATGGGTATGAATTTAATTTGGAGTTTAAAGGATTATTTGTGGATTTTTGATGAGTTTTTGAGAGCAAAAGAGTGAAGAATTGAGCAAGGAATGAAGGAAGGCAGAAAAGAGGGGCTAGGGTTCGGCCAAGGGAAGTGGGGGGAGTTTTGTGAGAATTGTGTAGAAAAATCTAGTAAGAAATAGCATTAAATGCCAATAAATGCAAATTTGACACCTTTACTTCTATTTCTTTTCTTTAAAAAAAATCCTTTTGTCATAAATATCTAGATTTTGGAGAGAAGGTTCTAAGCTAATTCTAGTAATTAGATTAGCAATGAACCCAATTATAACTAATTAACCCACACAAAAAAGTAATTTCCACTACTTAAGTGCATAAATAATACATTATAATAATATTTAATTAGGGAAAAATTCTATGTGAACCAAAACTTCCCATTGACCCCCAAAGCTCGCGCACTAACTTTATTTTAGCTAAACTAGGTGCTGGCAAGTTTATACGGAAGTTTGATCAAAATCGGTTAAAACGGAAAATACCGACTATTTTACCCTAAAACGGAAAAATTCGTATAACGATTTCAGAAACGTTACACTTTCTCATGAGGAAGAAGAAGCTCAAGTGAAGAATGAGAATGAACTCATGAGGTGAGAATAGCAACCATGGGTGAGTTAGTTTCATACACTAACTCATGTAGAGACTTCACCATGGGTTAGGATAATATTTGGGTTAATAAATATCTTAAGCAAAACAAAACTTGTGGACTTAGTCAATGGTTATCCAAGGTTCTCCAAGCTTCTAGACATGACCAATATTCAACCAATTTTGAATTACTTAATCAATTAATAACCCTAAATTATAGCAAGCATGGTGTAAGTCATACACACATCCATGAAGCATGTATCATCAAGCATGACACAAAAACATGTACATTAATATATATCACATACATACTAATGAACAAAAGTGAGAATAAGAAATCATAAGTGAGCAAATATTAGTCAATGTAACTTAATATATCAAATATATAATTATACATTAAATTATCAAATCAACATTAAATTATCAAATCAACACTTGATTTAATAATCCGGTTATATTACATACAACCGACTAATATCAAATGTAACATTCTATCGAATCAACACTTGATCCGATAACCCGGCTATATCACATATAACCGACCAATATCACATATCGCTAGAATAGAATACGGTATCACATATCGTATTAATCTCGGTCCCGCACATATCGCATATGTGCTCGTACTTCGTTTCGCATGAACCAGGAAACCTCTGTGTAGGACTCTAAAGACTCGTCAATACGCCGGCAGTAGGTGCATATCAACACCCACAAGCCGCAAGCTGTCTGCTAAACGTAACGGCCACCCGGGTATTGAGCGATCAGAAGATCAACAATCAAGCCTGCTCATACTCCTGCGAATACAATCAGTAACACTACCGTACAGTCCAGACTCTTCGTCAGATATGTCGCATATCACAGCCTGGGGGTGGTATAACGTCAGACCCCAATAGCCTGATAAGTCATGCCGATGCAAGGTCCATAACGGTTCGAGAAACTACTCATAACACTTACCAGTAGATCTCAGCAACCCTGGCCAGGGATTTCCTGTTATGGTCAATCGAGCATAGCGCAACATCAACTCCCAATACCGGAAGAGACGAATCCCCTCCTATCGCTCATTGCCTCCATGTGACTCAGGACTGCACCCAAAAACCACCTTTTTGCACGATCTCTTGACTGTGGTATGGTGGAAATCAAAGCACGATGGGAATCACACAAGACTCTATGACGTTCTCGGGTCGACAGACTAACATGTACTAGTGTCACCAGAGAACTGCTATCCGACGATTGGTATAATACCATCTAGGAGTTATTGGCGAGTCCGTCCAGTGTACCCAGTCTCCACTGAGCACCCATATACCTTCTCTGATGTCAAACACCAATGGATATGGGATCATCCATCGCCCATCATATGGGTCGAGAAGCGTATACGCTAGTCTACTCTGGAATATCGATGCCCTGTCTCGATACTCCCATGACTAGGAACAATCTAAGGATGAACTTACCGACTACCTCTGCCCCACTAGTATGATCTGCATCATAGTCCTGGAAGTCAAGTACTCATCCTAAGGGCTTTATTAATATGTAATAAAGAGACAATAAGTGCACATATTAAGATAAAGAGCAACCAGATAGCATACTATCATGTCGAGCAAGAAAATCCTCCCTATATATGTCCAAGCATCCACTACAATATACATCTCATGTACAGTAATGGCCTCTAGGGAATACATATAACTAACAGTTCTGGTATTCAGGTTCAGTTCAAGTATACGTGTTTGGTATATTGGATTCATGTTGAATTGGATTCATGTGAATTGGATTCAGATTATTACTTGAACTCAGACTTGAGTCGGATACTTATAACAGAATTTGGATCTTGAATTAGGTTTAGGGATTATCGGTAACTGCTGCACATGGACGGCGGGATTTGTGTTTTTTTCCAAGACAATTACCATTGATAACCCCATTTTAGTTTTCTATCTTAAATAGGCAAGCACCGACTTTCTCCGGCTCCCTAAGGCTCAAGAGAATTGATCCCGCTTAAACCAATATTTACTAGGGTCTTTAATGTAATTTTATATAACACGAAGGATTTTATGAAAAATGATTTTAATATACTTTCAAAATAAACCTCGAGTAATTATTTATATTATTTAGAATTGTCATGAATGTGAATTTTAGAGAATGAGGTATATTAGTGAAAATATACATAGCTTGAATAGTTCAAGGTATTTTCATGTAAACTTTGTCTTGTATTGATGCTTGATGGTATTTTAGTGAAACTTGTCATTATTTTATTTTTTTTAGAAAACATAGAATTTCATAATATCTTAAAAATATGTGGTTTGATAATATTTATATAATTATTAAAAATAAATTTTAATTTATTAAGTAGAAATCCTGGTTTTTCTTAAAAATTATATTAAAATTCCATCGAGATCGTATGCTCCGTGAGAAGGTCTGCATCTCGCCTTACTAGTCCATGGATGTGCGATAATCTGCACCATCCAATAGCGGGTTCAGGCACAATCGCAAAGAATTAAGTAACGCAATTTAAAGAAATCCGGGTTTTTAATAGTTTAAGGTGTTTTGATGAAAAGTCGTATTTTGCCACAAAAAATATTATTAAAGAGAATCATGCTATGTCAAGATATGTGTATGTGAAAGGTAGGTCATTAGCTCGTGAGGTTTTCTAAGGGTAATATTAAGCAAAACAATTAAAAGATATCGTATGTAAATTTCATGGTATTTAAACGTAAAAGCTTAATTAAAATTATTTAACATAAAGTTTTAGAGTGAAATTGGTTTATAAACATTAGTTAAATAATTACAAGTAAGGTACATACATGAGTACAAGTGATTCTTAAGAAGAATTATGATTTTCAAAGGTTTTAGAAATAAATGTCGGTATAACTCCACTTACCGACATGTTTTGAAAAGGAGAAGTTTTATAGTAGAAAGAGAAGAAGAGATATGGTACTTACAAGTTTAAAGGAGAGAGGGGAGGTAGAGGATGAAGGTAATAGCCTTCGTGGAGTCGCGAGGTCACCGGAAACGTCTCGAATCCTCGTCGAAATTTGACCTAGGGCTAATTCCACTTATACTCTTCTTAGACTTAGAAATTTTTTGAGAATTTTGACAATAGATTTCAGAATGAAGAGGGTTAGGGTATGGGGTTGTATTTATAGTGTAAAATTAGGATTTTGGAATTGAAGAAAGAATTAAAAATGCATTAAAAATGGGATTTATGATGAATATAAATTCTCTGGATAATTGCAGGAAAAATAAACTGAACAAGAGTAGTGGGGTAGGCCAAGGGGTTAAGTGGGCAAAACAAGGGGATTTTTCCCCACGAAGGGACCGTCGGCGCCGGGGTTTGGGCCGATCTCGCCGGTCCATTGGAGGAGATGGGGGCTGGGATTCATGACACGTGTCCTAACTGGTGTTAACTCTAATTACACATGTTTGATTTTCTGTGACGTTTCATTTTATGTGCAAAGCACGTGTAAACTTTTGGGCTTCCAAAAAGTTTAAAAGAAAAATCAGTAAAAATATATGTAGCAATGAGATTCGAACACATGGGCTATATCACAGCAGTGCAAAACTTTATCAATGAGCTACAAGTGCTTTCTTACTGTTCTTAAATAAAAACAATATTTAAAGTATGCTCAAGCTTGCAAACTCCATTCTGTACATTAACTTGAAAATTTTTGTACAGTAAAATTAGAGTCGTTATAGTAGTTAGTTACTGGATAAATCCATAACCATAAATACGTCAGCAACACTGGCTGTACGTAACGGCTATCCAGGTATATGCCAAAAGGGAGATCGACTATCAAGTCAGTCTATACCCTACTGAGCCTGAATGTGACAATCTCCGTATAGTCTGGTCTCTTCGTCTAAGAGTATCGCATACCGGGTGTACGGAGTGGATAATGTCAGACCCATGATAACTCGATAAGTCGTGCCGGTGTCAAGCTCATCACCAACCGAGAAACTACTGATCGCCAATCAGTAAATCTCATCCGCCCTGGCCAGGAACTTATGGTGATGACCAACCGGACACAGTGCGGCATCAACTGCCTATACCAGGAGAAACGAATCCCTAATGATTGCTCACGGCCTTCATGTGGCTCGAGACTGTACCCAACTAAAATCTGTTTGCACTACGCTTTTGAGCCGTGATAGGGTAGTAATCTAAGTACAGTAGAAACTCACACGAGACAAATGACGATCACGGGTCAAAAGACTAACATGTACTCACGTCACTAGAGAATTGCTATCTGAAAATAGGTATAATACCATCTAGAAGTTTTTGGCGAGTCCGTCCCGGTGTACTCACCTCTAGTGAGCACTTTTATACTTTCTTAAGTGACAAAACACCAATGGATTGTGAGACCGGCCACCGCCCTTCGTCGGGGTTTAGAAATATATACACTAGTCTAATCTGGAATATCGATGCACAGTCTCGATACTCTCTCGACTAGGGACATTTAAGAATGTGCTTATGGACTATCCAGCTCCTACGTATATGATCGTCATCATAATATTGATAGTCAAGCAATAATCATACAAGCTTTATCATTATGTATTAGTGACATGTAATAACAAGTAACGTATACACATAATGATAAAAACAAACTAAATAGCATACTATCATCTCGAGCAAGACTGTTTTACCTGTATAAGTATTCCTTCAATTATCATAACCGCCTATCTGCAATTACGATAATTGTCTTAAATGCACTATAACCAACATTCAAGACTGATGAGGATAAGGACTCGCATGAATAAGAATCCACATATTTTGAAAGTAGGGTCAATCATGCGATGTCATGTACTGGACCAAATGTAGATTACACACTTGCTGTAGTAAGAATATATCAGTCCAATCATAGAGAAACAAGGGATAGTAGTGAAGAACATATGAATATGTTCTTGGTGTATGGTAATGGAAGCCTCCAATTTGAGGCGGTTACCGATTTCAGCTTCCAAGATAACAAAGATGACAGAATATCTGTCACGGGTTATAAGTTTACCCTCCTTTGAGGAGCAGTATATTGGAAGGGTTCCAAGCTGGATATTGAGGTAGACATGACGCTAGATACTAAGTATGACTCAGTGAAGGATGCAGTCTAAGAATCTATTTGGATAAATAAGTTCATTTATGAACTTAGTCCCATCAGCTATTTAGAAAAATTCTAAGGAAGGTATCACTTAATTCCGGAGATGGTTGATCTCCGCGGGATTAAGATAAAAGAGAGAAATAAATTAAAAATATTGTAGCGGATCCACTTACTAAGGCAGTTTCTCAAATACGGTTTGCTAAACTAATATAAGGGAAGTTGGGTATGTCATGCTGCAATAATTGGCCTTAAGTGCAAGTGGAAGATTGTTGGATATATGTGACCTGAAGGCAATTATTGTAATTGTACATGGACCTATATGGATAGAACAATCTTGTTCGAGATGATAGTATGCTATCTGGTTTGTTTTTATCATTCATATGTATATGTTTTACTTGTTATTACGTATCGCTAATACATGATGATAAAGCCCATAGGATCTTTGCTGGATTACCAGGATTATGATGGGGATCATAATAGTAGGGTTTGGACAATCCCAAGCACATCCTTAAATGTTCCTAGTCGTGGGAATATCGAGGCTGAATATCGGTACTCCGGTGTAGACTAGTGTATACATTTCTTAACCCGGTTGGAGGGTGATAGATGGTCCCACAGTTATCGGTATTTGACATCGAAGATTGTATATAAGTGCTCATTAGAGAATGAGTTTCACTGAACGAACTCACCGAGAACTCCTAGATAGTATTATACATATTGTCAAATAGCAGTTCTCTGATGACATGAGTACATGGTGGTCTTTTGATCTGAGATCGTAATAGTGTATTGTGTGTGTTCTCACTATATTTTGATTACTACCCTACAACGACTTTAAAGAGCCGTGCAAACAGGTTTTAGTTGGGTGCAGTCCCGAAGCACATGGAGGCAGTGAGCGATCGAAGGGATCCTTCTCTCCCGGTATTGGGAGTTGATGTCGCGTTGTGCTTGATTAACTATAACCATAAGTCCTTGGCCAAAGCGATTGAGATAAACTGATAAGTGTTATCATTTATATCTCAAGTGGTTGAGTTTGACATTAGAACGACTTATTGGGTTATTGGGGGTCTAACAAAATCCCCCCCGGACCCGGTATGCGACACTCTTAGATGAAAAGACCGGACTGTACGGTGGTTGTTACTGATAGACTCTGATTGCGTACGGATGAGCTTACTTGTTGATCTTTCTTTTGATCAATACCTGTGTAGCCGTTACGTGCAGCTAGTACTGCTGATATGCTTGTGGGTTAACCCATGATGGGATTGATCTGAAAGTGTTTCAGATTCAATTGGATATGATCCTAACCTACTGCCAGCATATTGATTGAGTCTTTAGAGTCTCATACAGAGGTTTTCCCGCTCAGGCGAAACGATATAGTGTGCGTATGATGATACGTGCGAGAGTTCGATTAAACACGTGTATATGATACACGTTTATTAATCAGACATTTGATAATACTAGCCGGTTTATTATAAAACCGGATTATTAAATCAGGTGTTGATATATATGTATGTGTGTGTGTGTGTGTGTGTGTGTGTGTGTGTGTGAATAATTATGTTCACTCTCTCACTCACTCTCATTTGCTATTTGTATGTGATACAAATACATGTATATGTATATGATACATATACTAATATATTGTGTATATGATACACATATACTTCTAGAAGTGATGATAAGTATGGGAGTTCGATTAAATACGTGTATATGATACATGTACATTAATCGTACGTTTGATAATACTATCCGGTTTATTATAAAGCCGAATTATTAAATCAAGTGTTCATTTAATAATAAAACATGTGTTGATATGTATTCTAGTATTATGTTTACTTCTCATTTGTTATTTGTATGCGATACAAATACATATTATATGTATATGATACATATAATAATACATTTGTTATTTGTATATGATACAAATACATTATATGTATATGATACATATACTATAATACATGTATTTGATACATATATACACTTCTAGAAGGGACACCAAATAAAAGAAATGACTCATTTCTTTTATTATTGAAAAAGAAATGAGAAGGTTGTAGAGAGATATGGGCTTCATATTAAAATAGAAATAAAAAGACTATTTTTAGATGAAGCATTCTCTATCCTCCCTCATTTCTTCATGCATCTTCTCTCTCTTCATTTTCCTTTGTAAAGAAAAGAAAAGGAGAAATGAGAGAAATTTAGAGAGTGAGCTCACTGCATCTCTTCCTTTCATTTTCTAGCAATTTTTTAGAGGAAGTTACTTCACAAAAGTATGGGTTTTGGTGAAGTTAAAGCTTGAGTTAGGATTTTCTTCGAAGTGGAGATTATCTTCGGCGAGGAAGTCCGTTTGCAAGTTTGATCCCTATGATGCGGAGTCTAGCTTAGGTCTTCCACTAAGCGAGTGGACACGCTACAAGGGTTGTAACACCATAAACCCCATATTTAGCTTACTAGTTTTGCACAACTATTAGTATTTGGATGTTTTTAGTGTTTGTGTTTAGTGCTATGTTCTACAATTTTTTGTTTATTATTTCGGCCGCGGTCCGCAAGTGTTACGACCTTAGCACCAAATGCTAACGGATTGGGGTCTCGATCTATGAATTAGGACTTCGGCAAATTGATTGTTATATCAATTTACACACTTCTGTAAGTTTTCTTTGTCCGTATATTTATATTTTCCGGAAGCTCTTATCATATTTTCCTTCTGAAATTATATGACAATTGCATGTTTTCATCATATAGTTTTCGCAGGTATTTATTCACGTTTTATGATATTTTACAAGTTATGTCGGTTTACTTTTCGCATGAGATACTTGATACATGATTACTAATTTATATGTGATTTGTAACAACCCTAATTTTCTTATACACTTTTTCCATACAAATTTTTAAATTGTTTTTTTTTTCAAAATCCATAAAGGGGTATTTATTGCCTGAGCACAAGACTTAAGTAATTAATTAGCAATTTAATTACAAGAAGGAGCTTGTAGCTCATTGGTAATACCTTGTATTGCTGAACCAAGCTACCAAAGTTCAAATCCCATGCCCCACATTATTTTTAATATTTATTTTGTTTTAAATTTTTCTTCAATATTGTGTCTCTTCATCTTCCAAATCCCAATGTACACTTCAAATTCCTAGATCGGTTTCAGAGACCTTTGAAATCCCCATTTACTCCATTTTAATGATTTTTTAATATATTTTTACATTAAAACCTTTCATATACCTTATTTACTCCAATTTTTAATGATTTTATACATTTTTACATTAAAACCTTTCATATACCCTATTTACTCCAACTTTTAATGATTTTATACATTTTTTAAAAAATCCTTCACCTACCCTACCCCTAGCCTACCCTATAAATACACCCCCTCCTCTCTACCCTCTCATCCCAAAAATCCTAAGCTCACTCTCTCAAAATTTTCCAAGAAGTGTGTACTTTGAAAGCAAGTTCGCGGCGAAACTCCGACGAAATTTCGGCGGAAATTCCGGCGACATTTTTAGAAACAACCGGCGACGAAGCAACGCCTCGGCAACTCCTTTAGTTCCCCCTTCACTCCTTTGCTTAATCGAAACCCGTAAGTCCCATTCTATCCCCCTTTCTATTTCTCTAAAATATGAAACTACTAAACCCGACGGAATTGGAACAAATCCGATTTCCGATTCGGTTTTCTATAAAAATTCACTTCTCACCAATACATTCATGTTTAAACATCTTTATCTTGACTATTAAACTTTTAAAAATCAATTTCAATAAGTTTTCACACATGAAATGATAACCTTTTTAACTTACTGTATTTTTTTCACTTTAATACCATCATGTTTCAATTTCACATTTAACCCGTTAACATTGCTATACCTTAAAATAGATCACGAGGTAATGACCTACCTCCTCACACACACATATGCAACCATAATACGCTATCTTGAAAACTTCTAATACGATAAAACAAGATTTTACATAAATACCATTTCCTTAATAAAACCTTTTATAAAAGTTTAGGTTTGATACATTTGTTTAAATAATATCTTTAATAGGAAAAATACGATAAGTTGTGGACATCGATCGTTTATCTAAACCTGACTTTGTGGTGTCTAGGCAAGTGTGTCTAAGGCAAGTGGTTATTTAATTAGGGCCACTACTTGTAGTGGAGAGCCTCCCACTTACCTGGCACTTACCTGGCCGCAATTGGCGGTGAAGAGTCGATTTGAGGTTTCTAACAACTTGTCGTTTAGACCTTTTAGAAATAGGCCGGTTGGCTTAGGAAACCCTAGAATCTAAAATACGGAAAATTACACTTTGTAAATAAATACCTTTTACTTTATAAAACCGTTTTCTAAAGTATTAGTATTTTACAATCTTTGCAAAGCGCCGCTACAACCCACATTTGGGAACCCGTTAGGGATAGTACGGTTCATCGTGCACCCTCGGGCCTATTAGCTCAGTTGGTTAGAGCATCGTGCTGATAACGCGAAGGTCGCAGGTTCGAGACCTGCATGGGCCACCAACAAAACCTGTCACGCCCCACTTCCCTGTGTACGGCGAAGAAGACGCAACGAGGTCCGCTAGTATATACTCAGAAGTACACACGCTAAGCGTATCTAAGCAATATAAAATAAATACACAAGAGACAAGAGATAATAAAAACAGCAACTTTCATTAATTAACATTCTTTTGTACAATGCATGAAAAGGAAATACAACTGAAATAAAAAGATACCTAAACAGTGGCATAACAGGAAATGAAAATACAGAAAGGAAAAGTGTACAATGAAACTAAAGTGCTGGATCTTCGGCAAACTGCTCCAAATCTTCTTGAGATGGCTCGATCTCCGCCGGGTCCAAACCACCTGACGACATTCAAAGAAGAAAGAAATAGAATGTCGTCAGTGAACGGGTCGCTCAGTTAGTCCCAAAGATAGGGGAGAAATAGACAGAGAGTAGGAGAGAGAGAGGGAGTAGCTTTTAATGTTGTATTGTATTGTTGTAATGTTGTATTAACGCTGTTGTTTGTAGCTTGGTACAGAAAAATGCAAGTGTATACGAGAGGAGTCTCTATATGCCAGAGACTAGAGGCACGTTTAGTACAAGGCTCCGTTAGAAGGCCCGGAACAACGACAATTGGATTCATGTTAGGTGTATTAAATCTGACCACCTCGTGCCACCTTTAACACCTTCCGCACCAATCTACCCCTTAAACCCCGCGATGTCTTGTTTGTATTGTTATCTTGTAAAATTGTATTGATTGTATGAGCGATTGACTAACTGACCGAAACCATGATATCAGGAAACGGTTGTAACCGTAGAGTCACGTAAATGGAATGCTGAGAATCATGTAAAAGGAATATATATCCATGGTTCGGTTCTGTCAAGTTGTATAAATTGATAATTGTATTCATAGATTCATGTGTTCATTTTGAATTGGAATCTTGTAGATTATAGATTGAACTTGAATCATATTCAAGTCAGATTAATCAGACTCAAACCCGAGTCAGACAATCAGAAATGTGAATCGAAGTCTTATAATTGCTAGGGTCCTTAGGGTAATTTATAAAACTTAAGGGGGTTTTATGTAAAAATGCCTTTATATACTTTTCAAAATACACCTCAAGTATTTATTGTTCGTCTTTAGAGTTGTAATGAGGGTGGATTTTATGTTGTGACATTTCCAGTAAGCATATCCTAGTTTTAGGTATTTATCTGTAATATTGATTTATTTGAAGTTCATGGTATTTTAGTGTAAAATTTATTATTATGATTTTTAGGAAAAGTGGAAAATTTATATTATAGTAAAATAGATATTTAAATGATAAATATACATATATTTATACAAAAAATAATTTTAATAAATATTTTATATTCCAAAAATCTCATTTTCTTAAGATGTCGTATTTTAAACCTTTCGAGACCGAATGCTCCTTGCGGAGGTCTGAATCTCGCACTACTAGCCCGAGGGTGCGCGATAAACCGCACGATCCCGAACGGGTTCCCCAAAGATGGGTTGTAGCGGCGCAATGTAACAACCCTAATTTTTCTATACACTTTTCTATACAAATTTTTTTTCAAAATCCATAAAGGGTATTTTAGCCTTAGCACAAGATATAGGTAATTATTTTGTTTTTAATTACAGGCTACAAGAATGTAATAACTCCATTTTTAGTGTACAAGAAATTACTTTAAATTTAATGTATACTAGGAGTATTTATTCTTGCTGCTATCATTTTAAGTAATTAAATACCACAATAATTACAAGAAGGAGCTTGTAGCTCATTGGTAATACCTTGCATTGCTGAACCAAGCTACCCAAGTTCAAATCACATGCCCCACATTATTTTTAGATTATTTTTCTTTTAAAATTCTTGGAAGCCCAACAGTCCACATGCCATAACTCCCAAAAGTTGAACTGAGCCCTAAAAAGTAAATATACCAGAGCCTATGTCAGGAGATCCCCCACCCATCGGCACTCCGAGTCGGCCGAGTCGGCCGGACGGCCGAGTCGTCAAAACGAAAGTTGTGTCGTTTCGTCTTCTAAACTCTCCTGCATACACCATTTTATTAGATCGGTTTCCGAATGTTAATTACACCCTATTTACTACAAATTTTAATGTTTTTTCTTTAATTTTTACAAATTTTTAAATAAAAACCTTTCACCTACCCTACCCTAGCCTACCCTATAAATAGACCCTCCTACCCTCTACCCTCTCATCCCAAAACACTAGGTTTACTCTCTCAAAATTTTTACAAGAAGGGTGTACTTTGAAATCGAGTTCACGGCGAAGCTCTGACGGAATTCTGGCGACGTTTTTTTGAAACAACTGGCGACGAAACAACGCCTCGGCAACTCATCTAGTTCCCCTATACTCTTTAGTATAGATCGAAACCCGTAAGTCCCATTCTTTCCTTCTTTCTACTTCTCAAAAATACGAAATTATGAAACCCGACGGAAATCGGAACAAACCGATTTCCGATTCGGTTTTCTATAAAATATCACTTATAACCAATTCCATAATGCTTAAACTTATTCATGTTGACTATTAATCACATAGCAACTAATTTGGACAAAGTTTCTCACATGAAATGATAGCTTTTGCGATATCGTATTCTTTTTCACTTTAATACCATAATGTTTATTTTTTTCTTCTAATCAATTCAATCATGTCTAGACATCTTTATCATGATTATTAAACTTGTAAAAATCAATTTGAATAAGTTTCCACACATGAAATGATAATCTTTTCAATTTACCGTATTTTTTTCACCTTAATACTATCATGTTTCAATTTCACATTTAACACTTTAACATTGCTATACCTTAAAATAGATCACGAGGTAATGACCTACCTTCTCATACACACATATGAAACCATAATACGCTATCTTGAAAACTACTAATACGATAAAACAAGATTTTACATTAAAATACATTTTCCTTAATAAAACCTTTATAAAAGTTTAGGTTTGTTACATTTGTTTAAACAATATCTTTAATAGGAAAAAGGCGATAAGTTGTGGACATCGATCGTTTATCTAAACCTGACTTTGTGGTGTCTAGGCTAGGCAAGTGAGCTTAGGTAACTTTAAAAGGCCCGTCTTACGATTCGTGAGCGGATCCCTCCTTCCTCACTTGTACTTACCTGGCCACAATTGACGGTGAAGAGGCAATTTGAGGCTTCTAACGACTTGTCGTTTAGACCATTTAGAAATAGGCTAGTTGGCTTAAGAAACCCTAGAATCTAAAATACGGAAAATTACACTTTTCAAATAAATACCGTTTATTTTATAAAACCGTTTTCTAAAGGATTAGTATTTTACAATCTTTGCAAAGCGCCGCTACAACCCACTTTTGGGGAATCCGTTAGGGATAGTACGGTTCATCGTGCACCCTCGGGCCTAGTAGTGCGAGATTCAGACCTCCGCAAGGAGCATTCGGTCTCGAAAGGTTAAAAAAATACGACATCTTAAGAAAATGAGATTTTTGGAATATAAAATATTTATTAAAATTATTTTTGTATAAACATATGTATATTTATCATTTAAATACCTATTTTATTATAATAAAAAAATTCCATATTTTTCTAAAAATCATAAGAATAAATTTTGCACTAAAATACCATGAACTTCAAATAATCAATATTATAGATAAATACCCTTATTTATAAAACTATGATATTTTCGCTAGAAATGTCACAACATAAAATCCACCCTCATTACAACTCTAAAGACAAACAATAAATACTTGAGGTGTATTTTGAAAAGTATATAAAAGTATTTTTATATAAAACCCCCCTCAAGTTTATAAATTACCCTAAGGACTCTAGCAATTATAAGACTTCGATTCACCTTTCTGATTGTCTGACTCGGGTTTGAGTCTGATTAATCTGACTTGAATAAGATTCAAGTCAATCTATAATCTATAAGATTCTAAGTCAATATGAACATATGAATCCATGAATACAATCATCAATTTACACAACTTGACCGAACCGAACCATGGATATATATTCCTTTTACATGATTCTCAGTATTCCATTTACATGACTCTACGGTTACAACCGTTTCCTGATATCATGGTTTCGGCCAGTCAGTCAATCAATCATACAACCAACACAATTTACAAGATAACAATACAAACAAGACATCGCGGGGTTTAAGGGGTATATTGGTACAGAAGGTGTTAAAGGTGGCACGAGGTGGTTAGACTTAACACACCTAACATGAATCCAGTTGTTGTTGTATCGTGGCATAAACGGTACCTTGTACTATACGTGCCCTTAGTCTCTGGCATATAGAGACTCCCCTCGTATACACTGGCATCCTTCTGTACCAAGCTACAAACAACAGCGTTGACATAACATTACAACAATAGTACACTTTAAAATGTATCTTCTTATTCTGTCTTTTTCTACTTCCCTCTTACCTTTGGGACTTACCGAGCGATTTGTTCGCTGACGACATTCTGTTTCTCTCTTCTTTGAATGTCGTCAGGTGATTTGGACCAGGCAGAAGTTGTGCCATCGCAAGAAGACTTGGAGCAGTTTACTGAAGACCCTGCACTGTAGTTTCATTGTACACTTTTCTTTTCAGTACTTTTCATTTCCTGTTATGCCACTGTTTAGGCATCTTTATTTCAGTTGTATTTCCTTTTCATGTATTGTACAAAGAATGTTAATAAATAAAAGTTGTTGTTCTTTTTATTTCTTGTCTCTTGTGTATTTATTTCTATATTGCTTAGATACGCTTAGCGTATGTACTTCTGAGTACATACGTAGCGGACCTCGTCGCGTCCCCTTCACCGTACACTGGGAAGCGGGGCGTGACAGGTTTTGTTGGTGGCCCATGGCTGTCACGCCCCGCTTCCCTGTGTACGGCGAAGGAGACGCGACGAGGTCCGCTACGTATATACTCAGAAGTACACATGATAAGCGTATCTAAGCAATATAAAATAAATACACAAGAGAAAAGAGATAATAAGAACATCAACTTTCATTTATTAACATTCTTTTGTACAATGCATGAAAAGAAAATACAACTGAAATAAAAAGATGCCTAAACAGTGGCATAACAGGAAATGAAAATACAGAAAGGAAAAGTGTACAATGAAACTAAAGTGCTGGATCTTCGGCAAACTGCTCCAAGTCTTCTTGAGATGGCTCGATCTCCGCCGGGTCCAAACCACCTGACGACATTCAAAGAAAAAAGAAATAGAATGTCGTCAGCGAACAGGTCGCTCGGTAAGTCCCAAAGATAGGGGAGAAATAGACAGAGAGTAGGAGAGAGAGAGGGAGTAGCTTTTAATGTTGTATTGTATTGTTGTAATGTTGTATTAACGCTGTTGTTTGTAGCTTGGTACAGAAAAATGCCAGTGTATATGAGAGGAGTCTCTATATGCCAGAGACTAGAGGTACGTTTAGTACAAGGCTCCGTTAGAAGGCCCGGAACAACGGCAATTGGATTCATGTTAGGTGTATTAAATCTGACCACCTCGTGCCACCTTTAACACCTTCCGTACCAATCTACCCCTTAAACCCCGCGATATCTTGTTTGTATTGTTATCTTGTAAAATTGTATTGATTGTATGAGTGATTGACTGACTGACCGAAACCATAATATCAGAAAACGGTTGTAACCGTAGAGTCACGTAAATGGAATGCTGAGAATCATGTAAAAGGAATATATATCCATGGTTCGGTTCTGTCAAGTTGTATAAATTGATAATTGTATTCATAGATTCATGTGTTCATTTTGAATTGGAATCTTGTAGATTATAGATTGAACTTGAATCATATTCAAGTCAGATTAATCAGACTCAAACCCGAGTCAGACAATCAGAAATGTGAATCGAAGTCTTATAATTGCTAGGGTCCTTAGGGTGATTTATAAAACTTGAGGGGGTTTTATGTAAAAATACCTTTATATACTTTTCAAAATACACCTCAAGTATTTATTGTTCGTTTTTAGAGTTGTAATGAGGATGGATTTTATGTTGTGACATTTCCAGTGAGCATATCCTAGTTTTAGGTATTTATCTGTAATATTGATTTATTTGAAGTTCATGGTATTTTAGTGTAAAATTTATTATTATGATTTTTAGGAAAAGTGGAAAATTTATATTATAGTAAAATAGATATTTAAATGATAAATATACATATATTTATACAAAAAATAATTTTAATAAATATTTTATATTCCAAAAATCTCATTTTCTTAAGATGTCGTATTTTTTTAACCTTTCGAGACCGAATGCTCCTTGCGGAGGTCTTAACTACTAGCCCGAGGGTGCGCGATAAACCGCACGATCCCGAACGGGTTCCCCAAAGATGGGTTGTAGCGGCGCTTTGCAAAAATTGTAAAATACTAATCGTTTAGAAAACGGTTTTATAAAGTAAAAGGTATTTATTTGCAAAGTGTAATTTTCCGTATTTTAGATTCTAGGGTTTCCTAAGCCAACTAGCCTATTTATAAAAGGTCTAAACGACAAGTCGTTAGAAGCCTCAATTCGACTCTTCACCGCCAATTGCGGCCAGGTAAGTGCCAGGTAAGTGGAAGGCTCTCCACTACAAATAGTGGCCCTAATTAAATAACCACTTGCCTTAGACACACTTGCCTAGACACCACAAAGTCAGGTTTAGATAAACGATCGATGTCCACAACTTATCGTATTTTTCCTATTAAAGATATTGTTTAAACAAATGTATCAAACCTAAACTTTTATAAAAGGTTTTATTAAGGAAATTGTATTTTAATGTAAAATCTTGTTTTATCGTATTATGAGTTTTCAAGATAGCGTATTATGGTTGCATATGTGTGTGTGAGGAGGTAGGTCATTACCTCGTGATCTATTTTAAGGTATAGCAATGTTAACGGGTTAAATGTGAAATTGAAACATGATGGTATTAAAGTGAAAAAAATACGGTAAGTTAAAAAGGTTATCATTTCATGTGTGAAAACTTATTCAAATTGATTTTTAAAAATTTAATAGTCAAGATAAAGATGTTTAAACATGAATGTATTGGTGAGAATTGAATTTTTATAGAAAACCGAATCGGAAATCGGATTTGTTCCGATTCCGTCGGGTTTAGTAGTTTCGTATTTTAGAGAAATAGAAAGGGGGATAGAATGGGACTTACGGGTTTCGATTAAGCAAAGGAGTGAAGGGGGAACTAAAGGAGTTGCCGAGGCGTTGCTTCGTCGCCGGTTGTTTTTAAAAATGTCGCCGGAATTTCCGCCGAAATTTCGTCGGAGTTTCGCCGCGAACTTATTTTCAAAGTACACACTTCTTGGAAAATTTTGAGAGAGTGAGCTTAGGTTTTTTGGGATGAGAGGGTAGAGAGGAGGGGGTGTATTTATAGGGTAGGATAGGGGTAGGGTAGGTGAAGGGTTTTTTTAAAAATGTATAAAATCATTAAAAGTTGGAGTAAATAGGGTATATAAAAGGTTTTAATGTAAAAATGTATAAAATCATTAAAAATTGGAGTAAATAGGGTATATGAAAGGTTTTGATGTAAAAATATATTAAAAAATCATTAAAATAGAGTAAATGGGGATTTCAAAGGTCTCTGAAACCGATCTAGGTTGATACTTGATTCATTTTACTGGTTAACTCTTGTATATAAAAAATTCATGCTTCATGTGGTAAACCATTTTTAGCATAGGGTAATGGGAGAGTTGGAAAAGGAATAGAGTCGTATAAATCAAGAAGGCGGTAAATGCTATTATATGCGGAACTAAGTGCTACGTGGAACAAAGTGACACGTCATGAAGGCAGGGGCCACCTCTTGAATTCACGGAGGCCATCTCTTAAATCCCCATATGATGTTCCGACATGATGAACGAAATATTCACGATATTGCATGCTCTATTCTTGTTTCGATTCGTACAAGATAAAACATGGTTTTAAAAACATATACGCTAATATTTTTTTACCTAAGCTTACATTATTTTTCCTTGCTTTTTACTAAGTTGATTTCGTTTTATTAATATCATATTTTCATTACCTTTATTGCATTTTTGGGAAACTTACCGAGCATTAGTTTCCTGACGGGCATTTCGTATGTTTTCTCTTTTTCTTGAAATGTCCATCAGATTCTATTTTAGAGGGGGACGAAGCAGTGCTCGGTGAGGAGGACATATACATTTCACACTTCCAGCCATTTCCCGAGTATTAGTCTCTTATTATGTTATATTATCGCTTTATGGCATGTATCTTGTTGTCTCGTGTTTGAATACTCTTTCTTTTGTATCGCTTGAAACTTTTTAGTTTGCTGTCAACCTTGATTATCTTGTTTAATAAATATTGTTATAAATTCTTGTGATACAATTACTGCATGTATAGACACTTAACGTATCTATATCGGGAAGGTGTGCTTTTTATATAGATAGGTCGCGGGTCTCATCACGTCCTCTCAACCCTATTATTTTAATATTTTTGTCAACCCTATTATTTTTTGGAAAGCGCAGCGTGACAGGGGGCCTCCCGTATCGAGAAGGGACATCCCAATAAGGGATGCCCAAAACAACTCGTTTTTGAGTTGTTTCAAGAGAATTGCCCAAGATAGGAGTCTCATTTGTTTTTGAACTAGTTCTTAACTTGTTCAAATATACTGAGCCTTATTTTTATGTTTTAAACTGATCAAATTTTGATTAGAATACTTATAAGTATTCATAAATCTTGGGAGTTAAGATTTTAACTCCAACCGATGTGATTTTTGTAGAAGACTCTTGCCATATTTTAGAATACAAACACTCGTCTGGCATCGCAACCAATTATTGATGCAGATGTTTAAGTACATAACATCCATTAAAAAAAGGCAACCTACTACAACAAAATGCTAATCCAGGTACTGAGAAAACATCATGAACATGAAATATTTCACAATGAACTTTTATATTTTCAAAGAAGATCAAATTATATTTCTTTTTCACCATGCTAGATTTGAGAAGTAAAAATAATTTAAATTTGTAGCGAATTATTTCCATAAATTATATTTGGTGCCAAATTCAACAAAACAGAAAAGAATTTTTTTTATCATGTTAGATCAATCAAACCCTGTTCTTCTTAGAAAGTCTAGTTATAAATTCTCCTTGGAAATATATGCATGATTTTCCCAAGTAAAAAAAAAGGCTGAACATAGTTGAGTTATCACATTTTGTGTTGATCCGATATTGACAAGCTACATTAGGGAAGGGTGCAAAAATATATCTTCAACAATTGCTATGGCCCAAATTGAATTTTCTATTACAACCACTCTTCATGCTCACGAATTGAGGATGCTAGACCTATCAAAAATGAAGCCGAGTTAATGAGCTTATAAAATAAGGGTCCAGTTATAATTACACAAAAATTAAAGGTGAGCGGAATGAAATTTAGACCAAGCCCGAGGTTTATCCTTAGAATTAGTTGCTAGATGTGATTTTGCAGAAAAATGGAGGAGCTGAATAACATTTTCCAAACACAATGGAATAAATAAAGCTTGATGAATTCACTAATATAGCTTTATATATAATAGATAGGTCGGTTGGACTTTCATATTTTAATTTTCTGAATATAGATGTTTTTTCTTTCATTTGGCTATTATTTCGTTTTCATATTTGCATCTATCTGCTAACACATATCTCTGATCCGTTCACATTTCTATTGCTGAAAGTACAACTTTATTTTGCCGAGGGTTAGTATTAGCTGGTTGATCAAATCTCGGTCATATTTTGCCTTGTAACAGATTACCATTTCCGAAACCTACATTTTACATTCTATTTTAGCATCATTGATATCCATAACAAATATACTGTACATTCACACCATTATTTCTGTAAATGTTTTTCAACTTGTTTTTTAAAACATTCGTTGGACATCGAGACAAAACCTTTGTCGAGCATGATATAAGCAAATGCGGTCATGGATTAGGCTAACATGGTATCCGATCCATTAACAACTCATCCATTCACAGTCGCACCCACCAACGTATCAGCTGTACCAACACGAACGGCCAAGATTCATCAACCAATCACAACCAACGGCTGAAAACAGTTCTCTTCGCATATTATTAGTTAAAGACAGCTAGCGCTCTCACTTAAACTCATTTTAAGCTCCAATAAATGAGCTCTCTCTTTTTATGCCCAAATTTCTCGAGCTATCAACGCCAACAACTGCGAAATTTCCCCAGCATTTCCATCGAATAATTAGGTATGGAAATTTCTTAATGATTATAGTCAATTATTTTGAATAATCATCATAGATTTGTTTCTTGAGAGTAGATATATTGCTATTTTTGTAGTGATTTTAGAATTCCAAGTGAATTATGAGGCGACCTAATGCCGCGTTCTTCTTTCTTCAGATCTGAACGCTGCAAACCCTAAAAGTCCGAACTTTACATGAATCGTTGGCGGAGAGATTAGGATTTTTGGAGGTGGAGGAGATCGAGATCTGAGGAATGGCAGGAGAGGGAGCGAGGAGATGCCGCCACCACGATCTGGTGCCGTTGGCGGCGCTCATCAGCCGAGAGCTGAGGAGCGAGAAGATGGAGAGGCCTTGCATTAGGTTTGGATCTGCTGCTCAATCGAAGAAAGGGGAGGATTATTTCCTTGTTAAGGATGATTGCCAACGGGTTTTGGGGGATCCTTCGTCGACCTTCTCTGTGTTCGCTGTATGTAGATCTCTCTTCGCAATTTTTTTTTATAGATTTTGATTGACTTTGGTTTTTAATATGCCCGGTTTTGGGGGGAAATTGTTAAGAAACAGAACTAAAAGTGGAAATTTCCATCCATTAGGTTTTGAGAATTAGGTGGATTGAATTTGCAGCCTCTCGGGTTTAGAAATTTTCATGTTTTGGAGAAACTTATATAGAAGAAACTTAATTTCAGAGGGTTTGGAATGTGGTAAAGTAACTGGAGATCAATGAGTTCGTATTCTAACTGATTAGTAGATCTGTCGAGCTTGTTTATTAACTGAAAGGGATCGGTGGAAATCATGATTATAATATTTATATACCATCACACTCTCTAGATTTTGATATAATTTGATTGAAGTAATGCCTGTTGAATTTGAGTATCAAAGTGCAGAATATTGCGATAAATCTTCTTCTGCTGGATAAAATTGCCTGTCAGATAATTGAGATAGAACAATGGGAACATATACATCTGGTTCATAAAAGTCTGCCTCTTTTTGTGTTTTAGTATTGTTGTTGTCTCTGTATAGTACTCTGATGGAGAAAATTGTCATATTTAAGGAGAAGGTTTTTGCGTGGATGATACAACATTTTGCCACGCAAACGATGAATGAATTAGTGAAACTCACAGCTAGATGTTTCCATATGAATTTGGTAGTAAAAGGGGAGAAACCAATAGTATTAGGCTTGTAATCTTCTTAATTTTTTTTGGTGTGAGAAGCTTATGGGTGGGTATAAAGATATCGTGAGCTGAAGCAAAATTTTCAGGTATTTGATGGGCACAATGGAAATGCTGCAGCGATATATACTCGGGAAAACTTGTTGAACCACATATTGAGTGCTATTCCTCACGGGCTTAGTAGGGAAGAGTGGCTTCAAGCCCTTCCTCGGGCTTTAGTTGCAGGGTTTGTGAAGACCGACAAAGAATTTCAAAGCCGAGGCATTGATCTTCCTTCCTTTTCTTATTCTCAGATCTACACTTTAAGATAAACTACAATTGACAATTTTATTTACAATGCTTGCAGGAGAAACTTCTGGGACCACAGCTACTTTTGTGATAGTTGATGGGTGGACTATCACCGTTGCCTCCGTTGGTGACTCTCGCTGCATTCTTGATTCTCAGGGTGGAATTATTTCGCTCTTGACTGTTGATCATAGACTAGAAGAGAATGCTGAAGAGTGAGCGTCTTTCCATGGGTTTTCTTCCTTTGTGGTAGTTTCGCTTCCATAATATTTATTAAAACATTTCTTGCTATGTGTTGAGCAGGAGAGAACGTGTAAAGGCTAGTGGAGTTAAAGTGGGGAGACTTAGCATTATAGGTGGTCCTGAGGTATGTTTTTACTTTATTGCACTCTGGTTTAGATAATTGAGAAACGAAACCTAAAACATGCTGACTTTACATGGTAGTGGGGCAAACCTTTCCATAAATTACTTTATATGAGTGGCTTGTAAAATCTATCCTTGTGCACTTTTCCTACCACTTAATAGCTGGAAAAATAGAAAACATATAATTGGTATTTATAAAATCAACTTCTTTTTTTCTTTTTATTTCTCTGCTAGGCTGAATAACGATAAAAAAATTATTTTCCTGAAGGACTTGTTCTAGCTCGGTTCCATGAATTACTGGGGACAAGAATGCAAGCTTTTATATGTTAGTTTTAAGCATTTCTTATTTCATTTTGCAGATAGGCCCCCTTCGTTGTTGGCCTGGAGGGTTATGCCTGTCAAGGTCAATCGGAGATATGGACGTTGGAGAATTTATTGTCCCAGTACCTTATGTCAAGCAAGTGAAGGTACTATGGATTACTGTTTTTCCTTTACAAATTTAAAGATAATCCAGATTTTCATATGGAGAACATTCCCTTCTCCTAGAATTTTGAACACATGTGTAGTTAATTATTGAGTGTATTTATTCCTTTAATTTTTCCTAACAATTTCCAATGCAATTCCAGCTATCTAATACCGGGGGAAGGCTAATAATTGCTTCCGATGGTATCTGGGACGCCCTACCCTCCGAAATGGCTGCAAAATCTTGCCGGGGTTTACCGCCAGAGCTTGCTGCTGTACAAGTCGTAAAGGTGATTTATACTAACAATCCATTCTCGTTGTATATAAGTTGGCCACTTTAAGTTCTCTCTCTCTCTCTCTCTCTCTCTCATTTTTGGAATATATTATTGGCTTATTTTCACCAAGCTTCCAAAAACTATACCCGTTCGATTGCTAAATTTCTAAAACTATTGTACAAAAACTACCACAAAACTTCATACTGTCAATACCCATTTCTTTGTGAATCATACCCATTATCCATACATTACCGAACTAAACATAGCAGTGTCTTTGAAGCTTGTAAAACACTGTTATGGTAGTTTTGTGAAAAACAGGTAGTGGTGATATGAAAGTTTTTTGTAGTTGCTAGCAATTTATGAAGTTGTTGGTACTGTATGAAAAAACAGGTATAGGTTTGGTAGTTTAGCGAAATATTGCTTATTCTGGTGGTAGTGGCTAGTTAATTTTGACAGTATGCAACATACCCTATTCGATTCATGTCCTCACGTAAACTTATTGAATTCTATTCAGGAAGCATTGAGGACAAGAGGACTGAGGGACGACACAACGTGCCTTGTTGTTGATATAAGCCCACCTGATAGTTCAATGATACCACCTCCATCACCAACTAAAAAGATAGGCAAATTGAAGTCGTTCTTCAGGAGAAGATCCAAAGAATCTGCAAGTAAACTGGCGAAGAAGCTATCTGCTGCGGGTATAGTTGAAGAGCTATTTGAAGAAGGTTCTGCGATGCTGTCAGAACGGTATGTACTTTTTAGATGTATGCATTAGTAACTGATTTTATTCTAGAAATATGCGTTGCGTTGAAATCGTTGCTTAGTTCTTGACATTAGCTGTGATTTACTCATTAGATTCCCCATGTAATTCTGGTCCACATGCATTGCTTGATTTTCCTCCTATTTTCCACTCTTCAATTGATGACTCAGTATAGTAGGTCTTTTTATTTAGGTGCAAAAAGATATGTTAGTGGTTTGTGTTTCTCCCTGGTATCAGGCATCATTAGGATTGGGTTGAAAAAACTAAGCATATTATGTAATAATAAATGTTAAAGTTTGACCACTTGACAGAAGTGCAAAACTTTAGAAAAATTTACACACACACACCTGCTTGATCAGTTAATCTAGTTATCTGCATCAAGGAAAGTGCTTTGTGATCCCCGCATTGGAATTTGTTAATAAATCGAAATCTTATTACAGTTTTAAAAAATTACCGGGGATTAAGTACTATGGACTCTCAAAACATGAATAAATCATTTTATCCATCAACTCATAGAGGACCTACTCTAATCACCAGTTCTAGAAGATGCGAAGCACGAGAAAAATATGTTGGCTTGATAAATATTGTTAGCCCACAATCTAGTAGCCTTAACTTTTGGTAAAATGGTTCTTGACATAAAATATTCATTTACCATATTGTTCGATAGGAGTATATTGTTTCGACGAATGGATATTCTCGATTTAGGCCAAGTTAGAAGGGCTAAAGAAAGACCGAAGAAAACGTGGATGGAGGCGATTCGAAAAGATATGGATGCCAAAGGCCTCGATGAAAGTATATTGTTCGATAGGAGTGAGTGGAGGCGGAGGATTCATGTGCTTGATCCGGCGTGATTCTCATGTTGGTTCATGTAGCCTACCCCATATGCTTGGGATAAAGGCTTAGTTGTTGTTGAATTCATTTACCCCACTTTTATCCCCTCAACGAGCAATTGATTCCGCTTGAGGCATCTCCATGTGGCCCAAGAACCCATGTGTGAGGGGAGGGGGTGGTGTTATGTTTGCTAGATATGCATTGTTAATAAACAAACCACGGCATAAGTTATTGGGTAAAGTGTTTCTTGACAATTTATAGAAGGGGTTTCAACTATTCTGTGGCACCATTCACCTCACTAAGTTGAAATATGAACTTGTTTAAGCTCATTCTGACGTAAAAATAGCCTTTAGAAGCATCCTTCAGCAATTCATCTTATAGGGTTAGCATTCATCGGTTAAAATTATTTATCTTCATTACTTCTTTTTGGTAGAGAGTTGAAACTAGCCATAATCTTTGAATTGGTGGATGAGAAACTTCAACCCTCTAACATTGTTTTGAAGCTTAATTGCAAACACCCTTCTGTTCATTGACCAAAATTGTAGAATGCTCTCTAATTCTACTAGAAACAACACCCTAAATTCTAGAGTTAAATTAGACAATCATAGCTGTGTAGAGTTGAATTACAGTATTTTTTTTTAAGGGTTGTGTTGACTAGTTGAGGGAGTTTTTGCGCTAACAGTCTACTTGACGGGGAGGTTGGGGGGGGGGGGGGGGAGGTTAAGTGCTACATGAGGTAGACTGTAGCTGGCGATTAACCCATCTTTTAATTTAGGTTCATGGGTTTTTTTTCCCAAAAACTAAAATAAAATCAGGTATAATTTCCGGCCATGTTTGTATTTCGATTATTATTTTTACATTGTTTGATGCTCGCAATTTTCTCATTTCACCCTCGAAATATCAGGCTAGGGAACGACTCATCAACCGCACGCACATCCTCTGGTATTTTTACATGCGCAATATGCCAAGTTGACCTAGCCCTAAATGAAGGCATATCAGTTCACGCGGGCTCCATTTTCTCGACCAGCTCTAAACCATGGGAGGGACCTTTTCTCTGTGCTGCTTGCCGGGACAAAAAGGATGCAATGGAAGGCAAACGCACAAGTGGAGTTAAAGTGCAATAACTTTTAATATTAATCCATTGATTAAGATTTTATTCGCAATAGCTCTCATCCATGAGCGGAGGGTGCCCATCTGTTTATCCCCCTAATTTTTATTTTTAGTTCTTTCATTATGTTTCATTAGCGGCCAGTTTTTGGGGCTGCACAATTTATTTGGTTCTGAGGATCGGGCGTGAGGCATCCGTGATTAGTTTGTATTTTAGGTTGATTCTTTGTATGTACTGGAATAGCGGGCTTGTAATATTAGTACTACGTTAACTAAGAATGATGATCAAAATGGCAGAACATTCTTGCATCTCTCTTCTTGCCACTGTTTGCACCCTATTTGTTTCTTCAGTTTTATGCGCTCAGGTCGACGCACGGCAAAAGGGTAAAATTGGAAGGTGGAATCTTGGTGTTTTGCTGGGATAGGACCATCTTGGTGTTGTCATGTGACTGCAGCGAAGTCATTACGGTTGCTTAGAGCCTGATTTTTCTCTTGTGTTATTTCGTGTAGTTTTATCCTCTGCAACTACGTAGTGGGTATAATGGTAATAAGCTATACCTTATACATAATTTGGACAAATTTTTCCACGAGTGAATACAAAACTGAAGAAATTTTCTTTTCTTTCAAGAGTCAAGAAAATAAATTAATGTGCAATGTTGGAGTGGACTTAAGAGGAGAGAGAGGCCATCAAATAATTTCTCGCATAGTAGACAACTAAATTATTTCGAAAAATCGTATTCTTTAATAAATTTGTTGTTCTTTCTTTCCGAAAAATTGTGCAATTGAAATTATTTTATATTAAACGGAATTAGCAGTAAAATAATGGATATAAGTTAAAAAAAAAAAAAGAATAAAATGAAAAGGGTAAACTTTCATAAACCTCTATCGAAATTTCAGAGTTTTTTAAGATGGTATCGTTGAACTTCAAAAAATTCATGAACTCTAAAAATTTCATGAACTCTCGTAGTGTTGTCCGAAAACGCTAGTTTTGTTTGGCGAATTAATCCAATGGACTGAATAACCTAATAACCACTTTATACATGGCCCATACAAACCCAAATTGAACCGTATACAATATACCGTTGACGAAAATACCGTACTTACAAAAATACCATCTAGAATAGGGTTTATGATTTTTTTTCTCGGGTAAATTGTCAATACCTCCGCTAACAAAACCGCCCCGGTTCCGAAGCAGTTGTCAAAAACTTATTGGAAAATTTTCATGTAGTATATGCATAATTGCCCACTATCTAAATTGAAGAAACGGGTTATCAGTTAGTTAGCTAATATTAAACTGTCAGTTAGCCTATTATATAGCTCAATTCGACCGACAAATCGACGATCCGCTTTGGCCATCTTGTTCCACACATGGAATGATTTATGTGTGTGAAATTTTGATCGATATGATACATTACAAGTGATGGATCAAGCATTTAAAAAATGGATGGCTGTTAAAAACAAGAAAAATGTCACATATTGGGGACGCTTGATCGAAAACATAAATGGTGTGAAAGTGATTAAAATTTTATACACATAGATCATTCTATGTGTAAAACAAGATGGTCAGAACGAATCGTCGATTTGATGGTCGAATTAGGCTATGTAATAGGCTAGCCGACAGTGTAATATCAGCTAGCCAGCTGATAACTCGTTTCCTCATATTTGATCAGCTCATACATATTGCAGACGGCTACATAGATATCGCATACATATCGCAAGCAGATGCTTACATATTGCATAAAACTTGGATATAGTAGGCAACTATACACAACGCACACAAGGAGATTTCTTGACAACGGAAAACTTTTTGTGGGGACCATTTCGAATCCAATGTGTTTTATCATATGGAAAACTCGCCCAGAGGGTTTTGTTTTTATTTTAAAGTTGAAGGATGCTTTCTCATAGATCCTAAGAGTAATTTTTTTTTATCAAAATAGGATGGTTAAGTATTAAAATTAGTAAAATAGGATGATTTGAATTACAATTATATATAAGAATAGGACGGTTTGGGTCTGGCACCAAGAGAGGGCGGGTTTCTGAAACCCGCCGTCATCACTAAAAATTGAAAGACTGGTTCTCAGAACCTGCCATGCTCACACCTCAACCTATCCCAAATACCCCCTCGTCCCATCCCACCTCATGCAGGCACCTATCCCACTCCATGGGGATGGCGGGTTCCCAGAACCCGCCCAACCCCAAATAGAGGGCGGGTTCCCAGAACCCGCCCCCCCAAAAGGAAGACAGGTTCAAAAAGGAGAGGGCGGGTTGACAGAACCCGCCCTACATAAAAAATTAAAATTAAAAAATCAAAATAAAAATTTAAAATAAAAGTATTATTAAATTAAAAAATCCTTAAAAAAATAATTTCATCTGCACCCAGAATACGAGTAAATCGGGTTCTAAGAACCCGCCCTTCAGTGTATGGCAGAGAGGACGGATTCCAAAAACCCGCCCTCAGATAAATATTGGATAAGATTGTTGTTACTGTTACTCACGTGGGGATAAGGGTTGCTCCGGTTGTTGCACTTGTTCATTATCTCCCGACGGTTGACGATACCATTGACTATACCAGGGTTGCAGCTGACCGTATGGTACTCCGAACCACTGATGTTGCGGCTCTAGTTCCGACTCATGCCACGGCTTTGGTTCTGGCTCATGTTACGGCTCTAGCGATGATGATAAATGTGGAAGAATATGATATGAACTGAATATACCACCTATATATGAGTTTACAGTAGAAAATAAAGCCTGAAGGGAGGGTTCCTTCTATATATGAGTCTCTGGATTCCTTCTATATAAGCAGTAACAACTTTTATCCCCGCGTCAGTAACAGTAACAACAATCTTATCCAATATTTGTCCGAGAACGGATTTTTGGAACCGGCTCTCTCTGCCATACATTGAAGGGCGGATCTTGGAACCCGATTTACTCGTATTCCGGATACAGATGAAATTATTTTTTTAAGGATTTTTTAAAATTTAATAATACTTTTATTTTAAATTTTAATTTTCTTTTGATTTTTTAATTTTAATTTTTTATGTAGGGGCGGGTTCTGGAAACCCGCCCCTTTCTTTTTAAAAAGGAGAACTCGGCTTCTTTTTTGGAAGGCCCTCTTCCTTGGAGAGGGGGGACGGGTTTTAGGAACCCGCCCTCCCTATGGAGGGGGAAGGGCGGGTTTTAGGACCCGTCCTCCATGGATCGAGGATGGGGTGGGTGTCTGCATGGCGTGGGGTATTTGGGATGGGTTGACATGAGAGCATGGCAGGTTCTGAGAACCCGTCATTCAATTTTTAGTGACGACGGCGGGTTCCAGAAACCCGTCCTTCCTTAATGTCTGTTCCAAATCTTTCTGTTCTCATAATTATAATTTAAATCATCCTATTTCACAAATTTTAATACCCAACCATTTCGAAAAAAAACCCTGGATCCTAAAAGTTTGATAATGCTTCATAAAAAATAAAAGAAAAGAAAAGAGAGAGTAAAGAGGTGTGGGGGAGAGAGAGAAGAGAGTGATAAAAATGTTTGCGACGGCGGTGAGGATGATGGTGGCGAGGGCGGGGAAGAAGGGGAAGCCGAAGATGAAGCCGATAGAGCCGAGGACGCCTCCGGAGCAGACGCAAACAATCAGCCGCGCCATCTTCGACGTGGTGAAGGAGCACGGCCCCCTCACCATCGCCGACGCCTGGGATCACCTCAAGGTTTTTCCCGTCATTTTCCCTAACCCTAGGAAAAAAAATCGTAAAAAATAATTTTTCAGCCCTCAACACTATCAATTCTATCAAAAATTCAACTTTCACCAATTATGTGGATCTTATTATAGCCAATCTGCGAAATATATGTAATCTATGTTTTGTCCCCGTTCTAATGACATGATCAATAGTGTGAAATTACTAGTGAGCATGGGATGCAAGGCGTAACCCTACAAAGAGAGAAAACCAAAGAAATGAATTCAGTGATGGATTACAATATGAGCCTTGCTTTAGTCAAATATGTTTTGAAAATTTTCCGAGAGTGGGATGTAGAACTTTCTCTCTCTCTCTTTTCACCATAACAAATGATATCTGATTTCACGTTCATGGTAATTAATGTAGTATCATGACTTAAGTCTTTTGGATGGAAGAGGCAAGTAATTGCGATTGAATGATAACTCACTAAATGTTGCAAATAGGTGCATGCAGTTGCAGTTTGCAAAGGTCAAAGGATTCAAATTGATGAAGTTGATGTATTCTGAATTCTAAATTTTTATATGTCTAGTTTGTTTCTAGTCTGCGCCTTATGGTGGCTATAGCTTTTTTCTGGCACTTAAAAGACATAATGCCTGCATGAACCATAAGATCTGCACATCTGACTAAAAACGGATAGGATACGGTTTTCTTTTTGTCATTCTTTATTTTATCTTTTTTGGTTTATCAACGCGATTCATAAATAATGCTCCTGGCTTATGCTAAGATAATCCATATCTTATTGTTTTAAGGGTTATTTGCACAAAAAACCCTGTGCGTCACTTATACGCTCTCAAATGACTTATTAGCGCAAACACCTCCTCTGCTAACCAAACAAACTCTAAAAGCACTCAAATTCTACCATAAGGAACACAAAAACAAGGTCTAGAGTTAGATTATTGAATCATTTCTTTATAACATGGATTGCTCAGAGAGACTATTAAACAACGTTTACGACATTCGAAAGTCGGGGTTGTTTCTACAACTAAGTCAACTGAGGGGGTATAAGTGATTTAGAGGATAAACTGCATGTGAGTATTGTGCATTAACCTTTGTATCTCTTGTCTGGTTGTGTAAATTTAACGCGTGTAAGATTTTCAAGAGCTTTTAAACATGTAGATTTGTTGGATGTCTTTTTTGTGCATTACTTTAAACACTTTGCATATTAAATACACAATGCAGGCATCCGGCTTAAGAGGTCTGTCAAGCAAAAGGCACATGAAGATACTATTGAGATGGATGAGAGAGAGGCAAAAGCTACGACTAATTTGCAACCATGACGGTCCTCACAAGCAATTTCTCTACACCACTTGGTTCACAAATCCAAAGGCCATGCCCCCTCCAAGAAACAGACTGAACAGCGGTGCTTCAGATAAAAGACGGAGTGGAAACTACTAAATGCAAGTGCCATTTTACGAAATTAAAAGATAAAAAATGTGAGAGCCAGTATAGCCTAGCGGTAAAGCCTCTTTGCAATTGAGCAAGAGATTTAAGGCTCAAACTATGCTTGCAACAGATTACGACCTATTATTTAAAATATTAAAAGACAAAAAATTAAAAGACAAAAGAAATTGTGGCTCGTTCTTCTTCCCTGACATAAAAAGTGATGCAGCAGGCTGTGAAAATCGGGGAGGAAAAAAATATAATCTTTGTTTGTTTGTTTTTTGGTCGTTGTGGCCTTCGTCGTAGAGGCTTGGACATGGACATGTTCTTCTAACCATTAAACTCTGGATAATTCCATTTAATCTTTGTACATGTTTTGGTTTCTTTCAGGTATTTATGTGCTCGTTGGGTTTTATTCTTTTCTTGAAGTTCAGAATGATTATCGAGCCCATGATTTGCCTGTCACCATTTATCCTCTTGTGCAGGCAATAAGTGAAATTAACTAATGAAATTGTTGGCATTAGGGTGATAATCTGGTGAGCATAATCTACTAACCCTTTTTGTCAAACTTTTTGGAATCCAGAATTGATTCTTTCGGCAATTCATGATATTGTTGTGCAATATTTACAGTTCTGATCACTTATTATTTGTGTATGGTATGGGGACCATTTCTGTTCATGGAAAGAGGGAAGAAATTTGCTGAAGCTGTTTAGATTTTCCTGTTGCTTAATTTTGATTGTTTATGATAATTTTGTTGTGGATCCTGCAGTTAGAGATAATTTTTTTAAAATAAAAATCTAAGGGACTGGTTAGATTGATGTAATTTAAGGGACAGCTGGATGCGAATGAAGGATGGCTGAAATGGTCACAAATATTTGTGGTAAAACTTAATCTGTTCTTTTTAATTTTCAAGCAATCTCTAAATCACTTATATAGACACAAATACTTCACAAGCAAAAATATCTATTTTTCACTAGAAACGTCAAGCCATTCTTAATCAGTAAAATTTTCTAATAGCAGGCTTAGTTAGTAAAAATTTCCTATAGATTAAACTGTTGACGAAAAATGGGCTTGCATAATACTTATTTTAGATATAGAAGATCTGTAAAAAGGAAAAGGTAATGCATTTGAGGGATCGAAAGGCATGAATGAAGTTGTATTAGGCTATTAAAATTATGAAAAGTGCAAAGGTTACTTTTTGCCATATAAAAAAAGTTAGGATTTCTTGTCATTACAATGTAAATTATGATAGCATTGTGGGTGGTAAAATGTATCGTAAATAATTGTCTGTAATGATCATAGAAGATTAAGTACAGATTAGACATTAAAAAAAATTTGTCCAATTCAGAATGGTGATCTTTATTCGATTGATTCAATTTCACCTGCGAACACAGTAAAGAAAGATTGTAAAATTTACATATTCAACTCCTAGAGGTCTCCGATTTTGATTTTAATTTTACACTTAGCATAACCTCTAATAGCCCCGATCAGCATAAAAAAATAAATTAATGCACACATTTCTTTAAGAACATTGTATATACATAACATGATACATGTGATGCGGGGCTAAAGAGGCTCCAAATAAAACGGTTACGTAACACACACAAAAGTAACATAAACTGACGTTGGAACTCTAAGAATTCCAAGAAGGAAACGACTATAAATTAATGCTTTGGGTGCAAATTCTTAGGCCCCGGATGAAAAAAATAGGGTAAATTATCAAAATGACTCAAGCATTTTTTTCCGCTGTCAAAAATCCCCTAGCCTTGAAATAGTAATCAAAAAGCCTTTAGAAATTTTTCTTGTAGTGTCTACATAGCAGCCTGCTATATCTAACCAATTCATACAAACTATTTAAATATCGCAGGCAACGGTTTAGGTATCGCAGTCAACTGCTTAGATATCACAAGCAACTAATAAATGTCACATGTAAAGGGTTTGTTGACAATTAAAACTCTTTTTGGGAGGGGGAAGGGTTTTTTATTTTTGACTAACTTCAAGGTTGGGGTTTGACAACAGAAAAAAAGGGCATGCGGGGTTTGGCAATTTACCCAAAAAAAGAAAATACAAAAAATCTTGGATCGATTGATCCCGAGGGGGAAGAGAGAGAGAGAGAGAGAGAGAGAGAATAATGGAGGAGGAACCTCGAGACAATGATGAACGAAGAGAGGAGGTTTTAGCTTCAACACCTCTCTTTGAACCAAATCTCAAATCTTCAAAGGCCACCCAAGCCCAGCTCGATAAATTCAAGGTACGCTCTCCCCTTCTCTCTCTCGCGCGCGTTAATTACCGATTGAATACAAACCCTAATCCTGATCAAAGTAAGTAGTTTAGGCTTGAATGCCCGTTCTTTTCTCACAATGTCATGTAGTAGAGCAATCGCAGCTCGGAAGGGTTTTGAATGCTTCGATGGAAACCCTAATTCGATTGGGATCTTTGAATGCTAGGATGAAACCCTAATTCGATTGAGGTCAGCAGAATACGAAATTTTAGGTTGTTACCCTTCTCAGTGGTGGTTGATTAACTCTGGGATGTAAATTGACATCAAGAATTAGTTTTGGAACATGCATCGTTTGACTGAAAATTTATGGAGGATTCTGAAAGATTGGTGGCTATCATACTTAAAACCATGCCTTAATTGAAAGTGATGATATATTTTGTTCTTTATGTACTCACTACGTAGGACTATGGAGGAATGAGGTGACAATGTCGGTTTTCATCCTCCTCTGCCCATCATATAGAGTATGTATTAACGATAACAAACTTGTTTTCGCCGAATGAAAAGACTACAATATACTTCGATGTATGTGACCGGTGGTAGTTGAAAACGAACAATAGTATTATGTCATGTTAAGCTTACTAGTAACAAAAAAATTAATTTAAGATATATTTTCTTATATTTTTTTTTGGATATCCGTATCCGTATCCGAATTCACATTTTCGGTTCCGTATCTGAATAATTTTCTTAACCGTATCCGTATCCGTATCCGGAAGAATATTTAAATATATCCATATTCGGCCAGATATCAAAGTCTGTATCCGTATCCGGTTGATATCCGGATCCGAATGCTACACTACTTACGGCCGGGAAAAAATGACGGTTATGATTGTAGATTTTACTTAAACCTTTCAATCTCTCTATAATCAACAGAATCAACAACGATAATTCCTCTAACAAAATCAACATAATCAACAATGATAATTCCTCAAACAATTATGTATTCCCAAGAAATGACAGTTATAGATTTTAAGTAAGCTCTTCAATCTCCATGTTATCTCTGCAATCCCCCCACTCTCCTATTTCAATCTCTCTGTTCTGTCATCTCTTTAATTTTTCCAGGCCTGTCAAAAATACCCGAACCTGATTATCCGATCCGAAATTAGCGATCCGACCTCGACCCGAACCTGATAATTTTTTTAACTGGTCAACCCGACTGACCTGTTTAGTAAACGGGCCGGGTACGGGTCATAGCGGCTGGCCTGCTTGACCCGGGTTGATCTGTTTAGTTCCATATTAGTTTTTATAATTTTTTCGCTCGCTTTGGACTTTGGAGTTGAGGCGGCTAATTTTTATAAATTTCTAATTTTTAATATGAAATAGATGCAAAAATACTTTTTTACTACAATATTAATATACTTTTCGACTACCATATTAAAAGATTTTTTTTAAAGGAGTGTAAAAAGACAATGGATTAATTCATTGGTGGGTATCTGCAAAAAAATCATGAATGGATTCTTTCTGGTTGACCCGACCCGCCTAATAAACGGGTCATAATGGGTTAGCTGGGTTGACCCGTTTATTGTCGGGTCGAGTATGGGTCTGCATTTGCTGACCTGTTTACTAAACGGATCAGATCAATCCGAACCCGTATCATGGCTGGTCAATCTTGTTTTCGACCCGACCCGTTCAACATGCTTAAATTTCCCCTGCTTTATCTCTTCGATTTCAATCTCGTCTCATTCTCTGTAAGAAGATCAGATATAGCACACCGTTGTATTCTTGAGAATAGATTATTCTATTCACAGGTTGGAGTTCTTTCCTCACAATTCTTTCTTCATCTTAATTCTTTCTTATTCTTTGTGAATTTTAAAATATTCTTTCAGCGAAAAGATCACAGAAAGCGGACGCTTCATTCGACTAAGTTGTGATATTATCAAAAGGTTGTGGTAAATGTTCATTTATTTATCTATTTATTAGCTTAATAATTGGTTATAAGGCAAATGAAATTTAAATAACTCAGAACGGAGGTTAAAATAGAATAAATTTAGATGAATAAATAATGTATATAAATAAAAAAAATTATAAGGGTTATGTGTAAACTTTTCTTTTCCCACTTTTTGAGGAAAGAGAACATTTTCCCATCTTTTATGAGGGAGAGAGAAAGAGGAGGATGTCTTGAACTCTTGCATGTAGAGTACAAATTAAAGAATTTTTTTTTAATAATTTTTGACTTTTTCATGAAATAAGGAGAAGTTGCAACTCATAACCTATAGGTTTGAGTTAAAACCATGTCTTAATTGGAAGTGATGATATATTATGTTCTTTATATACTCGTTACATAGGACTGACAAAGTCGGTCTTCATCCTCAACCCCTGCCCGTCAGATTGAGCATATAGAGTATGTATTAATGATAGCGAACTTGTTTTCACTGATTGAAAAGACTGCAATATACTTTGATGCATGTGACCAGTAGTAGTTGAAAACGAACTACGGTATTATGTTATGTTAATCTTATTCGTAAAAAAAATAATTAATTTAAGAAAATATATTTTCTTATATTTTTCTGCGGATATTCGTATCCGTATCCGAATAAAACTTATCAGGATCTGTATCCGGATAATTTTCTTAAAACCATATCCATATCCGGAAGAATATTAATATATATCAGTAACCGTATCCGTCCGGATATCAAATCCATATCCGTATCCGGTTGATTTCTGGATCAACATGCAACCCTACTTACGGGCCAGGAAAAAAAAGACGGTTACAATTGTAGATTTCACCTAAGCTTTTCAATCTCACACTAATCAACATAATTAACAACGATAATTCCTCAGACAATCAATAGAATCAATAATGATAATTTCTCTAACAATTATCAATGCCTAAGAAATGACGGTTATAGATTTTAACTAAGCTTCTCAATCTCCCTGTAATCTCTACAATTTCCTTCTCTTCAATTTCAATCTCTTTGTCCTGTTATCTCTTCAATTCGCTCTTCAATTTCAATCTCGTTTCATTTTCTGCAAGAAGATCACAGATAGCACAAGGTTCGATTCTTGAAAGTGTGGATTAATCTCTACACGGGATGGAGTTCTTTCCTCTCGATTCTTTCTTTATCTCGATTCTTTCTTGTTCTTTGTGAATTTAACAACTTTCCTTTAACGAAAAGATCGCAGAAAGTGCCCGCTTCATTTGACGAAGTTGTGATTTTGTCAAAAAGTTGACTTTTCTTATCGTCAGGTTGGTCTTTTTTAATTCTTTCCATTTATCTCATTTTATCTCGTTTTTCCTACCGAATTTGTGATTATTTATTCTTTAGTGCTTTCTTTTATCTCGCTTCTTTGTTCTTCTTTGTCATTCGTGTCGGCTTCTTATTTGTGACATCCGCTTTGTTTGTTGCCTTCTCACAATTGCAGTTAGCTGCCCCCAAAAACACACATCAAATTATGAAACATAGAATTGTCTATAAAGGAATGATTGTAAATTCTAAATATGCTTCATTTTTGCTAAAATATCTATATAATGTAGATAAATGTTCATTTATTTATCTATTTATTAGCTTAATTGTTGGTTATAATGTAAATGAAATTTGAATAACACAGAAAGGAGGGTTAAAATAGAATAAATTTAGATGAACGAATAATGTATATAAATAACAAAAATTATAGGTGTTATGTGTAAACTTTTCTTTTTCTACTTTTTGAGGAAAGAGAACCTTTTCCCATCTTTTACGAGGGGGAGAGAGAGGAGGATGTCTTGGAATCTTGCATGTAAAGTATAAATTAAAGAAACTTTTATAATTTTTTGACTTTTCCATGAAATAAGGAGAAGTTGCAAACTCATAATCTATAGGTTTAAGTTAAAATCATGCATTAATTGGAAGTGATATATTCTGTTCTTTATGTACTCACTACATATGATTATCAGAGAAATGAGGTGACAAAGCCGGTCTTCATCCTCTAGCTCTGCTCGTCAGATTGAGCATATAAAGTCTGTGTTAATGATAGCGAACTTTGTTTCACTGAATGAAAAGACTGCAATATACTTCGATGCATGTGACCGGTGGTAGTTGAAAATGAACCATGTTATTATGTACAAAAAAAATTAATTCAAGAAGAGATATTTTCTTGTATTTTTCTACGGATATCCGTATCCGAATTCACATATCCGGATAATTTTCTTAAAACCGTATCCGTATCTGGAAGAATATTTAAATATATTTTCGTATCCGTATTCGGCCGAATATCAAATTTGTATCAGTATCCGGTTGATATACGGGTCCGGACGCAACTCTACTTACGGGCCAGGAAAAATGACGGTTACAATTGTAGATTTTACCTCATACTCTTCAATTCCCTGTAATCAACAGAATCAACAATGATAATTCCTTTAACAATTATCTGTGCCCAAGAAATGACGGTTGTAGATTTTAACTAAGCTCTTTAATCTCCCTGTAATTTCTACAATTTTCCTTCAATTTCAATCTTTTTGTTCTGTAATCTCTGCAATTTCCCTCTCTTCAATTTCAATCTCGTTTCATTCTCTGCCAGAAGATCACAACACATGGTTGGATTCTTGAAAGTGGGTTATTCTGTTCATATGTTGGAGTACTTTTCACTCGATTCTTTCTTGTTCTTTGTGAATTTTAACAACTTTCTTTCAGCGAAAAGATCGTAGAAAGTGTACGCTTCATTTGATGAAGTTGTGATTTTATCAAAAAGTTGTGATTTTTTCTTATCGGAAGATTGGTCTTCTTTAATTCTTTCCATTTATTTCATTTTATCGCATTTTTACTACTGTATTTGTGATTATTTATTCTTTACTACTTCCTTTTATCTCGCTTCTTTGTTCTCCTTTGTCATTCGTGTCGGCTTCTTGTTTGTGACGTCCACTTTGTTTGTCATCTCCTCACAATTGCAGTTTGTTGCCCCAAAAACACACCGCAAATTACTAAACATAGAATTGTCTATAAATGAATGATTGCAATTCTAAATATGCTTCAATTTTGCTAAAATATCAGTATAATTTAGATAAATGTTTATTTATTTATCTATTTATTAGCTTAATTGTTGGTTATAAGGCAAATGAAATTTAAATTACACAGAGAGGAGGGTTAAAATAGAATAAATTTAGATGGATAAATGTATATAAATAACAAAAATGATAGGGTTATGCGTAAACTTTGGTTTTCCCACTTTTTGATGAAAGATGACCTTTTCCCCATCTTTTATGAGGAGGGAGAGAGAGAGAGAGAGGATGTCTTGGACTCTTGCATGTAAAGTATAAATTAAATTAAAAAATTATAATTTTTGGACTTTTCCATAAAATAAATGAGAAGTTGCCAACTCATAACTCATAGGCTTGAGTTAAAACCATGCCTTAATTGGAAGTGATGATATATTCTGTTCTTTATGTACTCGCTACATAGGACTATAAGAGGAATGAGGTGACAAAGCCGATCTTCATGCTCTACCTCTGCTAATCAGATTGAGCATATAGAGTATGTATTAACGATAGCGAACTTGTTTTCACTGAATGAAAAGGCCGCAATATACTTCGATGCATGTGACCGGTGGTAGTTGAAAACGAACGAGGGTATTATATCATGTTATGCTTACTGTTATGCTTACTAGTAAGAAAAAAATTAATTTAAGAAGAGATATTTACTTGTACTTTTTTGCGGATTTCCGTATCCATATCCGAATTCATATATCCGGATTCGGATAATCTTCTTAAAACTATATTCGTATCCGAAAGAATATTTAAATATATATATGTATCTCTGTATCCGGTAGGATATCAAAATTCGTATCTGTATCAGGCCGGATATCAAAATCTGTATCCGTATCCGGTTGATATCCGGAATGGATGCAACCCTGCTTACGGGTCAGGGAAAAAATGACGGTTACGATTGTAGATTTTACCCAAGCTCTTCAATCCCCATGTAATCAACAGAATCAACAATATTAATTCCTCTAACAAAATCAACAGAATCAACAATGATAATTCCTCTAACAATTATACGTGCTTAAGAAATGACGGTTATAGATTTTAACTAAGCTCTTCAAAATCCCTGTAATCTCTGCAATTTCCTTCTCTCTTCAATTTCAATCTCTCTGTTATGTAATCTCTGCAATTTCGCTCTCTCTTTAATTTCAATCTCGTCTTATTCTCTGCAAGATCACAAATAGCACACGGTTGGATTCTTGAGAGTGGGTTATTCTGTTTAGAGGTTGGAGTTCTTTCTCGATTCTTTATTGTTCTTTATGAATTTTAGCAACTTTCTTTCAGTGAAAAGATCGCAGAAAGTGCATGTTTCATTTGACGAAGTTTTTGATTTTATTAAAAAGTTATTTTTTCTTATCGGCAAGTTGGTCTTCTTTAATTCTTTCCATTTATCTCATTTTATCTCGTTTTTACTGCTGAGTTTGTGATTATTTATTCTTTACTGCATCCTTTTATCTCGTTTCTTTGTTTTCATTTGTCATTCGTGTCAGTTTCTTGTTTATGACATCCATTTTTTTTGCCGCCTCACAATTGAAATTTGCTGCCCCAAAAACACACACCTCAAATTACTAAACATAGAATTGTCTATAAAGGAATGATTGTAAATTCTAAATACGCTTCAATCTTGGTAAAATATCTATATAATTTAGATAAATGTTCATTTATTTATCTATGTTTTAGCTTAATTGTTGGTTATAAGGCAAATGAAATTTAAATACATAGAAAGGAGGGTTAAAATAGAATAAATTTAGATGAATAAATAATGTATATAAATAAAAAAATCATAGGGTTTATGTGTAAACTTTCCCCCCCACTTTTTGATGAAAGAACCTTTTCCATCTTTTACAAGGAGAGATAGAGGATGATGACTTGGGCTCTTGCATGTAAAGTATAAATTGATTTTTTTAATAATTTTTCCTTCTCCATGAAATAAAGAGAAGTTGCGAACTCATAACCCATATGTTTGAGTTAAAACCATGCCTTAATTGGAAGTGATATATTATGTTCTTTATATACTCGCTACATAGGACTATAGGAGAAATGAGGTGACAAAATCGGTCTTCATCCTCTACATCTGCTCGTCAGATTGAGTATATAGAGTCTGTATTAATGATATCGAATTTGTTTTCACCGAATGAAAAGACTGCAATATACTTCGATGCATGTGACCGGTTGTAGTTGAAAACGAACGATAGTATTATGTAATGTTAAGCTTACAAGTATAACTACAGAGCATGAGAATTGCCTTTTACCAAGAAGGAATTAAGTATGTATCTCAACACAACACCGATTATAGTTGGGATTAGTATGGAGGTAACTTTGGTGGTGTTTGTTTGCCAATTGAGAATCAAAACACAAGTATCTTTATGACATGTACTTCTATCGTACAATCTCTATTTATATCAAGTAAAAACCTTAGGAACTATATATTCGAACACCATGGGTATAGGAAAACAATAAAGAAGATTTTTTTTGAATTTTTTATTTTTTGAGGAAACCGTGGGTTAATTAATTCCCTAACTTCATTAAAGCTCTCATATTTGATGTTGGTTATTTAATTTTCATGCCATATCAACTCTATCATCCTATTGGGTGCAGTGGTGTAACTGTAGGAGATGTTCAATACTACTATTAGAAAATGGCTTGATAGAACTGATCGCTAGACTATAGACTAGGCGTACTTTGAATTCTTTGTATTTTATTCCGCGGCTTATGTTTACCCTCTTTAATAACTCTAGCGAGTTGACGTTTAAAATAGGTAGAGTTTAAACAAAACAATAGGTTTATGTTTGAAAATTTGACCAAAAGATCCTTGGTTCATGACTTCCAATAAGCGCATATACTTATTGTTAATTGCATCGTGTGTTTCAGGTTTATAGCTAGATGGGATACCTTGTTAGGTTGCTATTAATAATATCATATAAAGAAAGTTCATGTTACAGATAATATACTTGCAAAGATATAACATAAAAATACATTATAGAGATATTATTAAGTTGCATTTGTTTTTTAGTACAATTTTGATACAACATACGAAAAACTTAAAATTGTAAAAAGAGAAATCAAATACTTAAAATACAAAATGATTTAAGTAGTGATTCAAAAGGTGAGGGGATTTTAATGTCGAGTTGATATTATTTAGAGCATAGGCGGATACCCTTGATGAGACCCAGCCTAGCAAGGCATGGACGGATACCCTAAAAAAGGACCCAACACAATTTTAAGTATCGGCGAGTACACTAAGTGGAACCCAATCATATGTTGGCAAGAAGCGGGTATCTCTTTTGAGGTACCCGACTTGCTTAGTCATGTTGCGTGCTTAGTCATGTTGCGGGACCTCAAAAGAGGTTTCCGATTTGGGTCTGTCAAATAGGTACCTGTATCTTTTTTGAGGTATCCGATAAGGTTGACAAAGAAGCACGAAATTGCTTGTTCAGAAGAAAATTACCATTTTGGTAATTTTCCTTTTGCTTTTAGGTAGAAATAACATGTATTATTTCTGAAAGTTGTCAAGAAACATAAATATTATTTATGTTCAAAGTTGTTCGGGAACATAGAATTTCTTTTATGTTCAAAAATTGATTGAGAATATAAGGTTAGTTTTATATCCAAAATTGGTTTGGAAAAATAGGGTTTCCCTTATTATCAAGTTCATTGGAGAAAATAGGGTATTTCCTATTTTTAAGTTCATATGTGAAATTAGAATTTCCTCTATTTTAAAGTTTTGTTTGTGCAAAATATGGTTTTTCTTATTTTCAAGTTTCATGTAAGAAATTAGGTTTTTTTTTTTTTTCCATTTTCAAGTTTGTTGAAGAAGTAGGGTCCTCCCATTTTCTAGTCTTGTTTGAGAACCTCTATTTTCATGTTTTGTTCGAGGACATGGAGTTTCCTTTATGTTCCAAGTTTTGTTTTGGAGACATAGGGATTCTTCTACGTCCAAGTTTTGTTTAGAGGACATAGGGTTACCCCTATGTTCCAAGTGTTTTTGATTTTAGAACATGAGAGTTTTCCATGTACCTTATCCAAAATAGAGAAGTGTCCGAGAGGAACATGTTTGTCGTGAGAACTCGTTAGAATTCCTTAACTGTTCTTTCAAGCCCTAGGAAGAAGTTTGAATTGAAGGAAGATCAAAGAAACTTAATTTTACATTTACTACCTTTTCTTTCTTCTTCCTCTTACGTGAAAAATCTCTTGAAGGCCAAGAGTAAAATGTTAGATTCTTGATAGAATAGAATCGCCCCCTTTACCTTTTTAAAGAGTTATATATACCTCTACTCCTTTGTAGTGGAGTGGGGAGTAGTTATTAAAACTAGTCCCACATTTTGAGGGGAGTGGGGGGAGAAAATAACTCCTACTTTATTTGTTTAAAATAAGCAAAACCGTCTATTGTCAGGTATCTCATTTGAGGTACCCGCTGCTGCTTCATCTCAAGACAATTGAGTTGTCTTGGGGGTACCCGCAATAGAGGTACCCGATATGTGGTATGGAGTCAATATTTTTTACTCCAACTCTTTGGAGGATGAGGAAAGTTGGTAGGGATTAGAATTGTGACAAGGTCAGAAGTTCAATGCATGTTGCCAGGCAAACCAACATGAAAGAAATAAGTTTGGAAAGGGGGCAGGTTCTACATAGGGCATCCTTGTATTGAAAATTAATAAATTGATGACTCTGTCATGCATTAGCTATTAGAACATGAATTTAAAGCCCGTGCCTAGGTAAAAGATGAATAATCGACTTGATTTAAACATTAGGACGCTGATAGAAAATTATAAATTATAAATCTGTGTGTATGTATAGATTGTTAAGTGTTATGTTAGCTTGCTATTATGCTGTACATAGTTAGTCCACTACCCTACAACTTGAGCATTTGGGTAAATTGTGTACGGTATCAAATCACCAGGTTTCAAGAGCATCTGGGTTCAAATCTCAATATTGTCAATTTAAATATGTTTATTTACCTCAGTTGTCCCTCTTTTCTAAGCAGTTGTTTCCACTGAAGGCCTTTTAACATTGTCCAAAGGCTCGCATGGTAAGTGTTAGTGTTCTATTAGATTGATTTACTTTGTTGCACACAAAGCAACATCGTAAGCTTTGGGTAAAGTGGTTCTTGATATGGTTGGAGCACCAAGCTCTCGAGAGATCATGGGTTCAAAGTTCAAACCTCATCGTTGCCAATTTAAAAATATATATTTACTCCCATTTATTCTGCTATGCAGTTTACAAGCGAGTGCTTCTGCTATAAGCCTTTCCAAGTGGTCCAAATCCATACATAAAAGCGAGTACATAGTGATATGTTAGGTTGACGAGAAATGCAGAGAATTGGGACAAACACCACAACAACAACTGAGCCTTTTATCCCAAGCATATGGGGTAGGCTACATGAACCAACATGAGAATCACGCCGGGTCCAGCACAGTGTTGTAGTGTTTGTCCCAATTGGGACAAACACTGATACATATAAACAGTGTTGTAAGATATCAAAATCTTAAAAGCACGATGTTGTTTAAAAGATATAGTATAAGGAAATTGAAATGGCATTCCATCCCTATTAGCATGTGCTGATGGTATAAAGGTGCTGATGGTATAAAGGACTTGGCAAAGCAGAATCTTACATATAAATGGAGGGATGTATATCCTACTGGAACAATTTTACCAACCAAGGGATCACAGGAGGTTATTATAAACGTGTTTGATATGACCTTAGTAATGTAATAAATTAAGTGTGGCCTCACTTATTCCTTTGGTTTCTTGTGTTTATCATTGACTTCTGTATGATCTTTATTATAAAATGGTCCTTTTGGGGGGGCATATGGCAGGAGCTACAGAAGAGATACTTACAAATAAAACAAATGTCAGAGGATAACGAGAAGTTAAAAGGTATTTATTCTTTTCTACTGGTTGACTACCATAATGTGCATTATCATTATGATATGTTTGTTTCAGGGAAGGCACGACGGTGTGGCAAGGTTAACAAGGAGGATATTGTCAGCAAGGCTACTGAAGGCACATGCGGAACAGATTCTAAAGAAGATTCTACATTCTACAGGGAAGAGAAAGAGGTTTCTTCAAAAAGCTTAAACTATGCTTATTCATTGTTTTAATTAAAATCTATAAATTTATAACGTAAACGTCATTGTTGATTATTTTAAGATGTGGGGCAGTTTCCAAAACTAGCTTTCTTTTTTCTACCTGACTTTTGAGTTTTAGAAGATGGGACTATGCCCATCTATAAGGATGGCCCTTCTTATTATTTGAAATAAATATATTGTATTTGAATATGTCTTCATAAAATCTTTCAACAATTACACAAATAGAAAGAAAAAAGGGTATACCACCATGTTAACTAGCAACTCCATATCCAAAACTACATGCATCTTAATATGTCGAGTATCTTTCGCTACAAGGTTTACTTGTGGGAAGATCTTTACTTGCTTTATAATTGACCTAGCGTTATGTTTGATTGCATTAGGATGAAGCATTATCAGCTTTTGCATCAAAGAAGAGACGAAAGTTACACTGGGGGTATCATTTCTTTCTCAAACTCATATTTAGTATTTCATGTTAATTTATAAATGCCCTCTATTCTTGCATAGCTAAACTGGGTTGCAGGTCCTTTACACACTTAATGTAGTAATGCCTTGAGAGTTCAAATATTTATCTGCATTGCCTTTAAATGCCATTCATTTCTTTTTATATTATCTACCCGAGTCGACTAGTCTCTATCGCAGCTTTATTATAACCTGATGTGGTTTCTATTCATAGTTTTTTGAAATGAGATGTGACCTTTTTCCACTTTGGTTTTCCATGGGGAAGCCTGGCAGTTTCATGTTCCTCCATTTCAAAGCATGCTTAACAGGTCTTCATCATGTTTCTTGATACATCTACTTCTTTTTCATGAACTTAGCGCGTTTAATATATGTTGTGTTGCCTTTTTGCATTCCAATGTGAAGTTTTGAGGAAGATCAATCATTATGTATTCCCAAATTTAAGAACAAGAACTATTTTCCAAAGTTACAACCACAAGAAATTTGAAGCTCCATAAATATTCATTTTGGAGGGATTTCATTTCAGATACTGATTTACCACAGAATTAATTATTTGGGGTGTGTTATTATAGCGGTCCCAAACTGGTTCTCTTGTGACAGTGGCGAAAAAGATTAATGCCCTTTGGTACGTGCTTTGCTGCAGTTGTGGCTGCTGCAATGTTCTGCGAATCATTTAGCTTATCCATGATTAGTTGAAAGTTTTCATATTTTATTATTCTGAGTTCTTGAAAACAAGTTAAGTTAGCCTTTCCATTTTCCATCAAACATGAACATTTTTCTATAAGAGGAGTTCATTGTTGAAGACTATATGCTAATTATCAATGTCTTTATATATACAGGCTTGATGTGAAGGAAAGATGGGAAAGAAAAGCAAACATGTAGATTGTTGATAATTAGCATCTTAAATGTATCGGTGTTATTCAGATAAAATACTTCCATCAAGTTAGGTAATAGTAGATCTATTCATAACTTTGTATTTAATTGATTTAACCGATTGGTGAGCTTCGCTTACTAATATACAAATTGCGGACATTCAGGTCAGGTTGTCAGATATCAGCAGCTTATAAATACTGTACTTTGTAATATGTCTGAAATTAGCTAGGGATATGTTGGTTATATGTCTTGATACATTCTGGAAAAATTGTTGCTGGTTCATTTCTCAAATATGCTAACTGTCTTTCGGATCCTGCTCGCATCCTTCGTCAAATATTCATGGATGTACAGTTAGTGTTGATAAAAAAAGTTTGCATACATTGATTTCCAATTTAGATTCCTTTTAACCTTATGAATCCATTTTCTTTGTGGATTTACCAATCAACCGTTACATGCCTATCATTGCAAGGGTCAGGTTATTTTCATGGTGGAGTTTTTACAATGATCCCTACATGATGCATGGATATTTTGATCTATGATAGACTCTAATTGACAGGGCACAATGCATGCTCATGGGAAGCCAATTTGTAATAATAATATAGGATTTAAAGGTATATTAAGTTTTGCTTTCAACCTTAAGGCCTTGCTTGGATGTGAACTAAGATTGTGCAGTAAGTTAATTAGCAGGCTACATGCTAGATTAGAAGATCAAATTCGAGGTAATCTTGATTTAATGAGGGGATGTGTTCTGATTCACTATTGGCTTTATCTAAAACTAAAAGTTGTAATTCCTTATGATAAATGTGTCGTCTTTTTACTTTATCTAGACTTCACTCTAGTCTAGCAGAATACAAGCGGAATACAGAGAATGTCAAGTCATAATATAGAATGCCCCCAATCTCGCACCATAAATTCTTCGCTATGTAGTTAAAACTAATTAAGAGAGTGTTGGCATCATGTCAATTGTCGATCATAAATTTCAATCATAAATTTCAAATATCTTACGGAGCCTTCATAGTTGATGTTTCCAAAAAATGATGACGCCAAGAATATTTAGTTGATGAGAAGGTAGCAACGCAATGTATCGGCGAACCCCGAGGTCTTGCAAAAAAGACCACACCGGAGTGTTCTCTGGCATTGCCCCTCCAACTCTTGAGTTAGCAATGGAAGCGAAATGCTTAACTAGGGTTTACTCTTAATAGAAATGGCATTCCTTCATTTGTAGTCCACATCGAGGGCAATTCTGTCTTTTTAGATGGGCTGACCCTTTTCTTACTACTTAGCTGGTCTGCCTCAGATTGGGCCCGCGGCTCGTTATGTTCCTGCTAATTGACCATATTTTGATGGGAAACCGTATAAACAGTTTTGGAGAATAATACTCTTTTGTGGGAGCTATGAAGATGGTTAACCTTCGGACAGGAGCCGGAGAAATACCTAAAAAGGCATGCTAGAATGAACTTCCTTCCAATTAGCCTAATCCGGTGCTTATCTGAGTGGCGTTTTGTCTCTAATCCAAACTTTATACCATTACCATATTAAAAGGGGCTGGACTTTCTTATTATTTGGAGGGAAAGAAACCCCACATTGTTTTGAAACTTCTTGCATCTATTGATGTTGGATTGACTTCTTGCTTCTCGTTCATGAATCCAAGTTGCAGAATTCAAGCTATACTTTTTCAAAGAAAAATACAATAATTTCTGTTAGTGGAACCTTTGTTTTTCTTAACCATCAACTTGTCCGGTACTATGTTTGTTTAGTTAAATCCTTGGTCCATCATGATATAGTTGTATTGGTGAAGTTAGGTTAATAGAACATGTATGCTAATGGTGGGTTCTGTTCTTTATCAACTTAGCGAGCATTGCTTTCAGCTTACATGCATCTTCCCTAATTTACACAAGGCAATACAATTGCTGATTTTATCCATCCTTGTTATTCTTCGGTAACATGCACTTTACTGGTAGCATTTTCTCATCTCCTATCTAAGGAATTAATATTCGAAGATCGTCTCGAATCTTTAATGAACCTTTGCTTCACATCCAACTTGACTCCATTTAAATGGTAAGAGTGCTTTCGATGATATCCATGATGACGATCAGAGCAGACGGGTAGTGCTGCTGATTAGTGATATATCTGTTTCTATACCAATTTAAGTAGATGAAGTGATGACCTTAGAGGTTGGCTGGCTTTTGATTAGTGGCATACAAATTAATTCAAGTGGCGGTTCCTCTAGGGCGCAATAATGTTATTTTTTTGAGGCCTTTTCAGCTATCCAGTGTGTTTATCTATAACAAAACTTGTGGCGAACTCATGCCTCCATTAAAGAATACCCAATGCATGCAGATAAATAAAGTTGCAAGTTGCTACCAAAATGCCTATATAAACTCACCAACAAACTTTGGTGTTCTGACTTTAACAAGATTATAGCAAGACCCCACCTGACCTAACTTGCAAAGTATATCTGACCTGGATTTAAATCCTACACATGGTAGCAGTTCTAATTTAGTCTAGGTCAAGGTTTTGTTGGACCGCTTATGCAACATTACTTACCTTAGGTCTCAGATAATTGAAATTAGAGACCCGCCGCGAGGAAATATTATGAATGCAAGATGTATGAGATAGCTCAGTGTTTTCTTCTTCCCTTTGAAATTTTTTATCCATCGATGCCTTGATGAACTGATGCACCACTGTCTCTATTGAAAAAATCCAAGCCAAGTCAAAAAGCAGGATTCTGTTTTAGGATAGTTTCATTTCCCAAGCATTTCCTGGTTAGACCAGGAGTAAAAATGATTTACTTATAATAAATGGGTTCTTTTTCTGGGAAGAGTTAATTTTCCTAGTGTTTGGAACAAATATTCTCTTGCTGGTAATTTCTCTCGTTCCAAGAATTAATCTTTTGTGATTATCAACAAATTTAAATTTTTTTCCCGCTTGGTGAACTATGGTTATAGTCTGCGGACTCGGAACATCCTCCCGGATTTGAGTTGCTTGTGGATTCAAGCAACCATTATTGCATGACAATCGTTCTGGCAACGTCAACTCACCCAACACGAATTTCTACGATGCTACAAACCGCGGGAATATCTTCTATTTTGCTTCTGACTTTATTTGTGTCATTCCCTATAACAAATACATCACTTTCTTTCTTTTAGACCCCAAGTCTAGGAGAAATTAGAGGGCGCTGACGGATCATTTAAGATAATGCAAGTGTTAAGAGAGGGCTGCTGTCACTGTCACAAAACGCTATGCTGCTCTCGGCAATTGGGCTACTGCCTAATGCCTAGCTGGTTAGGCCCTAGGTTTGGTGATTTAATTGGGTTTGGATGGGTTTTTGTTACTGTTCTAAAAAGCGGTCTAGACGATTATTTAGACGGAAGCGGTGTGAAGCCGCTCCGTTTCAGCCCTAAGCGGCTTAATTAAGCGGTTTAAGTACTTAAGCGGTCCAGCCTGCTTAATAAAATAAAAGTTAGTCATTTTTTAAGGATCGCGGGTCAGGTTTGTTTTCTTTTCACCATACCCGACCCAAATCCATACTTAATAAACATTTCGCGCTGAGATATCCATCTCTATGCTTAATAAATTTAATGTTAAAGTATCAATATATTAATGGTTATGATGTTGAATTATCAATATATTTTTGTTTCTACGGTTAAAATTGCAATATATTGTTGTTTTCTATGTTGAAGTGTCACTATATTGCTGACGTTTCGATATGTATATATATTTAATATTATTTTAAGTAAAATTAAATAACCCGTCTAGGCAACGCTTAAGCGAAGCCTGGACGGCTAAGAGCTAGGCGGTATTCCAACCGCTCAGCTTCGTCTAGAGTTGAGCGCATTTTACAACCTTGGTTTTTGTTTAAGAGGGATAAAAACGTACAAATTCCGTCCCAGTTGCATTAATTAATTGAGCAGGCTGGGCCTAACCGTTTAATAACCTTAAATGTCCCAAGCTTTCATGCTTAGGTCGATTAAACGGAAGTATTTTTACGTTTCTTCTGCTAGGCAGTCGACCGACCAAGCTGTCTCTTACAAAATTGATTCGACAAATCTCTTATGTGAATCATCTAATAGCTTGCTTTATGACGAGTTATCGAGCATATGGACATTTAAGGTAGATGTGATTATGTTCTGTCCAAAAGCGCACAACAAATATCAAACAAAGCAAAGATGGTGCAATGACGCCTCATTTGAATTAGTCCACTGACTGCAATGTGTTCTTCCCTTTTGTTGCAGGATGTCTCAATATGGTAATTGGTAAGATTGCATTATAAGGTGCAATCCAAGGCAGCAGCGCTCTTTGGATAAGGCATTTGATTGCCCTCAGGTTGGTAATTGTCTTGGCTACATGTCTAAAAGATGAAGCAGCTGCTAAATTGTTTTCCTTTTGTGTTGCACCTCTCTTCATTAAGAATCATGATGATGTTGGCAGTGTTGGTTGGACCACTTGCATGTGAATCAAATTGAAGCAAAGTTGGCATGGCTATTGATTCCGAAGTGATTTTGATATTTGTACTGCATGTGGACATAAAAGCATGTAGCTTCATTTTCACCTTCGCTGGATTTTAAATGAGATTTGAGGCTTGTTGAGGGTGCTTTTGTTTTTTGTCTATGGGTGAGGTTCTGAGATGATACCACCTCTCCCCATTTTTGAAACACGCATGCAGAGTGCAGGTTGTGTCACACAATTAGAAGTTAGCATGAAGTCTCTGCATGAGTACTGATATGAGTCAAAAGGTGAGATGATGAGTTAAGGAGATCATGCTTTACATGTCAAAATATTTATGTGTGTATAAAAAAAGTTAGACGAGTTTTAAAAAAAAAAAATTAGACGATTTGGAGAATTGCAAGACATGCATCAAGGATATGCGATGTATGCAACTTTTATGATGTTTTAACAACCATTCATTTTACGGCCGTGATATCCATATCTTAGAAGTGTATGAATCATCTAAATTTTTGTATATGTAGAACAAGATGCATGGAGTTGATCGTCATTTTGAAAGATGCGGTGGCTTGATGGATGCGTTAGAGATTTTTAAATCTCATGATTTTTTTGTATATAGGGGTTTCATAATACGGAGATCAAGATGATCGATTTAAATCGATGAAATGATCGGTTTGAATCGATGAAATACATAGGGTAGTGTGTTTTGAGGCAGCCGGCTCTTTTTGAAAAAGAAACCGTCACCTCATATCTCCCCGCTCTCTCTCTCTCTCTCTCTCTCTATAGAGGGAGGGTATGCGTCATATGAGAGAATTTTCGCCCGTGGCGTCGAAAAAATATACTTTCCATGATTTTTTCCGACGATCGGCATTCATCATCATCATCTTCATCCTTTAAGATATGTAAACACCAAATTTTATATGATTCTACCATTTTTTCACCGTTAATAATTTAGTGGATGCAAAATTAACGGTTTACTGACAATTAAACTTTTTATATCGCAAGTTCAGTGGTGAAAAGACGGTAAAATCATATGAAATTTGGTGTATCCACATCTTAGATGATAAAGATGATGATGATGGGTGCCGATTGTCGGAAAAAATCGTAAATGGTATATTTTTTCGACGTCGTATGAGGAAATTCCCCCATATGGCCTCTTTTCTTCACTATTCTTATAGGAGGGAATTTCCTCCTACGGTGTAAAAAAAATATACGCTCTATGATATTTTTCTACGGTCGACACCCATCATCATCTTCTTTATCATGTAAGGCGTGGATATACCAAATTCTATGTGATTCCACCACTTTTTCACCGTTGATTTAGTGGGTGCAAAATTAACGGTTTACCAACAATATAACTTTTTACATTGCTAATTCAACAATGAAAAAGTTGTGGAATCACATGAAATTTGGTATATCCACATCTTACATGATAAAGATGATGATAATGGATACCGAATGTCAAAGAAAATTGTGGAGGGTATATTTTTTCGACGCTATCTAACGAAAAAGCCTCCTCGAGCGTTTTTTCTTCGTTATTCTTATATATATATATATATATAGAGAGAGAGAGAGAGAGGCCATATGAGCAAATTTCCTTCTATGGCGTCAACAAAAGTCAATTCTTGATCATGTTATTCCATGATCAGAATCCATCATCTTCATCTTTATACCAAATTTCTTGTGATTCTATGACATTTTCACTGTTGACTTAACAATGTAAAAAGTGCTATCAAGGGTAAACCGTTAATTTTGCACCCACTAAAACAACGGTGAAAAAATGGTAGAATCACATGAAATTTAGAGTATCCATATCTTACAAGATGAATATGAAGAGGATGGGTGCCGATTGGAAAAAAGGAAGGGTGTATTCTTTCGATACCATAGGAGGAAATTCTTTCTTATGGCATCTTTCCTCCATTATTCTCATGCATAGAATAATGAAGTAAATAGGCCCTATAGGGTTTTCCATCAGGTGACATTGAAAAAATACATCTTCCAACATTATATTCAATGATCGGTACTCATCATCTTCATCTGAGATGTGGATACACTAAATTTCATTTGATTCTACCACTTTTTCACTGTTGAATTAGCAATATAAAAAGTTCTATTATTGGTAAACCGTTAATTTTACACCCACTAAATACACTGTGAAAAAATGGTAGAATCAAATAAAATTTGGTGTATACAAATCTTAGATGATATAGATGAAGATGATGAATGTCGATTGTCAAAAAAAATCATGGAGGATGCATTTTTTCGACATCATAGAAGGAAATTCCCTCATATGGCATCTTATTTCCATTATTTTATATATATTGCAAATTCAACGGTGAAAAGTGGTAAAATCATATGATATTTGGTATATCCTCATCTTAGATAATAAAGATTAAAGTTGATGATGATGTGTGTCGCTCGTCGGGAAAAAATTATGAAGGATATAGATTTTTGACGCCACCTAACTAAAAAGCCTTCTATGGCATTTTTTCATTATTGTAACACCCTAGACTCTTAGTACGGTAGTTGTTGGAGTAAAGTTATTATTATTAAACATGTGTGTTTATTTCTTAAGGAGATTGAGCCGGCTCAAAAAAGCTTGAGCCGTCTCAAGGAGCCAGAGAGGAAACGATGATTAGGAAAGACCTGTGAGCCGGCTCAAAGGATGTATGAGCAGTCTTAAGCTAGCACTCGTGATATATCCGGCCCATGTTTATTGCCATGCTATTTAAACCCTTTTGGTTTTCATGCAAACCCTATTGTTCATAATTGCCACAATCAAAACCCTAGCATCCTTTCATCTCATTTAATCGAAACCCTAACCCTAGCCATCGATCTAGACTGTAAGTAGTCCCTAGTGCTCCCGCTACTACACTCACGGCCAAGACGGAAGCGAAAATAAAAACTTTTATGAAAACACTAGAAACTACAACCTAGAAATCTTTCCAAACACTAAACCAGCAAGCAAACCAAGATAGCTAATTACAAATTTACGAGAATACAACCTTTGCAGCATGTTCACTCAATCGTGGAAGAACCCATATAGGTTCCTAGGCCGTCGGAAACGAGCTTGAGAGGCGATCTATCTTGCCGATGATGATCCACCCGAGAGAACCTGATACAAACTCCAGCTTCGCTCCAAAGAGATCTTTGAGGAAGCAATTGACATTCTAAACTCACTAAAGATAGAATGTGAGGGATATAGAGATTTATCACTGTCTTTTTCTTTCTCATTTTCCATATCAAGAGAGAGAGAGAGAGTTAAAGAGAATGAAGGAGGAGAAGAGAGGATAGAGATTCAAGAGATGAGAATGAATTACCAAGAGAGAGAATGAGCCATACTATAATAGTTTTATCCAAAACAATTTTACAATAAATAAATGTGCTCATCCCTCTCATCATCCCGCTCTACCATGCTCTCTTTACTCCTCACCCTCCACCTCATTTCTTTTTTTTTTTAAAAGGAAAATAACAAATGAGATGTTCTCCTTCTAGAAATATTTTGTATAAATACAAAATACATTTCCGGTAAATGTATCGCATACACATACACGTATCCGTATAAAAATACGAATAACTAAAGAGTGAGAAAATAAACAGTGAACATAATACTAGAATATATATCAAAAAATATATATTATTATTAAATCAATAATCCGGCTTAAACCTAAGCCGGCTAGTATTATCAAACGTATGATTAAAATTCGTGTAGCCAGTACATGTATTTAATCAGACTACTGCACGTATCAACATACGACCTCTGCATCGTATCGCCTGAACCGGGAAAACCCTTTGTGTGGGACTCTAAAAACTCGACTGGCTGTAACAAACCTAAACTTTCTGTACAACTTTCTGTACAAATTTTTCAAAAAATACAGAAAGGGGTATTTTTTGCCTGAGCACAAGATATAAGTTTGTTTTGCTTTTTAATAGCAAGAAAGAGCTTGTAGCTCATTGGTAATATCTTGCACTGCTGAATCAACCCACCAGAGTTCAAATTCTATACTCCACATTATTTTTAATATTGTTTTATTTTTATATTTTTAGAATTCCAAAAGTCTACACGTGCTAAACCTGTAAAACCCCACTACACATGTAAAACTAAATGGCCCAGGGGGTATATGAAATGACGAGGAACCCAAAGCACCCATGACTCGGCCGGAATCGACCGAATCAGCCGGCGACTCGTCCGACTCGGGCCGCCGGCGCCGGCCGGACTCGGCCGGACCGCCGAGTTGTCAACAGAGAATTTCTGGCTTTTGGTCTCCCCTGTACCCCTGCACACTTAATTTCTTTGGATCAGTAACAGAGCCCCTTTAAACCGTATTTACTCCATTTTATTACATTTTTAATACTTTTTAATACATTTTTCAATTCACCCTTTCACCTACCCTAAACCCTAGCCTTACCCTAAAAATACAACCCCTAAACACATCCCCCTCACTCCAAAATTCTGATCAAAACTCTCAAAAAATCCCTAAAAATTTTAGTGTGCAATTGAAGTTTGCAAAGGGGCGAAACTTCGGTAATTTTCCGACGACAACCCTAGGAGCTCCCGGCGACAAAACGACGCACCGGCACCTCCTACCGTTCCCTCTTCCTCTCTTCTAATCTTTAAGCCAGTAAGTCTCACCTCTCTCTTCTCTCTTCTTTTCTAAAAACACGTATTTCTAAATACCGACGGAATCGGAGTTAATCCGATGTCCGATTCGGTTCTTCCTAAAAATCTCACTTTTTCTTAAATACAATCATACTAAGCCCTTACATGTTGACTATTAAATATTAACAAGTCATTTTGAACAAGTTCCATATCAAAAGGATTTCTATTTCAATTATTATCGTATTTTTTCCACTAAAATACCATGTAGTTTAATTCCGACATTTAAAACATCACAATCTTGCTATACCTTTAAGTAGATCATGAGATAATGACCTACCTCCTCACACACTCATATGCAATATAGCACAATACTTTTCGGGAATATAGAATACGTGAAAACGAAACTTTACATATAAATACCACTAACTATTAAAGACCGCTTTCTATAAGAATTCATATTTTTTATAAATCTTTGCAAAACGCCGCTACAACCCATTTTGGGGAACCCGACTGGGATGGTGCGGATTATCTCACATCCCTGGGCTTACTAGTGCGAGAGGCAGACCTCCGCAAGGAGCATTCGGTCTCGAAAGATTTAAAATACAAATATCTTATGAAAATGAGATTTCTAGAAATATAATATATATTAAAATTATAATTAAAATATCTATTTTGTGATAATATAGATATTCTAACTTTTTCTAAAATCACAAGAATCACTTTATATTAAAATACCATGAATTCCACACAAGTTCAATGTTACAATTAAATACCATGTATTATGAAAAATATGTTATTTTCACTAGAAATATCACAAATATAAAATCTACATCTATGACAACTCTAAAGACGATAATTAAATACTTGGGGTGTATTTTGAAAATTATACAAAAATATTTTTACATATAATCCCCTCAAGTTCTATAAATTACCCTAAGGACCCTAGTAAATATAGGTTTAAGCGGGACGAATCTCTTGAGCCTCAGAGAGTCGGAGAAGTGGGTGCTTGCCTATTTAAGGTAGACAACTTAACAACAGTGTTATCAACACGGTAATCGTCTTTGAAAAAGACACAAATCCTGCCGCCCATGTACAGCGGTTACCGATAACATCAAAACAATCAAGACTTCAATTTCTTTTCTAATTGTTCTGACTCAGACTGAGTCTAATTATAATAATCTGACTTGAATATGATTCAAGTACAATCTACAATATAACAATTCAATATGAATCCATCTGTTCAATTTCAATCTGTCCATGAATCCATATATTCAATCTGTATTGACCGAACCGAACCATGGATATACTTCCATTTACATGATTCTCCAGTTACATCCATGTTTCTCCAGTTACATCTATTTATTGATATCATGGTTTCGGCAAGTCATCCAATTATATAATCTATATTACAAGACAATACAAGTTGCAATACAATTCAAACAATACAATAATACAAAACAATACTTCGCAGGGTCTAAGGGGTAGATTGGTACGGAAGGTGTTAGAAGTGGCACGAGACTGCAACTATAAGACACTTAACCTGTATTCCTTTGCTGTTGTACCGTGGCATAAACGGTTCCTTGAGTTCCTGATACCTTAGTCTCCGGGGCAAGTGAGGCTCCTCTCATATACACTGGCATTTTTCTGTACCAAACTACAAACAACAACGTTAATAAATACAACAGTATAATAATATAATACAACTTTAAAAGTTACACACACACTCTCTCTCTCTTTCTGTCTTTTCTACTTCTTCCTTATCTTTGGGACTTACTGAACGATTTGTTCGCTGACGACATTCTCTTTCTTTCTTCTTTGAATGTCGTCAGGTGTTTCGGACCTTTCAGAGATCGAGCCTAGCACTGAAGACTTGGACCCGTTTATTGAAGATCCCGAGCTGTAGTTACACTTGCACACATTTCATTTCAGTACTTTCCATTTCTGTTGTGCCATTGTTTAGGCATTGCTTTCATTCAGATGTATTTACTTTTTCATGCATTGTACAAAAGAATGTTAATAAATAAAATTGCTGTTCAGTTATATCTACTGTCTTTGTCTCTTGTGCATTTTTATTGCTTAGATACGCTTAGCGTATTTACTTCAGAGTAAATACGTAGCGGCCTCATCGCGCCCCCTTCGCCGTACACCGGGAAGCGGGGCGTGACACTGGCAGTGAGTTACTGGATAAAATCCATAACCACAAACACGTCAACGACACTAGCTATACGTAATGGCTACCCAGGTATGAGTCGAAATGGATGTCGACAATAAAGTCCGTCCGTACCCTACTGAGCCTGTAAGTATCAATCTCCGTACAGTCCGATCTCTTCGTCTGAGAGTGTCGCATATTGGGTCTATGTTAGTTACCGCTCGTGTTTGTGCCGCTAACTTGCGACTAAGGCGGAATGCAAAACGAAAATTTGAAAAACAAGAGCACGAACTACTACGTCCTAGAATTGATTTCAAATATTAAACTAGTAACAAATGAGTTTAACTATTCGGTTAGTGGTTAGCTACCTTTGTATTCATGTCCTTCGTCTTCTATTCCACTTTTTTAGCTCTCAGGTCCACCAGGAACGAGCTTGGGAGTTGGTCTTCCTTGTCGAAGATGATCCACCTGAAGGAACCCTAACTAACGCTTTAGCTTCACACTAAAAACTAAGTAAAGCATCTAGTGAAAAAAACTTGTTAAGAATTGATCACTAGAAATGTAGCAGTGGTTATCTTTTTATTTTTCTCTCTTTTTCTTTTTCCTTTCTCAATCCTAAAAACTCAAGAGAGGAGGAAAAATAAGCTAAGAGTGAGTGATGAAGAAAAATCAAGCATGGCTAAAAACATTATCAACTCATTTTCTTTCTCTTCATTTTTTTATGTTTGAATGGGTGGAATTGTGACTCACCATGGTGAGTCACAAGTCCACAACATTCTTACAAGCACAAGAAGAGATGAGAAGATAAGAGAGTCACCTCAAGTGTATACATACATACATATACACATACACTAATACAAGTCTATGCTACAAATAAATACACCTGTATTCGTATCAAAATACATACACTCGTATTCATATAAAATGCAAATACCCGTATACGTATCAAGACACAAATACCCGTTTTTATACAAATACCCACATTTGTATAAATACCGTATTCTGTCAAAATACAAATACCAAAAAGAGAGATAGCAAAAATAAATATATAATACTAGCACACATTATATCCAAATATGATAATCTGGCTATCTTTCAAACCGGCTAGTATTAACAAAATGTCTGATTAAAAGTACGTGTGCAAAAACACTTATTTAATCGAATTTAAGTACATATCAAAATACGTACACTATATCGTTTCGCCTGAGCTGGAAAACCCTCTGTGTGGGACTCTAAAAACTCGACAATCGTTGGCAGTAGGTTTAACCACAAGCACATCAGCGGCATTAGATGTACGTAACGGCTATCTAGGTATTGAACGAAAGGAAGGTCGACAAGCAAACTCGTCTGTATCCCTACTGAGCCTGAAAGTGACAATTTCCGTACAGTCCGGTCTCTTTGTCTGAGAGTGTCGCATACCGGGTCTAAGGGGTGGAAAACGTCAGACCCCTAATAACACGATAAGTTGTGTCGGTATGAAGCCCATCACCCACTGAGAAACTACTCCAAATCAGTAAATCCAGTCCATCTTGGCCAAGGATTTCTAGTGATGGCCACCCGTGCACTACGTGACATCTACCCCAATACCGGGAGACGAATCCCTGACGATATGCTCACTACTGCCTCCATATGGCTCGGGACTGTACCAAACTAAAAGCTATTTGCACGACTCGGTAGAGCCGTGGTAGGGTAGTAATCAAAGCACAGTAGAAACTCACACGAGACAAATGACGATCTTAGGTCGACAGACTATGCTGTACTCATGTCACCAGATAACTACTATCTGATAATAGGTATAATACCATCTAATATGTTCCCGGCGAGTTCTTCTAGTGTAACTCATAACCCAATGAGTATCTGTATACAATATTTAGTGACTAACTAACACCAATGGCTGTGAGACCGGCTATCGCTCCTCGTTAGGATCAAGAAACGTATACACAAGTCTACTCTGGAATATCGATGTCCGGTCTCGATATTTCCATGACTAGGGACTTTTAAGCATTTGCTTATAGACTACCTGTTGGATATAGGTGCTCTCAAGTCAATTATTGTAATTGAAGAAGGACCTATATGAGAGAGCAATCTTACTCGAGATGAGAGTATACTATTTGATTTGTCTTTATCTTATATGTGATGCGTTTTATTCACTATCACGTGTCATTTAGACATGAAATAAAACCATAGGATTTTGCTTGACTACTGTTTACCGCCGAAAACTGGACTGAGACGTTGGGATGTCTAGCCTTAATTTGGGGGCAAATACTATTTGGACATATCCATCCACCTCTCCGAAAATACCAAGTTGATTTTTGGCACCGTATATCGGAGGTTTGGATAGATGCGACCCTTGTAGCAGACTTTATCAGATTCTCCTCGTTTATAAGGGGTTTTGATTGTGGGGAAACTCTTCCCTGCAGGCGCAAGCCCCTGCAGTTAATTACGTTATCGCGTTACGATAACCATTTTCTCCTGCTCCAGTAGGTCACTTCATGTCGTGCTATGTTTATTTTATTTTGGTTGCCCGTGAATTGTATATGGAGACTAATTTATGTCGTCGTCCGTAGGGCGCGGATCAGTCCAACTCCGTATATTTTAGGTTTGGGGTTTGAACTTAGGTTATATGTTTCTTTAGTTCAAAAACTATTTTGTTTTACTTAAAAATCATGATGATGTTGGCAGTGTTGGTTGGACCACTTGCATGTGAATCAAATCGAAGCAAAGTTGGCATGGCTATTGATTCCGAATGCGGACATAAAAGCATGTAGCTTCATTTTCACATTCGCTGGATTTTAAATGAGATTTGAGGCTTGTTGAGGGTGCTTTTGTTTTTTGTCTATGGGTGAGGTTCTGAGATGATACCACCTCTCCCCATTTTTGAAACACGCATGGAGAGTGCAGGTTGTGTCACACAATTAGAAGTTAGCATGAAGTCTCTGCATGAGCAGTGATGTGAGTTAAAAGGTGAGATGATGAGTTAAGGAGATCATGCTTTACATGTCAAAATATTTATGTGTGTATAAAAAAAAATTAGACGAGTTTAAAAAGTAAATTAGACGATTTGGAGAATTGCAAGACATGTATCAAGGATATGCGATGTATGCAACTTTTATGATGTTTTAACAACCATTCATTTTACGGTCGTGATATCCATACCTTAAAAGTGTATAAATCATCTAAATTTTTTTATATGTAGAACAAGATGAATGGAGTTGATCGTCATTTTGAAAGATGTGGTGGTTTGATGGATGCCTTAGAAGTTTTTAAAACTCGTGATTTTTTTGTATATAGAGGTTTCATGATATGTAGATCAAGATGATCGGTTTGAATCGATGAAATGATCGGTTTGAATCGATGAAATACATGGGGCAGTGTGTTTTGAGGCAGATGGCTCTTTTTGAAAAAGAAACCGTCACCTCATATCCCCCGCTCTCTCTCTCTCCCTCTCTCTCTCTCTATATAGAGGGAGGGTATGCGTCATATGAGAGAATTTTCGCCCATGGCATCGAAAAAATATACTTTCCATGATTTTTTCCGACGATTGGCATTCACCATCACCATCTTTATCCTCTAAGATATGTAAACACCAAATTTTATATGATTCTACCACTTTTTCACCGTTAATTTAGTGGATGCAAAATTAACGGTTTACTGACAATAGAACTTTTTATATCGCAAGTTCAATGGTGAAAAGACGGTAAAATCATATGAAATTTGGTGTATCCACATCTTAGATGATAAAGATGATGATGATGGGTGCCGATTGTCGGAAAAAATCGTAGATGGTGTATTTTTTCGACGTCATATGAGGAAATCCCCCCATATGGCCTCTTTTCTTCACTATTCTCATAGGAGGGAATTTCTTCCTGCGGTGTAGAAAAAATACACGCTCTATGATTTTTTTCTACGGTCGACACCCATCATCATCATCTTTATCATGTAAGGCGTGGATACACCAAATTTTATGTGATTCCACCACTTTTTCACCGTTGATTTAGTGGGTGCAAAATTAACGGTTTACCAACAATATAACTTTTTACATTCCTATTCAACAATGAAAAGTTGTGGAATCACATGAAATTTGGTGTATTCACATCTTACAAGATAAAGATGATGATGATGGATATCGAATGTCAAAAAAATTGTGGAGGGTATATTTTTTCGACGCTGTCTAACGAAAAAGCCTCATAAAGCCTTTTTTCTTTGTTATTCTTTTATATATTATATATATAGAGATGGGGAAGGCCATATGAGCAAATTTGCTTCTATGGTGTCAACAAAAGTCAACCTTCATCATGTTATTCCACGATCGGAATCCATCATCTTCATCTTTATCATCTGAGATATGGATACACCAAATTTCTTATGATTCTACCACTTTCTCACCGTTGACTTAACAATGTAAAAAGTTCTATCAAAGAGTAAACTGTTAATTTTGCACCCACTAAAGCAAAAGTGAAAAATGGTAGAATCACATGAAATTTGGTATATCCATATCTTACAAGATGAAGATGATGGGTGCCGATCGGAAAAAAATGATGGAGGGTGTATTCTTTCGACGCCATAGGAAGAAATTCTCTCTTACGACATCTTTCCTCCATTATTCTCATACATAGAATAATGAAGTAAATAGGCCCTATGAGGGTTTTCCATCAGGTAGCATCGAAAAAAATACACCTTCCAACATTTTATTCAATGATCGGCACTCATCAACTTCATCTAAGATGTGGATACATCAAATTTCATTTGATTCTACCACTTTTTCACTGTTGAATTAGCAATATAGAAAGTTCTATTATCGGTAAACCGTTAATTTTGCACCCACTAAATTGACGGTGAAAAAGTGGTAGAATCAAATAAAATTTGGTGTATACACATCTTAGATGATATAGATGAAGATGATGAATGTCGATCATAAAAAACATCATGGAGGATGCATTTTTTCAACACCATAGAAGGAAATTCCTTTGTATGGCTTCTTATTTCCATTATTTTATATATATTGCAAATTCAATGGTGAAAAAGCGGTAAAATCATATGAAATTTGGTATATCCACATCTTAGATAATAAAAATGATGATGGGTGTCTCTCGTCGGAAAAAATCATGAAAGATATAGATTTTTGACGCTGCCTAACTAAAAAGCCTTCTAGGACATTTTTTCATTATTGTAACACCCTAAATCCTTGGTGTTTACCGCCGAAAACGGGGACGAACCGGGATGGATCGTCTTACCTGAATTTGGAGGCAGATACTATTTGGATTTTTCCGTCCACCTCTCCGAATATGCCAAGTTGATTTAGGACACCGTGTATCGGAGGTTTGGACAGATGCGGCCGTTGTAGCAGACTTCGTTAGATTCCCCCTCGTTTGTGAGGGGTTTTTGGTTGTGGGGACGGTCTTCTCTGCAGCCGTAAGCCCCTGCAGTTAATTACGTTACCGCGTAGCGATAACCACTTTCTCCTGCTTCAGAAGTCACTTCGTGGCGTGTGTGTTTGTTTTATTTTTGGTTGCCTGTGGATTGTATACGGAGACTAATTTATTGTCGCCCGTAGTGCGTGGATTAGTCCAAATCCGTATATTTTTATATTTGGGTTTGGTTTGATTTAAGGATCGTTAATCTCGTTTGAGATTAATATCAACTTTAATGTTTTTTAATGATACGTTTGTCTAATTTTAGACTAAGATCTACTCAACAGGATTTTGGGATCATTCAGACCCAACAAAAGAGCATTTGGGCTCTATTGCTTTAGTTTCAGGACGTTTCAGTCCGTTGTTAGTTTAAGGACGTTTCGGTCCGTAGCCGCCATTTTGGGAAGTGCATCCAAAAGCAGTTGGTTGTCGGGACCCGTCACCTCTCTGAAGACGTTGAGGAATTACAACGACATGTATCAGAGGTGTAGAGAGATGTACCCTTGAACTAATTTCCAGATTGAGGGAAGATATGGGATGAATATCCGTCGGAAGATCATTAGTCATGTTTGGGACTACGATCAGTTTAGGAAGGCATGAGCACAGGGAGCTCGATTGATTGGAGATAAAAAATGTTTTAATCTAAAAAAGACTTAGCCAACTTGAGGCCGGAGTTGACTTCCTATAGTGTTAAGCACTAGTATACGTTCAGCACTAACGTGTTCCCACGTGAGGATCTAAAGCAGTGTTAAACACTGAATTTTGGGGGTCGCTCACATGTGGCACATGAGGCATCTCAAAGCTGGCGCTGTACACTGGATTCAAGTCCCCGTTTATATATAAGTGTTAAACACTTAATTCTTGTGGCACTCACGTGTGAGCACGTGAGGCGCTCTAAAGTTGGGTGCTGCCTTTTTGGGTTTTATTTCCCTCTTCTTTTATGAGCACTCGGCTCATGTGCGAGCACGTGAGGCGCCCAAAATGGGAATTGTTCTTTGAATTTTATTTCTCTTTCTCTTATAAGTGCTAAGCATTTAATTCATTAATGCTCACGTGCAAACACGTGAAGTGATTTCAAAATGTGAGCGCTGCTTTTAGGTTTATTTCCTTTTCTTTTATAAGTGCTAAGCACTTAATTCTTTAATGTCCACGTGCAAGCACGTGAAGTGCTCTCAAAATGTGAGCGCTGCTTTTGGGTTTGTTCCCTTTTCTGTATAAATGCTTGGGGGTCACGTGGGAACACGTGACTGCCCTAGGAGGCACTTGTTGTTCTTCTTTTTAGACGCTTGTGTGTGAATCACCAGTCTTTCCTTCTATTTGCATTAAGATTTTGATCTCATATTAACGATGCTGGGATCTGAGTTTAGAGAATTTCAAGTCTCTTATTTTATAAGAATTAAATTCTTTTTACAGGGTTAAACCCTAGTTTTATCAGAGGAATTAAATTTCTATATACTATTGTAAGAATTAAATTCTTTGAATTTAGTTCTTTCCCCTAAGTTTTGAATCCGTATAACAGAATCTTCCTGATGAGAATTAAATTCTCAACTTGTGGGGAATCTGCTTCTGCAGACCTCAACCAGAGGAAGAACTAAGTTCTTGTATGAAGGGTTAAATCCTTAAAGAAAAGATAAGATAATCTCTGTACTTTCATCTTGAAGGGTTATGCTAGCGTCCCGGCTAACTTCCGTGGCCAAATGCGGAACAAATTTTTTATAGCGATACGAAACTTGGCGCTAGAATAAACCTAAACCGGATCTTAACCATAAACCTAACCAGCATGTTAGGGTTCTATCTACTATGATAGAAAGTATACCTAAAGAAACCAAGTCCTTCGGGTCTTCGATCCTCTCCTTAAACTCCTCGATGGAAGTATGGATCGTGCTTGAACTTCGGCCTCCTTGTATCAACGATGATCCACCCGAGAGTTCCAACCTTGAGCTAAACCTCTAAGTTGAGGTAACTAGAATACCTAGCTTGCTAATCTAAGTAGACTAGAGTGAGTAGAGTGTGATTTAGAGTGGCTAAGTCTCATTAATCCTTGATTATCAACACATGATACACTTAGGGTTTTGAGAGGAAGAAGGAGAGAGCAAGCTTGAGGAAAGAGAAAGTATTTGTGATAATGATAATAAAAAATAAAATGGTTAACCTATATATGACCTCAAGCATGGTATGGAAAATATCTTACCAAAATATCTAGGTCAAAAATATCTCATCAAAATATCTAAGGTCAACAAGTCAAGCCAAGTCAAAAGGTCAACCCAGATAGCCATGCCATATAAAATTATCATTTACCAAAAATAACAAATTCTTTTTTCCACCTCATTTTTGTTTTGACCAAGTCAATGGTCAAAACCCTAATGAGGTGTCTCCTTTATACCTCATCTCATCCGTATATACATACCCGTATCCGTGTTCCGAGAAACATGAATACCATGAGACAAAGCTAATCCAATAAGCAAATAGTAGGATCCAGCCTAAATCAAAGGCCACTAGTATTGTCCGCTCGAACACCATATGCGCACAAGTACACGTATATGATCGAACCCTGTCGTAAAACCATACGACCTCTACTCGTTTCGCCCGAACCTGGGAAACCCTCTGTGTGGGACTCTAAAGACTCGACAGTACTCTGGCAGTGGGTTTAACCACAAGCACGTCAGCGACACTAGCTGTACGTAACGGCTACCCAGGTACCTGTCGAAAAGGAAGGCGGACGAGCAAACTCGTCCGAACTCCTACCGAGCCTATCCGTGACAATATCCGTACAGTCCAGTCTCTTCGTCAAAGAGTATCACATACCGGGTCTACGGGATGGTGAACGTCAGACCCTAATTACCTGATAAGTCGTGCTGATGTGGCTCAGGACCAATCCGGGAAACTACTGATCAAGCTATCAGTAAATCCCAACTGCCTTGGCCAAGGTCTTATGGTCCTGACCAATCGATCACTGTGCGATATCAACTCCCAATACCGGGAGAGACGAATCCCCAACAATCGCTCACTGCCTCCATGTGGCTCGGGACTGTACCCAACCAAAACCTGTTTGCACGACTCAGTAGAGCCGTGGTAGGATAGTGATCAAAGCCCAGTGGGAACTCACACGAGACAAATGCTGATCTTAGGTCCAAAGACTAACCTGTACACATGTCACCTGAGAACTTCCATCTAACGATAGGTATAGTACCATCTGGAAGTTCTCGGCGAGTCCGTCCAGTGTACTCATACCCAGTGAGCACCTGTATACGATCTTAGGTGTATCAGACCAATGGCTGCGGGACCAACCATCCCCCGACGGGGCTAGAAACATATACACTAGTCTACTCTGGAGTATCAATGCCAAGTCTCGATACTCACGCGACTAGGGACCATTTAAGGATGTGCTTATGGACTACCCTGCTCCCACAAGTATGATCGCCATCACAACGCAGGTAGTCAAGCAAGATCCTACGGGCTTTATCAACATGTAACCGCAATATATAATAACTAGTATGACATATGCCATGTTAAGATAAAGACAAACCATAATAGTATACTACCGTATCGAGTCTTTATCAATATGTGCAAACTAGATATAACAACAATAGAAATAAATACATATATCCTGATAAAAACAAGTCAAATAATATACTATAAAACTGAGCAAGATTGTCCTGGACATACATATCCCTAGCATCCATATGTATACATATACAATACTGGCCTCTTGGGCATATATATCCAACACTTCTTACCTAGGATTTTTTTGTTTAAGATTGTTTAAGAAATGGATTTTCTTCTTCTAGTGAATTGAATTCTCTTTTTTTTTTTATGTTTCTCTCTCTGTTCTTTCTTTCCTTTTTTTTAACTTGAAGTCTTGGGTTTTTTATATAGTGGAGAGAAGTTTGTTAATTATTTTAAGGAAATTTCTTATTGAGAGACTTCAAATGATTTGGGGGGTTTACCCTCAGGAAAATATTTTCCCGTACAAAATTTATTCTGTAAATTGGTGATTTTTAATCACCGTTGGATTTTTAATCCAAGGGTGCTTGGAGAGATGAAAAATATTTTCCAACTCATGGGATTTTTGATCTGCCAACTTTCTGTTTAACAAAAAATATCATTTCCCATTTAAAAGTTCAATAGAATTTAATTCTATCATCATTGGATTTTTGATCCAATGGTTCCTTGTTAAGTAGGGAAGTGCCCTCACGTGTTAAACACGTGGGGCTTATTAGATTGGCAATTATTTTAATTGCTGTACCTATATGCGTTGTATATAGGCACTCACGTGTTAAACACGTGGGGCTGTTTTAGCCTAGCAATTGTTTTAATTGCTGTGCCTATATGCGTTGCATATAGGCATTCACGTGTTAAACACGCGGGGCTCTTTGGCCTTGCAATTGTTTTAATTGCTGTGCCTATATGCGTTGCATATAGGCATTCATGTGTTAACCACATGGGGCTCTTAGGCCTTGCAATTGGTTTAATTGATGTGCCTATATGCGTTGCATATAGGCATTCACGTGTGTTGGGGTAAAAATTTACACCCCGGTTGACTAAGTCAAAATCAAAGTCAACCCAAAGCCAAGTGGGCCCAAGCCCAGATCTAGTGGGCCCATGCCCGGGTCGAGCCCGAACATGAAGCGGCCGACCTCCCCCCATGCCAAGATAAAAATTTTGTAATAAATAATTTTGTTGCATTTCTTTTATTTTATTTTATGGATAAATGTAAGAAAAATAGACATAAAGCCAAATTTTTGTAAAGCCCATGGCTTATGTGCAAAAAGAAATGGCACATGAGCCATGAGATAGGCAAAATGCCATTTTGTGAAGCCCAAGGGGCTATGTGTAAAGTGTATAGCCTATAAAGGCAAAGATAATGAAAATATCTCACAACTTTTCTCTCTCTCTCAAAATTTTTCAGATCTGAGATCTTTTCTCCTTCTTCAAGGTTCCAAAACCTTCTTTTTTTTCTCTTGAATTAAATCAAGAGTTTTACTCTTCTTTTTACAAAACAAATTAGTTTTTCACTACAAAACCCATAAAGGGGAACTCAGATCTTCCATTAGATCTCAAAAAGAAGAGATTTTAAAAAAATCCCATATCTCTTGATCTTCAAGATCCAGCTAACAGAGGAGGAAGAAGAAGAACATCTTTCACTAAACCCCAAAAAAAAACACACACTCAGGAGTCCAACTCCTCTCTGATTTCTCTTCCGAGAAATTTTTTTAGGCTAAAAGCCTCTTTTTCTCGCCGGCGCTCAAGCGCAGAGCGCCCACGTACCGACACGTGGCGCGCTTGCGCTCAAGCGCAAGCGCCCGAGCGCAAGTCGCCCCGGTGCCGACACGTGGCGCGCTTGCGTTCAAGCGCAAGTCGTCCCGGTGCCGACACGTGGCACACTTGCGCTCAAGCGCAAGCGTTCGAGCGCAAGTCTCTCCCGTGCCGACACGTGGCGTGCTTGCGCTCAGGCACAAGTCGCCCCCGTGCCGACACGTGGCGCACTTGTGCTCGAGCGCCCAACGCTCAAGCGCAAGTCGCCCCCGTGCCGACACGTGGCGCACTTGCGTTCAAGCGCCAGGCGCTGAAGCGCAAAACGCTCATGTGCCGACACATGGCGCGCTTGCGCTCAAGCGCAGAGCGCCCACGTGCCGACACGTGGCACTCTAGCGCCTGAGCACACAGCACCTAGGCGCACAGCGCCCAAGGTGCTGCCCTCACGCATCCTTTGGATGTCTTTCCCCCCTTTATTTATATATACATGTATATATATATATATATACACATACATATGTATACATATGTACACATACACATACTCTACGACACTGTCCCTGTTAGAAAAAAAATTCTAACGGGACGCTGCCCCGCACCCCGCAAGGGGGCTGCTAACCCCCTTGACCTCCAGCCCGCTATCCGGGTAGCGGGACCCCCGTAAAAACTCTGCGTGGCTCCCGATACATTTAAACCCCCCTTCCAAAACAAAACACACGTACACTGCACATTGAGTTCGCATGACCAGTTTAACCCGTTAATCGGAGGTTCCCTCGCTCCAAAGGCGAGGGGTAATTAACGGCAGCTTAGCCCGCGGCTGCCGGAGATTCGGATCCCCACAATCATTAAACCCCGGCTTACCCTAGGCAGGGGGAATCTGTAGTACGCCTGACAAGCGCGCGCGTATTCCCATCTCAATGGGGTGACGAAAAACACCCTACAGATTCTGGCACGCCCGGTGGGACCAATCTCTCCTCCCATATTTCGGGTTAGACGTTCATGCGAACTCAATTAATATACATATCGATTTCCTATACTAAAATGATGTTTTTTTTCCCGTGCAACAATCAACCTTCGACGACAATGTCTCCCCAGACGAATTCAGCTTCCAACGTGACCCCGATTCCGTACGTGGTCAAGATCAACGCTCGTGTGGTTCTCCCCGCAAGCCTCAGTCGACAGTGGGAGGAACCGCCCCGCCAGTTTGGCTCCGTCATCATCTACCCTGCCGGAAGCGCTCATTTGGCGGAAATCCCGGCGGAACAGGTGGCCAATCCGGTCCCAAGCGGTAAGAGGCCGAATGTCGTGATTGCCAAGGCACCACAACCGAAACTTAAGACGGTGTCTGAACGATTCTCTGGTGCTCCAGCGGGGGGCAAGAACTCCGGTACAAAGGGCAACATCAAATGTTGCGGACAAGCTCAGGTGATGACTCCAACAAATGCGCAATCGAGCGTATCTCCAAAGCCCTCCATTGCCCGGTCTGCGGCGTCTTCCTAAAGAGCCGAAGTCTGCCAGGTGCTTAGAACAGAAAAGTTAAGGCAGAAGCGACTCAGGTATCGAGCCAACAAGAGGGCCAGTACTTCGGCCAAATGGAATTTTGTGAAGTTCCAAGTGCAGGGTCGCCCCGCGACGACGGCTGAGTCGGACGTGAGAATCAGCAATTCCTTCGAGCCTCTGAAGTGGGTTCAGAAAAATGCCATGACCGCCAGAATCAAGAAGACAGCGGTCCGAACAATGCTACAAAGAGACGTGTCCCGGCCCTAACGGAAAAGGTATGACACTGTCTCTTCAAGAGTCTATCAGGCGCTCTGTGCCACACGAAAGCAGCGGGGAAAATCCAGAAAAGAAGCGCCAGCACCATTCAAGAATCCGGCCAGGCCATCCGCCTTCAATCGACTGCCCGCTACCGAAACAGGAGGGCCAAGACAGCGATCCGTGAAATCATCCCCCGATAATAAAAGACGGTTGGATATGTCGTCCATACGGTCTATATGGCGGGCGGGCGTCCCAGCGACAACCTTCGCAGCAAAAGCAAGGATGGGGCCGCCACATCCCAAGTCCAATCTGGCTTGAATGTGGTTGCCGCTTCCCAAGAACAGCCGCCTCTATTGGATGAAGAAAACCCTCTCGAGGAGGAAGATAGGCAGAAAGACCTCTCGGTCCATGCAGAGTCAAGCTCAGACAGCGAGGAGGAGCCGACTTTCCGCCCCAGGACCGCGGAGCAAGAGCTGCTTCAAGAGCTTCGAAAACAGCTCAGGAGCAAGGATAAAGAGATGGCCAAGCTCTATTCGAAAATTGACGACCTAACAAACGTTGTGATGCAGCTTATGGCTCAAATTGCTCGAGCGCCTCCCAATCAAGCACAAGTCGCTACTAATCATCCGGGTGATGACAATCCGAAGCAGCCAATGCCTGTTCCTTTGGGTCCAAGGTTGGTCGAGCCGCACGAAAGCCGGCCACATTCCGCTTCTGGGGATGCCTTGGCCCCAGATAGCACTATCCCGCTAACACAAGATCGGATAATGGATTTGGTCACCAGCAAAGTTAAAACATTAGTGGCTGAAGCCGAGGCTCAGAAAGAAATTGGCAGTAGTGGGAGGCCATATCCCGCACAATACGATTTGATCGAGTTCCCGAGCGGCTACGTCATTCCTAAGTTCGGAAGATTTGACAGAACGGGGAACGCAAATCAGCACGTCGCCCACTTCAAAGCATCGTGTGGAAATATAGGGGGCAACGACGCGCTCCTTCTTCGTCAGTTTGTCAATAGCCTGACCGGTGTCGCCTTCGACTGGTATGCGAGTATACCAGACGGGTCCGTCATTACCTTTTCCCAAATGGAGTCTCTGTTCCGGCAAAGGTTCATGAGCGTCAGTGATAAAATCTCCATTGCCGACCTTGTGAGGACCAAGCCGGGGAAGAATGAAATCAACACTGACTTTATCGCTCGATGGTGTAATCTCACAGTCAAGTGCGAACCGCCGCTGGAGCAGGACCAGTCCATCAGCCTTCTCATTGGGAACCTCAGCAATTGGATGGTCCCATTCTTGTGTACAGCGGGACTCAAGACATTTCAGGAGCTAATCAAGAAAGTCCAAATGCTGGAACGCTCGAAGCAATAGTCCCCGCCGGACTCTCAGAGAGACAAAACCTGGAAAAGAAAGCGGGACGACAACCGTAGAAGCGGGAGTTCCAGCAGTACCAATGTCTTCAATGCCTCCGACAATGAAGAAAAGCGAAGGGCGGGCGAATCCAAAACCAACCGGTCTTGAAAGCCATTGCTGGGAGGAGATGGGCCTTCCTTAGAGGAGAAAAAGAACAAGGTTTACTCTTTCAGAAGGGATAAGGTCCGCAAGATATTTAAAGATGCCTTGAACAACGGCCTACAATTGCCGGAGTCGAAAAGACCCCAAGAAGCAAAAATGACCGACAATCCTCTGTATTGCCCGTACCACCAAGTAGTGAGCCATGCGATCGAGAATTGCTATATCTTCAAAGACTGGGTCGAGAAGCAGTACAAGGCTGGAGAGATCGAGCTGTCCAAAAGTGTGTTGGTGAACAATCAAGTTGCAACCACCAACTTTATACAGACAGAAGTTGAAGCCTTCTGGGAGCAGGCAGCCGAACCCGCTGCCCCGAGAAATGAAACAGACTCATCGCAGCCTCCGTGGAGTACGCACATATCTAATAAGACGAAGAAGATGATAAAGCTACTTCGGAAAGAACCCAGGACGGAATGGGAAGGGCAGAAGAAGCCTACCAGTCCAGCTGCCAATGCGGCTCCATCAGGCTCAAAATCCAAGAAGCTCAAGAAGAAGAAATGTGCAGCTCGGCGCGAAAAAGAGTCTGCAGGGAGATCGACCATTCAAAAAAATATCGATTCCCTCGAAGAATATGAACAAAAGGAAAGAACATTGATTCAATTGAAGGAGTTCTTCCCTGTACAAGCGGCTGAAATTCTGGAGGAGGTAGAAGAAGACTCCAATGAAGAGATCCCAGTAGTGACTTGCTACGCCATCCATCTTGGCAGCGACTCGGAAGAGGAGCTCTGTTTTCCTGAAGAGGACGAGGAGCTCGCCACAACGACCAATCAAATTTAGCTCAGAAGCGGCAGGGCTCTACCGCCAAATCAGGGCAATGCCCCAAAAGGGAAGGAAAAACAAGTCGCTAATGAAGAAGATGGCAGAGAACCGGCTGATGAAAACATAAGTCCTTCCTCGGTGGACTATAATGTCTTGGCACATCTCCGGAAGCTTCCGTCTCTCCTGAGCATCTACGACGCCTTGGTCCTATCTAAGGAGCTTAGAGATGTTCTCATTCACGCTCTACAAAACCCCGAGCGGTATCAGGCTCACTTTGCGGAAATTAATATGAAAGAAGCCCAGCACGCTTTGCATGCCGCCGCAGTCACATTTAAGGATGAAGACTTGCTACTGGGAACGGCTGAGCATAATCGGCCGCTTTACGCGACCGGGTACAGCGACGGAGATCGGATTAATCGCATATTGATTGATCCGGGGTCTTCAGTGAACATCATGAACTTGCAGACGCTGAAGACTTTGTCAATGGACGTCCGACACCTGTCTAGGGAAAGGATTGTCATTCAAGGCTTCAACCAAAATTGCCAGCAAGTTCTGGGGTCCATAGCTCTGCCAATCAAATTCAGGGATCTGCAAACTGAAGCTAAGATATACGTGATCGACGCTGACACATCTTATAAGATTCTCTTAGGGCGGTCGTGGCTCCACGATTACGGCATCATTCCGTCAACTCTCCATCAATGCATGAAGTATACTAAAAATGGCGAAGAAAGACGCATTGACGGAGACATCCAACCGTTCGGTGTGCATGAAGTCCGATATGAAGATTCCCGATACTTTATGAACCGCCAAAATGCTAAGCCACAACTGACTGAGGATAGATCGGCCCCAAGACTCAAAAGCAAATCTACGCCGGCTGTCACTTTCAAAAGCAAAAATGCCCAAGTGCGCCCGCATTTCGGTAGCGACACTGATGAGTCCGACGCTGGAAGTCCGTCCTTCCGTAAAACTCGCCCTCATTTCGGTAGCGATGCGGATGAATCTGTCACTGAAGCCCCATTTAGCAGTAAAGTCCACCCTCATCTTGGCAGCGACAATAAAGAGTTAGAGGAAGAGGACCTGTCGTGCAACAGCGGTGCAGATTGGACCCCCATGCAAAAAGCGAAACTACGAGAGACCCTAGAAATTGCAGAAGGGTCCCTAGCCGTCACAAGGATGCCGGAGCAGATGTGCAAAGAGCTCGATGCGTTGTCAGTCTCCACCGTGGACCAGCTGAAAACTTTCTACGTCCCCGGGAGGAAAAATGGACAGAAGGGCATCCTGTTTTACGGGTCAACCCCCGTTGTGCACCCGGACGATCTTTCTATCGCGTGCTTTCCCTATGAGAGAGGCATAAGAGCCGTCCTCAATCCCAGATACTATGCGCCCAAGATGCGGGAATACTTTAAAAAGTGCGGATGCTGGTTATATCAAATGGAGTCCGAAGCAAATTTTTACGAAGGGCTATGGCATCCACCCCAGGTCCGAGCACTCATCGATGGACGAATTCCAGATAAACGGGGCATAGGCTACGTTCAACCTAATTCCAAAGCGTGCTACATGATCCATGTTGGTGAGGCCAGCGAAAGATCAAATGATGATGACGAAATAGCCGATCCAGAAGAAGCTCCTCAAGAGCTCGAAGATGGAGGACAAGCAACCTTTGATGAGCTAACCGAGATTGACTTAGGAACGCCCGATAATCCTGTTAGTTGTATGTATGCCCTAGAGGCCAGTATTGTACAGATGTTGTATATTATATTGGATGCTTGGACATATATAGAGATGACTTTCTTGCTCGATATGATAGTATGCTATCTGGTTACTCTTTATCTTAACATGTATACTAGTCTCTTTAAACTGTCTTATGGTTACATGTTGGTAAAGCCTTTAGGATGTGTACTTGACTGCCTGGACTATGATGCAGATCATACTAGTGGGGACATGGTAGTCCATAAGTACATCCTTCAAGGTCCCTAGTCGTAGGTGTATCGAGACGGGGCATCGATATACCAGTGTAGACTAGCGTATACGCTTCTCGACCCATGAGATGGGCGATGGATGATCCCATATCCATTGGTGTTTGACATCAGAGATGGTGTACGGGTGCTCAGTGGAGACTGGGTACACTGGACGGACTCGCCGAGAACTCCCAGATGGTATTATACCTCACGTCAGATGTCAGTTCTCAGGTGACACTTGTGCAGGTTAGTCTGTAGACCCGAGATCGTCATAGAGTCTTGTGTGATTCCCACTGTGCTTTGATCTCCACCTTACCACGTCCATGAGGGCGTGAAAAAACGATGGTCTTTGGGTACAGTCCCGAGTCACATGGAGGCAATGAGCGATAGGAGGGGTTTCGTCTCTCCCGGTATTGGGGGTTGATGTTGCGCTGTGCTCGATTGGCCGTAACAGGGAAGTCCCTGGCCAGGGCTGATCAGAGATTTGCTGGTAAGTGTTACCAGTAGTTTCTCGACCCGTTATGAGCCTCACATCGGCATGACTTATCGGTTATTGGGGTCTGACGTTTACCACCCCTAGACTTGATATGCGACGTATCAGACGAACAGACCGGACTGTACGGTAAGTGTTACTGGTCGGATTCGCAGGAGTGTGAGCGGGCTAGCTCGTCGATCTTCTGATCGCTCAATACCCAGGTGGCCGTTACGTTTAGCAGACCGCTTGCGGCTTGTGGGTGCTTGATATGATCATCATCTGCTACCGGCGTATTGACGAGTCTTTAGAGTCCTACACAGAGGTTTCCTGGCTCAAGCGAAACGAAATAGGAGCGCATATGAGATATGTGCGGGACCGAGAATAATGCGTGTATGTGATACCGTATTTTATTCTCGCGATTAATGTTTCGATTGGTTGTATGCGATATAACCTAGTTATCGAATCGAAGATCGATTCGATAAGCCGATACATTGAATACTAGTCGGTCGTGTGCGACATGACCGGATCATTGAATCAAGTGTTGATTTAATGATTTAATGTATAATTATATATTTGATATATTACTTTGCATTAACTAGTATTGGTTCACTTTAAACGGATTTTCTCACTTGATGTGCAATTTGTATATGTGATATACTTTTGTGCACATGTTAGTATCATGTTTGATGATGCTTGCTCTTTTGGTTAAGTGTGAAGAATTAAATTTGGGTTAAGTAAATGGTTAGGGTTCCTTATTATTCTTTCTTTTATCATTAATTATTTTGGATTAAAAGAAAAGGCATAAGAAAACAAAAAGGGTTGCTTTCTTTCTTGAAGTTTAGTGAAGCTTCATGAAGCTTGACCAAAGTGACCATTTTTGTCCTCATTCCTAACCCTAACCATATATCTAACCTTAGTAAATTCTCTACACCTAACCATGGTGCAAATTATGATAAGTATTGATTTTCATTTTCACTTGAAAAACTTATCATAATATTCTAGCTCATCTTCTTCTTCATCTTCTAAAAGGAAAAGCTTGATGCCATCAATGGCAACTTGACTTCTAGAGTGAGAAATCCAATTCTAAAGTGAACCCACCTCCTATTTATTCACCCTCTATCTCTTGCCAAGTTGTTTTGGGTGTTTTCTTCACAAGTTTCACAACTTTGTGAAGTCGGAGCTTGAACTTATGATGCCTCGACGTAGATCGTCTTTGACACGAAACCGACGACCTAGCTCGCCCGTTTCTCCGATGAAGCCGGCGATTGAGTTCGGGATTCAAGACGGACAGCGAGGGGATGACCACGTGGAGCTAAGGAAGTGGATATCCGGATCTACAAAGGTTGTAGCTTTTCACTTCTAGTTAAATAGTTAACTAGATTATCTTTTCGCCTAAACATCTAGTAAACGATCCGTATTAGGGTTTCTCGGCACCCATAATTTTTGAAATTGGCATGGTTGATGCCTTGTGAGACTTCATTAGAGTGCCTAGGAACCCTACAGTGGTATCAGAGCCTAGCTAGAGCCTTAGACGAAGTCCTGACGGAGTTTGAAGTCCGAACGAACCCGAAACCCTAAACCAAACATGCTCTCTGTCCTTTTTTGAAAATTGTGGATTTTTCGAAATTAAAAATATGCAGAAAACAAAGTAGGAATATCTAAGAATATCTGTGAAGTTCGACAACATGATTCCATTATAGTGCGGCGGAACCGCGACATTAGCATGCTAATGCGGCGGTTCCGCGGCCACTTTGACTTTTCTCCAGTTGACTTATGCACAGTAATTCTTAAATTCTTGTTCTGAATTCTCTGGGTATTTCTAATTTGAATTCAAGAGTTGAATTTTCTGGGGTTGTTTTGGGGATTCGATGTTTCGACCGGATTATCAAATTTCGTCTTTGTGTTTTTCCGGATGACTTTAGAATATGTTAAAAGGTTCGACCGGATATAAATACCCAATTTTTCCCCTGTCGGGAAATTTCCAAGTGTTGGATTTTTCCGTAGTTTAATGACGTTCTAAGTAGTGCAAGTAACGCAATGGACCCTCTAGAAGACAACAAACCTTAACTCGATTATGTGACCGTCTTGAACTGCCCTTTGAACCTTCGGGTTTGGGGCAGTACGGCGTGCCACATGTGAGGCGTTGGTTTGACCCTTCTACGGCTGGACCGTTGGTACTGAGGCACGAACTGAATGTTGTTAGACTTATTTCTTGTGTTGAGCTGTATCGGGAAAACTTGGGTATTCGACTGTTCGATCGGAAAGTTTAACATTTTCTGTTTATCTGGAATGGGATACAATAATTGGAATTCACAAACAGTTATGAGATAACTGAATGGATGCTATAAATCTAGCAGTTTAGTCCCATATGATATTGAAAAGAGTTTTCGATAATGAGACTAAAATGCGGGGTTTATAATTGTTAGGCATGTGATGTTTAAGTATTTCATTTTGATTAGGCATGTGATGTCTAAAAGGGTTGCGGATTCCAACTGTTGTAGTTTTACACTTTCTTTTCTGTGACCGTAAGTGTAATATGTGTTATCGCCGGTTTCGTTGCTATATGTCAACGACAATTGGGATACGCATGTTTACTTACGTTGATGACATGTGATATTATGTGTTGCTGGATATGTTATATTGGATCGTCGTGTTCGAATAGCCGGGGTTTTTTATGTGAGATGAGTGTTTTTCATTTTCATTCATGTAAAAACTTGTATGTAATATTCTTTTATTTGGGGCACTTCCAGGTAGCGGAAGATGTCACCTTTTGTATATTATTTACTTTTCCGCATTAGGATAGACCCAAGGTGGGGAGCACAAGTAACCGGGTTCTGGGGTCCAGTGGGAGACCAACTCGAGGAGTCGAGTCCGGGTCTCCTAACCCTAGAATTGGCAGGGTTGCTTGCCGCTCTCGTAGGGGTCTAGGGGTGTGGGATTGGATATTCATCACGACCGTGGAATCCGTGTTTTATACTGGCTCGTATTGAAAACACGGACGTCCTAGTATATCCAATATTTCATATGTTTCTTCTGCTGCGATATCTGTGATGCGTTCATGTGATGTTCTGTGATGGATATAGTATATAGTATATATGATATATTATATAGACGTTACTTATGTTTTACACCCGCGCTAGCCCTGCCCTGCTCTGTCGTTAGTTACCTAACCTAACGGTGCACGAGAGGACATCGAGGCGAATGCGGATGGCATAAGTGTACATCATATCTATCTGTGATGTTTAGGTATTTAAATGATGGGACATCATTAATGTGATTAATGAAAGAAAAGAAACCTAAGATGTTGTGGAATCAAAATTTTAAAAAAAACAGGTAGCTACAGTTCTTGCTTTGCATAGCGGTATATATGATATACCCTGCACCTTATTCGATGAGGAAAGGACCGAGATCCCTTCACCGGGAGTGACTCCTTTAGCAGTAACTGGCAGATGCTACACACTCGGTCTGGTTTTGATTGCTTTTAAGAGTTTTTGCTTTGCACAGTGATATATATGATATATCCCGCACCTCATTCGACGAGGAAAGGACCGAGATCCCTTCACCAGGAGTGACTCCTTTAGCAAAACTGGAAAAGCCTCAAAATCACTCCATTTCAAAACTTCATTTTGATTCTACAACGATATCAAGTTCATTACGCTCATGGTTTTCAGAAAAACCTGCGTAGCCCTCCGTCATTTCAGATAAGTTACATATAGTATTCGTGCTACATTTGTTGGCTTTCGTCAAGGTGTAGTGTGCGGTAGCTGTGTACTGTTTATCTGCTGCATATGATGCGACTGGATTAGGGTAGTCGTACGGCTTTGTTGGCTTTCGTCAAGGGTCGTGCGGATGGGTTTGATTCAGTCAAGAAATGTACGGGTTGAACTTGACTAGCGGGCTGTGGTTTGTTGGCTTTCGTCAAGGTCATAGCACGCTAGGGGCAAAAGTATTATCGGGAATTTCAAGTGTTGAAATTTGCAATGAGATTGCATACCTTCTATGAGATAGTTGGATCCCGATACCCACTGCGAGTAAGAGTTACTCCTGGGAGAGTTTTACACATTGCAATTAGCTGATCAAGTAGGTGTCTAGAAAGGTGTCAACGGGGTTACGCCTCTGGGAAAACGAGGTTTACATTAATTAGGTTCGTGCGAAAGCACGGGGGACCTCCCTCAAAGTACCGACACTGGCCTGGCTGAAAGATTGGCGAACTTGTAGTGTGTAATTAATCCCGGCTAGTCTTTCCTTTTAGGGTTTGAAGGAAGATTTGATAAAAAGCAGTGGGAGCCATCCTGATTAGATAAGATAATAACCAATCTGATCTTGCACGAGCATACGCTAAAGTGTTTTCTTCTCTCTCTCTCCAGGTAGCGACCATTTCATGCCCTAATGAAGATAATAATATGGATGTATTGACCGAACCCTCATGTTTTACTGTGCTGGGGAACGTTGGTTCCGTTCTTTCTTATAAGAGTTATAGGAATGAAAAGGATATAGGGGAATACCAGGATTCCCATGCCACCCGTTTGAAGAAAGTACATGTTGATGAGTTTTCTTCGGGTGTGTTCGTTACAGAGAACTGTTTCTCCATTTGCTCTACGTCCTGGGTATTAGATACCGGGTCAGGATCCCATATATGTAATCAGTTACATGGGCTTAGGAAAGGTAGAGAACTTGGAGAAGGTGATAAAGATATAAGAGTTGGAAATGGCGCAATTGTTGCAGCTAAGACTGTCGGGGAATATCACCTTGTATTACCAACTAGTAATACATTGGTTCTGAACGAATGCTATTACATGCCGAACCTGATATGCAACATTATATCAGTTTCTTTATTGAGTAAAGATGGATATAATTTTGTATTACAGGACAATGTTATGAACATTTTCCGTAACCAAAAGTTGGTTGGATCAGGCACATTATGCAATGGCATTTATGTTCTAAATCAATCAACAGTTCTGAGCATAACAAACACACACAAGAGGAAGAGTTTTGAACTCAACGAATCCTTCTTGTGGCATTGTAGACTGGGTCACATCAATGCGACACGACTGGCTAAGTTGCATAAGGATGGATATTTGAAACCATTCGAATTTTCATCTTATGACACTTGCCAGTCATGTCTCAAAGGCAAGATGACCAAAACTCCGTTTACGGGACACGGAGAAAGAGTTACCGAACTCTTGGGACTAATAGATAGTGATGTATGTGGTCCCATGTCTACACATACCAGGGATGGTTCTTCGTACTTCATTACATTCACTGACGATCTCTCAAGATACGGACATGTGTACTTGATAAGACACAAGTCTGAAGCTTTTGAGAAATTTAGAGAATATAAACAAGAAGTCGAAAACCAAACCGGAAAAAGTATTAAAATCCTTCGATCTGATCGAGGAGGTGAATACTTGAGCAATGAATTCCTGGACTTCCTAAAAGAGAATGAGATTCTCTCTCAGCTGACTCCTCCATATACACCACAGCACAACGATGTATCAGAACGGAGGAACCGCACCTTATTAGATATGGTGCGCTCTATGATGAGCACAGCTGAGTTACCTATTTCCTTCTGGGGGTATGCGCTTGAGACAGCCATACATCTATTGAATATGGTCCCTACCAAATCTGTGCCTACCACTCCATATGAGATATGGAAAGGGAAGAGACCATGTCTTAACTATGTTAAGATATGGGGTTGTCCAGACTTTGTCAAACGACAAAATCCGGACAAACTCGAGGCACGGTCAGTTTTATGCAAATTTGTAGGATATCCCAAGAATTCTCAAGGGTATATCTTCTACCATCCTGAGGAACAAAGAGTGTTTGTTTCTCGGCATGCCACCTTTTTAGAAAAGGAATTTCTTGAAAAAGAGATTAGTGGTCATGAGGTAGAACTGGAAGAAGTTCCAGCTGCAGAAGCTGTAAGTGCACGGCGGCGCCCCGGCCGTCAATCCGACGGCCAAACGCGGAAACGGTGATAAACTTTAATTTTTGCGGACTTAGCAAACCGGCACCACCGCGCACTAAACACCCGGATCGTAACCATTAACAAGTCTAAGCTACTAACAAGAAAGGGAAGAGATGTACCGACTGATCCGAGTCCTCCGGTCTTCATCTCCACTCCGATCTCCTCGCGGGATCTCCGGTCGTCGCCTCCTCGCCGGAAGGGCACCACATCGTCTGCATCTTTTACGGGCTCCCACCTCAATACCGAGGCAACTCGGGCATGAAGCTGGCAAGTCGACATGCCCAAGATGTGCTATAGAATGTAGTGTAGAGTGCATGTCTCACTTTGGGTATTGGTTGCCTTTGAAGATGGAGGAATGAAGGTATGAAAAATGGTGCTTTCATTTTTCCTTGTATCAAAAATGAGATGAATGAAATTTGCCAAACCACCAAAATCAAAGCTCTCATTTTTCTCTCCTCTCTACAAAATGTGGCCGGCCATTTTCCAAGCTAGGAAATGGTGGAGGGATAAAAGCAAATCATGAAGGGAGGTAAGTGTAGGATAAAGCAAGTGGTAACCTTAAACAAAACATCAACCATGCTTAAAACTTCTATTCACATCAAATCTCATTAATGCAAAAGTATGGATGAAAGATATCATAATCAATACAATTGCAAGAAACCCCCTCCAAAAAATGTTATTTGCACAATTGCAAATAACACCCTCCATCGGAAAAGTCCGGCCGGGAAAGAACAAAGGAAAACCGGCCGGAACGGAATGCAAACTGGAAACTCCAGAAAACTGGTCCCGTAATAAATTACAGGAAAACCCCGATACTGTGCATACACACCCGCATCTGTATTCCGACCGGATACAAATGCAATGAGACAAAATCTACACTGTACTATACTAGGATCCGGCTTAAACCAAAGCCGGCTAGTAATATCCGTCCGATCCTGATCCGTGCAATACCGCACGTATCTGATCGAACGCTGCCATATAACCATACGGCCACTAGTACAAACCGTCCGATCCTGATCCGTGCAATACCGCACGTATCTGATCGGACCCTGCCATATCTCCATACGGCCTCTACAGCGTTTCGCCCGAAAGCTGAGTAACTGAAAGTGTGGTGGGCTCTAAAAACTCGTCAATACTATGGCTGTGGATTTAACCACTAGCACGTCAGAGGTATAAGCCAATACATGACGGGCCACCAGCTATTGACTAAAAAGGGACGTCGATTTGTGAACTCATCCTGACACCCTACGAAGCCTGTCAGTGACAATATCCGTACAGTCCGGTCCGTTCGTCTATGAGCATCGCATGTCGGGCCTAGGGGTTGGTAAAAGTCAGACCCCCAAAAGCGGTACAAGTCGTGTCGGAGTGTAGCCCAGAACACCCTGAGATACTACTGGAATACCTACCAGTAAATCTCCTGCCTTGGCCAAGGACTTTGTGCAATGGCTCTCCTAGACACAGCGCGACCTCACCCCCAATACCGGGAGAGACGAACCCCCGAAGATCCGCTCACTGCCTCCATGTGGCTCGGGACTGTACCCAACTAAAACCTGTTTGCACGACTCCTTTGAGCCGTGGTAGGGTAGTAATCAAAGTACAGTGGGAACTCACACGAGACAAATGACGATCCTCAGGTCGATGAACTAACCTGTACACATGTCACCAGGGAACTGCTATCTGACGTCAAGTATAATCCCAACTAGCAGGTTCCCGGCGAGTCCTGTCCGGTGTACTCATAACCCAATGAGCACCTGTATACATCTTAGGTGAACCAACTGACACCAGTGGCTTGTGAGACCGGCCACCGCCCCTCGTCGGGGTCTCGACTGTATACACTAGTCTACTCTGGAGTATCGATGCCCTGTCTCGAAACTCCCACGACTAGGGACCTTTTAAGGATGTGCTTATAGACTCCAGCTCTCACTTATATGATCGCCCTCATACTGCTGGCAGTCAAGCATGAATCCCAGGGCTCTATCAACGTGCAATAGCGACCTGTCAGGTCACCTAAAGCAGTACACGATGATAAAGGTAAACCAGATAGCGTACTATCATCTCGAGTAAGACTGTCTTCCCGGGATAGGTCCTCCCTCAATCATTGCAATCACGTGCCTGTGACCCAATAATCGACTCTGAGGGCACTATCTCCAACAATCTCCCACTTGCACTCAAGGCTAATTATTGCGATGTCGCATACTCACAGCCCGTGTGATACCGAACACCCAACTCCTCTACTAGTCAGTCTCACAAAAACCGTTTGTGAAACTATTGCGTTCGAGGAATAGCCTCAGTGAGTGGATCCGCCTTGATGTTTCTTTCTACGTCTCTCCCTATATCTCAAGTTCGCGGAGAAAGCCATCTCCCGAAATGAGCAATACCTGTCTTAGAATGTCTGGATGTTTGATGAGACTGAGCTCATAAATGAACTCCAAATCCAAAATTCTTAGACTGTATCGTCAACTGAACTTAATCAGTATCCTGCGCCATGCCACCCTCAGTATTGCCTTGGACCACCTGTCCAAAATACTGCCCCTCGTCGGAAGGAAAAATATAACTCTGACAACCTCCTTGTCGTCCATGTCACCTTGGAAGCCTGGAATGATAACTGTCTCTCGAATGAGGCTGTCGTTATCATATCCCTAGAACATCCACTTATGTTCTAAAACTGCTTCCGACTGTTTCTCCAGGATTGGATCAATGTCAACTTATTGCATCTAGTGCAAGAACAACATCTGGTGTGGTACTTGATATCTCATGATTGACTCAATTGCCTAAGCAAGTGATCTGCCAATCATGCACATCCCTCTCTACTTTAGTCTATAAGACACCTTTAGAGAGGGTGACTCCATCACCTGCAGGTACACTACCATGCCAGGAGTCGTCCATTCTAAATACTCTTAGAATGCTGTCTAAGTACCCAGATTGGGAAACCACCCAAATCTAGATCTAAAACCATAGATCTAGTAACCAGTATGTCTGATATAATGTCCAAGTCCTATGTGGAGAAACCACTGTATGACGATCAAAGTATAACCGATCGTAGTATAGGAATATCACTTCCTACTACCTTCTCAACAGATCCATCCCCTATTCTGATGACGTCAAACCTATGACTATCACATCAGAAATAGATGATCTATCTCCGCTACATCTGCTTTAGTCTATAAATAGACATAAGCCTGATGTCCACCAATGCTTCCGCTGCTCCCACTGACTACGACAACCCTCTGGCAGAGTCATATAGACGTGCACTTCTAAAGCTAGTTTAGAACGACGCTATACTCATCCTCCTGCCGGGTCTCGCAGACTGGAACAACAACAATGGCAAGCGTGGGTAAACAAGAACTTCCCTGTCACCGTCCTTGAGGCTACCGGAGTACCTTTCGGGTGCCTGAAGTTACCCACCTTATCTGCGGAGTGGCCAATGGAATGTCAAAACAGATTGAATCTTTAGGTTCCTTATCAAATCTTCAGTAATCGTTTGCGGTTCTGGAATCACTTCCAGTTCTACCATACTCCCACTACTGTTTTTGAAAAAATCCATTTTTAATAAAACCGTGGCGAGTCTAGAACAATATTTCTATTGATCTGCCAGATGGTAGAAAATCAACCCTCGTCATGGCCTGGGTCAACCCACAAACAGCCATTACAGAAACGTGCCTTGAGTTATCCAGAGTCTGGTTTTAATCATAAGCCAGACAACTCCTCGTACCTTAACATCGTTAAGATATGAACTGTACTATATCCAATATAGAACCAGAGGCACTGATTTAATTGAACCAGATTCAAATCATGCAGCTATCTCCAGTGCATGTCAACAAAATGGAAGGAGGCCGATCAGCGTTACTCAACTTAGGAATACTTCCAATTATGAGTAACCTGAAAAAGAAGTAATTTCTCTTTATCATTACTATCAACTGAATACCATACACAAGTGTCTACATCTTCGATTACTTTGAAGAATCCCGATACTTGCTACACCTGGTTCTCTACTCTATTCAAATACCTATAACTCCTCAAAACTTAGACCCTGTGTTTCTACGAAACACATGTCTAAGAACTAGAGAAGTTAAAAGTAAACAGAATATAGTATGAGGACCAACCCCTCTGTCCTAATGGACACTGGACAACATACAATACTCTATATAAGTCCGCTGAGTCTAACAACTCTTTCACTGTGTGTCGTAGGTTGAAAACTGTACTTATGGTTAAGAAGAATTACACCGCTGTTTAATGCTCCTTACCTAACTATCCACTGATATAGGTAAATGTCATCGACATAATATCAAAAGGTATATCTCACTCTATGAAAATAGACGTACAGATATATCAATTTGAAATTGGTGCACAACAGCGGATATTCAAAACCAAATATTTGCCGACCGGCAAACAGCCCAGATGATCTCCTCAAATATCACCGATTACAACGAATCCCGATATAATGAGGATGATCACCCTATTCCCAATAACTTACTCCCACTCATCATCTGTAAAACCATACAGATGTGAGAATCATACCTGGTAAATACATACCCTGGAGTAAGTGTCCAATCGGGAAATCAGTTTTCTTTTAACAGTACACAGCTGAACTGAAACATTGAAATGTTTCGATGGGGTATCCTGGTATTCCTAGTAATGCCTCTACCATTATCCAGATTCACAACTATAACCGTATAATTCTTTGCCACCTCTCCAAATCCCTTTATATGTCTTTAGTCATTACCTTCTGCACACCCCTTAGGCCAAATGGTTTTCTTCCTTCCCTACCGTTCGGCACCAGCCTATGGTTTGGAAGAAGACTATCCAATAAGCATAATGGGTGTACTGTCCTAATCCTAGGAGCACTCGCAATGCGAGAGAAGGTGAAGATAAAAGACAACCGAATAAACCTTATTCCTATTTCTCCTGGACCAGAATCCATCCCCGAACTGGAACAAGTTCCTTTCGAGTTCGTATATAACCATACGATGGAGTATCCAATAAACTGTGGATCTTCGTAGTGATACGGAGTGTCCTGGAGAAATACAAAGCTGATTTTAGGATTGGCGAAGAAATACTTGGTTTGGTCGTGAATATCAGTCGCATTTTACTTTGCCCTCTTACTAATCCCTTGCTTTGTCTTAATCTTAATACCTTCTGCACACCGTTTAGGCTAATTGGTTTTCTTCATTCCCTACCGGTCGGCACCAGCCTAAGGTTTGGAAGAAGACTATCCAATTTGCGTAATAGGTGTACTATCTCCTAAACCAAGGAGTACTCACAACTTGAGAGAAGGTAAAAGGGAAAAGACAACTGAATAATCCTATCCGTTTTCTCTAGAACCGGAAACCATCCTCGAATTCGTTCGAGTTCGTATCTAACCACACGATGGTTTTTGTCCAATGGGAGTGGACGTTCGTAGTAATACGGGGTGTCCTGGAGAAAAGGGTAAAAGTAGGAGTGGCAATGAGGTCTGCAACTCTGACAATCCAAAAGCCAGTGTTAAGAAGGTTCGGTCAACTTGGTCACTGAGTCATAGTCTAGGGTCGGGTCAATGGTCGCTGCCAGAGAGAGAGAGAAAAGAAACACTCAGCGTGCACTCTATCCTAGATCAGAATGGTTACCAATTTATCTAATCTGGAAACCTCCCACTGTACCTCAAATTCTCCTCCAAACCTGAAAGAAGAATTAGTCGGGGTCACCCGAGGAGTAAACCAACTCATCAGTGGGAATCGGGATCCAACTATCATCGCGTGACAACGTGACGGAATCCGCTCACGGTATCACACTCCAGAAGGCATGCGCATATCTGGCAAGTTTCAGTTCTTTTGAAACTCCCGATGTGATTTCTGCCCCATGCTCTTATGACCTTGACTTTGGCCAACAAATCATAAGTCACATGTCAAGTTCTGCCCGTCATTCTCCAGGTTAATTTGAGCCCATCCGTACAAGCCCTTGACTTTGGCCAACAAGGCTATACGACTGCCCCAAACCAACGCATCTATCTATGCTGCATATGAATAACCAACAGCTACCAAACACTGTGCCTTGACTTTGGCCAACAAACACAGCTTGAATACTAATGACTACCCATATGAAACGACGGAGGGCTACGAATGGTTTCTGGCAAAAAACTTTAACGTAATGAACTTGATATCGTTGAAGGAACGGATAGCTTTTTAGAAAATATAGTGACGAAAAACTTTACTAAAGAGGTCACTCCCGGTGAAGGGATCTCGGCTCTTTCCCCGTAGAATGGGGTGCAGGATATTCCAAATGAATACCACGATGCAAAGCAAAAGTAATCGGCTATAGTGAAGTTAATGCCCCGACGCAAACTTCTGTCCAAGGGGTCACTCCCGGTGAAGGGATCTCGGCCCTTGCCTCGTCGACTGAGGAGCAGGATATTCCAAATGAATATCACGATGCAAAACAAAAGTGAACGTCCTTGCAATAACAGCTTTTTGAAAAGTGTTCCAACAACATCAGATTAGGTTTGTTTAACTTGCATTGATCCGAATCAATGCAGTCCCATCAATTGATCACACCAATAAAGAACGAAAATATACTGACGTACGTATATGCCATCCGCATTTGCCACTGGGTCCCGTCATCACCCGTTAGGTTAGCTAACTAACGGCAGAGCGGGGACTGGACTAGCGCGGATGAAAAACATATACAACATCTACTAATATATATACCAATATATTATATTTCGCTCAAGGCGTGAATAAAATGCAACATCAAAGAAATGTACAGCATCACAGAACAATACAGATATCTGGGATCCCCGGGTTTCACAGAGCCACTACTGAAACCCGACGTTCCCCTGGTCGTGTGGATAGCCTGTGCAATGAAATCCTAGACCCCTACGGGCGAGGCAAGTCACCCGCCAAAACCTGAAGCGAGGCAGCCCCCTTCATCACCGTGAATGGACTACCCAGCACTCCACGGAATCCGGCAACTTGGGCACCCCTCCTGGGTCAACCTGTACCCCCTACGAGTGCGGCGAATAGCCCGCCAATTCTAGACTGAAGCCCCCTCCGTCCCAATGCCATGAGATGCGGGCTTGTTGCCTTCCAGAACCCGGCTATCCGTGCACCCCTCCGCGGGGTAATCCTAGTACAGAATGTAAAATATACACACACCGGGTACATCGACCGCAACCAGGTCGTGCCCCAAAATAATAATACAAACAGGCAGCGACGGAAGTCCACATGTCGGACGCTCGCCCCGCAATATCAAATGTACATAATACAACAGCACTGTACTAGCATTGCATCCAGGCTATCCCCACCGACCGATCCGCAACATCACAGCAATACATAGAACATCAACGTGAAAGTCACGTTCGCAAATCCGTCTAACTGGGCTATAGCAGTTAGACTGGATTTACCGATCGAGTGACATTCACGGTCGCAGATATAATGTAAATACTGTGAAAAATGTGTTTAAAATATCCGATCGAACAAAAAATTAACAAGTGGGCCCCCAATCAATACTGTAGCACTCACAGAAAACCTGGGCCCAATTTTAATATTCTAAAACCCCTAATTACAGCCCAGAAGCCCACTGGAGAATTACGAAGCAATGATCCCATCAACATGCGGCGGAACCGCGGCAACAAGGGGGGTTTTGCCGCGTTTCCGCGCTCGTGATGAGGGTTCATTGTCTCGTATTTTCCCAGAGTTCTTAGAACTCCCTGCACATCATTCTGAGACCACCTGAAAAATTTTTAGACTTCAAAAAATTTCAACAGAAACTGATGTGAAGGAAAAATACGGTTTTTGGAAATTTTGGTCGATCGGAAATGCAAACACATCAAACGAAGCTAGACGAAGTTAATGGTGAGGCTCTGATACCACTGTAAGTGCACGGCGGTGCCCCGGCCGTCAATCCGACGGCCAAACGCGGAAACGGTGATAAAATTTAATTTTTGCGGACTTAGCAAACCGGCACCACCGCGCACTAAACACCCGGATCGTAACCATTAACAAGTCTAAGCTACTAACAAGAAAGGGAAGAGATGTACCGACTGATCCGAGTCCTCCGGTCTTCATCTCCACTCCGATCTCCTGCGGGATCTCCGGTCGTCGCCTCCTCGCCGGAAGGGCACCACATCGTCTGCATCTTTTACGGGCTCCCACCTCAATACCGAGGCAACTCGGGCATGAAGCTGGCAAGTCGACATGCCCAAGATGTGCTATAGAATGTAGTGTAGAGTGCATGTCTCACTTTGGGTATTGGTTGCCTTTGAAGATGGAGGAATGAAGGTATGAAAAATGGTGCTTTCATTTTTCCTTGTATCAAAAATGAGATGAATGAAATTTGCCAAACCACCAAAATCAAAGCTCTCATTTTTCTCTCCTCTCTACAAAATGTGGCCGGCCATTTTCCAAGCTAGGAAATGGTGGAGGGATAAAAGCAAATCATGAAGGGAGGTAAGTGTAGGATAAAGCAAGTGGTAACCTTAAACAAAACATCAACCATGCTTAAAACTTCTATTCACATCAAATCTCATTAATGCAAAAGTATGGATGAAAGATATCATAATCAATACAATTGCAAGAAACCCCCTCCAAAAAATGTTATTTGCACAATTGCAAATAACACCCTCCATCGAAAAAGTCCGGCCGGGAAAGAACAAAGGAAAACCGTCCGGAACGGAATGCAAACTGGCAACTCCAGAAAACTGGTCCCGTAATAAATTACAGGAAAACCCCGATACTGTGCATACACACCCGCATCTGTATTCCGACCGGATACAAATGCAATGAGACAAAATCTACACTGTACTATACTAGGATCCGGCTTAAACCAAAGCCGGCTAGTAATATCCGTCCGATCCTGATCCGTGCAATACCGCACGTATCTGATCGAACGCTGCCATATAACCATACGGCCACTAGTACAAACCGTCCGATCCTGATCCGTGCAATACCGCACGTATCTGATCGGACCCTGCCATATCTCCATACGGCCTCTACAGCGTTTCGCCCGAAAGCTGAGTAACTGAAAGTGTGGTGGACTCTAAAAACTCGTCAATACTATGGCTGTGGATTTAACCACTAGCACGTCAGAGGTATAAGCCAATACATGACGGGCCACCAGCTATTGACTAAAAAGGGACGTCGATGAGTGAACTCATCCTGACACCCTACGAAGCCTGTCAGTGACAATATCCGTACAGTCCGGTCCGTTCGTCTATGAGCATCGCATGTCGGGCCTAGGGGGTTGGTAAAAGTCAGACCCCTAAAAGCGGTACAAGTCGTGTCGGAGTGTAGCCCAGAACACCCTGAGATACTACTGGAATACCTACCAGTAAATCTCCTGCCTTGGCCAAGGACTTTGTGCAATGGCTCTCCTAGACACAGATCGATCTCACCCCCAATACCGGGAGAGACGAACCCCCGAAGATCCGCTCACTGTCTCCATGTGGCTCGGGACTGTACCCAACTAAAACCTGTTTGCACGACTCCTTTGAGCCGTGGTAGGGTAGTAATCAAAGTACAGTGGGAACTCACACGAGACAAATGACGATCCCCAGGTCGATGAACTAACCTGTACACATGTCACCAGGGAACTGCTATCTGACGTCAAGTATAATCCCAACTAGCAGGTTCCCGGCGAGTCCTGTCCGGTGTACTCATAACCCAATGAGCACCTGTATACATCTTAGGTGAACCAACTGACACCAGTGGCTTGTGAGACCGGCCACCGCCCCTCGTCGGGGTCTCGACTGTATACACTAGTCTACTCTGGAGTATCGATGCCCTGTCTCGAAACTCCCACGACTAGGGACCTTTTAAGGATGTGCTTATAGACTCCAGCTCTCACTTATATGATCGCCCTCATACTGCTGGCAGTCAAGCATGAATCCCAGGGCTCTATCAACGTGCAATAGCGACCTGTCAGGTCACCTAAAGCAGTACACGATGATAAAGGTAAACCAGATAGCGTACTATCATCTCGAGTAAGATTGTCTTTCCGGGATAGGTCCTCCCTCAATCATTGCAATCATGTGCCTGTGACCCAATAATCGACTCTGAGGGCACTATCTCCAACAGAAGCTACAACAGAAGATCTGGTGGAACCAGAGGATTCCGTAGTTCCCGATGAACCCCAGCCACTCCGCCGATCTAGTAGGGTTCCTCGCCAACCTAAGAGATACTACGGTTTTCTCATGGACGGTAGGAGCGAGGATTGCATCATGGAGGATGATGACCCAACTAGCTTCGAGCAGGCCATCACGAGTGGGGACTCAGTGAAATGGCTGGATGCTATGCGGTCCGAGATGGAATCCATGTACACCAACAAAGTATGGACTTTGGACGTTGCTCCTGAAGGGGTAAAACCCATTGGGAGCAAGTGGATCTTCAAGAAGAAACTTGGTGTAGATGGGAAAGTGGAGACTTTCAAAGCTAGACTTGTTGCGAAGGGTTTTCGTCAAAGACCAGGTGTGGACTATGACGAGACCTTTTCTCCAGTGGCTATGCTTAAATCCATCCGGATCATGCTTGCCATCGCTGCATATCATGATTACGAAATCTGGCAAATGGATGTTAAGACCGCTTTTCTAAACGGTGATTTAGAAGAGTGCGTGTACATGACTCAGCCAGAGGGCTTCGTAGACAGTGGGAGCAGCGGAAAGGTGTGCAAGCTGCTTAAATCCATTTATGGATTAAAGCAAGCATCGCGGAGTTGGAACATCTGCTTTGACGTCGTTATCAAAGAGTTTGATTTCGTCAAAAATCCAGATGAACCTTGTATCTACAAGAAGGTGGCAGAGAGTAAGGTTGTCTTCCTCGTATTGTACGTGGATGACATACTCTTGATAGGAAATGATATTCCTATGCTGCAATCGGTCAAGCTCTTCTTATCACAAAGATTCTCAATGAAAGATCTTGGTGATGCCTCCTGCATATTGGGAATAAGGATCTATAGAGATAGATCCAAACGGATTTTGGGATTGTCCCAATTCAGGTACATTGACACCATACTAAAGAGGTATAGTATGGAAGAGTCCAAGCGTGGGAACTTGCCCACGATCTCTGGAGTCACTCTCTCCAAAGAGATGTCTCCCAAGACTGATTTGGAGAGAGCTCGCATGCAAGGGATACCCTATGCTTCGGCAGTAGGCTCTATCATGTATGCGATGCTATGTACCAGACCCGATGTAGCATACTCACTAAGTATAGTGAGCAGGTATCAAGCTGATCCTGGAGAGAGTCACTGGACAGCTGTGAAGAGCATTCTCAAGTACTTACGAAGGACTAGAGATATGTTCTTGGTGTATGGTAACGGGGAGCTCCAAGTGGAGTCCTTTACCGATTCGAGCTTCCAGAGTGATAAAGACGACTCTAAGTCGCAGTCGGGCTTTGTCTTTACCCTTTACGGAGGGGCGGTTAGCTAGAAGAGTTCCAAGCAGGAAACCGTGGCAGACTCGACGATGGAGGCTGAATACATCGCTGCCAACGATGCTGCCAAAGAGGCTGTCTGGATCAAGAAGTTCATTACTGAACTTGGAGTGGTTCCATCCATTGAGCATCCAATACCTTTGTATTGCGATAACAATGGAGCGGTGGCTTTGGCCAAGGAACCCAGGTCCCATCAGCGATCCAGGCATATTCTGAGGCGGTATCACCTGATCCGAGAGATAGTTGATCGCCGGAAGATCGAGGTAAGGAGGGTTGACACGAAGAACAACACGGCGGATCCACTCACGAAGGCCATTCCCCAGATACAGTTTGAGAGACTCTTCGGGATGCTCGGTATGCGATACTACAGCAGTTGGCCCTAGTGCAAGTGGGAGATTGTTAGTTGTATGTATGCCCTAGAGGCCAGTATTGTACAGATGTTGTATATTATATTGGATGCTTGGACATATATAGAGATGACTTTCTTGCTCGATATGATAGTATGCTATCTGGTTACTCTTTATCTTAACATGTATACTAGTCTCTTTAAACTGTCTTATGGTTACATGTTGGTAAAGCCCTTAGGATGTGTACTTGACTGCCTGGACTATGATGCAGATCATACTAGTGGGGACATGGTAGTCCATAAGTACATCCTTCAAGGTCCCTAGTCGTAGGTGTATCGAGACGGGGCATCGATATACCAGTGTAGACTAGCGTATACGCTTCTCGACCCATGAGATGGGCGATGGATGATCCCATATCCATTGGTGTTTGACATCAGAGATGGTGTACGGGTGCTCAGTGGAGACTGGGTACACTAGACGGACTCGCCGAGAACTCCCAGATGGTATTATACCTCACGTCAGATGGCAGTTCTCAGGTGACACTTGTGCAGGTTAGTCTGTAGACCCGAGCTCGTCATAGAGTCTTGTGTGATTCCCACTGTGCTTTGATCTCCACCTTACCACGTCCATGAGGGCGTGCAAAAACGGTGGTCTTTGGGTACAGCCCCGAGTCACATGGAGGCAATGAGCGATAGGAGGGGTTTCGTCTCTCCCGGTATTGGGGGTTGATGTTGCGCTGTGCTCGATTGGCCGTAACAGGGAAGTCCCTAGCCAGGGCTGATCAGAGATTTGCTGGTAAGTGTTACCAGTAGTTTCTCGACCCGTTATGAGCCTCACATCGGCACGACTTATCGGTTATTGGGGTCTGACGTTTACCACCCCTAGACTTGATATGCGACGTATCAGACGAACAGACCGGACTGTACGGTAAGTGTTACTGGTCGGATTCGCAGGAGTGTGAGCGGGCTAGCTCGTCGATTTTCTGATCGCTCAATACCCGGGTGGCCGTTACGTTTAGCAGACCGCTTGCGGCTTGTGGGTGCTTGATATGATCATCATCTGCTACCGGCGTATTGACGAGTCTTTAGAGTCCTACACAGAGGTTTCCTGGCTCAAGCGAAACGAAATAGGAGCGCATATGAGATATGTGCGGGACCGAGAATAATGCGTGTATGTGATACCGTATTTTATTCTCGCGATTAATGTTTCGATTGGTTGTATGCGATATAACCTAGTTATCGAATCGAAGATCGATTCGATAAGCCGATACATTGAATACTAGTCGGTCGTGTGCGACATGACCGGATCATTGAATCAAGTGTTGATTTAATGATTTAATGTATAATTATATATTTGATATATTACTTTGCATTAACTAGTATTGGTTCACTTTAAACGGATTTTCTCACTTGATGTGCAATTTGTATATGTGATATACTTTTGTGCACATGTTAGTATCATGTTTGATGATGCTTGCTCTTTTGGTTAAGTGTGAAGAATTAAATTTGGGTTAAGTAAATGGTTAGGGTTCCTTATTATTCTTTCTTTTATCATTAATTATTTTGGATTAAAAGAAAAGGCATAAGAAAACAAAAAGGGTTGCTTTCTTTCTTGAAGTTTAGTGAAGCTTCATGAAGCTTGACCAAAGTGACCATTTTTGTCCTCATTCCTAACCCTAACCATATATCTAACCTTAGTAAATTCTCTACACCTAACCATGGTGCAAATTATGATAAGTATTGATTTTCATTTTCACTTGAAAAACTTATCATAATATTCTAGCTCATCTTCTTCTTCATCTTCTAAAAGGAAAAGCTTGATGCCATCAATGGCAACTTGACTTCTAGAGTGAGAAATCCAATTCTAAAGTGAACCCACATCCTATTTCTTCACCCTCTACCTCTTGCCAAGTTGTTTTGGGTGTTTTCTTCACAAGTTTCACAACTTTGTGAAGCCGGAGCTTGAACTTATGATGCCTCGACGTAGATCGTCTTTGACACGAAACCGACGACCTAGCTCGCCCGTTTCTCCGATGAAGCCGACGATTGAGTTCGGGATTCAAGACGGACAGCGAGGGGATGACCACGTGGAGCTAAGGAAGTGGATATCCGGATCTACAAAGGTTATAGCTTTTCACTTCTAGTTAAATAGTTAACTAGATTATCTTTTCGCCTAAACATCTAGTAAACGATCCGTATTAGGGTTTCTCGGCACCCATAATTTTTGAAATTGGCATGGTTGATGCCTTGTGAGACTTCATTAGAGTGCCTAGGAACCATACAAATCCAAGGCCGACCTACATCAGCTCACTCTTGTCGGAGGAAATGAAAGAGCAGATAATTGCCCTGCTGCATGAGTTCGTCGACTGCTTCGCGTGGACGTACAAAGAAATGCCTGGCCTTTCCCCTGAAGTAGCCGTGCATAAGCTGGCTATATCTCCTGATGCTAAGCCAGTCAAACAAGCTCCTCGAAGAATGAGAAGGGAGTTGGAAGAAAAGGTCATCGAGGAAACCAAGAAACTCATCGATGCCGGCTTCATCAGGGAAGAGAAATATGCGGATTGGATCGCATGCATAGTCCCAGTGAAGAAGAAAAATGGGCAGATCCGAGTTTGTGTCGATTTCAGGGACCTCAACAAGGCATGTCCTAAAGACGACTTCCCGCTACCGGTCATGGAAATGATGGTCGATGACACCTCAAATTACGAACTGTTCACCTTTATGGATGGCTCGTCTGGATATAATCAGATCAAGATGTCGCCTGAGGATGAGAAACACACAACATTTCGAACCCCGATCGGAATATATTGCTACAAGGTAATGCCGTTCGGACTGAAGAACGCAGGTGCTACATATCAAAGGGCAATGACCAATATCTTTGATGACCTAATCCATAAAGTCGTCGAATGTTATGTTGATGATCTGGTCGTCAAGACTAAAACCAAGGCCGACCATATCCAAGATCTTAGGACCGTTCTCACCAGACTGAAGGAATACGATCTGAAGATGAATCCTCTGAAGTGCGCTTTTGGCGTGTCATCGGGAAAATTCCTGGGCTTCATAGTCCGACATCGAGGGATCGAAGTTGACCCATCAAAGATAAAGGCCATCATGGAGATGCCCCCTCCGAAGAGTCTGACGCAGCTAAGATCTTTTCAAGGAAAGCTTGCTTATATACGGAGGTTTATCTCAAATTTATCGGGAAGGTGTGTGCCCTTCTCAAAGCTCATGAATAAAGGAGCTCCTTTAATCTGGGATGCCGAATGTCAAACAGTGTTCGAAAGCATCAAACAATACTTGTTGCACCCTCTAGTGCTGGCCGCTCCCATTCCAAATAAACCGCTGATTCTCTACACTGCCGCGCTGGATGAGTCACTCGGTGCGCTCCTTACCTAGAATAACGAGGAGGGAAAAGAAAATGCCCTTTACTACCTCAGTCGAACTCTAGTCGGGGCGGAACACAACTATTCCCCAATCGAAAAGCAATGCCTGGCTATGATATTTGCTGTGAAGTAGCCGAGGCACTATCTGCTCGCTCATCGGGTTATGCTGATCTCCAAGGTCGACCCGCTCAAACACTTTATGGCCAGAGCAAGCCTAGCCGGCAGAATGGCAAGATGAGCTGTCATGCTACTTGAGTTTGACATAGTTTATACTCCTCAGAAAGCAGTGAAAGGGCAAGCTCTTGCAGACTTCCTTGCCGCTCATCCTATACCAGAAGGGTCGCAGCTAAATTGTGAGTTACCCGACGAACAAGTGCTGCACCTCGAGGAAGATGGGAAATGTTGGGAGCTCTACTTCGATGGGGCGTCATCAATAAGGAACTCCGGCAGATCAAGCATCCCGGAGGTAAAAGCGGGGATAGGATTGGTGTTCATCACGCCATCAATGGGAACCCTACGGCGTTCTTTCGCTCTCACCGAGCCTCGAACGAACAACGAAGCTGAGTATGAAGCCCTGATAGCTGGTTTGGAACTCGCCATAGAAATGGAAATCCGTCGGCTACGGGTTTACGGTGACTCCCAGCTTGTCGTCAACCAAGTAAGCGGCGACTATAATATATACAAACCCGAGTTAGCTCGGTACAGAGGCCGAGTGGTGGAACTCATGAAACAGTTCACTCACATTGAACTAATGAGAATCCCCAGAGCATTGAACGGAAAAGCTGACATACTCGCTCGCTTAACCAAGGAGCTGGCTGATCCTGACATGGACGAAATTCCGATCACAGTCAGGAGCCGGAAAATTCTACCCCCAGTCTCTCTACGAGAAGAGGAAAGCGCGGAACAGAAGAGCAGTCCTGCCGAAGAAGCTTCGATCATCCAAGACGAGTCCAATTGGAGGGAACCCTTCATAGAGTACTTCCGATACGACAAGCTGCCCGAAGAAAAATCTGCGAGGATTCAGCAGAAGAAAAGAGCTCTCCGATACGTGTTTGTAAATGACACGTTATACCGCAGGTCATATGACCAACTCTGGCTCAGGTGTCTGTCATTGTCCGAAGCCCAAAAGGTCATGAAAGATGTTCACTCAGGCGTTTGCGGTGCTCACCAATCTGGCCCCAAGATGCGATTTCAAATCAAACGGCTTGGGTATTACTGGCCCACCATGATACGAGATTGCGGAGAACATGCAAAGAAATGTCAGATCTGCCAAATCCATGGTGATTTCATTCACAAGCATCCCAATCCGTTGCATCCTACGGTGGCGTCGTGGCCCTTCGAAGTCTGGGGCACTGACATTGTTGGCCCAATTGATCCTCCGTCATCTAAAGGTCACCGGTTCATACTGGCCGTGACAGACTACTTCTCCAGATGGGCTGAAGCTGTCCCGCTAAAAGAAGTCAAGACAAAAAATATTCTGACATTCTTCCAGCATAATATTCTATACCGCTTCGGTACACCAAGAAGAATCATTTCTGACAATGGGCCTTCTTTCAAGAGCTTCAATGTCTCAAGATTCGCTACTCAGCATAAGATAGACTGGAGATATTCCTCCATCTATAATCCAAGAGCCAATGGGCTAGCCGAAGCCTTCAATAAGACTTTATGCAAGCTCCTGAGGAAAAATGCTTCAGCCAACAAGAGAGACTGGAATCTCAAACTTCACGAGGCGTTGTGGGCATATCGTATCACGCACCGTACTCCAACTTAGTCCACTCCATACTCATTGCTCTTCGGAGTGGAGGCGGTCCTCCCCTTCGAAGTCGAAGTTCCAAGCTTAAGAATGGCCGTTCAGCACGAGTTGACGGAGGAGGAAAACGTGCTCCTTCGACTTGAAGAGCTCGATGCCCTCGAAGAAAAGAGGCTCGCGGTGCAGCAAAATCTGGAGCTATACCGAGCCCAAATATCACGGGCCTATGACAAGATAACCCGTCTCCGCGCTTTCAAGAAAGGTGAATTGGTATTGGTCCTCAAAAGACCGATCATCCCCAATCGACATGCCAAGGGAAAATTCGAGCCAAACTGGGAAGGACCATACGTCATCGAGAAAGTGTTCGATGGAGGATCCTACCAACTAATAAGTGCCGAGGGAGAAAGGCCCATGCCACCCATCAATGGCCGATATCTCAAGAAATACTACACGTGAATGCTCCAAGTCGCAGGCAAATTGAGCACATCAGCCCTACGGTCTGGATCATACATCCTGCAAAACCGTATACAATCCACGGGCGTAAATGACCCCTATCTCTCCCAAATCCTGCCGGTGAGACTACTTTTAAAGTCCCACCAGCGGCAAAAAAAAGAGAAAAAAATTTAAAAGAAATAAAAAAATAAACGGTATGTCCACAAGCAAAACGGGCACGGATGAAAACCCGAACGGGCTCCGTGAGTAAAAATAGCAGGACTACCGGCGAGTCTGTGAAAACCCGAAAGGGCGCAAACTCGTGAAAAGAGATGAAATACACTCGCAAAGTCCTCTCGACCTTGTGAGGAGAAAACCCCTGCGTGAGATCCTTACGACTCACAAAGGAGCAACACACTTAGGAATCCTCACGATTCTTAAGGAGAAAATACACCTGCGGGATCCTTACGACTCGTAGGGAGAAAATGCTTTTATGGGACCCTCACGGCCCATAAAATTGAAAAGCCTTAGGTGATAGGGAACCAAACCTGTCTCCTAAGCTATCATTCCCCAACGGGCAATGGCAAATGATGAGTCGCTCCTGGCATTTCGCTTCAGTGTTAGCGGTGCTGATGCCGACCAAAAACCCAAATCCCAAGTCCTCCCAAGGCAAATGATGAGTTGCACCTGGCATTATTCCAGTGTAGCAATGCTGATGCCAAACAAGATCCAAATTCCAAGTCCTCAAACGGCGAATGATGAGTCGCTCCTGGTACCACATTCCAGTGCAGCGATGCAGACGCCAACCAAAATCCAATTTCTCAAAATTCTTCCAGCCCTACGGTTGGTCCCCAAGTTGACTACTGTATACAATCCACGGGCTCAAATAATTCTCGTCATACCCATGCCCCACCACAATTACCAGTTACGCGGCTGGTCTCCGCCTTTGGAATTATGCTCCATTGAGAAGACCCACTCATGTGTCCTCACGATACATGAGGAGAACAAACCTTTGTGGGATTCTTACGACTCACAAAGGAAAAACACACATAGGAGTCCTCACGACTCCTAAGGAGAAAATACACCTGCGGGATCCTTACAACTCGTAGGGAGAAAATGCTTTTATGGGATCCTCACGACCCATAAAATTGAAAAGCCTTAGGTGATAGGGACCTAAACCTGTCTCCTAAGCCATCGCTCCCCCAACAGGAATAGGCAAATGATGAATTGCTCCTGGCACGTGTGCTTCAGTGTTAGCAACGCTGATGCCTACCCTAACCCCAAAATCCCAAACTCCAATCCAATAGACCCCTAAGTCATTAAACTAGGGACAGATGACCCCTAAGTCGTTAAACTAGGAGTAGATGACCCCTAAGTCGTTAAACTGGGAACGGCGGAAATCTCCTCATGGCATATGATGATTCGCTCCTGGTACCATATTCCAGTGCAGCGATGCTGATGCCAAACCAAAACCAAAATCCCCAAATCCTGTCATGACAAATGATGATTCGCTCCTGGTACCATATTCCAGCGTAGCGATGCTGATGTCAACCAAAATCACATCAAGTCAGCAAAACAACCAATGACCTCCCTGGAAGAATCAAATTCCACCTCGGAAATAAGTCAACTTCACCCCTGACACCGCAAGAAGCGGAGCAAGTTAAATCCAGAACCGACCGTCCAAGTCGCAAAAAGGGCAGCATCGACCGTCCACGTCGCTAAAAGGGCAGCATCGACCGTCCAAGTCTCAAAAAGGGCAGAACCGACCGTCCACGTCGCTAAAAGGACAACACCGACCGTCCAAGTCGCAAAAAGGGAAGAACCGACCGTCTACGTCGCTAAAAGGGCAGCACCGACCGTCCACATCACAAAAAGGGCAGAACCGACCGTCCACGTCGCTAAAAGGGCAGCACCGACCGTCCAAGTCGCAAAAAGGGCAGAACCGACCGTCCACGTCGCTAAAAGGGCAGCACCGACCGTCCACGTCGCTAAAAGGGCAGCACCGACCGTCCACGTCGCTAAAAGGGCAGCACTGACCGTCCACGTCGCTAAAAGGGCAGCACCGACCGTCCAAGTCGCAAAAAGGGCAGAACCGACCGTCCACGTCGCTAAAAGGGCAGCACCGTCCGTCCACGTCGCTAAAAGGGCAGCACCGACTGTCCAAGTCGCAAAAAGGGCAGAACCGACCGTCCAAGTCGCAAAAATGGCCGCATCGACCGTCCATGTCGTAAAAAGGGCAGTGCCAGCTTCCCAAAAGGTGGGAACCGAATCAAGTCGCCTCCACGTGAAAGAAGACCCATCAATTTCATGCACACGACCCACATATGTGGTGTGCATTTATTGATGGAGGGCAATTTGTTGGGATAAAAATTTACATCCCGGTTGACCAAGTCAAAATCAAAGTCAACCCCAAGCCAAGTGGGCCCAAGCCCAGATCCAGTGGGCTCATGCCCGGGTCGAGCCCGAACATGAAGCGGCCGACCTCCCCCCATGCCAAGATAAAAATTTTGTAATAAATAATTTTGTTGCATTTCTTTTATTTTATTTTATGGATAAATGTAAGAAAAATAGGCATAAAGCCAAATTTTTGTAAAGCCCATGGCTTATGTGCAAAAAGAAATGGCACATGAGCCATGAGATAGGCAAAATGCCATTTTGTGAAGCCCAAGGGGCTATGTGTAAAGTGTATAGCCTATAAAGGCAAAGATAATGAAAATATCTCACAACTTTTCTCTCTCTCAAAATTTTTCAGATCTGAGATCTTTTCTCCTTCTTCAAGGTTCCAAAACCTTCTTTTTTTTTCTTGAATTAAATTAAGAGTTTTACTCTTCTTTTTACAAAACAAATTAGTTTTTCACCACAAAACCCATAAAGGGGAACTCAGATCTTCCATTAGATCTCAAAAAGAAGAGATTTTTAAAAAATCCCATATCTCTTGCTCTTCAAGATCCAGCTAACAGAGGAGGAAGAAGAACATATTTCACTAAACCAAAAAAAAAAAACACACTCAGGAGTCCAACTCCTCTCTGATTTCTCTTCCGAGAAATTTTTTTAGGCTAAAAGCCTCTTTTTCTCGCCGGCGCTTCAGGGCAGAGTGCCCGCGTGTCGACACGTGGCGCGCTCGCGCTCAGCGCTCGAGCGCAAAGCGCCCACGTGCCGACACGTGGCGCGCTTGCGCTCAAGCGCAAGCGCCCGATCGCAAGTCGCCCCGGTGCCGACACGTGGCGCTCTTGCGTTCAAGCGCAAGCGCTCGAGCGCAAGTCGCTCCGGTGCCGACACGTGGCGCGCTTACGCTCGAGCGCAAGCGCTTGAGCACAAGTCTCCCCCGTGCCGACACGTGGCGCGCTTGCGCTCAAGCGCAAGCGCAAGTCACCCCCGTGCCGACATGCGGCGCACTTGCGTTCAAGCGCCAGGCGCTGAAGCGCAAAACGCTCACGTGTCGACACGTGGCGCGCTTGCGCTCAAGCGCCCCGCGCTCAAGCGCAGAGCGCCCACGTGCCGACACGTGGCACTCTAGCGCCTGAGCGCACAGCACCTAGGCGCACAGCGCCCAAGGTGCTGCCCCCCACGCATCCTTTGGATGTATTTTCCCTCCTTTATTTATATATACATGTATATATATATATATATATATACATATGTATACATATGTACACATACACATACTCTACGACACTGTCCCTGTTAGAAAAAAATTCTAACGGGGCGCTGCCCCGCACCCCGCAAGGGGGCTGCTAACCCCCTTGACCCCCAGCCCGCTATCCGGGTAGCGGGACACCCATAAAAACTCTGCGTGGCTCCCGATACATTTAAACCCCCCTTCCAAAACAAAACACACGTACACTGCAGTTTGAGTTCGCATGACCAGTTTAACCCGTTAATCGGAGGTTCCCTCGCTCCAAAGGCGAGGGGTAATTAACGGCAGCTTAACCCGCGGCTGCTGGAGATTCGGATCCCCACAATCATTAAACCCCGGCCTACCCTAGGCAGGGGGAATCTGTAGTACGCCTGACAAGCGCGCGCGTATTCCCATCTCAATAGGATGACGAAAAACACCCTACAACGTGTTAAACACGTGGGGTTCTTTGGCCTTGCAATTGTTTTAATTGCTGTGCCTATATGCATTGCATATAGGCACTCACGTGTTAAACACGTGAGGCTGTTTTAGTGAGGAACTTTTCCTCATCTTTTTTATAAGGGAACAAATGCCCCCTAGTGTTGCTCTCACGCGGCTTACACGTGAGTGTAACGCTGTCTGTCCTCACAGCCGTTGGAATTCCTAGGGGAATGGGAAGATGAACCGCTCCCCATCATGTCTTATAAATGCATGGCTTTTGCCTTTGGGAAGCCATTGTTCTTTCATCTTCTTCCTTACTTATTTTCCTTGAGAATTTAATTCTCCTCTTCAGAGTTTAGTTCTCTGCTTACCGCAACCTCAGAGTTAAACTCTGTTAAAACTTTTTTCTTGGTAAGGATCATGAATGGAACCCTTTTTTTTGTTCTTTTCATCGTGGATTTTAAATCCGGGGACAGAGCGTTGCTCTTTTCTTAGATTGGTTTCTTAAAGATCCAAATCACACACTTTTTTTCGTAGATTCTAAGATCTTGAATCAATGGGGATTGTTGATCATCCTCTTAGGGTTTTACCCTGTCATCGGTCTTTTAAGATCCTTGGAATTTAATTCCATTGTTTAAAGGGAATTTAATTTCTCGTTGCAGAGCTTAGCTCTGAAAGATCTATAGGCCCTTTGGGAAATTTATTCCCTGGCGTTCTTGGGCATATTTTTATTTTTTGCAGATTTTAATTCGTTGGGTATTTTGATAGACCCCATTTTTCTTTGAGGATATTAAGAGTTGTTTAAATTCCAATGTCCATTTAATGAGAATCCTTTTTGATTCTTGCAATGATTATCTTGCCTCATTATTCGTGAGCCGCCATATTGATTTTGTGGGGTCCATTGGTTTTGGAGTCAGTGGTCCCAAGGAACAAACATCCTATCGTTTTCTTCTTTTATTATATACATATATGTTTTATTAATGGTTTTTCTTTCCCTTTTTTCCGGGAACAATGGCTTCACTTCCCTACTTTCTTTATACTCGCTCAGACGTTGTTTTTCCACAATCGCCGTCGGACGAAGAAGCTATGACAATGATCAGGGCTTATGACAGAGACTGTACGAGTCTACTCTTATAAGGGGTTTGGTATATTCATATCATCCGGAGCCGCCGTAGCTTTATTTGTGAGGTGTCAACAGAGCCCCTCTGTCCAATATCGCTGACTGAACGCCCACAGACCGCTTACACGGTGGAGGCTACTAACTAGACTCCTACAGGCCGGCTTGAGCCGTTAACAACTGGGATACCCAATCAGCCCCTGCTGGCTATTGATATTCTGGGGTGCCGCATATGTCAGGATGAAGTCCGACCCTGGGGGCAAATTTATAAGGTAGGTCTTACCCTCCGCCACCCAGTAGGCTACCTTCCCTAGGCTCGATACGTTCTTTTCGCCCACCGTGCACGGTTACAGAAGGTTGGGCTGTATCAAACGGTGTATGCGTATCTATTTCATTACCAGGCCCCTCACGTCTGGTGGGTTAAAGCTTTTCTAAACCAATAGAATCTTCCCACCAACACCTTCTTGCTAGGGGATCGCGAGGTCTCGATTTCACTGGATGAGTTCCGCGAGATCTCCGGATTGCCAATCAGGGGAGAGCATTATGAAGAGTTGCTGCCTCCCGATGAGTATGTGTTCGCGACCGTGCCTACTATGCTTGACGGCCTGACGACTGAAAATGTCGTCCGCCATAAGTACCCAAGTCTAATCAAAGCTCTGGGTATTTTTGAGAAACTGTTTGTGACGTCAGAAGGTCAAGGCATCACCTTTGAGACCTTCATTGCCTGCTTTCTCCGTGGAGACGCTTTATCCAAAGAGGCTCCGAAGTTTGCGAGCATCGACGACCCTTTTGGGTTCGGGTTGAATAAACTGCCGGCCAAAGAGGAAGATTTGCCGCAGTTCTATATTCCGACCTCGTCGTCCGTTTCCTTTGATACAATTGCGGCTTCTGGTATGGACGAAGAAACCTTCTTCGTTGGTTTCATCAGTCTCTGGCTCAGTTGGTTCGCCATACCGACGCATCGACGCTTCATGAGAGCCTCAGTCTTCTACCCCGCTCATCGCATAGCTGGAGGGGCGCGGTTGGCCGTTGGAGTTGCAGGATTGTCGCACCTATATCATGGATTAAGTGTCTCGGCTAACACTTCGACCCCTGGCGCGGATGTTGTGAATATCTCTCACCACTATTTCACGTCGTGGATCGAGATGCATGTATTGGGAGCATTCGCTGCTCACCGGCGGCCAGACTTTTATGACTCCTATACCTTCCCTCGGGTTATGAGATTGGTGGATGCTTCTGCTCCAGATCCGACTTAGTTAGGGTCCCTCCGCGTGTTGCTTAACCCATACTCAAACGAGAGCAGGATGGTTTTTAATGATCGAGTCCTATCTGCTCCCGCGGGACCCATTCAGAAGCTATTTGACCTGTCAAAGGGTGGAGCGCCATCCCTAAAACCTAAAGAGATTATGCACCTGTACTTGATTAGGCCGGGCTATTTGGTATTTCGTCAGAATGACACAGTTCTTTTTATGCGGTATAATCCACACCGCTTTGCCCAGCAATTGGGCTATAACCAGGGCATCCCTCTCGAGGCGTTTTTAGTTGAGCCCACTTTGTCTTTGGAAGTCATTCGTGACGTCATCAATCATTTTATGCGGCTGAACACCGGCTCCCGTTTCATGATCCCAGAGCCCGACTATCTTCCAAGGTTTGTGGGGTCTTTCAAAGGTTGGTATCACCATCGATTCGGTCCTATCATTGCTGAGGAGAGGCGGGTACTCTTCGAATGTAGAGTTCTAGCTTCGACCCAAGTCACCAGCGCTCCGTTGCGGCCGCGGTCAGTGGTTCACTCTCCATTGAGGGATAGCGGTCCGGTACTTATCTCCAAAGCCGCCGAAATAGAATCGACCCCTCGTACTGCTGGTATGCCAGTGCGTAATAGAGCCGAATCAAAGGATTCTAATGAAGCGCCAGCAGTAGTGTCACTAGTGGCGGCGTCATCAGCGGTGGTGTCACCAAAGGGGGATACCGGAGGCGAGGTCGGTCAATGTCGCGCCAAAGCGCCGAGGGGGAGGAAGCGTTCTTCTGCTAGTGCTAGCACGACTTCTAAGAGGAGGAAGAAATCGGTTTCCAGCTTACTCGACACCCTGCTTGAGTCTGGGCCATTTATCCAGGACGAACCGATCGCTATGGAGGAGTCGGATGTCGGTCTTATCTATCCTGGCTCTTCTGCCGAGGAGGCCGCGCAATTGGCTGAGGCTTTGAGGTGCTCGCAAGATGAGACCGAGAACGTGTGCGTCCCGAAAAATCCCTACCCTCCTGTTATATTCTATGACATCGATCCATCATTACGGCGGGTACATATGGGTCCTTTGTTAATGGAGGAAGAACGAGCCTTCAAACAGCCCATAACGATTGCTTCCGAAGATGAGCTTGCATTAAAGACAGGTAGTCATTCATCTGCGCTTGAACTTCGGCGAGCGTATCTAGCCAAAAAGGAAAAACGTCTCGAAAAATCCATACTTCAAGCTCTTTGGCATATTAGTATGCGTCTTTCTCATGTCCTTCTTTTAGCGAATAGTCTGTATTATCTTTATGTCTTCTCATTTTTGTGAAAACTTTGCTGGGACTTCGGCGGCGAAAGAGGATTTGAGTCCAGATCGGGCCATAAGTGTGGACTCTACAAATATCTCCCGTGATGCACCGGCAGGTGTATAGGAGATTATTAAAACTGCTACTCTTGCTGTGGAGCTTCCGGTGGTAACTTCTGTTCCTTCAGTGTCTATTCCTCCAGCAGAGGTGACTTCACCGGCCACAGATCCCATGGACATATCTAGTGACGCATCGAAGGGTGTAGAAGAGATTGCTGAAGCCATTAATCCTGTCTTGGATCTCCCGGTGGTGACCTCCATCCCTTTAGCATCTACACTTTCAGCAGAGGTGACCTCGCTGGCCATAGATCCAATGGATCTCTCTAGTGGTGCCCTGGAGGGTGTGGAAAGGATTGCCGAGACCGCTGTCCTCTCCTTGGAGCCTGAAGTGGCGGCTGTTGTTTCTCAATTGGAAGCTGCCGCGCCGGCACTATCCCCAGCGATGTACCTGAGGGTGTGGAGGAGCCTGTCGAAGCTGCCATCCCTCCAGTTCAAGGAGGGCGAAGTATCGAAGGTAAACTTCTACATTTCGTTTTAACGATCCCTCTGTTATTTGAACCCTTCTTTCCTTCAGAATTGCAGGAATTGGCAGCTTCCATCATGGATCTATCTCCTAGGAAAACCTTCCAGCGTTTGCTTGATATGGCTGCCCCACAGGCGATACCCCCGCCCCCGCAAAGCATAGTCCTTTCTTCTGGGCAAGGTTGGTGTTCTTTGACCCCTTTTATTTTATTATTATTTTTTATAGTGATGTTAATATGCACTCCACAGTTCTGGAAGTCGATGACGAAGTCGAGATCCTTGATGGGCCTGGGGATCTCTAAAACCCCCCTTGCATGACCGTGGGTAAGTAAGGCTTTATCTTTGGTATTGTTTTGTCTATCCTATGTTCGTAAATCTTACTGACTGTTCATAAATCTTGAGAGCTCTGCCAACCCTAACCCCGCTAGAATCTTGGATCCCCATGCCACCAGACCCCTATGCCTGACATGCGTCTGAAAGGATGGCGAAATAAAGTATTTACTCCCTGAAGGCTCTTATTGAAGACCTTCGCGCTGGTACCTCTGTCACGGCCGAAGAATTTGTTGTCGAAGCCAACGCTTCCTTGTCCGTTCTCGCCACCTATCATGACGAAGTATTGGTACGTGTCTGGGTTGAGTACTGTCGTCGAGTGGAGGTCTACCTACACGGGCTTGAGTACATCCGCCTTCCTTTCGACATCTTAACCGTAAAATCGAGTCTGCAGGGATGGATCGAATGGTGCGCAGCCAATCTACAGTCATGCAATAAGAGGCTCAACCAGAATTTTTCGAGGAGGGAGCTAGCTTCAAACACTCTGGGGGAACTTTAGGCTCAGCTTACCGTCAAGACTACCCGCGCATACGAAATTTGGTGGGTGCTTCAAGAAGCTATTACAGAGGTGGTGGCTCTTGATAAAGCCGTTATCTTTACCCGCGAGATGGTTGAAGCCCATAAAGTCGCCGAAAGGGTGCTTGAGAGTCAGTTTGCTTCATTTTAGACTCAGCAGACTCAGGCGGGTACCCATCTTGCCGCGCTAACGGAGCTTGAAGCCGAGGTCCAGCGGAAGAATGACGAACTTACTAGCTTATTGCACCATCCGTCGACTTAAACATTTATTGTCGCTGTATTTTCCTTCTTCTTCTTCTTCTTTTGTATTCATTCATGAATAAGAGTATCTTGTATTCATTTTGATTCATGAATAAAAGACATATTTTTATTCATACTAGCGCTTTTCTTTCTTTTGCTATTTTGTCTTAGCATAAAGTAGTTTATATACTCATTTCGGAGTTTGTAGTTTATTCACTCATCTCGGAGTCTCTAGTTTATGAACTCATTTCGGAGCTTGTTTAGTTTACCTTACTTGGGCTTGTAGGAAAACTGGTCCTAACGTCACAGTTAACCTCTGCTCTTTACGACAGAGGTCCGTTAGGGTCTGTGGTACTAGGTTTTTTCTGTCCGCTGTACCATCGCGTTGGCTGATGTATTCCCCGATATTCAATCTTGCTGTTCGAGTAGCCCCGCGACTGTCGTGTCTATGATCCCTTCGGGGGCTGGACAAGACGTCTTCAAGTAATCTCCCAGGTCATATTACCGTCGGAAGAACAAGCATTAAGGATTTTCCATGCCGTTTTTTACTTGAGGTTAAGCTCAATTTAGGAGCCCCGATGAGTCATAACCACTCCGGGCTGGTGTGGAATGATCTTCAATAGTCTTTCAGGTTTTATTTGAGTTGCCGTCAAGACCCTGAAGCCAGGGATTTTCCTTTGCTTCGTTTGCTAGCATCGCGTCTGCTGTAACGAGACGAATGTCGAGTTTGTCTCTAGGATATTTGTGAATCGTCGAGATTTGGAACTAGAGACTTTGCTATGGCTCCGAGGTAGTCTCTAGGTTGTTGGTGAACCGTCGAGGCTTGGAACTAGGGACTTTGCCGTGGCTCAGTTGTTTTGACCCGGGGGTCGGTTGTTGACGTTGCATCTGCATCCTTCTGGAATGAGGAGAAACGCCATTGTTGATCTCTAGGCTATCTGTGAACCGTCAAGATCTGGAACTAGGGACTTTGCCATGGTTCTGTTTTGCCGACATCGCGTCTGCATCCTGTTGGAGTGGAGAAGGAACGCCGGGGTGATCTCTAGGCTGTCTGTGAACCGTCGAGATTTGGAACTAGGGACTTTGCCATGGCTTCGTTGTTTTGACCCTGGGGTCTGTTGTTGACGTCACGTCCGCATCCTGCTGGAGTGATGAGAAACGCCGTTGTTGATCTCTAGGCTGTCTGTGAACCGTCGAGATTTGGAACTAGGGACTTTGCCATGGTTCCGTTTTGCTGCATCCTGTTGGAGTGGAGAAGGAATGCCGGGGTGATCTCTAGGCTGTAGATGTTGCCATCGAAATCTGGCTCTCCCTTTGACAGAGCCCGGTGTGAAAATGTTGTTCCCTTTTCGTTTGTGCCCATGGATTGTATACAGGGTCGATGTAGACTCACCTCCAGGGCAAAGGTTTCATTTTCATTCATTTTTTTATTTCTTTCCGCGATGCTCTATCATTTCAGCTTTTTCATATCGCGAAAGTCACGATTGCTCAATCATTTTGGCTCTTTATTGCGGTTCTCAATAATTTCGGCTATTCTTTTCTTTTTACTCGCTGTTTTTTATTGCGAGTTGCCCAAACATTTTGGCTGTTTTTATATGCATATATTTCGCTCGCTGATTTTTATTGCGAGTTGCCCCATCATTTCGGCTATTTCATATGCATATATTTTGCTCGCTGATTTTTATTGTGAGTATGGAACTTAAGATCTGATACCAATCTTGGCATCAGTACCGCTGCGACAGGAATATTGCTAGGAGCGAATCATCATTTGCCGTGAAAGGACTCAGAATCTGATACCGATTTAGGCATCAGCTCGCTACCACTGGGATGTTGCCAAGCGAATCATCATTTGCCTTTGCTGATTTGAACAAAGGTGGCTTTGCAAACAGGGTTAAAGTCCCGTCGACTAAGGCTTTTTGGCTTTATAAGCCGTAAGGATCTCATAAAGGTATTTCTCCCTACGAGTCGTGAGGATCTCGTAGGTGTAGGTTTTCCTTAGAAGTCGTGAGGACTCCTATGTGATATTTTCTCTTGCAAGTCGTAAGGATCTTACAAGAGTGTTTTCTCCTTACAAGTCGAGAGGACTTATAAGTGTCATTCACCACATGAGGACATTCCTCGTCATTGGTGGAACTTGGTAGGGAAATCATTTATTTGTGCCCGTGGATTGTATACAAGAGCTAATATTGACCGCCTGTAGGGCAACTTGGGGAGTGTGATGGCTTAAGAACAGGTTCAAGTCCCTGTATCTTAGAGCTTTTGAATCCTATGAGCCGTGAGGGTCTCATATGGGGAAATTCTCCTTACGAGTCGCGAGGATCTCGTAAGTGTAATTTCTCCTTAGGAATCGTGGGGATCCCTAAGTGTGTTGCTCCCTTGTGAGTCATAAGGATCTCACACAGGTGTTTTCTCCTCACAAGGTCGAGGGGACCTTGCAGGTGTTTTTATTTTAACGAGATTGCGCCCTTTCGGGTTTTCACAAACTCGCCAATAGCCCTGCTGTTTTTACTCACGGCGCCCTTTCGGGTTTTCATCCATGCCCATTTCGCTTGTGGGCGTACCATTTTTTTTACAACGAGATTGCGCCATTTCAGGTTTTCACAAGCTCGCCGGTAGCCCTGCTGTTTTTACTCATGGCGCTTTTTCGGGTTTTCATCTGTGCCCATTTCGCTTGTGGGAGTACTGTTTTATTACCCTTATGTTTGCCAATGGCACTTAGGGGGGACTTCGCCACCGGGGTAGCTATATAGCCAGCGGGATTTGAGTGGCAGTTCTTGCCGTTGGGACTTGTGGACTTGAATTCCATTATCGTCGTGCTTGAGGCGACGTATTAGTTTAAGGACATTATGGTCCATCGTTAGTTTAGGGACATCTCGGTTTGTTGTTAGTTTAGGGACATCTCGGTCCATTTCTAGCTTCGGGGCGAAGTTTTGCCGGATACTACTTATAGAGTTTGGACTCAGGAAGATAGCGAGCGGACACGAGCTTCGTTATCTATCATTAACCCGAGCCGTGACTTATCAAGCATAGTATTTCTTAAGGAACCGGCCGTTTATTGGCCGGAAGGGTCTTTCGCCGTGCATATCCATGAGAAAGTAGGCCCCACCTTGGTAGATCCTGTCTATTATGTACGAACCTTCATAGTTTGGCTCGAATTTCCCCCGCTTTGCACGGTTGGGGATCATAGGTCTTTTTACGACTAGCACGAGTTCGCTTTGGCGGAATGTTCTCGTCCTGGTTAGCCTTTCGTATGAGCGCGTCATCCTTGCTTTGTAAGATTCCAGGTTTTGCTGCGCCATGAGACGAGTTTCATCGAGGGCATCGAGCTCCTCAAGCCGAAGATGGGCATTTTCTTCATCCGTCAGCTCGTATCGAGCTGCTACTCATAGAGAGGGTAGCTCTATTTCCAAGGAAAGTACCACTTCCGTGCCGATTACCAACGCGAATGGCGTTGTATTCGTGGCCGTTTTGAACGTGGTTCGATACGCCCAGAGAGCTTCATGCAGTCTCTCGTGCCAGTCCCTTTTATTTCTGGACACCGTTTTCTTTATGATCTTTGTTAAGCTCTTGTTGAAAGCCTCAGCCAGACCATTAGCTCGGGGATTATAGACTGAAGAGTATCTCCAATCTATATTATGCTGCTGTGCGAAGCGGCTGATCTTATGGCTCCTGTAGGCCGGCCTATTATCCGAGATGATTCGTCGTGGAGTGCCGAACCGATAGATGACATGCACCCTTGAGAAATGGAGGATGTTCTCCGTCTTCACATCTCTTAGCGGTACTGCCTCTGCCCACTTAGAGAAGTAATCGGTTGTTTCCAATATGAACCGATGTCCTTTGGATGATGCTGGTTCGATAGGCCCGATTATATCGGTTCCCCACATTTCGAACGGCCAGCTAGCCAATGTTGGGTGTAGCGTATTTGGATGCTGGTGGAAGAAGTCCCCGTGAATTTTGCATGAGTGAAACTGCTTCGCATATTCGAGACAGTCCTGAATCATTGTGGGCCAATAGTAACCTATTCTTTTGATTTTCAGTTTCATCTTTGGCCCGGCCTGATGGGAACCGTATAGTCCGTCGTGAGTTTCTTGGACGACCCTCCTTGCTTCCTCCGGTCCCAAGCATCTTAGCCAAAAACTATCGAACGATCTCTTATATAGAGTATCGTTGACGAAGGCGAAGGATAGAGCTTGTTTCATGAGCTGATGTCTTGACAACGCGTCTTCGGGTGTTTGATGGGATTTGAAGTAGTCTATAAAGACTTCTCTCCAATCCTTAGCCTTTTCTTCGTCTTCTATTTGGCAGGCTTCTTGTTTGGTCGCTTCATTTCCTTCAGACGACTTCGGAGATATTTCTGCTGGTGCGAGAATCCGACGGCTTTGCATAATGATTCTTACATCATCGAGGTTTTCGTCGGCCAGTTCTTTAGCGAGTTTGGCTAATGCATCCGTCTTGTTATTCTCTGCACGCGGAATGCTTTCCACAATGTAAGAGGGGATTTGTGTCAACAATTGTTGCACTCTCTCGTCATATTTTACCAAGTTTGCATGTCTGATAGTCACCATTTACTTGGCTAACGACTAGCTGGGAATCTCCATATATGATGAACTTTTTGATTCTCATGTCGATAGCGATCTCAAGACCCGCTATCAAATCTTCATACTCAGCCTCGTTATTTGTCCTCGGCTCTGTTAAGGAAAGGGCGAAATTCATTATCTCTCCTTGCGGGGTCACGAAGATAAGGCCTACCCCAGCTTTGATTATGGGGGTGTTGTGCTTTTGCTTCTTCATGGAAGATGCCCCATCAAAGTAAAGTTCCCATCGAGAGTCATTTTCTTCGTCCTTTGTGTCGAACGCGTGTTCATTTGGCAATTCGCAATTTAAGGGAGAGTCGGCTGGTATTGGATGTTCAGCGAGGAAGTCAGTGATGACCTGGCCTTTTACTGCCCTGAGGGGTCGATAGATTATCGAGAACTCCATCAAGAGGATGACCCATTTGGCAAGCCTTCCCGTTAGTATGGCTCTTGACATCAAATATTTGAGAGGATCCACCTTTGATATGAGATGAATCTCATGTGACAAGGCATAATGTCGAAGCTTCGTTAACGCGAAGATCATTGCCAAGCAATGCTTTTCAATGGGGGAGTAGTTGTTTTCTGTCCCCAGGAGAACTCGACTCAAATAGTAAAGAGCTCTCTCCTTCCCCTGGTCGTTCTCTTATGCCCATAGCGAGCCTAAAGAACCTTCAAGAGCTGTTGTATACAGGATGAGGGTCTTTCCCTTGATCGGAGCGGTCAGTACCGGTGGATTCTGCAGATATTGCTTGATTTCTTCCAGTGCACTTTGGCATTTACGATCCCAAACGAACGGAGTCCCCTTCTTCATTAGATGGCTGTAGGGGAGGTATTTTCCGGAGAGGTTAGCTATGAACCGTCGGATATATGCGAGCTTTCCTTGGAGAGACCGTAGTTGTATAAGAGTTCTTGATGATGGCATTTCCATAATTGCCTTGATCTTTTATGGGTCTACTTCGATGCCTCGGTGTCGTACGATGAATCCTAGGAATTTTCCTGAGGAGACTCCAAATACGCATTTCATAGGGTTCATCTTCAGATTATATTTCTGAAGACGCTGGAACACTATTTTCAAATGCTTCCAATGCTCCTTGTACGATTTGCTTTTTACCATGAGGTCGTAGATATAACATTAGACAATCTCGTGTATGAGGTCATCGAAGATCTTCGTCATGGCCCTCTGGTAGGTAGCGCCAGCGTTCTTTAGACTGGAGGGCATCACTTTATAGCAGAATATGCCTAGCAGAGTCCGGAAGGCAGTATTCTTTTGGTCTTCTGGATGCATCTTTATTTGATTATACCATGAAGATCCATCTATGAAGGAGAATACTTCATGGGTGGATGTGTTATAAATCATCAGCTCGGTAACAGGCACTGGGAAGTCATCATTCGGACAAGCTTTGTTGAGATCCCGAAAGTCCATGGAGATGCGCACCGTCCTATTTTTCTTCATCACTGGGACAATGTTGGAGATCCAGTTAGGATATTGAACTTCATGGATGAAGCCGGAGTCGAGTAGTTTCTTGACTTCGGCATTGATGCTCATCTCGAGTTCGAGCTGCATTCTTCTTGGCGCCTGTTTGACTGGTTTGACGTTGGGTGATATCGCCAGTTTATGCATAGCTATTTCTGGATCTAGTCCTGGCATCTCGGAATATTTCCACGCGAAATAGTCTTTATACTGCATAAGCACGTCCTTTAGCGTGGCCACCTGCTTTTCAGACAGTAGCTTACTGACGAACATTGGCCTTGGCTCATTTTCCGTCCCCAAGTCGATTTTCCTCAGGTTGTCCGCTGTGGTGTATATCCCAACTTCCAGCTCTTTTGGCACCGGTAGAAATTCTAAAGCCACCTCGTCCTCATACTTATTTGCGAAGCACCGGGAGAGGTCGTCCATATTCTCGTGCTCTCCTTCTTTTGATAGTGTTATCACGTGGCAGGTACGAGCTCGTTTCTAAGCTCGATGCTGATTTAGACTTTCCCTCGCAGTGTAGGTTACTTTTGGCTCATGCTTTCGTGGTGGGGCTACCCTCAAACTGTCAGATAGAGCAAACCTGCCTTACTGATACCGGTCTTCAACCCAGTATTTGAAGGTGAAGCAGTCTTCAAGAGGATGTCCTACTGCTCTGTGGTAGGAGCAATAATCCGGGTGATGGACCTCGTTTACTTGTTCAGGATGCCTGGCCTCTGGGAGTGTCATCATTTGATGCTTCATGACAAGGTTGAATATTTTCCTTGTCTTGTCTTGAGGGAAAGAGTATTCCTGACCCATCTTCTTCATAAAGGACGGATTCTAGCTGACTTTTTCTCGATTGCGTGGCTTCTTGAATCCGCTTCGCTGTTTTCGAGCGTCATTTTCGTTCTTCACCTTGTTGTTGCATTTGCGTTGGGACTTTTCCTTGCCATGAGAGCGCACAACGGGCTGAGGGTGAAGGACATCGTAGTCTTCTTTTTCTGCAGACTGCTGAGCGAGACGTTGCGTCCTGGCTTTCTCGTAAATGGCCATTTTGCGGCTGTGGTCATCCCGAACCTTTTAACCGGCTTCTCTCATTAGCTTGTCAACCTGTTCTTCGAATGACGGACTTTGTATTCGTACGGTGGGATTTCGCTCTGGTTCGATATCAGCGCTATCTGGAAATGCATTCGCTTATCCACCGGAGTTATTTATGACGTGGCAGTCATGGAATCGCTCCCGTTTCTTGGACCGAACGTATCCAAGCCCAGTCGTCTCCATCCTCCCGTTAGGCATTTTTCGCTGAGTCCCGGGAACGTCCCAAATCTTGTTGTAGAACTGGGCTTGTCGAGCGCTTTGTTTGAAGGGTACGCCTTGGCATCTTAATAGCCTTTTCAATCTCTCTGCATAATATCCGGGCAGACGGATTGGTTGAAGCCTGTCAAGCATAAATTCGGCACCATGCTAGACTTATTTTTCCACTTTAGTCTCCGTAGATTGGTAGAAGAGGATCGCCTTTTCATCTCTTCTCCTAGGAGGAACGTAAAAGGTTTGCAGCTCTTGCACGCCGTATGTATCGAGCGTATCAAGTTCCCTGTAATGCCGCTGCGGAACCATGTTAATTTGTAAACTCCGATCAGCTCCAGTGATGGTTTGTACTGACGGGCAAACGGAGAATACTGCATTGGTCTCGTTCTCAGAGTCACCGCCGAAGACCAAAATAGGGGTAGATGGTCCGGGCCTGTTGCCTTGGGATCGCCCCGAGTAGACTATCTATTCATCTTCATCGGTATCGCTCCTAAAGACCGGGATAGTGGCGATGGCTTTTTGTTGGTTCACCGGTTTATGACATCTTTCCGTGTCCTCGAAGTTTGGTAGGAAGTACTTGGCATCTTCATATTTGCGGACTTCATTTACGGAGAAAGGGTTTAGCTCCCCTGTAACCGTGTACTCGAGGCCGTCTTTGAAGTACTTCATACACTGGTGTTGTGTAGAAGGGATGATATTGTACTCGAGTAACTAAGGCCGGCCGAGCAGAGCGTTGTAGAAAATCTTGGCGTCGATGACATGAAATTTGATGTCGGTGACGAGCATCCCAAAGCGTAATGTCAATATTATGGATCCCAGCGTCCGTGATGACTGCGAGTCGAAGACGGAGATGGTAATTTTATCCCGGGCCAGGTGCTGGACATTCATGCAAATCTCCTTCAGCACATTCACGTTGAGATGGTTGATGGAGGACCCGTTATCGACCAGGATCTTTCCTATCTTAATGTCGTGGCAGTACCCGGTGACATATAGAGGACGGTTGTGCTCGCACGTTCCGAGGAGGAGATCTTCATCGCCGAATGTGATGTCAGCTGTATGAAACTCTGCCAGCTCGTCCTTCATCTTTTCCTCCGCAAAGAAAGCTTGGAACTGATCAGGCTCTTGCAGTGCCTTGATTAGAGAATCTCGTGCCTCTTTGGACAGGAGGAGAGCATCCAGTATGCTCAGTTGTGAGGGTATCTTCCTCAGGTGTACCAGGACATTGTAATCCACCTTGTTTTTCTTAGATGGGTCTTTGGCTGCAAGCTCTTTGACGACTCCATCATCGAGGGCAATTTCCTCAGGGACTTTTTCCTTCCCCTTGTCTCTTTTGCTTGAACCTTTGTTTATTGGCCCAAGGTTCTTCTCAGGCAGTGTGCGGTTATGTAGCTGAATGTTCTCGCATTTTTCGCCTCTTCTTCTTTTCCAAAGGTGGATTCTTTGAAGAGAGGGCCAAGGATTATTTCTTCCTCAGAATCGCTCCCGAACGAGAGAACTTGAGTTTTTCCTTTTGTCGAACTGGTATCAACCATATGACAGTTGCTAGCTGTTCCTTCACGCTCGTCTGTCGCGTTTCTTTGTTGTCGACAGGCTTCGTTCTTTATCCGTTTGAAGCGTTGTCGGTGGGTAACGTATCCTTGCCACCACTTCTTGAAGGCATTGCACTCTTCGGTGGGGTGCGTGACTTTTTGATGGTATAAACAGTAGTTTGGATGTACATCCGCTTTATCGAGGCACGTACTCCCGAGAGTATTTCCTTTGAAAGGCGGAAGCTTCATTCCCATTGACAGGGATTTGGCGAACCGTTTCCCCGTCTTAAATCTGCTTTTGTCTGCCATGGGTGTGCTTCGATCTGGTTGGATTACTTTGTGACTCTTCCTCGCCGCAGCTTCTTTATCTTGACGCCGACGCTTGGCCTTTTTGTATATGGCCGTTTCACGTTCTCGGTTAGCTTTGCTCTTTTGAAGGGCTTCGTTCAACAGCCTGTCAATCAAGTCGTCTGACGGCTCCAGGGATTTTTGCACCGGTCTTGCCCCCATCTTCTCCGTGTCGTTTTCTGACTCCGAAGGGGTCTCTTCATTTTTTAACAACGAATGAGGGACCATATGGCAGCTCACTACATAATTCTCGGGTTCTTCTGACGAGTAGTTCCCCTCATCATTGTCAATGTCTTCGTTCTCAAGGATATGGTTGAGAAACTCTTCGAGAGTGACTGGGGTCCGCACCTTCTTCTTGTACTCCTCTAGTGCGTCGATGTATTATTGCAGGTCCGTGCACTTGTTATTAGGCTGTACGGGCTTCTTGGTCTTCTTTTTTTTCCTTGAATACTTTGAAGGCTTGACCTGGGTGTTTTGCCCATCGTTACCAGCTTTCGGTGTTGAGCACAGTTTAAGCATCCCTTCAATGATCTCGGGCTCCAGCGGGCTTTGCCATTTGATCGCCGGACAAGCTTGAAGATCCTTTAACATTCTTTTAGTTTTAGCTAAAAGGACAACTTTGCACGGAGCTTCTTCTACAAACGAGCATGATGCTCCTGGTGTGTCTACCTTTTTAGGAGCGTGCTTCTGTAGCGGGTTCACCCTCCAGTTCTCGGACAGCGCAAACTTGCCTTGTTGGTACTGGTTCTCAACCTAATTTTTGAAGACATAGCAATCCTCAATTGAGTGGCCCAATACTCTGTGGTAGGAGCAGTAGTTGGGACTGTTGATGTCCCCAGCTGCAGTGGACATCTCGGATCCGGCAGAGTGATAAGTCTATTGTGCACTGCCAGTTCGAACAGTCTCCTCGTTTTATCTCAGGGAAACGAGTAAGGACGTTCTAGCTTCTCTTCGAGGGATCGGCATGGGCGTGTGTCGCTTTGGCGAGCAACCGGTTTCGGGTCAATTGGTTGCTGTTGAGCATTGGCAATGAAGGTCGCTTTTCCTTTGCTCTTTTCATTTCGGGAATCCGTTTTTGAAGAGGACGGCCAATGGCCCATCTGGTCCATTTGGGCTAGCTTATCGATCAAGGCCTGGAAGGTGGTCGGCTTGAAGAATATCATAAATTGGGATATAGTCTCCTGAGGGTCATGGGTCCCTACGAATATGCCCACGGCAGGAGCTTCTTCTATGCGTTGCTTGCATTTTGACCATAAGTTCCGCCACCGAATTACGTATTGAACCCTGGTCTCTCCTGGCTTCACCCTGGCATTGATTAATGCCATGATCGGGGTGCGCTCGCTTGCGCTTGCGAACCACTGTGTGAATAGTAATTCCATTTATGTGAATGTTTTGACAGAGTCATTTGGGAGCTCGAAGTACCACTCAAATGCCGTTTCCGACAAGCTGCCAACAAACTGGCGAAGTAGCAGTTTGTCACCGCCTCTAGTATTACCGCACAAAGCTCTGAATTGAGCAACGTGTTGGTGTGGATTGCTCGTCCCCTTATACACATGGAATTTAGGGATCATATATCCTGGCGGGTACTTGATTTAATCGTACCAGTCTGGATAAGGTCGTCCAGTTCTGACGACTTGGCCAGCCGCTTCACTTGCTTGATGAGCTCGTATTTGTTGGGCTATGTAGTCATCAAGGGTAGTCTTGGAGATTGTCTCTTCCTGGGTTGCTGAGATGGCCGGAGGAGGGTTTGACGTTTCCCCTCTGTCGTCTTCGATGATTATCGAGGGTCTTCGGCTGAAGGTTCCTGCTGGATCATCATCCCAACCATGTCTTAGAACAGAAGCGCCATCTGCTTTATATTAGCGGCCTGTTCCGTGGACTCCTTATCCTTCCTTTCCAGCACCCTTTGAAAGAACTCGGTGTCGGTCTCTTGTTCCTGGCGCTGCTCAGACGTTGATTCTCGGCTTTCTTTCTGCCCGGTGAGTGCTGACATTTTCATCAGCATTTCTTAGAGCTTTTATTGCTGCTCCTGAGCTTTTGTCAACGGCCGAGTGAGTGGTCGATGACCTACAGAAGCACGGCTTTCCTCTTTCCCGGAAGCCATGCACACCGTGTGCATGATCATGCCCCCAGACTTGGGGCGTTTGGATCCATCACCCTGGGGATTTGCCGCCGGCCAAGGGAGATTCTCCGGCCTTCTCTTTTTGTGAGAAGTCGAAGTCGAAGGAGCTATTGTAACAGGCGCCTGAGAAGCCCGTCGTTGCATGCTAGAGGGATGATTGCCCTCTCGTCGAACCTTTATTTTCTTCGGTCGACGAGAGTAGTTCTTGTTGATCACAGAATCCTGAACTTTCCGCTAGACTCTGTGGATTCGGGAGGACAGCCGCTGAGGGGGCTACTCCGGCTTCGCCTGTACCATGTTTTCAACATGTGGGGGTGATTTCTTCAGCACCGTGGTCGGAGAGTTCTTTCTCACCCTCCTCAGTGGTTCAAAGCTGTTCCCAGTTGGAACAGTAGCGTCAACTTCTACCATTGGAGCTGGTGGAGTAAATCCAAAGGGGGAGTTGCCCCCAGCTATTCTCATCCGACGCCAGTGGCGATGTCGAGCATGTCTTGCCGATGGGACCACCTAAGTTATGGAAGCGGCTCCATCGTGCCCCCTACTTTGGTTAGGGGTTACTGCTGGTGCCGGCCTGTTGAAGACTGACATCCGTTGAGATGGAATGACCAATCTTTCGAAGGCCGACTTTCTGGTAGGGGAAGCATTTTTGAAGACTCCACCCGTAGCGGGAGTTAGAACTGCTAGTCTTGCGAAGACCGATCCTTTAGTAGGAGAAGCCCCTTTGACGACTTCATCTGCCGGAACTGGAATGACTATCCTCTTCAGGATAACCTCTTCAGGTATTGTGAGCCTCTTTGGGGGCCCATTTGAACCGCGGCTCAGCCTGTTGAAGACTGAGTCGTTAAAATTGGACGACCCATTGAGAATGGCTGTGGAGATTTCAAGTCGATCGAAGACCGACTTCTTGAGAGCTTCTTGTGGTGGCACTGTGGCACTGAAGCTTGCTAGTGGAATCATGGTCCCGAAGAATAGTCCAGTGGTGGCTTGAGTCACCTACTCCACCGGCATTGCAAAGATGGAGACCGCTCGGGGCCCATAAGCCACTTTTCCATTTGGGGTGGAACGAGAGTTGCTGTTGCAGATGCAGTTGGAAGCCATAAATTTCTCTTCTCTTCTACATATGAGCAAGACAACAAATCTTAGTACCTCGAATTCAGAGGCAACCATATTAAACCGTAATTTGTTCATGAACACGGTACACGAAGTGTGGAGTGGAAAGAGGAAAAGGTCCCACCGGGCGTGCCAGAATCTGTTTACCGCCGAAAACGGGGACGAGCCGGGATGGATCGTCTTTCCTGAATTTGGGGGCAGATGCTATTTGGATTTATCCTTCCACCTCTCTGAAGATGACAAGTTGATTTATGGCACCGTGTATCGGAGGTTTGGACAGATGCGGCCGTTGTAGGAGACTTCGTCAGATTCCCCCTCGTTTGTGAGGTTTTTTTTTATTGTGGGGACGGTCTTCCCTGCAGGCGCAAGCCCCTGCAGTTAATTACGTTACCGCGTAGCGATAACCACTTTCTCTTGCTCCAGAAGGTCACTTCGTGTCGTGTGTGTTTGTTTTATTTTTGGTTGCCCGTAGATTGTATACGGAGACTAATTTATGTTGTCGCCCGTAGGGTGTGGATTAGTCCAAATCCGTATATTCTTAGATTTGGGTTTGGTTTGATTTAAGGATCGTTAATCTCGTTTGAGATTAAGATCAACTTTAATGTTTGTTGAGGATACGCTAGTCTAATTTTAGACTAAGATCTACTCAACAGGATTTTGGGATCATTCAGACCCAACAAAAGAGCATTTGAGCTCTATTGCTTTAGTTTCAGGACGTTTCGGTCCGTTGTTAGTTTAAGGACGTTTCGGTCTGTAGCCGCCATTTTGGGAAGTGCATCCAAAAGCAGTTGGTTGTCGGGACCCACCACCTTTCTGAAGACTTTGAGGAATTACAACATGTATCAAAGGTGCTGAGAGATGTACCCTTGAACCAATTTCCAGATTGAGGGAAGATATGGGTTGAATATCTGTCAGAAGATCATTAGTCATGTTTGGGACTAGGATCAGTTTAGGAAGGCATGAGCACGGGGAGCTCGATTGATTGGAGATAAAAAATGTTTTAATCTCAAGAAGACTTAGCCAACTTGAGACTGGAGTTGACTTCCAATAGTGTTAAGTACTAGTATACGTTCAGCACTCACGTGTTCCCACGTGAGGATCTAAAGCAGTATTAAATACTGAATTTTGGGGCGCGCTCACGCGTGGCACGTAAGGCACCTCAAAGCTGGCGCTGTACATTAGATTCAAGTCCCTGTTTATATATAAGTGTTAAACACTTAATTCTTGTGGCACTCACGTGTGAGCACGTGAGGCGCCCAAAAGTTGGTACTGCCATTTTGTTTTTATTTCCCTCTTCTTTTATGAGCACTCGGCTCATGTGCGAGAATGTGAGGCATCCGAAATGGGAATTGTTCTCTGAATTTTATTTCTCTTTCTTTTATAGGTGCTAAGCACTTAATTCATTAATGTTCACGTGCAAACACGTGAAGTTCTTTCAAAATGTGGGCGCTGCCTTTGGGTTTATTCCCTTTTCTTTTATAAGTGCTAAGCACTTAATTCATTAATGCTCATGTGCAAACACGTGAGGTGCTCTCAAAATATAAGCGCTGCCTTTGGGTTTGTTCCCTTTTCTGTATAAATGCTTGGGGTTCACATGGGAACACGTGACTGCCCTAGGAGGCACTTCTTGCTCTTATTTTTAGACGCTTGCGTGTGAATCACCAGTCTTTCTTTCTATGTGTATGAAGATTTTGATCTCATATTAACGATACTGGGATCTGAGTTTAGAGAATTTCAAGTCTCTTATTTTATAAGAATTAAATTCTTTTTACAGGGTTAAACCTTAGTTTTATCAGAGGAATTAAATTCCTATATACTTTTATAAGAATTAAATTCTTTGAATTTAGTTCTTTCCCCTAAGTTTTGAATCTGCATAACAGAATCTCCCCGATGAGAATTAAATTCTCAACTTGTGGGGAGATCTGCTTTTGCATACCTCAACCAGAGGAAGAACTAAGTTCTTGTATGAAGGGTTAAACCCTTAAAGAAGAGATAAGATAATCTCTGTATTTTCTTTTTACCTAGGATTTTTTTGTTTAAGAAGGGGATCTTCTTCTTTTTGAGAATTGAATTCTCTTTTGTTTTATGTTTCTCTCTCTGTTCTCTCTTTCCTTTTTTTTTAACTTGAAGTCTTGGGTTCTTTATATAGTGGAGAGAAGTTTTTTAATTAGTTTTAGGAAATCTCTTATTGAGAGATTTCAATTGATTTGGGGGTTTTACCCGCTGTTGGATCTTTGATCCAAGGGTTCTATGTCACAAAACATATCTTCTTGTTTCTTAAACAAGATCAGAAAAATATTTTCCCGTACAGAATTTATTCTGTAGATTGGTGATTTTTAATCACCGTTGAATTTTTAATCCAAGGGTGCTTGGAGAGATGAAAAATATTTTCCAACTCATGGGATATTTGATCCGCCAACTTTCTGTTTAATAGAAAATATCATTTCTCATTTAAAATTTCAATGGAATTTAATTCTATCATCATTGGATCTTTGATCCAACGGTTCCTTGTTAAGTAGTGAAGTGCCCTTACGTGTTAAACACGTGGGGATTATTAACTTGGCAATTGTTTTAATTGCTGTGCCTATATGCGTTGCATATAGGCACTCACGTGTTAAACACGTGGGGCTGTTTTAGCCTAGCAATTGTTTTAATTGTTGTTCCTATATCGTTGCATATAGGCATTCACGTGTTAAACATGTGGGGTTCTTTGGCCTTGCAATTGGTTTAATTGCTGTGCCTATATGCGTTGCATATAGGCATTCACGTGTTAAACACGTGGGGCTCTTTGGTCTTGCAATTGTTTTAATTGCCGTGCCTATATGCAATGCATATAGGCACTCACGTGTTAAACACGTGGGGCTGTTTTAGTGAGGAACTTTTCCTCATCCTTTTTTTATAAGGGAACACTTGGTACGGTAGTTGTTGGAGTATAGTTATTATTATTAAACATGTGGGTTTATTTCTTAAGGAGATTGAGCCGGCTCAAAGAAGCTTGAGCCGTCTCATGGAGCCAGAGAGAAAACGATGATTAGGGAAAACTTGTGAGTTGGCTTAAGAATGTATGAGCAGTCTCAAGCTAGCACTCGTGATATATCCGGCCCATGTTTATTGCCATCCTATTTAAACCCTTTTGGTTTTCATGCAAACCCTATTGTTCATAATTTCCACAATCAAAACCCTAGTATCCTCTCATCTCATCTAACCGAAACCCTAACCCTAGCCATCGATCTAGACTGTAAGTAGTCCCTAGTGCTCCCGCCGCTACACTCGAGGTCAAGACGGAAGCGAAAATAAAAAATTGTATGCAAACACTAGAAACTATAACCTAGAAATCTTTCCAAACACTAAACCAGCAAGCAAACCGAGATAAGTTTGCTAGAATACAACATTTGTAGCATGTCTACTCAATCGTGGAAGAACCCATCTAGGCTCCTAGGCCGTCGGAAATGAGCTTAAGAGGCGATCTCCCTTATCGAAGATGATCCATCTGAGGGAACCCGATCCAAACTCCAGTTTCGCTCCAAAGGGATCTTTGAGGAAGCAATTGACATTCTAAACTCATTAAGGATAGAATGTGAGGGATGTAGAGATTTATCACTATCTTTTTCTTTCTCATTTTCCATCCTAAAAGAGAGAGTTCAAGAGAATGAAGGAGGAGAGGAGTGGATAGAGATTCAAGAGATGGGAATGAATTTCCAAGAGAGAGAGAATGAGCCATACTATAATAGTTTTATCCAAAACAATTTTACAATAAATAAATGTGCTCATCCCTCTCCACCATGCTCTCTTTACATCTCACCCTCCACCTCATTTCTTTTCTTTTTCTAAAAGGAAAATAACAAATGAGGTGTTTTCCTTCTAGAAGTATTTTGTATAAATACAAAATACATCTCCGGTAAATGTATCTCATATATATACGCGTATCCATATAAAAATACTAATAGCTAAAGAGAGAGAAAATGAACGGTGAACATAATACTAGAATATATATCAAAAATATATATTATTATTAAATCAATAATTGATTTAATAATTTGGTTTAAATCTAAGCCGGCTAGTATTATCAAACATCCGATTAAAATTCGTGTAGCCAGTACATGTATTTAATCGGACTCCTGCACGTATCAACATACGGCTTCTACATCGTATCGCCTGAACCGGAAAAACCTTATGTGTGGGACTCTAAAGACTCGGCAATACACTCGCAGTGAGTTACTGGATAAAATCCATAATCACAAGCACGTCAGCGGCACTAACTATATGTAACGGCTACCTAGGTATGTGTCGAAAGGGAGGTCGACATCAAGTCCGTCCGTACCCTACTGAGCTTGTAAGTAACAATCTCTGTACAGTTTGATATCTTCATCTGAGAGTGTTGTAAGTGCATGGTGGCGCCCCGGCTGTCAATCCGACGCCGGAATGCGGAAACGAAACTTTTCTAAAAACTAGAAACCGGCACCACCGCGCACTAAAATCCCGGATCGGGCCATTAACCTAACTCTAGCAAACTAGAAAATGGGGTAGAGAGCTATACCGAGCGATCCGTGTCCTTCGGTCTTCAACCTCCACTCCGATCTCCTCGTCGGAACGGGTACCACATCGTCGGGTTCTTTTACGGGTTCCCACCTCTGGACCGAGGCAACTCGCGCACGAAGTTGGCAAGCCGACGTGCCCAAGAAATGCTGTAGGCTAAGTGTAGAAGATTTTGTCTCAAAAGGGTTGTGAAGTTGCCATGATAGTGTGGAGGAAAGAATGATGAGCTTTGGAGAGGGGTTAGGAATTTTGTAGCAAGCATAGAATATGAGATGAACATTCTTCCACCACCAAAATGAATCCCCCTCCCTCACCCCAAAGTGGCCGGCCTAATCTCCATGGTGGAGGAAAAAAATGAATGAATTATCAAGAGAAGAAAAGTCATGATAAATGAGAATAAAATGGTCACACCATTTTCCAAATCAATCCTTTCAAAATTCCATCACAATAAATGCAAACGAAGAGATGTAAAAAGAATCTCATGATGCATAAAACCATCATGAAGCCACATATACAAATAACCCCATCCACAATTGCTAATTTGCACATTTGCAAATTAGCCCCTCCATCATAAAAATCCGGCCGTGAAGGAACAAAGGAAAACTGGTCGAAACGGAATACAAACTGGCAACTTCAAAAAACCGATCCCGTAATAAATTACAGGAAAACCCCGCGTCTGTATATACATACCCACATTTGTATTCCGACCGAATACAAATGCAATGAGACAAAATCTACACTGTACAATACTAGGATCCGGTTTAAACCAAAGCCCGCAAGTATTATCCGTCCGATCATGATCCGTGCAATACCGCACGTATAAGATCGAACCCTGCCATATCTCCATACGGCCTCTACAGCGTTTCGCCCGAAACTTGAGAAAACGGTCTGTGGGGGACTCTAAAGACTCGTCAATACTTTGGTTGTGGATTTAACCACTAGCACGTCAGAGGTATTAGCCTATAGGTAACGGGCTACCAGGTATTGATCAAAAGGGACGTCGATGAACGAACTCATCCTGACACCCTACTGAGCCTGTCAGTGACAATATCCGTACAGTCCGGTCTGTTCGTCTATGAGCATCACATGGCGGGCCTAGGGGGTTGGTAAAAGTCAGACCCCCAAAAGCGGTACAAGTCGTGTTGGAGTGTAGCCCAGAACACCCTGAGATACTACTGGAATATCTACCAGTAAATCTCCTGCCTTGGCCAAGGAATTCGTGTAATGGCTCTCCTAGACACAGCGCGACCTCACCCCCAATACCGGGAGAGACGAACCCCTGAACATCCGCTCACTGCCTCCATGTGGCTCGGGACTGTACCCAACTAAAACCTGTTTGCACGTCTCCTTTGAGCGTGGTAGGGTAGTAATCAAAGCACAGTGGGAACTCATACGAGACAAATGACGATCTCAGGTCGATGAACTAACCTGTACACATGTCACCAGGGAACTACTATCTGACGTCAGGTATAAGACCAACTAGCATATTCCCGGCAAGTCCTGTCCAGTGTACTCATAACCCAATGAGCACCTGTATACATCTTAGGTGAACCAACTGACACCAGTGGCTTGTGAGACCGGCCACCGCCCCTCGTCGGAGTCTCGACTGTATACACTAGTCTACTCTGGAGTATCGATGCCCTGTCTCGAAACTCCCACGACTAGGGACCTTTTAAGGATGTGCTTATAGACCCCAGCTCCCACGTATATGATCGCCCTTATACTGCTGGCAGTCAAGCAAGAATCCTAGGGGCTCTATCAACGTGTAATAGTGACCTGTAAGGTCACCTAAAATAGTACACGATGATAAAGATAAACCAGATAGCATACTATCATCTTGAGTAAGACTGTCCTACCGGTATAGATCCTCCCTCAATCATTGCAATCACGTGCCTGTGATCCAATAATTGACTCTGAGGGCACTATCTCCGACAATCTCCCACTTGCACTTAAGGCTAATTATTGTGATGTCGCATACTCACAGCCCATATGATACCGAACACCCAACTCCTCTACTAGTCAGTCTCACAAATCTCGTTTGCGAAACTATTACGTTCGAGGAATAGCCTCAGTGAGTGGATCCGCTGTGATGTTTCTTTCTATGTCTCTCTTTATCTCAAGTTCACGGAGAAACCTATCTCCCGAAATGAGTAATACCTGTCTTAGAATATGTTTGGATGTCTGATGGGACCTAGTTCATAAGTGAACTCCAAATCTAAACTTCTTAGACTGTATCGTCAACTGAACTTAATCAATATCCTGCGCCATGCCTCCCTCAGTATCCGCCTGGACCACCTGTCCAAAATACTGCCCTTCTTCAGAGGGAGAACTATAACTCTGACAGTCACTCTGTCATCCAGGTCACCTTGGAAGCCTGGAATGATAACTGTCTCCCAAAGGAGGCTGCCGTTATCATTTCCCTAGAACATCAACTTATGTTCTAAAACTGCTTCCGATCGTTTCTCCAGGATTGGATTAATATCAACTTACTGCACCTACTGCATAAACAACATCTGGTGTGGTACTTGACATCTCATGATTGACTCAATTGCCTAAGCAAGTGATCTGCCAATCATGCACATCCCTCTCCCCTTTAGCCTGTAAGACTCTTTAGAGAGGGTGACTCCATCACCTGCAGGTATACTACCGTGCCAGGAGTTGTCCATTCTAAAAACTCTTAGAATGTTGTCTAAGTACCCTTATTGGGAAACCACCCAAATCTAGATCTACAGATCTAGTAACCAAAATGTCTGATATAATATCTAAGTCCCATGTGGAGAAACCACTGTGTGACAACCAAAGTATAACCGATCGTAGTATAGGAATATCACTTCCTACTCTGTGTATGTCATCCAAATACCATGACATCACACCATACTACCTTTTTAACAGATCCATCCCCTATTCTGATGAAGTCAAACCTATGATTGTCAAATCAGAAATAGATGATCTATCTCCGCTATATCTGCTTTAGTCTATAAATAGACATAAGCCACTTGTCTACCAATGCTTCCGCTGCTCCCACTAACCACGACAACCCTCTGGCAGAGTCATATAGACGTACACTTCTAAAGATAGTTCAGAACGACGCTATACCCATCTTCCTGCCTGGTCTCACAGTCTGGAACAACAACAATGGCAAGTCTGGGTAAACAAGAACCTCCCCGTCACCGTCCTTGAGGCTACCGGAGTACCTCTCGGGTGCCTGAGGTTACCCACCATATTTGCGGAGTGGCCAATGGAATGTCAAATCAGATCGAATCTTTAGGTTCTTATCAAATTTTCAGTAATCGTTTGCGGTTCTGGAATCACTTCCAGTTCTACCATACTCCCACCTCTGTTTTCTGAAAAAATCCATTTTTATTAAAACTGTGGCGAGTCAAGAACAATATCACTATTGATCTTCCAGATGGTAGAAAGTCAACCCTCGTCATAGCCTAGGTCAACCCACAAACAACCATTACAGAAACGTGCCTTGAGTTATCCAGAGTCTGGTTTTAAGCATAAGCCGGACAACTCCCCGTACCTTGACAATGTCAAGATATGAACTGTTCTATATCCAATACAGAAACAGAGGCACTGATTTAATTGAACCGGATTCAAATCATGCAGCTGTCTCCAGTGCATGTCAACTAAATGGAGAGAGGCCGATCAACATTACTCAACTTAGGAATGCTTCCAATTATGAGTAGCCTGAAAGAGAAGCAAGTTCTCTTAATCATTACTGTCATCTGAATACCATACACAAGTATCTACATCTTCGATCACCTTGAAGAATCCCGATACTTGCAACACCTGGTTCTCTACTTTATTCATATACCTATAACTTCTCAAAACTTGGACCTTGTATTTCTACGAAACACATGTCTAAGAACTAGAGAAGTCACAAGTAAACAGAATACAGTACGAGTACCAACCCCTCTGTCCTCATGGACACTGGACAATATACAATACTCTGTATAAGTCCCTTGAGTCTAGTGACTCATTCACTGTGTGTCATAGGTTGAAAACTGTATTTATGGTTAAGAATAATTACACCGCTGTTCAATGCTCCTTACCTCACCATCCACTGATATAGGTAAATGTCATAGACATAATTTCAAAAAGGTATATCTCACTCTATAAAAATAGACGTACAGATATATCAATTTGAAATTGGTGCATAACAACGGATATTCAAAACCAAATATTTGCCGTCCGGCAAACAACCCAGGTGACTTCCTCAAATATCACCAATTACAACGAATTCCGATATAATGAGGATGATCGCCTAATTCCCAATTACTTACTCCCACTCATCATCTGTAAAACCATATAGATGTGAGAATCATACCTGGTAAATACATACCCTGGAGCAAGTGTCTAATTAGAAAATCAGTTTTCTTTTAACTGTACACAGTGAATACTGAAACATTGCAATGTTTCGTAGGGATATCGAGGTATTCCTAGTAATGCCTCTTCCATTATTAAATTCACAACTGTAACCGTATAATTCTTTGCCATCTCTCCAAATCCCTTTATATGCCTTTAGTCGTTACCTTCTGTACACCCCTTTAGGACAAATGGTTTTCTTCCTTCCCTACCGTTCGGCACCAGCCTATGGTTTGGAAGAAGACTATCCAATAAGCATAATGGGTGTACTGTCCTAATCCTAGGAGCACTCGCAATGCGAGAGAAGGTTAAGATAAAAGACACCTGAATAAATCTTATTCTTATTTCTCCTGAACCAGAATCCATCCCCGAACTGGAACAAGTTCCTTTCGAGTTCGTATATAACCATACGATGGAGTATCCAATAAACAGTGGATCTTCGTAGTGATACGGAGTGTCCTGGAGAAATACAAAGGTGATTTAGGATTGGCGAAGAAATACTTGGTTTGGTCGTGAATAGCAGTCACAATTTACTTTGCCCTGTTACTAATCCCTTGATATGTCTTTACTTAATACTTTCTGTACACCATCGTTAGGCTAATTGGTTTTCTTCATTCCATACCGGTCGGCACCTGCCTATGGTTTGGAAGAAGACTATCCAATTTGCGTAATAGGTGTACTATCTCCTAAACCAAGGAGTACTCGCAACCTGAGAGAAGGTAAAAGGAAAAGACAACTGAATAGTCCTATTTGTTTTCTCCAGAACCGGAAACCATCCTCGAATAAATTTCTTCGAGTTCGTATATAACCATACGATGGTTTTATCCAATGGAAGTGGACGTTCGTAGTAATACGGGGTGTCCTGGAGAAAAGGGTAAAAGTAGGAGTGGCAATGAGGTATGCAACTCTGATAATCCAAAAGCCAGTGTTTAAGAAGGTTCGGTCAACTTGGTCACTGAGTCATAGTCAAGGGTCGGGTCATGGTCGCTGCCAAAGAGAGAGAGAAAAGAAACACTCAGCGTGCACTCTAACCTAGATCAGAATGGTTTCCAATTTATCTAATCTGGAAACCTCCCACTGTAACGTCAAATTCTTCCCCAAACCTGAAAGAAGAATTAGTCGGGATCACCCGAGGAGTAAACCAACTCATCAGTGGGAATCGGGATCCAATAATCATCGCATGATAACGTGACGGAATCCGCTCATGTTATCACACTCCAGAAGGTATGCGCATATCTGGCAAGTTTCAGTTTCTTTAGAAACTCCCGATGTGATTTTTGCCCCATGCTCTTATGACCTTGACGAAGGCCAACAAATCATAAGTCACATGTCAACTTCTACCCGTCATTCTCCAGGTTAATTTGAACCCACCCGTACCTACCCTTGACTTTGGCCAACAAGGCAGTACGACTGTCCCAAACCAACGCATCTATCTATGCTGCATATGAATACCCAATAGCTACCAAACACTGTGCCTTGACTTTGGTCAACAAACACAGCTTGAATACTATTGACTATTCATATGAAACGACGGAGGGCTACGAATGGTTTCTGGCGAAAACCTTTAACGTAATGAACTTGATATCGTTGAAGGAACTGGATAGCTTTATAAAAATATAGTGACGAAAACCTTTGCTAAAGAGGTCACTCCCGGTGAAGGGATCTTAGCTCTTTCCCCGTGGAATGAGGTGCAGGATATTCCAACTGAATACCACGATGCAAAGCAAAAAGGCAATCGGCTATAGTGAAGTTATTGCCCTGACACAAACTTCTGTCCAAGGGGTCACTCCCGGTGAAGGGATCTCGTCCCTTGCCTCGTCGACTGAGGTGCTGGATATTCATAACCGAATACCACTGTGCAAAACAAAAGAGAATGCCCTTGCAATAACAGCTTTTTGAAAAATGTTCCAACAACATCAGAATAGGTTTGTTTAGCTTGCATTGATCCGAATCAACGCAGTCCCATCAATTGATCACACCAATAAAGAACGAAAATAATGATGTACGTATATGCCATCCGCATTCGCCACTGGGTCCCGTCATCACCCGTTAGGTTACTTAACTAACGACAGAGCGGGGACTGGACTAGCGCAGATGCAAAACATATACAACATCTACTAGTATATATATCAATATATAATATTCGCTCAAGGCGTGATAAAATGCAACATCACAGAAATGTAATAAGCATCACAGAACAATACAGATATCTGGGATCCCCGGGTTTCATAGAGCCGCTACTGAAACCCGACGTTCCCCTGGTCGTGTGGATAGCCTGTGCAATGAAATCCTAGACCCCTACGGGCGCGGCAAGTTACCCTCCAAAACCTGAAGCGAGGCAGCCCCCTTCAGCAACGTTAATGGACCACCCAGCACTTCACGGAATCCGGTAACTTGGGCACCCTTCCTGGGTCAACCTGTACCCCCTACGAGTGCGGCGAATAGCCTGCCAATTCTAGAGTGAGGCCCCCTCCGTCTCAACTCCATGAGATGCGGGCCCATTTCCCTCTAGAACCCGGCTATCCGTGCACCACACCGCGGGGTAATCCTAGTACAGAAAGTAAAATATACAATGGGTACATCGACCTCAGCCCGGTCGTGCCCCAAAAGAATAATATACAAACAGGCAGTGACGGTAGTCCACATGTCGGACGCTCGCCCCGCAATATCAAATGTACATAATAAACCAAACTGTACTAACATTGCATCCAGGCTATCCACCACGACCAATCCGCAACATCACAGCACAACACAGAACATCAACGTGAATGTCACGTTCGCAAATCCGTCTAAAAGGGCTATAGCAGTTAGACAGGATTTACCGATCAAATGACATTCACGGTCGCAGATATAATGTAAATACTGTGAACTAACATGTTTAAAATTTTCGATCGATCAAATTTACCGAAGTGGGCCCCAAGCACTACTGTAGCACTCAAAGAAAATCTGGGCCCAAACAGAACATTCCAAAAACCCTATTTCCAAATTTAAAGAGCTCTGTAGAAAACTGGTATGATGATTACATATTACTGCGGCGGAACCGCGACCAGAACAGGGGTTTGGCCGCGGTTCCGCGGCCATGCTACAGTATCATAGTACCATTTTCCCCCAGAATTCTTAAAATACCCTGCATGTTATTCTGCAATGTACTGAAAAATTTTTAGAGCAGAAAACAAAATCGACATAAAGTGCACTTTTGAAATCGGGTTTTCGGAAAATCCGTTCGATCGGGCATGTAAACACGTCAGAGCAAGCTAGACCAGGTTAATGGCGTGGCTCTGATACCAGTGTAAGTGCACGGCGGCGCTCCGGCCGTCAATCCGACGCCGGAATGCGGAAACGAAACTTTTCTAAAAACTAGAAACCGACACCACCGGGCACTAAATCCCGGATCGGGCCATTAATCTAACTCTAGCAAACTAGAAAATGGGGTAGCGAGCTATACCGAGCGATCCGTGTCCTTCGGTCTTCGGCCTCCACTCCGATCTCCTCGTCGGAACGGGCACCACATCGCCGGGTTCTTTTACGGGCTCCCACCTCTGGATCGAGGCAACTCGTGCACGAAGTTGGCAAGCCGACATGCCCAAGAAATGCTGTAGGCTAAGTGTAGAAGCTTTTGTCTCAAAATGGTTGTGAAGTTGCCATGATAGTGTGGAGGAAAGAATGATGAGCTTTGGAGAGGGGTTAGGAATTTTGTAGCAAGCATAGAATGTGAGATGAACATTCTTCCACCACCAAAATGAATCCCTCTCCCTCACCCTAAAGTGGCCGGCCTAATCTCCATGGTGGAGGAAAAAAATGAATGAATTATCAAGATGAGAAAAGTCATGATAAATGAGAAGAAAATGGTCACACCATTTTCCAAATCAATCCTTTCAAAATTCCATCACAATAAATGCAAAGGAAGAGATGTAAAAAGAATCTCATGATGCATAAAACCATCATGAAGCCACATATACAAATACCCCCCCATCCACAATTGCTAATTTGCACATTTGCAAATTAGCCCCTCCATCATAAAAATCCGGCCGTGAAGGAACAAAGGAAAACTGGCCGAAACGGAATACAAACTGGCAACTTCAAAAAACTGATCCCGTAATAAATTACAGGTAAACCCCGCGTCTGTATATACATACCCGCATTTGTATTCCGACCGAATACAAATGCAATGAGACAAAATCTACACTGTACAATACTGGGATCCGGCTTAAACCAAAGCCCGCTGGTATTATCCGTCCGATCATGATCCATGCAATACCGCACGTATAAGATCGAACCCTGCCATATCTCCATACGGCCTCTACAGCGTTTCGCCCGAAACTTGAGAAAACGTTCTGTGGGGGACTCTAAAGACTCGTCAATACTTTGGTTGTGGATTTAACCACTAGCACGTCAGAGGTATTAGCCTATATATAACGGGCTACCAGGTATTGACCAAAAGGGACATCGATGACCGAACTCATCCTGACACCCTACTGAGACTGTCAGTGACAATATCCGTACAGTCCAGTCCGTTCGTCTATGAGCATCACATGGCGGGCCTAGGGGGTTGGTAAAAGTCAGACCCCCAAAAGCGGTACAAGTCGTGTCGGAGTGTAGCCCAGAACACCCTGAGATACTACTGGAATACCTATCAGTAAATCTCCTGCCTTGGCCAAGGAATTCGTGTAATGGATCTCCTAGACACAGCGCGACCTCACCCCCAATACCGGGAGAGACGAACCCCTGAAGATCCGCTCACTGCCTCAATGTGGCTCGGGACTGTACCCAACTAAAACCTGTTTGCACGTCTCCTTTGAGCGTGGTAGGGTAGTAATCAAAGCACAGTGGGAACTCACACGAGACAAATGACGATTTCAGGTCGATGAACTAACATGTACACATGTCACCAGGGAACTGCTATCTGACGTCAGGTATAAGACCAACTAGCATGTTCCCGGCGAGTCCTGTCCGGTGTACTCATAACCCAATGAGCACCTGTATACATCTTAGGTGAACCAACTGACACCAGTGGCTTGTGAGACCGGCCACCGCCCCTCGTCAGGGTCTCGACTGTATACACTAGTCTACTCTGGAGTATCGATGCCCTGTCTCGAAACTCCCACGACTAGGGACCTTTTAAGGATGTGCTTATAGTCCCCAGCTCCCACGTATATGATCGCCCTCATACTGCTGGCAGTCAAGCAAGAATCCTAGGGGCTCTATCAATGTGTAATAGCGACCTGTAAGGTCACCTAAAACAGTACACGATGATAAAGATAAACCAGATAGCATACTATCATCTTGAGTAAGACTGTCCTACCGGTATAGATCCTCCCTCAATCATTGCAATCACGTGCCTGTGATCCAATAATTGACTCTGAGGGCACTATCTCCAACAAGTGTCGCATATCGGGACAATGTTAATAAACACTCGTGTTCGTGTTGTTGACTTGTGGCCAAGACGGAATGCAAAACGAAAATTTCAAAAATAATAGCATGAACTACTACGACCTAGAATCGATTCCGAACACTAAACTAGTAACAAAGAAGGAGTTTAACTACTCGGTTAGTGGTTAGCTACCTTTGTAGTCGTGTCTTTCGTCTTCTATTCCAATTTTTTAGCTCCTAGGTCTACCGAAACGAGCTTGGGAGTCGATCTTCTTTATCGAAGATGATCCACCCGAAGGAACCCTAACTAAAGCTCTAGTTTCACACTAAAAACTAAGTGAAGTATCTAGTGAACAAAACTTGTTAAGAATTTATTACTAGAGATATAGTAATGGTTATATCTTTACTTTTCTCTCCTTTTATTTTTCCTTTCTCAATTCGAAAAACTCAAGAGAGGAGGAAGAAGAAGCTAAGGGTGAGTGATAAAGAAAAATCACGCATGGATAAAAACATTATCAACTCATTTTCTTTCTCTTCATTTTTTTATGTTTGAATGGGTGGAATTGTGACTCACCATGGTGAGTCACAAGTACACACCATTCTCACAAGCACAAGAAAAGATGAGAAGATAAGAGAGTCACCTCAAGTGTACACACATGCATACCAATACAAGTATTTGTATCAAAATTCGTATATCCGTATTCGTATAAAATACGAATACCCATATTCTTATCAAGACACGAATACCCGTATTTATACAAATACTCGTATTTGTATAATATTGTATTCTGTCAAAATACAAATACCAAAAAAAGAGATACCAAAAATAGATATATAATATTAGCGCACATTATATTCAAATGTGATAATCTGACTATCTTTCAAACTGGCTAGTATTAACAAAATGTCCGATTAAAAGTGCATGTACAAAAACACGTATTTAATCGAACCTAAATACGTATCAAAATACGTACATTATATCGTTTCGCCTGAACTGGGAAATCCTTTGTGTGGGACTCTAAAGACTCGACAATACACTGGTAGTGGGTTTAACCACAAGCATGTCAGCAGCACTAGCTGTACGTAACGGCTATCCATGTATTAAATGAAAGGAAAGTCAACAAGCAAACTCGTCCATATCCCTACTAAGTGTAACACCCTAGCACTGTTATACTATTTATTTGGGGAATTTCAAATCTTGTGGCAAAATTCTTGACTATTGTTGCTATTGGGTTACGGATAGTGCAATTGATAGTTGTGGTTATTATCCGACCGAACCCGCATGTTTGAAATCCATCATGGTTCAAGATTATATCAAATATTTGCTAGTACAGAGTATCCATGCAAATCTAGATTTTTATAAACATATATAATAGATTTTAGAATCCACATATCTTTTTAAAATTCAATATAAAACCAAATAATATATTTTCTCTTATCTAGTCTTGCATGTCATAGTACTCCATATCATGTGGTTGTGCCCATATATCATGTTCATATCCTAAGCGTTACATAGACTAGTTTTTGATCATTACATATATTTACGTAGATCCGTATTTGGGGGTATATGTTTTTAATTGTAGAATATTGCATTATGATTTAAATTCTTATGTATATTCTCCATATTGAAAAACTAGATTTTTGAAGAGACACGGGTAATATTCGGAGTAATATGGTATTATCTATAAAATCCTACAATATATATATATATATATATATATATATATATAATATTTTATAACTATACATATAAATCTACCATATATAATATATAAATTAATTTTATAATAAAATCTCCCGTCTCTCTGTCTCTCTCGCCTCTCTCTCTCTTATATATATATATATACATATAATAAACACACACACCCTCTCTCTAGCCCCCCTCGTTTCTTCTTCACGCCCGCGAACGCGAACCCTAACCCATGCCTAATCGCCCCTCTCGTCGTCGTCGCCCTTGCTTCTTTCCTTCACCTCTGCATCGCCGCTATTATCTCCTCTCCTTCCTCCTCCTCGACAACCCTAAGCCAAAACGACAGAACCCCGACCCAAGAACCCAACACCCCCATCACTTGCAACCCCTCATCACCGGAAACCCATCACTATCGACCACATCCATCACCTCCTCTTGTCTCCCAGCAACCCTAGAACGCCAACACACCACCACCACTGACCCCCTGCTCTATCCCTGATCACCAGAACCCACACCAACCTCGCCGTCGACAACTTCGTCTCGTCGCCGTCATCTCGTCGGCACCATATCTCCTCTGTCCTCGCCAAATCCCCAGAACTCCAGAAACCCCAACAGCAACTCTTCTTCTTCTTCTTCTTTTGTTCTTCTTCTTTCATTTCATTTCTTTTCTGGCCATCTCGCCGAAGTTGCACACGTCGGCGACGATCCGGACGACCCAGTCACCGTCGTCATCTAGCCCAGTGACCACGTCACGCAGCTGCTTAGCCAGGTCCAGTCCTGCACGCATAAGTTTTGCGTCGTGACTTTATTTCGACGTCGGAACGTGACATCCGTATCTCGACGTGAGATTCGATTAGGCAAGTTCTAAACTTGTAACATTCTATGTTATTATATCAATATTTATTTGATAAATTATAGTGCATGTGTTTTACCATTCAGCAGAAATTACCGATTTACAGTTTTGTAGCATCCGTCTGTATCTGTACTGATAATAGTTTATCTAGTTGCATGCCGGAACATCACGATATTATCATACTATTATAACAGTTCAATATGTTATCTAGATTGCAATATACAGGGTAATGGACGTATAACGGTTATTACAGATAGATACATATGCATCCTGACATTAGTTGTGTTTCGATATTAATTACAGTTTGACATTGATATCTATTTTGGTTAATATACGGTACATGACATGTTCACGACACATTACCAGACTTGTTACTTGGATCTTATCACTAATGCCAACAATCTGATTGTTGTCTTAATGGACGTGACTTGTTGTCTGTATAGACAAGAGTTGTACCTGCTTGATCCTGTGTTGGCATTAGATTTATATCGTCAATACCTGACTTGAACATAGAATCTTAGGGGAAAAGGGGAAATCAAGAATATAACCGAAACATAACTCAAGAGGATATTATTATTATTTGCCGTGATTCCGGGCGTGAACGGAATAATCATTGTTTATTGTTTGCCGTGATTCCGGGCGTGACGGAATAATCATTGTACCGTGGTCCCGTGGGGAATGAACGGGATATATACTGTTGAGTTACGATGACGATTACATTAATTGATTTCAAAGACTTATAGAATAGATAACCTAGAAGCACAGACTTTAGGATACACATCACATACATATAGCTCACTATTTATATCTGTGTTTATCATTCACATTCTTGTTTAATCATATTATCATATCCTAGTTATTACTATGATTGTGGTATTAATGACGCGCTGACGTCTGGGTTTTGCATGGCCCAGTTCCTCTGATTTTATCACAGGCAGATCGAGAATATTTTAGCAAGCAAGTCGAGCAATGAAGAGGTAGATGTGTATTTTTTTTATAGAGATGCTTAGTTTATTTATTTCCGTAGTTTTATTTCTATTGATGTGATCCCATATTGGGACGTGATTCAGATAATAATGTTTATTAGATCTTGAATTGTTTCCGCTATATGCATTTCTTGATTTTATTTATTGTGGTAGATGGACATGTGTTAGCTAGATTTTTATTTTTACCGTTCTTGATATCCGATTGACAGCCGTAATGTGACCGTGGAGGGATGATTCCCAGCCACAGATAGCATGGTTGGCTCTGTCACGTGCCGTGTTTACGTATTTTTGGGAAGCAGGGCATGACAGGATTTGTTTGGTATCAGAGCCATAGTATTTAAGGTTAGTTGGGTTTGGTTCTTTTATGGTTGGGTATTGAACCCAATACACTAACCAGGAGACCCGAAATTAGGAACACGTCCTTCCATATTGCTATCTTTCCAGTCTTGAATCTATAGTTGTCTTGTTTATTGAATTTTGTTTACCGTTACTAATCCTCTTCAGTGTCTTGGCTTCAGAATTATAGCGGATAGAGATTTGTGGTCATACCAGAGGCGTGTAGATAACGTCGCATTACTTAGAGTTGTACGTGGTATGCTTGAAAACCAGAAACGGTAAACTGAGCTGAATCAGCGGCAGGCTGAGGCTTTCCAGGAGGGTCTGTGGATGGTCCAGCAGTCCGTAGTTGCAGTAGCACCCAGGCCAACACATCGTGAGGGCATCGTGGCGGACTTTAGAAAGCTTGATCCGTCCATATTTACAGGACTGGAGGAGCCATTGCCAGCGGAGCAGCGGCTAGTTGTACAGAGAACCTGCTCGTTGCCGTGCAGATTCCAGATGAAAAAATGGTGGATGTAGTACGCATACAATTGGTAGATTACACTCACGAGTAGTGGCTTGTAGAGGAGACCCATCTGACCAAGCCGATCAGTTGGGCAAATTTTTCACGTATCTTCTTGGAGAAGTTCTTTCCGCAGTCTGCTTGGGAGGAAATGGAAGAGAAGTTCATTAGCTTAAAGCAGAATGGCGGATCTGTTGATGCACATGCGGCTGAGTGGACCCGCTCAGTCGATTTGCGGGGCCCTTGGTTGCTAATGAGACAGATAGGGCAAGGCGGTTTATGCGTAGCTTGGATGTGGAGATTCAGAGACATATCATATCTCTGAGATTGACCACCTTCTCTCAGATTCTCAAGGCATCCATAGAACAACAGAGTTTATCGGTGAAAGCAAAGGGTACTCAACAGCAAGCTGTTGTGATACGGAAGCCGGCGTTTACACCAAACATAGCTCCTGTACCTAGAGGAATTTTGATAAATAAACATGGGACAATACTGTAACATTTCAGAAATATAAAATAATATTTTTGGAATTTAAATAATAAAATAATAAATTTCACGAAACCTATTCGAGTATGAATTTGGGTTTTTGTAGAATGGTATCATTATATACCAATATTTTGGAAAATATTTGGTTATTAATATGTATTATTAATTAAAAAGGCATTTATTGGATTTGGATATTTTATAAATAATTATGCAATAAATTATATGCAAGTTCATGTTAAACTTGATTAATACACTACTAATCATGCATTAAGCCAAATCCATCTTTTTAATAACCCTGGCTAGTGCACCATGACACATTTCATTTTTCATGCATGGTTCCATTTGTATTTGTGAGAGGAAAAGAAAATGAAAAGAAAAAGAAAAGAAAAGATATTTTGATGAGAGAGGACAAGAGGCATGGGCGAGAGAGAGAGAGAGAGAGAGGGAGGGAGGGAGGGAGGGTATGGCTCCTCCACCATTCATTCTTCCCTCATCCTTCATTTCTTTCCTTCACCTCAACTCCTTCATCTCCTTCCTTCTTCTCGTCCTCCACCTCCACTACCACCCCCAAATCATCTCTAAAACCATCTCAAAACCTCACACCCCCTTCAATAAAAATGACCACCACCTCATCCTACACCCCATGGTGAGCTCAAGTTTGGATTTTGAGCACTTTAAACCATCTTGGGATTTTCTTCAGTTGCTCCAAGAGGTAAACCCTTCACTTTCCTTCTTTTTATCAAGTTTCTTAACCTCCTAGTTGTGTTTAAAGTTCGATTATGTTAGATTATTGACCTTGGAAATTTCTAGAATGATTTTAGTGGATATTTTGAGTTGTAAAGATATAACTGTAGTTTATTTAGTGACCCTAAACCCTTAGTGATGATGATTCTGGACAAACTTGAGACTAGAACCCAAAACATGAACTATGATTTTTTCCGACATCGGTTTTTGACGATATGCGATGATCTAATAGAATCTGCTATGACCCGAGAGCTCTATAAAATAAGTTGCCAACACAGAGAGGTGTGCAGGTTGCAAGGATTTTACTCCAGAGACTCGAGCCCCCACCTCCTCATTTTGGCCGCAGATTTATTCCTTCAGGCTGCAAATTGCGGCCTGGTCTTGGTGCTTTGAGTTGGTTCTTGGTCCATGGTTCACTTATCTGATATGTAGACCTACCCTAAATGCAGAATCTTCTAATTTCACCTAGGGTAGAATCTGGGAGTGTTTTTCCATGTTGTTGATTTCGGGTTACTACTTTCTGAAAACTTGGTTTTGGTGTTTGAGTTTGGACACGATCGTTGGACGTTTATACATCAACGCTGAGGGTTATTTGGTTGTTCATTCATGCGTAGGCTATAGGTTCTATCCTATGAGCACTTCGCGTGCCGTATCAGTTTTCAGATTTGGTTTTGATATCGTTACGATGTGTATTGATTTGTAGGTAATTTTATGTGGACTTCCAGGACGACAAAGGAGATCAAGAAGTTCATCGACTTCGGCCAGAGCAAGGATTAGCAGGTGAGTAGATCTATATCTACGGGGGGGGGGGGGGGAGTCGGGTGGATGGAGTATAGCACCCCCGCAACCATAGTAATGGGAGAACCGATATGTAGAATATATTTGGAGAAACCTAAGCTTAAGTACCTACGGATATTACCATAATGAAAGCACAAGACGATATGATGAAATAAGAATATGATGAAACAAGATGACTTAAATTGATATGTTGATATACGGATACTAGGCGATATATACACATATACTTATGCCAAGATATATATATATATATATATATATATATATATATATATATATATATATATATATATATATATATATATATATATATATATATATATATATAGGTCGACGTTAGACACCCTACAAGATGCGGGAGGCGGAATAGGTAAAACAATCATTTTGTTTAAGTTAACATCGACTAACTTTACGGATCTTTGCTAAACCCTAACTAACAAACTATCTAGAAGTGCTAAACTACTATGATAGATGATTATACCTCAAGATACTAGTCCTTCTTGTTCTTGTTGTTCACCTCCTCGTCGGCCTCCTCGATGTGATAGAAGATCCACCCGAGAGTTCCTTCTCCAAACTTTAACCTCTCACTTGAGGTAACTAAGTGGCTAGGATTGCTAATCCAAGTAACCTAGAGAATATAGAGATGGATTAAGGATTAATTAGTCTTTCTAACCCTTGGGATCTCAACACATGAGAGGATTAGGGTTAGGTTGAAGAAGAGGAGAGCTTGAGGAGAGAGAGTGTGTATGTTAGAATTGAATAAAAAATAACTCATTTGTGTATATATTATGAAGCATAAAATATCTTGCACAAATATCTTGCACAAATATCTTCATGCTTCATTTAATACAAATGAATGAATCATCTAATGAGTCATAGTTTCATTTAATGCAAATTACACATCATCTCCTCCACCTCATTAAGCTTAATCCATAAATGAATTAAAACATAACGAGTCACTTTTCTTCTAGAAGCTTCTCGAGCAATTACGAGAATGCCCCTCCTATCTGAAAAACATGGATATAATGAGTTTGTATAAATCCAATAATCCAATACTAGAATCTGGCTTAAACTAAGGCCCGCTAGTATAATCTGTCCGAACATCATACGTGCACAAGTACACGTATATGTCCGAACCCTGTCGTAAAACCATACGACCTCTATATCGTTTCGCTTGAAGCAGGGAAACTCTCTGTGTGGGACTCTAAAGACTCGACACTACGCTGGCAGTAGGTTTAACCACAGGCCGCAAGCGGTACTAGCTGTACGTAACGCTCCCCAGGTAGATGTCGATAAGAAAGCCGATGAGGAAACCCATCCGAACTCCTACCGAGTCTGATGTGACAATCTCCGTACAGTCCGGTCTGTTCGTCTAATACTATCGCATATCGGGCCTAGGGGGCGGCAAGCGTCAGTCCCCTAAAAGCGGTATAAGTCATGTCGGAGTGAAGCCCATTACACCTTGAGAAGCTACTGGAAATTCTACCAGTAAATCTCGTTCGCCCTGGCCAGGGACTTTGCGTAATGGCTCTCCAAACACAGTGCGATATCAACTCCCAATACCGGGAGAGACGAATCCTTTCTAACTGCTACTGCCTCCAAGTGCTTCCGGACTGCACCCAACTGCTACCTGTTTGCACGACTCCTTTGAGCCGTGGTAGGGTAGCAATCTAAGAACAATGGGAACACACTTGAGACGAAGCAGCAGTGTCAAGTCTGCGGACTATGCCGTACTCATGTCACCTGGGAACTATTAACTGACGACGGGTATAATACCAACCAACAGTTCCCTGCGAGTCCTGTCCAGTGTACCCGTAACCCAACGAGCACATGCATACTATCTCTAGTACGACGTACTGATGGCTGTGGGATAGACCATCTCCCCAACTGGGATGAGAAGCGTACACACTAGTCTACTCCGGAGTATCGATGCCCTGTCTCGATAATCCTACGATTAGGGACCTGAAAAAGGATGTGCTTGTAGACTACCCAGCCCCCACTAGTGTGACTGCCATCACAACGCTGGTAGTCAAGCAAGATCCTAAGGGCTCTATCAATATGTATTTGTGATATGCTAAAAGAAACATATACACATATTAAGATAGATATAAACCAAGTAGCATACTACTATGTTGAGCAAGACTGTTAATATAATTGTGAATATCCCAAGCTTCCATTAAGTAATATACAAACTAGTATGATACAATAATGGCCCCTAGGGCATATACACTAACAATCTCCCACTTGCACTAGGGCCATATACTGGCATATCGAAGACCTATCATCTCGAGTAGCCTTTCGAATTGTGTCTGAGGTAAGGCCTTTGTGAATGGATCTGCAGTGTTCTCCTCTGTAGCAACTCTCCGGACCTTGATCTCCCGGCGATTTATGATCTCCCTGATCAGGTGATACCGCCTTAAGATGTGTCTGGACTTCTGACCTGGGTTTCTTCGCTAAAGCTATAGCGCCGTTGTTGTCACAATACAGCGGTATTAGATTAACAATGGTAGGAACCACCTGAAGTTCTGTTAGGAACTTCTTCATCCAGACTGCTTCTTTTGCGGCATCGCAAGCAGCTATGTACTCCGCTTCCATCGTTGAGTCAGCAACGGTGTCCTGCTTGGAACTCTTCCAGCACACCGCCCCTCCATTGAGGGTAAAGACATAACCTGACATGGACTTGGAGTCATCCTTGTCACTCTGGAAGCTGGAGTCAGCAAAAGCCTCGATCTGGAGGTCTTTTCCGCCGTAAACCAAGAACATATCCTTAGTCCTTCTCAGGTACTTGAGAATGTTCTTTACTGCTATCCAGTGCTTCTCCCCTGGGCCTGACTGATACCGGCTTACCACGCTCAGTGCGTAAGCTACATCTGGTCTGGTGCAAAATATCGCATACATTATAGAGCCTACCGCAGAAGCGTAGGGTATAACTGACATGCGTTCCCTTTCCAAATCAGCCTTGGGAGACATCTCTTTGGATAGGGTGATTCCGTGACAAGCCGGTAAATTACCATGCTTAGAATCTTCCATACTGAATCTTTTCAGTATAGTGTTGATATACCTGGACTGCGAAAGTCCCAACATCCTCTTAGATCTATCACGATAGATCTGGATCCCCAGAATGTAAGAGGCATCACCCAGGTCTTTCATGGAGAACCTGTGTGACAAGAATCCTTTGACAGATTGTGGCATAGGAATGTCATTTCCTATCAAGAGAATGTCATCCACGTACAAGACGAGAAATACGACAGTTCGTGCTACAATTTTACTATATATACATGGTTCATCTGGATTTTTGATAAAGTCATATTCTTTGACCGTTTCATCAAAACAGATGTTCCAACTCCGCTATGCCTGCTTTAGTCCATAAATGGACTTAAGCAACTTGCACACTTTCCCGCTGCTCCTACCCTGATTGAAACCTTCTGGCTGATCCATATAGACGCACTCTTCTAAATTACCATTTAGAAAAGCTGTCTTTACGTCCATTTGCCAGATCTCATAATCATGGAAGGCGGCAATGGCAAGAAGGGTCCGAATGGATTTGAGTATAGCCACTGGAGAAAAAGTTTCGTCATAGTCCAAACCAGGTCTTTGACGAAAACCCTTTGCAACAAGTCTAGCCTTATAGGTTTCCACCTGTCCATCTACACCAATCTTCTTCCTGAAAATCCACTTGCATCCTATGGGTTTTACCCCATTTGGAGAAAAGTCCAAAGTCCATACTTTGTTGGTGTACATGGACTCCATCTCGGTCCGCATTGCATCCAGCCATCTTACTGAGTCACCGCTCTCGATGGCCTGTTGGAAGCTAGTAGGTTCATCATTATTAATGACGCAATCCTCTCTATCCCCGTCTATGAGAAAACCGTAATATCTCTCAGGCGGATGAGACGGCCTACTACTCCTGCGAAGGGGTGCGGGAATGTCCTGTTCCTGTTGAACTTCTGGTCCTACCAAACTTTCAGTAGTAGTTTGTGGTTCTGGAATTTCTTCCAGTTCTATTGCGCTCCCACTTGTTTCCTTTTCTAAAAACTGTTGTTCAAGAAAATGGGCATTACGAGAAACAAAAACCTTTTGTTCCTCGGCGTAATAGAAAAAATACCCCTTGGAGTTCTTTGGATATCCCACAAACTTACACTGTACTGATCGTGCCTCGAGTTTGTCCGCATGCTGCTTTTTAACAAAATCAGGACATCCCCATATCTTCAGATACTGAAGATAGGGTTTCTTCCCACTCCACATCTGATATGGTGTGGTAGGCACAGTCTTGGTAGGAACCCTGTTCAAAAGATATGCAGCTGATTCAAGTGCATAACCCCAGAAAGATCGCGGTAACTCAGCATTACTCATCATGGAACGTACCATATCCAATAGGGTTCGGTTCCATCTTTCCGATACACAGTTATATTATGGAGTGTATGGAGGAGTAAGCTAAGAGAGAATTCCATTCTCTTTTTGGTAACCCAGGAACTCGGCACTTAAGTATTCACCACCTCGATCAGATCTCAGTGTTTTGATACTTTTGCCGGTTTGGTTTTCTACTTCATTCTTATATTCTCGGAATTTCTCAAAAGCCTCGGATTTATGTTTCATCAAGAAAATGAATCCATACCTAGAGTAATTATCCGTAAAAGTAATGAAATATGAAAAACCGCCTCTTGCATGTGTAGACATTGGACCACATACATTGCTGTGTATGAGTCCTAAGAGCTCGCTCGCTCTTACTCCATGTCTAGTGAATGGAGTCTTTGTCATCTTTCCTTTGAGACATGATTGACAAGTGGCATAAGATTGATATTCGAACGGATCCAAATATCCTTCTCTATGTAACTTAGTTAACCTTGTCTCATTGATGTGACCCAGTCTACAATGCCATAAGAAAGCCTGATTTATATCTGGAGACTTTCTTTTTAGTGTGTTCTGGACATTGAAAATTTGTAATTGGTTTAACACGTATATACCGTTATCTAGTGTACCGGACCCAATCAAACCATGATTAAGGTGGATGTTAACAACATCGCTTACAAACGTGAAATCATAACCTTCTTTTGATAACAACGACACTGATATGATATTACACGTTAAACTGGGTACACAAAAACAATTGCGCAAAACTAAAATATGTCCACTCGTCAATCCAAGGTGATAATCCCCTACGGACACAGCATTCACGCTAGCTCCGTTAGCAACCTGGAGGGTCATATCACCAACCTTCAGCACTCTACGGTTTCACAGTGCCTATAATGAATTGCATATATGAGATACCCAGGAAGTAGAGTTGATTGATAGACAATTTTCAATTACAAACACACCTGAAGTCGAAGCCACAGCTTGCTTTAGGTCCTGGTTCTTGGCAATCCAAGCTTTGCAATCTTTCTTCCAATGGCCTTTCCTATGACAGTGGAAGCACTCGTCCTTTGCCACTACTGGCACCGCAACCTTTGCCTTTCCCTTGACTTCCACCTTACCAACACCACCTCTTGGTTTGGTAGCGGCCTTCTTCATCCTTCCTTTGGCCCTTGCCTTGGACCTGGAAGAAGATGCACCACGAACAAACATAGTGGGTGTTTCTCTTGCTTTCTGCAAGGTGCCCTCTGCACTCCTTAACATGTTTAGGAGTTCTGGAAGTTCAACTTCTTTACCTTGAATGTTGAAATTCAAGATAAACTGGGCGTAGGTGGAAGGAAGGGACTGAAGAACCAAGTCTGTATATAGCTCGTTCTCTAATGTTGTCCCGAGGTCTGCGAGCTCTTCAATATAGCCAATCATCTTAAGGACATGTTCTCCTACAGATGATCCGACGGCCAGCCTCGACTGAAACAAGTTCTTCGAGGTCTCGTATCTAGCTATACGAGATTGCTCTCCATACAGTTTCTTGGTGTGGAGAAATATGGATTCAAGATCCATATTCTCGTGCCTCCTCTGATGTTAATTATTCATAGATGTTAGTTGTATGTATGCCCTAGAGGCCAGTATTGTACAGATGATGTATATTATATTGGATGCTTGGATATATATAGGGAGGACTTTCTTGCTCGATATGATAGTATGCTATCTGGTTTCTCTTTATCTTAACATGTATACTTGTCTCTTGATACTGTCTTATAGTTACATGTTGGTAAAGCCCTTAGGATGTGTACTTGACTACCAGGACTATGATGCAGATCATACTAGTGGGGCCATGGTAGTCCATAAGTACATCCTTTAATGTTCCTAGTCGTAGGTGTATCGAGACAGGGCATCGATATACCAGAGTAGACTAGCGTATAGTTTCTCGACCCATGAGATGGGCGATGGATGATCCCATATCCATTGGTGTTTGACATCAGAGATGGTATATGGGTGCTCAGTGGAGACTGGGTACACTGGACGGACTCCCCGAGAACTCCCAGATGGTATTATACCTCACGTCAGATGGCAGTTCTCTGGTGACACTTGTGCAGGTTAGTTTGTAGACCCGAGATCGTTATAGAGTCTTGTGTGATTCCCACTGTGCTTTGATTTCCACCTTACCACGTCCAAGAGGGCGTGCAAAACGGTGGTTTTTGGGTACAGTCCCGAGTCACATGGAGGCAATGAGCGATATGAGGGGTTTCGTCTCTCCCAGTATTGGGGGTTGATGTTGCGCTGCGCTCGATTGGCCATAACAGGGAAGTCCCTGGCCAGGGCTGATTTAGAGATTTACTGGTAAGTGTTACCAGTAGTTTCTCGACCAGTTATGAGCCTCACATCGGCATGACTTATCGGTTATTGGGGTCTGACGTTTACCACCCCTAGACTTGATATGCGACATATCAGACGAGGAGACCAGACTGTACGGGAAGTGTTACCGTCAGGCTTTTACAGGAGTTGGAGCGGGCTTGCTTGCTGATCTTCTGATCGCTCAATACCCGGGTAGCCATTACGTCCAGCTAGTACCGCTGACGGCTTGTGGATGCTTGATGTGATCATCACCTACTGCTGGCGTATTGACGAGTCTTTAGAGTCCTACATAGAGGTTTTACTGGCTCAGGCAAAACGAAATAGGAGCACATATGTGATATGTGCGGGACCGAGAATAATGCGTGTATGTGATACCGTATTCTATTCTCGCGACTTTTTGTATCGGTCGGTTATATGTGATATAGCCGGGTTATCGAATCAAGAGTTGATTCGATAAGTCGATACATTGGATGTTAGTCGGTTATATGAGATATGACCGGATTATTAAGTCAAGTGTTGATTTAATAATTTAGTGTATAATTGTATATATGATATACTAATTTACATTAACTAACATTTGTTCACTTAAGGATTTTTCTCACATGTGCACAACTTTAATATATATGTGATATATATTAAAATGTGTTTTCTTTTTGTATCATGGTTGTTGATACACATAACATGGGTGTATAAGACATACACCATTCTAATTTTAGTGGAGGGGTTTTTATATTGAAAGTAAATCTAAATTGGTTGATATTTGTTAAGTGCATGAAGCTTGTAGAAGCTTTTAGTGCTTTGACAAATTCAACTCAATTTGTTTTACTTAAGATATTTAGTTAACCCAACCATTAGAATTAGCCATGGTTATGTCTCTACATGAGTTAGTATATGATACTCACTCACCCATGGTTAGCTCACTCACTTGATCATTATCCTCATCTCATTTTTCTTCATCTTCTTCCTTGAGCTCAAAAGCTCTCTAGGTTTTGATTAAGTGAGAAATAAATGTGAGATAAATAATTCTAAGGTGTACCCACTTCCTATTTCCTCATCCTCTACTAGACTAGCACTTTAGTTTAGGGTGTTTGCTTCACTAATTCTCTAGTTAGTGAAGAAGAAGCTTGAGTTCGTATTCCCTCGACGTAGATCATCTTCGGCCTCGAAGACTTCAAGCAAGGACGCTCCTCCTGCCTCGTGAAGCCATGCAAGAGCCCGGGAGGACCATGATCGCAGCGAAGGGAATACAACAAGGAGCTTTTGAAGTGAAGGACCGATCTATAAAGGTTGTATTTCGTATTCACTTAGTCGTAAATGGTATTTACTTGCATGTGTAACCCTAGTAATCTAGCAAAGATCTTGTTTAGGGTTGTTCGGCACGGCTAAAATTTTAATCGGGCCTGGTTGATGTCTTGTAGAATCTTGTTAGAGTGCCTAGTAACCCTACAGTGGTATCGGAGCCTAGCTAGAGCATTAGGCGACGTGTTTACGATGTTGAAACTCCGATCGAACCCCGATACGACAAAATAGACCCCCTCTCTGGAAAATTTTTAAAAATGTGATTTTTCTGCATTAAAAATACTCAAAAAAATCACAGGGAATTCTAAGGATACTTGTAAAATGCGACCCTCTAATTCGATTAAAGCGCCGCGGAACCGCGGCAAGACCCATGCTTGCGCCGCGGTTCCGCGGCCGTCTCGGTGAATTGGGGTTTTATTTTTCTACAGTTTGATCCGTAGGTGTTTCTGCATATTTCTGGGTACTTTTAATCTGACTCAAGTGTTGAGTGTTCTGGGGATTATTTTGAATTCGTTGATTCGATCGGAAAATTTAATTTCGTCATGTTTTTCGGATAATTTAGAAAGTATTAAAATGTTCGAACGGATATCATTAACTCATTTTTTCCCGACACGAAAAACTTTTAAGTGTTGAATTTTTCTTGGGTTTAAATCTTTCGGAAAAACGTGCAAGTAACGCGATGGACCCTCTAGAAGAACACAAACCTTAACTCGATTATGTGACCGTCTGAACCGCCTCTAAATCTTAGGGTTTGGGGCAGTACGGCGTTGCCACATGTGAGGCGTTGGCTTGACCCTTCTACGGCTGGACCATTGCTACTGTGACGTATTCTGGAATTTTTGAACTTCGCTCAAGTGTTGAGCTATTTAGGAAATCTTGGGTATTTGATTATTCGATCAGAAAGTTTAATACTGTCTATTTATCTGGAATGTGATACAATATGTGGAATTCATATAGTTAGGCATGAAATGCGAAGTATGTGATATTTCGGATTTAAGATGTCTAAAGAGATTGTGGATTCAAAATATTGTAGTTTTACACTTTCTTTTCTGCGACCGTAAGTGTAATATGTGATATCGCCGGTTTCGTTGCTATATGTCAACGACAATTGGGATGCGCATATTTACTTACGTTGATGACATGTGATGTTATGTGTTGCTGGATATGTTATATTGGATCGTTGCGTTTTTGAATAGCCGGTGGTTTTGTGTGAGATGAGAGTTTTTATTTTCATTCATGTAAAATTCATTGTATGTAATATTCTTTTATTGGGTCACTTTTGGGATGAGGATGATGTCACCATTGTATATTATTTACTTTTCCTCATTAGGTAGACCCAAGGAGGAGAGCACAAGTAACCGGGTTCTAGAGTCTAATGGGAGACCAACTCGAAGAGTCGAGTCCGGCTCTTCTAACTCTAGAATTGGAAGGGTTGCTTTCCGCTCTCGTAGGGGTCGAGGGGTGTGGGTTTGGCTATTCATCGCGACCATGGAATCCGTGTTTTATAGAGGCTCAAAATAAAACACGGACCTCCTAATATATCCATTATTTCATATGTTTCTTCTGCTGCGATATCTGTGATGTGATCATTTGATATGTTGTGATAGATACTGTATATAGTATATATGATATATTATATAGACGTTACTTATGTTTTACACCCGCGCTAGCCCTTCCCCACTCTGCCGTTAGTTACCTAACCTAACGGTGCACGAGGGGACGTCGATGCGAATGCGGATGGCATAAGTGTACGTCGTATTTATCTGTGATGTTTAGGTGACATAAATGATGGGACTTCATTAATATGATTAATGAAAGAAAAGAAACCTAAAAGATGTTGTAGAATCAAATTTTTCAAAAAGGGTAGCTACAGTTTTTGCTTTGCATAGCGATATATGTGATATATCCTGCGCCTTATTCGATGAGGAAAGAGCCGAGATCCCTTCACCGAGAGTGACCTCTTTAGCAAAACTGGCAGATGCTACAGCACTCGGTTTGTCTTTTGATTGCTTTTAGAGTTTTGCTTTGCATAGTGATATATATGATATGTCTTGCACCTTATTCGATAAGGAAAGAGCCGAGATCTCTTCACCGGGAGTGACCTCTTTAGCAAAACTATTGAAAGCCTCAAAATCACTCCATTTCAAAATTCACTCGATTCTACAACGATATCAAGTTCATTACGCAATAGGTTTTCAGAAAAACCTGTCGTAGCCCTCCGTCATTTCAGATAAGTTGTATATAGTATTCGTGCTGCATTTGTTGGCTTTCGTCAAGGTGTAGTGTGCGGTAGCTATATGCTGCTTATCTGTTGCATACGATGCGATTGGATTAGGGTGGTCGTACGACTTTGTTGGCTTTCGTCAAGGGTCGTGCGGGTGGGTTTAATTCAGTCAAGAAATGTACGGGTTGAACTTGACTAGCGGGCTATGGTTTGTTGGCTTTCGTCAAGGTCATACACGTTAGGGGAAAAATATTATCGGGAATTTCAAGTGTTGAAATTTGCAATGAGATTGCATACCTTCTATAAGATAGTTGGATCCCGATACCCACTGCGAGTAATTGTTACTCTTGGGAGAGTTTTACACAGGACAATTAGCCAATCAAGTAGGTGTCTAGAAAGGTGTCAATGGGATTATGTCTCTGGGAAAACGAGGTTTATTTTAATTAGGTCCGTGCGAAAGCACGGGTAACCTCCCTCAAAGTACCGACACTGGCCTGGCTGAAAGATTGACGAAATTGTAGGGTGTAATTAATCCCGGCTAGTCTTTCCTTTTAGGGTTTGAAGGAAGATTTGATAAAAACAGTGGGAGCCATCCTGATTAGATAAAATAATAACCAATCTGATCTTGCAAGAGAATACGCTAAAGTGTTTTCTTCTCTCTCTCTCCAGGTAGCGACCATATCATGCCTTAATAAAGATAATAATATGGATGCATTGACTGAACCCGCATGTTATACTGTGCTGGGGAACGTTAGTTCCGTTCTTTCTTATAAAAGTTATAAGACTGAACAGGATATAGGGGAATACCAGGATTCCCATGCCACCCGAATGAAGAAAGTACATGTTGATGCATTTTCTTCGGGTGTGTTCGTTACAGAGTACTGTTTCTCCATTTGCTCTACGTCCTGGGTATTAGATACCGGGCCAGGATCCCATATATGTAATCAGTTACATGGGCTGAAGAAAGGTAGGGAACTTGAAGAAGGTGATAAAGACATAAGAGTTGGAAATGGTGTAATTGTTGCAGCTAGAACCGTCGGGGAATATCACCTTGTATTACCAACTGGTAATACATTGATTCTAAACGAATGCTATTACATGCCGAACCTGATATGCAACATTATATCAGTATCTTTATTGAGTAAAGAGGGATATAATTTTATGTTACAGGATAATGTTATGAACATTTTCCTGAACCAAAAGTTGGTTGGATCAGGCACGTTGTGCAATAACATTTATGTTCTAAATCAATCAACAGTTCTGAGCATAACAAACACACAAAAGAGGAAGAGTTCAGAAATGAACGAATCCTTCTTGTGGCATTGTAGACTTGGTCATATAAATGCGACACGGCTATCTAAGTTGCATAAGGATGGATATTTGAAACCGTTCGAATTATCATCTTATGACACTTGCCAGTCATGTCTCAAAGGCAAGATGACCAAAACTCCGTTTACGGGACACGGAGAAAGAGTTACTGAACTCTTAGGACTGATACATAGCGATGTATGCGGTCCCATGTCTACACATGCCAGGGATGGTTCTTCGTACTTCATTACATTCACTGACGATCTCTCAAGATACGGACATGTGTTCTTGATGAAACACAAGTCTGAAGCTTTTAAGAAATTTAGAGAATATAAACAAGAAGTCGAGAACCAAACCGGGAAAAGTATTAAAATCCTTCGATCTGATCGAGGAGGTGAATACTTGAGCAATGAATTCCTGGACTTCCTAAAAGAGAATGTGATTCTCTCTCAGCTGACTCCTCTATATACATCACAGCACAACGGTGTATCAGAACGGAGGAATCACACCCTATTAGATATGGTACGCTCTATGATGAGCACAGCTGAGTTACCTATTTCCTTCTTGGGGTATGCGCTAGAGACAGCCATACATCTATTGAATATGGCCCCCACCAAATCTGTGCCTACCACTCCATATGAGATATGGAAAGGGAAGAGACCATGTCTTAATTATGTTAAGATATGGGGTTGTCCAACCTATGTCAAACGAAAAAATCCGGACAAACTCGAGGCATGGTCTGTTCTATGCAAATTTGTAGGATATCCCAAGAATTCATAAGGGTATATCTTCTACCACACTGAGGAACAAAAAGTGTTTGTTTCTCGGCATGCCACCTTTTTAGAAAAGGAATTTCTTGCAAAAGAGATTAGTGGTCATGAGGTAGAACTGGAAGAGGTTCCAGCTACAAAAGCTGCAACAGAAGATCTAGTGGAACCAGAGGATTCGGTAGTTCCCGATGAATCCCAACCACTCTGTCGATCTAGTAGGGTTCCTCATCCACCTGAGAGATACTACGGTTTTCTCATGGATGGTGGGAGCGAGGATTGCATCATGGAGGATGATGACCCAACTAGCTTCGAGCAGGCCATCACAAGTGGGGACTCAGTGAAATGGCTGGATGCAATGCGGTTCGAGATGGAATCCATGTACACCAACACAGTATGGACTTTGGAAGATGCTCTTGAAGGGGTAAAACCCATTGGGAGCAAATGGATCTTCAAGAAAAAACTTGGTGTAGATGGGAAAGTGGAGACTTTCAAAGCTAGACTTGTTGCAAAGGGCTTTCGTCAAAGACCAGGTATGGACTATGACGAAACTTTTTCTCCAGTGGCTATGCTTAAATCCATCCGGATCATGCTTGCCATCGCTGCATATCATGACTACGAAATCTGGCAAATGTATGTTAAGACCGCCTTTCTAAACGGTGATTTAGAAGAGAGCGTGTACATGACTCAGCCAGAGGGCTTCGTAGCTAGTGGGAGCAGCGGGAAGGTGTGCAAGCTGCTTAAATCCATTTATGGATTAAAGCAAGCATCGCGGAGTTGGAACATCTGCTTTGACGTTGTTATTAAAGAGTTTGATTTCGTCAAAAACGTAGATGAACCTTGTATCTACAAGAAGGTGGCAGAGAGTAAGGTTGTCTTCCTCGTATTGTATGTGGACGACATACTCTTGATAGGTAATGACATTCCTATGCTGCAATCGGTCAAGCTCTTCTTATCACAAAGATTCTCAATGAAAGATCTAGGGGATGCCTCCTACATCTTGGGAATTAAGATCTATAGAGATAGATCCAAACGGATACTGGGATTGTCCCAATCCAGGTATATTGACACCATATTAAAGCGGTTTAGTATGGAAGAGTCCAAACGTGGGTTTTTACCCACGATCTCAGGGCTCACTCTCTCCAAAGAGATGTCTCCCAAGACTGATTTGGAGAGAGGTCGCATGCAAGGGATACCCTATGCTTCGGCAGTAGGCTCTATCATGTACGCGATGCTATGTACCAGACCCGATGTAGCACACTCACTGAGTATAGTGAGTAGGTATCAAGCTGATCCTGGAGAGAGTCACTGGACAGCTGTGAAGAGCATTCTCAAGTACTTACGAAGGACTAAAGAGATGCTCTTGGTGTATGGTAACGGAGAACTCCAAGTGTAGTCCTTTACTGATTCGAGCTTCCAAAGTAATAAGGACGACTCTAAGTCGCACTCGGGATTTGTCTTTACCCTTTATGGAGGGGCGGTTAGCTGGAAGAGTTCCAAGCAGGAAACCGTGGCAGACTCGACGATGGAGGCTGAATACATCGCTGCCAACGATGCTGCCAAAGAGGCTGTCTGGATCAAGAAGTTCATTACTGAACTTGGAGTGGTTCCATCCATTGAGCATCCAATACCTTTGTATTATGATAACAATGGAGCGGTGGCTTTGGCCAAGGAACCCAGGTCCCATCAGCGATACAGGCATATTCTGAGGCGGTATCACCTGATCCGGGAGATAGTAGATCGCCGGGAGATCGAGGTCAGGAGGGTTGACACGAAGAACAACACAGCGGATCCACTCAGAAAGGCCATTCCCCAGATACAGTTTGAGAGACTCTTCGGGATGCTTGGTATGCGATACTACAGCAGCTGGCCCTAGTGCAAGTGGGAGATTGTTAGTTGTATGTATGCCCTAGAGGCCAGTATTGTACAGATGATGTATATTATATTGGATGCTTGGACATATATAAGGAGGACTTTCTTGCTCGATATGATTGTATGCTATCTGGTTGCTCTTTATCTTAACATGTATACTTGTCTCTTGATACTGTCTTATAGTTACATGTTGGTAAAGCCCTTAGGATGTGTACTTGACTACCAGGACTATGATGCAGATCATACTAGTGGGGCCATGGTAGTCCATAAGTATATCCTTTAATGTTCCTAGTCGTAGGTGTATTAAGACAGGGCATCGATATACCAGAGTAGACTAGCGTATACGCTTCTTGACCCATGAGATGGGCGATGGATGATCCCATATCCATTGGTGTTTGACATCAGAGATGGTATACGGGTGCTCAGTGGAGACTGGGTACACTGGACGGACTCGCCGAGAACTCCCAGATGGTATTATACCTCACGTCAGATGGCAGTTCTCTGGTGACACTTGTGCAGGTTAGTTTGTAGACCCGAGATCGTCATAGAGTCTTGTGTGATTCCCACTGTGCTTTGATTTCCACCTTACCACATCCAAGAGGGCGTGCAAAACGGTGGTTTTTGGGTACAGTTCCGAGTCACATGGAGGCAATGAGCGATAGGAGGGGTTTCGTCTCTCCCGGTATTGGGGGTTGATGTTGCGCTGTGCTCGATTGGCCATAACAGGGAAGTCCCTGGCCAGGGCTGATTTAGAGATTTACTGGTAAGTGTTACCAGTAGTTTCTTGACCAGTTATGAGCCTCACATCGGCATGACTTATCGGTTATTGGGGTCTGACGTTTACCACCCCTAGACTTGATATGCGACATATCAGACGAGGAGACCGGACTGTACGGGAAGTGTTACCGTCAGGCTTTTACAGGAGTTGGAGCGGGCTTGCTTGCTAATCTTCTGATCGCTCAATACCCGGGTAGCCATTACGTCCAGCTAGTACCGCTGACGGCTTGTGGGTGCTTGATGTGATCATCACCTACTGCTGGCGTATTGACGAGTCTTTAGAGTCCTACATAGAGGTTTTACTGGCTCAGGCAAAACGAAATAGGAGCACGTATGTGATATGTGCGGGACCGAGAATAATGCGTGTATGTGATACCGTATTCTATTCTCGCGACTTTTTGTTTCGGTCGGTTATATGTGATATAGCCGGGTTATCGAATCAAGAGTTGATTCGATAAGTCGATACATTGGATGTTAGTCGGTTATATGAGATATGACCAGATTATTAAGTCAAGTGTTGATTTAATAATTTAGTGTATAATTGTATATATGATATACTAATTTACATTAACTAACATTTGTTCACTTAAGGATTTTTCTCACATGTGCACAACTTTAATATATATGTGATATATATTAAAATGTGTTTTCTTTTTGTATCATGGTTGTTGATACACATAATATGGGTGTATAAGACATACACCATTCTAATTTTAGTGGAGGGGTTGTTATATTTAAAGTAAATCTAAATTGGTTGATATTTGTTAAGTGCATGAAGCTTGTAGAAGCTTTTAGTGCTTTGACAAATTCAACTCAATTTGTTTTACTTATGATATTTAGTTAACCCAACCATTAGAATTAGCCATGGTTATGTCTCTACATGAGTTAGTATATGATACTCACTCACCCATGGTTAGCTCACTCACTTGATCATTATCCTGATCTCATTTTTCTTCATCTTCTTCCTTGAGCTCAAAAGCTCTCTAGGTTTTGATTAAGTGAGAAATAAATGTGAGATAAATAATTCTAAGGTGTACCCACTTCCTATTTCCTCATTCTCTACTAGAATAACACTTTAGTTTAGGGTGTTTGCTTCACTAATTCTCTAGTTAGTGAAGAAGAAGCTTGAGTTCGTATTCTCTCGACGTAGATCATCTTCGGCCTCGAAGACTTCAAGCAAGGACGCTCCTTCTGCCTCGTGAAGCCTTGCAAGAGCCCGGGAGGACCATGATCGCAGCGAAGGGACTACAACAAGGAGCTTTGGAAGTGAAGGACCGATCTACAAAGGTTGTATTTCGTATTCACTTAGTCGTAAATGGTATTTACTTGCATGTGTAACCCTAGTAATCTAGCAAAGATCTTGTTTAGGGTTGTTCGGCACGGCTAAAATTTTAATCGGGCATGGTTGATGCCTTGTAGAACCTTGTTAGAGTGCCTAGTAACCCTACAATAGAAGCAAGCACGATGCATTTGGCCTTTGCGCAGTCTAACTCCCAGGTCTTGCGGATTTCCTTATCCGCGACACTGGATTCAGGACCTGGGACGGCATGTGCCTTAGTAGTAAGGACATACCCCAATTTGTCATAAGTTATAGCCATCTTTACATTCCGGAACCAGTCTTTATAGTTTGGCCCTGTCAAAATATTTTTATCTAATAATAACTTAAGGTCTGTCATGTTCTGGGTCGCTGCAATTAGGAGAGAGAGAGGAAACACTTTAGCATGATGCTCTTGCAAGTTTAGAGTGGTTTTTAGTTTATCTAAACAGGATGGCTCCCACTGTTTCTCGAATCCCTCCTTAAACCAAAAAGGAAGAACTAGTCAGGACTATTCTCACCGTACAATACTTGCTTAACCGTTCAGCCAGGCCGGTGTCGGTACTTCGAGGGAGGTTTTACGACACTTTCGCGAAGTTCCTTAATTCAATAACCTCTTTTCTCTGGGGGCGTAGCCCCGCTGACACCTTTCTCGACACCTACTTGGTTTATAGCATTGATCGTTAAGTGAAAGAATCTCCTGATGAGTAGTATATAGTCATAGTAGGATCAGGATCTAAATATCATCGTGTGATAAAGCCGAAGGAATCCTACCAAAATTATCACACTCCAAATGGTATGCAATCTCTTAGCAAGTTTCAGTTTCTTTAGAAATCCCCGATATGGATTTCTGCCCCATGCTCTTATGACCTTGGCGTTGGTCAAAATGTCATAAGTTACATGTTAAGTTCTACCCATTATTATCTTGTTAATTTGAACCCATCTGTACATACCCCTGATGTTGGCCAAATGGAAGTACGACTGTCCCAAACTAACTCATCTATCTATGCAACAAATGAATACCCAGCAGCTACCAAACATTATGCCTTGACGTTGGTCAAAATACATAGCTTGAATACTACTGAATACCCAAATGAAATGACGGAGGGCTACGAATGGTTTTGGCGAAACCGTGAACGTAGTGAACTTGATATGATCGAAGGAACCTGATTGTTTTTAAAAGGAGTGGTTTAAGCTCCGCAATTTAAAATATCTTCTGTTTTAAAATAACCGAGTGGTTTCTTTTAAACTGTTCCAACGATTCAACTTTGGTTTATTTTCTTTGCATTAAAATAATGCGTCCCATCAATTAACCTATCATTGCAGAAAACAACGAAAATACAACGTCCTCTTATGCCATCCGCATTCGCCACTGGGCCCCGTCATTCACCCGTTAGGTTACTTAACTAACGACAGAGCGGGGGCTCGGCTAGCGCGGGTGCAAAACATAAGTAACGCCTACTAGATATCATTTATAGATATTGTACATTCGTCAGACGCAATAATAGGCATTCCAGATCACAGATGAACATATTAGATTTTCTAGGAATCCGCATTCCTTTTGAGCCTGCAAAGAAAGACGGATTACATAGTCGCGATGAATAGCCAAAACCCCACCCTAGACCCCTACGGGTACGGCAAACTACCCGCCAAGTACCCGAAGTGAAGCGGTCTCCCTCAGCGACATGAGTAGGCCACTAAACACTTCAAAGTACCTGGTAGTTTGTGCACCCCACCTTGGGTCTATCCTAGGAGCAGAAAACCGTAAATGAAATAATACAACGGTGGCTACAACCTCAACCCGGATGTGTCCCGCAAAAGAATATTACAACAAATTACAATTTACATTTGAATGAAAGAAACACTTGTCTCACATCCCCGGCTATCCATTCACGGCAATCCAACAAGTTCACATTCACAAACCAGTAAAAACCATTACAGAAATGTGCAACCCCCTGCTAATCGACATACTAGCAGTTAGGGGAGGTTTACGAATACATTAAACACAATACAAATATAATCAAGTTAGTCAAAGTTCTTGGAATTTTGATCAAACAATACCAATGAATCTACTCCAAACAATTCTCTGTAAACATAAAACCTGAGCAGAAACAAAACATCCCAGAAAACACAACATCAACACAGAAGAATAACTGAGCAAATTTGGGTTGACTCGGTATCAACTCGGCCGCGGATCGCTTGGATCGGCGGCGGTTCCGTGGTGGTTTGGTCGATTCATCATCCCAAATTTCTTCACAATTCTTAAAAAACCCTGGTTGTATTTTTGAGGGTCCCTGAAAAATTTTTAGATCCCGTTTTAAAATCGGCAGAAACTATGTGAAAATGTCGTTTTTTCGGGATTATTTTGCGATCAAATTTCTAAAGACTTTGCTAACATGTTAGTTATAGTTTAGCTAGGCTCTGATACCACTGTAAGTCGACGTTAGACACCCCACAAGATGCGGGGAGGCGGAATAGGTAAAACAATCATTTTTTTTAAGTTAACATCGACTAACTTTACGGATCTTTGCTAAACCCTAACTAACAAACTATCTAGAAGTGCTAAACTACTATGATAGATGATTATACCTCAAGATACTAGTTCTTCTTGTTCTTGTTGTTCACCTCCTCGTCGGCCTCCTCGATGTGATAGAAGATCCACTCGAGAGTTCCTTCTCCAAGCTTTAACCTCTCACTTGAGGTAACTAAGTGGCTAGGATTGCTAATCCAAGTAACCTATAGAATATAGAGATGGATTAAGGATTAATTAGTCTTTCTAACCCTTGGGATCTCAACACATGAGAGGATTAGGGTTAGGTTGAAGAAGATGAGAGCTTGAGGAGAGAGAGTGTGTATGTTAGAATTGAATGAAAAATAACTCATTTGTGTATATATTATGAAGCATAAAATATCTTGCACAAATATCTTCATGCTTCATTTAATACAAATGAATGAATAATCTAATGAGTCATGGTTTCATTTAATGCAAATTACACATCATCGCCTCTATCTCATTAAGCTTAAGCACTTTATAGTTACATGCATATGAGATGTTGTTTTCATGAGATCTCTGGATTTGAGAACCGCGGATATATTTCAAAAGTCTTATGATTGTTTTAAAAACACGGTTTCTCATGATGTGATTTGTGGTGTCCACCATGAGTTTTCTCGGTTCTGAGCTATGAGTTACCCGATTCGAGGAGTGAGGATGCATCATCTTCGGGTACATGGTGGACCCGGTGTGGTACCCAGGGGTAAGAAGATCGTATTGAAAGGCGTTGAGCCCGGCAGGGGAGCACTACCGACCGGTGATAGTTTGGACTCGGCAGATATTCGGAGGATACTGAACGGAGTCGTATGATCAGATGGATATGAAGGCCGATCCGATGAGACGGAACCTGAGATATGAGGATTTACATGTCGATACTGGACATGGGTTTTTATGATTTTTCGAGTGTCGATGCTGGACACTCATGTTTTATGATGTTGATGTGCCGTTGATGGACACACGTTGGATATTCACATACATATATGCATATGACTCGGATGACTTGATACGTATATTGATACTGGCATGACATCATTATTGTACACATCATTTTGCTTTGGTAGATGGGATACACATTTGGATCGTGACCACCCTTGAACCTATTTATTTCTGTTGTATCTAGTTAAAGCTCTATCAACCAGAAACCAGACTTGTATATTTCTTGAGACTTACAGCGAGATGGGTGTATTGTCTTTTATTTGAGCTGAATGATGTCTTGGTTTTACTTATTCTCTTTCTGTGATTGATCTTCGCCGTGGGGCGTCTTATATATGCTTTATTGCATGGTTGTGATTCCGCTAATTGTCTAAGAGTTAGCTCCCGTTTGGGGATGCCTATATTATTGCTTGTATATGGTTTTGGATCAAAATATATAACGGAGGTGCTGCCCAAATTTGAAGGACGGAAATGTTTTCAAAGATAGCATGTAAACTGTTACATTTTCATATGATATTGCTTATACTGTTAAAAGAAGGCTTGAATTCATTATGCCGATATTTCAAAACTGCACCTCTACTATTTTCCGCAAAAAGATTTAGATTTCTGGGTTTCGGTTTACTTGAATTACAGCGGGTTCCTATAGACTTCATGTAATTCTCGTGCCGGTCACGTGCCAATTCCGGGTTGTGACAAAGTTGGTATCAGAGCGTTAGGTTTAACCTTAGTTTGAGTTTAGGTTTGACCTTACAGAACTTAGACTTGACTAAGAGGGGTTTTTGGGACCCGAGTTTTCGTCTTATAGGTTGACCTTGGTTGATAGAGTAGGTAAATTAAATAGAGTGACGTACCATGTGTATATTCTATTAGTGATATATTCCCCAGAGGCTATTATTGTATAGTACTGATTTGTATATTACATTTTGGAAGCTTGGGATATACACGAATATAATAACCGTCTTGCTCAATATGGTAGTATGCTACTTGATTTAATTCTATCTTAATATGTGTATATGTTTCTTTTAACGTATCGCTAATATATATTGATAGAGCCCTTAGGATATTTGCTTGACTACCAGCGTTGTGATGGCAGTCACACTAGTGGGGACTGGGTAGTCTATAAGCACATCCTTATATAGATCCCTAGTCATAGTATTATCGAGACGGGATATCGATACTCCAGAGTATACTAGTGTATACGCTTCTCATCCCAGCAGGAGAGATGGTCTGTCCCACAGCCATTAGTACGTCGCACTGGAGATAGTATACATGTGCTCATTGGGTTATGAGTTACACTGGACGGACTCATGGGGAACTGCTGGTTGGTATTATACCTATTGTCAGGTAGCATTTCCCAGGTGACATGAGTACTACTTAGTCCGTCGACTTGACACCGCTATTCTGTCTCGAGTGTATTCCCACCGTTCTTAGAATACTACCCTACCACGGCTCAAAAGAGTCATGCAAAGAAGTAGTAGTTAGGTGCAGTCCCGAAGCACTTGGAGGCAATAGCGGTTAGATAAGATTAGTCTCTCCCGATATTGGGGGTTGATATCGCGCTGTGTTCGGAAAGCTATTACACAAAGTCCCTGGCCAGGGCAAGCGAGATTTACTGGTAAGTACTCTAGTAGTTTCTTAAGGTGTTTTGGGTTCTACTCCGGCACGACTTATTGCGCTATTAAGGGTCTGATGGTTACCGCCCCTAGGCCCGATATGCAACACTCTTAAATGAAAAGATCGGACTGTATAGAGATTGTCACAGATAGGCTCAGCAGGAGTTCAGATGAGTTTGATCATCGTCCTTTTTATCGACAGATACCTTAGTAGCCGTTACGTGCAGCTAGTACCGCTGACATGCTTGTGGTTAAACCCACTGCCAGTGTACTGTCGAGTCTTTATTGTCCCACACAGAGCGTTTCCCTGCTTCGGGAGAAACGATGTAGAGGCCGTATGGTTTTACGGCAGGGTTTCGATCACATACGTGTACTTGTGCACGGATGATATTCGGGCGGATAATACTAATGGGCTTTGGTTTAAGCCGGATCCTAGTATTATATTCTTGGATTATTTTCGTCTCTTTGTATTCGTATTTTTTGAAATACGGATACGGGTATGTATATACGGTGAGTGGTATTCTTGTAATTGTGCAAGAGTGCTTCTAGAAGAAGACACCTCATTTGTGGATTTAACCATTTTGTTAAATGGTTAATGAGGTGGATGTGTGAGGTGTTGTTTGTACATTAATGAGGCATGGCTACTTGGGTGACTCATGCTTTGGTGACTATTGAAGCATGCTTGATCCATTGGTTTGAATTATTGGTATGCTTCATTGTTCACAAACACTTAGTCATTCTCACTTCAATGCTCATCTTCAACACTCTCATCTCCTCAAGCTTTCTTCTTCTTTCTCAATTCTAAAAGTCTCATGTGTTGAGAAACTTAAGGTATTTTGAACCAAATTAATCCATAATTATTCTCTACATTTTCTAGGTTACTTAGTTTAGCGAACTAGGTACTCTAGTTACCCCGGTTTAGAGGTTGGAGCTTGAAATACATACTCTCGGGTGGATCGTCTTTGACACGAGGAGGCCGACCTTGCAAGCTCGATCCGATCTTCGAGGAGCCAAGGAGAGGAGAACAAGAAGACCTAAAGGACTAGTACACGGAGGTATAACACTCTTACATAGTAGTTAAACCTCCACTAGTTAGTTAGTTAATGTTCAAGTAAAGATCCTGGAGTTTAGTTGGTGTTGCGAAGTTTGAAAAAATCGTTTTTTGCATATTCCGCCTCCCCTCGAACCCGCGGGGTGCGCGACATTGACTTATAGTGGTGTCAAAGCCTACTAAACCTTAACTAGCTAGTTAGCAAGTAGTTATAACTTCGATTGTCGGAAAAACCCGAAATCACAACTTCAAAAACCAAGCTTGCTGTCGTTTTTAAAATCTGATCAAAAAATAATTTCAGTAGCCTTAAAAATACAAGTAGGGTATTTTAAGAACACAGAAGAAAAATGAGGTGGTAACTCGCCAAGACCACCGCGGAAGCGCGGAGAAACAGTGCATTTCGCCGCGGTTCCGCGGCCGAGTCGAGGCCGAGTTGTACCGATTTTCTTCTGTGGGTCTATTTTGTGGAATTGTGATTTATGGTATATTTGGTTTCTACCCAGTATTGTTTATATGCTGGTTTGTACATGCGGTAGACACGGAAAATATGTTCGATCGAAATTCTTAAGTTACTTGGCTAATCGGGTTTTCTGTGTTTGGATATATGATGTAAAACGTCTGCTAATCGCTATAGTCGATTAGTGGGGGTTGCACATATCGTAGATGAATAGTCAGGGGATGTGAGAAGAGCACTTTTCTTTCATTCATGTAAATTTGTAAAGTGATGTAATATTATTTTGCGGGGCACATCTGGGTTGAGATTGTAGCCACCGTTGTATTATTTCATTTATTGTTTTTGCTGCTAGGATAGACCCAAGGTGGGGTGCACAAACTACCGGGTTTTTAAAGTGCCGAGTGCCCTACTCATTTTACCGAGGGAGGTTGCTTCACTTTGAGAATTTGGCGGGTAGTTTGCCGCATCCATAGGGGTCTAGGGTGGGGTTTGGCTATTCATCACGACCGTGGAATCCGTTTTTTGTTCTTGGCTTAAACGAAACGCGGAATTATTAGTATATCCAATATGTTCATCTGTGATCTAGAATGCCTATTATTGCGTGAGACGAATGAATATATAAATATATATGATATATAGTAGACGTTGCTTATGTTTTGCACTCGCGCTAGTCCAGCCCCCGCTCTGCCGTTAGTTAAGTAACCTAACGGTGCATGACGAGACCCCGTGGCGAATGCGGATGGCATAAGCGTACGTTGCATTTTCGTTTCTTTTCTGCAATGATAGGATTAAATGATGGGACTACATTAATTGATTAATGCAAAGAAAACAAACCAAAGCTGAATCGTTGGAACAGTTTCAAAACCACTCAGTTTTCTTCAAAAAGAAACCTTTAAATGCGGAGCCTAAACCACTCCTTTAAAAGATATCATGGTTCCTTCAATTATATCATGTTCATTACGCTCACGGTTTTTCTAAAACCATTCGTAGCCTTCCGTCATTTCAGATCGGTATTCAATAGTATTCAAGAAATGTATTTTTACCTTCGCCAAGGTATAGTGATTGGTAGCTGCTGGGTATTCATTGTTAGTGTATATGCCCTAGGGGCCATTATTGTATCATACTAGCTTGTATATTACTTAATGGAAGCTTGGGATATTCACAGTTATATTAACAGTCTCGCTAAACATAGTAGTATGCTACTTGGTTTATATCTATCTTAATATGTGTATATGTTTCTTTTAGCATATCACGAATACATATTGATAGAGCCCTTAGGATCTTGCTTGACTACCGGCGTTGTGATGGCAGTCACACTAGTGGGGGATGGGTAGTCTACAAGCACATCCTTTTTCAGGTCCCTAGTCGTAGGATTATCGAGACAGTGCATCGATACTCCGGAGTAGACTAGCGTGTACGCTTCTCATCCCAGTTGGGGAGATGGTCTGTCCCACAGCCATCAGTACGTCGTACTGGAGATAGTATGCAGGTGCTCGTTGGGTTACGGGTACACCGGACATGACTCGTAGAGAATTGTTGGTTGGTATTATACCCGTCGTCAGTTAACAGTTCCCAGATGACATGAGTACAGTATAGTCCGTAGACTTGACACTGCTGCTTCGCCTCGAGTGTGTTCCCACTGTTCTTAGATTGCTACCCTACCACGACTCAAAGGAGTCGTGCAAATAGGTAGCGGTTGGGTGCAGTCCCGAAGCACTTTGAGGCAGTGGCGGTTAGATTGGATTCGTCTCTCCCGGTATTGGGAGTTGATATCGCGCTGTGTTTGGAGAGCCATTACGCAAGGTCCCTGGCCAGGGCAAGCGAGATTTACTGGTAAGTTTTCCAGTAGTTTCTCAAGGTGTAATGAGCTTCACTCCAACATGACTTATACCACTTTTAGGGGACTGACGCTTGCCGCCCCCTAGGCCCGATATGCGATAGTCTTAGACGAACAGACCGGACTGTACGGAGATTGTCACATCAGGCTCAGTAGGAGTTCGGATGGGTTTCCTCATCGGCCTTCTTATCGACATCTACCCAGGGACCGTTACGTACAGTTAGTACCGCTTGCGGCCTGTGGTTAAACCCACTACCAGCGTAGTGTCGAGTCTTTAGAGTCCCACACAGAGAGTTTCCTTGCTTCAGGCGAAACGATATAGAGGTCGTATGGTTTTACGACAGGGTTCAGACATATACGTGTACTTGTGCACGTATGATGTTCGGACAGATTATACTAGCGGGCTTTAGTTTAAGCCAGATTCTAGTATTGGATTATTGGATTTATGCAGTCTCAAAATATCCGTGTTTTACGGATGGGAGGGGCATTCTCGTAATTAGTCGAGAAGCTTCTAGAAGAAATGTGAGGTGGAGAGCTTATGTGTAATTTGCATTAAATGAATTAGTGATTCATGAGATGATTCATCCAAATGAGTTAATGAAGCATTAATTGTTTTAAATGACTCATTAGATGATTCATTCATTTGTATTAAATGAAGCATGAAGATATTTGTGCAAGATATTTGTGCAAGATATTTTATGCTTCATAATATATACACAAATGAGTTATTTTTCATTTGATTCTCAAAAACACATTCTCTCTCCTCTTCTTAAACCTAACCCTAATCCTCTCATGTGTTGAGATCCCAAGGGTTAGCAAGACTAATAGATCCTTAATCCACTTCTATATCTTCTAGGTCACTTGGATTGGCAATCCTAGCCACTTAGTTACCTCAAGTCAGAGGTTAAAGCTTGGAGGAGGAACTCTCGGGTGGATCTTCTATCACATCGAGGAGGCCGACAAGGTGGTGAACAACAAGAACAAGAAGGACTAGTATCTTGAGGTATAATCATCTATCATAGTAGTTTAGCACTTCTAGATAGTTTGTTAGTTAGGGTTTAGCAAAGATCCGTAAAGTTAGTCGATGTTAACTTAAACAAAATGATTGTTTTACCTATTCCGCCTCCCCGCATCTTGTGGGGTGTGTTACGTCGACTTACATTCATCTGTAGCATAGATAGATGTGTTGGTTTGGGATAGTCGTACTGCTATTTTGGCCTTCATCAAGGATATGTACGGGTGTGTTCAAATTAATCTGAACAATGACGGGTAGAACTCGACTTGCGACTTATGATATGTTGGCCTTCGTCAAGGTCATAAGAGCTTAGGGAAAAAATCCACATCAGGAGTTTCTAAGGAAATTGAAACTTGCTAGTGTTGCATACCATTTGGAGTGTGATGATTTTGGTATAATTCCTTTAAGATTGTCACACGATGATATTTGGATCCCGATCCTACTGTGAGCATCCGCTACTCCTCGGGAGATTTTCACTAAACAATCAATGTTATAAACCAAGTAGGTGTCTAGAACGGTGTTAGCGGGGCTACGTCTCTAGGGAAAAGAGATTATGTAATTAAGGAACTTTGTGAAAGCGTTGGAAAAGCTCCCTCGAAGTACCAACACTAGCCTAGCCGAAAGGTTAAGCAAGAATTGTAGGGTGAGATTAATCCTAACTAATTCCTCTTTTATGGTTTGAGGAAAGATTCGTGAAACAGTGGGAGCCATCCTGTTTAGATAAACTAATAACCAATCTAAACTTGCAAGAGTATCATGCTGAGTGTTTCTCCTCTCTCTCTTGACTACAGCGACGAAAATGACTGGGCTTAAGTTACTTCTAGATAAAAACAATTTGACTGGGCCAAATTATTATGATTGGCTAAGGAATGTCCAGATGGCCATTACCTATGACAAGCTGGTCTACCTTCTTACTACTAAAGCCTTCGTCGTCCCAGGTCCAGATTCCACCGTTGTGGATGTTGATATCCGTAAGACATGGGAAAAGGATTGTGCGAGATCCAAGTGCCTCATGTTAGCCTCAATGGATTATGAACACCAGAGGCAGTACGAGAAGATGGACCTTGCTTCCATCTTCCTCCATACCAAACATTTATATGGAGAGCAATCTCGTATCGCAAGATATGAGACCTCGAAGGAATTAATTCAAGTAAGGTTGGCTATCGGGTCATCTGTAAGGGACCACGTCCTTAAGATGATCAGCTACATTAAGGAGCTCATGAACCTGGGGAAAACATTGGAGATCGAGTTATATACCGACTTGATTCTACAGTCCCTCCCTTCTACCTATGCCCAGTTTATCTTGAATTTCAACATTCAAGGGAAGGAAGTTTCACTTCCAGAACTCCTCAAGATGTTGAGGAGCGCTGAGGGAACCATGAAGGAATCCAGGAAGACACCCGCTTTGCTCATTGGAGAATCTTCCTCTTCTAGATCCAAGGCAAAAGACAAAGGAGAGAAGAAGAAGCTTCCACCAAGCCGATAGGCGGTGTCAGTAAGGTAGAGGGAAAGGGCAGGGCAAAAGTTTCGGTGCTAACAGTTGGGAAGGAGGAATACTTCTATTGTCACGGGAAAGGGCATTGGCAAAAAAACTGCAGGGTTTGGAAAGCCAGAAACCAGGATTCGAAGCACGTTGTGGCTTCGGTTTCGGGTGTGTTTATGATTGAAAACTGTCTGTCAATTAACTCTACTTCCTGGGTACTAGATACCGGATCGGGATCTCATATCTGTAATTTATTACATGCTCTGAGAAACCATAGAGTTATCAAAGAAGGTTATATGACTCTCAGGGTTGCTAACGGAATGAGCATGGATGCTGTATCCGTAAGGGAATATCACCTAGGATTGACAAGTAGACAAATTTTGATTTTGCGTAACTGTTTGTGTGTACCTAGTTTGACATGTAATATCATTTCTGTATCTTTACTTTCTAAAGAAGGTTATGATTTTATATTTGTAAGCGATGTGGTCCACATCCACCTTAATCAAGCATTAATTAGGTCAGGTACACTAGATAACGGTATATACGTATTAAATAAAGCTCAGGTTTTCAATGCCCAGAACACACTTAAAAGAAAGTCTCCATAATTAAATCAGGCTTTCTTATGTCATTGTAGACTGGGTTACATCAATGAAACACGGTTGACGAAGTTACATAAAGAGGGATATTTGGATCTGTTCGAATATCAGTCTTATGCAACTTGTCAATCATGTCTCAAAGAAAAGATGACAAAGACTTCATTCACTGGACACGGGGTAAGAGCGAGCGAGCTCTTGGGACTCATACACAACGACGTATGTGGTCCAATATCTATACATGCAAGAAGTGGTTATTCTTATTTCATTACTTTTACGGATGATTTCTCAAGGTATGGACATGTATTCTTGATGAAACATAAATCCGAGGCCTTTGAGAAATTCCGGGAATATAAGAATGAAGTGGAAAACCAAACAGGCAAAAGTATCAAGACACTAAGATCTGATCGAGATGGTGAATACTTAAGTGCCAAGTTCCTGGATTACTTAAAAGAGAATGGAATTCTCTCTCAGCTTACTCCACCATACACACCTCAACACAACGGTGTATCGGAAAGGCGGAACCGAACCTTATTGGATATGGTACGTTCCATGATGAGTAATGCTGAGTTGCCGTGATCCTTCTAGGGTTATACACTAGAATCAACTGCATATCTTTTGAGAAAATTTCCTACCAAGACTGTGCCTATCACACCATATCAGATGTGGATTGGGAAGAAACCCTATCTTCAGTATCTGAAGATATGGGGATGTCCAGCTTTTGTAAAAAAGCAGTATACGGACAAGCTCGAGTCACGCTCAGTACTGTGTAAGTTTGTGGGATACCCAAAGAACTCCAGGGGTCTTTTCTATTATGCAGAGGAACAAAATGTTTTTGTTTCTCGTCATGCCCAATTTTTGAAAAATCAATTTTTAGAAAAAGAGATAAGTGGGAGCGCAATAGAACTGGAAGAAATTCCAAAACCATAAGCTATTAGTGAAAGCATGGTGGAACCAGAAGTTTCGAAAGAACTGGACATCCCCGCGCCACTCCGCAGGACTAGTAGGCAGTCTCATCCGCCTGAGAGATACTACGGTTTTCTCATAGACGGGGATAGATAGGATTACATCATCGACGATGATGAGCCAAGTAGCTTCTAATAATCCATTCAGAGTAGAGACTCGGTAAAATGGCTGGATGCAATGCGGACCGAAATAGAGTCCATGTACACCAACAAAGTATGGACTTTGGACATTGCTCCAGAAGGGGTAAAACCCATAGGCTGCAAATGGATCTTCAGAAAGAAGATTGGTGTAGATGGATAGGTTGAAACCTATAAGGCTAGCCTTGTTGCAAAAGGTTTTCGTCAAAGACCTAGTTTGGTCTATGATGAAACCTTTTCTCCAACAGCTATGATCAAATCCATTCGGATCCTTCTTGCCATTGCTGCCTACCACGATTATGAAATTTGGCAGATGGACGTAAAGACCGCTTTTCTGAATGGAAATTTAGAAGAGTGTGTTTATATGGATCAGCCGGAGGGTTTCATAGAGAGTGGGAGCAGCGGAAGAGTGTGCAAGTTGCTTAAATACATTTATAGATTAAAACAGGCATCGCAAAGTTGGAACATCTGTTTTGATGAGACGGTCAAAGAATTTGACTTTATCAAAAATCCAGATGAACCATGCATTTATAGTAAGATTGTAGCGAGAACTGTGGCATTCCTCGTCTTGTACGTTGATGACATTCTCTTGATAGGAAATGACATTCCTAAGCTACAATCAGTCAAATGATTCTTGTCACAAAGGTTCTCTATGAAGGACCTGGGTGATGCCTCCTACATTCTAGGGATCCAGATCTATCGTGATAGATCTAAACGGATGTTGGGACTTTTAAAGTTCAGGTACATCAACACCATACTGAAAAAATTTAGTATGGAAGATTCAAACCGCGGTAATCTACCGGCTTGTCACGGAATCACCCTCTCCAAAGAGATGTCTCCAAAGACTGATTTGGAAAGGGATCACATTTCTATTATACCCTACGCTTCTGCTGTAGGCTCTGTATTGTATGCGATGTTGTGTAACAGACCAGATGTAGCTTACGCATTGAGCGTTGTAAACAGGTATCAGTCAAACCCAGGAGAGAAGCACTGGATAGCAGTGAAGAACATTCTCAAGTACCTGAGAAGGACTAAGGAGATTTTCTTGGTGTACGACGGAAAAGACCTCCAGATCGAGGCCTTTGCTGACTCCAGCTTCCAGAGTGATAAGGATGACTCCAAGTCCATGTCGTGTTATGTCTTTACCCTTAATGGAGGGGCGGTCTGTTGGAAGAGCTCCAAGCAGGACACCGTTGCTGACTCGACTATAGAAGCGGAGTATATCGCTGCATGTGACACCGTGAAAGAAGCAGTCTAGATGGGGAAGTTCATAACAGAACTTTAGGTGGTTCTGTACATTGTTGATCCAATACCGCCGTATTGTGACAACAACGGGGCTATAGCTTTAGCGATGAAACCCAGGTCCCATCAGATGTCCAGAGACATCTTGAGGCGGTACCACCTGATCAGGGAGATTGTTGATCGCCGAGAGATCGAAGTGCGGAGAGTAGATACGGAGAACAACACTGCAGATCCACTCACAAAGGCCATCCCTCAGACACAGTTCGAGAGGCTGATCGAGATGATAGGTCTACGATATGCCAATACATGGCCTTAGTGCAAGTGGGAAATTGTTAGTGATATATGCCCTAGAGGCCATTATTGTATAGTACTGGTTTGTATATTACATTTTGGATGCTTGGGATATACACGGCTATAATAACGGTCTTGCTCAATATGGTAGTATGCTATTTAGTTTGAATCTATCTTAATATGTGTATATGTTTCTTTTAATATATCACTAATACATATTGATAGAGCCCCTAGGATCTTTGCTTGACTACCAGTGTTGTGATGGTAGTCATACTAGTGGAGGCTGGGTAGTCTATAAGCACATCCTTATACAGGTCCCTAGTCATAAGATTATCGAGATGGGGCATCGATACTCCAGAGTAGACTAGTGTATACGCTTCTCATCCCAGCAGGGAAGATGGTATGTCCCACAGCCATTAGTACGTCGTACTGGAGATAGTATATAGGTGCTCATTGGGTTATGAGTTACACTGGACGGACTCATGGGGAATTGCTGGTTGGTATTATACCTATCGCCAGGTAGCAGTTCCCAGGTGACATGAGTACTGCTTATTCCGTCGACTTGATACCGCTATTCCGTCTGGAATGTGTTCCTACTGTTCTTAGAATACTACCCTACCAAGGTTCAAAGGAGTCGTGCAAACAGGTAGTAGTTGGGTGCAGTCCCGAAGTACTTAGAGGCAGTAGCGGTTAGATAGGATTCTTCTCTCCCGGTATTGGGGGTTGATATCGCGCTGTGTTCAGAAAGCCATTACACAAAGTTCCTGGCCAGGGCAAGCGAGATTTACTGGTAGGTACTCCGGTAGTTTCTCAGGGTGTTTTGGGCTCTACTCCGGCACGACTTATTGAAAGGTTATGCTAACGCCCTGGCCATCAACCGAGGCCGATTGCGGAACAATTTTTTTTCTAACAAGGTAAACTTGGCGCTAGAATAACCTTAAACCAGATCTACCATAAACCTAACTAGCAAAACTTGAGAAGCTATCTACTATGAAAAGGGTTTATACCAAGAGCCAAGTACTTCGGGTCTTCACTCCTCTCCTTTAGCATATGCTCCTAGTGGCCTCCATGATCGAGCTTGATCAACGGCTTCCCCATGTCAAAGATGATCCACTTGAGAGTGTCTACTTTGAGCTCCTACCTTTAAACCGAGGTAACTAGGAAAATTAGTTTGATAATCTAAGTAACCTAGGTTATGTAGAGAGTGATGATGGATTAATTGGTCTCAAGAACCCTAGGTTTCTCAACACATGAGACTATTAGGGTTTGAGATAGAAGAAGAGAACTTTGGAGGAGATGAGAATGTTCTAAAAAGAAACATAAGAATTAAGTGAAGAATGGCTAAGTCTTGTGACTAATAAAGCAAGCATCCCAAGATAATAATAAAAAATTATCTCCACCACAAAATATCTAGATATTTTCCACAAAATATCTAGATGCCACCTTGCCTCAATAGTAACCCATGACTGACTAAGTGAGTCAACAAGTAGCCATGCTTCACTTAATGAATGATAACACCTCACCCTCCACCTCATTAACCATTTAACTAAAAGGTTAAAACAAATAATGAGGTTTCTTCTTCTAGAAGCACTCTTGTAACAAATTACAAGAATACCCCTCACTGTATATACATACCCGTATCCGTATTCCGAAAAATACGAATACAAAAGAGACGAAAATAATCCAACAATATAACACTAGGATCCGGCTTAAACCAAAGCACGCTAGTATTATTTGCCCGAACATCATACGTTCACAAGTATACGTATGTGATCGAACCCTGCCATAAAACCATACAACCTCTACATCGTTTCGCCCGAAGCAGAGAAACCCTTTGTGTGGGACTCTAAAGACTTGACAGTATGACGGCAATGCGTTACTGGATAAATCTATAATCACAAGCACGTCAGCGGCACTAGCTGTACATAACGGCTTCCCGGGTACCTGTCGAAAAGGAAAGCTGACAAGCAAACTCATCCGGATCCCTACTGAGCCTATCTGTGAAAATATTCGTACAGTTCGGTCTCTTCGTCTAAGAGTATCGCATACCGGATCTAGGGGTGGTAATCGTCAGACCCTAATAACCCGATAATTCGTGCTGATGCGGCTCAGGACCAATCCAGGAAACTACTTATCAACCCATCAGTAAATCCCAACTGCCTTGGCCAAGGTCTTATGGTCCTGACCAATCGAACACAGTGCGATATCAGCTCCCAATACCTGGAGAGACGAATACTTGACACTCACTCACTGCCTCCATGTGGCTAAGGACTGTACCCAACCAAAACCTGTTTGCACGACTCAGTAGAGCTGTGGTAGGGTAGTGATCAAAGTACAGTGGGAACTCACATGAGACAAATGGCGATCTCAGGTCTAAAGACTAATCTGTACACATGTCACAAGAGAACCGCTATCTGATGATAGGTATAATACTATCTAAAGGTTCTCAGCGATTCCTTCTAGTATACTCACCCCCAATGAGCACCCGTATACAATCTTAGGTGATCACACCAATGGTTGTGAGACCAACCGCCGCCCCTCGTCAGGGTCTAGAAACGTACACGCAAGTCTACTATGGAGTATCGATGCCCGATCACGATACTCCTGCGACTTGGGACATTTAAGGATGTGCTTATAGACTACCCAGCTCCTATAAGTATGATCGCCATCACAACGCAGGTAGTCAATCAAGATCCTACGGGCTTTATCAACATGTAACCGCAATATGTAATAACGTGTATAACATATGCTATGTTAAGATAAAGTCAAACCATAATAGTATACTACTATACCTAGTCTTTATCAATATGTGCAAGCTGGATAAAGTATCAATAAAAACAAATAATCATATCCTGATAAAGACAACTGAAATAATATACTATATAACTGAGCAAGATCATCCTGTACATACATATCCCCAGCATCCACATGTATACATTTACAATAATGGCATCTAGGGCATACATATCCAACGATCTCCTACTTGCACTAAAGGTCAGTTATTGGCGTACCGTATACCCAACGTCAGCACTAAAGCCAGCTGCTGGTGTACCGCATACCTAACATCTCAAAAAGCAGCTCGAACTGCGCTTGTGATAGGGCCTTTGTAAATGGATCTATCGTGTTCTCTTTTGTATCCACTCTCCGGACCTCGATCTCCTGGCGATCTATGATCTCCCTGATCAGGTGATACCGCCTTAATATGTGTCTGGATTTATGATGGGACCATGGTTCCTTCGCTAAAGCTATAGCCCCATTGTTATCGCAATACAAAGGTATCGGATCAACAATGGATGGAACTACCTGAAGTTCAACAACGAACTTCTTCATCCAGACCGCTTCTTTCGTGGTATCGCTCGCAGCAATGTATTCGGCCTCTATCGTCGAGTCTGCAACGGTATCCTGTTTGGAACTCCTCCAACACACCGCCCCTCCATTGAGGGTAAACACAAAACCCGAGATAGACTTGCTGTCATCCTTGTCACTTTGGAAACATGAATCGGTAAAGGACTCGACCTTGAGGTCTCTATTACCGAAAACCAAGAACATCTCCTTAGTCCTTCTCAGGTACTTGAGAATGTTCTTCATTGTTGTCCAGTGGTTCTCACCTAGGTTCGACTGATACCAGCTCACCACGCTTAGCGGGTAAGCTACATATGGTCTTGTATATAGTGTAGGGTTCCTAGGCACGCTAAGGAGGTCTTACAAGGCATCAACCATGCCAATTTCAAAAAATCTAGGTGCCGAGAAACCCGACTACGGATCGTTGGCTAGAAATCTAGGCGAAAATGAAATCTAGTTAACAACTTAACAAAAAGGAAACGGAAATACAACCTTTGTAGATCCGGTGCTCCACCTCCATAGCTCCGCAACGAAGTCCCCTCGCTGTCCTAGTGAATTCCCGGGCTCTAGCGTCGGCTTCATCGGAGAATAGGCGAGCTAGGTCGTCGATGTCCATGCCGAAGATGATCTACGTCGAGGCATCGCTAGATCAAGCTCCACCTTCACCAAGCCATGAAAACTTGTGAAGGAAACACCCTATACTACTTGGCAAGAGGTAGAGGATGAAGAAATAGGAGTTGGGTTCACTTTAGAATTGGATTTCTCACTCAAATACATCAATCACCATTGATGAAGAAAGCTTTCTTCTTGTGAGGAAGAAGAAGAAGAAGATGAAAAGTGTTATGATAAGTTATTAAAAATGAAAAGTAAAAAGAATACTTATCATAATTGAACCATGGTTTAGTGTAGAGAATTGATTAGGGTTAAGTGGAATGGTTAGGGTTAAGCATGAGACAAAATGGTTACAAAGTCAAAGTGTTCATGAAACTTCATGAACAAAACAAAACATGCCACCATTTTCTCATTTGCTTTTCTTTTTCCAAAAGAATAAATAAATGAATAAAATGAATAAGCAAATAGTAAACCCTAACCATTTCATTAACCAAGGTTTAATTCTTTACACTTAACCAAAAGGCATGTATCATCAAACATGATACAAGCAAGTGCACAAAATCATATCGCATATGCAATGCGCACATATCGAGCGAGAAAATCCATTTAAAGTGAACCGATACTAGTTAATGCAAAGTAATATATCAAATATATATAATTATACATTAAACCATTAAATCAACACTTGATTTAACGATCCGGTCATATCGCATATAACCGACTAGTATCCAATGTATCGGCGTATCGAATCAAACCTTGACGCATATAACCATTCGACACATTCATCGCGAGAATAGAATACGGTATCACATACACGTATTATTCTCGGTCCCGTACATATCTCATATGCGCTCCTATTTCGTTTCGCTTGAACCAGGAAACCTCTGTGTAGGACTCTAAAGACTCGTCAATACGCCGGCAGCAGGTGATGATCATATAAAACACCCACAAGCCGCAAGCGGTCTGCTAAACGTAACGGCCACCCGGGTATTGAGCGATCAGAAGATCGACGAGCAAGCCCGCTCACACTCCAGTGAATCCAACCGGTAACACTATCCGTACAGTCCGGTCTCGTCGTCTGATATGTCGCATATCTCGCCTAGGGGTGGTAAACGTCAGACCCCAATAGCTCGATAAGTCGTGTCGATGTGAGGTCTATAATAATTCGAGAAAATACTGGTAACACTTACCAGTAAATCTCAGCAACCCTGGCCAGGGATTTCCTGTTATAGCCAATCGAACACAGCGCAACATCAACTCCCTATACCGGGAGAGACGAATCCCCTCCTATCGCTTATTGCCTCCATGTGACTCGGGACTGTACCCAAAACCCACCATTTTGCACGCCCTCTTGGACGTGGTAAGATGGAAATCAAAGCACAGTGGGAACCACACAAGACTCTATGACGATCTCGGGTCAACAGACTACTCTGTACCAGTGTCACCAGAGAACTGCCATCTGACGTAAGGTATAATACCATCTGGGAGTTCTCGGCGAGTCCGTCCAGTGTACCCAGTCTCTACTGAGCACCCATATATCATCTCTGATGTCAAACACCGATGGATATGGGATCATCCATCGCCCATCTGTATGGGTCGAGAAGGTATACGCTAGTCTACTCTGGTATATCGATGCCCCGTCTCGATACACCCACGACTAGGGACTTTGAAGGATGTACTTATAGACTACCATGTCCCCACTAGTATGATCCGCATCATAGTCCAGGTAGTCAAGTACACATCCTAAGGGTTTTACCAACATGTAATAGAGAGACAATCTGTGTACACGTTAAGGTAAAGAGCAACCAGATAGCATACTATCATGTCGAGCAAGAAAGTCCTCCCTATATATGTCCCAGCATCCACTACAATATACATCCTATGTACAGTAATGGCCTCTAGGGCATACATATAACTAACAATCTCCCACTTGCACTAGGGCCATCTATAGCAGTGGTTGTAGTATCTCATACTCAACCATCCCATAAAAAATCTCTCACTGGGAATAGGCCTTCGTGAGTGGATCCGCTGTGTTGTCCTCTGAGTCTACTCTCCTAACCTCGATCACCCTGGAGATCAACTATCTCCATGATCAGGTGATACTGCCTTAGAATATGTCTGGATCACTGATGGGACCAACGTTCCTTGGCATAAGCCACAACTCCATTGTCACACAATGGGAGGAACATAGTTCATCTCATGAACTAATATATACCCAAACAGCCTCTTTGGTAGCATCTTAAGTAGCGATGTATCCTGCCTTTATCGTCTAGTATGTCACGGTATCTAGCTTGGAACTCTTCCAACATACCGTCCATTTACTGAGGGTAAAGACAATGCCTGCGACTGACATTCAGTCGTCTTCATCACCCTGGAACACTTCCAGTGATTCTCCCCAGGATCAACTGATACCATCTCACTACAACTAGTGAGAATCCTAACATCCAATTAAATCTATCTCATAGATCTAAAACTCAGGATTTAGGAGGTATCATTTTGATCCTATATGGAGAATCCTTATGATAAGCGGAGATTGATCGAGCGTAGCATAGGAAACTCCTTTCTTATCAAGAGTATGTCATCCACGTACTCTACGAGGATCACCACCATACTCCCTACTACCTTTTTGTTTATACAAGGTTCATCTACCATTTTGATGATGTCAAACTCTTTGACTAATCCATCAAAACAGATGTTCCAACTCCGCGATTCCTGCTTTAATCCTATAAAGCATCTTGCACACGTTTCCGCTGCTCCCACTGTCTACGAGGCCCTCTGGCTGTGTACTTATAGACACTCTCTTCTAAAACATCATTTAGAAAAGGAGTCATGGCACCCAACCGCCAGATATCGTAGTCATGGTATGTAGCCGTGACAAGTAGGATCTGGATGGACTTATGCATAGGTACTGGAAAAGGTTTCATCATTATCCACGCCTGGTCAATGACGAAAACCTTTAACAAGTCTAGTTTTGAAAGTCTCAACCTTTCCATTTACACCAAGTAATCTTCTCAAGATATACTTGCTCCTGATGGGGATTTAACCCTTCAGATATAGCAACCAAAGTCCAAGAAAGGGCTTTTTCACTCTTTGAATGGCGAGTGCTATCCCATCCTCTTTCGCGGGGTTCTACTTTGTTGGTGTATAAGGATTCCATCTCAGATCGATAAGCATCCAGCCATTCTTACAGAGTCTTACTCCTGATGGCCAGCTCGAAGCTAGTTGGGTCATCATCTCATGATGCAATCCTCGCTCCCACTGTCATAGAGAAACCGAAGTATCTCTCAGGTGGGTGAGGAACCCTACTAGATCGGCGGAGAGGCTGAGGTTCATTGGAATCTACTGAATCCTTTGGTTCTGTCAAATCATCAGCTGCAGTTTGTATAGCTGGAACATTTCCAGTTGTACATAACAGACGTTGCCTCGAGCTTGTCCGGATTTTGCTTTTAGACATTGGCCGGACAACCCCAAATCTTAACTGACTTAAGAGATGGGCTCTTCTCTTTCCATATCACATATGAAGTGGTAGGCTACTGATTTGATCGGGACCCTATTCAATAGGTTTGCAGCTTCTCAAGCGCATAACTCCCAAAAGGAAATAGGTAACTCAGTAGTACTCATCATAGAGCACACCTTATCATATAGGGTGTGATTGCTCCGCCCCGATATACCATCGTGCTATGGTGTATACGGAGGAGTAATGCTGAGAGAGAATCTCATTCTCCTTTAGAATAGTCCAGGAATTCCATGCCCAAGTATTCTCCTCCCTGATCTCATCATAGGACATAATACTTATACCTGTATTTTGGTTCTCTACTTCTAACTTATATTCTGTGAATATCTCAAAAGATTCGGACTTGTGTTTCAACAGGAACATAGGTCTGAATCTCGAAAGATCATCAGAGAATGTAATGAAGTATAAAGAACCAGTCCTGGCATGTGTAGACAGGAGACCTTACATACATCATCATGTATCAGTCCCAAGAGTTCACTAACTCTTTCTCTGTTTCCAATAAACAGGGCTATGGTCATCTTATCTTTGTGACATGACTGGCGAGTTTCACAAGATGTAAATTCAAACTAATTTAAATATGCATCTTTATGTAACTCCAGCCAGTCGGGTCGCATTGATATGACCTAGTCTACAATACCTTAAGAAGAATTCGTTCATTTCTCAACTCTTCCTCTTGTGTGTGTTCTGTATACTAAGAACTGTAGTTTGATTTAGAACATCAATGCTTTTAGATAACGTGCCTGAACCGATCAACTTTTGATATAGGAAATGTTCAAAACATTATCCAACAATACAAAATTTTATCATTTCTTTACTAATAAAGAGACTGATATGATTTTGTATATCAGGTTCGGTATCTAATAACATTCGTTCATAATCAATGTATTACAATACAGGGTGACAGTGACCAACAGACTTGGCTGCAACTCTTGCCCCGTTTTCTGCCTCATGAAACTTATCACCCGTTCTCAGTTTTTCTACCCTTTTGTAGCCCTATGTAACAGATTACATATCTGGGATCCTGATCCGGTATCATATACCCAAGATACAAAGGATACTGAGAAACAGTTCTGTTTAACGAACACACCCGAAGAAGATGTATCATATGCACTTTCTTCGTTTGGGCGGCATAGGAATTCTGGTATTCCCCTATTTCCTGCTCTGTCTTATAACAATTATAAGTTGGAGCGGGACCAACGTTCCCAGCTTAGTATAACAAGCGGGTTCGGTCAATAATCCGTATTATTATCTTGATTAAGGCGTGATATGGTCGCTACCTGGAGAGAGAGAGAGAAGAAAACACTCAGCGTGCGCTCTTGCAAGAATAGATTGGTTATTATTTTATCTAATCAGGATGGCTCCCACTGTTTTTATCAAATCTTCCTTCAAACCCTAAAAGGAAAGACTAGCCGGGATTAATTACACACTACAAGTTCGCCAATCTTCAGCCAGGCCAGTGTCGGTACTTTGAGGGAGGTCCCCCGTGCTTTCGCACGAACCTAATTAATGTAAACCTCGTTTTCCCAGAGGCGTAACCCCGTTGACACCTTTCTAGACACCTACTTGATAGGCTAATTGCAATGTATAAAACTCTCCCAGGAGTAACAATTACTCGCAGCGGGTATCGGGATCCAACTATCTCATAGAAGGTATGCAATCTCATTGCAAATTTCAACACTTGAAATTCCCGATAATATTTTGCCCCAGGCGATCTATGACCTTGACTGAGTCAACAAACCATAGACCGCAAGTAAAGTTCAACCCGTCATTTCCTGATTGAATTAAACCCACCCGCACGACCCTTGACTGAGTCAACAAGGTCGCACGAATACCCTAATCCAATCTGCATCATATGCATAAGCAGATAAATAGTAATCAGCTACCGCACACTACGCCTTGACTGAGTCAACAAACGCAGCACGAATACTAACTATTACTTATCTGAAATGACGGAGGGCTACGTCAGGTTTTTAAGAAAACCCTTTGCGTAATGAACTTTATATCGTTGTAGAATCAAATGATTTTGAAATGGAGTGCTTTTGAGGCTTTTCTAGTTTTGCTAAAGGAGTCACTCCCGGTGAAGGGATCGTCGGTCCTTTCCTCGTCGAATGAGGTGCTTGATATATCATATATATCGCTGTGCAAAGCAAAAACACTTAAAAGCAATCAAAAGACAAACCGAGTGTGTAGCATCTGCCAGTTATTGCTAAAGGAGTCACTCCCGGTGAAGGGATCTCGGTCGAATAAGGTGCTGGATATATCATATACACCGCTGTGCAAAGCAAGAACTGTAGCTACCTGTTTTATTTTGAAATTCGATTCTACAACATCTTAGGTTTCTTTTAATTTCATTAATCTCATTAATGAAGTCCCATCATTTAAGTACCTAAACATCACAGATAAATACGACGTACACTTATGCCATCCGCATTCGCCTCGATGTCCCCTCGTGCACCGTTAGGTTAGGTAACTAACGACAGAGCGGGGCAGGGCTAGCGCGGGTGTAAAACATAAGTAACGCCTATATAATATATCATATATACTATATACTATATCTATCATAGAACATCATATGATTATATCACAGATATCGCAGCAGAAGAATCATATGAAATATTGGATATACTAGGACGTCCACGTTTTCAATACGAGCCAGTATAAAACACGGATTCCACGGTCGCGATGAATAGCCAAACCCACACCCCTAGACCCCTACGAGAGCGGCAAGCAACCTTACCAATTCTAGAGTTAGGAGACCCGGCCTCGACTCCTCGAGTTGGTCTCCCACTGGACTCCAGAACCCGGTTACTTGTGCCCTCCTCCTTGGGTCTATCCTAGTGCGGAAAAGTAAATAATATACAAAAGGTGACAACTTCCGCAACTTGGAAGCGCCCCAATAAAAGAATATTACATACAAGTTTTTACATGAATGAAAATGAAAAACACTCATCTCACATAAAAACCCCCGGCTATTCAAACACGACGATTCAATATAACATATCCAGCAACACATAACATCACATGTCATCAACATAAGTAAATATGCGCATCCCAATTGTCGTTGACATATAGCAACGAAACCGGCGATATCACATATTACACTTACGGTCACAGAAAAGAAAGTGTAAAACTACAACAGTTGGAATCCGCAACCTCCTCAGACATCGCATGCCTGACAAATGAATTTCTTAGACATCGCATGCCTAACAATTATAAACCCCGCATTTTAGTCTCAAAATCGAAAACTCTTTTCAATATCAAGTCGGGTAATTCAACAAGATTCCCGAAAAACTGATCGAATGCTCGTCGCAAACTTCAGTAGACGGCCGCACCCCCGACGCCGTCGACGAAGTGCACCAAGGCGGAACACCGCCACCGCGAGCACCCGAACGGATGCTTTCGGCTACGGGGTTCTCCTACAGTCACTTGGTCGGGGCTATGGGGTGTAGCTGTCTATTAAGTTTACCCGGCGAGTATCCGCGTACGCTACGTGATTGCGACGGACTTTTGATCACATCAAAATTCCGTGGCAACCGATCAAGTGAGACTAAACTGCTGTGTTTATAACATTCATTTAGTTATCTCATAACTTATTGTGAATTCCAATTATTGTATCACATTCCGAATAAAATAGAAAATGTTAAACTTTCCGATCGAACATCCAAACACCCAAGTTTTCCCGATACAGTCCAACACATGAAATAAGTCTAACAACATTCAGTTCGTGCCTCAATACCAACGGTCCAGCCGTAGAAGGGTCAAGCCAACGCCTCACATGTGGCACGCCGTACTGCCCCAAACCCGAAGGTTCAAAGGGCAGTTCAAGACGGTCACATAATCGAGTTAAGGTTTGTTGTCTTCTAGAGGGTCTATCGCGTTACTTGCACTACTTAGAACGTCGTTAAACTACGGAAAAATCTAACACTTGGAAATTTCCCGACAGGGGAAAAAGTGGGTATTTATATCCGGTCGAACTTTTTAACATATTCTAAAATATATCCGGAAAACACATAGACAAAATTTGATAATCCGATCAAATATTCGAATCCCCAAAACAAACCCAGAATGCTCAACTGTGTAGTAAATGTTAAAATATCCCAGAAAATACAGCACTAAGAATTAGGAATTACTGTGCAGATTTCAAAAGCTGACGTGGCTAATTGGCCGCGGAACCGCCGCAAGTGCCTTGTTCCTTGCCGCGGTTCCGCCGCAGTTTAAACGATTTAGCCAATCGAATTGCACAGTAATTCTTAAAAACACCTGCTTATTTTTCTGCATATTTTTAATATTGAAAAATCCAGATTTTTAAAAAATGGACAGAGAGCACTTTGAGAGTTAGGGTTTCGGTTCGTTCGGATTTCAAACGCCGTCTAGACTTCGCCTAAGGCTCTAGCTAGGCTCTGATACCACTGCAGGGTTCCTAGGCACGCTAAGGAGGTCTCACAAGGCATCAACTATGCCAATTTCAAAAAATCTAGGTGCCGAGAAACCCGACTACGGATCGTTGGCTAGAAATCTTGGCGAAAATGAAATCTAGTTAACAACTTAACAAAAAGGAAACGGAAATACAACCTTTGTAGATCCGGTGCTCCACCTCCATAGCTCCGCAACGAAGTCCCCTCGCTGTCCTAGTGAATTCCCGGGCTCTAGCGTCGGCTTCATCGGAGAATAGGCGAGCTAGGTCGTCGATGTCCATGCCGAAGATGATCTACGTCGAGGCATCGCTAGATCAAGCTCCACCTTCACCAAGCCATGAAAACTTGTGAAGGAAACACCCTATACTACTTGGCAAGAGGTAGAGGATGAAGAAATAGGAGTTGGGTTCACTTTAGAATTGGATTTCTCACTCAAATACATCAATCACCATTGATGAAGAAAGCTTTCTTCTTGTGAGGAAGAAGAAGAAGAAGATGAAAAGTGTTATGATAAGTTATTAAAAATGAAAAGTAAAAAGAATACTTATCATAATTGAACCATGGTTTAGTGTAGAGAATTGATTAGGGTTAAGTGGAATGGTTAGGGTTAAGCATGAGACAAAATGGTTACAAAGTCAAAGTGTTCATGAAACTTCATGAACAAAACAAAACATGCCACCATTTTCTCATTTGCTTTTCTTTTTCCAAAAGAATAAATAAATGAATAAAATGAATAAGCAAATAGTAAACCCTAACCATTTCATTAACCAAGGTTTAATTCTTTACACTTAACCAAAAGGCATGTATCATCAAACATGATACAAGCAAGTGCACAAAATCATATCGCATATGCAATGCGCACATATCGAGCGAGAAAATCCATTTAAAGTGAACCGATACTAGTTAATGCAAAGTAATATATCAAATATATATAATTATACATTAAACCATTAAATCAACACTTGATTTAACGATCCGGTCATATCGCATATAACCGACTAGTATCCAATGTATCGGCGTATCGAATCAAACCTTGATTCGATGACTAGGTTATATCGCATATAACCATTCGACACATTCATCGCGAGAATAGAATACGGTATCACATACACGTATTATTCTCGGTCCCGCACATATCTCATATACGCTCCTATTTCGTTTCGCTTGAACCAGGAAACATCTGTGTAGGACTCTAAAGACTCGTCAATACGCCGGCAGCAGGTGATGATCATATCAAACACCCACAAGCCGCAAGCGGTCTGCTAAACGTAACGGCCACCCGGGTATTGAGCGATCAGAAGATCGACGAGCAAGCCCGCTCACACTCCAGTGAATCCAACCAGTAACACTATCCGTACAGTCCGGTCTCGTCGTCTGATATGTCGCATATCTCGCCTAAGGGTGGTAAACGTCAGACCCCAATAGCTCGATAAGTCGTGTCGATGTGAGGTCTATAAAAATTCGAGAAAATACTGGTAACACTTACCAGTAAATCTCAGCAACCCTGGCCAGGGATTTCCTGTTATAGCCAATCGAACACAGCGCAACATCAACTCCCTATACCGGGAGAGACGAATCCCCTCCTATCGCTCATTGCCTCCATGTGACTCGGGACTGTACCCAAAAACCACCGTTTTGCACGCCCTCTTGGACGTGGTAAGATGGAAATCAAAGCATAGTGGGAACCACACAAGACTCTATGACGATCTCGGGTCAACAGACTACTCTGTACCAGTGTCACCAGAGAACTGCCATCTGACGTAAGGTATAATACCATCTGGGAGTTCTCGGCGAGTCCGTCCAGTGTACCCAGTCTCTACCGAGCACCTATATATCATCTCTGATGTCAAACACCGATGGATATGGGATCATCCATCGCCCATCTGTATGGGTCGAGAAGGTATACGCTAGTCTACTCTGGTATATCGATGCCCCGTCTCGATACACCCACGACTAGGGACTTTGAAGGATGTACTTATGGACTACCATGTCCCCACTAGTATGATCCGCATCATAGTCCAGGTAGTCAAGTACACATCCTAAGGGCTTTACCAACATGTAATAGAGAGACAATCTGTGTACACGTTAAGGTAAAGAGCAACCAGATAGCATACTATCATGTCGAGCAAGAAAGTCCTCCCTATATATGTCCCAGCATCCACTACAATATACATCCTATGTACAGTAATGGCCTCTAGGGCATACATATAACTAACATATAGCATCTCATACATTATATATCCTACCACTGATGTGTAGGGTATAGTGGTCATGCGAACCCTCTCCTCATCAGTCTTGGGAGATATCTCCTTGGAGAGGGTGATTCCGTGCAATGTGGGTATGTTACCATGCTTGGAATCTTCCATACTAAATCTCTTTAGTATGTTCTCTATGTACGTAGACTGCGAAAGTCCCAGTAATCTCTTGGATCTATCTCTATAGATCCTGATCCCCAGAATGTACGAGGCATCACCCAGGTCCTTCATGGAGAACCTTTGTGACAAGAACAGCTTGACCGATTGTAGCATAGGAATATCGTTTCCTATCAAAAGAACGTCGTCCACGTACAAGACTAGGAATACGACAGTTCATCCTACAATCTTTTTATAAATACATGGCTCATCCTCGTTCTTGATGAAGTCAAATTCCTTGACTGTTTCATCAAAACAGATGTTCTAGCTCCGCGATGCCTGCTTTAATCCATAAATGGATTTAAGCAACTTGCACACCTTCCCACTCCTCCTACTGTCTACAATGCCTTCTGGATGATCCATATAAACACACTCTTCCAAACTTCTGTTCAGAAAAGTCGTTTTTACGTCCATCTGCCAGATTTCATAGTCATGGAAGGCAGCAATGGAAAGTAGGATCCGAATGGATTTGAGCATAGCCACTGGAGAAAAAGTTTCATCATAGTCCAATCCTGGTCTTTGTCGAAAACATTTTGCAACAAGTCTAGCCTTATAGGTTTTCACCTGCCCATCTACACCAATATTCCTTTTGTAGATCCATTTGTATCCAACGGGTTTTACCCCAGGTGGAGCAACTTCTAAGGTCCACACTTTATTGGCGTACATGGACTCCATTTCGGATTGTATAGCATCCAGCCACTTATCAGAGTCCCTACTGATAATGGCCTGCCTGAAACTAGTAGGATCATCTTCTTCCAAGATGCAATCCTCTCGATCCCCGTCTATGAGAAAACCGTAGTATCTTACGGGCGAATGAAAAATCCTACTAGTTCTGTGGAGTGGCTGAGGCTCATCTGGGGTAATTGAGTCTTGAGATTCCACCAATTCTTCAGTTTGAGTTTGTAGTTCCTGAATTTCTTCCAGTTCTACCGTGCTCCCACTTATTTCTTTTGCAAGAAATTGCCACTCTAATAAGGTGGCATGCTGAGCAACAAATACCTTCTGTTCATCGGTATGGTAGAACAGATATCCATAACCATTCTTTGGATATCCCACAAACTTACATAAAACTGATCGTGCCTCTAGTTTATCCGGATTATGCTTTTTAACATAAGCCGGACAACCCCGTATCTTAAATCTTTTAAGATATGGCCTTTTACCATTCCATATCTTGAATGGTGTCTTAGGCACAGATTTGGATGGACATCATTCAACAGATATGCCGCTATCAAAAGCACATGTCCCCAAAATGAAAGAGGCAACTCGGTATTACTCATCATGGAGCGAACCATGTCCAATAGGGTACGGTTCCTCTGCTCCGATACACCATTGTGATGTGGTGTATACAGAGGAGTAAGCTGAAAGAAAATACCATTCTCTTTTAGAAAGTCCCGGAATTCCGTGCTCAAGTACTCCCCTTCTCTATCGGACTGGAGGATTTTGATACTTTTGCCAGTCTGGTTCTCTACTTTCTTTCTGAATTCTTTGAATTTTTTAAAAGCTTCAGATTTGTGTTTCATAAGATACACATACCCGAATCTAGAGTGAATGTGATGAAGTATGAGAACCCACCCCTTTCATGTATAGACATCGGACCACATACATCACTGTGTATGAGTCCCAAGAGCTCTGCTGCTCTTTCTCCGTGTTCGGTGAATGGAGATTTGGTCATTTTTCCTTTGAGACATGACTGACAAGTTTCATAAGATGAAAATTCGAACGTATTCAAATATCCATCCTTATGCAATTTACTCAGTATTTTCTCTCCGATATGACCAAGTCTATAATGCCACAAGTAGGATTCGTTCGCATCTGAACTCTTCCTCTTGCGTGTGTTTTGTACATTGAAAACTGTGTTTTGATTTAGAATATAGATACCATTACACAGTGTACCTTCTGCAACCAATACCTAATTAAGGTAAATGTTCATGATATTTCTATCAAGAAAAAACTTATATCCATCTTTATCAAGTAAAGAAACCGATATGATGTTGCAAACTATGGAAGGTACATAGTAGTAATTGTTCAAAATCATAGTATTACCTTTTGGCAATACTAGGTGATATTCACCGACGGCAGCATCAACTTGTGCTCCGTTCCCTACTCTGAGGGACATATCACCAGGTCCAACTATCCTACTTTTTCTCAGTCTCTGCAATAAATTACAGATATGAGATCCTGACCCGGTATCTAGTACCCAGGAGGTGGGACTGACCGAAAAACAGTTCTCAATAAGAAAAACACCTGAAGGAGACGCAATGGAATGCTTCTTCTTCGTTGGGGCCATCAAGGAATTCATACAATCCTCTTTCCCTTGCTCATACTCATGACAGCTATCATAGTTTAGAGACGAACCGACGTTCCCCAGTCCCGAATAAGAATTCGGATCGGTCAAGCGATACATTTTATCATCTTGATTAGGGCGTGAAATGGTTGCTACCTGGAGAGAGAGAGAAAAGAAACACTTAGCGTGCGCTCTTGCAAGATTAGATTGGTTATTAATTTATCTAACCAGGATGGCTTCCACTGTTTCCTCAAATTCTTCCTCAAACCCTAAAAGAAGAACTAGTCAGGATTAATCGCACGTCATAATACTTGCTTAACTTTTCGGCCAGGCTAGTGTCGGTACTTTGAGGGAGGTTTTCCAACGCTTTCGCGAAGTTCCTTAATTATGTAACCTCTTTTCCTTGGAGGCGTAGCCCCGCTAACACCGTTCTAGACACCCACTTGGTTTATAGCATTGATTGTTAAGTGAAATATTCTCCTAAGAGTAATCCTACTCATCAGTCGGATTGTGATCCAACTATCATTATGTGATGACCTAGATGAAATCCACTCTAGTCACCACACTCCAGAAGGTATGCTAAAATTGCAAGTTTCCTGTATATTTGAAACTCCCGATGTGGTTTTTCCCCTAACGACTTATGATCTTGACTAGGTCAACATATTATAAACCGCTAGTCAAGTTTAACCCGTCATTATCCTGGATTAACTTAGACCCATCCATATATACCCTTGACTAGGTCAAAGTGGTTATACGGTTGTCCTAAATAATCGCAATACCTGCAACAAACAAGCACTACTCAGCAACCGAACACTACGTCTTGGCTAGGTCAAAATACGCAGCACGAATACTAAACAACACTCGTAAGAAATGACGGAGGGCCACGACTGGGTTTTTGGCGAAAAACCCGTTAACACAAAGAACTTGATATCGTTGAAGGAACCTGAGCAGATTTGAAAAGGAGTGGTTTAGACTCCGCTTTTGAAAACTTCTGGTTTTGAAGAAAAACGAGTAATCTATAGTATAGATTTTTGCTCAAGAGGGCACTCCCCACGAAGGGATCTCGGCTCTTGCCTCCTGGAATGAGGTGCTGGATATTCACAACCGAATACTACTATGCAAAGCGAAAGAATATAACTGTAGTTTTTCGAAATTTGTTCCAACAACATCTTTTTAGGTTTCTTTTCTTGCATTAATCAAAATTAATGCGGTCCCATCAATTAACCTATCACACCAGAAAAGAATGAAAATACAATGTACATATATGCCATCCGCATTCGCCACTGGGCCCCTTCATCACCCGATAGGTTACTTAACTAACGACAGAGCAGGGGCTGGACTAGCACGGGTGCAAAACATATACAACATCTACTAGTATATATATAAATATATATAACATTCATCTCATGAATGATATTAAATAACATCACAGAATCTTATCAAGCAATATAGAATGGTGGAAAACCTTGGAGCCTCGGTTTCATTTGAGCCACAAATTAAACCCGACGTTCCCGGTCGTGTGGATAGCCCGTGCAATGAAACCTGGACCCCTACGAGCGCGGCAAGTTACCCGCCAATCTCAGAAGTGAGGTAACCCCAATCAACAAAGTGAATGGGCCACCCAGCACTCCACGGGATCCGGTAACTTGAGCGCCCCTCCGTGGGTCATCCTATACCCCCTACGAGTGCGGCGAATAGCTCGCTAATTCTAGAATGAAGCCCCCTCCATCTCAACGCCATGAGATGCAGGCTTGTTTCCTTCTAGAACTCGGCTATTCGTGCACTCCACCGCGAGGTAATCCTAGTACAGAAAATTAAAAAAAAATGTACAATGGTGATATGGACGTCAACCTGGTCATGCCCCAAACAAATAATATACAGCATGACAGTGACGACAGTCCACATGTCGGACACTCGCCCCGCAATAACAAATGTACAAATGAATCTTAACTGTACTAATATCATTGCACCATCAAGCTATCCACCACGACAATCCAACCACAACCGCAGCACAAACACAAAACATCAACGTGAATGTCATGTTCGCAAACTCGTCTAAAGGAACATATAGCAGTTAAACGAGTTATACCGCTCTAATAACATTCATGGTCGCAGATAGAAGTGAATGTATTGAAAACTTTTAAACAATGTTAATATTAACGACTTCGAAATACTCCGTATTGCCCCAATACTAAAGATAACAAAATATCCAACCTGGGCAAAATCAAACATATCCTGAAACCCTAAAACCAAGTGATATAGGGCACCAAACAAAAACGAACAATATTCACCATAAGAAAACTGCCCAGGCCGGCCCAAACATATATCTCGCCGGCCATTTTGAAAAATTATTGCTTCGTTTTTCTCTGATATTCTAGATTCACACAAGTAGTCTTCTGCAATTGTTTAAATTTTTTTTGAAGACTTATAAAAATTGACAGAAACTTGAAAATAGGATTTCGTATTTCGGAGTTGTTTCGGTTTTGTTACTTTAACATTGTTTAAAACTACTAGTGTAGATTGTATGGGCTGGCTCTGATACCATGAAAAGTTATGCTAATGCCCTGGCCATCAACCGAGGCCGATTGCGGAACAATTTTTTTTCTAACGAGGTAAACTTGGCTCTAGAATAACCTTAAACCGGATCTACCATAAACCTAACTAGCAAAACTTGAGAAACTATCTACTATGAAAAGGGTTTATACCAAGAGACTCAAGTCCTTCGGGTCTTCACTCCTCTTCTTTAGCATGCTCCTAGTGGCCTCTATGATTGAGCTTGATCAACGACTTCCTCACGTCAAAAATGATCCACCCGAGAGTGTCTACTTTGAGCTCTTACCTTTAAACCGAGATAACTAGGTCACTTAGTTTGCTAATGTAAGTTACCTAGGTTATGTAGAGAGTGATGATGGATTAATTGGTCTCAAGAAACCTAGGTTTCTCAACACATGAGACTATTAGGGTTTGAGGTAGAAGAAGAGAAGCTTGGAGGAAATGAGAGTGTTCTAGATAGCAACATAAGAATTAAGTGAAGAATGGCTATGTCTTGTGACTAATAAATCAAGTATCCCAAGATAATAATAAAAAATTATCTCCACCACAAAATATCAAGATATTTTCCACAAAATATCTAGATGCCACCTTACCTCAATAGTAACCCATGACTCACTAAATGAGTCAACAAGTAGCCATGCTTCACTTAATGAATGATAACACCTTACCTTCCACCTCATTAAACATTTAACTAAATGGTTAAAACAAATAATGAGGTTTCTTCTTCTAGAAGCACTCTTGTAACAAATTACAAGAATACCCCTCACCTTATATACATGCCCGTATCTGTATTCCGAAAAATACAAATACAAAAGAGATGAAAATATTCCAACAATATAATACTAGGATCCGGTTTAAACCAAATCCCGCTAGTATTATCTGCTCGAACATCATACGTGCACAAGTACACGTATGTGATCGAACCCTGCCGTAAAACCATACGGGCTCTACATCGTTTCGCCCGAAACAGAGAAACCCTCTGTGTGGGACTCTAAAGACTCGACAGTACGCCGGCAGTGCGTTACTGGACAAATCCATAACCATAAGCATGTCAGCGGCATTAGCTGTACGTAACGGCTACCTGGGTACCTATCGAAAAGGAAAGCCGATAAGCAAACTCATCCGGATCCCTACGGAGCCTATCCGTGACATTATCTGTACATTCCGGTCTCTTCGTCTAAGAGTATCACATACCGGATCTAGGTGTGGTAATCGTCAGACCCTAATAACCCGATAATTCGTTCTGATGCAGCTCAAGACCAATCCGGGAAACTACTGATCATCCCATCAGTAAATCCCAACTGCCTTGGCCAAGGTCTTATGGTCTTGACCAATCGAACACAGTGCGATATCAGCTCCCAATACCTGGAGAGACGAATCCCTGACAATCACTCACTGCCTCTATGTGGCTCGGGACTGTAGCCAACCAAAACCTGTTTACACGACTCAGTAGAACCATGGTAGGATAGTGATGAAAGCACAGTGGGAACTCACACGAGAAAAATGACGATCTCAAGTCTAAAGACTAACCTGCACACATGTTATAAGAGAACCGCTATCTGACGATAGGTATAATACCATCTAGAGGTTCTCAGCGAGTCCGTCCAGTGTACTCACCCCCAGTGAGCACCCGTATACAATCTTAGGTGATCATACCAATGGTTGTGGGACCAACCGTCGCCCCTCGTCGGGGTCTAGAAGCGTACATGCAAGTCTACTCTGGAGTATCGATGCCCGATCTCGATACTCCTACGACTTGGGACATTTAAGGATGTGATTATAGACTACCCAGCTCCCACAAGTATGATCGCCGTCACAACGCAGGTAGTAAAGCAAGATCCTATGGGCTTTATCAACTTATAACCGCAATATGTAATAACGTGTATAACATATGCTATGTTAAGATAAAGTCAAACCACAATACTATACTACTATATCAAGTGTTTATCAATATGTGCAAGTTGGATAAAGTATCAATAAAAACAAATACACATATTTTGATAAAGACAACTGAAATAATATACTATATAACTGAGCAAGATCGTCCTGTACATACATATCCCCAGCATCCACATGTATACATATACAATAATGGCCTTTGGGGCATACATATACAACACTTATTGCGCTATTAGGGGTCTGACGGTTACCGCCCCCTAGGCCCGATATGCGATACTCTTAGACGAACAGACCAGACTGTACGAAGATTGTCACAGATAGGCCCAGTAGGAGTTCGGATGAGTTTGCTCATCGGCCTTCTTATCAACAGATACCTTGGTAGCCATTACATGCAGCTAGTACCGCTAACATGCTTGTGGTTAAACCCACTTCTAGCGTACTATCGAGTCTTTAGAGTCCCACACAGAGGGTTTCCTTTCTTCGAACGAAATGATGTAGAGGTCGTATGGTTTTATGGCAAGGTTTCGATCACATACGTGTACTTATGCACGGATGATATTTGGGCAGATAATACTAGTGGGCTTTGGTTTAATCCGGATCCTAGTATTATATTCTTGGATTATTTTCATCTCTTTGTATTCGTATTTTTCGGAATACGGATACGGGTATTTATATGGTGAGGGGTATTCTTGTAATTGTGAAAGTGTGCTTCTAGAAGAAGACACCTCACTTGTGGATTTAACCATTTTGTTAAAAGGTTAATGAGGTGGAGATGGGAGGTGTTGTTTGTACATTAATGAGGCATGGCTACTTGGGTGACTCATGCTTTGGTGACTATTGAAGCATGCTTGATTCATTGGTTTGAATTTTTGGTATGCTTCATTATTCATAAACACTTAGCCATTCTCACTTCAATGCTCATCTTCAACACTCTCATCTCCTTAAGCTTTCTTTTTCTTTCTCAATCCTAAAAGTCTCATGTGTTGAGAAACCTAGGGTATTTTGAGACAAATTAATCCATCATCATTCTCTACATCTTCTAGGCTACTTAGTTTAGCGAACTAGATACCCTAGTTATCTCGGTTTAGAGGTTATAGCTTGAAGTACATACTCTCAGGTGGATCATCTTTGACGCGAGGAGGCCCACCTTGCAAGCTCGATTCGATCTTCGAAGAGCTAAGGAGAGGAGGACAAGAAGACCCGAAGGACTAGTACATGGAGGTATAACACTCTTACATAATAGTTAAACCTCTAGTAGTTAGTTAGTTAAGGTTCAAGTAAAGATACTGGAGTTTAGTCGGTGTTGCGAAGCTTGACAAAATTGTTTTTTGCATATTTCGCCTCCCCGCGAACCCGCGGGGCGCGCGACATTGACTTACATGTTTCCCGGCATACTTACGATACATTGCTCCACTTAAGTGACCTTAGGTTGTACATTTCTTGAGATCCGTGATTCTATTCGTTCCTATGATCATATTCCCATCGATTCTATTCGTTCCTATGATCATGTTTCCATTTCAGACCTATCAATTCCATTCGTTCCTATGGTCTATCTTTAACAATATTTGCTTGAGATTCTTGTCACCATGGCTACGAGAGCAGAGAGAGCTACGACTCGAGATGCGGTCAGAGCGAGCTCGTCACGGATGAGGACTGGCTATGATATTCTTCTGGTGACGTAGGAACGTATCGGTTTATTCTTTGTGTTGAGATCTCTCGGTTGAGACAAGTGTTCGGGATCTGTACTAGATGATCGGGCTATTAATAGAGGCTTCCAGATTGTGAGGACCGTCGTCATACAACCCGGCGACATCAATAACCCTAATTACTGCTCCTATCAAAGAATGGTGAGCCACCCAATTGTGGATTGCTATGTCTTCAAGAACTGGGTCAATGACCAGTATCAATAGGGGAAATTCGCCCTGTCTGAGAACTGGAGGGTAAACCCACCGCAGAAGCACACTCCCCAAAAGAAGGATGCGCCGGGGGCATCATGCTCACTCATGGAAGAAACTCCATGGGAAGTCGTTCTTTTAGCAAAAACCAAAGAATGCTAAAGGATCTACAGGCAAGTTTGACAGTCAGGTGGAAAAGCCCACTTGAACCCGAAATCATCGAAGGGATGCTGAAACCGCATCCCGTACTAAAAGTTGTTAACAAAGGGCAAAACCCCCAAGTCAAGCTTTCAAAGTCTACAAAGAAAAAGAAGAAGACCAAGAAGCCTGTGTAGCCTGCCGAGTATGACGACAAGCGCACAGATCTACAAAAGTACATTGACATGCTAGAAGAGTACAACCAGAAGGCACGGACACCGGTCATGCTCGAAGATTTCCTCTAGCATATTCTTGAGAACGAAGATAGTGACAAAGATGAGAAAAATGACTCATCAGAAGAAATTGAAGACCATGTAGCAAGTTGCCACATGGTCTCCCATTCATCGTTAAATGACGAAGAAACTCCCTCGGCGTCAGAAAACAATGAAAAGAAACTGGGGCAGAATCGGTGCTAAAATCCCCGAAACTGCCAGAAGACTCGATCGATAGGCTTTTAAACAAAGCCTTTCAAAAAAGCAAGGCTGACCGAGAACGCGAAATAGCCATATACAAAAAGTCTAAGCTTAGTGTCAGGATGAAGAAGCTGTGGTATGGATGAGTTGTAAAGTACTCCAACCAAACCGAAGTATACCTGCAACCAATAAGAGCAGGATCAAGGCAGAGAAGCGGTTCGCCAAAGCCCTGTCAATGGGAATGAAGCTGCCACCTCTCGTAGGAAACACTCCCGGGGTCATATACCTCGACGGAAAGGATTCATATCCAAACTACTGCCTATATCATTGGAGGGTTACCCACCTCACCGAAGAATGCAGTACCTTCAAGAAGTGGTGGTAAGGATATGTTGCCCATCAAAAACACTTCAAGAGGATGAAGCGCGAATCTCGTCGATGGAAAAAAAGTGCGGCAGATGTGCATGAAAAAATGACTGGTAACAGTCATATAGTTGATACTAGTCCGCAAAGGGAAAAACCCCAAGTTCTTAATTTCGGGAGCGATTCTGAGGACGAAATACCCCTCATCCCTCTCTTCAAAGACTCCACCTCCGAAAAAAAAGGAGGAGAAAACTGCGAGAATATTCAGCCGCGTAACCGCACGTTGCCTGAAAAGAACCTCGGATTTATAAACAATGGTTCGAGCAAAAAAGACAAAGGGAAAGAAAAAATCTCTGAGAAAATTGCCCTCGATAATGGAGTTGTCAAAGAGCTCGCAGTAAGGGACCCGCCTAGGAAAAACAAGGTGGATTACCATGTCTTAGAACATCTAAGGAAAATACTCTCACAACTAAGCATATTGGATGCTCTCCTTCTGTCCAAAGAGGCACGGGATTTCCTGATCAAGGCATTACAAGAGCCCGATCCCAGGCTTTCCTCGCAGAAGAGAAGATGAAGGATGAGCTGGCAGAGGTTCACACAACTGACATTACATTCAGCGATGAAGATCTCCTCATCGGTACTTGCGAACATAATCGTCCGTTATATGTCACCGGGTACTGCCACGACATCAGGATAGGGAAAATCCTTGTCGACAACTGATCCTCCGTCAACTTTCTCAACGCGAGAGTGCTGAAGGAGATTTTCATGAACGTTCACCACCTGGCCCTTGGCAGAATTACCATCTCCGGGTTTGACTCACAGTCGTCACGAACACTCGGGTCCGTAATACTGACGCTGCGCTTCGGGTTGCTCATCACTGACATCAAATTTCATGTCTTATAACACTTTACTCGGCAGGACTTGGTTACATGAGTACAACGTCATCCCTTCTGCACAATATCAATGTATGAAGTATTTCAATGACGGCTTGGAATACACCGTCACAGGGGAGCTAAATCCATTCTCCATAAACGAGGTCCGAAAATATGAAGACACAAAATACTTCCTACCATATTTCGAGGATACGGAAAAGTGTCATAAGCCGGAGGATAAACAGAAGTTCGTTGTTACTATCCCTATCTTTGGGAGTGATACCGAGGAAGATGAAGAAATAGTCTACTCGGGGCAACCCCAAAAAGAAAACAACATGCCCGGACCATCTACTCCTATTCTGGTCTTTGGCAGCGACTCTGAGGATGAGGCCAACATAGTGTTCTCTATCCTCCCATCAGTGCAAACCCTCGCCGAAGCAGATCAGAGTTTACAAATCACAATGGCTCCGCCTCGGCATTACAAAGAACTTGATGTGCTCGATACATATAGCGTACAAGAACTACAGACTTTCTACGTCCCTCCCAGGCTAAGAGGTGAAAAGGCGATCCTCTTCTACCAATCTACGGAGACCAAAGTAGAAAAAGAAGTCTGGCATGGTACCGATTTTGCACTTGGCAGGCTTCAACCAATCCATCTGCCAAGATACTATGTGGAGGGATTGAAAAGGCTGTTAAGACGCCAAGGTGTACCTCTTGAACAAATTGTTCGACAAGCCCAGTTCTACAAAAAGATTTGGGATATTCCCGGGACTCAGCGAAAGATGCCTAACGGGAAGGTGGAGACAACCGGGCTCGAATACGTTCAGTCCAGGAAACGGGAGCAGTTCTACAGCTGCCATATCATAAACAACTCCAGCGAAGGGGAAAACTCTCTTCCAAATGGCCATGACGGTGAATCAGTGCGAAATCCCGCTCTAAGAAAGTTAAGTCCGTCGCTCGAAGAACAAATAGACAAGCTAATAAAAGAAGCTTGTCAAAAGAGCCGAGACAATCACAGTCACGAAATGACCATTTATGAATAGGCCAGGGCGCAACGTCTCAATCAGCAGTCTGCGGAGAAGGAAGACTATAATGCTCTTCACCCCTGACCCGCTGTATGTCCTCGCGAAAAGGGAAAATCCCGAAATAGAGGCAAAAACAGGGCAAAGAACGCAAACAATGTTCAAAAACAACAAAGCGGATCCAAGAAGCCGTGCAATCGAGAAAAACTAGGTTAGAATCCGTCCTTTATAAAGAAGATGGGTCGGTAATACTCTTTCCCCCAAGACAAGACGAGGAAAATATTCAACATTGTTATGAAGCACTAAATGATGACACTTCCAGAGTCTCGGCACCCCAAAGCAATAAACGTGGTCGATCATCCGGATTATTGCTCTTACCACCGAGCAATAGGTCATCCCCTCGAAGACTGCTTCACCTTTAAAGACTGGGTAGAAGATCAGTATCAGCAAGGCAGGTTTGCTTTATCCAACAGCTGGAGGGTAACCCCGCTGCAAAAGCATAAGCCGAAGAGGACCTATACCGTGATGATAGGACCAGCTCAACATCAAGAATGGAAGCGAACTCGTACCTGCTATATGATAACACTCTCAAAAGAGGGAGGGCATGAGACTATGGACGACCTCCGCATGTGCTTCGCAAATGAAGATGAGGACCGGGCGATCTCCAAGTTTCCAGCAGCACCAAAGGAGTTGGAAGATGGGATACACACCACGGAGGATAACCTAAGAAAAATTGACTTAGGGACGGAAAATGATCCGAGCCAACGTTCGTCAGTGAGCTACTATCTGAAAAACAGGTAGCCACGTTAAAGGACGTGCTCATGCAATATAAATACTGCTTCGCGTGGAACTATTCCGAAATGCCAGGTTGAGATCCAAAGGTAGCAGTACATAAACTGGCCATATTGCTGGACATAAAGCCAGTCAAACAGGCGCTAAGAAGAATGCGGCTCATACTTGAGATGAGTATAAACGCTGATGTCAAGAAACTAATCGATTCCGGCTTCATCCAAGAAAGTCAATAACCCGATTGGATCGCTAATATCATTCCGGCGATGAAGAAAAACGGGGCGGTGCGCATCTGCATGGACTTTCGGGACCTCAACAAAGCTTGCCCAAAAGATGATTTCCGAGTACTTGTTACCGAGCTGATGATCGATAACACGTCTACCCATGAAATCTTCTCCTTAATGGATGGATCTTCAGGATACAATTAAATAAAAATGCATCCTGAAGACCAAAAGCATAGCGCCTTTTGGACCCTACTGGGCATGTTCTGTTATAAGGTGAAGCCTTTCGGTCTGAAGAGTGCTAGCACTACCTACTAGAGGGCCATGACAAAGCTCTTCGATGATCTCATCCACGAGATTGTCGAATGTTATATTGACGACCTTGTAGTAAAGAGCAGATCTCATGAGGAACATTGGGAACATCTAAAAATAGTGTTCCGGCATCTTCAGAAGTATAATCTAAAGATGGATCCTCTAAAATGCACATTTGGAGTCCCTTTAGGCAAATTCCTAGGATCCATCATACGACACCGGGGTATCGAAATTGATCCCTCAAAGATCAAGGCGATTATGGAAATTCCCACGCCAAGAACTCTCAAACAATTGCGATCTCTTCAAGGAAAACTCGCATATATCTGGCGGTTCATAGCCAACCTCTCCGGAAAATGCCGTCACTATAGTCATTTAATGAAGAAGGGGACCCCGTTCGTCTAGGATCAAAAGTGCCAAAATGCACTAGACGAAATCAAGCAATACCTGCAAAATCCGCCGGTATTGACCGTTCCGGTTAAGGGAAAACCCCTTATTGTAACACCTTAGATTGTGATTAGTGTCTAATTATATTTTAATGTGTGGTTTTTAGTAAAAAGTTTACTAAAACGATTTTCAAATATTTAATCAAAATTAATGAATATTTTATTAGAATTTATTTAGGCTTGCACACACATGTGCATTTAAACTAGGGTTAAGCTAGGGTTAGACCATGATTAGCAACCATGGTGGACTAACCATTTTTGTTAAGCTAATTTGATTTTAATTAAGTGTTTTGGTTATTTTTTTTTTAAAATGAAAAATGAATGGTGTTTTAGGTGTTGACTTGAGTAGGTGAGAGAGAGAGAGAGAGGACATGATGGCTTGAGCCATGCTCACATTTAATGAGGAGAGAGGGGAGGGGGTTGACTCTCTCATATCACTCATTTCTTTCTCTTTTGAAACACTCATTTTCTCACTTCTCTCTCTCACTTACATACACACACACACACAACTTCAGCATCAGCAGCAGCTGAAGCAACAGCAGCAGCAACTCAGCCTCAACAGCAGTAGCAACACCAACAACAATAACACAACAACAGCACCAGCTTTAGCATCATCAGCAGCTCCAGCTTCAGCAAGCAAGCAACAACAGCAAGCAGCAGCAGCCAGCAACAACAACAACAGATAGTAGCAGCAGCAGCTGTAGCAAGCAGCAAAAGCACCCCAGCAGCAGCAACAGCTCCTTCTCCTCTTCTTCTTCTCCTTCTCCTTGCACTTAGGATCCCTAGGGGTATAATCTCTTAAACTCAATTACTTTTGCTAAGCTTATTTGTTCTTTTGCTTCGGTTAATGTTTTATATGGTCATTAGTGCTAGATTTGTGTTATAAGTGAAGATTTAAGCTAAGTTGGGATTATTATAGCTTAATGAACCTAATTAGGTGTTATATATGTTGTGAAAACCTAGTAGTGTCACTAGATTTAGCTTAATCACCTTAAAGTCGAAAACTTGAAACTTTAAAATACGGTTTTGGAGCAAAATGTAAGATATATGAGATCTGCTGTATTTGTGATCGTTTTCTAGCTTAGCAAACACATACAGATTAGCGTGCAGGCATTTTAGGCTAGTGTGTTGAAATCCGAGCCCTTACCCTTCCCAAAAAAATCCGGCGACCATCCCCCAAATTCCGGCGTCGCCGGCCCCCTGATGTTTTGGGTGTATGTGCTTTGTGTAGGGGGGTGTCTGTGTGGATTTTTCTGTGTTTGGTATTATTTATTTTCCTTGTTTGTCTGCAAGTTAAAATCTGGGTTTGTTTAGCTAAGTTTATTGTTTTTAGTGAGTTTTATTGCTAAGCTTATGGTTTAATTGAAAAATAGGATGATTCATGGTGATTATAGTTAGATTAGCTCTAATTTGTGCTGGTGGTATCACTTAAGTCTAGTAATTTTACCTATTATCACTTGTGCACCCTATTGTTGCAAACTAAGTGTTTTTAAAAACATTTTAAGCTAAACCCTTATGATGCATAGAATCTGCTATTACTAGGGTAGTAATTTTAGCAAGCAAACATGTACACTAGATTATGAATTGTGCTAGGATCATAGTGTAGAAACCTGGACCAGTTTTACCCAACCTGGGTTGATATTACCCTTATGGTGGCCGGCCCAATTTTGAGGGTTTGTGTTGGAATTTTGCAGGTAGCTGTCTGTAGGTATTATAAGATATTTGGTCTTATTTGATTTTCTTGTTTTTACTCCAGATTAAATCTGGGGCCGTTTACCTATTTTTAGCGTAGCGGGACTTGCGCGACACGTACGATACGAGTTGAGTTGGTTTGCTGTGTGTCACAGCGTGTCGCTGTGTGCCACAACGTGTCGTGTTGGGTTTTGGCGTATGCACACGCGTTACGTATACACACGTGTTTAGTTCGCGATGCGAGTTTCTCGTTTGGTTTTAATATCGCATTTTTGTAGGATTTTAGCTTGTATCTATTCTTTTTGTAAATTCTAGGTTCGCAGGCGGGTACGTCGGACGCCGCAAAGAAGGGGTAGCAGATAGTCGGCTACACTTAGCACGAGACCAGGTGAGTAGATTTAACATCTACGGGGAAATCTCCCGTATGGCGTTAAGCGTCAGGGCGTGATAGGATATTGTAGTCGCATATATTTATATGTATATTTCTCGCGCATAGGTACTATTGTAGCATACCCCTCTTTGTTGTATATAGAAATGGTAGTTATATAACACCGCATTGACACTAACGGTTCAAGTTGCACGAGCACTATTAGTATGTTATACTCACACCGTTAGTGATTGCCATGACACTCTCACTATAGGATTGCTATGAATCATACATCGTTTTGAGTAACGGATCATTGATGATTAGACATGACTTTGTCGCATATTGGCATATATATACGTTGATATATTCATATTGCGCATAAACACATTGTGTATCTATATTAGTGCACATATACATTGCTACACTCATAGATGTATATACACATACCTTGTTATATCTATCCATATTGGTGCACTCATACTGCTACATTCATATATGCTATCCATAGTGGTGCACACATACCTTGACATATCTATATTGCGCACATACACAATGTATATCCATATTGGTGCACACATACATTGATATATCCATATTGCGCACATACACATTGTATATCCACATTGGTGCACACATACATCGATATATCTATATTGCGCACATACACATTGTATATCCATATTGGTGCACACATACATTGACATATCTATATTGCACACATACACATTGTATACCCATATTGGTGCACACATACATTGATATATACATATTGCGCAATACACATTGTATATCCACATTGGTGTACACATACATCGATATATCTATATTGCGCACATACACATTGTATATCCATATTGGTGCACACATACATTGACATATCTATATTGTGCACATACACATTGTATACCCATATTGGTGCACACATATATTGATATATCCATATTGCGTATATATCCACTTGCACATCCATACCTACATACATACATATTTCTCACACATGGATGATATTGGCTTTGATTTCTAGAAAATGGGAACCGCATGAGATATTTTCAAAACTGGATCCATTTAAAAGAGCGGGTTTCCCTTCTTACTCTTAGTGGCATTCGCCACATTGCATGGATTTACGCATTGAGTTTTGGATTCATGTGATTTCTGGATTTTGAGAACCGTGGTATTATTTTAAGAAAATATGCACTGTTTTGAAAACACGGTTTCTCTTGATATGATATTTCAGTGCGTCCACCATGCGTTTTCTCGGTTCTGAGACGTATGACAAGTGAACCCGATTCGAGTAGCAGGATGAGGCCGATTGCGGGTATATGGTGGACCCGGTATGGTACCCCGGGGCAAGAAAGGGATGCTGTGTATATAGACGGTGAGCCTGGCAGAGGGACTACTACCTACCGGTGATTGGTTGGACCTGGCGGTTATCCGGAGGATACGGACCAGAGTCGAGAGATGGATACAGGCCGACCCGTACTGCCGGGGTCGAGTGCCGATTCCGCAAACTGAGCCTGTGGGCCGATCCGGACTGACGGAACCCGATACATGAGGATTTGCGTGTCAATGCTGGACACGATTATTTCATGATATTTTCGAGTGCCGATATTGGGCACTCACGATTCTATGAGATTTACAGGATTTGAGGGCCGATTAGAGTGACGGCGCCTGAGTTTTTACTGGGATTGGGTGTAGTTGATGGACACCGGTTATTTTTCCACGTTGACATTTCGTGTAGATGATCTTTTACCCCATGCTCAGTATTTATTGTTATGCATCTCATCCTGTAGTCGTAGTACCTGATAGAGTACTTTGGCATGATTATTGCATACCCTGCTCATCGTATATAGATGTTATTAGATTGCACTTGTTTGCATGATTATTGCGTACCCAGCTCATCATATAGATGTTATCTGTTGGCATATGTTAGAGTATCGCAGTACGTGCATACTCGCGATTACCTTTATATGTTATCTACTATTCACGAGTTGGCAACTCACCCCCGTTGTGCCACAGTGATGCAGGTTGCCCCTCAGAGTAGTTGCGGCAGGGCTACTTCCTTGTATCTTTTTGCCACGGATACCACTACAGTTGGCGTGTGAGCCCTTTTTCTTATAGGTGGGTTTTTGCGGTATCCGTTTATTTCCAGTTGTACACACTATTGTATCTAGTACTCTCCATCTACTATTTCTTATATTGACTTAGAGACCAGTTGTGAGGACGATGTTGTATATTATTTTGTATTCTGGTGTCGAGCTCGTGTGAGCCGACTTTATTTATGCAGCTTTATCTTTTATGATGTTTTTCATTTATATTGCTCATTTCTTCGCTACGGCGTCGTATATTATTCTTGTGGTGATTGTTTCAGCCGTTGGGCGTGATTGCTCCCGTTGGGGATGCTTTATTCTTATTGTATGTCATTTTACTTATATCATGTCTTGTACCCGATTTCGGGGCTGGTTTTTACAAAGGAGGTGCTGCCGAAATTTTTAACAAAATAATTTAAACATGAAAGATTTTTACTTGAGATTTCCAAATGTTTTAATAAATGTTTTCATCAAATGTTTTCAACACTCACTACTTTTAATGGTTTTGATTTCTGGGTTTCTGCTTACTTAGTCACGTTACGCCTGTAGACGTTACGTGGTTAAGTGCCGGTCACGGGCCGATCTTTGGGTCGTGACAAAGTTGGTATCAGAGCGTAGGTTTTACCTTTCGGAGTGTAGGATGACCCTGGTATGATAGAGTTGGTAGCTGAAGTAGAGTGGCGTAGCGTGTGTATGTTCCGCGATATACTCACGACACGGTACTCCGCCTGAGTGACCTTAGGACTTATTGATTGAAATTCCTTCATGGTTATATACATTCTTATGATTCGATTTCCGTATCCTTATCGAATCCTACTTTCTTTTCAGCCATTATGCCGCCAAAGACTACGAGGGCGCAGAGCGCGGCCGCGAGAGCCGAGATTAGAGTTGACTCGTCTGAGACGAGGACTGACCCGTGTAGTACACCAGTTGTACCAGAGCAGACTGTTCCTCCTTCGGCAGATCAGATCGCCATGCTAGGGGCCGGTATGCAGGAGATGCGCCAGATGATAGGGTCGTTAGTCGAGACGCTTTGAGCGCAGCGACCAGAGGTAGTCCACCCGTTACAGGGACTGCGATGGTACCTACAGTACAGGCAATTGCCCTTGCAGCCACAGAGGTTATCACAGTATCGCTATCAGAGTTTATGAGGCCGAATCCTCCGGTCTTCACAGGCACCGATACAGCCGAGGACCCACAGTCATTTATCGATAGGATGGCCCGGATATGTCGTTCACTCAGATGCTCAGATGTGAGATGGGTGGAGTTCGTGAGCTTTCGCCTGGAAGGTCTTGCGCAGAAGTGGTGCGAGTCGGTAGAAAAGGGCAGAGCAGCAGGTCTTCCTCCTATGACCTGGACCGAGTTTGTGGCGGTATTTCTAGCCCGTTTCCTTCCCTAGAGTGTCAGGGATGCCCGAGCGCACAGGTTCGAGTCATTACGCCAGATGCCGGATATGACGGTGGCAGAGTATGATGTGCAGTTCACCGAGCTATCTGTTTATGCCCCGTATTTAGTGGCTACTGAGGAGATGCGAGTCAAGAGGTTTGTTCGAGGCTTTCTTACCCCACTGTTTCTTGCGATCAGCGCACAACATTGCGAGACTTATGCAGCAGCTGTAGACGCAGCCCTACTAGTCGAGGAGTGCCTCGCTGAGACTTCGGTAGTTCCAGGGCCGAAGAGAGTTCGTACAAATAAGTCAGCACGGAGACAGCCGTTTAGGCGCCGCGACAGGTTCCGTTTAGGTACGGGGGGTAGCGGAGGATCGGGGCGAGGTCGACTATTCAGCTCTTATCCCCAGGAGAGTCAGCCAGCACCACATAGATGTTTCCGATGCGGGAGTACTTATCATCGTGTGCGAGATTGTCCGGAGCCACATGAGGGCGAGACAGCCGTACCACATGTCACGTTTCCACCTTCTCCACCCCAGAGGGCGTTGCCTATAGTACCTACTGTTGCTCCATGTCAGACTCATGTACAGAGAGGCTGTGGTCGCGGAGGGTTTGCTCATAGAGGACGAGGTGGCTGAGGCAGAGGACAGCCAGCTGCCGGCAGAGTACACCTAGTTGCTAGTAGGGGACCGCCAGTCACAGGTAGAGGACAGGCACGTGTTTTCGCTTTGACGCATCAGGACGCGCAGGCGTCCAATGCGGTGGTCTCAGGTACCCTTTCAGTATGTTCTGTTGACGCACACGTGTTGTTTGATCCGGGATCCACGCACTCATACGTTTCCACACACTTCGTGCCGAGTTTGGGTAGAGAGTCTGGTTTTCTTGATCAGTCGCTTGTTGTGACCACTCCCGTGGGTGAGTCATTTATTTCTAGACACGTGTTCCGATCGTGTGTTGTCCGTATTGGCGAGAGAGAGTTGCCTGTTGACTTGATCCTTCTTGAGATGTTGGACTTCGACGTTCTTCTGGGCATGGATTAGTTAGCCACGTGCTATGCGTCTGTGGACTACCGCGAGAAGATAGTTAGGTTTTGTTTTCCCGGCGAGTCGGCTTTTGTTATGCAGGGGGATCGTGGTGCCGCCCCTCACAGTTTGATTTCTTCTCTTTGCGCTGGACAGCTTTTGAGGAAGGGATGTCTGAGATTTCTAGCCTATGTTTGTGATACTAGAGCTACAGAGGTTCCGTTGGACCAGGTTCCGATTGTTCGTAAGTTCCCTGATGTTTTCCCTGACGAGCTTCCTGGGCTACCGCCCGAGCGCGATATTGTTTTCTGCATTGACTTGATTCCCGGCACGGGGCCTATTTCCATACCGCCTTATCGGATGGCCCCGGCGGAGCTTAGAGAGTTGAAAGGTCAGTTGCAAGATTTGCTGGATAAGGGACTTATTCGACCCAGTGTGTCTCCTTGGGGTGCTCCAGTCCTGTTTGTCAAGAAGAAGAACGGCAGTTTGCGCTTGTGTATTGACTACCGCCAGCTGAACAGGGTTACCGTGCGGAACAAATATCCTTTACCACGCATCGACGACTTGTTCGACCAGCTTCAGGGTGCAGGATACTTTTCGAGGATCGACTTGCGATCAGGCTACCATCAGCTGCGGGTTCGACAGGAGGATATTCCGAGGACGGCTTTCCGCACGCGTTACAGCCATTATGAGTTTTTGGTGATGTCGTTCGGACTCACCAATGCCCCAGCAGCGTTTATGGACTTGATGAACCGTATTTTCAGGCCGTATCTTGATTTGTTCATCATCGTATTCATTGAAGATATTTTGGTGTATTCCCGGAGCCGAGAGAAGCATGAGCAGCACCTGCGGATCACACTGCAGACTTTGAGGGAGCACCAGCTATTCGCAAAATTCTCCAAGTGCGCATTCTGGCTTGACAGCGTAGACTTCTTGGGTCACGTGATTACACGAGATGGTATATGTGTGGACCCGAAGAAGATCGATGCCATTCAGCGTTGGCCCAGACCGACATCAGTTACTGAGATTCGCAGCTTTCTAGGACTGGCCGGCTACTATAGGAGATTTGTACAGGACTTCTCCCGTATTGCTGCACCGTTGACCGGGTTGACCCGGAAGGGAGTTCCTTTCGATTGGACGGAGGAGTGCGAGCATAGCTTTCAGCAGTTGCGGACTCGTTTGACTACGGCGCCAGTGTTATCATTACCTTCGGGATCGGGCGGATTTGTGGTCTATTGTGACGCTTCTCGAGTGGGGCTAGGGTGCGTATTGATGCAGCATGACAGGGTGATCGCGTATGCTTCTCGACAGCTGAAGAAACACGAACAGAACTACCCCACTCACGATTTGGATATGGCTGCAGTGGTCTTTCCACTCAAGATCTGGCGACATTACCTATACGGCGAGTCGTGCCAGATATTCACTGATCAAAAGAGCTTAAAGTGTATATTTCAGCAGCAAGACCTGAATCTTAGACAGCGCCGTTGGATGGAGTTAGTGAAGGACTACGATTGCGAGATCTTGTATCACCCGGGCAAGGCGGACGTAGTGGTAGACGCTTTGAGTCGGAGGCCCGGAGGTAGTCTATCTTGTTTAAGTGCAGTGCAGAGGCAGTCGTCAGTAGATTGGAAGATTTTATGCGATAGCCGAGTGCAGTTCGAGTTCACTCCGATCGGGGGATAGCTTGCGCATGTTCGTGCACGCCCACAGTTGCTTGACCATATACATGAGGCACAGTACAGTGATGACCGTTGTTCAGAGATCATGGCACAGATTGGACATGGTAGATTTTCCGAGTTCATGATTGATGATCAGGGGATACTGTGATTTGGGACTAGACTGTGCGTACCAGATGCCGAGGGACTGCGGCGTGAGATTCTTGAGGAGGCACATCGGTCGGTGTATAGTGTTCATCTGGGTTCCACCAAGATGTACCATGATATAAGAGATGTTTACTGGTGGGACGGAATGAAGAGGGACGTCACAGATTTCGTGTCGAGATACCTGACTTGTCAGCAAGTCAAGGCCAAGCAACAGAGGCCAGCGGGAGAGCTACAGCCGTTACCCATTCCGGAGTGGAAATGGGAGCAGATTTCTATGGACTTCATTGTGGGTCTACCCAGGACTAGTCGAGGGTATGACTCCATTTGGGTGATCGTGGATCGATTGACGAAAGCGGCTCACTTCCTGCCGGTGAAGACGACTTTCGGATTTGTTCAGTATGCCCAGATATACATCGACGAGATCGTACGACTGCATGGAGTCCCGACATGTATCGTGTTAGACCGAGGCGCCCAGTTTACCAGCCGACTATGGCAGAGGATTCAGGAGGCTTTGAGCACCCGCTTGAGTTTCAGCACCGCATTTCATCCGCAGACCGACGGCCAGTCAGAGAGGACTATTCAGACTCTCGAGGACATGCTCCGAGCGTGCGTTTTAGAATTTTGTGGTAGCTGGGATCATCATTTACGCTTGGTGGAGTTCTCCTACAACAATAGTTTCCAGGATACTATCAGATGGCACCTTTCGAGGCCTTGTATGGGAGGAGATGTAGATCGCCCGTCTGTTGGACATAGCTCATTGAGAGCAGTATTTTGGGGCCGCAGATTGTACAGGAGACGACCGAGAAGATACAGTTGATTCGAGATAGGATGAGGACAGCTCAGAGTAGGCAGAAATCATATGCTGACAGATGTCGCCGCAGATTAGAGTTCTCAGTTGGCGATTACGTTTTTCTGAGGGTCTCTCCGATGAAAGGAGTGATGAGATTTGGACAGAAAAGGAAGCTTAGCCCCAGATTTATAGGTCCCTTTGAGATCCTCGAGCGTGTGGGCGCAGTGGCATATCGTTTGGCTCTTCCACCCGACTTCCTGGATGTTCACCCCGTATTTCACGTGTCGATGCTTCGCACATACCTGCATGACCCTTCTCACATGATTCAGCATCAGACCGTTCAGCTCGAGCGCGATATTTCGTTTACCGAGCAGCCAGTAGTGATATTGGACTGGCAGGTGAAGAAACTTCGATCGAAGGTCTTGCCATCTATGAAGGTGCTTTGGCGCAGCCCAAATGGTGAAGAGATCACTTGGGAAGTCGAGGGTGAGATGTGGAAGAAGTTCCCTCATCTCTTTGAAGGTACGCGTAGCTATATATTTTTAAATTCGAGAACGAATTTCTTTAAGGGGGAAGATTGTAACACCTTAGATTATGATTAGTGTCTAATTATATTTTAATGTATGGTTTTTAGTAAAAAGTTTACCAAAACGATTTTCAAATATTTTATCAAAATTAATGAATATTTTATTAGAATTTATTTAGGCTTGCACACACATGTGCATGTAAACTAGGGTTAAGCTAGGGTTAGACCATGATTAGCAACCATGGTGGACTAACCATTTTTGTTAAGCTAATTTGATTTTAATTAAGTGTTTTGGTTATTTTTTTTTAAAATGAAAAATGAATGGTGTTTTAGGTGTTGACTTGAGTAGATGAGAGAGAGAGAGGGCATGATGGCTTGAGCCATGCTCACATTTAATGAGGAGAGAGAGGGGGGGTTTGACTCTCTCATATCACTCATTTCTTTCTCTTTTGCAACACTCATTTTCTCACTTCTCTCTCTCACTTACACACACACACACACACACAACTTCAACATCAGCAGCAACTCAGCCTCAACAGCAGTAGCAACACCAACAACAATAACACAACAACAGCACCGACTTCAGCATCTTCAGCAGCTCCAGCTTCAGCAAGCAAGCAACAGCAGCAAGCAGTAGCAGCAGCAGCAGCAGCCAGCAACAACAACAACAGATAGCAGTAGCAGCAGCTGTAGCAAGCAACAGCAGCAACCCAGCAGCAGCAACAACTCCTTCTCCTCTTCTTCTTCTCCTTCTCCTTGCACTTAGGATCCCTATGGGTATAATCTCTTAAACTCAATTACTTTTGCTAAGATTATTTGTTCTTTTGCTTCGGTTAGTGTTTTATGTGGTCATTAGTGCTAGATTTGTGTTTTAAGTGAAGATTTAAGCTAAGTTGGGATTATTATAGCTTAATGAACCTAATTAGGTGTTATATATGCTGTGAAAACTTAGTAGTGTCACTAGATTTAGCTTAATCACCTTAAAGTCGCAAACTTGAAACTTTAAAATACGGTTTTGAAGCAAAATGTAGGATATATGAGATCTGCTGCATTTGTGATCGTTTTCTAGCTTAGCAAACACATACAGATTAGTGTGCAGGCATTTTAGGCTCGTGTGTTGAAATCCGAGCACTTACCCTTCCCAAAAAAATCCGGCGACCATCCCCCAAATTCCGGCGTCGCCGGCCCCCTGATGTTTTGGGTGTAGGTACTTTGTGTAGGTGGTGTCTATGGGGATTTTTCTGTGTTTGGTATTATTTATTTTCCTTGTTTGCCTGCAAGTTGAAATCTGGGTTTGTTTAGCTAAGTTTAGTGTTTTTAGTGAGTTTTATTGCTAAGCTTACGGTTTAATTGAAAAATAGGATGATTCAGGGTGATTATAGTTAGATTAGCTCTAATTTGTGTTGGTGGTATCACTTAAGTCTAGTAATTTCACCTATTATCACTTATGCACCCTATTGTTGCAAACTAAGTGTTTTCAAAAACGTTTTAAGCTAAACCCTTATGATGCAAAGAATCTGCTGTTACTAGGGTAGTAATTTTAGCAAGCAAACATATACACTAGGCTATGAACTGTGCTAGGATCATAGTGTAGAAACCTGGACCAGTCTTACCCAACCTGGGCCGATATTACCCTTATGATGGCCGGCCCAATTTTGAGGGTTTGTATTGGAATTTTGCAGGTAGTTGTCTGTAGGTATTATAAGATGTTTGGTCTTGTTTGATTTTCTTGTTTTTACTCCAGATTAAATCTGGGACCGTTTACCTATTTTTAGCGTAGCGGGACTTGCGCGACACGTACGATACGAGTTGAGTTTGTTTGCTGTGTGTCACAGCGTGTCGCTGTGTGCCACAGCGTGTCGCGTTGGGTTTTGGCGTATGCACACGCGTTACGTATACACACGCGTTTAGTTCGCGACGCGAGTTTCTCGTTTGGTTTTAATATCGCGTTTTTGCAGGATTTTAGCTTATATGTATTCTTTGTGTAAATTCTAGGTTCGCAGGCGGGTACGTCGGACGCCGCAAAGAAGGGGAAGCAGATAGTCGGCTACACTTAGCACGAGGCCAAGTGAGTAGATTTAACATCTACGGGGAAATCGCCCGTATGTTGTTAAGCGTCAGGGCGTGATAGGATATTGTAGTCGCATATATTTATATGTATATTGCTCGCGCATAGGTACTATTGCAGCATACCCCTCTTTGTTGCATATAGAAATAGTAGTTATATAACACCGCACTGTCACTAACGGTTCAAGCTGCACGAGCACTATTTGTATGTTACACTCACACTGTTAGTGATTACCATGACACTCGCACTATAGGATTGGTACAAATCATACATCGTTTTGAGTACCACATCATTGATGATTAGACATGACTTTGTCGCATATTGGCATATATATATATATGTTGATATATTCATATTGCGCACATACACATTGTGTATCCATATTAGTACACATATACATTGCTACACTCATAGATGTATATACACATACCTTGATATATCTTCCATATTGGTGCACGCATACTGCTACATTCATATATGCTATCCATAGTGGTGCACACATACCTTGACATATCTATATTGCGCACATACAGATTGTATATCCATATTGGTACACACATACATTGATATATCCATATTGGGCACATACACATTGTATATCCACATTGGTGCACACATACATCGATATATCTATATTGCGCACATACACATTGTATATCCATATTGGTGCACACATACATTGACATATCTATATTGCGCACATACACATTGTATACCCATATTGGTGCACACATAAATTGATATATCCATATTGTGCATATACACATTGTATATCCACATTGGTGCACACATACATCGATATATCTATATTGCGCACATACACATTGTATATCCATATTGGTGCACACATACATTGACATATCTATATTGCACACATACACATTGTATACCCATATTGGTGCACACATATATTGATATATCCATATTGCGTATATATCCACTTGCACATCCATACCTATATACATACATATTTCTCATACATGGATGATATTGGCTTTGATTTCTAGAAAATGGGAACCGCATGAGATATTTTCAAAACTGGATCCATTTAAAAGAGCGGGTTTCCTTTTTTACTCTTAGTGGCATTCGCCACATTGCATGGATTTACGCATTGAGTTTTGGATTCGTGTGATTTCTGGATTTTGAGAACCGTGGTATTATTTTAAGAAAATATGCACAGTTTTGAAAACCCGGTTTCTCTTGATATAATATTTCAGTGCGTCCATCATGCGTTTTCTCGGTTCTGAGATGTATGACAAGTGAACCTGATTCGAGGAGATGGATAAGGCCGATTGCGAGTACATGGTGGACACGGTTTGGTATCCCAGGGCAAGAAAGGGATGCTGGGTATATAGACGGTGAGTCTGGCAGAGGGACTATTACCTACCGGTAATTGGTTGGACCTGGCGGTTATCCGGAGGATACTGACCAGAATCGAGAGATGGATACGGGCCGACCCGTACTGCCGGGGCCGAGGGCCGATTCCGCAGACGGAGCCTGTGGGCCGATCCGGACTGACGGAGCCTGATACATGAGGATTTGCGTGTCGATGCTGGACACGATTATTTCATGATATTTTCGAGTGCCGATGTTGGGCACTCACGATTCTATGAGATTTACAGGATTTGAGGGCCGATTAGAGTGACGACGCCTGAGTTTTTACCGGGATTGGGTGTAGTTGATAGACACCGGTTATTTTTCCACGTTGACATTCTGTGTAGATGATCTTTTACCCCATGCTCAGCATTTATTATTATGCATCTCATCCTGTAGTCGTAGTACCTGATAGAGTACTTTGGCATGATTATTGCATACCCTGCTCATCATATATAGATGTTATTAGATTGCACTTGTTTGCATGATTATTGCGTACCCAGCTCATCATATAGATGTTATCTGTTGGCATATGTTAGAGTATCGCAGTACGTGCATACTCACGATTATCTTTATATGTTATCTACTATTCACGAGTTGGCAACTCACCCCCATTGTGCCACAGTGTTGCAGGTTGCCCCTCAGAGTAGTTGCGGCAGGGTTACTTCCTTGTATCTTTTTGCCACGGATACTACTACAGTTGGCGTGTGAGCCTTTTTGCTTATAGGTGGGTTTTTGCGGTATCCGTTTATTTCCAGTTGTACATACTATTGTATCTAGTACTCTCCATCTACTATTTCTTGTATTGACTTAGATACCAATTGTGAGGACGATGTTGTATATTATTTTGTATTCTGGTGTCGAGCTCGTGTGAGCCGACTTTATTTATCCAGCTTTATCTTTTATGATGTTTTTCATTTATATTGCTCATTTCTTCACTACGACGTCGTATATTATTCTTGTGGTGATTTTTTCCGCCGTTGGGCATGATTGCCCCCGTTGGGGATGCTTTATTCTTATTGTATGTCATTTTACTTATATCATGTCTTGTACCCGATTTCGGGGCTGGTTTTTACAAAGGAGGTGCTGCCGAAATTTTTAACAAAATAATTTAAACTTGAAAGATTTTTACTTGAGATTTCCAAATGTTTTAATAAATGTTTTCATCAAATGTTTTCAAGACTCACTACTTTTAATGGTTTTGAATTCTGTGTTTCGGCTTACTTAGTTGCGTTACGCCTGTAGACGTTACGTGGTTAAGTGCCGGTCACGGGCCGAACTTTGGTTCGTGACACTTATCCTATATACAACTGCCCTTGACGGTTCTCTAGGCATGCTATGGGCATAAAAGAACGATCAGGGAAAGGAGAGAGCTCTATACTACTTGAGTCGAGTTCTCCTGGGGGCAGAAAACAACTACTCCCCTATCGAAAAGTATTGCCTGGCACTGATCTTCGCGATAACGAAGCTCGAACATTACACCTTGGCACACGAGGTCCATCTCATATCAAAGGTAGATCCTCTCAAATATTTGATGTCAAAGGACATACTACCAGGAAGACTTGCCAAATGGGCTCTCCTTCTGATGGAGTTCTCGATAACGTATCGACCCCTCAAAGCAGTGAAAGGTCAGGCCATTGCCGACTTTCTTGCAGAACATCCGATACCAGTCGACTCCCCCTTAAATTGCGAGTTATCGGATGAACATGCGTTCGACACAATCGAAGAAGAGAAGGAAGAAAATGATTCCTAATGGGAACTCTAATTCGATAGAGCATCTTCCATGAGGAGGAGAAAGAAAAACACCCCCATAATCAAAGCCGGGGTGAGCCTTATCTTCGTGATTCCGCAAGGAGGGATATTGCGTTACGCCCTCTCCTTAACGGAGCCGGGGACTAATAACGAAGCTGAATTTGAAGCTTTGATTGCAGGTTTCGAGATCACTATCAACATGGGGTTCAAAGACCTCCTTATATATGGAGACTCCCGGCTGATTGTTAGTCAAATAAATGGCGACTATCAGATGTGCAAGCTAGAGCTGATAAAGTATAGCGAAAGGGTGCAGCAACTGCCGACACAAATTCCCTCCTACATCCTAGAGAGTATACCGCGTGCAGAAAACAGCAAGGCAGATGCATTGGCCAAATTGGCTAAGGAACTGGCCGATGAAGACCTCGATGACGTAAGGATTATTGTCCAAAGCCGCAAGGTTCTCGCACCGACAGATATATCTTCGGAAGACTTAACAAAGCCATCCGAAGGAAAAGAAGCGACCGAACAAGTAGCCCTTCAAATAGAGGACGAAGAAAAGGTCAAGGATTGGAGGGAGTCTTCATAGACTGCTTCAAATCCCAACGAACGCCCAAAAATGTGTCGTCTAGACATCAGCTCATGAAATGAGCTCTGTCCTTCGCCTTCGTCAATGATACTCTATATAAGAGATCGTTCGACTGTCTGTAGGTAAGATGCCTGGGACCAGAAGAAGCGAAGATAGTCGTTTAAGAAACTCACGACGGACTCTGTGGTTCTCATCAAGCTGGGCTAAAGATAAAAAGAATGGGTTACTATTAGCCCACAATGATTCAGGACTGCCTCGAATATGCGAAGCAATGTCACTCATGCCAAATTCATGGAGACTTCATCCACCAACATCCAAATCCGCTACACCCAACAGTGGCTAGCTGGCCGTTCGAAATGTGTGGAACCGGTATAATCGGCCCCATTGAACCGGTATCGTCCAAAATACATCGGTTCATACTGGTAACGACCGACTACTTTTCTAAGTGAGCAAAAGCCGTACCACTAAGGGAGGCGATGGCGGAGAATATCCTCTATTTCTTCAGAACACATGTTATCTATCGGTTCGGCACTCCGCGACGAATTATCTCGGATAATGGGCCAGCCTATAGGAGTCATAAATCAGCCGCTTCGCACAGCAGCATAAAATAGACTAGAGATATTCTTTTGTCTATAATTCTCATGCCAACGGTCTAGCTGAAGACTTCAACAAGACCTTGATAAAAATTATAAAGAAAACAGTGTCCAGAAATAAAAAAGATTGGCACGAAAGGTTGCACGAAGCTCTCTGGGCGTACCGAACAACGTTCAAAACGGCTACGGATACAATACCATACGCGTTGGTATTCGGCACGGAAGCAGTGCTTCCCCTGGAAATAGAACTCCCTTCTCTATGAGTAGCGGTTCGGTACGAGCTGACAGATAAAGAAAATGCTCATCTTTAGCTTGAGGAGCTCGACGCCCTTGACGAAACTCGCCTTATAGCACAGCAAAATCTGAAGCCTTATAAGACAAGGATGACTCGGTCATACGAAAAATTGACCAGGCTGAGAACATTCCGCCAAGGCGAACTCATGCTAGTCGTCAAAAGACCCATGATCACCAATCATGCAAAACGGGGGAAGTTCGAGCCGAACTATGAAGGACCGTATATTATAGACAAAGTCTACCAAGATGGAGCCTACCTGCTCATGGATATGCATGGCGAAAGACCCTTCCGGTCAATAAACGGCCGATTCCTCAAAATATATTATGCTTGACGAGTCACGACTTAGGTCAATGATAGATGATGACGATTGTGTCTGCTCGCTATCTTCCTGAGTCAGAACTCTGAGAATTGTATCCAAAAAGCTCCGTCGCTTCAAAAACGGCGACAAAGGACTGAGAAGTCCTTAAACTAATTACTCGCCTCAAATATGGCGATAACGGACCGAAAAGTCCTTAAACTAGAATTTCGCCTCAAACATGGCGACAATGAACCGAGAAGTTCTTAAACTAACCATCCACCTCAAACATGGCAACAATGGATTGAAAAGTCCCTGAACTAAAATTTTGCCTCAAACATGGCGATAATAGACCGGAACGTCCCTAAACTATTCCATCGCCCCAAATACGGCGATACATTCCCTTGAGATCTATATTGCAATCGAAGTCTTAGCAGCAAAGATTGCAACTCAAGTCCCACTGGCTGCACATCTATTCCAGCAATGAAGCCACCCCTAAGTCCTACCAACAAATTGATGGGACCTGCGGCGAAAATACTCTCAGGTATTCCATCATTAAAAAAACGGTATGTCCACCAGCAAAATGGGCACGGATGAAAACCCGAAAGGGCGCCGTAAGTAAAAACAGCTGGACTGCCGGCGAATTTGTGAAAACCCGAAAAGAGCACAAACTCATAAAATAAAAAAATTCGTGCGCACTTGCAAGGCCCTCTCGACCTTGTGAGGAGAAAATACCTGTGTGAGATCCTTACGACTCACAAAGGAGCATCACACCTAGGAGTCCCTATGATTCCTAAGGAGAAATTACACTTACGAGATTCTTATGACTCGTAAGAAGAATTTCCCCCTATGAGACCCTCACGGCTCATGGGATTCAAAAACCTTAAATTACAGAGATCTAAATATGTTCTTAAGCCATCAAAAACCCTTTTGCCCTACAGGAGGTCCTATATTGACCCTTGTATACAATCCACGGGCATAAATGAATATTCGCCCACCAATTTCCACCAATGAAGAGAAATGTCACCATATGGTGAACGACACTTATAAGTCCTCTCGACTTATAAGGAGAAAACACTCTTGTAAGATCCTTACGACTTACAAGAGAAAACGCACTTAGGAATCCTCACGATTCCTAAATAGAAAATACACCTACGAGATCCTCTCGACTTGTAGGGAGAAATACCTTTATGAGACCCTTACGTCTCATAAAGTCAAAAAGCCTTAGTAGACAGGATCCTAACCCTATTTGCTAAGCTATCTTTGTTCAAATCGACAAAGGCAAATGGTAATTCGCTCCTGGCAATATCCCAGTGGTAGCGATGCTGATGCTTAAACAGGTATCAAATTTCAATTCCTCTCACGGCAAATGATGATTTCTCCTGGCAATATCCCGGTGGTAGCGATGATGATGCCAAGATGGGTATCAGAACAAAGTCCCCAACTTGCGACAAAAATCAGCGTGCAAAAATATGCATATAAAAAAAGAGCTGAAATGTTTGGGCAACTCGCAATAAAAATCAACAAGTAAATAAAAAGAATAGCCGAAATGATTGGGCGCCGCGAAAAATAGCCGAAAGGATTGGGTAATCACGACTTTCGCGATATAAAAAGCTGAAATGATAAAGCATCGCGGAAATAAAAAATAAAATAAAATAAAATTTCCTCTGCCCTGCAGGTAAGTCTACACCGAACCCTGTATACAATCCATGGGCACAAATAAAAGAAAGGGAACCATATTTTCCCACCAGGCTCCGTCAAAGGGAGAGCCGGATCTCGACAGCAACATCTACAACCTAGAGATTAGCTCGACGTTCCTTCTCGGTGCAGATGCGACGTCAACAAAGGCTCCGAGGAGCCAAATCAAAAAGTAGTGACGGCAAAATCCCAACTCCAGCTCGACGTGCTTTTTATGTAGCAGGATGTAGACACAACGATCAAAGCAAAAATAGAGTAATGGAAAAATTCTAGCTCCAAGTCTTGACGGTACATATACAACCTAGAGACTATCTTGGTGTTCCCCTTCATTTCAGTAGGATGCGAACGCAGCTATCAAATGAAAATGGAGCAATGGCATATTTCTAGCTCTGGACTTCAACTGCAATACACGCAGCATAGGGGTCCTACAGATGTCTACCCCATTTCAGCAAAAGAATCGGCGTGACATCATCAAAACAAAAATGAAAAAAAAATAAACTGATGACATATTCCTAGCTTCGGGTCTTGACAGCAACTCATATAAAGCCTAAAGACCTTTGGAGATCACCTCACCCCAAAAGGGTGCGGTCATGACTCATCGGGGCTCCAAATTGAGTCTAACCTCAAGTAAAAAGCATCATGGTAAATCTCTAACGCTTTCTCTTCCGGCGGTAATATGACCTAAGGAGATTACTTGAAGACGTCTTGTCCAGCCCCCGAAGGGATCAGAGACACGACAGTCGCGGGTCTACTCAAACAACGGCTTAAAAACTGCATATCGAGGGATACATCAGCCAACGCGACGGTACTACGGACTAAAACCTTAGTACCACAAACCTAACGAACCTCTATCGTAAAATGAATAGAGGTTATCTACATACAACGTTAGAACAAGTTTTCCTGTAAACCCAAGGGAGGTAAACTAAAGATACTCCGAAATGAGTGAATAAACTACAAACTTCGAAATGTGTTCATAAACTAGAAGCTCCGAAATGAGTGAATAAACTACAAACTCCGAAACGAGTACATAAACCAGAGACTCCGAAACGAGTGAATAGATTACAAACTCCGAAATGGGTATATAAACTACTTCACGCCAAAGCAAGACATCAAAGGATAGAGAGGTGCAAGCATGAAATAAAATATGTGTTTTATTCATAAATCAAAATGAATACAAGATACAAAAAAGGGAAACAATATACATCGACAAAAATTTTAAGACAGCGGGCGGTTCAATAGGCCAGTTAGATCATCATTTTTCTGCCGGACCTCCGCCTTAAGCTCTAGCAACGCTGTGAGCTGAGCCCTTGCCTGTGCCTGTTGTTTTTGGTATAAAGAAAACCGATGCTCAAGATCTTTCTCGGCAATCTTATGGGTCTCAACCATTTCGCGAGTAAAAATGACGGTTTTATCAAGAGCCACCACCTCCGTAATTGCCTCCTGAAGGACCCGCCAGATTTCATAGGCCCGAGTAGTCTTGGTTGTGAGCTGGGCATGAAGTTCCTGTTAGTGTATATGCCCTAGGGGCCATTATTGTATCATACTAGGTTGTATATTACTTAATGGAAGCTTGGGATATTCACAGTTGTATATAACAGTCATGCTAAAAATGCTAGTATGCTACTTGGTTTGTGTCTACTTTAATATGTGCATATGTTTCTTATAACGTATCACTTATACATATTAGTAGAGCCCATAGGATCTTTGCTTGATTACCAGCGTCGTGATGACAGTCACACTAGTGGAGGCTGTGTAGTCTGTAAGCAACATCCTATACAGGTCCCTGGTCGTTGGATTATTGAGATAGGGCATCGATATTCCGGAGTAGACTAAGTGTGTACGCTTCTCATCCCAGTTGGGGAGATGGTCTGTCCCACAGCCATCAATACATCGTACTGGAGATAGTATACAGGTGCTCGTTAGGTTACGGGTACACCGGACAGGACTCGCATGGGAACTGATTGGTTGGTATTATACCCATCGTCAGTTAGCAGTTCCCAGGTGACATGAGTACAGCATAGTCCGCAGACTTGACACTGCTACTTCACCTCGAGTGTGTCCCACTGTTCTTAGATTGCTACCCTACCACGGCTCAAAGGAGTCGTGCAAACATGTAGCAGTTGGGTGCAGACCCGAGCACTTGGAGGCAGTGGCAGTTAGATAGGATTCGTCTCTCCCGGTATTGGGAGTTGATATCGTGCTGTGTCAGAGAGCCATTACGCAAAGTCCCTGGCAAGGGAAAGCGAGATTTACTGGTAGGTTCTAGTAGTTTCTGTAAGTCCACGTTGCGACCCCCGGTTCTTACGGGGAGGCGGAAACGGTATAAAAATCAAATTTTAGTGCAAGAGGCAACATGGACTATGCAAGGTCGGGATCGTTGTCTAAACTAAAACTAGCAAACTAGCTAAAGAAGTTTAGCTACTCGGATGAAGATGGTTATACCTAGACTTGAACTCCTTCGTCTTCAAACTTTGTAGAGGTTGATGGTTCTCCTTTGTCGCCTTCTCCCGTCGAAGATGGATCCACCTCGAAGGCTCGACCTTTGGGCTCTTTCTCGTACTTGGAGTGAACTAGAATCGCCGGCTTGCTAGACCCTTGATCCTAGAGTGAGTAGAGAGTGTCTAAGGGTTGCTTTTGTTTTTCAAGAGAAGGATTCTCAACTCATGAGAAGGTTTCTCTTGACTAGAGGAAGAAGAAGATGAGAATGAAGAGAGAGAGTGAATATGATAGAATGAGCCTCTCTTTTTCCTTTTGCAACCATAACAAAAGAAAAAAGAATAATCAAATAATAATAATAATCAAAATGAAAAAGGTTTGATGGATAGTTTAGAATGACTAATATCATTACAAGCATTAAATGAATAAAGCAAGAATGAAAAGGCATCTTGCATTTGTAATGATGGTAGTCAAATGTTCAACCATGGTCAACAAGTCAACCATGGTCAACAAGTCAACAAAAACTAACCATGACACAATTTCATTTTATTATATATTATTAAATGATATAATACAAATCCATTAGGGTTTGGAAAAAGACGACTGTCAACTGTGCATACGCACCCGTTCCGAAACCCTAATGGAAATCATCTTCCTCCTCCTCAAATAACTGTGCATACACACCTGCATTCTTGTTCCGAGGAACATGAATACTGAGAGATAAAAGCAACCCCAAATACTATACCAGTATCCGGCTCAAACCAGAGCCCGCTGGTAATATCTGTCCGGACTCCAAACGTGTACAAGTGCGCGGATGAGAACGAACCCTGTCGCAAAACCATGCGACCTCTACTCTGTTTTGCCCAGAGGCGAATACCCTCTGTGTGGGACTCTAAAGACTCGACACTACGCTGGCAGTGGGTTTAACCACAGACCGCAAGCGGCACTAGCTGTGCGTAACGGTCCCCAGGTAGATGTCGACAAGAAGGCTGACGAGGTGAAACCCCATCGGTACTCCTACTGAGTCTGAATGTGACAGTCTCCGTACAGTCCGGTCTGTTCGTCTGATACATCGCATGGCGGGCCTAGGGGGCGGTAAACGTCAGTCCCCCAATAGCGGTACAAGTCGTGCCGGAGCGAAGCCCAAAACACCCTGAGATAACACTGGAAACCTACCAGTATATCTCGTTTGCCCTGGCCAGGGACTACTCGTGTAATGGCTCTCCTAGACACAGCGCGATGTCAACCCCCAATACCGGGAGAGACGAATCCTGTCTAACCGTCACTGCCTCCAAGTGCTTCGGGACTGCACCCAACCACCACCTGTTTGCACGACTCCTTTGAGCCGTGGTAGGGTAGTGATCAAAGTGCAGTGGGAACACACTCGAGGCGAAGTGCCAGTGTCAAGTCAGCGGACTAAGCTGTACTCATGTCACCTGGGAACTGATGACTGACGATAGGTATAATACCAACCTGTCAGTTCCCGACGAGTCCTGTCCAGTGTACTCGTAACCCAACGAGCACCCGTATACTATCTCCAGTACGACGTACTGATGGCTGTGGGACAGACCATCTCCCACACTGGGATGAGAAGCGCATACGCTAGTCTACTCCGGAGTATCGATGCCCTATCTCGATAGTCCTGCGACTAGGGACCTGTATAAGGATGTGCTTATAGATTACCCAGCCCCCACTAGTGTGACTGCCATCACAACGCTGGTAATCAAGCAAAGATCCTAAGGGCTCCACTAATGCGTATAAGTGATATAGTAAAATAAACACAAGTACACATTGAAGTAGAGACAAACCAAGTAGCATACTACTATTTTGAGCAAGATTGTATATACAAGGTGAATATCCCAAGCATCCATTAAGTAATATACAAACTAGTATGATACAGTAATGGCCTCTAGGGCATATACACTAACAGTTTCTCTGGGTGTAATAGGCTACGCTCCGACACGACTTATACATCTATTAGGGGACTGACGCTTGCCGCCCCCTAGGCTCGATATGCGATAGTCTTAGACGAACAGACTGGAATGTACGGAGATTGTCACATCAGGCTCAGTAGGAGTTCGGATGGTTTTCCTCATCGGCCTTTTTATCGACATCTACCCGGGGACCGTTACGTACAGCTAGTGCCGCTTGCGGTCTGTGGTTAAACCCACTGCCAGCGTAGTGTCGAGTCTTTAGAGTCCCACACAGAGAGTTTCCCTGCTCCAGGCGAAACGATATAGAGGTCGTATGGTTTTACGACAAGGGTTCGGACGCATACGTGTGTTTACGCACGTACGACATTCGGACAGTTTTTACTAGTCGGCTTTGGTTTAAGCCAGTTTCTAGTATCAGGTTATTGGATTTATACAGTCTAAAGTTTTTCCATGTGTTCACGGATTGGAGGGGCATTCTCGTAATTTTCCGGGAAGCTTTTAGAAGCATGGTGACTTGGGGGCTAAGGTGGCATTTGCATTAATTGGATTAGTGAGTCATGTAGTGATTCATGCAATGAGTTAATGATTCATTTAATGATTTATATGACTCATATGATGAATCACTTAGGGTATTAATAAAACATGATGATAATGCTTAATTTATTATTTACTTAATAATATCATATGTTTCATATATACTCAAATGATTTCATTCATCCAAAGTAATTCACTTTTCCCACCTTCTCTCTCCTCAAGCTCTCATTCTTGAAACCCTAACCCTAACCTCTCATGTGTTGAGATCAAGGGTTAGCTAGACTAATACATCCATAACCTCACTCTATATCCCCTAGGTAGCTTAGATTAGCACTTTGAGCAACCTAGTTATCTCAAGTTAGAGATAAAGCTTGGCGTAGGAGCTCTCGGGTGGATCATCTTTGATTCGAGGAGGCCGTTGAGGTGCCGATGTTCCAAGGAGCCTACGAGGAGTGGAGGACCGCGATGAAGACCCGAAGGACAAGTAACGTGAGGTATAACTTCGAATCCGAGTAGTTTGCCCTTTCGTAGTTTGCTAGTAACGGTTTAGAAACGATTCATGCGCTCAAGTCCGTGTTACGAAGCTTTGACAATCGTTTTTCATATATTCCGCCTCCCCGCAAGTTTGTGGGGTGCGTGACATGGAATTACAGTGGTATCAGAGCCAACTAAACCATTACTAGCTTGTTAGCAACTAATTAGAAGTTCGATCGACGGAAAACACGAAAACAAAACCCTAACCCCTTTATAGTTTCTGTTAATTTTAAAAGTGTCTGAAAAAATATTTGACATACCTTAAAATTCGCAGCAGGGAAATTAATGAATACTGGGAAAATACGAGCCAGTAACTCGGCAAAACGGCCACGGATCCGCGGCAATAGAGTGCTTATGCCGCGGATCCGTCGCCGAGTCAACGCCGAGTTGACTCGGAGTTTCACAGTAATTCATAATTTCTGGTTTTTTGTTTTCCTGTATGTTCTGTTTCTACCCAGGTTGCTTCTTTGCTGGTTTGCTTTTGGGGTAAACACGGAATATGGTTATCGATCGATGTTCTAAGATATTTGCTAATCGGGTTATGATCTATAATGTTTAATGTGTTCGTAAACCTCCCCTAACTGCTAGTATGTCGGTTGGCAGGGGGTTGCACTTTTCTGTAATGTTTACTGTTTGTGTATATGGACTTGATTGGAATGTTGTGATGATTATCCGGGGTTTGAGATGGGTTTAATATTCATTCATTCGATATAAATGTAATATGATGTAATATTCTTTTGCGGGGCACATCCAGGTTGCGGTTGTAGCCACCGTTGTATTATTTTTTTTTACTATTTTTGCTCCTAGGATAGACCCAAGGCGGGGTACACAAACTACCGGGTACTTTGAAGTGTTTAGTGGCCTACTCACTTTGTTGAGGGAGACCGTTTCACTTCGGGTACTTGGCGGGTAGTTTGCTGTATCCGTAGGGGTCTAGGGTGGGGTAATGGCTATTCATCACAACTATGTAATCCGTCTTTTATTGCAGGCTCAAAGCAAATGCGGATTGCTAGTAAATCCAATAAAGTTCATCAGTGATCTGGAATGCTTATTATTGCGTCTGACGAATGTACAATATCTATATATGATAGCTATTAGACGTCACTTATGTTATACACCCGCGCTAGCCTAGCCCCCGCTCTGTCGTTAGTTAAGTAACCTAACGGGTGATGACGGGACCCCGTGGCGAATGCGGATGGCATTAGAGGATGTGGTATTTTCATTTTTTTTTGCAATGATAGGATAAATGATGGGACGCATTATTATAATCCAAAGAAAATAAACCATAGTTTAATCGTTGGAACAAATTTAAAAGAAACCACTCGGTTATTTTAAAAGATCAGATTTTTTAATTGCGGAGCTTTAACCACTCCTTTTAGAAAGTATCAGGTTCCTTCGATTATATCAAGTTCACTACGTTCACGGTTTTTGCCAAGACCATTCGTAGCCCTCCGTCATTTCATTTGGGTATTCAGTAGTATTCAAGCTATGTATTTTGACCTAACGCCAAGGCATAGTATTTGGTAGCTGCTGGGTATTCATATGTTGCATAGATAGATGTGTTAGTTTGGGACAGTCGTATTATCATTTTGGCCTAACGTCAAGGATATGTACGGATGGGTTCAAATTAACTAGGACAATGATGGGTAGAACTTGACATGTGACTTATGACATTTGGACCTAACGCCAAGGTCATAAGAGCATGGGGCAAAAATTTATATCGGGAATTTCTAAAGAAACTGAAATTTGCAGAGATAGCATACCATTTTGGAGTTTGATGAATGTTAGTAGGATTCCTTCAACATTATCATACGATGATATTTTGAATCCCGATCCTACTGTGAGTATATACTACTTATCAGGAGATTCGTCACTTAACGATCAATGCTATAAACCAAGTAGGTGCCTAGAAAGGTGTCAGCGGGGCTACGCCCCCAGAGAAAAGAGGTTATTTAATTAAGGAACTTTGCGAAAGAGTTGGAAAACCTCCCTCAAAGTATCGACACTGACCTGGCTGAACGGTTAAGCAAGAATTGTATGGTGAGAATAGTCCTGGCTAATTCTTCTTTTATGGTTTGAGGAGGGATTTGAGAAACAGTGGGAGCCATCCTGTTTAGATAAATTAAAAACCAATCTAAACTTGCAAGAGCATCATGCTAATAGTATTTTCTTCTCTCTCTTAAATTGCAGCGACCTTGTGACCACACATAGGTTACATCTAGATAACAAATTGACTGAATCTGACTTATATGACTGGCAAAGGTCTGTCCAGATGTCCATTGCCTATGACAAGCTGGACTATCCTACTACTACTCAAGATCCCGCCGTCCCAGGTCTAGTTTCCACCGTCACGGATATGGATATCCGCCAGACTTTGGAAAAGGATAAAGCGAAAGCCAAATGCCTCGTGTTACCTTCAGTTGATGGTGTATACCAGAAGCAGCACGAGAAGATGGACTCAGTTTCCATCTTTCTCCATAACAAAGATTTATATGGAGAGCAATCTCATATCGCAAGATATGAGACCTCGAACGAATTGATTCAAGCGAGGTTGGCAGACGGATCATCTGTAGGGGACAACGTCCTTAAAATGACTAGCTGTATTGATGAGCTCCAGGACCAAAAGACCACGTTGGGAAACAGGTCAGATACTGACTTGATTCTATAGTCTCTACCTTCTACCCTGAAGGAAACCAAGGAAGTAGAAGGAAAGAGAATGGCAAATGTTTCGGGACTGGATATAGTAAAAGAGGGACGTTCCTATTGTTACAGGAATGAACATTGGCAGAATGATTGCAGGGCTAGCAAAGCCAGTAGCCAGGATTCGAAGCATGTTGTGGCTTCATCCTCAAGTGTGTTTGTGATAGAGAACTGTATGTCAGTTAACCCTACTTCCTGGGTATTGGATACCGGGTCAGGATCTCACATCTGTAATTCGTTACAGGCTCTGAGAAACCGTAGGGTTATCAGGATAGGTGATATGACCCTCACAGTTGCAAACGGAATGAGCATGGACGCCGAATCCGTAGGGGAATATCATCTTGGACTGACAACTGGGCAGATATTGATTCTGCGTAACTGTTTTTATGTACCAGGTACAACTTGTAATATCATATCTGTATCCTTACTTTCTAAGGAAAGATATGATTTTACTTTTATAAGCGATGTGGTTCACATCCACCTAAATCAAGTTATGATTGGGTCAGGTACATTACAAAACGGAATATACGTATTGAGTCAAGCTCAGGTTTTCAATGTCCAGAACATACTTAAAAGAAAGTCTCCAGAAATAAATCAGGCTTTCTTATGGCATTGTAGACTTGGTCACATCAATGAGAGAAGGTTGACTAAGTTACATAGAGAAGGATATTTGAATCCGTTCGAATATCAATCATATGCTACTTGTGAATCTTGTCTCATAGGAAAGATGACAAAGACTCCGTTTACTGGACACGGGGTAAGAGCAAGCGAGCTCTTGGGACTCGTACACAGTGACATGTGCGGTCCAATGTCTACACATGCGCGAGGTGGTTATTCCTACTTCATTACTTTTACGGATGATTTCTCTAGGTATGGATATATATTCTTGATGAAGCATAAATCCGAGGCCTTTGAGAAATTCTAAGAATACAAGAATGAAGTAGAAAACCAAACCGGAAAAAGTATCAAGACACTGAGATCTGATCAAGGTGGTGAATACTTAAGTGCCGAGTTCCTGGGTTACTTAAAAGAGAAAGGAATTCTCTCTCAGCTTACTCCTCCATACACACCACAACACAACGGTGTATCAGAAAGGAGGAATCGAACCCTATTGGATATGGTTCGTTCCATGATGAGTAAGGCTGAGTTACTACGATCATTCTGGGGATATGCACTAGAATCAGCTGCATATCTTTTAAACATAGTTCCTACCAAGACTGTGCCTACCACACCATATCAGATGTGGAGTGGGAAGAAACCCTATCTTCAGTATCTGAAGATTTGGGGATGTCCAGCTTTTGTTAAAAAGCAGCATGCGGACAAACTCGAGGCACGATCAGTACAGTGTAAGTTTGTGGGATATCCAAAGAACTCCAGGGGGTATCTATTCTATTACGCAGAGGAACAAAAGGTCTTTGTTTCTCGTAATGCCCATTTTCTAGAACATCATTTTTTAGAAAAAGGAATAAATGGGAGCGAAATAGAACTGGAAGAAATTCTAGAACCACAAACTATTACTGAAAGTATGGTAGAACCAGAAGTTCAAGAAGAACAGGACATCCCAACGCCACTCCGTAGGAGTAGTAGGCAATCTCATCCGCCCGAGAGATACTACGGTTTTCTCATAGACGGGGATAGAGAGGATTGCACTATTGACTATGATGAGCCTACTAGCTTCCAGCAAGCCATTCAGAGCGGTGACTCAGTAAAATGGCTGGATGCAATGCGGACCGAAATGGAGTCCATGTACACTCACAAAGTATGGACTTTGGACATTGCTCCAGATGGGGTAAAATCCGTAGGATGCAAATGGATCTTCAAAAAGAAGATTGGTGTAGATAGACAGGTTGAAACCTATAAGGCTAGACTTGTTGCAAAGGGTTTCCGTCAAAGACCTGGTTTGGACTATGACGAAACCTTTTCTCCAGTGGCTATGCTTAAATCTATTCGGGTCCTTCTTGCTATTGCTGCCTTTCACGATTATGAGATCTGGCAGATGGACGTAAAGACGGCATTTCTAAATGGTAATTTGGAAGAAAGCGTCTATATGGATCAGCCAGAGGGATTCATTCAGAGTGGAAGCAGCGGTAAGGTATGCAAGTTGCTTAAGTCCATTTATGGACTAAAGCAGGCATCGCGGAGTTGGAACATCTGTTTTGATGACGCTGTCAAAGAATTTGACTTCATCAAAAATCCAGATGAACCATGCATATACAGTAAGATTGTAGGGAGAGCTGTTGTATTCTTTGTCTTATATGTGGATGACATTCTCCTAATAGGAAATGATATTCCTATGTTACAGTCAGTCAAAAGATTCTTGTCACATAAATTCTCCATGAAAGACCTGGGTGATGCCACCTACATTCTGGGGATCCGGATCTATCGTGATAGATCAAAGAGGATATTGGGACTTTCGCAGTCCAGGTACATAGACACCATAGTGAAGAGATTCAGTATGGATGATTCTAAGCGCGGTAACCTACCGGCTTGTCACGGAATCACCCTCTCCAAAGAGATGTCTCCCAAGACTGATTTGGAAAGGGATCGCATGTCGATTATACCTTACGCTTCTGCGGTAGGCTCTATAATATATGCGATGTTATGTACCAGACCAGATATGGCATACGCATTGAGCGTTGTAAGCCGGTATCAGGCAAACCCAGGGGAGAATCACTGGATAGCAGTAAAGAACATTCTCAAGTACCTAAGGAGGACTAAGGAGATGTTCTTGGTATATGGCGGAAAAGACCTCCAGATGGAGGCCTTTGCCGATTTCGGCTTCCAGAGTGACAAAGATGACTCCAAATCCATGTCGGGTTATGTCTTTACCCTCAATGGAGGGGCGGTCTGTTGGAAGAGTTCCAAACAGGAGACCGTTGCTGACTCAACGATGGAAGCAGAGCACATAGCCGCTTGCGATGCCGTAAAAGAAGCAGTCTGGATGAAGAAGTTCCTCACAGAACTTCAGGTGGTTCCTACCAGTGTTGATCCAATACCTCTGTATTGTGACAACAACGGCGCTATAGCTTTAGTGAAGGAACCCAGGTCCCATCAGAAGTCCAGACACATCTTAAGGCGGTATCACCTGATCACGGAGATCGTAGATCGCCGGGAGATCGAGGTAAAGAGAGTAGAGACGGAGAATAACATTGCTGATCCATTCACAAAGGCCTTTCCTCAGACGCAGTTCGAGGGGCTATTCGAGATGATAGGTCTATGATATGCCAGCTCATGGCCCTAGTGCAAGCGGGAGATTGTTAGTGTATATGCCCTAGGGGACATTATTGTATAATACTAGGTTGTATATTACTTAATGGAAGCTTGGGATATTCACAGTTGTATATAATAGTCTTGCTAAAAATGGTAGTATGCTTCTTGGTTTGTGTCTACTTTAATATGTGCATATGTTTCTTGTAACGTATCACTTATACATATTAGTAGAACCCATAGGATCATTGCTTGATTACCAGCGTCGTGATGGCAGTCACACTAGTGGGGGCTGGGTAGTCTGTAAGCAACATCCTATATAGGTCCCTGGTCGTTAGATTATCGAGATAGGGCATCGATATTCCGGAGTAGACTAAGTGTGTACGCTTCTCATCCCAGTTGGGGAGATGGTCTGTCCCACAACCATCAGTACGTCGTACTGGAGATAGTATACATATGCTCGTTAGGTTACGGGTACACCGGATAGGACTCGCAGGGGGACTGATTGGTTGGTATTATACCCATCGTCAGTTAGCAGTTCCCAGGTGAAATGAGTACAGCATAGTCCGCAGACTTGACATTGCTACTTCGCCTCGAGTGTGTCCCACTGTTCTTAGATTGCTACCCTACCACGGCTCAAAGGAGTCGTGCAAACAGGTAGCAGTTGGTTGCAGTCCCGAGCACTTGGAGGCAGTGGCAGTTAGATAGGATTCGTCTCTCCCGGTATTGGGAGTTGATATCGCGCTGTGTCAGAGAGCCATTACGCAAAGTCCCTGGCCAGGGCAAGGGAGATTTACTGGTAGGTTCCAGTAGTTTCTCAGGGTGTAATGGACTACGCTCCGACACGACTTATACAGCAATTAGGGGACTGACGCTTGCCGCCCACTAGGCTCGATATGTGATAGTCTTAGACGAACATACCGGAATGTACGGAGATTGTCACATCAGGCTCAGTAGGAGTTCGGATGGTTTTCCTCATCGGCCTTCTTATCGACATCTACCTGGGGACCGTTACGTACAGCTAGTGCCGCTTGCGGTCTGTGGTTAAACCCACTGCCAGCGTAGTGTCGAGTCTTTAGAGTCCCACACAGAGAGCTTCCCTGCTCCAGGCGAAACGATATAGAAGTCGTATGGTTTTACGACAAGGGTTCGGACGCATACGTGTGTTTACGCACGTACGACGTTCGGACAGTTTTTACTAGTCGGCTTTGGTTTAAGCCAGTTTCTTGTTTCTGGTTATTGGATTTATACAGTATAAAGTTTTTCCGTGTTTTCACGGATTGGAGGGGCATTCTCGTAATTTTCCGGGAAGCTTCTAGAAGCATGGTGACTTGGGGGCTAAGGTGGCATTTGCATTAATTGGATTAGTGAGTCATGTAGTGATTCATGCAATGAGTTAATGATTCATTTAATGATTTATATGACTCATATGATGAATCACTTAGGGTATTAATGAAACATGATGATAATGCTTAATTTATTATTTACTTAATAATATCATATGTTTCATATATATACTCAAATGATTTCATTCATCTAAAGTAATTCACTTTTCTCACCTTCTCTCTCCTCAAGCTCTCATTCTTGAAACCTTAACCCTAACCTCTCATGTGTTGAGATCAAGGGTTAGCTAGATTAATACATCCATAACCTCACTCTATATCCCCTAGGTAGCTTAGATTAGCACTTTGAGCAACCTAGTTATCTCAAGTTAGAGATAAAGCTTGGCGTAGGAGCTCTCGGGTGGATCATCTTTGATTCGAGGAGGCCGTTGAGGTGCCGATGTTCCAAGGAGCCTACGAGGAGTGGAGGACCGCGATGAAGACCCGAAGGACAAGTAACGTGAGGTATAACTTTGAATCCGAGTAGTTAAACCTTTCGTAGTTTGCTAGTAACGGTTTAGAAACGATTCATACGCTCATGTCCGTGTTACGAAGCTTTGACAATCGTTTTTCATATATTCCGCCTCCTCGCAAGTTCGTGGGGTGCGTGACATGGACTTACAGTTCCCCCAAAGCCTTTGAAGCCAACTCCCTCTCCGAAAACTTTCGGTTGAGCCTTTTCTCGCAAGACCGAAGATTGGCCGCACACCGATCAATCCATTCATTCAAGCGTGCCTTTACAGATAGGATATCAGAGGGAAGGCATACGCATTCGACTCCATGTAGAGAAGCATCCACTTGATGGCAATATTCGACCCAAGTACGCACCAGCGCCTCGTCATGGTAGGTGGCAAGGACGAACAAAGAAGCGTTAGCTTCAACATCAAATTCCTCAGCCATGACGGAAGTGCCAGCATGAAGATCTTCAATAAGAGTTGCCAGTGAATGAATGCTCTATTTCGCCATCCTCTCAGACATACGTTTGGCGTAAGGGCCTGGCGGCATGCAAATATGGGACTCCAGCGGAGTCAGGGTTGGCAAAGCAATGAAGATACATGTATGATTTATCGCCTTTCTGAACGGGGATTAAGTAAAAGAATAACAGGGCTAAAGCGTCACTTACCTATAGCCACAAAAGGCGGATATGAGAAATCCCCAGGCCCATCAAGAACTTCAACTTCGTCCTCAGCTTGTAGGACTGTGATTTAAAGTAAAGGGCATATCAACATCATTATGAGAATATAAAACGAAAGGCAAAGGAATACCAATCTTGGCCGGAGGAAAGGACGATGCGCTGGGGGGTATCACGTGCGGGGCCGCCATATTAAGTAGACGAAGGAAGGTTTTCTCCGGAGAATGATCTATAACAGAGGATGCCAACTCTCACAGTTCTGGGAGAAAGAAAGGGTCAGACAGATGGAAAGGTCGTTTATATATATATATATATATATATATATATATATATATATATATATATATAAAATCACCTTCAATAATTTGCCCATTCTGGACTGGAGGGATAGCAGCTTCAGTAATCTTCTCTACACCCTCCGGTGCGTCACTGAAAATATTTACAAAATCTATGGCCGGTCCGGCAACCTCCGCTGAAGGAATAAAAGCCGTCACCGGAGGCTCTAAGACGTGATCTGGGCTCGAAACTACGCTCGCCGTAGAATGCCCTACAAAAGAAAGATGTGTAAAGAAAAATGTGATATGAAAGTGATATAAATTATTTACTGAGAAGGATGTAAAAGATATATATCGATACGCAAGGGAGCCTGGAATATAGCTTTTTCGAGCCGTTGTTCTTTTCTGGTTAATCACGCTCGTCGACCTTCGATCGAAAATAAATCCCTGCCCGCTTTCAGAGCAGCCTCGTCTTCAGAAGCGGCCGATATTGGTTGTTTGAGAGCCCATTCTTCTTCCAGCGTTCAACGAACTACCGGTAACATAGCAGGAGCCTGGTCAACATAACGGAATTCAACAGGGGGAAAGCATCCCTTCTTGGGGCGCACGTTTTCGGCTTCATCCTGTGAACGCTTTAAAGTCTTGGCCAACTGAGCGGCCTCTTCGGCAGATGTACCAGGAAAGAGGAAACCGTCGTCCGGTTCATGCGTAGATATAGGCTCATCAGGAGTGAGAGGCTAGACTCAAGCAAAGCATTGAGTAAATGGGCGGCCGATTTCTTCCTCCTTTTAGGGTCCGATCTAGCACTAGTAAAGGGATGCTTCCTCCCCTTCGGCACTTTTGCACGGCGTTGCCTAATCTCAACTTCGCTATCCGATTTTGGTGACGCCGCTGCAGGTTCTTTATCAAGAGTCTCCGCCCCGGTTTCAGTGCGAACCGGCATACCAGCGGTATGGGGGACCGATTCTGTCCGAGCGGCTTTAGGAATAAGCACTGAATCGATGTCCCTGAGAGGGGGGCGAACGACTGGCCGTGGTCGCAACGAAGCGTTGATGGCTTGCGCTGGAGAAGAGGCTTTACACTCAAAGAGCACCATTCTCTCCTCTGCGATGATAGGACTGTTTCCCCAATATTTTTAACCTAATAAAAGAACAAAGCTCTGTTGAATTCAATAAGACAGTGCCTTACGTGCTCTCCATGAGGACGCCAGCGCCAGAGCCAATCTTATAGGATTAAATCCTATGGTGGCGCCTTACGTTCTCCTCACGCGTGCGCCAATGTGCAAAGCACAGAAGGGTTCGTAAGAGTTAAACTCTTAGATGACGCCGCACGTGCTCCTCACACGGGTGCCAATGTGCAAAGCACAGATCAGTTCAGTACATAAGAGGTAAACTCTCAGACGGCACCGCACGTGCTCTTCATGCGGGCGCCAATGTGCAAAGCATATAAATACCCATTATAAGAATTAAATTCTTAAGTAGCGTCCACGTGCATAACACGTGAGCGCCGGCGCCCAGATAGAATTAAAATTCTACAATACTCCCTGTTAAACAGAGCCGTTGGATCAAAAATCCAATGGAGATGATAAATCATCAAAATACAGAATTAAATTCTGTTGGGAGAAAATATTTCCCAAATCTTTCTAAAATAAGAAAGATATTCTTGGTTGGATCAAAAATCCAACTGTAAAATAAAATTCTATTTTGGAATATATTCTCTTCTAAACAAGAAAGATTGCTCTCTGTAAAACAGAGAACTCTTGAATTAAAAATCCAATGGTGATTAAAAAATCACCGTTTTACAGAATAAATTATGTATAGGGAAAAATATTTCCCCAATCTCGTTAAAAACAAAAATCATATTTTGTACAAACAGAAGTCCTTAGATCAAAGATCCAATGGTGGGTAAAATTCCCAACTCAATTTTGAGTCCAATTAAATCAATTAGAATCTCTCAATGAGAGATTTTCTCAGAATTAAGTAACAAACTTGCCTTCACTATATAAAGGACCCAAGATTTCAAGTCTCACACAACACAGAAGACCACAACACAGAAGGCCACAATATAGAGAGAGACAAAAGCAGATTGAGAAAACCCCTTATAAGCTTCTACAAAAATACAGAGAGTTCTAAAAAAGAACAAAGAATTAAATTCTCAAAGAAGAAGACCTTCTTTCTCAAAACCCCAGGTAAAGAAAAGAGATCAAAATATCTCTATCACATATAAGGGTTTAACCCCTTTTAAAGAACTTAGTTCTTTCTCTGGATCTAAGATCCACAAAATAAGTCTCCTATAAGTTGAGAATTTAATTCTCATCAGGAAGAACTTGTTCTTGAGAATCAAAGATACAGAAAAGAACTAGGTCCAAAAGAAAAACCAAAAGGAGAAAGGAACCTATAAAAGAACTTAGTTCTTAAAGAAAAACCGATCCCAGATCTTCAAAAAACGAAGATCTTGGTGATCATTAATGGTCAAAATGCCATTAACAGAGATTTAATTTCTAAAAAAGGAAAAAAGACTAGCGCCTCACGTGAAAAACACGCAAGCGCCGTAAAATAGAAGGCCAACACCTCACGTGAAACATACGTGGGCGCTGAATAAAAGTGCTCAGCACTCCCTATGCAGCCGAAAATAGCTAAGTGCTTAGCACTGATTGAGAAGCGCCCAGCGCCTCACGTGGATGCTATAAAAAGTACTTAGCACTTCACATTTAGTCAAAATGACTAAAAGTGTTCAACATTTATTGGGCAGCGCCCATGACCGAATGCTTCACATGACATACATATGAGCGTCAGAGCTCAAATAAGTGCTTAGCACTTTTACATGAAAAGAAAAGGGTTGAACAAACAGAGCCCAAATAAGTGCTTAGCACTTTTGAAAAGAAAAAAGGCTAAGTACACTTAGCCCAAATTGGCTAAGTCTCTTAAATTTTCTTGCAGCTGAGCCCAAATGCTCTTTTACTGGATCTTAAATAAAAATGATCCTTAAAATTTTGCTAAGTTGATCTTAGTTTCAAATTAGACTAATGCATCCTTAGCAAGAACAAATTGAGCCCAAATGCTCACACATTTAAGTTGATCTTAATCTCAAACCAGATTAACGGTCCTTAAATAAACTTAAGCCCAAATCTAAAATATACGGATTTGGATTAATCCACGTCCTACGGGCAACGACATAAACTAGTCTCCGTATACAATCCACGGGCAACCAAAACAAACAAAAACACAAACGACATGAAGTGAACTTCCGGAATAGGAGAAAGTGATTATCGCAATGCGGTAACGTAATTAACTGCAGGGGCTTGCGCCTGCAGGGAAGAGCGTCCCCACAATAAAAAAAACCTCTCATAAAATAAGTGGGAATCTGATAAAGTCTGCTACAACGGTCGCATTTGTCCAAACCTTCGATATACGATGCCATAAATCAACTTGGTATCTTCGGAGAGGTGGACGGATAAATCCAAATAGCATCTGCCCCTAGATCCAGACAAGACGATCCATCCCGGTTCGTCCCTATCTTTCGGCGGTAAACAGATTCTGGCACGCCCGGCGGGACCTTTTCCTCTTTCCACTCAACACTTCGTGTGTCGTGTTTTCGCGAACGAAATCGCGGTTCGCTATGGTTGCCCTTGGATCCAAGGTTCTAAAATTTGGTGTCTTGCTCCTATGCAGAAGAAGAGAAATCGATGGCTTCTCAATGCACTTCTTGCAACAGTAACACTCACTCCACCCCAGCTGGAGGAGTAATCTACGGGCCCAGCGTGACCTCTATCTTTTCAATGCCGGTTGGGCAAGTAACGCAAGCTACTACTGGACTATTCTTCGGGACCATGTTCCTACCAGTGGGTGTCGGTGCCTCAGCTCCGCAGGAATAAGCTCCCAAGAGGTCGGTCTTCGATCGACTGGCGACTATAACGGCCCCTCTCAATAGGCCGTCCAAAGCTGACGTCTCAGTCTTCAACAGGCTGGGCAAGAAGCCAAACGGGCTCGCAAACAGGTTCATGATACTTGAAGGGGCTGCCCCAAAACAGATAGCCTTCCCAACTCCTGCTATGGGTGAAGTCGTCAAATGTGCTTGTTCCCTCATAAAAAAATAAATAATAAAGAGAAGGGGGAGAAAATCCCCCCCACGACTCAAGCCTCACGTGTTAAACACATGAGAGCCTATATGCAAAGCATATAGGAACTGTAGTTAAAACAACTCATAAGATAAATAAGGCTCACATGTTAAACACGTGAGCGCCTATATGCAAAGCATATAGACGCTGCAGTTAAAACAACTCATAGGCTAAATAAGCCTCATGTGTTAAACACGTGAGCGCCTATATGCAAAGCATATAGGCGCTGCAGTTAAAACAACTCATAGGCTAAATAAGCCTTACGTGTTAAACACGTGAGCGTCTATATGCAAATCATATAGGCACTGCAATCAAAAAATTGATAGGCCAAACAGGCCCCACGTGTTAAAAACGTGAGCGCTCATATGCAAACCATATGAGCGGTGAAAATAAAAAAGCCAAAACCCACGCTAATGATCATGTGTTAAACACGTGAATTCTCCTGCCACATAAATTGGCAGCGCTCACATACAAAGCATGTGAGCGCCCCAATTTTAAAATACTCACATCTGATTCTATGTGATAGAATTAAATTCTATTTGGGAAATATTTTCTCTGATCTTTCTAATATGGAAAGATTTCTCTCTAACAGAGAATCTTGGATTTAAAATCCAATTGTGATAAAATATCACCAAATGAACCATCTGATAGAATTAAATTCTATGTGAGAAATATTTCCTTGATCTTTGTCAAACTAGAAAAATCTTCTCTGTTAAACAGAGGACCCTTGGATCAAGGATCCAACGGTGATTATAAAATCACCCACCGATCATCTGATAGAATAAGATTATATCTTATGAAAAATATTTCCTAATCTTGTTAAAATAAACAAGAAAACTTCTCTGTTAAACAGAGAGCCTTTGGATTAAAAATCCAATGGTGAATAAAATTCACTAAGTGATCTAAAAGATCATTTTGGATTGATTATGAAATCAATCATGATCTCTCAATCAGAGATTTTCTTAACAAGTTGATCTTTTCTCTTCTCCTATAAATAGATAGAGAAGAAAAAAAGGAAGGAGAGTGAGAAGAGAGAACTTTCCACAAGACTCTGCAAAAAAAATACAGTAAGCTCTTAAGAAAGGAGAGAATTTAATTCTTAAAGGAGAAGACTTTCCTCGTTGAAACCCTAGGTAAAGAAACACAGAGATTATATCATCTCTCCTTTGTCTATCTAAGGGTTTAACCCTTCACATAAGAACTTAGTTCTTCCTCTGGTTGAGATTTGCAGAAGTAAATCTCCCCACAAGTTGAGAATTGAATTCTCATCGGGGGGATTTTTCTCTTCAGATTCAAAACTTAGGGGAAAAGGACTAAGTTAAAAAGAAAAAAGGGAAAGAACAGGAGCATATGGGAATTTAATTCCTCCGAGAATTAGGGTTTAACCCTACAAAAAGTGTAGGGTTCCTAGGCACACTAAGGAGGTTCCACAAGGCATCAACCATGCCAAACAAAAATTTTCCGGTGCCGAGAAACCCTAATGAAGATTGTTAACTAGAAGTTAAGGCGAAAAGCAAGCAAGCAAACGATTTTGCTACTAAGTGAAAGGGATTACAACCTTTGTAGATCCGGTCCACCACTTCTTTAGCTCCGTGTTGACGTCCCTCCGCTGCGATCATCGGATCCCGGACTCTAGAAATGGTTTCGTCGGAGAAATGATCGGGCTAGGTCATTGACTTCGAGGCCGAAGATGATCTACGTCGGGGAGACTCAAACTTAAGCTATTCCTTCACTCGGTCGAAAACTTTGTGAAGAGAACACCCTATACTACATGGCAAGTGGTAGAGGATGAAGAAATAGGAAGTGGGTTCACTTTAGAATTGGATTTCTCACTCTTTTTCTCATGATGCCATTAGAGCTAGCAAGCTTTTTCAAGCTTGATGAAGATGAAGAAGAAGAAAGAATATCATATGAATAATATCCAAAGTGAAACTTATCCAAATGAATGATGGCACCATGGTTGAGTTAAGCCCTCATGCTTAACTCATGTAGAGAATTAACCATAGCATAAGGTTAAGGGTTGGGTTAGCTAATATCTTGAACAAATGATAAAAGAGTTGACTTTGTCAATGTTCATCAAGCTTCATGAAGCTTGATAACTTTGACCAAAGTCATTCTCTTTTATTATTTGTTTAGGAAAATAATAAACCCTAATCCAACCTTGATATGGTTCAAGTCTCATACACTCAATCTTGTTTGTATCATCAAGCATGATACAAACATATACACTTGCATATATCATATATAAACAATGTACACTTTCAAGTGAGAAAACAAATCTTAAGTGAACCAATACTAGTTAATGTAAAGTAATATATCAAATATATAATTATACATTAAATCATTAAATCAACACATGATTTAACGATCCGGTCATATCGCATATAACCGACTAATATCTATAGTAACAACTTATCGAATCAACACTTGATCCGATAACCCGGCTATATCACATACAACCGATCAATGTCACAAATCGCGAGAATAGAATACAGTATCACATACTGGTATTATCCTCGGTCCCGCACATATCTCATATGCGCTCCTATTTCGTTTCGCTTGAGCAAGGAAGCCCCTGTGTAGGACTCTAAAGACTCGTCAATACGCCGGCAGCAGGTGATGATCATATCAAACACCCACAAGCCGCAAACGGTCTGCTAAACGTAACGGCCATCCGGGTAATGAGCGATCAGAAGATCAACGAGCAAGCCCGCTCACACTCCTATGAATCTAATGAGTAACACTACCGTACAGTCCGGTCTGTTCGTCTGATATGTCGCATATCTCGTCTAGGGGTGGTAAACGTCAGACCCCAATAACTCGATAAGTCATGTCGATATGAGGCTCATAACAGGTCGAGAAACTACTGGTAACATTTACCAGTAAATCCCTAAAGCTGCCTTGGCCAAGGACTTCCTGTTATAGCCAATCGAGCACTGCGCAACATCAACTCCCTATACCGGGAGAGACGAAACCCCTCCTATCGCTCATTGCCTCTATGTGATTCGGGACTGTACCCAAAAGCCACCTTTTTGCACGCCCTCTTGGACATGGTATGATGGAAATCAAAGCACAGTGGGAATCACACAAGACTCTATGACGATCTCGGGTCTACAGACTAACCTGTACCAGTGTCACCAGAGAACTGCCATCTGACGTAAGGTATAATACCATCTGGGAGTTCTCGGTGAGTCCGTCCAGTGTACCCAGTCTCTACTGAGCACCCATATATCATCTCTGATGTCAAACACCAATGGGTATGAGATCATCCATCGCCCATCTGTATGGGTCGAGAAGCTACACGCTAGTCTACTCTGGCATATCGATGCCCCGTCTCGATACACCCACGACTAGGGACTTTGAAGGATGTACTTATGGACTTCCATGTCCCCACTAGTATGATCTGCATCATAGTCCAGGTAGTCAAGTACACATCCTAAGGGCTTTACCAACATGTAACAGAGAGACAATCAGTGTACACGTTAAGGTAAAGAGTAACCAGATAGCATACTATCATATCGAGCAAGAAAGTCATCCCTATATATGTCCAATCATCCACTACAATATACATCCTATGTACAGTAATGGCCTCTAGGGCATACATATAACTAACAATCTCCCACTTGCACTAGGGCCATCTGATAGCAGTGGTTGTAGTATCTCATACTCAACCATCCCATAAAAGTCTCTCTCTGGGAAAAGGCCTTTCGTGAGTGGATCCGCCGTGTTGTCCTCTGAGTCTGCTCTCCTAACCTCGATCCCCTGGAGATCAACCATCTCCACGATCAGGTGACACTGCCTAAGAATATGTCTGGATCACTGATGGGACGGGCGTTCCTTGGCATAAGCCACAACTCCATTGTCACACAATGGCAGGAACGAAGTTCATCTCATGAACTAATATACACCCAGACTTCCTCTTTGGTAGCATCTTTGGTAAAGATGTATCTTGCCTTTAATCGTCTAGTATGTCACGGTATCTAGCTTGGAACTCTTCCAACATACCGTCCCTCCACTGAGGGTAAAGACAATGCCTGTGACTAACATTCAGTCATCTTTATCACTCTAGAACCTTTCCAGTGATTCTCCCCAGGACCGATTGATACCTTCTCACTACAACTAGTGAGTATTCTAACATCTAATTAGATCTATCTCATAGATCCAAAACCCAGGATTTAGTAGGTATCACTTTGATCCTATATGGAGAATCCTTGTGATAAGCGGAGATTGACCGAGCGTAGCATAGGAAACTCCTTCCCTATCAAGAGTATGTCATCCACGTACTATACGGGGATCACTATCATACTCTCTACTACCTTTTTGTATATACAAGGTTCATCTACTATTTTGATGATGTCAAACTCTTTGACTAACTCATCAAAACAGATGTTCCAACTCCGCGATGCCTGCTTTATCACATAAAACATCTTGCACACGTTTCCGCTGCTCCCACTGTTTACGAAGCCCTCTGACTGTGTACTTATAGACGCTTTCTTCCAAATCATCATTTAGAAAACCAGTCAAGACACCCATCCGCCAGATATCGTAGTCATGGTATGTAGCCGTGGTAAGTAGGATCTGGATGGACTTAAGCATAGCTACTTAGAAAATGTTTCATCATAAGCCACAACTGGTCTATTATGCAAACCTTTAACGAGTCTAGCTTTGAAAGTCTCAACTTTTCCATGTACACCAAGTAATCTTCTCAAGATATACTTGCTCCTGATGGGGATTTAACCCTTCAGATAAAGCAACCAAAGTCCATACTTTGTTGGTGTATAAGGATTACATCTCAGATCGCTAAGCATCCAGCCATTCTTACAGAGTCCTACTCTTGATGGCCTGCCCGAAACTAGTTGGGTCATCATCTCATGATGCAATCCCCGCTCCCACTGTCATAGAGAAAACCGAAGTATCTCTCAGGTGGGTGAGGAACCCTACTAGATCGGCGGAGAGGCTGAGGTTCGTTGGTTGCTATTGAATCCTTTGGTTCTACCAAATCAGCAGCTGCAGTTTGTATAGCTGAAACTCTTTCCAGTTCTACATAACTGACCTTGCCTCGAGCTTGTCCAGATTTTGCTTTTAGACATAGGCCGGACAACCCCAAATCTTAACTAACTTAAGAGATGAGCTCTTCCCTTTCCATATCTCATATGAAATGGTAGGAATCTGATTTGATCGGAACCCTATTCAATAGGTATGCAACTTCATAAGTGCATAACCCCCTAAAAGGAAATAGGAAACTCAGTAGTACTCATTATAGAGCACACCATATCACATAGGGTGTTATTGCTCCGCCCCGATATACCATCGTGCTATGGTGTATACGGAGGAGTAATGCTGAGAGAGAATCTTATTCTCCTTTAGAATAGTCCAGGATTTCCGTGCTCAAGTATTCTCCTCCTTGATCTCATTAAAGGACATAATACTTATACCCGTATTTTGGTTCTCTACTTCTAACTTATATTCTATGAATATCTCAAAAGGTTCGGACTTGTGTATCAACAGAAACATATGTCTGAATCTTGAGAGATTATCAGAAAATGTAATGAAGTACAAAGAACCGATCTTGTCATGTGTAGACAGGGGACCTTCATACATCAGCATGTATCAATCCCAAGAGTTTACTAACTCTTTCTCTGTTTCCAATAAACAGAGCTATGGTCATCTAATCTTTGTGACATGACAGGCAAGTTTTCACAAGATGTAAATTCAAACAGATTTAAATATGCATCTTTGTGCAACTTAGCTAGTCGGGTCGCATTGATATGACCTAGTCTACAATACCTCAAGAAGGATCCGTTCATTTCTGAACTCTTCCTCTTGTGTGTGTTCTGTATACTAAGAACTGTGGTTTGATTTAGAACGTCAATGCTTTTAGATAACGTGCCTGAACCGATCAACTCTTGATATAGGAAATGTTCAAAACATTATCCAACAATACAAAATTATATCCTTCTTTATCTAAATAAAGAGACTGATATGATTTTGTATATCAGGTTCGGTATCTAATAACATTCGTTCAGAATCAATGTACTGATCATACAGGGTGACAGTGACCAACAGACTTGGCTGCAACACTTGCCCCGTTTTCTGCCTCATGAAACTTATCACCTGTTCTCAGTTCTTTACCTTTCTGTAGCCCATGTAATATATTACATATGTGGGATCCTGATCCGGTATCATATACCTAGGATGTAAAGGACATTTGAGAAACAGTTCTCTGTAACGAACACACCCGAAGGAGATGCATCATATGCACTTTCTTCGTTTGGGCGGCACGGGAAATCTGGTATTCCCCAATTTCCTGCTCTGTCTTATAACAATTATAAGTTGGAGCGGGACCAACGTTCCCCAGCACAGCATAACAAGCGGGTTCGGTCAATTTATCCGTTTTATTATCTTGATTAAGGCGTGATATGGTCGCTACCTGGAGAGAGAGAGAAGAAAACACTCTGCGTGCGCTCTTGTAAGATCAGATTGGTTATTATTTTATCTAATCAGGATGGCTCCCACTGTTTTTATCAAATCTTCCTTCAAACCCTTAAAGGAAAGACTAGCCGGGATTAATTACATGCTACAAGTTCACCAATCTTTCAGCCAGGCCAGTGTCGGTACTTTGAGGGAGGTCCCCCGTGCTTTCGCACGAACCTAATTAATGTAAACCTCGTTTTCCCAGAGGCGTAACCCCGTTGACATCTTTCTAGACACCTACTTGATCGGCTAATTGTAATGTGTAAAACTCTCCCAGGAGTAACAATTACTCGCAGTGGGTATCGGGATCCAACTATCTCATAGAAGGTATGCAATCTCATTGCAAATTTCAAAACTTGAAATTCCCGATAATATTTTTCCCCAAGCGTCCTATGACCTTGACAGAGGTCAACAAACCATAGGCTGCTAGTCAAGTTCAACCCGTCATTTCTTGATTGAAGTAAACCCACCCGCACGACCCTTGACAGAGGTCAACAAGGTCGCACGACTACCCTAAATCAATCACATCATATGCTTATGCAGATAAGCGCTAATCAGCTACCGCACACTACGCCTTGACAGAGGTCAACAAACGCAGCACGAATACTAACCAGTACATATCTGAAATGACGGAGGGCTACGACAAGTTTTTCTGAAAACCTTTTGCGTAATGAACTTGATATCGTTGTAGAATCAAATGATTTTAAATGGAGTGTTTTTTAGGCTTTTCTAGTTTTGCTAAAGGGGTCACTCCCGGTGAAGGGATCGTCGGCCCTTTCCTCGTCGAATGAGGTGCAGGATATATCATATACATCACTGTGCAAAGCAAAAACTATAGAAGTAATCAAAAGACAAACCGAGGGTTGTAGCATCTGCCAGTTATTGCTAAAGGAGTCAGTCCCGGTGAAGGGATCTCGGTCCTTTCCTTATCGAATAAGGTGCAGGATGTTCTATAAGGAACACCGCGATGCAAAGCAAGAACTGTAGCTACCTGTTTTTGAAAATTCGATTCCACAACATCTTTAGGTTTCTTTTTCTTTCATTAATCATATTAATGAAGTCCCATCATTTATTATACCTAAACATCACAGATAAATACGACGTACACTTATGCCATCCGCATTCGCCTCGATGTCCCCTCGTGCACCGTTAGGTTAGGTAACTAACGGCAGAGCGGGGCAGGGCTAGCGCGAGTGCAAAACATAAGTAACGTCTATATAATATATCATATATACTATATACTGTATCTATCACAGAACATCACATGATCACATCACAGATATCGCAGCAGAAGAATCATATGAAATATTGGATATACTAGGACGTCCGTGTTTTCAATACGAGCCTGTATAAAACACGGATTCCACGGTCGTGATGAATAGCCAAACCCACACCCCTAGACCCCTACGAGAGCGTCAAGAAACCCTGCCAATTCTAGAGTTAGGAGACCCGGACTCGACTCCTCGAGTTGGTCTCCCACTGGACTCCAGAACCCGGTTACTTGTGCCCTCCTCCTTGGGTCTATCCTAGTGCGGAAAAATAAATAATATACAATGGGTGACATCTTCCGCTACCTGGAAGTGCCCCAATAAAAGAATATTACATACAAGTTAATTTTACATGAATGAAAATAAAAACTCTCATCTCACATAAAACCCCCGGCTATTCAAATAACGCGACGATCCAATATAACATATCCAGCAACACATAACATCACATGTCATCAACGTAAATAAATGTGCGCATCCCAATTGTCGTTGACGTATAGCAACGAAACCGGCGATATCACATATTACACTTACGGTCACAGAAAAGAAAGTGTAAAACTACAACAGTTGGAATCCGCAACCTCTTTAGACATCGTATGCCTAATCAAATGAATTCCTTAGACATCACATGCCTAACAATTATAAACCCCGCATTTTAGTCTCTATATCGAAAACACTTTTCAATATTTAGTCGGGCAATTCAACAAGATTCCCGATAAACTGATCGAATGCTCGTCGCAAACATTAGTAGACGGCCGCACCCCCGATTCCGTCGACGAACTGCACCAAGGCGGAACACCACTACCGCGAGCACCCGAACGGATGCTTTCGGCGACGGGGTTCTCCTACAGTCACTTGGTCGGGGCTATGGGGTGTAGCTGCCTATTAAGTTTACCCGGCGAGTATCCGCGTACGCTACGTGATTGCGACGGACTTTTGATCACATCAAAATTCCTTGGCAACCGATCAAGTGAGACTAAAGTGCTATGCTTATAACATTCATATCAGTTATCTCATAACAACTTGTGAATTCCAATTGTTGTATCCCATTCCAGATAAATAGAAAATGTTAAACTTTCCGATCGAACATTCAAACACCCACGTTTTTCCGATACAGATCAACACATGAAATAAGTTCAAAAGCATCCACTTCATGCCACAGTACCAACGGTCCAGCCGTAGAAGGGTCAAGCCAACGCCTCACATGTGGCACGCCGTACTGCCCCAAACCCGAAAGTTCAAAGGGCAGTTCAAGACGGTCACATAATTGAGTTAAGGTTTGTTGTCTTCTAGAGGGTCCATCGCGTTACTTGCACTACTCAGAACGTCTTTAAACCATGGAAAGATCCAACACTTGGAAATTTCCCGACAGGGGAAAAAGTGGGTATTTATATCCGGTCGAACTTTTTAACATATTCTAAAATTATCCGGAAAAACTTAATAAACAAAGTTAAATAATCCGATCGAATTATCGAGTCCCCAAGACACCCCAGAAAATTCAACTCTTGAGTGAAACATAAAAATTCCCAGAAGAATCACCAAACAACACCTGAGGTTACTGTGTAAAAATAATTCACTGATCTTTACATACGGCCGCGGACCGCCGCAACTACATTGTTAAGGCCGCGGTTCCGCGGCGGTTTTGTCGTATTACGGTCACGTGCTTCACAGTAACCCTTAAAGTTGCCTGCTGATATTTTAAAGAATTTTTAATTAGGAAAAATCCACTGTTTTAAAATTTGTACAGGGAGGGGTGAAATCGGGGGATATCGGGTTCGATCGGACTTCTAGCTTCGTCTACACTTCGCCTAAAGCTCTAGCTAGGCTCTGATACCACTGTGGGGTTCCTAGGCACACTAAGGAGGTTCCACAAGGCATCAACCATGCCAAACAAAAATTTTCCGGTGCCGAGAAACCCTAATGAAGATCGTTAACTAGAAGTTAAGGCGAAAAGCAAGCAAGCAAACGATTTTGCTACTAAGTGAAAGGGATTACTACCTTTGTAGATCCGGTCCACCACTTCTTTAGCTCCGTGTTGACGTCCCTCCGCTGCGATCATCGGATCCCGGACTCTAAAAATGGTTTCGTCGGAGAAATGATCGGGCTAGGTCATTGACTTCGAGGCCGAAGATGATCTACGTCGGGGAGACTCAAACTCAAGCTATTTCTTCACTCGGTCGAAAACTTTGTGAAGAGAACACCCTATACTACATGGCAAGTGGTAGAGGATGAAGAAATAGGAAGTGGGTTCACTTTAGAATTGGATTTCTCACTCTTTTTCTCATGATGCCATTAGAGCTAGCAAGCTTTTTCAAGCTTGATGAAGATGAAGAAGAAGAAAGAATATCATATGAATAATATCCAAAGTGAAACTTATCCAAATGAATGATGGCACCATGGTTGAGTTAAGCCCTCATGCTTAACTCATGTAGAGAATTAACCATAGCATAAGGTTAAGGGTTGAGTTAGCTAATATCTTGAACAAATGACAAAAGAGTTGACTTTGTCAATGTTCATCAAGCTTCATGAAGCTTGATAACTTTGGCCAAAGTCATTCTCTTTTGTTATTTGTTTAGGAAAATAATAAACCCTAATCCAACCTTGATATGGTTCAAGTCTCATACACTCAATCTTGTTTGTATCATCAAGCATGATACAAACATGTACACTTGCATATATCACATATAAACAATGTACACTTTCAAGTGAGAAAACAAATCTTAAGTGAACCAATACTAGTTAATGTAAAGTAATATATCAAATATATAATTATACATTAAATCATTAAATCAACACTTGATTTAACGATCCGGTCATATCGCATATAACCGACTAATATCTATAGTAACAACTTATCGAATCAACACTTGATCCGATAACCCGGCTATATTACATACAACCGATCAATGTCACAAATCGCGAGAATAGAATACAGTATCACATACTGGTATTATCCTCGGTCCCGCACATATCTCATATGCGCTCCTATTTCGTTTCGCTTGAGCAAGGAAACCCCTGTGTAGGACTCTAAAGACTCGTCAATACGCCGGCAGCAGGTGATGATCATATCAAACACCCACAAGCCGCAAGCGGTCTGCTAAACGTAACGGCCACCCAGGTATTGAGCGATCAGAAGATCAACGAGCAAGCCCGCTCACACTCCTATGAATCCAATGAGTAACACTACCGTACAGTCCGGTCTGTTCGTCTGATATGTCGCATATCTCGTCTAGGGGTGGTAAACGTCAGACCCCAATAACTCGATAAGTCATGTCGATATGAGGCTCATAACAGGTCGAGAAACTACTGGTAACATTTACCAGTAAATCCCTAAAGCTGCCTTGGCCAAGGACTTCCTGTTATAGCCAATCGAGCACTGCGCAACATCAACTCCCTATACCGGGAGAGACGAAACCCCTCCTATCGCTCATTGCCTCCATGTGATTCGGGACTGTACCCAAAAGTCACCTTTTTGCACGCCCTCTTGGATGTGGTATGATGGAAATCAAAGCACAGTGGGAATCACACAAGACTCTATGACGATCTCGGGTCTACAGACTAACCTGTACCAGTGTCACCAGAGAACAGCCATCTGACGTAAGGTATAATACCATCTGGGAGTTCTCGGCGAGTCCGTCCAGTGTACCCAGTCTCTACTGAGCACCCGTATATCATCTCTGATGTCAAACACCAATGGATATGGGATCATCCATCGCCCATCTGTATGGGTCGAGAAGCTACACGCTAGTCTACTCTGGCATATCGATGCCCCGTCTCGATACACCCACGACTAGGGACTTTGAAGGATGTACTTATGGACTACCATGTCCCCACTAGTATGATCTGCATCATAGTCCAGGTAGTTAAGTACACATCCTAAGGGCTTTACCAACATGTAACAGAGAGACAATCAGTGTACACGTTAAGGTAAAGAGTAACCAGATAGCATACTATCATATCGAGCAAGAAAGTCATCCCTATAAATGTCCAAGCATCCACTACAATATACATCCTATGTACAGTAATGGCCTCTAGGGCATACATATAACTAACAAAAAGAACTTAGTTCTTCAATACAAACAATAATGATGATCCGAGATGATCATCAATGACTAAAAATGTCATTAGCAGAGATCAAATATCTCTGAAAATAAACGACAAGAATATCTTGGCATCTCAACACTGTTATGGAGCCTCACATTTTTCTTACGTGAGTGCTCAAAATAAGCAAAAGCAAAACTGCCTTACATTTTTCCCACGTGAGTGCTCGAAATAACCAAAAGCAAAGCGAAAACTAGGCAGCCAACAAATAAGAAAGCAGCCACGTGAAATTCACGTGAAACACTCCTGGAAACCTAAAATTTGGAGTCTCATGTGCTTCACACGTGAGCCAAACCCAAGTGCTTAGCATTTCTGTAAAAAGAAGGGAATTGAACAAATAAAACCCAATACTCAGCACTCACGTGCTTCCCATGTGAGTTTCATGTAAAGTGCTCAACACTCTATGATTAGTCAAAATGACTAAAGTGCTTCGCACTGATTGGGAGCAACGCTCATATCTGAGCGCCTCACGTGCTTCATACGTGAGCGCTATGCGACTCTAGTTCTTAGTACTAAACCAGCGCCTCACGTATTTCACACGTGAGCGCTGTATACCCCAGTGCTTAGCACTTTTGGGTAATTATGGAAACTCAATCTCAGCCCAAAATTGGCTTTGTTTCCTGAAGTCAAATCTCTTTGTTTTTAAATTAATCGAGCCCATATGCTCTTGATTTCCAAGGTCTCAAATTTGACCAAAAATTCTTAAATCTACAACAACCCCTTTTCCTTCAAATACGGGATTTGGTTTAAGGGTACAACTCTTCACACCTCTGTTACATGTCATAATTCCTCAACGTGTTCAGAGAGGTGGCGGGTCCCAATGACCAACAACTTCTTTCGTCGATGCACTTCCAAATTGACGTGCACGCCTTAAATCGGATCGTGCCCTAAATTTGGCACATTCCATATCAACATTGTTCACTTCATCACGTAACAAATAAGCGTGCACGCAAGATGAATGTCGGACCGAGATGTCCTTAAACTAAAAATTCGCCACAAACATGGCGATGACGGACCGAGAAATCCTTAAACTAATTATTCGCCTCAAACATAGTGATAATGGACTGAAATGTCCCTAAACTAACATTTGTCCCCAAAATGGGAATGTTGGACCGAAATGTCCCTAAACTAACATTCATCAAAATGGGAATGTCCGACCGAAATGTCCCTAAACTAATATTCGCCTCAAACATGGCAATGATGGACCTTGATGTTCTTAAACTAAAATAATTGGGCACAAATGCTCATATGTTTAAGTCGAACTTAATCTCAAATCAGATTAACGGTCCTTAAATAAACCAATCCCAAATCTAAAAATATACGGATTTAGACTAATCCGCGCCCTACGGGAGACGACATAAACTAGTCTCCATATAAAATTCATGGGCAACCAAAACAAACAAAAACACACACGACATGAAGTGAACGTCCGGAGCAGGAGAAAGTGGTTATCGCAATACAGTAACGTAATTAACTGCAGAGGCTTACGCTTGCAGGAAAGAGCGTCCCCACAATCAAAAACCACTCATAAACGAGGGGGAATCTGATAAAGTCTGCTACAACGGCAGCATCCATCCGGACCTCCTATATACTGTAACGTTTTGGAAATCGTTATGCGATTTCGTCCGTTTTAGGGTAAGTTTGTCGGTATTTTCCGTTTTTACCCGACTGTGAACAAACGACCATATAGACTTGCCAGCACCTAGATTAGCAAAATTAAAGCTAGTGTGCAAGCTTTGGGAGTGTATGGGACGTTTTGGTTCAATTTGGTTTTTCCCAATTTTTAATATTATTTTAATGCGGTATTTAAATTTTGGGAAAATTTCTGTTTGCGATCTTTTCTTTAAAACCTTTAAGTTAAAAATCCTTCTCACTTCACCTAGGAATATATTGTGTGGCCTAGGATTTAAGTTGGAATTTAAAGAAAAAAAAAGAAAAGAAAAGAATGGAGTAGATGCATGCATGAGTGAGAGTGTGTGTGTGTATGCATTTATTAGGCAATAAATGAGGGAAATTGCTAGGAAAGCCTCTTGAATCCACCTCCTCAACCCCTTGGCCGAAATTCCTTCTCCCTCTACTGCCCTTGCTCAATTATTCATCATAATTTATCATTCTAAACTCACAAAACTCTCAAAATTCTGAAACCTATCACATAAATACCTAAAGCTTTGGTTTTTCTTGCTCTTGATCACTTGGAGATAGGAAAAAGCTTGGAACTTGAGAGCAAAGTTGTTAGGTATATTCCCTTTACTGTTAAATTATAGTTTTTGTGTGGTTTTGATCGTTAATTTCTGCATAGAACGTAGTTTATATCGATTGAGGCGATATCGGGTTTTTAGTGTCTTTTTAGAGATATTACTATCTGCTGTGACGTGGGAGTTTTAGTGATTTAGGAAACAACTTTAGAGAGATGTGCAGGTTGACCTGAGGCACCACCTAGGAGACGGGGACCATCCCACCGGCCGGGGCCGGCGAGATTTGAAGAGGGGGCCGGCGACGCCGGCCGACTTGGGGAGATTTGGGGTGGGTCTTCTGTGGGTGTTGTCTGCTGTTATTTTGGGTTGTTTGGTACTGTTGATTTTATTAGTTGATGCAGTATGCAAAATCTGGGATCGATTACCTATAATCGTGTGTTTTGAGTTCGCGTGATACGTGTTGCGACATGAGTCGTGTGTCGTGCTGCGACGTACTCAGTTTGGGTTTAGGTATCGTTTCGTGTGTTTGCGCTAGACGTGTATTCGTGATGTGGTTTAGTGCGTTGATGCGTTTTATATTACGTAGTTTTGCGTTATAGTGATTGCTTCTAAGATATTCGCTTTATTTCTTGTATTTGTGATATTATAGCGTCGCAAGCGGGGACTTCAGACGCTGCGAATAAAGGGAAGCAGGTGGTCGGATCTTCATAGCTGGAGACCACAGGGTGAGTAGATTTAACATCTACGGGGAATCGCCCGTATGGCGCTACGCGTCGGGGCTAGACATGATATAATATTAGCCGTATGCTTATTTGCTTATATAGAGATATTGCATGATTCACATCGCATATAGTTACTTATAGTGCATGATATTATACCTGATGTACACTGCACTATTATCGACAGTCCATGTTGCACGAGCACCAATGATATGCTACACACACACTGTTGATAATTGACATGATAGGCACAACACAATTGCTCATTCATATACCTTGCTATTAGTTAGCGACATTAAACAGTTATACTTGTGCGACAATGCATATTACATAGAACATACCTGTATACCTACATGCTCATATGTATACCATGCTATATTACTCGTTCGCACATATACCTTGCTATTGTTATATGATCAGTTTTGTATTGCATATATATCAGTAGTATGGGACGCTTAGTATATATGTATTCTGAATTTGGATATTACAGTTTTTATTGCATATATATCGGTGGTATGGGACGCTGTATATATATGTATTTTGGATTTGGATTTATATGATTTGTATTGCATATATATCAGTGGAATGGGACGCTGTATATATATGTATTCTGGATTGGGATTCTTGGGAACCGCGAGATATACTATATGGACTTATGCATTTGAGATGCGATATGGGAAATTAAGGTGTCGATGTTGGGCACTTACTTTCCGAGAGATATATGGGGTTTGACAGACCGATACGTGGAAACGCAAGTATCGAGGTGGGATACTGGGTTTCGAGGAACGTATGGATATCAGAAAGACCGATGCGTGGAATATAAGTGTCGAAGAGGGATACTTGTGTTTCGAGGAACGTATGGATATCAGTATTTATGTGTCGATGATAGGCACTGGTCTTCATGATGTTTTTGAGTGTCGATGTTTGACACTCAGGTTTCATGAGACGTACATGATTTGAGGGCCGATCTGAGGGCCGATCTGAGTATTTTGGGATTTGGGTGTTGTTGAGATACACCGTGTTTTTCATGCTTATGATATGCGCATGAGATTATTTACTATTCCGCACTCAGTATTCAATTGATATGGATATCATGATAGTTGCATATTCATATTGTCATACTCATGCTATCAGTTCACATGTTATTGATCATTGTTGTTAGTGCATACTTGCGATTACTGTATGATGTTAATTACTATTCACGAGTTGGCAACTCACCCCCGTTGTGCCACAGTTTTTGCAGGACTTACCCTCTGAGTAGTCGCGGCGGGGCAGCTTATCATCACTACTTTTGTGGATACCGCTACCTTTGGCAGTGAGGCCGTTGCATTATAGGTGGGTTTGCGGTTATCCGTTGTATATTGTATATCTTTTGTTGGATCTAGTATTCTCCATCTACCCCTGTTGTATTTGACTTAGAGACGACTCGTGAGATATCAGTGTTGTATTATATTGGTTTTGGGAACCGTGCTCGTAGAAGCAGGTTGTTTTGGAAATATTTACTTCCTTTATAGTCGTTCTCTTGATATTCTTCGCATTTGGCGTCGTATAATTGTTGTGGTGATTGTCTCCGCCGGTGGGCGTGATTTTTCTCCCACTTGGGATGTTTATTATATTATCTGTGTTGTACCCGTTTACGGGGCCAGTTTTATAAAGGAGGTGCTGCCGAATTTTTTATGAAAGAAAACTAGAGTTAGAGATTTTAAATGGCGACTTCTAAAATATTTTTAAACTGTGTTTCTCCGTTGATCCAGTCTTGGGTGGTTTAGATTTCTGGGTTTTCGGCTTACTTAAGTTACGTACGCCTTTAGACGTTACGTAGTTTAAGTGCCGGTTACGGGCCGAATTTGCGGGTCGTGACAAAGTTGGTATCAGAGCGTTAGGTTTTACCTTTCGGAGTCTAGGATGACCTTGGTATGATGGAGTAGGTAGCTTAAGCAGAGTGACGTAGCGTGTGTATGTTCCGCGGCATACTTACGACACGGTACTCCGCCTAAGTGACCTTAGGACTTGTTTATTGATATTCCTTCCGTGATTGATATACATCCTGTGATTCGATTTCCGTTTCCTTATCGAATCTTGTTTCAATTTATAGCCCATATGCCGCCGAAGACTACGAGGGCTCAGAGAGCGGCCGCGAGGGCCGTGGTCAGGGTTGACTCGCCTGAGGCGAGGACTGACCAGGGTGGTACGCCTGTTGTACCGGAGTATATTGCTATGATTGGAGCTGGTATGCAGGATCTGCGCCAGATTGTGGGGACTTTGGTAGAGACCATCCGAGCGCAGGGGCAGGCAGTTGTTCCACCCGCTGCGGAGGCCACGATGGTACCTACGGTTCCCGTAGTCGCAGTTTCAGCTCCGGAGGTTATTGCTGTGTCCTTGACGGATTTCATGAGGTTGAGACCTCCAGTGTTTACGGGCACAGATGTTACCGAGGATCCGCAGTCGTTTATCGACCGGATGGCCAGGATTTGTCGCTCACTTCGGTGTTCCGATGAGAGATGGGTGGAGTTTGCCAGTTTTCGTCTGGAGGGCATGGCCCAGAAGTGGTGTGAGTCGTTGGAGAGGGGCAGAGCCGCTGGTCTTGCTCCTATGACCTGGGCTGAGTTTGTGACGTCTTTTCTTGTTCGCTTCCTTCCACCGAGCGTCAGAGATGCGCGAGCGCGCAGATTTGAGTCTTTAAGTCAGACGCCGGGGATGACGGTGTCGGATTATGATGTATTGTTTACTGAGCTGTCGATATATGCTCCATACCTGGTGGCGACTGAGGAGATGAGGGAGAAGAGGTTTGTTCGAGGCCTACTTACCCAGATATTCTTAGCCATCAGCATTCAGCATTGTGACACGTATGCAGCAGCGGTGGATGCAGCTCTTTCGGTAGAGGAACGTCTAGCTGAGTTATCAGTTGTTCCGGGACCGAAAAGAGTTCGTATAGATGATCCGGCAGCGAGGCAGGCGTTTAGACGTCGAGAAAGTTTCCGTTCTGATAGTGGCAGTTCGGGAAGAGGTCGACTTTATGGTTCTTACCCTCAGGATGATCGGCAGTTTGTTTCTGGATGTTACCGGTGCGGTAGTTTGGGTCATCGGGTTCGAGATTGTATAGAGCCACGTGTGAACGAGCCAGCTGTACCGCAGGTTACCTTACCACCTTCTCCACCTCAGAGAGCGTTGCCTCTTGTTCCAGTAGTTGCGCCACGTCCGACTCCTGTTCAGCGAGGTCGTGGTCGCGGAGGTTTTGTACCGAGAGGTTGAGGTGGCAGAGGCAGAGGACAGCCAGTAGCCGGTAGAGGTCAGGCTAGGGTTTTTGCCTTGACTCACCAGGACGCTCAGGCGTCCAATGCCGTGGTTTCAGGTACTCTTTCTGTCTGTTCTTTTGATGCGCACGTTCTTTTTGATCCGGGATCCACGCATTCGTATGTTTCTACGCACTTCATGCCGAGGTTAGGCCGAGAGTCGTGTTTGCTGGATCAGCCGCTGATCGTGACTACTCCTGTGGGAGAGTCGTTTGTTGCGCGTTATGTGTTTCGATCTTGTGTCGTCCATATTGGTGACAGAGATCTGCCCGTCGACTTGATCCTTCTGGAGATGTTGGACTTCGACGTGTTGTTGGGCATGGATTGGCTAGCTACTTGCTATGCGTCTGTGGACTGCCGCGAGAAGACAGTTAGATTTTGTTTTCCCGGCGAGTCGGTGTTGGTTGTGCAGGGGGACCGTAGTGCCGCCCCTCACAGCTTGATTTCTGTTTTGTGCGCTAGTCGGCTTTTGAGGAGGGGATGTCGGGGATTCTTGGCGTTCATTCATGATACTGGAGCCACAGTGGAGTGTTTGGACCAGGTTTCTACCGTGCGAGAGTTTCCCGATGTTTTTCTCGATGAGTTACCTGGGATGCCGTCAGAGCGCGATATTGAGTTTTGCATTGATCTGATTCCTGGCACGGAGCCTATTTCTATACCGCCTTATCGGATGGCTCCGGCAGAGCTTAGAGAGCTTAAAGATCAATTGCAAGAGTTGCTTGATTTGGGACTTGTGCGTCCGAGTGTTTCGCCGTGGGGAGCTCCTGTCCTGTTCGTCAAGAAGAAGGACGGCAGTTTGAGGCTATGTGTGGATTATCGTCAGTTGAACCGTGTTACGGTGCGGAACAGGTATCCTTTGCCCCGCATTGACGATTTATTCGATCAGCTCCAGGGTGCGAAACATTTTTCGAAGATTGATTTGCGTTCGGGTTATCATCAGTTGCGGGTTCGGAATGATGACATTCCGAAGACTGCTTTTCGTACGCGCTATGGGCATTATGAGTTTTTGGTGATGTCGTTCGGACTCACCAATGCGCCAGCAGCGTTCATGGATCTGATGAACCGGATTTTCAGGCCGTTCCTCGACCAGTTCATTATTGTGTTTATTGATGACATACTGGTTTACTCTAGGAGTCGAGAGGAGCATGAGCAGCACTTGGGGATTACTTTGCAGATATTGAGAGAGCACCAGCTGTATGCTAAATTCTCAAAGTGCGCATTTTGGCTTGATCGAGTTGACTTCCTGGGTCATGTGGTGACTAGTGATGGTATCCTTGTGGACCCGAGGAAGATCGAGGCTGTACAGCTTTGGCCCAGACCTGTATCGGTGACTGAGGTCCGCAGCTTTTTGGGCTTAGCTGGTTATTATCGCCGTTTTGTGCAGGATTTTTCGAGTATCGCTGCACCGCTGACTGGATTGACCCGGAAGGGGATTCCTTTTCTCTGGACTGATGCGTGCGAGCAGAGTTTTCAGCAGTTGAAGACTCGGTTGACGACAGCACCAGTTCTTTCTTTACCTTCTGGATCGGGAGGCTACGTTGTGTATTGTGATGCTTCTCGAGTGGGGCTCGGCTGTGTTTTGATGCAGCATGATAGGGTGATTGCTTATGCTTCTAGGCAGTTGAAGAAGCACGAGCAGAATTACCCCACTCACGATCTTGAGATTGCAGCGGTAGTCTTTGCGTTGAAGATCTGGAGACACTACTTGTATGGGGAGTCGTGTCAGATCTTCACGGATCACAAGAGTCTGAAGTACATCTTCCAGCAGCGAGATCTGAACCTGAGACAACGCCGATGGATGGAGCTAGTGAAGGATTATGATTGTGAGATCCTTTATCACCCGGGCAGGGCGAATGTGGTAGCCGATGCTTTTAGTCGTAGGCCTGTGGGTAGCTTGTCCCAGCTGAGCGCCGTTCGGTGTCAGTCTTCTGCAGATTGGCAGCTCTTATGTGATAGTAGAGTGCAGTTCGAGTTCACCTCCACTGGGGGACAGTTTCTCATGTCCGCGCCCGTCCTCTAATTGTTGATCGTATTCGTGAGGCGCAACCCAGTGATGCTCGTTTGTCTGAGATTCTTGAGCTTGTTCGACGGGGTACAGTTTCGGAGTTCATGATTGATGACCAGGGTGTGCTACGATGCGGGACTCGCTTGTGTGTACCGGATGTTGATGGGTTGAGACGCGAGATCCTAGAGCAGGCACATCAGTCGACTTTTAGCGTTCATCCAGGTTCCACCAAGATGTACCGAGACTTGAGAGACTTCTACTGGTGGGAAGGGATGAAACGCGATATTTCGGACTTCGTTTCGAGGTGCCTGACTTGTCAGCAAGTCAAGGCTGAGCATCAGAGACCGGCTGGAGAGTTGCAGCCTTTACCCATTCCGGAATGGAAATGGGAGCAGATTTCCATGGACTTTATTGTGGGTCTACCCAGGACCAGTAGAGGGTATGACTCCATTTGGGTTGTTGTAGACCGGTTGACGAAAGCGGCTCACTTCCTTCCAGTGAAGACCATTTTCGGCTATGCGCAGTACGCTCAGCTTTATATAGATGAGATTGTGCGTTTGCACGGTGTTCCCACATGCATAGTATCCGACAGAGGTACCCAGTTTACTAGCCGTCTATGGCAGAAGCTTCAGGAAGCTTTGGGTACCAGATTGAGTTTTAGCACCGCTTTTCATCCGCAGACAGATGGTCAGACGGAGCGGACTATTCAGACTCTGGAGGATATGCTCCGTGCATGTGTGCTTGATTTTGGGGGCAGTTGGGATCGTCACTTGCCGTTGATTGAGTTCTCCTATAATAACAGCTTTCAGGAGACTATTCAGATGGCACCTTTTGAGGCTTTATATGGTAGGAAGTGTCGATCGCCAGTTTGTTGGACCGAGCTTAGTGAGAGTTTGGTGTTGGGACCCCAGCTTGTTCAGGAGACTACGGAGAAGATCCAGCTGATTCGGGACAGGATGAGAACAGCCCAGTGCAGGCAGAAGTCTTATGCCGACCGTCGTCGTCGCAGGCTTGAGTTCGCAGTGGGAGATCATGTATTCCTGAAGATTTCTCCGATGAAGGGCGTTATGCGATTTGGGAAGAGAGGGAAGCTCAGTCCCAGATTTGTAGGTCCTTTCGAGATCCTCGAGCGAGTGGGTTCGGTTGCTTATCGTTTAGCGCTCCCGCCTAGTTTTCCAAATGTTCACCCCGTCTTTCATGTGTCGATGCTTCGTAGATACCTTCATGATCCTTCTCATATGATTCAGCATGAGACCGTTCAGCTTGAGCGTGATCTTTCGTTCACCGAGCAGCCGATAGTTATTCTGGATCGGCAGGTGAAGAAGCTTCGGTCTAGGGACTTGCCTTCTGTAAAGGTTTTATGGCGTAGTCCGACTGGTGAGGAGATCACTTGGGAGATCGAGAGCGAGATGCGGAAGAAATTCCCTTATCTTTTTGAAGGTACGTTTAGTATGAAATTGTAATTCGGGGACCGAATTTCTATAAGGGGGGAGATTGTAACGTTTTGGAAATCGTTATGCGATTTCGTCCGTTTTAGGGTAAGTTTGTCGGTATTTTCCGTTTTTACCCGACTGTGAACAAACGACCATATAGACTTGCCAGCACCTAGATTAGCAAAATTAAAGCTAGTGCGCAAGCTTTGGGAGTGTATGGGACGTTTTGGTTCAATTTGGTTTTTCCCAATTTTTAATATTATTTTAATGCGGTATTTAAATTTTGGGAAAATTTCTGTTTGCGATCTTTTCTTTAAAACCTTTAAGTTAAAAATCCTTCTCACTTCACCTAGGAATATATTGTGTGGCCTAGGATTTAAGTTGGAATTTAAAGAAAAAAAAGAAAAGAAAAGAATGGAGTAGATGCATGCATGAGTGAGAGTGTGTGTGTGTATGCATTTATTAGGCAATAAATGAGGGAAATTGCTAGGAAAGCCTCTTGAATCCACCTCCTCAACCCCTTGGCCGAAATTCCTTCTCCCTCTACTGCCCTTGCTCAATTATTCATCATAATTTATCATTCTAAACTCACAAAACTCTCAAAATTCTGAAACCTATCACATAAATACCTAAAGCTTTGGTTTTTCTTGCTCTTGATCACTTGGAGATAGGAAAAAGCTTGGAACTTGAGAGCAAAGTTGTTAGGTATATTCCCTTTACTGTTAAATTATAGTTTTTGTGTGGTTTTGATCGTTAATTTCTTCATAGAACGTAGTTTATATCGATTGAGGCGATATCGGGTTTTTAGTGTCTTTTTAGAGATATTACTATCTGCTGTGACCTGGGAGTTTTAGTGATTTAGGAAACAACTTTAGAGAGATGTGCAGGTTGACCTGAGGCACCACCTAGGAGACGGGGACCATCCCACCGGCCGGGGCCGGCGAGATTTGAAGAGGGGGCCGGCGACGCCGGCCGACTTGGGGAGATTTGGGGTGGGTCTTCTGTGGGTGTTGTCTGCTGTTATTTTGGGTTGTTTGGTACTGTTGATTTTATTAGTTGATGCAGTATGCAAAATCTGGGATCGATTACCTATAATCGTGTGTTTTGAGTTCGCGTGATACGTGTTGCGACACGAGTCGTGTGTCGTGCTGCGACGTACTCAGTTTGGGTTTAGGTATCGTTTCGTGTGTTTGCGCTAGACGTGTATTCGTGATGTGGTTTAGTGCGTTGATGCGTTTTATATTACGTAGTTTTGCGTTATTGTGATTGCTTCTAATATATTCACTTTATTTCTTGTATTTGTGATATTATAGCGTCGCAAGCGGGGACTTCAGACGCTGCGAACAAAGGGAAGCAGGTGGTCGGATCTTCATAGCTGGAGACCACAGGGTGAGTAGATTTAACATCTACGGGGAATCGCCCGTATGGCGCTACGCGTCGGGGCTAGACATGATATAATATTAGCCGTATGCTTATTTGCTTATATAGAGATATTGCATGATTCACATCGCATATAGTTACTTGTAGTGCATGATATTATACCTGATGTACACTGCACTATTATCGACAGTCCATGTTGCACGAGCACCAATGATATGCTACACACACACTGTTGATAATTGACATGATAGGCACAACACAATTGCTCATTCATATACCTTGCTATTAGTTAGCGACATTAAACAGTTATACTTGTGCGACAATGCATATTACATAGAACATACCTGTATACCTACATGCTCATATGTATACCATGCTATATTACTCGTTCGCACATATACCTTGCTATTGTTATATGATCAGTTTTGTATTGCATATATATCAGTGGTATGGGACGTTGTGTATATATGTATTCTGAATTTGGATATTACAGTTTTTATTGCATATATATCGGTGGTATGGGACGCTGTATATATATGTATTTTGGATTTGGATTTATATGATTTGTATTGCATATATATCAGTGGTATGGGACGCTGTATATATATGTATTCTGGATTGGGATTCTTGGGAACCGCGAGATATACTATATGGACTTATGCATTTGAGATGCGATATGGGAAATTAAGGTGTCGATGTTGGGCACTTACTTTCCGAGAGATATATGGGGTTTGACAGACCGATACGTGGAAACGCAAGTATCGAGGTGGGATACTGGGTTTCGAGGAACGTATGGATATCAGAAAGACCGATGCGTGGAATATAAGTGTCTAAGAGGGATACTTGTGTTTCGAGGAACGTATGGATATCAGTATTTATGTGTCGATGATAGGCACTGGTCTTCATGATGTTTTTGAGTGTCGATGTTTGACACTCAGGTTTCATGAGACGTACAGGATTTGAGGGCCGATCTGAGGGCCGATCTGAGAATTTTGGGATTTGGGTGTTGTTGAGATACACCGTGTTTTTCATGCTTATGATATGCGCATGAGATTATTTACTATTCCGCACTCAGTATTCAATTGATATGGATATCATGATAGTTGCATATTCATATTGTCATACTCATGCTATCAGTTCACATGTTATTGATCATTGTTGTTAGTGCATACTTGCGATTACTGTATGATGTTAATTACTATTCACGAGTTGGCAACTCACCCCCGTTGTGCCACAGTTTTTGCAGGACTTACCCTCTGAGTAGTCGCGGCGGGGCAGCTTATCATCACTACTTTTGTGGATACCGCTACCTTTGGCAGTGAGGCCGTTGCATTATAGGTGGGTTTGCGGTTATCCGTTGTATATTGTATATCTTTTGTTGGATCTAGTATTCTCCATCTACCCCTGTTGTATTTGACTTAGAGACGACTCGTGAGATATCAGTGTTGTATTATATTGGTTTTGGGAACCGTGCTCGTAGAAGCAGGTTGTTTTGGAAATATTTACTTCCTTTATAGTCGTTCTCTTGATATTCTTCGCATTTGGCGTCGTATAATTGTTGTGGTGATTGTCTCCGCCGGTGGGCGTGATTTTTCTCCCACTTGGGATGTTTATTATATTATCTGTGTTGTACCCGTTTACGGGGCCAGTTTTATAAAGGAGGTGCTGCCGAATTTTTTATGAAAGAAAACTCGAGTTAGAGATTTTAAATGGCGACTTCTAAAATATTTTTTAACTGTGTTTCTCCGTTGATCCAGTCTTGGGTGGTTTAGATTTCTGGGTTTTCGGCTTACTTAAGTTACGTACGCCTTTAGACGTTACATAGTTTAAGTGCCGGTTACGGGCCGAATTTGCGGGTCGTGACATATACGGTGCCATAAATCAACTTGGCATCTTCGGAGAGGTGGATGGATAAATCCAAATATCATCTGCCCCCAGAATTCAGGCCAGACGTCCCAACGTCCCGGTCCGTCTTCCGACGGTGAACAGTGCTTCCCTTACCAGAAAGTCGGTCTTCGAAAGATTGGCCGCCCTCCCCAAACTTCAATCAGGACGTCGGTCTTCAACATGTTGACGCCAACAGCAGCCCCTCAGCAAAGCCAGGGGCACGAAGAAGCCGCTTCCAAATCTGGGACGGCCCCGTCTACAAGACATGCTCGACGTCGTCGCTGGTGCCGAGTGAGGAAAGTCGGGGGCAACTCTGTTAGTTATATGTATTCCCTAGAGGCCATTATTATATATGTGATGTATATTATAGTGGATGCTTGGACATATATAGGGAGGACTTTCTTGCTTGACATGATAGTATGCTATCTGGTTGCTCTTTATCTTAACATGTACACTCATTATCTCTCTATTACATGTTGATAAAACCCTTAGGATGAGTACTTGACTACCAGGATTATAATGCAGATTATACTAGTGGGGCAAAGATAGTCGGTAAGTACATCCTTTAAATGTTCCTAGTCGTGGGAGTATCGAGACGGGGCATCGATATTCCAGAGTAGACTAGCGTATACGCTTCTCGACCCGTATGATGGACGATGGATGATCCCATATCCATTGGTGTTTGACATCAGAGATGGTATACGGGTGCTCAGTGGAGACTGGGTATACTGAACGGACTCACCGAAAACTCCTAGATGGTATTATACCTATCGTCAGATGGCAGTTCTCTGGTGACACTGGTACAGGTTAGTCTGTCGACCCGAGATCATCATAGAGTCTTGTGTGATTCCCACTGTGCTTTGATTTCCACCTTACCATATTTAAGAGATCGTGCAAAACGGTGGTTTTTTGGTACAGTCCCGAGTCACATGGAGGCAATAAGCGATAGGAGGGGATTTCGTCTCTCCCGGTATTGGGGGTTGATGTTGCGCTATGCTTGATTGGCCATAACAAAAAATCCCTGGCCAGGGTTGCTGAGATCTACTGGTACGTGTTATCAGTAGTTTCTCGAACCATTATGAGCCTCACATCGGCATGACTTTCAGGCTATGAGGGTCTGACGTTATACCACCCCCAGGCTATGATATGCAACATATCAGACGAAGAGACCGGACTGTACGGTAGTGTTACTGATTGGATTCGCAAGGAGTATGAGCAGGCTTGCTTGTTGATCTTCTGATCGCTCAATACCCGGGTGGCCGTTACGTTTAGAAGACCGCTTGCGGCTTGTGGGTGACTGATATGATCACCACCTACTGCCGGCGTATTGACGAGTCTTTAGAGTCCTACACAGAGGTTTCCTGGCTCAAGAGAAACGAAGTAGGAGCACATATGTGATATGTGCGGGACCGAGATTAATACGAGTATGTGATACCGTATTCTATTCTCGCGATATGTGATATCAGACGGTTATATGTGATATAGCCGGATTATCGGATCAAGTGTTGATTCGATATATTGATACATATGATATTAGTCGGTTGTATGTGATATAGCTGGATTATTAAATCAAGTGTTGATTTCATAATTTAATGTATAATTATATATGTGATATATTAATTTACATTAACTAATATTTTCTCACTTAAACATTTCTTTTACTCACTTTGTGCTTTAGTAAATATGTGATATATATTAATGTACATTTTTTTTATGTCATGCTAGATGATACATGCTTCATGGGTGTATGAGACTTACACCATGCTTATGATAATCTAGAGTTTTTATTTATTTAATAAATTCAAAATTGGTTGGAATTTTGTCATGGATAGAATCTTGGAGAAGCTTGTTGAGCTCATTGACTTAGTCCACTAGTTTTGTTTTACTTAAGATATTTATTAACCTAACCATTATCCTTATCCATGGTTTAGTCTCTACATGAGTTAGTGTATGACACAAACTCATCCATGGTTGCTATTCTCACCTCATGAGTTTCATTCTCATCTCCACTTCATCTTCTTCTTGCTCAAGAGAAAGCTTTCTAGCTTTTCTCAAGGTGATGAAATATTGTGAGAAAAATAAATCTAAAGTGAGCAAAATTCCTACCTCATCATCCTCTACTATACTAGCCATTTAGTTTAAGGTGTTTGCTTCACTAATTCCATATTAGTGAAGAGGTAGCTTGAGTTGGTGTCTCCTCGACGTAGATCATCTTCGGCCTCGAAGACTTAAAACAAGCTTGTTCCGTTCAACTTGTGGAGCTTTTCTAGAGTTCGGGAGTTCACTATTTGGAGCGAAGGGACTACTACATGGAGCTATTGAAGTGAAGGACTGGTCTACAAAGGTAGTATTCCTTGTTCACTTAGATGTAAATATGTTTACATGTTGTATTGTTTAATTCTCTAGTTAAGATTCTAAGGTTAGGGTTGTTTAGCATGGCAATTTTTTGAAAATGGCATGGACGATACCTCCCGAAACCTTGTTGTCGTGTTAGGTAGCCCTACAGTAGTATTAGAGCCAAGCTAGAGAATTAGACGATATATGTTCGATTACGTAACTGAAACTACTCTGAAATATGCAACACTAAAACCTAGTTTCTGTCGATTTTTAAATGGCCTCTAAATTTTTTTTAAGCAATTGCAGAATGTTAAATGAGATGTAACATGAACACAGTAGAATTTTGAACCCTCCTCGCCGGAATTTGGCCGGCGAAATGTGCATAAAATCCGAGCTCGCCGGATTTTTTAGGGTATTTGGCTTCAAATTTTTACACTGTTCCAGTCTCTGGGTTTTGGTGTTTCAGGTGTTGCTTGTTTTTTCTAAGATTGCATGTGATGTGGTCTTACTGTATTGGCAATTCAGAGTGTTTCGTATTCGTAATTTTAACATTGTTTCGGGTTATTTAGACGACGTTAAAAAGTTCGAACGTATATCGATAACTCATTTTTTCTCTTGTTGGAAATTTTCCAAGAGTTGTATTTTTTCCAAGTTTAAGATCTTTAGAAAATCATGCAGGTGATTCTGTGGACCCTCTAGAAGAACGAAACCCTAACTCGATTATGTGACCGTCGGAACCGCCACCAAACCTAGGGTTTGTGGTAGTTCCACGGCGCCATAGGTGAGGCAAGGATTGACTCTTCTACGGTTGGTCCATAGGTGCTGTGGCATGTTGTGGGTACTTTTTAAACTCCGCTCAAGTGTTGAGGTCTTTAGGAAATTTTGGGTGTTTGTTTATTCGATCGAAAAGTTTAACATCGTCTAGTTATCTGTGATTGTGATACAATACTTGGAATCCATAATGTTCAGTTTTATGAAAACTAATTTGAATTTTATAAATCTAGCAATTCAGTCTCATTTGATCGGTTGCCACGGAATTTTGATGTGGATCAAAAGTCCGTCACAATTACGTAGTGTATGCGGATACTCGCCGGGTAACCTTACTAGATAGCCACGCCCCATTGCCCTGACCAAGTGACTGTAGGAGAACCCCGTCGCCAAAAGAATCCGTTCGGGTGCTCGCGGCTACGGTGTTCCGCCTAAGTGCACTTCGTCAATGACTGTCTACTAAAGTTTCTGACGAGCATTTGATCAGGTTGCCGGGAATCTTGTTGAATTACCTGACTGGTTATTGGAAAGTGTTTTCAATATCGAGACTAAAATGCAGGGTTTATAATTGTTAGGCATGCGATGTCTAAAGAATTCATTTGGTTAGGCATGAAATCCAAAGTATATGATATATTGGGTTTATGATGTCTAAGGTGGTTGCGGATTCCAATTGTTATAGTTTTTCACTTTCTTTTCTGCGACCGTAAGTGTAATATGTAGTGTATCGCCAGTTTCGGTGCTATACGTTAACGAAAATTGGGATACGCATATTTACTTACGTTGATGACATGTGATGTTATGTGTTGTTGCGATATGTTATATTGGATCGTCATGTTTGAATAGCCGGGTTTTTTTATGTGAGATGAGAGTTTTTCATTTTCATTCATGTAAAATCTTGTATGTAATATTCTTTTATTGGGGCACTTCCGGGTTGAGGATGATGTCACCATTGATGTATATTATTTACTTTTCCGTATTAGGATAGACCCAAGGAGGAGAGCATAAGTAACCGGGTACTAGATTCCAGCGGGAGACCATCTCGAGGAGTCGAGACCTAGTCTCCTAACTCTAGAATTGGAAGGGTTGCTTTCCGATCTCGTAGGGGTCTAGGGATATGGGTTTGGCTATCCATCACGACCGTGGAATCCGCGTTTTTTACTGGCTTAATTTAAAACACGGAATTCCTATTATATCCAATATTTCATATGTGTTCTTCTACTGCTGATATTCTGTGATGTGATCACTTGATATGTTGAGACGAATGCTTATATTATATATATGATATATAATAAACATTGCTACTTTCTTTTTTTCTATGATGCTTAGGAAGCATAATTGATGGGAATTCATTAATGAGATTAATGAAATAAAAGAAACCTAAAGATGTTGTAGAATCTTATTTTAAAAACTGGTAGCTCTAGTTCTTGCTTTGCATAGCGGTATTCCTTGTAGAATATCCAGCACCTTATTCGATAAGAAAAGAGCCGACATCCCTTCACCGGGAGTGACCTCTTTAGCGAAACTGGCAGATGCTACAACCTACTCGGTTTTGTCTTTTGATTGCTTTTTTAGTTCATGCTTTGCATAGTGGTATTTGTGAATTATCCAGCATCTCATTCGATGAGGAAAGAGTCGAGATCCCTTTACCGGGAGTGACCTCTTTAGCATAACTAGCAAAATCCTCAAAAATACTCCTTTTCAAAATCACTCGATTCTACAATGATATTAAGTTCATTACACAAAAGGTTTTCTTAAAAACCTGTCGTAACCCTCCGTCATTTCAGATAAGGACTATTTAGTATTCGTGCTACGTTTGTTGGTCTTCGTCAAGGCGTACTGTGCGGTAGCTAACTAGTTCTTATCTGCTAAAGTATATGATGTGATTGGATTAGGGTAGTCGTGCGACTTTGTTGGCCTTTGTCAAGGTCGTGCGGGTGGGTTTAATTCAATCATGAAATGTACGGGTTGAACTTGCTAGCGGCCTATAGTTTGTAGGCCTTCGTCAAGGTCATAGGAGGATAGGGGTAAAATTTTATCGGGAATTTCAAATGTTGAAATTTGCAATGAGATTGCATACCTTCTATGAGATAGTTGGATCCTGATACCCACTGCGAGTAAGAGTTACTTCTGGGAGAGTTTCGCACATTACAATTAGTCGATCAAGTAGGTGTCTAGAAAGGTGTTAACGGGGTTACGCCTTGGAAAACGAGGTTTATTTTAATTAGGTCCGTGCGAAAGCACGGGGAACCTCCCTCAAAGTACCGACACTAGCCTGGCCGAAAGATTGGCGAACTTGTAGGGTGTAATTAATCCCGGCGAGTCTTACCTCTTAGGGTTTGAAGGAAGATTTGATAAAAACAGTGGGAGCCATCCTGATTAGATAAAATAATAACCAATCTGATCTTACAAGAGCATACACTGAGTGTTTTCTTCTTTCTTTCTCTTGGTAGCGACCATGTCACGCCTTAATCAAGATAATAATATGGATGCATTGACCGAACCTGCTTATTATACTGTGCTGGGGAACGTTGGTTCCGCTCTATTTTATAATTGTTATAAGTCCGAGCAGGAAATAGGGGAATACCAGGATTCCCATGCCACCCAATCGAGGAATGTGCATGTTGATGCATCTTCTTCGGGTGTGTTTGTTACTTAGAACTATTTCTCAGTATCCTCTACGTCCTAGGTATGAGATACCGTATTAGAATCCCATAAATATAATCTGTTACATGGGCTGCAGAAAGGTAGAGAACTGAGATTGGGTGATATAGTCTCTAAGTATTAGAGAATGGTGCAATTGTTGCAGCCAAATCAGTTGGCAAATATCTCCTTGTATTACCAAATGGTAAATACATTGATTCTGAACAAATGTCATTAGATACCGAACCTGATATATGACATTACATCAGTTTCTTTATTAAGTTAAAGAAGAATATAATTTTGTATTACAGGATAATGTTGTGAACATTTTCCTGAATCAAGAGTTGATTGGATCAGGCACGTTATGAAATGGCATATACGTTCTAAATCAAAACCACAGTTCAAAGTATCTAGAACACACACAAGAGGAGTAGTTTAGAAATGAACGAATCCTTCTTGCGGCATTGTAGACTAGGTCATATCAATGCGACACGAATAGCTAAGTTACATAAGGATGAATATGAGAATCTGTTCGAATTTTCATCTTATGATACTTGCCAGTCTTGTCTCAAAGGTAAAATGACCAATACTCTGTTTACTGGAAACGGAGAAAGAGTTATGGAACTCTTGGGACAGATACATGATGATGTATATGGTCCTATGTCTACAAATGCCAGGGTTGGTTCTTCGTACTTCATTATATTCACTGATCATCTCTCGAGATTCTGACATATGTTCCTGTTGAAACACAAGTCTGAAAATTTTAAGAAATTCAAGGAATATAAGCTTGAAGTTAAGAACCAGACGGGTAGGAGTATTAAAGTCCTTCGATGAGATCGAGGAGGCGAATACTTGGGCATGGAGTTCCTGGATTTTTTAAAGGAGAATAGGATTCTCTCTCAGCTTACTCCTCCGAGTACACCACAACACAACAGTGTATTGGGGCGGAGGTATCGCACCCTATGAGATATGGCGTGCTCTATGATGAGTACTACTGAGTTACCTGTTTCCTTTTGGAGTTATGCACTTGAAAAGTTGCATACCTATTGAATGGGGTTCCATCCAAATCAGTGCCTACCACTCCATATGAGATATGGAATGAGAAGAGATCATGTCTTAAACGAGTTAAGATATGAGGTTGTCCGGCCTATGTTGAAAAGCAAAATCCGGACAAGCTCGAGTCAAGGTCAGTTCTGTAAGTTTGTTGGATATCCCAAACATTCGCAAGGGTATATCTTCTACCATACCAAGGAGTAAAAAGTGTTTTGTTTCTCAGCATGCCACCTTTTTAGAAAAGAAATTTCTTGTGAAGAAATTTATGGTTATGGGGTAGAACTGGAAGGAGTTTGTCACGACCCGAAGTTCGGCCCATAACCGGCACTTAACCACGTAACGTCTACAGGCGTAACGCGACTAAGTAAGCCGAAACCCAGAAATCAAAACCATTAAAAGTAGTGAGTGTTGAAAACATTGGTTTAAAAACATTTAGAAAACTTGAGTAAAAATCATTAAAGTTTGTTATTTTCTTAAAAATTTCGGCAGCACCTCCTTTGTAAAAACTGGCCCCGAAAACGGGTACAAGACATGATATAAGTAAAAATGGCATATAATAAGTATAAAGCATCCCCAAACGGGAGCAATCACGCCCAACGACGGAAACAACCACCACAATAATAATATACGACGCCGTAGCGAAGAAATGGACAATATAAGTAAAACAACATAAAAGATGAAACTGCATAAATAAAGTTGGCTCACACGAGCTCGACACCAGAGAACAAAATAATATATATCGTCCTCACAACTGGTCTCTAAGTCAATACATGAAATGGTAGATGGAGAGTACTAGATACAATAGAATGTACAAATGGAAAATAAACGGATACCGCAAAAACCCACCTATAAGCAAACGGCTCGCACGCCAACTATAGTGGTATCCGTGGCAAAAAGATACAAGGAAGTAGCCCTGCCGCAACTACTCTGAGGGTCGACCTGCAAATACTGTGGCACAACAGGGGTGAGTTGCCAACTCGTGAATAGTAAATAACATATAAAGGTAATCGCGAGTATGCACGAACTGCGATACTCTAACATGTGCAACAGATAACATCTATATGATGAGCTGGGTACGCAATAATCATGCAAAGTACTCTATCAGGTACTACGACTACGACTACATGCAAAATACTCTAACATACCTATTGAATGGGGTTCCATCCAAATCAGTGCCTACCACTCCATATGAGATATGGAATGGGAATAGACTATGTCTTAAACGAGTTAAGATATGGGGTTGTCCGGCCTATGTTGAAAAGAAAAATTCGGACAAGCTCGAGGCAAGGTCAGTTCTGTTAGTTTGTTGGATATCCCGAACATTCGCAAGGGTATATCTTCTACCATACCGAGGAGTAACAAGTGTTTTGTTTCTCAGCATGCCACCTTTTTAGAAAAGAAATTTCTTGTAAAGAAATTTATGGTTACGGGGTAGAACTGGAAGGAGTTTGTCACGACCCGAAGTTCGGCCCGTAACCGGCACTTAACCACGTAATGTCTACAGGCGTAATGCGACTAAGTAAGCCGAAACCCAAAAATCAAAACCATTAAAAATAGTGAGTGTTGAAAACATTGGTTTAAAAACATTTAGAAAACTTGAGTAAAAATCATTAAAGTTTGTTATTTTCTTAAAAATTTCGGCAGCACCTCCTTTGTAAAAACTGGCCCCGAAAACGGGTACAAGACATGATATAAGTAAAAATGGCATATAATAAGTATAAAGCATCCCCAAACGGGAGCAATCACGCCCAAAGGCGGAAACAACCACCACCATAATAATATACGACGCCGTAGCGAAGAAATGGACAATATAAGTAAAACAACATAAAAGATGAAACTGCATAAATAAAGTCAGCTCACACGAGCTCGACACCAGAGTACAAAATAATATACATCGTCCTCACAACTGGTCTCTAAGTCAATACATGAAATGGTAGATGGAGAGTACTAGATACAATAGAATGTACAAATGGAAAATAAACGGATACCGCAAAAACCCACTTATAAGCAAACGGCTCGCATGCCAACTGCAGTGGTATCCGTGGCAAAAAGATACAAGGAAGTAGCCCTGCCGCAACTACTCTGAGGGTCGACCTGCAAATACTGTGGCACAACGGGGGTGAGTTGCTAACTCGTGAATAGTAAATAACATATAAAGGTAATCGCGAGTATGCACGTACTGCGATACTCTAACATGTGCAACAGATAACATCTATATGATGAGCTGGGTACGCAATAATCATGCAAAGTACTCTATCAGGTACTACGACTACATGATGTAATGCATAACAGGGAAATGCTAAGCATGGGATAAAAATATCATCTATACGGATCATCAACGTGGAAAACCCCGGTGTCTACCAAAAACACCCCAAAATCCCGATAACTCAGGCGCCGTCACTCTATACGGCCCTCGATCCTGTAAATCTCATAGAAGCGGGGTGCCCAACATCGGCACCCAAAAACATCATGAAATACTCGTGTTCAGCAGCGACACACAAATCCTCATCTATCGCGCTCCGTCAGTCCGGATCGTCCCACGGGTTCCGTCTGTGGAATCGGCCCTCGGCCCCGGCTGGACGGGTCGGCCCATATCCATCTCTCGACTCTGGTCAGTATGCTCTGGATAACCGCCAGGTCCAACCAATCACCGGTAGGTAGTTGTCCCTATGCCAGGCTCACCGTCTATATACACATCATCCCTTTCTTGTCCCGGGGTACCATACGGGGTCCATCATGTACCCGCAATCGGCCTCATCCAGCTCCTCGATTCGGGTTCACATGTCACACATCTCAGAACCGAGAAAACGCATGGTGGACGCACTGAAATATTATATCAAGAGAAACCGGGTTTTCAAATAGTGCACATTTTCTTAAAATAATACCACGATTCTCAAATCCAGAAATCAGAGGAAATCCAAAACTCACCGCGTAAATCTATGCAATGTGTCATATGCCACTAAGAGTAAAAAGGGAAAACCGCTATTTTAAATGGATCCAGTTTTGAAAATATCTCTTGCGGTTCCCATTTTCTAGAAATCAAAGCCCGTATCATCCATGTATGTGAAATATGTATGTATATAGGTATGGATGTGCAAGTGGATATATATACGCATATATGTGTGCACCAGTATGAATATACAATGTGTATGCGTGCAAGCATGAATATATCAATGTATGTGTGCACCAATATAGATATACTATGTGTATGTGCGCAATATGGATATATCAAAGTATGTGTGCACCAGTATGAATATACAATGTGTATGTGCGCAATATGGATATATCAAAGTATGTGTGCACCAGTATGAATATACAATGTGTATGTGCGCAATATGGATATATCATGTCTAATCAATGATGCGGTAATCAGAATGATGTATGGTTCGTAGCAACCTATAGTGCGAGTGTCATGGCAATCACTAACGGTGTGAGTGTAACATACAAATAGTGCTCGTGCATCTTGAACCGTTAGTGACAGTGCGGTGTTATATAGCTACTATGTCTATATGCAACAAAATGGGTACGCTACAATAGTACATGTGCACAAGCAATATACATACATACATATATATATGTGTGTGTGTGTGTGTGTGTGTGTGTGTGTGTGTGTGTGTGTGTGTGTGACTACAATATCCTATCAAGCCCTGACGCTTAACGCCATACAGGCGATTTCCCCGTAGATGTTAAATCTACTCACCATGGTCTCGTGCTAGGTGTAGCCGACTACTTGCTTCCCCTTCTTTGCGGCGTCCGACGTACCCGCCTGCGAACCTAGAAATTACACAAAGAATACACATAAGCAAAAATCCTGCAAAAACGCGATATTAAAACCAAATGAGAAACTCGCGTTGCGAACTAAACGCGTGCGTATACGTAACGTGTGTGCATACGCCAAAAACCAACGCGACACGCTGTGGCACACAGCGACACGCTGTGACACACAGCAACACCAAACCCACTCATAGCGCACGTATCGCGCAAGTCCCGCTACATAAATTATAAGTAAATGGGTCCCAGATTTAATCTGGAGTAAAAACAAGAAAATCAAACAAGACCAAACCTATCACAAAACCCACAGAAAACTACCTGCAAAAACTCAATAAATTCCTAAACAATTGGGCCGGCGGCTAGGGGTAAGATATCGGCCAAAAACCGGTGAAAGGGGTCCAGGTTTCTACACTAAAATCCTAACACAATGTATAGCCTAAGGTATATGTTTGCTTACTAAAATTACTACCCTAGATACAGCAGATTCTATGTATCATAAAGTTTAGTTTTAAAAACGTTTTAAAAACACTAAATTGCGACACTAAGGTATTCTTGTGAAATCAGGTGAAATTACATGAATTAAGTGATACCAACAACATATATTAGAGCTAATCTAACCATAATCGCCCTGAATCATCCTATTTTCCACCTAATTCATCAATTGACACCAAAGCCCGCAAATCACCCAAAACTAACTAACCTATCCTAGATTTCTACCTGCAACATACAAAGAAAATAAATAATACCAAACACTGTAAAACTAACACAGACACCACCCTGTAAAACACCAACACCCAAAGCACAGGAGGGGGCTGGCGTCGTCGGAAATACTGGGGATGTCACTAGAATTTTGGGAAGGGTAAGGGCTCGAATTTCAAAACACTACTCAAAAAGGCCTGCACACTAATCTGTATATGTTTGCTAAGCAAGAAAAAGATCACAGATAAAGCAGGTCACTCGTGTCTTAAAACTTGATAAAAACCGTATTTAAAACTCAAATTGGGACTTTAAGGTGTTTTAGCAAAATCCAGTGATACAACTGGGTTTCCACAGCACATATAACACCTAAATAAGTTAATTAAACCATAATAAACCCATTTCACCCAAAACTCCCCTCAAAACACAAAGTTATCCCCAAAACACTACTTAAACGAGATATTAAGCAAAATAAACTATAAGTTTAGCAAAAGGAAGTTGGGGTGAGTTTTATACCTCAAAGGTGGGTTAGTGGTGGCTACAACTTATGGACTTTGCTTCAGGAGCTATCAAGGTAGAGTTTGCAAAAGATTGGTGATAAGAAAAAAGGATTTTTGATGAAGTTTGGAGCTTGGGTGCAAGAAGAAGGAAAAGAGCAGAAGAAGAAGAAGAGAAGAAGAAGAGGAGGAGGAGGATATGCTGGTGCTGGTGCTGATGCTGTTGCTGTTTTTGCCGCTGCTGCTGGGGTTGCTGCTGCTGCTGCTGTGTCTGCTGCTGCTGTTGTTGTCTGCTGTGGGTGTGGGGGGGAGAAAAGAATGATAGGGGGAGAGATGTGATGAGTGTGCGAAGTGGTGTTGATTTGAAAAAGAAATTGAGAGTCAACCCTTCCCCCCTCTCTCTCATCATTAATTATCTAACAAGCATGTCTCACATGCCATCACTCTCTCTCTTTCTCTCATATCTTAAGTCAACCCCCAAAACACAATTCTATTTTTAATTTTTTTTATTTAACACCCTTAATTAACTTCATATTAACCTAATAAGAATGGGTTAGTCTACCATGGTTGTTTAAACACGGTTTAACCCTAAACTTAACCCTAGTTTACATGCACATGTGTGTGCAAGCCTAATTAATTTCTAATAAAATATTCATAAATTTTGATAAAATATTTGAAAATCGTTTTGGTAAACTTTTTACTAAAAACCACAAATTAAAGTATAATTAGCCACTAGTCACATTCTAAGGTGTTACAGAGTTCCAGCTATACAAAATAACAGTTGATGATTTGGTGAAACCAAAGGATTCAATAGTCTCCAAACGAACCTCAGCCTCTCTGTAAATCTGGTAGGGTTCTTCATCCACTTGAGAGATATTATGGTCTTCTCGGTGACAGTGGGAGCGAGGATTTGTTGGAGATAGTGCCCTCATAGTCAATTATTGGATCACAGGTACGTGATTGCAATGATTGCGGAGGACCTATACCGGTATGACAGTCTTACTCGAAATGATAGTATGCTATCTGGTTTGCCTTTATCAGTCGTGTACATGTTCAGGTGACTGATTGCATGTTACACTTTGATAGAGCCCTTAGGATCTTGCTTTACTACCAACAGTATGATGGCGATCATATACGTGAGAGTTGGGTAGTTTATATGCATATCCTTAATTGTGGTCCCTAGTCGTGGGAGTTTCGAGACAGGGCATCGATACTCCGGAGTAGACTAGTGTATACAGTCGAGACCCCGACGAGGGGCGGTGGCCGGTCTCACAAGCCACTGGTGTCAGTTGGATCACTTAAGATGTATACAGGTGCTCATTGGGTTATGAGTACACCGGACAGGACTCGCCGGGAATCTGCTAGTTAGTATTATATCTACCGTCAGATAGCAGTTCCCTGGTGACATGTGTACAGGTTAGTTCATCGACCTGAGGTCGTCATTTGTCTCGTGTGATTTCCCACTGTGCTTTGATTTCTACCCTACCACGGCTCAAAGGAGTCGTGCAAACAGGTAGCTTTTGGGTACAGTCCCGAGCCATATGGAGGCACGTGAGCGGATCGGCAGGGGATTCGTCTCTCCCGGTATTGGGGGCGAGGTCGTGCTGTGTCTAGGAGAGCCATTACACAAATCATGGCCATGGTAGGGGATTTACTGGTAGGTACTCCAGTAGTATCTCAGGGTGTATTGAGGCTTCACTCCGACACGACTTATACTGCTATTGGGGGTCTGACGTTGCTAGCCCCCTAGGCGGATATGCGATACTCATTGACGAACGGACCGGACTGTATATACATTGTCACTGTTAGGCTCAGTAGGGTTTTCGGAGGAGTTCGCTCATCGGTCTCCCTTGAGTTCGCTCCTCGGCCACCCTTGAGGTCAGTCCATGGGCAGCCGTTACGCATAGCTAGTGCCGCTGACGGTTTGTGGTTAAACCCACTGCCAGGATACTGACGAGTCATTAGAGTCCCCCACAGACAGTTTCCTAAGTTCGGGCGAAACATTGTAGAGGCCGTATGGTTTTATGGCAGGGTTCGGAAAATGCACGTGCGTTTACGCACGTGTCGATTTTCGGACAGATGATACTGGTCGGCTTTGGTTTAAGCCGGATCCGAGTATTATATTGAGTAGGTATAATATCTTTGTCTCAGTTACATTTGTATTCGGTCGTAATACAAATGCGGGTATATTTATACAGTTTCGGGGTTATCCTGAAAGTTGTTTCAGGATCACTTTTGGAAGTTGCTAGTTTCCAGTTTTCTATCAGCCGTCTTTTAACATTCGGTTAAAGACGGATTTATCTTTTCTTGGATGAGAGTGAGTCGTGCTTCTAGAAGGTTCTAGAATTGGAGAGGTGTCATGTGACTCATGCTTTGGTTTCATTACATTCTTGTTTTGGTTAAGATCTTTATGTTGATATTTTCATGTGTTCATATTATGATAAGGATGGTGGTTTATGGTCACCTCCTTATCTCCTCCTACACTCACCCTCCTCCTTCATATATGAATGAAAGGCCTCCTCTCTCATTCACACTCTCACTTGATAGTTTTTCATGGTTGTAAAAAGATATGATAGTATTTGGGGTGCATGGAATTTTACAGTTCATTTCATTCCATCACCCGATTCCTTCGGCAACTTCATTAACCGATCGTCCACGGATTTGGACGAAGTGAGACAAAGTCATCTACTCATTCTCTACATCATTCTTGGTCGTCTCTTTTAGCAAACTTGACGATCGAGTTGCCTCAAGTCAGAGGCGGGATCCCGTTTAAAGAACCGATCATGTGGTGCCACCTCGACGAAGGAATCGGAGATCGACGAGATCGGAGCAGCCGCAACGGAGCGTGGGATGATGGTTGAAGAACGAAGGACTCGAATCGTTCGGTACAATCTTTCTACACTCTTTACAGTTTGTTAGTTTAGCAATAATGGCAGATCCGGGTTAAAGTATACGATAGCGCCAGTTAAAAGATTTTGTTCCGTATTTTGGCGTCTGTAGACTGCCGGGGCGCTAGCGTAGACTTACAGTGGTATCAGAGCCTAACCATTTTGCTATACTAACTTGTGCTAACGCGTTTAAAACATCGATCCGACCGGAAAACAAAAATTGCAAAATTCCTACCCAACAGTTTCTGTTAATTTTAAATGGTCTCAAAATTTAATTCTACATGTCTCAGAAATGTGTGCAGGCTTTTTTAAGAACCACGACGAAATTTGGGCACGTGTCTCCACCAAAGCGCCACGGAAACGCGGCCAAACCCATGGTTTGGCCGCGCTTCCGCGGCCACGTGGGGAGCTCGTGCTCCCAAATTTTGTCAGTGGGTTCTCTGTTGGATTTTGGGGTTTTTGGTAAATATCGTTTTGGCCCAGATTTTGTTACTGTTCACCAGTAAGCAGTGGGGCCCACTTTTTGAAATTTGGTCTTTGGTCGATCGAAATTTAAACACGTTAGTTTACAGTGCTTACATTATATCTCCGACCGGGAATGTCATTTGATCGGTAAACCGCGTCTGATTGCTATAGTTCTTTTAGACGGGTTTGCGAACGTGACTTTCGCGTTGATGTTCTGTGTTGTGCTGTGATGTTGCGGATTTGTCGTGGTGGATAGCAGTGTGCAATGGTAGTACAGTTTGTGTTTATTTGTACATTTGATATTGCGGGGCGAGCGTCCAACTTGTGGACTGCCGTCACTGCCTGTTGTATAATATTCTTTTTGGGGCACGACCAGGTTGCGGTCGATGTACCTATTGTACTATTTTTCATTACTGTACTAGGTTTTGCCCCGCGACGGAGTGCACGGATAGCCGGGTTCGGGAGGGCAACGGGTCCGCATCTCATGGCTTTGAGAGGCAGAGGGGTCCCACTCTAGAATTGGCAGACTATTCGCCGCACTCGTAGGGGGTACAAGTTGACCCAAGGAGGGGTGCCCAAGATTACCGGATTCCATGAAGTGCCGGGTGTTCCATTCACTATGCTGTGGGGGACTGCCTCGCTTCACGTTTTGGCGGGTAATTTTCCGCACCCGTAGGGGTCTAGGTTTCATTGCACAGGCTATCCGCACGACAGGAGAACGTCGAGTTTCAGCAGCGGCTCTGTGAAACTCGGGGATCCCAGATTATCTGTATTGTTCTGTGATGCTTATTACTTTTCTGTAATGCTGCATATTATCACGCCTGGAGCGATTATTGTATATTGGTTTATATACTACTAGATGTTGTATATGTTTTACACCCACGCTAGTGCAGTCCCCGCTCTGTCGTTAGTTAAGTAACCTAACGAGTGATGACGGGACCCAGTAACGAATGCGGATGGCATATACGTACATTTTATTTTCGTTCTTTTCTGGTGTGATTGTATGATGGGACTGCGTTGATTCTGATCAACGCAAAGTAAAACAAACCTATATACAGTTGTTGGAACAAATTTAAAAAGTGTTATTGCAAAGACGTTTCCTTTTGTTATGCATAGCGGTATTCAGTGGAATATCCAGCACCTCATTCGACGGGGCAAGGGCCGATATCCCTTCACCGGGACCGACCCCTTGGACAGAAGTTTGCGTCAGGGTAATAACTTCACTATAGTCGATTACAAGTTGCTTTGCATAGCGGTATTCAGTGGAATATCCTGCACCTCATTCCACGAGGAAAGAGCCGAGATCCCTTTACCGGGAGTGACCTCTTTAGCAAAAGGTTTTCGCCACTATATTTTAAAAAGCTATCAGGTTCCTTCAGCGATATCAAGTTCACTACGTTAAAGGTTTTTCGCCAAAAACCAGCCGTAACCCTCCGTCATTTCATATAAATGGTCAGTAGTATTCAAGCTATGTTGGTCTAGCCCTTAGCTAGGACATAGTGATTGGTAGCTGCTGGGGTGTTCACATGTTGCATAGATAGATGCGTTGGTTTGGGACAGTCGTACAGCCTTGTTGGCCCTTAGTCAAGGGCGAGTACGGGTGGGTTCAAATTAACAAGATAATGATGGGAAGAACTTGACATGTGACTTATGATGGGTTGGCCCTTAGTCACGATCATAAGAGCATGGGGTAAAAATCATATCGGGAGTTTCTAAAGAAACTGAAACTTGCCAAGTATGCGCATACCTTCTGGAGTATGAGTAACGTGGATGCATTCCATCACGTTATCATGCGATGAGAGTTGGATCCCGATTCCCACTGATGAGTTGGTTTACTCTTCGGGTGATCCCAATTGATTCTTCTTTAGGTTTGGAGGAGAATTTGACAGGACAGTAGGAGGTTTCCGGATTAGATAAAATGATGACCATTCTGATCTAGGTTAGAGTGCACGCAGAGTGTTTCTTTTCTCTCTCTCTCTTTGGCAGCGACCTTTGACCGACCCTAGACTATGACTCAGTGACCAGGTTGACCGAACCTTCTTAAAATACTGGCTTTTGGATTGTCTGTGTTGCATAAGTCATTGCCACTCCTTCTTTTACCCTTTGAATTTCTCAGAACACCCGTATTATTACGGATATCCACTTCCATTGGATAGATCCATCGTATGGTTATATACGAACTCAAAGGGAATTCTTCGAGGATGGATCCAGGTTCAGGAGAAATAGAATTGGTTTATTCAGTTGTCTTTTATTATCACCTTCTCTCAAGTTGCGAGGGCTCCTTGGTTTAGGAGAGTCCACCTATTACGCTTATTGGATAGTCTTATTCCAAACCATAGGCTGGTGCCGAAAGGTAGGGAATGAAGAAAACCAATTAGCCTAAGTAGGGTGTGCAGAAGGTAATATGTAAAGACAAAATAAAGGGATTAGAAAGAGGGCAAAGTAAATTGCGACTGATATCGTTCACGACCAAAACCGCGTACTTCATCGCCACTCCTATTTCACCTTTAAAAGAATAAGGTATTATTCAGTTGTCTTTTATCATCACCTTCTCTCGAGATGCGAGTACTCCTTGGTTTAGGAGAGTACACCTATTATGCTTACTGGATAGTCTTCTTCCAAACCATAGGCTGGTGCCGAACGGTAGGGAAGGAAGAAAACCATTTAGTCTAACGATGGTATACAGAAGGTAATGACTAAAGACAAATAAAGGGATTTGGAGAGACGGCAATAAAATATACGGTTGAAGTCATGAATTGGATTATGGAAGAGGCATTGCTATGAATACCAGGATACCCCTACGAAACATTTTCATGTTTCAGTGCATTGTTAAAGGAAAAACTGTTTTCCCGATTAGACACTTACTCCAAGGGTACGTATTTACCAGGTTTCATTCTCATATCTGTATGGTTTTACAGATGATGAGTGGGAGTAAGATATTGGGAATTAGGTGATCATCATCATTATATCGGAATTCGTTGTAATTGGTAATATTTGAGGAAATCGCCAGGGTACAGTTTTCCACCTACAACGCACAGGTTTTGAGTTGTTTAACTCAGCGGACTTATACAGAGTATTGTATGTTGTCCAGTGTCCATCAGGACAAAGGGGTAGGTCCTCGTACTATGTTCTGTTTACTTATAACTTCTCTAGTATTTAGACAAGTGTTTCGTAGAAATACAAGGTCTAAGTTTTGAGAAGTTGTGGGTATAAGAATGAAGTAGAGAACCAGGTATCACAAGTATCGGGATTCTTCAAAGAGATCGAAGATGTAGATTCTTGTGATTGGTATTCAGATGATAGTAATGGTTTTGAGAAACGTGTTTCTCTTTCAGGTTACTTATAATTGGATGGATTCCTAAGTTGAGTAATGCTGATTAGCCTCTTTCCATTAAGTTGATATGCACTGGAGACAGCTGCATGGATTGAATCTTGGTTCCAATTAAATAAGTGCCAAAGTTTCTATATTGGATATAGAATAGCTCGTACCTTAAAAGAAGTTAAGGTACGGGGAGTTGTCCAGCTTATGATTAAAACCAGACACTGGATAACTCAGGGCACGTTTCTGTAATGGCTGTTTGTGGGTTGACCCTGGCTATGACGAGGGTTGATATTCTACCATTTGGAAGATCAATAGTGATATTGTTCTTGACTCGCCACAGTTTTAGTAAAAATGGATCTTTTTCAGAAAACAGTAGTGGGAGTATGGTAGAACTGGAAGTGATTCCAGAACCGCGAACGATTACGGAAAATTTAATAGGACCTATACATTCAATCAGGTTTGACATTCCAATAGCCACTCCGCAGGTATGGTAGGTAACCTCAGACGCCCGAGAGGTACTTCGGTAGCCTCAGAGATGGTGACAGGGAGGTTCTTATCTACCCAGACTTGACACTACTGTTGTTCCAGGTTATGAGACCCGGTAGGAGGGTTGTCGTAGTCAGTGGGAGCAACGGAAGCATGGTGGGCAAGTAGCTTATGTCTATTGATAGACTAGAGCAGTTATAGCGGAGATAGATCATCTAATTTTGATGTGACAGTCATGGGTTTGACTTCAATCAGAATAGGGGATGGATCAGTTAAGAAGGTAGTAGGGTGTGATGTCATGGTATCTGGATGACATACACAGAGTAGGAAGTAAAATTCCTATACTACGATCGGTTGTACTGTGGTCGTCACACAGTTGTTTCTCCAGACAGGATATGGATATAATATTTGACATTTTGGTTTCTAGATCTATGGTTTTAGATCTGGATTTGGGTAGTTTCCCAATGTAGGTACTTTGACAGATATTCTAATGGTTTTTAGAATAGTTGACTCCTAGCATGGTGGTGTACCTGCAGGTGATGGAGTCACCCTCTCTAAAGGTGTCGTATAGACTAAAGGGGAGAGGGATGTGCATGATTGGCAGATCACTTGCTTAGACAATTGAGTCAATCATGAGATGTCAAGTACCACACCAAATGTTGGTTTTGCACTAGATGCAATAAGTTTGTATTAATCCAATCCTGGAGAAACATAAGGAAGCAGTTATAGAACATAAGTACATGTTCTACGGATTTGATGACGGCAGCCTCCTTCGGGAGACGATTATCATTCCAGGCTTCAAAGGTGACATGGTTGACAGAGTGATTGTCAGAGTTATAGTTTTTCCCTCTGACGAAGAGGGACAGTATTATGGACAGGTGGTCCAAGAGGATACTGTGGGAAGCAAGGTGCCCGATACTGATTAGGTTCAGTGATCGATTCAGTCTAAGAAGTTTGGATATGAAGTTCATTTATGAACTAAGGTCCCATCAGATATCCAGACATATTCTAAGACAGGTATTACTCGATTCGGGAGATGGTTTTCTCCGCGAACTTGAGATTAAGAGAGATATAGAAAGATACTTCAGGCGGATCCACTCACTGAGGCTATTTCTCGAACACAATAGTTTTACAAACGGGCTTTGTGATACTGCTTAGTAGAGAAGTTGGGTGTTGGTTTCACACGGGCTGTGAGTACGCAACATTGCAATAATTAGCCTTGAGTGCAAGTGGGAGATTGTTGGAGATAGTGCCCTCATAGTCAATTATTGGATCACAGGTACGTGATTGCAATGATTGCGGAGGACCTATACCGGTATGACAGTCTTACTCGAAATGATAGTATGCTATCTGGTTTGCCTTTATCAGTCGTGTACATGTTCAGGTGACTGATTGCATGTTACACTTTGATAGAGCCCTTAGGATCTTGCTTTACTACCAACAGTATGATGGCGATCATATACGTGAGAGTTGGGTAGTTTATATGCATATCCTTAATTGTGGTCCCTAGTCGTGGGAGTTTCGAGACAGGGCATCGATACTCCGGAGTAGACTAGTGTATACAGTCGAGACCCCGACGAGGGGCGGTGGCCGGTCTCACAAGCCACTGGTGTCAGTTGGATCACCTAAGATGTATACAGGTGCTCATTGGGTTATGAGTACACCGGACAGGACTCGCCGAGAATCTGCTAGTTAGTATTATATCTACCGTCAGATAGCAGTTCCCTGGTGACATGTGTACAGGTTAGTTCATCGACCTGAGGTCGTCATTTGTCTCGTGTGAGTTCCCACTGTGCTTTGATTTCTACCCTACCACGGCTCAAAGGAGTCGTGCAAACAGGTAGCTTTTGGGTACAGTCCCGAGCCATATGGAGGCACGTGAGCGGATCGGCAGGGGATTCGTCTCTCCCGGTATTGGGGGCGAGGTCGTGCTGTGTCTAGGAGAGCCATTACACAAATCCATGGCCATGGTAGGAGATTTACTGGTAGGTACTCCAGTAGTATCTCAGGGTGTATTGAGGCTTCACTCCGACACGACTTATACTGCTATTGGGGGTCTGACGTTGCTAGCCCCCTAGGCGGATATGCGATACTCATTGACGAACGGACCGGACTGTATATACATTGTCACTGTTAGGCTCAGTAGGGTTTTCGGAGGAGTTCTCTCATCGGTCTCCCTTGAGTTCGCTCCTCGGCCACCCTTGAGGTCAGTCCATGGGCAGCCGTTACGCATAGCTAGTGCCGCTGACGGTTTGTGGTTAAACCCACTGCCAGGGTACTGACGAGTCATTAGAGTCCCCCACAGACAGTTTCCTAAGTTCGGGCGAAACGTTGTAGAGACCGTATGGTTTTATGGCAGGGTTCGGAAAATGCACGTGCGTTTACGCACGTGTCGATTTTCGGACAGATGATACTGGTCGGCTTTGGTTTAAGCCGGATCCGAGTATTATATTGAGTAGGTATAATATCTTTGTCTCAGTTGCATTTGTATTCGGTCGTAATACAAATGCGGGTATATTTATACAGTTTCGGGGTTATCCTGAAAGTTGTTTCAGGATCACTTTTGGAAGTTGCCAGTTTCCAGTTTTCTATCAGCCGTCTTTTAACATTCGGTTAAAGACGGATTTATCTTTTCTTGGATGAGAGTCAGTCGTGCTTCTAGAAGGTTCTAGAAGGTTCTAGAATTGGAGAGGTGTCATGTGACTCATGCTTTGGTTTCATTACATTCTTGTTTTGGTTAAGATCTTTATGTTGATATTTTCATGTGTTCATATTATGATAAGGATGGTGGTTTATGGTCACCTCCTTATCTCCTCCTACACTCACCCTCCTCCTTCATATATGAATGAAAGGCCTCCTCTCTCATTCACACTCTCACTTGATAGTTTTTCATGGTTGTAAAAAGATATGATAGTATTTGGGGTGCATGGAATTTTACAGTTCATTTCATTCCATCACCCGATTCCTTCGGCAACTTCATTAACCGATCGTCCACGGATTTGGACGAAGTGAGACAAAGTCATCTACTCATTCTCTACATCATTCTTGGTCGTCTCTTTTAGCAAACTTGACGATCGAGTTGCCTCAAGTCAGAGGCGGGAGCCCGTTTAAAGAACCGATCATGTGGTGCCACCTCGACGAAGGAATCGGAGATCGACGAGATCGGAGCAGTCGCAACGGAGCGTGGGATGATGGTTGAAGAACGAAGGACTCGGATCGTTCGGTAAAATCTTTCTACACTCTTTACAGTTTGTTAGTTTAGCAATAATGGCAGATCCGGGTTAAAGTATACGATAGCGCCAGTTAAAAGATTTTGTTCCGCATTTTGGCGTCTGTAGACTGCCGGGGCGCTAGCGTAGACTTACAGGATTGCATCATGGTAGATGATGACCCAACTAGGTTTAGGCACCATCATAGGTGGAGGCTTTGTGAAATGGTTGGATGCTATACAATCAAAGATGGAATCCATGTACACCAACAAAGTATGACTTTGAATGTTGCTTCTAAAGGGGTAAAACCCATCAGGAGCAAGTGGATCTTGAGAAGATTCTTGGTGTAGATGGAAAAGCTGAGACTTTCAAAGATATGCTTAAGTCCATCAGGATTAAAGCAAGTATCGCGGAGATGGAATATCTTTTTTTATGTGGCAGTCAAAGAGTTTGACTTCATCAAAATGGAAGATGAACCTTGTATATACAAGAAGGTTGTAGAGAGTGAGGTTGTCTTACACATATTGTACGTAGATGACACACTCTTGATAGGAAATGGTTTCCTATGCTACACTCGGTCAAGCTCCTCTTATCACGAGAATTCTCTATGGAAGATTTGAATGATACCTACTACATCTTATGGATTATGATCTATGGTGATAGATCTAAGTGGATGTTGGGAGTGTCCCAAATCCAGGTATATTAACACCGTACTAAAGGGGTTTAGTATGGAAGATTCTAAGCGTGGTGGTTCGCCCACTTATTGAGGAATCACTCTCTCCAAAAAGAAGTCTTCCAAGACTGATTTGGAGAGAGCTCGCGTGCAAAGTATAACCTATGCTTCGGCAGTAAGCTCTATCATGTATGCGATGTTATGTACCAGACCAGATGTAACTAACTCACTAGGTGTAGTGATCAGGAATCAATCGGATCTTGGGAGAATCACTGGACAGATGTGAAGGACATTCTTAAGTACTTGAGAATCACTGAAGAGATGTTCTTGGGGTTTGGTAACGGTAAACTCCAGTGGGAGTACTTTACCAATTCAAGCTTCCAGAGTGATAAGGTCGATTGAAAGTCAGTCACGGGCTTTGTCTTTACCCTCAGTGGAGGGACGGTATGTTGGAAGAATTCCAAGGTAGATACCGTGGCATACTAGACGATAAAGGCTGAATACATTGCTACCAATGATACTACCAAAGTGGATGTCTGGATATTTATTGTTCATGAGATGAACATGGTTCCTACCATTGAGCGTCCAATAACTGTTATTGAGACAACAATGGAGTTGTGGCTTTGGCCTAGGAACGCCGGTCCATCAGCGATCCAGACATATTCTGAGGACAATATCACCTGATCAGAGAGATGGTTAATCTCCAGGGGATTAAGGTAAGGAGAGTCGACACGGAGGATAACACGGAGAATCCACTTACAGAGGCCTTTCCCTAGAGAGACTTTTATGGGGCGTTGGGTATGAGATACTACAACAAATGACCTTAGTGCAATTGGGAGATTGTTAGTTATATGTATGCCATAGAGGCCATTATTATACATGTGATGTATATTATAGTGGATGCTTGGACATATATAGGGAGGACTTTCTTGCTCGATATGATAGTATGCTATCTGGTTGCTCTTTGTCTTAACATATACACTCATTGTCTCTCTATTACATGTTGATAAAGCCCTTAGGATGAGTACTTGACTACCGGGATTATGATGCAGATCATACTAGTGGGGCAAAGGTAGTCGGTAAGTACATCCTTTAAATGTTCATAGTCGTGGGAGTATTGAGACGAGGCATCGATATTCCAGAGTAGACTAGCGTATACGCTTCTCGACCCATATGATAGGCGATGGATAATCCCATATCCATTGGTGTTTGACATCAGAGATGGTATACGGGTGCTCAGTAGAGACTGGGTACACTGGACGGACTCGCCGAGAACTTCCAGATGGTATTATACCTCACGTCAGATGGCAGTTCTCTGGTGACACTGGTACAGGTTAGTCTGTTGACCCGAGATCGTCATAGAGTCTTGTGTGATTCCTACTGTGCTTTGATTTCCACCTTACCACGTTCAAGAGATCGTGCAAAACGGTGGTTTTTGGGTACAGTCCCGAGTCACATGGAGGCAATGAGCGATAGGAGGGGATTTCGTCTCTTCCGGTATTGGGGGTTGATGTTGAGCTATGCTTGATTGTCCACAACAGAAAATCCCTGGCCAGGGTTGCTGAGATCTACTGGTAAGTGTTATCAGTAGTTTCTCGAACCGTTATGAGCTTCATATCGGCATGACTTATCAGGCTATTGGGGTCTGACGTTATACCACCCCCAGGCTATGATATGCGACATATCAGACGAAAAGACCGGACTGTACGGAAGTGTTACTGATTGGATTCGCAGAAGTATGAGCAGGCTTGCTTGTTGATCTTCTGATTGCTCAATACCCGGGTGACCGTTACGTTTAGCAGACCGCTTGAGGCTTATGGGTGACTGATATGATCACTACTTACTGCCGGCGTTCTTTAGAGTCCTACACAGAGGTTTCCTGGCTCAAGCGAAACGAAGTAGGAGCATATATGTGATATGTGCAGGACCGAAATTAATACGAGTATGTGATACCGTATTCTATTCTCGTGATATATGATATCAGACTGCTATATGTGATATAGCCGGATTATCGGATCAAGTGTTGATTCGATAAATTGATACATATAATATTTGTCGGTTGTATGTGATATAGCCGGTTATTAAATCAAGTGTTGATTTAATAATTTAATGTATAATTATATATGTGATATATTAATTTACATTAACTAATATTTTCTCACTTAAACATTTCTTTTACTCACTTTGTGCTTTAGTATATATGTGATATATATTAATGTACATTTTTTTTTGTCATGCTAGATGATACATGCTTCATGGGTGTGTGAGACTTACACCATGCTTATGATAATCTAGGGGTTTTATTTATTTAATAAATTCAAAATTGGTTGGAATTTTGTCATTGCTAGATGCTTGGAGAAGCTTGTTGAGCCAATTGACTTAGTCCACTAGTTTTGGTTTGCTTAAGATATTTATTAACCTAACCATTATCCTTACCCATGGTTTAGTCTCTACATGAGTTAGTGTATGACACAAAATCACCCATGGTTGCTATTCTCACCTCATGAGTTTCATTCTCATCTCCACTTCATCTTCTTCTTCCTCAAGAGAAAGCTTTCTAGCTTTTCTCAAGGTGATGAAATATTGTGAGAAAAATAATCTAAAGTGAGCAAAATTCCTACTTCATCATCCTCTACTATACTAGCCATTTAGTTTAGGGTGTTGGCTTCACTAATTCCATATTAGTGAAGAGGTAGCCTGAGTTGGTGTCTTCTCGACATAGATCATCTTCAGCCTCGAAGACTTCAAGCAAGGTTATTCCATTCATCTTGTGGAGCCTTTCTAGAGTCCAGGAGTTCACTACTTGGAGCGAAGGGACTACTACATAGAGCTATTAAAGTGAAGGACCGGTCTACAAAGGTTGTATTCCTTGTTCACTTAGATGTAAAGATTTTTATATGTTGTATTGTTTAATTCTCTAGTTAAGATTCTTGGGTTAGGGTTGTTTAGCATGACAATTTTTTGAAAATGGCATGGAAGATGCCTCTCGAAACCTTGCTGTCGTGCTAGGTAACCCTACGAATTCCCCCTCTGGACTTACCCCACCAGCTCCAATAGTGGAAGTTGACGCTGCTGTTCTAACCGGGAATAGCTTTGATCTACTCAAGAGGGTACGCAAGAACTCTCCAACGACGGTGCTAAAGAAATCGCCCCTGCATGCAGAAACCACAGTGCAGGAAAAGACGGAGCGCCCCCATCAACGTCTCTCCTCGCAAATTCACAGGGTCTGGCGAAAAGTCCAGGACATCATGATTGATCAAAACTACTCTCGTCGACTGAAGAAATCGAAGGCTCGGTAAGAGAAAGACCGTCCCTCCGTCATACATCGAGGGACTTCTTCTGCACAGGTGCCTGTTACAATGGCTCCTTCAACTTCGACCTCCACAAAAGGATGATATTAGAGAAAATCTCACCGCCAGTGGCAAATCACAAATGTGATGGACCCAAACGCCCCAAATCTGGGGGCATGATCGTACATACGGTCTACATGGCTTCCGAGAAAAAAGAAAGCCGTGCTTCTGTAGGTCGCCGGCCGCAAACTCGGTCGCTGACAAAAGCTCAGGAGAAACAACAAAAGATCCAAGAATTGCTGACCAAAATGGCAGCACTTACCAGGCAGAAAGAAAGCCCAGACACAATAGCTGAACAACACCGGGAGCAGGAGACCGATACAGAGTTCCTGCGAAGGGTGCTTGAAAGAAAGGACAAGGAAGCTGCTGAGCAAGCTGCTAACATAAAGCAGATGGATCTCTTGTTCCAAGAAATGGTTAGGATGATGATCCAGCCAGAACCCCCGGCCGAGGATCCGCCGATAATCATCTAGGATGACAGTGGGGAAACATCAAATTCTCTTCCGGCCTTATCGGCAGCCAATGAGGAAACAATCTCCAAGACTACTCTTGATGATTATATCACTTAACAAATATGAGCTCGTCAAGATGATAAAGCCGCAGGCCAAATCGTCAGAAATGAACGACCGTATCCAGGCTGGTATGACCAAAGTAAATACCCGCCGGGATATACGATTCCCAAGTTCCATGTGTACAAGGGGACAGGCAACCCATATCAGCATGCCGCGCAGTTCAGAGCTCTGTGCGGTTACACTGGAGGCGACGACAAACTGTTGCTTCGCCAGTTCGTTGGCAGCCTGTCAGAGACGGCCTTTGAATGGTATTCGGAGCTCCCAAATGACTCCGTGAGAACATTCACAGAGATGGAACTGCTGTTCACACAGCGGTTCGCCAGCGCAAGAGAACGCACCCCGATTACGGAATTAATCAATGACAGGGTAAAGTCAGGAGAAACCTGGGTCCAATATGCAATCTGGTGGCGCAATCTATGGTTTAAGTGTGAACAGCGCATCGAAGAATCCCCCGTTGTGGGCTTGTTCATCGGGACCCTTGATCCTCAAACGACTGTGTCCCAGTTCATGACGTTCTTCAAACTAACGACCTTCCATGCTCTGATCAATAAACTGGCCAAAATGGACCAGATGGGCTACGGGCCATCCTCTTCAAGTAAGGACCCTCAAAATGCTAAGGGTAAAGGGAAAGCGGCCTTCGTTGCTAACACTCAACAACAACCGAGTGGCCCAAAATCGACTGCTCACTAAAACAACGCACGTCCACGCCTATCCCTGGAAGAAAGGCTAGGACGCGCTTCCTAGTTTCCCCGCGATAAGATGAGGAGGCTATTTGAGTTGGCAATGCATAACAAACTCATCACATTGCCAGACCCACGGCGTCCACCACAACCCGGCGATGTCAACAACCCCAACTGCCGCTCCTATCACTGAATGGTGAGCCATCCAATTGAGGATTGCTACATCTTCAAGAACTAGGTCGAGAACCGGTATCAACAGGGGAAGTTCGCGCTGTCTAAGAAATGAAGGGCGAACCCACCATAAAAACACACTCCCAAAAAAGTGGAAGCGTCAGGGGCATCATGCTCGCTCGTGGAAGAAACTCCACGGGAAGTCGTTCTTTCAGCTAAAACCTAAAGAATGCTGAAAGATCTACTGTTGCGCCACGGCAGCGCCCCGGCCTCTTGCTCGAGGCCAAAATGTGGAATAAAAAAAAATTTCCTTACTCGGAAACCGGCGCTACCGCGGACAATGAAAACCCGGATCGTTTACCATTAACCTAAAGCTAGCAATCAAGAGATAGGGTAAGAAGTATACCGAGTGATCCGAGTCCTCCGGTCTTCTCGTCGTCATCCCGATCTCCCGCGGAAAGTGTTGCCTCCACATCGTCGCCTCCTCGCCGGAAAGGGCACCACATCGCCTTCTTCTTTTACGGGCTCCCGCCTCAATACCGAGGCAACTCGCGCATGAAGCCGGCAACTCGACATGCTCAAGATATGCTGTAGAATGTGTAGTGTAGTGTCTCACTTGGGTTTTGGTTGCCTTGATGGAGGAAATGAGATAAGAAAAATGGTGCTTGCATTTTTCTAGCATGAATGAGATCAAGAAAATGAAACTCTCAAGAATGAAGAACTCTCTCCTTTTTCTTTCTTTCTTTCTTTCTACCATTTTTCATCAAGTGAGAAGAATGGTGGAGGAATGAAACATAATGCAAAGGGAGGTGAGTGTAGGAGCAAAAGAAAGGTGACCATATCCAAACCTCATCATCACAACTCTAATCAAAGATCAAATCCTATCTCATCACTTCTAATCTTCATAAAGCATGAAAAGAAGAATGAAAGGAATGGTATCTAAATAAGTTATCATGATAAATACTTTTGCAAGAAAAACCTCCATAAAGTGTTATTTGCAAAACTGCAAATAACCCCCTCCATCGGAAAAGTCCGGCCGGGAAAGAACAAAGGAAAACCGGCCGGAACGGAATGCAAACTGGCAACTCCAGAAAACTGGTCCCGTAATAAATTACAGGAAAACCCCATACTGTGCATACACACCCGCATCTGTATTCCGTCCGGATACAAATGCAAAGAGACAAAATCTACACTGTACTAAACTAGGACCGGCTTAAACCAAAGCCGGCTAGTAATATCCGTCCGATCCTGATCCGTACAATACCGTACGTATCTGATCTAACCCTGCCATATAACTATACGGCTACTAGTACAAAACTGTCCGATCCTGATCCGTGCAATACCGCACGTATCTGATCGGACCCTGCCATATCTCCATACGGCCTCTACAGCGTTTCGCCCGAAAGCTTGAGTAACTGAAAGTGTGGTGGACTCTAAAGACTCGTCAATACTATGGTTGTGGATTTAACCACTAGCACGTCAGAGGTATAAGCCAATACGTGACGGGCCACCAGGTATTGACCAAATGGGACGTCGATGAGGAAGCTCACCCCGACACCCAACTGAGCCTGTCAGTGACAATATCCGTACAGTCCGGTCCGTTCTTCTATGAGTATCGCATGGCGGGCCTAGGGGGTTGGTAAAAGTCAGACCCCCAAAAGCGGTACAAGTCATGTCGGAGCGTAGCCCAGAACACCCTGAGATACTACTGGAATACCTACCAGTAAATCTCCTGCCTCGGCCGAGGGCTTTGTGTAATGGCTCTCCTAGACACAGCGCGACCTCACCCCCAATACCGGGAGAGACGAACCCCTGCAGATCCGCTCACTGCCTCCATGTGGCTCGGGACTGTACCCAACTAAAACCTGTTTGCACGACTCCTTTGAGCCGTGGTAGGGTAGTAATCAAAGCACAGTGGGAACTCACACGAGACAAATGACGATCTCAGGTCGATGAACTAACCTGTACACATGTCACCTGGGAACTGCTATCTGACGTCTGGTATATGACCAACTAGCAGGTTCCCGGCGAGTCCTGTCCGGTGTACTCATAACCCAATGAGCACCTGTATACATCTTAGGTGAACCAACTGACACCAGTGGCTTGTGAGACCGGCCACCGCCCCTCGTCGGGGTCTCGACTGTATACACTAGTCTACTAATGGAGTATCGATGCCCTGTCTCGAAACTCCTACGACTAGGGACCTTTTAAGGATGTGCTTATAGACTACCAGCTCTCACGTATATGATCGCCATCATACTGCCGACAGTCAAGCAAGAATCCTAGGGGCTCTATCAACGTGTAATAGCGACATGTCAGGTCACTTAAAGCAGTACACGATGATAAAGATAAACCAGATAGCATACTATCATCTCGAGTAAGACTGTCCTACCGGGATAGGTCCTCCCTCAATCATTGCAATCACGTGCCTGTGATCCAATAATTGACTCTGAGGGCACTATCTCCAACAATCTCCCACTTGCGCTCAAGGCTAATTATTGCGATGTCGCATACTCACAGCCCGTGTGATACCGAACACCCAACTCCTCTACTAGTCAGTCTCACAAAACCCGTTTGCGAAACTATTGCGTTCGAGGAATAGCCTCAGAGAGTGGATCCGCAGAGAAGTTTCTTTCTATGTCTCTCTATATCTCAAGTTCGCGGAGAAAGCCATCTCCCGAAATGAGCAATACCTGTCTTAGAACGTCTGGATGTCTGATGGGACCTAGCTCATAAATGAACTCCAAATCCAAACTTCTTAGACCGTATCGTCAACTGAACTTAATCAGTATCCTGCGCCATGCCACCCTCAGTATTGCCTTAGACCACCTGTCCAAAATACTGCCCCTCGTCAGAAGGAAAACTATAACTCTGACAGCCACTCTGCCATCTAGGTCACCTTGGAAGCCTGGAATGATAACCGTCTCCTAAAGGAGGCTGTCGTTATCATATCCCTAGAACATCCACTTATGTTCTAAAACTGCTTCCGACTGTTTCTCCAGGATTGGATCAATGTCAACTTATTGCATCTAGTGCAAGAACAACATCTGGTGTGGTACTTGACATCTCATGATTGACTCAATTGCCTAAGCAAGTGATCTGCCAATCATGCACATCCCTCTCCCCTTTAGTCTGAAAGACACCTTTAGAGAGGGTGACTTCATTACCTGCAGGTACACTACCATGCCAGGAGTCGTTCATTCTAAATACTCTTAGAATGCTGTCTAAGTACCCAGATTGGGAAACCATCCAAATCTAGATCTAAAACCATAGATCTAGTAACCAGAATGTATGATATAATATCCAAGTCCTATATGGAGAAAACACTGTGTGACGACCAAAGTATAACCGATCGTAGTATAGGAATATCACTTCCTACTACCTTTCTCAACAGATCCACCCCTTATTCTGATGACGTCAAACCTATGACTGTCACATCAGAAATAGATGATCTATCTCTGCTACATCTGCTTTAGTCTATAAATAGACATAAGCCTGATGTCCACCAATGCTTCCGCTGCTCCCACTGACTACGACAACCCTCTGGCAGAGTCATACAGACGTGCACTTCCAAAGCTAGTTTAGAACGACGCTATACTCATCCTCCTGCCGGGTCTCGCAGCCTGGAACAACAGCAATGGCAAGTGTGGGTAAACAAGAACTTTCCTGTCACCGTCCTTGAGGCTACCGGAGTACCTCTCGGGTGCCTGAAGTTACCCACCGTATCTGCGGAGTGGCCAATGGAATGTCAAACCAGATTGAATCTTTAGGTTGCTTATCAAATCTTCAGTAATCGTTTGCGGTTCTGGAATCACTTCCAGTTCTACCATACTCCCACTACTTTTTCTGAAAAAATCCATTTTTAATAAAAACTGTGGCGAGTCTAGAACAATATTGCTATTGTTCATCCAGATGGTAGAAAGTCAACCCTCGTCATAGCCTGGGTCAACCCACAAACAGTCATTACAGAAACGTACCTTGAGTTGTCCAGTGTCTGGTTTTAAGCATAAGCCGGACAACTCCCCGTACCTTAACAATGTCAAGATATGAACTGTTCTATATCCAATATAGAAACAGAGGCACTGATTTAATTTAACCAGATTCAAATCATGCAGCTGTCACCAGTGCATGTCAACTAAATGGAAGGAGGCCGATCAGCGTTACTCAACTTAGGAATGCTTCCAATTATGAGTAACCTGAAAGAGAAGCAATTTCTCTTCATCATTACTATCAACTGAATACCATACGCAAGTATCTACATCTTCGATCACTTTGAAGAATCCCGATACTTGCTATGCCTGGTTCTCTACTCTATTCAAATACCTATAACTCCTCAAAACTTAGACCCTGTGTTTCCACGAAACACATGTCTAAGAACTAGAGAAGTTAAAAGTAAACAGAATATAGTGTGAGGACCAACCCCTCTGTCCTAATGGACACTGGACAACATACAATACTCTGTATAAGTCCGCTGAGTCTTACAACTCTTTCACTGTGTGTCGTAGGTTGAAAACTGTACTTATGGTTAAGAAGAATTACACCGCTGTTTAATGCTCCTTACCTAACCATCCACTGATATAGGTAAATGTCATCGACATAATATCAAAAGGTATATCTCACTCTATGAAAATAGACGTACAGATATATCAATTTGAAATTGGTGCACAACAGCGGATATTCAAAACCAAATATTTGCCGACCGGCAAACGGCCCAGATGATCTCCTCAAATATCACCGATTACAACGAATCCCGATATAATGAGGATGATCACCCTATTCCCAATAACTTACTCCCACTCATCATCCGTAAAACCATACAGATGTGAGAATCATACCTGGTAAATACATACCCTGGAGCAAGTGTCTAACTGGGAAATCAGTTTTCCATTAACAGTACACAGTGAAACTGAAACATTGAAATGTTTCGTCGGGGTATCCTGGTATTCCTAGTAATGCCTCTTCCATTATCCAGATTCACAACTGTAACCGTATAATTCTTTGCCATCTTTCTAAATCCCTTTCTATGTCTTTAGTCATTACCTTCTGTACACCACTTTAGGCCAAATGGTTTTCTTCCTTCCCTACCGTTCGGCACCAGCCTATGGTTTGGAAGAAGACTATCCAAAAAGCATAAAGGGTGTATTGTCCTAATCCTAGGAGCACTCGCATCGCGAGAGAAGGTGAAGATGAAAGACACCTGAATGTACTTTATTCCTATTTCTCCTGAACCAGAATCCATCCCCGAACTGGAACAAGTTCCTTTCGAGTTCGTATATAACCATACGATGGAGTATCCAATAAACTGTGGATCTTCGTAGTGACACGGAGTGTCCTGGAGAAATACAAAGGTGATTTAGGATTGGCGAAGCAATACTTGGTTTGGTCGTGAATATCAGTTGCAATTTACTTTGCCCTCTTACTAATCCCTTGCTTTGTCTTAATCTTAATACCTTCTGCACACCGTTTAGGCTAATTGGTTTTCTTCATTCCCTACCGGTCGGCACCAGCCTAAGGTTTGGAAGAAGACTATCCAATTTGCGTAATAGGTGTGCTATCTCCTAAACCAAGGAGTACTCGCAATGAGAGAAGGTGAAAAGAAAAGACAACTGAATAATCCTATTCGTTTTCTCCAGAACCGGAAACCATCCTCGAAGTCCTTCGAGTTCGTATATAACCATACGATGGTTTTGTCCAATGGAAGTGGACGTTCGCAATAATGCGGGGTGTCCCGGAGAAAAGGGTAAAAGTAGGAGTGGCAATGAGGTCTGCAACTCTGACAATCCAAAAGTCTGTGTTAAGAAGGTTCGGTCAACTTGGTCACTGAGTCAAAGTCTTAGGGTCGGGTCAATGGTCGCTGCCAAAGAGAGAGAGAAAAGAAACACTCAGCGTGCACTCTAACCTAGATCAGAATGGTTATCACTTTATCTAATCTGGAAACCTCCCACTGTACCTCAAATTCTCCTCCAAACCTGAAAGAAGAATTAGTTGGGATCACCCGAGGAGTAAACCAACTCATCAGTGGGAATCGGGATCCAACTATCATCGCATGATAACTTGACGGAATCCACTCAAGTCACCACACTCCAGAAGGTATGCGCATGCCTGGCAAGTTTCAGTTCTTTTGAAACTCCCGATGTGATTTTTACCCCTAGGACCCAAGTGACCTTGACTGAGCCAACATATCAAAGGATCCTAGTCAAGTTCAACCCGTCATTATCTTGATTGCATTAGACCCACCCGCACGAGTCCTTGACTGAGCCAAAATGACCGTACGACTGTCCTAACCAATCACATATCCATGCAACAGAAAAGCACTACATAGCTACCGAACACTACGCCTCGGCTAAGCACGACATACGCAGCACGAATACTAAGTAATACTAATCTGAAATGACGGAGGGCTACGACTGGTTTTTGGCGAAAAACCTTTAACGTAATGAACTTGATATCGTTGAAGGAACTGCACAACTTTTTATAAAATATAGTGACGAAAACCTTTACTAAAGAGGTCACTCCCGGTGAAGGGATCTCGGCTCTTTCCCCGTAGAATGAGGTGCAGGATATTCCAACTGAATACCACGATGCAAAGCAAAAGTAATCGGCTATAGTGAAGTTATTACCCTGACGCAAACTTTTGTCCAAGGGGTCACTCCCGGTGAAGGGATCTCGGCCCTTGCCTCGTCGACTGAGGAGCAGGATATTCCAAATGAATACCATGATGCAAAACAAAAGTGAACGTCCTAGCAACAACAGCTTTTTGAAAAATGTTCCAACAACATCAGAATAGGTTTGTTTATCTTGCATTGATCCGAATCAACGCAGTCCCATCAATGAATCACACCACAAAGAACGAAAATATACTGACGTACGTATATGCCATCCGCATTCGCCACTGGGTCCCGTCATCACCCGTTAGGTTACTTAACTAACGACAGAGCGGGGACTGGACTAGCGCGGATGCAAAACATATACAACATCTACTAATATATATACCAATATATTATATTTCGCTCAAGGCGTGATAAAATGCAACATCACAGAAATGTACAGCATCACAGAACAATACAGATATCTGGAAGCCCCGGGTTTCACAGAGCCGCTGCTGAAACCCGACGTTCCCCTGGTCGTGTGGATAGCCTGTGCAATGAAATCCTAGACCCCTACGGGTGCGGCAAGTCACCCGCCAAAACCTGAAGCGAGGCAGCCCCCTTCAGCTCCGTGAATGGACCACCCAGCACTCCACGGAATCCGGCAACTTGGGCACCCCTCCTGGGTCAACCTGTACCCCCTACGAGTGCGGCGAATAGCCCGCCAATCCCAGAGTGAAGCCCCCTCCGTCTCAATGCCATGAGATGCGGGCTTGTTGCCCTCCAGAACCCGGCTATCCGTGCACCCCGCCGCGGGGTAATCCTAGTACAGAATGTAAAATATGCATACACCGGGTACATCGACCGCAACCAGGTCGTGCCCCAAAAGAATAATACAAACAGGCAGTGACGGCAGTCCACATGTCGGACGCTCGCCCCGCAATATCAAATGTACATAATACAACAACACAGTACTAGTATTGCATCCAGGCTATCCCCCACGACCGATCCGCAACATCACAGCATAAACAAAGAACATCAACGTGAAAGTCACGTTCGCAAATCCGTCTAACCGGGCTATAGCAGTTAGACCGGATTTACCGATCAAGTGACATTCACGGTCGCAGATATAATGTAAATACTGTGAAATAATGTGTTTAAAATTTTCCGATTGATCAAACCTTAACAAGTGGGCCCCAAACAAAACTGTAGCACTCACAGAAAACCTGGGCCCATTTTTAATATTCCAAAACCCCTAATTTAAGCCTACAAGCCCACTGCAAAAAATTAATCACACGAACCCATACTCCTGCGGCGGAAGAGCGGCCAAAAGGGGGTTTTGGCCGCCCTTCTGCGGTCGTACGGAGGAATTGTGTCACCAAATTTTTCCAGTGTTCTTAGAACTCCCTGCACATCATTCTGAGACCACCTGAAAAATTTTTAGACTCCAAAAAATTTCGACAGAAACTGATGTGAAGGAAAAATACGGTTTTTGGAATTTCGGTCGATCGGAACTGAAAAACACATTAGAACAAGCTGGGTAAGGTTAATGGCGTGGCTCTGATACCATGTTGCGCCACGGCAGCGCCCCGGCCTCTTGCTAGAGGCCAAAATGCGGAATAAAAAAAAAATTTCCTTACTCGGAAACCGGCGCTACCGCGGACAATGAAAACCCGGATCGTTTACCATTAACCTAAAGCTAGCAATCAAGAGATAGGGTAAGAAGTATACCGAGTGATCCGAGTCCTCCGGTCTTCTCGTCGTCATCCCGATCTCCCGCGGAAAGTGTTGCCTCCACATCGTCGCCTCCTCGCCGGAAAGGGCACCACATCGCCTTCTTCTTTTACGGGCTCCCGCCTCAATACCGAGGCAACTCGCGCATGAAGCCGGCAACTCGACATGCTCAAGATATGCTGTAGAATGTGTAGTGTAGTGTCTCACTTGGGTTTTGGTTGCCTTGATGGAGGAAATGAGATAAGAAAAATGGTGCTTGCATTTTTCTAGCATGAATGAGATCAAGAAGATGAAACTCTCAAGAATGAAGAACTCTCTCCTTTTTCTTTCTTTCTTTCTTTCTACCATTTTTCATCAAGTGAGAAGAATGGTGGAGGAATGAAACATAAAGCAAAGGGAGGTGAGTGTAGGAGCAAAAGAAAGGTGACCATATCCAAACCTCATCATCACAACTCTAATCAAAGATCAAATCCTATCTCATCACTTCTAATCTTCATAAAGCATGAAAAGAAGAATGAAAGGAATGGTATCTAAATAAGTTATCATGATAAATACTTTTGCAAGAAAAACCTCCATAAAGTGTTATTTGCAAAACTGCAAATAACCCCCTCCATCGGAAAAGTCCGGCCGGGAAAGAACAAAGGAAAACCGGCCGGAACGGAATGCAAACTGGCAACTCCAGAAAACTGGTCCCGTAATAAATTACAGGAAAACCCCATACTGTGCATACACACCCGCATCTGTATTCCGTCCGGATACAAATGCAAAGAGACAAAATCTACACTGTACTAAACTAGGACCGGCTTAAACCAAAGCCGGCTAGTAATATCCGTCCGATCCTGATCCGTACAATACCGCACGTATCTGATCTAACCCTGCCATATAACTATACGGCTACTAGTACAAAACTGTCCGATCCTGATCCGTGCAATACCGCACGTATCTGATCGGACCCTGCCATATCTCCATACGGCCTCTACAGCGTTTCGCCCGAAAACTTGAGTAACTGAAAGTGTGGTGGACTCTAAAGACTCGTCAATACTATGGTTGTGGATTTAACCACTAGCACGTCAGAGGTATAAGCCAATACGTGACGGGCCACCAGGTATTGACCAAATGGGACGTCGATGAGGAAGCTCACCCCGACACCCAACTGAGCCTGTCAGTGACAATATCCGTACAGTCCGGTCCGTTCGTCTATGAGTATCGCATGGCGGGCCTAGGGGGTTGGTAAAAGTCAGACCCCCAAAAGCGGTACAAGTCGTGTCGGAGCGTAGCCCAGAACACCCTGAGATACTACTGGAATACCTACCAGTAAATCTCCTGCCTCGGCCGAGGGCTTTGTGTAATGGCTCTCCTAGACACAGCGCGACCTCACCCCCAATACCGGGAGAGACGAACCCCTGCAGATCCGCTTACTGCCTCCATGTGGCTCGGGACTGTACCCAACTAAAACCTGTTTGCACGACTCCTTTGAGCCGTGGTAGGGTAGTAATCAAAGCACAGTGGGAACTCACACGAGACAAATGACGATCTCAGGTCGATGAACTAACCTGTACACATGTCACCTGGGAACTGCTATCTGACGTCTGGTATATGACCAACTAGCAGGTTCCCGGCGAGTCCTGTCCGGTGTACTCATAACCCAATGAGCACCTGTATACATCTTAGGTGAACCAACTGACACCAGTGGCTTGTGAGACCGGCCACCGCCCCTCGTCGGGGTCTCGACTGTATACACTAGTCTACTAATGGAGTATCGATGCCCTGTCTCGAAACTCCTACGACTAGGGACCTTTTAAGGATGTGCTTATAGACTACCAGCTCTCACGTATATGATCGCCATCATACTGCCGGCAGTCAAGCAAGAATCCTAGGGGCTCTATCAACGTGTAATAGCGACATGTCAGGTCACTTAAAGCAGTACACGATGATAAAGATAAACCAGATAGCATACTATCATCTCGAGTAAGACTGTCCTACCGGGATAGGTCCTCCCTCAATCATTGCAATCACGTGCCTGTGATCCAATAATTGACTCTGAGGGCACTATCTCCAACATCTACAGGCATGTCTGGCAGTCAGGTGGAAAAGCCCACTTGAATCCGAAATTATCGAAGGGATGCTGAAACCGCATCCCGTACCGGAGATTGTTGACAAAGGGTAAAATCCCTAAGTCAAGCCTTCAAAGTCTTCAAAGAAAAAGAAGAAGACCAAGAAGCTTGTGCGGCCTGCTGAGTATGACGACAAGCGCACGGACCTACAAAAGTACATCGACACGCTAAAGGAATACAACCAGATGGAACGGAAACCGGTCACGCTCGAAGAGTTTCTCAAGCACATTCTTGACAATGAAGATAGTGACAACGATGAGGAAAATGACTCATCAGAAAAAACTGAAGACTATGTAGCAAGTTGCCCATGGTCTCTCATTCGTTGTTAAATGACGAAGAAACTCCCTCAGCGTCATAGAACAACGCGGAGGGACTGGGGGCAGGATCGGCGCTAAAATCCCCGGAACTGCCAGAAGACCCGATCGATAGGCTGTTAAACGAAGTCATTTGAAAATGTAAAGCTGACCGAGAACATGAAACACCCATATATGAAAATGCTATGCGTCAGCGTCAGGATGAAGAAGCTGTGGCAAGGTGGAGTCATAAAGTACTCCAACGAAACCAAGGCATACCTGCGACAAATAAGGGCAGGATCAAGGCAGAGAAGAGGTTCGCCAAAGCCCTGTCAATGGGAATGAAGCTGCCACCTCTAGTACGAAACACTCCCGAGGTCATATGCCTCGATGGAGAGGATTCACATCTAAATTACTGTCTATATCATCGGAGGGTTACCCACCCTACCGAGGAATACAGTGCCTTCATGATGTGGTGGCAAGGATACGTTGCCCATAAAAAACACTTCAAGAGTATGAAGCGCGAAGCTCGTCGACAGCAAAAGAGTGCGACATATGCGCATGAAAAAATGATTGGCAACTGTTATATGGTTGATACCAGTTCAGAAAGGAAAAATCCCCAAGTTCTTACTTTCGGGAGCGATTCTGAAGACGAAATACATCTCAGCCATCTCTTCAAAGACTCTACCTCCGAAAAAGAAGAGGTGGAGAAGAGCTGTGAGAATATTCGGCTGTGTAACCACACCCTGCCTGCGAAAAACCTCGGACCTAAAAACAAAAGTTTGAGCAAAGAAGACAAAGGGAAAGAAAAAATCCCTGAGGAAATTGCCCTCGACGATGGAGCTGTCAAAGAGCTCGCAGCCAGGGACCGGCTTAAGAAAAACAAAGTGGATTACAATGTCCTAACACATCTGAGAAAAATACCCTCACAAATGAGCATATTGGATGCTCTCCTCCTATCCAAAGAGGCACGAGATTCTCTGATCAAGGCATTATAAGTGCCTGATCAGTTCCAAGCTTTCCTCACAGAAGGGAAGATGAAGGATAAGCTGGCAGAGGTCCACAAGGCTGACATTACATTCAGCGATGAAGATCTCCTTCTCAGTACGTGCGAACATAATCGCCCGTTATACGTCACCGGGTACTGCAATGACATCTAGGGAAAATCCTTATCGACAACGGATCCTCCGTCAATCATCTCAACGTAAGAGTGCTAAAGGAGATTTTCCTGAACGTTCAGCACCTGGACCGAGACAAAATTACCATCTCTGGATTCGACTCACAATCGTCATAGACGCTTGGGTCTATAATACTGACGTTGCACTTTGAGTTGCTCATCACTGACATCAAATTTCATGTCATTGACACCAAGACTTGCTATAACGCTTTGCTCGGCAGGTCCTGGTTACATGAGTACAACGTCATTCCTTCTACACAATATCAGTGTATGAAGTATTTCAAGGATAGCTCATAGTATACCGTCATGGGGGAGCTAAACCCGTTCTCGGTAAATAAAGTTCGGAGATATGAAGATGCAAAGTACTTCCTACCAGACTTTGAGGATACGGAAAGGTGTCATAAGCTGGAGGATAAACAGAAGTCTATCACCACTATCCCAATCTTTGGGAGCGATTCCGAAGAAGATGAAGAAATAGTCTACTCGGGGCAACCCCAGGAAGAAAACAACAGACCTGGACCATCTACTCCTATTCTGGTCTTTAGCAGCGACTCTGAGGACGAGGCCAACGTAGTGTTCTCTATCCGCACGTCAGTGCAAACCCTCATCGGAGTCTATCAGAGTCTGCAAATCACAATGGCTCCGCCTCGGCATTATAAGGAACTTGATGTTCTCAATACATACAGCGTCCAAGAACTACAGACTTTCTACGTCCCTCCTAGACGAAGAAGTGAAAAGGCGATGCTCTTCTACCAATCTACGGACACCAGAGTAGAGAAAGAAGTCTGGCACGATACCGATTTTGCACTCGACAGGCTTCAACCAATCCGTCTGCCAAGAAACTATGCGGAGGGATTGAAAACGTTGTTAAAGTGCCAAGGTGTACCCTTTGAACAAACTGTCCGGCAAGCCCAATTCTATAAAAAGATTTGGGATATCCCTGAAACCCAGCGAAAGATGTTCAACGGGAAGATGGAGACAACCGGGCTCGGATACATTTGGTCCACGAAACGGGAGCAGTTCTACAGCCGCTGTGTCATAAACAGCTCCAGAGAAGAGGAAAAGGCTCTTCCAAACGTTCGTGACATTGAAACATAGCGAAATCCCGCTCTAAGAACGTTAAGTCCGTCGCTCGAAGAATAGAAAAGCTAATAAAAGAATCTTGTCAAAAGAGCCAAGACAATCACAGCCGCGAAATGGCCATTTATGAAAAGGCCAGGACACAGCGCCTCAATCAGCAATCGGCGGAAAAGGAAGACTATACCGCCCTTTATCCCCAGCCCGTTGTATATCCTCGTAAAAGGGAAAAATCCCGAAATAAAGGCAAAAACAGGACAAAGAGTGCAAACAACGTTCGTAAACAACAAGGCGGATCTAACAAGCCGTGATATCAAGAAAAACTCGGTTGGAACCAGTCCTTTATAAAGAAGATGGGTCGGGAATGCTCTTTCATGAACCATCATCCGGAATGAACCATCAAATGACGACACTCCCGGAGTCTCGGCACCCCAAAAAAATAAATGAGGTCCATCATCCGGAATATTGCTCCTACCACCGAACAATAGGTCATCCCTTTGAAAACTGCTTTACCTTCAAAAACTAGGTAGAAAACCAGTATCAACAAGGAAGGTTCGCTTTATCCGACAATTGGATGGTAACCCCGCCGCAAAAGCATGAGCAAAAGAGGACGTATACCATAAGGATAAGACATGCTTAACACAAAAGATAGAAGCGAACTCGTACTTGCCACATGATAACACTCTCAAAGGAGAGAGGGCACGGGACTATGGATGACCTCCGCATGTGCTTCACAAATGAAGACGAGGACAAGATGATCTCCGAGTTTCCACCGGCACCAAAAGAACTGGAAGATGGGATACATACTACGGTGGACAACCTAAGAAAAATTGACTTAGGGACAAAAAATGATCCGAGGCCGACATTCTTCAGTGAGCTACTATCCAAAAAACAGGTATCCTTATTAAAAGACGTGCTAATGCAATATAAAGACTGCTTCACATGGAACTATTCCGAGATGTCGGGTCTAGATCCAAAGGTGGCAGTACATAAACTGGCCATATTACCGGACATAAAGCCAGTCAAATAGGGGCCAAGAAGAATGCGGCTCGAACTTGAGATGAGTATAAATGCTGAGGTCAAGAAACTAATCGACTCCGAATTCATCCAAGAAGTTCAATATCCTGACTGGATCGCCAACATCATTTCGGTGATGAACAAAAATGGGACGGTGCGCATCTGCGTGGACTTTCGGGACCTCAACAAAGCTTGCCCGAAGGATGACTTTTCAGTTACCGAGCTGATGATCGATAACACGTCTACCCATGAGGTCTTCTCCTTCATGGATGGATCTTTAGGATACAATCAAATAAAAATGCATCCTAAAGATCAAAAGCATACTGCCTTCCGGACTCCGCCGGGCATATTTTGCTATAAGGTGATGCCCTTCGGTCTGAAGAATGTTGGCGTTACCTACCAGAGAGCATGATAAAGATCTTCGATGACCTCATCCATGAGATCGTCGAATGCTACATCGACGACCTTGTGGTTAAAAGAAGATCTCATGAGGAACATTGGGAATATCTAAAATAGTGTTCCGACATCTTCGGAAGTATAATCTGAAGACGAATCCTCTAAAATGCGCGTTTGGATACTCCTAAGGAAAATTCCTAGGATTCATCATACGGCACCGAGGTATCGAAATCGATCCCTCAAAGATCAAGGCGATTATGGAAATGCCCACGCCAAGAACTCTCAAACAATTGCCATCTCTTCAAGGAAAGCTCGCATATATCCAGCGGTTCATAGCCAACCTCTCTTAAAATGTCGTCCCTACGGTCATTTAATGAAGAAGGGAACCCTATTCGTCTGGGATCGAAAGTGCAAAAATGCACTAGACGAAATCAAGCAATACCTGCAAAATCCGCTGGTATTGGCCGCTCCGGTTAAGGGAAAACCCCTTATCCTATATACAACGGCCCTTGAGGGTTCTCTAGGCGCTATGGACACAAGAGAACGATCAAGGAAAGGAGAGAGCTCTATACTATTTGAGTCGAGTTCTCATGGAGGAAGAAAACAACTACTCTCTCATTGAAAACCATTGCCTGGTACTAATATTCGCAATAACGAAGCTCAGACATTATGCCTTAGCACATCAGGATCATCTCATATCAAAGGTGGATCCTCTCAAATATCTGATATCAAGGGCCATATTAATAGGAAGGCTTGCCAAATAGGCTCTCCTCCTGATGGAATTCTCGATAACGTATCGACCCCTTAAAGCAATGAAAGGCCAGGCCATTGCTGACTTCCTCGCGGAGCATCCGATACCAACCGACTCCCCCTTAAATTGTGAGTTGCCGGATGAACATGCGTTCGACACAATCGAAGGAGAGAAAGAAGAAAATGATTCCTAATAAGAACTCTACTTCGATAGAGCATCTTCCATGAAGAGGCGAAAGCAAAACACTCCCATAATCAAAGCCGAGTTGGGCCTTATCTTCATAACTCCGCAAGGAGATATATTGTGTTACACCCTTTTCTTAACAGAGCCAAGGACCAATAATGAAGCTGAATATGAAGTTTTGATAGAAAGTCTCGAGATCGCTGTCGATATGGGAATCAAAGACCTCCTCATATATGGAGACTCCCAGCTGATCGTTACTCAAGTAAATGGCAACTATTAGACGTGCAAGCCAGATCTGATAAAGTATGGCGAAAGAGTGCAGCAACTGCTGACACAAATCCCCTCTTACATCCTGGAGAGTATACCGTGTGCAGAAAACAGCAAGGCGGATGCGTTGGCTAAATTGGCTAAGGAACTGGCCGATAAAGACCTCGATGACTAAAGATCATCGTGCAAAGCCGCAGGATCCTCACGCAAACAGAAATATCTTCGGGAGAATTAACAGAGCCATCCGAAGGAAAAGAAACGACCGAACAAGTAACCCTTCAAATAAGGGACAAAGAAAAGGTCAACAATTGGAGGGAAGTCTTCATAGACTACTTCAAATCCCAACGAACGTCCAAAAACACGTCGTCTTGACATCAGCTCATGAAATGAGCTCTGTCCTTTGCATTCGTCAATGATACTCTATATAAGAGATCGTTCGATTGTCTATGGCTAAGATTCCTGGGGCCGAAGGAAGCAAAGAAAGTCGTTCAAGAAATTCACGACGGACTCTGCGGTTCTCACCAAGCTGGGCCAAAGATGAAACTGAAGATCAAAAGAATGGGTTACTATTGGCACACAATGATTCAGGACTGCCTCGAATATGCGAAGTAGTGTCACTCGTTCCAAATTCACGCGGATTTCATCCACCAACATCCAAATCCACTACACCCAACAGTAGCTAGCTGTCCGTTTGAAATGTGGGGAACCGATATAATTGGCCCCGTTGAACCAGCATTGTCCAAAGGACATCGGTTCATACTGGAAACGACCGACTACTTTTCTAAGTGGGCAAAAGCAGTATCACTAAGGGAGGTGAAGACGGAGAATATCCTCCATTTCTTCAGGACACATGTCATCTATCGATTCGGCACTCCGCGATAAATTATCTCGGATAATGGGCCAGCTTATAGACGTCATAAAATCAGCCGCTTCGCACAACAACATAAAATAGATTGGAGATACTCTTCAGTCTATAATTCTCGGGCCAACGGTCTAGCTGAAGCTTTCAACAAGACCTTGACGAAGATTATAAAGAAAACGGTGTCCAGAAACAAGAGAGACTGGTACGAAAAATTGCATGAAGCTCTCTGGACGTACCGAACAATGTTCAAAACAGCGACGAATACAACACCATACGCGTTGGTATTCGGTACGGAAGCAGTGCTTCCTCTGAAAATAGAACTCCATTCTCTACGAGTAGTGGTTCTGTCACGACCCGAATGTGGCAAGTGACCGGCACTTAAATCACGTGACATCTAAAGACGTCGATGCGGTTCAAGTAAGCCGAAACCCGGAATCTAAACCCTTTTTGAAAACATTGGAGGTGAAGTTTAAAATAGTCATCAGATGGAATCAGTTTAAATAAACATTTAAGTTTAACTAAGTATGTTTGAAAAGCATCTATGACGTTTTGAAATTTGACAGCACCTCCTTTGTAATTTGAATAAAACCCACTACAACATAAACATAAATATAGCATCCCAACGGGAGCTAGCTTCCACGCCCAAACGGCGGAGCAACCAAGCAAACAATATATGACGCACAAAGGCGAGGAAAAGAAAAGCGAAACGAAATCAACAATATAAAAATATCGACTCCAATGAGTACGACGTCCACAACACACAATTCTAAGTCTCGCTTCTAAGTCCACAATATACCAGTTCTAAGTTAATGGAGTTTTACTAGATACAAGAATATATGAATATACAAGTGTGAGTATGATACAACAGTAACCCACTTACCCAAAACAATCACCGAAAGTAATGTGTGCTCAACCCGCCGATAATCCAAGCGGTAAAACCTGCAAGAAACTGTGGCACAACGGGGGTGAGTTGCCAACTCAGTGAGTAAAAGTACATCACAAGGTAGAAATCGAAATGCACAACGATACCTAGGTCATAAATATAATACTATCATACCCCGTACTAATATAATATATGATATGCATGTATCATAAATGCAATTCTATCTATCACATGAACCCAAAAATAGAGTATATCATATGCAAATAACCTGTATCTAAATATAAACCCATAAGTAGCCGAAAATATATAGGTAAAACCTCTTCTTTAAAATAGCCGCGGAATACATATGTCACGGCATAAAAGCAGACGTGATAGTATAAAATGTAATAGGTATCTTATTTAAGATATACATCCTGCTGTTTTAGTGAAGAATGTTAAGAGGTTTACAATTTAAAGATCCCCAGTGTCATATTAGACATGTCAAAATAATGAACCTATAACTCGATTTTGAAAATCTTTTTTATATGAAATAACCCATAAAAAGATATGCAGGTACTGTCCCCCGGATCAGTCCTGGTCGGCTACAATAACTTATAATATAACTGTGTACCTCATGATAGCAACATATCAATATATATGGATGTCCAGCATCGACACCCGAAATCAGAAATCCCTCGGGTCCATCACCGACACGCAAATCCCCAAATCTCCCATGTCCATCATCAACACGCAAATGCAGATATCATCGACACCATCTCAAAAGATGATCGCCACCCAATATCCCTGGCCTCGGTCGGTATCCCCTGGATATCCGTCGTGCCCAAATCGAACCCCGGTCAGTATCCCCTGGATATCTACCGTGCTCATCTCTATCTCCGGTATCGAGTGTTCTCGCTAGGCTCCCCGTCTTTAATGCGGCTTTCCTGCCCCTCGGTCTCGACCAGGTCCACCATGTATCCAACTGTATACTTCCCCACTCAGTCCGGATAAGTAGCAAGTCCGTAACCGTATATCCCCCACTTGGTTCGGAATAAAACAGTCAGAAAACATCAAGCACATGGTGGACGTCAACTCATCATATCCTGAAATATCATGTAAAGAATAAGAATACTTGCATAGATCATTCTGATGATATTATATATATATATATATATAGAGAATAATGGAGAAAAGATGCCATAGGAGGGAATTCCCTTCTATGGCGTCGAAAAAATACCACCTCCACCAATTTTTTCGACGATCGGCCGCCATCATCTTCATCGTCATCATCTAAGATGTGGGTACACCAAATTTCATGTGATTCTACAACTTTTTCACCGTTGATTTAGCAATGTAAAAAGTTCTATTGTCGGTAAACCGTTAATTTTGAACCCACTAAATCAACGGTGAAAAAGTTGTAGAATCACATGAAATTTGGTGTACCCACATCTTAAATGATGACGATGAAGATGATGAGGGCCGATCGTCGGAAAAATTGGTGGAGGGGATATTTTTTCGACGCCATAGGAGGGAATTCCCTCCTATGGCCTCTTTCCTCCATTAATCTCATATATATATATATACATATACATATATAACAGTGTCCCATACCACTAATATATATCATCAAAAATAAAACATCCAGAAAACTCATAAGAATCAAATATGAACACTTATAGTACTGGCCTTTGCAATACGCAACAGGTAATAAAGGAAAAGTACGTAACTAAGTCATACATGCAACAAACATATCAATTCTACCGTGTCATGGCAATGCTAATGATGTGTAGTGTAGCATACGCGTCTGTGCTCATGCAACATGGTAATCATTAATATTTGTGCGAGTGTTCTATAAGTGTATAAATCATACTTGTATCGATGGTTACCTACGCATTAGGTAGTATAAAAGTTCTATAGTGACATGGCAGTACCAATGTGGTGTTGTGTAACATATGCGTATGTGCTCGTGCAACATAATACTCATTGGTAGTTGTGCAGTGTTCTATCAGAGTGTTCATATCACGGAAACGTATAACATCGAATAATACATCGCGAATATTTAAAGTAAGTCTAAGTGTAATTAATAATTGTAACCACTTGTTATGAGCTATACCATCGTTATCTTTGAAAATGGAACGAAACGTTAGTTTTGAAATAAGGAAGCTGCCTTAGGTTAAAAATAGATATTTGTCTTGAAAATTGGCATCGCATCCTTGTCTTTTATCATTTAAAAAGGGAAAAGAATCGTTAGTTTTTAAAAGAGTATAGCTCACTCAAGTATTACGTTCTTAAACGAAATAAAGCATAACTCTACGAGTCTAAAAGAACTTGGTCGTTATTCAGCATGCTAATCTCGTCATCATAAGTACGGTATAATTTCTCGTACAATATCCACATTATCACAATATCCAATTTATCTTAAGTATGGCACGGTTCTTTGTACCAATCCACCAACTATGAATAAAACTATATGCACCTAAATATATACTAAATGCAACATAGCTTCTAATATCATTAACTTAAATAAACACTAAAACTAAATATATATCATACTATGATATTTATAAGGTTGCGGGGGTGCTATACGCCATCCACCCGACTTCCCCCGTAGATGTAAATCTACTCACCAACTTGTCGAGCTCGCTGAAGTCCATGCTGCTATGTTCGTCATCTCCGTCTCGGAAACCTTCGCGATCGTACCTATAATCGTAATTATGAAATATTGGCGTAAATATCATATCGAAATCAAAACAACGAGCTAAGCATCCATAGGTTAGAACTCCTGAAACGATCAATTGCCCATGAATTTAACGTACGAACGTCAACGTTTCAGTCGCAATATAGAAATACGAAAACCCGTATCAGAATATCGGAAAATTTAATAAAACCCAAACTAAACATTCCCAGATTTCTCTGTATGAATATTGAAACAAATCAAACAATATTATAGATCATAAAATACCCAAACAAAGATACAGAAGAAAAACCAACACCAAAAAGCCTAGGGGGGCTGGCGGCGCCGGACAATTAGTAAATGTCGTCGGTCAATCTTAGGAGGTAGGGTCTCGGGCTTTGAGTGAAGTCTCCTAGTGGTCTTATGGTACTTATGGTATTGTTAGTTTTTCTAGTGATTACACCTAGTGGTTCCAGATTCAATTTCAGTAGGCTAAATATCATAAAACAACGGTTTTTGTAATATTGCACAATAAAACAGATGACAACAGAATTGATCGAGTACAGGAAGAAGAAGATATACCTATAGAGATATAGTTCAATAAAATCCAGCTCAAGAAGTGTAAGTGGAAGTCTCAAGGGTTTTTTGAGCTTCTTGCTTGATGATGTGCACAACTTTGATGAAAGGGTCAAGGTTTTCTTCATTAGGATTAATGAACACTTGGGATTTTTTGTTTTGGAGCTGAAGAAACATATGGTTCAGTTTGAGGAAGCAAAAGAGATTACTATATTTGTGAGTAAAGAAAGCATTAAGTGTTAAGAGAAAAGGAGGAGGTGTCAAGGGAGAAGGTGGAGGTGTAAAGTGTGAAGGAGAAGGTGGAGGGAGTTGAGCATGGGTGAGGGTGTGGTGTTGTGAGGGTTTAGACTTAGGTTATAATATACCAACCATTAACAAAAGAATTAAAACAAAAGAAAACCCTTTTTATGTAAAAATCTATATCCATGTTTAAAAAGATATGAAATACTTATCTTAACACTTAAGTACCATTTTCTTAATATCTAATCTCATGTCATGTTAAAATAATTAAAATATCATTTTTAAATGATATCACACAATTTGCTTTAAATTTACCAAAATAATTATATTTTTATGGATATAATTCCGATACCCAATTTCATAAGCGATATCATTTTTTTGTAAACTTATTAAATTCATATTTTAAAATTATAAATTAATATTTATAATTTCCTAAAATGTTACAGGTTCGATACGAGCTGACAGATGAAGAAAATGCTCATCTTCGGCTTGAGGATCTCGATGCTCTCGACGAAACTCGCCTTATAGTACAACAAAACCTGGAGGCTTATAAGGGTAGGATGACACGGTCATATGAAAGACAGAGCAGGTCGAGAACATTCTACCAAGGCGAACTCGTGCTAGTCGTCAAAAGACCAATGATCCCTAATCGTGCAAAACGGGGGAAATTCAAGCCAAACTATGAAGGCCCATATATTATAAACAAAGTCTACCGAGGTGGAGCCTACCTGCTCATGGATAGGCATAGCGAAAGACCCTTCCGGCCAATAAACGGCCGATTCCTTAAAAAATATTATGCTTGACGAGTCACGACTTAGGTCTATGAGAGATGATGGTGCTCGTGTCCGCTCGCTATCTTTCTGAGTCAGAACTCCGAGAGTAGTATGCAAAGAAGCTCCGTCGCCTCAAATATGGCGACAAATGTCCGAGATGTCCTTAAACTCGAAATTCGCCTCAAACATGGCGACAAAGGACCGAGATATGCTTAAACTAGAAATTCGCCTCAAACATGGCGACAAAGGACCGGGACGCCTTTAAACTAGAAATTCTCCTCAAACATGGCGACAAAGGACCGAGATTTCCTTAAACTAGAAATTCGTCTCAAACATGGCGATAAAGGACCGAGATGTCCTTAAACAAGAAATTCGCCTCAAACATGGCGATAACGGACCGAGATGTCCCTAAACTAGAACCTCGCCTCAAATATGGCGATATAGGTCCGAGAAGTCCTTAAACTAATTATCCGCCTCAAACAAGGCGACATCGGACCGAGATGTCTCTAAACTAACAACGGACCGAAAAATCCTTAAACTAGAAATTCGCCTCAAATATGGCGATAATGGACCAAAACGTCCCTAAACTAGTGCGTCGCCTTAAACATGGCGCATCGCCCCAAATACGGCGATACCCTCCCTTGAGATCTATATTGCAATCAAAGTCTCGACGGCGAGGGTTGCAACTCAAGTCCTACCGGCTACACAGCTACTCCAGCAATGAAGCCACTCTTAAATCCCACCGGAAAACATATGGGTCAGTCACGGAAAAGCTACTTCGAGAGTTTCGTTGTTAAAAAAAAGACTGTATATCCACAAGCAAAATGAGCATGGATGAAAACCCGAAAGGGCACCGTGAATAAAAACAACATGACTGCCGGTGAGTTTGTGAAAACCCGAAAAGGGCACAAACTCGTAAAATAAAAAAATTCATGTGCACTTGCAAGGTCCTCTTGACTTTGTGAGGAGAAAATACATGCGTGAGATCTTTACGGCTCATAAAGGAGCAACACACTTAGGAATCCTCATGATTCCTAAGGAGAAATTACACTTGTGAGATTGTCATGACTCATAAGGAGAATTCCCTTTATGAGACCCTCACAGCTCATAAGATTCAAAAGCCTTAAGCTACAGGGATCTGAACCTATTCTTAAGCCGTCATATCCCCCAAGTTGCCCTACAGGAGGTCCAATATTGACCCTTGTATACAATCCATGGGCATGAATAAACATTCCCCCACCAAGTTCCACCAACGACGAGAAATGTCCCCATATGGTGAACGACATTTGTAAGTCTTATCGACTTATAAGGAGAAAACACTCTTGCAAGATCCTTACAACTTACAAAAGAAAATACACTTAGCAATCCCCACGATTCATAAAGAGAAAGTGCACCTATGAGGTCCTCACAACTTGTAGGGAGAAATACCTTTATGAGACCCTTACAGCTCATAAAGTCAAAAAGCCTTAATCGACAGGATCCTAACCCTATTTACTAAGCCACCTTTGTTCAAATCAGCAAAGGTAAATGATGAGTCACTCCTCACAATATTCCAGTCGTAGCGATGTTGATGCCTAAATAGGTGTCAAACTCTAAGTCCTTTCACGAAAAATGATGATACGCTCCTGGTAATTCTAGTCGTAGCGATGCTAATATCAAGGTTTGTATCAGATTCCAAACTCGCAATAAAAACAGCAGTGGGTAGCAAAAATTATGCATATAAAACAGCCAAAATGTTTGAGCAACTCGCAATAAAAAGTAGGGAGTAAAAATATATAAAAAAAATAGCCGAAATATTTGGGCACCGCGGATAAAAATCCGAAATGATTGGGCAATCGTGATTTTCGTGATATGAAAAGCTGAAAAGATAGAGCATCGCGGCAATAAAAAATAAAATAAAATAAAATTTCCTCTACTTTGCAAGTATGTCTATATTGACTCTTGTATGCAATCCATGAGCATAAATGAAAAAAAGGGAACCATACTTTCCCACCAAGCTCCGTCAAAAGGAGAGCCAGATCTTGACGACAATATCTACAGCCTAGAGATCAGCTCGACGTTTTTCTCATTCCAACAAGGTGAAGATGTGACGTCAACAAAGCTCCAAGGAGACAAATCAAAACGGAGTAATGGCAAAATCCTAGCTCCAACTCGACATTCCTTCTCATTTCAGCAGGATGTAGATGCAACGTGAACAAAAGACCCAAGGGTCGAAACAAAAATAGTGCCATGGCAAAATCCTAGCTCTAAGTCTTGACGGTTCATATACAACTCAGATACTATCTCGACGTTCCTTGTCATTCCAGCAGGATGCAGACGCAACGTCAATAAAAGACCCAAGGGTCGAAACAAAAATGGAGCCATGGCAAAATCCTAGCTCCAAGTCTTGACGGTTCATATATAACTCAGAGCCTATCTCGACATTCCTTCTCATTCCAGCAGGATGCAGATGCAATGTCAACAAAAGACCCAAGGGTCGAAACAAAAATGGAGCCATGGCAAAATCCTAGCTCCAAGTCTTGACGGTTCATATACAACTCAAAGACTATCTCGACATTCCTTCCCATTCCAGCAGGATGAAGACGTAACACCAACAAAAGACCCAAGGGTCGAAACCAAAAATGGAGTAACGGAAAAATCCTAAACTCCAAGTCTCGACGGCACATATACAACCTAAAGACCATCCCGACGTTTCCTCTCATTTCAGCAGGATGCGAATGCGGCTATCAAATGAAAATGGAGCAATGGAATATTCCTACCTCCGGACTTCAATTGCAGTACATACTGCATAGAAGTCTTACAGATGTCTACCCTACTTCAGCAAAGAATGATCGCAACATCGTTAAAACAAAAAAATGAAGTAACGACATATTCCCTGCTTCGGGTCTTGAAGGCAACTCATATAAAGCCTAAAAGACTATCGGAGATCATCCCACACCAGAGCAGAGTGGTTATGACTCATCGGGCTCCAAACTGAGCCTAACTTCAAGTAAAAAGTGTCATGGAAAAGTCTTGTCCAGCCTCCGAAAGGACCAGAGACATGACATTCACGGGGTTACTCGAACAACGTCTTAAAGACCGCATATCGGGGAAGACATCTGCCAACGCGACGGTACCACGGACTAAAACCTTAGTACCACAAACCTAAAGGACCTCTATCGTAAAGAATCGAGGTTATCTGTATATAACGTTAGGACAAGTTTTCCTGTAAACCCAAGGGAGGTAAACTAAAGAAACTCTGAAACGAGTGAATAAACTAGAAACTCTGAAACGAGTGAATAAACTAGAAACTCTGAAACGAGTGAATAAACTACAAACTCTGAAATGAGTACATAAACTAGAAACTCCGAAATGAGTGAATAAACTATGGACTCCGGAATGAGTACATAAACTAGAGACTCTGAAACGAGTGAATAAACTACAAACTCCGAAACGAGTACATAAACTAGAAAATCCGAAATGAGTGAATAAACTATAAACTCTGAAATGAGTACATAAACTAATTCGCGCCAGATCAAGATAAAAAGAAATAGAAAGGCGTGACTCATAGGCTTCGGGGCTCAGAACTACATTTCTTAAGGATCGAGATCTGAGTTAACAAAAAATGTATGACATGCCAGCTAGAAACCAGCCATATGATATGCATTACTTCACTTACGGGTATGCTACCGTGAGCAAGGTGGTAGGGGGAAGCATTTGTTCGCATCGGTCCAGTGTTCACCTATGTCTAGATAAATGCATCAGAAACTTCTAAGGTTAAAATGCAAAGTATATATGCAGTGGAAAGATACCCACATAGATATGTGCTGGGGTGAAACGTTTAGCATTCAACACTTTTTTCCAAAGAAAAAAGATCACTAAAATTGGGATCAGCGATACAGGGATTAACAAAACAATAAATAAGATTCTCTAACCCCCTCTCTGCCTTCTCCACCATGTCGAAGCGGCGATCTTTGCGAGGAGTCGCTCCCCATCGGTTAGCGCCGTGACCATCAACGAAGGCGGACAAGACGACCCGCTGAGCCCGCACCTGACTTAGAAACTGAACAGAACGGTCCTTCTGTAAGTCTACGGTAGCACCCCGGCCGTCAATCCGAGGCCAAAATGCGGAACAAAAACTTTCATGAAACTGGCGCTATCGTAGTCTTTCACCCGGATCGAACCATTAACATAAACTAGCAACTAGAGAAGGGTTAGAAAAGCTATACCGATCGATCTGTGTCCTTCGGTCTTTAGCCACCATCCCTAGCTCCTCGCGGCATCTCCGATCTCCGGTTTTCTCGTCGGAAGGGCACCACATCAATGAGCCTTTTTACGGGCTCCCGCTTCATCCGAAGCAACTCGAACATGAAGTTTGCTAGCCGACATGTCAAAGACGATGTAGAGAATGTGTGTGATAACTTTGTTTCAAGCATCCATTGATTCTCAACACATGAGAGTGTATGGATGGAGGTTGAAGATGATGCCATTGGTGGAAATGGTGAGCTAGAGGAAGAAGAAGAGGTTTTCTTTTCTTGTGTATTGTATTGATAAAATGATAGCAATCATAATAATACAAGAGCTAACCCCAAGCCTATGGCTACCCCCCTCTCTCTCTCTATCCATCAATTCAACACAATAAACAAATCCTAATGTGACATTAGCACAAATAAAGAGACCATGAGTCACTAAACATGTCCATGTCATATTAAATGCACCTCATCATGAACTAAGCTCATAATTTCCACCAAAATAAACATTAACCCAAATGTTTAGTCCAACAAAAAGATACGACAACATCTAAAGTAAACTCGTGACGGATCACAAGGATACCCCTCACCTGTATATACATACCTGCATCCGCATTCCGACTGAATGCGAATGCGATGAGACTAAAGTAATCCAACAAATCTAATACTAGGATCCGGCTTAAACCAAAACCCACTAGTATGATCCGTCTTATCATGATCCGTGCACTACTGCACGTATATGATCGAATCCTGCCGTAATACCATACGGCCTCTACAACGTTTCGCCCGAAACTTGAGAAACTGTCTGTGGGGGACTCTAAAGACTCGTCAATACTTTGGCTGTGGATTTAACCACTAGCACGTCAGTGGTACTAGCTATACGTAACGAGCTACCAGGTATTGACCAAAAGGGAGGTCGATGAGCGAACTCATCCTGATACCCTACTGAGCCTGTCGGTGAAAATATCCGTACAGTCCGGTCCGTTCGTCTAAGAGTATCGCATGTCAGGCCTAGGGGGTTGGTAAAAGTCAGCCCCTAAAAGCGGTACAAGTCGTGTCGGAGTGTAGCCCAGAACACCTGAGATACTACTGGAATACCTACCTGTAAATCTCCTGCCTTGGCTAAGGACTTCGTGTAATGGCTCTCCTAGACATAGCGCGATCTCACCCCCAATACCGGGAGAGAAGAAACCCCTGCCGATCCGCTCACTGCCTCCATATGGCTCGGGACTGTACCCAACTAAAACCTGTTTGCACGACTCCTTTGAGCCGTAGTAGGGTAGTAATCAAAGCACAGTGGGAACTCACACGAGACAAATGACGATATCAGGTCGATGAACTAACCTGTACACATGTCACCAGGGAACTGCTATCTGATGTCAGGTATAATACCAACTAGCATGTTCCCGGCGAGTCCTGTCCGGTGTACTCATAAGCAAATGAGCACCTGTATACATCTTAGGTGAACCACCGACACCAATGGCTTGTGAGACCGGTCTGTATACACTAGTCTACTGGTGGAGTATCGATGCCCAGTCTCGAAACTCCTACGACTAGGGACCACTTTAAGGATGTGCTTATTGACTACCCAACTCTCATGTATATGATCGCCATCATACTGCTGGTAGTCAAGCAAGAATCCTAAGGGCTCTATCAATGTGTAATAGTGATCTGTAATATCACCTAAAGCACGTACACGATGACAAAGATAAACCAGATAGCATAATATCATCTTGAGTAAGACTATCCTACCGGCATTGGTCCTCCCTCAATCATTGCAATCACGTGCCTGTGATCCAATAATTGACTTTGAGGGCACTATATCCAACAATTTCCCACTTGCACTCAAGGCTAATTATTGCGATGTCGCATACTCACAGCCCGTGTGATACCGAACACCTAACTCCTCTACTAATCAGTCTCACAAAGCCCGTTTGTGAAACTATTGCGTTCGAGGAATAGCTTTAGTGAGTGGATCCGCCCTGATGTTTCTTTCTATGTCTCTCTTTACCTCAAGTTCGCGGAGAAGGCCATCTCCCGAATTGAGCAATACCTGTCTTAGAATATATCTGGATATCTAATGGGACCTAGTTCATAAATGAACTCCAAATCCAGAAAAATTCTTAGACTATATCGTCAACTGAATGTAATCAGTATCCTGCGCCATGCCTCCCTAAGTATCCGTTTGGACGACTGTCGAAACTACTGCCCCTCGTCAGAGGGAAAACTATAACTCTGACAGTCACTCTATCAGCCAGGTCACCTTGGAAGCCTGGAATGATAACTGTCTCCTGAAGGAGGCTGTCGTTATCATATTCTTAGAATATCAACTTATGTTCTAAAACTGTTTCTGAACGTTTCTCCAGGATTGGATTAATATCTCAACTTATTGCATCTAGTGCAAAAACAACATCTGGTGTGGTACTTGACATCTCATGATTGACTCAATTGCCTAAGCAAGTGATATGCCAATCATGCACATCCCTCTCCCCTTTAGTCTGTAAGACAGCTTTAGAGAGGGTGACACCATCACCTGCAGGTACACTACCATGCCAGGAGTCGTCCATTCTAAATCACCTTTAGAATGCTGTCTAAGTACCCGGATTGAGACACTACCCAAATCTAGATCTAAAACTATATATCTAGTAACCAGAATGCCCGATACAATATCCAAATCCTATGTGGAGAAATCACTGTGTGACAACCAAAGTACAATCGATCGTAGTATAGGAATATCACTTCCTACTCTGTGTATGTCATCCAAATACCAGGACATCACACCCTACTACCTTCTTAACAGATCCATCCCCTATTCTGATAAAGTCAAAACCTATGACCGTGACATCAAAAATAGATGATCTATCTCCACTGTATCTGCTTTAGTCTATAAATAGACATAAGCTACTTGTCCACCATGCTTCCGCTGCTCCTACTGACTACGACAACCCTCTGGCAGAATAATATATATATACGTGCACTTCTAAAGCTAGTTTAGAACGACGATATACTTATCCTCCTGCCGGGTCTCATAGCGTGGAATAGCAGTAATGGTAAGTCCGGGTAAACAAGAACCTCCCTGTCACCGTCCTTGAGGCTACCTGAGTACCTCTCGAGTGCCTGAGATTACCCACCATATCTGCGGAGTGGCTAATGGAATGTCAAACCTGATTGAATCTTTAGGTTCTTATCAAATTTCCAGTAATCGTTTGTGGTTCTGGAATCACTTCCAGTTCTACCATACTCCCACTACCGTTTTCTGAAAAATCCATTTTACTAAAACTGTGGCGAGTCAAGAACAATATCACTATTGATCTTCCAGATGGTAGAAGGTCAACCCTCGTCATAACCCGGGTTAACCCACAAACAGCCATTACAGAAACGCGCCTTGAGTTATCCAGAGTCTGGTTTTAAGCATAAGCCGGACAACTCCCCGTACCTTAACATTGTTAAGATATGAACTATTCTATATCCAATATAGAAACAGAGGCACTGATTTAATTGGAACCAGATTCAAATCATGCAGCTGTCTCCAGTGCATGTCAACTAAATGGAAGGAGGCCGATCAGCGTTACTCAACTTAGGAATGCATCCAGATATGAGTAACCTGAAAGAGAAACAAGTTTCTCAAAACCATTACTATCAACTGAATACCGAATACAAGTATCTACATCTTCGATCACCTTGAAGAATCCTGATACTTGCAACACCTGGTTCTCTACTTTATTCTTATACCTATAACTTCTCAAAACTTAGACCTTGTATTTCTACGAAACACTTGTCTAAAACTAGAGAAGTCACAAGTAAACAGAATATAGCACGAGGACCAACCCCTCTTTCCTAATGGACACTGAACAACATACAATACTTTGTATAAGTTTGCTGAGTTGAATAACTCAAATCCTGTGCGTCGTAGGTTGAAAACTGTACTATGGTTATGAAGAATTACACCGCTGTTAAATGCTCCTTACCTAACCATCGACTGATATAGGTAAATTTCATGGACATAATTTCAAAAATTTATATCTCACTTTATAAAAATAAACGTACAGATATATCAGTTTGAAATTGGTGCATAACAACGGATATTCAAAACCAAATATTTACCGTCCGGCAAAAACCTAGGCGATTTCCTCAAATATCACCAATTACAACGAATCCCGATATAATAAGGATGATCACCTAATTCCCAATAACTTATTCCCACTCATCATCTGTAAAACCATACAGATGTGAGAATCAAACCTGGTAAATACATACCCTGGAGTAAGTGCTAATTGGGAAATCAGTTTTCTTTTAACAATGCACAGTGAAACTGAAACATGAAAATGTTTCGAAGGGGTATCCGAGTATTCCTAGTAATGCCTCTTCCATTATCAGATTCACAACAGTAACCGTATATTTCTTTGCCATCTCTCCAAATCCTTTTATATGTCTTTAGTCATTACCTTCTGTACACCACCTTTAGGCCAAATGGTTTTCTTCATTCCCTACCGTTCGGCACCAGCCTATGGTTTGAAAGAAGACTATCCAATAAGCATAATGGGTGTACTCTCCTAATCCTAGGAGCACTCGCAACGTGAGAGAAATTAAAGATAAAAGACAACTGAATAAACCTTATTCCTATTTCTCCTGAACCAGAATCCATCCCCGAACTGGAACAAGTTCCTTCGAGTTCGTATATAACCATACGATGGATTATCCAAATAACCATGGATCTTCATAGTGATACGGGGTGTTCTGGAGAAATACAAAGGTGAAGTAGGAGTGGTGATGAAATACTTGGTTTGGTCGTGAATGATAGCTGTCGCAATTTACTTTGCCCTCTTTCTAATCCCTTTATTTGTCTTTACTTAATACCTTCTGTACACCTTTTAGGAAAAATGGTTTTCTTCATTCCCTACCGTTCGGCACCTGCCAATGGTTTGGATGAAGACTATCCAATTAGCGTAATAGGTGCACCGTCCTAATCCAAGGAGCACTCGCAACCTGAGAGAAGGTAAAAGGAAAAATACAACTGAATAGTCCTATTCATTTTCTCCAGAACCGGAACCATCCTCGAATCTGGAACAAGTTCCTTCAAGTTCGTATATAACCATACGATGGTTTTATCCAATGGAAGTGGATGTTCGTAGTGATACGAAATGGTCCGGAGAAAAAGGGTAAAAGTAGGAGTGGCAATGAGGTATGCAACTCAGACAATCCAAAAGCCTGTGTTTTAAGAAGGTTCGATTAAATTGGTCACTTAGTTATAGTTTAGGGTCGGGCTATGGTCGCTGCCAAAGAGAGAGAGAAAAGAAACACTCTGCGTGCACTCTAACCTAAATCAGAATGGTTATCACTTTATCTAATCAGGAAACCTCCCACTGTAACCTCAAATTCTCCTCCAAACCTGAAAGAAGAATTAGTCGGGATCACCCGAGGAGTAAACCAACTCATCAGTGGGAATCGGGATCAAACTTTCATCGCATGATAACGTGATGGAATCCACTCGCGTTATCACACTCCAGAAGGTTTGCGCATGCCTGGAAAGTTTCAGTTTCTTTAGAAACTCCCGATGTGTGTTTTTACCCCTAGGACCCAAGTGACCTTGACGGAGTCAACAAATCAAAGAGTCATAGTCAAGTTCAACCCGTCATTATCTTGATTGCATTAAACCCACCCGTACGTCCCCTTGACGGAGTCAATAAGGCTACACGACTGTCCTAACCAATCGCATATCCATGCTACAAACAAGCACCACCTAGCTACCGTACACTACGCCTTGACGGAGTCAACAAACGCAGCACGAATACTAAGTACCACTTATAGGAAATGACAGAGGGCTACGAATGGATTTTTTTGGCGACAAACCATTAACGTAATGAACTTGATATCGTTGAAGGAACCGGATAACTTTTTACAAATGTATAGTGGCGAAAACCTTAGCTAAAGAGGTCACTCCCGGTGAAGGGATCTCGGCTCTTTCCCCGTAGAATATGGTGCAGGATATTCCAACTGAATACCACGATGCAAAGCAAAAAGTAATCGACTATAGTGAAGTTATTACCCTGACGCAAACTTCTGTCCAAGGGGTCACTCCCGATAAAAGGATCTCGGCCCTTGCCTCGTAGAATGAGGTGCTGGATATTCATAACCGAATACTATTGTGCAAAACAAAAGAGAACATTCTTGCAATAACAGCCTTTTTGAAAATTGTTCCAACAATATCGAATAGGTTTGTTTTCCTTGCATTGATCTGAATCAACTCAGTCCCATCAATTAATCACACCATAAAAGAACGAAAATACAATGTACGTATATGCCATTCGCGTTCGCCACTGGGTCCCGTCATCACCCGTTAGGTTACTTAACTAACGACAGAGCGGGGATTGGACTAGCACGGATGTAAAACATATACAACATCTACTAGTATATATATCAATATATATTAATCGCTCATGGCGTGATAAAATGCAAGATCACAGAAATGTAATAAGCATCATAGAACAATACAGATAATCTGGGATACCCGGGTTTCCTTTGAGCCGCAAGTGAAACCCGACGTTCCCCTGGTCGTGTGGATAGCCTATGCAATGAAATCCTAGACCTCTACGGGTGCGGAAAGTTACCCGCCAAAACCTGAAGCGAGATAGCCCCCTTCAACAAAGTGAATGGACCACCCAGCACTTCACGGAATCCGGTAACTTGAGCATCCCTCTTTGTGTCAACCTATACCACCTACGAGTGCGGCGAGTAGCCCGCCAATTCTAGAGTGACGCCCCCTCCATCTCAAAGCTATGAGATGCGGGCCCGTTGACCTCTAGAAGCCAGCTATCCGTGTACCCCTTCGCAGGATAATCCTAGTACAGAAAATAAAATATATGTACAATGGGTACATCGACCTCAACCCGGTCGTGCCCCAAAAGAATAATATACAAACAGGCAGTGACGGCAGTCTACAAGTCGGACGCTCGCCCCGCAATAACAAATGTACAAATATAACCAAATTGTACTGCCATTGCATCAAGCTATCCACCACGACAAATCCGCAACATCACAGCACAACACAGAACATCAACGTGAATGTCACGTTCGCAAATCCGTCTAAAAGAGTTATAGCAATTAGACAAGATTTACCGCTCGAATGACATTCACGGTCACAGATAGTAATGTAAGTACTGTGAACTAACTTATTTAAAATTTCGATCGACAAAATTTCCCGAATTGGGCCCCAAGTACAATTCCAGCACTCAAAATAATCTGGGCAAAAACTATATATCACAAAAAACATATTTCCATGAAATAAACCCTCAGAAAACATTTGGGGCATTGTAGCCTAAAAAGGGCCGTGGAAAGGCCGCCAAATGCGACATTTCGCGGTGGTTCCGCGGTGGAATTTTGGAGTTAGGTCTCCAAACGTTTTATGTAGCTTTAGTTATGCCTGAATGTATTTCTATGATGCATAAAATAATTTTTTGAACAACTTTGAAATTCGACAGCAAGCACACTGAAATGGAAATACGATTCTGAAATTTCGATCGATCGATGTTTTAAACACGTTAGAACAAGCTAGTAAAGGTTAATGGCGTGGCTCTGATACCATGTAAGTCTACAGTAGCGCCCCGGCCGTCAATCCGAGGCAAAATGCGGAACAAAAACTTTTATGAAACTGGCGCTATCGTAGTCTTTCACTCGGATCGAACCATTAACATAAACTAGCAACTAGAGAAGGGTTAGAAAAGCTATACCGATCGATCCGTGTCCTTCGGTCTTTAGCCACCATCCCTAGCTCCTCGCGGCATCTCCGATCTCCGATCTCCTCGTCGGAAGGGCACCACATCAATGAGTCTTTTTACAGGCTCCCGCTTCATCCGAAGCAACTCGAACATGAAGTTTGCTAGCCGACATGTCCAAGGCGATGTAGAGAATGTGTGTGATAACTTTGTCTCAAGCATCCATTGATTCTCAACACATGAAAGTGTATGGATGGAGGTTGAAGATGATGCCATTGGTGGAAATGGTGAGCTAGAGGAAGAAGAAGAAGAGGTTTTCTTTTCTTGTGTGTTGTATTGATAAAATGAGAGCAATCATAATAATACAAGAGCTAACCCCAAGCCTATGGCTGCCCTCTCTCTCTCTCTCCATCCATCAATTCAACAAAATAAAAAAATCCTAATATGACATTAGCACAAATAAAGAGACCATGAGTCACTAAACATGTCCATATCACATTAAATGCACCTCATCATGAACTAAGCTCATAATTTCCACCAAAATAAACATTAACCCAAATGTTTAGTCCAACAAAAATATACGACAACATCTAAAGTAAACTCGTGATGGATCACAAGGATACCCCTCACCTGTATATACATACCTGCATCCGCATTCCGACTGAATGCGAATGCGATGAGACTAAAGTAATCCAACAAATCTAATACTAGGATCCGGCTTAAACCAAAGCCTACTAGTATGATCCGTCCGATCATGATCCATGCACTACTGCACGTATATGTTCGAACCCTGCCGTAATACCATACGGCCTCTACAACGTTTCGCCCGAAACTTGAGAAACTGTCTGTGGGGGACTCTAAAGACTTGTCAATACTTTGGATGTGGATTTAACCACTAGCACGTCAGTGGTACTAGCTGTACGTAACGAGCTACCAGGTATTGACCAAAAGGGAGGTCGATGAGCGAACTCATCCTGACACCTTACTGAGCCTGTCAGTGACAATATCCGTACAGTCCGGTCCGTTTGTCTATAAGTATCGCATTTCGGGCCTAGGGGGTTGGTAAAAGTCAGACCCCTAAAAGCGGTACAAGTCGTGTCAGAGTGTAGCCCAGAACACCTGAGATACTACTGGAATACCTACCAGTAAATCTCCTGCCTTGTCCAAGGACTTCGTGTAATGGCTCTCCTAGACACGGCGCGATCTCACCCCCAATACCGGAAGAGACGAAACCCCTGCCGATTCGCTCACTGCCTCCATGTGGTTCGGGACTGTACCCAACTAAAACCTGTTTGCACGACTCCTTTGAGCCGTGGTAGGATAGTAATCAAACCACAGTAGGAACTCACACGAGACAAATGACGATCTCAGGTCGATGAACTAACCTGTACACATGTCACCATGGAACTGCTATCTGACGTCAGGTATAATACCAACTAGCATGTTCCCGGCGAGTCCTGTCCGGTGTACTCATAATCCAATGAGTACCTGTATACATCTTAGGTCCTCCCTCAATCATTGCAATCACGTGCCTGCGATCCAATAATTGACTTTGAGGGCACTATATCCAACACCTTTAGAGGCTGGTAATTGTAACGAATCTTTTTTGATTGTACAAAAATTTTAAAGTTAATGTACAAAATGGAGTATTTGCAAGCCTGAATATACTTTAAGTATTATTTTTGTTTGAAAACAACAAGAAACCACTTGTAGCTCACTGGTAAAGCCTTGAACTGTTGTGACATAGCCCTATGTTCAAATCCTCCCAGCCACATATTATTTTTACTGATTTTTTATTTTAAACTTTTTGGAAGCCCAAAAGTTTACACGTGCAATACACGTAAAGATGAAAAGTCATATAAAATAAACATGCACAAAAGGGTACTTATACAGACTAGGACACGTGGCATCGATCCAGAGCCCCATCCTATACAGATGGCCGGTGAGATTGGCACTTGGGCCGGCGCCACTGGGCCCCCAGTAGTAAATGCCCCTAACTCTACACCTCAGTTCCTTGGCCTACCCCCACTACTCCTATGCTGTTTGATTTCCCTGTAAATTAACAGAGAGATTAAAATCATATTAATCCAAGTTTAAATGCATTTTAATTCTCTCTTCAATTTTCAAAACCCTAATTTTATCCTATAAATAGAGCATCATACCCTAGCCCTCCTCATTCTGAAATCTATTATAAAAAATCTTCAAAATTTCCGGCGAGGATTCGAAGAGATTCCGACAACCCCGCGACTCCACGAATCCACCAATCTTTTCCTAAACCTCCTCTCTCTACTCTAAACTAGTAAGTCCCACTTCTCTTCTCCTCTTCTTAACTTAAAATGATCTCTTTTCAAATCACGTCGGTAAGTGGAGTTATACCGACCTTTAATTCTATTTGCTTTTAAATTTCAATTTTCTCTTAAGAAATAATTAATAATATCATTACATCTTGCTTATTAAACATTAACTAATATTTAGAAACAAGTTTCATTTTAAAACTCCATGTAAAACAACTTTTATTAAGCTTTTACGCTTAAATACCATGAAGTTACATATGACAACGTTTAATCATTCTTTCTTATATTACCTTTAGAAAAATCTCACGACGTAATGACCAACCTCTCACAAACACGCATCTTTACATAGCATGTTTCCCATGAACAACAATTTTGCAGCAAATACGACTTTTACATCAAAATACTATAAACTATTAAAAACCGTATTCTTTAAATTGTGTTATTTAAATTCCTTACAATTATACCTCTGCAACCCATTTTGGGGAATCCGATTTGGTTGGTGCGGGTTATCGCACATCCATTGGACTAGTAGGGCGGGATGCAGACCTCCTCACAGAGCATACGTTCTCAATGGAATTTTTAATGCAATTTTTAAGAAATGATTTTTGTTTACCCTAATCAGAGCAAAGCTCTGTTCAAACTCCAAGGCGTAAGACGAAGCAACGCTTCTGTTTCCCCCAATTAGAGAAAAGCTCTGCTTTGAAAATTAAAGTGAAAATTAAAGTTAAAATAAATGAAGCAACGCTTCAGATCTCTTGCGCTGCGCGCAGAGCGCAACGTGTCAAAATCAGACACTCTAGCGCAGGGAGCGCAGTGCCCAAGGTAGCGCGTCCAATCAGAGCAAGGCTCTATTTAAAACAAAAATTAAAGGAAGCAACGCTTCAGTTGCGCAAGCGCTGTGCTGCGCGACACGTGTCAGCGCAGTTGCGCAAACGCAGTGGCGCAAGCGCTGCGCTGCGCGACACGTGTCAGCGCAGTTGCGCTGCTCTGTGCGCTGCGCGGCACATGTCAAGCGCTGGGGCGTTTGCGCCAAACAAAATTAAAATTCAATAAGATTTTTCTGTTCTTGTTAAAACAAGAAGATTGCCTTCTGTAAAACAGAAGCCCTTGGATCAAAGATCCAACGGTGGGGAAAATTCCCCAAATCACTCAGAGAAAGATCTCTTTAAAAAATTTATGGGCACTATATAAAGGTCCCTAGACCCCCAAACCATGATAATCAACATGGTGAGAAATTGAGAACCTCAAAACAAAGAGAACTCTGAAGAAATTTCAAGAAAAAGGTAAAAACCTTAATAAAATAGAAGAATTTCTTCTTATAGATCATTGATCTAAGAACAAGATCAATGATCTTCATATAATAATAAGTGCTTTGCACTCTTTTATGAACCACTGGTTCTCTGAAAGCAAGAAAAACAAGAAAAAAAACTTGTTTTCTTTGATCTAAATTGGATCAAGAAATCAAACAGTGCTTTGCACTCTTTTATGAACCATTGGTTCTGAAATCTTAAAGATTCTCAAGATTATTGAAATAGTGCCTTGCACTTGCAAAAAATTGCGCTGTTGCGCTCCTGGGTTGGCGCAAGCCACCAGAGCACGCCACGTGTCACTACTTGAATCACTTGCGCTCTGCGCTTTTAAGATAGAGCTTTGCTCTCTGAAATTGGCGCAACTCACCAGAGCGCGCCACGTGTCAGTAGCGCAAGTGCAGCTCACTGCGCTTGCGTGACACGTGTTACCCCCACAAGCGCTTGCGCTCATTTATTGGCGCAAAGCGCCTGACAGGCCACATGGCCATTGTCAGATAATTGATGCACTGCATCATTAAAAAGAAGGGCTCAGCACAATTAAAAAGGCCTAACAGGCCTAGTAAATGCTATGCATTATTTTCAAACAGATGCAATGCATCAGAGCCCAAACAAGGGTCTGTCAGACCAGAACAGATGCTGCGCATCATTTAAAAGGGGCAGAGCCCAAATAAAGGTCCAACAGAGACCAAGTTTAATGCTATGCATTATTAAACATGGGCAAAGCCCTAGCACAGGTCTAATATACCAAAAATAAGAAATAATGTTGAATATTCTCAACTGGACTTAGCCCAATCATGGCCGTAAGTCCTCAAACTAAATTGATTGAGCACAGCTGCTCTCTTAAATCAATTTACATCCGGTTCGAGGGTACATCTCCGAACTCCTTTGACTCCTATCGTTGTAATCCTTCAACGACGTCAGAGAGGTGACGGGTCCTGACAACCACACATCAATACGGACTGTGGGGTCCTTAAACTCATGGACTTATGTATCCTTAAACCAGAACACGGACTGTGGGGTCCTTAAACCTGCGGACTTATGCGTCCTTAAACTAAAACACGGACTGTGGGGTCCTTAAATCCACGGACTTAAGCGTCCTTAAACTACCAATGGACCCCCATGTCCCTAAACTGGAACATGGACCGCAATGTCCTTAAACTACCAATGGACCGCAATGTCCTTAAACTACCTATGGACCACTACGTCCCTAAACTGGAACAATAGAGCCCCCGAACGCTCTTTTGTTGGATCTAACGATCCCGTTTAAGTTGATCTTAGCCTCAAATATGGCTAACGTATCCTTAAACATTCAAACAGACTTTAGTCCCAAATTGGACTATAAGACCCCCAATCAACTTTGGTTCAAGGGTACATCTCCGAACTCCTCTGACACATGTCGTTGTAATCCTTCAACGTCGTCAGAGAGGTGACGGGTCCCGACGGCCATATATTAAATGGACTACCATGTCCCTAAACTGGAAATGGATCTAGACGATCCCGTTAAGTAGATCTTAGTCTGGAAATTAGACTAACGTATCCTTAACAAACATTTAAGTTGATCTTAGCCTCAAATATGGCTAACGTATCCTTAAACCAAAACCCAAAACCCAAATCTAAGAAAGTACGGATTTAGACTAATCCATGTCCTACGGGCGACAAAATAAATAGTCTCCGTATACAATCCACGGGCAACCACAAACAAAACAAACACCCACGACACGAAGTGAAATTCTGGAGAAGGAGAAAGTTGTTACCGCGATGCGGTAGCGTAATTAACTGCAGGGGCTTGTGCCTGCAGGGAAGAGCGTCCCCACAATCAAAAACCCCTCAAGCGAGGGGGAATCTGACGAAGTCTGCTACATCGGCCACATCCGTCTAAACCTCCGATACACGGTGCCATAAATCAACTTGGCATCTTCGGAGAGAGGGACGGGTAAATCCAAATAGCATCTGCCCCGAATCTCAGGCAAGACGTCCTCACGTCGTCGCCGCCGTTCGGAGGGGAACAATTTTCTATTTAATAAATATATTTTATTTTTAATAATTATATATAAATATTATAAAACCATCTATTTTAAATATATAATAAATTCCATGTTTTTTAAACAAAAGAAAAGAATTACAACTTTCATGAAAATACCATCAAGAATACATACAAGTCAACTTTATACTAAAATACCATGTATTATTCAAGCTAGGTGTTTATTCACTAGAATACCTCACTTTTAAAAATTACATTCATGAAAATCCTAAATATGATAAATAAATACTTGAGGTTTATTTTGAAAGTATACTAAAAATATTTTTCATAAAAAACCCCTCAAGTTATATTACTTTACATTAAGGACCCTTGTAAATATAGGTTTAAGCGGTATCAATTATTTTGAGTCTCAGGGAGCCGGAGAAAGTGGGTGCTTGCCTATTTAAGGTAGAAAACTAAAACGGGGTTATCCATGGTTATTGGCTTGGAAAAATTCACAAATCCTGTCATCCATGTGCAGCAGTTACCGATAACTCGTAAACTTAATTCAGGACACAAATCTGTTTAAGTGTCTGACTTAATCTGAGTCTCAGTCTAATCTGAATACAATACAAATATGAATCCAACCATATATCTAATTCAACATGAATCCAATGTATCAAACATGAACACTTGAACATGAATACCGAACAATACGAACATGCAACATGACTTGACTTGACCGATCCATGGATATATCTTGAACTTGGCTGCATGACTATCCCTTTACATTAGAACCGTTTACATGAACAACTTATACTATGGTTTCGTCAAGTCTTATACTAAAACTCATTACAATCAATACAATATGCATTACGGGGTTTTTAATGGGGTAGATTGGTACAGAATGTATTAGAAGTGGAATGAGACGTTCACTATAATACACTTAATTTGAATATCTGTGCCGTTGTCCCGTGGGTTTAACGGGGCCTTGTACTCCATATGCCTTAGTCCACGGAGCAAGTTGGACTCCTCTCGTATACACTGATACATTCTGTACCAAGCTACAAACAATTACGTTAATATAAAAAATAGATAAATTATCAAATCTATTCCTTTAACTTGATCTATCTCTCTTTTGGGACTTACCGAGCGATTGTTTGCTGACAACATTCCTATCTCTTTTTCTTTGGAATGTTGTCAGAAGGACCCTACTCTCAGGAGATCGAGCCCAGTCAGGAAGATTTGGAGCAGTTTACTGAGGCGCCACAGTTCTAGTTCTTACTTGTACTTACTTTTCTTTTCAGTTCATATGCCATTGTTTAGGCATCGCTTTCCATTATTGTATTTTGCTTTCCAGTTGTATGTAAAGAATGTATATAAATAAAAGTTGTTGTTTCATTACATCTTTTGTCATTCTTATGCTTTACTTTTATATTGCTTATTTACGCTTAACGTGTTTACTTCTGAGTAAATACGTCGCGACCTCGCTACGTCTACTTCCACGTATATTGGGAAGCGGGGCGTGACAGGTTTTGTTGGCGGCCTATGCAGCTCAGTTCTGCATGGAAACCTAAGCAATATATCACAAGAATTATATGAATCAGCAACTAAAAATATTCTTTACATTTCAAATTCCTCGAATCTATCCTGACCCTATTTTTCTTTCAAGGTTATGGATTCCCCGAACAACACCATCACCAACGTGAATAGCAAAACCCCACCATCACTTCTACCACTTACACCTACCGTAGCAGCTCCTATCAATGAGCAGACGGTATTGCTTGAGGCAATCAAGAGTCTCTTGGAGGGACAGCAGCAGAAGACTGCTATCCTATTGCACCGTCCAGAAGCTGAGGCACCCGGAGTGAAGCAATTCTGGTCTTTGCACCCGAAGAACTTTTCAGGTAAAGAGAGCCCCCTACAAGCTGAAAAATGGAATCAGTCGATTGAGGACGATATGGAAACAATACAAGTGCCAGAGATTGCTTGGATAAGAGTTGAGAAACTGCAACTTACAGACAATGCCAGGGTATGGTAGAAGGCTGAAGAATGCCGACTTACCCAGCCGATCGAATGGAAGACATTTCGCGACATGTTCGACATGAAATATTTTCCCGAGGCTGACCGTTTTGACATGGAGCAGCAATTCATTCACCTACAACAAGGCTCTATGTGGAGCAAATCTATGGATGAGTATGATACTGAATTCACCATGCTGAGTAGGTAAAATATGTCTCAAATATTCGATTTTCTAATATCACATACTACACAGCTAACACAAAACTATAACAGGTTCGCAGCACATCTCATACCGACTGCTGAGATCAGGGCTATACGATTTCAACAACGGTTGCACCCAAAAATCCAAGCTGCCCTAGCAACAGGGGATTTGGCAACCCATAACCTTGAACTAAAGGATGCCCGAAGATATGAGGCAGTAGTGAAGAAGAAGGTTACACCTCAATCTGCCATGGTGAAGCGCCCTGCTACTCAGATAGTAGGAGGAGCCTTTTCTAGGCCACCATTTGTACCCAGGAGACCGGGAGTAACTTTTAACCGGCCCAGTCCAGAATTTTGCACCTACTGCAGAAGGAATGGACACCTGGTGAAGGACCGCAGGCGTGCAAACGGCCTGTGCTTAGTCTGTGGTTCATCCACTCACGACATTGTTCCATGTTCTTATAGACTCAATTCGAATCTAGCCCCTAGTTCATCCATCGCTTTTCCGCAGCGGCCAGCTATCCAGGCACCTGCAACTCATCTTGCTCTTCCAGCTCCACCTCCTCGTGGACTTACTACACCTCCTCCTCGTCAGTTCCATCAAGCACAAAGGAACCTACCTGAAGGACAGAGCAGCGGATAGAGGAATGCTCCCCTAGCAAGGAGAAACGTACCTAAGCGTCAGGCTTTCACAATGACTATGGAAGAAGCTGAAGCCACCGGCCAAGTCATCACTGGTAACTTCCCATCTTTCAAAGTTGTTCAGTACTTGTCTACATCCATATATTCTTTTTCATACCTAAACATATCCTACATAATTTAGGTGCAATCTTAGTAGCCTCACTTCCTGCACTAGCACTCTTCGATACTGGAGCATCACATTGCTCTATGTCGCAACGGTTCGTCCGAACTCATGCAATTCTAATTAAACCACTCATATCCAGCTGCAATGTCAGTTCAAGGAACGACATTCTAAAGGCAACTTTGGGATACGACCCGTGTCCAGTGGTCGTCTGCAGCAGAGAATTTTATGCTGACTTCAAGGTGCTGGACACACTGAACTTCGACGTAGTCTTGGGTATGGATTGGCTAGGAACTTTCTTCGCTACAGTCGACTGTCGTCAAAGGAGGGTAGTGTTCGAGATTCCAAATCATCCGGTCTTTTATTTCAAGAGTGGAGACCGTACACTGGAACCTAGTACTTACAAAGCTAAACCAAAGATGGCAGTGGTTGCAATAATACAAGCTAAAGAAGATAAGCCAAAAGTAGTTCGAGAGTTCGAAGATGTATTTCCTGAAAACATCTCAGCTTTGCCTCTCGATCGAGCTCTTGAATTCAGTATTGACTTGGTACCTGGTGCACAACCGGTGATCAAAGCACCATATCGCTTAAGTCCTGAAGGATTGAAGGAGATCTGTACTCAATTGGACGAACTTTTGAAGAAAGGATGGATTCGTCCCAGTACCTCAAGTTGGGGATCTCCAGTTCAGCTTGTGAAGAAGAAGAAAGGTTCATACAGAATGTGCATAGACTACCGAGTGTTCCCTCATTGGAACTGAATAAAAAAACAAATAAAGCATCAAGAAAACCCCCCAAATGGGGCATCACGTGCTCACACATGACCAGGCCTCACGTGCAAACATGTGACCCTTTTTATGGGCAGATTCTATCCACACCTGAAAGCTTAATTGATAAAGTCACGTGCCCACACGTGATGGGCTCTTGAACCCACTGAATCAATAGAATTAAATTCTAATCAAAAGGAATTAAAGCATTTGTTCCCTCATGGGAACTGAATAAAATATATAAATAAAGCAGCAAGGGAAAACCCCCCAAAGGGGGATCACATGCCCACACGTGACCGGGTCTCACGTGCAGACACATGACCTTTTACAGGCAAACCCTATATGCGCTGAATAAAATAAACAATTGGAAATGCTTAATCAGTGGGGTCACGTGCCAACACGTGATGGGCTCTTAAGCCCTCTGAACTAATAGAATTAAATTCTAATTAAATGATTAATCAGTGGGGTTACGTACCAACACGTGATGGGTTCCTGAGCCCTTTGAACCAATGGAATTAAATTCTAATTAATTGCTTAATTGGTAAGGTCGCGTGCCAACACGTGATAGACTCTTAAACCGTCTAAACTAATAGAATTAAATTCTAATTAAAAGAAAATCAAAAGCCCTAACTGGAAAAATATTTCCCTAGATCTTTCCAAACAAAAAAGATTGCACTCTATAAAGTGGAGCACCGTTGGATTAAAAATCCAATGGTGATTAAAAATCACAAATTTATAGAAAGATTATATACAAGGAAATATTTTCCTAAAATTTGTCAGGGACAACAAATAAAATATCTTTTGGATTAAAAATCCAATGGTGAATAAAATTCACCGAGTGATCTAAAAAATCATGTTGGTTATAAAATCAATCAAAAAATCTTTCAATGAAAGATTGACTAAACAAACGGATTCTTTTCTTTCTCCTATAAATAGGAGCCAAGAAGAGAAGAGAAAAAAGGATACAACAACAGAGAGAGAATACAAAAAATAGAGAAGAGAATTTAATTCTCCAGAAAGAAAAGAAGATCTCTTCAGAGAAAAAAAAACTCTAGGTAAGAGAAGGAAGGAGATCATTGTATAAGCTCGCATAAAACAAAAAAAGAATTTAATTCTCAAACCAAGAGTTTAACTCTTCGAAAAAAGAAATTAGTTCTTCCTCTTGTTGAAGATCTGCAGAAGCAGATCTCCCCACAAAACGAGAATTTAATTCTTATCGGGGAGATTCTGCCATGCAGATCCAAAACTTAAAGGGAGAATTGGGTTTAAAGAATTTAATTCTTTCAAACACACAGGAATTTAATTCCTCTAAAATAAAATCAGGGTTTAACCCTATAAAAGAATTTAATTCTTAAACAAGGGATTCTCTCCATGCACGTAAAAGAGATCAGTACCCAATATGACCACGTGGTAACACGTGACCCCCTTCCTTTGAACCAGAAAAAGAGATTTCCCAAAGTGTTTAACACTTATTTAAAAGGGAAAAGGGAAAACAATAAGGACAGTTTCTCTTTTAGGGTGTCTCACGTGCTCCCACGTGACCCTTAAAAAGCTCCTCAAAACAAAAGGGAGTAAAGCCAAGGCAGTTTCACTTTTTGGGCGTCTCACGTGACCCCTAGCAATTATCAAACAAAAGAGGATTCTACTCGAAGGCAATGCCCGCCTAAAGAATGCCTCACGTGTCCCCACGTGACCCCTGACAAACACCATTTTAAAGAGAGAATGGGGTAAAACCGAAGGATTAATATCCAACGCATGGATACCCATCACGTGCTCATACGTGATGGTCGTAAAGGTCAAGTGTTTAACACTTATATGTATACTCTGAGAGTAAAATAAAAGAAGCAAGGCCCAATCTGCAGGCGCCTCACGTGACCCTACGTGAGCGCTTCAGTTTTAGTGTTTAACACTACTTTAAGCGCCTCACGTGGGAGCACGTGAGTGCCGAATATACTCTAGTGTTTTAACACTATATTCGAGCCAATGTTAGACCAAATTAGCTAAGTCTTCTAGAGGCAAAAATCTCTTGAAACTGAACCCCAATTATACTCTTGTCTTCCAAAACTGATCATCTCATATGGCATTCAAAGTAATTCCCAGAGCCTTCCAACCAACATTGGTTCAAGGGTACATCTCTTCATACCTCTGATATATGTCGTTGTAATCCTTCAACGTCTTCAGAGAGGTGACGGGTCCCAACAACCAGACATTCCATGGACTGTGTGGTCCTTAAACTCATAGACCATGATGTTTTTAAACTGGACTATGATGTCCTTAAACCTTATGGACTGTGGGGTCCTTAAACTCATGGACTATGATGTTCTTACACTTTACAGACTATGATGTCTCTAAACTACCATGAACTGTGAGGTCCTTATACTCATAGACTATGATGTCTTTAAACTTTAAAGACTATGACGTCGTTAAACTGGAACGCAAAGTCCTTAAACTAAAACAATAGAGCCCAAATGCTCTTTTGTTGGATCTAAATGATCCTGTTAAGTAGATCTTAGTCTAAAATAAGACAAATGTATCCCTAACAAATGGTTAAGTTGATCTTAGTCTAAAATTAGACTAACGTATCCTTAACAAATGGTTAAGTTGATCTTAGTCTAAAAATAGACTAACGTATGTTGGAGATAGTGCCCTCAGAGTCAATTATTGGATCACAAGCACGTGATTCCAATGATTGAGGGATGACCTATACCGGTAGGACAGTCTTACTCAAGATGATAGTATGCTATCTGGTTTATCTTTATCATCGTGTACGGTTTTAGGTGACCTTACAGGTCGCTATTACACGTTGATAGAGCCCGTAGGATTCTTGCTTGACTGCCAGCAGTATGAGGGCGATCTTATACGTGGGAGCTGGGGTCTATAAGCACATCCTTAAAAGGTCCCTAGTCATGGGAGTTTCGAGACAGGGCATCGATACTCCAGAGTAGACTAGTGTATACAGTCGAGACCCCGACGAGGGGCGGTGGCCGGTCTAACAAGCCACTGGTGTCAGTTGGTTCACCTAAGATGTATACAGGTGCTCATTGAGTTATGAGTACACCGGACAGGACTCGCCGGGAACATGCTAGTTGGTCTTATACCTGACGTCAGATAGCAGTTCCCTGGTGACATGTGTACAGGTTAGTTCATCGACCTGAGATCTTCATTTGTCTCGTGTGAGTTCCCATTGTACTTTGATTACTACCCTAACACGCTCAAAGGAGTTATGCAAACAGGTTTTAGTTGGGTACAGTCCCGAGCCGCATGGAGGCAGTGAACGGATCTGCAGGGGTTCGTCTCTCCCGGTATTGGGTGTGAGGTCGCGCTGTGTCTAGGAGAGCCATTACACGAAGTCCTTGGCCAAGGCAGGAGATTTACTGGTAGGTATTCCAGTAATATCTCAGGGTGTTATGGGCTACACTCCGACACGACTTGTACCGCTTTTGGAGGTCTGACTTTTAACAACCCCCTAGGCCCGCCATGCGATGCTCATAGACGAACGGACCGGACTGTACGGATATTGTCACTGACAGGCTCAGTAGGGTGTCAGGATGAGTTCGCTCATCGACGTCCCTTTCGGTCAATACCTGGTAGCCCGACACGTATGGCTAATACCTCTGACGTGCTAGTAGTTAAATCCACAGCCAAAAGTATTGACGAGTCTTTAGAGTCCCCCACAGACCGTTTTCTCAAGTTTTGGGCGAAATGCTGTAGAGGCCGTATGGAGATATGGCAGGGTTCGATCAGATACGTGCGGTATTGCACGGATCATGATCGGACGGATAATACTAGCTGGCTTTGGTTTAAGTTGTATCCTAGTATTGTACAGTGTAGATTTTGTCTCTTTGCATTTGTATTCAGTGGGAATACAAATGCGGGCATGTATATGCAGTCGCGGGGTTTTCCTGTAATTTATTACGGGATCATTTTTCTGAAGTTGCCAGTTTGCATTCCGTTTCGGCCAGTTTTCCTTTGTTCCTTCATGGCCGGATTTTTCCGATGGAGGGGATAATTTGCATATTTGCAAATTAGCAGTTGTGGAGGGTTTATTTGTGAGATGAGATATTATGATAATCTTAGCATCATTAGATTCTTTCCTTGTGCTCATGGCTAGCATTAAATGTGATGAGAGTTGATGAGATTTAAACAAGACTTTGATGTGATCTTTAATTCTTGTTATCATCCAATTTCTTCTCTTGCTTTTTGGCTTCACATTTTTTCCTCCCATCATGAGGAAGGGGCCGGCCACTTTAGGGATTGGTGGGGGATTCATTTCTAGTATGAGGGAAAAAATATTCATCACACATTTTTGCTTGCTACAAAAATTCCTCACATCACTCCAAAGTTCATTCTCTCCTCCATCATCAAAGGCAACTTTAACCCCATTGAGACAATGGTTTCTACACTTCATCTACAGCATCCTTGGGCACGTCGGCACGTCGACTCGCCAACTTCGTGCCCGAGTTGCCTCGGTCCAGAGGTGGGAGCCCGTAAAAAAACCCGGCGATGTGGTGCCCGTTCCGACGAGGAGGTGAAGATCGGAGATTCCGCGAGGAGATCGGAGTGGAGGCCGAAGACCGAAGGACACGGATCGCTCGGTATAGCTTCCTTCCCATTTTCTATTGCTAGGCGTTAGGTTAATGGCCTGATCCGGGTTTTAGTGCGCGGTGGTGCCGGTTTCTAGTTTTTAGAAAAGTTTCGTTTCCGCATTCCGGCCTCGGATTGACGGCCGGGGTGCTGCCGTGCACTTATATTGGTATCAGAGCCACGCCATTAACCTAGTCTAGCTTGCTCTAGCGTGTTTACAAGTTCGATCGAACGGATTTTCCGAAAACCCAATTTCAAGTGCATCAGTTTTCTGCCGATTTGTTTTTGACTCGAAAAAAATATTTGGTACATTGCAGAAATACGTGCAGGGTTTTCTAAGACTTCTGCAAAAATTTGGTGGCATGACTTCACTGTTCCACCGCGGAACCGCGGCCAAACCCATACATTGGCCGCGGTTCCGCGGCCATAATGAGTCCTTGTTGCACCAATTTTTTTCAGTGGGTCTTAGACTGAGAAATGGGGTTTTTGGAATATTCTTTTTGGGCCCAGATTTTCTTTGAGTGCTACAGTAGTGCTTGGGGCCCACTTCGGTAAATTTAGTCGATCGAAAATTTTAAACATGTTAGTTCACAGTATTTACATTATATCTGCGACCGTGAATGTCATTTGATCGGTAAATCCTGTCTAACTGCTATAGCCCTTTTAGACGGATTTGCGAACGTGATATTCACATTGATGTTCTGTGTTGTGCTGTGATGTTGCGGATTGGTCGTGGGGGATAGCCTGGATGCAATGGTAGTACAGTATGGTTTATAATGTACATTTGATATTGCGAGGCAAGCGTCTGACATGTGGACTGCCGTTACTGTAGGGCCGGCCTAGCACCCCGTCAAGGGTTCGGTGGCATCGCACATGCCATAATCAAAATTTTGGAGGTGCTAAGCTAGCCCCGGCAGTGATCGGAACTAGAAGTTTTAGGGATTCAAACAAATAAGCATCACATGCAAATGTAAAACTATCACTAAGAGGAAAGATTACAACCTTTGTAGATCTCCCTCGGTGACTCCTTGGCACTATGAGAGTTTGGAACGGATCGATGGAAGCCTTCCTTGTCCACGATGATCCACCCGAAGTCCCTTTGCCCAAAGCTCCTTACCTTACTTGTTTCGCAAACGAAGTAGAGTAAACACCCTACACAAATCGGCTAGAGGTGTGTAGTATGATGATGTGGTTTATGTTCTTCAATTGAAATCCTTTCTTTTATCAACTTTCACTCAAGTAAGAAATCAAGAGAGGAAGAAGAAGATAATGGTGGCTTGAGCTTTCTATCATATCACATATGATAACTTGTATTCTTCATACCCTTGCACTCAATTTTTTCCTTTGTTGTGTGCATCTTGTTTCATATCACATATGAAGCTATTTATAGTGATAAGAAAGGAATAATCACCATTATTCCATTACCACCATAATTGTGAGTGGAAATTCTTTTCCTAAAGAATTAAGCATGGGTGGAAATTCTTTTCATTAAGTTAAGTAAAGCTTATCCACTAAGGAATAAAGGAGCATGTGTGGATATTCTTTACATTAATTTAAAATGATAAATACAAATTAAAAGCTTCAATATAAGTCTTATATTGCCATCATTCTTGTATCAACAACCATGATACTATGTATGCATGTATGTGTCCATGCACATCATCATGTGCATACATGCATGCATACAAAAGGATTTACTTAAAGAATTAATCTAAATGTAATTTGTTAAATCAACACTTGATTTAGCAAACCGGTCATATCTCATACGATCCGTCAAATAGAAAATGCCCGATAAATATACGTTATCACATAACCGTATTTAATCGGGTCCCGCGCATATCTCATATGCACACCACATCGTTTTGCCTGAGCCAGGAAACTTCATTGTGGGACTCTAAGACTCGTCAATACGCCAGCAGTAGATGATGATCATATCAAACATCTACAAGCCGCAAGAGGTCAGCTAAACATAACGGCCACCCGGGTATTGAAGCGATCAGAAGAAAACCAGCGAAGCTGTAAAAACTCCCGTCGAGCCAACTGGCAACACTTACCGTACAGTCTGGTCTCTTCATCAGATATGCTGCATATCAAGTCTAGGGATGGTATCGTCGACCCCAGTAACTCCATAAGTCATGCTGGTGTATGGCTCATAACAGATCGAGAAACTACTGATAACTCTTATCAGTAAATCTCAGCAGCCCTGGCCAGGGACTTCATGTTAGTTCCAATCGAGCATAGCACAACATCAACCCCCAATACCGGGAGAGACGAAACCCCTCCTATCGCTCATTGCCTCCATGCGCCTCGGGACTGTACCCAAAGACCACCTGTTTGCACGACTCAGTAGAGCCGTGGTAGGGTGGAGATCAAAATATAGTGGGAGGACACACAAGACTCTATGACGATCTCGGGTCTACAGACTAACCTGTACCAGTGTTCCTGAGAACTGCTATCCGACGATAGATATAATACCACATAGGAGTTCTCTGTGAGTCCGTTCAGTGTACCCAGTCTCCACTGAGCACCCGCATATAATCTTTGGTGTCTCCTCACCAGATGGATATGGGATCATCCATCGCCCATCATATGGGACAAGAATAGTATACGCTAGTCTACTCTGGAATATCGATGCCCTGTCTCGATACACCCTCGACTAGGAACAGTTCAAGGATATGCTTATAGACTATACGTGCCCCACTAGTATGATCCGCATCATAATCACAGTAGTCAAGCAAATATCCTTTGGGCTTTATCAACATGTGAAAAAGATCAAATCTACATGTACAGATAAAGTAAACCAGATAGCGTACTATCATGCTGAGTAAGAAATTCATCTATCTCCATAGATAATATGTCCAAGTTTCCACTATCCATATAATGGCCTTTAGGGCATACATATTACTAACAATCTCCCACTTGCACTAAGGCCAGTTATTGGCGTATCTCATACCCAACATTTCAAACAGTCTCTCATGCTGAGGCTGTGGAAGTGCCTTGGTGAATGGATCCGCTGTGTTATCCTTTGTATCTACTCTCCGAATCTCGATCTCCTGGCGATCTACTATCTCCCGGATCAGATGATATCTCCTTAGGATGTGTCTGGATTTCTGATGGGACCTAGGTTCTTTGGCTAATGCTATAGCTCCATTATTATCACAATACAATGGTATTGGATCAACAATGGTTGGAACTACTCCTAGTTCCGCAATGAACTTCTTCATCCAGACGGCTTCCTTAGCAGCATCACTTGCAGCAATATACTCAGCTTCCATCGTGGAGTCTGCAACGGTGTCCTGTTTGGAACTCTTCCAACTAACCGCTCCTCCATTTAGGGTAAATACAAACCCTGAGATTGATTTACTGTCATCCTTGTCACTTTGGAAGCTTGAATCGGTATAGGCCTCCATCTGGAGATCCCCATTACCATACACCAAGAACAATTCTTTAGTCCTTCGCAAGTACTTAAGAATGTTCTTCACTGCTATCCAATGTTTCTCCCCTGGGTTGGATTGATACCTGCTTACTACAGCCAGTGCATAAGCCACATCAGGGCGAGTACACAACATTGCATACATTATAGATCCCACGGCTGAAGCGTAGGGTATAACGCTGATGCGAGCTCTCTCTTCATCAGTCTTCGGACAGAAATCCTTAGAGAGAGTGATTCCATGACTAGCAGGCAAGGCACCACGCTTGGAATCTTCCATACTAAACCTCTTTAGAATGGTGTCTATGTACTTTGATTGGGACAGTCCCAATAACCTCTTAGATCTATCTCTATAGATCCTAATGCCCAAAATGCGCGAGGCATCACCCAGGTCCTTCATGGAGAACCTTTGTGATAAGAATAGTTTGACCGATTGTAGCATAGGAACATCATTTCCTATCAGGAGAATGCCGTCAACGTACAATACGAGGAATGTGACAGTACTCCCTACAATCTTCTTATAAATACATGGTTCATCTTCATTTCTGACAAAATCAAACTCTTTGATAGTATCATCAAAGCAGATGTTCCAGCTCCTTGAGGCCTGCTTTAATCCATAAATGGATTTAAGCAATCTACATGCTTTCCCGCTGCTCCCACTATCAATGAAGCCCTCTGGCTGATCCATAAAAACGCATTCTTCTAAATCACCATTTAGAAATGCTGTTTTCACGTCCATCTGCCATATTTCATAATCATAGTGAGCAGCAATAGAAAGTTTCATCATTGTCCAAGCCTGGTCTTTGACGAAAACCTTTCGCTACAAGCCTTGCTTTATAGGTCTCCACCTGTCCATCTACACCAATCTTTCTCTTAAAGATCCATTTGCACCCAACGGGTTTTATCCCAAGAGGCGCAACGTCCAAAGTCCATACTTTGTTGGTGTACATTGACTCCATTTCGGATCTCATTGCTTCCAGCCATTTCACTGAGTCACCACTCATGATAGCTTGCTGAAAACTAGTAGGGTCATCATCATCCATGATGCAATCTTCTCTATCACCATCTATGAGAAACCCATAGTATCTCTCTGGTGGGTGAGAAGTTCTACTAGACCTCCTGAGCGGCTGAGGTTCTTGAAGTTCTACTGCAACATCAGTTTCAACCAATTCCTCCTGAGTAATTTGTGTCTCTAGAACCTCTTCTAGTTCTACCACATTGCCATTAGTACTTTCCGTAAAGAACTCATTTTCCAAAAATGTGGCATGCTGAGCAACAAACACCTTTTGTTCCTCTTTGTGGTAGAATAGATATCCATACGAATGTTTTGGATACCCCACAAATTTACATATGACCAATCGTGTCTCGAGTTTGTCTGGATTCTGCTTTTTAACAAAAGTCGGACAACCCCAAATCCTAAACCTTTTAAGAGATGGTCTCTTTCCATTCCACATCTCATATGGAGTGGTAGACACGGTCTTGGTTGGAACCCTGTTCAATAGATACATTGCTGTCTCCAATGCATGTCCCCAAAAGGAAAGCGGTAACTCAGCATCACACATCATGGATCGTACCATATCCAATAGGGTACGATTCCTCCGTTCTGACACACCATTGTGATGCGGTGTGTAAGGAGGAGTGACCTGAGAGAGAATCCCATTCTCTTTTAAGAAGTCTAGAAACTCTGTACTTAAATACTCTCCACCTCGATCCGATCGAAGTTTCTTGATGCTCAAGCCTGTTTGCTTCTCTACTTCAAGTTTATACTCCTTGAATTTCTCAAAAGCTTCAGATTTGTGCTTTATCAAAAACACGTGTCCGAATCTTGAGAAATCATCAGTAAAAGTGATGAAATATGAAAAACCACCTCTTGCAAGTGTAGACATTGGTCCGCATACATCACTATGTATGAGGCTTAAGAGTTCACCAGCTCTCTCTCCGTGTCCACTAAACGGAGTTTTGGTCATTTTACCTTTGATACAAGACTGACAAGTCGCATAAGATTTATATTCAAACGGATTTAAATATCCATCTTTATGTAGCTTGTTTAGTCTTGTTTCGTTAATATGACCAAGTCTACAATGCCAAAGAAAAGCTTCATTTATATCTGAAAACTTTCTTTTACTAGTATGTTGTATATTTAAAACTGTGTGTTGGTTCAGGATGTAAATACCGTTATTTAGTGTACCAAACCCAATCAACTCTTGATTCAGGTTAATGTTCATAACATTATTTTGCAATATAAAATGATATCCTTCATTGTCCAATAAAGAAACGGATATAATGTTACACAGCATACTTGGCACGAAATAACACGGGTTCAAAACCAAAATACTTCCTGAAGGCAACCCTAGATGATACTCTCCCACGGATACAGCATGTATATTGGAACCATTTCCAACCCGCAGAGTATGATCTCCTACCTTTAAAACTCTACTATTTCTCAATCCCTGCACACAATTGCAGATGTGAGAACCAGAACCGGTATCCAATACCCAGGATGCAGAGTTTAAAGAAAAACAGTTTTCAGTTACAAACACACCTGAAGTGGAAGCATCAGCATGCTTCTTGTTCTTGAGATCAGCAAGATATGCAGCACAGTTGCGTTTCCAATGTCCTGACTTTTTACAGTAAAAACATTCTCCTTTCCTGCTTCCCACAGCCCCGGCTTTGTCTTTCCCCTTTGCCTTTCTAACTCCTCCTTTCTGTGTGATAGACTTCTTCTTCTTCTTTCCCTTGGCCTTAGCTTTTGGGAATGAAGAGGAAGATGGCCCAGCAAGCAGAGCGGGAGTCCTTGCCGTTTTCAACGTGTTCTCTGCACTTCTCAACATATTGAGAAGTTCAGGCAATGATTTCTCCAAACCATTCATATTGAAATTTACTATGAACGGAGCAAAGGCAGGGGGGAGAGACTGTAGAACAATATCCGTATACTGCTCATTATCCATAGTCCATCCCAGTCCCTCAAGTTCTTCAATAAGACCAATCATTTTCAAAACATGGTCTCCAACTGATGCACCAGCGGCCATTCGCATCTGAAACAGCTTTCTAGATGCCTCGTATCTCAAGGTACGAGATTGCTCTTCATACAACTCCTTTGTGTGAAGAAAGATGGATTGCACATCCATATTCTCGTGTTGCTTCTGATGGACATTGTCCATAGAAGGGAGCGCGAGGCACTTGGCCGTGTTGCAGTCATTCTCCCAAGTTTTTCGGATCTCCCTATCCGCGACAGATGATTCAGGTCCTGGGACGGGTGGGGCTTCAGTATTGAGGACATATGATACCTTATCATATGAAAGTGCAATGTTCAAATTCCTCAACCATTCTTTATAATTTGGTCCTGTAAGTTTATTTTTCTCAAGTAGAAGCTTAAGTACTGACATCTGTAACTGCCATTCGGAGAGAGAAAAGGATATACTTAGCGAATTGCTCTTTCAAAGAATTAGATTGGTTATTATTTTATCTAATCAATGTCTTCCACTGCTTTTATCAAATTTTCTTTCAAAACCTGAAAAGAAAACTAGCCAGGAATAATTTTCCTGTAAGAAACACTTACTCACAGTGAGATCGAGATCCAACTATCACATAGATGGTATGCAATCTCATTGCAAATTTCAACTCTTGAAATTCCCGATATGGTTTTTACCCCTAGTCACTTATGACCTTGGCTATGGTCAACATATCATAAGTACTAGTCAAATTCTACCCGTCATTTCGTGATTAATTAGACCCACCCATATGACCCTTGACTATGATCAACATAATCACATGAATGTCCTAACTAATCGCATCATATGCTTTGTAGGAAGACATCACTTAGCTACCGTACACTACGCCTTGACTATAATCAACATACGCAGCACGAATACTAAGTACTCTACTTCCTAAAATGACGGAGGGTTGCGGATGGTTTTTAAGAAAACCTTTAACGCTTTGAACTTGATCTCGTTGTAGAATCAAATGGTCAAGAAAAAGGAGTGGCTTAAGCTCCGCATTTTCTTGAAACTTGCATTTTTCATAAAAAACCGAGTTTGTTTCAAATCCGATTCTACAACATCATTAGGTTTCTTTTCTTTACATTAATCTCATTAATGTGATCCCATCATCTAAGTTCCTAAGCCATCACAGAATAGAACGTATACTTATACCATCCGCATTCGCCACAGTGTCCCGTTATGCACCGTTAGGTTACTTAACTAACGGCATAGCGGGGCGGGACTAGCGCGGGTGTAAAATATAAGCAACGTTTATTATATATCATATATATAATAATAATCCATTCATCTCAGATACTAAGTAATCACATTACAGAATATCAACAGCAGAAGCATATAAAAGGATATCTAGGATGTCCGTATTTTGTATCGAGCCAACAATAGAAAATACGGATTCCACGGTCGTGATGAATAGCCAAGCCCACACCCTTAGACCCCTACGAGAGCGGCAAGTGACCCCGCCAATTCTAGAGTTTAGGAGACCCGGTCTCGACTCCTCGAGATGGCCTCCCACTGAACCCTAGAACCCGGTCACTTGTGCTCCCCTCCTTGGGTCTATCCTAATGCGGAAAAGTAAATAATATACAATTGATTTTACATGAATGAAAATAAAACTCTCATCTCACATAAAAAAAACCCCGGCTATTCAGTCGCGACAATCCTACTCATCATATCTCAGCAACACATAATATCTCATATCATCAACGTAAGTAAGTATGCGTATCCCGATTGTCGTTGACGTATAGCAACGAAAACGGCGATACACCACATACTACACTTACGGTCGCAGAAAATAAAATGAAAAAACTACAACATTTGGAATCCACAATCACCTTAGACATCATAAATTCGAAATATCACATACTTCGTATTTCATGCCTAACTATATGAATTCCACATATTGTATCACATTTCAGATAAATAGACAATGTTAAACTTTTCGATCGAATAAACAAACACCCAAGATTTCCCAAACTGCACAACACTTGAGCCGAGTTCAAAAATTTCTAGAACATGCCATAGCCCCTTATGGACCAACCGTAGAAGGGCCAAACCAACGCCTCACATGTGGCAACGCTAAACTACCACAAACCCTAAGGTTCAGTGATAGTTTTGACGGTCACATAATCGAGTTAAGGTTATTTCTTCTAGAGTGTCCACAAATACGCTTGCATGTTTTTCGAAAGTTTCGAACTAGGGAAAAATCCAACACTTGGAATTTTTCCAATACGGGAAAAAACTGTGTTTCTAATATTCGTTCAAACATTTTAACAAGTTCTAAAAATCTGAAAATCTGAACGAAGTTAAACTTTTCCAATCGAATCATCAAATACAATTTATCTCCAGAAAACTCAACACTTGAGCAAGTTTAAAATATCTCAGAGGCATATACTATTACATACGGATCTACTGTAGAAAACACTGTTCCTAATTCCCCAAAACGGCCGCGGAAGCGCCGTACAAAGCATGGTTATGCGGCGGTTCCGCGGCTCTTTAGTGAGATCATTAAAAACTTTTTATATGGTAATTCATAGAAAAGCCTGCTGAATATTTTAAGACCTTTTAAATTTGAAAAATCCAATTTTCAAAAAATTTCCAGAGAGCGGTCCAAATTGGTGTTTCGTGGTTCGATCGGACGTTTAACATCGCCTACGCATCGCCTAAAGCTCTAGCTTGGCTCTGATACCACTGTAGGGCCGGCCTAGCACCCCGTCAAGGGTTCGGTGGCATCGCACATGCCATAATCAAAATTTTGGAGGTGCTAAGCTAGCCCCGGCAGTGATCGGAACTAGAAGTTTTAGGGATTCAAACAAATAAGCATCACATGCAAATGTAAAACTATCACTAAGAGGAAAGATTACAACCTTTGTAGATCTCCCTCGGTGACTCCTTGGCACTATGAGAGTTTGGAACGGATCGATGGAAGCCTTCCTTGTCCACGATGATCCACCCGAAGTCCCTTTGCCCAAAGCTCCTTACCTTACTTGTTTCGCAAACGAAGTAGAGTAAACACCCTACACAAATCGGCTAGAGGTGTGTAGTATGATGATGTGGTTTATGTTCTTCAATTGAAATCCTTTCTTTTATCAACTTTCACTCAAGTAAGAAATCAAGAGAGGAAGAAGAAGATAATGGTGGCTTGAGCTTTCTATCATATCACATATGATAACTTGTATTCTTCACACCCTTGCACTCAATTTTTTCCTTTGTTGTGTGCATCTTGTTTCATATCACATATGAAACTATTTATAGTGATAAGAAAGGAATAATCACCATTATTCCATTACCACCATAATTGTGAGTGGAAATTCTTTTCCTAAAGAATTAAGCATGGGTGGAAATTCTTTTCATTAAGTTAAGTAAAGCTTACCCACTAAGGAATAAAGGAGCATGTGTGGATATTCTTTACATTAACTTAAAATGATAAATACAAATTAAAAGCTTCAATATAAGTCTTATATTGCCATCATTCTTGTATCAACAACCATGATACTATGTATGCATGTATGTGTCCATGCACATCATCATGTGCATACATGCATGCATACAAAAGGATTTACTTAAAGAATTAATCTAAATGTAATTTGTTAAATCAACACTTGATTTAGCAAACCGGTCATATCTCATACGATCCGTCAAATAGAAAATGCCCGATAAATATACGTTATCACATAACCGTATTTAATCGGGTCCCGCGCATATCTCATATGCACACCACATCGTTTTGCCTGAGCCAGGAAACTTCATTGTGGGACTCTAAGACTCGTCAATACGCCAGCAGTAGATGATGATCATATCAAACATCTACAAGCCGCAAGAGGTCAGCTAAACATAACGGCCACCCGGGTATTGAAGCGATCAGAAGAAAACCAGCGAACCTGTAAAAACTCCCGTCGAGCCAACTGGCAACACTTACCGTACAGTCCGGTCTCTTCGTCAGATTTGCTGCATATCAAGTCTAGGGATGGTATCGTCGACCCCAGTAACTCAATAAGTCATGCTGGTGTATGGCTCATAACAGATCGAGAAACTACTGATAACTCTTATCAGTAAATCTCAGCAGCCCTGGCCAGGGACTTCATGTTATAGCCAATCGAGCATAGCACAACATCAACCCCCAATACCGGGAGAGACGAAACCCCTCCTATTGCTCATTGCCTCCATGCACCTCGGGACTGTACCCAAAGACCACCTGTTTGCACGACTCAGTAGAGCCGTGGTAGGGTGGAGATCAAAGTATAGTGGGAGGACACACAAGACTCTATGACGATCTCGGGTCTACAGACTAACCTGTACCAGTGTTCCTGAGAACTGCTATCCGACGATAGATATAATACCACATAGGAGTTCTCTGTGAGTCCGTTCAGTGTACCCAGTCTCCACTGAGCACCCGCATATAATCTTTGGTGTCTCCTCACCAGATGGATATGGGATCATCCATCGCCCATCATATGGGACAAGAATAGTATACGCTAGTCTACTCTGGAATATCGATGCCCTGTCTCGATACACCCTCGACTAGGAACAGTTCAAGGATATGCTTATAGACTATACGTGCCCTACTAGTATGATCCGCATCATAATCACAGTAGTCAAGCAAATATCCTTTGGGCTTTATCAACATGTGAAAAAGATCAAATCTACATGTACAGATAAAGTAAACCAGATAGCGTACTATCATGCTGAGCAAGAAATTCATCTATCTCCATAGATAATATGTCCAAGTTTCCACTATCCATATAATGGCCTTTAGGGCATACATATTACTAACAGTTACTTCCTGTTTGTATATTATTCTTTTGGGGCACGACCGGGCTGAGGTCGATGTACCCGTTGTATATATTTTACTTTCTGTACTAGGATTACCCTACGGAGGGGTGCATGGATAGCCGGGTTCTAGAGGGAAACAAGCCCGCATCTCATGGCGTTGAGACGGAGGGGGCTTCACTCTAGAATTGGCGGGCTATTCGCCGCACTCGTAGGGGGTACAGGTTGACCCAAGGAGGGGTGCTCAAGTTATCGGATTCCGTGAAGTGCTGGGTGGTCCATTCACGTTGCTGAAGGGGGCTGCCTCGCTTCAGGTTTTGGCGGGTAACTTGCCGCGCCCGTAGGGGTCTAGGATTTCATTGCACAGGCTATCCACACGACCAGGGGAACGTCGGGTTTCAGTAGCGGCTCTATGAAACCCAGGGATCCCAGATATCTGTATTGTTCTGTAATGCTTATTACTTTTCTGTGATGTTGCATTTTATCACGCCTTGAGCGAATATTATATATTGATATATATACTAGTAGATGTTGTATATGTTTTGCATCCGCGCTAATCCAGTCCCCGCTCTGTCGTTAGTTAAGTAACCTAACGGGTGATGACGGGACCCAGTGGCGAATGCAGATGGCATATACGTACATCATTATTTTCTTTCTTTTGTGGTGTGATCAATTATGGGACCGTGTTGATTCGGATCAATGCAAGCTAAACAAACCTATTCTGATGTTGTTGGAACATTTTTTTCAAAAAGCTGTTATTGCAAAGGCGTTCTCTTTTGTTTTGCACAGTGGTGTTCGGTTATGAATATCCAGCACCTCAGTCGACGAGGCAAGGGCCGAGATCCCTTCACCGGGAGTGACCCCTTGGACAGAAGTTTGCGTCAGGGTAATAACTTCACTATAGCCGATTGCCTTTTGCTTTGCATCGTGGTATTCAGTTGGAATATCCTGCATCTCATTCTACGGGGAAAGAGCCGAGATCCCTTCACCGGGAGTGACCTCTTTAGCAAAGGTTTTCGTCCCTATATTTTTATAAAAGCTATCCGGTTCCTTCAACGATATCAAGTTCATTACATTAAAGGTTTTTCGCCAGAAACCATTCGTAGCCCTCCGTCATTTCAGGAAGGTAGCACATAGTATTCATGCTATGTATGTTGGCCTTCGTCAAGGCATAGTGTATAGTAGCTATTTGTTACTTTTCTGCAGCATAGATAGATGCGTTGGTTTGGGACAGTCGTACTACTATTTTGGCCTTCGTCAAGGGTATGTACGGATGGGTTCAAATTAACCTGGATAATGACGGGTAGAACTTGACATGTGACTTATGATATGTTGGCCTTCGTCAAGGTCATAAGAGCATGGGGCAAAAATCACATCGGGAGTTTCTAAAGAAACTGAAACTTGCCAGATATGCGCATACCTTCTGGAGTGTGATAACGTAAGCGGATTCCGTCACGTTATCATGCGATGATAGTTGGATCCCGATTCCCACTGATGAGTTGGTTTACTCCTCGGGTGATCCCGACTAATTCTTCTTTCAGGTTTATGTACGGGTAGGTTCAAATTAACTTGGATAATGACGGGTAGAACTTGACATGTGACTTATGATATGTTGGCCTTCGTCAAGGTCATAAGAGCATGGGGCAAAAATCACATCGGGAGTTTCTAAAGAAACTGAAACTTGCCAGATATGCGCATACCTTCTGGAGTGTGATAACGTGAGCGGATTCCGTCACGTTATCATGCGATGATAGTTGGATCCCGATTCCCACTGATGAGTTGGTTTACTCCTCGGGTGATCCCGACTAATTCTTCTTTCAGGTTTGGGGAAGAATTTGACGTTACAGTAGGAGGTTTCCTGATTAGATAAAGTGATAACCATTCTGATCTAGGTTAGAGTGCACGCTGAGTGTTTCTTTTCTCTCTCTCTTTGGCAGCGACCATGACCCGACCCTAGACTATGACTCAGTGACCAAGATTAACCGAACCTTCTTAAACACTGGCTTTTGGATTGTCAGAGTTGCAAACCTCATTGCCACTCCTACTTTTACCCTTTTCTCCAAGACACCCCGTATTACTACGAACGTCCACTTCCATTGGATAAAACCATCGTATGGTTATATACGAACTCGAAGGAATTTATTCGAGGATGGTTTCCGGTTTTGGAGAAAACGAATAGAGCTATTCAGTTGTCTTTTCCTTTTACCTTCTCTCAGGTTGCGAGTACTCTTTGGTTTGGGAGATAGTACACCTATTACGCAAATTGGATAATTTTCTTCCAAACCTTAGGCTGGTGTCGAACGGTGGGGAATGAAGAAAACCAATTAGCATAACGATGGTGTGCAGAAGGTATTAAGTAAAGACATATCAAGGGATTAGTAAGAGGGCAAAGTAAATTGCGACTGCTATTCACGACCAAACCAAGTATTTCATTACCACTCCCACTTCACCTTTGTATTTCTCCAGGACACTCCGTATCACTACGAAGATCCATAGTTTATTGGATATTCCATCGTATGGTTATATACGAACTCAAAAGGAACTTGTTCCAGTTCGGGGATGGATTCTGGTTCAGGAGAAATAGGAATAAGGTTTATTCGGTTGTCTTTTATCTTCACCTTCTCTCGCATTGCGAGTGCTCCTAGGATTAGGACAGTACACCCATTATGCTTATTGGATAGTCTTCTTCCAAACCATAGGCTGGTGCCGAACGGTAGGGAAGGAAGAAAACCATTTGGCCTAAAGGGGTGTACAGAAGGTAATGACTAAAGACATATGAAGGGATGTGAAGAGATGGCATAGAAATATACGGTTATAGTTGTGAATCTGATAATGGAAGAGGCATTACTACGAATACCAGGATACCCCATCGAAACATTTTAATGTTTCATTTTCACTGTGTATTGTTAAAAGAAAACTGATTTCCCAATTAGCCCTTGCTCCAGGGTATGTATTTACCAGGCTTGATTCTCACATCTGTATGGTTTTACAGATGATGAGTGGGAGTAAGTTATTGGGAATTAGGTGATCATCCTCATTATATCGGAATTCGGTGTAATTGGTGATATTTGAGGAAATCACCTGGGTTGTTTGCCGGACGGCAAATATTTGGTTTTGAATATCCGTTGTTATGCACCAATTTCAAATTGATATATCTGTACGTCTATTTTTATAGAGTAGATATAACTTTTTGAAATTATGTCTATCACATTTACCTATATCAGTGGATGGTTAGGTAAAGAGCATTAAACAGCGGTGTAATTCTTCTTAACCATAAGTACAGTTTTCAACCTACGGCACACAGCGAATGAGTTATCAGACTCAAGGGACTTATACAAAGTATTGTATGTTGTCCAGTGTCCATTAGGACAGAAGGGTTGGTCCTCGCACTATATTCTGTTTACTTGTGACTTCTCTAGTTCTTAGACATGTGTTTCGTGGAAATACAAGGTCTGAGTTTTGAGAAGTTATAAGTATAAGATTAAAGTAGAGAACCAGGTATTGCAAGTATCGGGATTCTTCAAGGTGATCGAAGATGTAGATACTTGTGTATGGTATTCAGTTGATAGTAATGATTAAGAGAACTTGCTTCTCTTTCAGGTTACTCATATTTGGACGCATTCCTAAGTTGAGTAACGTTGATCGACCTCCTTCCATTTAGTTAACATGCACTGGAGACAGCTGCATGATTTGAATCTGGTTCAATTAAATCAGTGCCTCTGGTTCTATATTGGATATAGAACAGTTCATATCTTGACATTGTCAAGGTACGGGGAGTTGTCCGGCTTATGCTTAAAACCAGACTCTGGATAACTCAAGGCACGTTTTTGTAATGGTTGTTTGTGGGTTGACCCAGGCTATGATGTGGGTTCACTTTCTACCATATGGAAGATCAATAGTGATATTGATCTTGACTCGCCACAGTTTTAATAAAAATGGATTTTTTCAGAAAACAGTAGTGGGAGTATGGTAGAACTGGAAGTGATTCCAGAACCGCAGACGATTACTGAAAATTTGATAAGAACCTAAAGATTCATTCTGATTTGACATTCCATTAGCCACTCCGCAGATATGGTGGGTAACCTCAGGCACTCGAGAGGTACTTCGGTATGCCACAAGGACGGTGACAGGGAGGTTCTTGTTTACCCAGACTTTCCATTGCTGTTGTTCCAGACTGTGAGACCCGGCAGGAGGATGAGTATAGCGTCGTTCTAAACTAGCTTTAGAAGTGTACGTCTATATGACTCTGCCAGAAGGTTGTAGTAGTCAGTGGGAGCAGCGGAAGCATTGGTGGACAGGTGGCTTATGTCTATTTATAGACTAAAGCAGATATAGCGGAGATAGATCATCTATTTCTGATGTGACAGTCATAGGTTTGACTTCATCAGAATAGGGGATGGATCTGTTAAGAAGGAAGTAGGGTGTGATGTCCTGGTATTAGGATGACACACACAGAGTAGGAAGTGAAATTCCTATACTACGATCGGTTATACTTTGGTTGTCACACAGTGGTTTTCCACATAGGACTTGGATATTATATCAGATATTCTGGTTACTAGATCTATGGTTTTAGATCTAGATTTGGGAATTTTCCCAATCAGGGTACCTAGACAGCATTCTATAAGTATTTAGAATGGACGACTCCTGGAACGGTAGTATACCTGCAGGTGATGGAGTCACCCTCTCTAAAGGAGTCTTACAGACTAAAGGGGAGAGGGATGTGCATGATTGGCAGATCACTTGCTTAGGCAATTGAATCAATCATGAGATGTCAAGTACCACACCAGATGTTGTTTTTGCAGTAGGTGCAATAAGTTGATATTGATCCAATCCTGGAGAAACATTCGGAAGCAGTTTTAGAACATAAGTGAATGTTCTAGGGATATGATAACGGCAGCCTCCTTTAGGAGACGGTTATCATTCCAGGCTTCCAAGGTGACCTGGATGACAGAGTGGCTGTCAGAGTTATAGTTTTCCCTCTGACGAGGGGCAGTAGTTTGGACAGGAGGTCCAAGCGGATACTGAGGGAGGCATGGCGCAGGATACTGATTAAGTTCAGTTGACGATACAGTCTAAGAAGTTTGGATTTGGAGTTCATTTATGAGCTAGGTCCCATCAGATATCCAGACATATTCTAAGATAGGTATTGCTCATTTCGGGAGATGGGTTTCTCCGCGAACTTGAGATAAAGAGAGACATAGAAAGAAACATCACAGCCGATCCACTCACTGAGGCTATTCCTCGAACGCAATAGTTTCGCAAACGAGCTTTGTGAGACTGACTAGTAGAGGAGTTGGGTGTTCGGTATCACACGGGCTGTGAGTATGCGACATCGCAATAATTAGCCTTGAGTGCAAGTGGGAGATTGTTGGAGATAGTGCCCTCAGTCAATTATTGGATCACAGGCACGTGATTGCAATGATTGAGAGAGGACATATACCGGTAGGACAGTCTTACTCAAGATGATTGTATGCTATCTGGTTTATCTTTATCATCGTATACTATTTTATATGACCTTACAGGTCGCTATTACACGTTGATAGAGCCCCTAGGATTCTTGCTTGACTGCTAGCAGTATGAGGGTGATCTTATACGTGGGAGCTGGGGTCTATAAGCACATTCTTAAAAGGTCCCTAGTCGTGGGAGTTTCGAGACAGGGCATCGATACTCCAGAGTAGACTAGTGTATACAGTCGAGACCCAGACGAGGGGCGGTGGCCGGTCTCACAAGCCACTGATGTCAGTTGGTTCACCTAAGATGTATACAGGTGCTCATTAGGTTATGAATACACCGGACAGGACTCGCCGGGAACATGCTAGTTGGTCTTATACCTGACGTCACATAACAGTTCCCTGGTGAAATGTGTACAGGTTAGTTCATCGACCTGAGATCGTCATTTGTCTCGTGTGAGTTCCCACTGTACTTTGATTACTACCCTACCACGCTCAAAGGAGTTATGCAAACAGGTTTTAGTTGGGTACAGTCCCGAGCCGCATGGAGGCAGTGAGAGGATTTGTAGGGGTTCGTCTCTCCCGGTATTGGGGGTGAGGTCGCGCTGTGTCTAGGAGAGCCATTACACGAAGTCCTTGGCCAAGGCAGGAGATTTACTGGTAGGTGTTCCAGTAATATCTCAGGGTGTTATGGGCTACACTCCGCCACGACTTGTACCGCTTTTGTGGGTCTGACTTTTACCAACCCCCTAGGCCCGCCATGCGATGCTCATAGACGACCGGACCGGACTGTATGGATATTGTCACTGACAGGCTCAGTAGGGTGTCAGGATGAGTTCGCTCATCGACGTCCCTTTCGGTCAATACCTGGTAGCCCGTCACGTATGGCTAATACCTCTGACGTGCTAGTGGTTAAATCCACAGCCAAAAGTATTGACGAGTCTTTAGAGTCCCCCACAGACCGTTTTCTCAAGTTTCGGGCGAAACGCTGTAGAGGCTGTATGGAGATATGGCAGGGTTCGATCAGATACGTGTGGTATTGCACGGATCATGATCGGACGGATAATACTAGCGGGCTTTGGTTTAAGCCGTATCCTAGTATTGTACAGTATAGATTTTGTCTCTTTGCATTTGTATTCAGTGGGAATACAAATGCGGGCATGCATATGCAGTCGCGGGGTTTTCCTATAATTTATTACGGGATCAGTTTTCTGAAGTTTCCAGTTTGCATTCCGTTTCGGCCAGTTTTCCTTTGTTCCTTCATGGCCGGATTTTTCTGATGGAGGGTCTAATTTGCATATTTGCAAATTAGCAGTTGTGGAGGGTTTATTTGTGATATGAGAGATTATGATAATCTTAGCATCATTAGATTCTTTTCTTGTGCTCATGGCTAGCATTAAATGTGATGAGAGTTGATTAAATTTAAACAAGACTTTGATGTGATCTTTAATTCTTGTTATCATCCAATTTCTTCTCTTGCTTTTTGGCTTCACATTTTTTCCTCCCATGATGAGGAAGGGGCCGACCACTTTAGGGATTGGTGGGGGATTCATTTCTAGTATGAGGGAAAAAATATTCATCACACATTTTTGCTTGCTACAAAAATTCCTCACATCACTCCAAAGTTCATTCTCTCCTCCATCATCAAAGGCAACTTCAACCCCTTTGAGACAATGGTTTCTACACTTCATCTACAGCATCCTTGGGCACGTCGACTCGCCAACTTTGTGCCTGAGTTGCCTCGGTCCAGAGGTGGAAGCCCGTAAAAGAACCCGGCGATGTGGTGCCCGTTCCGACGAGGAGGTGAAGATCGGAGATTCCGCGAGCAGATCGGAGTGGAGGCCGAAGATCGAAGGACACGGATCGCTCGGTATAGCTTCCTTCCCGTTTTCTAGTTTGCTAGGCGTTAGATTAATGGCCCGATCCGGGTTTTAGTGCGCGGTGGTGCCGGTTTCTAGTTTTTAGAAAAGTTTCGTTTCCGCATTCCGGCCTCGGATTGACGGCCGGGGCGCTGTCGTGCACTTACAACGTATCCTTAACAAACGTTTAAGTTTATTTTAGTCTTAAATAAGATTAACGATCCTTAAACCCAACCCAAACCCAAATATAAGAAAATACGGATTTGGACTAATCCACGCCCTACGGGCGACAACATAAATTAGTCTCCGTATACAATCCACGGGCAACCAAAAATAAAACAAACACACACGACACGAAGTGACTATCTGGAAAAGGAGAAAGTGGTTTCTGCGATGCGGTAGCATAATTAACTGCAGGGGCTTGCCCCTGCAGGGAAGAGCATTCCCACAATCAAAAACCCCTCAAATGGGGACGAATCTGACGAAGTCTGCTACAACGGCCGCATCCGTCTAAACCTCCGATACACGGTGCCATAAATCAACTTGGCATCTTCGGAGAGGTGGACGGATCAAACCAAATAGCATCTGCCCCCAAATTTAGGAAAGACGTCAGTCTTTCCCGGTCTTTCGGTGGAGAACAGATTCTGGCACGCCCGGTGGGACCTTTTCCTCTTTCCACTCCACACTTCGTGTGTCGTGTTTCGCGAACGAATCGCGGTTTGCTATGGTTGCCCCTGGATTTGAGGTCCTAAGATTTGGTGTCTTGCTCCCGTGCAGATCAAGGGCTTCCAACTGCACAAACTGCAACAACTGCAACAAATCCCACTCCGTCCTCGCCGGAGGAGTGACCTACGGGCCTCAAGCGGCCTCCCTTTTTACGATGCTGGTGGACCAGGTGACGCAAGCCACCACATGGCTATTCTTTGGGACCATGCTCCTACCCATGAGCTTCAACGCCCTGTTGTCGACGCAGGAGACTCTAAAGAAGTCATTCTTTGATCGGTTTACCACCACCGCGACCCCTCTCAACGGGTCGCCCAAATCCAGCGCCTCGGTTTTCAACAGACTGGGCCAAAGCTCCAGAAGGCCCAGAAAGTAGCCCGCGATACCTGAAGCGGCCATCCCAAAGCGGATAGCCATCCCTGCTCCAGTGAAAGAAGTCGTCAAAGCGGCTTCTCCTGCTAAAAGATCAGTCTTTGCAAGACTAGCTGCTCCAACTCTCGTTCCAGGCGAAGTCATCAAAACTGCTTCCCCTGCGCGAAAGTCTGCCTTCGACAGGTTGTCCATCCCCTTTCAGCGGACGTCGGTTTTCAACAGGCTAACGACGACAACAGCCTCTTATCAGAGCGGGGAGCATGACGAAGCCACCCCCATAACTGAACCAATACCGTCCGCACGACATGCTCGCCATCGTCACTGGCGTCGAGTAAGGAAGGTTGGGGGCAATTCCCTTTCTGGATTGACTCCGCCAGGTCCGATGGTGGAAATTGATGCTGCTGTTCCAACTGGGAACAGCTTTGAACCACTCAGGAGGGTCCGCATGAACTCTCCGACTGCCATGATAAAAAGATCTCCTCCACCTATAGAGAACTCTACAAAGGCGAAGCCAGAGCAGTTTCCTCAGCGGCTGTTCTCCAAAATTCACAGGGTCTGGCGAAGAGTCTAAGATTCTGTGGTTAACTAAGACTACTCCCGCCAACCAAAGAAAATAAAGGTTCGGCAAGAGAAGGACCACTCTGTCATACCACAGAAAGTGTCATCTACTTGGGTGCCCGCTGCAATGGCCCCCTCAACTTCGACCGCTCACAAAAGAAGAAGGCCGGAGAAAATCCCCGTGTCCACGACAAAGTTCAGAGGCACTGAATATAAACGCCCTAAGTCTGGGGGCATAGTGGTGCACACTGTTTATATGGCATCCGGGAAAGAGGATAGCTGTATTTCTATGGGTCAACGACCACTCAACAGATTCGTAACAAAGGCCTAGAAGCAACAACAGAAGCTCCAGGAGATGCTAACACAGATGGCCGCACTCACTGGGCCAAAAGAAAGCCCGGAGATGTCGTCGGAGCAACGTCATGAACAAGAAACTGATGCTGAGTTCCTCCGCAAAATCCTCAAAAAGAAGGACAAAGAGGCAGCGGAAAAAGCTGCCAATATAAAATGAATGGCGCTTTTATTTCAAGACATGGTCGGGATGATGTTATAGACGGATCATCCAGCTGAAGACCCTCCGATTATCCTCGAAGACGACCAAGGGGAGATGTCAAACCCTCTTCCGGCTTGTTCAGCAGCCAAGGAAGAGACTATTTCCAAAGCCGCCCTGGATGACTATATCGCTCAACAGATACGAGCTCATCAGGCGAACGAAGCGGCCGGCCAAATTGTTAAGACTGGACGACCATATCTGGGATAGTACGACCAAATAAAGTACCCGCCGGGGTATACGATCCCTAAATTCTTTGTATATAAGGGGACGGGGAATCCACACCAGCACGTTGCTCAATTCAGAGCCTTGTACGGTAATACTGGGGGCGACGACAAACTGCTGCTTCGCCAGTTTGTTGGCAGCTTGTCAGAGACAGCGTTTGAATGGTACTCCGAGCTCCCGAACGACTCCGTTAAGACATTTGCATAAATTGAGTTACTATTCACACAAAGGTTCGCAATCGCTAGTGAGCGCACCCCGATCACCGCATTAATTAATGCCAGAGTGAAGCCAGGCGAAACATGGGTCCAGTACGCAATACGGTGCGGAATCTATGGTCGAAGTGCGAACAACGCATAGAGGAAGCTCCTGCAGTGGGCATGTTCGTGGGTACTCTTGATCCGCAGGCGACCATATCCCAGTTCATGATGTTCTTCAAGCCAACTACTTTCCAGGCCTTGATTGACAAACTGGCCCAAATGGATCAGATGGGTCATAGACCGTCTTCCTCGAAAATGGAGCCTTGAAGTGAAAAGGGGAAGGGGAAAGCGACCTTCGTCGCCAATGCTCAACAGCAACCTAGTGGTCCAAAACCAGCTGATCGCCAAAGTAATAGACAGCGATCCCATGGAGAAAAGATGAGACACCCTTACTCGTTTCCTCGGAATAAGACGAAGAGGTTATTCGAGCTAGCGCTGCGCAACAGGCTCATCACTCTGCCGGAGCCAAGATGCCCAGCGCTACCAGGAGACGTTAACAATCTTAATTACTGCCCTTATCCCCGAATATTGGGCCATCCAATCGAAGATTGTTACATCTTCAAAAGTTGGATCGAAGATTAGTACCAACAAGGTAAGTTCGCGTTATCCGAAAACTGGAAGGTGAACCCGCCACAACCTCACGCTCCTAAAAAGGTGGACACGCCGGGGGCATCATGCCCACTTATAAAGGAAGCCCCATGGGAGGTGGCCCTTTCAGCTAAGACGAAGAGAATGCTGAAAGATCTTCACACGTGTCCGGCAATCAGGTGGAAAAGTCCGCTAAAACCCGAGGTCATAAAAGAACTACCGGCAACTGTCACATGGTTGATTCCGGGGTATCGCAAGTTCTCGCCTTCGGGAGCGATACGGATGAAGAAATAACCCTCGTTCCTCTCTCCAAGGAATCCATCTCTGAAACAGAAGAGATGGATTCCTGTGAGAACATTCAACTGCGCAATCGCACATTACCCGAAAAGAATCTCGGACCCGCAAACAGGGGATCAGATAGAAAAGATAAGGGGAAGGAAAAAGTCCCTGAAGATATCGCCCTCGATGATCGAGTCGTCGAAGAGCTGGAAGCCAAGAACCCGCCCAAGAAAAACAAGGTGGATTACAACGTTCTGGCACACCTGAGAAAGATACCCTCACAACTAAGCATTCTCGACGCCCTTCTGCTATCCAAAGAAGCGAGAGATTCTCTGATCAAGGCATTACAAGAGCCTGACCAGTTTCAAGCTTTCCTTGCCGAAGAAAAGATGAAGGACGAGATGGAAGAAGTGCACACTGCCGACGTCACTTTCGGCGACGAAGATCTCCTCCTCGGAACGTGTGAGTACAACCGTCCCCTAAATGTCACCGGATACTGCCATGACATCAAGATAGGGAAGATTCTAATTGACAACGGGTCCTCTGTCAATCTTCTAAATGTGAAGGTACTAAAAGAAATCTACATGAGCGTTCAACACTTCGCTCGGGATAAAATCACTATCTCCGGATTCGACTCCCAGTCATCACGGATGCTTGGGTCTGTGATACTGATGTTACGCTTTGGGCTGCTCATCACTGACATCAAGTTTCACGTCATTGACGCCAAGACTTGCTATAACGCTTTGCTCAGTCGGCCTTGGTTATACGAGTACAACATCATCCCTTCTACACAACATCAGTGTATGAAGTATTTCATGGATTGTCTCGAGTATACCGTGACAGGGGAGTTGAACCCATTCTCCGTGAATCAAGTCTGAAAGTACGAAGATGCAAAGTATTTCTTGCCAGACTTTGAAGACACGTAAAGGTACCATAAGCCGGAGAATAAGCAAAAATCTATCACCACCATTCAGTCTTCGGGAGCGATACCGAGGAGGAAGAAGAGATAGTCTATTCGGGACCTCCCCGATACAACAAACCGGGACCGTCTACCCCTATTCTTGTCTTTAGCAGTGACTCTGAAGATGATGTCAACGCAGTATTCTTGGCTCGTCTATCAGTGCAAGCCTTCATTGGAGATGATCAGAGTTTGCAGATCGCCATGGTACCGCAAGAGCGTTACATAGAGCTCGACGTACTTGATACCTATAGTGCTCATGAACTGCAGACGTTCTATGTCACTCCTAGGCGAAAAGATGAAAAGGCGGTCCTCTTTTATCGATCCACAAAAACCAAAGTGGAGAAAGAGATCTGATATGGTGCCGATTCTACGCTTGACAGGCTCCAGCCCATCCGTTTTCCCAGATACTACACAGAAGGACTAAAAAGGTTGTTGAGGCTCCAAGGCGTACCCTTGAAGCAGACCGCGCGACAAGCCCAGTTCTACAATAGGATCTGGAACGTCCCTGGAACTCAGCAAAAATTGCCCAACGGGAGAATGGAAACGATCGGGCTTGGATATGTTCAATCCAAGAAACGGGAGCGATTCCATGGCTGCTACGTTATACATGATTTCGATGAAGAAGGAGATGCTCTGTTAAAATACACTGCAGTTGAACCAACACGAGGTCCCGCCATGAAATTGCCAAGTCCGTCATTTGAAGAACATATGGACAAGCTAATAAGGGAAGTGGGTCAAAAGGTCCGGGATGACCATAGTCGCGAAATGGCAATTTACGAGAAAGCCAGGACGCAGCGCCTCCTTCAGCAGGCTACAGAGAATGACGATGCTCTTCGTCGCCATCCCGTCATACAAAAGACCTGACGCAGAGGTAAAATAAACTGAAGAACGGAGAAAATGTACGACAGCAACAAAGCGGGTCCATGAAGCCCTGTGATTAAAAATTGAGCAGCCGGGATCCATCTCTTATAAAGAAGATGGGTCGAGCATATTCTTTTCCCCAAGACAAGACAAGAAAGATATTCAGTCTTATCATTAAACATCAAATGATTACCCTCCCGGAGCCCAAACACCCCGAGCAAGCAAACGAGGTTCATCACCCGGATTATTGCTCCTATCACCGAGCGATATGACACCCTCTTGAATACTACTTCACATTCAAAGGCTAGGTAGAAGACCAATATCAGCAAGGTAAGTTCTCTTTATCTAACAGATGGAGGGTAACCCCGCCACAGAAGCATGAACCGAAATCCACATATGCAGCAAGAGTAGAGCCGGATCAACATCGGTCTTGGAAGCGATCTCGTACCTGTCACGTGATAATGATGTCGGAAGAAAGGGTTCTCGAGGATATGGATGACCTCTCCTGGTGGTTCGAAAATGGTGACGACGAAGTGATCTCAGAATTTTCACCTGCGCCAAAAGAGTTGGAAGACGGGATACACACCACTGCGGACAACCTGAGGAAAATCGACTTGGGGACGACAAATGACCCGCGGCCAACGTTCGTCAGTGAACTGCTGTCTAAAGAACAGGTGGCTACACTCAAAGACGTGCTTATGCAATATAAAGACTAGTTCGCATAGAACTATTCCGAAATGCCAGGACTAGATCCAGAAGTAGCTGTGCACAAATTGGCGATATCTCCGGACATTAAGCCAATCAAACAAGCACCGAGAAGAATGCATCTCGAACTTGAAATGAGCATCAATGCTGAGGTCAAGAAGCTAATCGACTCCGGCTTCATCCAAGAGGTTCAGTATCCTGACTGGATCGCCAACATCGTCCTGCGTAGACTTTCGGGACCTCAACAAAGCATGTCCGAAGGATGACTTCCTCGTACCGGTCAACGAGCTGATGATAGACAACACGTCCACTCACGAAGTCTTCTCCTTCATGGACGGCTCATCGGGGTACAACCAAATAAAGATGCATCTCGAAGACCAGAAGCATACCACTTTCCGTACTCCTCTGGGCATATTCTGCTACAAAGTGATGCTTTTCGGTCAGAAGAACGCCGGCGTCACCTATCAGAGGGCCATAACGAAGATCTTTGATGACCTTATACATGAAATCGTCGAATGCTATATCGACGACCTCGTGATTAAAAGAAAATCGCACGAGGAGCATTGGGAGCATCTAAAAGTAGTGTTCCAATGTCTTCGGAAATACAATATGAAGATGAACCCTTTCAAATGCGCGTTCGGAGTCTCCTCAGGCAAATTCCTAGGATTCATCGTACGACACCGAGGCATCGAAATAGACCCGTCGAAGATCAAGGCGATCATGGAAATGCCCCCGCCAAGAACTCTCATGCAACTGCGGTCTCTCCAAGGGAAGCTCGCATATATCCGACGATTCATAGCCAATCTCTCCGGCAAGTGCTGCCCCTACAGTCACTTGATGAAGAAGAGAACTCCTTTCGTCTAGGATCGCAAATGTCAAAGCGCACTAGACGAAATCAAGCAATACCTGCAGAATCTGCCAGTATTGACAGCTCCGGTCAAGGGAAAACCTCTCATCCTGTATACAACTGCCCTTGAGGGTTCTTTAGGCGCGCTATGGGAACAAGAAAATGATCAAGGGAAGAAAAGAGCCCTCTACTACTTGAGTCGAGTTCTCCTGGGGGCAGAAAACAATTATTCCCTTATCGAAAAACATTGCCTGGCGTTAATTTTCGCGATAACGAAGCTCAGACACTATGCGTTGGCACATGAGGTCCATCTCATATCAAAGGTGGATCCTCTCAAATATTTGATGTCAAGAGCCATACTAACAGAGTGGCTCGCTAAATGGGACCTACTCTTAATGGAATTCTCGATAACTTATCGATCTCTCAAGGCAGTGAAAGGCCAAGCCATCGCCGACTTCCTCGCCGAGCATCCTATAGTGGCCGATTCATCCCTAAATTGCGAATTTCCAGACGAGCACGCATTTAACACAATCGACGGGGAGATAGGAGAGAGTAACACCCGGTGGGATTTCTACTTCGACGGGGCATCTTCCATGAAGAAGCGAAAGCACAGCTCCTCCATAATCAAGTCTGGAGTAGGCCTCATCTTCGTGACTCCACAAGAAGGGATAATGCGCTTTGCCTTCTCCTTAAAAGAGCCGAGGATGGACAATGAAGCCGAATATGAAGCTTTGATAGCAGGTTTTGAGATCGCTGTCGACATGGGGATCGAAAACCTCGTCATATACGGAGACTCCCAGCTGGTCGTTAGCCAAGTAAACGGCGATTATCAAACGTACACACCAGAGTTGGTAAAGTACGGCGGGAGAGTGCAACAGTTGCTGATTCAAATCCCTGCCTACGCCCTGGAAAGCATACCGTGTGTGGAAAATAGCAAAGCAGATGCATTAGCCAAACTTGCTAAAGAACTGGCTGACGAAAACCTCGATGACGTGAGGATCGTTGTGCAAAGTCGTCAGGTTCTCGCACCAGCAGAAATATCTCCGGTGTCGTCCGAAGAAAATGGAGCGACCAAGCAAATGGCCCTACAGATAAAGGATCAGGAAAAGGTCAAGGATTGGAGAGAAGTCTTTATAGACTAATTCAAATCCTGCCGAATACCTGAAGATGCGTCCTCGAGACATCAGCTCATGAAAAGAGCTCTGTCTTTTGCCTTTGTCAATGATACTCTGTATAAGAGATCGTTCGACTCCCTGTGGCTAAGATGCCTGGGACCGGAAGAAGCAAGGAGAGTCGTCCAAGAAACTCATGACGAACTCTGCGGTTCTCATCAAGCCGGGCCAAAGATGAAACTGAAGATCAAAAGGATGGGCTACTATTGACCCACAATGATCCAAGACTGTCTCGAATACGCGAAGCAATGCTACTCGTGCCAGATTCACAGGGATTTTATCCACCAGCATCCAAATCCTCTACATCCAACAGTGGATAGCTGGCCGTTCGAAATGTGGGGAACTGACATAATCGGGCCTATTGAACCAGCATCGTCCAGAGGACATCGGTTCATACTGGCAACAACCGATTACTTCTCCAAGTGGGCAGAAAAAGTACCACTAAGAGAAGTGAAGACGGAAAATATCCTCCATTTCTTCAAGACACACATCATCTATCGGTTCGGCTCTCCACGACGGATTATCTCCGATAACGGGCCGGCCTACAGAAGTCACAAAATCAGCCGCTTCGCGCAGCAACATAATCTAGACTGGAGATACTCTTTGTCTATAATCCCCGAGCTAACGGTCTGGCTGAGGCTTTCAACAAGACCTTGACGAAGATCGTGAAAAAGACGGTGTCCAAAAATAAAAAGGACTGGCACGAGAGACTGCATGAAGCTCTCTGGGCGTATCGAACTACGTTCAAAATGGCCACAAACACAACACCATATGCATTGGTATTCGGCGCTGAAGCAGTACTCCCCTTGGAGATAGAGCTACCCTCCTTACGAGTGGCGGTCCATTACGAGATAACAGACGAAGAGAATGCTCATCTTCGGCTTGAGGAACTTGATGCCCTCGACGAAACCCGGCTCATGGCGCAACAAAACTTAGAAGCTTACAAAGCAAAGATGACGTGCTGATACGAGAGATTGACTAGGCCGAGAACATTCCGCCAAGGCGAACTCGTGCTAGTGGTCAAGAGACCTATGATCCCCAATCGTGCCAAACGGGGGAATTCGAGCCGAACTATGAAGGCCCATACATCATAGACAAAGTCTACCAAGGTGGGGCTTACGTGCTTATAGATATGCATGGCGAAAGACCCTTTAGGCCAATAAACGGCCGTTTCTTGAAGAAATACTACGCTTGGCTGAGACGTCTATAAACTAATATGGACCGCAGCATCCCAAGGCTGACGCAAAAAAAAACGGTACGTCCATAAGCGAGATGGGCACGGATGAAAACCCGAAAGGGCTCCGTGAGTAAAAACATCAGGACTACCGGCGAGTTTGTGAAAACCCGAAAGGACGCAATCTCGTTAAAAGACACTTGCAAGTTCCTCTCGACCCTGTAAGGAGAAAATACCTGCGTGAGATCATTACGACTCATAAGGGAGCAACACAATTAGGAATCCCCACGATCCCTAAGGAGAAATTACACTTACGAGATCCTCACAACTCATAAGGAGAACTCTCTTATGAGACCCTCACGGCTCATAAGATTCAAAAGTCTTAAGCTACAGGGATCTGAACCTGTTCTTAAGCCATCACCTTTCCCAGATTGCCCTACAAGCGTTTCAATATTGACCCTTGTATACAATCCACGGGCACGAATAAACATTTCTCTAACAAAGTCCCACCAACAACTAGGGATATGCTCACACGGTGAACGGCCCTTGTAAGTCCTCTCGACTTATAAGGAGAAAACACTCTTGTAAGATCCTTACGACTTATAAGAGAACATATACTTAAGAATCCTCACGATTTTTAAGGAGAAAACGTACTTACGAGATCCACACGACTCGTAGGGAGAAATACCTTTATGAGACCCTTACGGCTCGTAAAGTCAAAAAGCCTTAGTCAACAGGATCCTAACCCTGCTTTCTAAGCCACCTTTGTTCAACATCGATAGAGGCAAATGATGATTCACTCCTGGCAATATCCCAGTGGTAGCGATGCTGATACCTAAATTGGTATCAAATTCCAAGCCCTTTCACGGCAAATGATGATTCGCTCCTGGCAATATACCAGTGGTAGTGATGCTGATGCCTAAATCGGTATCAAATTCCAAGCCCTTTCACGGCAAATGATGATTCGATCCTGGTAATATTCCAGTCGTAGCGATGCTGATGCTGAGACTGGCACCAGATTCCAAGTTCCACACTCTCGATAATAATTCAGCAAGCCAAAAATGCATATGAAATAGCCGAAATGATGGGGCAACTTGCAACAAAATCAGCAAGTAAAAATATATGCATACAAAATAGCCGAAATGATTGGGCAAATCGCAATAAAAAGAAGCGAGTAAAAACAAGAATAGCCGAAATGATTGGGCACCGCGAAAAAAATAGCTGAAATGATTGGGCAATCGCGACTTTCGCGATATAAAAAACTGAAATGATAGAGGATCACGGAAAGAAATAAAAAAATAATGAAAGAATGAAACTTTTGCCCAACAGGCGAGTCCATACTGACCCCTGTATACAATCCATGGGCATAAATGAAAAGGGAACCACATGTCCCCCACCAGATCCTGTCAAAAGGGAAAGTCAGACCTTAATAGCATCTGCATCCCAGAAGACCAACAATGGAGTTCCTCCCCCTGCTAGCAGAGAGCAGACGCAACGTCAGCAAAGCGGAGCCACGACAAAGTACCTATTTCCAAATCTCGACGGTTCATAGACAACCTAGAGACCACCTCGACATTCGTCTCGTTACAGCAGACGCAACGTCAGCAAAGCGGAGCCATGGCAAAGTACATAGTTCCAAATCTCGACGGTTCACAGACAACCTAGAGACCACCTCGACATTCATCTCGTTACAGCAGACGCAACGTCAGCAAAGCGGAGCCACGGCAAAGTACCTAGTTTCAAATCTCAACGGTTCACAGACAACCTAGAGACCACCTCGACATTCGTCTCGTTACTGCAGACGCAACGTCAGCAAAGCGGAGCCACGGCAAAGTCCCTAGTTCCAAATCTCGACGGTTCACAGACAACTTAGAGACCACCTCGACATTCGTCTCGTTACAGCAGACACAACGTCAGCAAATGACCCCATTTTGGAAATACGTCAGCAAATGACTCCGTCGCGGAAATACGTCAGCAAATGACCCCGTCTCGAAAATACGTCAGCAAATGACCCCGTTTCGAAAATACGTCAGCAAATGACCCCGTCGCGGAAATACGTCAGCAAATGACCCCGTCTCGGAAATACGTCAGCAAATGACCCCATTTCGGAAATACGTCAGCCAATGACCCCGTCGCGGAAATACGTCATCCAATGACCCCGTCGCCAAAATACGTCATCCAATGACCCCGTCACGGAAATACGTCAGCAAATGACCCCGTCGCGGAAATACGTCAGCCAATGACCCCGTCTCGAAAATACGTCAGCCAATGACCCCGTTGCGGAAATACGTCAGCCAATGACCCCGTCGCGGAAATACGTCAGCAAATGACCCTGTCTCGGAAATACGTCATCCAATGACCCCATCGCGGAAATACGTCATCAACTGACCCCATATGGCTAAAGTCAATCCTGGCCCCGTATGGATAAAGTCAATCCTGACCCCATACGGCCAAAGTCAACCCTCGACCTCCCCGTCAAAGCAATGCTTTGATTCAAGAGCAGGTCAACTCATCAATCACTTACGAGTCCTCTCGACTTGTAAGGAAGAAAATTCTCTTGGGAGATCTTTACGACTCTCAAGAGAAAAAGCACACTTAGGAATCCTCACGATTCCCAAGGAGAAAATACATCTACGAGATCCTCTCGACTCGTAGGGAGAAAAATATTTATGAGACCCTCACGGCTCATAAAGTTAGAAAGCCTTAGGAGGCAGATCTGAACCTGTTGCCTAAGCCATCACTACCCTACAAAGAGGTCAAGATGGACTATTTACAGACCACATTTGCCAAAATTACATGCCAAAAGAAATGGAGGTGCTACTCAAGAGTGCGTAAACTGCTCTGCGTCAAATCGAGATGAAAGGCGTAACCTACGGACGTCAATCGCATACTATGAATGACAGTAAGAAGAACATTTGATTCGCATCCAGTTAAGTGTTCGAAGCATACCCATTTATGTATGTGTGGAAAAGGTTTAGTGCATAAAATAAACATACGGAAACAAGAATTGTCTATTCATACTTCAGAAAATTCTTACAGTGATGAAAACGGTAAACAAAAACATCATTAAAATGTTTACAACGTCAAGACATCAAATCCAGGACATGGATTGAGAAATTCAAAATTTAGGCCATCTAAAATGTTTCGGGCCTCTCGGACCATTCTCGTATGCTTCCTCTCACGATCACAAGCGTCAGGGTCCTCACTGATGTCCTCCGCCCTTCGATAGGCAGCGATTATCGTCGCCTGTTGAAAAGTTTGATGCAGAATGTCAACAATATTGTCTCGCCTTTTCTTTGAGATTAGGCCCATCAGATACACTGAGTGTACCTTATCTTCAGTGTCATCCAATTCTTTAAGAGGCATGCCGTCATAGAATAAAGGAAGTGCTTCCCAGATCGCTCTCACAATGAGCTTCAAAAGAGCGGAACGACGAGGAAGCAGTCGACCATTGTATTCATCAAAGCGGCGCATGATTTCGGCGCACTGAGTGTTTGTAAGCTCTTGGTTCTGGCAGCGACCTAGTGCACGAATGTCTCCATAAGAAATAATCTCGTCAAGATCATACAGATGAGCAGCCATAATGTCTGAAAAGGAAAATCAGTGAGAGTTTAGTGGGCAAATTGATTAAGAAAAAGCTTATTGAAACAGACATTGGAATTCAAACAACTCTTGGAAAAACAACCTCTAATAAGATGCCTAACAAAATTAAAAATCTGCGCGAATAAGGGAAAACCCTTGGTGTGGATTTAAAATCCAAAGAGAATTTTATAAAAGGAGAAGAAAAGTTCCTCGGCCGTTCAAGATCCTTACCTGAAAAAGGATTCTTTTTGTTGACAGAGTTAAACTCTGGATTTTGTTTAGTTGAATAGAGAACTGAGCTCTGAGAAAGAGAATTAAATTCTCAAGGCAAGAAATTGAAAAAGGAAGAAGATGAAGGAATGGAGGCGTTGCTGATGAGACCGCTGCATTTATAGGACGTGATAGGAAACGGTTCATCTTCCCTGTTCCCTAGGCAAATCCAACGGCCACAAAGACGACAGCGTTGCACTCACGTGCAAATACGTGAGAACAACGCTGTGGGGGCATTTGTTCTCTCATGGGAACTGAATAAAAATATAAATAAAGTATCAAGAAAAACACCCCAAATGGGGCATCACGTGCTCACACGTGACCAGGCCTCACGTGCAAACACGTGACCCTTTTTATGGGCAGATTCTATCCACACCTGAAAGCGTAATTGATAAAGTCACGTGCCCACACGTGATGGGCAATTGAACCCATTGAATCAATAGAATTAAATTATAATCAAAAGGAATTAAAAGAATTTGTTCCCTAATGGGAACTAAATAAAATATATAAATAAAGCAGCAAGGAAAACCCCCCCCAAAGGGGGATCACGTGCCCACACGTGACCGGGTCTCACATGCAGACACGTGACCTTTTACATGCAAAGCCTATATGCGCTGAATAAAATAAATAATTGGAAATGCTTAATCAGTGGGGTCACATGCCAACGCGTGATGGGCTTTTAAGCCCTCTGAACTAATAGAATTAAATTCTAATTAAATGATTAATCAGTGGGGTCACGTGCCAACACGTGATGGGTTCCTGAGCCCTCTGAACCAATGGAATTAAATTCTAATTAATTGCTTAATTGGTAAGGTCATGTGCCCATACGTGATAGACTCTTAAACCCTTTGAACTAATAGAATTAAATTCTAATTAAAATAAAATCAAAAGCCCTAACTGGAAAAATATTTTCCTAGATCTTTCCAAACAAAAAAGATTGCACTCTGTAAAGTGGAGCACCGTTGGATTAAAAATCCAATGGTGATTAAAAATCACCAATTTATAGAAAGATTCTATACAAGGAAATATTTTCCTAAAATTTGTCAGGAATAACAAATAAAATATCTTTTGGATTAAAAATCCAATGGTGAATAAAATTCACCGAGTGATCTAAAAGATCATGTTGATTATAAAATCAATCAAAAATCTTTCAACGAAAGATTGACTAAACAAACTGATTCTTTTCTTTCTCCTATAAATAGGAGCCAAGAAGAGAAGAGAAAAAAGAATACAACAACAGAGAGAGAATACAAAAAAAGAGAGCAGAGAATTTAATTCTCCAGAGAGAAAAAAACTCTAGGTAAGAGAAGGAAGGAGATCATTGTATAAGCTCCCATAAAACAAAAAGAGAATTTAATTCTCAAACCAAGAGTTTAACTCTTCCAAAAAAGAACTTAGTTCTTCCTCTGTTTGAAGATCTGCAGAAGCAGATCTCCCCATAAGTTGAGAATTTAATTCTCATCAGGGAGATTCTGCCATGCAGATCCAAAACTTAGAGGGAGAATTGGGTTTAAAGAATTTAATTCTTTCAAACACACAGGAATTTAATTCCTCTAAAATAAAATCAGGTTTTAACCCTATAAAAGAATTTAATTCTTAAACAAGGGATTCTCTCCATGCACGTAAAAGAGATCAGTACCCAATATGATCACGCGGTAACACGTCCTTTGTTTGAACCAGAAAAAGAGATTTCCCAAAGTGTTTAACACTTATTTAAAAGGGAAAAGGGAAAACAATAAGGACAGTTTCTCTTTTAGGGTGTATCACGTGCTCCCACATGACCCTTAAAAAGCTCCTCAAAATAAAAGGGAGTAAAGCCAAGGTAGTTTCATTTTTTTGGGCGTCTCACGTGACCCCTGGAAATTATCAAACAAAAGAGGATTCTACCCGAAGCCAATGCCCGCCTAAATAATGCCTCACGTGTCCCCACGTGACCCCTGACAAACACCATTTTAAAGAGAGAATGTGGTAAAACTGAAGGATTAATATCCAACGCATGGATACCCATCACGTGCTCATGCGTGATGGTCGTAAAAGTCAAGTGTTTAACACTTATATGTATACTCTGAGAGTAAAATAAAAGAACCAAGGCCCAATCTGCAGGTGCCTCACGTGACCCCACGTGAGCGCTTCAGTTTTAATGTTTAACACTACTTTAAGCGCCTCACGTGGGAGCACGTGAGCGCCGAATATACTCTAGTGTTTAACACTATATTCGAGCCAATCATAGCCCAAATTAGCTAAGTCTTCCAGAGGCAAAAATCTCTTGAAACTGAACCCCAATTATACTCTTGTCTTCCAAAACTGATCATCTCATATGGCATTCAAAGTGATTCCCAGAGCCTTCCAACCAACATTGGTTCAAGGGTACATCTCTTCATACCTCTGATATATGTTGTTGTAATCCTTCAACGTCTTCAGAGAGGTGACGGGTCCCAACAACCAGACATTTCATGGACTGTGAGGTGCTTAAACCTATAGCCATGATGTCTTTAAACTGGATTATGATGTTCTTAAACCTTATGGACTGTGGGGTCCTTAAACTCATGGACTATGATGTCCTTAAACTTTACAGACTATGATGTCTCTAAACTACCATGGACTGTGAGGTCCTTAAACTCATAGACTATGATGTCTTTAAACTTTACAGACTATGACGTCTTTAAACTGGACCGCAAAGTCCCTAAACTAAAACAATAGAGCCTAAATGCTCTTTTGTTGGATCTAAATGATCCTATTAAGTAAATCTTAGTATAAAATAAGACTAATGTATCCTTAACAAATGGTTAAGTTGATCTTAGTCTAAAATTAGACTAACGTATAATTAACAAATGATTAAGTTGATCTTAGTCTAAAAATAGACTAACGTATCCTTAACAAACGTTTAAGTTGATCTTAGTCTCAAATGAGATTAACGATCCTTAAAACAAACCCAAACCGAAATCTAAGAAAATACAGATTTGGACTAATCCACGCCCTTCGGGCGATAACATAAATTAGTCTCCATATACAATCCACAGGCAACTAAAAATAAAACAAATACACACGACACGAAATGACCATCTGGAAATGGAGAAAGTGGTTACCGCGATGCGGTAGCGTAATTAACTGCAGGGGCTTGCGCCTGCAGGGAAGAGCGTCCCTACAATCAAAAATCCCTCAAATGAGGAGGAATCTGACGAAGTCTGCTACAACGGCCGCATTCGTCTAAACCTCCGATACACGGTGCCATAAATCAACTTGGCATCTTCGGAGAGGTGGACGGATCAAACCAAATAGCATCTGCCCCCAAATTCAGGCAATACGTCAGTCCTTCCCGGTCTTTCGGCGGAGAACATCTAGCTCTAAACGAAATCACGATAAAGAACAAGTATCCACTACCGTGCATCGATAATCTGTTCGATCAGCTAAGTGGGTCTTGCGTTTTCTCAAAGTTAGATCTTCGTTCGGGTTATCATCAGGTGAAGGTCAAAGATTCTGATATTCCGAAGATGGCATTCAAGACTCGCTATGGTCATTATGAGTTTTTTGTGATGCCATTTAGAGTGACCAATGTGATTGCCATCCTTTCTTTCTACATGCCTTCTTTGAAAAATGTTGCACCAGCCATATTTATAAACCTGATGAACCGGGTTTTCCGAGATTACCTAGACAGCTTTGTTGTTATTTTTATCGACGACATCCTGGTATATTCAAAGAATCGGAAAGAGCACGCTGAACATTTACGAATTATCCTGGAGATTTTGCGACAGCATCAACTCTATGCCAGGTACAACAAGTGCGAATTTTGGCTAGATCAAGTCGGATTTCTAGGACATATCGTTTCAGGCGAAGGAATCTCTGTGGATCCGGCTAAAGTATCAGCAGTAAACGAATGGCCGACACTAAATACAGTGAAGGACATTCAAAGTTTCTTGGGATTAGCAGGATACTACCGAAAATTCATAGATGGCTTTTCGAAGATTGCAACACCCCTGACCAAGCTCACAGGTAAAGATGAAGCATTTATGTGGTCAGAAGCATGTGAACAAACTTTTATAGAACTCATTGACATCAGCACCTATTCTAGTAATACCGGACCAATCTGGAGGTTTCGTTATGTATTGTGATGCATCCGGTAAGGGATTAGGATGTGTTCTATACCAGCACGGAAAAGTTGTAGCTTATACATCAAGACGGCTGAAGATTCATGAGTGTAATTATCCAACACATGATTCGGAGTTGGAGGCCGTTATCTTTGCACTTAAGATTTGACGCCATTATCCACTTGGAGAGCGAGTGGACATATACACGGACCATAAGAGTCTGAAATATGTGTCTACTCAGAAGGATTTGAATATGCGGCAGAGAAGATGGTTAGAACTCATGGCGGACTTCGACATCGACCTACAATATCATCCGGAGAAGGTGAACGTGGTTCCTGATGCACTTAGTCGTCAACCACTATCAATGAATCTCATCGCATAGTGGAAGCTTCAGCAAGAATTACACAAGATGGAGATAGAAGTGGTTATGCCAGGTAATACTTCAAAGTTGATGAACTTACAAATTCAATCTACTATTGTCAACCAGATCAAAACAACTCAAGCAAGTGATGCAAAGTTGCAAAAGATCCGAAAACAAGTAGAAAGTGGACTTCGAATCGACTTCATCATCCGCGAAGACGGATCTTTGAGATACGGAAGCAGATTATGTGTACCACAAGGTTCTGTTCGGGAAGAGTTGATGAAAGAAGCTCATGGCTCTCCATATTCAGTACACCCTGGTGGTACAAATATGTATAAAGATCTACGACAACATTACTGGTGGCATGGCATGAAGTGTGAAGTAGCCAGAAGCGTAGCCAAATGCTTGGTCTGTCAGCAAGTAAAAGCTGAATATCACAGGAATGCTAGTTTACATCAACCGTTACCTATTCCAGAATGGAAGCGGCAACACATCACCATGGATTTCATGACTGCACTTTCTCGCAGCATGAAAGCTGACGATACGATATAGGTTATTGTGGATCAACTCACAAAGTGGGCACACTTCATCCCATTTCGAATTGGCTAATCTACCGAGACACTGGCACAGAAGTACATGGAAGTAAGTCTGAATCTAAGTAAGATTTAACTCTTCATAGTGTACTATTTCTGATACCCATGAACTCATGCAGGAGATTGTGAGATTACATGGAGTACCGGTTTGCATTGTCTCCGATCGTGACACCAGATTCCGATCGCAGTTTTGGCAGAGTCTGCAAGCTAGCTTGGGAATGAGTCTGAACTTTAGCAAAGCTTACCATCCACAAACAGATGGATAGTCTGAGCGAACGATTCATATCCTTGAAAATGTGCTACGAGCGTGTATGTTAGACTTCGGAGGATCATGGGAAGATCACCTACATCTTGTGGAGTTTTCATACAACAACAAATACTAAGCGAGTATTGGAATGGCACCCTTTACAGCTCTCTATGCGAGGAAGTGCCGTTCACCATTAAGTTGGGACGACATCGGAGATAGGGAACTCCTTGGACCAGAGATGATCGTGGCAACTGCGGATGTAGTTCGCACGATCGGGAAAAGAATGCGCATAGCCCATGACCGACAGAAGCACCGGGTTGATGCAAAGCGCCAACACCTAGAATTCCAGCTGGAAGATCATGTGTTCTTAAAGATCTCTCCAAATCGTGGAGTAATTCTCTTTGGCAAGAGGGGTAAGCTCAATCCGAGATTTATTAGACCATTCGATATACTCGAACGAGTCGGAGAAGTGGCATATCGTTTGGTACTTCTACCCTCATTGGAAGGAGTGCACAACGTATTCCACATATCCCAGCTTCGAGATATGTGAGCGACCCCGGCCACATTTTTGATCACTCTGAGCTCACTGTACAGACAGATCTATCTTGTGAGCAACAATCCGTTGAGATCCTGGACAGAAAGGTGAAGACGCTATGGAATAAGGAAGTAAATTTGGTCCGAGTGATGTGGAGAAAAGATTCTCCAGGAGAATCAACGTGGGAATGAGAAGACGATATGCGTGCAAGATACCCTTGCTTATTTGTAAACTAATCCTCAAATAATTATAAATTTCGAGGACAAATTTTTTATCAGAAGGGTAAAATGTAACGACTCTATTTTGATTGTACAAAATTTTTAAAGTTAATGTACAGAATGGAGTATTTGCAAGCCTGAGTATACTTTAAGTATTATTTTTGTTTGAAAACAATAAGAAACCACTTGTAGCCTTGCACTGCTGTGACATAACCCCTGTGTTCAAATCCCTCCATCCACATATTATTTTTACTGATTTTTTAAGTTTACACGTGCAATACACGTAAAAATGAAAAGTCAGATAAAATAAACATGTGCAAAAGGTAATTTATACAGACTAGGACACGTGGCATCGATCCAGAGCCCCACCTCCTACATATGGTCGGCGAAATTGGCACTTGGGCCGGCGCCGCCACCCCCCAGTAGAAAATGCCCCCTAACTCTGCACCTCGGTCCCTTGGCCTACCCCCACTACTCCTATGATGTTTGATTTCCCCGTAAATTAATAGAGAGATTAAAATCCCATTAATCCAATTTTAAATGCATTTTTAACTCTCTCTCTTCAATTCTCAGAACCCAAATTTTACCCTATAAATACAACATCATATCCTAGACTTCCTCATTCTGAAATCTATTGTCAAAATTCCTCAAAATTTTCAAAGAAAAAGAAGAGTACAAGTGGAATTAGCACTAGGTCAACTTTCCGGCGAGAATTCGAAGCAATTCCGGCGACACCATGACTCCACGAAGCCACCAATATTTTCCTAAATCTCCTCTCTCTTGTCTAAGCTAGTAAAACCCACTTTTCTTCTCCTCTTCTTAACTTAAAATGATCTCTTTTCAAATCACGTCGGTAAGTGGAGTTATACCGACCTTTAATTCTATTCTCTTTTAAATTTCAATTTCCTCTTAAGAACCACTTAATCATATCATTACATCTAGTTAAACATTAACTAATATTTAGAAACAAGTTTCATTTTAAAACTCCATGTAAAACAACTTTTATTAAACTTTTACGCTTAAATACCATGAAATTACATATGACATCGTTTAATCATTCTTGCTTATATTACCTTTAGAAAAATCTCACGAGGTAATGACCTACGTCTCACAAGCACGCATCTTGACATAGCATTTTTCCCTTGAACAACAATTTTCTAGCAAATACGACTTTTACATCAAAATACCATAAACTATTAAAAACCGTATTTTTTAAATTGTGTTATTTAAATTTCTTGCAATTATGCCTCTACAACCCATTTTGGGGAATCCGATTCAGTTGGTGCGGGTTATCGCACATCCATCGGACTAGTAGGGCGAGATGCAGACCTCCTCACGGAGCATACGATCTCGATGGAATTTTTAATGCAATTTTTAAGAAAAACGTGATTTTCTATTTAATAAATAAATTTTATTTTTAATAATTATATATAAATATTATCAAACCATCTATTTTAAATATATAATAAATTCCATGTTTTTTTAAACAAAAGAAAAGAATTACAAGTTTCATGAAAATACCATCAATAATCCATACAAGTCAACTTTACACTAAAATACCATGTATTATTCAAGTTAAGTATTTATTCACTAGAATACCTCACTTTTAAAAATTATATTCATGAAAATCCTAAATATGATAAATAAATACTTGAGATTTATTTTGAAAGTATACTAAAAATATTTTTCATAAAAAACCCCTCAAGTTATATTACTTTACATTAAGGACCCTAGTAATTGTAGGTTTAAGCGGGACCAATTCTCTTGAGTCTCAGGGAGCCGGAGAAAGTGGGTGCTTGCCTATTTAAGGTAGAAAACTAAAACGGGGTTATCAATGGTAATTGGCTTGGAAAAAGTCACAAATCCTGCCGTCCATATGCAGCAGTTACTGATAATTCGTAAACTTAATTCAGGTCCCAAATCTGTTTAACTGTCTAACTCAATCTGAGTCTCAATCTAATCTGATTACAATACAAATATGAATCCAACATTATATTTAATTCAACATGAATCCGATGTATCAAACATGAACACTTGAACATGAATACCGAACAATACGAACATGCAACATGACTTGACTTGACCGATTCATGGATATATCTTGAATTTGACTACATGACTATCCGTTTACATCCGAACAGTTTACATGAATAACTTATACCATGGTTTCGGCAAGTCTTGTACTACAACTCATTACAATATGCATTACGGGGTTTTTAACGGGGTAGATTGGTACAGAATGTATTAGAAGTGGAATGAGACGGTCACTATAATACACCTAATCTGAATATCCGTGCCAATATCCCGTGGGTTTAATGGGGCCTTGTACTCCATATACTTTAGTCCACGGAGCAAGTTGGACTCCTCTCGTATACACTGATACATTCTGTACCAAGCTACAAACAACTACGTTAGTATAACAAAAAGAGATAAATTATCAGATCTATTCCTTTTACTTGATCTATCTATTTTTTTGGACTTACCGAGCGATTGTTCGCTGACGACATTCCTATCTCTTTTTATTTGGAATGTTGCCAGGAGGACCCGACTCTCAAGAGATCGAGTCTAGTCAGGAAGATTTGGAGCAGTTTGCTGAGAAGCTAGAGTTCTAGTTCTTACTTGTACATACTTTTCTTTTCAGTTCATATGTCATTGTTTAGGCATCGCTTTCCATTATTGTATTTTAATTTCCAGTTGTATGTAAAGAATGAATATAAATAAAAGTTGTTGTTTCATTACATCTCTTTTCATTCTTGTGCTTTACTTTTATATTGCTTATTTACGCTTAATGTGTTTATTTCTAAGTAAATACGTTGCGGTCTCGCCGCGTCTACTTCCCCATATATTGGAAAGCGGGGCGTGACGCTTAAAAACCATGAAATTAAATATGACATCGTTTAATTATTCTTGCTTATATTACCTTTAGAAAAATCTCACAAGGTAATTACCTACCTCTTACAAACACGCATCTTGACATAGCACGTTTCCCTTGAACTACAATTTTTTAGCAAATACGACTTTTATATCAAAATACCGTAAACTATTAAAAACCGCATTCTTTAAATTGTGTTATTTAAATTCCATGCAATTATGCCTCTACAACCCATTTTGGGGAATCCGATTCGGTTGGTGCGGGTTATCACCCATCCATCGGACTCACGGAGCATACGATCTCAATAGAATTTTTAATGCAATTTTTAAGAAAAACATGATTTTCTATTTAATAAATAAATTTTGTTTTTAATAACTATATATAAATATTATCAAACCATCTATTTTAAATATATAATAAATTCCATATTTTTTTAAACAAAAGAAAAGAATTACAAGTTTCATGAAAATACTATCAAGAATTTATACAAGTCAAATTTACACTAAAATACCATGTATTATTCAAGCTAGATATTTATTCACTAGAATACCTCACTTTTAAAAATTACATTCTTGAAAATCCTAAATACGATAAATAAATACTTGAGGTTTATTTTTAAAGTATACTAAAAATATTTTTCACAAAAACCCCTTCAAGTTATATTACTTTACATTAAGGACCCTAGTTAATATAGGTTTAAGCGGGACCTGTTCTCTTGAGCCTCAGGGAGCCGGAGAAAGTGGGTGCTTGTCTATTTAAGGTAGAAAACTAAAACGGGGTTATCAATGGTAATTGGCTTGGAAAAAATCACAAATCCTATCGTCCATGTGCAGCAGTTACTGGTAACTCCTAAACTTTATTCAAGACCCAAATCTGTTTAAGTGTCTGACTCAATCTGAGTCTCGGTCTAATCTGAATACAATACAAATATGAATCCAACCATATATCTAATTCAACATGAATCTAATGTATCAAACATGAACACTTGAACATGAATACCGAACAATACAAACATACAACATGACTTAACTTGACCGATCCATGGATATATCTTGAACTTGACTCCATGACTATCCGTTTACATTCGAACCGTTTACATGAACAACTTATACCATGGTTTCGGAAAGTCTTATACTACAATTCATTACAATCAATACAATATGCATTACAGGGTTTTTAACGAGGAAGATTGGTACAAAATGTATTAGAAGTGGAATGAGACGGTCACTATAATACACCTAACCTGAATATCCGTGTCGTTGTCCCGTGGGTTTAACGAGGCCTTATACTCCATATGCTTTAGTCCATGGAGTAAGTTGGACTCCTCTCGTATACACTGATACATTCTGTACCAAGGTACAAATAACTACATTAGTATAAAAAATAGATAAATTATCGGATCTATTCCTTATACTTGATCTATCTCTCTTTTGGGACTTACCGAGCGATTGTTCGCTAACGACATTCCTATCTCTTTTTCTTTGGAATGTTGTCAGGAGAACTCGACTCTCAGGAGATCAAGCCCAGTCAGAAAGATTTGGAGCAGTATGCTGAGGAGCCAGAGTTCTAGTTCTTACTTGTACTTACTTTTCTTTTCAGTTCATATGCCATTGTTTAGGCATCGCTTTCCATTATTGTATTTTACTTTCCAGTTGTATGTAAAGAATGAATATAAATAAAAGTTGTTGTTTCATTACATCTCTTGTTATTCTTGTGCTTACTTTTATATTGCTTATTTACGCTTAACGTGTTTACTTCTGAGTAAATACGTCGCGGCCTCGCTACGTCTACTTCCTCGTATATTGGGAAGTGGGGCATAACAGTAATCAAATGTGCCTCATAAAAGCACTCGATCTTGTCCTTTGTTGCGTCAAGAGTCTCCGGAGTCATCTCTGCTGGATGAGGGGGATGTCAGCAAGCATAGACATGAAGATCATCCGGAGCCAAATGGAGCCGATAGGAAGAGGAGAGACTCTACGAGCCAGAAGCTCGTACATCTGTGAGGACAGGGTCCACTAAACGCGTAGCAAAATAAGGAACAATTCCCTTGATGGGCACCTTCCACGGTTGCCGACGAGCATGCGGACGATTGCAAGCCATAACTCTTAGTTTGTTAAAAATGCTCTCTCCTTGCTTAGAAGGAGGAAAACATAGCTTCAGGTTATAAAGAGGAGAATTCAAGTCTAGACACAGAAAATGTTGTGCATGGTGGAGTTATTTCCAAGTCCTGACAAAAAGGCCATGGGAAAAGAAAATGTTGACTCATGGGAATCAGAGCAAGAAGGTGAAACGATTCCCTCAGCAGCGCCTCACGTGCATGACACGTGAGCGCCGGTGCCGATTCTTTGTAGGATTAGAAACTGTAGCGGCGCCTCATGCGCATAACACATGAGCGCCGGCATTATTTTTTATATGTATATAACAACATTTCACGTGAGGCACATATGAGCAATGGCATAAAAAAAAGGGGGAGCTTTGTCATTCATACTACGAAGAAATTTGTACATTGGTGATGATAAAAAAATCATTAGAATGTCTACAGCGGCAAGACACTGAATTCCGGACACGGATTCATGAAATTTGAGGAAAGTTTGAGTAAAGTGCTTCTAGCTTCGTTGACCATCTTTTTATGCATTTTCTTACGAATGCAAGCGTCGGGATCCCCGCTGATGTCGTCCATCCTTTGCCTCATCAAGTGCCTCGAGCGGCATAGCTTCATCAAGCTTAGGAAGTGATTCCCAAATCGACCTAACGACAATCTTCAAAAGAGCAGAACGGCGAGGGAGCAATCAACCGTTGTAATCGTCGAAGCGATGCATCACCTCCGTGCACTGGGCGTCGGTAAACTCTTGGCTCTGGCAGCGGCCATGAATGCGAATCTCCTCATAAGAGATAATCTCTTCAAGATAATACAGATGATAAGCCAAAGTATCTGAAAAGAAAAACCATTAAAGGGTTAGCAATCAAAATACCAGAATCATTACAATCTAGAAAAAAAAAGTGGCCCCTACAAAATCAAGGTGATGCCCCATCAATGATAAGGCAGGCACTCAGCGTAAGAATTCGAAAGGATTCTCATTTAATAAAAAATTTCATTGAACTGTGGAGTTCAAGACTCCCAATGGCCTCGAAGAACGTGTTCTACAGCAAATTCAAATCTGCAAAGAGAACCCTAAAAAGAAAATAAGAAAAGGGAATGAAATTCCCAAAAAGAAATTTCAAAAGAAATTTTCTCAGAAATCCCCATTGGAAATATACTGGAATTAAAATTCAGAGAACTCTTAAAAATCAGAGTAACAGGGTAAAACCCTAAGATCTCTGAGACCAACGGTCTACCTAAAATAAAGTTTTTAGATCTTTAAGAGATCATTTTAAGAAAAAGAGCCAAGCTCTGTTAATGGGTTAAAAATCCTAGACAAAAAGAGTCTCTTTTAAGAGAAAAATGGTCATAATCCTTACCAATTTTCTTAAACAGGGTTTAAACTCTAAGAGTTTCTTTGGGCAGAGATCTAAGCTTTGAGTAGAGAATTAAATTCTCAAAGAAGAAGATGGAAGATGACGAAACGACAGTCATCTCCAGGGCCAAAGGCCCTATTTATAAGACATGAAGGAACGGTTCAACTCCCCAGGAGATCGAACGGTGGAAAATGTGACACTGTTGCACACACATGTAAGCCACGTGAGAGCAACGGTGGGGGGCATTTGTTTCCCCAATATATTTACCTAATAAAAGAGCAAAGCTCTGTTGAATTCAATGAAGCAGCGCCTCACGTGCTCTCCATGAGGGCGCCAGCGCCAGTGCCAATCTTATAGGATTAAATTCTATGGTGGTGCCTCACGTGCTCCTCACACGGGCGCCAATGTACAAAGCACAAAAGTGTTCATAAGAGTTAAACTCTTAGATGGTGCCACACGTGCTCCTCATGCAGGCGCCAATATGCAAAGTACATAAATACCTATTATAAGAATTAAATTTTTAAATAGCGTCCACGTGCATAACACGTGAGCCGGCTCCCAGATAGAATTAAAATTCTACAATACTTCATGTTTAATAGAGTCGTTGGATCAAAGATCCAACGGAGATGATAAATCATCAAAATACAGAATTAAATTCTGTTGGAAGAAAACATTTCCCAAATCTTTCTATAATTAGAAAGATACTCTGGGTTGGATCAAAAATCCAATTATAGAATAAAATTCTATTTTGGAATATATTCCCTCAATATTTCTAAATAAGAAAGATTGCTCTCTGTAAAACAGAGAACCCTTGGATTAAAAATCCAATGGTGATTAAAAAATCACCATTTTACAGAATAAATTCTGTATAGGGGAAAATATTTCCACGATCTCATTAAAAAAAAATCATATTCTGTAAAAACAGAAATCCTTGGATCAAAGATCCAATGGTGGGTAAATTTCTCTAACTCAATTTTGAGTACAATTAAATCAATTGGAATCTCTCAATGAGAAATTTTCTCATAATTAAGTAATAAACTTGTCTTCACTATATAAAAGACCCGAGACTTCAAGTCTCACACAATACAGAAAAGCACAACATAGAGAGAAAAGCACAACATAGAGAGAGAGAGAGAGAGACAAAAGCAGATAGGGAAAACCACCTATAAGCTTCTACAAAAATACAAGGAGCTCTCAAAATGAACAGAGAATTCAATTCTCATAGAAGAAAACCTTCCTTCTCAAAACCCTAGGTAAAGAAAAGAGATCAAAATATCTATATCACATCTAAGGGTTTAACGCTTTTTAAAAAACTTAGTTCTTTCTCTAGATCTGAGATCCACAAAACAAGACTGCCATAAGTTGAGAATTTAATTCTCATCGGAAAGATCTTGTTCTTAAGAATCAAAGATTCAGAAAAGAACTAGGTCCAAAAGAAAAACAAAAAAAGAAAGGAACCTATAAAAAGAACTTAGTTCTTAAAGAAAAAACCGATCCCAGATCTTCAAAAAACGAAGATCTTGGTGATCATTAATGGTCAAAATGCCATTAACAGAGATTTAATCTTTAAAAAAGGAAAAAAGACTAGCAGCTCATGTGAAAAACACATGGGCACCCAAAACAGAAGGCCAACGCCTCACATGAAACACACGTGGGCGCTGAATAAAAGTGCTCAGCACTCCATATGCAGCCGAAGACAGCTAAGTGCTTAGCACTGATTGGGCAGCGCCCAACGCCTCACGTGCACCTCATGTGGATGCCATAAAAAGTGCTTAGCACTTCACATTTAGTCAAAATGACTAAAAGTGTTCAACATTTATTAGGCAGCGCCCATGATTGAATGCTTCACATGACATACATGTGAGCGTCAGAGCTCAAATAAGTGCTTAGCACTCTTACATGAAAAAAAATGGCTGAACAAATAGAGCCCAAAAAGAGGATAGCACTTTTGAAAAGAAAAAGGCTAAATATAAAAAACCCAACATAATAAATAGCATGGTAGAACCTTATTAGAGTGCCTAATAGCTTGTGGAACCTTATTATCTTGTGGACGGATAAATCCAAATAGCATCTTTTAGGTTTTTTTTTCCATTAATCATATTAATGAAGTCCCATCATTTAAGTCACATAAACATCACAGATAAATACGACGTACACTTATGCCATCCGCATTCGCCTCGATGTCCCCTCGTGCACCGTTAGGTTAGGTAACTAACGGCAGAGCGGGGCAGGGCTAGCGCGGGTGTAAAACATAAGTAACGTCTATATAATATATCATATATACTATATACAGTATTTATCACATCACATCACATGATCACATCACAGATATCGCAGCAGAAGAAACATATGAAACATTGGATATACTAGGACGTCCGTGTTTTATTTTGAGCCTCTATAAAACACGGATTCCACGGTCATGATGAATATCCAAACCCACACCCCTAGACCCCTACGAGAGCGGCAAGCAACCCTTCCAATTCTAGAGTTAGGAGACCCGGACTCGACTCCTCGAATTGGTCTCCCACTGGACTCCAGAACCCGGTTACTTGTGCTCTCCTCCTTGGGTCTATCCTAGTGCGGAAAAGTAAATAATATACAAATGGTGACATCGACCTCATCCCGGAAGTGCCCCAATAAAAGAATATTACATACATTTAATTTTACATGAATGAAAATAAAAACTCTCATCTCACATAAAACCCGCCGGCTATTCAGAACGCAACGATCCAATATAGCATATCCAGCAACACATAACATCACATGTCATCAACGTAAGTAAATATACGTATCCCAATTGTCGTTGACATATAGCAACGAAACCGGCGATATCACATATTATACTTACGGTCGCAGAAAAGAAAGTGTAAAACTACAACATTTGGAATCCACAATCTCTTTAGACATCGTAAATCCGAAATATCACATACTTCGCATTTCATGCCTAACTGTATGAATTCCACATATTATATCACATTCCAGATAAATAGACAGTATTAAACTTTCCGATCGAATAATCAAATACCCAAGATTTCCTTAATAGCTCAACACTTGAGCGGAGTTCAAAAATTCCAAAATACGTCGCAGTAGCAACGGTCCAGCCGTAGAAGGGTCAAGCCAACGCCTCACATGTGGCACGCCGTACTGCCCCAAACCCTAAAGTTCAAAAGGCAGTTCAAGACGGTCACATAATCGAGTTAAGGTTTGTTGTCTTTTAGAGGGTCCATCGCATTACTTGCACGTTTTTCCGAAAGATTTAAACCCGAGAAAAATTCAACACTTGAATGTTTTTCGTGCCGGGAAAAATTGAGTTAATGATATCCGTTCGAACATTTTAATACTTTCTAAATTATCCAGAATAACAAAACGGAATTAAATTCTCCAATCGAATCGACGATTACAAAATAAACCCCAAAATACTCAACACTTGAGTCATAATAAAAATACCCAGAAAGATGCAGGAATGGTAGTGGATATTACTGCATAAAGAACCGTCCCCAATACTCCTTTTCTGCCGCGGAACTGCCGCTAAAGGTGGCTTAGTGCTGCGGTTCCGCGGCCACGTGGAGAATTTGAGGGCTCGTTTTTCATGGTAACCCTTAGAATTCCCTGCTGATTTTTTTAGGTATTTTTAATTCAGAAAAAACCCAGTTTTTAAAAAATGTACAGAGAGGGGGTTATCTTGACGTTTCCGGGTTCGATCGGGGTTTTAACTTCTTTAACACATCGCCTAATGCTCTAGCTAGGCTCTGATACCACTGTAGGGTTACTAGGCACTCTAATAAGGTTCTACAATGCATCAACCATGCCCGTTTAAAATTTTAGCCGTGCCGAATAACCCTAAACAAGATCGTTGCTAGAAAATTAGGGTTTCACATGCTAGTAAAGGACATTTACTACTAAGGGAATACGAAATACAGCCTTTGTAGATCGGCCCTTCACTTCTAAAGCTCCTTGTCGTAGTCCCTTCGCTGCGATCATGGTTTTCCCGGGCCCTTGCATGGCTTCACGAGGTGAAAGACACGTCCTTGCTTGAAGTCTTCGAGGCCGAAGATGATCTACGTCGAGGGAATAACGACTCAAGCTACTACTTCACTAACTAGAGAATTAGTGAAGCAAACACCCTAAACTAAAGTGCTAGTCTAGTAGAGGATGGAGAAATAGGAAGTGGGTTCTCTTTAGAATTTTATTTCTCACAATCTTTCTCACTTTGGATCAAACCCTAGCAAGCTTTTCTTTTGAACAAAGAAGAAGAAGATGAACAAAAGAAAGAGATGAGGATAATGATCAAGTGAGAAAGCTAACCATGGTGAGTGAGTATCATATACTAACTCATGTAGAGACATAACCATGGCTAATCCTTATGGTTGGGTTAACAAATATCCATGGTAAAAACAAACTTAGTGGACTTAGTCAATGCATCCACAAGCTTCATGCATTTTGCTAATCCACCACTAATTTTGTAATTACTTTAAATATAAAAAACCCAACATAATAAATAGCATGGTGTAAGTCTCATACACCCAAGTCAAGTGTATCATCAACCATGATACAAAAAGAAAACACATTTTAATATATATTACATATATATTAAAGTTGTGCTCATGTGAGAAAAATCCATAAGTGAACAAGTGTTAGTTAATGTAAACTAGTATATCTAATATACAATTATACACTAAATTATTAAATCAACACTTGACTTAATAATCCGGTCATATCTCATATAACCGACTAACATCCATTGTATCGACTTATCGAATCAACACTTGATTCGATAACCCGACTATATCATATATAACCGACCGATACAAAAAGTCGCGAGAACAGAATACGGTATCACATACACGCATTATTCTCGGTCCCGCACATATCACATATGCGCTCCTATTTCATTTTGCCTGAGCCAGTAAAACCTCTATGTAGGACTCTAAAGACTCGTCAATATGCCGGCAGTAGGTGATAATCATATCAAGCACCCACAAGCCGTCAGCGGTACTAGCTGGACGTAACGGTCACCCGGGTATTGAGCGATCAGAAGATCAGCAAGCAAGCCCGCTCTAACTCCTGTAAAAGCCTGCTGATAACACTTCCCGTACAGTCCGGTCTCCTCGTCTGATATGTCGCATATCAAGTCTAGGGGTGGTAATCGTCAGACCCCGATAACCGATAAGTCGTGCCGATGTGAGGCTCATAACGGGTCGAGAAACTACTGGTAACACCTACCAGTAAATCTCTAAATCAGCCCTGGCCAGGGACTTCCCTATCATGGCCAATCGAGCACAGCGCAACATCAACCCCCAATACCGGGAGAGACGAAACCCCTCCTATCGCTCATTGCCTCCATATGACTCGGGACTGTACCCAAAAACCACCATTTTGCACGCCCTCATGGACTTGGTAAGGTGGAAATCAAAGCACAGTGGGAATCACACAAGACTTTATGACGATCTCGGGTCTACAGACTAACCTGCACAAGTGTCACCAGAGAACTGCCATCTGACGTGAGGTATAATACCATCTGGGAGTTCTCGGCGAGTCCGTCCAGTGTAACCAGTCATCACTGAGCACCCGTATACCATCTCTGATGTCAAACACTAATGGATATGGGATCATCCATCGCCCATCTATATGGGTCGAGAAGGTATACGCTAGTCTACTCTGGTATATCGATGCCCCGTCTCGATACACCCACGACTAGGGACCTTGAAGGATGTACTTATGGACTACCATGTCCCCACTAGTATGATCCGCATCATAGTCCAGGTAGTCAAGTACACATCCTAAGGGCTTTACCAACACGTAACTATAAGACAGTATCAAGAGACAAGTATACATGTTAAGATAAAGAGCAACCAGATAGCATACTATCATATCGAGCAAGAAAGTCCTCTCTATATATGTCCAAGCATCCAATATAATATACATGATCTGTACAATACTGGCCTCTATGGCATACATACAACAAACAAGACGATCCATCCCGGTTCGTCCCTGTCTTTCGGCGGTAAACAGGGACTAACCCGGTGACGATACCAGCCCTTGAAGGGTCCCACGGGCCTTGGAATGTAGTCGGTCTCAGGGATCATGAAAAGGGAACCCGTATTTAACCACATGAAATGATGAATAGCATCATGAGCGGTCTCCAGCAAGAGAGTAATCTCAACTAGAAAGGCTTCGAGAGGGACACCCTGGTTGTAACCTAGCTGCTGGGTAAAGCGATGCAGATTATATCGCATGAAGAGAGCAATGTCATTTAGGCGGAACACTAAGTATCCCGGGCTAATTGAATATAAAAGCATGATCTGTTTGTGTTTTAAATCCAGCACCCCATTCTTCAACAAATCGAATAACTTTTGAATAGGCCCCGCTGGCGCAGAAAGGACCCAATCATTGAAAACCATACCACCTTCGTTTAAGTACGGGTTAAGCAACACGTGCAAGGCCCCTAACTGAGTCGGATCAGGAGATGAGGCATCAACCAATCTCCTGACTCACGGGAAGGTGTATAACTCATAGAAATCAGGCCGCCGGTGCGCAGCAAACGTGCCTAACATATGCATCTCGATCCAGGACGTGAAGTAGTGGTGGGAGAAATTCACGGTCTCTGCATCTGGGTATGAAGTGTTGGCGGCGGTACTTAAACCTTGGTATAGGTGTGATAGTCCTGCAACGTCAATGGCCAGTCGCGCTCCTTCAGCTATGCGATGTGCGGGGTAGAAGACGGAGGCTCTTATAAAATGGCGGTGCATCGGCATGGCGAACCAGGTGAGCCAGAAACTGCTGAAGCCTAAGAAGAATGTTACTTTGTCTATTCCAGGCGAAGCGATTGTGTCAACGGTCATGGATGATAAATTTGGAATATAAAACTGTGGCAGAGCTTCTTCTTTAGCCGGCAATTTCTCCAAGACAAATCCGAAGGGATCCTCGGCCTTTGCAAATTTTGGCACTTTCTTGGATAGAGCATCTTTACGGAGAAAGCAAGCGATGAAAACGTCAAAAGTAACACCTTGCCCTTCTGATGCCACGAACAGGCTCTCAAAAATGCCTAAAGCCTTGATTAGACTTGGGAGCTTGTGCCGAATGGCATTCTCGGTTGTTAAGCCTTCAAGCATGGCTGGCACTGTAGAAAAAATATATTCATCAGGGGGTAATAATTCTTCATAGTGCTCTCCCCTAATCGGCATCCCTGAAATCTCTCGGAATTCCTCCAGCGAAATAGAGACTTCGCGGTCCCCCAGCAAAAACGTATTCGTTGGAAGATTCCACTGGTTTAAAAAAGCCTTAACCCGCCAGACGTGGGAGGCAAGGTAGTAGAAAAGCGACACGTACACCGCTTGATACAGCCCAACTTTCTATAATCGTGAGCGTTGGGAGGAGAGAATGTACCGAGCCCAAGGAAGGTAGCCCACTGGATGTCGCGGGGTAACGCCTATCTTGTAAACCTTCCCCCAAGATCGAGCTTCACCTTAACATATTCGGCATCCTAAAATGTCAATGGCCATTAAGGGTTGATTTGGTATCCTTGCCGTTGATGGCTCAAACCGGCTTTCGGGAGTCCAATTGGCCACCTCTACTGTATAAGCTGTACGCGGGTGCTCCGTGAATGAAATCGAGCGGATGGGTTCTGTTAGTACTCCACATGTAAAACTACGGCGGCCCCTGATAATATGACCGTACCAAATCCCCCATATAAGAAGGATCTTTTTGTCCTTGTCATGTTCCTTAATCATAGCCATTGCTTTCTCATCTGATGGCGACTGTGGGAAGGCAACCTCCGAGCGTGTGTAAAGGAAGTAAGGAAGTGGGGCCATTGTACCTAAATAAAAGGGACAAACAAAAAACTCATTAATAAAAGGTATGAGTTTGTTTTATGGGACTACTAACTACAAAGCCAGTAGGCCCCACGAAATCAAAATAGCGGCTCATTAATGATGAGGCAAGATGATCATTGTAGGAATCCAAAAGGATTCTCAAGGGAGTTTAAAAAAAACTGTTAAAATTCTCGAAAAGCGAGTTCTGTTAAAAATAAATAACAGATTCAAATATGTAAGAGGGGTATTAAAACCTTAATAAGGAAAATGCTCAAGAACAGGAAGGAGAATAAAATTCCCAAAAGTCCCCAAAACTCTCAGAGCTAAGCTCTGGGAAATAAAGAAAATAGAATTAAATTCCAAAGATCCTCAAAGATCGGTGATAGGGTAAAACCCTAAGAGGAGAACCAATGATTCTCATTAATTCAAGACCCATGGTCTACTTAAAAATAGAGTTTTTTTAGATCTCTAAGAGATCAGTTCAAGAAAAGAGCAAAGCTCTGTTAATAGCTTTAAAATCTAAAACAAAAAAAGGGTTTCCTAAGAGATGAATGTCGTTCATAATCCTTACCAAAAAAGAGTTTTTGCAGAGTTTAACTCTGGGGTTCTGTGGGCAGAGAGCTAAGCTCTGAAAAGATAATTAAATTCTCAAGAAAATAATTAAGGAAGAAGATGAAGAAACGGCAGTCATCTCAAGGGCCAAAGGCCCTATTTATAAGACGTGATAGGGAGCGGTTCATTTTCCCATTCCCCTAGGAAATCCAACGGTGGTAAGATGGACAGCGTTGCACTGACGTGCAATCCACGTAAGAGCAACATTGGAGGACATTTGTTCCCTCATTAAAAAAGGAGAGAAAAGGGGTTAAAATTCCTATGGCTTAAGCTCCACGTGTTAAACACGTGAGCGTCTACATGCAAAGCATATATGTGCTGCAATAAAACAACTATAGGCTAAATAAGCCTCATGTGTTAAACATGTGAGCGCCAATATTCAAAGCATATAAGTGCTGCAATCAAACAACTAATAGGCTAAATAAGACTCACGTGTTAAACACGTGAGCGCCTATATGCAAAGCATATAGGCGCTGCAATCAAACAACTAAAGGCTAAATGGGCCTCGCGTGTTAAACACGTAAGCGCCCATAAGCACAAAGGAAAATCTTCACTAGGGATCACGTGTTAAACACGTGGGAATACCCTTTTGAAGTATTAGCTTCAGATAGAGTTAAACTCTATGCATAGAATTAAATTCTATTTTTTGTATACAAAGCATATGAGCATTAAGAGTAAATAGCCAAAGGTCAAATTGGCCTCATGTGTTATACACGTGAGCGCCCATATGCAGGGTATATGGGCGCCAAATCAGAGAAGCTAAATAAGCCTCACATGTTAAACACGTGAGGGCACCTCCTTATGTAGAATTAAATTCTACTCTTTGGAAATACTTTCATGGATCCTCTCTGTTAAACAAGGAACTGTTGGATCAAAAATCCAATGGTGATTAAACATATAATTAAATTCTATTGGGAAGGATATTTTCTGTTAAAAAGAAAATTGGTGGACCAAAAATCCAATGAGATGGAAAATATTTCCTATATCTTTCTAAACAGAGAAAGATTGTGCTTTGTTAAACCAAGCCCCTTTAGATTAAAAATCCAATGGTGATAAAAATATCACCGTTCAATAGAGTAAAATTCTATATATAGGGGAATATTCCCCCGATCTTGTTAAAACAAGAAAACAATTATGTAAGACAGAAACACTTGGATCAAAGATCCAACGGTGGGTAAAATTCCCCAAATCAATTTTGAGTCCAATTAAATCAATTAGAATCTCTCAATGAGAGATCTTCTCAAAATTAATCAACAAACTTGTCTCCACTATATAAAGGACACGAGACTTCAAGTCTCAAGGAGAAAAAAATCCCTACAAGTTTCTGCCAAAATATAGTGAGTTCTAAAAGAAAAGAACAGAGAATTTAATTCTTAAAGAAGAAGACTTTTCTCCTCAAAAAAAACCTAGGTAAAGAAATGCAGAGATCAAAATATCTTTTTTTTACCTATATAAGGGTTTAACCCTTTTCAAAAAACTTAGTTCTTCCTCTAAGTCAAAGATCCTCAAGACAAGTCTCCCAAAAGTTGAGAATTTAATTCTCATCGGGAAGATCTTGTTTCGGAGAATCAAGGATTCAGAAAAGAGCTAGGTTAAAAAGAAAGAAAAAGAAAAGAACACATGCTCTGGGAATTTAATTCCTCCAAAATTAGGGTTTAACCCTACATAAAGAACTTGGTTCTTATAAAAAAATTAATAATAAAGGAAGAACCTAGTTCTCCAATTAAATGAAAATGATCCAAGATTTTCAAAACAGAAATCTTGATGATCATCAATGACCAAAATGTCATTAACAGAGATTAACATCTCCATAAACAAGAACTTGGCGTCTCATGTGGAACACACATAAGTAAAATTGGTGCTCAACACTATTATAGTGCCTCACGTGTTTCTCACGTGAGTGCCACACGTGCTTCCTACGTGAGCGTCTAAAAAACAAAGGAAAAAACTCATTTGGGCAGTCACCAAATAAAGCAACCCAACACCCCAAAAATAAAGTAGTCACGTGAAATACATGGGAAACACTCTTGGAAATCTGAAATCTGGCTCCTCACGTGCTTCACACGTGAGCACCAGAGCTTTAGCCAAGTGCTTAGCACTTATGTAAAAAAGGGGGGTAAACAAACAAAACCCGAAATCAATGCTTAGCACTCACGTGCTTCCCACGTGAGTGCCATGCAAAGTGCTTAGCACTTTATGTTCAGTCAAAATGACTAAGTGCTTAGCACTGATTGGGTAGCGCCCATATCTGAGCGCCTCATATGTTTCACACGTGAGCGCCAGAGAAAATTAGTGCTTAGCACTATTCCAGTGCCTCATGTGAAACATACTTGAGCACTATATATATTAGTGCTTAGCACTGCTGGGTAGTATAGAAACCCAATCCCAGCCCAAATTGGCTAAGTTGCCTGAGATTAAACCTCTTTGATTTTAAATCAACCAACCCCATATTGCTTATGATTTCCAAGCTAATTTTAGTCTCATACATAACTGAAGATCTCTCATTGATGATATCCAAAATGATATTCATCCCATATCTCATAAGTTAATCCTAGTCTCAAACATGACTAACGATTCTTAGGACCATCACCCCCTTTTCTTCGAATATGAGATTTGGTTTAAGGGTACATCTCTTCACACCCCTGATATACGTCGTTGTAATTTCTCAACGTTTTCAGAGAGGTGGCGGGTCCCGACAACCAACAACAACTCTTCGTCCCAGCTTGATGTAAAATTTCATCAAGATAGGGAATGATACATCCCACATTGATGCACTTCCAAATTGAAGTGCATACCTCAAATCGGATCATACTCCAAATTGGATGCATTTCATGTCACCATCGTTCACTCCGCCACGTAACAAATACACCTGCGCGCAAGACGAATGATGGACACAAATATCCCTAAATTAATACTCGCCTCAAACATGGCGATAATGGACCTTGATGTCCTTAAACTACAATAATTGAGCCCATATGCTCATTTGCTTCTAAGTTGATCGTAGTCTCAAATATGACTAACGATCCTTAGATCCTTAAATCTTAGTCTCAAATTAGTCTTGTATGGTTCCCACTGTGCTTTGATTTCCTCCCTACCACGTCTCAAAGGAGTCATGCAAACATGTGGATTTTAGGTACAGTCCCGAGTCACATGGAGGAAGTGAGCGATAGGAGGGGTTTCGTCTCTCCCGGTTTTAGGAGTTGATGTTGCATTATGCTCGATTAGCTATAACAGAAATTCCCTGGCCAGGGCTGATGAGATTTACTGGTAAGTTTTATCAGTAGTTTCTCGAACCGTTATGAGCCATACATCGGCATGACTTATCAAGTTACTGGGGTCTGATTATTCCACCCCTAGACTCGATATACGACATATCAGACGAAGAGACCCGGACTGTACGGTAAGTGTTACTTATAGGCTTCACGGAAGTTTGGACAAACTTTCTTGTTGATCTTCTATTCGCTCAATACCTGGGTAGCCGTTACGTTCAGCTAGTACCGCTGACGGCTTGTAGGTAACTGATGTGATCATCACCTAATGCTGGCGTATTGACGAGTCTTTAGAGTCCCACACAGAGGTTTCATAGTTAAAGCGAAATGAAGTAGAGCACATATACTGATATGTGCGGGGGCCCTGATTAAATACGAGTATGTGATACCGTATTCTAATCCGGTGATAAATGTTATCGGTCAGGTCATATGTGATATAATTGGATTATTGAATCAAGTGTTGATTTGATAATGTGATATACAGATAAATGATATTAGTCGGTCATATGTGATATAACCGGATTATTAAATCAAGTGTTGATTTAATAATATGATATATATTTATATTTGATATAATTATATATTAACTAATATTATTGCTCACTAATTATTTTCTTTTCTTAATATATATATGATATATATATATATATAATGAAGCATGGTTGGAATTAGTGAAAATAGAAATAAAAGGTGGGAAATGGGGAGATATTTGTAGTATGAGTGAAGCATGGCTTTTACAATTCTTTATTGCTCTTGACTCACAATTGAAGAATGGTTCTATTTTTTATTTGAGAAATAATGGATGCTTCAATAAGTGAGGTATTTGTTAAGCCATTCTTCACTTGAGGTTTACACACTTGTTCATTTTTCTTGAGCTCATTTCCTACACTCTCTTGCTCTCTCCATCTTCTTCCACCTCAATGCCCTAACCCTTACATGTGATGTGAACCATAGGGCTTTGGATAAATTTAAGTGAGCTCACAAACCCCTACTTCATCATCCTAATTTAGATTAGCAATTTAAATTAGGGTGTTTCTTTCACTAGTGAAAGATTAGTGAAGAGGTAGCTTGAATTAGAGGAGTTTCGGGTGGATCATCTTCGACACGAAGATCGCGAAGGAAGCTCATTCATTTTTCAAGTGGAGCCTAGAGGAGTCGTAGGGACTACTACCTGGAGCTTCAGAAGTGAAGGACTTGGTCTTCAAAGGTTGTTGTTTCTTTCACTTAGATTTGTTTGTGATATCATCAACATTAACTATAATAATCTAGTTAGATCTTTGGATAGTGTAGCTTAGCACCATGAAAATTTGATAATTGCATACTTGATACCAGCTAAAACCTTATGGTAGTGCTAGGATACACTTTCATGGTATCAGAGCCAAGCTAGAACATTAAAGAAAGTCTATACGATGTTAAAGTGTTCGATCGAGTTTCAAAACCCGTCTTTTAACAAGTTTCTGTCCATTTTTTCAAAAGTTGAAAATTTTCAAATTAAAAATATGCAGAAAATCGTACATGGTATTTTATGGAACCCCAAGAAGTATGAGTCTCCAATTCCTTCAAAGAGCCGTGAACGCGGCCTAAACCCTTGTTTGGCCGCGGTTCCGCCGCAAGTTTGAGAGATTGTGAGTTCGTTCTTCTCGTGCTGCTCCATTGTGATATTTAGCACTTTCTAGGTATTTTTAGTGAGGCTCAAGTTGTTGAAGTCTCTGTGATTTGTGGGTGTTTCATAATTCAATCAAAATGTTTAACGTCGTCTAGATTATTATGATATGTGATACAATATTTGGAATCCACAACAATTAGGTTTGAGAAAACTAGTTAGTGTTTTATAAATCTAGCGTTTTACTCTCGGTTGATCGATTGCCATGGAGTTTCGATTTGAATCAAAACTCCGTCGCAATCGCGTATAGTACGCGAATACTTAGTCGAAAATCTTGTTGAATTATCCGACTGCTTATTGAAAAGAGTTTTCAATTTGAGACTTAAATGCAAGGTTTATAGGTTAGGCATGAAATTCGGAATATGAGATATTCTGGATTTATGATGTCTACGGAATTTGTGGATTCTAAATATTGTAGTTTCTCATTTCTTTTCTGCGACCGTAAGTATAATATGTGGAGTATCCCCGATCTCGTTGATATATGTCAACGACATTTGGGATACACATATTTACTTACCTTGATGACATGTGATGTTATGTGTTGCTGTGATATGTTATATTGGATCGTCGTGATTGAATAGCCGAGGGTTTTTTGAGTGAGATGAGAGTTTTTCAATATTCATTCATGTAATATTGTATATAATATTCTTTTATTGGGACACTTCCGGGTTGAGGATGATATCACCATTGATGTATATTATTTACTTTTCCGCATTAGGATAGACCCAAGGTGGGGAGCATAAGTAACCAGGTTCTAGAGTCCGGTGGGAGACCATCTCGAGGAGTCGAGACCGGGTCTCCTAACTCTAGAATTGGCAGGGTTGCTTGCCGCTCTCGTATGGGTCTAGAGATGTGGATTTGGCTATTCATCATGACCTTAGAATCCGTGTTTTTCATTACTAGTTTAATTTAAAACACAGACCTCTTAGTATATCCAATATATCATATGTTGACTTCTGTTGCTTGAGTTATGTGATGTAATCATATAACTGCATGAGACGAATGCTATATATATATATATATATATATAATAAACGTTGCTTATATTTTGCACCCACGCTAGTCCAGACCCCGCTCTGCCGTTAGTTAAGTAACCTAACGGTGCATAACGGGGCCCTGTCACGCCCCGCTTCCCGGTATACGGGCAGAGGACGCGACTGGTCCGCTACGTATTTACTGTGAAGTAAATACGCTAAGCGTATCTAAGCAATATAAAGTAAATACACAAGAGACAAAAGATATGAACTGAACAGCAACTTTATTTATTAACATTCTTTTGCACAATGCATGAAAAGTAAATACAACTGAAATAAAAGCGATGCCTAAACAATGGCATAACAGGAACTGAAAAGTACTGAATGGAAAATGTACAATGTCTAGAGCTCAAGGTCTTCGCTGTACTGATCCAAGTCTTCTGTAGTTGGCTCGATCTCTGACGGGTCCAAATCACCTGACGACATTCAAAGAAGAAAGAAATAGAATGTCGTCAGCGAACAGGTCGCTCAGTAAGTCCCAAAGATAAGAGGAGAAATGGAATAGACAGAGAGTAAGAGAGAGAGAGAGTAGCTTTTACGGTTGCATTATATTGTTATATTGTTGTATTTAGTGTTAACACTGTTGTTTGTAGCTTGGTACAGAAGGATGCCAGTGTATACGAGAGAAGTCTCACTTGCCCCGGAGACTAAGGTATCAGGAACTCAAGGAACCGTTTATGCCACGGTACAAAAGCAATTGGATTCATGTTAGGTGTCTTAATCTTACCGTCTCGTGCCACCTTTAACACCTTCCGTACCAATATACCCCTTAAACCCCGTAGTGTTTTGATTGTATTGTTTGTCTTGTAAATTGTATTGATTGTATAATTGATTAACTGACCGAAACCATGATATCAGTAAACGGATGTAACCGTAGACTCATGTAAATGGAATAACTGGAGAATCATGTAAATGGAATGTATATCCATGGTTCGGTTCGGTCAAGTTGTATAGATTGATAATTGGATTTATGAATTCATGTTGAATTGTAATATTGAAGATTATAGATTGTAGATTGTAGACTGTAGATTATAGATTGTACTTGAATCATATTCAAGTCAGATTATACTGAGACTCAAACTGAGTCAGACAATTAGCAAAGTAAATTGAAGTCCTGATTGTTTTTATTAATTTGTCTACCTTAGATAGGCAAGCACCCCCTTCTCCGGCTCCATGAGGCTCAAGAGATTGGTCCCGCTTAAACCTATGTTTACTAGGGTCCTTAAGGTAATTTATAAAACTTGAGGGGATTTTACGTAAAAATACTTTTATATACTTTTCAAAATACACCTCAAGTATTTATTATTCGTCTTTAGAGTTGTAATAATGTAGATTTTATATTTGTGATAATTCTAATGAGAAATCCTAAATTCATAATAAAATGTATTTATTTGTAATATTGGTTTTGTATAGAATTCATGGTATTTTAGTGTAAAATTTGTTCTTGTGATTTTTAGAAAAAGGTGGAATATTTATATCATAACAAAATAGATATTTTAATGATAAATATACATATATTTATACAAAAATAATTTTAATATTTTTTTATATTCTAAAAATCTCATTTTCTTAAGATGTCGTATTTTAAATCTTTCGAGACCGAATGCTCCTTGCGGAGGTTTGAATCTCGTACTACTAAGCCCGAGGATGTGCAATAATTCGCACCATCCCGAACGGGTTCCCCAAAATGGGTTGTAGCGGCGCTTTGCAAAGATTGTAAAATACTAAATCCTTTAGAAAACGGTTTTATGAAGTAAATGGTATTTATTTGTAAAGATGTCAATTTTCCGTATTCTATGTTTTAGGGTCTCCTAAGTCAACTAGACTATTCCTAACTGGTCCAAACGACAAGTTGTGAGATGCTTCAAATCGCCTCTTCACCGCCAATTGTGGCCAGGTAAGTACAAGTGAAGAAAGGAGGGATCCGCTCACGAATCACCGTGAGACGGGCCTTTTAAAGTTACCTTTCTCACTTGTCTAGCCTAAACACCACAAAGTCAAGTTTAGATAAACGACTAATGTCCACAACTTATCATATTTTCATAATAAGAGGTATTTATTTAAAAAGTGTATCAATACTAAATCTTTTAGTAATGGTTTTATTAAGTCAAGGGTATTTAAATAAAAATATTGTTTTCTCGTATTCTAAGTTTTCGATGGTATCGTGTTAGGTTGTATATGAGTGTGTGAGGAGGTAGGTCGTTATCTCGTGCTCTACTTTAAAGGTATAGCAAGTTTAATGGAGCTAAATATAAAGTTGAAACAATGTGGTATTTAAGTGAAAAAAATACGATAAATTGAAATAGCTATCATTTCATGTGATGAAACTTGATCAATTTGGTTGATTAGTGTTTAATAGTCAACATGAGAAAGTTTAAGTATGATTGTATTAGTGAGAAGTGGAATTTTATAAGAAACCGAATCGGAAATCGGATTTGTTCCGATTCCGTCGGGTTTTGTAAAAACCGTATTTTTAGATAGAAGAGATAGATAGAATTTGGGACTTACGGGTTTTAGATCACACAAGAGAATGAGAGGGAAGTAGAGGGATCGCCGATGTGTTGCGTCGTCGCCGGTAGTTCCTAAAACGATCACCGGAAGTTCCGCCGGAAATTCGTCATAGCTTCGCCTCGTGCTCACTTTGATTGCACACTAGGGTTCTAAGGATTTTTCTTGAGAGTTGGCTCAGAAATGTGAGTAAGAGGGTAGAGGGTAGGGTGGTATTTATAGGGTTAGGCTAGGGTTAGGATAGATGAAGGGTTTTTAAATAAAAAAATGTAAAAATGTATTAAATCATTAAAAATTGGAGTAAATAGGGTATTTCAATGGTTTCTGGAACCGATCTAAATAAATAGAGTATACAGGGGGGTAAGGGAGGCCAAGAGTCACAAATTCCCAGTTGACGACTCGACCGTCCGGCCGGTGGTGCCGGCCCGAGTCAGTCGGTCCGCCGGCCGAGTCGAGGTCTTGGGAGGTGGGGTGTCTCAGGATATAGGCTCTGGTATATTTAGTTTTTCAGGTTCAGTTCAAGTTTTGGGAGTTATCTCAGGTGGACTGTTGGGCTTCCGAGGAATTTAAAACAAAATAATACTAAAAATAACGTGGGGCATGGGATTTGAACTCTGGTGGCTTGGTTCGGCAATGCAAGGTATTACCAATGAGCCACAAGCTCCTTCTTGTAATTAAATTGCTAATTAATTACTTAATTCATGTGCTCAGGCAATAAATACCCCTTTATGGATTTTGAAAAAAATATTTTGAAAATTTTGTATAGGAAATTTGGGGTTGTTACATTCCCCGTGGCTAATGCGGATTGTTCCCCGCCGAAACACAGAGACGCGGCCACGCAGGTCCGTCTTGCCTGAATTTCGGGGCAAATGCTAATTGGTGCTATCCGTCTACCTCTCCGAAGATGCCAAGTTGATTTATGGCACCGTGTATCGAAGGTTTAAATGGAGCGCCAGCCCATGAGCGTAGTGCGCTGTTTCAGAAGCGCAAAGCGCAAGTTGTATACGTGGTTGACACGTGGCATGTTTTGGCGCTGAGCGCCGGTCCAATGAGCGCAAAAGCACAGTTCATGAGTGAAATGCAATTTTTAGTAGCGCAAAGCGCATTTGATCAAACTCATGATCAGATAACAAGTTTGTGTTCTTCTTTTAAAGGAGGCCATGCCTCAAGGATCGAGAACAAAAGTTCTTATTTATTTATAAAAAGACACTGCCTTTGTAGATCAATGATCTGTAAATGAAGTAAATACTTCTTTTGTTTTTATGATGGGATCTTTTGATCTCTTTTTATCAAAGACCCTGGTCTTTTATAGATCTATGATCTTTTTTAGAAGATAGTTCTTCTTTTCATGAGATGATTTCATCTCTGTGTTCAAGAATCATGTTCTTTACCTTGAAGAAATGATCTTCTTTTGCTAGAAGCTTGCTTTTCTCTCTTTTAGTTTTTTCAAAGTTTGTAGGGGGGTCTCCCTATTTCAGACTTGAGGTCTTGGGGCCTTTATATAGGGCAAATTGATTTGTTAAATCAGTTTTAAGAGATCTTTCTCTGATTGATTTGGAAATATTTCCCACCGTTGGATCTTTGATCCTAAGGCTTCTGTTTTACAGAAGATAATCTTCTTGTTTCTAACAAGATTGGAAAGATCTTTCCATAACAGAATTTTAATTCTGATTAATTAATAATTTATTATTAGATCTTTTGATCTAACGGTGGGGAATTCTTAATTCCAGTGCTGGCGCACCTGCGTTTGACACGTGGCGCGCGGCGCAGGACGCAACGCAGCCTGCGCTAGCGCGCCTGCGTTTGACACGGGCGCGCAGCGCAGGGCGGATCTGAAGCGTTGCTTCAACTTTAAAATTTTGAATTTTAAAACAGAGCTTTGCACTGATTGGAGGAAACAAATGCCCCCCCACCGTTGCGCTTACGTGGCGCACACGTAAATGCAGCGGTGGCAGCATCTGAGCCCTTAGATCAACTTAGAAGTTGAAGAGGCGGTTCAATGCCTATAAATAGGACCTTTGGTCGCTTAGATGATCATCATCTTCTTTCTTTGAGAACTTTTGTTCAGAGCACAGCTCTTCTGTTTAAGAACTTCTCAAGAGTAAAACTCTTTCCAAACTTAGGTAAAGTTTAAAAAAAATTTAATAAATTTTAATAAGTTAGGGTTTACCCATTAACAGAGCCTTGCTCTTTATAGATCTTTGATCTACAGAAAACCCATTTAGGGTTTCATTAACAGAGCTTTGCTCTCATGAACCCATAGATCTAAAAAGATCTTTTCTTGGGTTTCTTAGCCCATGAACAGAGCCTTCCTCTTTAGATTTCTTAATCTTTGATGAAGAACTCTTAAGAGTTTGTTCATGGATCTTGAAGATCAGAAAATGAAGTTTTATTTTTTATGGATCATCTTCTCAGAGCAAGGCTCTTCTCGAGGGATTTTATTCCTTCATCATTAGACTTTGACAGATGTCTGTCTAGTGAAGAGCGCTGCTCTCAATAGGAGTTTTACTCCTCTGCCCGAGCGATTTCTCTCATTTAATGAGAATCTCTTGAGGATTTCCTCTTTTAATGACAGCCTCATCCAATGATGAGGCTGTTTCATTAATGATGAACTGTCATCTAGATTTTATGGGTCCCCTTTGGTCCCTTTTAACTGCATTGCAGTGCGGTACGGACTTATAGTACTTTATAATAGAATTTAATTTATAGCATGGGTAGCTGAAAATTCACTCTTTTTCGTGCAGGCATTATGTCTTCCGACACCTCCTTCCCGTTCATTCGCTCAGAAGGAGGGTTCTATGAAGCACCCGTTGACCGTGAGGTTTTTGCGTTGATAAAAGACCATGACCCGCAGCACAAGAGACTTCATTTATGGGGTAAATGGTATGACCAAATTATCATGGGCCGACGGAGCTTTTCCTGTGTGACACCTTTGAAGCCTATTTCAGCGATTGCTTATGCAGATGCGCCTCCGATAAATTACACTGGAGGAGGTCAACTGGACTTCGGAAGGTCTCTTTCGGCCTTCTATCGCAGCAATACCCGTGCAGCCGCCGGTAGCTTTGGACATCCTAGGGAGACGCATATGTCAAGGCGAGTCGCGTCCTTGGGGACAATCGTACAATGTAGGACTAACTCCCCGTCATCCAGCCGGGTATTTGCAGTGGGCCCGGTATATCTTATTGGCGAGGAAATCACAGTTGATGAAGCTAGGATTGTATTCCGCCGTTTATGCTTCTTTGTTTCAATATTCCACACCCACTACATGGTGGGTCAGGGCATTTCTGGAACAGTGGAACATTCCAACCCACACCTTCCTCCTGTTAGATCAAGAAGTCTCCATTTCTTTGGAGGAGTTTGCAGAGGTCTTAGGTTTACCCGTTAGGGGGGGACATTATGAGGAATTGCTTCCCCCGGATGAGTATGTTTTCGCTACCAAATCCATGGTAATGGGTCTTACTCCCGAGAATGCTATTCAACACCAATTTCCGTGCTTGATAAAGGTGTTGAATATGTATGAAAACCTCTCTCTCGCATCCGAAGGTCGTGGAGTTAATTTTACGGCTTTTATTGCTGATTTTCTTCGCCCGGAAATGTTGAAGGAAGAAGTCGATAAATTTGTCAGTCTTGACGACCCCTTCGACTTAGGTTTAGGCAATCTGCCGGCAGCGGGGGTAGATCAGAAAAGCTTCTTTCTACCTGATACCTCGGTCATCCCTTTTACAGAGCTGGCGGCTCCTGAGATTGATGAAGAAACGTTCTTTTTAGGGTTCCTTGGATTGTGGCTGAGTTGGTTCACGCTCCTCATGCACCCTCCCTGCATGACACCGTCTGTCTTCTATCCTGTGCATCGAATGGTTGCCGGGATACCAGTAGCTGTGGGGATTGCTGGGTTAGCCTATATGTATCACGGCCTCATCTCGGCAGCTGATACTACCGAGCCAGGGGTGCAGTCGGTAAATTTCCCGATAAATTATTTCACGTCGTGGCTCGAGTTACACGTGCTAGGCGTCTTTGGCATCCACAAGAGGCCGAGTTTTTATGACAGGTGCAGGTTCCCTCGGATCATGCAACTGGTTGGCGCTTCTATCATGACTCCGACGCAACGGGAAGCTAGAGGCTTGCTTCTTCGCCCGCGCACGGTTGGGGATGGCATGTCTTTTACTGATAAAGTTTTGACTGTCGGCCAGGAGTCGGGGAAAACGGTGCTGTCCTTGCAGGACATATTTAAAGATGGGGTCTCCGTCTTGAAGGCTCGGGAGATTCTTCATCTGTACTCCATCCGGACGGGCTTTCTTGTATTAAAGATGAATGACTCGGCTTTATTCATGAGGTATAACCCGCATCGCTTTGCCCGGTAATTAGGTTACAATCAGGGCGTCCCACTTGAGGCTTTTTTGGTCGAGCCTGCTGCTACCGAAGAGGGAATGCGGAGCGCACTGCATCATTTCATGTGCTTGAACACAGGGTCCAACTTCTTCATCAGCGAACCAAGCTGCGTCCCAAAGGCCCTTAATGTGTACGCGGCGTGGTATCAGCATTCAATGGGCGCCGTCATCAGGGAAGAGAAGCGATTGTTGCTCGATCGCAAGGGTGCAGTGCCGGCTGGTGATCGAAATGTTCCTCTGAAGCGACGGAACATTGTTCATCTTCCACTGAGAGAGGTCACTGTAGTTGAGCCTCCACACGTGCTAAGCCCTACGCGCGGGTTGCCCCCATCCAGCACGCCTGAAAAAGAGGTGGCCGCCGCGTCCCCCGAGTCGGACGTAAGAAAAGAAATTGGGACTCATCGTCCAAGGGCGTCTACCAAACGCGAACTCGTGTCATCGGCCACCGGCGCCCGTTCTCAGAAGAAAACGAAGCAAGTACTTTCTTTGGAGACCATATTAGGCTCGACGACCCCTGCTCCGTCTAGCGAAGGCTTGAGCGAATATGGGACCAACGAGGGTTTATTCGGGATGCTTGATGATACCGATTTGGAGGTTGCCATTGAAGCTTCTAAACAATCGGCCGCCCTCGAAAAGGAATTGGACGCCCTTGCGCAGTCAGGTATACTTTATCCTTATCTCTCCGCTGTTTATTTCACTCTTCTTTTTTATCATACTTTAACTGACGCTTCCAGTTTTAACAGGTGCCTCTACAGAAGAAGCCATTGCCGCTTTGCTTAGAACCTTTGAAGAGGAGGAAAGGTTTCACGCCTCATTGCCAACAGAGGCTTCGCTTGAACGACCGATGATCGATACCGTAACGGTTCTGGAGGTAAAACCCAGCCCTAGTGATAATATCTCCTTGGCAAAGGTCCTGAAGAAGTCTCATCTCCCTGTCAAAACCGAGAAGCAGCCCAAAAAACATACGGCCAGGGGAAAGAAGCGATCTTCTGCAATCACTAGCTCTAGACCAAAGCGGGGGAAGAAGACCGTTACTAGTCCACCGGAAGACGGTCTTCTTTTTCCTGGTTCATCTGCCGAGGAAGCCGCACAATTGGCTGAGGCTATAAGACGCTCACAAGACGAATCCGAGAATGTAAGGATCCCGAAAATGCCTTACCCTGCCGTCATCTTTTATGAAGACCCTCCGTGGATACGGCGACTATTCATAGGCCCTCTGGAGGAATGGGGGGAAAGGGCTCTTAAGCAGGACGTCTCAGCTGACGCCGAGGATGCACTTTCATTATGGACCGGTGGCCACGAGTTTACTCTCGAACCTCGGCGAGCGTACCTCCTCAGGAAGGAGCGTCGGCTTGAACAAGCCATACTAGAAGCTCCCTTGCGCATCGGTATGTTCATGTATTTCTTTGTAATATTTTGTATTGCTTGTATACATACATATAAATATATATATATATATATATATATATATATATATCCTTATCCTCGTACAAACTTTGCAGGGACTTCGGCGATGGCAGAGAAGCTGAGTCCAAGTCGCGCCCTGACTATGGACTTCACAGATAACCCCGATGAGGCACTAATCAGTGTGGAGGGGGTTGACACCATTGTTGTTCCTGCGACGGAGCTTCCCTTAGTGATTCCTGCTCTCCAGGTGATTGCTCCTTCGGAAGAGGCATCTTCATTGGCTGTGGATCTAATGAATCTTTCTGGGGATAGCCCGGCAACTGTGGGACAGGTGGTCGAAGCCACTGTCGTTTCATTGGAGCGTGTAGCGATGGTCACTGCTTCTCCACCGGACGTTATTATACCGGCTGACATCCATGATGATGTGCTCGGGAACACGGAGGAGGGTGAGGCAGTCGCTGCATCTAGTGATGCCCTTCTCGTGGTCTCGACTTGTGACTGACTAGGTAAATTTCAGGTTATTGCCTTCTATTTTATTCTGCAATCTCTTTTCTACCTTTTCTGACAGTACTTTTGTTTTGAATGCAGCTGCGATGGGTGTTGAGGTCGTGCCACCCGAGGAAGCACCACCAGTTACCGCTTTGACGGTGACCACCCCTCCATCTTCTCTTATATCTTCTCAAATGCTGGAAGGTATGGGTTTGTGATAAATTTAAATTGGGGACAGCATCTTTTGTGTACTGACCATGTATCATCATGATCTCGCAGGAGTTCTTCTTGATCATTTATATCAGGTGCTGAACCCGCACTTCTCTTTCCCGTCGGAGATCGCTTCATCTAGTGGCGCTGGTGAGTATCTTTTCTAGACGGCGTCCTTTCTTTAACGGGTAGTCACATTATTGCTAATCCCTCTTTGTATTGCTTGTAGCCTTACAAATCGAAGGCGGGGACGAGGCTATCGTTGCGCCACCAGTACTCCTAGCTCTGCCCCTTGTTGCAGCCGGTATAGTAGACTCTATTTTTCGTGTATTTTCCTTTATTTCTTGAGCCGTCATCTGATTGTGATTTGTTTTGCAGCGGTCACATCGACTCCAGCCCCGTTCGAGTCTCGCGTCATAATGCCGGCCGGACCCTTTTCCAGACGTCCATCCTCGAAAGGAGCCGCGAATAGTCTGCGCATGGTGAGCGACTATATTGAGGAGCTCGACGTGGAGACTCCTACATCTGCCGCGGATTTTGCTGCGGAGGTTAACCTAATGCTGGCAACGCTTGTAAAATTCCAAAACGAAGGCGTCGTCGAGTCTTGGGTTAACCACTGCCGGAAGATTGAGGCCTGCCTGCATGAGCTCGAGCGTATGCGTCCTGCTCCTGAGATTCAGGTTTTGAACTCCCAGCGGGTTGCATGGGTTGAGCAGAGTGTGTCCTTCCTCTGCCATTTTGAACAAGAAGAGACCTTGAGGCGGAAGGAACGTGAGGAGGCTTCCGCTGAGTCTGTTCAATTGCGTTCCCAGGTTGAAGCGAACGACGCGCAACTGAGAGTCGTCTTTGACACCTTGCAGCAATGTATTTCAGACGGGCTTGTATTGAGGCGGAAGTTCGACTCTATTGAGCGGGTTATGCAGAGTCGCGAAGCTGTCCAACAGAAAATCGATGAGAAGATTTCATCGTGCTTGCAGCAAAGGGCTCGAATTGAAGCGGAGCTGGCCGCGGCGGCTGATCAAGAAGAGGGGCTGAGGGAAGTGCGCGAGCGGCTGATCGGACTATTGAAAGCGCTTCCCTCTTAATAAATTTTTTTGTACCATTTGTAATTTTGAATAAAATGTATTCATTCTTTTATTCTTTCATATGATGTATTTTGTACCTATTTGAATTTATGAATAAAAGATACATTTCTTTCGCAATGTCTTGTGTCATTTCTCTGCTTTCTTCTTTCTTTTGTTATCGGCATGTCACCTTAGTAAACATTGTCGGCAGATGATAGGGTGAGCATCTTGTTTTTGCTTCTTTGAGGGGTAGTGATGGCTTAGGAAGCAGGTTCAGATCTGCTACCTAAGACTTTTCAACTTCATGAGCCGTAAGGGTCTCATGAAGACTTTTCTCCCTACGAGTCGAAAGGATCCCGTAGGTGTATTTTCTCCTTAGGAATCGTGAGAATTCCTAAGCGCGTTTTCTCTTGAGAGTCGTAAGGATCTCACATGAGAATTTTCCCTCATACAAGTCGAAAGGACTCGTAAGCGGTTGTTTCCCTCCTTGTCGAGATTCGACTTTGGAGAGTGTGGCCCGTGAATAGTATGCAAGAGTCCGTTTTAGACTGACTTGCAGGGCCCCAATGCTTAGGAAACATGTCCTTATCTCCATTGCCTAAGGCTTTTCCCTACGAGTCGAGACGAATCGAGAAGTTCTCGCAAATACACTAATTTCCTCACAAGTCGAGACGAATCGAGCAGTTCTCTTCTCGCAGGAATTTCCTAACGTCACAGTTAACTCCTGCTAATAGAAGTTCGTTAGGGCCTGTGGTACTAGAGTTTTTTACCCGTCGCACCGTCGCGTTGGCTGGTGTATTCCTCGACGCATAATCTTGCTGTTCGAGTAGCCCCGCGACTGTCGTGTCTCTGATCCCTTCGGGGACTGGACAAGACGTCTTCAAGCAATCTTCCAGGTGATATTACCGTCGAAAGAGCAAGCGTTAGGGATTTTGCCATTCCGCTTTTTACTTGAGGTTAGGCTCATTTTGGAGAGCCCCGATGAGTCATAACCACTCCGCGCTGGTGTGGGATGATCTCCGATAGTATTTCAGGTTTTATATGAGTTGCCGTCAAGACCCTGAAGCTAGGAATTTGGCCTTTGCTTCGTTTGCTGGCATTGCGTCTGCTATATCGAGATGAACGTTGCGGTTGTTTCTAGGTTGCTGGTGAACCGTCGAGGTTTGGAACTAGGGATTTTGCCATGGCTCCTTTTGTTTGATTGTCGCGTCTGAATCCTGCTGGAGGAAGAACGCTGTGGTGACATGTCATCTGCTGTATTATGACGAACGTCGAGGTGGTGACCACTCCGCGCTGGTGTGGGATGATCTCCGATAGTCTTTCAGGTTTTATATGAGTTGCCATCAAGACCCTGAAGCTAGGAATATTGCCTTCGATTCATTTTGTTTCGATCACGAGGTCTTTTGTTGACGTTGCATCTGCGTCCTGCTGGACTGCGAAGGAACGCCGTTGTTGACATTGCGTTTGCTGTAACGAGACTAATGTCGAGGTGATCTCTAGATTGTCTATGAACCGTCGAGATTCGGCTTTGCTTCGACGAAGCCTAGGGGGAAGGTATGATTCCTTCTTTGTTTGCGCCCCTAGATTGTATACAGGGATTGATGTGATATCACCTGTAAGGCATAAATTTTATTACATTTTTTTATTTCCTTCCGCGATGCTCTAACATTTCAGCTTTTATATCGCAAAGGTCGCGATTGCCCAATCATTTCGGCTATTTATTTTATTTTTACTCACCGCTTTTATTACGAGTTGCCCAATCATTTCGGCTATTTTGCATGCATACATTTTTTTACTTGCTGATTTTTATTGCAAGTTGCCCCATCATTTCAGCTATTTCGTATGCATGTGTGGCTTGCTAGCTTCTTTGCTACAAACTTGGAGTTAGACACCGATTTCGGCAACAGCACCGCTACAACTGGAGTATTGCCAGGAGCGAATCATCATTTACCCCCATCGATGTCGAACAAAGGTGGCTTAGCGAACAGGGTTAGGATTCTGTCGACTAAGGCTTTTGACTTCATGAGCCGTAAGGGTCTCATAAAGGTATTTCTCCCTATGAGTCGTGAGGATCTCGTAGGTGCGTTTTCTCCTTAGGAATCGTGAGGATTCCTAAGTGCATGGTTTCTCGTAAGTCGTAAGGATCTTACAAGAGTGCTTTCTCCTTATAAGTCGAGGGGACTTACAAGGGCCGTTCACTGTGTAAACATATCCCTAGTCACGGATGGGACTTTGTTAGGGAAATGTTTATTCGCGCCCGTGGATTGTATACAAGGGTCAGCATTGAACCGCTTGTAGGGCAGCATTGGAGGTTGTGGTGGCCACTTAAGAACAGGTTCAGATCCCTGTAGCTTAAGACTTTTGAATCTTATAAGCCATGAGGGTCTCATAAGAGGGTTCTCCTTACGAGTCGTGAGGATCTCATAAGTGTAATTTCTCCTTAGGGATCGTGGGGATCCCTAAGTGTGTTGCTCCCCTATGAGTCGTAAGGATCTCACGCAGGTGGTTTCTCCCCACAAGGTCGAGAAGACCTTGCAAGTGTCTTTTAACGAGATTGCGCCCTTTCAGGTTTTCACAAAATTCGCCGGTAGCCCTGCTGTTTTTACTCACGGAGTCCTTTCGGGTTTTCATCCGTGCCCTTTTTGCTTATGGACATACCTTTTTTTTCTCTTTCAGCCTTGGGATGCTGCGGTCCATAATAGTTTATCAACGTCTCGGTCAATTGCAAGTTTTAGGACATTATGGTCCATTGTTAGTTTAACGACATTTCGGTCATTGTCAACGTACGATTACGCAGCTAGATTTTTCCGCAAATCTTCGCATGTTTTGTGTCGGATATGGATTCCTTGAAGAGAGGGCTGAGGGCGATTTCTTCGTCAGAGTCGCTTCCAAAGGTGATAACTTGCGATCCCTTGGTGTCGGCTATGTGACAGTTGCCAGTAGCTCTTTCGCGCTCATCTGTCGTGCTTTCCTGTTCCCGACGAGCCTTGCACTTCACTCGTTGAACGCGTCGTCGATGGGCAACATATCCCTGCCACCAGTTTTTAAAAGCTATGCACTCCTCGGTAGGGTGTGCAATTCTCTGATGGTATAGGCAGAAATTATGATATATGTCCGCTTCATTAAGACGTATATTGCCAGGGGAATTTCCTTTGAAAGAGGGCAACTTCATTCCTATTGCCAGGGCCCTAGCGAATCGTTTCCTTACTTTAAGCTTGATTTTGCTAGCGATAGGGATGCTTTGCTCCAGTTGGGGTGTCTCGACCTTTTCCTCCAGTCGTCGGCGTTTGGCTTTTTTAAATATAGCCAGTTCACGCTCTTGATTGGCTTTGCTTTTCTGACGGGCTTCATTCAGTAGTAAGTTGATCATCTCGTCAGACGGTTCCAAAGGTTTTGACTTCGATCCTGCCCCCAGCTCTTTTATGCTGTCTTCTATCGCCAAGTGCGTTTCTTCATTAGTTAATGCCGAATGAGAGATCATGTGGCAACTTGCCACATAGTCCTCAGATTCTTTTGACGAGTCATTCCTGTCGTTATTGTCGTTATCTCCGTTCTCATGGATATTGTTGAGAAATTCTTGGAGTGTGACCGGGGTCCGCGCCTTCTGGTTATATTCTTCCAGAGCGTCAGTCTATTTTTGCAGGTCCGTGCGCTTGTTATCAAGCTTCACGGGCTTTTGGGTCTTCTTCTTCTTCTTCGAAGACTTTGACGTCTGGGTATGAGCGCTTTGACTATCACCACCAATTTTTGTAGTTGGGCACGATTTCAGCATTGCCTCGACGATCTCGGGTTCCAGTGGATTTTTCCACCTGATTGCCGGGCACGTTTGGAGATCCTTCAGCATTCTTTTCGTCTTTGCCTAAAGAACAACTTCCCATGGGGCTTCCCTTATGAATGAGCATGATGCCCCCGGCACGTCCACTTTTTAGGAGCGTGAGGTTGTGGCGGGTTCACCTTCCAGTTTTTGGATAATGCGAACATACCTTGTTGGTATTGGGCTTCAATCCATCCTTTGAAGATGAAGCAATCTTCGATTGGATGGCTTACTTCTTGGTGGTAAGGGCAGTAATTAGGATTGTTGACATCACCTGGCTGCAACGGACGTTTGGATCCGGCAAATTTATGAGCCTGTTGCGCACTGCCAGCTCGAACAGTCTCCTCGTTTTATCTTGAGGAAACGAGTACGGACATCCCAGTCTTTCCTTGAGGGATGGGCATGGACGCACGTTGTTTTGGCGAACAACCGGCTTTAAGTTGCTCGGCTGTTGTTGAGTATTGGCGACGAAAGTTGCTTTTCCTTTCCCTTTTTCATTTCGAGAGTCCGTCTTTGGAGGAGATGGCTTATGACCCATCTGATCCATTTGGACCAGCTTATCAATCAATACCTGGAAAGTAGTTGGCTTGAAGAACATCATGAATTGCGAGATGGTCGCTTGAGGGTCGAGAGTACCCACGAACATGCCTACCGCAGGCACTTCTTCGATGCGCTGCTCGCATTTCGACCACAAATTTCGCCATCGTATTGCATATTGGACCCATGTTTCTCCAAGCTTCACCTTGGCATTGATCAATGTCGTTATTGGGGTGCGTTCACTAGCACTCGCGAAACGTTGGGTGAATAATAGCTCCATCTCTGCAAAAGTTTTGACGGAATCGTTGGGAAGCTCTGAATACCATTCGAAGGCCGTTTCCGCCAAGCTGCCGACGAACTGACGAAGTAACAACTTGTCGTTACCTCCGGTATTGCCGCAAAGAGCCCTGAATTGAGCAACATGCTGGTGTGGATTGCACGTCACCTTATATACATGGAATTTGGGGAACGTCTATCCCGGTGGGTACTCTATTTGGTCATACTAACCCGGATAGGGTCGGCCGGTTTTAATGATCTGGGCGACCGCTTCATTCGCCTGATGAGCTCGTATTTGTTGAGCTATATAATCATCGAGCGTGGCTTTTGAGATGGTTTCCTCCTTGGCTGCTGAAAGAGCCGGTGGGGGGGTTCGATGTCTCCCCTCTGTCGTCTTCAATGATGATCGGAGGGTCTTCAGCTGGAGGTTCTGGCTGTAACATCATCCCGACCATGTCTTAGAAGAGAAGCGCCATTCGTTTTATGTTGGCAGCTTGTTCCACTGCCTCTTTGTCCTTCTTTTCAAGGACTCTGCGGAGGAAGTCAGTATCGGTTTCTTGTTTATGACGCTGCTCTGATGATGCCTCCGGGCTTTCTTTTGGCCCGGTGAGTGCGGCCATTTGCGTTAGCATTTCTTGAAGCTTCTGTTGCTGCTCCTGGACTTTTGTCACAGATCGAGTGAGTGGTCGGTGACCTGTCGAAGCGTGGCTTTCCTCTTTTCCGGAAGCCATATAAACGGTATGTGTCACCATGCCCCTAGACTTGGGGCGTTTAGATTCGACGTCCTTGCGGCTTGCCGCATTCACGGGGGCTTTCTCTGGCCTCCTTCTCTTTTGAGCGGTTGAAGTCGAGGAAGCCGTTGTAGCGGGCACCCAGACGGCTGTCGTCTTTTGTGGCTTGACAGGATGGTCCTTTTCTTGCTGAACATTCACCTTTTTCTGCCGACGAGTGTAATCTTGATCAATTACTGAGTCCTGAACCCGTCGCCAGACTTTGTAAATTTTGGAGGACAGCCATTGAGGGGGCTGCTCCAGCTTCATTTCTGTAACATTCTCCACGGGTGGAGGAGATCTTTTCAGTACGGCGGTAGGAGAGTTCCTGCGTACTTTATTCAGCAATTCAAAGCTGTTCCCAGTTGGAACAGCAGCATTGACTTCCACCGTTGGGGCTGGTGGAGTTAGCCCAGAGGGGGAGTTGCCCCCAGCTTTCCTTACTCGGTGCCAGTGGCGACGTCGAGCGTGTCGAGCTGTTGGGATTGTTTCAGCAATGGGGATGGCTTTGTCATGCCCTCTGTTTTGAGGAGCGGCTGTTATTGGCGCTAGCCGGTCGAAGACTGACGTCCGTTGAGAGGGGATAGTCAGTCTTGTGAAGGCCGACTTTCGAATAGGGGAAGCAGCCTTCGTGACTTCGCATGGAGTAGGAGCTGAAATGGACAGTCTTGTGAAGACCGGCCCTTTAGCAGGGGATGATGTCTTGGTGACTTTAGGAGCAGGAATGGCTATCCGCTTCGGGATGGCCGCTTCAGGTATCGCGGGCTTCTTTATGGGCCCACTTGAGCTTTGGCCTAGTTTATTGAAAACTGAGGTATTGGACTTGGGCGACCCGTTGAGAGGGGCCGCGGTAGTTGTAAGCCGATCAAAGACCGACTTCTTTGGAGCTTATGGCGACGACATTGGGGCATTGAAGCTCATTGGTGGGAGCATAGTCCCGAAGAATAGCCCAGTGGTGGCCTGAGTCACCTATTCCACCGGCATAGCTAAGATGGAGGCCGCTTGGGGCCCGTAAGTCACTCCTCCGGACGGGACGGAGCGAGAGTTGCAGTTGCAGTTAGTGCAATTTGAAGCCATTGATCTTCTGTTTTCTGCACGGAGCAAGACACCAAATCTTACTACCTCGAATCCACATGCAACCATAGCAAACCGCGATTCATTCGCGAACACGACACACAAAGTGTGGAGTGGAAAGAGGAAAAGGTCCCACCGGGCGTGCCAGAATCTGTTCCCCGCCGAAACACAGAGACGCGGCCGTGCAGGTCCGTCTTGCCTGAATTTCGGGGCAGATGCTAATTGGTGCTATCCGTCCACCTCTTCGAAGATGCCAAGTTGATTTATGGCACCCTGCATCGAAGGTTTAAACGGATGCGGCCGATATAGCAGACTTCATCATATTCCCCCTCGTTTGAGGGGTTTTTGATTGTGGGGACGCTCTTCCCTAAGGCGCAAGCACATGCAGTTAATTACGCTATCGCGTCGCGGTAACAACTTTCTCCTTCTCCAGATGGTCACTTCGTGTCGTGGGTGTTTGTTTTGTTTTTGGTTGCCCGTGGATTGTATACGGAGACTAATTTATATTGTCGCCCGTAGGGCGTGGATTAGTCCAAATCCGTATTTTCTTAGATTTGGGTTTTGGTTTGGGTTTAAGGATACGTTGGTCTCATTTGGGACTAAGATCAACATAAACGTATGTTAAGGATACGTTAGTCTAATTTCTAGACTAAGATCTACTTAACGGGATCATTTAGATCTAACAAGAGAGCATTTGGACTCTATTGTTTAGTTTAGGGACATTGCGGTCGATTAGTTTAAGGACATTACGGTCTAATGTTAGTTTAAGGACATCTCGGTCCAATGTTAGTTTAAGGACATCTCGGTCCAGGTTAAGGACATCGTAGTCCGTGGGTTTAAAAGGACCCCACAGTCCGAGGTAAAGGACATCGTAGTCCATGGGCTTAAGGACCCCACAATCCGGTTTAAAGACATCATAGTCTATGAAGTTTAAGGACATCGTAGTCCATGAGTTTAAGGACCCCACAGTCTGTAGTTTAAAGACATCGTAGTCTATGAAGTTTAAGGACATCATAGTCCATGAGTTTAAGGACCCCACAGTCCGTAGAAATGTGTGGTTATCGGGACCCGTCACCTCTCTGAAGACGTTGAAGGATTACAACGACATATATCAGAGGAGTAAAGAGATGTACCCTCGAACCGGATGTAGATTGATTGGAAAATCTATAGCCCAGTTTGGAACTAAGATTTGTTGAATATTCGTGAGCAGATGGGCTCAATTGAATATAAGTTGAGGACTTACGGCCAATGTGTTAGTTATATGTATGCCCTAGAGGCCATTACTGTACATACGATGTATATTGTAATGGATGCTTGGACATATATAGGGAGGACTTTCTTGCTCGAGATGATAGTATGCTATCTGGTTGTACTTTATCTTAACATGTACTCTGATTGTCTCTATGTTACATATTGATAAAGCCCTTAGGATATGTACTCAACTACTGGGACTATGATGAGATCATACTAGTGGGGCCACGGTAGTCGACGAGTACATCCTATAACTGTTCCTAGTCGAGGGTGTATCGAGACAGGGCATCGATACACCAGAGTAGACTAGCATATACGCATCTTGACCCATATGATGGGCGATGGATGATCCCATATCCATCGGTGTTTGACATCAAGGATGGTGTACGGGTGCTCAGTAGAGACTGAGTACACTGGACGGACTCGCCGAGAACACCCGGATGGTATTATACCTCACGTCAGATGGCAGTTCTCCGGTGACACTGGTACAGAGTAGTCTGTTGACCCGAGATCGTCATAGAGTCTTGTGTGATTCCCACTGTGCTTTGATTTCCATCATACCACGTCCAAGATGGCGTGAAAAAAGGTGGCTTTTGGGTACAGTCCCGAATCACATGGAGGCAATGAGCGATAGGAGGGGATTCGTCTCTCCCGGTATATGGAGTTGATGTTGTGCTGTGTTCGATTGGCTATAACCGGAAATCCCTGGCCAGGGTTGCTGAGATTTGCTGGTAAGTGTTATCAGTAGTTTCTCGAACTGCTATAGACCCCATATCGACACGACTTATCGAGCTACTGGGGTCTGACGTTTACCACCCCTAGGCAAGATATGCAACATATCAGACGACGAGACCGGACTGTACGGGAGTGTTACTGTTTGGATTCGCAGGAGAAGTTACAGGCTTGCTTGTTGATCTTCTGAGCGCTCAATAGCTGGGTAGCTGTTACGTTTAGCTGACCGCTTGCAGCTTGTGGGTGTTTGATATGATCATCACCTACTGCCGGCGTATTGACGATTCTTTAGAGTCATACACAGAGGTTTCTTGACTCAGGCAAAATGGAGTAGGAGCACATATGTAATATATGCGAGACCGAGGATAATGCGATATGTGATACCGTATTCTATTCTCGCGATATTTAATATCAGCCGGGTCATCGGATCAAGTGTTGATTCGATGAATCGGTACGGATTAATATTAGTCGGTTATATGCGATATAACCGGATTGTCGGATCAAGTGTTGATTCGATAATTTAATGTATAATAATATATATGATATATTAAATTGCATTAACTAATATTTGCTCACTAAAAGATTCTTTTTCTCACTCGGATAATACATTGATATATATGCGATATATGTTAATTGTATTGTTTTATTTTGTTACGATAAATATTATATATGTGATATATAATATTGTAACATGATATGATAAATAATGCAACTTGTTTAGTAGAGATTAAACATGGTTAGGGTTTGATTAGGGTTAAGGTTTTCTAGAAGTTTCTAGAAGCTTTCTTTCTTTGTCTTTGTTAAGATGTTATGCTAGATATTTCCTTAACCCTAACCAAACCTTTAACCTTAGTCAAATCTCTACAAGGGTTAGTTTGACCTTGGTTATATTATTCATCATATCATTTCTTTTCCTATTCATCACAAAAGGGATTATCATTATTGTTCATCTTCTTCCTTCATTCTCTTCATGAAAAAGCTTGCTTGATTTTTCCAAAGTGATGAATAAATATGAGAAAAAGATAAATAAAGAGAGCAAAAATCCTACTTCATCATCCTCATCTTCCCTTGCCATTTAGATGATGGTGTTCACATCATTTCATGAGTGTTAGCTTGTGTTAAAGAAACTTCAAGGTAGATCATCTTAGTATCGAAGATCGGAAGCAAATGTTGCGTCTTTCTCTTCGTGGAACCTCTCGAGAGTCCGGATCCCGATGATCGCAGCGAAAGGACCACAACACGGAGCATATGAAGTGAAGGACCGGATCTACAAAGGTTGTAATCCCTCTCACTTAGTGTTAAAATGTTTAGCATGCTTGTTTTCGCCTAATCTCTAGTTTAAAGTTCCGTATTCGGGTTGTTCGGCACGGCTAAAATTTTAATCGGGCATGGTTGATGCCTCATAGACCCTTGTGCGCGTGCATAGTAACCCTACAGTGGTATCAGAGCCAAGCTAGAGCTTTAGGCGAAGTCTAGACGAAGTTTAAAGTCCGATCGAACCCGGAAAACCCGATAAAACCCACTCTCTGGAAATTTTCTGAAAATTTGGATTTTTGTGAATTAAAAATATCCAAAAATTACAGCAGGTAATTATAAGATTTACTGTGAAGCACGTGAGCGCAAGTCGACTAAAGAGCCGCGGAACCGCGGCCCCACCCCAGCATGTGCGGCGGTTCCGCGGCCAAATAGTCGATTCTTGGCACGTGCTCTTCACAGTAACTCCTATATTTTAATGTTGTATTTTCTGGGAATTTTTAATATTTATTCAACTGTTGAATTATTTGGGTTGTATTGGGGACTTAAAGTTTTGATCAGATATTATAACTTTGTTTAGTTTGTCCGGATAATTTTTAGAAACTGTTAAAAAGTTCGAACGGATATCAATAACTCACTTTTTCCCCTGTCGGAAAATTTTTCAAAAGTTGGATTTTTTCTCGAGTTTAAGAACGTTCTAAGTCGTGCAAGTAACGCGGTGGACCCTCTAGAAGACAACAAACCTTAACTCGATTATGTGACCGTCTTGAACTGCCTTTTGAACCTTAGGGTTTAGGGGCAGTACGGCGTGCCACATGTGAGGCGTTGGCTTGACCCTTCTACGGCTGGACCATTGCTACTGTGGCATGTGATGGATGTTTTTAAACTGATTTCAAGTGTTGAGATATATTGGGGAAATCTTAGGTGCTTGATGATTCGATCGGAAAGTTTAACTTTTTCTATTTATCTGGAATGTGATACAATATTTGGAATCCACACATTGTTATTGTTAGTTATATATTTGCCCTAGAGGCCATTATTGTACATTGGATGTATATTGTAGTGGATGCTGGAACATATATAGGGAGGACTTTCTTGCTCGACATGATAGTATGCTATCTGGTTGATCTTTACCTTAACGTGTACACTGATTGTCTCTCTGTTACATGTTGGTAAAGCCCTTAGGATGTGTACTTGACTACCTGGACTATGATGCGGATCATACTAGTAGGGACATGGTAGTCCATAAGTACATCCTTCAAAGTCCCTAGTCGTGGGTGTATCGAGATGGGGCATCGATATACCAGAGTAGACTAGCGTATACCTTCTCGACCCATACAGATGGGCGATGGATGATCCCATATCCATTGGTGTTTGACATCGGAGATGATATACGGGTGCTCAGTAGAGACTGGGTACACTGGACGGACTCGCCGAGAACTCCCATATGGTATTATACCTCACGTCAGATGGCAGTTCTCAGGTGACACTGGTACAGAGTAGTCTGTTGACCCGAGATCGTCATAGAGTCTTGTGTGGTTCCCACTGTGCTTTGATTTCCATCTTACCACGTCCAAGAGGGTATGAAAAACGGTGGTTTTTGGGTACAGTCCCGAGTCACATGGAGGCAATGAGCGATAGGAGGGGATTCGTCTCTCCCGGTATAGGGAGTTGATGTTGCGCAGTGTTCGATTGGCTATAACCGAAAATCCCTGGCCAGGGTTGCTGAGATTTACTGGTAAGTGTTACCAGTAGTTTCTCGAACTGTTATAGACCTCATATCGACACGACTTATCGAGCTATTGGGGTCTGACGTTTACCACCCCTGGGCAAGATATGCGACATATCAGACGATCAGACCGGACTGTACGGTAGTGTTACTGGTTGGATTCACTGGAGTATGAGCGGGCTTGCTCGTCGATCTTCTGATCGCTCAATACCCGGGTGGCCGTTACGTTTAGCAGACCGCTTGCGGCTTGTGGGTGTTTGATATGATCATCATCTGCTGCCGGCGTATTGACGAGTCTTTAGAGTCCTACACAGAGGTTTCCTGGCCCAAGCGAAACGAAATAGGAGCGCATATGAGATATGTGCGGGACCGAGAATAATGCGTGTATGTGATACCGTATTTCATTCTCGCGATGAATGTATCGAATGGTTGTATGCGATATAACCTAGTTATCGATTCAAGCGTTGATTCGATAAGCCGATACATTGTATACTAGTCGGTTGTGTGTGACATGACCGGATCATTGAATCAAGTGTTGATTTAATGATTTAATGCATATTTATATATTTGATATATTACTTTGCATCAACTAGTATCGGTTTACTTAAGATGGATTTTCTCACTCGGATGTACACATTGTATATGTGATATACTTTTGTACACTTGATTGTATCATGTTTGATGATACATGTTTACTTGTGTTTGTGTGAAGATTGAACCATGGTTATATGAATGGTTAGGGTTATGATTATTTATTCATTCATTTATTTATTTATTAGTTTTGGAAAATAATTAGCATAATGAGAAAATAGTGGCTTTCTTTGTATGTATTATGAAGCTTCATGAAGACTTTGACCAAGTGACCATTTTGTCTCATGCTTAACCTTGACCATTCCATTCAACCATGATTTACTCTCTACACATTACCATGGTTACATTATGATAAGTATTATGATTATTTCCTTTTTAGAAATAACTTATCATAATATTCATCTTCTTCTTCTTCATCTTCTTCAAAGAAGAAAACCTTGGACCATCAATGGTGATTGATGAAAATGAGTGAGAAATCCAATTCTAAAGTCTACCCACTTCCTATTTCTTCATCCTCTACCTCTTGCCAAGTAGTAGAGTGTGTTTCCTTTACAAGTTTTCAAGACTTGGTGAAGTGAGCTTGATCTTGCGATGCTTCGACGTAGATCATCTTCGGCGTGGACATCGATGACTTAGCTCGCCTATTCTCCGATGAAGCCGACGCTAGAGCCCGGGATCCGTCTTGGACAGCGAGGATACTTCATTGCGGAGCCGTGGAGGTGGAGCACTGGATCTACAAAGGTTGTATATCCGTATTCTCATTGTTAAGTGTTAACTAGTTAGCTTTGTCGCCTAGAAATCTATCCAACGATCTGTATTAGGGTTTCTCGGCACCCCGTATTTTTGAAACTGGCATGGTTGATGCCTTGTGAAACCCCTTGAGAGTGCCTAGGATCCCTACAGTGGTATCAGAGCCTAGCTAGAGCCTTAGGCGAAGTCTAGACGGAGTTTGAAGTCCGAACGAACCCGAAACCCGATCACAACCATGCTCTCTGTCCTTTTTTCAAACACGTGGATTTTTCCAGATTAAAAATGCTTAAAAAATTCAGCAGGGAAATTTAAGAATTACGACGCAAAAATTTACTGATGAACAGTACAAATCGCGGCGGAACCGCGGCAGAAGCCTGGCTTCTGCGGCGGTTCCGCGGCGGAATGATGACGTCATCGTACACTGTTTGCACAGTATCTCCTATTATATTATGCTGGATTTTCTGGGTATTTTTAAAATTTATTCAAGAGTTGAATTTTCTGGAGTTGTTTTGGGGATTCGGTGTTTCGATCGGGATATCAAATTTTGTCTATTTGGCTTTCCGGATAAATTTTAGAATATGTTAAAATGTTCGACCGGATATAAATACCCAATTTTTCCCCTGTCGGGAAATTTCCAAGTGTTGGACTTTTCCGTAGTTTAACGACGTTCTAAGTAGTGCAAGTAACGCGATGGACCCTCTAGAAGACAACAAACCTTAACTCGATTATGTGACCGTCTTGAACTGCCCTTTGAACCTTCGGGTTTGGGGCAGTACGGCGTGCCACATGTGAGGCGTTGGCTTGACCCTTCTACGGCTGGACCGTTGGTACTGAGGCACAAACTGAATGCTGTTAGACTTATTTCATGTGTTGATCTGTATCGAAAAAACTTGGGTGTTCGATTGTTCGATCGGAAAGTTTGACATTTTCTATTTGTCCGGAATGGGATACAATAATTGGAATTCACAATAAGATATGAGATAACTGAATGAATGTTATAAACGTAGCACTTTAGTCTCACTTGATCGGTTGCCACGGAATTTTGATGTGATCAAAAGTCCGTCGCAATCACGTAGCGTACGCGAATACTCGCCGGATAAACTTAATAGACAGCCTCACTTCATACCCCCGACCAAGTGACTGTAGGAGAACCCCGTCGCCGAAAGCATCTGTTCGGGTGCTCCCGGTAGCGGTGTTCCGCCTTGGTGCACTTCGTCGACGGTATCGGGGGTGCGACCGTCTTCTAAAGTTTGCGACGAGCATTCGATCAGTATTTCGGGAATCTTGTTGAATTGCCCGACTTGATATTGAAAAGAGTTTTCGATATAGAGACTAAAATGCGGGGTTTATAATTGTTAGGCATGCGATGTCTAAGTAATTCATTTAATTAGGCATGCGATGTCTAAAGAGATTGCGGATTCCAACTGTTGTAGTTTTACACTTTCTTTTCTGTGACCGTAAGTGTAATATGTGATATCGCCGGTTTCGTTGCTATATGTCAACGATAATTGGGATGCGCATATTTACTTACGTTGATGACATGTGATGTTATGTGTTGCTGGATATGTTATATTGGATCGTCGTGTTTGAATAGCCGGGGGTTTTTATGTGAGATGAGTGTTTTTCATTTTCATTCATGTAAAAACTTGTATGTAATATTCTTTTATTGGGGCGCTTCCAGGTTGCGGAAGTAGTCACCGTTTGTATATTATTTACTTTTCCGCACTAGGATAGACCCAAGGAGGAGGGCACAAGTAACCGGGTTCTGGAGTCCAGTGGGAGACCAACTCGAGGAGTCGAGTCCGGGTCTCCTAACTCTAGAATTGGTAGGGTTGCTTGCCGCTCTCGTAGGGGTCTAGGGGTATGGGTTTGGCTATTCATCGCGACCGTGGAATCCGTGTTTTATACTGGCTCGTATTGAAAACACGGACGTCCTAGTATATCCAATATTTCATATGATTCTTCCGCTGCGATATCTGTGATGTGATCATGTGATGTTCTGTGATAGATACAGTATATAGTATATATGATATATTATATAGACGTTACTTATGTTTTACACCCGTGCTAGCCCTGCCCCGCTCTGTCGTTAGTTACCTAACCTAACGGTGCACGAGGGGACATCGAGGCGAATGCGGATGGCATAAGTGTACGTCGTATTTATCTGTGATGTTTAGGTACTTAAATGATGGGACTTCATTAATGTGATTAATGAAAGAAAAGAAACCTAAAGATGTTGTAGAATCGAATTTCAAAATAAAACAGGTAGTTACATTTCTTGCTTTGCACAGCGGTATATACGATATATCCTGCACCTTATTCGATAAGGAAAGGACCGAGATCCCTTCACCGGGAGTGACTCCTTTAGCAACAACTGGCAGATGCTACAACCTCGGTTTGTCTTTTGATTGCTTTTAAGAGTTTTTGCTTTGGACAGTGATCTATATTATATATCCCGCACCTCATTCGACGAGGAAAGGACCGACGATCCCTTCACCGGGAGTGACTCCTTTAGCAAAACTAGAAAAGCCTCAAAAGCATTCCATTTTTAAAATCATTCGATCCTACAACGATATCAAGTTCATTACGCAATAGGTTTTCAGAAAAACCTGTCGTGGCCCTCCGTCATTTCAGATAAGTACTAGTTAGTATTCGTGCTGCGGTAGTTTGGCATTCGTCAAGGCGTAGTGTACGGTAGCTAACTAGTATTTATCTGCTTATGCATATGATGCAGATTGGATTAGGGTATTCGTACGGCGTTGTTTGGCATTCGTCAAGGGTCGTGCGGGTGGGTTTAATTCGATCAAGAAATGTATGGGTTGAACTTGACTAAGTGGGCTATGGGTTGTTTGGCATTCGTCAAGGTCATAGAACACTAGGGGAAAAATATTATCGGGAATTTCAAGTGTTGAAATTTGCAATGAGATTGCATACCTTCTATGAGATAGTTGGATCCCGATACCCGCTGCGAGTAAGAGTTACTCCTGGGAGAGTTTTATACATTACAATTAGCCGATCAAGTAGGTGTCTAGAAAGGTGTTAACGGGGTTACGCCTCTGGGAAAACGAGGTTTACGTTAATTAGGTTCGTGCGAAAGCACGGGGGACCTCCCTCAAAGTACCGACACTGGCCTGGCTGAAAGATTGGCGAACTTGTAGTGTGTAATTAATCTCGGCTGGTCTTTCCTTTTAGGGTTTGAAGGAAGATTTGATAAAAAGCAGTGGGAGCCATCCTGATTAGATAAAATAATAACCAATCTATTCTTGCAAGAGCGCACGCTGAGTCATTTCTTCTCTCTCTCTCCTGGTAGCGACCATATCACGCCTTAATCAAGATATTAATACGGATATTTGACCGAACCCGCTTGTTATACTGAGCTGGGGAACGTTGGTCCCGTTCCAACTTATAATAGTTATAAGACAGAGCAGGAATTTGGGGAATACCAGATTTCCCGTGCCGCCCAAACGAAGAAAGTGCATGCTGATGCATCATCTTCGGGTGTGTTTATTATACAGAACTGTTTCTCAGTATCCTCCGCATCCACGGTATATGATACCGGATCAGGATCCCAGATATGTAAGATGTTACATAGGGCTACAAAAGGGTAGAAAACTGAGAACGGGTGATAAGTTTCATGAGGCAGAAAACGGGGCAAGTGTTGCAGCCAAGTCAGTTGGTCACTGTCATCCTGTATTGTAATACATTGATTCTGAACGAATGTTATTAGATACCGAACCTGATATACAAAATCATATCAGTCTCTTTATTAGTAAAGAAAGGATATAATTTTGTATTGTTGGATAATGTTTTGAACATTTCCTATATCAAAAGTTGATCGGTTCAGGCACGTTATCTAAAAACATTGATGTTCTAAATCAAACTACAGTTCTTAGTATACAGAACACACACAAGAGGAAGAGTTCAGAAATGAACGAATTTTTCTTGAGGTATTGTAGACTAGGTCAGATCAATATGACCCGACTAGCTAGAGTTACATAAAGATGTATATTTAAATTAGTTTGAATTTGCATCTTGTGAAACTCGCCAGTCATGTCACAAAGATAAGATGACCATAGCTCTGTTTATTGGAAACAGAGAAAGAGTTAGTGAACTCTTGGGATGATACATGTTTGATGTATGTAGGTCCCCAGTCTACACATGCCAAGACCGGTTCTTTGTACTTCATTACATTCTCTGATAATCTCTCGAGATTCAGACATATGTTCCTGTTGAAACACAAGTCCGAACCTTTTGAGATATTCACAGAATATAAGAAAGAAGTAGAGAACCCAAATATGGGTATAAGTATTATGTCCTTTGATGTGATCGAGGAGGAGAATACTTGTGCACGGAAATTCCTGGACTATTCTAAAGGAGAATGAGATTCTCTCTCAGCATTACTCCTCCGTATACACCATAGCACGATGGTATATCGGGGCGGAGCAATCACACCCTATGTGATATGGTGTGCTCTATGATGAGTACTACTGAGTTACCTTTTTCCTTAGGGGGTTATGCACTTGAGAAGTTGCATACCTATTGAATAGGGTTCAAATCAAATCTGTTGCCTACCACTTCATATTTGATATGGTATGGGAAGAGCCCATATCTTAAGTTAGTTAAGATTTGGGGTTGTCCGGCCTATGTCTAAAAGCAAAATCCGGACAAGCTCGAGGCAAGGTCTGTAATGTAGAACTGGAAAGGTTCCAGCTATACAAACTGCAGCTGATGATTTGATAGAACCAAAGGATTCAGTAGATACCAACGAACCTCAGCCTCTCCGCCGATCTAGTAGGGTTCCTCACCCACCTGAGAGATACTTCGGTTTCTCTATGACAGTGGGACCGAGGATTGCATCATGAGATGATGACCCAACTAGTTTCGAGCTGGCCATCAGGAGTAAGACTCTGTCAGAATGGCTGGATGCTTAGCGATCTGAGATGGAATCCTTATACACCAACAAAGTATGGACTTTGGTTGCTATATCTGAAGGGTTAAATCCCCATCAGGAGCAAGTATATCTTGAGAAGATTACTTGGTGTACATGGAAAGGTTGAGACTTTCAAAGCTAGACTTGTTAAAGGTTTTCGTCATTGACCAGGCGTGGATAATGATGAAACCTTTTCCAGTACCTATGCTTAAGTCCATCCAGATCCTACTTGCCACGGCTACATACCATGAATACGATATCTGGTGGTTGGGTGTCATGACAGCTTTTCTAAAATGATGTTTTAGAAGAGTGTGTCTATAAGTACACAGCCAGAGGGCCTCGTAGACAGTGGGAGCAACGGAAACGTGTGCAAGATGCTTTATAGGATAAAGCAGGCATCGCGGAGTTGGAACATCTGTTTTGATGGATTAGTCAAAGAAGTTGACATCATCAAAATGGTAGATGAACCTTGTATAAACAAAAAGGTAGTAGGGAGTATGGTGGTGATCCTCGTAGAGTACGTGGATGACATACTCTTGATAAGAAAGGAGTTTCTTATGCTACGCTCGATCAATCTCCGTTTATCACAAAGATTCTCCGTGTAGGATCAAAATGATACCTCCTAAATCCTGAGTTTTGGATCTATGAGATAGATTTAATTGGATGTTAGGATTCTCACTAGTTGTAGTGAGATGGTATCAATCGATCCTGGGGAGAATCACTGGAAATGTTCCAGAGTGATAAAGACGACTGAATGTCAGTCGCAGGCACTGTCTCAACCCTCAGTAAAGGGACGGTATGTTGGAAGAGTTCCAAGCTAGATACCGTGACATACTAGACGATAAAGGCTGGATACATCGCTACTTATGGTGCTACCAAAGAGGATGTTTGGGTGTATATTGGTTCATGAGATGAACTATGTTCCTACCATTGTGAGACAATGGAGTTGTGGCTTATGCCAAGGAACGTCCGTCCCATCAGTGATCCAGACTTATTCTAAGGCAGTATCACCTGATCATGGAGATGGTTGATCTCCAGGGTGATCGAGGCAAGGAGAGCAGATTCAGAGGATAACACGGCGGATCCACTCACGAAGGCCTATTCCCAAAGAGAGACTTTTATGGGATGGTTGAGTATGAGATACTGCAACCACTGCTACAGATGGCCCTAGTGCAAGTGGGAGATTGTTAGTTATATGTATGCCCTAGAGGCCATTACAGTACATTGGATGTATATTGTAGTGGATGCTGGGACATATATAGGGAGGACTTTCTTGCTCGACATGATAGTATGCTATCTGGTTGATCTTTACCTTAACGTGTACACTGATTGTCTCTCTGTTACATGTTGGTAAAGCCCTTAGGATGTGTACTTGACTACCTGGACTATGATGCGGATCATACTAGTAGGGACATGGTAGTCCATAAGTACATCCTTCAAAGTCCCTAGTCGTGGGTGTATCGAGATGGGGCATCGATATACCAGAGTAGACTAGCGTATACCTTCTCGACCCATACAGATGGGCGATGGATGTTCCCATATCCATTGGTGTTTGACATCGGAGATGATATACGGGTGCTCAGTAGAGACTGGGTACACTGGACGGACTCGCCGAGAACTCCCAGATGGTATTATACCTCACGTCAGATGGCAGTTCTCAGGTGACACTGGTACAGAGTAGTCTGTTGACCCGAGATCGTCATAGAGTCTTGTGTGGTTCCCACTGTGCTTTGATTTCCATCTTACCACGTCCAAGAGGGCGTGCAAAATGGTGGTTTTTGGGTACAATCCCGAGTCACATGGAGGCAATGAGCGATAGGAGGGGATTCGTCTCTCCCGGTATAGGGAGTTGATGTTGCGCAGTGTTCGATTGGCTATAACCGGAAATCCCTGGCCAGGGTTGCTGAGATTTACTGGTAAGTGTTACCAGTAGTTTCTCGAACTGTTATAGACCTCATATCGACACGACTTATCGAGCTATTGGGGTCTGACGTTTACCACCCCTAGGCAAGATATGCGACATATCAGACTATCAGACCGGACTGTACGGTAGTGTTACTGGTTGGATTCACTGGAGTGTGAGCGGGCTTGCTCGTCGATCTTCTGATCGCTCAATACCCGGGTGGCCGTTACGTTTAGCAGACCGCTTGCGGCTTGTGGGTGTTTGATATGATCATCATCTGCTGCCGGCGTATTGACGAGTCTTTAGAGTCCTACACAGAGGTTTCCTGGCTCAAGCGAAACGAAATAGGAGCGCATATGAGATATGTGCGGGGCCGAGAATAATGCGTGTATGTGATACCGTATTTCATTCTCGCGATGAATGTATCGAATGGTTGTATGCGATATAACCTAGTTATCGATTCAAGCGTTGATTCGATAAGCCGATACATTGTATACTAGTCGGTTGTGTGTGACATGACCGGATCATTGAATCAAGTGTTGATTTAATGATTTAATGCATATTTATATATTTGATATATTACTTTGCATCAACTAGTATCGGTTTACTTAAGATGGATTTTCTCACTCGGATGTACACATTGTATATGTGATATATTTTTATACACTTGATTGTATCATGTTTGATGATACATGTTTACTTGTGTTTGTGTGAAGATTGAACCATGGTTATATGAATGGTTAGGGTTATGATTATTTATTCATTCATTTATTTATTTATTAGTTTTGGAAAATAATTAGCATAATGAGAAAATGGTGGCTTTCTTTGTATGTATTATGAAGCTTCATAAAGACTTTGACCAAGTGACCATTTTGTCTCATGCTTAACCTTGACCATTCCATTCAACCATGATTTACTCTCTACTCATTACCATGGTTACATTATGATAAGTATTATGATTATTTCCTTTTTAGAAATAACTTATCATAATATTCATCTTCTTCTTCTTCATCTTCTTCAAAGAAGAAAACCTTGGACCATCAATGGTGATTGATGAAAATGAGTGAGAAATCCAATTCTAAAGTCTACCCACTTCCTATTTCTTCATCCTCTACCTCTTGCCAAGTAGTAGAGTGTGTTTCCTTCACAAGTTTTCAAGACTTGGTGAAGTGAGAGCTTGATCTTGCGATGCTTCGACGTAGATCATCTTCGGCGTGGACATCGACGACCTAGCTCGCCTATTCTCCTATGAAGCCGACGCTAGAGCCCGGGATCCGTCTTGGACAGCGAGGAGACTTCATTGCGGAGCCATGGAGGTGGAGCACTGGATCTACAAAGGTTGTATATCCGTATTCTCATTGTTAAGTGTTAACTAGTTAGCTTTGTCGCCTAGAAATCTAGCCAACGATCTGTATTAGGGTTTCTCGGCACCCCGTATTTTTGAAATTGACATGGTTGATGCCTTGTGAGACCCTTTGAGAGTGCCTAGGATCCCTACAGTTATGAGATAACTGATTTGAATATTATAAACATAGCAGTTTAGTCTCAAATGATCGGTTGCCACGGAATTTTGATATGATCAAAAGTCCGTCGCAATCACATAGCGTACGCGGATACTCGCCGGGTAAACTTAATAGACAGCTACGCCCCATAGCCCCGACCAAGTGACTGTAGGAGAACCCCGTCACCGAAAGCATCCGTTCGGGTGCTCGCGGCAGCGGTGTTCCGCCTTAGTGCACTTCGTCGACGGCATCTGGGGTGCGGCCGTCTACTAAAGTTTGCGACGAGCATTCGATCAGGACGTCGGGAATCTTGTTGAATTGCCCGACTTGATATTGAAAAGAGTTTTCGATAATGAGACTAAAATGCGGGGTTTATAATTGTTAGGCATGTGATGTCTAAGGAATTCATTTGGTTAGGCATGCGATGTCTAAAGAAGTTGCGGATTCCAACTGTTGTTGTTTTACATTTTCTTTTCTGTGACCGTAAGCGTAGTATGTGGTGTATCGCCGGCTTCGTTGCTATACATCAACGACAATCGGGATACGCATACTTGCTTACGTTGATGATATGAGATATTATGTGTTGCTGTGATATGTACTATTGGATCGTCGCGTTTGAATAGCCGGGGGTTTTATGTGAGATGAGAGTTTTTCCTTTTTCATTCATGTAAAATTCATTTGTATGTAATATTCTTTTATTGGGGCACTTCCAGGTAGCGGAAGATGTCACCGTTGTATATTATTTACTTTTCCTCATTAGGTAGACCCAAGGCGGGGAGCACAAGTAACCGGGTTCTAGGGTCCAGAGGGAGACCATCTCGAGGAGTCGAGACCGGGTCTCCTAACCCTAGAATTGGCTGTGTTGCTTGCCGCTCTCGTAGGGGTCTAGAGATGTGGGTTTGGCTATTCATCGCGACCGTAGAATCCGTGTTTTATACAGGCTCGTATTGAAAACACGGACGTCCTAGTATATCCAATATTTCATATATGTTCTTCTGCTGCAATGTTCTGTGATGAGATCATATTACTGCCTGAGACGAATGTTTATATTATATATATGAGATATATGTTATATTGCAGATTTCGTTTTCAAATGTGATGCTTATGAAGCATAATAAAATGGGACTTCATTAATGAGATTAATGAAATAAAAGAAACCTAAGATGTTGTAGAAACTTGTTTAAAAAATGGTAGCTCTAGTTCTTGCTTTGCATAGCGGTGTTCCTTGTAGAACATCTAGCACCTTATTCGATAAGGAAAGGACCGAGATCCCTTCACCAAGAGTGACTCCTTTAGCAATAACTGGCAGATGCTACAAACTCGGTTTGTCTTTTGATTGCTTCTATAGTTCTTGCTTTGCATAGTGATATTTGTGAAATATCCTGCACCTTATTCGATGAGGAAAGGGCCGACGATCCCTTCACCGGGAGTGACCCCTTTAGCAAAACTAGAAAAGCCTCAAAAACACTCCATTTAAAATCACTCGATTCTACAACGATATCAAGTTCATTACGCAAAGGGTTTTCTTAAAAACCTGTCGTAGCCCTCCGTCATTTCAGATAAGTAATAGTTAGTATTCGTGCTGCGTTTGTTGACCTTGTCAAGGCGTAGTGTGCGGTAGCTGATTACTGCTTATCTGTATAAGCATATGATGTGATTGGATTAGGGTAGTCGTGCGACTTTGTTGACCTTGTCAAGGGTCGTGCGGGTGGGTTTAATTCAATCAGGAAATGACGGGTTGAACTTGACTTGCGGTCTATGGTTTGTTGACCTTGTCAAGGTCATAGATCGCTTGGGGCAAAATATTATTGGGAATTTCAAGTGTTGAAATTTGCAATGAGATTGCATACCTTCTATGAGATAGTTGGATCCCGATACCCGCTGCGAGTAAGAGTTACTCCTGGGAGAGTTTTACACATTACAATTAGCCGATCAAGTAGGTGTCTAGAAAGGTGTTAACTGGGTTACGCCTCTGGGAAAACGAGGTTTACTTTAATTAGGTTCGTGCGAAAGCACGGGGGACCTCCCTTAAAGTACCGACACTGGCCTGGCTGAAAGATTGGCGAACTTGTAGCGTGTAATTAATCCCGGCTAGTCTTTCCTTTTAGGGTTTGAAGGAAGATTTGATTAAAACAGTGGGAGACATCCTGATTAGATATATTATATAACCAATCTAATCTTGCAAGAGCATACGCTGAGTGTTTTCTTCTCTCTCTCTCCAGATAGCGAACATATCACGCCTTAATCAAGACAATAAAACGGATATATTGACTGAACCCGCTTGTTATACTGAGCTGGGGAACGTTGGTCCCGCTCCAACTTATAATTGTTATAAGACAGAGCAGGAAATTGGGGAATACCAGATTTCCCGTGCCGCCCAAACGAAGAAAGTGCATGCTGATGCATCATCTTCGGGTGTGTTCATTACAGAGAACTGTTTCTCAGTATCCTTTACGTCCTGGGTATGTGATACCGGATCAGGATCCCGCATATGTAATCTGTTACATGGGCTACAGAAAGGTAGAGAACTAAGAACGGGTGATAAGTTTCATGAGACAGAAAACGGTGCAAGTGTTGCAGCCAAGTCTGTTGGTCACTGTCACCCTGTATTACCAGAATACATTGATTCTGAACAAATGCTATTAGATACCGAACCTGATATACAAAATCATATCAGTTTCTTTATTAGTAAAGAAAGGATATAATTTTGTATTGTTGGATAATGTTTTGAACATTTCCTATATCAAGAGTTGATCGGTTCAGGCACGTTATCTAAAAGCATTGACGTTCTAAATCAAACTGCAGTTCTTAGTATACGGAACACACACAAGAGGAAGAATTCAGAAATGAACGAATCCTTCTTGAGGTATTGTAGACTAGGTCATATCAATGCGACCCGACTAGCTAAGTTACATATAGATGCATATTTAAATTAGTTTGAATTTACATCTTGTGAAACTTGCCGGTCATGTCACAAAGATAAGATGACCATAGCTCTGTTTATTGGAAACAGAGAAAGAGTTAGTGAACTCTTGGGATTGATACATGCTGATGTATGAAAGTCTCCTGTCTACACATGCCAAGACCGGTTCTTTGTACTTCATTACATTCTCTGATGATCTCTCAAGATTCAGACATATGTTCCTGTTGAAACACAAGTTCGAAGCTTTTGAGATATTCACAGAATATAAGTTAGAAGTAGAGAACCAAATACGGGTAAAAGTATTATGTCCTTTGATGTGATCAAGGAGGAGAATACTTGAGCACGGAATTCCTGGACTATTCTAAAGGAGAATGAGATTCTCTCTCAGCATTACTCCTCCGTATACACCACAGCACGTCGGTGTATCGGGGTGGAGCAATAGCACCCTATGTGATATGGTGTGCTCTATGATGAGTATTACTGAGTTTCCTATTTCCTTTAGGGAGTTATGCACTTGTGAAGTTGCATACCTATTGAATAGGGTTCAAATCAAATCAAAAGCCTACCACTTCATATGTGATATGGAAAGGGAAGAGCCCATATCTTAAGCTCGTTAAGATTTGGGGTTGTCCGGCCTATGTCTAAAAGCAAAATCCGGACAAGCTCGAGGCAAGTTCTGTTATGTAGAACTGGAATGGTTCCAGCTATACAAACTGAAGCTGATGATTTGGTAGAACCAAAGGATTCAATAGTCTCTAACGAACCTCAGCCTCTCCGCCGATCTAGTAGGGTTCCTCACCCACCTAAGAGATACTTCGGTTTCCCTATAACAGTGGGAGCGAGGATTGCATCATGAGATGATGACCCAACTAGTTTCGAGCTGGCCATCAGGAGTAGGACTCTGTAAGAATGGCTGGATGCTTATCGATCTGAGATGGAATCCTTATACGCCAACAAAGTATGGACTTTGGTTGCTTTATCTGAAGGGTTAAATCCCCATCAGGAGCGAGTATATCTTGAGAAGATTACTTGGTGTACAGGGAAAAGTTGAGAATTTCAAAGCTAGACTTGTTAAAGGTTTGCATCATAGACCAGGTATGGATTATGTTGAAACCTTTTCTAAGGAGCTATGCTTAAGTCCATCCAGATCCTACTTGCCACGGCTACATACCATGACTACGATATCTGGTGGTTGGGTGTCATGACAGCTTTTCTAAATGATGTTTTAGAAAAGAGCGTCTATAAGTACACAACCAGAGGGCTTCGTAGACAGTGGGAGCAGCGGAAACGTGTGCAAGATGTTTTATATGATAAAACAGGCATCGCGGAGTTGGAACATCTGTTTTGATGTGGTAGTCAAAGAGTTTGACTTCATCAAAATGGTAGATGAACCTTGTATATACAAAAAGGTAGTAGGGAGTATGGTGGTGATCCTCGTAGAGTACGTGGATGACATACTCTTGATAGGGAAGGAGTTTCCTATGCTACGCTCGGTTAATCTCCGCTTATCACAAGGATTCTCCATATAGGATCAAAGTGATACCTCCTAAATCCTGAGTTTTGGATCTATGAGATAGATCTAATTGGATGTTAGGATACTCACTAGTTGTAGTGAGATGGTATCAATCGATCCTGGGGAGAATCACTGGAAAGGTTCCAGGGTGATAAGGACGACTGAATGTCAGTCGCAGGCATTGTCTATACCCTCAGTGGAGGGACGGTATGTTGGAAGAGTTCCAAGCTAGATACCGTGACTTACTAGACGATTAAAGGCAAGATACATCGTTACCAAGGATGCTACCAAAAAGGCAGTCTGGATACATATAAGTTCATGAGATGAACTTCGTTCCTACCATTGTGTGACAATGGAGTTGTGGCTTTAGCCATGGAACTACCGTCCCATCAGAAATCCAGATATAATTCTTAGGCAGTATCACCTGATCATGGAGATGGTTGATCTCCAGGGAGATCGAGGTTAGGAGAGTAGACACAGAGGACAACAGCACGGATCCACTCACAAAGGCCTTTTTCCCAGTAGAGACTGTTATGGGATGGTTGAGTATGAGATACTTCAACCGCAGCTAATTGTTGGGTATGCGATACCATAACAGATGGCCCTAGTGCAAGTGGAAGATTGTTACTGTACATACGATGTATATTGTAATGGATGCTTGGACATATATAGGGAGGACTTTCTTGCTCGACATGATAGTATGCTATCTGGTTGTACTTTATCTTAACATGTACTCTGATTGTCTCTATGTTACATGTTGATAAAGCCCTTAGGATATGTACTCGACTACTGGGACTATGATGAGATCATACTAGTGGGGCCACGGTAGTCGACGAGTACATCCTATAACTGTTCCTAGTCGAGGGTGTATCGAGACAGGGTATCGATACACCAGAGTAGACTAGCGTATACGCATCTTGACCCATATGATGGGCGATGGATGATCCCATATCCATCGGTGTTTGACATCAAGGATGGTGTACGGGTGCTCAGTAGAGACTGGGTACACTGGACGGACTCGCCGAGAACTCCCGGATGGTATTATACCTCACGTCAGATGGCAGTTCTCCGGTGACACTGGTACAGAGTAGTCTGTTGACCCGAGATCGTCATAGAGTCTTGTGTGATTCCCACTGTGCTTTGATTTCCATCATACCACGTCCAAGAGGGCGTCCAAAAAGGTGGCTTTTGGGTACAGTCCCGAATCACATGGAGGCAATGAACGATAGGAGGGGATTCGTCTCTCCCGGTATAGGGAGTTGTTGTTGTGCTGTGTTCGATTGGCTATAACCGGAAATCCCTGGCCAGGGTTGCTGAGATTTACTGGTAAGTGTTATCAGTAGTTTCTCGAACTGTTATAGACCTCATATCGACACGACTTATCGAGCTACTGGGGTCTGACGTTTACCACCCCTAGGCAAGATATGCAACATATCAGACGACGAGACCGGACTGTACGGGAGTGTTACCGTTTGGATTCGCAGGAGAAGTTACAGGCTTGCTTGTTGATCTTCTGAGCGCTCAATACCTGGGTAGCTGTTATGTTTAGCTGACCGCTTGCAGCTTGTGGGTGTTTGATATGATCATCACCTACTGCCGGCGTATTGACGATTCTTTAGAGTCCTACACAGAGGTTTCTTGACTCAGGTAAAATGGAGTAGGAGCACATATGTGATATATGCAGGACCGAGGATAATGCGATATGTGATACCGTATTCTATTCTCGCGATATTTGATATCAGCCGGGTCATCGGATCAAGTGTTGATTCGATGAATCGGTACGGATTAATATTAGTCGGTTATATGCGATATAACCGGATTGTCGGATCAAGTGTTGATTCGATAATTTAATGTATAATAATATATATGATATATTAAATTGCATTAACTAATATTTGCTCACTAAAAGATTCTTTTTCTCACTCGGATAATACATTGATATATATGCGATATATGTTAATTGTATTGTTTTATTTTGTTACGATAAATATTATATATGTGATATATAATATTGTAACATGATATGATAAATAATGCAACTTGTTTAGTAGAGATTAAACATGGTTAGGGTTTGATTAGGGTTAAGGTTTTCTAGAAGTTTCTAGAAGCTTTCTTTCTTTGTCTTTGTTAAGATATTATGCTAGATATTTCCTTAACCCTAACCAAACCTTTAACCTTAGTCAAATCTCTACAAGGGTTAGTTTGACCTTGGTTACATTATTCATCATATCATTTCTTTTCCTATTCATCACAAAAGGGATTATCATTATTGTTCATCTTCTTCCTTCATTCTCTTCATGAAAAAGCTTGCTTGATTTTTCCAAAGTGATGAATAAATATGAGAAAAAGATAAATAAAGACAGCAAAAATCCTACTTCATCATCCTCATCTTCCCTTGCCATTTAGATGAGGGTGCTCACATCATTTCATGAGTGTTAGCTTGTGTTAAAGAAACTTCAAGGTAGATCATCTTAGTATCGAAGATCGGAAGCAAAGGTTGCGTCTTTCTCTTCGTGGAACCTCTCGAGAGTCCGGATCCCGATGATCGCAGCGAAAGGACCACAACACGGAGCATATGAAGTGAAAGACCGGATCTACAAAGGTTGTAATCCCTCTCACTTAGTGTTAAAATGTTTAGCATGCTTGTTTTCGCCTAATCTCTAGTTTAAAGTTCCGTATTCGGGTTGTTCGGCACGGCTAAAATTTTAATCGGGCATGGTTGATGCCTCGTAGACCCTTGTGCGCGTGCATAGCAACCCTACACAATGTTGGGCTAAGTCCAATTAAAATGTTTAACATTTTATTGTTCTGGCTGTTGAGCCTTTATTTGGGCTTGGCCCTTTTAATAATGCTCAGCATTGGGTTCTGACATCTTTTGTCTTGTATTGATTGCATAGCATTCATCAGAACAATATGTGTTCTGACAGTGTGCTACGTGGCGCGCCAGGCACTTTGCGCCAATCAAAGAGCACATAGAGCTTCTGTCGGGTAGCGCACGCAAAGATAACACGTATCGCGCTTAGCGCTAAGCGCTAGTTTATTAGCGCATTGCGCCTTCAATTTATGAGCGCTTTGCGCTAGTTTGTTGGCGCACCAGTGAGTGACACGTGGCGCGCTTAGCGCTGAGTGCCAGCCCATGAGCGCAGTGCGCTGTTTCAGAAGCGCAAAGCGCAAGTTGTATACGTGGTTGACACGTGGTATGTTTTGACGCTGAGCGCCAGTCCAATGAGCGCAAAAGCGCAGTTCATGAGTGCAAGGCACTTTTTAGTAGCGCAAAGCGCATTTGATCAAACTCATGATCAGAGAACAAGTTTGTGTTCTTCTTTTAAACGAGGCCTTGCCTCAAGGATCGAGAACAAAAGTTCTTATTTATTTATAAAAAGGCACTGCCTTTGTAGATCAATGATCTGTAAATGAAGTAAATACTTCTTTTGTTTTATGATGGGATCTTTTGATCTCTTTTTATCAAAGACCCTGGTCTTGTATAGATCTATGATCTTTTTTAGAAGATAGTTCTTCTTTTCATGAGATGATTTCATCTCTGTGTTCAAGAATCATGCTCTTTACCTTGAAGAAATGATCTTCTTCTGCTAGAAGCTTGCTTTTCTTTCTTTTAGTTTTTTCAAAGTTTGTAGGGGGGTCTCCCTATTTCAGACTTGAGGTCTTGGGGCCTTTATATAGGGCAAATTGATTTGTTAAATCAGTTTTAAGAGATCTTTCTCTCATTGATTTGGGAATATTTCCCACCGTTGGATCTTTGATCCTAAGGTTTCTGTTTTGCAGAAAATAATCTTCTTGTTTCTAACAAGATTGGAAAGATCTTTCCATAACAGAATTTTAATTCTGATTAATTAATAATTTATTATTTGATCTTTTCATCTAACGGTGGGGAATTCTTAATTCCAGCGCTGGCGCATCTACGTTTGACACGTGGCGCGCAGCGCAGCCTGCGCTAGCGCGCCTGCGTTTGCGACGTAGCGCGCAGCGCAGCATGCGCTAGTGCGCCTGCGTTTGACACGTGGCGCGCAGCGCATAGCGCTGGATCTGAAGCGTTGCTTCAACTTTAAAATTTTGAAGTTTCAAACAGAGTTTTGCTCTGATTGAGGGAAACACAGATGGCATAACCGTACGTTCTATTTTTGTTTCTTTTTTGTGATATTTAGGGAAACATAAATGATGGGACTTCATTAATGAGATTAATGGAAAGAAAAGAAACCTAAAGATGTTGTAGAATCAAAATTTTCAAAAAAGGTAGCTCTAGTTCTTGCTTTGCATAGTGGTATTCCTTGATGAATATTCAGCACCTCATTCGATGAAGAAAGAGCCGAGATCCCTTCACCAGGAGTGACCTCTTTAGCAAAACTAGAAAATGCTACAACCCACTCAGTTTTGTTCTTGATAGCTTCTCTAGTTCTTACTTTGCATAGTGGTATTCCTTGATGAATATCCAGCACCTCATTCGATGTGGAAAGAGCCGAAATCCCTTCACCGGGGGTGACCTCTTTAGCAAAACTAGCAAAAGCTACAAAAAAACACTCATTTTCAAATCACTAGATTCTAACACGATATAAAGTTCATTACGATAAAGGTTTTCTTCAAAACCAGTTGTAGCCCTCCGTCATTTTAGATAAGTGCTATTTAGTATTCGTGCTGTGTTTGTTGACCATAGCCAAGGCGCAGTGTATGATAGCTGATTAGTGCTTATCTGCCGCATGTGATGTGATTAGATTAGGATAGTCGTACGGCTTTGTTGACCTTAGCCAAGGGTCGTACGGATGGGTTTAATTCAATCACGAAATGACGGGTCGAACTTGACTAGTGCTTATGATTTGTTGACCATAGCCAAGGTCATAAGTCGCTAGGGGTAAAAACAGATATTGAGTATTTCAAGTGTTGAAATTTTAAATAAGATTGCATACCTTCTATGAGATAGTTGGATCCCGATACCCATTGCGAGTAAGTGTTACTCCTGAGAGAGTTTTCCACTTTACAATTAGTTGATCCAGTAGGTGTCTAAGAAAGGTGTTAACGGGGTTATTCCCCTGCGAAAACAAGGTTATTTAATTAGTTCCATTTGAAAGCATGGGGAGACTCCCTCGGAGTACCAATATCTGCCTGGCTGACCGATTGGCGAACTTGTAGGGTATAATTAATCCCGGCTAATCTTACCTTTTATGATTTGAAGGAAGATTTGATAAAAACAATGGGAACCATCCTGATTAGATAAGATAATAACTAATCTAATCTTGCAAAGAGCGCACGCTAAAGTGTTTCCTTCTCTCTTTCTCCAGGTAGAGACCATGGCATGCCTTAATCAAGATAATAATATAGATGTATTGACCGAACTCGCTTATTATACTGAGCAGGGGAATGTTGGTTCCGCTTTTTCTTATGATTGTCATAAGTCTGAGCTAGAAATAGAGGAATATCAGGATTCCCATGCAACCTGAACGAAGAAAGAGTATGATGATGCATCTTATTCGGGTGTGTTCGTTACCGAGAACCGTTTCTCAGTTTGCTCTACGTCCTGGGTATTGGATACCGGATCAGGATCCCACGTCTGTAATTTGTTACATGGGCTAAGGAGAGGTAGAGAATTGGGAAAAGGTGATATGTCTCTAAAAGTAGAGAATGGAGCAATTATTGCAGCCAAAGAAGTTGGCGAATATCACCTGGTATTACCAAATGGTAATACAATGATTCTGAATGACTGTTATTACGTACTAAACATGATGTGCAATATTATATCAATTTCTTTGTTGCATAAAGAAGGGTATAATTTTGTATTGGAGGATAATGTTATGAACATTTTTCTAAATCAAGTGTTGATTGGGTTTGGTATGTTATGTAATAGTATATACGTTCTAAATCAAACGACAGTTCTAAGCATGCAGAACACACACAAGAGGAAAAGTTCATAAATGAACGAAGCCTTCTGGTGGTATTGTAGACTAGCTCATATCAATGCGACAAGACTAGCTAAGTTGCATAAAGATGCATATTTGAATCAGTTCGAATTTACATCTTATGAATCTTGCAGTCATGTCTCAAAGGGAAGATGACCAAAACTACATTTACTGGACACGGAGAAAGAGCTACAGAACTCTTGGGACTGATACATAGTGATGTATGCGGTCCTATGTCTACACATGGCAGGAATGGTTCCTCGTACTTCATTACATTCACTGATGATCTCTCAAGATACGAACATGTGTTCCTGATGAAACACAAATCTGAATCTTTTGAGAAATTCAAGGAATATAAGTACGAAGTTGAGAACCAGACGGGTAAAAGTATTAAAGTCCTACGATCTGATCGGGGAGGAGAATACTTGAGCACGGAATTCAGAGACTACTTAAAAGAGAATGGGATTCTCTCTCAGGTTACTTCTCCGTATACACCATAGCACAATGGAGTTTCAGAGCGGACGAATCGCACCCTATTAGATATGGTGCGCTCTTTGATGAGTAATGTTGAGTTACCTATTTCCTTTTGGGGTTATGCACTTGAGACGGCTGCATACCTATTGAATAGGGTTCCGACCAAATTCCTTCCTACCACTCCATATGAGATATGAAATGGGAAGAGACTATCTCATAAACGAGTTAAGATATGGGGTTGTCCGACCTATGTTAAAAAGCAAAATCCGGACAAGCTTGAGGCAAGGTCTATTTTGTGCAAGTTTATAGGATATCCAAAGGATTCATATGGATATATTTTCTACCATACTGAGGAACAAAAAGTGTTTGTTTCTCAATATGCCACCTTTTTAGAAAAGGAATTTCTTGTGAAAGAAATTTGTGGTCATGAGTTAGAACTGGAAAAAGTTCCAGCTACACAAACTATAACTAACGATTTGGTAGAACCGGAGGATTCAATAGTCCGCAACGAACCTCGGCCACTCCGCAGATCTAGTAGGGTTCCTCATCCACCTGAGAGATACTATGATATTCTCATAGACGGTGGGAGCGAGGATTGCATCATGGAAGATGATGATCCAACTAGTTTTGAGCAGGCAATCACAGTAGAGACTCTGTGAAATGGCTGGATGCTATGCGATCTGAGATGGAATTCATGTACACCAACAAAGTATGGTCTTTGGAAGTTGCTCCTAAAGGGGTAAAACCCATCGGGAGCAAGTGGATCTTTAAGAAGAAAATTGGTGTAGATGGAAAGGTTGAGACCTTCAGAGCAAGACTTGTAGCAAAAGGTTTTCGTCAACGACCAGGTATCGACTATGATGAAACCTTTTCTCCTGTTGCTATGCTTAAGTCTATCAGGATCTTACTTGCCATTGCTGCATACCATGACTATGAAATCTGACAGTTGCACGTCAAGACTGCTTTTCTAAATGGTGATTTAGAAGAGAGTGTGTACATGACATAGCCAGAGTGCTTCATAGACAGTGGGAGCAGCGGAAAGGTGTGCAAGCTGCTTAAATCCATCTACGGATTAAAGCAGGCATCGCGGAGCTGGAACATCTGTTTTGATGAAGCTATCAATGAGTTTGACTTCATCAAAAATATAGATGAACCTTGTATATACAAGAAACTTGTATAGAGTAAGGTTGTTTTCGTCGTATTGTACGTGGATGACATACTCTTGATAGAAAACGATGTTCTTATGCTACACTCGGTCAAGCTCTTCTTATCACACAAGTTCTCCATGAAAGATCTGGGTGATGCCTCGTACAACCTAGGGATTAAAATCTATAGAGATAGATCTAAACGGATGTTGGAATTGTCCCAATCCAGGTACATTAACACCATACTAAAGAGGTTTAGTATGGAAAATTCTAAGCGTGGTAATTTACCCGCTTGTTCAGGAATCACTCTCTCCAAAGAGATGTCTCCCAAGACAGATTTGGAGAGGGCTCGCATGCAAGGAATACCCTATGCTTCTGCAGTAGGGTCTATCATGTATGCGATGTTATGTACCAGACTGGATGTAGCTTACTCACTAGGTGTAGTGAGCAGGTATCAATCAGATCCTGGGGAAAAGCACTGGACAGCTGTGAAGAACATTCTTAAGTACTTGAGAAGGACTAAAGAAATATTCTTGGTGTATGGTAACGGTGAACTCCAGGTGGAGTCTTTTACCGATTCGGGCTTCCAGAGTGATAAGGATGACAGTAAGTCGGTCTCGGGTTTTGTCTTCACCCTCAATGGAGGGGCGGTATGTTGGAAGAGTTCTAAGCAAGATACCGTAATAGACTCGACGATGGAGGCTGAATACATCGCTGCCAACGATGCTGCCAAAGAGGCTATCTGGATGAAGAAGTTCATTACTGAACTTGGTGTGGTTCCATTCATTGAACATCCAATACCTATGTATTGTAATAACAATGGAGCTGTGGCTTTGGCCAAAGAACCCCGGTCCCATCAGAGATCTAGACACATTCTTAGGCGGTATCACCTGATTTGGGAGATAGTAAATCGATGGGAGATCAAGGTCAGGAGAGTTGACACGAAGGATAACACAGCGGATCCACTCACGAAGGCCCTCCCCCAGACGCAGTTTGAAAGACTTTTTGGGATGTTGGGTATGAGATACTACAACAACTGGCCTTAGTGCAAGTGGGGGATTGATTTTTTCGTGCTGCGGTGAACGAACAAAACTAAAAAAGAGGTTAGGAATATATATGCCCTAGAGGCTATTATTGTATGATATAGTGGATGCTTGGACATATATATAGAGGACTTTCTTGCTCGACATGATAGTATGCTATCTGGTTGCACTTTATCTTAACATGTACACTTGTAATATTATACTACCTCTCTAATACATGTTGATAAAGCCCTTAGAATGTTTGGTTGACTACCAGGACTATGATGCGGATCATACTACTGGGACTTGTGTAGTCCACAAGTATATCCTTTAATTGTTCCTAGTTGAGGAGATATCGAGACATGGTATCAATATTCCAGAGTAGACTAGTGTGTACGTTTCTTGACCCTGCATGGGGCGATGGATGATCCCATAACCATTGGTGTTTGACATCAAAGATTGTACACAGGTGCTCATTAGAGAATGGGTACACCGAACAAGACTCGCCGAGAACTCCTAGATGGTACCATACCTATCATCAGATAGCAGTTCTCTGGTGACACTGGTATGGGTTAGTCTGTAGACAAAAGATCGTCATAGAGTCTTATGTGATTCCCACTGTGCTTTAATTTCCTCCCTACCACGGCTCAAAGGAGTCGTGCAAACAGGTGGATTTTGGGTACAGTCCCGAGTCACATGGAGCCAGTCAGCGATAGGAGGGGTTTCGTCTCTCCCGATTTTGGGAGTTGATGTTGCGCTATGCTCGATTGGCTATAATAGAAATTCCCTGGCCATGGCTGATGAGATTTACTGGTAAGTGTTATCAGTAGTTTCTCGAACTGTTATGAGCCATACATCGGCATGACTTATCAAGTTACTGGGGTCTGATTATTCCACCCCTAGATTCGATATGCGACATATCAGACGAAGAGACCCAGACTGTAGGGTAAGTGTTACTTATAGGCTTCACGGGAGTTTGGACAAGCTTGCTTGTTGATCTTTTATTCGTTCAATACCTAGGTAGCCGTTACGTCCATCTAGTACCGCTGATGGCTTGTAGGTAACTGATGTGATCATCATCTACTGTTGGCGTATTGATGAGTCTTTAGAGTCCCACATAGAGGTTTCATAGTTAAAGAAAAATGAAGTAGAGCACATATACTGATTTGTGCGGGGCCCCTGATTAAATACGAGTATGTGATACCGTATTCTAATCTGGCGATAAATGTTATCGGTCAGGTTATTTGTGATATAACCAGTTTATTGAATCAAGTGTTGATTTGATAATGTGATATACAGATAATGATATTAGTCGGTTATATGTGATATAACCGGATTATTAAATCAAGTGTTGATTTAATAATATGATATATATTTGTATTTGATATAATTATATATTAACTAATATTATTGCTCACTAATTATTTTCTTTTCTTAATACATATATTAATATATATATATATATATATATGTATATTTGTATGTATGTGTATATATATATATATATATATATATATATTTTTGTATGTATATTTGTATGTGTGTGTGTGTGTATATTATGAAGTATGGTTGGATTTCTATTTTGTGAAAATAGAAATAAAAGGTGGAAAATGGGGAGATATTTGTGGTATGGGTGAAGCATGGCTTTTACAATTCTTTATTGCTCTTGACTCGCTATTGAAGCATAGTTCTATTTTTTATTTGAGAAATAATGGATGCTTCAATAAGTGAGGTATTTGTTAAGCCATTCTTCACTTGAGGTTTACACACTTGTTCATTTTTCTTGAGCTCATTTCCTACACTCTCTTGCTCTCTCTATCTTCTTCCACCTCAAAGCCCTAACCCTTACATATGATGTGAACCATAGGGCTTTGGATAAATTTAAGTGAGCTTACAAACCCCTACTTCATCATCCTAGTTTAGATTAGCAATTTAAATTATGGTGTTTCCTTCATTAGTGAATGATTAGTGAAGAGGTAGCATGAATTAGAGGAGCTTCGGGCGGATCATCTTCGACATGAAGATCGCGAAGGAAGCTTGTTCATTCTTCAAGTGGAGCCTAGAGGAGTCGTAGGGACTACTGCCCGGAGCTTTAGAAGTGAAGGACTTCGTCTTCAGAGGTTGTTGTTTCTTTCACTTAGATTAGTTTGTGATATCATCAACATTAACCCTAATAATCTAGTTAGATCTTTAGATAGTGTAGCTTAGCCCATGAAAATTTGATAATTTCATGCTTGATGCCGGTTAAAACCTTATGGTGGTGCTAGGATACACTTTCTTTAGTTAGATTTTTATTTTTACTGTTCGTGATATCCGATTGACAGCCGTAATGTGACTGTGGAGGGATGATTCCTAACCACAGGTTGCATGGTTGGCTCTGTCACATGCTGTGTTTACGTATTTTTGGGAAGCAGAGCATGACACTAAGCCTGAAAGTGACAATTTTCATACAGTCTGGTCTCTTCGTCTGAAAGTGTCGCATACCGGGTCTAGGGGTGGAAAACGCCAGCCCTCTAATAACGCGATAAGTCGTGTCAGTATGAAGCCCATCATCCACTGAGAAACGACTGATCCAAATCAGTAAATCCAGTCCATCTTGGCCAATGATTTTTGGTTATGGCCACCCGTGTACTACGCAACATCTACCCTCAATACCGGGAGAGACGAATCCCCGGCGATCCGCTCACTGTCTCCATGTGGCTCGGGGCTATACCCAACTAAAACCTATTTGCATAGCTCAGTAGAGCCGTGGTAGGGTAGTAATCAAAGCACAGTGGGAACTCACACGAAACAAATGATGATCTCAGGTCGATAGACTATGATGTACTCACTTCACCAGAGAACTGCTATCTAACAATAGGTATAATACCGTCTATCATGTTCCTGGCGAGTCCTTCCAGTGTAACTCATAACCCAATCTTTAGTGACTAACTAACACCAATGGCTGTAAGACCGGCCATCGCCCCTCGTCGGGGTCAAGAAATGTATACACTAGTTTACTCTAGAATATCGATGTCCAGTCTCGATATTCCCATGACTAGGGACTTTTAAGGATTTGCTTATAGACTACTTGTTGGATATAGGTGCCCTCAAGTCAATTATTGTAATTGAAGGAAGTCCTATACGAGAGAGAAATCTTACTCGAGATGATAGTATGCTATCTGGTTTGTCTTTATCTTACATGTGATGCGTTTTATTCACTATCACGTATCGTTTAGACATGAAATAAAGCCTTAGGATTTTTCTAGACTACCAGGACGATGATGAAGATCATACTAGTGGGGCTTGGGTAGTCGATAAGTATATCCTTAAATGTCCCTAGTCATAAAAGTATCGGGACTGGGTATCAGTACTCCAGTTTAGACTAGTGTGTTCGTTTCCTGACCCGGTTGGAGGGTGATAGCTGATCCTACAGCCATTGGTGTTTGACATCGCGGATTGTATACAGGTGCTCATTGGATAAGTTTGTCATGCCCCGCTTCCCAGTGCATGGAGATGGAGACGTGGCGAGCACGCGACGTATTTACTCATAAATAAATACGTTAAGCGTAAATAAACAATATATGAAATGCATAAGAAATGACAAGAGATATAATGTAAACAACAACTTTTATTAACATTCATCTTTGCAATACATTAGTTTGAAAAGGAAAGTACAATGATATAATGCAATTCCTAAATAGTGGCATATGAAATGAAAAGTAAGTACAAGGAAAACTAGAAGTCCGGCTGCTCTGTGAATTGGTCCACGTCCTCATGGCTTGGCCTGATCTCGAGAGAGTCTGGTCCTCCTGACGAACATTCCGAAGAAAGAAAGACAGGAATGTCGTTAGCGAACTAGCACTCTGTAAGTCCCAAAAGAAAGACAGGAATACAACAAGTAATGTGGAAGGAAATTGTTAAGTTATACAGGTATCAATTTATTATTCTAACGTAGTTGTTTGTAGCTTGGTACAGAAGATATCAGTGTATACGAGAGGAGTCTAATTTGCTCTGTGGACTAAGGTAACAGGTAGTACAAGGCCCCGTCAAAACCCACGGGACGACGGCATGAGAGTTCATGTAGGTATCTTTTAGTGACCACCTCGTTCCACTTCTAATACATTCCATACCAATCTACCACGTTAACCTCGTAATGTGTTGTATAGATTATAATTATCAGATTCGTTGAGACCATAGATACAATTTGTTCATGTAATCAGGTTCAGGATGTAAACAAGTAGGCATGTAATCAAGTCAAGTTATAGTCATGGTTCGGTCAAGTCAAGTCATGTTTGCATGTTGATATTGTTCTAGTATTCAGGTTCAGGTTCAAGTATATATGTCAGAGTTTGGATTCATGTTTGAATTGGATTTTTGGTTTGAGTTTGAATTCAAGCTTGATTTAGTCTCAGACTTGAGTCAGACACTTAGAACTAATTTGGATCCTGAATTAGATTCGGGAGTTATCGGTAACTGCTGCACATGGACGGCATGATTTGTGTCTTTTTCCAAGAAAATTACCATTGATAACACCATTAAGTTTTTCTACCTTAAATAGGCAAGCACACTTTCTCCGGCTCCCTGAGGATCACAAGAATTGATCCTGCTTAAACCTATATTTACTAAAGTCTTTAAATGTAATTTTATATAACTCGAGGGGGTTTTATGAAAAATATTTTTAAGATATAGTTCAAAATAACCTCGAGAAATTATTTATATTATTTAGGGTTTTCATGGATGTGTATTTTAAGAATTGAGGTATTTTAGTGATAATTACCTTAACTTGAATAGTTCATGGTATTTTACTGTAAACTTGTCTTTTGGGTAACTTGATGGTACTTTGGTGAAACTTGTCATCTTTTTATGTTTAGAAAAAATGTAATTTTATTATATCTTGAAAATATGTGTTTTGATAATATTTATATAGTTTATAAAAATTTAATTTTTATTAAAGTAGAAAAATGTGTTTTTATTTAAAACCGTATTAAAAAACTTTCGAGACCGAATGCTCCGTGAGGAGGTCTACATCTCGCTCTACTACCCCAAGGATGTACGATAATCTGCACCATCCAATAGCGGGTCCCCTAAAGAGAGTTGTAGAGGCACAATCGCAAAGGAATTTTAAATACAATCTAAAAGAAAACCGTATTTTTTACAGTACATGGTATTTTGATGTAATATGATAACAAAAATATGTTCAAGGGACATCGTGCTATGGAAACATGTGTGTATGTGAGGGGTAGGTCATTACCCCGTGAAGTTTTCTAAAGGTATGTTCAAACAAATTAATAAAAGACGACGTATATAAAGTTCATGGTATTTTCATGTAAAAGTTAGATTAAACTTATTTAGCATGATGTTTTTGAGTGAAACTTGGTTCTAAACATTAGTTTTATGGTTATAAATATAGGGTAAGAATTTGGATAAATGATATGGAAGAAATAGTGAATTTTTTATGGTTTAGAATAAGATGTCGGTATTAACTCCACTTACCGACATATTTTGAAAAAATATTTTTCAAGAAGAAGAAAAGGGATTGAGAGGGACTTACAAGTGAATTAGGTTAAGGGAAAGTAGAAGAAAAGTGATTGGTAGTCATGGCATCGCGGGGTCGCCGGAATAGTCTCGATTCCTCACCGGAAGTTGGTCGTTGGCTAACTCCTTTTCTACTCCACTTATACTTGAGAAAATTTGAGAGTTTTGGCTAGAATTTTCAGAATGTAGAAGGGCTAGGGAATGGGATAGTATTTATAATGTGGAATTAGGGTTTTGGAATTAAAAGAATGAATTAAAATGCATTAAAATGTGATAAATTGAGGAATTGAGGGGTCTCTGTTTGATTGCAGAGCAATCAAACAGTGCAGGGGTGATGGGGGTAGGCCAAAGGACTTGTGTGCAAAGCACAGGCACATTTACCCACGGTTGGACCATCGGTGCCGGTATTATTGGGGTTTCCGCCGGTCGTTTTGTGGAGATGGGCTGGTGGATCTTGGCTACGTGTACTCTTCTGTATTTAAACCCTTTTCCACATGTTTATTTTTCCATACTTTTCATTTTTATGTGCATTGCACGTGTAAACTTTTGGGCTTCCAAAATGTTTAAAAGAAAAATCAGAAAAAATATAATGTGTCTGATGGGGTTCGTACACAGGGGCTACGTCACAGCAATGCAAGTCTTTACCAGTGATCTACAAGTTGTTTATTGCTGTTCTTAAAAAAATTAACTTTTAAATTGTACTCAGGCTTGTAAACTCCTTTCTGTACATTAAATTGAAAAAATTTCGTACAGTAAATGCAGAGTCGTTACATTCTACCCTCCTTATAAAAATTTCGTCCTCGAAATTTACAATTACATAAGGACTAGTTTACAAATAAGTAAGGGTATCTTGCATGCATGTCATCTTCTCGTTCCCAAGTTGATTCTCATGGTGAATCTTTTCTCCACATCACTCGGACCAAGTTTACATCCTTGTTCCGCAGTATCTTTACTTTTCTGTCCAGGATTTCAACGGGTTGTTGCTCACAAGTTAAGTCTGTTTGTACAGTGAGCTCAGAGTGATCAAGGATGTGGATAGGGTCGCTCACATATCTTCGGAGCTGGGATATGTGGAATATGTTGTGCACTTCTTCCAATGATGGTAGCAGTGCCAAACGGTATGCCACTTCTCCGACTCGTTCGAGTATGTCGAATGGTCCTATATATCTCAGACTGAGCTTACCCCTCTTTCCAAAACGAATTACTCCTCGGTTTGGAGTGATCTTTAAGAAAACATGATCTATAGGTTGGAACTCCAGGTGTCAACGCTTTGCATCAGCCCGGTGCTTCTGTCGGTCTTGGGCTATGCGCATTCTTTCCCTGATCGTGAGAACTACATCCACAGTTGCCACGATCATCTCTGGTCCAAGGAGTTCACGATCTCCGATGTCGTCCAAAATTAGTGGTGAACGACACTTCCTTCCATAGAGAGCTGCAAATGGTGCCATTCCAATGCTCGCCTGATAGCTGTTGTTGTATGAAAACTCCACAAGATGTAGGTGATCTTCCTACGAACCTCCGAAGTCTAACATACAAGCTCTTAGCATGTGCTCCAAAATCTGAATTGTTCGCTCAGACTGTCTGTCCGTTTATGGATGGTAAGCCATGCTGAAGTTCAGACTCGTTCCCAAGCTAGCTAGCAGACTCTGCCAAAATTGTGATCGGAATCAGGTGTCACGATCGGAGACGATGCAAACCGGTACTCCATGTAATCTCACAATCTCCTGCATGAGTTCATGGGTATCAAAAATAGTACACTTTAAGGTTAAATCTTACTTTAGATTCATGATAACCTCCATGTACTTTTTTGCTAACGTCTCGGTAGATTGGCCAACTCGAAATGGGATGAAATGTACCGACTTGGTGAGTCGATCCATAATAACCCATACTGCATCATTACCCTTCATGCTGTGAGGAAGGGAAGTCACGAAATCTATGGTAATGTGCTGCCATTTCCATTATAGGATAGGTAACGGCTGAAATAGACCAGCAGTTCTGTGATGTTCAGCCTTCATTTGCTGACACACCAAGCACTTGGCTATACTTCTGGCTACTTCACGCTTCAATCCATGCCATCATTAGTGTTGCTGTGGATCCATATACATTTTGGTACCACCGGGGTGTACTGAGTAAGGAGAGCTGTGAGCTTCTTTCATCAACTCTTCTCGAACAGGACCTTATACACACACTCTGCTTCCATATCTCAAGGATCCATCTTCATGGATGATGAAGTCTGTTCGCAGTCCACTTTCTACCTGTTCTCGGATCTTTTGTAGCTTGGCATCATTTGCTTGAGCTGCTTTGATCTAATTGATAATAGTAGACTGGACTTGTAAGTTCATCAACTCTGAAGCATTACCTGGCATAACTACCTCGATCTCCATCCCATGCAGCTTCCACTGAGCTATGAGATTCATTGATAATGGCCGACGGCTAAGTGCGTCAGGAACTACATTCACCATCCCTGGATGATTTGTAGGTTGATGTTGAAGTCCGCCATAAGTTCTAGCCATATTCTCTGCCGCATGTTCAATTCTTTCTGAGTAAATACATATTTCAGACTTTTGTGGTCAGTGTATATATCCACTCTTTCTCTCAGAAGATAGTGGTGCCAAATCTTAAGTGCAAAGATAACAGCTGCCAACTCCAGATCATGTGTTGGATCGTTGCGCTCATGAACTTTCAACTTTCTTAATGCAAAAGCTACAACTTTTCCATGCTGGTGTAGAACACATCATAATCCCTTACCGGACACATCACAATGCACAACAAAACCTCCAGATTGATCTGGTATTACGAGAATAGGAGCTGATGTCAATCTTGACTTGAGTTCTACAAAAGCTTGTTCACGTGCTTCTGATCACACGAACGCTTCATCTTTACGTGTGAGCTTGGTCAGGGGTGCTGCAATCTTCGAGAAACCTTCAATAAATCTTTGGTAGTATCCTTCTAAACCTAAGAAAATTCGAATATCCTTCACCATCTTTGGTGTCAGCCATTCGCTGACAGCTGCCACTTTAGCTAGATCTACTGAAATCCCTTCACCTGAAACAACGTGTCCGAGAATTCTGACTTGATCTAGCCAAAATTCACACGTGTTGTACTTAGTATATAGTTGATGTTGTTGCAATGTCTCCAGGACAATCCGCAAGGAGAGAAAACACTTCTGCATCCTTCGGTTTAGCACGGTATCTCCCTGGTTCCAACGTTCTATCTCCACTCTTGAATTAGAAGACTGCGTAATCTGGTGCCTCGAATACTACTCTCCTTTGACGGCAGTCAATTGTAGTATAGAAAACTCCCAGCCAGTCTATCCCCAACACAACATCGAAATTTGGAATGTCCAGTACTTTGAAATTTGCATAAAATTCTCGTTCACGAACTACAACTGGACACTGATCAAATCCCATAGTCGCCTTCAAGACTCCATTCCCGGAACTGACATTTCCATCTTGAAATGAGTGGTTTCACGGGAATCGCGTGCGTTCTCATGAATCGTTGCGACATGAAGCAGTGTGACGCTCCAGTGTCGAACAGTTCAAGTGCAGGAAGAGTGGCTACTAGTATAGTACCTAAGTTGTGTGAGGTTGGTTTTAGATATAGGGAGAAAATATAGAGATATACAAAGATTGAAAAGACGAGAAGATTGGGAATTATCAGTAATAACTTGGCCGGTGACTTCGGCTTCTCCAACCGACATCATGAATGTCTGGCCTCTTGTCACTTTTCTCTATGCATGTTGGTATATTTCGGACTGACAAGGTAAAGATGGTCCTCGCGAAGGTGGTGCAGTTACAGCTAAGAGGGTAGTAGGAGCTTGTATAGTCAGTCTTGGTGTAGGGTTTGCGTCTGCTCTATACTTTGAGCATGCCCTTAGAGTGTGTTTAGGCAATCCACAAATCATACAAAGACCGTTAGCTCGTCTGCAGTCCTTTACCACATGTCCGAGCTTCTTACAATAATTGCAAGCCCTTGCTGGTGGTGTCATTTCCTTCTTTGTGATATAACCATGGGTTGTCCTCAAAGTTGCCTCAGTGCAAACTAGTCCTTGGTGAAGGAGAGCAGCCTGCTCTTGCTGTCCCTCAACTAGATTCATGGTTGCTTCAAGGAATGCCATTGGTCTTATCCGTAGGTCTGCAATGGTAATTGGTGGTGGTAGTGTAGGTGGTGGAGTATTTCCATTAACGTTCATGCTTGTGTTGTTAGAAGAATCCATGACTTTGATAGAAAAAGAAAGGTTATGATAGATTCAAGGAATTTGAAATGTAAAGAATATATAGTTTCTGATTCTTATTATTCTTGCGATATATTGCTTAGGATTCCATACAAAACTGACCTGGATGGGCCACCAACAAAACTTGTCACGCCCCGCTTCCCAGTGTACGGAGACGAAGACATGGCGAGCACGCGACGTATTTAATCAGAAATAAATACGTTAAGCGTAAATAAGCAATATATGAAATACACAAGAAATGAAAATAGATATAATGTAAACAGTAACTTTTATTAACATTCATATTTACAATACATTGCTTTGAAAAGAAAAGTACAATGATATAAAGTAATGCCTAAACAGTGGCATATGAAATGAAAAGTAAGTATAAGGAAAACTAGAAGTTCAGCTGCTCAGTGAACTGGTCCACGTCCTCCTGGCTAGGCTCGATCTCGAGAGAGTCCGGTCCTCCTGACGAATATTCCGAAGAAAGAAAAGACAGGAATGTCGTCAGCGAATTAGCGCTTGGTAAGTCCCAAAAGAAATACAGGAATACAACAAGTAATGTAGAAGGAAACTGTTAAGTTATATAGGTGTCAGTTTATTATTCTAACGTAGTTGTTTGTAGTTTGGTACAGAAGATATCAGTGTATACAAGAGAAGTCCAACTTTCTCCTTGGACTAAGGTAACAGGTAGTACAAGGCCCCGTCAAAACCCACGGGACACAGGCACGAGAGTTCATGTAGGTATCTTTTAGTGACCTTCTAATACATTCCGTACCAATCTACCCCGTTAACCCCGTAATATGTTGTATAGATTATAATTATCAGACTTGCCGAGACCATGGATACAAATTGTTCATGTAATCAGGTTCAGGATGTAAACAAGTGGGCATGTAATCAAGTCATGTTATAGCCATGGTTCGGTCAAGTCAAGTCATATTTGCATGTTGATATTGTTCTGGTATTTAGGTTCAGGTTCAAGTATACATGTCAGAGTTTGGATTCATGGTTGAATTGGATTTTTGGTTTGAGTTTGAATTCAAGCTTGATTTAGACTCAGACTTGAGTCAGCCAATTAGAAATGATTTGGATCCTGAATTAGGTTCGGGAGTTATCAGTAACTGCTGCACATGGACGGCATGATTTGTGTCTTTTCCAAAACAATTACCATTGATAACATCGTTAAGTTTTTCTAGCTTAAATAGGCAAGCACTCACTTTCTCCGGCTTCCTGAGGCTCAAGAGAATTGATCCCGCTTAAACCTATATTTACTAAATTTCTTAAATGTAATTTTATATAACTCAAGGGGGTTTTATGAAAAATATTTTTAAAATATAGTTCAAAATAACATCGAGAAATTATTTATATTATTTAGGGTTTCCATGGATGTGTATTTTAAGAATTGAGGTATTTTAGTGATAATTATCTTAACTTGAATAGTTCATGGTATTTTACTGTAAACTTGTCTTTTGGGTAACTTGATGGTTATTTGGTAAAACTTTTCATCTTTCTATGTTTAGAAAAAAATGTAATTTTATTATATCTTGAAAATATGTGTTTTAATAATATTTATATAGTTTATAAAAACTAAATTTTATTAAAGTAGAAAAATGCGTTTTTCTTTAAAACTGTATTAAAAACCTTTCGAGACCGAATGCTCCATGAGGAGGTCTGCATCTCGCTCTACTAGCCCAAGGTTGTGCGATAATTCGCACCATCCAATAACAGGTCTCCTAACGAAGGCTGTAGAGGCACAATCGCAAAGGAATTTTAAATACAATCTACAAGAAACCCGTTTTTTTAGTACATTGTTTTTTGATGTAATATGGTAATAAAAATATGTTCAAGGGACATCGTGCTATGGAAACATGTGTGTATGTGAGGGGTATGTCATTACTCCATGAAGTTTTCTAAAGATATGTTCAAACAAATGAATAAAAGATGACGTATATAAAGTTCATGGTATTTTCATGTAAAAGTTAGATTAAAAGTATTTAGCATGATATTTTTTGAGTGAAAGTTGGTTCTAAACATTAGTTTTATGGTTATAAATATAGGGTAAGAATTTGGATGAAAGATATGGAAGAAATAGTGAAATTTTTAGGGTTTAGAATAAGATGTCAGTATTAACTCCACTTACCGGCATGTTTTGAAAAGAGATTTTTCAAGAAGGAAAAAAGGGATTGAGAGGGACTTACAAGTGAATTAGGTTAAGGGAAATTAGAAGAAAAGAGATTGGTAGTCGTGGCGTCGCGGGGTCACCGGAATTGCCTCGATTCCTCGCCGGAAGTTGACCGTGTCCTTCTCTTCTAAAGCTCCGGGTTGTAGTCCCTACGACTCCACTAGGCTTCACTTGAAGATTGAACGAATTTGCTTCAATGACCTTCGTGCCGAAAATGATCCACCAGAAATCAGCTAATCTAAGCTATCTCTTCACTAAACTCTTTAGTGAAGAAAACACACTACACCAAAGTGCTACTCTAGTATAGGATGGTGAAGTAGGGGTGTTGTTTGCTCACTAGAGTTCTCACAAGTTCAAGATTTCACAACTCATGTGAGTGATTGAGCTTGAAGGTGGAGGTGAGGAAAAGGGAGAGAGCTAGAGAGAAACTCATCACATGAGCTCTCAAAAATGAAAATGAACAAGTCTCACAAAAAAATGAACCATAGCTCACATAATCTCCTCACTCATCGAAGCATGGAATTTATTTAAATAAATAAATTGAACCATGCTTCAATAGTGCAAGCAAATGAATAAAGAAATATAAAAGCCATGCTTCATCCCATTCCTCATTTTCCACCTCATTTCTATTTTTCACAAAAAATAGAAAATCCTACCATGCTTCTTTATATATATATATATATATATATATATATATATTTACATATATCAAATATATATATATATATTAAGAAAATAATTAGTGATCTAATAATATTAGTTAATATATAATTGTATCAAATATAAATATATATCATATTATTAAATCAACATTTGATTCAATAATCCGGTTATATCACATATAACCTACTAATATCATTTATCTGTATATCATATTATCAAATTAACACTTGATTCGATAATACGGTTATATCACATATAACCTAACCGATAACAAATAACCGCTAGATTAGAATACGGTATCACATACACGTATTTAATCAGGCCCTCCGCACATATCAGCATATGTGCCCTATTTCGTTTCGCTTGAACCGGGAAACTTCTATGTAGGACTCTAAAGACTCATCAATACGCCAGCAGTAGGTGATGATCACATCAGTCACCCACAAACCATCAGCGATACTAGCTGGACGTAACGGCTACCCAGGTATTGAACGAATAAAAGATCAACAAGCAAGCTTGTCCAAACTCCCATGAAGCCTATAGGTAACACTTACCGTACAGTCCGGTCTCTTCATCTGATATGTCGCATATCGAGTCTTGGGTGGAATCATCAAACCCCAATAACTTGATAAGTCATGCCAATATAAGGCCTATAATTGTACGAGAAACTACTGATAACACTTATCAGTAAATCTCATCAAAAGCCCTAGCCGGGGACTTCCTGTTATAGCTAATCGAGTATAGCGCAACATCAACACCCTATACCAGGAGAGACGAAACCCCTCCTATCGCTCATTACCTCTATGTGATTCGGGACTGTATCCAAAATCCACCTATTTGCACGACTCCTTTGAGCCGTGGTAGGGAGGAAATCAAAGCACAGCGGGAACCACACAAGACTTTATGACGATGTCGGGTCTACAAACTAAGTTGTACCAGTGTCACCAAAGAACTGCTATCTGACGATAGGTATAGTATCATCTAGGAGTTCTCGACGAGTCCTGTTCAGTGTACCCATTCTCTAATGAGCACCTGTGTATAATCTTTGATGTCAAACACTAACGGATATGGGATCAACCATCGCCCCATACAGGGTCAAGAAACGTACACACCAGTCTACTCTGGAATATCAATGCCATGTCTCGATATTCCCTCGACTATGAACAATTGAAGGATGTACTTGTGGACTACCCAGGTCCTAGTAGTATGATCCGCATCATAGTCCTGGTAGTAAAGCCAACATTCTAAGAGCTTTATCAACATGTATATAAGAGACGGTATAATAATACCAGTGAAGATGTTAAGATAAAGACAACCAGATAGCATACTATCATGTCGAGCAAGAAAGTCCTCCATATATATGTCCAAGTATCCACTATATCATACAATAACGGCCTCTAGGACATACATATCACTAACAGATACATGTATGATGGGAGTATAAGAATTATATGAAAGAAATGAGAATGGGTCATGGTTGTAGAAGTCATGAAATGATTCTTTTTATGACTCATTTATGTGAGTCATTATTTATAATAACTCATTTTTGTTTCTAGTTCATATGTTTTTCAATCTTATCTTCTTCTAAACTCTTATTCCTCCATGGTTCTCCTTCCTCCTCTTGATTTTTCTTCAAGTGAGGAATGAAAAATAAAAGAGAAAAATTAAGTGAGCTAATTATTCTACATCTCCTACTAATCATTCTTAACAAGTTTAATTAGTGGGTTGCTTCATTTTGATGAGATCAATTTGAAGTTATAGCGTGTGTTGGAGTTATCTCAAGGTGGATCATCTTCGGCGAGGAGATCATCAAGCAATCTTGTTCCGGGCTTCATAGAGTCTAGCCAGAGTCCAAGGAGAGATGGCCAATGCGCTATAAAGGTTGTAGTCCGCCAACTCTTATTTTTAGCTTTCTAATCTAGTGGCAAGTTTAGTGGTTTGATTTGATTCTTGGTTTCGATTTACTAAAGCTCTCTAGATTTTTAAAATTACCACTTCGGCCGTGCTTTAAACCCTACTATAGATGCCTAGCATCACAACAGTAGTATCAGAGCTACTAGGCATTGGATGCCGACTCATGGGGGTTCTCTCTGTGTGACAGTGTGGCGAAGTATAGGCTCTTTCCCCCAGGGTGTCCCGAGACCGGAAGGTGTTCTGGCGGGTTGTAGTCCTCTTGAGGGGTCATGCATAAAAAGTAGATGCCGAGGGACCCGTAGGTGCCACGGTAACCCCATTGGATAAGGTGGCTGCATGACCAACACTACAAAAGTTGTAGCCCGCTAAACTCTTGTTATTAGCTTACTAGTTTAGTTACAAGTTTAGCATTTTGGTTTGATTCTTGGGTTGGGGTGCTATTGCTCTCTAGATTTTTAAAGTTACCGTTTCCACCGTATTTTAAAACCCTACTAGACGAGCCTAGCATCCCATCACTACCCAGTTCTCATAAGTGTGATCACCACAATAACCCTGGTAGTCAAGCATGAATCCAATAGGCTCTATCAACATATAATAGTGATCCGTAATACCACATTATATATGTACATGATGATAAAGACAAACAAGATAGTATATTATCATCTCGAGTAAGGTTGTTCTACCCGTATAGGTGCTCCCTCAATCATCATAATCGCATGCCTGCGATTACAATAATTGTCTTAAGAGCACTATAGCCAACAATCCAGGGGGTAGAAGCCTTCTGACCTCCAATAACCCGATAAGTAGTGTCGATGTCAAGCTCATAACCAACCGAGAAACTACTGATGTCATATCAGTAAATCTCATCTGCCATGGCCAGGGGATTATGGTGATGGCCAACCGAACACAGCGCGATATCAACTCCTTATACCGGGAGAAACTCATCCCTTCTGATCGCTCACTGCCTCCATATTGCTCGGGATTGTACCCAACTAAAACAAGTTTGCACGACTAAATAGAGCCGTTGTAACAACCCTAAACTTTCTGTACAAAAATTTTGTAAAGTACAGAAAGGACTATCTTAGCCTGAGCACAACTTAAAAGTATTTCTAGTTTTAGAACAACAAGAAAGTACTTGTAGCTCATTGGTAAAATCTTGTACTGCTGTGACATAGCCCTTGTGTTCAAATCCCCTCAGCCACATATTATTTTTGAATAATTTTTTTTCTTTTAAACTTTTTGGAAGACCAAAAGTTTACACGTGCAATACACGTAAAAATGAAAAGTCATTAAAATCAAACATGTGGAAAATGCTATTTGAACAAACCATGACATGTGGCATCAATCCCACACCCCGACCCCACATTATGGCCGGCGAGATGAGGCTCTGGGCTAGCGCCGACGGGCCCCCCGTAGGAAATGCTTTAATTTTTTCACACTAACACCCTTTGGCCTCCCCCACTACTTCTCTTCTATTTGATTTTCCTGCACATTAATAGAGAATAAAACGAACATTAAAAACAAATTTTAATACATTTTAATTCTTATTTTAATACCTTAAACCCTAATTCTATCCTATAAATACCACCCTACACCCTATCCCTCTCTATTCTGAAATCCATTGTCAAAACTCTCAAAGTTTTCCAAGTCCAAAAAGTTATACAAGTGGAGTTAGCCCAAGGCCAAATTCCAGCGACGATTCAGGACAAATTCGGCGACACCGCGACTCCACGAAGTTCACAACTTGTTCCTATACCTCTTCTCTCTTCTCCAAACCCGTAAGTTCCCTCTCCTCTCTTTTTATTCTAAACGATCTTTTATTAAAACTCATCGGAAGCGGAGTTATTCCGACTTTCGATTTTAATTTTATTAAAATCCCAACTTTTCTTAACAACAAATCAACCATTTCTTTATATCTTGTTTAGCAACCTTAAAACAACATTTAGAACAAGTTTCAATTCAAAATAAAATGCTATGCAACTTGTATTACACTTTTTCGTTTAAGTACCACAAAGTTTACCTACGTCATTACTTCATCATATTACCTTTAGAAAACTCACGAGATAATGACCTACCTCATCACAACACTCATCATGACATAACACGATAGCTTGAAAATAATATTTTTGTGGCTAAGGCGAATTTATAATTAAATACCATAAACTATCAAAACCGTATTTCTTTTAATTGCTTTAATCAAATTCCATACAATTATGTCCTTACAACCCATTTTGGGAAATCCGATTTTATTGGTGCGGGTTATCGCACATCCATCGGACTAGTAGGGCGAGATGCAGTCCTCCTCACGGAGCATACGATCTCGATGGAATTTTTATTATTACAATTTTTAAGAAAACGTGATTTCTATTAATAAATAAATTCTATTTTTAATAAATATATATATGTAAATATTATCAAATTATCTATTTTAACTATAAAATATATTCCATGTTTACTAATCAAAAGAAAAGAACCACAAAAGTTCATGAAAAACCATCAAGAAATCAATGCAAGTCAATTTACATGAAAATACCATATACTATTCAATTTAGATTTATATCCACTAGAATATCTCATCTTATAAAAAATTACATTTATGAAAGCCCTAAAGACGATAAATAAATACTTGAGGTTTATTTTGAAAATATATCAAAACTATTTTTCATAAAACCCCCTCAAGTTATATTAAATTACAATAAGGACCTTAGTAAATATAGGTTTAAGCAGGACCAATTCTCTTGAGGCTCAGGGAGCCGGAGAATGCGGGTGCTTGCCTATTTAAGGTAGACAACTAAAACGGGGTTATCAATACGGTAATTGTCTTGGAAAAAGACACAAATCATGCCGTCCATGTGCAGCAGTTATCGATAATTCCAAAACTAATTCAGGACTTCAATTCTGTTTAAGGTGTCTGACTCAATCTGAGTCTCAGTCTAATCTGAAATCAATCCATCCATGAATACAATTCAAATATAACTCCAATACAACATGAATCCATTTATACCAGAATACTATCTATATCAACATGACTTGATTTGACCGAACCATGGATATACATGGACTCGATCACATGACTATCCGTTTACATTCTTTCCGTTTACATGAACAATCGATATCATAGTTTCGGCAAGTCTTGCATCTATAAATTACTACAAAACAACACAATAAAACATTACGGGGTTTTAAAGGGGTAGACTGGTATGGAATGTGTTAAAAGTGGCACGAGATGGTCATTAAAAGACGTAACTAAACATCCATTGTCGTTGTTCCGTGGGGTTTGACTGAGCCTTGTACTACGGGTTACCTTAGACCACGGGATAGTTGGACTCCTCTCGTAAACACTAATACCCTCTGTACCAAGCTACAAACAAATATGTTAACATGGCTATCAAACATTATACCAGATATATTCTCTTTACCTATTCAGTCTATTTCTATCTCTCTTGGGACTTACCGAACGATTGTTTGCTGACGGCATTCCTTTTCAATTCTTTCTTTGGAATGTTGTCAGGAGGTCCCGACTCTCTGGAGATCCAGCTCAGCTCAGAAGACTTGGAGCAGTTCTCAGAAGACCCAAAGCTTTAGTCACTTGTATATACTTTTACTTTCAGTTCATGCCATTGTTTAGGCATTGCTTTCCATATTGTATTTATTTTTCAATTGCATTGTAAAGAATGTTTAATAAATAAAAAGTTTTTGTTCATTTACATCTCATGTCTTTCTTGTGTACATTTACATTATATTGCTTATTTACGCTTAGTGTATTTACTTCTGAGTAAATACGTCGCATGCCTCGTCGTGTCTCCTTACCGTACACCGGGAAGCGGGGCGTGACAGGTTTTGTTGGAGGCCCATGCAGGTCAGTTCTGCAAGGAACCCTACCATGCAGGGCCAGTTCTGCATGAAGTTCTAAGCAATATACAACAAGAATTATAAGACTCGACAACTAAATATTCTTTACATTTTCTATTCTTTGAATCTATCCTAACCCTATTTTTCTTTCAAGGTTATGGATTCTCCTAACAACACGAGTACAAACGTCAACAACACACCACCGTCTCTTCCAATTACACCTACCATTGTAGCTCCGATCAACGAGTAGACGGTATTGCTCGAGACAATTAAGAGCCTCCTGGAAGGACAGCAGCAACAGACTGCCATACTAATAAAACGCCCAGAAGTGGAAGCACCGGGAGTGAAGCAATTCCGGGCATTGCATCCGAAGCAATTTCTGGAAAAGAGAGCCCTTTGGAAGCTGAAGAATGGGCTCAATCAATTGAGGACGACCTGGTAGCAGCACAAGTGCCAGACATTGCTATGGTAAGGGTTGCGAAGCTGCAACTTACTGATAACGCCCGAGTATGGTGAAAGGCGAAAGAAAGCCTTCTTACTCAGCCGATCGAATGGAGGATTTTTCACGAGATGTTCGACGCAAAATATTTTCCCTAGACTGCCCGCTTTGATATGGAACAACAATTCATCCACTTGCAATAATGTTCGATGTGGACCAAATCTGTGGATGAGTATGATGCTGAGTTCACTATGTTGAGCAAGTTTGCAGCCCATCTCATACTGACTGCTGAGATCATGGCTAGAAGATTTCAGCAAGGGTAGGACCCGGAGATCCAAGCTGCATTAGCTACAGGGGATTTCCCAACCCATGATTTGGCTTTGAAAGTTGTCCGAAGATATGAGACAGTAGTGAAGAAGAAAGGCATATCTCAATCTGTCAGTAAGAAGCGCCCTGCCACCCAGATGGCAGGAGGAGACCCTCCAATACAAACTTTTGTACTCAGAAGACCGGAAGTAACATATAACCGGCCCAGTCCAGACTTTTGCTACTACTGCAAGAGGGATGGACATCTGTTGAAGGACTGCAGACGCGCAAAAGGCATGTGCTTAGTTTGTGGCGCATCCGCTCATGGTATTGGAACATGTCCTCATAGACACAACCCAGTTCTAACACACATCAACTATCCGCAGCGGCCAACTATTCAGGCACCTGCACCTCATCTTGCTCTCCCAGCTCCACCTCCACGCGGACCTCCTACACAGCCTAATCGCCAATTCTATCAGGCACCGAGGAACATGCCTCGAGGGCATAGGAACATGCCTCGAGAACGGAGGAATGTGCCTCCAGCTGGGAGGAACGTACCCCGGCGTCAGGCTTATACATTAGCGGCAGTAGAAGCGAGGCTATAGTCCAAGATAACACCGGTAATTCCCTTCAATCTTTTCAAAACCCTTGTATCCTTTCGTTCTTTCAAACATATTTTTCATGCACTTTCAGTAGCTCTTTGCACCACTACTGTCAATAAATTTTTCTTGAATCTGTTACAACTTCCTTCTATAAATTTTAAAGACGAAATTATTATAAGGAGGGTAGAATGTAACAACCCTAAACTTTCTGTACAAAATTTTTGTAAAGTACAGAAAGGAGTCTGAGCACAACTTAAAAGTATTTCTTGTTTTAGAACAGCAAGAAAGCACTTGTAGCTCATTGGTAAAGTCTTGCACTGCTATGACATTGCTCCTGTTTTCAAATCCTCTCAGCCACATATTATTTTTAAATGATTTTTTTCTTTTAAACTTTTTGGAAGCCCAAAAGTTTACACGTGCAATACACGTAAAAATGAAAAGTCACTAAAATCAAACATGTGGAAAATGCTATTTGAACAGACCATGGCGCGTGGTATCAATTCCATACTATGGCCGGTGAGATGAGGATCTGGACCGGCGTCGCCGAGCCCCCCTAAGGAAATGCTCCAATTTTTTCACCCTAACACCTCTTGGCCCCCCCACTACTCCTCTTCTGTTTGATTTTCCTGCACATTAATAGAGAATTAAAATGAACTTTAAAAATAAATTTTAATGCATTTTAATACCGTAAACCCTGATTTTATCCTATAAATACCACCTTACATCCTATCCCTCTCTATTCTGAAATCCATTGTCAAAACTCTCAAAGTTTTCCAAGTCCAAAAAGTTATACAAGTGGAGTTAGCCCAAGGTTAAGTTTCAGCGACGATTCGGGAAAAATTCGGCGACACCGCGACTCCACGAAGTTCACAACTTGTTCCTATACCTCTTCTCTCTTCTCCAAACCCGTAAGGTCCCTCTCCTCTCCTCTCTTTCTGTTCTAAACGATCTTCTATTAAAACTCATCGGAAGCGGAGTTATTCCGACTTCCGATTCTAATTTTATTAAAAACCCAACTTTTCTTAACAAAAAATCTTGTTTGGCGACCATAAAACAACATTTAGAATAAGTTTTAATTCAAATTAAAATGTTGTGCAACTTGTATTACACTTTTTCATTTAAATACCACAAAGTTTACCTATGACATTACTTCATCATATTACCTTTAGAAAACTCACGAGGTAATGACCTACCTCATCACAACACTCATCATGACATAACACGATGGCTTGAAAACAATATGTTTGTGGCTAAGACGAATTTACAGTTAAATACCATAAACTATCAAAACCGTATTTCTTTTAATTGTTTTAATCAAATTCCATACAATTATGTCCTTACAACCCATTTTGGGGAATCCGATTTGGTTGGTATGGGTTATCGCACATCCATCGGAATAGTAGGGCGAGATGCAGACCTCCTCACGGAGCATACGTTCTCGATGGAATTTTTATTATTACAATTTTTAAGAAAACGTGATTTCTATTAATAAATAAATTCTATTTTTAATATATATATATATGTAAATATTATCAAATTAATTATTTTAAATATATAATATATTCCATGTTTTCTAAATCAAAAGAAAGGAACCACAAAAGTTCATGAAAATGCCATCAAGAAATCAATACAAGTCAATTTACATAAAAATACCATATACTATTCAATTTAGGTTTATATCCACTAGAATATCTCATCTTATAAAAAATTACATCTATGAAAACCCTAAAGACGATAAATAAATACTTGAGGTTTATTTTGAAAATATATCAAAATTATTTTTCATAAAACCCCCTCAAGTTATATTAATTTACAATAAGGACCCTAGTAAATATAGGTTTAAGCGGGACCAATTCTCTTGAGCCTCAGAGAGCCGGAGAATATGGGTGCTTGCCTATTTAAGGTAGACAACTAAAACGGAGTTATCAATACGGTAATTGTCTTGGAAAAAGACACAAATCCTGTCGTCCATGTGCAGCAGTTACCGATAACTCCAAAACTAATTCAGGACTTCAATTTTGTTTAAGGTGTCTAACTCAATTTGAGTCTCAGTCTAATCTGAAATCAATCCATACATGAATACAATTCAAATATAACTCCAATACAATATGAATCCATTTATACCAGAATACTATCTATATCAACATGACTTGATTTGACCAAACCATTGATATACATGGACTCAATCACAAGACTGTCCGTTTACATGAACAACTGATATCATGGTTTCAGTAAGTCTTACATCTACAAATTACTACAAAACAACACAATAAAACATTACAGGGTTTTAAAGGGGTAGACTGGTACGGAATGTGTTAAAAGTGGCATGAGATGGTCATTAAAAGACGTAACTAAACATCCATTGCCGTTGTTCCGTGGGGTTTGACGGAGCTTTATACTACAGGTTACCTTAGTCCACGGGATAGTTGGACTTCTCTCGTAAACAATATTACCTTCTATACTAAGATACAAACAAATGCGTTAACATAGCTATCAAACATTATACTAGATATATTCTCTTTACCTGTTCAGTCTATTTCTATCTCTCTTGGGACTTACCGAACGATTGTTCGCTGACGACATTCCTTTTCTATTCTTTCTTTGGAATATTTTCAGGAGGCCCCAACTATCTGGAGATCGAGCCCAGATTAGAAGACTTGGAGCAGTTCTCAGAAGACTCAGAGCTTTAGTCACCTGTATATACTTTTACTTTCAGTTCATGCCATTGTTTTCCATATTGTATTTACTTTTCAGTTGCATTGTAAAGAATGTTTAATAAATAAAAAGTTGATGTTCATTTATATCTCATGTCTTTCTTGTGTACATTTACATTATATTGCTTATTTACGCTTAGCGTATTTACTTCTGAGTAAATACGTCGTGTGCCTCGTCGCGTCTCCTTACCGTACACCGGGAAGCGGGGCGTGACAGAGCCGTGGTAGGGTAGTAATCAAAGTACAATGGGAACTCACACAAGACAAATGACGATCTCAGATCTACAGACCATCCTGTACTCATGTCACCAGAGAAATTCTATCTAACGATAGGTATAATACCATCTAGGAGTTTTCGGCAGGTCCGTTCGGTGTACTCATCTCCAGTGAGCACATGTATACAATCTTTAGTGTCATACACCAATGGTTATGACACCGGCCACCGCCCCTCATCGGGGTCAAGAAATATATACACTAGTCTACTTTAGAATATCGATACACAGTCTTGATACTCCCACGACTAGGAACATTTAAGAATGTGTCTATGGACTACCCAGGTTCCATGAGTATGATCTTCATCATAATACTGGTAGTCAAGTAAGGATTCTGTGAACTTTATCATTATGTATTAGAGACACGTAATAGTAAGTAAAACGTATACATATGAATGATAAAGACAAACCGGATAGCATACTATTATCTCGAGCAAGACTGTTTTACCTATATAGGTCCTCCTTCAATTACCATAATTTCCTTCCTGCAATTACAATAATTGGCTTGAGGACTCTATATCCCTAGTGCCCATGCTGCTAAACTAGCAGCCAAGTCGGAATGCAAAAACAAAAAAAAATATGCAAGTACTAGAAACTACAATCTAAAAATCATTCCAAACACTAAACTAGCAAATAAACCAAGATAGCTAGCTATAAATTTGTAAACATACAATCTCTGTAGCGTGTCCATCCAATCTTAGAAGACCCCATTTAGGCTCTTAGGCCATCGGGAACGAGCTTGAGAGGCGATCTCCCTTGCCGAAAATAATCCACCCGAGGAAACCCGATCCAAGTTCCATCTTCACTCTAAAGAGATCTTTGAGGAAGCAGTTGACATTTAAACTCGCTAGGGATAGAATGTGAGAGATGTAAAGATTTATCACTATCTTTTTCTCTCAAATCCATAACTCAAGAGAGCTCTCATGCCATGAGCAAGAAGGAGGACGAGGAGAGGAGAGAAAGTGTCTCATAACCAAATGAGCAAGTGTCTAGCTAGAATGAGAGTGAGAGGGATATTTTACAACCATTTTCCATTTAAAAATGAGTACATCCCTCCATTTAAAAATGAACTCATCCTTCTCATCCCATCCCTACTTTACACATCACCCTTCCACCTCATTTTGCATTTTCTAAAAAGAAAACACCCTAAATGAGGTGTCCGCCTTCTAGAAGTATTCCGTATAAATACGCAATACAACCCTGGTATATATATCGCATACATATATGCGTGTCTGTATAAAAATACGAATAGCTAAAGAGAGAGAAAATGAATAGTGAACAGAATACTAGAATATATATATATATATATATATATATATATCAAAATATATATGTGTGTCATGCACCGCTTCCTAGTAGACAGAAACGATGACGTGGTAAGCCCGCGGCATATTTATTCGGAGAAGGTCATTCCCTAAATAAATATACTAAGCGTATTAAAACAATAATACACAATGTAAGAATAAATGGAGACTGTAAAATTTTCAACAAATATCTTTATTTACATTCAACTTCAAATATTTACAACTACATGAGTTTCAACTGGAAAGTAAATACAATAAAGAAAAATGCCTAAACATGTGGCATACATAACTTGAATAAAAAATGAAGCTAGGCTAATCCTGTGGAGTAATCCGGTTGTAGTCTTCCTCTGTAGCCTCCACTTCCTCCGTCTCGACCGTATCTGACGAACATTCAAAGAAAAGAAAAGTGGGTGGAATACTCGTCAGCGAACGAGCGCTCGGTAAGTCCCCGGGATAAAGTAAGAGTAAAGAAAATGACAAATGTAGAATATATAGATGGTGAGTAAGAGTATAAGTTCATGGGTGAAAATGTACTATAGGTCTCTATATGGTCACTATGTTAACGTTAAGTTCCAAGTGTGAATGTCAACGCAGTCGTAGAAGTATTCATAAGCTCAAGAGTGGGGCCCCAGGAGTAAGAAAACACGGGCCTATTTCTTATGTTAGTATCAGGGCTCTAGGCTTTGGATGAGTCAACCCGACTGATATTCGAGTAAAATAAAAAAAGAGATTAATACGGGACTCCTGAAGCTCCGTTGGATTCACACAAGAAACTATCCCAAGCACCTCGAGTATAATATATATTATAATTGTAAGATGGCCTTAGTTGATTTGATTGATTGATTATGACATGTCTTGTTCGAAACCACAACATGCTATTGGGTGGTGGTCCCGCTTATGGGGTAAAAGGTGTAGAATGAAGTCAAATGAATCGAGTAATATGCGAGTCATGACAATTGCAATCTTGGTTCGAGTCAAGTTTGTTCTTGTAGATTGGGTTTGACTTCATGTTCGATTTTAGATTCGTGTTTCGAGTTTGGATTCGAGTTCAGGTCTTTTTATATAGATTGATTTAAACTGTTAAAAATCTTATGTTCGGGAGAAATCGGCAACTGATGCACATGGACGGTGAAATTTGTGTCTTTTTCCAAGACAATTGCCATTTTATAACTCCGTTAAGTTGTCTAACCTGAATAGGCAAGCACTCACTTTCTCCGGCTTCCCGGGGCTCAAGAGAAATGATACCACTTAAACCTATATTAATTCTAGAGTCCTTAGAATATTGTTTGCATATCTCGATGGGGTTTTATGAAAAATACTTTAATATAGTTTAAAAATAAATCTCAAGGGTCATTAATAATATTTAGGGTTTTCATGAACATTTATTTTAATTGTTGTGGTATTTTAGTGGTAAAACCTAGCTTTTTGAAAGTTTATTGTATTTTTATGAAAAATACTACTTTTGGAAACTTGGTGGTATTTTATTAAAAATTCTAATCTTTCATTTGAAAAATATAGTTTCTTAATATGTTTTTATTGAAAATACGAATTCATAATTTTATATAATTTTCCAAAATTTAGTTTTGTTTAGAAAAGTCGTATTTCCTAAAAACTGTATTTTTATTTCCTTTCGAGACCGAATACTCCGTGAGGAGTTCTGCATCTCGCTCTTCTGTCCTAAGGATGTGCGATAATCCGCACGATCCATTAGCGGATGCCCTAACGAGGGTTGTAGAGGCGTAATTGCCAAGGATCCCAAAAATATCGATTAAAAGAAACCCGTTTTGAAAAATATGGTATTTTAATGTAAAACTTAATCTTTAAATTAGCCATATGTTTAGAACATCGTTCTATGCATCTATAGTGTGCGTGTGGGGTAGGTCGTTACCCCATGAAGTTTTTCTAAAGGTATTTTTAACAATTATCGAAATAAGGGTTATACTAAAGTTCATGGTATTTTAATGAAAAAAATCATTATTTGATTATTTCTCATGAAAACTTCATTAAATTAAAATCTAAATGATTGAAAATACGATTATGAATGGTGTGAGAAAGTTAGTTTGGCCTATCTTGCATAATGAGGGGAGTACAAGAGGTTAAAATTACACATATCGGAGTTAACTCCACTTTATCGATATGTTTTTAGAAGATAATTTGAGATGAAAAAAAGAGAGAAGAGGGACTCACTCATTGTGTAGCATTGGGAAGAGATTAAAGAAGAGAGGGGAGATTTCGTGGCGTCGTGGAAACTCCGAAAACGACTTCGATCTTCAACGAAAAAAGTTTGGTTGCTAACTCCACTTGCACTTAGAAAATTTTGGGAGAATTTTAATAGAAATTTTCAGAATAGAGGGGAGTTAAGGCATGGGGTGATATTTATAGTGAAAAATGTAGGGTTTGGGAATTAAAAATTTGGATTAAAAGAATTAAAATGGTGTTAAATGGTTAATTGAATGGTCTCTATTCGATTGCAGGAAAATCAAACAGTGCAGGGGGAGTTGAGGGGAGCTGAAGGGGTGTGTGTGCAAAGCATGGAATCGTTTGGAGCCATCTCAACAGTTGGCACCGGCCAATAAGAGGAAATGGGAGCTCGGATCTCGATGGCTTTCTTCGAGATTCATGCCACGTGTCTAGTTTGGTGTTTACTCCTCTTTGCGCCTGTTTGATTTTTCTGAAATTTTTCATTTCTCCGTGAATTGCACGAACAACTCTTGGGCTTCCAAAAAATTAAAAAGAAAAATCTTAAAAAATAATTGGGTCTGATGGGATTCGAACACACAGGCTATGTCGCAGCAGTGTAGAGGCTTTACCAGTGAGCTACAAGTTGCTTCTTGCTTTTATTGAACAAAAATAACTTATAACTCCTATACAGCCTGAAATACCATTTTCTATACATTTAAACAAATAATTCTGTACAGGGGTTTCAGAGTCGTTACAATGTGTGTGTATTATTAAATCAATAATTGATTTAATAATCCGGCTTAAACCTAAGCCGGCTAATATTATTAAACGTCCGATTAAAGTTAGTGTAGCCAATACACGTATTTAATCAGACTCCTGCATGTATCAACATACGGAATTTACATCATATCGTCTGAACCGAGAAAACCCTCTGTGTGGGACTCTAAAGACTCGACAATACGCTGGCAGTGAGTTGTAGAATAAAATCCATAACCACAAGTACGTCGGCGGCACTAGCTGTACATAACGTTTACCCAGGTATCTGTCGAAAGAGAGGTCAACAATCAAGTCCGTCCATACCTTACTGAGCCTGTAACTGACAATCTCCATACAGTCCGGTCTCTTCATCTAAAAGTGTCGTATACCGGGTCTAAGGGGTGGATGTCGTCAGACCCCTAATAACCAGATAAGTCGTGACGATGTCAGGCTCATGACCAACCGAGAAACTACTGATCTCCTACTAGTAAATCTCATCCATCCTGGCCAGTGACTTATGGTGATGGCTAACCGAATACAGCGCGACATCAACTCCTTATACCGGGAGAGACGAATTCCTTCCGATCACTCATTGCCTCCATATGGCTCCGAACTGTACCCAACTAAAACCTGTTTGCACAACTCCTTTGAGCCGTTGTAGGGTAGTAATCTCAGTACAGTGGGAACTCACACAAGAAAAATGACGATATCAAGTTTACAGATTACCATGTACTCATGTCACTAGAGAACTGCTATATGACAATACGTATAATACCATCTAGGAGTTCTCGGCAAGTCCGTTCGGTGTACTCATTCTCTAATGAGAACCTTTCGGTGTACTCACTCTCTAATGAGCACCTGTATACAATATTTGGTGTCAAACACTAATGGCTGTGAGACCGGCCATCGCCCCTCGTCGAGATCAAGAAACGTATACACCAGTCTACTCTGGAATATCAATGCCCAGTCTCGATATTCCTACGACTAGAAACATTTAAGGATGTTCTTATGGACTACTCAGCTCCCATAAGTATGATTGCCATCATAATGCTGGCAGTCAAGGAAGGATCTTATGGGTTTTATCATTATGTATTAGCGATACGTAATAAAACGTATACACATGAATGATAAAGATAAACCACATAGTATATTATCATTTCGAGCAAGACTGTTCTACCTGTATAGGTCCTCCCTCAATTACCATAATTGCCTTCCTGCAATTACAATAATTGCCTTGAGGGCACTATATCCAACAATCTTCCACTTGCACTTAAAACCAATTATTGCGGCACCGTATACCCACACGTCTCGTGTGTTATCAAATACCCAAATTCTTTACTAACAGGTTCGCAAAGCATGTTTGAGAAACACCCGTGTTCGAGAAATATCTTTAGCGAGTGGATCCGCTACAATATTTCTAACTTTATCTCACTATATCTCAACTTTGTGGAGATCAACTATCTCCAAAAATAAGCGATACCTGCTTTAGAATTTGTATGGATAGATGATGAGACCAAGTTCATAAATAAACACTTTTATCCAACAACTTCTTAAGCTATATCCTCCGCTGAGTCATAATCAGCATCCATCGCTATGTCTATCTTAGTATCCTCCTTGGAACCCTTTCCAATCTACTGCCCCCATAAGAGGGTAAACTTATAAATCTTGACAGGTACTCTGTCATCAATGTCATCTTGGAAGCCAAAATTGATAACCACCTCCCGTAGTAGGCTGCTATTGCCATACACCAAAAACATCCCCATATGTTCTTCACTGCTTCCTCTTGTTTTTCCAGAATTGGATCTATATCTGCTTACTACAGTAAGTGCAAAAGCAACATCTGGTCCGGTACATGACATCGCATGATTGACCTAATTGTCTAAGCAAATGAAATGTCATTCACGCTAGTCCGTCTCCTCATCAATTTAGAAGACATCTCTTTAGAAAGGGCGACTTTATCTCTTGCGGGTACACTACCGCATTAAGAGTCGTCCATTCTAAACCCCTTTAGAATGGTGTCCAACTATCCTGATTGGGACACTTCCCAAATCTAGATCTACCGCCATAGATCTAGTCATCAGAATTCTTGATACATTATCTATATCCTATATGGAGAAATATCTGTGACGACCATAGTTTAAACGATTGTAGTATAGGAATTGTTAGATATGTATGCCCTAGAGGCAATTATTGTAATTGTTGGACATATACATGTACAAGATAATTTTTCTCAATATGATAGTATGCTATTTGGTTTGACTTTATCATTCATGTGTATGGTTCTACTTGTTAGTACTGTCACTAATACATATTGATAAAGCCCCTAAGATCTTTGCTTGACTCACAGGATTGTGATGCAGATCATACTAGTAAACCCTAAATAGTCTATAAGCATAATCCTTAAATGTTCCTAGTCAAGGGGATATCGAGACAGGGCATCGATGTCCCGGAGTAGACTAGTGTATACGTTTCTTGATCCTGTATGGGGGCGATGGATGATCCCATATCCATCGGTGTTTGACATCAAAGATAGTATACATGTACTCATTAGAAACTGGGTACACTGAATGGACTCGCTGAGAACTTCTATATGGTACTATACTTATCATCGGATAACAGTTCTCTGGCGACACTTATACAAGTTAGTCTATAGACCTGAGATCGTCATAGTGTCTCGTGTGGTCACCACCGTGCTTAGATTACTACCCTACCATAACTTTAAAGAGCTGGGCAAACAGGTAGTAGTTGGGTACAGTCCCGGATCATATGGAGACTGTTGGGTTATGCAAGCGTCCCGGCCATCAATTCGTGGCTAAATGCGGAACAAAAATTTTCAAAAACCGGCGCTAACACAACCCGATGCCCGGATCGATCCATAAGCCCTAGATAACAAAACATACATATGAGCTAAACTAAAGGTTAGAAAGATTATATCAAAAGAACCAAGTCTTTCGGTCTTCCATCTTCCTCCTTAGCTCCTTGAGGCATGCTCGAACGAACTTGGCCGCCGGTCTCCCTTCGTCGAAGACGATCCACCCGAGAGATATAGTAATGGCTCTAGCTTCACATCAAGGATGCAAGTGAAGCAACTAGGGTTTTTAGGTTGCTAATCTAGAAAGCTTAGGATGTAGTGAGTGTTCTAAAGTGTTTAGCTATCTCATCTCACCTCCTCTCATGATTCTCAACACATGAGATGGTTGAGAGGAGGTGAAAGATGAAGGTGGAGGCAACTCAAGAAAGCTCATGGAGAGTGAAGCTAATGGTGAGGGAGATGAAGAAAAGCTCAAGCTCAAAAATAATGAGCCATCCTTGGAGAGAGAAAATCCAATGCTTGGTTTTGTAAAAACATTCTTTTCAATTTTAAAAAACAAGCCATATTTGAATAGTACGCATAAATGAATTAAAAATTCATTTGTGCACACTATGCAAGTATGGTTCTCACCATACTCCCCATTTTCTAATATCCACCTCATTTATCATTTTCAAATAAATGGTCAAATCCAAAAATGAGGTGTCCACCTTCTAGAATGTGATCTGTAAGAAAATACAGATTACATTCTACTGTATATACATACTTGTATTCGTGCCGAAATACGAATAACCAAAGAGATAAAATAACACAAAGAACATAATACTAGAATATACATATCGAAATACATATACATAAATTATTAAATCAATACCTGATTTTATAATCCGGCTCAAATCCGAGCCGGCTAGTATTATCAACTGTCCAATCGAAAGTCCAGGTATATAGTATAATCAATCGATCGGAACCCTGCACGTATCCAATACGGCTAATACATCATTTTGCCAGAACCAGGGAAACCCTCTGTGTAGGACTCTAAAGACTCGTCAATACGCTGGCAGTGGATTTAACCACAGGCATGTCAGCGGCACTAGCTGTACGTAACGGCTACCCAAGTATTGAGCGAAAGGAAGGCCGACGAGCAAACTCATCCGAACCCCTACTGAGCTTGTCCGTTACAATCTCCATACAGTCCGGTCTGTTCATCTAAGAGTATCGCATATCGAGTCTAAGGGGTGGATAAAATCAGACCCCTAATAACAAGACATTTCGTGTCGGTATGTAGCCCATCACCCAATGAGAAAATGTTAGTGTTTATGCCCTAGAAGGCCATTACTGTATCATACTAGTTTGTATATTACTTAATGGAAGCTTGGGATATTCACAGTTGTATTGACAGTCTTGCTAAAAATGGTAGTATGCTACTTGGTTTGTGTCTACTTTAATATGTGCATATGTTTCTTGTAACGTATCGATTATACATATTAGTAGAGCCCTTAGGATCTTTGCTTGATTACCAGCGTCGTGATGGCAGTCACACTAATGGGGGCTGGGTAGTCTATAAGCAACATCCTATACAGGTCCCTAGTCGTAGGATTATCGAGACAGGGCATCGATACTCCGGAGTAGACTAGTGTGTACGCTTCTCATCCCAGTTGGGGAGATGGTCTGTCCCACAGCCATCAGTACGTCGTACTGGAGATAGTATACAGGTGCTCGTTAGGTTACGGGTACACCGGACATGACTCGCGGGGAACTGTTGTTGGTATTATACCCGTCGTCAGTTAACAGTTCCCAGATGACATGAGTACAGCATAGTCCGCAGACTTGACACTGCTACTTCGCCTCGAGTGTGTCCCACTGTTCTTAGATTGCTACCCTACCACGGCTCAAAGGAGTCATGCAAATAGGTAGCAATTGGGTGCAGTCCCGAGCACTTGGAGGCAGTGGCAGTTAGACAGGATTCGTCTCTCCCGGTATTGGGAGTTGATATCGCGCTGTGTCAGAGAGCCATTACGCAAAGTCCCTGGCCAGGGTAAGCGAGATTTAATGGTAGGTTTTCCAGTAGTTTCTCAAGGTGTAATGGGCTACGCTCCGACACGACTTATACCGCTTTTAGGGGACTGACGCTTGCCGCCCCCTAGGCCTGATATGCGATAGTCCTAGACGAACAGACCGGAATGTACGAAGATTGTCACAGCAGGCTCAGTAGGAGTTCGGATGGGTTTCCTCATCGGCCTTCTTATCGACATCTACCTGGAGACCGTTACGTACAGCTAGTGCCGCTTGCGGTCTGTGGTTAAACCTACTGTCAGCGTAGTGTCGAGTCTTTAGAGTCCCACACAGAGAGTTTCCCTGCTTCGGGTAAAACGATATAGAGGTCGTATGGTTTTACGACAGGGTTCGGACGCATACGTGTTTTTACGCATGTACGTTGTTCGGACAGTTTTTACTAGTCGGCTTTGGTTTAAGCCAGATTCTAGTATCGAATTATTAGATTTATACAGTCTAAAGTTTTTCCGCGTTTTCACGGATAGGAGGGGTGTTCTCGTAATTTGTCGGGAAGCTTCTAGAAGGATGATGACTTGGATGGTAAGGTGGCATTTGCATTTATTGGATTAATGAGTCATGAGAGTGAATCATCCATGGAGTTAATGATTCATTTATGATTCATATGACTCATGTGATGAATCACTTAGTGTATTAATGAAACATGATGATATATCATTATTTGTTATTCATTTAATATATATGATATGTTTCATATATACACAAATGATATCATTTATCCAAAAGGATTCTAATTCTCACCTTCTCTCTCCTCAAGCTCTCTCTCTCTCTTCAAACCCTAACCCTAATCTCTCATGTGTTGAGATCAAGGGTTAGCTAGACTAATACATCCATAATCCAACTCTATATCACCTAGGTTGCTTAGATTAGCACTTTGAGAAACCTAGTTACCTCAAGTTAGAGGTCAAGCTTGGAGTAGGAGCTCTCGGGTGGATCGTCTTTGACTCGAGTAGGCCGTTGAGGTGCCGACGTTCCAAAGAGCCTACAAGGAGTGGAGGACAGTGATGAAGACCCGAAGGACAAGTAACGTGAGGTATAACTTCGAATCAGAGTAGTTAAACCTTTCGTAGTTTGCTAGTAATGGTTTAGACACGATTCATGCGCTCAAGTCCGTGTTACGAAGCTTTGATAATCGTTTTTCATATATTCTGCCTCCCCGCAAGTTCGTGGGGTGCGTGACATGGACTTACAGTGGTATCAGAGCCAACTAAACCTTTACTAACTTGTCAGCAACTAATTAGAACTTCGATCGTCAGAAAAACGCGAAAACAACACCCCGAAACCCTATCAGTTTCTGTTAATTTTAAAAGTGTCGAAAAAAATATTTGATATGCCTTAAAATTCACAGCAGGGTATTATAAGAATTCTGGGAAAATACGAGGACACAACTCGGCAAGACGGCCGTAGAACCGCGGCCAAATGGTGCTTTTGGCCGCGGATCCGCCGCCGAGTCAACCCCGAGTTGACTCGGAGTTTCACAGAAATTCATATTTTATGGTGTTTTGTTTTCCTGTATATTCTGTTTCTGCCCAGGTTACTTCTGTGCTGGCTTGCATTTGGGGTAGACACGGAAAAAGATTGTTGATCGATATTCTAAGTTATTTGCTAATCGGGTTTTTATCTGTAATGTTTAATGTGTTCGTAAACCTCCCCTAACTGCTAGTATGTCGGTTGGCAGGGGGTTGCACATTTCTGTAATGTTTACTGTTTGTGTATATGAACTTGATTGGATCGTTGTGATGATTAGCCGGGATTTGAGATGGGTTTTATATTCATTCATTCGATGTAAATTGTAATATGATGTAATATTCTTTTGCGGGACACATCCAGGTTGCGGTTGTAGCCACCGTTGTATTATTTCATTTACTGTTTTTTGCTCCTAGGATAGACCCAAGGTGGGGTACACAAACTACCGGGTACATTGAAGTGTTTAGTGGCCTACTCACGTTGTTGAGGGAGATCGCTTCACTTCGGGTACTTGGCGGGTAGTTTGCCGTACCCGTAGGGGTCTAGGGTGGGGTAATGGCTATTCATCACAACTATGTAATCCGTTTTTGTTGCAGGCTCAAAGGAAAAGTGGATTGCTTGTATATCCAATAATGTTCATATGAGATCTGGAAATGCCTATTATTGCGTCTGACGAATGTACAATATCTATATATGATAGCTATTTAGACGTCACTTATGTTTTACACCCGTGCTAGCCCAGCCCCCGCTCTGTCGTTACTTAAGTAACCTAACGGGTGATGACGGGACCCAGTGGCGAATGCGGATGGCATAAGAGGACGTTGTATTTTCGTTGTTTTCTGCAATGATAGGTTAAATGATGGGACGCATTATTTTAATGCAAAGAAAATAAACCAAAGTTGAATCGTTGGAACAAATTTAAAAGAAACTACTCGGTTATTTTAAAAGAGCAGAATTTTTAATTGCGGAGCTTTAACCACTCCTTTTAAAAAGCTATCAGGTTCCTTCGATTATATCAAGTTCACTACATTCACGGTTTTGCCAAAACCAGTCGTAGCCCTCCGTCATTTCTTATGGATGGTCAGTAGTATTCAAGCTATGTTTGTTGGCTTTCGTCAAGGCATAGTGTTTGGTAGCTACTGGGGTATTCATTTGTTGCATAGATAGATGAGTTGGTTTGGGACAGTCGTATTACCTTGTTGGCTTTCATAAAGGGTATGTACGGGTGGGTTCAAATTAACAAGATAATGATGGGCAGAACTTGACATGTGAATTATGATTTGTTAGCTTTCGTCAAGGTCATAAGAACATGGGGCAAAAATCCACATCGGGAGTTTCTAAAGAAACTGAAACTTGCTAGTGTTGCATACCATTTGGAGTTTGATGAATGTTGGTAGGATTCCTTCAACATTATCATACGATAATATTTGGATCCCGATCCTACTGTGAGTATATGCTACTTATCAGGAGATTCGTCACTTAACGATCAATGCTATAAACCAAGTAGGTGTCGAGAAAGGTGTCAGCGGGGCTACGCCCCCAAGAGAAAAGAGGTTATTTAATAAAGGAACATCGCGAAAGCGTTGGAAAACCTCCCTCGAAGTACCGACACTAGCCTGGCTGAACGGTTAAGCAAGTATTGTACTGTAACATTTAGGAAAAAGTTAGAAATAAACAAAATTAATTAAATTAAGAATAAAGTGATAAATCACAAAACGGTTAAAATCAAATATGTCAATATTCATAAGTTATATGTAATACAAATTAAATTAGAATTTTTGAATGTAATTTAAATAAGTTATAAGGGTTTTAGTGAAAATTTTAGCTTCATTTTAATAAAATATGTGTTTTATAATAAGTTAAGTTGTGAAGGGTTAAATTGTAAAGTTTAGGTTTTATGCAATTATGAGATTGTGGTGGATGTAAGTGAAAGTGAGTGGAAATTTAAATTGGTTCAGAATTTAAATGAGATTAAAAAGGGAAAATGTGAAGATAATGCAAAACCACCTCATGCTTTCAAACAACCTCTCATTTCCACCTCCTCCTTGCATGAAACATGCACACCCTAGCTCATGACACCTCCACCTTCCCTTATCTCTTCATTCATTCACTTAAATAGCTCTTTTCCAGTTCAATTCTGAAATTAAAACTCAAAGGAATTTATAAGAAAAGAAAAGTAAAAGAGAAAAGAAAACAAGAGGAAGAAGAGGAAGAATGGAGCTTGTTCTTGAGTGTTGTCCATCATCAAGCTAGGAGGAGCTTGTCAATCTTTAGGGGGGTTATTCCTACAGCAAAATAGGAAGGTAAAACTCTTAAACACAGTAGGGATTAGATTCTGTAGCTTAGTTAGTTAGAATTAATCAAGTCACATAATATCGTATTTTAGTTAAAATAAGTGTCTGTTAAAATCTGCTTTGATCTGGAAGATAACTAAATAAATTAAACAGAGTCAGAATGATGTAGGTAACAACTAGAACAAACCACAGGAAAACGACAACCAGGGGCCGGTTTTGGGCCGGCGGCCAAGCAAGTATGGCCGGCGTCGCCGGCCATGTTAGGAGCTTTGGGGGTTTTCTCTTTTGGGTAGTCTACAGTATACAATTTAGGCTATTTTGGTACTGTTTATTTAAATTAGTTTTACAGTAGTTAAAATCTGGGAAGATATATCGGAAAAGGAATCGTAAAACACTAAATACGACACGACTAAATCATGTCGCGTTTTAATTTCTGAAGCGGTACAGATTGAGGTTAAAATCCAGCAAGATTAAGTGTTTTATAACTTGATATAATCAGATAGTATATAACTTATAAGTGGGATAACGTGTTTCTATTTCCGTTATATCGGAATAGCCGTTTTACTTATATACGTAAATTTGCATATTTAGACTCGAATACGAGAAGTACGGAAGCCGCGAGGAAAGGGAAAGGATTAGCGATTCCGGAGTAGATTCGACTTTTCCGGTGAGTAGACTAAACATCTACCGGGGAATTTTGTAAAGATGGCGTGTTTCGCCCGTAGTTTTACTTAACTTGATGTTTACATCATCATGCTTAAATGTCATAATTGCATTCATTACAATACTTGTAAATTGCTTAGTTGTTAGAACACTTCACAATTATCGACGAGTCATGCCACGTGCACATCTTATATGTTACACACACCTCGTCGATATTGCCATGTCATATACACTTAAATATCATACTTGTTAACATGGGTTATATCGTATTTCACATATCTAATATAATGGTAGATTGCATCATTGACATCCTGTTACTTTATGCGTATTTTGGTGTTATATATGAAGTAAATGTAGAATTGAGGATTTATGGTTTTGAGTTTTGAATACTATTACATAAATCCAGTATTTTCATGATTGATGTGTCATGTCCACCATGAGATGATTTCTGTTTTGATTTTATTCCGGACCGAGTGGGGGAGATATACGGTCGCGGATTTACGTTATCCATACTGAGTGGGGGAGATATACAGTTGGATACATGGTGGACCCGGTCGAGACCGAGGGGCAGGATAGCCGTATTGAGACGGGGGAACCTAGCGAGGTTACTCGATACCGGAGTTGGTAATAAAAATACGGCGTGTATCTAGAGGATAACGACTGATATTATGAGTATAGGATCATTCGGGGAATGATGCCTATAAGAAATGAAAGTTTTGTGTCGTTGATGGACACCGAGAAATGATTTACTTGAGTTGTGATTTCAGAAGTATAATGAGATTTATTGTTGAATTTCACATATACCCATATACCATATTGATTCATATTCAGTAGCATGATTGTCATATTTACTTTATTCGCCGTTATATGTTAGTCGTATTCACTGAGTTGGCAACTCATCCCCGTTGTGCCACAGTTCCTTGCAGGGATAGAGTGGACGGGTAGCTGCGAGGCAGAGTCACTTTTGCAGTTGTATTCCATCTTTTGATCGGTAGGTTACATGTGTAGTAACCTTCCTTTTTGGTTTGTATTTTGTATCTAGAAAGTCTCCATCAAACCTGTATTTTGACTTAGAAATGAGAGATGGTATATATATATGTACAGTTGAGATCTGTTGATCAATATCATAGTTCTTTCTTTATGAGATTCAGTGATGTTCTTTATGTGTATATTCATGTTCATTTTTGATATTGTTGATTCCAACTAGGAATACAACTAAATTTAACCTTTATTCCTTGTTTAATAAATTAACTTCATAAATTGAGATTTTTACTTAAAAACTAAATTTTCATAAATAATTCCGCAATAAGGTATTTTGATCTTGGTTTTCGGCTTACTTGGACTTGTGCATATCTTTAGATATGATACAATCTAAGTGCCGGTCACATCCAAACTTGGGTCGTGACAAAGTTGGTATCAGAGCTTAGGAGTAACCTTACGGAATTCAGTAAGGGATTTCAATAGGTTGAGGTAAGTCCGAGAGTTAGGATGACCTTTGGTTTGATGGAGTAGGTGAACTAGGACGAATGCAGTACCGTACGTATGTTCCGCGGCATATTTACGTTATCGTATTCAGCCTAACTAACCTTAGGATGTTTATCTTGATCTATTCTTCCGTTGATTCTCCGTTATTGATTGCTTCTGTTCCCACACCTTATCAACTCTCGTTTCTTGTTCCAGTTGCTATGGCTACGCGGGCTAGGCGAGCCGCAGCCAGAGATGCAGCTAGGGCGAGTCCACCTGTGACGATGACCGGTACACCGGACGTGCCGGCGGTGCATGAGCATGTTGATCCTCCTCTTCCAGATCGCATGACTAGGATTGAGGAAGGTATGTTGGGATTACAGCGAGTGGTAGGACAGTTATCTGAGACCACTCGAGTATTGAGATCAGATCCAGCACCGACCGTAGCAGAGTCCGAGGTACAGCCCACACAGACGGTAGCGCCAGTAGATACGAGAGTGATGGAGGTATCACTTGCTGAGTTTATGAGACTGAGACCCCCGGTATTTACAGGGACCGATGTGGCGGATGATCCTCAGTCTTTTCTTGATAGAATGGCAAGGATCGGCAGATCATTGCGATGTTCTGATGCGAGGTCAGTTGAGCTGACTAGCTTTCGTTTGGAGGGACTTGCACAGGAGTGGTGTGAGTCGATGGAAAGAGGGCGAGCTACAAATCTTCCTCCGATGACGTGGATCGAGTTTTCTACAGTCTTTCTTGCCAGATTTCTTCCCCAGAGTGTGAGGGACGCTAGAGCTAGCAGTTTTGAAGCCTTGAGGAAATCAGCAAGTATGTCAGTAGCAGATTATGACTTACGATTCACCCAGCTGTCGCGATATGCCCCATACTTAGTACCTACAGAGGAAATTCGGGTGAAAAGGTTCCTAAGGAGTTTGGACACACAGTTGTATCTGGCGATAGGCTCCCAGCATTTTGATACATATGCACAGTCCATGGATGCGGCGATACGAGTAGAGGAGCGTTTGAGCGAGTCAGGGGTCGTTCCAGAGCCAAAGAGGAGTAGACCAGTAGTGCCGACAAATAGACAGTTTGGCAGCGGTAGAGGGTCATATCCAGGCAGATATACTCCAGGCCGCAGTGTCGGACAAGGTTGGACACAGGGCCAGATGTTCAGTTCTTATCCTGGTGATCAGAGACCACCATCTACCTGTTATAGTTGTGGACTTCCCGGACACTTTGCGCGGGATTGTAGACCTCAGGGCGGGACCGTTGCTCCACAGGCTGCTTTACCCCTTCCACCTCCTACACCGATGGCTTTACTTCCTCCCCCAGTTGGCGCTACACGCCAGGCAGTTGCACCACGAGGTCGAGGCTATGCAGGACGTGCTCAGAGAGGTCGAGGAGAGAGAGGTAGAGGACGACAGGATGCGGGCAGGGGCCAGGCACAGGTTTTTTCGCTGACTCCACAGGATGCCCAGGCATCAAATGCAGTCGTGACAGGTACTCTTACAGTATGCTCATTAGAGGCACATGTTTTATTTGATCCCGGTTCTACACATTCTTATGTATCTTCATGATTCGCACTTTTGTTGGGGAAGGAGTCGTCATTATTAGAATTACCTTTGGTAGTGATTACTCCAGTTGGGGATTCCTTTATAGCTCGGCACGTATTCAGATCGTGTTCGGTGCGTATTGGTGGTAGAGATTCGCTAGTTGATCTGATTCTCCTGGACACGTTGGATTTTGACATACTTCTTGGGATGGATTGGTTAGCCGCTTGTCATGCCTATGTAGATTGTAGAGGAAAAGCGGTTAGATTTTGTTTTCCTGGTGAACCGGTGTTTGTTGTGCAGGGGGATTGCAAGTTAACCCCTGTCAACATGATTTCTTCTTTTTGTGCGAGGCGGCTCTTGAAGAAGGGTTGTCATGAGTTCTTGGCCTTTATTCAGGACATAGGGGTCACTGAAGTTCCATTGGACCAAATCCCGATCGTACGAGAATTTCCTGGGATATTTCCAGCTGAGTTACCAGGATTACCACCTGATCGAGATATTGAGTTTTGCATCGATTTGATTCCGGGTGCAGGGCCTATTTCTATACCACCCTATCGAATGGCACCGACGGAATTGAAAGAACTCAAAGGCCAGTTGCAAAAGTTGTTAGATAGAGGACTTGTTCGTCCCAGTGTTTCACCGTAGGGAGCTCCTGTCTTATTTGTAAAGAAGAAGGACGGTAGTATGAGAATGTGCATCGACTACCGACAGCTGAATCGCCTCACTGTGCGAAACAGGTATCCATTACCATGAATAGATGACTTGTTCGATCAGTTGCAAGGAGCCGGATTTTTCTCAAAGATTGACTTGAGGTCAGGGTATCATCAGTTGAGGGTTCGGAAGGACGATATTCCAAAGACGGCGTTTCGTACGAGATATGGGCATTCTGAATTTCTGGGATGTCGTTCGGACTCACCAATGCTCCAGCAGCTTTTATGGATATGATGAACCGTATCTTTAGACCATTTATCGATCGGTTTATTATAGTATTCATAGATGATATTCTTGTATATTCTCGGAGTCAGACGGAGCACGAGCAGCATTTACGCATCACATTGCAGACCTTGAAGGAGCATCAGTTGTATGCAAAGTTTTCTAAGTGTGCTTTTTGGCTCGACAGTGTGGAGTTCTTAGGTCACATAGTTACGAGAGAAGGTATATGTGTAGACCCAAAGAAGATTGAAGCGGTACAACACTGGCCCAGGCCTATGTCAGTTACGGAGGTTCGGAGTTTCTTAGGTCTGGCAGGTTATTACAGACGCTTCGTACAGGATTTTTCACGGATAGCAGCACCTTTGACAGGATTGACTAGGAAGGAAGTTCCATTTCAGTGGACAGATGCGTGTGAGCAGAGTTTCCAACAGTTGAAGACGCGTTTGACAACTGCACCTGTATTATCTTTACCTTCCGGGTCAGGGGGTTTCGTCGTGTATTGCGATGCTTCTAGAGTGGGCTTAGGCTGTGTGTTGATGCAACACGGCAAAGTTATAGCATATGCTTCTCGACAGTTGAAGAGGCATGAACAAAACTACCCCACTCATGATCTAGAGATGGCTGCTGTAGTATTTGCATTGAAGATTTGGAGACATTACTTGTATGGAGAAACGTGTCAAATCTTCACAGATCATAAAAGCTTAAAGTATATCTTTCAGCAGAAAGATCTGAACCTCAGGCAGCGTAGATGGATGGAACTGGTGAAGGATTACGACTGTGAGATCTTGTACCACCCAGGCAAAGCAAATGTTGTAGCAGATGCCTTGAGTCGGAGGCCTGGAGGTAAGTTATCTCATTTGAGCATTTTGCAGAGACAGTCTTCTACAGACTGGCAGATCTTATGTGATAGTCATATACAGTTTGAGTTCACATCGGCAGGAGGTCAGTTAGCACATGTTCGCACCAGACCTCGGCTATTGGATCGTATTCAAGATGCGCAGCCTACAGATATTCGCATGATGGAGATTATGGATCGAGTTAGGCAGGGCAAGGAGACGGAGTTCGTGATTGATGATCATGGAGTATTACGTTTTAGGACTCGTCTTTGTGTGCCAGATTCTGACGGATTGAGGCGTGAGATTTTGGAGGATGCCCACAGATCAGTATACAGTATTCATCCTGGTTCCACCAAAATGTAACGTGATTTAAAGGAAAATTATTGGTGGGAAGGAATGAAGAAGGATGTTACGGAGTATGTTTCTCGATGCTTGACTTGTCAACAAGTTAAAGCAGAACACCAGAGGCCAGCCGGAGAGCTGCAACCCTTACCCATTCCAGAGTGGAAATGGGAACAGATTTCCATGGATTTTGTGGTGGGTCTACCCAGGACTAGCAGAGGGTATGATTCCATTTGGGTGATTGTAGATAGATTGACAAAAGCCGCTCATTTTCTTCCAGTGAAGACGACATATGGATTTGCTCAGTATGCACAGGTTTATATCGATGAGATTGTACGTCTACATGGAGTGCCGACATGTATAGTATCAGATCGAGGTACCCAGTTCACGAGCAGGCTATGGCAGAAACTTCAGGACGCCCTTGGTACACGACTGAGTTTTAGTACAGCTTTCCACCCACAGACAGACGGTCAGTCGGAGCGGACCATTCAGATACTAGAGGATATGCTTCGGGCTTGTAGCCTAGATTTCGGTGGTAGTTGGGATCGTCACCTGCCTTTGGTAGAATTCTCGTATAACAACAGTTTTCAAGAGACGATCCAGATGGCACCCTTTGAAGCCTTGTATGGAAGGAAATGTAGATCACCTGTTTGCTGGACGGAACTTAGTGAGAGTGGTATATTGGGACCGCAGATAGTACAAGAAACTACAGAGAAGATTCAATTGATACGAGATAGAATGAAAGCGGCCCAATGCAGACAGAAGTCATATGCAGATCGAAGACGACGCAAACTCGAGTTTGATGTGGGAGATCATGTGTTCCTTCGAGTATCTCCAATGAAAGGCGTGATGCGTTTCGGGAAGAAAGGGAAGCTCAGCCCCAGATATGTTGGACCTTACGAGATTTTAGAGAGAGTGGGCGCTGTAGCTTATCGGTTAGCACTTCCACCTAGTTTTCCCGACGTACATCCGGTGTTCCACGTTTCGATGCTTCGCAGATATCTTCACGATCAATCTCATGCGATCCAACATCAGACTCTACAAATTGAGCCAGATCTATCCTACACAGTACAGCCAGTCGCTATTCTGGACAGGCAGGCAAAGCAACTACGATCGAGGATACTGCCATCTGTAAACGTTCTCTGGCAAGGAATGGATCGCGAGGAGATTACTTGGGAGACGGAGGACGCAATGCGAAAGAAATTTCCACATCTTTTCATAGGTATGGCTAGTAATTATTTTAAATTCGGGGACCGAATTTTCTTAAGGGGGGAATATTGTAACATTTAGGAAAAAGTTAGAAATAAACAAAATTAATTAAATTAAGAATAAAGTGATAAATCACAAAACGGTTAAAATCAAATATGTCAATATTCATAAGTTATATGTAATACAAATTAAATTAGAATTTTTGAATGTAATTTAAATAAGTTATAATGGTTTTAATGAAAATTTTAGCTTCATTTTAATAAAATATGTGTTTTATAATAAGTTAAGTTGTGAAGGGTTAAATTGTAAAGTTTAGGTTTTATGCAATTATGAGATTGTGGTGGATGTAAGTGAAAGTGAGTGGAAATTTAAATTGGTTCAGAATTTAAATGAGATTAAAAAGGGAAAATGTGAAGATAATGCAAAACCACCTCATGCTTTCAAACAACCTCTCATTTCCACCTCCTCCTTGCATGAAACATGCACACCCTAGCTCATGACACCTCCACCTTCCCTTATCTCTTCATTCATTCACTTAAATAGCTCTTTTCCAGTTCAATTCTGAAATTAAAACTCAAAGGAATTTATAAGAAAAGAAAAGTAAAAGAGAAAAGAAAACAAGAGGAAGAAGAGGAAGAATGGAGCTTGTTCTTGAGTGTTGTCCATCATCAAGCTAGGAGGAGCTTGTCAATCTTTAGGGGGGTTATTCCTACAGCAAAATAGGAAGGTAAAACTCTTAAACACAGTAGGGATTAGATTCTGTAGCTTAGTTAGTTAGAATTAATCAAGTCACATAATATCGTATTTTAGTTAAAATAAGTGTCTGTTAAAATCTGCTTTGATCTGGAAGATAACTAAATAAATTAAACAGAGTCAGAATGATGTAGGTAACAACTAGAACAAACCACAGGAAAACGACAACCAGGGGCCGGTTTTGGGCCGGCGGCCAAGCAAGTATGGCCGGCGTCGCCGGCCATGTTAGGAGCTTTGGGGGTTTTCTCTTTTGGGTAGTCTACAGTATACAATTTAGGCTATTTTGGTACTGTTTATTTAAATTAGTTTTACAGTAGTTAAAATCTGGGAAGATATATCGGAAAAGGAATCGTAAAACACTAAATACGACACGACTAAATCATGTCGCGTTTTAATTTCTGAAGCGGTACAGATTGAGGTTAAAATCCAGCAAGATTAAGTGTTTTATAACTTGATATAATCAGATAGTATATAACTTATAAGTGGGATAACGTGTTTCTATTTCCGTTATATCGGAATAGCCGTTTTACTTATATACGTAAATTTGCATATTTAGACTCGAATACGAGAAGTACGGAAGCCGCGAGGAAAGGGAAAGGATTAGCGATTCCGGAGTAGATTCGACTTTTCCGGTGAGTAGACTAAACATCTACCGGGGAATTTTGTAAAGATGGCGTGTTTCGCCCGTAGTTTTACTTAACTTGATGTTTACATCATCATGCTTAAATGTCATAATTGCATTCATTACAATACTTGTAAATTGCTTAGTTGTTAGAACACTTCACAATTATCGACGAGTCATGCCACGTGCACATCTTATATGTTACACACACCTCGTCGATATTGCCATGTCACATACACTTAAATATCATACTTGTTAACATGGGTTATATCGTATTTCACATATCTAATATAATGGTAGATTGCATCATTGACATCCTGTTACTTTATGCGTATTTTGGTGTTATATATGAAGTAAATGTAGAATTGAGGATTTATGGTTTTGAGTTTTGAATACTATTACATAAATCCAGTATTTTCATGATTGATGTGTCATGTCCACCATGAGATGATTTCTGTTTTGATTTTATTCCGGACCGAGTGGGGGAGATATACGGTCGCGGATTTACGTTATCCATACTGAGTGGGGGAGATATACAGTTGGATATATGGTGGACCCGGTCGAGACCGAGGGGCAGGATAGCCGTATTGAGACGGGGGAGCCTAGCGAGGTTACTCGATACCGGAGTTGGTAATAAAAATACGTCGTGTATCTAGAGGATAACGACCGATATTATGAGTATAGGATCATTCGGGGAATGATGCCTATAAGAAATGAAAGTTTTGTGTCTTTGATGGACACCGAGAAATGATTTACTTGAGTTTTGATTTCAGAAGTATAATGAGATTTATTGTTGAATTTCACATATACCCATATACCATATTGATTCATATTCAGTAGCATGATTGTCATATTTACTTTATTCGCCGTTATATGTTAGTCGTATTCACTGAGTTGGCAACTCATCCCCGTTGTGCCACAGTTCCTTGCAGGGATAGAGTGGACGGGTAGCTGCGAGGCAGAGTCACTTTTGCAGTTGTATTCCATCTTTTGATCGGTAGGTTACATGTGTAGTAACCTTCCTTTTTGGTTTGTATTTTGTATCTAGAAAGTCTCCATCAAACCTGTATTTTGACTTAGAAATGAGAGATGGTATATATATATATGTACAGTTGAGATCTGTTGATCAATATCATAGTTCTTTCTTTATGAGATTCAGTGATGTTCTTTATGTGTATATTCATGTTCATTTTTGATATTGTTGATTCCAACTAGGAATACAACTAAATTTAACCTTTATTCTTTGTTTAATAAATTAACTTCATAAATTGAGATTTTTACTTAAAAACTAAATTTTCATAAATAATTCCGCAATAAGGTATTTTGATCTTGGTTTTCGGCTTACTTGGACTTGTGCATATCTTTAGATATGATACAATCTAAGTGCCGGTCACATCCAAACTTGGGTCGTGACATGTACAGTGAGAATAGTTCTGGCTAATTCTTCTTTTATAGTTTGAGGAAGGATTCGAGAAACAGTGGGAGCCATCCAGTTTAGATAAATTAAAACCAATCTAAACTTGCAAGAGCATCATGCTAAAGTGTTTTCTTCTCTCTCTCTCATTACAGCGACCTTGATACCATGACTAGGTTACATCTAGATAACAAGTTGACTGAATCTAACTTATATGACTGGCAAAGGTCTGTCCAGATGTCCATTGCCTATGACAAGCTGGACCACCCTATTACTACTCAAGATCCAGTCGTTCCAGGTCCAGTTTCCACCGTCGCGGATATGGATATCCGTCAGACAAGGGAAAAGGATAAAGCGAAAGCTAAGTGCCTCGTGTTAGCTTCAGTTGATGGTGTACACCAGAAGCAGTACGAGAAGATGGACTTAGTTTCCATCTTTCTCCATAACAAAGATTTATATGGAGAGCAATCTCATATCGCAAGAAATGAGACCTCGAACGAATTAATTCAAGCGAGGTTGGTTGTCGGGTCATCTGTAGGGGACGACGTCCTTACAATGACTAGCTATATTGATGAGCTCAAGGACCTGGAGACCACGTTGGGAAACAGGTCATACGCTGTGTAACACCCGAGCCCAATGCTACTAATTTCAGTTACCGTTTGAACGTAGTGTGGCACTTATTTCATTTATCTTGCTTGATTGTTACTTATTGTAATTTTTACCCCGATAATTCATTTCTGCATATAACAATTTAAGGCATCTAAAATAAAATTAAAAATAATTGTCATGGCCTGTTTGACACCCCTAACCCCGTCGTAGCGTCCGTGCATCGTGTTCTCATCCCGTTCAGTGAAACGGGCAAGTTTGGACGGCTACGTGCACGTACGTGTGTCCGTTTTGGGGGTATACTTTTTTATTGTAAAACACTTCATTTTAAATTTTGGATCCCGCCTAAAATTTTATTATTTCAATTTCAAATTTTTGGACCCGACCCGGGCGTAATTTGAAAATGTTTTACTTTGCGCCAAAATCCCAAATTTCTAATATTTATTAAACCATCGAATATATATATATATATATCTAACTTATAATATTTTTTATATATTTCTAATCTTTCAAATTTCCTTCTCAACCAATCATAACCCTCATAACCATCCCGTGGGCCCCACCCTCTTACTCTCTCTCCTCTCTCTCTCTCCCCTGTATCTCTCTCCCGTCTCTCTATCTCTCTCCTCTCTCTCTCTCCCCCCGTCCCAATTCTCTCTCTCTCTCTCTCTCCACATCCCTATCTCTCTCTCTCTCCCTATATTTTCTTCTCTCTCCTCAAGTTTTAAGCCTAGCCGAACCCTAGCCTCCTCTTAACCCATCTCCTTCGATCCTTCCTCAACTCGAAACCCTAACACCCCATCAAAGTCCGAGCACCCATCTTCCTTCAACCCTGACTCCACCGTCGGTGCCTCCGCATCGCCTCACGGTCGCAGACTCCTGCACCTCCTAGCCGCAGCCCTTGCCTCGTTTATCGTCATCGTCTCCATCATCTCCTTCCTCTGCCAACCTAAGAACCTTCAACCCTATCACCTCTGGAGCAAACCAAAACCCATCACCGCCTTGTCTCCATCGCCACCGCTTCGTCACCACCGTCAACCAAACCCATCTCCTTTGAACCCACAACCGAAAAGCCATCGACATCTTCATCGTCTTTGATCCCTCTCAAACCAAGAACCCGAGATCAACCCCTAGCAGCGTCCACCATCCTTCCTCTCTTCTCCTTTTTCTTTTCTTCCATTACAATTCTTGAAATTGTAGATTCATTGTTTTTGGGTTCGCCGGAATCCGGCCGTGTCGGCGACGTGTCCCGACGATCCAGCGAGCTACCCTGACCTGTGTGGTTCCACTGTTCGTCGTTTCGGTTCATTCCGTGAACCGTGCGCCCGTCGCGAGTTTTCCCCGCCGATGTTTAACGTTCTGTTTCCCCGATTCGCGACCCGTCGAGGAAAGTACCCCTTGCTACATGCTAAACAATATTTACATATACTTGATGACACCCTAAAACCTGCAATTTAACTTTGGTATTATAATTTCCCATTTTTGTGTTCAAGATTGAGATATATCATTTTATCTTTCAAACTTGTAACCTACCTGTTGCAATTACTGTTTTGGAACCTAATAATCACATTTACATGTTTTAATTACACTTTCATTGATGATGTAGCCTATGGCACCTTATCTACCGTTTTACTTCATTCGGACACTTGTATACATTTAACCTGCTTAAACTGTGATTTCATCCGTGGAACCTATATATACATATAACATTGCATCCATGAAGTCTTAACTTGTTAACATGATTAAACAGCTATAATTGTCTTACTGCATTCTTATAATGTTGAAATCATCCCTGTGACACAATTGATAACTGTACTGCTAATTGAATGAATCTGCCTATTGCTTAATTCATTGCTTAAATCATGTTGTTAACCATGCTTGATTATGTAACTGAGTATGAGCACACCCATGATATTGTTTACATCTTGACCTGACTCGCTACATACATATTGATCTACCCGACATGGTACCGCATACTGCTTGACCTAACCTGATGTACCATGACCTGACCCGTTACCTGATCTTGTGTCTAATGCCAACAAACCTGACATGTAGTCCTCATGGACCGTTCCTGTTGTCTATCCAGACAAACCTGTTTACCTGATCCGGTGTTGGCATTAGTTTCTTGATTTCGAGATACCTGACTTGACTTACACATATAACTTGGGGGTATGGGGAAATCAAAGGTGAGACCTGACTTGTAACTCAACTGTTCACTACCTGTTCTGATCAGTTTTAGGCTAGGCCAGCCTTGGAATGATGATGCTGACATCATTCATCTGTACACATTCCTGTTTGGTGCCTAGCGGCATGTCTCGGTTTCAGCCCGAGAATCTTGAGGCCGTGGTCCCGGGTATGTACGGGATACTATTGAGTGTACACATTCCTGTTTGGTGCCTAGCGGCATGTCTCGGTTTCACCCCGAGAATCTTGAGGCCGTGGTCCCGGGTATGTACGGGATACTATTGAGTGTACACTTTCCTGTTTGGTGCCTAGCGGCATGTCTCGGTTTCAGCCCGAGAATCTTGAGGCCGTGGTCCCGGGTATGTACGGGATACTATTGAGTTACATCGATGATTCATCAATTTGGTTTCAAAGACTTTAGAACAGAGAACCTGATAGAACAGTCCAGTTTACCCACTGCACACTACCCTGCATTGCTCTGATTCATTTTACTGTTACCCTTGCTTATTCATGTTTATATTCGCATTGCCTATTTATTATGTTATTACTTGATGACTTGACGCGCTGACGTCTGGGTTTTGCATGGCCTAGATTCTGTACCGCTGTCGCAGTCCGAGCAGGAGTACTTTAGCCGACAGGCTGAGCTGTGAGTGTTAGCAGTAGTTAGCTTTTCTTTCCTGCATTTTATTCCTGATGTGAGCCCGCATTATGGGACATACATTCCAGTTATTTTGTATTGGATCTTTCGCTTCCGCATTTTTTTATTATTCTTGACTCATGTTATCTTGGTTTATGGACATGTTTAGATAGTTTTATTTTGTTCTTGATATCTCTACAACCGTAATGTGACTGTGGATGGATACTTCCTACCCACAGGTGGCATGGTTGGCTATGTCACGTGCCCATTTTAGCAATACTCTGGGAAGCGGGGCGTGACACGCTGACTTATTTTCACAGTCCCTACCCTCTACTTACACCCTGAAAGAAACCATGGAGACACAAGCTCTGCTTAATGGGGGACCTTCTTTTTCTACATCCAGGGCAAAAGCAAAGGGTGAAAAGAAGAAGACCTCTACAAAGCCGATATACGGTGTCAATAAAGTAGGAGGAAAGGGAAGAGCAAAAGTTTCGGGACTTGGTGTAGCTAAAGAGGGATGTTCCTATTGTTATGGGAACGGGCATTGGAAGAAGGATTGCAGGGCTTTGGAAGCCAGTAGCTAGGATACGAAGCATGTTGTGGCTTGAGCCTCAAGTGTGTTTGTAATTGAGAACTGTTTGTCAATTAACTCTACTTCCTGGGTACTAGATACCGGAGCAGGATCTCATATCTGTAATTCATTACATGCTTTGAGAAACCGTAGAGTTATCAAGGTAGGTGATTTGTCTCTCAGGGTTGCAAACGGAATGAGTGTGGACGCTGAATCCATGGGAGAATATCGCCTAGGTTTGACAAGTGGGCAAATATTGATTCTATGTAACTGTTTGTATGTACCTAGTTTGACTTGTAATATCATATCAGTATCCTCACTTTCAAGAGAGGGATATGATTTTACATTCGTAAGCGATGTAGTTCACATCCACCTAAATCAAGTTCTGATTGGGTCCGGTACATTAGATGACGGTATATACGTACTGAGTCAAGCTCAGGTTTTCAATATCCAGAACACACTTAAAAGAAAGTCTCCAGAAATAAATCAGGCTTTCTTATGGCATTGTAGACTAGGTCGCATCAATGAAACACGATTAACTAAGTTACATAGAGAAGGATATTTGAATCCGTTCGAATATCAATCTTATGCTACTTGTGAATCTTGTCTCATGGGAAAGATGACAAAGACTCCGTTTACTGGACACGGAGTAAGAGCGAGCGAGATCTTGGGACTCGTACACAGTGACGTGTGCGGTCCAATGTCTACACATGCACGAGGTGGTTATTCCTACTTCATTACTTTTACGGATGATTTCTCTAGGTATGGACATATCTTCTTGATGAAGCATAAATCCGAGGCTTTTGAGAAATTCCAGGAATACAATAATGAAGTGGAAAACCAAACAGGCAAAAGTATCAAGACACTGAGATTTGATCGAGGTAGTGAATACTTAAGTGCCAAGTTCCTGGGTTACTTAAAAGAGAATGGAATTCTCTCTCAGCTTACTCCTCCATACACACCACAACACAACGGTGTATCGGAAAGGAGGAATCGAACCCTATTGGATATGGTTCGTTCCATGATGAGTAAGGCTGAGTTACCGCGATCTTTCTGGGGTTATGCACTAGAATCAGCTGCATTTCTTTTGAACAAGGTTCCAACCAAAACTGTGCCTACCACACCATATCAGATGTGGAGTGGGAAGAAACCCTATCTTCAGTACCTGAAGACATGGGGATGTCCAGCTTTTGTAAAAAAGCAGCATCCGGACAAGCTCGAGGCACGCTCAGTAGAGTGTAAGTTTGTGGGATATCCAAAGAACTCCGTGGGATATTGCTTCTATTACGCAGAGGAACAAAAGGTTTTTGTTTCTCGTCATGCCCGCTTCTTAGAAACTGAATTTTTAGAAAATTAGAAGAGTGGGAGCGCAGTAGAACTGGAAGAAATTCCAGAACCACTAGCTGTTACTGAAAGTATGGTTGAACCAGAGGTTTCAGAAGAAAGGGACATACCAGCGCCTATCCACAGAAGTAGTAGGCAGTCTCATCCGCCTGAGAGATACTACAGTTTTCTCATAGACGGGGATCGAGAAGATTGCATCATTGATAATGATGACCCTACTAGCTTCCAGCAAGCCATTCAGAGCGGCGACTCGGTAAAATGGCTGGATGCAAAGCGGACCGAAATGGAGTCCATGTACACTAACAAAGTATGGGCTTTGGACATTGCTCTAGGTGGGGTAAAACCCGTAGGATGCAAATGGATCTTCAGAAAGAAGATTGGTGTAGATGGACAGGTTGAAACTTATAAGGCTAGACTTGTTGCAAAGGGTTTCCGTCAAAGACCTGGTTTGGACTATGACGAAACCTTTTCTCCAGTGGCTATGCTCAAATCCATTCGAATCCTTCTTGCTATTGCTGTCTTCTACGATTATGAGATCTGGCAGATGGACGTATAGACGGCCTTTCTAAATGGTAATTTGGAAGAGTGCGTCTATATGTATCAGCCAGAGGGATTCATTCAGAGTGGGAGCAGCGGTAAAGTATGCAATCTGCTTAAGTTCATTTATGGACTAAAGCAGGCATCGCGGAGTTGGAACATCTGTTTTGATGATACTGTCAAAGAATTCGACTTTATCAAAAATCCAGATGAACCATGCATATACAGTAAGATTGTATGGAGAGTTGTTGTATTCCTCGTCTTGTACGTGGATGACATTCTCCTAATAGGAAATGATATTCCTATGCTACAGTCAGTCAAAAGATTCTTGTCACAGAAGTTCTCCATGAAAGACCTGGGTGATGCCACCTACATTCTAGGGATCCAAATCTATCGTGATAGATCAAAGAGGATGTTGGGACTTTTGCAGTCCAGGTATATAGACACCATATTGAAAAGATTCTGTATGGATGATTCTAAGCGCGGTAACCTACCGGCTTGTCACGGAATCACCCTCTCCAAAGAGATGTCTCCCAAGACTGATTTGGAAAGGGATCGCATGTCGATTATACCCTACGCTTCTGCGGTAGGCTCTATAATGTATGCGATGTTATGTACCAGACCAGATGTAGCATACGCATTGAGCGGTGTAAGCCGGTATCAGGCAAACCCAGAGGAGAAGCACTGGATAGCAGTAAAGAACATTCTCAAGTACCTGAGGAGGACTAAGGAGATGTTCTTGGTGTATGGCGGAAAAGACCTCCAGATCGAGGCCTTTGCTGACTCCAGCTTCCAGAGTGACAAGGATGACTCCAAGTCCATGTCGGGTTATGTCTTTACCCTTAATGGAGGGGCGGTCTATTGGAAGAGTTCCAAGCAGGAGACCGTTGCTGACTCAACGATCGAAGCGGAGTACATAGCTGCTTGCGATGCCGCAAAAGAAGCTGTCTGGATGAAGAAGTTCCTCACAGAACTTCAGGTGGTTCCTACCAGTGTTGGTCCAATACCTCTGTATTGCGACAACAACGGCGATATAGCTTTAGCGAAGGAACCCAGGTCCCATCAGAAGTCCAGACACATCTTAAGGCGGTATCACCTGATCAGGGAGATCGTAGATCGCCGGGAGATCGAGGTAAAGAGAGTAGATACAGAGAATAACACTGCTGATCCATTCACAAAGGCCATTCCTCAGACGCAGTTCGAGAGGCTATTCGAGATGATAGGTCTGCGATATGCCAGTACATGGCCCTAGTGCAAGTAGGAGATTGTTAGTGTTTATGCCCTAGAAGGCCATTACTGTATCATACTAGTTTGTATATTACTTAATGGAAGCTTGGGATATTCACAGTTGTATTGACAGTCTTGCTAAAAATGGTAGTATGCTACTTGGTTTGTGTCTACTTTAATATGTGCATATGTTTCTTGTAACATATCGCTTATACATATTAGTAGAGCCCTTAGGATCCTTGCTTGATTACCAGCGTTGTGATGGCAGTCACACTAGTGGGGGCTGGGTAGTCTATAAGCAACATCCTATACAGGTTCCTAGTCGTAGAATTATCGAGACAGGGCATCGATACTCCGGAGTAGACTAGTGTGTACGCTTCTCATCCCAGTTGGGAAGATGGTCTATCCCACAGCCATCAGTACATCGTACTGGAGATAGTATACAGGTGCTCGTTAGGTTACGGGTACACCGGACAGGACTCGCGGGGAACTGTTGGTTGGTATTATACCCATCGTCAGTTAACAGTTCCCAGGTGACATGAGTACAGCATAGTCCGCAGACTTGACACTGCTACTTCGCCTCGAGTGTGTCCCACTGTTCTTAGATTGCTACCCAACCACGGCTCAAAGGAGTCGTGCAAACAGGTAGCAGTTGGGTGCAGTCCCGAGCACTTGGAGGCAGTGGCGGTTAGACAGGATTCATCTCTCCCAGTATTGGGAGTTGATATCGCGCTGTGTCAGAGAGCCATTACGCAAAGTCCCTGGCCAAGGTATGCGAGATTTACTGGTAGGTTTTCCAGTAGTTTCTCAAGGTGTATTGGGCTACGCTCCGACACGACTTATACCGCTTTTAGGGGACTGACGCTTGCCGCCCCTAGGCCCGATATGCGATAGTCCTAGACGAACAGACCGGACTGTACGGAGATTGTCACAGCAGGCTCAGTAGGAGTTCGGATGGGTTTCCTCATCGGCCTTCTTATCGACATCTACCTGGGGACCTTTACGTACAGCTAGTGCCGCTTACGGTCTGTGGTTAAACCCACTGTCAGCGTAGTGTCGAGTCTTTAGAGTCCCACACAGAGAGTTTCCCTGCTTCGGGCGAAACGATATAGAGGTCGTATGGTTTTACGACAGGGTTCGGACGCATATGTGTTTTTACGCACGTACGATATTCGGACAGTTTTTACTAGTCGGCTTTGGTTTAAGCCAGATTCTAGTATCGGATTATTGGATTTATATAGTCTAAAGTTTTTCCGTGTTTTCACGGATAGGAGGGGCGTTGTCGTAATTTGTCGGGAAGCTTCTAGAAGGATGATGACTTGGAGGGTAAGGTGGCATTTGCATTTATTGGATTAATGAGTCATGAGAGTGAATCATCCATGGAGTTAATGATTCATTTATGATTCATATGACTCATGTGATGAATCACTTAGTGTATTAATGAAACATGATAATATATCATTATTTGTTATTCATTTAATATATATGATATGTTTCATATATACACAAATGATATCATTTATCGAAAAGGATTCTCATTCTCACCTTCACTCTCCTCAAGCTCTCTCTCTTCAAACCCTAACCCTAACCTCTCATGTGTTGAGATCAAGGGTTAGCTAGACTAATACATCCATAATCCAACTCTATATCACCTAGGTTGCTTAGATTAGCACTTTGAGAAACCTAGTTACCTCAAGTTAGAGGTCAAGCTTGGAGTAGGAGCTCTCGGGTGGATCGTCTTTGACTCGAGGAGGCCGTTGAGGTGCCGACATTCCAAAGAGCCTACAAGGAGTGGAGGACAGTGATGAAGACCCGAAGGACAAGTAACGTGAGGTATAACTTCGACTCAGAGTAGTTAAACCTTTCGTAGTTTGCTAGTAATGGTTTAGACACGATTCATGCGCTCAAGTCCGTGTTACGAAGCTTTGATAATCGTTTTTCATATATTCCGCCTCCTCGCAAGTTTGTGGGGTGCGTGACATGGACTTACAGAAACTACTGGTCCAAATCAGTAATTCTCGTCCACCTCGGCCGAGGGTTTCTTGTGATGGCCACCCGTGCAAAGCGCGACATCAACCCCCAATACCGGGAGAGACGAATTCCCGACGATTCGCTCACTACCTCCATGTGGCTCAGGACTCTACCCAACTAAAACCTGTTTGCATGACTCCTTTGAGCCGTGGTAGGGTAGTAATCAAAGCACGATGGGAATTCACACGAGACAAATAACGATCTCTGGTTGACAGACTAACCTGTACTCATGTCACCTGGGAACTGCTATCTGACAATAGGTATAATATCAACTAGCATGTTCCCAGCGAGTCCGTCCAGTGTACTCATAACTCAATAAGCACATGTATACTATCTTAGGTGACTAACTGACACTAATGGCTTGTGAGACCGGCCATCGCCCTTCGTCGGGGTCTCGATAAGTATACACTAGTCTACTCCGGAGCATCGATGCCCAGTCTCGATACTCCCACGACTAGGGACATTTAAGGATGTACTTATAGACCACCCAGTTCCCACGTATATGATCGCCATCATAATGCTGGTAGTCAAGCAAGAATCCTATGGGCTCTATCAACATGTAATAGTGATCTGTAATGCCACCTAATGCTGTACATGATGATAAAGACAAACCGGATAGCATACTATCATCTTGAGTAAGACTGTTCTCCCCGTATAGGTCATCCCTCAATCATCAGAATCGCGCGCCTGTGATTCAATAATTAACTTGAGGGCACTATAGCCAACAGAGACGGTGAGCGATAGGAAGGGTTTCGTCGCTGTGCTTGATCAGCTACAACCACAAGTCCCTGGCCACAGCATGTGAGATTTACTAATAAGTGTTATTAGTAGTTTCTTGGCTGGTTATAGGCCAGACATCGGCATAACTTATCGGGATTTCGGGGTCTGACGATTCCAAACCTCAGGCCCGATATGCAACATATCAGACGAAGAGACCGGACTGTATGGTAAGTGTCGCTTGTTAGCTCTGTAGGGGTTTGGATAGGCATGTCTGTCGATCTTCCTCCTCGACAAATACTTGAGTAGCCATTACATACAGCTAGTGCCGCTGACGTGCTTATGATTAAGGATATGATCATGAACTACTGCCAGCGTATTATCGAGTCTTTAGAGTCCCACACAGAGGTTTTCCAGCTCAGGTAAAATGATGTAGGGTAGTATAGTGATACGTACGGAAGCATATATTGATATGTTGGAGTTCGATTAAATACGTGTATTTGATATACGTCTTTTAATCGGACAATTTATGATACTAGCTGATATATATTGATATAACCGGATTATTAAATCAAATGTTTATTTAATAATTCTATATATATATATATATATATATATATATATATATATATATATATATATATATATATATATTCTAGTATTTTGCTCAAATGTATTTTCTCTCTTTTATTATATGTATTTGATACATATACTTTGTGTATGTGATACACATAAACTAAATTATGTATTTGATACATAATGTTAGTGTGTATGAGATGCACATGAAAAATAATTTGTTTACATTTCATTTACTTTATGAAAGAATGAGATTTAAAAGAAAAGAAGTGAGTAGAATGTGTTGGACCATTCTTGAATGATTGTGAAGATAAGAATGGCTACCATTATTCTTTACTCATTCTTCTATCATTATCTTTATCTTCTTTCTCTTTCTCTCTTGAAATTTTAGGAGAAAAAGAAAACTAAAAAAAGAAGGAAAAATCATGAGCTAAAATGCTACATCTTCTTTCTAAACTCATATAGCAAATTAGTTTAGTTAGTTACTTCACTACTAATTCTAGTAAGTGAGGTAGAAACTTGTGTTGGTACAATCTCAAGGTAGATCATCTAGGAGCTTGAGGATTTTCTTCTTGCAAGCTTGAACCATCTTTCTAGAACTATTGGAGTGAAGAACATGATCATCAAGATTGTAAACCCCAACCTTGTATGCAAACTAGTTCCTTTTTGTTGCTAGTTTAAGTTTTTAGCATGATTTCTAGGGTTTATTCTATATCAGCTCTCTTGAATTTTTGTAATCCTTTTTACCTTGCTTCTAAATTCATATAAGAGTGCTAAGATGAACTTACAGGAATATCACTTCATATCAGGAGTATGTCATCCATATACTATATGACAGTACTCCCTACATCCTTTTTACCAGGTTCATCTGTTATTTTGATGAAGTCAAACACTTTGACTGTCACATCAAAACAGATGATCCATCTCCGCTATGTATGATTTAGTCTATAAATAGATATAAGTATCTTGCACACCTTTTGCTGCTCCCACCGACTACGACAACTCTCTGACAGAGTCATATACACGTGCACTTCTAAATTCTTATTTAGAAAGACGTTATAGTCATCCACCCGCCAGATCTCACGGTCATGAATAACAGCAGTGGCAAGTTATATCCGTATGGAATGCAGCACAGACATTGAAGTAAAAGTTTCATCACAATCAGCGTCGGGAATTTGATGAAAACCTTTCACTATAAGTCTATCTTTATTAGGCTACTATATTTCCATCTGCACTAATTTCGAAAGATCTATTTGCTCCTAATGAGTTTTACCCCCTCAGAAGCACCCAGCAAAATATATAATTTTCTGGAGTGTGTGGAGTCCAGCTTGGATATAAAGCATCTAGCTAATAGTCGAAAGTTACTACTTCTTATGGCCTGCAGATAACAAATAGGGTCATCGTCACCATGATGCAAACATCCTTGTCATCGTCTATAAGGAAACAAAAGTATCTCTCTGGTAGCTAAGGTCACCTACTTAATATGCGGAGTGGCTAAGATTTGTCAGGGTTAATTCGATTCTCGGGTTCTACTAAATTTTCAGTAACTGTTTGTGGTTCTGAAATCACCTCCAGTTCTACTATATTTTTACTAATTTCTTTTGCAAAAAGATTTTTTTTTATAAAAATGTGGAGAGAGGGGGAGTTTTCGGACAGTTTTGGACAGTGTGTGAGACCCACACCTATATTTCTTCTCTCTCTTGCCTGGATGTATATGACATGCACATGAAATAATTTTTCGTAAATATACAATATAGTCGAACATCTTAATAAAATTTTATTATGTGTAGTTGTCAATGTGCCCCTATGACCCAAATTCCTAGGTCTACCCCTGATTGGTGCTGTTATGAAATAATAGTATTTGTCCTATCTATGGATAATCGAATCGAGCCAACTTGAGTTCGACACGAGTTCAGTTCGTTATGAGCTCATTCACGAACCGAACTTGAGCTCAAAATAGATTCGTTAACTAAACGAGCCTACCATGGATCGTTCGAGTTTGAATCATTTACGTATCCTATTATATTTTATATTTTTTGAAATAATAATTAATTTTCTAATACATAAATCTCAATCCTAAATCAAAACTAAAACATGAGGTTAGAGTTAAATATGCTTTTATGTGGGTTCACGAGCTACATATGAATGGGAAAATGACCCTATCATGAAGCTTTTAATGGTACATGTCCTTTTTTGGGGGTACACGGTAAACGTCTCCTTCAGCAGTGCCTCTTATAAAAAACACAGGACAGATAGGATTAGCAGATGGTGCTGTTAGTGTATGCTATTATTTGATCAAAACCACACATCTCAGGCCCAAACACCATATTTTTTACCCACTCATCTGTGGTTAGATTTGATAGCGGAGGACAACAAGGGCCAAATGATAGCATGGATCACAAATCCGGATTTGTGATGGATGAAAAAATTGGCAGACCAATCTATGTAAAAACTAATTATTTTTTTATTACTAAGATCACGACTCTTTTGATACCAACTTGGTAAATTCTATATAGACTACCATGTTAATTAGATAGAGAGGATCTATGAATTTAAGATGAAAGCGTTAAATTATGACTATTTTTTCTCATAGGTATCGAACCCCGCACTCTCTCTGAGAGGGAAAGTGACAAGAGAACTGAGCTATTGCTCATGGGCAAAACTTTCCAATGTTAAGTCAACATGACATGAACATACTCGAATCCTAAAACATTTTTTAAATTATATAATTGACATGTCTTATCAACATGTCTTCAAATTCGACCCCATATTATATTAATATACTCTAGGACAATGTGTGTGATAATACCATAGTCCCCATCAAGTGTATAATCTTGTATGTATCAACTATCAAATAAATTTATCAGTTTATGAGATGGAATGTATTAATCACAAGATATATTACCTCTATTATTATAACTACAGCTCTTTGGGTCCTTAATTTTAGATCTTAAATTGGACTAACAAACCTCCATTGAGTGCCGTATGTTATTTTTAAATAAACACCTATTGATTGTCACGTGTCATTTTATTCCATATCATCGATTTTCTGCACGTGCAATGCACATGGTTATGTTTCAATATCATGGGACAAATAGCCCAGTGGTGGGCAATAAGAGTTTGTGGGAGGAGATCCGGGATCGAACCGAGATATCTCATTTAGTGTTTCGAAGAGAGGCATACGGGATCGGTAGGCTTCGTTACGGTAAAAAAAATGATAAATTTATTTTAAAGACTTTTAGTTAGATAATGGATTTATCCACATTAAACCTTAATTTTAATAGGCACCCGCACGTGCAAAGTGCAAAATACTAGTTTAGTCATAAACGTAAGTTCGTAAAATAGGCAAGATTGTTGAAAATAAACAAATGGGGTTGGATTTTAGGAAGTGTCATTTTCTTCATGGTCCCCATCCTCGTGTTGTAAATGCCAACGTGGCCACCGCACATTTGTCCAAGTGTGGAAGTTCAGTGGACCCAACATCGTAGATCTGCACGTGGCGTACAAACATTGGCACGCTTCTCATATGCCTCCCCATGTTCTTGGTACGAATCACAAGCAACCTGAGATTTTCACGATTCTGTTAGTAAAGGACGGCGATATTGTAAAATTCTTATTTAATAAATTTACATCAAAACTTATGTATGGACAAAATTAACCTTAACCATATCAGCTTATAATTCTCTCTCCCTAAATCGCATCCCATCGTCCCTATCACCATGCGCATCGTCGCCCTCGACTCCTCCTCCTCCAACCTTACCGGCTTCATCCCATCCTTTTCCATCTCCTTCCTCTTCCATCTCCGCCTCCTCAACCTCTCCAACAACCTGTGCCCTCTCCATCGACCCGATCCTTTCGCTCCGGCGATCCTCGACCCTGGCGGATGTGCTGGCCATGATCGGCAGCATGTTCGGAGGCGAGATCGGCACCGTTAAGTATCAGCTCCTCAACGAGAACCTTAAAGCTCTCATCTCGATCTCATCGCAGAAGTATCTCGGAAACATGATGGAGGAGCTCGATCGCGCTGCCGACAAAACCACGAGGCTATGGATCTTCGTGTATGGCTGCGAATACTCGTGATCTCGCTGACGATGACCATCCTGCGATCAACACGAGGTATTGCTACATCGACACCATGAACGAGATCCGGATCAAGAGGAAGGACAACATGAAAATACAAGAATTAAAGGCCGATGTAATTGAGTTAATTTTGTCCGAACATAAGTTTTTGTGTGGATTTATCAAATAAAGGTTTGGCAATACCGCCACTCTTTTCCAAATGCTTTGCATGTTTTATGGTCATGTCAACTAGACTAATACTAATAATTTGTAACGCTTTGATGTATAACATATTTTATGGTTTGAATACATATTATTTGATTTAAATTATTAAGGCGAGATATAAAGTTGTACAGATTGTTTAGATATTGATATCTAGATATTCTGGAGGGAGAAGAAGGAGGGAGAGGTTGTATGAAATTTGAATTTAATTGAGCCAATCAAAATATTATAATAAGTCGGTGTGGATAGCTTCATATGTGGAATGGATTGAAATACTTTTATCATTTTTTCAATTTCTTATAAAAAAAGAGATACCTTCGGTTGATGAATTTAGCTACATCAATGGAATTAGCATTGTAATAGCAGATAAATTAGTATTGGAGAATTTAGCCTCTTTCTTGTCAGCTCCTGTTAGGGTTTTTCTCTTGGTATGGAAGGAAGACGAGCAAGAATAAGAACACGCAACACCGATATTTAACGTGATTCGACCAACGGCCTACATCCACGGTGCAAACATGAGAATCTCTTCATTAATGATCAAGAATACCGGTACATTTTATATTCTCTCTCATCTCTCTTCACATCTCAGCGCTTATACAAAAACAAAAGCTACTCTTGGTAAATCTTTTTACCTTCACCTGTGGATGACTACCTTCGCTTCTGTCTTCATCACTTCATACTGAAACTCTACCCTAGCACCACCATGAGGTTCTAATAGTATCAACCATGCCAAATTTCAAAATTTTCAGATGCTAAGCCAGACTAACCAAGATCTAACCAGAAGATTAGAGTTTCATATAATGATATCATGAAACTAAAGAGAAGGAAAGAGCGTACAACCTTTGATGACCGTATCCTTCTTTTCTGAAGCTCTGGGTTGTAGTCCACACGACTCCACTAGGCTTCTCTTCGAGTTTGAACGAGCCTTCTCTGTGATCTTCGCGCCGAAGACGATCCACCCGAAGTCTCTCTAGCTCAAGCTAGCTCTTCACTAAACTATCTTTAGTGAAGGCAACACACTACACTTGATTGCTAATCAAGTGTAGGATGGTGAAGTAGGGGTTTTGTTTAGCTCACTAGTTTGTTCAAAGTTCCATGGTTCACATCACATGTGAGGGGTTAGAACTTTGAGGCATGAAGAGAAAGAAGAAGAAGATAGCAGCTCAAGAAAAATGGCTAAGTCCTAGAAATGAGAGAAGAATGGCTCATCTAAAGACCTCACTCATTGAAGCAACCAATATTTTCACATAAAAATATAGTGCCATATTTTAATAGCAAGTCAAGATAAATAAAATATTGGATAAAGCCGTACTTCCCCATTCTTCTTCATTTTCCGCCTCATTTTCTATTTCTAATAAATAGAAAATCATGCCATGCTTCATTATATATATATATATATATATATATATATATATATATATATATATATATTAGTACATATATATATTAATACATATATATATATATATATAACAAAATAATTAGTGAGCTAACAATATTAGTTAGGATATAATTATATCAAATATAATATATATCATATTATTAAATCAACACTTGATTTAATAATCCGGTTATATCACATATAACCGACTAATATCATTTATCTGTATATCACATTATCAAATCAACACTTCATTCGATAATCCGGTTATATCACATATAACCCGACTGATATCAGATAACTGCCAGATTAGAATACGGTATCATATACACGTATTTAATTAGGCCCCCACACATATCACATATGTGCTCTACTTCGTTTCGCTTGAACCAAGAAACTTCTGTGTGGGACTCTAAAGGCTCGTCAATACGCCAGCAGTAGGTGATGATCACATCAGTCACGCCCACAAGCCGTCAGCGGTACTAGCTGGACGTAACGGCTGTAGGGTTACTAGGCATACTAACAAGGCTCTACAAGGCATCGACCATGCCAAAATTAAATTTTTATGTGCCGAATAACCCTAAGGAAGATCGTATACTAGAGTTTAGGTGAAACAATTAGCAAGTAAACAACTTTACTCTAAAGGGAATACGAAATACAACTTTTGTAGATCGGTCCTTCAGTTCTAAAGCTCCTTGATGAAGTTCCTTCGCTGCGATCAAGGTTCTCCTGGACTCTTGCATGGCTTCACGAGGCGGAAGATGCGACCTTGCTTGAAGTCTCCGAGGCCGAAGATGATCTACGTCGAGAGAATTCCGACTCAAGCTCCTACTTCACCAACTAGAGAATTAGTGAAGTAAACACCCTAAACTAAAGTGCTAGTCTAGTAGAGGATGGAGAAATAGGAAGTGGGTTCTCTTTGGATTTTTTTTCTCACAATCTATCTCACTTTTTTAAAACCCTAGCAAGCTTTTTTTCTTGCTCAATGAAGAAGAAGATGATGAACCAAAGAAAAGAAAATGAGGATAATGATCAAGTGAGAGTGCTAACCATGGTGAGTGAGTATCATATACTAACCCTTGTAGAGCCATAACCATAGCTAAGTGTGTGATGGTTAGGTTAAAGTCCAAAATAAAAACAAATCTAGTGGACTTTAGTCAATGCATCCACAAGCTTCCACAAGCTTCATGCATTTTCTAATTTTCCACTAATTTTGTAATTACTTTTAAACATTAAACCCAATCATAACAAATAGGATGGTGTATGTCTCATACACACATGAATGTTGTATCATCAACCATGATACAATATGATAACACATTTTAACATATATCATATATATGTTAAAGTAGTGTGCAAGTGAGGAAAAAAACCCTAAGTGTCAAGCCCCGCTTCCCAGTGTACGGCGAAGTGGACGTGACGAGGCCCGCTACGTATATACTCAGAAGTATATACGCTAAGCGTAACTAAGCAATATAAAGTAAATCACAAGAGACGAATAATATGGAAATAACAACAACTTTTATTAATAACATTCTTTTTACAATGCAGGAAAAGAAAATTCAACTGGAATGAAAAAGCAATGCCTAAACAGTGGCATAACAGGAAATGAAATAAACTGGAAAGAACAAGGTACAATTATCTAGAGCTCTGGGTCTGCCTGGAACTGCTCCAAATCTTCACTGGTGGGCTCGATCTCAGCTTGGTCCAACGCACCTGACGACATTCAAAGAAGAAAGAGATAGAATGTCGTCAGCGAACAGGTCGCTCGGTAAGTCCCAAAAGAATAAGAAGAATGAGAATGATAGAGTAACAGTATTTTCTAAAGTATTATAATGTTGAATATTATGGAACATTGTGTAACGCTGTGGTTTGTAGCTTGGTACAGAAGGATGCCAGTGTATACGAGGAGGATCTCTATATGCTAGAGATCAGGGCAAAAGGAAAGTACAAGGAACCGTTATGCCACGGTACAACAGCAATAGGATTCAGGTTAGGTGTCTTAATCTGACCACCTCGTGCCACCTTTAACATCTTCCGTACCAATCTACCCCTTAAACCCCGTAGTGTTTTAACAGTATTGTAGTATTGGAATATGTAAGTTGGATGACTGACCAAAACCATGATATCAGTAATCATGTTGCAACTGTATAATCAGGTAAATGGAATATCAGGATAATGGATGAATATCCATGGTTTGATTCAGTCAAAATGAATATATTGTTAACTGGGTTCATGGATTCATGTATTCAAAGTGTGGTGGAATATAAAAGAATATAGATTGACTTGAATCATATTCGAGTCAGGAATAGTCGGACTCTAACCCGAGTCAGACTAAAAGAAGAGAATTTGAAGTTCAATATTAGCTAGGGGCCTTATTGTAATTTGTGAAACTTGAGGGGGGTTTATGTAAAAAGTACTTTTGTATAGTTTTCAAAATACACCTCAAGTATTTAATATTCGTATTTAATATTATAATGAATGTGAATTTTATTTGTGTTATTCTAGTGAATATATCCTAATAAAAATATTAATTGTTTTATCTGAAATTCATGGTATTTTAGTGTAACTTTTAATCTTGTAATTTTTTTAGAAAAATGTGGAAACTTTATATTATGATAAAATAGGGTTTTAAATGATGATTATATATATATTAACACATGAATAATTTTAAATAAATATTTTATTTTCAAAAAAATCTCATTTTCCTTAAATGTCGTATTTTAACCCTTCGAGACCGAATGCTCCTTGCGGAGGTCTGAATCTCGCACTACTAGCCTGCGGGTGCACGATGAACCGTACTATCCCTAACAGGTTTCCCAAAAGTGGGTTGTAGGGGCGCTTTGCTTAGGTTTATAAATACTTTTCATTTGGGAAAACGGTTTTATAAATATGGGGTATTTATTTGCAAAAAGTACAGTTTTCCGTATTTTAGTTATTAGGGTTTCCTAAACCAACTAGCCTATTTCTAAGATCTAAACGATGATTCATTAGAAGCCTCAAAATCGTCTCTTCACCGTCAATTGCGGCCAGGTAAGTACAAGTGAGGAGGGAGGGATCCGCTCACGAATCGTGAAACGGGCCTTTTAAAGTTACCCAAGCTCACTTGCCTAGCCTAGACACCATAAAACAGTTTAGATAAACGATCGATGTCCATGACCAATCGTGTTTTCATTTTATTAAAATATTTTATCTAAAAAGTTTACAACTTAAAGTTTTAAATAAAAGTTATAAAGATTATGGTATTTTAGTGAAAAAGTCCTGTAATTCCGTATTCTGTATTTTGACATTTATCAATTAGGGTTATATTGAGTGTGTGTAGGGGTAGATCATTACCCCGTGACTTATATTAAGTTTTGGTGAAGTTTAAAGGTAAAACATGCTATGTTAAACTTAAAGGTATTATAGCGCAAGAATACGGTATTCGGAAACGTTATCATTTTATGTGTGAAATTTCATTCAAATTAGGTTCTACAAGTTTAGTGATCAAGATAAACCTATTTAGGAGTGAGGGAATTAATTAAACTAAGAAAAATGAACTTCATGGTATTTTTATGAAAAGAATACGGTTTTGCAAAGAAGTTATCATTTTATGTGAAAAAGTTTGATTAAATTGGTTTATGGGTGATTAATAGTCAACAAGCATATGGGTAGATAATATGTATTAGGTGACAAGTGGAAATTTAGAGAAAAACCGAATCGGAAATCGGTTTGTCCGATTTCCGTCGGATTCCAAAAAGTCGTATTTTTATACTTATAGAAAAGAAAGATAGAGGGGATGGGGCTTACGGTTTGGACAAGCTAAGGAAGCTAATGGACGTGGTGGTTGTCGATTCGTCGAAAACGTCACGAAGGTTCTGATCCGGTCGCCGGAATCCGTCGTCGATTTCGGCAGCGCTTCGCTTCTCGCTCTTCGTATCGAGTTCTCAAGAATTTGGGAGAGTGGACTTAGAGTTGTGAGGTGAAATGGTAGAGGGTAGGGGTCTTTATATAGGGCTAGGCTAGGGTTAGGGTTAGGGTTAAAAAATATTAAAAGAAAATATAAAAAAACATTAAAAATTCATTAAAAATCATTAAACCTAGGAGTAAAAGGGATTTATTGGCCAAATCAAAACCGATCCAGGTATAATAAGTGTGCAAGAGGGTTGACCAAGTCAAGAGCCAACTTTTCTCAGTTGGTGACTCGGCCGTCCGGCCAAGTCCGGCCGGCGGCGCCGGACCGAGTCGCCGGCCGGCGGCGCCGAGTCGGGCCGAGTCAAGGGTCCAATGGCCGGGGGTTTTCCTGAGGAACAACTTGGTATTTTTACTTTTTGTTGTCCAGTACATATTTTGGGAGTTATGGCCTTTTTACCGTTGACTTCCAAAAAAAAATAAAACAAAATAAATACAAAAATAATGTGGGGCATGGGATTTGAACTCCGATGGCTTGGTTCAGCAATGCAAGGTATTACCAATTAGCTACAAGCTCCTTCTTGTAATTATTGTAAGGAATTAGATACTTAAATTGTTTTCAGCAACTTTAATACTCCAAGTATACACTATATTTAAAGCAATTTTTTTTTGGTATACAAAATTGGAGTTGTTACAATCTACCCTCCTTACAAAAATTTCGTCCTCGAAATTTACAACTTTTATTTAAGGACTAGTTTACAAAAAGGTGCGGATATCTTGCACGCATCTCATCCTCCCTTTCCCACGTGGATTCTCTTGGAGTGTCTTTCCTCCACATTACCCGGACCAAATTAACTTCTTTGTTCCGAAGTGTCTTCACTTTCCTGTCCAGGATCTCCACAGGTTGTTGCTCACAAGACAAATCGGGCTGTATCGTGAGCTCGGAATGATCTAGTACATGGCTGGGGTCACTCACATACCTTCTGAGTTGGGATATGTGGAACACGTTATGCACTCCTTCCAATGAGGGTGGAAGCGTTAAACGATATGCCACTTCACCGACTCGTTCGAGTATATCGAACGGTCCAATGTATCTCGGACTCAACTTTCCCCGTCTTCCAAATCTGATCACTCCGCGGTTCGGAGAGATTTTCAGAAATACATGATCTCCTGGTTGGAACTCCAAGTGTCGTCTCTTCGCATCAGCCCAGTGTTTCTGTCTATTTTGGGCTATGCGCATTCTTTCCCTGATAGTACGAACCACATCAACGGTCGCTACTATCATCTCTGGTCCAAGGAGTTCTCTCTCTCCGATGTCGTCCCAACTTAATGGCGATCGACACTTCCTTCCATATAATGCTGAAAAAGGTGCCATTCCTATGCTTGCTTGGTAGCTGTTGTTGTACGCAAACTCCAGAAGATGTAGGTGATCTTCCCACGATCCTTTGAAGTCGAGCATACATGCTCTGAGCATATCCTCCAAGATCTGAATAGTTCGTTCCGACTGACCATCTGTTTGTGGATGATAAGCCGTGCTGAAGTTCAGACTTGTTCCCAAGCTAGCTTGCAGACTTTGCCAAAATTGCGATCGGAACCTGGTGTCACGATCGGAGACAATGCAGACCGGTACTCCATGAAGTCTCACAATTTCCTGTATGAGTTCATGGGCATTAGAGATAGTACTTTATGAAGAGTTTAAATCTTAAATTAGATTATTACCTCCATGTACTTCTTCGCTAAAGTCTCAGTTGATTGGCCAACTCGAAATGGGATGAAGTGAGCCGACTTTGTGAGTCGATCCACAATGACCCAAATCGCATCGTTACCCTTTGTGCTGCGAGGAAGAGCAGTTACAAAGTCCATCGTGATGTGCTGCCACTTCCATTCTGGGATTGGTAAAGGTTGAAGTAGTCCAGCTGTCCTGTGATGTTCAGCCTTTACTTGCTGACACACCAAGCATTTTGCGACACTCCTGGCTACTTCACGCTTCATTCCATGCCACCAATAATTCTGACGTAGATCTTTGTACATTTTGGTACCTCTAGGATGTACTGAATAGGGAGAGCTGTGAGCTTCTTTCATTAACTCTTCCCGAACAGGACCCTTTGGTACACACAATCTGCTGCCGTATCTCAAAGATCCGTCTTCATGGATGATAAAATCTGTTCTGAGTCCATTCTCCACTTGTTCTCTGATCTTTTGCAACTTAGCATCGCTGGCTTGAGCTGCTTTGATCTGATTGACAATAGTTGATTGAACTTGCAGATTCATCAAATTTGAAACATCACCTGGCATGAGTAGTTCAATCTCCATCTGATGTAGGTCCTGCTGAAGCTTCCACTGTGCGGTGAGATTCATTGATAATGGTTGGCGACTAAGAGCATCAGGTACTACGTTCACTTTTCCTGGATGATATTGCAAATTGATGTCGAAGTCCGCCATAAGTTCTAACCATCTTCTCTGCCGCATATTCAACTCCTTCTGAGTAAACACGTACTTCAGACTTTTATGATCTGTGTAGATGTTCACTCGTTCACCAAGTAAGTAGTGGCGCCAAATCTTGAGAGCAAAAATAACGGCTGCCAACTGTTAGTTATATGTATGCCCTAGAGGCCATTACTGTACATACGATGTATATTGTAGTGGATGCTTGGACATATATAGGGAGGACTTTCTTGCTCGACATGATAGTATGCTATCTGGTTGTACTTTATCTTAACATGTACTCTGATTGTCTCTATGTTACATGTTGATAAAGCCCTTAGGATATGTACTCGACTACTGGGACTATGATGAGATCATACTAGTGGGGCCACAGTAGTCGACGAGTACATCCTATAACTGTTCCTAGTCGAGGGTGTATCGAGACAGGGCATCGATGCACCAGAGTAGACTAGCGTATACGCATCTTGACCCATATGATGGGCGATGGATGATCCCATATCCATCGGTGTTTGACATCAAGGATGGTGTACGGGTGCTCAATGAAGACTGGGTACACTGGACGGACTCGCCGATAACTCCCAGATGGTATTATACCATACGTCAGATGGCAGTTCTCCGGTGACACTGGTACAGAGTAGTTTGTTGACCCGAGATCGTCATAGAGTCTTGTGTGATTCCCACTGTGCTTTGATTTCCATCATACCACATCCAAGAGGGCGTGCAAAAAGGTGGCTTTTGGGTACAGTCCCGAATCACATGGAGGCAATGAGCGATAGGAGGGGATTCGTCTCTCCCGGTATAGGGAGTTGATGTTGTGCTGTGTTCGATTGGCTATAACCGGAAATCCCTGGCCAGGGTTGCTGAGATTTACTGGTAAGTGTTATCAGTAGTTTCTCGAACTGTTATAGACCTCACATCGACACGACTTATCGAGCTACTGGGGTCTGACGTTTACCACCCCTAGGCGAGATATGCAACATATCAGACGACGAGACCGGACTGTACGGGAGTGTTACTGTTTGGATTCACAGGAGAAGTTACAGGCTTGCTTGTTGATCTTCTGAGCGCTCAATACCTGGGTAGCTGTTACGTTTAGCTGACCGCTTGCAGCTTGTGGGTGTTTGATATGATCATCACCTACTGCCGGCGTATTGACGATTCTTTAGAGTCCTACACAGAGGTTTCTTGACTCAGGCAAAACGGAGTAGGAGCACATATGTGATATGTGCGGGACCGAGGATAATGCGATATGTGATACCGTATTCTATTCTCGCGATATTTGATATCAGCCGGGTCATCGGATCAAGTGTTGATTCGATGAATCGGTACGGATAAATATTAGTCGGTTATATGCGATATAGCCGGATTGTCGGATCAAGTGTTGATTCGATAATTTAATGTATAATAATATATTTGATATATTAAATTGCATTAACTAATATTTGCTCACTAAAAGATTCTTTTTCTCACTCGGGTAATACATTGATATATATGCGATATATGTTAAATGTATTATTTTATTTTGTTACAATAAATATTGTATATGTGATATATAATATTGTAACATATTATAATTATTAATACAACATGATTAGAGGAGTTTAAACATGATTAGGGTTTGGATTAGGGTTAAACCTTCTAGTTGATTCTAGAAGCTTTACTTTGTCATGATAAAGATATTTGTGTTGATCTTTATCCATGACTCACCCTTTGACCTAACCCAAACCCTAACCCTAGTAAACTCTCTACAATGGTTAAGTGAACCATGGTTGCATAAATAATTATGATAACATTTTCTATTCATCACAAAATGATTTATCATCTTCTTCCTCCTTCATTCTTCCATGGAAAAGCTTGCTTGTTTTTCCAAAGGTGATGAATAAATATGAGAAAAAGATAAATAAATAGAGCAAAATTCCTACTTCATCATCCTCATCTTCCCTTGCCATTTAGATGAGGGTGTTCACATCATTTCATGAGTGTTAGCTTGTGTTAAAAGAAACTTCGAGGTAGATCATCTTAGTATCGAAGATCGGAAGCAAAGGTTGCGTCTTTCTTTTCGTGGAACCTCTCGAGAGTCCGGATCCCGATGATCGCAGCGAAGGGACCACAACACGGAGCATATGAAGTGAAGGACCGGATCTACAAAGGTTGTAATCCCTCTCACTTAGTGTTAAAATGTTTAGCATGATAGTTTTCGCCTAATCTCTAGTTTAAAGTTCCGTATTCGGGTTGTTCGGCACGGCTAAATTTTTATTCGGGCATGGTTGATGCCTCGTAGACCCTTGTGCGCGTGCCTAGCAACCCTACAGTGGTATCAGAGCCAAGCTAGAGCTTTAGGCGAAGTCTAGACGAAGTTTAAAGTCCGATCGAAACCCGAAACCCCGTTAAAACCCGCTCTCTGGACTTTTTCTAAAAACTGGGATTTTTCCAAATTAAAAATGCTCAAAAAATTCAGCAGGGAATTCTAAGAATTACGGTACAAATTTTTTTTGATGAATAGTAAAACACGCGGCGGAACCGCGGCAGAAGCATGCCTTCTGCGGCGGTTCCTCGGCGCAATGCTGACGTTATCAACTACTGTTTGCACAGTAACTTCTATTTAATTATGCTGGATTTTCTGGGAATTTTTAATATTTATTCAAGAGTTGAATTTTCTGAGGTTATTTTGGGGATTCGATGTTTCGATCGAAGTATTAGATTTTGTCTATGTGGCTTTACGGATAACTTTTAGAAACTGTTAAAAAGTTCGAACGGATATCAATAACTCACTTTTTCCCCTGTCGGAAAATTTTTCAAAAGTTGGATTTTTTCTCGTGTTTAAGAATGTTCTAAGTCATGCAAGTAACTCGGTGGACCCTCTAGAAGACAACAAAGCTTAACTCGATTATGTGACCGTCTAGAACTGCCCTTTGAACCTTAGGGTTTGGGGCAGTACGGCGTGCCACATGTGAGGCGTTGGCTTGACCCTTCTACGGCTGGACCATTGGTACTGTGGCATGTGATGGATGTTTTTAAACTGATTTCAAGTGTTGAGATATATTGGGGAAATCTTGGGTGTTTGATGATTCGATCGGAAAGTTTAACTTTTTCTATTTATCTGGAATGTGATACAATAATTGGAATCCACAGGTAGTCATGTGATAACTAATTTGAATATTATAAACATAGCAGTTTAGTCTCAGATGATCGGTTGCCACGGAATTTTGATGTGATCAAAAGTCCGTCGCAATCACGTAGCGTACGCGGATACTCGCCGGGTAAACTTAATAGACAGCTACACCTCTTAGCCCCGACCAAGTGACTGCAGGAGAACCCCGTCGCCGAAAGCATCCGTTCGGGTGCTCGCGGTAGCGGTGTTCCGCCTTGGTTCACTTCGTCGACGGTATCGGGGGTGCGGCCGTCTACTAAAGTTTACGACGAGCATTCGATCAGGACGTCGGGAATCTTGTTGAATTGCCCGACTTGATATTGAAAAGAGTTTTCGATAATGAGACTAAAATGCGGAGTTTATAATTGTTAGGCATGTGATGTCTAAGGAATTCATTTGGTTAGGCATGCGATGTCTAAGGAGGTTGCGGATTCCAACTGTTGTAGTTTTACACTTTCTTTTCTGTGACCGTAAGCGTAGTATGTGGTGTATCGCCGGCTTCGTTGCTATACATCAACGACAATCGGGATACGCATACTTGCTTATGTTGATGATATGAGATATTATGTGTTGCTGTGATATGTTATATTGGATCGTCGCGTTTGAATAGCCAGGGGTTTTATGTGAGATGAGAGTTTTTTCTTTTTCATTCATGTAAAATTCTTTTGTATGTAATATTCTTTTATTGGGGCACTTCCAGGTAGCGGAAGCTGTCACCGTTGTATATTATTTACTTTTCCGCATTAGGTAGACCCAAGGCGGGGAGCACAAGTAACCGGGTTCTAGGGTCCAGTGGGAGACCATCTCGAGGAGTCGAGACCGGGTCTCCTAACCCTAGAATTGGCAGTGTTACTTGCCGCTCTCGTAGGGGTCTAGGGATGTGGGTTTGGCTATTCATCGCGACCGTGGAATCCGTGTTTTATACAGGCTCGTATTGAAAACACGGACATCCTAGTATATCCAATATTTCATATATGTTCTTCTGCTGCAATGTTCTGTGATGAGATCATATTATTGCCTGAGACGAATGTTTATATTATATATATAAGATATATGTTATATTGCAGATTTCGTTTCAAAAGAGATGCTTGTGAAGCATAATAAAATGGGACTTCATTAATGAGATTAATGAAATAAAAGAAACCTAAGATGTTGTAGAAACTTGTTTATAAAAACTGGTAGCTCTAGTTCTTGCTTTGCATAGCGGTGTTCCTTGTAGAACATCCAACACCTTATTCGATAAGGAAAGGACCGAGATCCCTTCACCGGGAGTGACTCCTTTAGCAATAACTGGCAGATGCTACAAACTCGGTTTGTCTTTTGATTGCTACTATAGTTCTTGCTTTGCACAGCGGTATATATGATATATCCTGCACCTTATTCGATGAGGAAAGGGCCGACGATCCCTTCACCGGGAGTGACCCCTTTAGCAAAACTAGAAAAGCCTCAAAAACACTCCATTTAAAATCACTCGATTCTATAACGATATCAAGTTCATTACGAAAAAGGTTTTCTGAAAAACCCGTCGTAGCCCTCCGTCATTTCAGATAAGTACTTCATAGTATTCGTGCTGCGTTTGTTGACCTTGTCAAGGCGTAGTGTGCGGTAGCTATTTATGCTTATCTGCATAAGCATATGATGCGATTGGATTAGGGTAGTCGTGCGACTTTGTTGACCTTGTCAAGGGTCGTGCGGGTGGGTTTAATTCAATCAGGAAATGACGGGTTGAACTTGACTTGCGGTCTATGGTTTGTTGACCTTGTCAAGGTCATAGATCGCTTGGGGCAAAATATTATTGGGAATTTCAAGTGTTGAAATTTGCAATGAGATTGCATACCTTCTATGAGATAGTTGGATCCCGATACCCGCTGCGAGTAAGAGTTACTCCTGGGAGAGTTTTACACATTACAATTAGCCGATCAAGTAGGTGTCTAGAAAGGTGTTAACGGGGTTACGCCTCTGGGAAAACGAGGTTTACTGTAATTAGGTTCGTGCGAAAGCACGGGGGACCTCCCTCAAAGTACCGACACTGGCCTGGCTGAAAGATTGGCGAACTTGTAGCGTGTAATTAATCCCGGCTAGTCTTTCCTTTTAGGGTTTGAAGGAAGATTTGACTAAAACAGTAGGAGACATCCTGATTAGATATATTAGATAACCAATCTAATCTTGCAAGAGCATACGCTGAGTGTTTTCTTCTCTCTCTCTCTCCAGAAAACGACCATATCACGCCTTAATCAAGATAATAAAACGGATATATTGACCGAACCCGCTTGTTATACTGAGCTGGGGAACGTTGGTCCCGCTCCAACTTATAATTGTTATAAGACAGAGCAGGAAATTGGGGAATACCAGATTTCCCGTGCCGCCCAAACGAAGAAAGTGCATGCTGATGCATCATCTTCGGGTGTGTTCGTTACAGAGAACTGTTTCTCAGTATCCTTTACGTCCTGGGTATGTGATACCGGATCAGGATCCCGCATATGTAATCTGTTACATGGGCTACAGATAGGTAAAGAACTGAGAACGGGTGATAAGTTTCATGAGACAGAAAACGGTGCAAGTGTTGCAGCCAAGTCTGTTGGTCACTGTCACCCTGTATTACCAGAATACATTGATTCTGAACAAATGTTATTAGATACCGAACCTGATATACAAAATCATATCAGTCTCTTTATTAGTAAAGAAAGGATATAATTTTGTATTGTTGGATAATGTTTTGAACATTTCCTATATCAAGAGTTGATCAGTTCAGGCACGTTATCTAAAAGCATTGACGTTCTAAATCAAATTACAGTTCTTAGTATACGGAACACACACAAGAGGAAGAGTTCAGAAATGAACGAATCCTTCTTGAGGCATTGTAGACTAGGTCATATCAATGCGACCCGACTGGCTGAAGTTACATATAGATGCATATTTAAATTAGTTTGAATTTACATCTTGTGAAACTTGCCGGTCATGTCACAAAGATAAGATGACCACAGCTATGTTTGTTGGAAACAGAGAAAGAGTTAGTGAACTTTTGGGATTGATACATGCTGATGTATGTAAGTCCCCTGTCTACACATGCCAAGATCGGTTCTTTTTACTTCATTACATTCTCTGATAATCTCTCAAGATTCAGACATGTGTTCCTGTTGAAACATAAGTCCGAACCTTTTGAGATATTCACAGAATATAAGTTAGAAGTAGAGAACCAAAATACGGGTATAAGTATTATGTCCTATGATGTGATCAAGGAGGAGAATACTTGAGCACGGGATTCCTGGACTATTCTAAAGGAGAATGAGATTCTCTCTCAGCATTACTCCTCCGTATACACCATAGCACGATGGTATATCGGGGCGGAGCAATAGCACCCTATGTGATATGGTGTGCTCTATAATGAGTACTACTGAGTTGCCTATTTCCTTTTGGGAGTTATGCACTTGAGAAGCTGCATACCTATTGAATAGGGTTCAAATCAAATCAGTTGCCTACCACTTCATATGTGATATGGAAAGGGAAGAGCCCATATCTTAAGTTTGTTAAGATTTGGGTTGTCCGGCCTATGTCTAAAAGCAAAATCCGGACAAGCTCGAGGCAAGGTCTGTTATGTAGAACTGGAAAGGTTCCAGCTATACAAACTGCAGCTGATGATTTGGTAGAACCAAAGGATTCAATAGTTTCCAACGAACCTCAGCCTCTCCGCCGATCTAGTAGGTTTCCTCACCCACCTGAGAGATACTTTGGTTTCTCTATGACAGTGGGAGCGAGGATTGCATCATGAGATGATGACCCAACTAGTTTCGGGCTGGCCATCAGAAGTGCGACTCTATAAGAATGGCTGGATGCTTATCGATCTGAGATGGAATCTTTATACACCAACAAAGTATGGACTTTGGTTGCTTTATCTGAAGGGTTAAATCCCCATCAGGAGCAAGTATATCTTGAGAAGATTACTTGGTGTACATGGAAAAGTTGAGACTTTCAAAGCTAGACTTGTTAAAGGTTTGCATCATTGACCAGGTATGGATTATGATGAAACCTTTTCTAAGGAGCTATGCTTAAGTCCATCCAGATCCTACTTGCCACGGCTATATACCATGACTACGATATCTGGTGGTTGGGTGTCATGACTTCTTTTCTAAATGATGTTTTAGAAGAGAGTGTCTATAAGTACACAGCCAGAGGGCTTCGTAGTCAATGGGAGCAGCGGAAACGTGAGCAAGATGTTTTATATGATAAAGCAGGCATCGCGGAGTTGGAACATCTGTTTTGATGTGGTAGTCAAAGAGCTTGACTTCATCAAAATGGTAGATGAACCTTGTATATACGAAAAGGTAGTAGAGAGTATGGTGGTGATCCTCGTAGAGTACGTGGATGACATACTCTTGATAGGGAAGGAGTTTCCTATGCTAGCTCGGTCAATCTCCGCTTATCACAAGGATTCTCCAAATAGGATCAAAGTGATACCTACTAAATCCTAGGTTTTGGATCTATGAGATAGATCTAATTGGATGTTAGGATACTCACTAGTTGTAGTGAGATGGTATCAATCGATCCTGGGGAGAATCACTGGAAGGGTTCCAGGGTGATAAGGACGACTGAATGTCAGTCGCAGGCATTGTCTTTACCCTCAGTGGAGGGACGGTATGTTGGAAGAGTTCCAAGCTAGATACCGTGACATACTAGAAGATTAAAGGCAAGATGCATCGTTACCAAGGATACTACCAAAGAGGAAGTCTGGATAAATATATAAGTTCATAAGATGAACTTCGTTCCTACCATTGTGTGACAATGGAGTTGTGGCTTCAGCCAAGGAACTACCGTCCCATCAGAAATCCAGATATAATTCTTAGGCAGTATCACTTCATCATGGAGATGGTTGATCTCCAGGGAGATCGAGGTTAGGAGAGTAGACACAGAGGACAACAGCGCGGATCCACTCACAAAGGCCTTTTTCCCAGTAGAGACTTTTATGGGATGGTTGAGTATGAGATACTTCAACCGCAGCTAATTGTTGGGTATGCGATACCATAACAGATGGCCCTAGTGCAAGTGGGAGATTGTTAGTTATATGTATGCCCTAGAGGCCATTACTGTACATACGATGTATATTGTAGTGGATGCTTGGACATATATAGGGAGGACTTTCTTGCTCGACATGATAGTATGCTATCTGGTTGTACTTTATCTTAACATGTACTCTGATTGTCTCTATGTTACATGTTGATAAAGCCCTTAGGATATGTACTCGACTACTGGGACTATGATGAGATCATACTAGTGGGGCCACGGTAGTCGACGAGTACATCCTATAACTGTTCCTAGTCGAGGGTGTATCGAGACAGGGCATCGATGCACCAGAGTAGACTAGCGTATACACATCTTGACCCATATGATGGGCGATGGATGATCCCATATCCATCGGTGTTTGACATCAAGGATGGTGTACGGGTGCTCAGTGAAGACTGGGTACACTGGACGGACTCGCCGAGAACTCCCAGATGGTATTATACCATACGTCAGATGGCAGTTCTCCGGTGACACTGGTACAGAGTAGTCTGTTGACCCGAGATCGTCATAGAGTCTTGTGTGATTCCCACTGTGCTTTGATTTCCATCATACCACGTCCAAGAGGGCGTGCAAAAAGGTGGCTTTTGGGTACAGTCCCGAATCACATGGAGGCAATGAGCGATAGGAGGGGATTCGTCTCTCCCGGTATAGGGAGTTGATGTTGTGCTGTGTTCGATTGGCTATAACCGGAAATCCCTGGCCAGGGTTACTGATATTTACTGGTAAGTGTTATCAGTAGTTTCTCAAACTGTTATAGACCTCACATCGACACGACTTATCGAGCTACTGGGGTCTGACGTTTACCACCCCTAGGCGAGATATGCAACATATCAGACGACGAGACCGGACTGTACGGGAGTGTTACTGTTTGGATTCACAGGAGAAGTTACAGGCTTGCTTGTTGATCTTCTGAGCGCTCAATACCTGGGTAGCTGTTACGTTTAGCTGACCGCTTGCAGCTTGTGGGTGTTTGATATGATCATCACCTACTGCCGGCGTATTGACGATTCTTTAGAGTCCTACACAGAGGTTTCTTGACTCAGGCAAAACGGAGTAGGAGCACATATGTGATATGTGCGGGACCGAGGATAATGCGATATGTGATACCGTATTCTATTCTCGCGATATTTGATATCAGCCGGGTCATCGGATCAAGTGTTGATTCGATGAATCGGTACGGATAAATATTAGTCGGTTATATGCGATATAGCCGGATTGTCGGATCAAGTGTTGATTCGATAATTTAATGTATAATAATATATTTGATATATTAAATTGCATTAACTAATATTTGCTCACTAAAAGATTCTTTTTCTCACTCGGGTAATACATTGATATATACGCGATATATGTTAAATGTATTATTTTATTTTGTTACAATAAATATTGTATATGTGATATATAATATTGTAACATATTATAATTATTAATGCAACATGATTAGAGGAGTTTAAACATGATTAGGGTTTGGATTAGGGTTAAACCTTCTAGTTGATTCTAGAAGCTTTACTTTGTCATGATAAAGATATTTGTGTTGATCTTTATCCATGACTCACCCTTTGACCTAACCTAAACCCTAACCCTAGTAAACTCTCTACAATGGTTAAGTGAACCATGGTTGCATAAATAATTATGATAACATTTTCTATTCATCACAAAATGATTTATCATCTTCTTCCTCCTTCATTCTTCCATGGAAAAGCTTGCTTGTTTTTCCAAAGGTGATGAATAAATATGAGAAAAAGATAAATAAATAGAGCAAAATTCCTACTTCATCATCCTCATCTTCCCTTGCCATTTAGATGAGGGTGTTCACATCATTTCATGAGTGTTAGCTTGTGTTAAAAGAAACTTCGAGGTAGATCATCTTAGTATCGAAGATCGGAAGCAAAGGTTGCGTCTTTCTCTTCGTGGAACCTCTCGAGAGTCCGGATCCCGATGATCGCAGCGAAGGGACCACAACACGGAGCATATGAAGTGAAGGACCGGATCTACAAAGGTTGTAATCCCTCTCACTTAGTGTTAAAATGTTTAGCATGATAGTTTTCGCCTAATCTCTAGTTTAAAGTTCCGTATTCGGGTTGTTCGGCACGGCTAAATTTTTATTCGGGCATGGTTGATGCCTCGTAGACCCTTGTGCGCGTGCCTAGCAACCCTACACCAACTCTAGATCATGCGTCGGATAATTGCGCTCATGAGTCTTCAGTTGTCTTGAAGCATAAGCCACAACCTTACCGTGCTGATGTAGAACACATCCTAGTCCCTTACCGGATGCATCACAATGTACTTCGAATCCTCCGGTTTGATCCGGTATGACGAGAATAGGTGCAGATGTCAGTCTTGACTTGAGTTCTACGAAAGCTTGCTCGCATGCTTCTGACCACACAAATTCTTCATCTTTTCTTGTGAGCTTGGTCAGGGGTGTTGCTATCTTCGAAAAGCCTTCAATGAATCTTCTGTAATACCCAGCTAAGCCCAAGAAACTCCGAATATCCTTTACTGATTTTGGTGTAGGCCATTTGCTGACTGCTGAAACCTTTGCTGGATCTACAGAAATCCCTTCTCCTGATACGATGTGTCCAAGAAAACCAACTTGTTTTAGCCAAAACTCGCACTTGCTGTACTTGGCATAAAGCTTATGTTGTCGAAATGTTTCCAGGACAATTCGTAAGTGCTCCGCATGCTCTTTCCGATTCTTAGAATATACCAGGATGTCGTCGATGAAGATGACAACGAACCTGTCTAAATACTCCCGGAAAACTTGGTTCATAAGGTTCATGAAGATTGCTGGTGCATTGGTCACTCCAAATGGCATTACTAGAAATTCGTAATGTCCATAGCGAGTTCTGAAAGCTGTTTTGTGAATATCAGCCTCCTTGACCTTCACTTGATGATAACCTGAACGAAGATCTAGTTTAGAGAAGACACAAGATCCACTTAGATGATCGAACAAATCATCGATGCGCGGGAGAGGATACTTGTTCTTTATAGTAACTTCGTTCAAGGCCCTATAGTCGATGCACATTCTGTATGAACCTTCCTTCTTCTTCACCAATAGTACAGGTGCTCCCCAACTTGAAGTGCTGGGACGAATCCATCCTTTCTCCAGTAATTTGTCCAACTGTGTTCGAACTTCTTTCAAACCTTCTGGACTTAGTCTATACGGTGCTTTGATCACTGGTTGTGCTCCTGGTACTAAGTCAATACTGAATTCAAGAGCTCGATCGGGAGGCAAACCTGATATATCGTCAGGGAATACGTCGTCAAACTCTCGAACTACCTCCGGTCTTGATTCTTCCTCTGCATGAGCTGCTGCAACTACTGCTTCCTTTGGCTTCGCTTTGTAAGTACTTGGCTCCAATGTACGATCTCCACTCTTGAAATAGAAGACCGGATGATCTGGAATCTCAAATACTACCCTCCTTTGACGACAGTCGATGGTAGCATAAAAGGTTCCAAGCCAGTCCATTCCTAGAACCACATCGAAGTTTGGTATGTCCAGTACTTTGAAGTCGGCGTAAAACTCTCGACTGCAGACGATGACTGGACACATGCTGTATCCCATAGTTGCCTTTAGAACATCATTTCCAGAACTGACGTTCCAGCTGGATACAAGCGGTGAGACTGGAATCGCATGGGTTCGGACAAACCGTTGTGACATAAAGCAGTGGGATGCTCCAGTATCAAACAGTGCAAGTGCAGGTAGTGAAGCTACTAGGATTGTACCTAAGGTATATGGGATAGGTTCAGGTATAGGGAAAGTGTGTAGGTAAACAAAACTAAAAGATGAGTTTGAGAAGAAAGTTTACCAGTAATGACTTGGCCAGTGGCCTTAGCTTCTTCCACAGACATCATGAAAGCCTGGCGCTTCGGCACATTCCTCCTGGCCTGAGGAGCATTCCTCTGAACGTTCCTTTGAGCTTCATGGAACTGTCGAGGAGGTGGTGCAGCTTGTGGTCCCCTAGGTGGTGCAGGCAGTGCAAGTCTGGGAGCAGGTGCCGGAAGAGCTGGTCGCTGCAGATAAGTATTTGCTGGCCTGGGTGCAGCAACTGAGTTCTGCCTTTGGGGACAAGATCCAATATCATGAGTGGCTGAACCGCAGATTAAGCAGAGGCGGTTGGCTCGACGGCAGTCCTTCATCATATGTCCAGTTCTCTTGCAGTAAGTGCAAAAGGCTGGGCTAGGACGATGAGTTGGTACTCCGGGTCGCCTTGGCACGAAAGATGGTCTGGACGTGGCTCCACCTGCCATTTGGTTGGCAGGGCATTTGACTCCTGCAGACTGAGGTCTGCCCCTCTCTTTTATGACTGCCTCATAACTGCGGACAGCTTCTAGGGCTTCCTCATGAGTCAAAAACTTTCTTGTGGCTAGAGCAGCCTTGATCTCTGTGTCCAAACCTTGCTGAAAACGACGGGCTCTGATCTCGTCCGTCGGTATCAGGTGTGCCGCGAATCTGTGTAAAAATTGTGTTAGCTGTGTAATATGTGATATTTAAAAATTGAACTATTGTGACATATCTTACCAGCTCAACATAATGAACTCAGTATCGTATTCATCTACCGATTTCTCCCACATTGATCCTTGCTGTAGATGAATAAACTGCTGCTCCATAGCGAACCTGGCAGTCACAGGGAAATATTTCGCGTCAAACTTTTCGCGAAATGTCTTCCATTCAATCGGCTGTGCTAGACGGGTTTCTTCCGCCTTCCACCAATTTCGAGCATTATCCGTGAGCTGTAGCTTCGCTACACGGACCCAAGCGTTATCTGGCACTTGAGCTGCTGCCAGATCGTCTTCGATGCTTTGTGCCCATTCTTCTGCTTCGAGAGGGCTTCCTTTACCAGAGAACTGCTTTGGGTGCAAAGCCCGGAATTGCTTTACTCCCGGTGCATCGTTATCAGAACGGCTCAGAAGTTGTTGCTGTCCCTCGAGAAGACTACGGATCGCATCAAATAACATCGTCTGCTCAGTGGGTGGTGCGGGAACAGCTGGTGTGAGAGGTAGTGCTGGTGGGGTGTTGTTGATGTTGGTGCTGGTGTTGTTCGGGGAATCCATAATCCTGAAGAAAAATTTGGATTAGGACAGAATCAAATACATGAAATGATAAGATTCAAGGAATAGAGATTTGCCAGTTTCAAAGAACATGAATTGTAAAGAATGTTTTAGTTGCTGGTTCTTGTGTTATATTGCTTAGGTTGTTCATGCAGACCAGAACTGCATGACAGGGATTCATACAGCTCTGACCTGCATGGGCCACCAACAAAACCTGTCACGCCCCACTTCCCAGTGTACGGCGAAGTGGACGTGACGAGGCCCGCTACGTATATACTCAGAAGTATATACGCTAAGCGTAACTAAGCAATATAAAGTAAATCACAAGAGACGAATAATATGGAAATAACAACAACTTTTATTAATAACATTCTTTTTACAATGCAGGAAAAGAAAATTCAACTGGAATGAAAAAGCAATGCCTAAACAGTGGCATAACAGGAAATGAAATAAACTGGAAAGAACAAGGTACAATTATCTAGAGCTCTGGGTCTGCCTGGAACTGCTCCAAATCTTCACTGGTGGGCTCGATCTCAGCTTGGTCCAACGCACCTGACGACATTCAAAGAAGAAAGAGATAGAATGTCGTCAGCGAACAGGTCGCTCGGTAAGTCCCAAAAGAATAAGAAGAATGAGAATGATAGAGTAACAGTATTTTCTAAAGTATTATAATGTTGAATATTATGGAACATTGTGTAACGCTGTGGTTTGTAGCTTGGTACAGAAGGATGCCAGTGTATACGAGGAGGATCTCTATATGCTAGAGATCAGGGCAAAAGGAAAGTACAAGGAACCGTTATGCCACGGTACAACAGCAATAGGATTCAGGTTAGGTGTCTTAATCTGACCACCTCGTGCCACCTTTAACATCTTCCGTACCAATCTACTCCTTAAACCCCGTAGTGTTTTAACAGTATTGTAGTATTGGAATATGTAAGTTGGATGACTGACCAAAATCATGATATCAGTAATCATGTTGCAACTGTATAATCAGGTAAATGGAATATCAGGATAATGGATGAATATCCATGGTTTGATTCAGTCAAAATGAATATATTGTTAACTGGGTTCATGGATTCATGTATTCAAAGTGTGGTGGAATATAAAAGAATATAGATTGACTTGAATCATATTCGAGTCAGGAATAGTCGGACTCTAACCCGAGTCAGACTAAAAGAAGAGAATTTGAAGTTCAATATTAGCTAGGGGCCTTATTGTAATTTGTGAAACTTGAGGGGGGTTTATGTAAAAAGTACTTTTGTATAGTTTTCAAAATACACCTCAAGTATTTAATATTCGTATTTAATATTATAATGAATGTGAATTTTATTTGTGTTATTCTAGTGAATATATCCTAATAAAAATATTAATTGTTTTATCTGAAATTCATGGTATTTTAGTGTAACTTTTAATCTTGTAATTTTTTTAGAAAAATGTGGAAACTTTATATTATGATAAAATAGGGTTTTAAATGATGATTATATATATATTAACACATGAATAATTTTAAATAAATATTTTATTTTCAAAAAAATCTCATTTTCCTTAAATGTCGTATTTTAACCCTTCGAGACCGAATGCTCCTTGCGGAGGTCTGAATCTTGCACTACTAGCCTGCGGGTGCACGATGAACCGTACTATCCCTAACAGGTTTCCTAAAAGTGGGTTGTAGCGGCGCTTTGCTTAGGTTTATAAATACTTTTCATTTGGGAAAACGGTTTTATAAATATGGGGTATTTATTTGCAAAAGAGTACAGTTTTCCGTATTTTAGTTATTAGGGTTTCCTAAACCAACTAGCCTATTTCTAAGGTCTAAACGATGAGTCATTAGAAGCCTCAAATCGCCTCTTCACCGTCAATTGCGGCCAGGTAAGTACAAGTGAGGAGGGAGGGATCCGCTCACGAATCGTGAAACGGGCCTTTTAAAGTTACCCAAGCTCACTTGCCTAGCCTAGACACCACAAGACAGTTTAGATAAACGATCGATGTCCATGACCAATCGTGTTTTCATTTTATTAAAATATTTTATCTAAAAAGTTTACAACTTAAAGTTTTAAATAAAAGTTATAAAGATTATGGTATTTTAGTGAAAAAGTCCTGTAATTCCGTATTCTGTATTTTGGCATTTATCAATTAGGGTTATATTGAGTGTGTGTAGGGGTAGGTCATTACCCCGTGACTTATATTAAGTTTTGGTGAAGTTTAAAGGTAAAACATGCTATGTTAAACTTAAAGGTATTATAGCGCAAGAATACGGTATTCGGAAACGTTATCATTTTATGTGTGAAATTTCATTCAAATTAGGTTCTACAAGTTTAGTGATCAAGATAAACCTATTTAGGAGTGAGGGAATTAATTAAACTAAGAAAAATGAACTTCATGGTATTTTTATGAAAAGAATACGGTTTTGCAAAGAAGTTATCATTTTATGTGAAAAAGTTTGATTAAATTGGTTTATGGGTGATTAATAGTCAACAAGAATATGGGTAGATAATATGTATTAGGTGACAAGTGGAAATTTAGAGAAAAACCGAATCGGAAATCGGTTTGTCCGATTTCCGTCGTGTTCCAAAAAGTCGTATTTTTATACTTATAGAAAAGAGAGATAGAGGGGATAGGACTTACGGTTTGGACAAGCTAAGGAAGCTAATGGACGTGGTGGTTGTCGATTCGTCGAAAACGTCACGAAGGTTCTGATCCGGTCGCCGGAATCCGTCGTCGATTTCGGCAGCGCTTCGCTTCTCGCTCTTCGTACCGAGTTCTCGAGAATTTGGGAGAGTGGACTTAGAGTTGTGAGGTGAAATGGTAGAGGGTAGGGGTCTTTATATAGGGCTAGATTAGGGTTAGGGTTAGGGTTAAAAAATATTAAAAGAAAATATAAAAAACATTAAAAATTCATTAAAAATCATTAAACCTAGGAGTAAAAGGGATTTATTGGCCAAATCAAAACCGATCCAGGTATAATAAGTGTGCAAGAGGGTTGACCAAGTCAAGAGCCAACTTTTCTCAGTTGGTGACTCGGCCGTCCGGCCAAGTCCGGCCGGCGGCGCCGGACCGAGTCGGCCGAGTCGCCGGCCGGCGGCGCCGAGTCGGACCGAGTCAAGGGTCCAATGGCCTGGGGTTTTCCTGAGGAACAACTTGGTATTTTTACTTTTTGTTGTCCAGTACATATTTTGGGAGTTATGGCCTTTTTACCGTTGACTTCCAAAAAAAAATAAAACAAAATAAATACAAAAATAATGTGGGGCATGGGATTTGAACTCCGGTGGCTTGGTTCAGCAATGCAAGGTATTACCAATGAGCTACAAGCTCCTTCTTGTAATTATTGTAAGGAATTAGATACTTAAATTGTTTTCAGCAACATTAATACTCCAAGTATACACTATATTTAAAGCAATTTTTTTTTGGTATACAAAATTGGAGTTGTTACACTAAGTGAACAAGTGTTAGCAAGTGTAAATTAGTATATCTAATATACAATTATACACTTAATTATTAAATCAACGCTTGACTTAATAATCCGGTCATATCACATATAACCGGCTAACATCCAATGTATCGCCTTATCGAATCAACACTTGATTCGATAACCCGGCTATATCCTATATATAACCGACCGATACAAAAAGTCGTGAGAATAGAATAAGGTATCACACACACGCATTATTCTCAGTCCTGCACATATCACATATGCGCTCCTATTTCGTTTTGCCTGAGCCAGTAAAACCTCTATGTAGGACTCTAAAGACTCGTCAATACATCGGCAGTATGTGATGATCACATCAAGCATCCACAAGCCGTCAGCGGTACTAGCTGGACGTAACGGCTACCCGGGTATTGAGCGATCAGAAGATCAGCAAGCAAGCCCGCTCCAACTCCTGTAAAAGCCTGCCGGTAACACTTCCCGTACAGTCCGGTCTCCTCGTCTGATATGTCGCCTATCAAGTCTAGGGGTGGTAAATGTCAGACCCCAATAACCGATAAGTCGTGCCGATGTGAGGCTCATAACGGGTCGAGAAACTACTGGTAACACTTACCAGCAAATCTCTAAATCAGCCCTGGCCAGGGACTTCCCTGTTATAGCCAATCGAGCACAGCGCAACATCAACCCCCAATACCGGGAGAGACGAAACCCCTCCTATCGCTCATTGCCTCCATGTGACTCGGGACTGTACCCAAAAACCACCGTTTTGCACGCCCTCATGGACGTGGTAAGGTGGAAATCAAAGCACAGTGGGAATCACACAAGACTCTATGACGATCTCGGGTCTACAGACTAACCTGCACAAGTGTCACCAGAGAACTGCCATCTGACGTAAGGTATAATACCATCTGGGAGTTCTCGACGAGTCCGTCCAGTGTACCCAGTCTCCACTGAGCACCCGTATACCATCTCTGATGTCAAACACCAATGGATATGGGATCATCCATCGCCCATCTCATGGGTCGAGAAGCGTATACGCTAGTCTACACTGGTATATTGATGCCCTGTCTCGATACACCCACGACTAGGGACCTTGAAGGATGTACTTATGGACTACCATGTCCCCACTAGTATGATCTGCATCATAGTTCATGTAGTCAAGTACACATCCTAAGGGCTTTACCAACATGTAACGATAAGACCGTATAAAGAGACAAGTATACATGTTAAAGTAAAGTGCAACCAGATAGCATACTATCATATCGAGCAAGAAAGTCTTCTCTATATATGTCCAAGCATCCAATATAATATACATCATCTGTACAATATTGGCCTCTAGGGCATACATACAACTAACAATCTCCCACTTGCACTAGGGCCAGCTGCTGTAGTATCGCATACCGAGCATCCCGAAGAGTCTCTCAAACTGTATCTGGGGAATGGCCTTCGTGAGTGGATCCGTAGTATTGTTCTTCGTGTCAACCCTCCTGAGCTCGATCTCCCGGCGATCAACTATCTCCCGGATCAGGTGATACCGCCTCAGAATATGCCTGGATCGCTGATGGGACCTGGGTTCCTTGGCCAAAGCCACCGCTCCATTGTTATCGCAATACAAAGGTATTGGATGCTCAATGGATGGAACCACTCCAAGTTCAGTGATGAGCTTCTTGATCCAGACAGGCTCTTTGGCAACATCGTTGGCAGCGATGTATTCAGCCTCCATCATCGAGTCTGCCACGGTTTCCTGCTTGGAACTCTTCCAGCTAACCGCCCCTCCGTAAAGGGTAAAGATAAATCCCGACCGCGACTTACAGTCGTCCTTATCACTCTGGAAGCTCGAATCGGTAAAGGACTCTACTTGGAGTTCTCCATTACCATACACCAAGAGCATCTCTTTAGTCCTTCGTAAGTATTTGAGAATGCTCTTCACAGCTGTCCAGTGACTCTCTCCAGGATCAGCTTGATACCTACTCACTATACTTAGCGAGTATGCTACATCGGGTCTGGTACATAGAATCGTGTACATGATAGAGCATACTGCCGAAGCATAGGGTATCCCTTGCATGCGAGCTCTCTCCAAATCAGTCTTGGGAGACATCTCTTTGGAGAGAGTGAGCCCTGAGATCATGGGTAAAAACCCACGTTTGGACTCTTCCATACTAAACCTCTTTAGTACGGTGTCAATGTACCTGGATTGGGACAATCCCAATATCCTTTTAGATCTATCTCTATAGATCATAATTCCCAATATGCAGGAGGCATCACCAAGATCTTTCATTGAGAATCTTTGTGATAAGAAGAGATTCACCGATTGCAGCATAGGAATGTCATTTCCTATCAAGAGTATGTCGTCCACGTACAATACGAGGAAGACAACCTTACTCTCTGCCACCTTCTTGTAGATACAAGGTTCATCTATGTTTTTGACGAAATCAAACTCTTTGATAACGACGTCAAAACAGATGTTCCAACTCCGCGATGCTTGCTTCAATCCATAAATGGATTTAAGCAGCTTGCACACCATCCCGCTGCTCCCACTATCTACGAAGCCCTATGGCTGAGTCATGTACACGCACACTTCTAAATCACCGTTTAGAAAGGCGGTCTTAACATCCATTTGCCAGATTTCGTAGTCATGATATGCAGCGATGGCAAGCATGATCCGGATGGATTTAAGTATAGCCACTGGAGAAAAGGTTTCGTCATAGTCCACACCTGGTCTTTGACGAAAACCTTTTGCAACAAGTCTAGCTTTGAAAGTCTCCACTTTCCCATCTACACCAAGTTTTTTCTTGAAGACCCACTTGCTCCCAATGGGTTTTACCCCTTCAGGAGCAACTTCCAAAGTCCATACTTTGTTGGTGTACATGGATTCCATCTCGGACCGTATTGCATCCAGCCATTTCACCGAGTCCCCACTGGTGATGGCCTGCTCGAAGCTAGTTGGGTCATCATCAACCATGATGCAATCCTCGCTCCCACCATCCATGAGAAAACCGTAGTATCTCTAAGGTGGGTGAGGAACCCTACTAGATCGGCGGCGAGGCTGAGGTTCGTTGGGAACTACCGAATCCTCTGGTTCCACTAAATCTTCAGTTTGAGTTTGTGTAGCCGGAATTTCTTCCAGTTCTACCTGGTCGCCACTAATTTCTTTTGTAAGAAATTCCTTTTCTAAAAAGGTGGCATGTCGAGAAACAAACACTTTTTGTTCCTCAGTATGGTAGAAAAGATATCCATGTGAATGTTTGGGATATCCCACAAACTTGCATAGAACTGACCGTGCCTCGAGTTTGTCCGGATTTTGCGTTTTAACATAGGCCGGACAACCCCATATCTTAACACGTTTAAGACATGGTCTCTTCCCACTGCATATCTCATATGGTGTGGTAGGTACAGATTTAGATGGAACTTGATTCAGTAGGTATGCCGCTGTCTCCAGCGCATACCCCCAGAAGGAAATAGGTAACTCAGTTGTGCTCATCATAGAGCGCACCATATCTAATAGGGTGCGGTTCCTCCATTCAGATATACCGTTGTGTTGTGGTGTATATGGAGGAGTTAGCTGAGAGAGAATCCCATTCTCTTTTAGGAAGTCTAGGAATTCATTGCTCAAGTATTCACCTCCTCGATCAGATCGAAGGATTTTAATACTTTTTCCGGTTTGGTTCTCGACTTCTTGTTTATATTCTTTAAATTTCTCAAAAGCTTCTGATTTGTGTTTCATCAGGAACACATATCCGAATCTAAAGAGATCGTCAGTGAATGTAATAAAGTACGCAGAACCATTCCTGGCATGTGTAGACATGGGGCCGCATACATCACTATGTACCAGTCCCAAGAGTTCCGTAACTCTCTCTCCGTGTCCCGTAAACGGAGTTTTGGTCATCTTGCCTTTGAGACATGACTGGCAAGTGTCATAAGATGAAAATTCAAACGGATTCAAATATCCATCTTTATGCAACTTAGCTAGTCGTGTTGCATTGATGTGACCCAGTCTACAATGCCACAAGAAAGATTCGTTCATTTCTAAACTCTTCCTCTTGTGTGTGTTTGTTATGCTCAGAACTGTTGATTGATTTAGAACATAAATGCCATTGCACATCGTGCCTGATCCAACCAACTTTTGGTTTAGAAAAATGTTCATAACATTATCCTGTAATACAAAATTATATCCCTCTTTACTCAACAAAGAAACCGATATAATGTTGCATATCAGGTTCGGCATGAAATAGCATTCGTTCAGAATCAATGTATTACCAGTTGGCAATACAAGGTGATATTCCCCGACGGTTTTAGTTGCAACAATTGCACCATTTCCAACTCTTATGTCTTTATCACCTTCTCCAAGTTCTCTACCTTTCCTAAGCCCATGTAACTGATTACACATATGGGATCCTGACCCGGTATCTAATACCCAGGACGTAGAGCAAATGGAGAAACAGTTCTCTGTAATGAACACACCCGAAGAAAATGCATCAACATGTACTTTCTTCATTCGGGTGGCATGGGAATCCTGGTATTCCCCTATATCCTGTTCAGTCTTATAACTCTTATAAGAAAGAACGGAACCAACGTTCCCCAGCACAGTATAACATGCGGGTTCGGTCAATACATCCATATTATTATCTTTATTAAGGCATGATATGGTCGCTACCTGGAGAGAGAGAGAAGAAAACACTTTAGCGTATGCTCTTGCAAGATCAGATTGGTTATTATTTTATCTAATCAGGATGGCTCCCATTGTTTTTATCAAATCTTTCTTCAAACCCTAAAAGGAAAGACTAGCCGGGATTAATTACACCCTACAACTTCGCCAATCTTTCAGCCAGGCCAGAGTAGGTACTTTGAGGGAGGTTCCCCGTGCTTTCGCACGGACCTAATTAAAGTAAACCTCGTTTTCCCAGAGGCGTAACCCCGTTGACACCTTTCTAGACACCTACTTGATCGGCTAATTGTCCTGTGTAAAACTCTCCCGGGAGTAACAATTACTCGCAGTGGGTATCGGGATCCAACTATCTCATAGAAGGTATGCAATCTCATTGCAAATCTCAACACTTGAAATTCCCGATAATATTTTGCCCCTAACCCCTATGACCTTGACAAAGGCCAACAAATCATAGGATGTTAGTCAAGTTCAACCCATCATTTCTTGATTGAATCAAACCCACCCGCACGACCCTTGATAAAGGCCAACAAGGTCATACGACTACCCCAAAACAATCTGCATCATATGCATGGACAGATAAGCACCATTTAGCTACCGCACACTACGTCTTGACAAAGACCAACAAACGCAGCACGAATACTAAATAGTTCTTATCTGAAATGACGGAGGGCTACGACAGGTTTTTCTGAAAACCTATTGCGTAATGAACTTGATATCGTTGTAGAATCAAGTGAATTTTGAAATGGAGTGATTTTGAGGCTTTCATTAGTTTTGCTAAAGAGGTCACTCCCGGTGAAGGGATCTCGGCTCTTTCCTTATGGAATAAGGTGCAGGATATATCATATACATCACTATGCAAAGAAAAACTCCAAAAGCAATCAAAAGCAAACCGAGTGTTGTAGCATCTGCCAGTTTTACTAAAGAGGTCACTTCCGGTGAAGGGATCTCGGCTCTTTCCTCATCGAATAAGGTGCAGGGTATATCATATATACCGCTATGCAAAGCAAAACTGTAGCTACCCTTTTTATTTGAAAATTTGATTCTACAATATCTTTTAGGTTTCTTTTCTTTCATTAATCACATTAATGAAGTCCCATCATTTAAGTCACCTAAACATCACAGATAAATACGACGTACACTTATGCCATCCGCATTCGCCTCGATGTCCCATCGTGCACCATTAGGTTAGGTAACTAACGGCAGAGCAGGGCAGGGCTAGCGCGGGTGTAAAACATAAGTAACGTCTATATAATATATCATATATACTATATACAGTATTTATCACAGAACATCAAATGATCACATCACAGACATCGCAGCAGAAGAAACATATAAAACATTGGATATACTAGGACGTCCGTGTTTTATTTTGAGCCTCTATAAAACACGGATTCCACGGTCGCGATGAATAGCCAAACCCACACCCCTAGACCCCTACGAGAGCGGCAAGCAACCCTACCAATTCTAGAGTTAGGAGACCCGGACTCGACTCCTCGAGTTGGTCTCCCACTGGACTCCAGAACCCGGTTACTTGTGCTCTCCTCCTTGGGTCGATCCTAGTGCGGAAAAGTAAATAATATACAAAAGGTGACATCAACCTCATCCCGGAAGTGCCCCAACAAAAGAATATTACATACATTTAAATTTACATGAATGAAAATAAAAACTCTCATCTCACATAAAACTCCCGGCTATTCAAAACGCGACGATCCAATATAACATATCCAGCAACACATAACATCACATGTCATCAACGTAAGTAAATATGCCCATCCCAATTATCGTTGACATATAGCAACGAAACCGGCGATATCACATATTACACTTACGGTCACAGAAAAGAAAGTGTAAAACTACAACATTTGGAATCCACAATCACTTTAGACATCGTAAATCCGAAATATCACATACTTCGCATTTCATGCCTAACTGTATGAATTCCACATATTGTATCACATTCCAGATATATAGACAGCATTAAACTTTCCGATCGAATAATCAAATACCCAAGATTTCCATAATAGCTCAACACTTGAGCGGAGTTCAAAAATTCCAGAATATGTAACAGTAGCAACGGTCCAGCCGTAGAAGGGTCAAGCCAACGCCTCACATGTGGCACGCCGTACTGCCCCAAACCCTAAGATTCAAAGGGCAGTTCAAGACGGTCACATAATCGAGTTAAAGTTTGTTGTCTTCTAGAGGGTCCATCGTGTCACATGTACGTTTTTCCGAAAGATTTAAACCCGAGAAAAATTCAACACTTGAATGTTTTTCGTGCCGGGAAAAATTGAGTTAATGATATCCGTTCGAACATTTTAATACTTTCTAAATTATCTGGAATAAAATAACAAAATTAAATTCTCCGATCGAATCGACGAATACAAAATAAACCTTAAAAATACTCAGCACTTGAGTTAATTTAAAAATACCCATAAAATACAAATAACAGAACTGAACATTATTGTACAAACAGAAAACACCAATGTCACAATACGGCCGCGGTTCCGCGGCACAAGGAGGGATCTGCCGCGGAAACGCGGTCGTCCGTACGATTCAAGTGCTCGTTTTGCACACTAATGCTTAGAAAACCCTGCTGAATTTTTTAGTTATTTTTAATTCTGAAAAAACCCAGTTTTTAAAAATTGTACAGAGAGGGGGTTAACTTTGACATTGTCGGGTTCGATCGGGGTTTTAACTTCGTTAACGCATCGCCTAATGCTCTAGCTAGGCTCTGATACCACTGTAGGGTTACTAGGCACACTAATAAGGCTCTACAAGGCATCGACCATGCCAAAATTAAATTTTTATGTGCCGAACAACCCTAAGCAAGATCGTATACTAGAGTTTAGGCGAAACAATTAGCAAGTAAACAACTTTACTCTAAAGGGAATACGAAATACAACCTTTGTAAATCGGTCCTTCACTTCTAAAGCTCCTTGATGAAGTCCCTTCGCTGCGATCAAGGTTCTCCCGGACTCTTGCATGGCTTCACGAGGCGGAAGATGCGACCTTGCTTGAAGTCTCCGAGGCCGAAGATGATCTACGTCGAGGGAATTCGGACTCAAGCTCCTACTTCACCAACTAGAGAATTAGTGAAGTAAACTCCCTAAACTAAAGTGCTAGTCTAGTAGAGAATGAAGAAATAGGAAGTGGGTTCTCTTTGGATTTTTGTTTCTCACAATCTATCTCACTTTTTTCAAAACCCTAGCAAGCTTTTTCTCTTGCTCAATGAAGAAGAAGATGATGAACCAAAGAAAAGAAAATGAGGATAATGATCAAGTGAGAGTGCTAACCATGGTGAGTGGGTATCATATACTAACCCTTGTAGAGCCATAACCATAGCTAAGTGTGTGATGGTTAGGTTAAAGTCCAAAGTAAAAACAAATCTAGTGGACTTTAGTCAATGCATCCACAAGCTTCCACAAGCTTCATGCATTTTCTAATTTTCCACTAATTTTGTAATTACTTTTAAACATTAAACCCAATCATAACAAATAGGATGGTGTATGTCTCATACACACATGAATGTTGTATCATCAACCATGATACAATATGATAACACATTTTAACATATATCATATATATGTTAAAGTAGTGTGCATGTGAAAAAAAACCCTAACTGAACAAGTGTTAGCAAGTGTAAATTAGTATATCTAATATACAATTATACACTTAATTATTAAATCAACACTTGACTTAATAATCCGGTCATATCACATATAACCGGCTAACATCCAATGTATCGCCTTATCGAATCAACACTTGATTCGATAACCCGGCTATATCCTATATATAACCGACCGATACAAAAAGTCGCGAGAATAGAATACGGTATCACACACACGCATTATTCTCGGTCCTGCACATATCACATATGCGCTCCTATTTCGTTTTGCCTGAGCCAGTAAAACCTCTATGTAGGACTCTAAAGACTCGTCAATACGCCGGCAGTAGGTGATGATCACATAAAGCACCCACAAGCCGTCAGCGGTACTAGCTGGATGTAACGGCTACCCGGGTATTGAGCGATCAGAAGATCAACAAGCAAGCCCGCTCTAACTCCTGTAAAAGCCTGCCGGTAACACTTCTCGTACAGTCCGGTCTCCTCGTCTGATATGTCGCATATCAAGTCCAGGGGTGGTAAACGTCAGACCCCAATAACCGATAAGTCGTGCCGATATGAGGCTCATAACGGGTCGATAAACTACTGGTAACACTTACCAACAAATCTCTAAATCTGCCCTGGCCAGGGACTTCCCTGTTATAGCCAATCGAGCACAGCGCAACATCAACCCCCAATACCGGGAGAGACGAAACCCCTCCTATCGCTCATTGCCTCCATGTGACTCGGGACTGTACCCAAAAACCACCGTTTTGCATGCCCTCATGGACGTGGTAAGGTGGAAATCAAAGCACAGTGGGAATCACACAAGACTCTATGACGATCTCGGGTCTACAGACTAACCTGCACAAGTGTCACCAGAGAACTGCCATCTGACGTAAGGTATAATACCATCTTGGAGTTCTCGGCGAGTCCGTCCAGTGTACCCAGTCTCCACTGAGCACCCGTATACCATCTCTGATATCAAACACCAATGGATATGGGATCATCCATCGCCCATCTCATGGGTCGAGAAGCGTATACGCTAGTCTACACTGGTATATCGATGCCCCGTCTCGATACACCCACAACTAGGGACCTTGAAGGATGTACTTATGGACTACCATGTCCCCACTAGTATGATCCGCATCATAGTCCATGTAGTCAAGTACACATCCTAAGGGCTTTACCAACATGTAACGATAAGACAGTATAAAGAGACAAGTATACATATTAAAGTAAAGTGCAACCAGATAGCATACTATCATATCGAGCAAGAAAGTCCTCTCTATATATGTCCAAGCATCCAATATAATATATATCATCTGTACAATACTGGCCTCTAGGGCATACATACAACTAACAACGGCTACCCAGGTATTGAGCGATTAGAAGATCAACAAGCAAGCTAGTCTATACTCTCCATGAAGCATATCAGTAACATTACCGTACAGTCCGGTCTCGTCGTCTGATATGTCGCATATCGAGTCTAGGGGTGGTAACGTCAGACCCCAGTAACTTGATAAGTCATGCCGATGTCTAGTCTATATTGGTTCGAGAAACTATTGATAACTCTTATCATTAAATCTCAGCAGTAGCCCTGGCCAGGGACTTCCAGTTATAGCCAATCGAGCATGGCGCAACATCAACCCCCAATACCGGGAGAGACGAAACCCCTCCTATCGCTCATTGCCTCCATGTGACTCGGGACTGTACTCAAAATCCACCTGTTTGCACGACTCCTTTAAGCCGTGGTAAGGAGGAAATCAAAGCACAGTGGGAGCCACACAAGACTCTATGACGATCTCGGATCTACAGACTAACCTGTACCAGTGTCACCATAAAACTGCTATCTGACGATAGGTATACTACCAACTAGGAGTTCTCGGCGAGTCCTGTTCGATGTACGCATTCTCTAATGAGCACCTGTGTACAATCTTTGATGTCAAACACCAATGGCTATGGGATCAACCATCGCCTCATACAGGGTCATGAAACGTACACACTAGTCTACTCTGGAATATCGATCCCCTGTCTCGATATCCCCTCGACTAGGAACTGTTAAAGGATGTACTTGTGGACCATCCTGGCCCCACTAGTATGATTTGTATCATAGTCTTAGTAGTCAAGTACATATTCTAAGGGCTTTATCAACATGTAAGAGAAAGACAGTATAAGAATACCAGTCAACATGTTAAGATAAAGAGTAACCAGATAGTATACTATCATGTTGAGCAAGAAAGTCCTCTATATATATGTCCAAACATCCATTATAATGTACATCAATGTACAATAATGGCCTATAGGGAATACATATTCCTAACAATCTCCCACTTTCACTAAGGCCATGTGTTGTAGTATTTCATACCCAACATCCCAAAAAGTCTCTCAAACTGCGTCTGAGGGAAGGCCTTTGTGAGTGAATCCGCTACGTTGTCCTGCGTGTCAACTATCCTGACCTCAATCTCCCGGCGATCTACTATCTCCCTGATCAGGTGATACCGCCTAAGAATATGTCTGGATCGCTGATGGGACTGGGATTCCTTGGCTAAACCCACAGCTCCATTATTATCACAATACACAGGTATTGGATGCTCAATGGATGGAACCACACCAAGTTCAGCAATGAACTTCTTCACCCAGATAGCCTCTTTAGCAGCATCGTTGGCAGCGATGTATTCATCCTCCATTGTCGAGTCTTCTACGATATCTTGCTTGGAACTCTTCCAACATACCACCCCTCCATTGAGGGTAAGACAAAACCCGAGACCGACTTACTGTCGTCCTTATCACTCTGGAAGCTCGAATCAGTAAAGGACTTCACCTGGAGTTCACCGTTACCATACACCAAGAGCATTTCTTTAGTCTTTCTCAAGTACTTAAGAATGTTCTTCACAGTTGTCCAGTGTTTCTTCCCAAGATCCGATTAATACCTACCCACTACACCTAGTGAGTAAGCTACATCCGGTCTGTTGGCTATAGTGCCCTCAAGTCAATTATTGGATCGTAGGCCCGTGATTGCAATGATTGAGGGAGGACCTATACCGGTAGAACAGTCTTACTCGAGATGATAGTATGCTATCTGGTTTGACTTTATCAGGTGATATCGCCTAAGAATATGTCTGGATCGCTGATGGGACCGAGATTTCTTGGCTAAAGCCACATCTCCATTGTTATCACAATACACAGGTATTGGATGCTCAATAGATGGAACCACACCAAGTTCAGCAATGAACTTCTTCATCCAGACAGCCTCTTTGGCAGCATCGTTGGCAGCGATGTATTCAGCCTCCATCATCGAGTCTGCTACGGTATCTTACTTGGAAATCTTCCAACATACCGCCCCTCCATTGAGGGTAAAGACAAAACCCGAGACCGACTTACTGTCGTTCTTATCACTCTGGAAGCTCGAATCAGTAAAGGAATTCACCTGGAGTTCACCGTAACCATGCACCAAGAACATTTCTTTAGTCCTTCTCAAGTACTTAAGAATGTTCTTCACAGCTGTCCAGTGTTTCTTCTCAGGATCCGATTGATACCTACTCACTACACCTAGTGAGTAAGCTACATCCGGTCTGTTGGATATAGTGCCCTCAAGTCAATTATTGGATCACAGGCACGTGATTGCAATGATTGAGGGAGGACCTATACCGGTAGAATAGTCTTACTCCAGATTATAGTATGCTATCGTGTTTGACATTATCATCATGTACATGCTTCAAATGACATTACAGATCATTATTACATGTTGATAGAGCCCTTAGGATTCTTGCTTGACTACCAGCAGTATGATGGCAATCATATACGTGAGAGTTGGGTGGTCTATAAGCACATCCTTAAAGTGTCCCTATGTCACGACCCACCCCAAACACAGATGGTATTGTCCGCTTTGGCCGAAACCGCACGGTTTTGTCCCTTTGAATGAACCCGGGGCTACTTCCTAGTAGGTCACCCATCCCAGAATTTCTCTGGCTCAAGCACACTTAACTACGGAGTTCTTCAAACTCCCGAGTTCCGATTCATCCAAAAAGCGCATTTGAGTTATAAGAGTGGTATCATTTCATTTATAGTTCAGATCGTGCCTTCTTTCGGAATGGAATTCGATACTCCCCATTGTTCTGGTGGGTCCCCATGTGCATTCGTATCGGTTACATCACCACCTCGATACCGGATAACATCTCACTTCTCACGGGGTAGGTGGTATTCAGCCCCAACTCCACCTGGGGTATTACATTGAGCCTGGCTGGGGAGCACTACCTACCGGTGATGTCTGACGTGGAGGATATCCGGAGGATACCGACGTGGTCGTGAGATTTAATGATATGGGTCGATCCGGACTGACGGAGCCCTAGACTTTGAGATATTGATATATTAAGACATTGTGATGTTGAGACATCGAGTTATTGAGACATTGAGATATTCTGATTTTGTGTCGATATTTGATACGGATTTCTGTTGATTTAATTGATGATACTACAGTTATTTTACAGTGTTTTTCTTACATAAGTATACAGATTTTCTCGTACTAAACATTTTCAGATCTCGTGTTGATTATGCATTCAGGTTGCATACATACTTGGGCATCGCATCATATCGGTATCTGTAGGATGTGACGCATTTGCGTGCATGCTTACGATACCCTTATTAGATGTTACTTACTACTCACGAGTTGGCAACTCACCCCCATTATGCCAAGGTATTTTGCAGGTCTTACTCGTCAGCTCAGTTGTGGCGGCGCACTTCCTCTTTTGTTTCACTGCATCGTTTAGCAGCTTCGCTCATAAGTGGATTTTGGAGGATTTTTCTTTTGCCCCCACCATGTATATTATTTTGTATCTAGTATACTCCATCTACCCTTGTATATATGGAACTAGATGGTGAGACTCATGAGACTTGTATTTTGATGTTTGGTGTCGATACTCACTTGAGCCGATGTGGTGTTTCTTATTTCTTGCTTTCTGATGCTCATTTTGCACTTATACATATATATTCATTGCATGTGGTTGTGTTTCCGCCTTTAGCGAAGAGCTAGCTCCCGCTTGGGGATGCCTTTATTCATTTATATGTATCTTCGTGTGTTGTACCCGTTTGGGGGCCAGTTTTTACAAAGGAGACTCTGCCGAAATTTTCAGGAAATTTTGATGTTTTTTTTAATATGTTTAATGCGACTTAATTTGTTAAAAATCGCTTTCTTTAGACAAGTTTTCCTTCACTCTTTTTCTTTAAATGGTTTATATTTATGGGCTTTGGCTTACTTAGATTACATACGCCTTTAGACGTTTCGTAATTTAAGTGCCAGTCGCGTTCCGTACTTTCGGGTCGTGACAAATATGGTATCAGAGCCGGTCCCTCAAAAGTAGGTCTGTGGTTCGAGGACGAACCATTGTTCTAAATAGGGGGAATTTAATACCCCAGGTGGAGTTGGGGCTGAATACCACCTACCCCATGAGAAGTGAGATGTTATTCGGTATCGAGGTAAGGATGTAACCGATATGGATGCACACGTGGACCCACCAGAACAATGGGGAGTATCGAATTCCATTCCGAAAGAGGGCACGATCTGAACTATAAATGGAATGATACCACTCATATAATACAGAGGCGCCTTTTGGATGAATCAGAACTACGGAGTTTGAAGAACTCCGTAGTTAAGCGTGCTTGAGCCAGAGAAATTCTGGGATGGGTGACCTACTGGGAAGTAGCCCCGGGTTCATTCAAAAGGACAAAACCGTGCGGTTTCGGCCAAAGTGGACAATACCATCTGTGTTTGGGGTGGGTCATGACACCCTAGTTGTGGGAGTTTCGAGACTGGGCATCGATACTCTAAGAGTAGACTAGTGTATACAGATCGAGCCCCCGACGAGGGGCGGTGGCCGGTCTCATAAGCCATTGGTGTCAGTTGATTCACCTAAGATGTATACAGGTGCTCATTGGGTTATGAGTACACCGGACGGACTCGCCAGGAACATGCTAGTTGGTATTATACCTATTGTCAGATAGCAATTCCCTGGTGACATGTGTACAGGTTAGTCTATCGACCTGAGATCATCATTTGTCTCGTGTGAGTTCCCACTGTGCTTTGATTACTACCCTACCACGACTCAAAGGAGTCATGCAAACAGGTTTTAGTTGGGTACAGTCCCGAGCCACATGGAGGCAGTGAGCGGATCGTCAGGGGATTCGTCTCTTCCGGTATTAGGGGTTGATGTCGCGGAGTGCACGGGTGGCCATCACCAGAAATCCTCGGCCGGGGTAGACGGGAATTACCGATCTAGGATTGGTAGTTTCTCAGATGGTGATAGCTTTCATGTCGACACTAAATGTCGAGTTATTAGGGGTCTGACTTTATCCACCCCCTATACTCGATATGCGATACTCATAAACGAATGGACCGGACTGTACGGATATTGTCACTGTCAGGCTCAAAAGGGTTTCTGGATGAGTTTGCTCGTCGGCATCCCTTTCGTTCAATACCTGGGTAGCCGTTATGTACAGCTAGTGCCACCGACGTGCTTGTGGTTAAACCCACTGCCAGAGTATTGACGAGTCTTTAGAGTCTCACACAGAGAGTTTCCCTGATTCGGGCGAAACGTTGTAGAGGCCGTATGGTTTTATGGCAGAGTTAGATCATATACGTGCAATTGTGCACGGATCATGATCTGACGGATAATACTAGTGGGCTTTGGTTTAAGCCGGATCCTACTATTATATTGTTGGATTATTTTCATCTCGTTGTATTCGTATTCAGTCGGAATACGGATGCATGTATGTATATACGGATGAGGGGTATTCTTGTAATCCGTTACAAGATTACTTTTGAGGATGCCATTTCTTTTTCTAGTATTAAACATTTAGGGTTTTGTTTAAATGTTTAATATTGTTATGATGGAAAGTGTGAGTGCAAGTCTTGGCATGGTGCATTGATTGTGGCATGGTGACTCATGGTGTGTTTCCTTGTGCCATGCTTGATTCTTTATTAGTTTTTGTTGTGAGATATTTGTGTGGGGGCATATCAATTTTTCTGCTGGGATTTTCTTTGCTTGCCAATCACAAATACCTCACACTCACAAGAAAAACAACAAAGGCTTCATTCTTCACTTGCTTGTTTTTCTTTTGCCAAAAACTTGAGCTCACTCTTTTCTTCATATGGCTTCTTCTTCAACCTCCATCCATACCCTCTCATGAGTTGAGAATCCATGGATGTTTTAAGACAAAGTATTCACACATAATCTCTACTTCATCTTGTGCCTCTAGGCTAGCAAACCGGATGCCCGAGTTGCTTCGGTTTTTGAAGAGGGAGCCCGTATTACTAATTCTCGACGTGGATCGTCTTCGACGAGGGAGACCGGAGACCGAACTTCATCGAGGCAGCTGCGACGAGCTTAGGACAGAGATTGAAGACCGAAGGACACAGATCGATCGGTATAATCTCTCTAAACTCTTTCTATAGAACTAGTATATGGTTAATGGTACGATCCGTCGATTAGGGTTCCGTTAGCGCCGGTTTTTAAAAGTTTTTGTTCTGCATTTGGCCACGGATTGATGGCCGGGGCGCTGCCGTTACCCTACATGGTATCAGAGCCAACCCATTAACCACATACTAGTTGGTTTAGACGATATTAAAGTATCTAAACCGAAACAATTCCGAAACAATACCCGTAGTATTCCATTCTCTGTCGAATTTTTATTGGTCTTCTAAAAATATTTTAGCAACTGCAGAAGACTACTTAGATGACAACTAGAACATACCGCAAATACGAACCCATTTGACCTGAAATGACCCGGCCACATCAGGCAAAATTCCGAGCTAGCCGACCAGAGAAGGGAATTGGGGTTTGAAATTTTGGGTCTGGTCTGGTCTCTGGAATATTGGTTCAGTGGTATTTCTTGTTTAGCCCAGTTTGGATATGGTTTTATCTAGTTGTTTGGGGCTATTCGGGGTTATTTCGAAATCGATATTTCTAACACTGTTTAAAGTTCATAGTGCTTGCATTACTATCTACGACCGTGAATTCCATTAGAGCGGTATAACTTGTTTAATTGCTATAGTTCTTTTAGACGGGTTTGCGAACGTGACATTCATGTTGATGTTCTGTGTTGTGCTGTGTTGTTGCGGAATCGTCGTGGTAGATAGCTTGGATGCAATGTTAGTACAATTTAGTTTTATTTGTACATTTGATATTGCGGGGCAAGCGTCCGACATGTGGACTGTCGTCACTGCCTGTTTGTATATTATTTGTTTGGGGCACGACCGGGTTGAGGTCGATGTCACCATTGTACTTATTTTATTTTCTGTACTAGGATTACCCCGCGATGGGGTGCATGGATAGCCGGGTTCTGAAAGGCAACGGGTCCGCATCTCATGGCGTTGAGAAGGAGGATGCCTCACTCTAGAATTGGCGGGCTGTTCGCCGCACTCGTAGGTGGTACAAGTTGACCCAAGGAGGGGTGCTCAAGTTACCGGATTCCGTGAAGTGCTGGGTGGCCCATTCACTTTGATGAAGGGGGCTGCCTCTCTTCTGGTTTTGGCGGGTAACTTTCCACACTCGTAGGGGTCTAGGTTTTCATTGCACGGGCTATCCACACTACCAGGGGAACGTCGGGTTTTAGTTGCGGCTCAAAGGAGACCCGGGGCTCCCAGATTATTTGTATTGTTCTGAGATGCTTATTGCTTATCTATGATGTTGCATTTATCATACCTGGAGCGATTATTATATATTTTTATATATACTAGTAGATATTGTATAAGTTTTGCACCCGCGCTAGCCCAGCCCCCGCTCTGTCGTTAGTTAAGTAACCTAACGGGTGATGACGGGACCCGATAGCGAATGTGGATGGCATATACGTACATCATATTTTCGTTCTTTTGTGGTGTGATTAATTGATGGGAATGCATTGATTCAGATCAATACAAGGAAAATAGACCTATTCGATGTTGTTGGAACAATTTTCAAAAGCTGTTATTACAAGGGCATTTTCTTTTGTTTTGCATAGCGGTATTCGATTATAAATATCCAGCACCTCATTCCATGAGGTAAGAGCCGAGATCCTCTCACCGGGAGTGACCTCTTGGGGAGAATTTTGCATCAGGGTAATAATTTCATTATAGTCGATTACTTGTTCTTTGCATCGTGGTATTCAGTGGAAATACCCTGCACCTCATTCGACGAGGAAAGAGCCGAGATCCCTTCACCGGGAGTGACCTCTTTAGCAAAGGTTTTCACCACTATATATTTATAAAAAGCTATCCGGTTCCTTCAACGATATCAAGTTCATTACATTAAAGGTTTTTCGCCAAAAACCATTCGTAGCCCTCCGTCATTTCAGACGGGTGGCACCTAGTGTTCATGCTATGTTTGTTGGCCTTCGTCATGGCATAGTGTATGGTAGCTATTTGTTACTTTTCTGTTGCATAGATAGATGTGTTGGTTTGGGATAGTCGTACTACTATTTTGGCCTTCGTCAAGGGTATGTATGGGTGGGTTCAAATTAACCTGGACAATGACGGGTAGAACTTGACATGTGACTTATGATATGTTGGCCTTCGTCAAGGTCATAAGAGCATGGGGTTGAAATCATATCGGGAGTTTCAAACATACAGGAAACTTGCCAGAGATGCACATACTTTCTGGAGTGTGATAACTTGAGTGGATTCCATCAGATTATCATGCGATGATAGCTGGATCCTTGTTCACAACATAATATTGCATTTTGTATTCCCCATTCTTATGCATTTTACAATAAAAACAGGTGCTTTTGACCCATGTCTGCTACATGTTACAGGTTACAGGTTCTGGGAGCGAAAACAGTGAAAAACACAAAAGACGACACAAAAGAAGGAGTTTTGACCAACAATTAAGAAGATCTTAGTAAAGCTCAGCAGAAGAACGGTTCACCATCAACAAGGCGACGCAAGATCCAAATTTGCAAGAAAGACGGTTAAAAGATCCATCGCAAAGTGTTCACTGAAGTTCTGGAATCACTGCAGAAGCCCAAGTGGAAAAATAAATAAAGAAATAAGAAGACCAGAAGATCCAAACCAAGCCCAGAAAAGCCCATCAGCTGACCTCATCATTGGGCCACGGAACCGCGGCCCAAGCGTGCCCATGCCGTGGTTCCGCGGCTACTTGAAGCCCTAATGCGCAGAACTTTTTACTATAACTTTGTGGCGGCTCTGGAAAGATCTTTTTAGGGGTATATTTGTAACTTTAGACATGCGGTGCAATCTGTAGCCCTAGGGTTTCTATGTCCTATAAATAGAACCCAAGACCTTGTATTTTCTTATGCCTCTACTCATGAATAAAATTCTATTTTCTTGAAGTTAGAGCGCATCAACAGTAAGTAGGTTATTTTCTTTGCAATAGTTGTAGTTTTTTATCTGCTTTTATTTTCTCGCCTTAGTTTAAATTAGTTTAGTTTTTATTAACTTGCAATCGATGTTTTCTCTCTTTAATAAACTTTTGTCTTTTTTCATCCCCTCAATGAGCGAGTAGTTTCCTCGCTTGTTAGGGTTAGGAATAGGGAAGGATTTGAGAGATGGAGATCTCTCATCTCTTTTCGTTGATAAAACTTTTATGAATATTAGAACTCCATGCATACCTTTTTATTCCGCGCCTTACGACACTTTTACCCTCAAGGTAACGGTGATTCCGTAGTCTAAATGCCCGGATTTTAAGGTTTTCTATGGAGGTTAGGGTGAAGATTAAGAAAGGAAGGACAAGGATCTAGAGGAAGAATCAATCTTCCCAATCATCCTAATCCCCTTTGTTAATATTTACCATAACTCTAATATGATACATTTAATTAATAGCAATGGAAAGAGATGTAGATCTTTATTTACCAAATTTTCCCTAGACCTAATCCTAGCAAGTTTCTAATCCTAGTCTCATACAACTTCAATTTTTAGGTTTAATTATAAATCCAAACACCATTTGGAATTAACTCGTAAGAACTTAAAGGAAATTTTCACATCCCTGTGGACCGACCCGTACTCACCGGCTAGCTTCAAGCGACGCCGTTCTTGATTGCGGTAATTATTTTTGATCTATCTTTTAGAAAGCGTGAGCACGCTAAATCACATCAATCAAATGGCGCCGTTGCCGGGGATGGCGTAAAATTTTCTTTTTGTAATTTCGGGTTAATATAAAATCTATAAAAATCATAAAAATCTGAAAAATTCCAAAAAAAAATATTTATCATCTTTTATTGTTTGAAGTGTTTCTTTGTGAATCTTTGCAGGGTTTGACGGATCTGAAACAACACAAAAGGAGAATCAGGAAAGGGTATATCAGAACAGAGGTAGATTGCTACAGAAGAGCCGTAAATTTTTTTTCAGAGCACGATCCCTCCTGTTCACCGCGGAACAACGGCCTAGTGGTGTCATCTGCGGCGGATCCGCGGCTCCCTGTGGAGATCTCTGCACAAAAAATTGCACTGTTTGTTTCCTTGTTCTCCCCTCTACAAATCCCCATATATCTTTTGCCAAATCTTCTGCAGGATTCTTTGCGCTAAAAATCTTCTTCCCCCTTCCAATAATTGATTTTCTGCAGGATTCTTTGCGCCACGCTAAAAAGCAAATTGATTGCAAGTGATTTACTGCTTTGCATACTTTAATCTGACTTTAAGGGGCTATTGACCAATTCAGATTGGGTGGGGATTTCATCACCCTTCCCAGGACCCCAGAAATCACTTAAAGCATTTGCATTGACCACTTTTAATTTAAAAAAATATTAGACTCAGCCCTAAGGACGTCGAGCTCAATAGGACAGAGGACTAGTATAGGCATCGGCCGTTTATCCTAACCGACATTGCGGTGACTAGGCTGGTGGTTTTTAATTAGGCCCACTGTCGTGGTGGTTCCTTCCTATTTACCTGGCCGTACTTATCCGTGAAGAGGCGGTTTGAGGTCCTATCTCTAGCCCTTTGGAACAGTTAGGAGCTGTCTAGCTGACCTAGGTGACCCTAGACTTAGGCCTGATTGTGCATGTATGGTTAATTGCAGTTGTGTCACTAGTCTCTTTTCAAAATCTTTTTGCAAAAGCACACTTAAAAAGAAAAAGGAAAATCTTTTCAAAACTTGCAACTTGTCGCTAAAGAATCTTTGCACTCACTTACACCACTTCTTCTCATTGACGTTTTCTTACCTTCACATTCTGTCTTTCATCTTTCGACTACACTAACCCTTTTAGTGTATGTCCGGTTGGACTAGGGACCCTAGCGCCCGATTAGTCCGTATTTCGTTGGTACCGACCGACGAACCTTTCGACTCCGAAGTCGAAATCTTGTCCACTTCTTCACTTTCACCATCACATTCTTTCGAAGGTATGTCGGGATACGATCCTATCAACACCTTACAGACGGGAAGGATTCCACCTCCGCCAGGTGCGAATAACCCGAATCTTCCGCCTGTCGAAGCGCCCGCACGAGTCGCGCTCCAGGATCTTTTCTACCCCATCCGCACCGCCCTTCCTACTTGTCTTTCCCTCCCACCGGCTAATGGGGACAATTTTGAGATCAAACCCCACTTCATCAACATGCTGCCTAAGTTTCATGGTTTGGAATCCGAAGATGCATATATCTTTATCAACAAATTCCAAAACGTTTGCGCCATGATGAAAACTACCCAATTAAGTGATGACGCTATAAGGCTAAGGGTCATTCCTTTCACCTTATGTGACCTAGCCGAGAAGTGGCTATACAACACCGCATCACACTCAATTAGAAATTGGGACGAGTTTGTGAAAGCTTTTCTTAAAAAGTTCTATCCTCATCACAAAACTGCTAAAATCCGTAATGAAATTATTCAATTTTCACAGCTTCCTGCCGAACCATTTTGGAAATGTTTTGAAAGATTTAAAGACCTTCTCGTTCAATGCCCTCACCATGGAATCGAAAGATGGCAACTTTGCCAAACATTATACGAGGGATTGAACCCGGCAACGAAGCAGTTTCTAGAAACCATTAGTCAAGGTCACTTTCTGTCCAAGTCTAGTGAGGAAGCGTGGCAGTTTCTTGAGGATCTTAGTAAGCAAACGATTCAGTGGGAGAGCACCAAGACCACATCATCATCTTCTTCTATTGGTCAACCTAGGGCAGGCATACATCAAGTAGAGATGTCAATTGCTATGAAGGCCGAGATGGCCGCTCTTACGAAAAAGCTAGAAGCGCTTGAGACCAAAATCTCAGCACCTTCTCCTGCCCCTGTCATGCCCCCACGAACTGTTTGTGCTTGTTGTTCGGATCCATCACATCTCACCGAAGAGTGTCCTTACACTGCATCCACTCAAGGACAAGATCAAGTCAATGCTGCCTTTCAGAAACGACAAAGAAATGATCCATACTCTTCGACATACAATCCGGGTTGGAAGAGCCACCCTAATTTCACTTGGAACCAAAATCAACAAGTCCAAGGAAACAACAATTTTCAAAGAGCTCCTCCTCCACAACAACAACAAGCACCTCCACAAGCTCAATTTCAGCAGCCTCCCCAACAGCAACCTTACCCTAATCAGATGAACAATTTTGTACCCAACAACTTTGTTCCCCCTCAAAATGCTGTTAGCTCGCTCGAAAGAAGTCTAGAAGCATTCCTAAAGAAATCTGCACAGTCCACAGCTAGGATAGAGACTTCTGTTCAATCTTTGGTGCAAAACAGTGCCTCACATGATCAAAGCATCAAAGCTATTGAGGCACAAATTGCACAACTCAACGCAGCATTGAAAGAGCGAGAGAAAGGAAAGCTTCCGTCTCAACCACTCCCAAATCCCGGTCATGCACATGTTGCACATGAACAGCAGAATCATAACGTGAATGCTGTGACCACGTTGAGATCCGGAAAAGTGCTGCAAAACAATATGGGTATGCACCGTGACACCTCTGCCGGTGGTTCTTCATCTTCCTCTTCTTCTTCTTCTTCGTTAGAGCCTATTCTCCATCCTTCACATGGCTCTACTTCTTCTAGCTCGAACGGACCCTCTTCTCACAACACGAACACATCTACACGGGGTTCCGTTCCAACTCAACAATCGGATCCGCAAAAATTGGACTCAACAACTTTTCAAAATGTTCCTTTTCCAAATCGGTTGAGATCCAATAAACCAACTCCACAGATGGAGAAGATTGTAGAGTTGTTCAAACAGGTTAGCATAAATATCCCTCTTTTGGATGCAATCCAACAAGTTCCTTCATATGCAAAAATCTTAAAGGACTTATGCACCAAAAAGAGGAAGTCACAAGTACCAAAGAAAGTCTTCATGGCTAGTGCTGTTAGCGATGCTCTTGTCAATTCTTTACCCCCAAAGCACAAGGACCCCGGTTGTCCTACTATTTCGATCACAATTGGGAACAAGACCATCAATAGAGCACTATTAGATCTTGGTGCTAGTGTCAATTTGCGACCTTACTCTGTGTACGAACAATTAGGCGTTGGAGAGTTCAAGCCTACTCATTGCACTCTCCAAATGGCCGACCGATCAATCATCCACCCTAGGGCAGAGTTGGAGGATGTGTTAATTAGAGTAGGGGATTTCATTTTCCCCGTAGACTTTATTGTTATGGATACACAGCCTGTCGCCAACCCCCGTAATCAAATTCCGGTGATACTTGGTCGACCATTCCTCGCGACTTCTAACACGGTAATCAACTGTCGTAATGGTTCAATGAATCTATCTTTTGGCAAGATGACAGTTGAACTTAACATTTTCAAGTTAGGAAGTCAGCCTTGCGAGCCTAATTCTAGCGTACTTGATGTGTGCTCGATCGATGAGATCGCGGAGGAGGACTGTGAGTTCGAGAATTTCATGTTTGATCACAGTAATATTGACGCCACTAGTGCGTTCCTCCTAGAATCCGACACAGCTTTCACGACGGACAAAGATTATAAGTGTTTCACCTTTGTTGATGATCTTGAAGACTCTCCACCCGAGTTTGAGTCTTTTGCTTTTTCGGATGAGTTAGTTGAACCATCCGACTCGGTAGCGTACACTCAATTTGAACCTTTGATGGAATCCTTCGAGTTTGAAACAGTTACTCCATTGTTACCATCTATTGTTTCACCACCTAAACTCGAGCTAAAGCTTTTGCCGTCGCACCTAAAATATGCTTATCTAGGTGAAAATGAGACCTTACCAGTTATCATATCGGCCTCTTTAGCTCTTGAGCAAGAGAAGGCTCTTTTAACGGTCTTATACAATAATCGGCAAGCTTTCGGCTGGTCTATGGCGGACATCAAGGGGATTAGTCCCCTCATAGTCAAACATCATATACACTTGATAGATGATGCCAAGCCGGCAAAGGATCCACAAAGACGCCTCAACCCCATCATGAAGGAGGCGGTCAAGAAGGAGATTATTAAGTGTCTTGATAGCGGTATCATTTACCCTATCTCGGATAGCCAATGGGTTAGCCCCATTCATGTCGTGCCAAAGAAATCGGGCATCATGGTCATCACCAATGAGGCAAATGAGTTAATTCCCACTCGCACCCAAACTGGGTGGCGAGTTTGCATCGACTACCGAAAACTCAATGCCGCGACAAGGAAGGACCACTTTCCTTTACCATTCATTGACCAAATGCTAGAACGATTAGCGGGGCACGAATTCTACTGCTTTTTAGATGGCTATTCCGATTATAATCAAGTCCCCATAGCCAAAGAGGATCAAGACAAGACTACATTTACTTGTCCCTTTGGCACTTTTGCTTATCGTCGCATGCCCTTTGGGTTATGCAATGCACCCGCTACATTTCAGCGGTGTATGATGGGGATCTTTTCAGACATGGTGGAGAAGTTTTTGGAAATCTTTATGGATAATTTCTCCATTTTTGGTGACTCCTTCGATGAGTGTTTACGACATCTTGACGCAGTTCTCACCCGCTGTAGGGAAAAGAACTTGACTTTGAATTGGGAGAAGTGCCACTTTATCGTACGAGAAGGCATTGTCTTAGGACATGTCATCTCGCAAAACGGCATAGAGGTTGATAGAGCTAAAATCGAAGTCATTTCTAATCTTCCTCCTCCTAAATGCGTCAAAGATATCCGAGCTTTCCTTGGCCATGCCGGTTTTTATAGACGGTTGATCAAGGACTTTAGCAAGATTGCTAGACCCTTGACTCTCTTGTTGGCCAAGGACACTACTTTTGTTTTCGACTCAACTTGCATGAAAGCGTTCGAGTCTTTGAAACACTCACTCATTTCTGCGCCCATCCTTTCATCTCCAGACTGGACGCACCCTTTTGAAATTATGTGCGACGCTTCAGATTTTGCCATTGGTGCTGTTCTTGGACAACACATTAACAAGTTGCCGCATGTAATTTACTACGCTAGCCGAACATTAAATGAGGCCCAATTAAACTACACAACAACAGAAAAAGAGTTTTTAGCGGTTGTGTTTGCACTTGAAAAATTTCGGCCTTATTTAATCGGCTCTCCAGTTATAGTGTACACGGATCACTCAGCTCTTCGCCACCTTTTTGCGAAGAAGGATGCTAAGTCTAGGCTAATACGTTGGATCCTTTTGCTGCAAGAATTTGACCTTGTTATAAGGGACAAAAAGGGATGTGAAAACGTAGTGGCCGATCACCTTTCACGACTTCCTTCTTCGCCTACACTTGAACTGCCTATCACTGATGCTTTCCCCGATGAGCAACTCTTGACCGTTTCTTGCGAACCATGGTTCGCCGATATTGTAAACTACTTAGCCACCGGCTTGATACCTAACGATTGGTCGAAACAAGACAAACTACGATTTTTGTCCCAAGTAAAGCATTTTTACTGGGATGAACCTTATCTTTTTAAATATTGTTCCGACCAAATCATTCGCCGGTGTGTACCTGAAAATGAGGTCAAGAGTGTGCTGTCTTTTTGCCACGATCAAGCATGTGGCGGGCACTTTGGCCCAAAGAAGACAGCCGAGAAAGTTTTGCAGTGTGGTTTCTATTGGCCACGACTCTTCAAAGATGCATTCGAATACTGCAAAACTTGCTCCCGGTGCCAACACTTGGGCCGGATATCGCGGAGAAATGAAATGCCGCTCCAACCCATTTTGGTTGTAGACATTTTTGATGTTTGGGGTATAGACTTCATGGGACCATTTCCTAACTCTTTTGGAAATGTGTATATTCTTTTGGCTGTTGACTATGTTTCAAAATGGGTCAAGGCTGTGCCTAGTCGAACGAATGATAACAAGGTTGTCGTTCGATTTCTAAAAGAACACATCTTTTCTCGATTTGGGCACCCTCGCGCAATAATAAGTGATAATGATTCTCACTTTTGCAATAGGGCTTTTGAGTCCCTAATGCGCAAATACTCTATCACCCATAAGCTGTCAACGCCATACCATCCCCAAACATGTGGGCAAGCCGAGATCTCGAATCGACAAATTAAGCAAATCTTGGAGAAAACGGTTTCTAAAAACCGTAAAGATTGGTCACAAAAATTGATCGATGCACTATGGGCTTTCCGTACTGCATATAACACCGATCTTGGCATGTCCCCATACCGGCTCGTCTACGGGAAGGCGTGCCACCTCCCAGTAGAAATTGAGCATAAGGCATTTTGGGCCATTAAAGAGCTGAATTTATCTTTAGGAGATGCGGGCAGCAATCGAAAGCTGCAATTGAATGAATTGGAGGAGCTGCGGGATGAGGCATATGATAATGCCGTGATTGCTAAGAATCGAGTTAAGGTATTTCATGATAAAAACCTTTTACGAAAGACATTTAAACCAGGTCAACAGGTTTTATTATATGATACTTGGTTACACTTTCATCCCGGCAAGCTCCGTTCTAGATGGAGAGGACCTTTTGTAGTTCGCATCGTTTATCCGCACGGTGCAGTTGATCTTGAGAATCCAGAAGACGGTACTTTATTCAAAGTAAATGGATATCGATTGAAACCGTTCTTCTCAGCGGACCATTCGGAGGAGCTCCTGCTTTTGCAGGAGCCGATTTACACCGATTGATTTTCCTCCACCTTCACCCTCAAATTTCCTTTTTTCCAGAACTTTATTTCAAATAAGTTTGGGGGTGTGTATACTATGTAAATATAATAATAAGCAGGAGCTCGCCGATATTATCAACCCACTTGGTGCAGCATGACAGTGAGGACACTGTCCATTATAAGTTTGGGGGTATGTTCGGTAAGTTTTCCTTTTGCATTCATATGTATATTTCTGCATTGCATCTTTATATAAAAATCATAAAAATTATAAAAATTATTGTATTCAATTTTGGCTAATTGACTTGAGTTTGATAAATAGGTTAACTGGCTAGGAAAAACTAAATCTTAGACTTAGCAAATTAAAAACCCTAAAAATAACCCTCCTTAAAGTTTAACTGTGGAAAGCATATGTCTTTGTAGGTTATTTAGAAATAGGCAAATTTTGGGTTCAGTTCTTGGGCTAAGTCGAAACGAAGGAAAAGTATTAAAACTCTTATTAGAGTATAAGTTTGAAAAATAGTTCCTAGCTTAAGTCTAGATTCTGAAAATGTATACCCTACAAAATGCACAAACACGCACCTTGAAACTTGGATTAGTAGAAGAGACCTTGAAATACTCTTGTCTAACGTCCTTAGCACAATGAAAAAGAAAAAATAAGTGGATAAAGAAAAAAATGGACACTGGTTTTTGTGATTACTTAAGGCTGAAAAAAAAATAGAAAAATATTTAGCGAAGGTGCTACTGCTAAAAGCCTCGGGTGTTGCAAAACTAGGAAGTACGCCTTAAAGTGCTAACGCATCTTGTAATCGGTTGTTGGTACCTCAAGAAGTATTAACAATCGCATGAAGGATGTGAAAGTGAAGTTTCACTAGTGCTTTGGACAATGGACGGGAGTACGATTGCTTGATTTGAATTTCCAAGTGTAGGGGTGATATTTACACACACGTAGGGATATGTGATTGGAGTTTAGATAAGAGAAGGGAATGAAGAATAGAACTTATGTCTTTAATAGAGTTGATAGAAATTCCTAAGTGGAGATGGAACTCTAGAAGGAAAACTTAAGAAATGCCGAAAGCTAGGTAATTCTACAGGATATATGTAATCTTAAGTTAAATAATGAGGAAGTGTGAAGAATATGGGTGGATAATTTGCGGGTCGACGATAATAGAATTCCTTGTTAGAAAACCTAAATGGAGAACAAAAGTCGAGAAACCAAGTTGATAGGATTTTGTGGGTAGTATCTGCTGAAAACCCTCAGGAGACAACACTCCTCCTACTAGGGACACCTAGAGGTTTAACGGCTTGTTGCATGAGCTCAGTGCAATCGCGTTTCCCTGCAAAAGTGCGGCTACGTTAGATTTTTATTTAAATAATAAGTTTGCTCGAGGGCGAGCAAAAGATAAGTTTGGGGGTATTTGTTCACAACATAATATTGCATTTTGTATTCCCCATTCTTATGCATTTTACAATAAAAACAGGTGCTTTTGACCCATGTCTGCTACATGTTACAGGTTACAGGTTCTGGGAGCGAAAACAGTGAAAAACACAAAAGACGACACAAAAGAAGGAGTTTTGACCAACAATTAGGAAGATCTTAGTAAAGCTCAGCAGAAGAACGGTTCACCATCAACAAGGCGACGCAAGATCCAAATTTGCAAGAAAGACGGTTAAAAGATCCATCGCAAAGTGTTCACTGAAGTTCTGGAATCACTGCAGAAGCCCAAGTGGAAAAAGAAATAAAGAAATAAGAAGACCAGAAGATCCAAACCAAGCCCAGAAAAGCCCATCAGCTGACCTCATCATTGGGCCGCGGAACCGCGGCCCAAGCGCGCCCATGCCGCGGTTCCGCGGCTACTTGAAGCCCTAATGCGCTGAACTTTTTACTATAACTTTGTGGCGGCTCTGGAAAGATCTTTTTTGGGGTATATTTGTAACTTTAGACATGCGGTGCAATCTGTAGCCCTAGGGTTTCTATGTCCTATAAATAGAACCCAAGACCTTGTATTTTCTTATGCCTCTACTCATGAATAAAATTCTATTTTCTTGAAGTTAGAGCGCATCAACAGTAAGTAGGTTATTTTCTTTGCAATAGTTGTAGTTTTTTATCTGCTTTTATTTTCTCGCCTTAGTTTAAATTAGTTTAGTTTTTATTAACTTGCAATCGATGTTTTCTCTCTTTAATAAACTTTTGTCTTTTTTCATCCCCTCAATGAGCGAGTAGTTTCCTCGCTTGTTAGGGTTAGGAATAGGGAAGGATTTGAGAGATGGAGATCTCTCATCTCTTTTCGTTGCTAAAACTTTTATGAATATTAGAACTCCATGCATACCTTTTTATTCCGCGCCCTACGGCACTTTTACCCTCAAGGTAACGGTGATTCCGTAGTCTAAATGCCCGGATTTTAAGGTTTTCCATGAAGGTTAGGGTGAAGATTAAGAAAGGAAGGACAAGGATCTAGAGGAAGAATCAATATTCCCAATCATCCTAATCCCCTTTGTTAATATTTACCATAACTCTAATATGATACATTTAATTAATAGCAATGGAAAGAGATGTAGATCTTTATTTACCAAATTTTTCCTAGACCTAATCCTAGCAAGTTTCTAATCCTAGTCTCATACAACTTCAATTTTTAGGTTTAATTATAAATTCAAACACCATTTGGAATTAACTCGTAAGAACTTAAAGGAAATTTTCACATCCCTGTGGACCGACCCATACTCACCGGCTAGCTTCAAGCGACGCCGTTCTTGATTGCGGTAATTATTTTTGATCTATCTTTTAGAAAGCGCGAGCACGCTAAATCACATCAATCAATCCTGTTAGTGTATATGCCCTAGAGGCCATTACTGTATCATACTAGTTTGTATATTACTTAATGGAAGCTTGGGATATTCACCGTTGTATAGACAATCTTGCTCAAAATGATAGTATACTACTTGGTTTGTTTCTACTTCAATGTGTGTACATGTGTTTCTTATAGCATATCACCTATACACATTAGTAGAGCCTTTAGGATTTTTGCTTGATTACCAGCGTTGTGATGGCAGTCATACTCGTGGGGGCTGGGTAATCTACAAGCACATCCTTATACAGGTCCCTAGTCGTAGGATTATCGAGACAGGGCATCGATACTCTAGAGTAGACTAGCGTATGCGCTTCTCATCCCAGCAGGGGAGACGGTCTGTCCCACAGCCGTCAGTACGTCGTACTTGAGATAGTATACGGGTGCTCGTTAGGTTACGAGTACACTGGACAGGACTCGTCGTGAACTGATTGGTTGGTACTATACTTAACGTCAGTTGTCAGTTCCCAGGTGACATGAGTACAGCTTAGTCCGCTGACTTGACACTGTCACTTCGCCTCGAGTGTGTTCCCACTGTACTTTGATTACTACCCTACCACGGCTCAAAGGAGTCGTGCAAACAGGTAGTAGTTAGGTGCAGTCCCGAAGCACTTGGAGGCAGTGACGGTTAGACAGAATTCGTCTCTCCCAGTATTGGGAGTTGATATCGCGCTGTGTCAAGGAGAGCCATTACACACAGTCGTCCCTGGCCAGGGCAAGCGAGATACACTGGTAGGTTTCCAGTGTTATCTCAGGGTGTTCTGCGCTACACTCCGACATGACTTGTACCACTATTAGGGGACTGACGTTTACTGCCCCCCTAGGCCCGTCATGCGATATTCTCAGACGAACAGACCGGACTGTACGGAGACTGTCACATTCAGGCTCAGTAGGAGTTCAGATGGGTTTCACCTCGTCCGTCTTCTTATCGGCATCTACCTGGGGGCCGTTACGCACAGCTAGTGCCGCTTGCGGTCTGTGGTTAAACCCACTGCCAGCGTACTGTCGAGTCTTTAGAGACCCACACAGAGAGCTATTCGCCTTTAGGCAAAAGAGTAGAGGTCGCATGGATTTGCGACAGGATTCGGTCACATCCGTGCACTTGTGCACGTTTAGTGTCCGGGCAGTTATTACTAGCGGGCTTTGGGTTAAGCCAGATCCTAGTATACGTTTTGGGATTGGTTTTATCTCGTTTGTATTCGTGTTCCCCGGAACGCGGATGCGGGTGTGTATGCACGGTTGACCGAGACAGAGGCAGAGGATTCTCATTAGGGTTGTTGACTGTTGACTTTTGCTAAACCCTAATGAGAATAAGAAATATGATTAATGATAATATTAATTAAGTATTATTGTGCCATGGTTGGGTTGAAAGGTTGACTTTGTTGACTTGTTGACTTTGTTGACCGGTTAACTAGGTTGGACTTGTTGACCATCATCATTACAATGGCTATCATTTCATGGCAAAGACTTTTGCTTGCTTGTTTGTTCACAAATTGCATTTAATGCATGAAATGATATTGCCATTTGACATGAACCATCACATAATACTCAATTACTATTATTATTATGATGATTTTGTGTTATGAGAGGATGGTGGGAAAAAGTCTTCCTCATTCTATCATTTGCATTCTCTCTCATCCTCAAGCTCTCTCTCTTCCTCTTGCTCTCTCTCTAGTTCATGGTTCTATTGTCTCATGTGTTAAGAAACAAGAACCATATAGATAAAACCCAAAACACCTTTCTACTCATCCTAGTGTACAAGGTCTAGCAAGCCAAGTATTCTAGTTTCCTCTAGATTGAGGTTGGAGCCAAAGGTAGAAGCTTTCGGATGGATCCATCTTCGGCACAAGGAGACGACGAGGTGAGGCCGATCCGACCACCACAAGGAGTTGAAGAGAAGGAGTTCAAGATTAGGTATAACCCCTAACATAGTAGCTAAACTCTTAGCTAGGTTGTTAGATAGTTTGTTTAGCAAAGATCCGGTTTTTGAGTCCATGTTACCCCCACCGTAGAAAATCGTTTTTCACCATTTCCGCAACCCGAAAGAACCGCGGACGGGTAACGTGGACTTACAGTGGTATCAGAGACTAGCTAAACACTATCTAACATGTTAGTAAAGTAACTAGAAGTTCGATCGAAAAGAAAATCACAAAACACGCCCGGGACATGTACTTTCTGTCGATTTTTTTACAGCTCAAAAAATTATTTAACACATCTGAAAAATCGTCTCAGGGTTTTTAAAAACCACACAAGAAAATTGGTCCACTAACTCGGTCAGAGCACCGCGGATCCACGGCAAGAGCATGCTCTTGCCGCGGATCCGCGGCCGAGTTGACTCGGCCGTGGCATAATTTTCCTGCAGTGTTTTTCTGGGGGTGTTTTGGGATTTTTACAATATGTTTTTTCTGTCCAGATTTTCCAGAATGCAAAATTTGTTTTTGGGGTGGTTAAAAATCCGTATTTTGATCGAACTCCTAAAGACTTTAGCTAACGGGTTATATCTGTGATGTGATATATGTATTGAACGTCTGCTAATTGCTATACGTCGATTAGTGGGGGTTATACATATCTGTGATCTGTAATGTTGATGGTATATATATATGAATTCATTGGATTGTCGCGGATGAATAGCCGGGGGGTTGTGAGATGAGAGTTTTCTTTATCTTTCAATTCATGTAATTTGTAATTGATGTAATATTATTTATATGGCCGCACATCCGGGATGAGATTGTAGCCGCCATTATATAATTTCTTTTACTGTTTTTGCTCCTAGGATAGACCCAAGTAAGGGTGCACAAACTACCGGGTACCTCGAAGTGCCGAGTGTCATACTCACGTTGTTGAGGGAGGTTGCTTCACTTCGGGTATTTGGCGGGCCCGTAGGGGTCTAGGGTGGGGTATTGGCTATTCATCGCGACCGTGTAATCCGCTTTTCGTTACAGGCTCGTACGGAATGCAGATTCCTAGTATATCCAATGTGTTCATCTGTGATCTGGAATGGCTATCATTGCATCTGACGAATGTATATATCTATATATGATATCTATTTAGGCATTGCTTATGTTTTGCATCCGCGCTAGTCCAGCCCCCGCTCTGTCGTTAGTTAAGTAACCTAACGGGTAATGACGGGGCCCCGTGGTGAATGTGGATGGCATAAGCGTACGTCATATTTTCGTTGTTTTCTGCAATGGTAGGATTAAATGATGGGACGCATTAAAATTAATGCAAGAAAATAAACCAAAGTAAAGTCGTTGGAACAATTTCAAAACCACTCGGTTTCTTTTCAAAAACAACTTTTAAACGCGGATCTTAAGCCACTCCTTTTAAAAGCTATCAAGGTTCCTTTGATTATATCAAGTTCACTACGTTCATGGTTTCGCCAAAACCATTCGTAGACCTCCGTCGTTTCATATCAATATCCAACAGTATTCAAGCTGTGTTTGTTGGCCTTAGTCAAGGCACGGTGTTTGGTAGCTGGTGGGTATTCATATGTTGCATAGATAGATGTGTTGGTTTGTGACAGTCGTATTACTTTGTTGGCCATAGTCAAGGGTATATACGGGTGGGTTCAAATCAACCTGGACAACGACGGGTAGAACTTAACATGTGACTTATGATTTGTTGGCCTTAGTCAAGGTCATAAGAGCATGAGGCAAAAATCCACATCGGGAGTTTCAAAAGAAACTGAAACTTGCTAGCGCTGCATACCATTTGGAGTGATGATTCTGGTAGGATTCCTTCAGTTTTGTCACGCGATGATATTTGGATCCCGATCCTACTGTGAGTATATGCTACTCCTCGGAAAATTTCTCACTTAACGATCAATTCTATAAACAAAGTAGGTGTCTAGAAAGGTGTTAGCGGGGCTACGCCCCCAGGGAAAAGAGGTTCTTAAATTAAGGAACTTCGCGAGAGCGTTGGAAAACCTCCCTCGAAGTACCGACACTAGCCTGGCTGAACGGTTAAGCAAGTATTGTACGGTGAGATTGATCCCGACTAATTCTTCCTTTTTGGTTTGAGGAGGGATTCGAGAAACAGTTGGAGCCATCCTGTTTAGATAAATTAAAAACCAATCTAAACTTGCAAGAGCATCATGCTGAGTGTTTTCTTCTCTCTCTCTTAATTGCAGCGACCCAGTGACCACACATAGGTTACATCTAGATAATAAAATGACTGAACCTGACTGTTATGATTGGCAAAGGTCTGTCCAGATGTCCATTGCCCATGACAAGCTGGGACACCACTTAACTAATCAAACCCCTGCCGTCTCAGGACCTGTTCCCCTGTCACGGATATTGACATCCGTAAGACATCGGAAAAGGACTGTGCGAAGGCCAAGTGCTTCGTGTCAGCCTCAGTTGATGGTGCAAACCAGAGGCAGCACGAGAAGATGGACTTAGTTTCTATCTTCCTCCATAACAAAGATTTATATGGAGGGCAATCTCGTATCGCAAGATATGAGACCTCGAACGAATTGCTTCAAGCGAGGTTGGCTGTCGGGTCATCTGTAGGGGGCAACGTCCTTACAGAGACCAACTATTTTGAGCTCACGGACCTGAAGACCACGTTGGAGAACGGGTCAGATGCTGACTTGATTCTACAGTCTCTACCTTCTACCCTGAAGGAAACCAGGGAAGTAGAAGGAAAGGGAAGGGCAAAAGTTTCAGGACTAGATGTAGTAAACGAGGGACGTTCCTATTGTTACGGGAATGAATATTGGCAGAAGGATTGCAGGGCTAGCAAAGCCAGTAGCCAGAATTCGAAGCATGTTGTGGCTTCGGCTTCGGGTGTGTTTGTAATAGAGAACTGTATGTCAGTTAACCCTACTTCCTGGGTATTGGATACCGGATCAGGATCTCACATCTGTAATTCATTACAGGCTCTGAGAAACCGTAGGGTTATCAGGAAAGGTGATATGACTCTCAGGGTTGCTAACGGAATGAGCATGGACGCTAAATCCATAGGGGAATATCATCTTGGACTGACAAATGGGTAGATATTGATTCTGCGTGACTGTTTGTATGTACCAGGTGCGACTTGTAATATCATATATGTATCCTTACTTTCTAAGGAAGGATATGAATTTACTTTTGTAAGCGATGTGGTCCACATCCACCTAAATCAAGTTCTGATTGGGTCAGGTACATTGAATAACGGGATATACGTATTGAATCAAGCTCAGATTTTCAGTGTGCAGAACACACTTAAAAGAAAGTCTCCGGAAACAAATCAGGCTTTCTTCTGGCATTGTAGACTGGGTCACATCAATGAGAGAAGGTTGACGAAGTTACATACAGAAGGATATTTGGATCCGTTCGAATATCAGTCATATGCAACTTGTAAATCCTGTCTCATGGGAAAGATGACAAAGACTCCGTTCACTGGACACGGAGAAAGAGCAAGCGAGCTCTTGGGACTCATACACAGTGACGTGTGTGGTCCAATGTCTACACATGCGCGAAGTGGTTATTCATACTTCGTTACTTTCACAGATGATTTCTCTAGGTTTGGACATGTCTTCCTGATGAAGTATAAATCCGAGGTCTTTGAGAAATTTCGGGAATACAAGAATGAAGTTGAAAAACAAACAGGCAAAAGTATCAAGACACTGAGATCTGATCGAGGTGGAGAATACTTGAGTGCCGAGTTTCTGGACTACTTAAAAGAGAATGGAATTCTCTCGCAGCTTACTCCTCTATACACACCACAACACAATGGTGTATCGGAAAGACGGAATCGAACTCTATTGGATATGGTTCGTTCCATGATGAGTAAGGTCGAGTTACCGCGATCTTTCTGGGGTTATGCACTAGAAACAGCTGCATATCTCTTGAACCAAGTTCCTACTAAGACAGTGCCTACCACACCATATCAGATGTGGAGTGGGAAGAAACCCTGTCTTAAACACTTTATGACATGGGGATGTCCAGCTTTTGTCAAAAAGCAGCATGCGGACAAGCTCGAGGCACGCTCAGTACAGTGTAAGTTTGTGGGATACCCAAAGAACTCCAAGGGGTATCTTTTCTATTACGCAGAGGAGAAAAAAGTCTTTGTTTCTTGTCATGCCCGCTTCTTGGAAACTGAGTTTTTAGTAAATCAGATAAGTGGGAGCGCAATAGAACTGGAAGAAATTCCAGAACCACAAACTATTACTGAAACCTTAGTAGAACCAGAAGATTCAGGGGAACCGGACATTCCTGCGCTGCTCCGCAGGAGTAGTAGGCAGTCTCATCAGTCCGAGAGAAACTACGGTTTTCTCATAGACGGGGATAGAGAGGATTGCGTCATTGATTATGATGAGCCTACTAGCTTCCAGCAAGCCATTCAGAGCCGTGACTCAGTAAAATGGCTGGATGCAATGCGGACCGAGATGGAGTCCATGTACACCAACAAAGTTTGGACTTTGGACTTTGCTCCAGAAGGGGTAAAACCCGTAGGCTGCAAATGGATCTTCAGAAAGAAGATTGGTGTAGATGGGCAGGTTGAAACCTATAAAGCTAGGCTTGTTGCAAAGGGTTTTCGTCAAAAACCTGGTTTGGACTATGACGAGACCTTTTCTCCGGTTGCTATGCTCAAATCCATTCGGATCCTTCTTGCCATTGCTGCCTTCCACGATTATGAGATCTGGCAGATGGACGTAAAGACGGCTTTCCTAAATGGAAATTTGGAAGAGTGCGTCTATATGGATAAGCCAGAGGGATTCATTCAGAGTGGGAGCAGCGGTAAAGTGTGCAAGTTGCTCAAGTCCATCTATGGACTGAAGCAGGCATCGCGGAGTTGGAACATCTGCTTTGATGATACTGTCAAAGAATTCGACTTTGTCAAAAACCCAGATGAACCATGCATTTACAGTAAGATTGTAGGGAGAAATGTGGTATTCCTCGTCTTGTACGTCGATGACATTCTCCTAATAAGAAATGATATTCCTATGCTACAGTCAGTCAAAGGATTCTTGTCACAGAGGTTCTCCATGAAGGACCTGGGCGATGCCAACTACATTATGGGGATCTAGATCTATCGTGATAGATCTAAAAGGATGTTGGGACTTTCACAGTCCAGGTACATTGACACCATACTGAAACGATTCAGTATGGAAGATTCCAAGCGCGGTAATCTACCGGCTTGTCACGGAATCACCCTCTCCAAAGAGATGTCTCCCAAGACTGATTTGGAAAGGGCTCGCATGTCATCAATACCCTACGCATCTGCGGTAGGCTCTATTATGTATTCGATGTTGTGTACCAGACCAGATGTAGCATACGCATTGAGCATTGTAAGCCGGTATCAGTCGGACCCAGGGGAGAAACCCTGGATAGCGGTAAAGAACATTCTCAAGTACCTGAGAAGGACTAAGGAGATGTTCTTGGTGTATGGCGGAAAAGACCTCCAGATCGAGGCCTTTGCTGACTCCAGCTTCCAGAGTGACAAGGATGACTCCAAGTCCATGTCGGGTTATGTCTTTACCCTCAATAGAGAGGCGGTTTGCTGGAAGAGCTCCAAGCAGGAAACCGTTGCTGACTCAACTATGAAAGCGGAGTACATAGCTGCTTGCGCTGCCGCAAAGGAAGCTGTCTGGATGAAGAAGTTTCTCACGGAGCTTCAGGTGGTTCCTACCAGTGTTGATCCAATACCGCTGTATTATGACAACAACGGCGCTATAGCTTTAGCAAAGGAACCCAGGTCCCATCAGAAGTCCAGGCACATTTTGAGGCGGTACCGCCTGATCAGGGAGATCGTAGATCGCCGGGAGATCGAGGTGAAGAGAGTAAATACGGAAGATAACATTGCTGATCAACTCACGAAGGCCTTACCCCAGACTCAGTTCGAGCGGCTGATTGAGATGATAGGTCTCCGATACGCCAGTACATGGCCTTAGTTCAAGTGGGAGATTGTTAGTGTATATGCCCTAGAGGCCATTACTGTATCATACTAGTTTGTATATTACTTAATGGAAGCTTGGGATATTCACCGTTGTATAGAAAATCTTGCTCAAAATGGTAGTATGCTACTTGATTTGTTTCCACTTCAATGTGTGTACATGTGTTTCTTATAGCATATCACCTATACACATTAGTAGAGCCCTTAGGATCTTTGCTTGATTACCAGCGTTGTGATGGCAGTTACACTCGTGGGGGCTGGGTAATCTCCAAGCTCATCCTTATACAGGTCCCTAGTCGTAGGATTATCGAGACAGGGCATCGATACTCCGGAGTAGACTAGCGTATGCGCTTCTCATCCCAGCAAGGGAGACGGTCTGTCCCACAGCCGTCAGTACGTCGTACTTGAGATAGTATGCGGGTGCTCGTTAGGTTACGAGTACACTGGATAGGACTCGTCGGGAACTGATTGGTTGATACTATACCTATCGTCAGTTGTCAGTTCCCAGGTGACATGAGTACAGCTTAGTCCGCTGACTTGACACTGTCACTTCGCCTCGAGTGTGTTCCCACTATACTTTGATTACTACCCTACCACGGCTTAAAGGAGTCGTGCAAACAGGTAGTAGTTGGGTGCAGTCCCGAAGTACTTAGAGGCAGTGACGGTTAGACATGATTCGTCTCTCCCGGTATTGGGAGTTGATATCGCGCTGTGTCAAGGAGAGCCATTACACACAGTCGTCCATGGCCAGGGCAAGCGAGATACACTGGTAGTTTTCCAGTGTTATCTCAGGGTGTTCTGGGCTACACTCCGAAACGACTTGTACCGCTATTAGGGGAATGACGTTTACCGCCCCCTAGGCCCGCCATGCGATATTCTCAGACGAACAGACCGGACTGTACGAAGATTGTCACATTCAGGCTCAGTAGGAGTTCAGATGGGTTTCACCTCGTCCGTTTTCTTATCGGCATCTACCTGGGGGCCGTTACGCACAGCTAGTGCCGCTTGCGGTCTGTGGTTAAACCAACTGCCAGCGTAGTTTTGAGTCTTTAGAGTCCCACACAGAGAGCCATTCTCCTTTAGGCAAAAGAGTAGAGGTCGCATGGTTTTGTGACAGGGTCATATCCGTGCACTTGTGCACGTTTATTGTCCGGGCAGTTATTACTAGCGGGCTTTGGGTTAAGCCAGATCCTAGTATACGTTTTGGGATTGGTTTTATCTCGTTTGTATTCGTGTTCCCCGGAACGCGGATGCGGGTGTGTATGCACGGTTGACCGAGACAGAGGCAGAGGATTCTCATTAGGGTTGTTGACTGTTGACTTTTGCTAAACCCTAATGAGAATAAGAAATATGATTAATGATAATATTAATTAAGTATTATTGTGCCATTGTTGGGTTGAAAGGTTGACTTTGTTGACTTGTTGACTTTGTTGACCGGTTAACTAGGTTGGACTTGTTGACCATCATCATTACAATGGCTATCATTTCATGGCAAAGACTTTTGCTTGCTTGTTTGTTCACAAATTACATTTAATGCATGAAATGATATTGCCATTTGACATGAACCATCACATAATACTCAATTACTATTATTATTATGATGATTTTGTGTTATGAGAGGATGGTGGGAAAAAGTCTTCCTCATTCTATCATTTGCATTCTCTCTCATCCTCAAGCTCTCGCTCTTCCTCTTGCTCTCTCTCTAGTTCATGGTTCTATTGTCTCATGCGTTGAGAAACAAGAACCATAGAGATAAAACCCAAAACACCTCTCTACTCATCCTAGTGTACAAGGTCTAGCAAGCCAAGTATTCTAGTTTCCTCTAGATTGAGGTTGGAGCCAAAGGTAAAAGCTTTCGGGTGGATCCATCTTCGGCACAAGGAGACGACGAGGTGAGGCCGATCCGACCACCACAAGGAGTTGAAGAGAAGGAGTTCAAGATTAGGTATAACTCCTAACATAGTAGCTAAACTCTTAGCTAGGTTGTTAGATAGTTTGTTTAGCAAAGATCCGGTTTTTGAGTCCATGTTACCCCCACCGTAGAAAATCGTTTTTCACCATTTCCGCAACCCGAAAGAACCGGGAACGGGTAACGTGGACTTACAGATCCCGATTCCCACTGATGAGTTGGTTTACTCCTCGGGTGATTTTAGATGATCCCGACTAATTCTTCTTTCAGGTTTGGAGGAGAATTTGAGGATACAGTGGGAGACATCCTGATTAGATAAAGTGATTGACCATTCCGATCTAGGTTAGAGTGAACGCTGAGTGTTTCTTTTCTCTCTCTTTGGCAGCGACCATGGCCCCTAGACTAGAACTCATAAACCAAGTTAACTGAACCTTCTTAAAACACTGGTTTTTGGATTGTCAGAGCTGCATACTTCATTGCCACTCCTGCTTTTACCCTTTGCTTTTCTCCGGAACATTTCGTATCACTACGAAAATCCACATTTATTGGATATAACCATCGTATAGTTACATACGAACTCGAAGAAACTTGTTTCAGATTCGAGAATGGTTTCCGGTTCTGGAGAAATTGAATAGGACTGTTCAGTTGCCTTTTCCTTTTACCCTCTCAAGTTGTGAGGGCTCCTAGGAATAGGAGAGGGTACACCTATTGCGCTTATTAGATAGTCTTCTTCCAAACCATAGGCAGGTGCCGAAAGGTGGGGAAGAAAGAAAACCAATTAGCTTAAGTATGGTGTACAGAAGGTAATAAGTAAAGACAAATAAAGGGATTAGAAAGAGGGCAAAGTAAAATTGCGACTGCTATCATTCACAACCAAACCGGGTATATCATCGACACTCCTACTTCACCTTTGTTTTTCTTCAGAACACCCCATATCACTACGAAGATCCACATTTATTGGATAATCCATCGTATAGTTACATACGAACTCGAAGGAACTTGTTCCAGTTCGAGAATGGATTCTGGTTCAGGAGAAGTAGAATAAGGATTATTCAGCTGTCTTTTATCTTTACCTTCTCTCAAGTTGCGAGTACTCCTAGGATTAGGAGAGTACACCTATTACGCTTATTGAATAGTCTTCTTCCAAACCATAGGCTGGTGCCAAATGGTAGGGAAGGAAGAAAACCATTTACCCTTAGGGTGGTGTACAGAAGGTAATGAGTGAAGACAAATAAAGGGATTTGGAGAGACGGCAAAGAAATATACGGTTACAGTCATGAATCTGGATAGTGAAAGAGGCATTACTAGGAATACCCGGATACCCCTTAGAAACATTTTCATGTTTCATTTTTACTATGCATTGTTAATTGAAAACTGATTTCCCAATTGGATCCTTGCTCCAGGATATGTATTTACCAGGTTTAATTCTCACATTTGTATGGTTTTACAGATGATGAGTGGAAGTAAGTTATTGGGAATTAGGTGATTATATCCTCATTATATCGGAATTCATTGCAATTGGTGATATTTGAGGAAATCCCCTGGGGTTTTGCCTGACGGAAAATATTTGGTTTTGAATATCTGTTGTTATGCACCAATTTCAAACTAATATATCTGTACGTTTATTTTATAAAGTGATGTATAACTTTTTGAAATTATGTCCATGACATTTACCTGTATTAGTTGATGATTGGGTAAGGAACATTAAACAGCGGTGTAATTCTTCTTAACCATAGTACAGTTTTCAACCTACCACACGCAGGGTTTGAGTTATTCAACTCAGGGGACTTATACAAAGTATTGTATGTTGTCCAGTGTCCATTATGACAAAGGGGATGGTGCTCGTACTATATTTTGTTTACTTGTGACTTCTCCAGTTTTAGACGAGTATTTCGTAGAAATACAAGGTCCAAGTTTTGAGAAGTTATAGGTCCGAGAGTAAAGTAGAGAACCATGTATTGCAAGTATCAGAATTCTTCAAGGTGATCGATGATGTAGATACTTGTGTTTGGTATTCAGTTGATAATAATGGTTTTGAAAACTTGCTTCTCTTTCAGATTACTCATATTTAGATGTATTCCTAGTTGAGTAATGCTGATCGACCTCCTTCCATTTAGTTGACATGCACTGGAGAAAGCTGCATGATTTGAATCTGGTTCCAATTAAATCAGTGCCTCTGTTTCTATATTGTATATAGAATGGTTCATATCTTAACGATGTTAAGGTATATGGAGTTGTCCGGCTTATGCTTAAAACCAGACTCTGGATAACTCAAGGCACGTTTCTGTAATGGCAGTTTGTGGGTTATCCCGGGCTATGACGAGGGTTAACTTTCTACCATATGGAAGATCAATAGTGATATTATTCTTGACTCGCCACAGTTTTAGCAAAATGTACTTTTTCAGAAAACAGTAGTGGGAGTATGGTAGAACTGCAAGTGATTCCAGAACCACAAACGATTACTGAAAATTTAATAGAATCTAAAGATTCAATCGGGTTTGACATTCCATTAGCCACTCTGCAGATATGGTGGGTAACCTCAGACACCCGAAAGGTACTTCGGTATCCTCAAAGACGGTGATTGGGAGGTTCTTGTTTACCCAGACTTGCTATTACTGCTATTCTAGACTATGAGACCCGGCATGAGGATGAGTATAGTGTCGTTCTAAACTAGCTTTAGAAGTGCACGTGTATATGACTCTGCCAGAAGGTTGTTGTAGTCAGTGGGAGCAGCGGAAGCATAGTGGACAAGTAGCTTGTGTCTATTTATAGACTAAAGCAGGTATAGCGGAGATTGATCATCTATTTTTGATATGACAGTCATAGGATTTGACTTCATCAGAATAGGAGATGGATCTGTTAAGAAGGTAGTAGGGTGTAATGTCCTGGTATTTGGATGACATACACATTATAGGAAGTGAAATTCTTATACTACGATCGGTTATACTGTGGTTGTCACACAGTGGTTTCCCCACATAGAATATGGATATTATATAAGGCATTCTGGTTACTAGATCTATGGTTTTAGATCTAGATTTGGATAGTTTTCCAATCTAGGTACTTTGACACTATTCTAAAGGTGTTTTAGAATGGAAAACTTCTGGTATGGTAGTGTACCTGCAGGTGATGGAGCCACCCTCTCAAAAGGTGTCTTACAGACTAAAGGGGAGAGGGATGTGCATGATTGGCATATTACTTGTTTAGGCAATTGAGTGAATTATGAGATGTCAAGTACCACACCAGATGTTGCTTTTGCACTAGATGCAATAAGTTTATATTAATCCAAATCTTGGAGGAACGTTCGGAAGCAGTTTATGAACATAAGTGGATGTTCTAAGGATATGGTAACGTCAGCCTCTTTCGGGAGACAGTTATCATTCCAGGCTTCCAAGGTGACCTTGATGACAGAGTGACTGTCAGAGTTATAGTTTTCCCTCTTTTGAGGGGCAGTATTTTGGACAGGTGGTCCAAGCGGATACTGAGGGAGGCATGGCGCAGGATACTGATTAAATTCAGTTGACGATACAGTCTAAGAAGGTTACTGGATTTGGAGTTCATTTGTGAACTGGGTCCCATCAGATATCCAGACATATTCTAAGACAGGTATTGCTCATTTCGGAAGATGGCTTTCTCCGCGAACTTGAGATATAGAGAGATATAGAAAGAAACATTGGAGCGGATCCACTCATTGAGGCTATTTCTCGAACGCAATAGTTTTACAAACGGGTTTTGTGAAACTGATTAGTAGAGAAGTCGGGTGTTCGGTATCACACGGGCTGTGAGTATGTGATACCGCAATAATCGGCCTTAAGTGCAAGTGGGAGATTGTTGGATATAGTGCCCTCAAGTCAATTATTGGATTACAAGCATGTGATTGCAATGATTGAGGGAGGACCTATACCGGTAGAACAGTCTTACTCGAGATGATAGTATGCTATCTAGTTTGACTTTATCATCATGTACATACTTCAGGTGACATTGCAGATCACTATTACATGTTGATAGAGCCCTTAGGATTCTTCCTTGACTACCAGCAGTATGATGGCGATCATATACGTGAGAGTTGGGTGGTCTATAAGCGTATCCTTAAAATGTCCCTAGTCGTGGGAGTTTCGAGACTGTGCATCGATACTCCAAGAGTAGACTACTGTATAAGGATCGAGCCCCTGACGAGGGGTGGTGGCCGGTCTCACAAGCCATTGGTGTCAGTTGGTTCACCTAAGATGTATACAGGTGCTCATTGGGTTATGAGTACACCGGACGGACTCGCCGGGAACATGCTAGTTGGTATTATACCTATTGTCAGATAGCAATTCCCTGGTGACATGTGTACAGGTCAGTCTATCGACCTGAGATCATCATTTGTCTCGTGTGAGTTCCCACTGTGCTTTGATTACTACCCTACCACGGATCAAAGGAGTCGTGCAAATAGGTTTTAGTTGGGTACAGTCCCGAGCCACATGGAGGCAGTGAGCGGATCGTCAGAGGATTCATCTCTCCCGGTATTAGGGGTTGATGTCGCGGAGTGCACGGGTGACCATCACCAGAAATCCTCGGCCGGGGTAGACGAGAATTACCGATCTAGGATCGGTAGTTTCTCAGGTGGTGATAGGTTTCATGCCGACACTAAATGTCGAGTTATTAGGGGTCTAACTTTATCCATCCCTCTAAACTCGATATGCGATACTCATAGACGAACGGACCGGACTGTACGGATATTGTCACTGTCAGGCTTAGTAGGGTTTCTGGATGAGTTTGCTCGTCGGCATCCTTTTCGTTCAATACCTGGGTAGCCGTTATGTACAGCTAGTGCCACTGACGTGCTTGTGGTTAAACCCACTGCCAGAGTATTGACGAGTCTTTAGAGTCCCACACAGAGGGTTTCCCTGATTCGGGCGAAACGTTGTAGAGGCCGTATGGTTTTATGGCAGGGTTCAATCATATACGTGCACTTGTGCACGGATCATGATCGGACAGATAATACTAGTGGGCTTGGGTTTAAACCGGATCCTACTATTATATTGTTGGATTATTTTCGTCTCGTTGTATTCGTATTCAGTCGGAATACGGATGCAGGTATGTATATACGGATGAGGGGTATTCTTGTAATCCGTTACAAGATTACTTTTGAAGATGCCATTTCTTTTTCTAGTATTAAACATTTATGGTTTTGTTTAAATGTTTAATATTGTTATGATGGAAAGTGTGAGTGCAAGTCTTGGCATGGTGCATTGATTGTGGCATGGTGACTCATGATGTGTTTCCTTGTGCCATGCTTGATTCTTTATTAGTTTTTGTTGTGAGATATTTGTGTGGGGGCAGATCAATTTTTCTATTGGGATTTTCTTTGCTTGCCAATCACAAATACCTCACACTCATAAGAAAAACAACAGAGGCTTCATTCTTCACTTGCTTGTTTTTCTTTTGCCAAAAACTTGAGCTCACTCTTTTCTTCATATGGCTTCTTCTTCAAACTCCATCCATACCCTCTCATGAGTTGAGAATCCATGAATGTTTTGAGATAAAGTATTCACACATAATCTCTACTTCATCTTGTGCATCTAGGCTAGCAAACTGATGCCCGAGTTGCTTCAGTTTTTGAAGCGGGAGCCCGTATTACTAATCTTTGACGTGGATCATCTTCGACGAGGGAGACCGGAGACCGAACTTCATCGAGGTAGCCGCGACGAGCTTAGGACAGAGGTTGAAGACCGAAGGACACTGATCGATTGGTATAACCTCTCTAAACTCTTTTTATAGAACTAGTATAGGGTTAATGGTACGATTCGTTGATTAGGGTTCCGTTAGCGCCGGTTTTTTAAAGTTTTTGTTCCGCGTTTGGCCACGGATTGATGGTCGGGGCACTGTCGTAACCCTACACGGTCTGGTACATAATATCGCATATATGATTGACCCGATTGTCGAAGCATAGGGTATCCCTTGCATGCGAGCCCTCCCCAAATCAGTCTTAGGAGACATCTCTTTGGAGAGAGTGATTCCTGAGCAAGCGGGTAAATTGCCACGCTTAGAATCTTCCATACTAAACATCTTTAGTATGTTGTCAATGTACCTGGGTTGGGACAATCCAAACATCCGTTTAGATCTATCTCTATAGATCTTAATCCCCAGGATGTAGGAGGCATCACCTAGATCTTTTATAGAGAACTTGTATGATAAGAAAAGCTTGACCGAGTGTAGCATATGAATGTCGTTTTCTATCAAGAGTATGTTATCCACGTACAATACGAGGAAGACAAGCTTACTCTCTACAACCTTCTTGTATATACAAGGTTTATCTACATTTTTTACGAAGTCAAACTCTTTGACAGCTTTGTCAAAACAGATGTTCCAGCTCCGCGATGCCTGCTTTAATCCGTAGATGGATTTAAGCAGCTTGCATACCTTTCCGCTGCTCCCACTGTCTACGAAGCCCCCTGGCTGTGTCATGTACACGCTCTCTTCTAAATCCCCATTTAGAAAAGTGGTCTTGACGTCCATCTACCAGATTTCGTAGTCATGGTATGCAGCAATAGCAAGTAGGATCCTGATGGACTTAAGCATAGCGACAGGAGAAAATTTTTCATCATAGTCGATACCAAGTCGTTGATGAAAACCTTTTGCTATAAGTCTAGCTTTGAAAGTCTCAACTTTTCCATCTACACCAATCTTCTTTTTGAAGATCCACTTGCTCCCAATAGGTTTTACCCCTTCAGGAGAAACTTTCAAAGTCCATACTTTGTTGGTGTACATGGATTCCATCTCGGATAGCATAGCATCCAGCCATTTCACAGAGTCTCCTGTTCACCGCCGAAAGACGGAGACGAAACCGTGTAGGTCGTCTCGTGTTCATCACAGAATACTGCATTTTATACCGCCCATTCTTACGCTCGGTTGTTTATAGGTAGGTGCTTTTAATCCGTGTTTGTTACATATTTATAGAATACAGGTTTCCAGTACAAATATTGCAATTCAAGACAAAATCTCCACAGTTACACCACATACAGAACATCTGTTGACAACAGATAAAAGCCGGGTTCCGGTCATCCATATCCGTCCGGTGCTGCGTACCGGTTCCAGGGACAAGACATATGACAGCGGTCATTCGTGTCTCGGACAAGCACAAAGCACGAGGGGGGCAGCACAAGAATCAATGGGTGCGCGGAGCTCGAGGGAGATAAAGTCAAAAGTAAACAAAGATAATGCAATCTTGGACTTGGAAATCTGCTGATATTCTAGAAGACTTTTGTGCATTTTGAAGTTGACAAACACAAGGAAACATCCAACCAGGGACTCAGACCAAAACCCACGACCCAACTCGACAAGGGAGCCGCGTTTCCGCGGCCAATAGGGGGTATTGGCCGCGGAAACGCGGCCGTACTGTGGATTCAGAATGTCGTATTTTGGGAGCTTTTTTGTAACTTCCCATAGGTTCTGTTGGTTGCCCTAGATCTCCATTCTCCTGCCTATAAATACAGCAGACTTGAGCTTAACCAAGGGAGCTTTTCTTTAGCCTCTTTTTTTGTGTAGTTTTGTTCTTTTCTTCTTCTTCTTCATTCTTTCTCCATTAAAATTGTAGTGAGAGCTTTTTGAGTGGAAGATTAATGAAGATGAGGGTTTTTTTTATCTTTCTTGTTAGTTTGCTCCCCCTTGAGATTCTTGCTTTCTCTTGCTCATTCAACATCTTCATTGAGCTTGAATGGTTAAGGGTTAGTTATTGATCTCAAGGGTCGTATTTTCTCACGGGACTAGCACTTCATTTCACATGCGTTCTCTACCCTTCCCTTGATCTTGCAACCTCTTCATTGAGCTTGCAAGTTTAAGGGTTGGCTATTGATCACATGCTTGTCTTGAGTCCTAGTTTCGTATTCTTTTTATCGCTTTTTCTTACTTGCAATTTATTACCTTGTCTTTAATTACTTGCAATTTAATTCATGCACTTTCTTTCTTGTAATCTTTTCTTTTCTTTGTTCTTTTCTTTTTGTTCTCTTTTGTTCATTTTGTGAATGTTGTATTTATTGTTGTTGTTAAGATTCCATATGATATTGTAAGTTAACATTTCTTTGCCAGTTCCTTTTCCCGTTATTTTCCATTTGAACTTCGCCCAAACCATACGCAAGCGCTCCGTTAGGCACCCTACCCTGACAAGGTAACGGTGATTCCTAACCACGACCGGTTGCGTTCGGTTTGGCCGGAGGTGAAAACAAGAGACAAGAACGGAAGGACAAGGGTAAATAAGCCGGATTCCACGAATACCGCGCTTAAATCCCCTAATCCACGTTGTTGCCGATTGTCTAGCTTCAATTGGTCAAGACTCGGCTCAATGGTTTTTGAGTACGGATTTCTTAGCTTACAACCTCGTATTTTCCTTAACAACTTTATACTTGCAGATAAAACACATAGGTTAGAATCAAACACATACAAATTCTTTATTGACTCGTCTAAGACAAGAAGGTAAGATACCACCATCTCCCTGTGGACCGACCCGTGCTCAACCGGCTAGCTGCAAAGCGACACCGTCCTGATCGCGGTTATACTTTAATTCTTTGAACATCCGACACGCCAAAAGCGTGCGATCAAATGGCGCCGTTGCCGGGGAGATGGTAGCGTATTTTCTTTCTTGTTATTCGGGTTAATATTCTTTTTGTATATATAAAAAAAATATAAAAAAAAAATAAAAATCTTTTTGTTTTTTTTTTGATAATTTTTGTAGGCAAGTGTGCAGATTTTTGCGTATTTGCAAACTGCAATTGTGTGGAGCAAAGTGCACATTCAAAGTTAAGGTGCTTACGAAGTACAGTGCCAAAGATCCGGGTAGTTTGACCCGCGCAAGCGAACCTTTCAAGCTTACCGGATTTGATTCAACGGGGGTTTCCTAACCCAAAACTTAAACGGTATGTACGTTACTAACACCTTCTTCTCAAATCCGACGCTTCCAATATACTATTCTTTGCAGGATTCTTTGCAAGTTAGCTAGCAAACGCCAAAATTGACTAACCCGTATTTGTTGCAGCGCCGCGCTTAAAATAAAAAAAAAACGATTGTTTGATTCTTTATAGAATTTTTTGAATTGCGCATTGCATCAATTAATACGGACTTAAGGGCAAGCGAACCCCACAACATACGGTAAAGGATTTCATCACCTTTTCCGTGGCCCACAAATCACGAACTTGAGCATAACGTTTACCCGCACAAAATTTAAAAGAAACTAGACTTTAAGCCTTAAGGACTTCGCGCTCACTAGGAGAAATTAACTGTGTTTAGAACCTTGCTTAACGGTATATTGTTTACGGGGTGTCTAGGAAAGTGTTAACGGCAAAACCGCCAAAAGAGAAAGGGTTATTTAATTAAGGAACTTCGCGAAAGCGTTGGAAAACCTCCCCTTATCTCTGCACTTACCTGGCCTCGTGATCAGTATATCTTGAGCCTGTTTCTCGACACAGTTTTACTTCAACAATCAAGTTCTGGAGCAGGTCTAGTTGACCTAGGTTAACCCTAGAACGATTAGGTGTGTGGTATTTTTTGTGTCGTGATTGTTTTTTGTCCATATTCTTTTTTGTGTATACTTCATTCTTTTGTTAATATTTAAAAAAAAAAATTAAAAAAAAAATATATCACATTTTTCCCCTCCTTTTCTCTGCCTTTCTTTCCTTCTCTCTTCATATCATGGGTACTCCACCTCGCAAAACTCTTGCCGAACTTTGGTACCCACAACCAGACATTACTTCATACGGTTCTTGTTTTGGCCGAACATCGAACGACCCCTCCATGCCCAAAGTTTCACTGAAAGATCGCATAGCAGCGTCTAGGACAAACACTTGCACTCCTCATTCCACTTCGTATCAACCGTTTCAAACATTCACTCCCGCTTATGTTGATACCCCTTCTGCAAGTCGTCCTTTGTCCATCGCTGAACGTATTGAACAATCCCGTAGCCGATCTTTCACTCCTTTCACCACTACAAATTCTTGGGATCAACAATTCCATTCACCTTCTTATCCAAATGTTGATCCTGCTCCCGTCCAGCCATTCAATTCCTACCAGTCCTATCCAACTTTTACACCTTCCCTAGACATTGCTTCTACACCGCCTTTTAGGAGTTTTCAGTATCCATACAACTGTGAATCTTTCACTGAAACCCCTTCACAACCAATGTCTAGTCTAGAACAGTCGTTGGAAGACTTTAGGGTAGCGTCAAGCCAACAAATGATGGATTTGAATGCGTCCATGGCCGCCCTCATACAACCTAGTGATCCGGTAGCTAGTTTTCAACTAGCTCCAAATTTTTCAATGTATGATGCGGCGGCAGGCCAGGCTGTGAATTTGAGTGGAGAGAGTGAGCTGTACCCCCTTCCGAATCAAACCTACCCGTCCCAAATTGAATCCCACAACTCCAGTGTTGAAAGTCTATCAAATGTCCTAAATGAATTATCAATTGAAGATAGAATGTTTAATGAGTTGTGCGACTTTGTAGTGTTTGATTTGCCCGATTGTGAAGGGTCCCTTTTGAGTGAAACCATACCCAATCCTCTTGACCTCTCCAGCTCCACTCTAGAACCGGAATTGATTGATATCCATGCTTTTGTTGAGGTGTCGGAGAATTTTGATTTTCACTTGATTGAGGATATTGACGCTGGGAACATTTTGGATGATGAACCCGTAGATTTGGCTGAGTTTGTCTCTTCAAATTATCATCCCGAGTCATTAAATGTTTTTCCCGAACCCTATATGCGTCTGGATTTTAATGAAAATTGCATGGATAAGCTGAATTTTGAGGAGAATATTGAGGATAGTTTTGAGGATGAACCAGTTTTAATTGATGAGTCGGATTTTCCCATTCATCCTGTCCCTGTCATTGACTGTGTACACCCTCCTGAACCTTTAACCGATACCCCTCCTCGATCACTTCCCTCCATCCTTTCCATCGTTCCGACCTTGCAAGAACCCGTCTCGCTCTCATTTCATATGTCTGGTTTACCAAGTTTGGCGTACCCATGGTTTCATACGAATCTTGAGGGATTCGACCCAATTTCTCGACGAGTAAATATATTAGCACAATCACTTTTCACACATCGCTCATCACAAATTGTGCTAATCTATTCACTCCATTTGCACCCTCAAGTTCGTACTCCACTTCTTTTTCCCTTCCGCCATTCTTCTCATCTACCGAGACCGCATTCCACTTCTCTCGACAAGCGGTCTCGCGTATTCTCCATTTCTTACCTCTTCACCTTCTTCCACCAGCCACTGCTTTATAGAGATAAAATCTTTGAATGGTTGGTGTTAACTTTTGGCCTGTGTAAGGCCTTGTATAGCTTGACACTGTTCTTTCCCCCCTAATCCGGAACTTCATCGCTTAACAGTGGAAACACTGTTTTACTTAAGTTTGGGGGGGGACTCCTTTTTTGTATATATTTTTTGTTTTCCTTTTTTTTTTTGTTTTGTATATAATTTGTTTTTAGGGGGAGCGCCGACAATTTTGACCCTCTTGGTATAGCCTGACAGTGAGGGCACTGTCAAGTTTAAGTTTGGGGGTGTGCTCGGTAAGCTTTCTTCCTTCGCATTCATATGTATATTTTGCATCTGCATTTTAAAACCATAAAATCCATAAAAATCTGAAAATTTTCTTAAAATATAAAAACTTTTTTGTCAAGTTCGATTGTGGAAGAACTCTGATTCAACATTCGACGGTTTTTTGTTTGAAAAAATAGGAATAACTAAATCTTATGTTTAGATTTTGAAAACCTGAAAGATAACTCTCCTTTGAAGTTAACTATAGCTGATATACGTCTTTACATCACACTACACGTGTCGTGAATTTTGGGAATTAGATGACAAGTCTTTCATGTTTAAACTTTTAAACAGATAAATGATTTTCTGAGGATCAAATAGGTTTGTTCTGAAATAAGTAATGTCAAGAATAGTTTATGAAGTAAAGCGAATATGAAGGAATGTTATTGATGCCGTAATTGGAGCTAAGTCTGAAAAATAACCCATCTAAAACTTGATTGGAATGATTACACACCAAACCCACTAAACACGTCTTTTATCCAAAAAAATATTTGAACTGCCGGTTATACCTCCGTTCGTATTAAATCATCTGATTTTCACGACAAAACTGTCTTTTGTTTTTGGACCTAGGTAACTTGAGTAATTAAGTCCGCTGGGGTGTTTCTACACCTAATACCCTAAAACCAACTGGTTTGGGTGCATTGGCCCAAAGCTCGCTAAGAAGCCTAGAAAGTCCAGTTTAAAACAAAGTCAAGAAAGTGTTCTCTCCGAGTTAAAATTCCTTACGGTTCTTTGTGTGAGAATAATCTTGATAAAAGACAGGCTTTTAAAAAAAATTTTAACGGAGATATGAAGGTTTTACTCTTTGATAAAGACTATTGCACGTTCACAGAGGTGTGTATGAAATGAAAACAAGAAAATGGTGGAGTGAAAAATACGATTTAGTTTCCTGTTAAGGAAGATAGAAATTCTGAAGTTGAAACTTTACTGGAAAACGAAACTTGAAAAATGCTTAACTCTTTATAAAACTTATGTGATCCTTTTAAAATTGTTATCTGGGCTTTATTGTGCGACATGATGACTTTAATCGACCTTTCTAGAACTTAACGGCACTATTTGCACTACACGTAAAGACATATAAAATCTGTAGTTAAATAAGAAGCGAGGTGTGAAAAATAAAGGGTCGATTGTCTAGACTTAGGATTATAGAATTGTTATTTTCTGAAACAAAAACTTTAGGGTTTGAATCGTAGTTATTTTACAAAACCAACTTGAACGGATTTTGTGGGTGTAATCCGCTGAAAACCCTCAGGAGACAACAATCCTCCTACTAGGGACACTTAGAGGTTTAACGGCTTGTTGCACGTGCTCAGTGCAATCGCGTTCCCTGCGAAAGTGCGGTTAGGATTTTCTTTTTTGTGAATAATTGGTTTTGCTCGGGACGAGCAAAAGTTAAGTTTGGGGGTATTTGTTCATCACAGAATACTGCATTTTATACCGTCCATTCTTACGCTCGGTTGTTTATAGGTAGGTGCTTTTAATCCGTGTTTGTTACATATTTACAGAATACAGGTTTCCAGTACAAATATTGCAATTCAAGACAAAATCTCCACAGTTACACCACATACAGAACATCTGTTGACAACAGATAAAAGCCGGGTTCCGGTCATCCATATCCGTCCGGTGCTGCGTACCGGTTCCAGGGACAAGACATATGACAGCGGTCATTAGTGTCTCGGACAAGCACAAAGCACGAGGGGGGCAGCACAAGAATCACTGGGTGCGCGGAGCTCGAGGGAGATAAAGTCAAAAGTAAACAAAGATAATGCAATCTTGGACTTGGAAATCTGCTGATATTCTAGAAGACTTTTGTGCATTTTGAAGTTGACAAACACAAGGAAACATCCAACCAGGGACTCAGACCAAAACACACGACCCAACTCGACAAGGGAGCCGCGTTTCCGCGGCCAATAGGGGGTATTGGCCGCGGAAACGCGGCCGTACTGTGGATTCAGAATGTCGTATTTTGGGGGCTTTTTTGTAACTTCCCATAGGTTCTGTTGGTTGCCCTAGATCTCCATTCTCCTGCCTATAAATACAGCAGACTTGAGCTTAACCAAGGGAGCTTTTCTTTAGCCTCTTTTTTTGTGTAGTTTTGTTCTTTTCTTCTTCTTCTTCATTCTTTCTCCATTAAAATTGTAGTGAGAGCTTTTTCAGTGGAAGATTAATGAAGATGAGGGTTTTTTATCTTTCTTGTTAGTTTGCTCCCCCTTGAGATTCTTGCTTTCTCTTGCTCATTCAACATCTTCATTGAGCTTGAATGGTTAAGGGTTAGTTATTGATCTCAAGGGTCGTATTTTCTCACGGGACTAGCACTTCATTTCACATGCGTTCTCTACCCTTCCCTTGATCTTGCAACCTCTTCATTGAGCTTGCAAGTTTAAGGGTTGGCTATTGATCACATGCTTGTCTTGAGTCCTAGTTTCGTATTCTTTTTATCGCTTTTTCTTACTTGCAATTTATTACCTTGTCTTTAATTACTTGCAATTTAATTCATGCACTTTCTTTCTTGTAATCTTTTCTTTTCTTTGTTCTTTTCTTTTTGTTCTCTTTTGTTCATTTTGTGAATGTTGTATTTATTGTTGTTGTTAAGATTCCATATGATATTGTAAGTTAACATTTCTTTACCAGTTCCTTTTCCCGTTATTTTCCATTTGAACTTCGCCCAAACCATACGCAAGCGCTCCGTTAGGCACCCTACCCTGACAAGGTAACGGTGATTCCTAACCACGACCGGTTGCGTTCGGTTTGGCCGAAGGTGAAAACAAGAGACAAGAACGGAAGGACAAGGGTAAATAAGCCGGATTCCACGAATACCGCGCTTAAATCCCCTAATCCACGTTGTTGCCGATTGTCTAGCTTCAATTGGTCAAGACTCGGCTCAAAGGTTTTTGAGTACGGATTTCTTAGCTTACAACCTCGTATTTTCCTTAACAACTTTATACTTGCAGATAAAACACATAGGTTAGAATCAAACACATACAAATTCTTTATTGACTCGTCTAAGACAAGAAGGTAAGATAGCCCCATCTCCCTGTGGACCGACCCGTGCTCAACCGGCTAGCTGCAAAGCGACACCGTCCTGATCGCGGTTATACTTTAATTCTTTGAACATCCGACACGCCAAAAGCGTGCGATCAAATGGCGCCGTTGCCGGGGAGACGGTAGCGTATTTTCTTTCTTGTTATTCGGGTTAATATTCTTTTTGTATATATAAAAAAAATATAAAAAAAAAATAAAAATCTTTTTGTTTTTTTTTGATAATTTTTGTGGGCAAGTGTGCAGATTTTTGCGTATTTGCAAACTGCAATTGTGTGGAGCAAAGTGCACATTCAAAGTTAAGGTGCTTACGAAGTACAGTGCCAAAGATCCGGGTAGTTTGACCCGCGCAAGCGAACCTTTCAAGCTTACCGGATTTGATTCAACGGGGGTTTCCTAACCCAAAACTTAAACGGTACGTACGTTACTAACACCTTCTTCTCAAATCCGACGCTTCCAATATACTATTCTTTGCAGGATTCTTTGCAAGTTAGCTAGCAAACGCCAAAATTGACTAACCCGTATTTGTTGCAGCGCCGCGCTTAAAATAAAAAAAAACGATTGTTTGATTCTTTATAGAATTTTTTGAATTGCGCATTGCATCAATTAATACGGACTTAAGGGCAAGCGAACCCCACAACATACGGTAAAGGATTTCATCACCTTTTCTGTGGCCCACAAATCACGAACTTGAGCATAACGTTTACCCGCACAAAATTTAAAAGAAACTAGACTTTAAGCCTTAAGGACTTCGCGCTCACTAGGAGAAATTAACTGTGTTTAGAACCTTGCTTAACGGTATATTGTTTACGGGGTGTCTAGGAAAGTGTTAACGGCAAAACCGCCAAAAGAGAAAGGGTTATTTAATTAAGGAACTTCGCGAAAGCGTTGGAAAACCTCCCCTTATCTCTGCACTTACCTGGCCTCGTGATCAGTATATCTTGAGCCTGTTTCTCGACACAGTTTTACTTCAACAATCAAGTTCTGGAGCAGGTCTAGTTGACCTAGGTTAACCCTAGAACGATTAGGTGTGTGGTATTTTTTGTGTCGTGATTGTTTTTTGTCCATATTCTTTTTTGTGTATACTTCATTCTTTTGTTAATATTTAAAAAAAAAATTTAAAAAAAAAAAAATATATCACATTTTCCCCTCCTTTTCTCTGCCTTTCTTTCCTTCTCTCTTCATATCATGGGTACTCCACCTCGCAAAACTCTTGCCGAACTTTGGTACCCACAACCAGACATTACTTCATACGGTTCTTGTTTTGGCCGAACATCGAACGACCCCTCCATGCCCAAAGTTTCACTGAAAGATCGCATAGCAGCGTCTAGGACAAACACTTGCACTCCTCATTCCACTTCGTATCAACCGTTTCAAACATTCACTCCCGCTTATGTTGATACCCCTTCTGCAAGTCGTCCTTTGTCCATCGCTGAACGTATTGAACAATCCCGTAGCCGATCTTTCACTCCTTTCACCACTACAAATTCTTGGGATCAACAATTCCATTCACCTTCTTATCCAAATGTTGATCCTGCTCCCGTCCAGCCATTCAATTCCTACCAGTCCTATCCAACTTTTACACCTTCCCTAGACATTGCTTCTACACCGCCTTTTGGGAGTTTTCAGTATCCATACAACTGTGAATCTTTCACTGAAACCCCTTCACAACCAATGTCTAGTCTAGAACAGTCGTTGGAAGACTTTAGGGTAGCGTCAAGCCAACAAATGATGGATTTGAATGCGTCCATGGCCGCCCTCATACAACCTAGTGATCCGGTAGCTAGTTTTCAACTAGCTCCAAATTTTTCAATGTATGATGCGGCGGCAGGCCAGGCTGTGAATTTGAGTGGAGAGAGTGAGCTGTACCCCCTTCCGAATCAAACCTACCCGTCCCAAATTGAATCCCACAACTCCAGTGTTGAAAGTCTATCAAATGTCCCAAATGAATTATCAATTGAAGATAGAATGTTTAATGAGTTGTGCGACTTTGTAGTGTTTGATTTGCCCGATTGTGAAGGGTCCCTTTTGAGTGAAACCATACCCAATCCTCTTGACCTCTCCACCTCCACTCTAGAACCGGAATTGATTGATATCCATGCTTTTGTTGAGGTGTCGGAGAATTTTGATTTTCACTTGATTGAGGATATTGACGCTGGGAACATTTTGGATGATGAACCCGTAGATTTGGCTGAGTTTGTCTCTTCAAATTATCATCCCGAGTCATTAAATGTTTTTCCCGAACCCTATATGCGTCTGGATTTTAATGAAAATTGCATGGATAAGCTGAATTTTGAGGAGAATATTGAGGATAGTTTTGAGGATGAACCAGTTTTAATTGATGAGTCGGATTTTCCCATTCATCATGTCCCTGTCATTGACTGTGTACACCCTCCTGAACCTTTAACCGATACCCCTCCTCGATCACTTCCCTCCACCCTTTCCATCGTTCCGACCTTACAAGAACCCGTCTCGCTCTCATTTCATATGTCTGGTTTACCAAGTTTGGTGTACCCATGGTTTCTTACGAATCTTGAGGGATTCGACCCAATTTCTCGACGAGTAAATATATTAGCACAATCACTTTTCACACATCGCTCATCACAAATTGTGCTAATCTATTCACTCCATTTGCACCCTCAAGTTCGTACTCCACTTCTTTTTCCCTTCCGCCATTCTTCTCATCTACCGAGACCGCATTCCACTTCTCTCCACAAGCGGTCTCGCGTATTCTCCATTTCTTACCTCTTCACCTTCTTCCACCAGCCACTGCTTTATAGAGATAAAATCTTTGAATGGTTGGTGTTAACTTTTGGCCTGTGTAAGGCCTTGTATAGCTTGACACTGTTCTTTCCCCCCTAATCCGGAACTTCATCGCTTAACAGTGGAAACACTGTTTTACTTAAGTTTGGGGGGGGACTCCTTTTTTGTATATATTTTTTGTTTTCCTTTTTTTTTTTGTTGTTTTGTATATAATTTGTTTTTAGGGGGAGCGCCGACAATTTTGACCCTCTTGGTATAGCCTGACAGTGAGGGCACTGTCAAATTTAAGTTTGGGGGTGTGCTCGGTAAGCTTTCTTCCTTCGCATTCATATGTATATTTTGCATCTGCATTTTAAAACCATAAAATCCATAAAAATCTGAAAATTTTCTTAAAATATAAAAACTTTTTTGTCAAGTTCGATTGTGGAAGAACTCTGATTCAACATTCGACGGTTTTTTGTTTGAAAAAATAGGAATAACTAAATCTTATGTTTAGATTTTGAAAACCTGAAAGATAACTCTCCTTTGAAGTTAACTATAGCTGATATACGTCTTTACATCACACTACACGTGTCGTGAATTTTGGGAATTAGATGACAAGTCTTTCATGTTTAAACTTTTAAACAGATAAATGATTTTCTGAGGATCAAATAGGTTTGTTCTGAAATAAGTAATGTCAAGAATAGTTTATGAAGTAAAGCGAATATGAAGGAATGTTATTGATGCCGTAATTGGAGCTAAGTCTGAAAAATAACCCATCTAAAACTTGATTGGAATGATTACACACCAAACCCACTAAACACGTCTTTTATCCAAAAAAATATTTGAACTGCCGGTTATACCTCCGTTCGTATTAAATCATCTGATTTTCACGACAAAACTGTCTTTTGTTTTTGGACCTAGGTAACTTGAGTAATTAAGTCCGCTGGGGTGTTTCTACACCTAATGCCCTAAAACCAACTGGTTTGGGTGCATTGGCCCAAAGCTCGCTAAGAAGCCTGGAAAGTCCAGTTTAAAACAAAGTCAAGCAAGTGTTCTCTCCGAGTTAAAATTCCTTACGGTTCTTTGTGTGAGAATAATCTTGATAAAAGACAGGCTTTTAAAAAAAATTTTTAACGGAGATATGAAGGTTTTACTCTTTGATAAAGACTATTGCACGTTCACAGAGGTGTGTATGAAATGAAAACAAGAAAAGGGTGGAGTGAAAAATACGATTTAGTTTCCTGTTAAGGAAGATAGAAATTCTGAAGTTGAAACTTTACTGGAAAACGAAACTTGAAAAATGCTTAACTCTTTATAAAACTTATGTGATCCTTTTAAAATTGTTATCTGGGCTTTATTGTGCGACATGATGACTTTAATCGACCTTTCTAGAACTTAACGGCACTATTTGCACTGCACGTAAAGACATATAAAATCTGTAGTTAAATAAGAAGCGAGGTGTGAAAAATAAAGGGTCGATTGTCTAGACTTAGGATTATAGAATTGTTATTTTCTGAAACAAAAACTTTAGGGTTTGAATCGTAGTTATTTTACAAAACCAACTTGAACGGATTTTGTGGGTGTAATCCGCTGAAAACCCTCAGGAGACAACACTCCTCCTACTAGGGACACCTAGAGGTTTAACGGCTTGTTGCACGTGCTCAGTGCAATCGCGTTCCCTGCGAAAGTACGGTTAGGATTTTCTTTTTTGTGAATAATTGGTTTTGCTCGGGACGAGCAAAAGTTAAGTTTGGGGGTATTTGTTCATCACAGAATACTGCATTTTATACCGTCCATTCTTACGCTCGGTTGTTTATAGGTAGGTGCTTTTAATCCGTGTTTGTTACATATTTACAGAATACAGGTTTCCAGTACAAATATTGCAATTCAAGACAAAATCTCCACAGTTACACCACATACAGAACATCTGTTGACAACAGATAAAAGCCGGGTTCCGGTCATCCATATCCGTCCGGTGCTGCGTATCGGTTCCAGGGACAAGACATATGACAGCGGTCATTCGTGTCTCGGACAAGCACAAAGCACGAGGGGGGCAGCACAAGAATCACTGGGTGCGCGGAGCTCGAGGGAGATAAAGTCAAAAGTAAACAAAGATAATGCAATCTTGGACTTGGAAATCTGCTGATATTCTAGAAGACTTTTGTGCATTTTGAAGTTGACAAACACAAGGAAACATCCAACCAGGGACTCAGACCAAAACCCACGACCCAACTCGACAAGGGAGCCGCGTTTCCGAGGCCAATAGGGGGTATTGGCCGCGGAAACGCGGCCGTACTGTGGATTCAGAATGTCGTATTTTGGGGGCTTTTTTGTAACTTCCCATAGGTTCTGTTGGTTGCCCTAGATCTCCATTCTCCTGCCTATAAATACAGCAGACTTGAGCTTAACCAAGGGAGCTTTTCTTTAGCCTCTTTTTTTGTGTAGTTTTGTTCTTTTCTTCTTCTTCTTCATTCTTTCTCCATTAAAATTGTAGTGAGAGCTTTTTGAGTGGAAGATTAATGAAGATGAGGGTTTTTTTATCTTTCTTGTTAGTTTGCTCCCCCTTGAGATTCTTGCTTTCTCTTGCTCATTCAACCTCTTCATTGAGCTTGAATGGTTAAGGGTTAGTTATTGATCTCAAGGGTCGTATTTTCTCACGGGACTAGCACTTCATTTCACATGCGTTCTCTACCCTTCCCTTGATCTTGCAATCTCTTCATTGAGCTTGCAAGTTTAAGGGTTGGCTATTGATCACATGCTTGTCTTGAGTCCTAGTTTCGTATTCTTTTTATCGCTTTTTCTTACTTGCAATTTATTACCTTGTCTTTAATTACTTGCAATTTAATTCATGCACTTTCTTTCTTGTAATCTTTTCTTTTCTTTGTTCTTTTCTTTTTGTTCTCTTTTGTTCATTTTGTGAATGTTGTATTTATTGTTGTTGTTAAGATTCCATATGATATTGTAAGTTAACATTTCTTTGCCAATTCCTTTTCCCGTTATTTTCCATTTGAACTTAGCCCAAACCATACGCAAGCGCTCCGTTAGGCACCCTACCCTGACAAGGTAACGGTGATTCCTAACCACGACCGGTTGCGTTCGGTTTGGCCGGAGGTGAAAGCAAGAGACAAGAACGGAAGGACAAGGGTAAATAAGCCGGATTCCACGAATACCGTGCTTAAATCCCCTAATCCACGTTGTTGTCGATTGTCTAGCTTCAATTGGTCAAGACTCGGCTCAAAGGTTTTTGAGTACGGATTTCTTAGCTTACAACCTCGTATTTTCCTTAACAACTTTATACTTGCAGATAAAACACATAGGTTAGAATCAAACACATACAAATTCTTTATTGACTCGTCTAAGACAAGAAGGTAAGATACCACCATCTCCCTGTGGACCGACCCGTGCTCAACCGGCTAGCTGCAAAGCGACACCGTCCTGATCGCGGTTATACTTTAATTCTTTGAACATCCGACACGCCAAAAGCGTGCGATCATCTCGCCTGAATTTGGGGGCAGATGCTAATTGGTTTTATCCGTCCACTTCTCCGAAGATGCCAAGTTTATTTATGGCACCGTGTATCGGAGATTTAGACGGATGCGGCCGTTGCAGCAGACTTCGTCAGATTCCTTCTCGTGTACGAAGGGTTTTTGAATCTGGGGGTGCTCTTCCCTGCAGGCGCAAGCCCCTGCAGTTAATTACTCTACCGCATCACGGTAACCACTTTCTGCTTCTCCAGATGGTCACTTCGTGTCGTGTGTGTTTGTTTTGTTTTTGGTTGCCCGTGGATTGTATACAGAGACTAATTTATGTTGTCGCCCGTAGGGCGTGGATTAGTCCAAATCCAAATTTTCTTAGATTTGGGTTTGGGTTGGTTTAAGGATCGTTAATCTTGTTTTAGATTAATATCAACTTAAATACTTGTTAAGGATACGTTAGTCTAACTTTAGACTAAAATCTACTTAACAAGGTTTTAGGATCATTTAGATCCAACGAAAGAGTATTTGGACTCTATCGTTTTAGTTTTGGGACATTGCGGTCCATTGGGTTTAAGGACATCATAGTCCATGAGTTTAAGGATCTCATAGTCCAGAGTTTAAAGACGTCATAATCTGTATGGTTTAAAGACATCATAGTCTGGTTTAAAGACATCATAGTCTATAAGGTTTTGATTTAACCATTTGGGGATGCACCAAAAGTTATTGGTTATTGGGACCCTTCATCTCTCCTTCATCTCTCTGAAGACGCTGAAGAATTACAGCGACGTGTATCAGAGGTATGAAGAGATGTAACCTTGAACCGAAGTTGGTTGGGAGATCTACAGTCAGGTTTGAGACTAAGACCAATCAAGAAGATTGTGAGCACATGGACTCGGTTGATCTGAATTAGGGACTTGTGGCCAGCTTGGGCTTAGTCCACTCATTTTTGAATAAAGTGTTTGAACCCTTGTTTGGACTCGGTCCACTCATTTTGAGTAGAATGTTGAACATTCATTTGGGCTCTGCCCCTTTTATTCAAATAATGGTGAGCATTGATTTGGGCTCTGACACTCCTTTTGCCTTTTGTCTTTTATTGAGTGTTGAACACTTTTTGTGGCACTGGGGCCTTATTTACAGAGCACTTTGTAATTCCTTAGCGCCCACGTGAGGAGAACGTGATGCGCTTGGCGCTGAGCGCCAGACTTAGAGCGCTAAAGCGCTTCTTATAAAATAGCGCCCACGTGAGGAGCACGTGGAGCGCTTGGCGCTGGGCGCCAGATTTAGAGCGCTAAAGCGTTTCTTATAAAATGGCGCCCTCGTGAGGATCACGTGGAGCGCTTGGCGCTGAGCGCCAGATTTGGAGTGCTAAAGCGCTTCTTTTAAATTGGAGTGCTAAGGCACTTCTTTGGCAGCTCTGATCAGTTCTGTGCTCTGCGAATTAATTCTCGATTTACAAGAGACTTTGTCTTATGGATCTAAGAACTGACTTCTTCTTTTTATGAAGAGAGACTTTGTCTCATGGAACTAAGAACTAAGTTCTTCTTTTGATAGAGAGAGACTTTGATCTCTTCTGTTTTTGTGAAAAACTTGGTCTTATAGATCTGTGATCTAGAAAAAGAATTAAATTCTTCTGATGCGAGAGTTAAACTCTCAAATATGGAGGAGATGTTATGATCTCTCTTCTTTTTATTTACCTTAAAAAAGGTTCTTCTTCTTAGAGCTTGCTCTTCACCTTTTCTTTTCTCAGAACTGGAAACTTATTGGGGGGTTCTTCTGTACAAGATTTAAAGTCTTGGGTCCTTTATATAGTGGAGGCTGATTTGTTGAATCAGTTAAGGAAATCTCTCATTGAGAGATCTTTAAATAATTTGGGAATTTATCCCACCATTGGATCTTTGATCCAAGGGCTTCTGTTTTATAGAAGACATCTTTCTTGTTTTTAACAAGATTGGGAAAATATTTTCCCATACAGAACTTATTCTGTATCTTGGTGATTTTTAATCACCATTGGATTTTTGATCTAACGGTGCTCTGATTTACAGAGCACAATCTTTCTTGTTTGGAAAGATTTGAGGAGTATTTCCTCAACAGAATTTTATTCTGGTAATTTGAAGATTTTTAATCATCTTCGTTGGATCTTTGATCCAAGGGTGGAGAACATTTAGTTCTAGCGCTACCGCTCTCCTGTTTTGCACGTGAGGCGCTGTCTCAGAGTCTTTGACTCTTGGCGCTAGCGCTCTCGTGCTTTGCACATGAGGCGCTGCCTCAAAGTCTTTAGCACTGGCGCTCCTGACGCCAGCGCTCTCGTGCTTTGCACGTGAGCGCTGCCTCAGAGTCTTTGACTCTTAGAGCTGGCGCTCTTATGCTTTGCACGTGATCGCTGCCTCAGAGTCTTTGACTCTTAGCGCTGGCGCTCTTAGCGTTAGCGCTCTTGTGCTTTGCACGTGAGCGCTCCCTCAGTGTCTTTGACTCTTAGTGCTGGCGCTCGCGCTCTTATGAGGCGCTGTCTCATTTCAAATTTCATATTTTTGAATAGAGCTTTGCTCTCTGATTTGGGGAAACAAATGCCCCCTCACCGTTGCGCTCACGTGGCTTACACATGAGTGCAGCGGTGGTAGATTTTCCATCGTTAGATCAATTTGGAAGTTGGATCGACTTCCAGCGCCTGTAAATAGGGCCTTTGGCCCTTGAGATGACTGCTTGTTCATCTTCTTGCTTTCTTGTTCTTGAGAATTTAATTCTCTTTCAGAGCCAAGCTCTCTGCCTTAGAAAACTCCTTTAGAGTTAAGACTCTGTCAAATTTTTTAGTAAGGTTTGAACCCATTAACAGAGCTTTGCTCTACTTAGATCACAGATCTTAAAGATTTTTCGGGTTTCTCAACCCATTAATTAAAAACCAGAGCTTTGCTTTTTCTAGATCATGGATCAGAAAAAGAAATCCTTTTTAGGGTTTCTTAACCCATTAATAAAGAACTCTCAGAGTTCGCTTTACAGATCTTGAAGATCCTGAAATTTTTAATTTCTGTAAAAAAACTTTGCTTTTTTAGGGTTTTTGATGGATTACTCCATCGTCTTCATAAAGCCTAGCTCTTAAAATTTTTTTAGGGAAATTTTTATTGCCTTCATCATTAATTCTGACAGATGTCATTTCTGTTGCAGAGCGCTGCTCTCAAGGGAGTTTAACTCCTTGCCCCGAGAGGTTTCTCATTGAATGAGAATCCTTCTAGGGATTTCTTTTTTAATGAGTGGTCGTCTCATCAATGATGAGACTGTCTCATCAATGATGAGCCGTCATCTTGATTTTGTGGGTCCTTCTTGGTCCCCTTCCACTGCATTGCAGTGCGGTACAAATTTAAAGTACCAAGTGTCAGAATTTGAACTGTAACATTGACGGCTAACTTTTGTTCTTTTTCACGCAGGCACTATATCTTTCGACACTTCTTTCCCGTTTGTTCGCTCGGAAAGCGCATTCCCTGACGCGCCCGTGGATAGGTAAGTCTTTGCGCTGATCAAAGATCACGACCCGGAGCAAAAGAATCTTCATTTATGGGGGGCGTGGTACAATCAAATCATCCGGGGTCGACGCAGCTTCTCTTGTGCGATGCCTTCGGAGCCCATTTCAGCGATCCACTATGTCGACTCACCCCCTATGAACTATGCCGTAGAGGAGGTCAACTGGACCTCACAGGGTCATCTCCAGCCTTCTATGGGCTCGATACCTGTGCAGTCACCGATAGCTCTAGGTACTCTGGGGCGGAGCATATGTCAGGGCGAGTCGCACCCTTGGGGACAACCGTACATGATAGGCTTGACTTCTCGCCATCCAGCTGGGTATTTGCAGTGGGCTCGCTATATTCTGTCGGCCAAGAAATCACTGTTACTAAAGCTTGGGTTGTACCCCGCAATTTACGTGTCCCTCTTCCAATATTCCATGCCTCCGGTATGGTGGGTCAAAGCTTTTCTGGAGCAATGGAATATTCCGACCCACACTTTTCTTCTGTCGGATTGGGAAGTTTCAATCTTTTTGGAGGAGTTCACGGAGATCTCCGGCTTACTCGTCAGGGGAGAACACTATGAGGAGCTACTTCCTCCTGACGAGTACATCTTTGCCACCAAATCAGTGGTAATGGGCCTTACCCCGGAGAACTCCATTCAACACCGATTTCCAAGTTTGATCAAGGTGTTGAATATCTACGAAAGTCTATTTCTAGAGTCTGGAGGGCATGGAGTCAGCTACGCAGACTTCATCGCTCGCTTTCTTCGTCCGGAAGTCTTATCGAAGAAAGCTACGTTGTTTGCCAAGCTTGACGATCCGTTTGGTTTTGGTTTGCATAAACGGCCGACGACGGAAGCGGATTTAAAAAGCTTCTTTGTTCCGGATGCCCCTGTCGTTCCTTTCGCGGAGCTTGCTGCTTCGGACGTCGATGAAGAGACGTTCTTGCTGGGGTTCATCGGCTTATGGTTAAACTGGTTTGTGCTTCCGATGCACCCTCGTTATATGAGGCCATCAGTCTTTTACCCAGCCCATCGCATGGTTGCGGGAACTCGAGTGGCCGTCGGGATCGCAGGGTTGGCACACCTGTATCATGGCCTCAGCTTAGCGGCGGACACCACTCAGCCGGGGGTACAGCCCGTCACTCTCCCACTCCACTATTTTACGTTATGGATCGAGCTGCACGTGCTTGGCGCTTTTGGAGCCCACAAACGGCCTCGTTTCTATGACAGTTATAACTTCCCTCGGATTATGCTCCTAGTTGACGCATCTGTTTTAAATCCGTCACAGCGGGAGGCTCGGGGCTTGGTTCTTCGTCCGTGTATGGTTGGAGATGGCATGACCTTTGTCGATAAGGTTTTAACTATCGGCAAAGAGTCCACTAAGACGGTGCAGCCACTGCGGGACACCTTCAAAGATGGGGCTTCTACATTGAAGGCCGGGAGATTCTGCACCTATACTCAATCAGGCCGGGCTTTTTGGTGTTCAGGAAGAATGATTCGGCTCTATTTATGAGGTACAACCCGCACCGGTTCGTTCAAAAATCGAGCTACGATCAGGGTGTTCCGCTGGAGGCTTTCCTGGCTGAGCCAGCTGCCACAGAAGAAGGTATCCGCAACGTACCACACCATTTTATGCGGTTGAACACTTGCTCCCGTTTCTTTATTAGTGAGCCGAGTTACATTCCGAGAATCTCGAACGCATACGTGGCGTGGTATCAGCATTCGATGGGCGCCGTTATTAGAGAAGAAAGATGGCTTTTGCTCGATCGCAAAGGTGCGGTCCCCGCCGGCAATCCAGCTGTTCCTTTAAAGCAACGGACCACTGTTTGTCCTACCTTAAGAGAAGCTGCTGTGGTTGTTGTCCCGCATGCTTTTCCTGATAAGCCTCTACCCCGTGTTCCTACAGAAATGGCAGCTGTAGCGTCCCCAGATTCTGGGGTGGGTTCGGAGATCGGGACTCATCGCCCAAAATTGCCCGCTAAGCGCAAGCTTGTGTTATCGGCTGCCGGCACTCGCTCGCAGAAAAAGAAGAAATCGATCTTCTCTGTTGACATTGTACTTGGTCAGGAGCCCCATGCTCCTTACAGCGAAGGCTTATACGAGTACAGGATCAATGAGGGTCTATTTATTATGCCTACAGATGATACTGATCTTCAAGCTGCCCTTGTGGCTTCCGAGCAACTAGCTCGCGATGAAGCAGCACTGATCACCATCGCACAGTAAGGTAGACCTCAGTCGTACCTTTCCGCGGTTATTATATTATATATTTTTTTTCTTTTATTGACGCTTTCTTCTTCAACAGGTATCTCTGCTGAAGAGGCTCTTGCGGCTTCCCTCAAAACATTTGAAGAGAAAGAGAGGCTCCGTGCTTCTTTGGGCCTTGGTATACTTCGGCTCATTGTGCCTTCATTCCCTTTTTCTTCATTCGTGGCTTGACCCTTTCCTTTATTCTATTGCAGGGACTACCTTGACTCGGGTTATTCCAAGTGCGGTGTCGATCCTGAGCGGTGATGCAGTGACGTTGCCAGAGCCGGCTATTATGGCCCCAGCTCCCTCGACAGTACTGCAGGAGGCTTCACTTAAGCAGCCGATGACGGACGCCGTAACGGCTCCAGAGGCAGCTCTTGGTTCGGACGATGACGTCCCTCTGACGGAGGTCTTGAGGAGATCACTTCTCACCGCTCAGACCGAAAAGAAACGCAGGAAGCGTGCAGCGAGGGAACGTGATGCCGCTTTGGCTGTAGGTGCAGGCTCAAGCACCACTCCATCTGTCATTATTTCGTCAGAGGGTGCTCCGGCTGCCCTGTCTGCCGCCTATAGACCGGTTGCGCGCGCGGCTCGGGAAAAGACCGAAAAGCTGCCCGAAGGTAACGTAACGCTAAGTCTTTTACTAGAACTTGATCTTGAAATTCTCACACACCACATCCTGCAGGGCCAAGTCTCGGTGATGAGATGGCGGGTGAGACGACGGTGACCACAGAGCCTGAAGCGGTTACTTTCTTTCGGGAGTCTGGGACTGCCCAAACTGCCGCTCTTTCCCTTTGCGGCTCCCCGATATCGGCGGGCATCGCAAGCGTTACAACGGCTCTTGTAGAATCAGGGGATGAAGCCACGGGCGCCGAAACTATTGCACCGAAGGAGAGCGAAGAGGCCGCTACATCTGGCGATGTGTCCGTCGCGGTTTTGGCTGATGACCCATCAGGTAAGTCTTGGGTCGATGTTTACTTTTTGTTCCGCAATCCCTTTCAGTCCCTTCTGATGACTTTTTGTTCATTTCGTATGTAGGTGTGGTGAGCGCTGAGGTTGTGCCACCCGAAGAAGTGTCACTAGTTGCTGCTCTGACGGTCACCGTCCCTTCGCCTTCTCTTCTGCTCTCTCAAATGCTGGAAGGTTTGAGTTTGCGATTTATTTAATTTAAATTTTGGATACCATCTTTCTTGCATTGATAGTAGATTTTTGCAATTCTGCAGGAGTCTTTTTCGACCGTCTGTATTAGGTGTTGAACCCACATTTCTCCTTCCAGTCAGAAATCGTCCTGCCTGCAGGTGTCGGTGAGTATAGTTTTTAACCGACATCCTTTCCTTTCTTTCACGGGTGACCATGTCGTTAATTCTTCTTTGAATTGATTGCAGCGTTACAGATTGGAGGAGGGGACGAGAGCATATCCGCACCTCCGGTACTCCCAACTTTGCCACCTGTCGCAGCCGGTATAATAGACTCCATCGCTCATGCATTTTCTTTATCTCTTAAGATGACATTTGACCATAACTTGTCTTGCAGCAATCACACCAGCTCTAGCTCCCTTCGAATCTCGCATCCAAATACCGGCAGGGCCCTTTTCTAGACGTTCATCTTCCAAGGTCGCTGTGACCAGCCTGCGTATGTTGAGTGAATCCATCGAGGAGCTTGACGCAGAGGCCCCTGTATTCACTGCAGATTTTGCTGCTAAGGTTAATCCTATGTTGGCGACGCTTGTGCACTTCCAAAGCGAGGGCGTCGTCAAATCTTAGGTTAATTACTGCAGACAGATCGAGGTTTGCTTGCACGAAGTTGTGCTCAAGAGTCCTGCTCCCAAGGTTCTGGCTCTGAACTCACAACGGGCTGCGTGGGTTGAGCAAAGTGCCATTTTCCTTCGCCATTTTGAACAAGAGGCGACCCTCAAGGAAAAGGAACGTGAGGCGACTTCCGTTGAGTCTGTCCAACTGCGTGCCCAGGTCGAAGCGAACGCTGCACAACTGAATGCTATTTTTGAAAATCTCCAATGATGTATTTCTGACGGGCTGGTGCTGAGGAAAAAGCTTGACTTCACTAAGCAGGTTACGCAGAGTCAGGAAGCTGCTAAGCTGGAAATCGATGAGAAGCTTTCATCCTACTTACAACAACGGACTCGAATTGAAGTGGAGTTAGCCGCGGTAGCAGATCATGAAAAGGAGTTGAGAGGAGTGCGAGAGCGACTTGCTGATTTGCTAAAAACACCTCCTTCTCAGTAGCCATCTTTGTATCGATCAAAAATTTGTAACATGCCTTTATTCATTTTTTTATTCTTTGGTATGACATATTTTGTACTCAATTGAATCCATGAATAAAAGACACACATTTTTTTTGTCGTTGGCATGTTACTCTAGCAAGTGTAGCCTGCAGATGATAGATAACAATTCATCTTGAACTCCTTATAGGGTAGCGATGGCTTAAGAAACAGGTTCAGGTCTGCTTCCTAAGACATTTGAACTTTATGAGCCGTGAGGGTCTCATAAAGACTTTTTTCCCTACGAGTCGAGAGGATCTCATAGGTGTATTTTCTCCTTAGGAATCATGAGGATTCCTAAGTGCATTTTCTCTTGAGAGTCGTAAGGATCTCACAAGAGAATTTTCTCCCTTACAAGTCGAGAGGACTCGTAAGTGGTTTGGTGGGTTGACTTGTTTCCGAGTCGAAGCATTGCTCTGACGGGGTGGTCGTTGGCGTGTTTTCTGCGACGAGGTCATTGGATGACGTATTTCCACGACGGGGTCATTGACTGACGTATTTCCGAGATAGGGTCATTTGCTGACGTATTTCCGCGACGGGGTCATTTAGATGACGTATTTCCGCGACGGGGTCATTGGATGACATGTTTCCAAGACGGGGTCATTTGCTGACGTGTTTCCGCGACGGGGTCATTAGATGACATGTTTCCGAGACGGGGTCATTTGCTGACGTGTTTCCGCGACGGGGTCATTTGCTGACGTGTTTCCGCGACGGGGTCATTTGCTGACGTATTTCCGCGACGGGGTCATTGGATGACGTATTTCCGCGACGGGGTCATTGGATGATGTATTTCCGCAATGGGGTCATTGGCTGACGTGTTTCTGCGACGGGGTCATTGAATGACGTGTTTCTACGACGGGGTCATTAGATGACGTGTTTCCGTGACGGGGTCATTGGATGACGTATTTCCGAGATGGGGTCATTGGCTGACGTATTTCCGAGACGGGGTCATTGGCTGACGTATTTCCGCGACGGGGTCATTGGATGATCATTGGATGACGTGTTTCCGCGACGGGGTCATTGGATGACGTGTTTCCGCGACGGGGTCATTAGCTGACGTGTTTCTGTGACGTGGTCATTGGATGACGTATTTCTACGACGGGGCCATTGGATGCCGTGTTTCCGCGACGGGGTCATTGGATGACGTGTTTCCTTGACGGGGTCATTGGATGACGTATTTCCGAGACGGGGTCATTGGCTAACGTGTTTTCGCGACGGGGTCATTGGATGACGTATTTCCGAGACGGGGTCGTTGGATGACGTGTTTCCATGACGGGGTCGTTGGATGACGTGTTTCCGTGACGGGGTCATTGGATGACGTGTTTCCGTGACGGGGTCATTGGATGACGTGTTTCCGAGACGGGGTCATTGGCTGACGTATCTCCGCAACGGGGTCATTTGCTGACGTATTTCCGCAATGGGTCATTTGCTGACGTATTTCCGCTTTCTGCGGTGTCAGGGTTTTGGCTCTAGGTTGTCTGTGAACCATAGAGTCTTGGAACTGGGGACTCTGCCGTGGCTCTGATTGGTGATGTCACGTCTGTATCCTGCTGGGATGAGGAGGAATGCCGTTGTCGGTCTCTAGGCTGTAGATGTTGCCGATGAGATCTGATTCTCCCTTTGACAGAGTTTGTTGGGACATGGGGTTCCCCTTTCGTTTATGCCCATAGATTGTATCAGGGGTCAGTATGGACTTACCTGCAGGGCAAAAATTTCATTCTTTCATCATTTATTTTATTTCTTTCCGCGATGCTCTATCATTTCAGCTTTTATATCACGAAAGTCACGATTGCTCAATCATTTCGGCTATTTTTCGTGGTGCCCAATCATTTCGGCTATTTTTCTTTTTACTCACTGCTTTTTATTGCGAGTTGCCCAATCATTTCGGCTATTTTTGTATGCATATATTTTACTTGCTGATTTTGTTGCAATTTGCCCTATCATTTCGGCTATTTCATATGTATTTATGGCTCGCTGACTTTTCGCCGCGAGTATAGAACGTGGGATCTGATACCAATCTTAACATCAGCATCGCTGCGACTGGAATATTGCCAGGAGCGAATCATCATTTGCTGTGAAAGGACTTGGAATTTGTTACCGATTTAGGCATCAGCATCGCTACTAGTGGAACATTGCCAGGAGCGAATCGTCATTTCCCTCTGTCGATTCGAACAAAGGTGGCTTAGCAAACATGGTTAGGATCCTATCGACTAAGGCTTTTTACTTCATGAGCCGTAAGGGTCTCATAAAGGTGTTTCTCCCTGAAGGGTTACCCTAGTGCCCCGGCCAACTTCCATGACCAATTGCGGAACAAAAATTTTGAGACGAACGAAAACTTGGCGCTAGACTAAACCCTAACCGGATCTTTAACTATAAACCTAGTTAGCGATACAAGAGTTCTATCTACTATGATGAGGAATTCTTACCAAACGAACCAAGTCCTTCGGTCTTCGTTCTTCATCCTTAGCTCCTTGTGGCCTCCTTGATCTTGATCGATTTCCATCTCCGGCTCCATTGGTCCTCCGGGATCGAGCTTGTTCTCCGGCCTCCATTTGTCGTAGATGATCCACCCGAGAGATGTGATCTATGGCTTTATCTCTTTGCTAAGTGTCAAAAGAGCAACTAGAGAACTTGGGATGCTAGTCTAAGTAATCTAGGATGTAGTGGAGGGTGTATAAGTGTTTGCTATCTCTTTTCTAACCTCTTCACTTGTTTCTCAACAACTGAGAATGTTAGTGAAGAGGAAGAAGATGAAGATGGAAGAAAGCAAGAGGAGGGAGGAACTCAAGAGAAAATGAGAGCTCAAAGAAAAATGAAGTATGAAGTGAGAGAAAATCACACACCTTGGTTTTGTGTATGAATTCTTTCAATAAACAATTAACATCCATGCTTCAATAGTATCTCCAAATGAATTATAAATTCATTTGTGAATTATTAAAGCATGGTCATCACCATTCCTCCCATACGTTTTACTTTACACCTCATTTCCAATTATCAAATAAAAGGAAAATACATAATGAGGTGTCCACCTTCTAGAAGGAAAGCTGTAATAAATACGGATTTTCGTCTACTGTACATATATACCGGCAATCAGATAAAAATCCGAACGCCCAAAGAGATAGAATAACACGAAGAACGTAATACTAGAATATATATATCGAAATAAATATACGTAGATTATTAAATCAATACCTGATTTAATAATCCGGCTCAAACCCTAGCCGGCTAGTATTACAAACTATCTGATCGAAAGTCTGAGTATAAAGTACATCAGCTGATCGAACCCTGCACGTATCCAATACGGCTACTACATCATTTCACCTGGATCAGGGAAACCCTCTGTGTGGGACTCTAAAGACTCGACAGTACTCTGGCAGTGGGTTTAACCACAAGCACGTCAGCGGCACTAGCTGTACGTAACGGCTACCCAGGTACCTATCGAAAAGGAAGGCCGACGAGCAAGCTCGTCCGAACTCCTACTGAGCCTATCTGTGACAATATTCGCACAGTCCGGTCTCTTCGTCAAAGAGTATCGCATACCGGGTCTAGGGGATGGTAAACGTCAGACCCTAATAACCTGATAAGTCTTGCCGATGTGGCTCAGGACCAATCCGGGAAACTACTGATCAACCTATCAGTAAATCCCAAGTGCCTTGGCTAAGGTCTTATGGTCCTGACCAATCGAATCACAGTGCGATATCGACTCCCTATACCGGGAGAGACGAATCCCCGACAATCGCTCACTGCCTCCATGTGGCTCGGGATTGAACCCAACCAAAACCTGTTTGCACGACTCAGTAGAGCCGTGGTAGGGTAGTGATCAAAGTTCAGTGGGAACTCACACGAGACAAATGCCGATCTCGGGTCCAAAGACTAACCTGTACACATGTCACCTGAGAACTTCCATCTGACGATAGGTATAGTACCACATGGAAGTTCTCGGCGAGTTTGTCCAGTGTACTCACACCCAATGAGCACCTATATACGATCTTAGGTGCATCAGACCAATGGCTGCGGGACGAACCATCCCCCAATGGGGCTAGAAACGTACACACCAGTCTACTCTGGAGTATCAGTGCCCAGTCTCGATACTCACGCGACTAGGGACCATTTATGGATGTGCCTATGGACTACCCTGCTCCCACAAGTATGATCGCCATCACAACGCAGGTAGTCAAGCAAGATCCGAAGGGCTTTATCAACATGTAACCGCAATATGTAATAACGAGTATGACATATGCCATGTTAAGATAAAGACAAACCACAATAGTAATACCGTATCGAGTCTTTATCAATATGTGCAAACCAGCTATAATAACAATACAAATAAATACACATATCCCGATAAAGACAAGTCAAATAATATACTATAAAACTGAGCAAGATTGTTCTGTACATACATATCCCTAGTATCCATATGTATACATATACAATACTGGCCTCTAGGACATATACATCCAACAATCTCCCACTTGCACTAAAGGCCAGTGATTGGCGTACCGAATACCCAACGTTTGCTCTAAGGCCAGCTGCTGGCGTACCGCATACCCAACATCCCAAAAAGTTGTTCGAACTATGATTGAGGGAGGGCCTTTGTAAATGGATCTGCCGTGTTGTCTTTCGTATCCACTCTCCGGACCTCGATCTCCTGGCGATCTACGATCTCCCTGATCAGGTGATACCGCCTTAAGATGTGCCTGGATTTCTGATGGGACTGTGGTTCCTTCGCTAAAGCTATAGCCCCATTGTTATCACAATACACTGGTATCGGATCAACAATGGACGGAACCACTTGAAGTTCAGCTATGAACTTCTTTATCCAGACCGCCTCTTTTGCGGCATCGCTTGCAGCAATGTATTCAGCTTCCATCGTCGAGTCTGCGACGGTATCCTTTTTGGAACTTTTCCAACACACCGCCCCTCCGTTGAAGGTAAACACAAAACCCGAGACAGACTTGTTGTCATCCTTGTCACTCTGGAAGCTTGAGTCGGTAAAGGACTCGACCCTGAGGTCTCCATTACCGTAAATCTGGAACATCTCCTTAGTCCTTCTCAGGTACTTGAGAATGTTCTTTACTGCTGTCCAGTGGTTCTCACCTGGGTCTGACTGATACCGGCTCACCATGCTTAGTGCGTAAGCTACATCTGGTCTTGTACATAGCATCGCATACATTATAGATCCTACCGCCGAACCTTAGGGTATAGTGCTCATGCGAACCCTCTCCTCGTCATTCTTGGGAGACATCTCCTTGGAGATGGTGATTCCGTGCAATGCGGGTATGTTACCGCGCATGGAATCTTCCATACTAAATCTCTTTAGTACGGTCTCTATGTACCTGGACTGCAAAAGTCCCAGTAGTCTATTGGATCTATCTCTGTAGATCTTGATCCCCAGAATGTACGAGGCATCACCTAGGTCTTTCATAGAGAACATTTGTGATAAAAATAGCTTGACCGATTGTAGCATAAGAATGTCATTTCCTATCAAAAGAATGTCGTCCACATACAAGACTAGGAACACGACAGTTCGTCCTACAATCTTCTTATAAATACAAGGCTCATCCTCGTTCTTGATGAAGTCAAATTCCTTGACTGTCTCATCAAAACAGATGTTCCAGCTCCGCGATGCTTGCTTCAATCCATAAATGGATTTGAGCAGGTTGCACACCTTCCCGCTGCTCCCACTGTCTACAAAACCTTCTGGCTCATCCATATAAACGCACTCTTCTAAACTTCCGTTTAGAAAAGCCGTTTTTACGTCCATCTGCCAGATCTCATAATCATGGAAGGCAGCAATGGCAAGCAGGATCCTAATGGATTTGAGCATAGTGTAACACCTTAGGATGTGTTTAGTGACTAATTATATTTTAATAAGGGGTTTTTAATAAAAGGTTTACTAAATTTATTTTCAAATATTTTTCCAAATTTAATGAATATTTTATTAGATTTTTCCTAGGCTTGCACACACTTGTACATGTAAACTAGGGTTAAAAGTGGGGTTAAACCATAGTTAGCAACCATGGTGGGTTAAGACATGGAAATTAAGTTATGGGGTTTTAAATTAAGTGTGTGTTTTCTTTTAAAAAGGAAAATAGAAATTATTTGAATATGGTTGACTTGGAGGGAGAGAGAGAGAGAGAAATGGCATGATGGCCTTGCCATGCCTATATTTAATGAAGAGAGAGAGAGGAGGGGTTTGACATTGGGTGTTATCATTTCTTGCCTCTCATTATTTCTCACATCTCTCTCACTCTCACTCACTCATACACACACACACACACACTCACCAGCTGAAGTAGCAGCAGCAAGGGCAACAGCTGCAGCCCCAGCACAAGCAGCAGCAGCCCCAGCACAGCAGCAGCAACCAGAGCAGCAACAGCATCAGCAGCAGGAGAAGCAAGCAGCAGTAGTGACCAGCAGCAGCAGCTTCTACCCTTCCTCTCCTCTTCCTTCCTCCTTCTTCCTAAGGTTTTTGGGGTATAGTTCTTCAACCTACTCCCTAGTTTTCTTAGTTGTGTGTTTATAGCTTCGATTAATGATTAATTATGCGTTTTTAGTGCTAAATATGGTGATTAGTGTGAACTTTGGTTAAGTGAGGTTAGTATTGGGTAGACTAACTTAATTAAGTCTTATTAGGGCCACTTAAAACTAGGTAAACCCCATATTGCACTAAAATACCCTAAGTTTTCAATTTGTGCAAAATTTAACCTTTTTAAGCAAAAATTCTAGCTTCCTGCAATCTGCTGTTGACCCAGTGATTTCAGAACAAATCTGAGTTAACTGGAGTATAGTTATTAGATGTTGATCACATATCCAGAACACGACCCCCAAATTCCACCTCTTGGCCGCCGGAAAATTCGTTCTGGCCGCAATTTGCGGCCAGATGGGGAACATGGGGTTTGGGTTTTGCTCTGTAGGTGTCTGCTACACTTCTAAGGTCTATGATATATGCAATTTTGTGAGTTTTTAACTTGGGTAGAATCTGGGACGATATATCGTTTTTCAAGTACGTTTGGTTCGCGCGATATGCGCGATACGTGAGTGGGTTCTATGATCCAGCGTGTCGCGACATGTCAGGTTAGTTTTAGACGCGTATACACACGTTTCAGCGTATCGTATACACGCGCGTTTAGATCGCGACGCGAGTTTCTCATTTTGTTTCGATATCGCGTTTTGCGAGATATTTTCTTATATATGGAATCTTTGTGTAAATTCCAGGTTCGCAGGCGGGTACGTCGGACGCCGCCAAGAAAGGAAAGCAAGTGGTCGGCTACGTGTAGCACGTGACCAGGTGAGTAGATTTAAAATCTACGGGGAAATCGCCCGTATGGCGTTAAGTGTCAGGGCGTTATAGGATATTTTAGATTGCATGTGTTCTTATGTATGTATACACACACACACACACACACACACTATAGTAGCATACCCTCTCCTATTGCATATAGAATTGGTAATATAGAACACTGCACTATCACTAACGGTTCAAGCTGCACGGGCACTATTTTTATGTTACACTCACACCGTTAGTGACTGCCATGACACTCACATTATAGGACTGCTACGAATTTTATATCGTCATGACTTGCCGCATATTGCTGTATATATTTATATTCATACCATGCACCCTGTATATTCATCTTAGTGCATACATATCTTGATATATTTACGCTTGTGCACATATACATCGTATACCCATATTAGTGCACATGTATACTGCTACACTCACATTGCGTATAGATATCCATTCGCACATCCATACCTATACACATACATATGTTACATACATGGATGACATTGACATGATTTAAAAACTAAGGGACCGCATGGGATATTTCAAAACTGGATCTTTTAAAAGAGCGGTTTTTCCTTTCTTTTACTCTTAGTGTCATACGACACATTGCATGGATTTACGCATTGAGTTTGGATTTATGAGATTTCTGGATTTGGAAACCGGAGTATTATTTTAAGAAAATACGCACTGTTTAAAAACCTGGTTTCCCTTGATATGATATTTCAGTGCGTCCACCATGCGTTTTCCCTGTTCTGAGACGTGTGACATGTGAACCCGAATCGAGGAGCTGGACGAGGCCGATTGCGGGTACATGGTGGACCCGGTATGGTACCCCGGGGCAAGAAAGGGATGCTGTGTATATAGACGGTGAGCCTGGCAGAGGGACTACTACCTACCGGTGATTGGTTGGACCTGGCGGTTATCCGGAGGATACTGACCAGAGTCGAGAGATGGATACGGGATGACTCATACTGCCGGGGCTAAGGGCCGATACCGCAGACGGAGCCCGTGGGATGATCTGGACTGACGGAGCCCGATATATGAGGATTTGCGTGTCGATGCTGGACACGAGTATTTCTTGATATTTTGGGTGCCGATGTTGGGCACTCACGATTTTATGAGATTTACAGGATTTGAGGGCCGATGAGAATGACGGCGCCTGAGTTTTTCTGGGATTTGGGTGTATTGTTGGACCCCGACTATTTTATCCACGTTGACATTCCGTGTAGATATTATTTATTCCTATGCTCAGTATTTAGTATCACACACACCTCATCCTGTATCTGTAGTACATGACAGAGTACATATGACATGAACGACTATTGCATACCCTGCTCATAACATAGAGATGTTATTAGATCGCATTTGTTGCATGATTTGAGCATCCAGTTCATCATATAGATGTTATCTGTTGGCATATGTTAGAGTAGCGCAGTACGTGCATACTCGCGATTACCTTTATATATTATTTACTATTCATGAGTTGGCAACTCACCCCCGTTGTGCCACAGTGTTTGCAGGTTGCCCCTCGGAGTATTCACGGCAGGCTGCTTCCTTACATCTTTTGTCACAGATACCACTACGGTTGGAATACTAGCCCTTTTGCTGATAGGTGGGTTTTGTGCGGCATCTGTTTATTTTCCAGTTGTATACATCATTGTATCCAGTATTCTCCATCTACTACTTATGTATTGACTTAGAGACCAGTGGTGAGGACGATATATATTATTGTACTCTGGTGTCGAGCTCGTTGTGAGCCGACTTTATCTATGCAGTTTTATATTTCATGTTGTCTTCACTTATTTTTACTCTTTCTTCGCTACGGCGTCGTATATTATCATTGTGATATTGTTTCCGCCGTTGGGCGTGATTGCTCCCGTTTGGGATGCTTATTTCTTATTATGTATCATTTACTCATATATTGCCGTGTACCCGATTTCGGGGCTAGTTTTTATAAAGGAAATGCTACCAAAATTTTTAAAATAATAACTTGAACTTAAAGAATTCTACTAAACAACTTAAAGTTTTCTAAATGTTTAACAACTATTCTAAATTTTTTTTTAAACACTCTATACTTTTTATGGTTTGATTTCTGGGTTTCGGCTTACTTAGTCGCGTTACTCCTGTAGACGTCACGTGGTTAAGTGCCGGTCACGGGCCGAACTTTGGGTCGTGACAAAGTTGGTATCAGAGCGTAGGTTTTACCTTCGGAGTATAGGATGACCCTGGTATGATGGAGTAGGTAGCTGAAGCAGAGTAGCATAGCGTGTGTATGTTCCGCGGGATACTCACGACACGGTACTTCGCCTAAGCGATCTTAGGACTTACTGATTGTATACATTCTTGCGATGCGATTTCCGTATCCTTATCGAATCCTATTTTCCTTTTCAGCCATTATGCCGCCAAAGACTACGAGGGCGCAGAGAGTGGCCGTGAGGGCCGAGATTCGAGTTGACTCGTCCGAGACGAAGACTGATCCTGGTAGTACACCGGTTGTACCCGAGCAGGCTGTTCCTCCTACGACAGATCAGATCGCCATGCTAGGGGCTGGTATGCAGGAGATGCTCCAGACGATGGGATCCAGTATGCAGGAGATGCGCCAGATGATGGGATCGCTAGTTGAGACACTTCGAGCGCAGCGACCAGAGGCAGTTCCACCCGTCACAGGGACCGTGATGGTACCTACCGTACAGACAGTTGCCCCTGCAGCCACGGAGGTGATTACAGTATCGTTATCAGAATTCATGAGGTTGAAGCCTCCGGTCTTCACAGGCACCGATGCAGCCGAGGACCCACAGTCTTTCATTGATAGGATGGCCCGGATATGCCGTTCCCTTAGATGCGCAGATGCGAGATGGGTAGAGTTCGCGAGCTTTCGCTTGGAAGGTCTTGCGCAGAAATGGTGTGAATCGGTCGAGAAGGGAAGAGTAGCGGGTCTTCCTCCGATAACCTGGACCGAGTTCGTGACGGTATTTCTAGCCCGCTTCCTTCCCCAGAGTGTCAGGGATGCCCGAGCACGCAGATTCGAGTCATTGCGCGAGACGCCAGAGACGACAGTAGCAGAGTACGATGTACTGTTCACCGAGCTATCCGTTTATGCCCCATACCTAGTGGCGACTGAGGAGATGCGAGTCAAGAGATTTGTCCGAGGCTTGCTTACCCCACTGTTCCTTACGATCAGCACCCAGCATTGTGAGATGTATGCAGCAGCTGTAGACGCAGCCTTATTAGTCGAGGAGCGCCTTGCTGAGATTTCGGTAGTTCCAGAGCCGAAGAGAGTTCATACGGTTACGTCAGCGCAGAGACAGCCGTTTAGGCGCCGCGACAGGTTCCGTTCAGGTATGGGGGCTAGCGGAGGATCGGGACGAGGTCAGCTTTTCAGCTCTTATCCCTAGGAGGGTCAGCCAGCACCATCCGGATGTTTCCGATGCGGGAGTTCTTATCATCGTGTTCGAGATTGTCCTGAGATACCCCGGAGGGAGGCAGCCGTACCGTATGTCACACTACCACCTTCACCACCCCAGAGGGCGTTGCCTGTTGTACCTACTGTTGCTCCGTATCAGACTCATGCACAGAGAGGCCGTGGTCACGGAGGGTTTGTTCCTAGGGGACGAGGTGGCCGAGGCAGAGGACAGCCAGCTACCGGCAGAGTGCAGCCAGTTACTAGTAGGGGACCTCCAGTCGCAGGTGGAGGACATGCGCTGGTTTTTGAGTTGACGCATCAGGACGCGCAGGCGTCCAATGCGGTGGTCTCAGGTATCCTTTCAGTATGTTATGTTGATGCACACGTGTTGTTTGACCCAGGATCCACGCACCCGTACGTTTCCACACATTGTGCCTTGTTTGGGTAGAGAGTCCGGTTTTCTTGATCATCCGCCGGTTGTGACCACCCCTGTAGGCGAGTCGTTTGTTTCTAGGCACGTGTTCCGATCCTGTATTGTCCGTATTGGCGAGAGAGAGTTGCCTGTCGACTTGATCCTTCTGGAGATGTTGGACTTCGACGTTCTTTTAGGCATGGATTGGTTAGCCACGTGCTATGCGTCTGTGGACTGCCGCGAGAAGACAGTAAGATTTTGTTTTCCCGGTGAGTCGACTTTTGTTGTGTAGGGGGGCTATGGTGCCGCCCCTCACATCTCGATTTCTTCTCTTCGCGCTGGACAGCTGTTGAGGAAGGGATGTCAGGGATTTCTAGCCTATGTTTGCGATACTAGAGCTACAGATGTTCCATTGGACCAGGTTCCGATTGTATGTGAGTTCCCTGATGTGTTCCCTGATGAGCTTCCTGGGCTACCGCCTGAGCGCGACATTGCCTTCTGTATTGATTTGATTCCCGGCACGGGGCCTATTTCTATACTGCTTTATCGGATGGCCCCGGCGGAGCTTAGTGAGTTGAAGGGTCAGTTGCAAGATTTTATAGATAAGGGACTTATTCGACCCAGTGTTTCTCTTTAGGGTGCTCTGGTCCTGTTTGTCAAGAAGAAGGACGGCAGTTTGCGCCTGTGTATCGACTACCGCCAGCTGAACAGGGTTACAGTGCGGAACAGGTATCCTTTGCCACGCATCGACGACTTGTTCGACCAGCTTTAGGGGGCAGGATATTTTTCGAGGATCGATTTACGATCAGGCTACCATCATCTGCGGGTTCGACAGGAGGACATTCCGAGGACGGCTTTCCGCACGCGCTACGGCCATTATGAGTTTCTGGTGATGTCGTTCGGACTCACCAATGCGCCAGCAGCATTCATGGACTTGATGAACCGTATTTTCCGGCCATATCTTGATTTGTTCATCATCGTATTCATTGACGATATATTGGTGTATTCCCGGAGCAGAGAGGAGCACGAGCAGCACCTGCAGATCACACTGCAGACCTTGAGGGAGCACCAGCTTTTCGCAAAGTTCTCCAAGTATGCATTCTGGCTTGACACCGTAGACTTCTTGGGCCACGTGATTACACGAGATGGTATATGTGTAGACCCGAGGAAGATCGAGGCCATTCAGCGTTGGCCCAGACCCACATCAGTTACGGAGATTCGTAGCTTTCTAGGGCCGGCCGGCTACTACAGGCGATTTGTACAGGATTTCTCCGGTATTGCTGCACCTTTGACCGGATTGACCCGGAAAGGAGTTCCTTTCGATTGGACGGAGGAGTGCGAGCATAGCTTTCAGCAGCTACGGACTTGTTTGACTACGGTGCCAGTATTATCATTGCCTTCAGGATCAGGCGGATTTGTAGTCTATTGTGATGCTTCACGAGTGGGGCTAGGATGCGTATTGATGCAACATGACAGGGTGATCGCGTATGCTTCACGACAGCTGAAGAGACATGAACAGAACTACCCTACTCACGATTTGGAGATGACCGCAGTGGTCTTTGCACTTAAGATCTGGCGACATTACCTATACGGCGAGTCATGCCAGATATTCATTGATCACAAGAGCTTAAAGTATATATTTCCGCAGCGGGACCTGAATCTCCGACAGCGCCGTTGGATGGAACTAGTGAAGGACTACGATTGCGAGATCTTATATCACCCGGGCAAGGCAAATGTAGTGGCGGATGCTTTGAGCAGGATTCTCGGGGGCAGTCTATCTTTCTTGAGCGCAGTGCAGAGGCAGTCGTCGGCAGATTGGCAGATATTATGCGACAGCCGAGTGCAGTTCAAGTTCACGCCGATCGGGGGACAGCTTGCGTATGTTCGTGCACACCCACAGTTGCTTGATCGTATACATGAGGCAAAGTACAGTGATGACCGTTGTTCAGAGATCAGGGCACAGATTGGACAAGGCAGATTTTCCGAGTTCGTGATCGATGATCAAGGGATATTGCGATTTGGGACTAGACTGTGCGTACCAGAAACTGAGGGAATTCGGAGTGAGATTCTTGAGGAGGCACATCGATCAGTGTACAGTGTTCATCCAGGTTCCACCTGTAAGTGCACGGCGGCGCCCCGGCCACCATCCCGAGGCCAAAATGCGGAAGCGGTGATATACTTAAATTTTTCATGAACTGGCACCACCGCGCACTAATACCCGGATCGAACCATTAACTAGTCCTAGCTAACTACAAGATGGGGAAGAGAAATATACCGAGTGATCCGAGTCCTCCGGTCTTCTCGTCATCGTCCCGATCTCCCGCGGAATGTCCTGTCTCCACCTCATCGCCGGAAGTGCACCACATCGCCTACATCTTTTACGGGCTCCCACCTCAATGCCGAGGCAACTCGGGCACGAAGCTGGCTAGTCGACGTGCCCAAGGTTTGCTGTAGAATGTAGTGTAGAGGCTTGTGTCTCATTTGGGGTTTATGGAGGTGCCATTTTGGTGGAGGGATGATACAAGAAGTATGTAGAGGGACTTGGGAATTTTTGGAGCATCAAAAGAACAACCAATCCCACACCCAAAAATTTTTTAGCCCCATCCCAATGTGGCCGGCCATGGCATAAGCAAGAGCAAGAGAGGAGAGAGTGAATCCAAAGGAAAAAAGAGAGACTCTCATAATGCAAGAGAGAGAGAGAGAGAGAGAAAAGGTGTGATGATGATCAAGAATCATCACAACCAAAATCATACTCCACCATCATAATCCATCACCATCACCATGACAAAAGATAAGCAATCATGAACCATCATGATCCTAGAAGTCAATGGAGGCTAAGTCATTATGATACAACAAAATGCAAAGACCCCCTCCACAAAAGCTTATTTGCACAAATGCAAATAAGCCCTCCTCCACCAATCTTCGGCTAATGAACGATACAAAGGAAATTGGCCGAAACGGAAAGCAAACTGGCAACTCCAGAAAACTGGTCCCGTAATAAATTACAGGAAAACCCCGATACTGTGTATACACACCCGCATCTGTATTCCGACCGAAATACAAATGCAATGAGACAAATTCTACACTGTACTATACTAGGATCCGGCTTAAACCAAAGCCGGCTAGTAATATCTGTTCGATCCTGATCCGTGCAATACCGCACGTATCTGATCGAACCCTGCCATATATCCATACGGCCTATAGTACAAACTGTCCGATCCTGATCCGTGCAATACCGCACGTATCTGATCGGACCTTGCCATATCTCCATACGGCATCTACAGCTTTTCGCCCGAAAGATGAGTAACTGAATGTGGGGGACTCTAAAGACTCGTCAACACCTTGGTTGTGGATTTAACCACTAGCACGTCAGAGGTATTAGCCAATACGTAACGGGCTACCAGGTATTGACCAAAAGGGACGTCGATGAGCGAACTCATCCTGACACCCTACTGAGCCTGTCAGTGACAATATCCGTACAGTCCGGTCCGTTCGTCTATGAGCATCGCATGGCGGGCCTAGGGGGTTGGTAAAAGTCAGACCCCCAAAAGTGGTACAAGTCGTGTCGGAGTGTAGCCCAGAACACCCTGAGATACTACTGGAATACCTACCAGTAAATCTCCTGCCTTGGCCAAGGACTTCGTGTAATGGCTCTCCTAGACACAGCACGACCTCACCCCCAATACCGGGAGAGACGAACCCCTGAAGATCCGCTCACTGCCTCCATGTGGCTCGGGACTGTACCCAACTAAAACCTGTTTGCACGTCTCCTTTGAGCGTGGTAGGGTAGTAATCAAAGTACAGTGGGAACTCACACGAGACAAATGACGATCCCCGGGTCGATGAACTAACCTGTACACATGTCACCAGGGAACTGCTATCTGACGTCAGGTATAGGACCAACTAGCATGTTCCCGGCGAGTCCTGTCCGGTGTACTCATAACCCAATGAGCACCTGCATACATCTTAGGTGAACCAACTGACACCAGTGGCTTGTGAGACCGGCCACCGCCCCTCGTCGGGGTCTCGACTGTATACACTAGTCTACTCTGGAGTATCGATGCCCTGTCTCGAAACTCCTACGACTAGGGACCTTTTAAGGATGTGCTTATAGACCCCAGCTCCCACGTATATGATCGCCCTCATACTGCTGGCAGTCAAGTAAGAATCCTAGGGGCTCTATCAACGTGCAATAGCGACCTGTCAGGTCACATAAAGCAGTACACGATGATAAAGGTAAACCAGATAGCATACTATCATCTTGAGTAAGACTGTCCTACCGGGATAGGTCCTCCATCAATCATTGCAATCACGTGCCTGTGATCCAATAATTGACTTTGAGGGCACTATCTCCAACAATTTCCCACTTGCACTCAAGGCTAATTATTGCGATGTCGCATACTCACAGCCCGTGTGATACCGAACACCCAACTCCTCTACTATTCAGTCTCACAAAACCCGTTTGCGAAACTATTGCGTTCGAGGAATAGCCTCAGTGAGTTTATCCGCTTTGTTGTTTCTTTCTATGTCTCTCTATATCTCAAGTTCGCGGAGAAACCCATCTCCCGAAATGAGCAATACCTGTCTAAGAATGTGTCTGGATGTCTGATGGGACCTAGCTCATAAATGAACTCCAAATCCAAACTTCTTAGACTGTATCGTCAACTGAACTAAATCAGTATCCTGCGCCATGCCTCCCTCAGCATTGCCTTGGACCACCTGTCCAAAATACTGCCCCTCATCAGAAGGAAAACTATAACTCTGACAACCTCCTTGTCGTCCGGGTCACCTTGGAAGCCTGGAATGATAACTGTCTCCCGAATGAGGCTGTCGTTATCATATCCCTAGAACATCTACTTATGCTCTAAAGCTGCTCCCGACTGTTTCTCCAGGATTGGATCAATGTCAACTTATTGCATTTACTGCAAAAACAACATCTGGTGTGGTACTTGACATCTCATGATTGACTCAATTGCCTGAGCAAGTGATCTGCCAATCATGCACATCCCTCTCCCCTTTAGTCTGTAAGACACCTTTAGAGAGGGTGACTCCATCACCTGCAGGTACACTACCGTGCCAGGAGTCGTCCATTCTAAATACTCTTAGAATGCTGTCTAAGTACCCTGATTGGGAAACCACCCAAATCTAGATCTAAAACCATAGATCTAGTAACCAGTATGTCTGATATAATGTCCAAGTCCCATATGGAGAAACCACTGTGTGACGACCAAAGTATGACCGACTGTAGGATAAGAATATCACTTCCTACTCTGTGTATGTCATCCAAATACCATGACATCACACCCTACTACCTTCTCAACAGATCCATCCCCTATTCTGATGAAGTCAAACCTATGACTGTCATGTCAGAAATAGATGATCTATCTCCGCTATATCTGCTTTAGTCTATTAAATAGACATAAGCCACATGTCCACCAATGCTTCCGCTGCTCCCACTGACTACGACAACCCTCTGGCAGAGTCATATACACGTACACTTCTAAAGCCTGTTTAGAATGACGCTATATTCATCCTCCTGCCGGGTCTCACAGTCTGGAACAACAGCAATGGCAATTGTGGGTAAATAAGAACCTCCCTATCACCGTCCTTGAGGTTACCGGAGTACCTCTCGGGTGCCTGAGATTACCCACCTTATCTGCGGAGTGGCCAATGGAATGTCAAACCAGATTGAATCTTTAGGTTCCTATCAAATCTTCAGTAATCGTTTGTGGTTCTGGAATCACTTCCAGTTCTACCATACTCCCACTATTGTTTTCTGGAAAAAAATCCATTTTTAATAAAACTGTGGCGAGTATAGAACAATATTACTATTGATCTTCTAGATGGTAGAAAGTCAACCCTCGTCATAGCCTGGGTCAACCCACAAACAGCCATTACAGAAACGTGCCTTGAGTTGTCCAGTGTCTGGTTTTAATCATAAGCCGGACAACTCCCCGTACCTTAACAATGTTAAGATATGAACTGTACTATATCCAATATAGAACCAGAGCCACTGATTTAATTGAACCAGATTCAAATCATGCAGCTGTCTCCAGTGCATGTCAACTAAATGGAAGGAGGCCGATCAGCGTTACTCAACTTAGGAATGCTTCCAATTATGAGTAACCTGAAAGAGAAGCAAGTTCTCTTAATCATTACTATCAACTGAATACCATACACAAGTATCTACATCTTCGATCAACTTGAAGAATCCCGATACTTGCAGCACCTGGTTCTCTACTTTATTCAAATACCTATAACTTCTCAAAATTCGGACCCTGTGTTTCCACGAAACACCTGTCTAAAAACTGGAGAAGTCATAAGTAAACCGAATATAGTACGAGGACCAACCCCTCTGTCCTGATGGACCCTGGACAACATACAATACTCTGTATAAGTCCCTTGAGTCTGATAACTCATTCACTGTGTGTCGTAGGTTGAAAACTGTACTTATGGTTAAGAAGAATTACACCGCTGTTTAATGCTCCTTACCTAACCATCCACTGATATAAGTAAATGTCACTGACATAATTTCAAAAAGATATATCTCACTCTATAAAAATAGACGTACAGATATATCAATTTGAAATTGGTGCATAACAGCGGATATTCAAAACCAAATATTTGCCGACCGGCAAACAGCCCAGGTGATTTCCTCAAATATCACCGATTACAACGAATTCCGATATAATGAGGATGATCACCCAATTCCCAATAACTTACTCCCACTCATCATCTGTAAAACCATACAGATGTGATAATCATACCTGGTAAATACATACCCTAGAGAAAGTGTCTAATTGGGAAATCAGTTTTCCTTTAACAGTACAAAGTGAAACTGAAACATTGAAATGTTTCGTTGGGGTATCCTGGTATTCCTAGTAATGCCTCTTCCATTATCCAGATCCACAACTGTAACCGTGTAATTCTTTGCCACTTCTCCAAATCCCTTTATATGTCTTTAGTCATTACCTTCTGTACACCCCTTTAGGCCAATTGATTTTCTTCCTTCCCTACCGTTCGGCACCAGCCTATGGTTTGGAAGAAGACTATCCAATAAGCATAATGGGTGTACTGTCCTAATCCTAGGAACACTCGCAATGCGAGAGAAGGTGAAGATAAAAGACAACCGAATAAACCTTTCTCCTATTTCTCCTGAACCAGAATCCATCCCCGAACTGGAACAAGTTCCTTTCGGGTTCGTATATAACCATACGATGGAGTATCCAATAAACTGTGGATCTTCGTAGTGATACGGAGTGTCCTGGAGAAATACAAAGGTGATTTAGGATTGGCGAAGAAATACTTGGTATGGTCGTGAATAGCAGTCGCAATTTACTTTGCCCTCCTTCTAATCCCTTTCTTTCTCTTTACATAATACCTTCTGTACACCATCGTTAGGCTAATTGGTTTTCTTCATTTCCTACCGGTCGGCACCAGCCTAAGGTTTGGAAGAAGACTATCCAATTTGCGTAATAGGTGTACTACTCCTAAACCAAGGAGTACTCGCAACCTGAGAGAAGGTAAAAAGGAAAAGACAACTGAATAGTCCTATCCGTTTTCTCCAGAACCGGAAACCATCCTCGAATAAATTCCTTCGAGTTCGTATCTAACCATACGATGGTTTTGTCCAATGGAAGTGGACGTTCGTAGTAATACGGGGTGTCCTGGAGAAAAGGGTAAAAGTAGGAGTGGCAATGAGGTTTGCAACTCTGACAATCCTAAAGCCAGTGTTTTAGAAGGTTCGGTCAACTTGGTCACTGAGTCATAGTCTTAGGGTCGGGTCAATGGTCGCTGCCAAAGAGAGAGAGAAAAGAAACACTCAACGTGCACTCTAACCTAGATCAGAATGGTTACCAATTTATCTAATCTGGAAACCTCCCACTGTACCGTCAAATTCTCCTCCAAACCTGTAAGAAGAATTAGTCGGGATCACCCGAGGAGTAAACTAACTCATCAGTGGGAATCGGGATCCAACTATCATCGCATGATAACATGACGGAATCCGCTCACGTCATCACACTCCAGAAGGTATGTGCATATCTGGCAAGTTTCAGTTCTTTTGAAACTCCCGATGTGATTTCTGCCCCATGCTTTTATGACCTTGACGAAGGTCAACAAATCATAAGTCACATGTCAAGTTCCACCCGTCATTGTCCATGTTAATTTGAACCCACCCGTACAAGCCCTTGACGAAGGTCAACAAGGCTATACGACTGTCCCAAACCAACGCATCTATCTATGCAGCAGAAAGGTAACAAGCAGCTACCATACACTATGCCTTGACGAAGGTCAACAAACATAGCATGAATACTACGTGCTACCCGTCTGAAACGACGGAGGGCTACGAATGGTTTCTGACGAAAACCTTTAACGTAATGAACATGATATCGTTGAAGGAACAGATAGCTTTTAAAAATATAGTGATGAAAACCGTTGCTAAAGAGGTCACTCCCGGTGAAGGGATCTCGGCTCTTTCCCCGTAGAATGGGGTGCAGGATATTCCAACTGAATACCTCGATACAAAGCAAAAGTAATCGGCTATAGTGAAGTCATTGCCCTGACGCAAACTTTTTGTCCAAGGGGTCACTCCCGGTGAAGGAATCTCGGCCCTTGCCTCGTCGACTGAGGAGCAGGATATTTCGACCGAATACCACGGTGCAAAACAAAAGAGAACGTCCTTGCAATAACAGCTTTTTGAAAAGTGTTCCAACAACATCAGATTAGGTTTGTTTTTAACTTGCATTGATCCGAATCAACTCAGTCCCATCAATTGATCACACCACAAAGAACGAAAATAATATGACGTACGTATATGCCATCCGCATTCGCCACCGGGTCCCGTCATTACCAGTTAGGTTAGCTAACTAACGACAGAGCGGGGACTGGACTAGCGCGGATGTAAAACATATACAACATCTACTAATATATATACCAATATATTATATTTCGCGCAAGGCGTGATAAAAAATGCAACATCACAGAAATGTACAGCATCACAGAACAATACAGATATCTGGGATCCCCGGGTTTCACAGAGCCACTACTGAAACCCGACGTTCCCCTGGTCGTGTGGATAGCCTGTGCAATGAAATCCTAGACCCCTACGGGCGCGGAAAGTCACCCGCCAAAACCTGAAGCGAGGCAGCCCCCTTCAGTACCGTGAATGGACCACCCAGCACTTCACGGAATCCGGTAACTTGGGCACCCCTCCTGGGTCAACCTGTACCCCCTACGAGTGCGGTGAATAGCCCGCCAATCCTAGAGTGAAACCCCTTCCGTCTCAATGCCATGAGATGCGGGCCCGTTGCCCTCTAGAACCCGGCTATCCGTGCACCCCTCCGCGGGGTAATCCTAGTACAGAAAGTAAAATATACATACAACGGGTACATCGACCGCAACCTGGTCGTGCCCCAAAATAATAATACAATCAGGCAGTGACGGCAGTCCACATGTCGGACGATCGCCCCGCAATATCAAATGTACATAATACAACCACAACTGTACTAGCATTGCATCCAGGCTATCCCCCACGACCGATCCGCAACCTCACAGCATAACACAGAACATCAACGTGAAAGTCACGCTCGCAAATCCGTCTAACCGGGCTATAGCAGTTAGACAGGATTTACCGATCAAGTGACATTCATGGTCGCAGATATAATGTAAATACTGTGAAATAATGTGTTTAAAATATCCGATCGATTAAATTTTATCAAGTGGGCCCCCAAGTACTACTGTAGCACATCAAGAAATTCTGGGACCAAATATAATATTCCAAAAACCCTAAAAACAACCCAGGGAGCAACTGCAGAAATTTGATGCAGTGATCTCAACATAGTGCGGCGGAACCGCGGCCCAAAGGGGTGTTTGGCCGCGGTTCCGCGCTCCTACTGTGGAGTCACTGTATCGAATTTCTACAGTGTTCTTAGAATTTCCAGTACATCACTTTTCTACAACCTGAAAAAATTTTCGAGCAAGAAAAAATTCAACAGAAAACTGATGTATGTGAAAACGCACGTTTTTGGAATTTTGGTCGATCGGAAATGTAAACACATTAAACAAAGCTAGACTATGTTAATGGCGAGGCTCTGATACCACTGTAAGTGCACGGCGGAGCCCCGGCCTCCATCCCGAGGCCAAAATGCGGAAGCGGTGATATACTTAAATTTTTCATGAACTGGCACCACCGCGCACTAATACCCGGATCGAACCATTAACTAGTCCTAGCTAACTACAAGATGGGGAAGAGAAATATACCGAGTGATCCGAGTCCTCCGGTCTTCTCGTCATCGTCCCGATCTCCCGCGGAATGTCCTGTCTCCACCTCATCGCCGGAAGTGCACCACATCGCCTACATCTTTTACGGGCTCCCACCTCAATGCCGAGGCAACTCGGGCATGAAGCTGGCTAGTCGACGTGCCCAAGGTTTGCTGTAGAATGTAGTGTAGAGGCTTGTGTCTCATTTGGGGTTTATGGAGGTGCCATTTTGGTGGAGGGATGATACAAGAAGTATGTAGAGGGACTTGGGAATTTTTGGAGCATCAAAAGAACAACCAATCCCACACCCAAAAAATTTTTAGCCCCATCCCAATGTGGCCGGCCATGGCATAAGCAAGAGCAAGAGAGGAGAGAGTGAATCCAAAGGAAAAAAGAGAGACTCTCATAATGCAAGAGAGAGAGAGAGAGAGAAAAGGTGTGATGATGATCAAGAATCATCACAACCAAAATCATACTCCACCATCATAATCCATCACCATCACCATGACAAAAGATAAGCAATCATGAACCATCATGATCCTAGAAGTCAATGGAGGCTAAGTCATCATGATACAACAAAATGCAAAGACCCCCCTCCACAAAAGCTTATTTGCACAAATGCAAATAAGCCCTCCTCCACCAATCTTCGGCTAATGAACGATACAAAGGAAATTGGCCGAAACGGAAAGCAAACTGGCAACTCCAGAAAACTGGTCCCGTAATAAATTACAGGAAAACCCTAATACTGTGTATACACACCCGCATATGTATTCCGACCGAAATACAAATGCAATGAGACAAATTCTACACTGTACTATACTAGGATCCGGCTTAAACCAAAGCCGGCTAGTAATATCTGATCGATCCTGATCCGTGCAATACCGCACGTATCTGATCGAACCCTGCCATATATCCATACGGCCTATAGTACAAACTGTCCGATCCTGATCCGTGCAATACCGCACGTATCTGATTGGACCTTGCCATATCTCCATACGGCATCTACAGCTTTTTGCCCGAAAGATGAGTAACTGAATGTGGGGGACTCTAAAGACTCGTCAACACCTTGGTTGTGGATTTAACCACTAGCACGTCAGAGGTATAAGCCAATACGTAACGGGCTACCAGGTATTGACCAAAAGGGACGTTGATGAGCGAACTCATCCTGACACCCTACTGAGCCTGTCAGTGACAATATCCGTACAGTTCGGTCCATTCGTCTATGAGCATCGCATGGCGGGCTTAGGGGGTTGGTAAAAGTCAGACCCCCAAAAGCGGTACAAGTCGTGTCGGAGTGTAGCCCAGAACACCCTGAGATACTACTGGAATACCTACCAGTAAATCTCCTGCCTTGGCCAAGGACTTCGTGTAATGGCTCTCCTAGACACAGCACGACCTCACCCCCAATACCGGGAGAGACGAACCCCTGAAGATCTGCTCACTGCCTCCATGTGGCTCGGGACTGTACCCAACTAAAACCTGTTTGCACGTCTCCTTTGAGCGTGGTAGGGTAGTAATCAAAGTACAGTGGGAACTCACACGAGACAAATGATGATCCCCAGGTCGATGAACTAACCTGTACACATGTCACCAGGGAACTGTTATCTGACGTCAGGTATAGGACCAACTAGCATGTTCCCGGCGAGTCCTGTCCGGTGTACTCATAACCCAATGAGCACCTGTATACATCTTAGGTGAACCAACTGACACCAGTGGCTTGTGAGACCGGCCACCGCCCCTCGTCGGGGTCTCGACTGTATACACTAGTCTACTCTGGAGTATCGATGCCCTGTCTCGAAACTCCCACGACTAGGGACCTTTTAAGGATGTGCTTATAGACCCCAGCTCCCACGTATATGATCGCCCTCATACTGCTGGCAGTCAAGCAAGAATCCTAAGGGCTCTATCAACGTGCAATAGCGACCTGTCAGGTCACCTAAAGCAGTACACGATGATAAAGGTAAACCAGATAGCATACTATCATCTTGAGTAAGACTGTCCTACCGGGATAGGTCCTCCATCAATCATTGCAATCACGTGCCTGTGATCCAATAATTGACTCTGAGGGCACTATCTCCAACACCACCAAGATGTACCATGATATGAGAGATGTGTATTGGTAGGACGGAATGAAGAGGGACATCGCGGATTTCATGTCGAGATGCCAGACTTGTCAGCAAGTCAAGGCCGAGCACCAGAGGCCCGCGGGAGAGCTACAGCCGTTACCCATTCCGGAGTGGAAATGGGAACAGATTTCTATGGACTTCATTGTGGGTCTACCCAGGACTAGTCGAGGGTATGACTCCATCTGGGTGATCATGGATCGTTTGACGAAAGCGGCTCACTTCCTGCCAGTGAAGACGACTTTCGATTTTGCTCAGTGTAGGGTGTTTTTCGTCACCCCATTGAGATGGGAATACGCGTGCGCTTGTCAGGCGTATACTACAGATTCCCCCTGCCTAGGGTAGGACGGGGTTTATTGATTGTGGGGATCCGAATCTCCGGCAGCCGCGGACTAAGCTGTCATTAATTACCCCTCTCCTTTGGGGCAAGGGAACCTTCGATTAACGGGTTATACTGGTCATGCGAACTCAATGTGCAGTATACGTGTGTTTTGTTTTGGAGGGGGGTTTAAATATATCGGGAGCCACGCAGAGTTTTTTACGGGGGTCCCGCTACCCGAATAGCGGGCTGGGGGTCAAGAAGGCAAGCAGCCCCCATGCGGGGGGCGGGGCAGCGCCCCGTTAGAAATTTTTTCTAACAGGGACAGCGTCGTGGAGTATGTATGTATGCACATATGTATACATATGTATATATATATGTATATATGTATATATATATAAAAGCAAAAGGGGGAAAAGGCATCCAAAGGATGCGTGGGGCCAGCGCCTTGAGCACTGTGCGCTTAGGTGCTGTACGCTAAGGCGCAAGCGAGCTACGTGTCAACACGTGGGCGCTTTGCTCATGAGCGCTGGGCGCTCGAGCGCAAGCGAGCCACGTGTCGGCACGTGGGCGCTTTGCGCTTGAGCGCAAGGCGCAGGAGTGCAAGCGCGCCACGTATCGGCACGCGGGCGCCTTGCGCTCGGGCGCAGAGCACCGGAGCGCAAGCGCGCCACGTGTCGGCACGCGGGCGCCTTGCGCTGGGGCGCAGAGCACCGGAGCGCAAGCACGCCACGTGTCGGCACGCGGGCGCCTTGCGCTCGCACGCAGTGCGCTTGAGCGCAAGCGCGCCACGTGTCGGCACGCGGGCGCCTTGCGCTCGAGCGCAAGGGCGCTGAAGCGCAAACGCACCACGTGTCGGCATGTGGGCGCTTTGCGCTCGAGCGCTAGCGAGCCACGTGTCGACACGTGGGCGCTCGGCGCTTGAGCGCTTGGGCGCCGGCGAGGGAAAAAAGGCTTTTAGCCCCAGAAACCAGAAGCTATGCTTCAGAAATGAAATATTTATTATATATATATATATATATATATGGAGTTAAACTCCTAGGATGTGTTGAAGCTGATTAAGGGGGTTCTTCTTCTTCCTCCTGTGGTTTGGCCGGATCTTGAAGATCAAGAGATGTGAGATCTAAAAATCTCTTCTTTTGAGATCTAATGACAGATCCAAGCTCCCCTTGGTGGGTTTTATGGTGAAAAACTATTTCGTTTTGGAAGAGGAAGAGTAAAACTCTTGATTTAATTCAAAGAAAGAAAAAGGTTTGAAACCTTCAGAAAAGGGAAAGATGTACAAACCCTAGGTTTTTGAGAGAATGAAAAAAGTGTTCCTTTATTCATCATCATGTTGCCTTTTATAGGCTTATATATTTGCTTACAAAATATTGGCTTTATGCCCATTTTGCATACATTCATGCATAAAAAATTACATAATAATTAGTTATTACATGATTTTGTCGTTGCCATAGAGAGGCTGGCCGTAGGCTTGACTTGGGCATGGGTCCGCTTGACCTGGGCTTGGGCCCACCTGGCTTGGGGTTGACTTTGATTTTGACTTGGTCAACCGGGGTGTAAATTTTTACCCCAACAAATTGCCCCCCATCAATAAATGCACACAGCATATGTGGGTCGTGTGCATAAAGTTGATGGATCTTCTTTCATCTGGAGGCAACTTGCTTTGGTTCCCATTTTTTAGGATGCACTGCCCTTTTTACGACATGGACGGTCGGTTCTGCCCTTTTTGCGACTTGGACGGTCGGTGCTTGACGCGTCTCCGAGACGGAGTGTCCGTAGTAGACGTTTTTCTGACCCGGAGTGTCTGTGTTGGACGTTTCCCCGAGACGGAGTGCCTGCTGTTGGACGTTTCCCCGTTACAGAGTGTCTGTGTTGAACGTTTCCCTGAGACGGAGTGTCTGCTGGCTGACGTGCCCCCGGCACGGAGTGTCTGCTGTTGGACGTTTCCCCGAGACGGAGTGTCGCTGGTTGACTTTTCCCCGGCATAGAGTGTCGCGGATCGACTTTTCCCCGGCGCGGAGTGTCGGGTTGACTTTTCCCCGGCACGGATTGTCGCTGATCGACTTTTCCACGGCGCGGAGTGTCGCTGGTTGACTTTTCCCCGGCACGGAGTGTCGCTGATCGACTTTTCCCCGGCGCGGAGTGTCGGGTTGACTTTTCCCCGGCACGGAGTGTCGCTGATCGACTTTTCGCCGGCGCGGAGTGTCGGGTTGACTTTTCCCCGGCACGGAGTGTCGCCGATCGACTTTTCCCCGGCGCGGAGTGTCGTTGGTTGACTTTTCCCCGGCACGGAGTGTCGCCGATCGACTTTTCCCCGACGCGGAGTGTCGGGTTGACTTTTCCCCGGCACGGAGTGTCGCTGATCGACTTTTCCCCGGCACGGAGTGTCGGTTTGACTTTTCCCCGGCATGGAGTGTCGCTGATCGACTTTTCCCCGGCGTGGAGTGTCGGGTTGACTTTTCCCCGGCACGGAGTGTCACTGATCGACTTTTTCCCGGCGCGGAGTGTCGGGTTGACTTTTCCCCGGCACGGAGTATCGCTGATCGACTTTTCCCCGGCGTGGAGTATCGGGTTGACTTTTCCCCGGCACGGAGTGTCGCTGATCGACTTTTCCCCGGCGCGGAGTGTCGTTGGTTGACTTTTCCCCGGCACGGAGTGTCGCTGATCGACTTTTCCCCGGCGCGGAGTGTCGGGTTGACTTTTCCCCAGCACGGAGTGTCGCTGATCGACTTTTCCCCGGCACGGAGTGTCGCTGATCGACTTTTCCCCGGCGCGGTGTGTTGGGTTGACTTTTCCCCGGCACGGAGTGTCGCTGATCAACTTTTCCCTGGCGCGGAGTGTCGGGTTGACTTTTCCCCGGCACGGAGTGTCGCTGATCGACTTTTCCCCGGCACGGAGTGTCGGGTTTGATTTTCCCCGGCACGGAGTGTCGCTGATTGACTTTTCCCTGGTGCGGAGTATCGTTGGTTGACTTTTCCCCGGCGCGGAGTGTCGCTGATCGAGTTTTCCCCGGCATGGAGTGTCGGGTTGACTTGATCCCGAGGCGGAGCATAATTCCGGCAGGAAGGCAGATACACCGAGACGAAGCATGATTTCGACACGGGGTGCACATTTTGAGACGAAGCATGATTCCGATGCAGGGTGCACATTCTGAGACGAAGCATGATTCCGACGCAGAGCTTGCTGGTTGACTTGATTCCGAGGAGGAGCATAATTCCGGCAGGAAGGCAGATACACCGAGGCGAAGCATGATTTCGACACGGGGTGCACATTCTGAGACGAAGCATGATTCTGCCGCAGGGACTGTTGGTTTGATTTGAGTTGACATCAGCATCGCTACACTGGAATATGGTATCAGGAGCGGATCACCATCTGTCTTTGAGAGGATTTGGGAATTGGGGGTTTTTGTTTGGCATCTACATTGCTGCACTGGAATAATGCCAGGAGCAACTCATCATTTGCCCCGAGAGGATTTGGAAATTGGTGGCTTAGGAGATAGGTTTAGATCCCTATCACCTAAGGCTTTTCAATTTTGTGAGCCGTAACGGTCTCACAAAGCATTTTCTCCCTACGGGTCGTAAGGATCCCGTAGGTGTGTTTTCTCCTTAGGAGTCGTGAGGACCCCCAAGTGTGTTGCTCCTTTGTGAGTCGTAAGGATCTCACGCGGGAATTTTCTCCTAACAAAGTCGAGAGGACTTTGCGAGTGCATTTCATCTCTTTTTTTTACGAGTTTGCGCCGTTTCGGGTTTTCACAAACTCGCCAGCAGTCCTGTTGTTTTTACTCACAGCGCCCTTTCGGGTTTTCATCCGTGCCCATTTTTCTTGTGGACATACCATTTTTTATATATATATTTTTTATTTTTGGTGGGACTTTGAATGTGGTCACACCGGTAGGACTGGGAGAGATTGGGACCGTCTTACGCCCGTGGATTGTATACGGTTTTACAGGATGCATGATCCGAACCGTAGGGCCGGAAAACTTTCGGGACTTTGTTGGCGTCTGCATCGCTGCACTGGAATATGGTACCAGGAGCGACTCATCATTCGCCATTTGGGTATGGGATTTGGAATTTGGTTGGCGTCTGTATCGCTTCACTGGAATATGGTACCAGGAGCGACTCATCATTCGTCATTGGGGTATGGGATTTGGAATTTGGTTGGCGTCTGCATCGCTTCACTGGAACTTGGTACCAGGAGCGACTCATCATTCGCCACTTGGGGATTTGAATTTGGAATTTGGTTGGCGTCTGCATTGCTACACTGGAATATGGTACCAGGAGCGACTCATCATTCGCCACTTGGGGATTGGAATTTGGAATTTGGTTGGCGTCTGCATCGCTATACTGAAATATGGTACCAGGAGCGACTCATCATTCGCCACTTAGGGATTGGGGAGCGATGGCTTAGGAGACAGGTTTAGATCCCTATCACCCAAGTCTTTTCAATTTTATGGGTCGTGAGGGTCCCATAAAGGCAAATTCTCCCTACGGGTCGTAAGGATCCCATAGGTGTATTTTCTCCTTAGGAGTCATGGGGACTCCTAAGTGTGTTTTTCCTTTGTGAGTCGTAAGGATCCCACAAAGGTTTGTTGTCCTCATGTATCATGAGGACACATGAGTGGATTTCCGTCGTTCCCAGTTTAACGACTTAGAGGTCAACTGTTTCCAGTTTAACGACTTAGCGGTCATCTGTTTCCAGTTTAAAGACTTAGGGGTCTGTGGTGCCCAGTTTAACGACTTAGCGGTCATCTGTTTCCAGTTTAACGACGTGGTGGTCATCTGTTTCCAGTTTAAAGACTTAGGGGTCTATTGATGGCGAGCTTGGAATTTTGGGGTAGGGGCCGGCATCAGCGTTGCTAACACTGAAGCAGAGGTGGCAGGAGCAATTCATCATTTGCCTACCCTTGTTGGCGGAGCGATGGCTTAGGAGACGGGTTTAGATCCCTATCGCCTAAGGCTTTTCAATTTTATGGGTCGTGAGGGTCCCATAAAAGCATTTTCTCTCTGCGAGTCGTGAGGATCCCGCAGGTGTATTTTCTCCTTAGGAGTCGTGAGGACTCCTAAGTGTGTTTTTCCTTTGTGAGTCGTAAGGATCCCACAAAGGTTTGTTCTCCTCATGTATCGTGAGGACACATGAGTGGGTCTTCTCAATGGAGCATAACTCCAAAGGCAGAGACCAGCCGTGTAACTGGCGATTACGGTGGGGCATGGGTATGATGAGAATTATTTGAGTCCGTGGATTGTATACGGCAGTCAATTTGGGGACTGGCCGTAGGGCCGGATGAATTTTGAAAAAATGGATTTTTGTTGGCGTCTGCATCGCTGCACTGGAATATGGTACCAGGAGCAACTCATCATTCGCCAGTTGTTTTGTTTTTTTGTTTTTTTTTACCACGATTGCTCTATCATTTCAGCTTTTCTTATCGCGAAGGTCGCGATTGCCCTATCATTTCGGCTATTTATTCGCGGTTGCCCCATCATTTCGGCTTTATTTTCATGTTTATCTTTACTCGCTGATTTTTTTTTTTGCGAGTTACCCCATCATTTCGGCTTTTCTTTATTTTTCCTTTATTTACAAATTTTTTGTTTATTTACATATATATATATATATATATTTTTACATTCCCAGTTTAACGACTTAGAGGTCGACGGTTCCCAGTTTAACGACTTGGGGGTCATCTGTGCTTATCCCAGCTCCTTGAACTTTGATCTTGGCGGAGCTGTGTTGATGACCTAGCTCCGTGGCTTGCCGATACATCCGAGGATTGTGACGTTTTTCCAAGCTTATATTAGTCCTCTGCCCAATCTTTGAAAATATAGCAGTTTTCGATGGTATGACTCACCACTCTATGATATGGGCAGTATACAGGATTGCCGGTCATGTTCATTTCCTGTGGCCTCTTTGGAACAGGCAGTTGCAGACCGTTGTTCAAGGCGTCCATGAATATTTTGCGGACTTCATCCCTCCTGAAGGAGTATACCTTCTTCTTTCTCTCCATTGGAGTAGGTGCCTTTACTGATGCTGGTCCTCGAGGCCGATCGGTCTTTGGTTCGCCCTTTTCAGATAATGGCCCATGTCTAGGAGGATTAGGTTCCCGAAAGGCTCCGGTCTCTATTTGCATGAAATCGGCGGTCGTAGCTTGACTGTTTGCTAACGCGCCTTTAGACAGTTCTATCTCTCCCATCTTGTATTGCCTTTCGACCCAATCTTTGAAGACGAAGCAGTCCTCAATGGCATGACCTATCACCCTGTGATAGGGGCAATATTTTGGGTCGTCGGTTATATTCTCTTCTTGCGGTCTCTTTGATTCTGGCAGTTGTAGACCGTTTCTTAGGGCGTCCCTGAATATCTTGTGGACATTTTCCCTCTTGAAGGAATAGACCTTTTCCAACTTCTCTTTCAAAGGTGATTCCCCCCGGCGTATGTATCGGAGGGACTGGAGGCTGATTGCGGCCGTTTTTCGCGAAGGCGCTCCGCTTTTAGGTTGAAAGGGATATCAGTTGGCTGCCCCGGGTATCAATCCCTGGCTCATGAGCCAAAATTTGATTCTGCTGTAATTGCAATCGGGCGACTTGGGTCGCGAGATCTACCACGACGTTTGCCAGCTCGTCGACTTTGGAATAGACCTCGGCCATCTTCTCATCCCTGTCCTGAAATTGCTTTTGAAGCCATTGGAATAATGCTTGTTATGTAGTTCCGGCTATGACAACCGGGTAATCTTTATTGCCTGAGCTCAATTCCGTAGGAACCACGGGCTCCTCTGGCTTATCGTCCTGAGCGGGCTTTTCATCATTTAGATCGAGCCGATGCTGGGTAGCGTCAACCATATCATCACCATGGCTGTGAAGAAGAGGAGGGTTCGTTTCTTCATGTCCGGCCATGTAGACAGTGTGGATAACACATTCAGCCATTCTTTCATCACTGGCAGCTGGTTTCGCGGAGCGGTCCGGGCTTTGGAAATTTATAAATTTTAACATGGCCAGAGCCCTAGCCCTTTTATTGGCTCTATATCTGAGCCGCTTCTGCCTCAGCTTCTCCGCCTTAAGCGCTTGGCAGGATTCTGCTCTTCGGGGAGCCGCCATAGGCTGAGTGATGGGGAGGCTTGAGAAGACACCCAATCGAGCAGTTGTCGGAGGCGCCACTGGAGATTGCTCAAGACGCGTTGTAGCTTTGTTGGTGTTGATGGCCTTGCCCCCAGTTGGGGCCAAGGAAAGTCGTTCAGACACCGACTTGCGTTTGGGTTAGGGCGCCTTCGAGATCACCACATTTGGTCTCTTTCCTTTCGAGACCGATCTGTCTGTTGCTGGAGCTTGAGGAGCGGGAATGGTGTTAGCGGGCACGAACAGAATAGAGCCGAACGGTAGCAGCGGCTCCTCCCACTGTCCCCCAAGACTAGCTGGGAGGACCGTCCTGGAGTCCATCTTCATCGTGTAAGAGATGAGAGCTGAGTTCATCATTGGAGACATTGTTGAAAGGCGATTGCTTGAAAACCTGCATGAAAGAGCATTATTATAGTATAAATATAGACATGTAAATTTATTGAGTTCGCATGAACGTTTAACCCGAAATATGGGAGGAGAGATTGGTCCCACCGGGCGTGCCAGAATCTTTAGGGTGTTTTTCGTCACCCCATTGAGATAGGAATACGCGCGCGCTTGTCAAGCGTATACTACAGATTCCCCCTGCCTAGGGTAGGCGGGGGTTTATTGATTATGGGCATCCGAATCTCCGGCAGCCGCAGACTAAGCTGCCGTTAATTACCCCTCTCCTTTGGGGCGAGGGAACCTCCGATTAACGGGTTAAACTGGCCATGCGAACTCAATGTGCAGTGTACGTGTGTTTTGTTTTGGAGAGGGGGGTTTAAATATATCGGGAGCCACGCAGAGTTTTTTACGGGGGTCCCGCTACCCGGATAGCGGGCTGGGGGTCAAGGGGGCTAGCAGCCCCCTTGCGGGGTGCGGGGCAGCGCCCTGTTAGAAATTTTTTCTAACAGGGACAGCGTCGTGGAGTATGTGTGTATGCACATATGTATACATATGTGTATATATATATATATATATATGTATATATGTATATGTATATATGTATATATGTATATGTATATATGTATATATGTATATATATATATGTATATATGTATATGTATATATGTATATATGTATATATATATATGTATATATGTATATATATATATGTATATATGTATATATATATATATATAAAAGAAAGAGGGGGAAAAGGCATCCAAAGGATGCATGGGGCCAGCGCTGTGCGCTTAGGTGTTGTACGCTTAGGCGCAAGCGCGCCAAGTGTCGGCACGTGGGAGCTTTGCGCATGAGCGCTGGGCGCTCGAGCGCAAGCGCGCCACGTGTCGGCACGTGGGCACTTTGCGCTTGAGCGCAAGGCGCAGGAGCGCAAGCGCGCCAAGTGTCGGCACGTGGGCACCTTGCGCTCGGGCGTAGAGCGCCGGAGCGCAAGCGCTCCACGTGTCGGCACGCGGGTGCCTTGCGCTCGGGCGCAGAGCGCTGGTGCACAAGCGCGCCACGTGTCGGCACGCGGGCGCCTTGCGCAAGGGCGCTGGAGCGCAAACGCGCCACGTGTCGGCATGTGGGCGCTTTGCGCTCGAGCGCAAGGGCACTGGAGCGCAAACACGCCACGTGTCAGCACGTGGGCGCTTTGCGCTCGAGCGCTAGCGCGCCACGTGTCGACACGTGGGCGCCCGGCGCTTGAGCGCTTGGGCGCCGGCGAGGAAAAGAAGGCTTTTAGCCCCAGAAACCAGAAGCTATGCTTCAGAAAGAAAATATTTATTATATATATATATATATATATATATATATATATGGAGTTAAACTCCTAGGATGTGTTGAAGCTGATTAAGGGGGTTCTTCTTCCTCCTCCTGTAGTTTGGCCGGATCTTGAAGATCAAGAGATGTGAGATCTAAAAATCTCTTCTTTGAGATCTAATGATAGATCCAAGCTCCCCTTGGTGGGTTTTATGGTGAAAAACTATTTAGTTTTGGAAAAGGAAGAGTAAAACTCTTGATTTAATTCAAAGAAAGAAAAAGGTTTGAAACCTTCAGAAAAGGGAAAGATGTACAAACCCTAGGTTTTTGAGAGAATGGAAAAAGTGTTCCTTTATTCATCATCATGTTGCCTTTTATAGGCTTACATATTTGCATATAGCCCCTTGGGCTTTACAAAATGACATTTTGCCTATCCCATGGCTCATGTGCCATTTCATTTTTGCACATAAGCCATGGGCTTACAAAATATTGGCTTTATGCCCATTTTGCATACATTCATGTATAAAAAATTACATAATAATTATTTATTACATGATTTTGTCGTTGCCATGGGGAGGCTGGCCGTGGGCTTGACTTGGGCATGGGTCCGCTTGACCTGGGCTTGGGCCCACCTGGCTTGGGGTTGACTTTGATTTTTGACTTGGTCAACAGGGGTGTAAATTTTTACCCCAACACTCAGTATGCCCAGATATATATCGACGAGATTATACGACTGCATGGAGTCCCGACGTGTATCGTGTCCGACAGAGGCACCCAATTTACCAGCCAACTATGGCAGAGACTACAGGAGGCGTTGGGCACACGCTTGAGTTTCAGCACAACATTTCATCCGCAGACCGACGGCCAGTCAGAGCGGACTATTCAGACTCTCGAGGACTTGCTCCGAGCGTGCGTCTTAGACTTTCGTGGTAGCTGGGATCATCATTTGTCCTTAGTGGAGTTCTCCTATAACAATAGTTCCAGGATACTATTCAGATGGCACCTTTCAAGGCTCTGTATGGGAGGAGATGTAGTTCGCCCTTCTGTTGGACAGAGCTCAGTGAGAGCAGTATTTTGGGGCCACAGATCGTACAGGAGACGACCGAGAAGATACAGCTGATTCGAGACAGGATGAGGACAGCTCAGAGCAGGCAGAGATCGTATGCTGACAGACGCAGCCGCAGATTAGAGTTCGCAGTTGGAGATCACGTTTTTCTGAGGGTCTCTCCGATGAAGGGAGTGATGAGGTTTTGACGGAAGGGGAAGCTTAGCCCCAGATTCATAGGTCCTTTCGAGATCCTCGAGCGTGTGGGCGCAGTAGCATATCGTTTGTCTCTTCCACCCGAATTCCCAGATGTTCACCCCGTGTTCCACATGTCGATACTTCGCAGATACCTACATGACCCTTCGCACTTGATTCAGCATCAGACCGTTCAGCTAGAGCGCGATCTTTTGTTCACCGAGCAGCCAGTCGTGATATTGGACCGGCAGGTGAAGAAACTTCGATCGAAGGTCTTGCCGTCAGTGAAGGTGCTTTGGCGCAGCCCGAATGGTGAAGAGATCATTTGGGAGGCCGAGGGCGAGATGTGGAAGAAGTTCCCTCATCTCTTCGAAGGTATGCGTAGCTTTATATTTTTAAATTCGGGGACGAATTTCTTTAAGGGGGGAGATTGTAACACCTTAGGATGTGTGTAGTGACTAATTATATTTTAATAAGGGGTTTTTAATAAAAGGTTTACTAAATTGATTTTCAAATATTTTTCCAAATTTAATGAAAATTTTATTAGATTTTTCCTAGGCTTGCACACACTTGTGCATGTAAACTAGGGTTAAAAGTGGGGATAAACCATGGTTAGCAACCATGGTGGGTTAAGACATGGAAATTAAGTTATGGGGTTTTAAATTAAGTGTGTGTTTTCTTTTAAAAAGGAAAATAGAAATTATTTGAATATGATTGACTTGGAGGGAGAGAGAGAGAGAAATGGCATGATGGCCTTGCCATGCCTACATTTAATGAAGAGAGAGAGAGGAGGGGTTTGACATTAGGTGTTATCATTTCTCGCCTCTCATTATTTCTCACATCTCTCTCACTCTCACTCACTCATACAAAAACACACACACTCACCAGCTGAAGCAGCAGCAGCAAGGGCAACAGCTGCAGCCCCAGCACAAGCAGCAGCAGCCCCAGCACAGCAGCAGCAACCAGAGCAGCAACAGCATCAGCAGCAGAAGAAGCAAGCAGCAGCAGTGACCAGCAGCAGCAACAGCTTCTACCCTTCCTCTCCCCTACCTTCCTCCAGCTTCCTAAGGTTTTTGGGGTATAGTTTTTCAACCTACTCCCTAGTTTGCTTAGTTGTGTGTTAATAGCTTCGATTAGTGATTAATTATGCGTTTTAGTGCTAAATATGGTGATTAGTGTGAACTTTGGTTAAGTGAGGTTAGTATTGGATAGACTAACTTAATTAAGTCTTATTCGGGCCACTTAAACCTAGGTAAATCCCAGATTGCACTAAAATACCCTAAGTTTTCAATTTGTGCAAAATTTAACCTTTTTAAGCAAAATTCTAGCTTCCTGCAATCTGCTGTTGACCCAGTGATTTCAGAACAAATCTGAGTTAACTGGAGTATAGTTATTAGATGTTGATCACATATCCAGAACACGACCCCCAAATTCCACCTCTTGGCCGCCAGAAAATTCGTTCTGGCCGCAATTTGCGGCCAGATGGGGAACATGGAGTTTGGGTTTTGCTCTGTAGGTGTCTGCTACATTTCTAAGGTCTATGGTATATGCAATTTTGTGAGTTTTTAACCTGGGTAGAATCTGGGACGATATATCGTTTTTCAAGTACGTTTGGTTTGTGCGATACACGCGATACGTGAGTGGGTTATGTGATCCAGTGTGTCGGGTTAGTTTTAGACGCGTATACACACGTTTCAGCGTATCGTACACACACGCGTTTAGTTCGCGACGTGAGTTTCTCGTTTTGTTTCGATATCGCGTTTTGCGAGATATTTGCTTATATATGGATTCTTTGTGTAAATTCCAGGTTCGCAGGCGGGTACGTCGGACGCCGCCAAGAAAGGGAAGCAAGTGGTCGGCTACGTGTAGCACGCGACCAGGTGAGTAGATTTAACATCTACGGGGAAATCGCCCGTATGACGTTAAGCGTCAGGGCGTTATAGGATATTTTAGATTGCATGTGTTCGTATATATATACTATAGTAGCATACCCTCTCCTATTGCATATAGAATTGGTAATATAGAACACTGCACTATCACTAACGGTTCAAGCTGCACGGGCACTATTTTTATGTTACACTCACACCGTTAGTGACTGCCATGATACTCACATTATAGGACTGCTACGAATTTTATATCGTCATGACTTGCCGCATATTGCTGTATATATTTATATTCATACCATGCACCCTGTATATTCATCTTAGTGCATACATATCTTGATATATTTATGCTTGTGCATATATACATCGTATACCCATATTAGTGCACATGTATACTGCTACACTCACATTGCGTATAGATATCCATTCGCACATCCATACCTATACACATACATATGTTACATACATGGATGACATTGACATGATTTAAAAACTAAGGGACCGTATGGGATATTTCAAAACTGGATCTTCTAAAAGAGCAGTTTTCCCTTTCTTTTACTCTTAGTGTCATACGACACATTGCATGGATTTACGCATTGAGTTTGGATTTATGAGATTTCTGGATTTGGAAACCGGAGAATTATTTTAAGAAAATACGTACTGTTTAAAAACCCGGTTTCCCTTGATATGATATTTCTGTGCGTCCACCATGCGTTTTCCCTGTTCTTATACGTGTGACATGTGAACCCAAATCGAGGAGCTGGACGAGGCCGATTGCGGGTACATGGTGGACCCGGTATGGTACCCCGGGGCAAGAAAGGGATGCTGTGTATATAGACGGTGAGCCTGGCAGAGGGACTACTACCTACCGGTGATTGGTTGGACCTGGCGGTTATCTGGAGGATACTGACCAGAGTCGATAGATGGATACGCGACGACTCGTACTGCCTAGGCCGAGGGCCGATACCGCAGACGGAGCCCGTGGGCTGATCCGGACTGACGGAGCCCGATATATGAGGATTTGCGTGTCGATACTGGACATGAGTATTTCTTGATATTTTGGGTGCCGATGTTGGGCACTCACGATTTTATGAGATTTACAGGATTTGAGGGACAATGAGGATGACGGCGCCTGAGTTTTACTGGGATTTGGGTGTATTGTTGGACACCGACTATTTTATCCACGTTGACATTCCGTGTAGATATTATTTATTCACATGCTCAGTATTTAGTATCACACACACCTCATCCTGTATCTGTAGTACATGACAGAGTACATATGACATGCACGACTATTGCATACCCTGCTCATAACATAGAGATGTTATTAGATCGCATTTGTTGCATGATTTGAGCATCTAGTTCATCATATAGAGTAGCAGAGTATGTGCATACTCGCGATTACCTTTATATGTTATCTACTATTCACGAGTTGGCAACTCACCCCCGTTGTGCCACAGTGTTTGCAGGTTGCCCCTCGGAGTATTCGCGGCAGGCCGCTTCCTTACATCTTTTGTCATAGATACCACTACGGTTGGCATACTAGCCCTTTTGCTGATAGGTGGGTTTTGTGCGTTATCTGTTTATTTTCCAGTTGTATACATCATTGTATCTAGTATTCTCCATCTACTACTTATGTATTGACTTAGAGACCAGTGGTGAGGACGATGTATATTATTGTACTCTGGTGTCGAGCTCGTTGTGAGCCGACTTTATCTATGCAGTTTTATATTTCATGTTGTCTTCACTTATTTTTACTCTTTTTTCGCTACGGCGTCGTATATTATCATTGTGATATTGTTTCCGCCGTTGGGTGTGATTGCTCCCATTTGGGATGCTTATTTCTTATTATGTATCATTTACTCATATATTGCCGTGTACCCGATTTCGGAGCTAGTTTTTATAAAGGAAATGCTACCAAATTTTTTAAAGAACTTAAAGAATTCTGCTAAACAACTTAAAGTTTTCTAAATGTTTAACAACTATTCTAATAAATGTTTTAAACACTCTATACTTTTTATGGTTTGATTTCTGGGTTTCGGCTTACTTAGTCGCGTTACGCTTGTAGACGTCACGTGGTTAAGTGCCGGTCACGGGCCGAACTTTGGGTCGTGACACATAGCCACTGGAGAAAAGGTTTCGTCACAGTCCACTCCTGGTCTTTGACGAAAACCTTTTGCAACAAGTCTAGCCTTATAGGTTTCCACCTGCCCATCTACACCAAGTTTCTTCTTGTTGATCCATTTGCATCCAACGGCTTTTACCCCAGGTGGAGCAACTTCTAGTGTCCACACTTTATTGGTGTACATAGACTCCATTTCAGATTGCATAACATCCAGCCACTTATCAGAGTCCCTACTGATAATGCCCTGCCTGAAACTAGTAGGATTATCTTCTTCCAAGATGCAATCCTCTCGATCCCCATCTATGAGAAAACCGTAGTATCTCTCGGGCGGATGAGAAATCCTACTAGATTTGCGGAGTGGCTGTGGTTCGTCCGGGGTTATTGAATCCTGAGGTTCTACTAAATCTTCAGTTACAGTTTGTCCCTCTGGAATTTCTTCCAGTTCTACCGTGCTCCCACAAATTTCTTTTGCAATAAATTCCTTTTCTAAGAAGACAGCGTAGCGAGCAATAAACACCTTCTGTTCCTCGGTGTGGTAGAACTGATATCCTTGTGAATGCTTAGGATATCCTACAAACTTACACAAAACTGACCGTGCATCGAGTTTGTCCGGGTTCTGCTTCTTTACATAAGCTGGACAACCCCATATCTTAATAAAATTAAGGTATGGTCTCTTCCACTCCCACAATGCATGTAGAGTGGTAGGCATAGCTTTGGTAGGAACCCTATTCAATACATATATTGCCGTTTCAAGTGCATATCCCCATGATGAAAGAGGCAACTCGGTATTACTCATCATGGAGCGAACCATATCCAATAGGGTACGATTCCTCCACTCCGATACACCGTTGTGCTGTGGTGTGTAAGGAGGAGTAAGTTGAGAGAGAATTCCATTCTCTTTTAAGTAATCTAGGAATTCCGTGCTTAAGTACTCCCCTCCCCTATCAGACCGGAGGATCTTGATACTTTTTCCAGTCTCGTTCTCTACTTCATTTTTGAATTCTTTGAATTTCTCAAAGGCTTCAGATTTGTGTTTTATAAAATACACATACCCGAACCTAGAGAGATCGTCAGTGAATGTAATGAAGTATGAGAACCCACCCCTTGCATGTATAGACATTGGACCACACACATCACTGTGTATGAGTCCTAAGAGCTCTGATGCTCTTTCTCCATGCCCGGTGAACGGAGATTTGGTCATCTTTCCTTTGAGATAAGACTGACAAGTTTCATAAGATGAAAATTCGAATGTATTCAAAAGTCCATCTTTATGTAACTTACTCAGTCTTTTCTCTCCAATATGACCAAGTCTACAATGCCACAAGTAGGATTCGTTCGTATCTGAACCCTTCCTCTTGCATGTGTTTTGTACATTGAGAACTGTGTTTTGATTGAGAACATAGATACCATTACACAGTGTACCTTCTGCAACCAATACCTTATCAAGGTAAATGTTCATGATATTTCTATCAAGAACAAAGTTATATCCATCTTTATCAAGTAAAGAAACTGATATAATGTTGCATAACATGGAAGGTACATAGTAGCAATTGTTCAAAATCATAGTATTGCCATTTGGCAATACTAGGTGATATTCATCGACAACAGCAGCATTAACTTGTGCTCCGTTCCCCACTCTGAGGGACATATCACCAGGTCTAACTATCCTACTTTTTCTCAGTCCCTGCAATAAAATATAGATATCAGATCCTGATCCGGTATCGAGTACCCAGGAGGTAGGACTGACCGAAAAGTAGTTCTCACTAACAAGAACACCTGAAGAAGACGTAACAGTATGTTTCTTCTTCGATGGGGTCATTAAGGAATTCAAACAATCCTCTTTCCCATGCTCATACTCATGACCGTTGTCATAAGTTAGAGCCGAACCGACGTTCCCCAGCCCCAAATAAGAATTCGGATCGGTCAAGCGATACATTTTATTATCTTGATTAGGGCGTGAAATGGTTGCTACCTGGAGAGAGAGAGGGAAAACACTCAGCGTGTGCTCTTGCAAGATTAGATTGGTTATTAATTTATCTAACCAGGATGGCTCCCACTGTTTCCTCAAATTCTTCTTCAAACCCTAAAAGAAGAACTGGTCAGGATTAATCGCACGTCACAATACTTGCTTAACCTTTCAGCCAGGCCGGTGTTGGTACTTCGAGGGAGGTTTTACAACGCTTTCGCGAAGTTCCTTAATTACATAACTCTTTTCCCTAGAGGCGTAGCCCCGCTAACACCTTTCTAGCCACCTACTTGGTTTATAGCATTGATTGTTAAGTGTGATAATCTCCCGAGAGTAATCCTACTCATCAGTGGGATCGGGATCCAACTATCATTGTGTGATGTACTAGATGGAATCCACTCTAGTCACCACACTCCAGAAGGTATGGTAAAATCTGCAAGTTTCCTGTATGTTTGAAACTCCTGATGTGGTTTTTGCCCCTAACGACCTATAACCTTGACGCTTGCCAACAAGTCATAGGCCACTAGTCAAGTTCAACCCGTTATTGTCCTGAATTAACTCGAACCCGCCCGCACAAACTCTTGATGCTTGCTAACAAAGATGTACGACTGTCTCGAATAATCGCATATCTATGCAACAAATAAATATCACTCAGCTACCGTTCACTGTGTCTTGACGCTTAGCAACAAACACAGCACGAATACTAGGTGGCATCCATCTGAAATGACGGAGGGCTACGACTGGGTTTTTGGTGAAAACCCCGCTAAAGTAATGAAATTGATATCGTTGAAGGAACCTGAGTAGTTTTGTAAATATATAGTGGCGAAAACCTTTGTTAAAGAGGTCACTCCCTGTGAAGGGATCTCGACTCTTTCCTCGTCGAATGAGGTGCAGGATATTCCAAACTGAATAACACGATGCAAAGCAAAAATAATCGACTATAGTGAAGTTATTACCCTGATGCAAACTCTTACTCAAGGGGTCACTCCCGGTGAAGGGATCTCGGCCCTTGCCTCATCGAATGAGGTGCATGGTATTCTAAACTGAATACTGCTATGCAAAGCAAGAGAGAACGTCTGTAATGTCAGTTTTTAAAGCTTGGTTCCAACAACATCTTATAGGTTTATTATCTTGCATTAATCAAAATTAATGTTGTCCCATTAATTTGTAACCTATCATACCAAAAAAGAACGAAAATAAAATGTACGTATATGCCATCCGCATTCGCCACGGGGCCCCGTCATCACCCGTTAGGTTACTTAACTAACGACAGAGCGGGGGATGGACTAGCGCGGGTGCAAAACATATACAACATCTACTAGTATATATATAAGTATATATAACATTCGTCCCAGGCATGATAATAAACAACATCACAGATAAAAATACAGAATGGTGGATAACTTGGAGCCCCGGGTTTCATTTGAGCCGCAAATAAAACCCGACGTTCCCGGTCGTGTGGATAGCCTGTGCAATGAAAACCCTGCACCCCCTACGAGTGCGGCGAATAGCCCGCCAATTCTAGAATGAAGCCCCTTCCGTCTCAGCTCCATGAGATGCGAGCTTGTTGCCTTCTAGAACCCGGCTATTCGTGCACTCCACCGCGGGGTAATCCTAATACAGAAAAAGAAAATAATATATACAAACGGTGATATCGACCTCAACCCGGTCGTGCCCCAAAATAATATACAACCCGACAAAGACGGCAGTCCATATGTCGGACGCTCGCCCCGCAATAACAAATGTACAAATGAATTTAAACTGTATTCTAACATTGCACCACATGCTATCCACCACGACAATCCAACCACAATCACAGAACAACCACACAACATCAACGCGAATGTCACGTTCGCAAAACCCGTCTAAAGGAACATATAGCGATTAGACGAGTTTTAGCGATCGAGTGACATTCCCGGTCGCAGATAAAAGTTAATGAACTGTAAACTGTTAAACAGTGTTAAATATAACGAATTTGAAACACCACAAGTTGCCTCAAACTGGAATCTACAGAGAATCAAATTTGGGCAAAAATTAAACAACAGCAGGAAACCAAACTCCCAGAGATAAGTACCCAGAGACAAAAAATTGTGCACACATGTTCAGTTGATAAAACTGCACATTTAATATGACATTTTTCCTACTATTTCTATATAATAAAAGGTGTTTATTATGATATATGATACATGTGAGGGTTTATCTGTAAAAATACTATTTTCATATGTTTCTATATTATAATTAACATTTTGGAGGAAAAAGTAAGCATATAATATTCATGTGACATTTGGCCCATTTAATTATGCTTACCTTATTAAAATACTTTGACCAATACTTAATGGTTAAGTTAAATATCTCAATAAAACAAACTCTACTAATATTATTTGTTGAGTTATTGTGCAGAATTTACAGGGCTGAAATCAAGGAAATCAAAGTTGTTAAAACAAACCTGCCTAATTAAGAAAGTAAACTAAAGAAATCAATTCTGGCAGTGACGTAGAAAAGATTTTCAGTTTCCAGAGATTCAAAAGATCACCACGTGTCACCAGAAGAAGCCACAAGAAGAATGATCCCAAGATCCCTCTACCCCACCGTGGATCCGTGGCCAAACCCACCAAATGGCCGCGGTTCCGCCGCAAATCTAAGGAGTTGGGATGTGAGATTTTTATGTTGGGATCCTAACTGCTAATTACCAAATTAGGAAGCTAGGGTTCTGGCTCTGGGCTATAAATAAGGACCGAGAGCCTCTTGAAAAAATCATCAAGCTGAAGAGATCACAAAGTCCACGACAGGCTCACGCATCCAGGCTGATCATCAACGGTTCATCTACCTCCTTAGAAGAAATCGAGAAGCAAACTAGGTTTTTGTAATCATTTTCTAAGGAAACAAAGTGTACTTGATCTTGTTGATTAATAAAGGTAGTTTTATTCTATTGCATTTTATTTTGTTCATGATTTCTATCTTTTCTTATCCCAACATGCACGAGTAATTCTTTGCTTGTTAGGGTTCATGGGATTAGGGTAGGTTAATGGATGATAAAGATCCTTAAACTCTTTTTAAATCCTATAAAGTTTATAAACTTTATCAAAAGAATCATTAACATCCTAATCGGGCGGGCTACCAATTTATTGTTAGTCTCGACCGCGATTAGAGATTAGATTAATGATTGTTTTGGTAAAGGCTAGATATGAACAGAGTTCCATGTCGAGATAGGGTTTAAGAATGAGAACCCTTTTCCCTCTAGAAACCTTAATCTACATGCATCACTGTCGTTCTAGTTTTAAATCTATTAAAGGATAAAAAGAGTAATCTTTAATTAATCATCCATAACTACTAAATCCTAATGAACCCTACAAGCCCTCTTTTAATATTAAACTTACATCCGTAGTTAATCTAGATCTATATTTTGCATCCATGTTTAACATAGATCTAGATCCTACAACTATTCTTCACAATTCTTATTCTCCCTTCCTAATCAACATGCCTAAAGTAAGAATAAAAGGTTCCACGTTTCCCAGAGGACGACCCGTACTCATCTCGGTCTAGCTACACGCGACACCGTTATTGATTGTGGTTAATTACTACATACAACTCTAAAATAGATCAATCAACACACCCCCAAAAAAACCGAGGAGGCCGGAAAAATAGCCTATGTGGCCGGCCATGGGTTGTCCAAATTGACTCGTTTTGGTTTTGGGTGCATCTCATAGGGTAAAGACCATTCTGCACTTGTTTAAAAAAATTTCAAAGACTTTTTCAAAATCAACAGAAACTGCAGATAATGGATTTGGTTTCGCGTAGTTGTTTCGATCTAGTTGTTTTAACGTTGCTTAAACTTGCTAACCTAGGGTTTATGGGCCGGCTCTGATACCATGAAGGGTTACCCTAGCACCCGGCCAACTTCCATGACCAATTGCGGAACAAAAATTTTGAGACGAACGAAAACTTGGCGCTAGACTAAACCCTAACCGAATCTTTAACCATAAACCTAGTTAGCGATACAAGAGTTCTATCTACTATGATGCGGAATTCTTACCAAACGAACCAAGTCCTTCGGTCTTCGTTCTTCATCCTTAGCTCCTTATGGCCTCCTTGAACTTGATTGATTTCCATCTCCGGCTCCATCGGTCCTCCGGGATCGAGCTTGTTCTCCGGCCTCCATTTGCCATAGATGATCCACCCGAGAGATGTGATCCATGGTTTTAGCTCTTTGCTAAGTGTCAAAATAGCAACTAGAGAACTTGGATGCTAGTCCAAGTAATTTAGGATGTAGTGGAGGGTGTCTAAGTGTTTGCTATCTCTTTTCTAACCTCTTCACTTGTTTCTCAACACATAAGAATGTTAGTGAAGAGGAAGAAGATGAAGATGGAATTGTTAGTGTATATGCCCTAGGGGCCATTATTGTATCATACTAGTTTGTATATTACTTAATGGAAGCTTGGGATATTCACATGTATATAACAGTCTTGCTAAATATGGTAGTATGCTACTTGGTTTTTTCTATCTTAATATGTGAGTATATGTATTGATAGAGCTCTTAGGATCTTGCTTGACTACCAGCGTTGTGATGGCAGTCACACTAGTGGGGGCTGGGTAGTCTACAAGCACATCCTTATTCAGGTCCCTAGTCGTTGGATTATCGAGACAGAGCATCGATACTCCGGAGTAGACTAGTGTGTACGCTTCTCATCCCAGTTGGGGAAATGGTCTGTCACACAGCCGTCAGTACGTCGTACTGGAGATAGTATGCAGGTGCTCGTTAGGTTACGGGTACACCGGACAGGACTCACAGGGAACTGTTGGTTGGTTTTATACCAGTCGTCAGTGAACAGTTCCCAGGTGACATGAGTACAGCATAGTCCGCAGACTTGACACTGCTACTTCGCCTCGAGTGTGTCCTACTGTTCTTAGTTTGCTACCCTACCACGGCTCAAAGGAGTCGTGCAAACAGGTAGCAGTTGGGTGCAGTCCCGAGCACTTGGAGGCAGTGGCGGTTAGACAGGATTCGTCTCTCCCGGTATTGGGGGTTGATATCGCGCTGTGTCAGAGAGCCATTACGCAAAGTCCCTGGCCAGGGCAAGCGAGATTTGCTGGTAGGTTCCAGTAGTTTCTCAGGATGTAATGGGCTTCCCTCCGACACGACTTATACCGCTATTAGGGGACTGACGCTTGCCGCCCCCCTAGGCCCGATATGCGATAGTCTTGGACGAACGGACCGGACTGTATGGAGATTGTCACATCAGACTCAGTAGGAGTTCGGATGGGTTTCCTCATCGGCCTTCTTATCGACATCTACCTGGGGACCGTTACGTACAACTAGTGCCGCTTGCGGTCTGTAGTTAAACCCACTGCCAGCGTAGTAGTCGAGTCTCTAGAGTCCCACACAGAGAGTTTCCCTACTCCGGGCGAAACGATATAGAGGTCGTATGGTTTTACGACAAGGGTTCGGACGCATACGTGTGTTTACGCACGTACGACTTTCGGACAGTTTTTACCAGTCGGCTTTGGTTTAAGCCAGTTACTGGTATCCGGTTATTGGATTTATACAGTCTAAAGTTTTTCCGTATTTTTGCGGAAAGGAGGGGCATTCTCGTAATTGCGCGAGAAGCTTCTAGAAGGTGGTGACTAAGGAGGTTTAGGTGGCATATACAATGAATGTGATTAGTGAGTCATATGGATGATTCATCCATGTCATTAATGCATGATAAATGCTTAATGACTCATAGAGTGAATCATCACTAGATATTATCAAGCATGGTTGCTAAATTGTTTTATTTTGTTTTCTTGATAAAAAGAAATGCTTGATATATATTATCATAACTCATTATTCTCACTTCATTATTATTCTCACCTTCTCTCTCCTCAAGCTCTCCCTCTTCAAACCCTAATCCTCCCCTTTCATGTGTTGAGTACAAGGATTAGTTAGACTAACTAAACCATAACCCTCACTCTATATCACCTAGCTTCTTTGATTAGCACTTAAAGAAGGTTAGTTGCCTCAAGTTTAGAGGCTAAGCTTGGAGTAAAGCTCTCGGGTGGATCGTCTACTACTTCGAGAAGGCCGAGGAGGAGGTGGAGTTCGCAAAGATGAAGGACACGTTTCGTTAGGTATAATCCCTAAGCATAGTAGTATAGAACTTCTATGTTTCTTGTTAGTTATCGTTTTGCTTCGATTCATGCGGTTAGTCGATGTTTAAGCAAAGAACAAGATCGTTTTTCAAATTTCCGCCTCCCCGCAAGTCGTGGGGTGTTGCACATTGACTTACAGTGGTATCAGAGACTCGCTAAACAATAAATAACTTACTTGCAAATTTGTATGAATTTCGAACGGAAAAAACGAAACCGGAAAAGCCCGAAATCACAAGTTTCTGTCGATTTTTAAATGAAGTCCAAAAATTTTTCAGGGAGGTTCAGAAAGCTTGAAATGACAGTAGAAGAACACCCAAGAAATTTGGGCTCCTGAATCGTCTAAAGCGCCGCGGAACCGCGGCGGATCCCACCGATCCGCCGCGCTTCCGCCGCCGAGTTGGCGATTCAGGAACCCAAATTTACTGTGTTGGTTCTATGGGATATTTGGTATTTTCTGGAATTTTTTATTTTTGCTCAGGTTTCAGATTTACAGAGAAGTATTGGAGCAAAATTAAAAGTGTTTAATCGATCGAAATTATACAGTATTTGCTTGTTGGATTATATCTGTTTTTGTATAATGTGTTCGTAAACCTCCCCTAACTGCTAGTATGTCGGTTGGCAGGGGGTTGCACATTCCTGTAATGGATTTTATCTGTTTATGCATATGAACTGTGTTGGACTGTTGTGATGGATAGCCGGGGTTATGTGATGGGTTATTATTTAATTCATTTGATGTAAATGTAATTTGTTGTAATATTATTTTGCGGGGCACATCCAGGTTGCGGTTGTAGCCACCGTTGTATTATTTCATTTTACTGTTTTTGCTCCTAGGACAGACCCAAGGTGGGGTGCACAAACTGCCGGACGGGTAGTTTGCCGCACCCGTAGGGGTCTTGGATGGGGTAATGGCTATTCATCACAACTGTGTAATCCTTCTTTTGTTGCAGGCTCAAAACAAACACGGATTGCTTGCAAATCCAATTAAGTTCATCTGTGATCTGGAATGAATATCATTGCGTCAGACGAATGTAAAATATCTATATATATGATAGCTATTTTAGACGTCACTTATGTTTTACACCCGCGCTAGCCCAGTCCCCGCTCTGTCGTTAGTTAAGTAACCTAACGGGTGATGACGGGACCCAGTGGCGAATGCGGATGGCATAAGAGGACGTCATATTTTCGTTGTTCTCTGCAATGATAGGTTAATGATGGGACGCATTATCAATAATGCAAAGAAAATAAACCAAAGTTTTAATCGTTGGAACAATTTAAAAGAAACCACTCGGTTAATTTTAAAAACAGATATTTTTAAATACGGAGCTTTAACCACTCCTTTTAAAAGCTATCAGGTTCCTTCGGTTATATCAAGTTCACTACGTTCAAGGTTTCGCCAAAACCATTCGTAGCCCTCCGTCATTTCATCTGGGTGTTCAATAGTATTCAAGCTATGTATTTTGACCTAACGCCAAGGCATAGTGTTTGGTAGCTACTGGATATTCATTTGTTGCATAGATAGATGAGTTAGTTTGGGACAGTCGTATTATCATTTTGGCCGAACGTCAAGGATATATACGGATGGGTTCAAATTGACAAGATAATGATGGGTAGAACTTGACATGTGACTTATGACATTTTGACCTAACGCCAAGGTCATAAGAGCATGGGGCAAAAAGAAATATCGGGAATTTCTAAAGAAACTGAAATTTGCAAAGAGTTGCATACCATTTGGAGTTTGATGAATGTTGGTAGGATTCCTTCAACATTATCATACGATGATACTTGGATCCCGATCCTACTATGAGTATATGCTACTCATCAGGATATTCGTCACTTAACGATCAATGCTATAAACCAAGTAGGTGTCAAGAAAGTTGTCAGCGGGGTTACGCCCCCAGAGAAAAGAGGTTATTTAATTAAGGAACATCGCGAAAGCGTTGGAAAACCTCCCTCGAAGTACCGACACCAGCCTGGCTGAACGGTTAAGCAAGTATTGTACAGTGAGAATAGTCCTGGCTAATTCTTCTTTTATGGTTTGAGGAAGGATTCGAGAAACAGTGGGAGCCATCCAGTTTAGATAAACTAAAAACCACTCTAAACTTGCGAGAGCATCATGCTAAAGAGTTTTCTTCTCTCTCTCCTAATTGCAGCGACCCTGAAAATGACTGGACTTAAGTTACTTTTAGAGAAAAATATACTGACAGGGCCAAACTATAAAGATTGGCTGCGGAATGTCAAAATGGCTTTGACCTATGATAAATTGGGGTACGTCCTCACCGCTACGGCACCTGCTGTCCCTGGTCCCAAATCCAGCAATGCGGATAAGGAAATCCGCAAAACCTGGGATTTAGATTGCACGAAAGCCAAGTGCACGTGCTTGCCTCGATGAACAATGAACATCAGAGGAGGCACGAGGATATGGAACTAGACGCCATATTTCTCCATACAAAGGAACTTTATGGAGAGCAATCTCGTATAGCAAGATACGAGACCTCAAAGAACTTGTTTCGAGCGAGGTTGGCTGTCGGGTCATCGGTAGGAGAACATGTCCTAAAGATGATCCGCTATATTGAAGAGCTCGCAGACCCTGGGAAGACTTTGGATAATGAGCTCTATACAGACCTTATTCTCCAGTCCCTTCCTTCCACCTACGCCCAGTTTATCCTGAACTTCAACATTCAAAGAAAAGAAGTTGAACTTCCGGAACTCCTAAACATGTTAAGGAGTGCAGAGGGCACCTTGCAGAAAGCAAGGGAAACACCCGCTATGTTTGTTGGCGGTGCATCTTCTTCCGGGTCCAAGGCTAGGGCCAAAGGAAGGAAGAAGAAGGCCGTCCCCAGACCTAGAGGAGGTGTAAGTAAGGTGGGAGGGAAGGGAAAGAAAAAGTTTGCGGTACCGGTAGTTGGCCAGGATGAGTGCTTCCATTGTCATAGGAAAGGGCACTGGAAGAAGGATTGCAAGGCGTGGAACGCCAAGAACCAGGAACCGAAGCAAGCTGTGGCTTCGACTTCAGGTGTGTTTGTAATTGAGAATTGTCTGTCGATCAACTCTACTTCCTGGGTATTGGATACCGGATCAGGATCTCATATTTGCAATTTATTGCAGGCACTGAGAAACCGTAGAGTGCTGAAGGAAGGTGATATGACCCTAAAGGTTGCTAACGGAGCTAGCGTGGGAGCTGCGTCCGTCGGGGATTATCACCTAGGATTGACGAGTGGACACATTTTGGTTTTACATAACTGTTTTTTTTGTACCAAGCTTAACGTGTAATATCATATCAGTTTCCTTGTTATCAAATAAACGTTATGATTTCACGTTTGTAAGAGATGTTGTTAACATCCACCTTAATCATGGTTTGATTGGGTCCGGTACACTAAATAACGGTATATATGTTTTAAACCAACTCCAAATTTTCAATGTCCAGAACACACTAAAAAGAAAGTCTCCAGATTTAAATAAAGCTTTCTTATGGCATTGTAGACTGGGTCACATCAATGAGAGAAGGTTGACTAAGTTGCATAGAGAAGGATATTTAGACTCGTTCGAATATCAAACTTATGACACTTGTCAATCTTGTCTCAAAGGAAAGATGACAAAGACTCCATTTACTGGACAAGGAGTAAGAGCGAGCGAGCTCTTAGGACTCATACACAGCGATGTATGTGGTCCAATGTCTATACATGCAAGAGGTGGTTTTTCCTATTTCATTACTTTCACGGATGATTACTCAAGATACGGATTCATTTATCTGATGAAACATAAATCCGAGGCTTTTGAGAAATTCCAAGAGTATAAGAATGAAGTAGAAAACCAAACCGGCAAAAGTATCAAGACACTAAGATCTGATCGAGGTGGTGAATACTTGAGTGCCGAGTTCCTAGGTTACCTAAAAGAGAAAGGAATTCTCTCTCAGCTTACTCCTCCATACACTCCACAGCACAACGGTGTATCGGAGAGACGGAATCGAACCCTATTGGATATGGTACGATCCATGATGAGTAATGCTGAGTTACCGCGATCTTTCTGGGGTTATGCGCTAGAATCAGCGGCATATCTTTTGAACATGGTACCTACCAAGACTGTGCCTATCACGCCATATCAGATGTGGAGTGGGAAGAAACCCTATCTTCAGTATCTGAAAATATGGGGATGTCCAGCTTTTGTTAAAAAGCAGCATGTGGACAAGCTCGAGGCACGATCAGTAAAGTGTAAGTTTGTGGGATATCCAAAGAACTCCAAGGGGTATCTATTCTATTACGCAGAGGAACAAAAGGTGTTTGTTTCTCGAAATGCCCATTTTCTAGAATATCAGTTTTTAGAAAAGGAAATAAGTGGGAGCGAAATAGAACTGGAAGAAATTCCAGAACCACAAACTGCTACTGAAAGTTTGGTAGAACCGGAAGTTCAAGAAGAACAGGACATTCCCGCACCCCTCCGCAGGAGTAGTAGGCCGTCTCATCCGCCTGAGAGATACTACGGTTTTCTCATAGATGGGGATAGAGAGGATTGCATCATAGATGATGATGAACCTACTGACTTCCAGCAGGCCATCCAGAGCGGCGACTCGGTACGATGGCTAGATGCAATGCGGACCGAAATGGAGTCCATGTACACCAACAAAGTATGGACTTTGGACTTTGCTCCAGATGGGGTAAAACCTATAGGATGCAAATGGATCTTCAAGAAAAATATTGGTGTAGATGGGCAGGTGGAAACCTATAAAGCTAGACTTGTTGCAAAGGGTTTTCGTCAAAGACCTGGTTTGGACTATGACGAAACTTTTTCTCCAGTGGCTATGCTCAAATCCATTCGGGTCCTTCTTGCTATTGCTGCCTTCCATGATTATGAAATCTGGCAGATGGACGTAAAGACGGCTTTTCTAAATGGAAATTTAGAAGAGTGCGTCTATATGGATCAGCCAGAGAGTTTCAATCAGAGTGGGAGCAGCAGGAAAGTATGCAAGCTGCTTAAGTCCATTTATGGACTAAAGCAGGCATCGCGGAGTTGGAACATCTGTTTTGATGAGACAGTCAAAGAATATGACTTTATCAAAAATCCAGATGAACCGTGCATATATAGTAAAGTTGTAGCCAGAAGTGTCGTATTCCTCGTCTTGTACGTGGATGACATTCTATTAATAGGAAATGACATTCCTATGCTACAATCTGTCAAAGGATTCTTGTCACACAGGTTCTCCATGAAAGACCTAGGTGATGCCTCTTACATTCTGGGGATCCAGATCTATCGTGATAAATCCAAGAGGATGTTGGGACTTTCGCAGTCCAGGTATATCGACACTATACTGAAAAGATTCAGTATGGAAGATTCTAAGCGCGGTAATCTACCGGCTTGTCACGGAATCACCCTCTCCAAAGAGATGTCTCCCAAGACTGATTTGGAAAGGGAACGCATGTCTATTATACCCTACGCTTCTGCGGTAGGCTCTATAATGTATGCGATGTTGTGCACCAGACCAGATGTAGCTTACGCACTGAGCGTGGTAAGCCGGTATCAGTCAGACCCAGGGGAGAAGCACTGGATAGCAGTAAAGAACATTCTCAAGTACCTGAGAAGGACTAAGGAGATGTTCTTGGTTTACGGCGGAAAAGACCTCAGGTTGGAGGCCTTTGCTGATTCCGGCTTCCAGAGTGATAAGGACGATTCCAAGTCCATGTCGGGTTATGTCTTTACCCTCAATGGAGGGGCGGTGTGCTGGAAGAGCTCCAAGCAGGACACCGTTGCTGACTCGACGATGGAAGCGGAGTATATAACTGCTTGCGATGCCGCAAAAGAAGCAGTCTGGATGAAGAAGTTCCTAACAGAACTTCAGGTGGTTCCTACCATAGTTGATCCAATACCTCTGTATTGTGACAACAACGGAGCTATAGATTTAGCGAAGGAACCAAGGTCCCATCAGAAGTCCAGACACATCTTAAGGCGGTATCACCTGATCAGGGAGATCATTGATCGTCAGGAGATCGAGGTTCGGAGAGTTGCTTCTGAAGAGAACATTGCTGATCCATTCACGAAGGCCCTACCTCAGATTCAGTTCGAGAGGCTACTCGAGATCATCGGTCTTCGATATGCCAGTACATGGCCCTAGTGCAAGTGGGAGATTGTTAGTGTATATGCCCTAGGGGCCATTATTGTATGATACTAGTTTGTATATTACTTAATGGAAGCTTGGGATATTCACATGTATATAACAGTCTTGCTAAATATGGTAGTATGCTACTTGGTTTTTTCTATCTTAATATGTGAGTATACGTATTGATAGAGCTCTTAGGATCTTGCTTGACTACCAGCGTTGTGATGGCAGTCACACTAGTGGGGGCTGGGTAGTCTACAAGCACATCCTTATTCAGGTCCCTAGTCGTTGGATTATCGAGACAGAGCATCGATACTCCGGAGTAGACTAGTGTGTACGCTTCTCATCCCAGTTGGGGAAATGTTCTGTCCCACAGCCGTCAGTACGTCGTACTGGAGATAGTATGCAGGTGCTCGTTAGGTTACGGGTACACCGGACATGACTCACAGGGAACTGTTGGTTGGTTTTATACCAGTCGTCAGTGAACAGTTCCCAGGTGACATGAGTACAGCATAGTCCGCAGACTTGACACTGCTACTTCGCCTCGAGTGTGTCCCACTGTTCTTAGATTGCTACCCTACCACGGCTCAAAGGAGTCGTGCAAACAGGTAGCAGTTAGGTGCAGTCCCGAGCACTTGGAGGCAGTGGCGGTTAGACAGGATTCGTCTCTCCCGGTATTGGGGGTTGATATCGCGCTGTGTCAGAGAGCCATTACGCAAAGTCCCTGGCCAGGGCAAGCGAGATTTGCTGGTAGGTTCCAGTAGTTTCTCAGGGTGTAATGGGCTTCCCTCCGACACGACTTATACAGCTATTAGGGGACTGACGCTTGCCGCCCCCCTAGGCCCGATATGCGATAGTCTTGGACGAACGGACCGGACTGTATGGAGATTGTCACATCAGACTCAGTAGGAGTTCGGATGGGTTTCCTCATCGGCCTTCTTATCGACATCTACCTGGGGACCGTTACGTACAGCTAGTGCCGCTTGCGGTCTGTGGTTAAACCCACTGCCAGCGTAATAGTCGAGTCTCTAGAGTCCCACACAGAGAGTTTCCCTACTCCGAGCGAAACGATATAGAGGTCGTATGATTTTACGACAAGGGTTCGGACGCATACGTGTGTTTACGCACGTACGACTTTCGGACAGTTTTTACCAGTCGGCTTTGGTTTAAGCCAGTTACTGGTATCCGGTTATTGGATTTATACAGTCTAAAGTTTTTCCGTATTTTTGCGGAAAGGAGGGGCGTTCTCGTAATTGCGCGAGAAGCTTCTAGAAGGTGGTGACTAAGGAGGTTTAGGTGGCATATACAATGAATGTGATTAGTGAGTCATATGGATGATTCATCCATGTCATTAATGCATGATAAATTCTTAATGACTCATGGAGTGAATCATCACTAGATATTATCAAGCATGGTTGCTAAATTGTTTTATTTTGTTTTCTTGATAAAAAGAAATGCTTGATATATATTATCATAACTCATTATTCTCACTTCATTATTATTCTCACCTTCTCTCTCCTCAAGCTCTCCCTCTTCAAACCCTAATCCTCCCCTCTCATGTGTTGAGTACAGGGATTAGTTAGACTAACTAAACCATAACCCTCACTCTATATCACCTAGCTTCTTGGATTAGCACTTAAAGAAGGTTAGTTGCCTCAAGTTTAGAGGCTAAGCTTGGAGTAAAGCTCTCGGGTGGATCGTCTACTACTTCGAGAAGGCCGAGGAGGAGGTGGGGTTCGCGAAGTCGAAGGACACGTTTCTTTAGGTATAATCCCTAAGCATAGTAGTATATAACTTCTATGTTTCTTGTTAGTTATCGTTTAGCTTCGATTCATGCGGTTAGTCGATGTTTAAGCAAAGAACAAGATCGTTTTTCAAATTTCCGCCTCCCCGCAAGTCGTGGGGTGTTGCACATCGACTTACAGGAAGAAAGCAAGAGGAGGGAGGAACTCAATAGAAAATGAGAACTCAAAGAAAAATGAAGCATGAAGTGAGAGAAAATCACACACCTTGGTTTTGTGTATGAATTCTTTCAATAAACAATTAACAACCATGCTTCAATAGTAACTCCAAATGAATTATAAATTCATTTGTGAATTATTAAAGCATGGTCATCACCATTCCTCCCATACCTTTTACTTTACACCTCATTTCTAATTATCAAATAAAAGGAAAATACATAATGAGGTGTCCACCTTCTAGAAGGAAAACTGTAATAAATACGGATTTCCGTCTACTGTACATATATACCGGCAATCAGATAAAAATCCGAACGCCCAATGAGATAGAATAACACGAAGAACATAATACTAAAATATATATAATGAAATACATATACGTAGATTATTAAATCAATACCTGATTTAATAATCCGGCTCAAACCCTAGCCGGCCAGTATTACAAACTATCCGATCGAAAGTCTGAGTGCAAAGTACATCAGCCGATCGAACCCTGCACGTATCCAATACGGCTACTATATCATTTCGCCTGGATCAGGAAAACCCTCTGTGTGGGACTCTAAAGACTCGACAGTACTCTGGCAGTGGGTTTAACTACAAGCACGTCAGCGGCACTAGCTGTACGTAACGGCTACCCAGGTACCTGTCAGAAAGGAAGGCCGACGAGCAAGCTCGTCCGATCTCCTACTGAGCCTATCTGTGACAATATCCACACAGTCTGGTCTCTTCGTCAAAGAGTATCGCATACTGGGTCTAGGGGATGGTAAACGTCAGACCCTAATAACCTGATAAGTTGTGCCGATATGGCTCAGGACCAATCCGGGAAACTACTAATCAACCTATCAGTAAATCCCAAGTGCCTTTGCCAAGGTCTTATGGTCATGACCAATCGAATCACAGTGCGATATCGACTCCCTATACCGGGAAAGACGAATCCCCGACAATTGCTCACTGCCTCCATGTGGCTCGGGATTGAACCCAACCAAAACCTGTTTGCACGACTCAGTAGAGCCGTGGTAGGGTAGTGATCAAAGTTCAGTGGGAACTCACACGAGACAAATGCCGATCTCGGGTCCAAAGACTAACTAGTACACATGTCACCTAAGAACTTCCATCTGATGATAGGTATAGTACCACATGGAAGTTCTCGGTGAGTCCGTCCAGTGTACTCACACCCAGTGAGCACCTGTATACGATCTTAGGTGCATCAGACCAATGGCTGCGGGACTAACCATCCCCCAACGGGGCTAGAAACGTACACACCAGTCTACTCTGGAGTATCAGTACCCAGTCTTGATACTCACGCGACTAGGGACCATTTAAGGATGTGCTTATGGACTACCTTGCTCCCACAAGTATGATCGCTATCACAACGCAGGTAGTCAAGAAAGATCCTAGGGGCTTTATCAACATGTAACCGCAATATGTAATAACAAGTATGACATATGCCATGTTAAGATAAAGACAAACCACAATAGTATACTACCGTATCGAGTCTTTATCAATATGTGCAAACCAGATATAATAACAATACAAATAAATACATATATCCCGATAAAGACAAGTCAAATAATATACTATAAAACTGAGCAAGATTGTTCTGTACATACATATCCTTAGTATCCATATGTATACATATACAATACTGGCCTCTAGGGCATATACATCCAACACTCCCTATGAGTCATGAGGATCTCATAGGTGCGATTTCTCCTTAAGAATCGTAAGGATTCTTAAGTGTATGTTCTCTTGTAAGTCATAAGGATCTTGCAAGAGTGTTTTCTCCTTGTAAATCGAGAGGGCCTGCGAGTGTTTGTTCATCAAATGAGGGCATTCCTCATCGTTAGTGGGACTCGACAAGAAAATGATTATTTATGCCCGTGTATTGTATACAAAGGTCAATATTGAACCGCTTGTAGGGCAGTCTGGGAAAAGTGATAGCTTAAGAACAGGTTCAGATCCCTGCCGCTTAAGGCTTTTGAATCTTATGAGCCGTGAAGGTCTCATAAGAGGGTTCTCCTTACGAGTCATGAGGATCTCGTAAGTGTAATTTCTCCTCAGGAATCGTGAGGATCCCTAAGTGTGTTGCTCCCTTGTGAGTCATAAGGATCTCACGCAGGTATTTTCTCCTTACAAGGTCGAGAGGACCTTGCAAGTGTGCATAAATTTTTTAATGAGTCTGCGCCCTTTCGGATTTTCACAAACTCGCCGGTAGCCCTGCTGTTTTTACTCACGGAGCCCTTTCGGGTTTTCATCCTTGCCCATTTTGCTTATGGACGTACCGTTTTTTTTTTGCTTCAGCCCAAGGATGCTGCGGTTTGTAGTAGTTTTAGAGACGTTTCGGTCCATCGCTAGTTTTAAGACATTACGGTCCGTAGCTAGTTTTAGGACATTACGGTCAATTGTTAGTTTAGGGACGTTTCGGTCTGTTGTTAGTTTAGGGACATTTCGGTTCGTTGTTAGTTTAAGGACGTTTCGGTCCATCGTTAGTTTAGGAAAATTCGGTCCGTTGTTGCCATTTTGGAGACAGCGGTTTCGCTGGATACTACTTATAGAATTTGGGCTTGGGAAGATAGCGAGCGGACATAGGCGTCGTCATCTATCGTTGACCTGGGCCATGACTCGTTAGGCGTAGTATTTTTTCTGGAACCGGCCGTTGATTGGCCTGAAGTGTCTTTCACCGTGCATATCCATGAGCAAGTAAGCCCCACCTTGGTAGACATTGTCTATGATGTACGGGCCCTCATAGTTCAGCTCGAATTTCCCCTGTTTGGCACGATTGGGGATCATAGGTCTCTTGACCACTAGCACGAGTTCGCCTTGGCGGAATGTTCTCGGCCTAGTTAATCTTTCGTATGAGCATGTCATCTTTGCTTTGTAAAATTCTAGGTTTTGCTGCACCATGAGACGAGTTTCATCGAGGGCGTCGAGCTCCTCAAGCCGAAGCTGAGCATTCTCTTCATCTGTTACCTCGTAATGAACTTCCCCTCGTAGAGAGGGTAGCTCTATCTCCAAGAGAAGTACTGCTTCCGTGCCGAATACCAACGCAAATGGCGTTGTATTTGCGGCCATTTTGAACGTGGTCCGGTAAGCCCAGAGAGCTTCATGTAGTCTCTCATGCCGGTCCTTTTTATTTTTGGACACCGTCTTTTTTATAATCTTTGTCAAGGTCTTGTTGAAAGCCTCAGCTAGACCATTAGCTCGGGGATTATAGACCGAAAAGTATCTCCATTCTATATTATGATGCTGTGCGAAGCGGCTAATCCTATGACTTCTGTAGGCCAGCCTGTTATCCGAGATAATCCGTCGTGGAGTGCCGAACCAATAGATGACGTGTGTCTTGAAGAAATGGAGAATGTTCTCCGTCTTCACTTCTCTTAGAGGTATGGTTTCTGCCCACTTGGAGAAATAATTGGTTGTCGCCAATATGAACCGATGTCCTCTGGATGCGCTGGTTCGATGGGCCCGACTATGTCGGTTCCCCACATTTCGAACGGCCAGCTAGCCACTGTTGGGTGTAGTGGGTTTGGATGCTGTTGGATGAAGTCTCCATTAATTTGGCATGAGTGACACTGCTTTGCGTATTCGAGACAGTCCTGAATTATCATGGGCCAATAGTAGCCTATCCTTTTGATCTTCAGCTTCATCTTTGGCCCAGCTTGATGAGAACCGCAGAGTCTGTCGTGAGTTTCTTGGATGACTCTCCTTGCTTCTTCCTGTCCCAGGCATCTTAGCTACAGAGAGTCGAAAGATCTCTTATATAGAGTATCATTGACGAAAGCGAAAGACAGAGCTCGTTTCATGAGCTGATGTCTTGAGAATGCATCTTCAGGTGTTTGACGAGATTTGAAGTAGTCTATAAAAACTTCTCTCCAATCCTTAGCCTTTTCCTGGTCTTTTATTTGTAGGGCTGTTTGCTTGGTCGCTTCCTTTTCTTTAGATGACTCCGGAGATATTTCCGCTGGTGTAAGAACCCGATGGCTTTGTACAACGATCCTTACGTCATCGAAGTTTTCGTCAGCCGGTTCTTTAGCGAGTTTGGCTAATGCATCCGCCTTGCTATTTTCTATACGCGGTATGCTTTTCAGGACGTAGGAAGGGATTTGAGTCAGAAATTGTTGCACTCTTTCGCCGTATTTTACCAACTCTGGTTTGCACGTCTGATAGTCGTCGTTTACTTGACTAACGACCAGTTGGGAGTCTCCGTAGATAAGGAGGTTTTTGATTTCCATGTCGACAGTGATTTCGAGACCTGCTATCAAAGCTTCATATTCTTCTTCATTGTTCGTCCTCGGCTCTGTTAGGGAAAAGGCAAAGCGCATTATCCCTCCTTATGGAGTCACGAAGATGAGGCCTACCCCAGATTTGATTATAGGGGAGTTGTGTTGTCGCTTCTTTATGGAAGATGCCCTATCGAAGTAGAGTTCCCATCGGGTATCACTCCCTCCCCTCTCCGTGTCGATCGTGTCAAACGCGTGCTCGTCCGGCAATTCACAATTTAGGGGTGAATCGGCAGGTATCAGATGCTCAGCGAGAAAGTCGACGATGATCTGGCCTTTCACTGCTTTGATAGGTCGGTATGTTATCGAGAATTCCATTAAGAGTAGGGCCCATTTAGCGAGTCATCCCGTTAGTATGGCTCTTGACATCAAATACTTGAGAGAATCCACTTTTGATATGAGATGGACCTCATACGCCAAAGCATAATGCCGAAGCTTCGTTATCGTGAAGATTAACGCTAGGAAGTGTTTTTCGATAGGTGAGTAGTTGTTTTCTGCCCCCAGGAGAACTCGACTCAAATAATAGAGGGCTCTCTCCTTCCCTTGGTCATTCTCTTGTGCCCATAGTGCGCCTAAAGAACCTTCAAGGGCTGTTGTGTACAGGATGAGGGGCTTTCCCTTGACTGGAGCGGTCAGCACCAGCGGATTCTGCAGGTATTGCTTGATTTTGTCCAGTGCGCTTTGGCATTTGCGATCTCAAATGAACGGGGTCCCCTTCTTCATTAAATGGCTGTAAGGACGGCATTTTCCGGAGAGATTGGCTATGAACCGCCAGATATACGCGAGCTTTTCTTGGAGAGACCGCAATTGCTTGAGAGTTCTTGGTGAAGGTATTTCCATAATCGCCTTGATCTTCGATGGATCTATTTCGATGCCTCGATGTCGTATGATGAACCCGAGAAATTTGCCCGAGGAAACTCCAAACGCGCAATTGAGAGGGTTCATCTTCAGGTTGTATTTCCGAAGACGTTGGAATTCTACCTTCAGATGCTCCCAGCTCCTCGTGTGATTTGCTTTTTACCACGAGGTCGTCAATATAGCATTCGACGATTTCATGTATGAGGTCATCGAAAATCTTTGTCATGGCCCTCTGATAGGTAGCGCCGGCGTTCTTCAGACCGAAAGGCATTACTTTGTAGCATAATATGCCCAGAGGAGTCCGGAAAGCGGTATGCTTCTGGTCTTCGGGATGCATCTTTATTTGATTGTACCCTGATGACCCGTCCATGAAGGAAAAGACTTCGTGAGTGGACGTGTTGTCTAACATTAGCTCGGTAACCGGTACGGGAAAATCAACCTTCGGACAGGCCTTGTTGAGGTCCCGGAAGTCCACGCAGATGCGCACCATCCCATTTTTATTCATCACTGGGACAATTTTGGCGATCCAGTCGGGGTATTGGACTTCTTGGATGAAGCCGGAGTCGATCAGTTTCTTGACTTCGGCGTTGATGCTCATCTTAAGTTCGAGCCGCATTCTTCTTGGGGCTTGTTTAAGTGGCTTGACGTCCGGAGATATCGCCAATTTATGCACAACTATTTCCGGATCTAGCCCCGGCATCTCGGAATAGTTCCATGCGAAGCAGTCCTTATACTGCATGAGCACGTCTTTTAGCGTAGCTACTTGTTCTTTAGATAATAGTTCATTGACGAACGTAGGCCGCGGGGCGTTTGTCGTCCCCAAGTCGATTTTTTTAGGTTGTCCGCAGTAATATGTATTCCATCTTCCAACTCTTTTGGCGCCGGTGGAAATTCTGAGATCATCTCGTCTTCATCTTCATTTTTGAAGCACCAGGAGAGGTTCTCCATATTCTCGCACTCTCCTTCTTCTTACAGCGTTATCACGTGACAGGTACGAGATCATTTCCAGGACTGATGTTGATCTGGTTCTACTCTTGTCGTATACGTTGCTTTCGGCTCGTGTTTTTATGGTGGGGTTACCATCTAACTGTCGGATAGAGTGAACCTGCCGAGTTGGTACTGGTCTTCAATCCAGTCTTTGAGGGTGAAGCAGTCTTCAAAAGGATATCCTATCGCTCGGTGATAGGAGCAATAGTTCGGGTGATGATCTTCACTTGCCTGATCGGGGTGCCGAGACTCCGGGAGTGTCATCATTCGATATTTCATGACAAGATCGAATATCTTTCTTGTCTTTTCTTAAGGGAAGGAATATTCCTGACCCATCTTCTTCATTAGCGAGGGGTTCCGGTTGGCCCTTTCTTGATTGCGTGGCCTTTTGGATCCGTTTTGCCTCCGCCGAACGTTTTTTCCGTTATTTGACTTGTTCTTGCCTTTGCGTCGGGTCTTTTTCCTGTCTTGGGAATGCATGGTGGGCTGATGGTGAAGGGCATTGTCGTCCTCCGTAGCCTGCTGAAGAAGGCATTGCGTCTTAGCTTTCTCGTAAATGGCCAATTCGCGGCTGTAGTCGTTCCGAACCTTTTGACTCGCTTCCATTATTAGCTTGTCCATATATTCTTCAAATGACAGACTCGACATTTTTATGGCAGGAACGCGTTCAGGCTCAGCGTCAGCATCTTTTAAAACAGTATCTCCTTCTTCATCGAAGTCATGTATAACGTAGTTGCCATGGGATCGCTCCCGTTTCTTGGATTGAACATATCCAAGCCCGATCGTTTCCATTCTCCCGTTGGGCAATTTTTGTTGAGTTCCGGGGACGATCCAGATCATGTTGTAGAATTGAGCTTGTCGAGCAGTCTGTTTGAAGGGTACGCCTTGGCGTCTCAACAGCCTTTTTAATCGTTCTGTGTAGTATCTGGGCAGACGGATGGGCTGGAGCCTGTCAATTGCCGAATCGGCACCATGCCAGATTTCTTTCTCCACTTTGATTTCCGCGGATCGATAAAAGAGGATCGCCTTTTCATCCCTTCGCCTGGGAGGGATGTAGAACGTCTGTAGCTTTTGTACACTATATGTCTCAAGCGCATCCAGCTCTCTGTAATGCTGCCGCGGGACCATTGCGATTTATAAACTCTGATCATCTCCAGTGAGGGCCTGCATCGATGGGCAGACCGAGAAAACTGCGCTGACCTCGTCTTCAGAGTCACTGCCAAAGACTAGAATAAGGGTAGACGGTCCCGGCTTATTGCATTAGGGTAGCCCCGAATAGACTATCTCCTCATCTTCCTCGGTATCGCTTCCGAAGACCGGAATAGTGGTGGTAGCTTTTTGCTTGTTCTTTGGTTTATGGCATATTTCCGTGTCTTCAAAGTCAGGCAAGAAATACTTGGCGTCTTCGTATTTGCGGACTTCATTCATGGAAAATGGGTTTAGTTCCCTCGTCACAGTGTACTCGAGACCCTCTTTGAGGTACTTCATACACTGATGCTGTGTAGAAGGGATGATATTGTACTCGTGTAACCAAGGCCGTCCGAGCAAGGCGTTGTAGCAGGTCTTGGCGTCGATGACATGAAATTTGATGTCAGTGACGAGCATCCCAAAGCGTAACTGTTCCCCGCCGAAAGACACTCGAAGACGTGGCGAACGTCTCGCCTGAATTTCGGGGCAGATGCTAATTGGTGCTATCCGTCAACCTCTCTGAAGATGCCAAGTTGATTTATGGCACCATGTATCGAAGGTTTAAACGGATGCGGCCGATGTAGCAGACTTCGTCAGATTCCCCCTCGTTTGAGAGGTTTTTGATTGTGGGGACGCTCTTCCCTGCAGGCGCAAGCCTCTGCAATTAATTACGCTACCGCACCGCGGTAACAACTTTCCCTTTCTCCATATGGTCACTTCGTATCGTGTGTGTTTATTTTGTTTTTGGTTGCCCGTGGATTGTATATGGAGACTAATTTATGTTGTCGCCCGTAGGGCGTGGATTAGTCCAAATCCGTATCTTCTTAGATTTGGGTTTGGTGGTTTGGTTTAAGGATACATTAGCCTCATTTGGGACTAAGATCAACTTAAACGTTAGTTAAGGATACGTTAGTTTAATTTTAGACTAAGATCAACTTAACGGGATCATTTAGATCCAACAAAAGAGCATTTGAACTCTATTGTTTAGTTTAGGGACATTGTGGTCGATTACCAGTTTAAGGACATGGCGGTCCAAGGTTAAGGACATCATAGTCCATGGGTTTAAGGACCCCACAGTCCAGGTTTAGGACATCGTAGTTCGTGAGTTTAAGGACCCCACAGTCCAGGTTAAGGACATCGTAGTCCATGAGTTTAAGGACCCCACAGTCCAGGTTAAGGACATCGTAGTCCGTGAGTTTAAGGACCCCGCAGTCCGTAGAGTGTTTGATTGTCGGGACCCGTTACCTCTCTGAAGACGTTGAAGGATTACACCGACAAATATCAGAGGAGTAAAGAGATGTACACTCGAACCGGAGTTAGTTGGTTGGAAGATCTGTAGTCCAATTTGAGACTACGATATGCTAAATATTCATGAGCAGATGGGCTCAATTAATATAAGTTGAGGACTTATGGCCAATATTGGGCTAAGTCCAATAAGTGTTCAACATTTTATTCTGGCTATTGAGCCTTTATTTGGGCTTGGCCCTTTTGACAATGTTGTTGTCTTGTATTGAATACAGAGCATTCATTAGAGCTCTGGCTTATTAAAGAACAATTGGTGCGACACGTGGCGCGCTAGGCGCTTTGCTCCAGTCAAAGAGCGCAGTGCGCTTCTGCTAAGTAGCGCACATGTGAAGGACACGTGTCGCTCTTGGTGCTAAGCGCTAGATGATGGGCGCATTGCGCCAGTTTATGAGCGCTGAGCGCTAATTTATGAGCGCATTGCGCTTTCAATTTCGTGGCGCACACGTGAGTGACACGTGGTGCGCTTGGCGCTGAGCGCCAGCCCATGAGCGCAGTGCGCTATTTCAGAAGCGCAGAGCGCAAGTTGTTTAGTTGCGCATACGTGGTTGACACGTGGCGCATTTGGTGCTGAGCGCCGATCCAGGGAGCGCAGAAGCGCAATTCAAGAGCGTAAGGCGCATTTCATGAGCGCAAAGCGCATTTGATCAATTTTATGATCTGTGAACAAATTTATGTTCTTTTAAAAGAGACTTTGTCTCAAGATTCAAGAACAATGGTTCTTATTTTTAAAGGCTTTACCTTTATAGATCAATGATTTGTGTGAAGAATATGTTCTTCTTTTATTATGTGATGAGATCTTTTGATCTTTTTTATGAAAGACTTTGGTCTTTGTAGATCTATGATCTTTTAAGAAGATAATTCTTCTTCTTATGAGACGATTTCATTCATCATTCATCATCTTTACCTTGAAGAAATAATTTTCTTTCAAGAGCATGCTCTCTTTCTTTGAATTTTTTCAAAGTTTATGGGGGGTTTCTCTCTTTTCAGACTTGAAGTCTTGGGGCCTTTATATAGGGCAAGTTGATTTGTTAAATCAGTTAAAGAGATCTTTCTCTGATTGATTTGGGGATGTTTCTCCACCATTGGATCTTTGATCCTAGGGCTTCTGTTTTACAGAAGGAAATCTTCTTGTTTTTAACAAGATTGAGAAATCTTTCCATAACAGAATTTTAATTCTGATTAATTAATGATTTATCATTATTATTAGATCTTTTGATCTAAAGGTGGGGAATTTTTAATTCCAGCGCTAGCGCACCCGTGCTTTGCACGTGGTGCGCTGCTCAGAGCGCAGCGCACCTTGCGCTAGCGCACCCGTGTTTGACACGTTGTGCGCTGCTCAGAGCGCGGCGCAGCCTGCGCTAGCCCACCTGTGTTTGACACGTGGCGCGCAGCGCTCCTAGCGCTGCGCACACATGGTGCACTGCCTAGGGCGCAGCGCACCTGGCGCTAGCGCATCCGTGTTTGACACATGGCGCACAGTGCGCCTAGCACTGGATCTGAAGTGTTGCTTCAATTTTTGAAATTCGAATTTCAAACAGAGCTTTGCTCTAATTGGGGGAAACAAATGCCCCCCACCGTTGCGCTTACATGGCCCACACGTGAGTGCAGCGGTGGCAGCATCTACGCCCTTGGATCAACTCAGAAGTTGTAAAGACGTTTCAATGCCTATAAATAGGACCTTTGGTCCCTTAGATGATTTTCATCTTCTTTTTTGAGAACTTTTATTCAGAGCATTGCTTTTCAATTCAGAAGTTGTAAAAACTCTGTTAAAATTTTAGGTAAAATTTAAATCTTTTAATAAACTAAGGTCTTACCCATTAACAGAGCCTTACTCTTCATAGATCTTTGATATAAAGAAAACCCATTTAGGGTTTCATTAACAGAGCTTTGCTCTCCTGAACATGTAGATTTTTTTTTAATCTCTTGTGAAGAACTCTTAAGTGTCTGTTCATGGATCTTGAAGATCAAAAATGAAATTTTATTTTTGATGGATCATCTTTTCAGAGCAAGGCTCTTCTTAAGGAATTTTATTCCTTCAACATTAGACTTTGACAGATGTCTGTCTAGTGAAGAGCGCTGCTCTCAATGGGAGTTTTACACCTCTGCCCGAAGGATTTCTCATTTAATGAGAATCTCTTGAGGATTTTCTCTTTTAATGACAGCCTCATCCAATGATGAGGCTGTTTTTATTAATGATGAACCGTCATCTAGATTTTGTGGGTCCCCTTTGGTCCCTTTTAACTGCATTGCAGTGCGGTACGGATTTATAGTACTTTGTAATAGAATTTAATTTATAGCATGGGCGGCTGAAAATTCATTCTTTTTCGCGCAGGCATTATGTCTTCCGACACCTCCTTCCCATTCATTCGCTCAGAAGGCGGGTTCCCTGAAGCACCCGTTGACCGTGAGTTTTTTGCGTTGATAAAAGACCATGACCCAAAGCACTAGAATCTTCATTTATGGGGTAAATGGTATGACCAAATTATCATGGGCCAACGGAGCTTTTCCTGTGCGACACCCTCGGAGCCTATTTCAGCGATTGCTTATGCAGATGCGCCTCCGATAAATTACACTGTGGAGGAGGTCAACTGGACTTCGGAAGGTCTCCTTCGGCCTTCTATCGCCGTAGTACCCATACAGCCGCCGGAAGCTTTGGACATCCTAGGGCAACGCATATGTCAAGGCGAGTCGTGTCCTTAGGGACAGCCGTACAATGTAGGACTAACTCCCCGTCACCCAGCCGGGTATTTGCAGTGGGCCCGGTATATTTTATAGGCAAGGAAATCACAGTTGATGAAGCTCGGATTGTATCCCGCCGTTTATGCTTCTTTGTTTCAATATTCCACACCCCCTACATGGTGGGTCAGGGCATTTCTGGAACAGTAGAACATTCTGACCCACACCTTCCTCCTATCAGATCGAGAAGTCTCCATTTCTTTGGAGGAGTTTGCAGAGGTCTCGGGTTTACCCGTTAGGGGGGAACATTATGAGGAATTGCTTCCCCCGGATGAGTATGTTTTCGCTACCAAATCCATAGTAATGGGTCTTACTCCCGAGAATGCTATTCAACACCAGTTTTCGAGCTTGATAAAGGTGTTGAATATGTATGAAAACCTCTCTCTCGCATCCGAAGGTCGTGGAGTTAATTTTACGGCTTTTATCACTGATTTTCTTCGCCCGGAAATATTGAAGGAAGAAGTTGACAAAATCGCCAGTCTTGACGACCCCTTCGTCTTGGGTTTAGGCAATCTGCCAGCGACGGAGGCGGATCAGAAGAGCTTCTTTCTACCTGATACCCCGGTCATCCCTTTCACAGAGTTGGCGGCTCCTGGGATTGACGAAGAAACGTTCTTTTTAGGGTTCCTTGGGTTGTGGCTGAGTTGGTTCGCGCTTCCCATGCACCCTCGCCGTATGAGGCCGTCCGTCTTCTATCCTGCGCATCGAATGGTTGTCGGGATACAAGTGGCTGTGGGGATTGCTGGGTTAGCCCATATGTATCACGGCCTCAGCTTGGCAGCTGATACCACTGAGCCCGGGGTGCAGTCGGTAAATTTCCCGATGCATTATTTCACATCATGGCTCAAGTTACACGTGCTAAGCGTCTTCGGCATCCACAAGAGGCCGGGTTTTTATGAAAAGTGCAGGTTCCCTCGGATCATGCGACTGGTTGGCGCTTCTATCGTAACTCCGACGCAATGGGAAGCTAGAGGCTTGCTTCTTCGCCCGCGCATGGTCGGGGCTGGCATGTCTTTTACTGATAAAGTTTTGACCGTGGGCCAAGAGTCGGGGAAGACGGTGCTGCCACTGCAGGACATATTTAAAGATGGGGTCTCCGTCTTGAAGGCTCGGGAGATTCTTCATCTGTACTCTATCCGGCCGGGCTTTCTCGTATTCAGGCAAAATGATGCGGCGTTATTCATGAGATACAACCCGCATCGTTTCGCCCAGCAGCTGAGTTACAATCGGGGCGTCCCACTTGAGGCTTTCTTGGCCGAACCTGCCGCTACCGAAGAAGGAATGCGGGGCGCACTGCATCATTTCATGCGCTTGAACACAGGGTCCAACGTCTTTATCAGCGAACCGAGATGTGTCCCAAAGGCCCTTAATGTGTACGTGGCGTGGTATCAGCATTCAATGGGCGCCGTCATCAGGGAGGAGAAACGATTGTTGCTCGATCGCAAGGGTGCAATGCAGGCTGGTGATCGAAATGTTCCTCTGAAGCGACGAAACATTGTTCATCCTCCCCTGAGAGAGGTCACTGTAGTTGAGCCTCCATACGTGCTAAGCCCTACGCGTGGGTTGCCCCCATCCAGCGCGCCTGAAAAAGAGGTGGTTTCCGCATCCCCCGAGTCGGACGTAGGAAAAGAAATTGGGACTTGTCGTCCAAAGGCGTCTACCAGACGCTTGCTGTTTCAACAGATGCCTCTACAGAAGAAGCCATTGTTGCTTCGCTTAAAACCTTTGAAGAGGAGGAAAGGTGTTCGGTTGATAAAAATGCACATTTAATATGACATTTATCCTACTATTTCTATATTAGAAAAGGTGTTTATTATAATATATGATACATATGAGGGTTTATCTGTAAAAATACTTTTTTCATGTGTTTATATATTATAATTAACATTTGGTAGGAAAATGTAAGCATATAATATCCATGTAACATTTGGCCCATTTAAAATATGCTTACTTTATTAAATACCTTTGACCAAAGTCTTGATGGTTAAGTTAATATCTCAATAAAACAAACTCTACTAAATATTATTTGTTGAGTTATTGTGCAGAATTTGCAGGGCTAAAATCAAGGGAATCAAAGTTGTTAAAGCAAACCTGCCTAATTAAGAAAGCAAACTAAATAAATCAAGTCTGGCAGAAACAAAGAAAAGATTTCCAGTTTACAAAGATTCCATTGATCACCACGTGTCATGAAGATGCAAGGCCAGAAAAATCAACATGAGATCTCACTTTTTGGCCGCGGATCTGCGGCCAAACCCCTCTATTGGCCGCGGATCCACCGCGTTCTAGAGGGTTCAGAAGGTGGGATTTTTTCTGTTGGATCATAACTAGTTGCTTCCAAATTTAGAAGCTAGATTTCTGGCTTTAGGACTATAAATAAAGACCGAGAGCCTTTTGGAAAAATCATCAAGTCGACGAGATCACGAAGTCCAAGACGGCTCATGCATCCAGACTGATCATCAACTGTTCGTCTACCTCCTTGGAAGAGATCGAGAAGCAAACTAGTCTTTGTAATTATTTTCTAAGGAATCAAAGTGTAATGAATATTGTTGATTAATAAAGGTAGCTTTCTTTTTCTTATTCTATTTCTTCGTAGTTTAATTATGCATTTTCTCTCCATCTCTTTTTCTTCCAACATGCGCGAGTAATTCTCCGTTTGTTAGGGTTCGTAGGATTAGGGTAGGCTAATGAATGATGAACATCTCTAAACTCTTTTTAAGTCCTATAAAGTTTATAAACTTTATCAAAAGAATCATTAACATAATCGGGTGCGCTAACAATTCATTGTTAGTCCCGACCACGATTAGAGATTAGATTAATGATTGTTTTGGTAAAGGCTAGATATGAACGGAGTTCCGTGTCTAGATAAGGGTTAAGAGTGGGATTACTTTTCCCTCCAGAAATCCTAATCTACACGCATCACTGTCGTTCTAGTTTTAAATCTATTAAAGGATAGAAAGAGTAATTTTTAATTAATCATTCATAACTACTAAATCCTAACGAACCCTACAAGCCCCTTCTTATATTAACTACAAACATAAATAATCTAGATCAATATTTTGCATTAGTGCTTAACGTAGATCTAGAAACCATTCTACAATATTCTTTATTCCCCCCTCTCTCTCAACACATCTAAAGTAAGAATAAAAGGTTCCACGTTTCCCTGAGAACGACCCGTACTCACCTCGGTCTAGCTACACGCGACACCGTTCTGATTGATGTTATTCTACAAACACTTTTCCGTAACAATCAAATGGCGCCGTTGCCGGGGATACGTGCGTAATTTTTTTATTCTTACTATTTGTGTTGAATTCTTATACGATCTATATCATAAATAAAATAAAACTGCAGATTGTATATTTAACAATTATTGTGTGAATTTTACGAGGGAATCTGGAGTCACAGACTTGCGGAAATAGGAGACAGATACATTCATTGAGATCCAAAGAAGTAGAGAAGGCCACAGAAAAAAATTCATCAATTGATCTCTCCCTCTTGCGGCGGAACCGCGGCCGGAAGTGCACATCGGCGGTGGAAGCGTGGCCAGTTAGGAGATCTAGGGCTTCAGTCTTCTCTGGTAAGATTCTAACCTCCTTCTCTCTCCTCTGAAATCCAATAAAATATCTTTTCTGCAGGATTCTTTGCAAAATATCGCCGCTCAAAAATCTTTTTGCAAAGTTTTGTTTTGCGGATTGTTTTTGCATATTTTAATACGGATTTTTAAGGGGCAAGACCAAAATCCAGATTAGGTGGGGATTTCATCACCCTTCTTAAGCCCCACAAATCACAAACTGAGTATCTGCATCAACCTTACATTAATTTAAAAAATATCTAGACCAGACTCTAAGGACTGTCGCGCTCAATAAGGACAGAGGAAGGTCGTGGGTAATCTATCGCTTATCCGCATTACTTTTGTGGTGTCTAGGCAAGTGTGTCTAAGGCGAGTGGTTACTTAATTAAGACCACTACTTTCGTAGTGGGGAGCCTCCCACTCACCTGGCACTTACCTGGCTACAAGGGTAGTAAAGAGGCGGTAGAGGATTTATCCCGCGGCTTGTCCTTTTGAAGTCTAAGAGCGGTCTAGAGACTGACCTAGGTAACCTTAGTTTTAGGGTTGTTTGTGCATTTTTGTGTGATTTGTCTAAATCCGTCATTTTTCAAAACAAACTAATTATTTTCTCCCCTTTTTACCCTTCCCCCTTCTTCTCTTCTTATAATGGGTGACCTAAACAGAAGAACACTTGTCGAGCTTTGCTGTCCACAACCAGATATCTCTTGTTTTCGTAATCCCTTCGGTATACCATCCGGCTCTTCCATGTCCTTAAGAGATCATATAGAACAAGAAGGAAGAAACAGTTGGCCACCTCAGTCTAGGTCTTATCAACCGTATCCTAATCCTACACCTGTTTCTATTGATACTCCAAGTGAGAATGCCCCTAAACGCATGTCCACTGCTGAGCATATAGCTAGGGCTAGAGGCCAAAGTTTCAACCCTGACCAATATCAATATTCTTCTTATTATAATGTTGATCCTACTCCTACCCAATTTTCGTAACCATTATATTCCTATCAATCCAATCCGACTTTTCCACCTTCTCTAGACAGTTCTTCTAATCAGTCATTTGGGAGTTTTAATTATCTACAGGAATTTCAATCTTATACTGAAACCCCTTATCAACCCAAGACTAGTCTGGAGCAGACATTAGAAAAGTTTCTGGAATTGTCAAACCAAATTAGGAAGGAAACAACAGAGTGGATGCAAGCAAAGAATTTCAAACCTGCCCAAAATTTTTCAGTATATGATACGGGCATAGGACAAAATGAGAATTTGGGTAGTGAGACAGAACTGTACACCCTTCCTAATCAAACCTCCCCATTTCAAAATGAAATCCACAACTCCATTTTTATAGATTCATCAAGTACACCAAATAGAATGTCTGATAAGTTGTGTGACTTTGTAGTGTTTGATTTACCCGATTGTGAAGGGTCCATTTCAAGTGAAACCATACCCAACCCTTGTGACCTCTACACCTCCACTCTTGAACCAAAACTGATTGAAAACCATACTTTTGATGAGGTGTTTGAGAATTTTAACCTTCACTTGAATGAGGTGATTGACGTTGGGGATATATTGATTGATGAACCCGAAATTTTGGATGATTTTTTCCCACCAATTCATCAAATCCTTTCACTTCCTTGTGGTCATCATCTTGAGCCTTTAATTCTTCCTGAACCCCAAATATGTCTTGAGGTTGATGATAATGGTATACCCGAAGATCAGACCGAAATACAGCCTCCATCTTCCACATCTGGTTCAGCAACACTCTACACACCAATTTGTTTACCCATTTCACCTTCTACTTTCTCCGGTTCTTCTTCTGTTCCAATAGTTTCAGTGAGTTTTGATGAATCACAATCCGTTGATTCAAGTTCAATAATACCAGAAATTCAACTTGATTTGGATATTTTTGAAAGTGAGGTAGATGAGTTTTTCGAGTCCTCTACCTCAATAATTTTTGAATCAAGTAGGATAAATTCTGGCACAAAACTCTTTGACAGCAAAATGTTCAATCACACCATTGATAAAAGTTTTGAAGAACTTTTTGCTGACGAACTTGAATTTTTAAACAATACGGATTTTGTGATTAATCAATCTCCACCTATAGAGGTTGAACCGTCACCATTCCTTCTTCCTAATCATCACATTCATCCTCATAATTTCTTTTCTATAATTTCAAACCCTTTCCAGACCACCTCTTATCCCTTCCCCATTTTTCCTTGACTCGATACAACATATTCTTCCACCAACCTATACGCTATACTGATAAAATCTTTGAATGGTTGGTGTTAACTTTTGGTCTTTGTAAAGTCTTACTTTGACCAAATGACTCACCCCCTCTTAAAATGTTTCGTATTGTCTAACTCATGTTTGGGGGGGGTATATTTTTGGCTCTTGAACATAACTTTTGTCCTCAAATTTGTGAGCCAAAAATAAGTTTGGGGGAGGATTTTCCCTTTCATATATTCTTGCCCCCATTAATAATGTCCTCCCAAGCTTACAGGTTTTTGTGATCCAGTAGATAGCAACAGTGAGGACACTGTTGAAAACAAGTTTGGGGGAGGTTTGTGCTTATTTACGCATACTTTGCATTATACTATATATAAGCACAAAAATTTTATTGTTAATAAAAGAATAGAAAGTGAAAAATTATATATGAAAGATAGGAATAGTTTAAGAAAACCAAGAAAATTAGAAGTTTTCTTAAACAAACTAGTAATAAGTAGTTATGAGATATTGTCCTAAGGGTTAGTAAGATGAAGGAAGTCACTAATCTGAGGATAAAAATAAGTCTGAAAAATAGTTTCTATTCTGGAAGCCAAACATTTGAATGTTGATACCCTACTATACACACTTACACACGTCTTGAAACTCGGGATAGTAGAGGATACCTTGAAATGCTCTTGTCTAAAAGCCAAAGTATGAAGGAAATAATAAATGAAGAAAATATAAAAATGGTGAAAAGAAAAATGAACACTGGTTTTGTTATCGTCAAGGCAACAATAAAAAAATATAGCGAGGGTGCTTCATCACCTAGTGCCTTAGACCAACTGGTTTGGGAGGCACTGCTAAGCCTTAGGTAGTGCAAGAAGAGGAAAATACTATCACCTAATCAGCAAGTACATGAGTAATCGGTTGGTTAGTACCTCAAGAAGTATTAACGGTCGCATGAAAATGTGTGAGCAAATCTAAATATTCATAAAATTAAAAAGTACTGAGGCAGATAGACAAGAGTATGATAGCTTGAATTGAATTCTCCGGGTGTAGGGATGTTCTTTACACACACATAGGGTTATATGATCGATGTTTGGATGAAAGGTAGGAATGAAGAATAAAGACGATGTTTTATTGAGGGATGATGTGATTTCTAACATCTTTTCATGACTATTAAAATAGGGCTCATGACAACTGAAAAGCTTGTATAGTTGGAAACTCTAAATTTTCAAAGTATTTCTTTTATGGTTCTTATCTTTATATGTAAATTTCACCATCTCTCTTTTATTATAGGATTTTGTGGGTGTAATCCGCTGAAAACCCTCAGGAGACAACACTCCTTCTACTAGGGACACCTAGAGGTTTAACGGCTTGTTGCACGTGCTCGGTGCAATCGTGTTTGCCTACGAAAGTATGCTTAGTTTTCTCTTTTCTTTTTCTCCTTCTCTTGAATAAACTTGTTTGCTCGGGACGATCAAAGATAAGTTTGGGGATATTTGTTCAGTTGATAAAACTGCACATTTAATATGGCATTTTTCCTACTATTTCTATATTAGAAAAGGTGTTTATTATAATATATGATACATATGAGGGTTTATCTGTAAAAATACTATTTTCATGTGTTTATATATTATAATTAACATTTGGTAGGAAAATGTAAGCATATAATATCCATGTAACATTTGGCCCATTTAAAATATGCTTACTTTATTAAATACCTTTGACCAAAGTCTTAATGGTTAAGTTAATATCTCAATAAAACAAACTCTACTAAATATTATTTGTTGAGTTATTGTGCAGAATTTGCGGGGCTAAAATCAAGGGAATCAAAGTTGTTAAAGCAAACCTGCCTAATTAAGAAAGCAAACTAAAGAAATCAAGTCTGGCAGAAACAAAGAAAGGATTTCCAGTTTACAAAGATTCCATTGATCACCACGTGTCATGAAGATGCAAGGCCAGAAAAATCAACATGAGATCTCACTTTTTGGCCGCGGATCCGCGGCCAAACCCTCCTATTGGCCACGGATCCGCCGCGTTCTAGAGGGTTCAGAAGGTGGGATTTTTTCTGTTGGATCATAACTAGTTTCTTCCAAATTTAGAAGTTAGATTTCTGGCTTTGGGACTATTAATAAAGACCGAGAGCCTCTTGGAAAAATCATCAAGCCGACTAGTCTTTGTAATCATTTACTAAGGAATCAAAGTGTAATGAACATTGTTGATTAATAAAGGTTGTTCTTTTTCCTATTCTATTTCTTCGTAGTTTAATTATGCGTTTTCTCTCCATCTCTTTTTCTCCCAACATGCGCGAGTAATTCTCCGCTTGTTAGGGTTCGTAGGATTAGGGTAGGCTAATGGATGATGAACATCTCTAAACTCTTTTTAAGTCCTATAAAGTTTATAAACTTTATCAAAAGAATCATTAACATCCTAATCGGGCGCGCTAACAATTCATTGTTAGTCCCGACCGCGATTAGAGATTAGATTAATGATTATTTTGGTAAAGGCTAGATATGAATGGAGTTTCGTGTCGAGATAGGGGTTAAGAGTGGGATTCCTTTTCCCTCCAGAAACCCTAATCTACACGCATCACTGTCGTTCTAGTTTTAAATCTATTAAATGATAGAAAGAGTAATTTTTAATTAATCATCCATAACTACTCAATCCTAATGAACCCTACAAGCCCTCTTCTTATATAAACTTACATCCGTAGTTAATCTAGATCTATATTTTGCATTCTTGTATAACGTAGATCTAGATCCTACAACCATTCTTTATTCTCCCTCCTCTCTTTCTCAACACATTCAAAGTAAGAGTAAAAGATTCAACGTTTCCCAGAGGACGACCCATACTTATCTCGGTCTAGCTATGCACGACACCGTTATTGATTGCGGTTATTCTACAAACACACTTTTTCGAAACAATCAAATGGCACAAAGCCAGAAATCCTTTCTTATGAAAGATATAAGCACAAAAATTTTATTTACGCATACTTTGCATTATACTATATATAAGCACAAAATTTTTATTGATAATAAAAGGATAGAAAGTGAAAAATTATATATGAAAGATAAGAATAGTTTAAGAAAACCAAGAAAATTAGAAGTTTTCTTAAACGAACTAGTAATAAGTAGTTATGAGCTGGTGTCCTAAGGGTTAGAAATATGAAGCAAGTCACTAATCTGAGGATAAAAATAAGTCTGAAAAATTGTTTCTATTCTGGAAGCCAAATATTTGAATGTTGATACCCTACTATACGCACTTACACACGCCTTGAAACTCGGGATAGTAGAGGATACCTTGAAATGCTCTTGTCTAAAAGCCAAAGTATGAAAGAAATAATAAATGAAGAAAATATAAAAATGATGAAAAGAAAAATGAACACTGGTTTTGTTATCGCCAAGGCAGCAATAAAAAAATATAGCGAGAGTGCTTCATCACCTAGTGCCTTAGACCAACTGGTTTGGGAGTCACTGCTAAGCCTTAGGTGGTGCAAGATGAGGAAAATACTATCACCTAATCGGCAAGTACATGAGTAATCGGTCGGTTAGTACCTCAAGAAGTATTAACGGTTGCATGAAAATGTGTGAGCAAATCTAAATATTCATAAAATTAAAAAGTACTGAGGAAGATGGACAAGAGTATGATAGCTTGGATTGAATTCTCCGGGTGTAGGGATGTTCTTTACACACACGTAGGGTTATATGATCGATGTTTGGATGAAAGGTAGGAATGAAGAATAAAGACGATGTTTTATTGAGGGATGATGTGATTTCTAACATCTTTTCATGACTATTAAGATAGGGCTCATGACAACTGAAAAGCTAGTATAGTTGGAAACTCTAAATTTTCAAAGTATTTCTTTTATGGTTCTTATCTTTATATGTAAATTTCACCATCTCTCTTTTATTATAGGATTTTGTGGGTGTAATCCGCTGAAAACCCTCAGGAGACAACACTCCTCCTACTAGGGACACCTAGAGATTTAACGGCTTATTGCACGTGCTCGGTGCAATCGTGTTTGCCTACGAAAGTGTGCTTAGTTTTCTCCTTTCTTTTTCTCCTTCTCTTGAATAAACTAGTTTGCTCGGGACGATCAAAGATAAGTTTGGGGGTATTTGTTCAGTTGATAAAACTGCACATTTAATATGACATTTTTCCTACTATTTCTATATTAGAAAAGGTGTTTATTATAATATATGATATATATGAGGGTTTATCTGTAAAAATACTATTTTCATGTGTTTATATATTATAATTAACTTTTGGTAGGAAAATGTAAGCATATAATATCCATGTAACATTTGGCCCATTTAAAATATGCTTACTTTATTAAATACCTTTGACCAAAGTCTTAATAGTTAAGTTAATATCTCAATAAAACAAACTCTACTAAATATTATTTGTTGAGTTATTGTGCAGAATTTGCAGGGCTAAAATCAAGGGAATCAAAGTTGTTAAAGCAAACCTGCCTAATTAAGAAAGCAAACTAAAGAAATCAAGTCTGGCAGAAACAAAGAAAGGATTTCCAGTTTACAAAGATTCCATTGATCACCACGTGTCATGAAGATGCAAGGCCAGAAAAATAACCATGAGATCTCACTTTTTGGCCGCGGATCCGCGACCAAACCCCCCTATTGGCCGCGGATCCGCCGCGTTCTAGAGGGTTCAGAAGGTGGGATTTTTTCTGTTGGATCATAACTAGTTGCTTCCAAATTTAGAAGCTAGATTTCTGGCTTTGGGACAATAAATAAAGACCGAGAGCCTCTTGGAAAAATCATCAAGTCGACGAGATCACGACGTCTAAGTCGGCTCATGTATCCAGACTGATCATCAACTGTTCGTCTACCTCCTTGGAAGGGATCGAGAAGCAAACTAGTCTTTGTAATCATTTTCTAAGGAATCAAAGTGTAATGAATATTGTTGATTAATAAAGGTAGCTTTCTTTTTCTTATTCTATTTCTTCGTAGTTTAATTATGCATTTTCTCTCCATCTCTTTTTCTCCTAACATGCGCGAGTAATTCTCCGCTTGTTAGGGTTCGTAGGATTAGGGTAGGCTAATGGATGATGAACATCTCTAAACTCTTTTTAAGTCCTATAAAGTTTATAAACTTTATCAAAAGAATCATTAACATCCTAATTGGGCGCGCTAACAATTCATTGTTAGTACCGACCGCGATTAGAGATTAGATTAATGATTGTTTTGGTAAAGGCTAGATATGAAAAGAGTTCCGTGTCGAGATAAGGGTTAAGAGTGGGATTCCTTTTCCCTCCAGAAACCCTAATCTACACGCATCATTGTCGTTCTAGTTTTAAATCTATTAAAGGATAGAAAGAGTAATTTTTAATTAATCATCCATAACTACTAAATCCTAATGAACCCTACAAGCCCCTTCTTATATTAACTACATCCATAAATAATCTAGATCTATATTTTGCATTAGTGCTTAACGTAGATCTAGAAACCATTCTACAATATTCTTTATTCCCCCCCTCTCTCAACACATCTAAAGTAAGAATAAAAGGTTCCACGTTTCCCTGAGGACGACCCGTACTCACCTCGGTCTAGCTACACGCGACACCATTCTGATTGCGGTTATTCTACAAACACTTTTCCGTAACAATCAAAAGGCTTCACGCCTCATTGCCAACAGAAGCTTCACTTGAACGACCGATGATGGATACCGTAACGGTTCCGGAGGTAAAACCCGGCTCTGATGATAATGTTCCCTTGGCAGAGGTCCTGAAGAAGTCTTCCCTCTCTGTCAAAACCGAGAAGCAGCTTAGAAAGCGGGCGGCGAGGGGAAAGTAGCGAGCTTCTACAGTCACTGGGTCTGGGCCAAACCGGGGGAAGAAGACCGCTACTAATCCGCCGGAAGACAGTCTTCTTTTTCCAGGTTCATCTGTCGAGGAAGCCGCACAATTGGCTGAGGCTATAAGACGCTCACAAGACGAATCCGAGAATGTAAGGATCCCGAAGAGGTCTTACCCTGCCGGCATCTTTTATGAAGACCCTTCGTGGATACGGCGTCTATTCATAGGCCCTTTGGAAGAATGGGGTGAAAGGGCTCTTAAGCAGGTCGTCTCAGCCGACGCCGAGGACGCACTTTCATTATGGACCGGTGGCCACGAGTCTACTCTCGAACCTCGGCGAGCATACCTCCTCAGGAAGGAGCGTCGGCTTGAACAAGCCATACTAGAAGCTCCCTTACGCATCGGTATGTTCATGTATCTCGTTGTAATATTTTGTATTGCTTGTACACACACACACACACACACACACACACATATACACTTATCCTCGTACAAACTTTGCAGGGACTTCGGCGATGGCAGAGGAGCTGAGTCCAAGTCGCGCCCTGACTATAGACTTCACAGATATCCCCGATGAGGCACTATTCAGTGTGGATGGGGTTGACGCAATTGTTGCTCCTGTGATGGAGCTTCCCTTGGTGATTCCTGATCCCCAGGTGATTGCTCCTTCGGAAGAGGCATCTTCATTGGCCGCGGGTTCAACGGGTCTCTCCGGGGATGGCCCGGAGACTACGGGACAGGTAGTCAAGGCCACCGTCCTTCCATTGGATCCTGTAGCGATGGTTACTGCTTCTCCTCCGGAAGTTATTATACCGGCCAACATCCCTGATGATGTGCTCGGGAGCACAGAGGAGGGTGAGGCAGTCACTGCATCCAGTGATGCTCTTGTTGTGGTCTCGACCGGTGACTTACCAGGTAAATTTCAGGTTGTTGCTTTCTATTTTATTCTGCAATCCCTTTTCCACCTTTTCTGACAGTACTTTTGTTTTGAATGTAGCTGCAGTGGGCATCGAGGTCGTGCCACCTGAGGAAGCGCCACCAGTTACCGCTTTGACGGTGACTGCCCCTCCCTCTTCTTTTATATCTTCTCAAATGCTGGAAGGTATGGGTTTGTGATAAATTTAAATCGGGGACAGCATCTTTCGTATACAGACCATGTATCATCGTGATCTCGCAAGAGTTCTTTTTGATCATTTGTATCAGGTGCTGAACCCGCACTTCTCTTTCCCGTCGGAGATTAGTCCGCCCGCTGGTGTCGGTGAGTATCTTTTCTGACCGACGTCCTTTCTTTAACGGGCAGTCACATTATTGCTAATTCTTCTTTGTATTGCTTGTAGCCTTACGAATTGAAGGAGGGGACGAGGGTATTGTTGCGCCACCAGTACTCCCATCTCTGCCCCCTGTTGCAGCCGGTATAGTAGACTATATTATTCGTGTATTTTCTTTATTTATTAAGCTGACATCTGATTGTGATTTGTTTTTTAGCGGTCACATCTGTAGGGTTCCTGGGCACCCTTGTGAGGTCTCTAAAGGCATCTACCATGCCAAATTCAAAAATTAGAGGTGCCGAGAGACCCTAACACGGACCGTTTGCTAGATTTCTAGGCGAAAAACAATCTAGTTAACACTTAACTAAAAGTTTAACGGAAATACAACCTTTGTAGATCCGGTGCTCCACCTCCACGGCTCCGCAACGAAGTCGTCTCCGCTGTCCAAATCAAAATCCGGGCTCTAGTGTCGCTTCGTTGGAGAAATGGGCAAGCTAGGTCGTCGATGTCCATGCCGAAGATGATCTACGTCGAGGCATCACTAAATCAAGCTCCGACTTCACCAAGTCAAGAAACTTGTGAAGAAAACACACTCTACTATTTGGAAAGAGGTAGAGGATGAAGAAATAGGAAGTGGGTAGACTTTAGATTTGGATTTCTCACTCTTTATCATCAATCACCATTGATGACCTTGCTTTCTTCACTTGAAGAAAAATGAGGAAGAAGAAGATAATAGTTATGATAAGTTAATTAAAATGAAATGAATAATCAAACCTTATCATAACAAGACCATGGTTAATTGTAGAGAGTTAACTCAAGTTAGATGAATGGTTAGGGTTTGTATAAGAAGACAAAATGGTTGCTATGGTCAAAGTTCATGAAGCTTCAAAGAATACAAACAAAATAGCAACCATTTTCTCATTTCCTTTTTCATTTTTCCAAGAAGAAAAAGATTAATAAATGAATAAGGAAATCAAAACCCTAATTATCCACTTAAAACATGGTTTAATTCTTTACATTTAACCAAAATGCATGTATCATCAAACATGATACAATCTAGTGCACAAAATCATATCGCATATGTAATGCGCACATCCGAGTGAGAAAATCCATTATAAAGTGAACCGATACTAGTTAATGCAAAGTGATATATCAAATATATAATTATGCATTAAATCATTAAATCAACACTTGATTTAACAATCCGGTCATATCGCATATAACCGGCTAGTATCATTAGTAACAACTTATCGAATCAACACTTGATCCGATAACCCGGCTATATCACATATAACCGATCAATGTCACATCGCGAGAATCGAATACAGTATCACATACTCGTATTATTTTCGGTCCCGCACATATCTCATATGCGCTCCTATTTCGTTTCGCTTGAGCCAGGAAACCTCTGTGTAGGACTCTAAAGACTCGTCAATACGCCGGCAGCAGATGATGATCATATCAAGCACCCACAAGCCGCAAGCGGTCTGCTAAACATAACGGCCACCCGGGTATTGAGCGATCTGAAGATCGACGAGCAAGCCCGCTCACACTCCAGTGAATCCAACCAGTAACACTACCGTACAGTCTGGTCTGATCGTCTGATATGTCGCATATCTTGCCTAGGGGTGGTAAACGTCAGACCCCAATAGCTCGATAAGTCGTGTCGATATGAGGTCTATAACAATTCGAGAAACTACTGGTAACACTTACCAGTAAATCTCAGCAACCCTGGCCAGGGATTTCCTGTTATAGCCAATCGAACACAGCGCAACATCAACCCCCTATACCGGGAGAGACGAATCCCCTCCTATCGCTCATTGCCTCCATGTGACTCGGGACTGTACCCAAAAACCACCGTTTTGCACGCCCTCTTGGACGTGGTAAGATGGAAATCAAAGCACAGTGGGAACCACACAAGACTCTATGACGATCTCGGGTCAACAGACTACTCTGTACCAGTGTCACCAGAGAACTGCCATCTGACGTGAGGTATAATACCATCTGGGAGTTCTCGGCGAGTCCGTCCAGTGTACCCAGTCTCTACTGAGCACCCGTATATCATCTCTGATGTCAAACACCAATGGATATGGGATCATCCATCGCCCATCTGTATGGGTCGAGAAGGTACACGCTAGTCTACTCTGGTATATCGATGCCCCATCTCGATACACCCACGACTAGGGACTTTGAAGGATGTACTTATGGACTACCATGTCCCCACTAGTATGATCCGCATCATAGCCCAGGTAGTCAAGTACACATCCTAAGGGCTTTACCAACATGTAACAGAGAGACAATCAGTGCACACGTTAAGGTAAAGAGTAACCAGATAGCATACTATCATGTTGAGCAAGAAAGCCCTCCCTATATATGTCCCAGCATCCACTACAATATACATCCAATGTACAGTAATGGCCTCTAGGGCATACATATAACTAACAATCTCTCACTTGCACTAGGGCCATCTGTAGCAGTGGTCGAAGTATCTCATACTCAACCATCCCATAAAAGTCTCTCTCTTGGAATAGGCCTTTGTGAGTGGATCCGCCGTGTTGTCCTCTGAGTCTACTCTCCTAACCTCGATCCCTTAGAGATCAACCATCTCTATGATCAAGTGATACTGCCTTAGAATATGTCTGGATCACTGATGGGACCAGCGTTCCTTGGCATAAGCCACAACTCCATTGTCACACAATGGGAGGAACATTGTTCATCTCATGAACCAATATACACCCAAACAGCCTCTTTGGTAGCATCTTTAGTAGCGATGTATCCTTCCTTTATCGTTTAGTATGCCACGGTATCTAGCTTGGAACTCTTCCAACATACCGTCCCTTTACTGAGGGTAAAGACAATGCCTGCGACTGACATTCATTCGTCTTTATCATCCTGGAACACTTCCAGTGATTCTCCCCAAGATCGATTGATACCATCTCACTACAGCTAGTGAGGTACCTAACATCCACTTAGATCTATCTCATAGATCCAAAATCCAGGATTTAGGAGGTATCATCTTGATCCTATATGGAGAATCATAGTGACAAGCGGAGATTGATCGAGCGTAGCATAAGAAACTCCTTTCTTATCAAAAGTATGTCATCCACGTACTCTACGAGGATCACCAGCATACTCCCTACTACCTTTTTGTTTATACAAGGTTCATCTACCATTTTGATGATGTCAAACTCTTTGACTAACTCATCAAAACAGATGTTCCAACTCCGCGATGCCTGCTTTAATCCTTTTGAAGCATCTTGCACACGTTTCCGCTTCTCCCACTGTCTACGAAGCCCTCTGGCTGTGTACTTATAGACGCACTCTTCTAAAACATCATTTAGAAAAGCAGTCATGACACCCAACCACCAGATATCGTAGTCATGGTATGTAGCCGTGGCAAGTAGGATCTGGATGGACTTAAGCTTAGCTACTTGAAAAGGTTTCATCATTATCCACACCTGGTCAATGATGCAAACTTTTAACAAGTCTAGCTTTGAAAGTCTCAACTTTTCCATGTACACCAAGTAATCTTCTTAAGATATACTTGCTCCTGATGGGGATTTAACCCTTCAGATATAGCAACCAAAGTCCATACTTTATTGGTGTATATGGATTCCATCTCAGATCGCTAAGCATCCAGCCATTCTTACAGAGTCTTACTCCTGATGGCCAGCTCGAAACTAGTTGGGTCATCATCTCATGATGCAATCCTCGCTCCCACTGTCATAGAGAAACCGAAGTATCTCTCAGGTGGGTGAGGAACCCTACTAGATCGGCGGAGAGGCTGAGGTTCGTTGGAATCTACTGAATCCTTTGGTTCTATCAAATCATCAGCTGCAATTTGTATAGCTGGAACCTTTCCAGTTCTACATGACAGACCTTGCCTCGAGCTTGTCCGGATTTTTCTTTTTAGACATAGGCCGGACAACCCCAAATCTTAACTATCTTAAGAGATGGGCTCTTCCCTTTCCATATCACATATGAAGTGGTAGGCAACTGATTTGATTGGAACCATATTCAATAGGTATGCAACTTCTCAAGTGCATAACACCCAAAAGGAAAAAGGTAACTCAGTAGTACTCATCATAAAGCACACCATATCAAATAGGGTGTATCTGCTCCGCCCCGATATACCATCGTGCTATGGTGTATTCGAAGGAGTAATGCTGAGAGAGAATCTCATTCTCCTTTAGAATAGTCCAGGAATTCCATGCTCAAGTATTCTCCTCCTCGATCACATCAAAGGACATATACTTATACCCGTATTTTGGTTCTCTACTTCTAACTTATATTCTGTGAATATCTCAAAAGGTTCGGACTTTTGTTTCAATAGGAACATAGGTCTGAATCTCGAAAGATCATCAGAGAATGTAATGAAGTAAAAAGAACCAGTCCTGGCATGCGTAGACTGGGGACCTACATACATCAACATGTATCATCCCAAGAGTTCACTAACTCTTTCTCTGTTTCCAGTAAACAAAGCTATGGTCATCTTATCTTTGTGACATGACTGGCGAGTTTCACAAGATGTAAATTCAAACTAATTTAAATATGCATCTTTATGTAACTCCAGCTAGTCGGGTCGCATTGATATGAACTAGTCTACAATACCTTAAGAAGGATCCATTCATTTCTGAACTCTTCCTCTTGTGTGTGTTCTGTATACTAAGAACTGTAGTTTGATTTAGAACATCAATACTTTTAGATAACGTGCCTGAACCGATCAACTTTTGATATAGGAAATGTTCAAAACATTATCCAACAATACAAAATTTTATCGTTTCTTTACTAATAAAGAGACAGATATGATTTTGTATATCAGGTTCGGTATCTAATAACATTCGTTCAGAATCAATGTATCGGTAATACAGGGTGAAAGTGACCGACAGACTTGGCTGCAACACTTGCCCCGTTTTCTGCCTCATGAAACTTATCACCCGTTCTCAGTTTTTCTACCTTTTTGTAGCCCTATGTAACAGATTACATATCTGGGATCCTGATCCGGTATCATATACCCAGGATTCAGAGGATACTGAGAAACAGTTCTGTGTAACGAACACACCCGAAGATGATGCATCAACATGCATTCTCTTCGTTTGGACGGCACGGGAAATTTGGTATTCCCCAATTTCCTGCTCTGTCTTATAACAATTATAAGTTGGAGCGGGACCAACGTTCCCCAGCTCAGTATAACAAGCGGGTTCGGTCAATAATCCGTATTATTATCTTGATTAAGGCGTGATATGGTCGCTACCAGGAGAGAGAGAGAAGAAAACACTCAGCGTGCGCTCTTGCAAGAATAGATTGGTTTTATTTTATCTAATCAGGATGGCTCCCACTGCTTTTTATCAAATCTTCCTTCAAACCCTAAAAGGAAAGACTAGCCGGGATTAATTACACACTACAAGTTCGCCAATCTTTCAGCCAGGCCAGTGTCGGTACTTTGAGGGAGGTCCCCCGTGCTTTCGCACGAACCTAATTAATGTAAACCTCGTTTTCCCAGAGGCGTAACCTCGTTGACACCTTTCTAGACACCTACTTGATCGGCTAATTGTAATGTGTAAAACTCTCCCAGGAGTAACAATTACTCGCAGCGGGTATCGGGATCCAACTATCTCATAGAAGGTATGCAATCTCATTGCAAATTTCAACACTTGAAATTCCCGATAATTTTGCCCCTAGCGTCCCATGACCTTAACGCAGGCCAACAAACCATAGTCCGCTAGTCAAGTTCAACCCGTCATTTCCTGATTGAATTAAACCCACCCGCACGACCCTTGACGCGGGCCAACAAAGTCGCACGACTACCCTAATCCAATCTGCATCATATGCATAAGCAGATAAATACTAGTTAGCTACCGCACACTACGCCTTGACGCAGGCCAACAAACGTAGCACGAATACTAAATAGGACTTATCTGAAATGACGGAGGGCTACGACAGGTTTTTCTGAAAACCTATTGCGTAATGAACTTGATATCGTTGTAGGATCGAATGAATTTTAAAATGGAGTGTTTTTGAGGCTTTTCTAGTTTTGCTAAAGGAGTCACTCCCGGTGAAGGGATCGTCGGTCCTTTCCTCGTCGAATGAGGTGCGGGATATATCATATATATCACTGTGCAAAGCAAAAACAGTTAAAAGCAATCAAAAGACAAACCGAGTGTGTATCATCTGCCAGTTATTGCTAAAGGAGTCACTCCCGGTGAAAGGATCTCGGTCCTTTCCCGATCGAATAAGGTGCAGGATATATCACATATACCGCTGTGCAAAGCAAGAACTGTAGCTACCTGTTTTATTTTGAAATTCGATTCTACAACATCTTAGGTTTCTTTTATTTCATTAATCACATTAATGAAGTCCCATCATGTAATTACCTAAACATCACAGATAAATACGACGTACACTTATGCCATCCGCATTCGCCTCGATGTCCCCTCGTGCACCGTTAGGTTAGGTAACTAACGACAGAGCGGGGCAGGGCTAGCACGGGTGTAAAACATAAGTAACGGCTATATAATATATCATATATACTATATACTGTATCTATCATAGAACATCACATGATCACATCACAGATATCGCAGCAGAAGAAACATATGAAATATTGGATATACTAGGACGTCCGTGTTTTCAATACGAGCCAGTATAAAACACGGATTCCACGGTCGTGATGAATAGCCAAACCCACACCCTTAGACCCCTACGAGAGCGGCAAGCAACCCTACCAATTCTGGAGTTAGAAGACCCGGACTCGACTCCTCGAGTTGGTCTCCCACTGGACTCCAGAACCCGGTTACTTGTGCCCTCCTCCTTGGGTCTATCCTAGTGCGGAAAAGTAAATAATATACAAACGGTGACTACTTCCGCAACCTGGAAGCGCCCCAATAAAAGAATATTACATATAAGTTTTTTTACATGAATGAAAATGAAAAACACTCATCTCACATAAAAAACCCCCGGCTATTCAAACACGACAATCCAATATAACATATCCAGCAACACATAACATCACATGTCATTAACGTAAGTAAATATGCGCATCCCAATTGTCGTTGACATATAGCAACGAAACCGGCGATATCACATATTACACTTACGGTCACAGAAAAGAAAGTGTAAAACTACAACAGTTGGAATCCGCAATCTGCATAGACATCGCATGCCTAATCAAATGAATTACTTAGACATCGCATGCCTAACAAATATAAACCCCGCATTTTAGTCTCATAATCGAAAACACTTTTCAATATCAAGTCGGGCAATTCAACAGGATTCCCGACATCCTGATCGAATGCTCGTCGCAAACTTTAGTAGGCGGCCGCACCCCCGATACCGTCGACGAAGTGCACCAAGGCGGAACACCGCTACCGGGAGCACCCGAACGGATGCTTTCGGCGACGGGGTTCTCCTACAGTCACTTGGTCGGGGCTATGGGGTGAGGCTGTCTATTAAGTTTATCCGGCGAGTATCCGCGTACGCTACGTGATTGCGACGGACTTTTGATCACATCAAAATTCCGTGGCAACCGATCAAGTGAGACTAAATTGCTATGTTTATAACATTCATCCAGTTATCACATAACTGTTTGTGAATTCCAATTATTGTATCCCATTCCGGATAAACAGAAAATGTTAAAATTTTCGATCGAACAATCGAACACCCAAGTTTTCCCGATACAGACCAACACATGAAACAAGTCTAACAACATTCAGTTCGTGCCTCAGTACCAACGGTCCAGCCGTAGAAGGGTCAAGCCAACGCCTCACATGTGGCACGCCGTACTGCCCCAAACCCGAAGGTTCAAAGGGCAGTTCAAGACGGTCACATAATCGAGTTAAGGTTTGTTGTCTTCTAGAGGGACCATCGCGTTACTTGCACTACTTAGAACATCGTTAAACCACGGAAAAATCCAACACTTGGAAATTTCCCGACAGGGGAAAAATTGGGTATTTGTATCCGGTCGAACTTTTTAACATATTCTAAAATTTATCCGGAAAGCCACACAGACAAAATTTGATAATCCGATCGAACTTACGAATCCCCAAAACAACTGCAGAAAATTCAACTCTTGAAAAATTATTAAAAATTCCCAGAAACATCACCACTGGAAACTAAGAATTACTGTACAAAATAATTTAAATATTGTGGCCGTACGGCCGCGGATCCGCCGCATGAGCCTTGCTCATGCCGCGGAAGCGCGGTGGGAAAGTGGAATTAGGTCCTCGAAATTTACAGTAATTCTTAGAAAACCCTTCTTGATTTTCTGGATATTTTTAATCTTGAAAAATCCACAATTTTAAAATCTGGACAGAGAGCATTTTTGGTTCGGGGTTTCGGGTTCGTTCGGACTTCAAATTCCGTCGGGACTTCGCCTAAGGCTCTAGTTAGGCTCTGATACCACTGTAGGGTTCCTGGGCACCCTTGTAAGGTCTCTAAAGGCATCTACCATGCCAAATTCAAAAATTAGAGGTGCCGAGAGACCCTAACACGGACCGTTTGCTAGATTTCTAGGCGAAAAACAATCTAGTTAACACTTAACTAAAAGTTTAACGGAAATACAACCTTTGTAGATCCGGTGCTCCACCTCCACGGCTCCGCAATGAAGTCGTCTCCGCTGTCCAAATCAAAATCCGGGCTCTAGTGTCGCTTCGTTGGAGAAATGGGCAAGCTAGGTCGTCGATGTCCATGCCGAAGATGATCTACGTCGAGGCATCACTAAATCAAGCTCCGACTTCACCAAGTCAAGAAACTTGTGAAGAAAACACACTCTACTACTTGGCAAGAGGTAGAGGATGAAGAAATAGGAAGTGGGTAGACTTTAGATTTGGATTTCTCACTCTTTATCATCAATCACCATTGATGACCTTGCTTTCTTCACTTGAAGAAAAATGAGGAAGAAGAAGATAATAGTTATGATAAGTTAATTAAAATGAAATGAATAATCAAACCTTATCATAACAAGACCATGGTTAATTGTAGAGAGTTAACTCAAGTTAGATGAATGGTTAGGGTTTGTATAAGAAGACAAAATGGTTGCTATGGTCAAAGTTCATGAAGCTTCAAAGAATACAAACAAAATAGCAACCATTTTCTCATTTCCTTTTTCATTTTTCCAAGAAGAAAAAGATTAATAAATGAATAAGGAAATCAAAACCCTAATTATCCACTTAAAACATGGTTTAATTCTTTACATTTAACCAAAATGCATGTATCATCAAACATGATACAATCTAGTGCACAAAATCATATCGCATATGTAATGCGCACATCCGAGTGAGAAAATCCATTATAAAGTGAACCGATACTAGTTAATGCAAAGTAATATATCAAATATATAATTATGCATTAAATCATTAAATCAACACTTGATTTAACGATCCGGTCATATCGCATATAACCGGCTAGTATCATTAGTAACAACTTATCGAATCAACACTTGATCCGATAACCCGGCTATATCACATATAACCGATCAATGTCACAACGCGAGAATCGAATACAGTATCACATACTCGTATTATTCTCGGTCCCGCACATATCTCATATGCGCTCCTATTTCGTTTCGCTTGAGCCAGGAAACCTCTGTGTAGGACTCTAAAGACTCGTCAATACGCCGGCAGCAGATGACGATCATATCAAGCACCCACAAGCCGCAAGCGGTCTGCTAAACGTAACGGCCACCCGGGTATTGAGCGATCTGAAGATCGACGAGCAAGCCCGCTCACACTCCAGTGAATCCAACCAGTAACACTACCGTACAGTCCGGTCTGATCGTCTGATATGTCGCATATCTTGCCTAGGGGTGGTAAACGTCAGACCCCAATAGCTCGATAAGTCGTGTCGATATGAGGTCTATAACAATTCGAGAAAGTACTGGTAACACTTACCAGTAAATATCAGCAACCCTGGCTAGGGATTTCCTGTTATAGCCAATCGAACACAGCGCAACATCAACCCCCTATACCGGGAGAGACGAATCCCCTCCTATCGCTCATTGCCTCCATGTGACTCGGGACTGTACCCAAAAACCACCGTTTTGCACGCCCTCTTGGACGTGGTAAGATGGAAATCAAAGCACAGTGGGAACCACACAAGACTCTATGACGATCTCGGGTCAACAGACTACTTTGTACCAGTGTCACCAGAGAACTGCCATCTGACGTGAGGTATAATACCATCTGGGAGTTCTCGGCGAGTCCGTCCAGTGTACCCAGTCTCTACTGAGCACCCGTATATCATCTCTGATGTCAAACACCAATGGATATGGGATCATCCATCGCCCATCTGTATGGATCGAGAAGTTACACGCTAGTCTACTCTGGTATATCGATGCCCCATCTCGATACACCCACGACTAGGGACTTTGAAGGATGTACTTATGGACTACCATGTCCCTACTAGTATGATCCGCATCATAGTCCAGGTAGTCAAGTACACATCCTAAGGGCTTTACCAACATGTAACAGAGAGACAATCAGTGCACACGTTAAGGTAAAGAGTAACCAGATAGCATACTATCATGTCGAGCAAGAAAGCCCTCCCTATATATGTCCCAGCATCCACTACAATATACATCCAATGTACAGTAATGGCCTCTAGGGCATACATATAACTAACAACATCGACTCCAGTCCCGTTCGAGTCTCGCATTATAATGCCGGCAGGGCCCTTTTCCAGACGTCCATCCTCAAAAGGTGCTGCGAATAGTCTGTGCATATTGAGCGACTACATTGAGGAGCTTGACATAGAGACACCCACATTCGCTGCGGATTTTGCCGCAGAGGTTAATCCCATGCTGACGACGCTCGTGAACTTTCATAGTGAGGGCGTCGTTGAGTCTTGGGTTAACCACTGCAGGAAGATTGAGGCCTGCCTGCATGAGCTTGAGCCTATGTGTCTTGCCCCTGAGATTCAGGCTTTGAACTCCCAGCGGGCCGCATGGGTCGAGCAGAGTATGTCCTTCCTCCGCCATTTCGAACAAGAAGCAACCTTGAGGCAGAAGGAACGCGGGGATGTTTCGGGCGAATCTGCTCGGCTGAGCGCCCAAGTTAAAGCGAACGTCACGCAACTGAGAGCTGTTTTTGACACCTTGCAGCAATGTATCTCGAACAGGCTTGTATTGAGGCGGAAGCTCGACTCTATCGAGCGGGTTACGCAGAGTCGCGAAGATGCCCAATGGGAAATCGATGAGGAGATTTCATCATGCTTGCAGCAAAGGGCTCGAATTGAAGCGGAGCTGGCCACGACGGCTGGTCACGAGAAGGCACTGAAAGGAGTGAGAGAGCAACTGGCTGACTTATTAAAAATGCCTCCTTCTCAGTAGCTTTTTTTGTATCAATTAAACACTTGTAATTTTTGAATAACATGTATCCATTTTTTATTATTTTATACGATGTATCTTGTATTCAATTGAGCTCATGAATAAAGACACGTTTTTCTTATCTCCCACTGTCGTTTTCTTCTCTTTGCTATGTTGTTGGTATGTCACTCTGGCAAGTGTGGCATGTAGATAATAAAGAACATTTCATCCTGAACCCTCCGAGAGGTAGTGATGGCTTAGGAAGCAGGTTCAGATCTGCTACCTAAGACTTTTCAATTTCATGAGCCATGAGGATCTCATAAATACTTTTCTCCCTACGAGTCGAGAGGATCTCGTAGGTGTATTTTCTCCTTAGGAATCGTGAGGATTCCTAAGCACGTTTTCTCTTGAAAGTCATAAGGATCTCACAAGAGAATTTTCCCTCTTACAAGTCGAAAGGACCCGTAAGTGGTTATTTCCCTCTTTGTCGTGATTCGACTTTGGAGAGTGTGGCCCGTGAATAGTATGCAAGAGTCCATTTTGGACCAACTTGCAGGGCCCCAGTGCTTAGGAAACAGGTCCTTATCCCCATTGCCTAAGGCTTTTCAACTTTATGAGCCGAGACGATTCGAGAAGTTCTCGCAAAGACACTAATTTCCTCACGAGTCGAGACGAATCGAGCAGTTCTCACAAGAATGTCCTAACGTCACAGTTAACCTCTGCTCTTTACGACAGAGGTCCGTTAGGGTCTGTGGTACTAGGGTTTTGTCCATCGTACCGTCGCGTTGGCTAATGTATTCCTCGATAGGAAATCTTGCTGTTCGAGTAGCCTTGCGACTGTCGTGTCTCTGATCCCTTCGGGGGCAGGACAAGACGTCTTCAAGCAATCTTCCTAGGCAATTTGACCGTCGGAGGAGCAAGCGTTAGGAATTTTTCCATGCCGCTTTTCACTTGAGGTTAGGCTCATTTTGGAGAGCCCCGATGAGTCATAACCACTCCGCGCTGGGGTGGGATGACCTCCGATAGTCTTTCAGGTTTTATATGAGTTGCCGTCAAGACCCTGAAGCTAGGAATTTGGCCTTCGCTTCGTTTGCTGGCATTACGTCTGCTGTATCGAGACGAATGTCGCGGTTGTCTCTAGGTTGCTGGTGAACCGTTGAGGTTTAGAACTAGGGATTTTGCCGTGGCTCCGTTGTTTGATAGTTGCGTCTGAATCCTACTGGAGGAAGAACGTTGTAGTGACATCTCGTCGCTGTATCGAGACGAACGTCGAGGTGGTGACCACTCCGCGCCGGTGTGGGATGATCTCCGATAGTCTTTCTGGTTTTATATGAGTTGCCTGTCAAGACCCTGAAGCTAGGAATTTGGCCTTCGCTTCGTTTGCTTTGGCGTGTCTAAATCCTGTTAGAGGAAGGATGCTGTAGTGACATATCGTCTGCTGTATCGAGGCGAACGTCGAGGTGGTGACCACTCCACGCTGGTGTGAGATGATCTCCGATGGTCTTTCAGGTTTTATATGAGTTGTCGTCAAGACCCTGAAGCTAGGAATTCGGCCTTTGCTTTATTTGCTGGCATTGCGTCTGCTGTATCGAGATGAATGTCGCGGTTGTCTCTAGGTTGTTGGTGAACCATCGAGGCTTGGAACTAGGGATTTTACCGTGGCTCCGTTTGGTGATGTTGCGTCTGCCGTAACGAGATGAATGTCGAGGTGATCTCTAGGTTGTCTGTGAACCATCAAGATTTGGAACTAGGGACTAAGTCGTGGCTCCGTTTGGTGATGTTGCGTCTAAGTCCTGCTGGAATGAGGAGGAACGCTGTGGTGGGTCTCCAGGCTGTAGATATGGCCGTTGAGACTTGGAACTAGGTATTTTGCCATGGCTTCGTCGTTTTGACTGTGAGGTCTTTCGTTGACGTTGCATCTGCATCCTGCTGGACTGCGAAGGAACACCGTTGTGGGTCTCCAGGCTGTAGATGTGACCGTCGAGATTTAGAACTAGGTACTTTGTCATAGCTCCGTTGTTTTGACCGTGAGGTCTTTTGTTGACGTTGCATCTGCATCTTGCTGGACTGCAAAGGAATGCCATTGTTGACATTACATCTGGTGTAATGAAACGAATGCTGAGGTGGAATTGGGATTTTGCCATCACTCCGCCTTGCTGACGTTGCGTCTGCTGTAACGAGACGAATGTCGAGGTGGTCTTTAGGTTGTCTGGGAACCATCGAGATTTGGAGTAGGGGTTTTGTCGTAGCTCCACGGTTGATTGCAGCGTCTGAATCCTGCTGGAATGGAGAGGAACGCCGTTGATCATCTCTAGGCTATCCCTGGACCGTCGAGATTTGGCTTCGTTTTCTGATGGAGCCTGCGGAGGGAAGGTGTGATTCCTTCTTTGTTTGCGCCCCTGGATTGTATACAGGGATTGATGTGATATTACCTGTAGGGCATAAATTTTATTTATATTTTTTTTATTTCTTTCCGCGATGCTCTATCATTTCAGCTTTTATATCGCGAAGGTCGCGATTGCCCAATCATTTCGGCTATTTTTCGCGGCGCTCAATCATTTCGGCTATTTATTTTATTTTTACTCGCTGCTTTTTATTGCGAGTTGCCCAATCATTTTGGCTATTTTGTATGCATATATTTTTACTTGCTGATTTTGTTGCAAGTTGCCCCACCATTTCGGCTATTTCGTATGCATGTGTGGCTCACTAGCTTCTTTGCTACAAGCTTAGAATTAGACACTGATTTTGGCATCAGCACCGCTACGACTGGGATATTGCCAGGAGCGAATCAGCATTCGCCTCTGTCGATGTCGAACAAAGGTGGCTTAGCGAACAGGGTTAGGATCTTGTCGACTAAGGCTTTTGACTTCATGAGCCGTAAGGGTCTCACAAAGGTATTTCTCCCTACGAGTCGTGAGGATCTCGTACGTGCGTTTTCTCCTTAGGGATCATGAGGATTCCTAAGTGTATGGTCTCTTAAATGTCGTAAGGATCTTACAAGAGTGCTTTCTCCTTATAAGTAGAGAGGACTTACAAGGGTTGTTCACCGTGTAAACATATCCCTAGTCACGAATGGGACTTTTTTAGGGAAATGTTTATTCGCGCCCGTGGATTGTATACAAGGGTCAATATTGGGCGCTTATAGGGCAGCATTGGAGGTTGTGATGGCTGCTTAAGAACAGGTTCAGACCCCTGTAGCTTAAGGCTTTTGAATCCTATGAGCCGTGAGGGTCTCATAGGAGGGTTCTCCTTACGAGTCGTGAGGATCTCGTAAGTGTAATTTCTCCTTAGGAATCGTGGGGATCCCTAAGTGTGTTGTTCCCTTGTGAGTCGTAAGGATCTCACGCAGGTGGTTTCTCCTCACAAGGTCGAGAGGACCTTGCAGGTGTCTTTTATCGAGGTTGCACCCTTTCGGGTTTTCACAAAACTCGCCGGTAGCCCTGCTGTTTTTACTCACGGAGCCCTTTCGGGTTTTCATCCGTGCCCATCTCGCTTGTGGACGTACTGTTTTTTTTTACCACGTCAGCCTGAGGATGCCGCGGGTTAGTAGTAGTTTAACGACGTTTCGGTCATAGGTCCGAGATTTTTCGGGCAGCGTACGATTACGCAGCTAGATTTTCTCGCAAATCTTCGCATCTTTTGTGTCGAAGGTGGATTCCTTCAAGAGAAGGTTGAGGGAGATTTCTTCGTCAGGGTCGCTACCAAAGGTGATAACTTGCGATCCCTTAGTGTCGATTATGTGACAGTTGTCAGCGGCTTTTTTGCGCTCATCTGTCATACTTTTCTGTTCCCGACAAGCCTTGCGCTTCACTCATTGAACGTGTTGTCGGTGGGCAACATATCCCTACCATCAGTTTTTAAAGGCTATGCATTCCTTGGTAGGGTATGCAATTCTCTGATGGTATAAGTAGAAGTTAGGATGTATGTCCGCTTCATCAAGATGTATACTGCCAGGAGAATTTCCTCTGAAAGAGAGCAACTTCATTCCCATTGATATGGCTTTGGCGAACCTTTTTCTTGTCTTGAACCTGCTTTTATCTGTCACGGGCATGCCCCAGTCTGGTTGGGGTGTTTTAACCTTTTCCTCCAGTCGTCGGCGTTTGGTTTTTTCGAATATAGCCAGTTCGCGCTCTCGATTGGCTTTGCTTTTCTGACGGGCTTCGTTCAGTAGCAAGTCGGTCATCTCGTCAGACGGTTCCAAGGGTTTTGGCTTCGATCCTGCCCCGAGCTCTTTTATGATGTCTTCTATCTCCGAGTGCATTTCTTCATTAGTTAATGCCGAATGAGAGATCATGTGGCAACTTGCCACACAGTCCTCAGATTCTTTTGACGAGTCATCCATGTCGTTATCTCCGTTCTCAAGGATATTGTTGAGAAATTCTTGGAGCATGACCGGGGTCCGTGCCTTCTGGTTATATTCTTCCAGTGTGTCAGTCTGTTTTTGCAGGTCTGTGCGTTTGTTATCAAGCTTCACGGGCTTTTGGGTCTTCTTCTTCTTCTTCGAAGACTTTGACGGCTGGGTGCGAGCGCTTTGACTATCACCACCAATTTTTGCAGTTGGGCATGGTTTCAGCATTCCCTCGACGATCTCGGGTTCCAGTGGATTTTTCCACCTGATTGTCGGGCTCGTTTGGAGATCCTTCAGCATTCTTTTCGTTTTTGCCGAAAGAACAACTTCCCATGGGGCTTCCCTTATGAATGAGCACGATGCCCCCGGCATGTCCACTTTTTTAGGGGCGTGAGGTTGTGGCGGGTTCACCTTCCAGTTTTCGGATAATGCGAACTTGCCTTGTTGGTATTGGTCCTCAATCCAGCCTTTGAAGATGAAGCAATCTTCGATTGGATGGCTTACTGCTTGGTGGTAAGGGCAGTAATTAGGATTGTTGACATCGCCTGGCTGCAACGGACGTTTTGGATCCGGCAGATTGATGAGTCTGTTGCGCACTGCCAGCTCGAACAGTCTCCTCGTTTTATCTTGGAGAAATGAGTAAGGACGTCCCGGTCTCTCCTCGAGGGATGGGCGTGGACGCATGTTGTTTTGGTGAGCAATCGGCTTTAAGTTGCTCGGCTGTTGTTGAGTATTGGCGATGAAGGTCGCTTTCCCTTTCCCTTTTCCATTTCGAGATTCCAGCTTTGAAGAAGACGGTCTATGACCCATCTGGTCCATCTGGGCCAGTTTGTCAATCAAGGCCTGGAAAGTGGTCGGCTTGAAAAACATCATGAATTGTGAAATAGTCATTTGAGGGTCAAGAGTACCCACGAACATGCCTACCGCAGGTGCTTCTTCGATGCGTTGCTCGCACTTCAACCACAGGTTGCACCACTGTATCGCATACTGAACCCATGTTTCGCCTGGTTTCACCCTGTCATTGATCAATGCCGTGATTGGGGTGCGTTCGCTGGCGCTTACGAAACGCTGGTGAATAACAGCTCCATCTCCGTGAATGTTTTGACGGAGTCATTTGGAAGCTCCGAATACCACTCGAATGCTGTCTCCGACAAGCTGCCAACGAATTGGCGAAGCAGTAGCTTATCGTCACCTCCGGTGTTGCCGCACAAGGCTCTGAATTAAGCGACGTGCTGATGCGGATTTCCCGTCCCCTTATATACGTGGAATTTGGGGATCGTGTATCCCGGCGGGTACTTTATTTGGTCATACCAACCCGGATAGGGTCGTCCAGTTTTAACAATTTGCCCAGCCGCTTCATTCGCCTGGTGAGCTCGTATTTGCTGAGCAATGTAGTCATCCAGAGCGGCCTTGGAAATGGCTTCCTCTTTGACTGCTGAAAGAGCCGGAGGAGGGTTCGATGTCTCCCTTCTGTCGTCTTCAATGATGATCGGAGGGTCTTCAGCTGGAGGTTTCGGCTGTAACATCATCCCAGCCATGTCTTGGAACAGGAGAGCCATTCGTTTTATATTGGCTGCCTGCTCCACAGCCTCTTTTTCTTTCCTCTCGAGCATTCTTCGGAGGAACTCGGTGTCGGTCTCTTATTCCCGACGCTGCTCTGAGGCCTCTAGATTTTCTTTTGGCCCAGTGAGTGCGGCCATTGCAGTCAACATCTCCTGAAGCTTCTGTTGTTGTTGTTCCTAAGTCCTTGTTATTGATCGGGTGAGCGGTCGGTGACCCATGGAAGCACGGCTTTCCTCTTTTCCGGAAGCCATATAAACGGTATGCACCATTATGCCCCCAGACTTGGGGTGTTTAGATTCAGCACTTTTACAGTTTGCCACGTTCACAGGGGCTTTCTCTGGCCTCTTTCTCTTTTAAGCAGTTGAAGTCGAGGGGGTCGTTGCAGCGGGCACCCAGGTAGCTGTCGTCTTTTGTGGCTTGACAGGATGGTTTTCTCCTTGTCGAGCTTTAAGCTTCTTTGATCGGCGAGAGTAGTCCTGGTCAATCACCGACCCTTGAACCTGTCGCCAGACTTTGTAAATTCTGGAGGACAGCCGCTGAGGGGACTGCTCCGGCTTTGTTTCTGTAACATTCTCCATGGGTGGAGGAGATCTTTTCAGTACGGTGGTGGGTGAATTCCTGCGCACTTTGTTAAGCAGCTCGAAGCTGTTCCCAGTTGGAACAGCAGCATTGACTTCCACCGTTGGGGCTGGTGGAGTTAGCCCAGAGGGGGAGTTGCCCCCACCCTTCCTTACTCGGTGCCAATGGCGACGTCGAGCGTGTTGAGCCGTTGGGATTGTTTCAGCTTTAGGGGTGACTTCGTCATGCCCCCTATTCTGGTGAGGCGCTGCTAGTACCAGCCTCTTGAAAAACGACGTCCGTTGACCAGCAGTATCCAATCTGTCAAAGATAGACCTTTGAGTAGGAACGGGGGCCGGAGTGGCCAGCCTCGTAAAGACTGATCTTTTAGCGGGAGAAGTAAAGACTGATCTTTTAGCGGGAGAAGCTTCTTTAGTGACCTCGAGAGCAGGAATGGCTATCCGCTTTGGGATGGCCGCTTCAGGTATCGTGGGCTTCTTGATAGGCCTATTGGAGCTCAGGCTCATCCTATCGAAGACTGATGCAGTTGGCTTGACATCGGCCGACCCGTTGAGAGAGGCCGTGGTAGTAGTGAGCCGATCAAAGACCGACTTCTTTTGCGCTTCTTGCGACAGCGGGATGTTAATGCTCACTGATGGGAGCATGGTCCCGATGAACAAACCGGTGGTAGCCTGCGTCACCTGCTCTATCGGCATTGTGAACAGGGAGGCCGCCTGGGGCCCGTAAGCTATACCTCCAGATGAGGCGGAACGTGAGTTGCAGTTGCAGTCGGAACACTTCGTGCAAGTAGACGCCATTGATCTTTCGTTTTCTGCACGGAGCAAGACACTAAATCTTAATACCTCGAACCCGAGTGCAACCATATCAGACCGCGACTCGTTCGCGAACACGACACACGAAGTGTGGAGTGGAAAGAGGAAAAGGTCCCACCGGGCGTGCCAGAATCTGTTCCCCGCCAAAAGATGTGCGAAGACGCGGCGAACGTCTTGCCTGAATTTCGGGGCAGATACTAATAAGTGCTATCCGTCCATCTCTCCGAAGATGCCAAGTTGATTTATGGCACCATGTATCAAAGGTTTAAACGGATGCGGCCGATGTAGCAGACTTCGTCAGATTCCCCCTCGTTTGAGGGGTTTTTGATTGTGGGGACGCTCTTCCCTGCAGGCACAAGCCCCTGCAGCTAATTACGCTACCACACCGCGGTAACAACTTTCCCCTTCTCCAGATGGTCACTTCGTATCGTGTGTGTTTGTTTTGTTTTTGGTTGCCCGTGGATTGTATACGGAGACTAATTTATGTTGTCGCCCGTAGGGCGTGGATTAATCCAAATCCGTATCTTCTTAGATTTGGGTTTGGGGGTTTGGTTTAAGGATACATTAGCCTCATTTGAGACTAAGATCAACTTAAACGTTAGTTGAGGATACGTTAGTCTAATTTTAGACTAAGATCAACTTAACGGGATCATTTAGATCCAACAAAAGAGCATTTGTACTCTATTGTTTAATTTAGGGACATTGCGGTCGATTACCAGTTTAAGGACATGGTGGTCCAAGGTTAAGAACATCATAGTCCATGGGTTTAAGGACCCCACAGTCCAGGTTAAGGACATCATAGTCCGTGAGTTTAAGGACCCCACAGTCCAGGTTAAGGACATCGTAGTCCGTGAGTTTAAGGACCCCACAATCCGTAGAGTGTTTGATTGTCGGGACCCGTTACCTCTCTGAAGATGTTGAAGGATTACAACGACAAATATCAGAGGAGTAAAGAGATGTACCCTGGAACCGGTGTGAGTTGGTTGGAAGATCTGTAGTCCAATTTGAGACTACGATCTGGTAAATATTCATGAGCAGATGGGCTCAATTAATATAAGTTGAGGACTTATGGCGAATATTGGGCTAAGTCTAATAAATGTTCAACATTTTATTCTGGCTATTGAGCCTTTATTTGGGCTTGGCCCTTTTGACAATGTTTTTGTCTTGTATTGAATGCAGAGCATTCATTAGAGCTCTGACTTATTAAAGAACAATTGGCGCGACACGTGGCGCGCTAGGCGCTTTGCGCCAGTCAAAGAGCGCAGTGCGCTTCTTCTAAGTAGCGCACATGTGAAGGACACGTGTCGCTCATGGCGCTAAGCGCCAGATGATGGGCGCATTGCGCCAGTTTATGAGTACTGAGCGCTAATTTATGAGCGCATTGCGCTTTCAATTTCGTGGCGCACACATGAGTGACACGTGGTGCGCTTGGCGCTGAGCGCCAGCCCATGAGCGATGTGCGCTATTTCAGAAGCACAGAGCGCAAGTTGTTTAGTTGGCGCATATGTGGTTGACACGTGACGCATTTGGCGCTGAGCGCCGATCCATGGAGCGCAAAAGCGCAATTCAAGAGCGCAAGGCGCATTTCATGAGCGCAAAGCGCATTTGATCAATTTTATGATCTGTGAACAAATTTATGTTCTTTTAAAGGAGACTTTGTCTCAAGATTCAAGAACAATAGTTCTTATTTTTTAAAGGCTTTGCCTTTATAGATCAATGATCTGTGTGAAGAATATGTTCTTCTTTTATTATGTGATGAGATCTTTTGATCTTTTTTATGAAAGACTTTGGTCTTTGTAGATCTATGATCTTTTAAGAAGATAATTCTTCTTCTTATGAGATGATTTCATCTATGTGTTCATCATTCATCATCTTTACCTTGAAGAAATAATCTTCTTTCAAGAGCTTGCTCTCTTTCTTTGAATTTTTCAAAGTTTATGGGGGGGGGGTTTTCTCTCTTTTCAGACTTGAAGTCTTGGGGCCTTTATATAGGGCAAGTTGATTTTTTAAATCAGTAAAAGAGACCTTTCTCTGATTGATTTGGGGATGTTTCCCCACCATTGGATCTTTGATCCTAGGGCTTCTGTTTTACAGAAGGCAATCTTCTTGTTTTTAACAAGATTGAGAAATCTTTCCATAACAGAATTTTAATTCTGATTAATTAATGATTTATCATTATTATTAGATCTTTTGATCTAAGGGTGGGGAATTTTTAATTCCAGCGCTAGCGCATCCGTGCTTTGCACATGGTGAGCTGCTCAAAGCGCAGCGCATCCGTGTTTGACACATTGTGCGCTGCTCAGAGCGCGGCGCAGCCTGTGCTAGCACACCTGTGTTTGACACGTATCGCGCACCGCGCCTAGCGCTAGCGCACACATGGTGCACTGCCTAGGGCGCAGCGCACCTGGCGCTAGTGCATCCGTGTTTGACACGTGGCGCACAGCGTGCCTAGCGCTGGATCTGAAGCGTTGCTTCAATTTTTGAAATTCGAATTTCAAACTGAGCTTTGCTCTAATTGGGGGAAACAGTAACGTCAGAATCACAGACCCGAGCGTTCGTGATGACTGGGAGTCAAAACCGGAGATGGTGATTTTGTCTCGAGCTAGGTGTTGCACGCTTATGCAAATTTCCTTTAGCACCCTCACGTTGAGGAGATTGATAGAAGACCCATTGTCAACTAAGATCTTACCTATCTTGATGTCATGGCAGTATCCGGTGACATATAGGGGACGATTTTGCTCGCACGTTCCAAGGAGGAGATCTCCATTGCCGAAAGTGATGTCAGTTGTGTGAACCTCTTCGAGCTCGTCTTTCATCTTTTCTTCAGCAAGGAAAGATTGAAACTGGTCGGGCTCTTGTAGTGCCTTGATCAGAGAATCCTGCGCCTCTTTAGACAACAGGAGGGCATCGAGAATGCTTACCTGCGAGGGTATCTTTCTCAGGTGTTTCAGAACATTGTAATCTACCTTGTTTTTCTTGGGCGGGTCCTTGGCTGTGAGTTCTTCAACGACTCGGTCATCAAGGGCGATATCCTCAAGAACCTTTTCCTTCCCTTTGTCTTTTTTGTTTGACCCCTTGTTTGTGTGTCCGAGATTCTTTTCAGGCAACGTACGGTTGCGCAGCTGAATATTCTCACAGTTCTTCATCTTTTTCTCTTTTCCTGAGGTGGATTCTTTGAAGAGAGGGCCAAGGGTTATTTCTTCGTTAGAATCGCTCTCGAAGGTGAGAACGTGCGATCCCCTACTATCAACCATGTGACAGTTGCCGGCAGCTCTTCCATGTTTGTCTGTCGCACTTTTTCGCTGTCGACGAGCTTCACGCTTCATCCTCTTGAAGTGTTGTCTGTGAGTGACATACCCTTGCCACCATTTTTTAAAGGCCATGCATTCTTCGGTAGGATGTGCAATCCTCTGATGGTATAAGCAATAGGTGGGATGTGCATCTGCTTCGTCAGGGTGCATACCTTCGGGAGTATTCCCTGTGAAAGGCGGCAACTTCATTCCCATGGACAAGGCTTTGGCGAACCATTTCCTCGTTTTATGTTTGCTTTTGTCCGCGGAAGATGTTCTTTGATCTGGTGGGAGTGTTTTGTGACCCATCCCTACCGCGACTTCTTCAAATTGATGTCGATTCCTGGCCCTTTCGAATATGGCCATTTCGCGTTCTTGATCATCCTTTCTCTTTTTACGGGCTTCGTTCAGCTGCATGTCGATCATTTCGTCAGACGGTTCTAAGGGTTTTGGCTCCGATCCCGCCCCCATCTCCTCTATGTTGTTTTCTGACGCTGAGTGAGCTTCTTCGTTAGTTAGCACCGAATGAGAGATCATGTGACAGCTTGCCACATAATCCTCAAATCCTTCTGATGAGTCGTCTCCGTCGTCATTGTCGTTATCCCCGCCCTCAAGGATATTGTTGAGGAATTCTTGAAGTGTGATCGGGGTTCGTTCCTTTTGGTTGTATTCCTCCAGCGCATCAATATGTTTTCGCAAGTCCGTGCGCTTGTCATCAGGCTTCACGGGCTTTTTGGTCTTCTTCTTCTTCGAAGACTTTGATGGCCGGGCCTGAGCGTTTTGACCATCGCTACCAATTCTTGGCGTCGAGTGCGGTTTCAGCATTCCCTCAATGATCTCAGGTTCCAGCGGGCTTCTCCACTTGATCGCCGGGCATGTTTGGAGATCTTTCAGCATTTGTTTTGTTTTGGCTGAAAGAGCGACCTTCTATGGAGTTTCTTCTATAAAAGAGCACGATGCCCCCGGCGTGTCCACCTTTTTAAGAGCGTACGGCTGGGGCGGGCTTACTTTCCAATTCTTGGACAGTGCGAATTTGCCCTGTTGGTATTGGTCCTCAATCCAGCCTTTGAAGACAAAGCAATCTTCGATTGGATGGCCTACTGCTCGATGATAAGGGAAGTAATTGGGATTGTTGACGTCACCGAGCTGTAATGGACGTCTCGGATCCGGCAGATTGATGAGCCTGTTGCGTATCGCTAACTCGAACAGTCTCTTTGTTTTCTCCCGTAGAAACGAGTAAGGACGTCTTAACTTTTTGTTGAGGAATCGCTGTCTATCGTTTTGGAGATCCGCTGGTTTTGGACCAGTCGGCTGTTGCTGAGCATTGGCGACGAAGGTCGCATTCCCTTTCCCCTTTTCATTCCGAGGCTCCGTCTTTGAAGAGGAAGGCCTATGGCCCATCTGGTCCATCTGGGCCAGCTTGTCGATCAAAGCCTGGAAAGTGGTCGGCTTGAAGAACATAATGAATTGGGAAATGGTCGCGTGCGGATCAAGGGTTCCTACGAACATGCCCACGGCAGGAGCTTCCTCTATGCGTTGTTCGCATCTCGACCACAGGTTCCGCCACCGAATGGCGTATTGAACCCAGGTTTCTCCTGGCTTCACCCTGGCATTGATCAATGTCGTGATTGGGGTGCGTTCGCTGGCGCTTGCGAAACACTGAGTGAATAGCAACTCCATCTCCGTGAATGTTTTGACAGAGTCGTTTGGAAGTTCCGAATACCATTCGAAGGCCATCTCTGCCAAGCTGCCGACGAATTGGCGAAGCAGCAGCTTATCGTCACCTCCAGTATTGCCGCAGAGAGCCCTGAACTGGGCGACATGCTGATGGGGATTGTTGGTCCCCTTATATACATGAAATTTGGGGATCGTGTATCCTGGCGGGTACTTAATTTAATCGTACCAGCCCGAATAGGGTTGTCTAGTTCTGACGACTTAGCCGGTTGCTTCATTCGCCTGATGAGCTCGTATCTGTTGAACTATATAGTCGTCAAGGGTGGATTTGGAGATGGTCTCTTCCTTGGCTACTGATAGCGCGGGAAGAGAGTTTGATGTCTCCCCTCTATCATCTTCAAGGATAAACGGAGGGTCTTCGGCTGGAGGATCCGGCTGTATCATCATCCCGACCATATCTTGGAAAAGAAGCACCATTTGCTTTATGTTAGCCACTTGTTCCGCGGCCTCTTTGACTTTCTTCTCGAGCATTCTTCGGAGGAACTCGTCGTCAGTTTCCTGTTCTTAGCGTTGTTCCGACGACGTCTCCGGGCTTTCTTTCGGCCCAGTGAACGCGGCCATCTTCATTAGCATCTCCTGGAGCTTTTGCTGTTGTTGCTCTTGAGCCTTTGTCACAGGCCGTGTAAGTGGTCGATGACCCGTGGAAGCACGGCTTTCCTCCTTTCAGGAAGCCATATAGACGGTGTGTACTATTATGCCCCCAGACTTGGGGCGTTTAGGTTCAGTGCCCTTGAGATTCGTCGCAGACACAGGGAGCTTCTCTGGCCTTCTCTTTTTATGGGCGGTCGAAGTTGAGGGGGGCGTTGCAGCAGACACCCATGTAGACGATACCTTCTGTTGTACGACATGATGATCCTTCTCTTGCCGAACCTTCATTTTCTTCGGTCGGCGGGAGTAGTCTTGGTTAATCACAGAGTCTTGGACCCTTTGCCAGACCCTGTGGATTTTGGAGGATAGCCGCTGAGGAGGCTGCTCTTGCTCCGCTTTTGTAACATTTTCAGCAGGTGGAGGAAACCTTTTTAACACAGCAGTTGGGGAGTTTTTGCGCACCTTCCTAAGTGGTTTAAAGCTGTTCCCAGTTGGAACAGCAGCATCAATTTCCACCATTGGAGCTGATGGAGTCAGTCCAGAAGAGGAACTGCCCCCATCTTTCCTCACTCGACGCCAGTGGCGATGTCGAGTGCGTCTTGCAGATGGGATCATCTTCGTTGTTGGGGCAGCTTTATCATGCCCCCTGTTCTGGTGAAGAGTTGCTGCTGGTGCCAGCCTATCGAAGACTGACGTCTGCTGAGAAGAAACGTCCAACCTATCGAAGTCTGACTTTTGAGCAGGGAAAGCAGCCTTGGTGACTTCGCCCGAAGCGGGAGCCGGAACGGTCAGTCTTGCAAAGACTGGTCCTTTAACAGGAGAAGCCGCTTTGACGACTTCCTCTACTTGAGCCGGATGGCTATCCGCTTTGGGATAACCCCTTCGGATATTGCAGGCTTCTTTATAGGCCCATTTGAGCTTTGTCTTAGTCTGTTATAAACCGAGGCGCTGGAATTGGACGACCCATTGAGAGGGGCCGCAGTAGTGATGACCGACTTCTTTGGAGCCTCCTGCGTTGGCATTGGAGCGTTGAAGCTCATTGGCGGGAGCATGGTCCAAAAGAACAACCCAGTGGTGGCTTGTGTCACCTATTCCACTGGCATGGCAAAGATGGAGGCCGCTTGGGGCCCATAGGTCACTCTTCCGGCGAGGATGGAGTGGGAGTTATTGTTGCAGTTGGTGCAGCTGGAAGCCATTGCTCTTCTTTTCTCTGCACGAGAACAAGACACCAAATCTTAGTACCTCGAATCCAGAGGCAACCATGTTAAACCGCAATTTGTTCACAAACACGACACACGAAGTGTGGAGTGGAAAGAGGAAAAGGTCCCACCAGACATGCCAGAATCTGTTCACCGCTGAAAGACGGAGACGAAACCGCGTAGGTCGTCTTGCCTGAATTTAGGGGCAGATAATAATTGGTTTTATCCGTCCACCTCTCCGAAGATGCCAAGTTGATTTATGGTACCGTGTATCGGAGGTATAGACGGATGCGGCCATTGTAGCAGACTTCATCAGATTCCCCCTCGTGTACGAGGGGTTTTTGATTGTGGGGATGCTCTTCCCTGCAGGCGCAAGAATCTGCAGTTAATTACGCTATCGTATCGCGGTAACCACTTTCTCCTTCTCCAGATGCTCACTTCGTGTCGTGTGTGTTTGTTTTGTTTTTGGTTGCCCGTGGATTGTATACGGAGACTAATTTATAGTGTTGCCCGCAGGGCATGGATTAGTCCAAATCCGTATTTTCTTAGATTTGAGTTTGGGTTGGTTTAAGGATCGTTAATCTTGTTTTAGATTAAGATCAACTTAAATGCTTGTTAAGGATACGTTAGTCCAACTTTAGAATAAGATCTACTTATCAAGGTTTTGGGATCTTTTAGATCCAACGAAAGAGTATTTGGACTCTATCGTTTTAGTTTAGGGACATTGTGGTCCATTGGGTTTAAGGACATCATAGTCCATTAGTTTAAGGACCTCATAGTCTATAGTTTAAAGACGTCATAGTCTGTATGGTTTAAAGACATCATAGTATGACCATTTGGGGATGCACCAAAAGTTATTGGTTATTGGGACCCTTCATCTCTCTGAAGACGCTGTGACGTGTATCAGAGGTATGAAGAGATGTACCCTTAAACCGAAGTTGGTTGGGAGATCTACAGTCAGGTTTGAGACTAAAACCAATCAAGAAGATTGTGAGCACATGGGCTCAGTTGATCTAAATTAGGGACTTATGGCCAGCTTGGGCTTAGTCCACTTATTTTTTAATAAAGTGTTTGAACACTTGTTTGGACTCGGTCCACTCATTTTGAGTAGAATGTTGAACATTCATTTGGGCTCAGCCCCTTTTATTCAAATAATGTTGAGCATTGATTTGGGCTCTAAAACTCCTTTTTCTTTTTGTCTTTTATTGAGTGTAGAACACTTGTTGTGGCGTTGGGGCCTTAGTTAAAGAGTGCTTTGTAATTCCTTAGCGCCCATGTGAGGAGCACATGCAGCGCTTGGCGCTGAGCGCCAGATTTGGAGCGCTAAAGCGCTTCTTATAAAATAGCGCCCACGTGAGGAGCACGTGGAGCGCTTGGCGCTGAGTGCCAGATTAGGAGCGCTAAAGCGTTTCTTATAAAATGGTGCCCTCGTGAGGATCACGTGGAGCGTTTAGCGCTGAGTGCCAAATTTGGAGCGCTAAAGCGCTTCTTTTAAATTGAAGCGCTAAGACACTTCTTTGGCAGCTCTGATCAGTTCTGTGCTCTGGGAATTAATTCTCGGTTTACAAGAGACTTTGTCTCATGGATCTAAGAATTGAGTTCTTCTTTTTATGAAGAGAGATTTTGTCTCATGGATCTAAGAACTAAGTTCTTTTTATGGAGAGAGACTTTGATCTCTTCTGTTTTTGTGAAAGACTTGGTCTTATAGATCTGTGATCTAGAAAAAGAACTAAGTTCTTCTGATGCGAGAGTTAAACTCTCAAATATGGATGAGATGTTATGATCTCTCTTCTTTTTATTTACCTTAAAAAAGGTTCTTCTTCTTAGAGCTTGCTCTTCACTTTTTCTTTTCTCAGAATTGGAAACTTATGGGGGGGTTCTTCTGTACAAGACTTGAAGTCTTGGGTCTTTTATATAGTGGAAGTTGATTTGTTGAATCAGTTAAGGAAATCTCTCATTAAGAGATCTTTAAATGATTTGGGAATTTATCCCACCATTGGATCTTTGATCCAAAGGCTTCTGTTTTACAGAAGACATCTTTCTTGTTTTTAACAAGATTGGGAAAATATTTTCCCATACAGAACTTATTCTGTATCTTGGTGATTTTTAATCACCATTGGATCTTTGATCCAACGGTTCTCTGATTTACAAAGCACAATCTTTCTTGTTTGGAAAGATTTGAGGAGTATTTTCTCAACAGAATTTTATTCTGGTAATTTGAAGATTTTTAATCATCTTCGTTGGATCTTTGATCCAAGGGTGGAGAACATTTAGTTCTAGCGCTAGCGCTCTCGTGCTTTATACGTGAGGTGTTGTCTCAGAGTCTATGACTCTTGGCGCTAGCGCTAGCGCTCTTGTGCTTTGCACGTGAGGCGTTGCCTCAGAGTCTTTAGCGCTGGCGCTCCTGGCGCTGGTGCTCCTGGCGCCGGCGCTCTCGTACTTTGCACATGAGTGCTGCCTCAGAGTCTCTGACTCTTCGCGCTGGCACTCTTGGCGCGAGCGCTCTTGTGCTTTGCACGTGATCACTGCCTCAGAGTCTTTGACTCTTAGCGCTGGCGCTCTTGGCGTTAGCGCTCTTGTGCTTTGCACGTGAGCGCTGCCTCAGAGTCTTTGACTCTTAGCGCTGACGCTCTTGGCGCGAGCGCTCTTATGAGGCGCTGCCTTATTTCAAATTTTTGAATAGAGTTTTGCTCTCTTATTGGGGGAAACATCTCCACTTGTGATGGCCTGCTCAAAACTAGTCGGGTCATCATCTTCTATGATGCAATCCTCGCTCCCACCATCTACGAGAAAATCGTAGTATCTCTCAGGTGGATGAGGAACCCTACTAGATCTGCGGAGTGGTTGGGGTTCGTTGGGGACTATTGAATCCTCCGGTTCTACCAAATCGTCGGTAATAATTTATGTAGCTGGAACTTCTTCCAGTTCTTCCTCATTGCCACTATTTTCTTTCACAAAAAGTTCCTTTTCTAAAAAGGTGGCATGTCGAGAAACAAACACCTTTTGTTCCTCGGTGTGGTAGAAGATATACCCTCGTGAATTTTTGGGATATCCTACAAACTTGCACAGAACTGACCTTACTTCGAGTTTATCCGGATTTTGCGTTTTAACATAAGCCGGACAACCCCATATCTTAATAAAATTAAGATATGGTCTCTTCCCTTTCCATATCTCATATGGAGTGGTAGGTACAGATTTTGTAGGAACCATATTCAATAGGTATATGGCTGTATCAAGCGCATAACTCCAAAATGAAATGGGTAACTCGGCATTACTCATCATAGAGCGCACATGTTCACACCATAATATTGTATTATTATATTCCCCATTCTTATTCGTTTTATAAATAAACAGGTGCTTTTGACGCATGTCTGCTACATATTACAGGTTACAGGTTCTTGGATAGAAAACAGTGAAAACGATGAAAAGACGGTGCAAAAGTGGACTTTGACCAACAAACAGAAGACTCTAAATCAAGCCTACATCAAAGATAAAATTCATAAAGTACAAGGCAATGCAAGGTCCAAGATTACAAAGCGAACGGTTAAAAATCCACCGCAATTATTCACTGGAGATCTGGAAGAAACATAGAAGCTATTTTAATAAAAGAACCAAATAATAAGGAAGCCTAAAGACAGAAGAGCCAACAAAGGAAATTTCAAGGCCCAATACTTCCTTTTAAAGAGACAGAGACATAAAATTTTACCAAAGCTTGGAGTCTACTTTGACTAGGTCTTCTTAAGGATATTTTGGTAAATGTAGACGTGCGAATCAATTGTAACCTAGTGTTTCCTATCCTCTATAAATAGGAACTCTAAATCATTGTAAAAGCTATGCCTCCCTATGCCTCCCTTCATTAATAAATTTTAGAATTCTTTTGGAGAGCATCGGTGCCTCTTTTCAATTCATGAATTCAGATCTGATAACCCTGTGTTGATGTTTGGAGAGAGCCATCTGTAAGTAGTTTTATTTAATTGCTCTAGTTTAGATTTTAATTCCTTGCCTTAGATGTTAGCTTTGGGGAAGGCTTTTGAGAGATGAGATCTCTCATCCCTTTCGTACCCATCACATATAATCTATAGGACTCCATGCATACACGCACACACCGCGCCCTACGGCACCCTATCCCTCGAGGTAGCAGTGATACCGTAGTATAAAGGCCCGATTGCACGCGTTTTCCATGGAGGTTAGGGTAAGGATATCTAAAGGAAGGACAAGAACCTAGAGGAAGGAACACCTTCCCGAATGGATATAATTCCCTTTATTGATAATTACGATAACTCATCTTAGATCCTTATTTGGGTATAGAAAGTGTTGAGATTTATTTACATTTCCAAACCATTCCTAAACCTAACCCTAGCAAGATTTAGATCTAGATAATTTTAGTATAAATAGATTTAGTTTTTAGATTTAATAATCAATCCGAACACCCATCGGAATTAACTCGTTTGAGCGACTGGGAAATTCAAAACATCCCTGTAGACCGACCCGTACTCACCGGCTAGCTACCAAGCGACGCCGTTCTTGATTGCGGTTAATAGATAGTTTTTGAGACAAATCAAATGGCGCCGTTACCGGGGATGGCGTAAAAATTTCCTTTTTGCAATTTCGGGTTAATCAAAATTCAAAAAATCATAAAAATCTGAAAAATCATAAAAAATATAAAAAATATATCATCTGTTATTTTTGGAAAGGTATTCTTGTTTGAATTTTGCAGGATTTGCACACATATTCGGATCTGGAAATCTACAGGAAGTGAAACAGAAAACAAAAGATCAAAACAGAAGGGGACTTCAAAATCAGAGCAGCAGAATTTTTCCAGACACCCGAGCCCTCCATCGCGCCGCGGTTCCGCCGCTTAAACCCACCTAAGACTGCGGAAACGCGGCCGTCTGGTCAGATCAGAAGTTCAGCAAAATTCTTGGGATCCGCGTCGGCAACCAGACCGCGGAACCGTGATGGGACCCCACTTTATACCGCGGAAACGCGGCTATCTCGTGGCATCGTCTGATGAAAATTTTTCTGTAAGCTCCTCTGTTTCTTCTCTGTAATCTTGATATATCTTCTGAAAAATTCCTGCAGAATCTTGTGCGCTTTAAAAAATCTTCCCTTCCAAATAACAAATCTTGTGCAGGATTCTTTGCGCCGCATAAAATAAAAATCTTTGATTGCAAGTGATTTTTCTGTTTTGCATAGCTTTAAAACTGACTTTAAGGGGCTTTTGACCAATTCAAATTGGGTGGGGATTTCATCACCCTTCCCAGGACCCCAGAAATCACATAAGGCATATGCATTGACCATCTATTAATTAAAAAAATACTAGACTCAGCCCTAAGGACTTCGAGCTCAATAGGACAGAGGACTAGTTATAGGCATCAGCCGTTTATCCTAACCTGACTTTGCGGTGTCTAGGCAAGTGTGTCAAGGCAAGTGGTTACTTAATTAGGACCGCTACTTGTAGCGGGGAGCCTCCCACTTACCTTGCACTTACCTGGCCGCAATTGGCGGTGAAGAGGCGGTTTGAGGTCCTATCTCTAGCCCTTTGGAACAGTTAGGAGCTGTCTAGCTGACCTAGGTGACCCTAGAGTTAGGCCTGATTGTGCATTTTTGGTTGATCGAAAGTGTGTCTTAGCCCTTTATCAAAAATCTTTTTTGCAAACGGTTCCAAATAAAAAATAAAAGAAAAAAGAAAAAAATCTTTTATAAAAAAAAAAAACTTGCAACTTGTCGCGTAAAATCCTTGCACCCCACCACCTACCTTCTTCATCTTCTCTTTCTTCTACCATGGGCACCCCACATCATAAATCTCTTGCCGAACTTTGGTATCCCGAACCTAACTTTGCGTCGTACGTCAATTGTTTCGGTCGATTTAAAGAAGATCCCTCCGTGCCTAAAATTTCTTTGAAAGATCAAATAGAAGCGTCTAGGAGAAACAGTTTGACTTTGCAACTCACTTTGTGTCAACCAAGTCAACCTTTACCACCTTCGTATGTTGATGCCACTTTTTCGAGTCCAGCTGTAACTCCTAAACCAATGTCCATTGTTGAGCATATTGCTCAAACTCGTAGCCGATCTTTCACCTCTCTCAACTCATCTAGTTCTAGGGATCCACAAGACTATTCATCTTTTTATCCACATGTTGACTCTACCCCTGTCCAACTATCCACTTCCTACCAGTCCTACCTGACTTTCCCACCTTTACTAGACCCTGTTTCTACACAGCCTTTTGGGAGTTTCACGTATCCAAACAACTTCGAATCTTTTACCGAAACCCCTTCACTACCCATGTCTGGTTTGGAACAGTCGTTGGAGGCTTATATTGCAGCAACAAACAAAATTACTAGGAATGCGGAAGCGTCCATGGCCGCCCTTATGCAACCTACTGAACCGGTAGCTAGTTTCCAACTAGCTTCAAATTTTTCAATGTATAAGGAGGCGGTTGGACAGAGTGAGAATTTGAGAGGAGCGAGTGAGTTCTACACAATTCCAAATCAAACCTACCCCTATCCAATTGAAACCCACAACTCCGGTTTTCCATCGATTGTCCCAAATAGTTCACCAGTTGAAAATAAAAACGAGTTGTGTGATTTTGTAGTGCTTGATTTGCCAGATTGTGAAGAACCCCTTTCGAGTGAAACCACACTTAATCCTTTCGATCTTTACACCTCCAATCTAGAACCTGAATTGATAAATATCTATGCTTTTGATGAGGTGTCTAAGAAAATTGATTTTCACTTGATTGAGGATATAGACGCCGGGAATATTTCGGATGATGAACCAGTAGATTTGAATGAAATTTTATGTCCCATTCATCATCCCGAGTCATTAGATGTTTCTCCCGAACTTATGCGTCTTGATTTTGATGATAATGGCATGGATGAGATAAATATTAAGGAGAATTATGAGGATAGTATTGAGGAGAGTAGTGAGGATAATATTGAGGTTGAACCATTTTTGTTTGATGTGTCGGATTTTCCAATTCATCCTCTTGAACCTTTAACTAAATCACCCTCCCTCCTTTCCATCGTTTCGTCCATGCCTAATATCACGCTTGAAGACTGTGAGCTTGAAAAATTTTCCTTTGAATCTGACACAGTTCTCACGGCCGATAACACGTACGAGTGTTTCACTTTTTCGGACGATGTTTATGACTCACCGCCCGAGTTTGAGTCCTTTACATTTTCAGGTGAGTTAGTCGAACCATCAGACTCGGTTTCTTACAGTTGTTTCGAACCATTGATGGAATCCTTCAAGTTCGCGACAGATTACTTAGGTGAGAATAACACTATCCCTAATTCACTCCCTTTCGTCCTTCCTATCGTTTCGACTGTACAAGAGACCGTTATGCTTTCATCTCCTATACCAAGTTCGGCATACCCATGCTTTCTTGAGAATCTTGAGAGATTTGACCCCATTTCACGACGAGTTGATAGATTAGCACAATCACTTTTAACACTTCGGTCATCACAAATTGCGCTAATTTATTCACTCGATTTACACCCTCAAGATCGTACTCCACTTCTTTCTCTTTTCCGCCATTCTTCTCCCCCACCAAGACCGTATCCCGTTTCTACCTCCACACGGTCTCGTTTGCTTCTCATCTCTTTTCTTTCCACTCCATTCTTTCACCAACTCGACCATTACAACGATAAGATTTTTGAATGGTTGGTGCTAACCTTTGGCTTGTGTAAGGCCAAGCTTGAGTTTGGGGGAAACCTTGTTGTATATATGTATATATATTTTTTGTTTTCTTTTTCTATAAAAAATAAAAAAAAATTCAAAACAATAAAAAATTCAAATTTTTTTTTATAAATAAATAAATAGGGGAGTGCCGACATTTTGACCCTCTTGGTGTGGCATGACAGTGAGGACACTGTCAAGTTTAAGTTTGGGGGTATGCTCGGTAAGCCTTCTTCCTCCGCATTCATATGTATATTTTTGCATTTGCATACTTATTTTTAAAACCCATAAAAATTGAAAATTTTCAAAATTATAAAAATTAATATATTCAATTTTGGCCATATTTGACTTGAGTTTGATAAATCGGTTAACTGGCTAGGAACAACTAAATCTTAGACTTAGTAAATTAAAAACCCTAAAAATAACCTTCCTTAAAGTTTAACGGTAGAAAGTATATGTCTTTGTAGTTTATTTAGAAATAGGCAAATTTTGAGTTCACTTCTTGGGCCAAGTTAAAACAAGGGAAGAGCATTGATGTTTTTATTAGAGTATAAGTTTGAAAAATAATTCCTAAGCTTAAGTCTAGATTCTGAAAATGTATACCCTACAATTTGCATAAACACGCACCTTGAAACTTGGAATAGTAGAAGAGACCTTGAAATGCTCTTGTCTAAAGTCCTTAGTACGATGGGGGGAAAAAATACAGGTGTGAATAAAAGAAAAAAAATGAACACTGGTTTTTGTGATTACTTAAGGCTGCAAAAATAGAAAAATATTTAGCGAGGGTGCTTCATCACCTAGTGCCTTAGACCAACTGGTTTGGGAGTCACTGCTAAAGCCTCAGGTGTTGCAAGACTAGGAATTACGCTTTAAAAGTGTAAACGCATTTTGTAATCGGTCGTTGGTACCTCAAGAAGTATTAACGGTCGCATGAAGGATGTGTAAGCAAAATTAAATTAAAAATTCACCAATTAATAAGTACTTTGGACAACGGACAAGGGTATGATTGCTTGATTTGAATTTCCAAGTGTAGGGGTGATTTATACACATACGTGGGGATATGTGATTGGAGTTTAGATGAGAGAAAGGAATGAAGAATAGAACTTGTATCTTTAGTAGAGTTGATAAAAATTCCTAAGTGGAGATGGAACCCTAGAAGGAAAACTTAAGAGATGCCGAAAGCTAAGTAGGTCTGCAGAACATATATAATCTTAAGTTGGATGATAAGGAAGTGGGAAGAATAAGGGTGGATAATTTATGAGTCGACGATAATAGAATTCCTTGTTAGAAAACCTAATTGGAGAACAAAAGTCGAAAAGCCGAATTGATAGGATTTTGTGGGTAGTATCCGCTGAAAACCCTCAGGAGACAACACTCCTCCTACTAGGGACACCTAGAGGTTTAACGGCTTGTTGCACGAGCTCAGTGCAATCGCGTTTCCCTGCGAAAGTGCGGTTAGGTTTTTTTGTAGAGAATAAAAATAAGTTTGCTCGAGGACGAGCAAAAGATAAGTTTGGGGGTATTTGTTCATACCATAATATTGTATTATTATATTCCCCATTCTTATTCGTTTTATAAATAAACAGGTGCTTTTGACTCATGTCTGCTACATATTACAGGTTACAGGTTCTTGGACAGAAAACAGTGAAAACGATGAAAAGACGATGCAAAAGTGGACTTTGACCAACAAACAGAAGACTCTTGATCAAGCCTACATCAAAAATAAAATTCACAAAGTACAAGGCAATGCAAGGTCCAAGATTACAAAGCGAACGGTTAAAAGTCCACCGCAATTATTCACTGGAGATCTGGAAGAAACATAGAAGCTATTTTAATAAAAGAACCAAATAATAAGGAAGCCTAAAGACAGAAGAGCCAACAAAGGAAATTTCAAGGCCCAATACTTCCTTTTAAAGAGACAGAGACATAAAATTTTACCAAAGCTTGGAGTCTACTTTGACTAGGTCTTCCTAAGGATATTTTGGTAAATGTAGACGTGCGAATCAATTGTAACCTAGGGTTTCCTATCCTCTATAAATAGGAACTATAAATCATTATAAAGGCAATGCCTCCTTATGCCTCCCTTCATTAATAAATTTTAGAATTCTTTTGGAGTGCATCGGTGCCTCTTTTCAATTCATGAATTCAGATCTGACAACCCTGTGTTGATGTTTGGAGAGAGCCATCTGTAAGTAGTTTTATTTAATTGCTCTAGTTTAGATTTTAATTCTTTGCCTTAGATGTTAGCTTTGGGGAAGGCTTTTGAGAGATGAGATCTCTCATCCCTTTCGTACCCATTACATATAATCTATAGGACTCCATGCATACACGCACACACCGCGCCCTACGGCACCCTATCCCTCGAGGTAGCAGTGATACCGTAGTATAAAGACCCGGTTGCACGCGTTTTCCATGGAGATTAGGGTAAGGATCTCTAAAAGAAGGACAAGAACCTAGAGGAAGGAACACCTTCCCGAATGGATCTAATTCCCTTTATTGATAATTACCATAACTCCTCATAGATCCTAATTTGGATATAGAAAGCGTTGAGATTTATTTACATTTCCAAACCATTCCTAAACCTAACCCTAGCAAGATTTAGATCTAGATAATTTTAGTATAGATAGATTTAGTTTTTAGATTTAATAATCAATCCGAACACCCATCGGAATTAACTCGTTTGAGCGACTAGGAAATTCACAACATCCCTGTGGACCGACCCGTACTCACCGGCTAGCTACCAAACGACACCGTTCTTGATTGCGGTTAATAGATAGTTTTTGAGACAAATCAGCACTATATCTAATAGGGTGCGATTCCTCCGCTCCGAAACTCCATTGTGTTGTGGTGTATACAGAGGAGTAAGCTGAGAGAGAATTCCATTCTCTTTTAAATAATCCCAGAATTCCGTGCTCAAGTATTCTCCTCCCCGATCAGATCGAAGGATTTTAATACTTCTACCCGTTTGGTTTTCTACTTCACACTTATATTCCTTGAATTTCTCAAAAGCTTCAGACATGTATTTCAACAGGAACACATGTTTGTATCTTGAGATATCATCGGTGAATGTAATAAAGTACGAGTAACCATTCCTGGCATGTGTAGACATAGGACCGCATACAGCACTATGTATTAGCCCCAAGAGTTCAGTAGCTCTTTCTCTGTGTCTAGTAAATGGAGTTTTGGTCATTTTACCTTTGAGGCATTGATTATTTCGAAAGAGTATAGTTTGTAGTTAACCGCAATCAGAACGGTGTCGCGCGTAGCTAGACCGAGGTGAGTACGGGTCGTCCTCAGGGAAACGTTGAACCTTTTACTCTTACTTTAGATGTGTTGAGAAAGAGAGGAGGGATAAAGAATTTTGAAGAATGGTTTCTAGATCTACGTTAAGTAAGAATGCAAAAATATAGATCTAGATTATTTTAGAGATGTAGTTAATATAATAAGGGGGCTTGTAGGGTTCGTTAGGATTTAGTAGTCATGGACGATTAATTACAAGTTACCCTTTTTATCCTTTAATGGATTTAAAACTAGAACGACAGTGATGCGTGTTGATTAGGGTTTCTGGAGGGAAAAGGAATCCCACTCTTAACCCTTATCTCGACACGGAACCCCGTTCATATCTAGCCATTACCAAAACAATTATTAATCTAATCTCTAATCGCGGTCGGAACTAACAAAGAATTGTTAGCGCGCCCGATTAGGATGTTAATGATTCTTTTGATAAAGTTCATAAACTTTATAGGACTTAAAAAGGGTTTAGGGATGTTCATCATCCATTAGCCTACCCTAATCCTATAAACCCTAACAAGCGGAGAATTACTCGCGCATGTTGGGAGAAAAAGAGATGGAAAGAAATTGCATAATTAAACTACGAAGAAATAGAATAAGAAAAAGAAAGCTATCTTTATTAATCAACAATATTCATTACACTTTAATCCTTAGAAAATGATTACAATTTCTAGTTGCTTCTCGATCTCTTCTAAGGAGGTAGACGAACAGTTGATGATCAGCCTGGATGCGTGAGCCGTCTTGGATTTCGTGATCTCGTCGGCTTGATGAATTTTACAAGAGGGTCTCGGTCTTTATTTATAGTCCAAAAGCCAGAAATTTAGCTTCCAAAATTGGAAGCAAACTGTAGAGATTCACCCCCAAAAATAACATCTTCTAACTCCCCTATCATGCCGCGGATCCGCGGCCAACAGGGGGGTTTGGCCGCGGATCCGCGGCCAAGGGTGGGGATCACCTCATCAAATTTTTGGATCTTTCTCCTTGTGACATGTGGTGTTCTCTGGAATCTTTGGAATTTGGAAATCTTCTCGTAGTTGCTGCCAGACTTGATTTCTTCATTTTGATTTCTTAATTAGGCAGGTTTACTTTAACAACTTGATTTCCTTGATTTTAGACCTGCAAATTCTGCACAACAACTTAACAAATAATATTTAGTAGACTTTGTTCTACTAGGATTTGGTCAATGATATTATTTGCATACATTTTCCTACCAAATGCTAATTATAATATATCAACACATGGAAAATAGTATTTTTACAAATAAACCCTCATATGTATGATATATTATAATAAAGACCTTTTTTAAATAAAGAAATGGTAGGAAAAAATGTAATAACAAATGTGCAGTTTTATCAACTGAACAAATACCCCCAAGCTTATCTTTGATCGTCCCGAGCAAACTAGTTTATTCAAGAGAAGGAGAGAAAAGAAAGGAGAAAACTAAGCACACTTTCGTAGGCAAACACGATTGCACTGAGCACGTGCAACAAACCGTTAAACCTCTAGATGTCCCTAGTAGGAGGAGTGTTGTCTCCTGAGGGTTTTCAGCAGATTACACCCACAAAATCCTATAATAAAAGAGAGATGGTGAAATTTACATATAAAGATAAGAACCATAAAAGAACGACTTTGAAAATAAGAGTTTCCAACTACACTAGCTTTTCAGTTGTCATGAGCCCTATCTTAATAGTCATGAAAAATGTTAGAAATCACATCATCCCTCAATAAAACATCGTCTTTATTCTTCATTCCTACCTTTCATCCAAACATCGATCATATACCCCTACGTGTGTGAAATGGACATCCCTACACTCGGAGAATTCAATTCAAGCTATCATACTCTTGTCCATCTACCTCAGTACTTTTTAACTTGATGAATATTTAGATTTGCTCACACATTTTCATGCGACCGTTAATACTTCTTGAGGTACTAACCGACTGATTACTCATGTGCTTGCTGATTAGGTGATAATATTTTTCTCGTCTTGCACCACCTAAGGCTTAGCAGTGACTCCCAGACCAGTTGGCCTTAGGGCACTAGGTGAAGAGGCACCCTCGCTATATTTTTTATTGCTGCCTTGGCGATACAAAACCAGTGTTCATTTTTCTCTTCACCATTTTTATATTTTCTTCATTCATTTTTTATTTCCTTCATACTTTGGCTTTTAGACAAGAGCATTTCAAGGTATCCTCTACTATTCCGAGTTTCAAGACGTGTGTAAGTGCATATAGTTGGGTATCAACATTCAAATGTTTGGCTTCCAGAATAGGGACTATTTTTCAGACTTATTTTTATCCTCAGATTAGTGACTTCTTTCATCTTACTAACCCTTAGGACAACGGCTCATAACTACTTATTACTAGTTCGTTTAAGAAAACTTCTAACTTTCTTGGTTTTCTTAAACTATTCCTATCTTTCATATATAATTTTTCACTTTCTATTCTTTTATTATCAAAAAACCTTTTGTGCTTATATATAGTATAATGCAAAGTATGCGTAAATAAGCACAAACCTCCCCCAAACTTGTTTTCAACAGTGTCCTCACTGTTGCTATCTGCTGGATCACAAAAACCTGTTAGCTTGGGAGGACATTATTAATGGGGGCAAGAATATATGAAAGTGAAAATGCTCCCCCAAACTTATTTTTGGCTCACAAATTTGAGGACAAAAGTTATGATCAAGAGCCAAAACTATACCCCCCCTCAAACATGAGTTAGACAATACGAAGCATTTTAAGAAGGGGTGAGTCATTTGGTCAAAGTAAGACTTTACAAAGACCAAAAGTTAACACCAACCATTCAAAGATTTTATCAGTATATCGTATAGGTTGGTGGAAGAATGTGTTGTATCGAGTCAAGAAAAAGTGGGGAAGGGATAAGAGGTGGTCTGGAAAGGGTTTGAAATTAGAGAAAAGAAAGAATGAGGATGAATGTGAATGATTAGGAAGAAGGAATGGTGACGGTTCAACCTCTATAGGTGGAGATTGATTAATCACAAAATCCGTATTGTTTAAAAATTCAAGTTCGTCAGCAAAAAGTTCTTCAAAACTTTTATCAATGGTATGATTGAACATTTTGCTGTCAAAGAGTTTTGTGCCAGAATTTATCCTACTTGATTCATCAAAAATTATTGAGGTAAAGGATTTGAAAAACTCATCTACCTCATTTTCAAAAATATCCAAATCAAGTTGAATTTCTGGTATTATTGAACTTGAATTAACGGATTGTGATTCATCAAAATTCACTGAAACTATAGGAACAGAAGAAGAACCGGAGAAAGTAGAAGGTGAAATGGGTAAACAAATTGGTGTGTCGAGTGTTGCTGAACCAGATGTGGAAGATGGAGGCTGCATTTCTTCGGGTATACCTTTATCATCAAATTCAAGACGTATTTGGGGTTCGGGAAGAATTAAAGGCTCAAGATGATGACCACAAGGAAGTGAAAGGATTTGATGAATTGGTGGGACAAAATCATCCAAAATTTCGGGTTCATCAATCAATATATCCCCAACGTCAATCACCTCATTCAAGTGAAGGTTAAAATTCTCAAACACCTCATCAAAAGTATGGTTTTCAATCAGTTTTGGTTCAAGAGTGGAGGTGTAGAGATCACAAAGGTTGGGTATGGTTTCACTTGAAATGGACCCTTCACAGTCGGGTAAATCAAACACTACAAAGTCACACAACTTATCAGACATTCTATTTGGTGTACTTGATGAATCTATGAAACTGGAGTTGTGGATTTCAGTTTGGAATGGGGAGGTTTGATTAGGAAGGGTGTACAGTTCTGTCTTACTACCCAAATCCTTCCTAATTTGGTTCGACAGTTCCAGAAATTTTTCTAATGTCTGCTCCATACTAGTCTTGGGTTGATAAGGGGTTTCAGTATAAGATTGAAATTCCTGTGGATAATTAAAACTCCCAAATGACTGATTAGAAGAACTGTCTAGAGTAGGTGGAAAAGTCGGATTGGATTGATAGGAATAGAATGGTTGCGGAACTTGGGTAGGAGTAGGATCAATATTATGATAAGAAGAATATTGATATGGGTTGGTTGGTTGGCTATTTTCAACAGACATCTTATATGCCACAAACCGCATATCAAACTCTTCTCCGGACAGTGGTGGTGATGTTTGATATTGGTCCGGGTTGAAACTTTAGCCTCTAGACCTAGCTATGTGCTCAGCAATGGACATTCATCTAGGGGCTTCCTCACTCTGGGTATGAACTGAAACAGGTGTAGGATTAGGATACGGTTATAAGACCTAGACTGAGGTGGCCAGCTGTTTCTTCCTGCTTGTTTTATATGATCTCTTAAGGACATGGAAGAGCCGGACGGTATACCGAAGGGATTACGAAAACAAGAGATATCTGGTTGTGGACAGCAAAGCTCGGCAAGAGATCGTCTGTTTGGGTCACCCATTATAAGAAGAGAAGAAGGGGGAAGGGGTAAAATAATTGGTTTGTTTTGAAAAATGACGGATTTAGACAAATCACACAAAAATGCACAAATAACCCTGAAACTAAGGTTACCGAGGTCAGTCTCTAGACCGCTCCTAGACTTCCAAAGGACAAGCCGTAGGATAAATCCTCTACCGCCTCTTTACTACTCTTGTAGCCAGATAAGTGCCAGGTGAGTGGGAGGCTCCCCACTACAAAAGTAGTGGTCCTAATTAAGTAACCACTCGCCTTGGACACACTTGCCTAGTCACCACAAAAGTAATGCGGATAAGCGATAGATTACCCACGACCTTCCTCTGTCCTTATTGAGCGCGACAGTCCTTAGAGTCTGGTCTAGATATTTTTTTAAATTAATGTAGGGTTGATGCAGATGCTCCGTTTGTGATTTGTAGGGCTTAGGAAGGGTGATGAAATCCCCACCTAATCTGTATTTGGTCTTGCCCCTTAAAAATCCGTATTAAAATATGCAAAAACAAACCGCAAAACAAAACTTTGCAAAAAGATTTTTGAGCGGCGATATTTTGCAAAGAATTCTGCAGAAAATAGATTTTATTGGATTTGAGAGGAGAGAGAAGGAGTTAAGAAAGATACAAGAGAAGTGTGAAACCCTAGATCTCCTGTTTCCTCAAGTCCATGACTCCAGATTCCCTCGCAAAATTCACACACAAATCGTTAAATATGCAATTTGCAGTTTTGTTTTAATAATGATATGAATCGTCTAAGAATTCAACACAAATAATAAGAATAAAAAATTACGCACGTATCCCCGGCAACGGCGCCATTTGATTGTTTCGAAAGAGTGTAGTTTGTAGTTAACCACAATCAGAACGGTGTCACACGTAGCTAGACCGAGGTGAGTACGGGTCGTCCTCAGGGAAACGTTGAACCTTTTACTCTTACTTTAGATGTGTTGAGAAAGAGAGGAGGGATAAAGAATTTTGAAGAATGGTTTCTAGATCTACGTTAAGTAAGAATGAAAAAATATAGATCTAGATTATTTTAAGGATGTAGTTAATATAATAAGGGGGCTTGTAGGGTTCGTTAGGATTTAGTAGTCATGGACGATTAATTACAAGTTACCATTTTTATCCTTTAATAGATTTAAAACTAGAACGACGGTGATGCGTGTAGATTAGGGTTTCTGGAGGGAAAAGGAATCCCACTCTTAACCCTTATCTCGACACGGAACTCCGTTCATATCTAGCCTTTACCAAAACAATCATTAATCTAATCTCTAATCACGGTCGGAACTAACAAAGAATTGTTAGCGCGCCCGATTAGGATGTTAATGATTCTTTTGATAAAGTTCATAAACTTTATAGGACTTAAAAAGGGTTTAGGGATGTTCATCATCCATTAGCCTACCCTAATCCTACGAACCCTAACAAGCGGAGAATTACTCGCGCATGTTGGGAGAAAAAGATATGGAAAGAAATTGCATAATTAAACTACGAAGAAATAGAATAAGAAAAAGAAAGCTACCTTTATTAATCAACAATATTCATTACACTTTAATCTTTAGAAAATGATTACAATTTCTTGTTGCTTCTCGATCTCTTCTAAGGAGGTAGACGAACAGTTGATGATCAGCCTGGATGCGTGAGCCGTCTTGGACTTCGTGATCTCGTCAGCTTGATGAATTTTTCAAGAGGGTCTCGGTCTTTATTTATAGTCCAAAAGACAAAAATTTAGCTTCCAAAATTGGAAGCAAACTGTAGAGATTCACCCCCAAAAATAGCATCTTCCATTTCCCCTGTCATGCCGCGGATCCGCGGCCAACAGGGGGGTTTGGCCGCGGATCCGCGGCCAAGGGTGGGGATCACCTCATCAAATTTTTGGATCTTTCTCCTTGTGACATGTGGTGTTCTCTGGAATCTTTGGAATTTGGAAATCTTCTCATAGTTGCTGCCAGACTTGATTTCTTCATTTTGATTTCTTAATTAGGCAGGTTTACTTTAACAACTTGATTTCCTTGATTTTAGACCTGCAAATTCTGCACAACAACTTAACAAATAATATTTAGTAGACTTTGTTCTACTAGGATTTGGTCAATGATATTATTTGCATACATTTTCCTACCAAATGCTAATTATAATATATCAACACATAGAAAATAGTATTTTTACAAATAAACCCTCATATGTATGATATATTATAATAAAGACCTTTTTAAATATGGAAATGGTAGGAAAAAATGTAATAACAAATGTGCAGTTTTATCAACTGAACAGGCATGACTGGCAAGTTTCATAAGATGTAAATTCGAACTGATTCAAATATCCATTTTTATATAACTTAGCCAGTCTTGTCTCATTGATATGACCTAGTCTACAGTGCCACAAGAAGGGTTCGTTCATTTCTAAACTTTTCCTCTTGTTTGTGTTATGTATGTTCAGAACTGTACTTTGATTCAGAACGTATATACCGTTACATAACGTACCAAACCCAATCAACACTTGATTTTGGAAAATGTTCATAGCATTATCCTCCAATGTGAAATTTTATCCTTCTTTTGTTAGCAACAAAACAGATATAATGTTGCACATCATCTTTGGTACGTAGTAACAGTCGTTCAGAATCAATGTATTACCTGTTGGTAACACTGAGTGATATTCGCCAACTGCTTTGGTTGCAACAATTGCATCATTCCCTACTGTTAGAGATTTATCGCCTTTCCCTTGTTCTCTACCTCTTTTTAGCCTATGTAACAATTCTCGATTACGAACACACCTGAAGAAAATGCATCGGTATGCTCCTTCTTCGTTCGGGTGGTATGGGAATCCGGGTATTCCCCTATTCCTTGGTAAGACTTATAACAGTCATAAGATAGGGCGGAACCTAGCTCAGTATAATAAGTAGGTTCGGTCAATACATCCATATTATTATCTTGATTAAGGCATGACATTGGTCGCTACCTGGAAAGAGAAAGAGAGAAGGAAACGCATTAGCGTGCGCTCTTTGCAAGATTAGATTGGTTATTATCTTATCTAATCAGGATGGCTCCCACTGTTTTTTATCAAATCTTCCTTCAAACCATAAATTGTAAGATTAGCCAGGATTAATTACATTCTACAAGTTCGCTAACTGGTCAGCTAGGCCAGTGTCGGTACTCCGAGGGAGGTTCCCCGTGCTTTCGCACGGACTTAATTAAAATAAACCTCGTTTCTCTAGAGGCATAACCCCGTTGACACATTTCTTGACACCTACTGGATTAGCTAATTGTAAAGTGCAAAACTCTCCCAGGAGTAACTCTTACTCGCAGTGGGTATCGGGATCCAACTATCATATATAAGGTATGCAATCTCATTGCAAATTTCAACACTTGAAATTCCCGATAATTATTTCTACCCCTAGCTTCCTATGACCTTGACGCTGACCAACAAACCATAGGCCGCTAGTTAAGTTCAACCCGTTCATTTCTATATTAAATTAAACCCACCCGCATGACCCTTGACGCTGGCCAACAAAGTCGCATGACTACCTTAATCCAATCGCATCACATGCTGCAGATAAGCTCTAATCAGCTACCGCACACTACGCCTTGACGCTGGCCAACAAACATAGCACGGATACTAAATAGCACTTATCTGAAATGACGGAGGGCTACGCAGGTTTTTAAGAAAACCATGAGCGTAATGAACTTGATATCGTTGTAGAACTAATGATTTGGAGTGTTTTAAGCTCTGTTTAAAACAAATCGAATAGTTTTGTAGCGTTTGTTAGTTTTTCTAAAGAGGTCACTCCCGATGAAGGGATCTCAGCTCTTTCCTCATCGAATGAAGTGCTGGATATTCTACAAGAAATGCCACTATGCAAAAAACCAACTAGAGCAGCTATCAAAATTAAACGAGTGAGTTTTAGTATTTGCTAGTTTCGCTAAAGAGGTCACTCCCCATGAAGAGATCTCGGCTCTTTTCTCATCGAATGAGGTGCCGGATATTCATCAAGGAATACCACTATGCAAAACAAGAACTGGAGCTACCCTTTTTTAAAATTTCAATTCTACAACATGTTTAGGTTTCTTTTCTTTCATTAATCTCATTAATGAAGTCCCATCATTTAATGTTTTCTAAACATCACAGAAAAATGAAACGAAAAAACGTTTATGCCATCCGCATTCGCTATGGGGCCCCGTCATACACCGTTAAGTTACTTAACTACCGGCAGAGCGGAGGCTGGACTAGCACGGGTGCAAAACATAAGCAATGTTTATTATATATCATATATATAATATAGCATTCGTCTCACGCAGTTATATGATCACATCACAGAACCAAGCAGCAGAAGCAATATATGAAATATTAGATATACTAGGATGTCCGTATTTTGAATTTAGCCAGTAATGTAAAACACGGATTCTACGGTCGTGATGAATAGCTAAACCCACATCCCTAGACCCCTACGAGAGCGGCAAGTAACCATACCAATTCTAGAGTTAGGAGACCCGGTCTCAACTCCTCGAGATGGTCTCCCACTGGACTCTAGAATCCGGTTACTTGTGCTCCCCGCCTTGGGTCTATCCTAATGCGGAAAAGTAAATAATATATATCAATTGTGACATCATCCTCAACCCGGAAGTGCCCCAATAAAAGAATATTACATACAGGTTTTACATGAATGAAAATAAAAACTCTCATCTCACATAAAAACGCCGGCTATTCATTAACGACGATCCAATAAAACATATCACAGCAACATATAATATCACATATCATCAACGTAAGTAAATATGTGTATCTCGAAACTCGTTGACATATAGCAACGAGATCGGGATACCCCACATATTACACTTACGGTCGCAGAAAAGAAATGAAAAACTATAATAATTAGAATCCTTATATCCTTAGACATCATAAACCTAAAATATCTCATATTCCGGATTTCATGCCTAACCTATAAACCTTGTATTTTAGTTTCAAATTGAAAACACTTTTCAATTACTTTAGTCGGGTAATTCAATAGAATTCCTGACTACATTATCGAATACTCATCGGAAACTTTAGCAGATGGTCGTACCCCCGATACCATCGACGAAGTGCACTAAGGCGGAACACCATGGCTGCAAGAACCCAAGTGGGTGCTTTTGGCAACGGGGTTCTCCTACAGTCACTTGGTCGGGGCTGTGGGGTGTGGCTGTCTACTAGAATTACTCAGCGAGTGTTCGCGTACAATACGCGATTGCGACGGAGTTTTGATCTGAATCAAAACTCTGTAGCAACCGATTAACCAAGACTAAAAAACTAGATTTACAATATACTAACTTGTTTTCATAAAACTAATTATTCCGGATTCTAACAATTGTATCACATATCATTAAGATCTATACGACGCTAAACATTTCGATCGATTTAACAAACACCCACAAATTCCAGAGACCTCAACAACTTGAGCATCATTAAAAATACCCAGAGAGTGTATGATGCCAAAATGGAGCAACAGGAGAAAGATGACACCACAAGGCCATTAACTAGCCGCGGAACCGCGGCCAAACATGGGGTTTGGCCGCGCTTCCGTGGCGGTTTGTTGGACTTGGGTCCTCAAATTTCTACTGGCTCCATAAAAAACCCTGCATAAATTTTGGATATTTTTAATCACGAAAATTTCAACGTTTAAAAAATTCGACATAAACTACACAAAACGGGTGTTTCGAAAACCGATTGAACACTTCAACATCGTAAAGATCTACCCTAATGTTCTAGCTTGGCTTTGATACTATGAAAGTGAAAGTCGACCTTAGCACCACCATGAGGTTCTAGAGGCATCAAGCATGCCAAATTTTTATTTTATTAGGTGCTAAGTTAGACTAACAAGATCATTACTAGATTATTAGGGTTTGTCTTTGTGATGTGATGAACTAAAGAGAAGAAAAGAGCATACAACCTTTATAGTTTGAGTCCTTCTCTTCAATAGCTCCGGGTTGAAGTCCATGCAACTCTACTAGGCTCCTCTTCGAGTTGAACGAACCTCCTTCGTGATCTTCGCGCCAAAGATGATCCACCCGAAGTCCACAAGCTCAAGATAACCCTTCACTAATCTCATTAGTGAAGGCAACACTCCACATCAAATTTCTAATCTAATATGTGATGGTGAAGTATGTGTTAAATTTGCTCACTAGGGTTTTCACAAGTTCAATAATTCACATTACATGTGAGGGTTTGAACTTGGAAGTAAGGTGAAGAAAATTGTAGAGAGCAAGAGGAAGCAAGAGCTCAAGAAATGGCTAAGGCATGAAGAACGAAAATGATAAGAGTAAACTCAAAATGGCTCTCTCTTTCCTCACTTATTCAAGTATGGAATAAAATTGCAATTCTAAATTGCAACCATGCTTGAATAGTGAGTTAAGACTAATATATAAATAATAAGACCCATGCATTGCCCATTCCACAAATATCTTCACAATTTACACCTCATTTTTCTATTTTCTCAAAATAGAAAAACATGACATGCTTCATATAATAATATATATATTTATATATATCAACTATACATTAATATATATATAAAGCAATTAGTGAGCTAATGATATTAGTTAAGATATAATTATATCACATATAATATATATCACATTATTAAATCAACACTTGATCTAATAATCCGGTTATATCACATATAACCAACTAATATCATTAATCTGAATATCATATTATCAAACCAACACTTGATTCGATAATCCGGTTATATCACATATAACCTGACCGATATCAGATAACTGCCAGATTATAATACGGTATCGCATACTCATATTTAATCAGGCCCACACACATATCAACATATGGGCCCTACTTCGTTTCGCTGGAACCAGGAAACTTCTGTGTGGGTGTAACATTTCAGAAAATATAAAATATTATTTTTAGAATTTAATATTAAAATAATATATTTTGCGAAAATTACCCGATTTGCGAAAATTGGGGTTTTCGTAAAAAGGTATAAATATATACCAATAATTGTAAAATAATTGGAAATTAAAATGATTTATTCATTTAAAAATATATTTATCGGATTCGGCATTTTTAAAATTTATTATATGCAGTTTGGATAAAACCGATTAATGCACTACTAATCGCGATTAAGCCAAATCTGTGTTTATACAGTTTTCCATGATTAGTGCACCGTGTCATGTCGCATTTTATTACATGTTGTTTCTTATGTTGTTTTGGGTATTATGTGTTTTGGTTTTAAAACTTAAAAGATAAGAAAAAGAGAAAGGGTAAAAGAGAGATGGGGGCTGAGAATAAAAGAGTGAGAGAGAGAGGGCCGCCATATATCTTCACCCCCAATTTGTTTTCTCTATACTTCTCATCTCCTTCTTCCTCAAGTCTCCCTCCACTTCAACCCCCAAAATCATCTCAAAATCCTTATTAAAACCCTAAACCTCTTTCATTAAAATTGATCCCCACTTCATCCTCTCCACTTTGAACCAAGAAAAGTTTGATTTTGATGACTTTGTGGAGCTAGGGTTTTGCTTGGCAACATCCATGAGGTATATTTCCCTTCATTTAGTTAGTTTATGTTTTCCTAGTATTCTAGTTAGTTTAGAATTGGTTTAGGGTGTGGATTTGTGAACTTGGAAATTGCTAGAGAAGGGTTTGAGTTTTGTGTGGATTGGGTGATGCCTAGTGGCTGTTTACAAGACTCTAGAGATCGATTCTTTACCTGGACCAGTGACCAAACCCCAATGTTCTCCGTCGAAAGACGGGACCGGGACGTTGGGAAGTCTGCCTGAGTTTCGGGGGGGGCAGATGCTATTTGGTTTTATCCGCCCACCTCTCTGAAGATGCCAAGTTGATTTACGGCACCATGTATCGAAGGTTTAGACGGATGCGGCCAATGTAGCAGACTTCGTCAGATTCCCCCTCATTTGAGGGGTTTTTGATTGTGGAGACGCTCTTCCCTGCAGGCGCAAGCCCCTGCAGTTAATTACGCTACCGCATTGCGGTAACAACTTTCTCCTTCTCCAGATGGTCACTTCATGTTGTGTGTGTTTGTTTTATTTTTGGTTGCCCGTGGATTGTATACGGAGACTAATTTATGTTGTCGCCCATAGAGCGTGGATTATTCCAAATCCGTATTTTCTTAGATTTGGGTTTGGGGTTGGGTTTAAGGATGCGTTAGTCTCATTTGAGACTAAGATCAACTTAAACGTTTGTTAAGGATACGTTAGTCTAATTTTAGACTAAGATCAACTTAACGGAATCGTTTAGATCCAACAATAGAGCATTTGGGCTCTATTGTTTTAGTTTAGGGACTTTGTGGTCCAGTTTAAAGACATCATATGCTGTAAAGCTTAAGGACATCTTAGTCCATGGGTTTAAGGACCCCACAGTCCAAGGTTAAGGACATCATAGTCCATGGGTTTAAGGACCCCACAGTCCAAGGTTAAGGACATCATAGTCCATTCCATTAGTTTAAGGACCCCACATACCGTAGAATGTCTGGTTGTTGGGACCCGTCATCTCTCTGAAGACGTTGAAGGATTACAACGACACATATCAGAGGAATGAAGAGATGTGCTCTTGAACCAATGTTGGTTGGGAGATCTGTAGTCCAATTTTGGACTAAGATCAAATATTTATGAGCATATAGGCTCAATTAATCTGAAGTAGGGTTCTGTGGCCACTTTGGGCTCGGTCCATTTAGTAAAAATATTAAATATTTAACAATGCTGAGCATTGGTTTGGATTCTGACAGTTTTTTGTCTTTTATTGAGTGCTGAGCACTTAACATAGCTCTAGGACTTTATTTAAAGAACAGTTTATGTTCTATCAGCGCACGCGTGAGGAACACGTGGTGCGCTTCGCGCTAGCGCCAGTTAATGAGCGCAAAGCGCTTCTGTAATATAGCGCACACGTGAGGACACGTGACGCGCTTGGCGCTGAGCGCCAGTCCATGAGCGCAAAGCGATATTTGTTAAGTAGCGCACACGTGAGGAGCATGTGGTGCGCTTAGCGCTAAGCGCCAGTCCATGAGCGCAAAGCGCTATTTGTTAAGTGGCGCACACGTGAGGAGCACGTGGTGCGCATGGCGCTGTGCGCCAGTCCAAGAGCGCAAAGCGCTTCTGATTAGTTTTATGATCTGAGAAATAAATTCTCGTTTATAAGAGACTTTGTCTCAAGGTTCTAAGAACAAAATTCTTATTTTATAGGAGATGTTTCAATCTCTTATTTTGGTGAAAGGCTTTGCCTTTATGGATCTGCGATCCTAAAAGAATTGAATTATTCTCCCCTCCTTTTATAATGAGATGTTCATGATCTCTTTTTGTAAAAAGACCTTAGTCTTATAGATTTATGATCTGTGAGAAGAATTATGTTCTTCTTCTTTAATAAGATTTTTCTTATCTTTGTTTTTTTTACCTTGAAAAAAAGTCCTTCTTCTACCGAGAGCTTGCACTTCTTTCTGAGATTTCTCAAAGTTTATAGGGGGTTTCTCTATATGAGACTTGAAGTCTTGGGGCCTTTATATAGGGAAAGCTGATTTATTCAATCGGTTAAGGAGATCTTTTCTCCAATTGATTTGGAGATTTCCCCATCGTTGGATCTTTGATCCAAGGACTTCTGATTTACAGAAGGCAATTTTCTTGTTTTTAACAAGATTGTGAAATCTTTTCCAATACAGAATTTATTCTGTATTTTGATGATTTTTTTAATCACCATTGGATCATTTATCCAACGGTGCTCTGATTTACAGAGCACAATCTTTTTGTTTGGAAAGATTTTGAGGAATCTTTCTTTAACAGAATTTCATTCTGGTCAATTGATGATTTATCATCTTTATTAGATCTTTGTTCTGACGGTGGAGAACATTTAGTTCCAGCGCTAGCGCACTCGTGCTTTGCACGTGAGCGCTGCTTCAGAGCGCCAGCTCTCTTTGCGCTAGCGCACTCGTGCTTTGCGCATGTGCGCTGCTTCAGAGCGCTGGCGCACTCGTGCTTTGCACGTGAGCGCCGGCGCTCTTATGAAGCGCTGCTCATTTCAAATTTTGAAAACTTGAACAGATCTTTGCTCTGATTGGGGGAAACAAATGCCCCCTCCCCTCCACCGTTGCGCTCACATGGCTCACACGTGAGTGCAGCGGTGGCAGCATCTCCACCATTAGATCAACTTTGAAGTTGAAACGGCTCTCAGTGCCTATAAATAGGGCTTTTGGCCCTTAAGATGACTTCTGTTCATCTTCTTTCTTGTTTTCTGAGAATCAATTTCTCCTTTAGAGCAAAGCTTTCTGTTTCAAGAACTCTCTTAAAGACAGAACTCTGTCAAATTTTTAGGTAATAGATCAAATCTTTAAAGAGATTAGTCAATAAACTAGGGTTTCACCCATTAACAGAGCTTTTGCTCTTCTTAGATCATAGATCTTCAAGAAAACCTTTTTTAGGGTTTCTCAACAGAGCTTTGCTCTTGTTAGATCTTAGATCTTTCTTAGGATTTCCTAACCCATCAACAGAGCTTTGCTCTTTTCAAATCATATAGATTTATTAATCTTTCATGAAAACTCTTAGAGTTTGTTCATAGATCTTAAAAATCTCAGAATTTTAATTCGTTAAAAAATTTATTTTAAGTTTTCTGATGGGTTATTCCATCATTTTTACAGAGCAAGGCTCTTGAGGAATTTTTATTCCTTTCATCATCAGAGTTGACAGATGTCACTCTGTTATAGAGCGCTACTCTTAATGGGAGATTTACTCCTTGGCCTGAGAAGTTCTCATTAAATCAGAATCTTTTGAGGATTTTCCCATTTGATGACGGTCTCATCAAATGATGAGATTGTTTTATTAATAATGAACTGTCATCTAGATTATGTGGGTCCCCTTTGGTCCATTTTCACTGCATTGCAGTGCGGTATGGATTTAAAGTACCTAGTAATGGAATTTAATCTGTAGCATTGGCGGCTGAAAATTTATTCTTTTCCGCGCAGGTACTATGTCTTTCGACACTTCCTTCCCGTTCGTCCGTTCGGAAGGCAGATTCCCCGAAGTGTCCGTAAACCGAGAAGTTTTTGCACTGATCAAAGACCATGATCCGGAGCACAAGAATCTTCATCAATGGGGAACATGGTACAACCAAATCATCAGGGGTCGGCGGAGCTTTTCTTGCGCGGTACCCTCGGAGCCCATTTTGGCAATCTCTTACGCCGACCCACCCCCGGTGAACTATGCCGTGGTGGAGGTTAATTGGACTTCAGATGGTCTTCTTCAGCCTTCTTTGGCTGCAATACCCGTACAGCCTCCAATGGAGTTGGATATCCTAGGGCGGCGTATATGCCAGGTTGAGTCGCGCCCTTGGGGACAGCCATACAACATAGGCTTGACTCCCCGTCACCCAGCCGGATATTTGCAGTGGGCCCGGTACATTCTGTCCGCCAAGAGGTTGCAGTTGCTGAGGCTCGGGTTGTATCCCGCAGTTTACGTTTCTCTCTTTCAGTACTCCACGCCTCCTACATGGCGGGTAAAAGCCTTTTTGGAACAATGGAACGTTCCAACTCACACCTTCCTTTTGTTGGATCGGGAAGTCTCCATCTCTTTAGAAGAGTTCGCGGAGATTTCTGGCTTGCCTGTTAGAGGGGAGCATTATGAAGAACTACTTCCTCATGATGAGTACGTATTTTCCGCCAAGTCGGTGATGATGTTCCTTACCCCGGACAATGCCATTCAACATCAATCACCAAGTTTGATTAAGGTGTTGAATATCTACGAGGGCCTATTTCTCGAGTCTGGGAGCTGTGGGGTTAATTTTACGGATTTTATCGCTCGTTTTCTCCGCTCGGAAGTACTGTCGCAGGAAGCCGCGAAGTTCGCCAAACTTGACGATCCTTTTGGCTTAGGTTTAGGAAACCTACCGACGGTGGAGGCGGATCAGAAGAGTTTCTTTCTCCCCGACACCCCGGTCATCCCTTTTGCAGAGCTTGCAGCTTCTGGGTTCAACGAAGAAACGTTCTTTTGGGGGTTTCTCGGGCTATGGCTGAGCTGGTTTGCGCTTCTGATGCACCCTCACCGTATGAAGTCGTCCGTCTTCTACCCAGCGCATCGAATGGTTATTGGGGTGAAAGTGGCCGTCGGGGTCGCTGGGTTAGCCCATTTGTATCACGGCCTTAGCCTAGCGGCAGATACTACTCAACCGGGGGTGCAGCCTGTGAACTTCTAAATGCATTACTTCACCTCGTGGCTCGAGTTGCATGTGCTTAGCGCCTTTGGAATTCACAAAAGACCCTTTTTTTATGAAAGATATAACTTTTCTCGACTGCCGCGGCTGGTTGACGCTTCTATTTTGGAACCGACTCCACGAGAGGCTCAGGGCTTGCTCCTTCACCCGCGTACCGTCGGTGATGGCATGACCTATGTTGACAAGGTCTTAAGTATCGGCAAAGAATCCGCGAAGGCGTTGCAGCCGCTGCGGGACACCTTTAAAGATAGCACCTCTACCTTGAAAGCTTGGGAGATTCTCCACCTATATTCAATCAGGCAGGGCTTTCTGGTGTTTAGGCAAAATGATGCGACGTTGTTTATGGGATAAAATCCGCATCGTTTCGCCCAAAAATCTAGCTACAATCAGGGTGTTCCGCTTGAGGCCTTTCTAGCTGAGTCGCCCGCCATAGAAGAAGGCATCCGCAGCGCGCAACACCATTTCATGAGGCTCAACACCGGTTCTAACTTTTTTATCAGTGAGCCAAGCTGCGTCCCAAAGGTGTTGAACGTGTACATGGCGTGGTACCAGCATGCGATGGGTGCTGTCATCAGGGAGGAAAAGAAGTTGTTGCTTAATCATAATGGTGCAACCCCTGCTGGTAATCCAGCTATTCCTTTGAAGCAACAGACCATCGTTCATCCTCCTTTGAGAGAGGTTGCTGCGGTTGTGGTCCTGCGCATGATGCCTGAGCTGCTGCTACCCCGTGCTCCGGTGAAAGCGGTGACTGTGGCGTCTCCCGAGTCTAGCGTGGGTTCAGATATCGGGACTCGTCGTCCAAAGGTGCTCACCAAGCGTAAGCTTTTTCTAGCGGCTACGGGCACTCGCTCGCAGAAGAGAAAGAAGTCAATACTCTCTGCAGATGTTGCATTCGGCCAGGAGTCTCATGCTCCTTACAGCGAGGGCATAAGTGAATATGGGACCAACGAAGGCTTATTCATGGCGCCGGATGATACCGACCTCGAGGCTGCTATTGCATCTTCCGAGCGACTAGCTAGCCACAAAGCAGGACTGATCATCCTCGCACAGTCAGGTATACTTCCGCCGTATCTTTGCGTGGTTTCATCACACATTTTTTTATCATGCTTTGACTGACACTTCTTTTTCAACAGGAATCTCCACTGAAGAATCTCTAGCGGCTTCTCTCAAGACTTTCGAAGAGAAAGAGAGGCTTCGCGTTTCCTTGGGCCTTGGTACATTTCGGCTCACTGTGCCTCCATTCCTGTTTTTATGGGTAAACTAACTCTTCTTTTCCATCTTATTGCAGGGACTACCTCGACTCAGGTTATCCCGAGTGCAGTGCCGACTTCGCAGGGTGGTGTGGAGACGCTTCTAAGGCCGGCTACCGAAGTCTCGGCCTCTCCAGTATTGCCAAAAGAGGATTCACTTAAGCAACCGATGACGGATGCTACCACGGCTCCGGAGGTAGCTCCTGGCTCGGACGATGACGTCTCCTTGACGGATGTCTTAAGAAGATTAGCTCTCACGGCCCAGGCAGAAAGGAAGCGCATGAGGCATGCAGCAAGAGAACGTAACACTGCCTTGGCTATAGGTGCAGGCTTGAGCGCTGCTCCCCCTGTCCCTGCTTCTTCAGAGGGTGCTCCGGCCGCCCTGTCTACCGCTCATAGACAGGCGGTATGCGCGGTTCGGGAAGCAATTGAAAAGCCGTCTCAAGGTAATGTAACACTGAGTCCTTTTGTCAGATTTTTAATCTTCAGATTCTCATATACCCTACCCTGTAAGGCCAAGTCCTGGTGAGGAGGTGTCAGGCGAGATGACGGCAACTACCGAGCCCGAAGCGGCTACTCTTTCCCAGGAGTCCGGGACTGCTCCAACTGCTGCTCTTTCCACCTGTGGTTCCCTGCCATCGCCTGGCATTGCGAGTGTCACGACGGCCCTCGTGGAATCAGGGGACGAAGCCACGAGCGGCGAAACCATCCCCCCGAATGAGATCAAAGAAGTCTTGATGCTTGGCGATGCTTCCGTCACCGTTTTGGCTGATGACCTGTCTGGGAGGTCTTGGGTCGCTGCATTCTTTTCGTCTTGGAATCCCTTCTGATGACATTTTGTTCCTTTCAAATGTAGGTGTGGTTAGCGTTGAGGTTGCGACACCTGAAGAAGTACCACCAGCTGCTGTTTTGATAGTCGCTGCCCCTTCGTCTCCTCATATATCCTCTCAAATGCTAGAAGGTATGGGTTTGCGATTTAAATTAGGACAGCATCTTTCTCATACTGACCATGTATCATCGTGATCTTGCAAGAGTTCTTTTTTATCATCTGTATCAAGTGCTGAACCCGTACTTCTCCTTCCAGTCGGAAGTTACTCTGCCTGCTGGTGCCGGTGAGTATAGCTTTCTAAACCGACGTACCTTCTTTTCTTAGACGGGCGACCCGGCCGTTGTTAATTTTGAGTTAATTGCAGCACTACAAATTGGAGGAGGGGACAAGGGAATCGTCATGCCACCAGTACTCCCAACTCTGCCCCCTGTCGTAGCTGGTATGTTAGACTCTATTGTTCGTGCATTTTCTTTATCTCTTGAGCCGACATCTGACTATGATTTTTTTTGCAGCGGTCGCACCGACTCCAGCTCCGTTTGAGTCTCGCATCACAATGCCGGCAGGCCCCTTTTCTAGACGTCCATCTTCAAAAGGCGCTGTGACTAGTCTGCGTATGTTGAGTGAATACATCGAGGAGCTTGACGCGGAGGCCCCTACATTCGCTGCAGATTTTACTGCCGAGGTTAATCCAATGTTGGCGACGCTTGTGAACTTCCATAACGAAGGCGTCGCTGAGTCTTGGGTTAACCACTGTAGAAAGATTGAGGCCTGCCTGCATGAGCTTGAGCTTAGGCGTCTTGCTCCTGAGATTCTGGCTTTGAACTCCCAGCGGGCTGCGTGGGTCGAGCAGAGCGTGTCCTTCCTCCGTCATTTTGAACAAGAAGCGACCTTGAGGCGGAAGGAACGCGAGGAGGCTTCAGGTGAATCTGCTCGGCTGCGCGCCCAAGTTGAAGCGAATGCCGCGCAACTGAGAGCCGTCTTTGATAATTTGCGGCGATATATTTCGGACGGGCTGGCATTGAGGCGGAAGATCGACTTCATTGAGCGGGTAACGCAAAGTCGCGAAGCTGCCCAACGGGAAATCGATGAGAAGGTTTCATCGTGCTTGCAGCAGCGGGCTCGAATTGAAGCGGAGCTGGCTGCGGCGGCCGATCATAAGAAGGAGTTGAGAGGAGTGCGCGTACAACTAGCTGATATATTGAAGACACCTCCTCCTCGGTAGCTGTTTTTGTATAGATTGAACGCTTGTAACCTTTGAATAATATATATCCATTTTTTATTCTTTCATATGATTCAACTTGTAATCCATTGAATTCATGAATAAAAGATACACATTTTTTTTGTTCTATTGTTGTTTTCTTCTCTTCGCTGTGTCGTCGCCATATGATTTTAGCAAGTGTGGCCTGTAGAAAATATATCTTGACCTCTCTGCGAGGCAATGATGTCTTGGGAGACAGGGTTAGGATCCGCCACCTAAGACTTTTCAAATTTATGAGCCGTGAGGGTCTCATAAAGACTTTTCTCCCTACGAGTCGAGAGGATCTCGCAGGTGTGGTTTCTCCTTAGGAATCGTGAGGATTCCTAGGTACGTTTTCTCTTGAGATTCATAAGAATCTCACAAGAGAATTTTCTCCTTACAAGTCGAGAGGACTAGTAAGTGATTGATGAGTTGACCTGCTCCTGATTCAAAGCATTGCTTTGACGGGGAGTTCGAGGGTTTACTCTGGTTGTTTCCCACGGAGTCAGAATTGACTTTAGCCGTGTTCTATGGGACCAGGATTTGCTCTGGCTGTTTCCCACGGGGTCAAGATTGACTTTAGCCGTGATCTACGGGGACAGGATTTGCTCTGGGTGTTTCCCACGGTGTCAAGATTGACTTTAGCCGTGTTCTACGGTACCAGGATTTTCTATGGTTGTTCCCACGGGGTCAGGATTGACTTTAGCCGTGTTCTACGGGACCAAGATTTGCTCTAGCTGTTTTCCATGGGGTCAGAATTGACTTTAGCCGTGTTCTACGTGACCAGGATTTGCTCTGGCTGTTTCCCACGGGGTCAGGATTGACTTTAGCCGTTTTTTACGTGACCAGGATTTGCTCTGGCCGTTTCCCACGGGGTCAGGATTGACTTTAGCCGTGTTCTACGGGACCAGGATTTGCTCTGGTTGTTTCCCACGGGGTCAGGATTGACTTTAGTCGTGTTCTACGTGACCGGGATTTGCTCTGGCTGTTTCCCACAAGGTCAAGATTGACTTTAGCTGTGTTCTACGGTACTAGGATTTGCACTGGCCGTTTTCCACAGGGTCAAGATTAACTTTAGCCGTGTTATATGTGTCACGCCCCGCTTCCCAGTATACGGCGAAGGGGACACGACCGGTATGCTACGTATATACTCAGAAGTACATACGCTAAGTGTATCTAGGCAATATAAAATAAATGCACAAGAGACAAGATATAATAAAAATAGCAACTTTTATTTATTAACATTCTTTTCTACAATGCATGAAAAGGAAATACAACTGAAATAAAAACGATGCCTGAATAGTGGCATAACAGGAAATGAAAAGTACTAAATGGAAAAGTGTACAATGAAGCTAAAGTGCTGGATCTTCGGAAAACTGCTCCAAGTCTTCTGCAGATGGCTCGATCTCTGCCGGGTCCAAACCACCTGAAGACATTCAAAGAAGAAAGAAATAGAATGTCGTCAGCGAACAGGTCGTTCGGTAAGTCCCAAAGGTAAGAGGAAAGTAGAATAGACAGAATAAGAAGATATCTTTTAAAGTTGTATAATATTGTTGTAATGTTGTGTTAACGCAGTTGTTTATAGCTTGGTACAGAAGGATGACAGTGTATACGAGAGGGGACTCTATATGCTAGAGACCAGGGAAAACGGAATGTACAAGGAACCGTTAAGCCACGGTAAAACAGCAACGGAATATAGGTTAGGTGTCTTAATCTTACCGCCTCGTGCCACTTTTAACACCTTCCATACCAATCTACCCCTTAAACCCCGTAGGGTTTTAATTGTATTATTTGTCTTGTAAATTGTATTGATTGTATAATTGATTGACTGACCGAAACCATGATATCAGTAAACGGTTGTAACCGTAGAGTCATGTAAATGGAATAACTGGAGAACCATGTAAGTGGAATATATATCCATGGTTCGGTTCAGCCGAATTGTATAGATTGATATTTGGATTCATGAATTCACGTGTTCATATTGAATTGGAATATTGTAGATTGTAGATTGACTTGAATCATATTCAAGTCAGATTAATCAGACTCAAACCCGAGTCAGACAATTAGAAATATAAGTCGAAATCTTGATTATTTCTTAAACCTATAATTGCTAGGGTCCTTAGGGTAATTTATAAACTTGAGGGGTTTTATGTAAAATATACTTTTATATACTTTTCAAAATACTCCCCAAGCATTTATTATTCGTCTTTAGAGTTGTAATGAGTGTGGATTTTATATTGTGATATTTCTAGTGAAAATATCCTAGTTTTATAAATAAAGGTATTTATCTGTAATATTGATTTATTTGAAATTCATGGTATTTTAGTGTAAATTTATTCTTGTGATTTTTAGAAAGATGTGGAATATTTATATCATAACAAAATAGATATTTTAATGATAAATATACATATATTTATACAAAAATAATTTTAATAAATATTTTATATTCTAGAAAATCTCATTTTCTTAAGATGTCGTATTTTAAATCTTTCGAGACCGAATGCTCCTTGCGGAGGTCTGAATCTCGCACTACTAAGCCCGAGGATGTGCGATAATCCGCACCATCCCGAACGGGTTCCCCAAAGTGGGTTGTAGCGGCGCTTTGCAAAGATTGTAAAATACGAAATCCTTTAGAAAACGGTTTTATAAAGTAAATGGTATTTATTTGTAAAGGTGTATATTTTCCGTATTGTATGTTCTAGATTCTCCTAAGTCAACTAGTCTATTCCTAACTGGTCCAGACGACAAGTTGTGAGATGCCTCAAATCGCCTCTTCACTGCCAATTGTGGCCAGGTAAGTACAAGTGAGGAAAGGAGGGATCCGCTCACGAATCACCGTGAGTCGGGCCTTTTAAAGTTACCTTTCTCACTTGCCTAGCCTAGACACCACAAAGTCAGGTTTACATAAACGACCGATGTCCACAACTTATCGTATTTTCATAATAAGTGGTACTTCTTTAAAAAGTGTATCAAAACTAAATCTTTTAGAAATGGTTTTATTAAATATATGGTATTTAAATGAAAATGTTTATTTTCTCGTATTCTAGGTTCTCGGGGGTGTTGCATATGAGTGTGTGAGGAGGTAGGTCGTTACCTCGTGATCAATGTATAGCAAGTTTGATGTGGTTAAATGAAGGATTGAAACAATGTGGTATTTAAGTGAAAAATACGATAAAATGAAAAAGCCATCATTTTATGTAATGAAACTTGATCAATTTGTTTGATTAGTGTTTAATAGTCAACATGAGGAAGTTTAAGTATGATTGTATTAGTGAGAAGTGGAATTTTATAGGAAACCGAATCGGAAATCGGATTTGTTCCGATTCCGTTGGATTTTGTAAAACCGTATTTTTTTGATAGAAGAGATAGGTAGGAATTGGGACTTACGGGTTTTAGATCACACAAGAGAGTGAGAGGGAAGTAGAGGAATCGCCGATGTGTTGCGTCGTCGCCGGTAGTTCCTAAAACGATCGCCGGAAGTTTGTCGTAGATTTCGCCGGAGCTTCGCCTCGAGCTTGTTTTCAAAGTACATAAGTTTTCTTGGAATTTTGAGAGAGTGGGCTCAGAATTTTGGGGTGAAAGGGTAGAGGGTAGGGGTGGTATTTATAGGGTTAGGCTAGGGTTAGGGTAGGTGAAAGGTTAAAATGAAAAATGTGATAAAATGTATTAAAAATGTATTAAAAGTGGAGTAATTGGAGTTTTAAAAGAGCTCTGGAAATGGTCTGAGCTGAAATTTTATAGGTGCATAGGGAATATGAAAAGACACAACTTTCATGTTGGTGTTGTCGCCGGAATCGGCCGACTCGGCCGTGACTCGGTCGGAGGACTGAGTCAGACCGAGTCAAGGCCGATTTGGCCGATTCCCGGCCGAGTCAGGCGGCCGGGATCCCCCCCCCCCCGACGGTTCATCTAACCTCTGGCAATGTTATATTTTTGGGTGTAGTGGGGTTTTTGTGAGATATGCACGTGTAAACCCTTGGTATTCTAAAGGTTTTTACAAAAATCAATATTAAAAATAATGTGGGGTATGGGATTTGAACTCTGGTGGCTTGGTTCAGCAGTGCAAGGTATTACCAATGAGACACAAGCTCCTTCTTGTAATTATGGAGCTAATTAATTACTTAAAGTAATAACAGTAAATGTAAATACCCCAAGTATACATTAATTTTAAAGCAAATTTTTGTCACTAAAAATGGAGTTGTTACATTCTTTTAACTTGTAATTAAAAAGCAAAATAATTACTTATATCTTGTGCTCAGGCTAAAATACCCCTTTATGGATTTTGAAAATAATATTTTGAAAAAATTTGTATAGGAAATTTATGGTTGTTACATTCTACCCTCCTTATACAAATTTCGTTCTCGAAATTTGTAAAAGGAAAGTATAACAAATTCAAGGAAAGTTTGATGACTGAAGTGCTGATAGTTTATGGAAAAAATAACAAGGTGGTGCAAGGGTTTTAAAAATATGAAAAATGTGTGAAGGAATGAAAGAATGCGATGGTTTTGGTAAGATTGTAAAAGAGGTGAGGGAATTATGGGTTAGGACAGATTCAAAGTATATGATTCAAAGAATATGAAATGATAAGATTCAAGGAACATGATTGTAAAGAATGTTTTAGTTGCTGGTTCTTGTGTTATATTGCTTAGGTTGTTCACGCAGAACAGAACTGCATGATAGAGTTTCATACAGCTCGGACCTGCATGGGCCACCAACAAAACCTATCACGCCCCGCTTCCCAGTATACGGCGAAGGGGACACGACCGGTATGCTACGTATATACTCAGAAGTACATACGCTAAGCGTATCTAGGCAATATAAAATAAATGCACAGGAGACAAGATATAATAAAAATAGCAACTTTTATTTATTAACATTCTTTTCTACAATGCATGAAAAGGAAATACAACTGAAATAAAAACGATGCCTAAACAGTGGCATAACAGGAAATGAAAAGTACTGAATGGAAAAGTGTACAATGAAACTAAAGTGCTGGATCTTCGGCAAATTGCTCCAAGTCTTCTGCAGATAGCTCGATCTCTGCTGGGTCCAAACCACCTGAAGACATTCAAAGAAGAAAAAAAATAGAATGTCGTCAGCGAACAGGTCGTTCGGTAAGTCCCAAAGGTAAAAGGAAAGTATAATAGACAGAATAAGAAGATATCTTTTAAAGTTGTATAATATTGTTGTAATGTTGTGTTAACGCAGTTGTTTGTAGCTTGGTACAGAAGGATGACAGTGTATACGAGAGGGGACTCTATATGCTAGAGACCAGGGCAAACGGAATGTACAAGGAACCGTTAAGCCACGGTACAACAGCAACGGAATATAGGTTAGGTGTCTTAATCTTACCGCCTCGTGCCACTTTTAACACCTTCCGTACCAATCTACCCCTTAAACCCTGTAGTGTTTTAATTGTATTATTTTTCTTGTAAATTGTATTGATTGTATAATTAATTGACTGACCGAAACCATGATATCAGTAAACGGATGTAACCGTAGAGTCATGTAAATGGAATAACTGGAGAACCATGTAAGTGGAATATATATATCCATGGTTCGGTTCAGCCGAATTGTATAGATTGATAATTGGATTCATGAATTCATGTGTTCATATTGAATTGAAATATTGTAGATTATAGATTGACTTGAATCATATTCAGGTCAGATTAATCAGACTCAAACCCGAGTCAGACAATTAGAAATGTAAGTCGAAATCTTGATTATTTCTTAAACCTATAATTGCTAGGGTCCTTAGGGTAATTTATAAACTTGAGGGGGTTTTATGTAAAATATACGTTTTTATACTTTTCAAAATACTCCCCAAGCATTTATTATTCGTTTTTAGAGTTGTAATGAGTGTGGATTTTATATTGTGATATTTCTAGTGAAAATATCCTAGTTTTATAAATAAAGGTATTTATCTGTAATATTGATTTATTTGAAATTCATGGTATTTTAGTGTAAATTTATTCTTGTGATTTTTAGAAAGAGGTGGAATATTTATATCATAACAAAATAGATATTTTAATGATAAATATACATATATTTATACAAAAATAATTTTAATAAATATTTTATATTCTAGAAAATCTCATTTTCTTAAGATGTCGTATTTTAAATGTTTCAAGACCGAATGCTCCTTGCGAAGGTCTGAATCTCGCACTACTAAACCCGAGGATGTGCGATAATCCGCACCATCCCGAACGGGTTCCTCAAAGTGGGTTGTAGCGACGCTTTGCAAAGACTGTAAAATACGAAATCCTTTAGAAAACGATTTTATAAAGTAAATGGTATTTATTTGTAATGGTGTATATTTTCCGTATTGTATGTTCTAGATTCTCCTAAGCCAACTAGTCTATTCCTAACTGGTCCATACGACAAGTTGTGAGATGCCTCAAATCGCCTCTTCACCGCCAATTGTGGCCAGGTAAGTACAAGTGAGGAATGGAGGGATCCGCTCACGAATCACCGTGAGTCGAGCCTTTTAAAGTTACTTTTCTCACTTGCCTAGCCTGGACACCACAAAGTCAGGTTTAGATAAACGACCGAAGTCCACAACTTATCGTATTTTCATAATAAGTGGTACTTCTTTAAAAAGTGTATCAAAACTAAATCTTTTAGAAATGGTTTTATTAAATATATGGTATTTAAATGAAAATGTTTATTTTCTCGTATTCTAGGTTCTCGGGGGTGTTGCATATGAGTGTGTGAGGAGGTAGGTCGTTACCTCGTGATTTATTTTAAATGTATAGCAAGTTTGATAGGGTTAAATGAAGGATTGAAACAATATGGTATTTAAGTGAAAAATACGATAAATTGAAAAGGCCATCATTTTATGTAATGAAACTTGATCAATTTGTTTGATTAGTGTTTAATAGTCAACATGAGAAAGTTTGAGTATGATTTATTAGTGAGAAGTGGAATTTTATAGGAAACCGAATCGGAAATCGGATTTGTTCCGATTCCGTCGGATTTTGTAAAACCGTATTTTTTTGATAGAAGAGATAGGTAGGAATTGGGATTTACGGGTTTTAGATCACCCAACAGAGTGAGAGAGAATTAGAGGAATCGCTGATGTGTTGCGTCGTCGCCGGTAGTTCCTAAAACGATCACCGGAAGTTTGCCGTAGATTTCGCCGGAGTTTCGCCTCGAGCTTGTTTTCAAAGTACATAAGTTTTCTTGGAATTTTGAGAGAGTGGGCTCAGAATTTTGGGGTGAAAGGGTAGAGGGTAGGGAAGGTATTTATAGGTTAGGCTAGGGTTAGGATAGGTGAAAGGTTAAAATAAAAAATGTGATAAAATGTATTAAAAATGTATTAAAAGTGGAGTAATTGGAGTTTTAAAAGAGCTCTGGAAATGGTCTGAGCTGAAATTTTGCAGGTGCATAGGGAATATGAAAAGACACAACTTTCATGTTGGTGTTGTCGCCGGAATCGGCCGACTCGGCCGTGACTCGGTCGGAGGACTGAGTCAGACGGCTGGGATCCCCCTCGACGGTTCATCTAACCTCTGGCAATGTTATATTTTTGGGTGTAGTAGGGTTTTTGTGAGATATGCACATGTAAACCCTTGGTATTCTAAAGGTTTTAAAAAAAATCAATATTAAAAATAATGTGGGGTATGGGATTTGAACTCTGATGGCTTGGTTCAGCAGTGCAAGGTATTACTAATGAGCCACAAGCTCCTTCTTGTAATTATGGAGCTAATTAATTACTTAAAGTAATAACAGTAAATGTAAATACCCCAAGTATACATTAATTTTAAAGCAAATTTTTGTACACTAAAAATGGAGTTACATTCTTTTAACTTGTAATTAAAAAGCAAAATAATTACTTATATCTTGTGCTCAGACTAAAATACCCCTTTATGGATTTTGAAAAAAATATTTTGAAAAAAATTGTATAGGAAATTTAGGGTTGTTACAATATGGGACCAGGATTTGTTCTGGATGTTTCCCACGGGTTCAGGATTGACTTTAACCGTGATCTACGTGACCGGGATTTGCTCTGGCCGTTTCCCACGGGGTCAGGATTATCTTTAGCCTTTTTCTACGCGACCAGGATTTGCTTTGGGTGTTTCTCACGGGGTCAGGATTGTGTTTAGCCGTGTTCTACGTGACCAGGATTTGCTCTGGCTGTTTTCCACGGGGTCAGGATTGACTTTAGCCGTGCTCTACGGGGCCAGGAGGGGTTGAATTTAGCCATACGGGGTCAGGATTGACTTTGGTCGTACGGGGTCAGGTGTTGACTCCCGGTTGTCTGTGCACCGCCGAGTCCTTGAACTGGGAACTTTGCCACAGCTCCGCTTTGCTGACGTTGCGTCTGTTGTAATGAGACGGATGTCGAGGTGATCTCTAGGTTGTCTGTGAACCGTAGAGTCTTGGAACTAGGGACTTTGCCATGGCTCCGAGATTGATTGTTGCGTCTGAATTCTGCTGGAATGAGGAGGAATGCTGTTGTGGGTCTCCCAGCTGTAGATGTGGCTGTCGAGACTTGGAACTAGGGACTTTGCCATGGCTCCGCTTGATTGTCGCGTCCGAATCCTGTTGGAATGAGGAGGAACGCTGTTGGTGATCTGTAGGCTGTCTGTGAACCGTCGAGATTTGGAACAGGGACTTTGCTATGGCTCCCAGGTTGATTGTCGCATTTGGATTCTGCTGGAATGAGGAGGAACGTTGTTGGTGATCTCTCGAGATGCAGATGTTGCCATCGAGACTTGGCTCTCTTTCTGACGGGGCTTGGTGGGATGATATGATCATTTCTTTGTTTGTGCCACTGGATTGTATACAGGGATCGATGTGATCTCATCTATAGGGCAAAAAGTTTTATTTCATTTTTTATTTCTTTCCGCGATGCTCTTTCATTTCATCTATTTATATCGCGAAAGTCGCGATTGCCCAATCATTTCGGCTATTTTTTGCGGTGCCCAATCATTTCGGCTATTTTTTTGTTTTTACTCGCTGCTTTTTATTACGAGTTGCCCAAACATTTCGGCTATTTTTATATGCATTTTTGGCTCGCTGATTTTTTTATCACGAGTATTGAGTTTGGAATCTGATGCCAATCTCAGCATCAGCATCGCTACGACTAGAATATTGCCAGGAGCGAATCATCATTTGCCGTGAATGGACTTAGAATTTGATACCGATGTAGGCATCAACATCGCTACAACTGGGATATTGCCAGGAGCGAATCATCATTTGCCGTTGTCGATTTAAACAAAGATGGCTTAGCAAACAGGGTTAGGATCCTGTCGACTAAGGCTTTTGACTTCATGAGCCGTAAAGGTCTCATAAAAGTATTTCTCCCTACGAGTCGTGAGGATCTCGCAGGTGCATTTTCTCCATAGGAATCGTGAGGATTCCTAAGTGTGTGTTCTCTCATAAGTCGTAAGGATCTTACAAGAGTATTTTCTCCTTATAAGTCGAGAGGACTTATAAGGGTCGTTCACCATATGAGCATATCCCTAGTCGCTGGTGGGACTTTGTTAGGGAAATGTTTATTCGTACCCGTGGATTGTATACAAGGGTCAATATTGAAATGCTTGTAGGGCAGCATTGGAGATTGTGATGGCTTAAGAACAGGTTCAGATCCCTGTAACTTAAGGCTTTTGAATCCTATGATCCATGAGGGTCTCAAAGGGGAATTCTCCTTACGAGTCATGAGGATCTCGTAAGTGTAATTTCTCCTTAAGAATCGTGCAGATCCCTAAGTGTGTTGCTCTCTTGTGAGTCGTAAGGATCTCTCGCAGGTATTTTCTCCTCACCAGGTCGAGAGGACCTTGCAAGTGTCTTTTAAAAAGATTGCGCCCTTTCGGGTTTTCACAAAACTCGCCGGTAGCCCTGCTATTTTTACTCACGGAGCCGTTTCGGGTTTTCATCCGTGCCGATCTCGCTTATGGACGTACCATTTTTTTTTGCGTCAGCCTTGGGATGCTGCGGTCCGTAGTAGTTTATAGACGTCTCGGTCAGGCGTTAGTTTAGGGACGTTTCAGTCCATTGTTAGTTTTAGGACATCTCGGTCCGTCGTTAATTTAGGGACGTTTCGGTCCGTTGTTAGTTTTAGGACATCTCGGTCCGTCGTTAGTTTAGGGATGTTTCAGTCCGTTGTTACTATTTTGGAGACAACGGTTTCGCTGGATACTACTTATAGAGTTTGGGCTTAGGAAGATAGCGAGCGGACATAGGCGTCGTCATCTATCGTTGACCTAGGCCGTGACTCGTCAGGCATAGTATATTTTTAGGAACCGGCCGTTTATTGGTCTGAAGGGTCTTTTGTCATGCATATCCATGAGCAGGTAAGCCCCACCTTGGTAGACTTTGTCTATGATGTACGGGCCCTCGTAGTTCGGCTCGAATTTCTCCTGTTTGGCACGATTGGGGATCATAGGTCTCTTGACCACTAGCATGAGTTCGCCTTGGCGAAATGTTCTCGGCCTAGTCAATCTCTCGTATGAGCGCGTCATTTTTGCTTTGTAAGCTTCCAAGTTTTGTTGCGCCATGAGCCGGGTTTCGTCGAGGGCATCAAGCTCCTCAAGCCGAAGATAAGCATTCTCTTCGTCCGTTAGCTCGTAATGAACCGCCACTCGTAAGGAGGGTAGCTTTATCTTCAAAGGGAGTACTGCTTCAGTGCCGAATACCAATGCATACGGCATTGTGTTTGTGGCCGTTTTGAACGTAGTTCGATACGCCCAGAGAGCTTCATGCAGTCTCTCGTGCCAGTCCTTCTTATTTTTGGACACCGTCTTTTTCACGATCTTCGTCAAGGTCTTGTTGAAAGCCTCAGCCAGACCATAAGCTCGGGGATTATAGACCGAAGAGTATCTCCAGTCTATATTATGTTGTTGTGCGAAGCGGTTGATCTTATGGCTTCTGTAGGCCGGCCTGTTATCAAAGATAATCCGTCGTGGAGTGCCGAACCGATAGATGACGTGTGTCTTGAAGAAATGGAGGATATTCTCCGTCTTCACTTCTCTTAGTGGTACTGCTTCTGCCCACTTGGAGAAGTAATCCGTTGTCGCCAGTATGAACCGATGGCCTTTGGACGATGCTGGTTCAATAGGCCCGATTATGTCAGCTCCCCGCATTTCGAACAGCCAGCTAGCCAATGTCGGGTGTAACGGATTTGGATGCTGGTGGATAAAATCCCCATGAATCTAGCACGAGTGGCACTGCTTTACGTATTCGAGGCAGTCTTGGATTATCGTGTGCCAAAAGTAGCCTATCCTTTTGATCTTCAGTTTCATCTTCGGCCCGGCTTTATGAGAACCGCACAGTCCGTCGTGAGTTTCTTGGACGACTCTCTTTGCCTCTTCTGGTCCCAGTCATCTTAGCCATAAGGAGTCAAACGACCTCTTATACAGTGTATCATTAACGAAGGCGAAAGATAGAGCTCATTTCATGAGCTGATGTCTCGATGATGCAGCTTCAGGTGTTTGACGGGATTTGAAGTAGTTTATAAAGACTTCCCTCCAATCCTTAGCCTTTTTCCTGGTCTTTTATTTGTGGGGTCGTTTGCTTGGTCACTCCCTTTTCTTCGGATGACTTCGGAGATATTTCTGCCGGTGCAAGAACCCGACGGCTTTGCACGACGATCCTCACATCATCGAGGTTTTCGTCAGCCAGTTCTTTAGCGAGTCTGGCTAACGCATTTGCTTTTCTATTTGCCGAGCGCTGTATGCTTTCCAGGGCGTAGGCAGGGATTTGAGTCAGCAATTATTGTACTCTCACGCCATATTTTACTAACTCCGGTTTGCACGTCTGATAGTCGCCGTTTTCTTAGCTAACGACCAGTTGAGAGTCTCCGTATATGAGTAGCTTTTCAATTCCCATGTCGACAGCGATCTCAAGACCTGTTATCAAAGCTTCATATTCAGCTTCATTGTTCATCCTCGGCTCTGTTAAGGAAAAAGCATGTAACGTTTTAAAAATCGTTTAGGTGAAATTTCCGATTTTCGGTAAAATAACGGGTGTTTTCCGTAAAAACCAAGATATAAATATCTTTTAATATAAAATTAAATATACATATTATAGCCATGTAATTGCTAGTATTTGGTGTTTATTGAGCCACTTGTAAAATTTCTAATTTACTGAAAAATTTTCCGAAATTAATTATTTTAATATTATTTTGAGCCGTCACTAATACATTTAATTAGGGATAATTACAAATTGGAATGGGTTGATACAAATTTTGTGCATCATGACACATTAAACTAACATGTAAAATATTGTTTTTGAAATGAAAAGAAATTAATAAGATGGTTTTAGAAAACATAAACTATAAAGGCTTAAATGGTGAAAAATAGCTAAATGGAAATTGGGGTATAGTATTTATCATTTTCCCTCACCCCACACCCCCACTTGCCATCTTGGCCGAACTCATATGCAGCAGCCCCTCCCCACTCTCCCCTCCAAATTAAAGAAAAACAAATGAAAAGAAAGGAAAAGAAAAGAATAAAGAGAGAAGAAGTTGTGTGTTGACTTGGGGTATCTTTTCTTGACTTGGACTTTCATTCCACACACCCACACACTCCACACTCCCTCCCTATCCCTGCTGGCCGAGCCTCTTGTTCAGCCCCCCCCAATTCTCACTTCTTTTTCCCTTCAAAAATCCACAAGAAATCCTTCAAAAATCAACACAAAAACCTCCCAAAATCAAAATCCAAGCCCTACCCATTTTTCCTTAGCCCATATAGCATGGATCTTGGTGCAAAGTTAGCAATTTGGAGGTCAAGTTCCATGTTTGATCTCATGGTTTGGAGGTATAATCATAACCTTATGCTTAATTTGTTGTTTAATTACTTGAATTTAGCTAATTAGATGCTTAATTAAGTTTTAATTTCAAAACTTGGAAATTCAAGAATGGGGTTTAAATACTAAGTTAGGGTTTAGGTCAATTGATCATGGTCTAATTGTGTGGTTAACACCTAGTGGGCATGCTAAAACAAAGCTAGTTACTAGTTTGCTAATTGTATTTTTAAATTTGTTCTAATTATGCTAATTTTGCAAACTAGGTTTTTGGAAATTGATTAAATAATTGAGATAAAAATCTAATTAGGGTATTCATGACATTATTAACATTATAAGTTATAGTTTAATAGTTTAGATCATGCAAAATCAAGCTAAATTGTTGTTTGTGCATTTTTACTATGAAATTGTTAAAATTGGATAAATTTGCAAACTAGAATTTTGGGCTTAATGAAAATTGATGAGATTAAATTATGGAAATGGTTTGGGTGGCTTAATCAAGATATTTAGTGAATATTGTAGCCGCTAGAATTGTTAAAACAACTAGATTTGAACTAAATTGGCAATTGTTGCTTACTAGAGTTTCGGAAAAATAGCTTTTAAAGCGAATATGAAGTTTTGATGATTTAAACCCTATTTCATAAATATATTTAGTGTGTTGTGAAACCACGAATGGTGCGTTTGAGTTTTTCTCGATCATTCGGCTTTTGTACGCCGATGTCGAGGGTTTTTGGGTTGATTTGAGAAGCAAACCATAGGTTTTGATCTATGTGAGATTCGTGTGTCGTTTTGGTCCTGAGTCGGATTTTAATGCGATACGATGTGTTATGATACGTAGGTACCCTCACGAGGACTTCAAGACGACAAGCAAGCGCGTGGCGACATCGATTTCGGCAAGCGAGGACCAGGTGAGTAGATTTTATCTATGGGGAAAGTCGGGTGGATGGCGTATAGCACACCCGCAATTTCGTCAGACATATGTGATATTATATGTATATTGGTGAAATGTGAATACTTGGAACGAAAGGTATTAAGTGATCATGGGTTGGATATAGTGAAATTTGGAGGAAAGAGATTTTAGTTCAGCTATTAGTCGCAAGACCTTAGAGTAAAGGATTGACACACACATACGTGCACACACGTGGTCTGTTATCGTTATATTTGGTTATATGGAATACCTAGATGTGTGGATGAGATGGTATATAGGTATGTACATATATGTATGTGCTGATAATGAGGATAGTGGATGATAGTTGGAGATGAGTCGATGAGATTGGGCTTGAGGCCATGAGATCGATGATGTGATATGGTTCGTATTTGAGGTACGACATGATGTTTTAGCGGGTTCTTTAGGCGTGGTGTTTTCATACACACGCATGTATATACATAGATGGTATCGGTATTATACTAGACTTAGATCAGTACCCCCGGATCATGATATATGATGGAAAGGATACCGGACGAATAAAGAGATAAATGTGATATTTGACTCGTACCCAGATTTGGGAGGCCGTACGACGGATTTACCGTACGAGCTATATATTGATGATAGATTCACACTCTTGACTCGGAGATGTCATATTATATAGGGTATCGTATGGGATACTATTGAGGCGGAATCACCGACTGTTATATATATATCGACTCAGATTTAGGTAGTTTTCCTTACCTTTGGATTAGACTGTTAGTTAGACCTGTAGTTTACTGTATGACTCTTATTATTTATTGCATGTTCTTCATTGTTATGTTTATTATCTAGCTCCCGCATATTATCACCGCTCGCCTCGCATTGTATGCTTATATTGTGTTTTCATATGTTAGTATCGAAATCATGCTGTCAGGACACCAGCACCGTTACCGATGATGCGTATGTTCCACATACACTTACTTGCCGGCTCACACACATCATCATCGGTAATTGCCATGTCATGTACACTTTAGAAAATACCATTTCTTTGACATAGCTTGATAGCTGATAGCCGCAACATGTTATAGCTTCCATATGCTTGTTAACTATTGCATTCATTGCATGATATCAGTTGCATTCATATACTCATTGGTCATGCAGTATTATGGATATTTATGCCGATATTCACTGTTTACTTACTCTCGATTCTTGGATTTCGAATTTCCATGAGATTTATGGATTTGGGGGAAAACTGCAAGAATATATATAAACTTCTCTCTCTCTACCTCTTTTTAAAAAATGCAAGTTGCGGTTTTCTCATGATGTATGAGTCGTCCACCATGAGTTTTCATGATAGCTGTTGGATTTTGAGACCCGATTCGAGGAGGAGTAGGAACCGTTTTGGGTACATGGTAGGCCCGGTATGGTACCCCGGGGTGAGAGTGATTTCATGGAGGAGGATGAGCCTGGCAGGGGCAGACTGCCTACCGGTGATTTTACCTGGCGCGGCGGATATCCGGAGGATACCGTTCGTGGTCGTGTGATTGATGATATGGGCCGATCCGGACTGACGGAGCCCGAGGTATTGAGATATTGAGATTGAGATATTGAGATTTGAGATACAGAGATATTGAGATATTGATATTGAGATACTGAGATTTATGTTTTGTGTCGATACTTGACACTGATTTCTCTGTTGATTTCATTGATGACACCCGATTTATATACATACAGAAATCTCATTAAATAAAAAAACAGTTGTCTCATTCATGATGTATTCTGTTTTTATTCGTCATGCATTCATACATCATATATATGATATGTAGCTATCTGAGGCACTGACACGAGCACGTAGTATTGCACTTACATATTGATGGATCTGGATATTATTTGAGGATATTACCTGATATGACCTAGGATAGCGTCATGCATGCGATTTCTACTCATAGATGTTTTCTACTCACGAGTTAGCAACTCACTCCCGTTGTGCCAAATTTTTCTTACAGGTTAGATGTACAGGTTTCCTTGGCAGCTTGTTGGCACATCTTTTCATTCAGGGCGATTTGCTTGGTAGGTTGGTTCATTGTATCAGGACCACCATTGTTATTTGTTATTTCAGTTGTATCTAGTAAAACTCCATCAACCAAACTTGTATATTTGATAGAGATAGAAGACCAGTGTTTATTCTTTCGACCTTAGAGTCGCGCGTTGTATTATTATGGTTTTCATTGATGTTTTGAGTTTCATTTTGAGTTTTGATCCTCGCCTTTCGGCGTTGTATATTATATTGCATTGCGCGGTTTTGTCCTTCGATTGACGAAGAGCTAGATCCCGCTTGGGGATGCCTTTTATCATTTCGTATACTATTCATATTGTACCCCGTTTGGGGCCAGTATTTATAAAGGAAACTCTGCCGAAATTTTCAGAGAAGACTTGATGTTTTAAAAGACGCATAATTCGTCTTATGCTATTAAAACTTCTTGCTTTAAAAATTGGTTTATCCTTCACTCTACTGCTTTACTTGGTTTGAATTTCTGGGTTTTGGCTTACTTAGATTACGTACACCTCGAGACGTTTCGTAGTTTAAGTGCCGGTCATGTTCCGTACTTTTCGGGTCGTGACAAAGTTGGTATCAAAGCGTTAGGTTTTACCTTCGGAGTATAGGATGGCCCTTGGTTGATGGAGTAGGTGACTCAAGTAGAGTGACGTACCGTGTGTATGTTCCGCGGCATACTTACGATACGATACTCCGCTTAAGAAGCCTTAGGATGTACATTTCCTTGCACAGTATTATATTCCTTCCTATGATCTAGCCTCATCGGTACCAGTCTATGGTTTTGTTATCATGGTTGTACGGGCAGAGAGAGCTGCGGCTAGAGTTGCGGTCAGCACGAGCTCATTACGGGCGAGGACTGACCAGGACGTAATTCCGGCGACACACGATTGCAGAGATGTGTCTTTTATTGTGTTTTCGCACCATGAGCGTTTGATGGATCGCATTTACGAGATTTCTCCGTCGTGCAGATCAGTACCAGAGGATTGGGCTACCGCTAGAGGACAGCCAGAATGTGATGACCGTTAATGCACCGTATTTTGATGATTGAGGCACTGTTCAGTATGCAGACGAATGAGCCAGTTGTTGCGACGAATGATGAGATATCACCCCAGATGTTGGAGCTATTGCAGTACGAGTTGTACTTAGAGATATGATAGAAGTTCGCTAGTCACTAGAGATGAAAGACTAGGACATGTGATTCATCACCTACCCCGATGCGAGGTCATCAGATTGATTGATTCCAGCAGGAGACGACTTCACGCTGATACGTTGAAAGTCGATATAGACGATCGAATGTTGGGAATCCATTTTCCAAGTTTAAAGTATTCGGAAAACAATGCAAGCAATTCTACGGACCCTCTAGAAGAATGAAACCCTAACTCGACATAATGATCATGGAACGCCGGTGAACCTTAGGGTTTGCGGCAGTTCAGCGGTACCATTAGTGAGGCTTGGGTCTGCCCTTCTACGGTTGGTCCATAGGTGCTGTGGCTTATATTCGATACTATTAAACTATACCCAAGATGTTGAGCTCTTGGAGGATTATGGAACCTTGACGAATCGATCGAAAAGTTCGGCATTCATTCGAATATCAGGCGATGGGATACATTGCTTGGGAGACTCCAGATACAAGTATAGCCGTTGGAGCGCAATCCATGCAGCCACAAGGAGACGAGTCTGAAGCAGTCGACAATAGGGAAAAGTGGAGTAAGAGGTTCGTACGAGATCATGACGAGATGACGTTCCACTCCGCTGACATTAGAGATGGGATACGCAAGCAGAAGCGTTGACTATGGACATATCTTCCAGGAGGAGTCGTGATGAGTATGCAGCCGTTCCGGAACAAGAAATAGATTTTGTAAGGATGATGACTTCCGGGCTGTTCGACAGAAACGAGATAGGGAGAGACTTCGACGGAATCTTTGTAGGATACTATACGAGAAGATTTGGATCCAGGATCAGTCATATTGCACCCACCCAGCAGGCCAGAGTTCAGCATCGTCGACAAGACATATTATAAGTGACCATACGAGTTGGCCAGAGATCTTTAAAGAATATTCTAGAGTGGACTAGTTCCATCATCGTTTCCATATTGGACCGTTGAGCCGATGAGCTATGTACTTAGCAATTCACAGTGAGAGACAAGAGCCTAAGGGCACCAGGCGACAGGCCATGATCAGGAGGCAAGTAGATATCTTGCTCTGCTAGCATTGGATGCACCGACACCTTCTCGACCTTGAAGGAAGGATATATCGGCGACAGTATTTACGATTTGTGATTTCGTGAGTTGACTATCACGTATCCGTCACTTTGGATTTCGGTATTTTGGGTGAATTATTGCATGATTAAGTGTTGATGACCGAGTTTCATGATATTTGCTTTCGTGCACCATGGTTGCACCTACTGGGTATTTATATTTTTTGCATAGTTATTACACTTGAGATATGCTTTATATACCGTTGTGTTGATTTATGAGTTGTGCATAGTTATTGTGCTTGATTTCGTTTTTGTGCCTTGGATGCACATGATTTAGATTTTATTCGTGCATGATGGATACACCTGATTTGGATTTTCGCGCATGTTTGGCGCATGATATGAGATGTGATTTTGGTGCACACCAGATGCACTAAATCAGGATTTTTGTGCATATCAGATGCACCTGGTATTGCTGTCAGGCACCCGTTGCCTCTGACAGGTGTTTTGTGCACACCCGTTGCACTTAGATGTTGTTTCTGTGCACATGTATGGCACATTCGTGGATTTTGATTTTCGTGCGCACCAGACGCACGTAGCATTCATATGCACATTTTGGGATTGATTTCTTTTGGAGTAGTATATTTTTTATACTTACTATTTGGTATAGTAGCTGAGCAGGACTAGTCCTAGGACAGTACCTGACTATATTTTTGCATGCATTGATAGTTATTGAAGGGATTTCCAAAGAGGAGCTATAGTCTCAGCATTTATCTACATGTCTGAGATGACACGAAAAGTTTAAACAAGGAAATCCTTCTAATTTGTTCTCAAAACGGCGGGACGTGTATGTTAAACAAAGGATATATATATATATAGTTATTTTCTCACAATGGACGTCCGTCACTGTGCAGTGATACACACATCGCACAGCGATTTGAAAAAGGTTTGGCATGCATTGCTTCCAGATGTTTTAATGATGTTTACATGTATAGTTCGATGTATATCATGTTGGTTTTCGTATTGGATCTTGACATTGGTGTCTTCACCATAACTCCGATGATTGCGGGATGCTTGACGGAGTTTTGATTTTTGAGTTATACACTTTTTTTCATGCACATGCATTGCGCTATGATGTGATTTATGTGTTTATGATTTCGGAGCCCCAACGACTTGATCTTTTTACTGGAATATTTTAGTATTTGGGGAAGTTTTAATTTAAATTCGGGGACCGAATTTCTTTAAGGGGGGAAGATTGTAACGTTTTAAAAATCGTTTAGGTGAAATTTCCGATTTTCGGTAAAATAACGGGTGTTTTCCGTAAAAACCAAGATATAAATATCTTTTAATATAAAATTAAATATACATATTCTAGATATGTAATTGCTAGTATTTGGTGTTTATTAAGCCACTTGTAAAATTTCTAGTTTAGTGAAAAAATTTCCGAAATTAATTATTTTAAGCCGTCACTAATACATTTAATTAGGGATAGTTACAAATTGGAATGGGTTGATACAAATTTTGTGCATCATAACACATTAAACTAACATGTAAAATATTGTTTTTGAAATGAAAAGAAATTAATAAGATGGTTTTAGAAAATATAAACCATAAAGGCTTAAATGGTGAAAAATAGCTAAATGGAAATTGGGGTATAGTATTTATCATTTTCCCTCACCCCACACTCACACACCCCCACTTGCCATCTTGGCCGAACCCATATGCAGCAGCTCCTCCCCACTCTCCCCTCCAAATTAAAGAAAAACAAATGAAAGGAAAGGAAAAGAAAAGAATAAAGAGAGAAGAAGTTGTGTGTTGACTTGGGGTATCTTTTCTTGACTTGGACTTTCTTTCCACACACCGACACACTCCACACTCCCTCCCCATCCCTGCTGGCCGAGCCTCTTGTTCAGCCCCCCCCCCCCCCAAATTCTCACTTCTTTTTCCCTTCAAAAATCTACAAGAAATCCTTCAAAAATCAACACAAAACCTCCCAAAATCAAAATCCAAGCCCTACCCATTTTTCCTTAGCCCATATAGCATGGATCTTGGTGCAAAGTTAGTAACTTGGAGGTCAAGTTCCATGTTTGATCTCATGGTTTGGAGGTATAATCATAACCTTATGCTTAATTTGTTGTTTAATTACTTGAATTTAGCTAATTAGATGCTTAATTAGGTTTTAATTTCAAAACTTGGAAATTCAAGAATGGGGTTTAAATACTAAGTTAGGGTTTAGGTCAATTGATCATGGTCTAATTGTGTGGTTAACATCTAGTGGGCATGCTAAAACAAAGCTAGTAACTAGTTTGCTAATTGTATTTCTAAATTTGTTCTAATTATGCTAATTTTGCAAACTAGGTTTTTGGAAATTGATTAAATAATTGAGATAAAAATCTAATTAGGGTATTCATGACATTATTAACATTATAAGTTATAGTTTAATAGTTTAGATCATGCAAAATCAAGCTAAATTGTTGTTTGTGCATTTTTACTATGAAATTGTTAAAATTGGATAAATTTGCAAACTAGAATTTTGGGTTTAATGAAAATTGATGAGATTAAATTATGGAAATGGTTTGGGTGGCTTAATCAAGATATTTAGTGAACATTGTAGCCGCTAGAATTGTTAAAACAATTAGATTTGAACTAAATTAGCAATTGTTGCTTACTAGAGTTTCGGAAAAATAGCTTTTAAAGCGAATTTGAAGTTTTGATGATTTAAACCATATTTCATATATATATTTTGTGTGTTGTGAAACCACGAATGGTGTGTTTGAGTTTTTCTCGATCATTCGGCGTTTGTACGCCGATGTCGAGGGTTTTTGGGTTGATTTGAGGAGCAAACCATAGGTTTTGACCTATGTGAGATTCGTGTGTCGTTTTGGTCATGAGTCGGATTTTAATGCAATACGATGTGTTATGATACGTAGGTACCCTCACGAGACTTCGAGACGACAAGCAAGCGTGTGGCGACATCGATTTCGGCAAGCGAGGACCAGGTGAGTAGATTTTATCTACGGGGGAAGTCGGGTGGATGGCGTATAGCACCCCTGCAATTTCGTCAGACATATGTGATATTATATGTATATTGGTGAAATGTGAATACTTGGAACGAAAGGTATTAAGTGATCATGGGTTGGATATAGTGAAATTTGGAGGAAAGAGATTTTAGTTCAGTTATTAGTCGCAAGACCTTAGAGTAAAGGATTGACACACACATACGTTCACACACGTGGTCTGTTGTCGTTATATTTGGTTATATGGAATACTTAGATGTGTGGATGAGATGGTATATAGGTATGTACATATATGTATATACTGATAATGAGGATAGTGGATGATAGTTGGAGATGAGTCGATGAGATTGGGCTTGAGGCCATGAGATCGATGATGTGATATGGTTCGTATTTGAGGTACGACATGATGTTTTAGCGGGTTCTTTAGGCGTGGTGTTTTCATACACACGCATGTATATACATAGATGGTATCAGTATTATACTAGACTTAGATCAGTACCCCCAGATCATGATATATGATGGAAAGGATACCAGACGAATATTGAGATAAATGTGATATTTTACCCGTACCCAGATTTGGGAGGCCGTACGATGGATTTACCGTACGAGCTATATATTGATGATAGATCTAGATCCGCACTCTTGACTCGGGGATGTCATATTATATAGGGTATCGTATGGGATACTATTGAGGCGGGATCACCGACTATTATATATATATATATATATATATATAGATATATATATATATATATATCGACTCAGATTTAGGTGGTTTTCCTTACCTTTGGATTAGACTGTTAGTTAGACCTGTAGTTTACTGTATGAGTCTTATTATTTATTGCATGTTCTTCATTGTTATGTTTATTATCTAGCTCCCATATATTATCACTGCTCGCCTCGCATTGCATGCTTATATTGTGTTTTCATATGTTAGTATCGAAATCATGCTGTCAGGACACCAGCACCATTACCGATGATGCGTATGTTCCACATACACTTACTTGACGACTCACACACATCATCATCTGTAATTGCCATGTCACGTACACTTTAAAAAATACCATTTCATTGACATAGCTTGATAGCTGATAGTCGCAACATGCTATAGCTTCCATATGCTAGTTAACTATTGCATTCATTGCATGACATCAGTTGCATTCATATACTCATTGGTCATGCAGCATTATGGATATTTATGCCGATATTCACTGTTTACTTACTCTCGATTCTTAGATTTCGGATTTCCATGAGATTTATGGATTTGGGGGAAAACCGCAAGAATATATATAAACTTCTCTCTCTCTCTCTCTTCCTCTTTTTAAAAAATGCAAGTTGCGGTTTTCTCATGATGTATGAGTCGACCACCATGAGTTTTCATGATAGCTGTTGGATTTCGAGACCCGATTCGAGGAGGAGTAGGAACCGTTTCGGGTACATGGTGGGCCCGGTATGGTATCCCAGGGCGAGAGTGATTTCATGGAGGATGATGAGCCTGGCAGGGGCAGACTGCCTACCGGTGATTTTACCTGGCGCGGCGGATATCCGGACGATACCGTTCGTGGTCGTGTGATTGATGATATGGGCCGATCCGGACTGACGGAGCCCGAGGTATTGAGATTTTGAGATTGAGATATTGAGATTTGAGATACAGAGATATTGAGATATTGATATTGAGATACTGAGATTTATGTTTTGTGTCGATACTTGACACTGATTTCTCTGTTGATTTCATTGATGACACCCGATTTATATACATACAGAAATCTCATTAAATAAAAAAAAATAGTTGTCGCATTCATGATGTATTCTGTTTTTGTTCGTCATGCATTCATACATCATATATCTGATATGTAGCTATCTGAGGCACTGACACGAGCACGTAGCATTGCACTTACATGTTGATGGATCTGGATATTATTTGAGGATATTACCTGATATGACCTAGGATAGCGTCATGCATGCGTTTTCTACTCGTAGATGTTTTCTACTCACGAGTTGGCAACTCACTCCCGTTGTGCTAAATTTGTCTTACAGGTTAGATGTACAGGTTTCCTTGGCAGCTTGTTGGCACATCTTTTCATTCAGGACGATTTGCTTGGTAGGTTGGTTCATTGTATCAGGACCACCATTGTTATTTGTTATTTCAGTTGTATCTAGTAAAACTCCATCAACCAAACTTGTATATTTGATAGAGATAGAAGACCACTGTTTATTCTTTCGACCTTAGAGTCGCGCGTTGTATTATTATGGTTTTCATTGATGTTTTGAGTTTCATTTTGAGTTTTGATCCTCGCCCTTCGGCGTTGTATATTATATTGCATTGCATGGTTTTGTCCGTCGATTGACGAAGTGCTAGCTCCCGCTTGGGGATGCCTTTTTTCATTTCGTATACTATTCTTGTTGTACCCCGTTTGGGGCCAGTATTTACAAAGGAAACTCTGCCGAAATTTTTAGAAAAGACTTGATGTTTTAAAAACGCATAATTCGGCTTATGCTATTAAAAATTCTTGCTTTAAAAATTGGTTTTTCCTTCACTCTACTGCTTTACTTGGTTTGGATTTCTGGGTTTTGGCTTACTTAGATTACGTACACCTCGAGACGTTTCGTAGTTTAAGTGCCGGTCATGTTCCGTACTTTTCAGGTCGTGACAAAGCAAAGCGCATTATCCCTCCTTGTGGAGTCACGAAGATGAGGCCTACCCCAGACTTGATTATGGAGGAGCTGTGCTTTCGCTTCTTCATGAAAGATGCCCCGTCGAAGTAGAGTTCCCTGTTGGAGTCAATTATTGGATCACAGGCACGTGATTGCAATGATTGAGGGAGGACCTATTCCGGTAGGACAGTCTTACTCAAGATGATAGTATGCTATCTGGTTTACCTTTATCATCGTGTACTGCTTTAGGTGACCTTACAGGTCACTATTGCACGTTGATAGAGCCCCTAGGATTCTTGCTTGACTGCCAGCAGTATGTGGGCGATCATATACGTGGGAGCTGGTAGTCTATAAGCATATCCTTAAAAGGTCCCTAGTCGTAGGAGTTTCGAGACAGGGCATCGATACTCCAGAGTAGACTAGTGTATACAGTCGAGACCCCGACGAGGGGCGGTGGTCGGTCTCACAAGCCACTGGTGTCAGTTGGTTCACCTAAGATGTATACAGGTGCTCATTGGGTTATGAGTACACCGGACAGGACTCACCGGGAACATGCTAGTTGGTCTTATACCTGACGTCAGATAGCAGTTCCCTGGTGACATGTGTACAGGTTAGTTCATCGACATGAGATCGTCATTTGTCTCGTGTGAGTTCCCACTGTGCTTTGATTACTATCCTACCACGCTCTAAGGAGACGTGCAAACAAGTTTTAGTTGGGTACAGTCCCGAGCCACATGGAGGCAGTGAGCGGATCTGCAGGGGTTCGTCTCTCCCGGTATTGGGGGTGAGGTCGTGTTGTGTCTAGGAGAGCCATTCACGAAGTCCTTGGCCAAGGCAGGAGATTTACTGGTAGGTATTCCAGCAGTATCTCAGGGTGTTCTGGGCTACACTCCGACACGACTTGTACCGCTTTTGGGGGTCTGACTTTTACCAACGCCCTAGGCCCGCCGTGCGATGCTCATAGACGAACGAACCGGACTGTAAGGATATTATCACTGACAGGCTCAGTAGGGTGTCAGGATGAGTTCGCTCATCGACGTCCCTTTTGGTCAATACCTGGTAGCCCATTACGTATAGGCTAATACCTCTGACGTGCTAGTGGTTAAATCCACAACCAAAGTATTGACGAGTCTTTAGAGTCCCCCACAGACCAGTTTCTCAAGTTTCGGGCGAAACACTGTAGAGGCCGTATAGAGATATGGCAGGGTTCGATCAGATACGTGCGGTATTGCACGGATCATGATCGGACGGATAATACTAGCGGGCTTTGGTTTAAGCCGGATCCTAGTATTGGACAGTGTAGATTTTGTCTCATTGCATTTGTGTTCGGTCGGAATACAAATACGGGTATGTATATACAGTCGCGGGGTTTCCTGTAATTTATTACGGGATCAGTTTTATGAAGTTGCCAGTTTGTTTTCCGGTTTCGGCCATTTTTCTTTGTATCTTTCTTTGGCCGAAAAATGGTGGAGGAGGGCTTATTTGAAATTATGCAAATTAGCATTGTGGAGGGTGGTCTTTGCATATTGTTGCTTCATGATGGTTGCACCATCATTTGACTTCTTGACTTCATCATGGCTTGACCTTTGGAGTCATGATTGTTGATGGAGTGTTGGACTTTCTTTGTGATGATTTCTTCTCATGATCACATATCATTCCCTCTTTCATTATGGTTCCTCTCTCTCACTCCTCTCATCTTCTCTTGAGGCATATGGCCGGCCAAGAGGGAAATGGGGCTGCCCAATATTTTTGGGTGGGATTTTGTTCTCCTCATTTTTGCAAAATCCCCTAGTTCATCTCCAAAATTCAACATCTCCTTTCCTCCACTAAATGGGCAACTTCTAGTGACCCCAAATAAGACATAGCCTACACTACATTCTACAGCAATTCTTGGGCACGTCGGCTCGCCAACTTCGTGCCCGAGTTGCCTCGGTCCAGAGGTGGGAGCCCGTAAAAGAACCCGGCGAAGTGGTGCCTTCCGACGAGGAGTTGAAGACCGGAGATTCCGCGGGGAGATCGGGACGACGACGAGAAGACCGAAGGACACGGATCGCTCGGTATATCTCTCTACCCCTTCTCTAGTTAGCTAGGATTAGATTAATGGCCCGATCCGGGTATAAAGTGCGCGGTGGTGCCGGTTCAAAAGTTAAAGTAAATTATCATTTCCGCATTTTGGCCTCGGATTGACGGCCGGGGCACCGCCGTGCACTTACATTGGTATCAGAGCTACGCCATTAACCTAGTCTAGCTTGCTCTAGTATGTTTAGAACTCGATCGAACAAAAATCCCAAAAACCATATTTCCAATGCATCAGGTTTCTGTCGATTTTGTTTTGGCTCGAAAAAAATTTCAGTACATTGCAGAAACATGTGCAGGGTTTTGTAAGAACACTGTAAAAATTTGGTGACCTGATCCTTCAATAGGGCCGCGGAACTGCGGCCATAACCCCACTTTGGCCGCGGTTCCGCCGCAGGAATTAAGCTTCATTTCACCAATTTTTTCCAGTGGGCTTCTGGGTTGAAAATATGGTGTTTGGGATATTCTTTTTGGGCCCAGAATTTCTTTATGTGCTACAGTAGTGCTTGGGGCCCACATGGGTAAATTTGATCGATCGAATATTTTAAACATGTTAGTTCACAGTATTTACATTATATCTGCGACTGTGAATGTCACTTGATCGGTAAATCCTGTCTAACTGCTATAGCCCGGTTAGACGGATTTGCGAACGTGACATTCACGTTGATGTTCTGTGTTGTGCTGTGATGTTGCGGATTGGTCGTAGGGGATAGCCTGGATGCAATGGTAGTACAGTTTTTGTTGTATTATGTACATTTGATATTGCGGGGCGAGCGTCCGACATGTGGACTGCCGTCACTGCCTGTTTGTATATTATTCTTTTGGGGCACGACCGGGGTGAGGTCAATGTACCCGTTGTATGTATATTTTACTTTCTGTACTAGGATTACCCCAAGGAGGGGTGCACGGATAGCCGGGTTCTAGAGGGCAGCGAGCCCGCATCTCATGGCATTGAGACGGAGGGGGCTTTACTCTAGAATTGGCGGGCTATTCACCGCACTCGTAGGGGGTACAGGTTGACCCAGGAGGGTGCCCAAGTTACCGGATTCCGTGAAGTGCTGGGTGGTCCATTCACGTTGCTGAAGGGGGCTGCCTCGCTTCAGGTTTTGGCAGGTAACTTGCCGCGCCCGTAGGGGTCTAGGATTTCATTGCACAGGCTATCCACACGACCAGGGGAACGTCGGGTTTCAGTAGCGGCTCTGTGAAACCCGGGGATCCCAGATATCTGTATTGTTCTGTGATGCTTATTACATTTCTGTGATGTTGCATTTTATCACGCCTTGAGCGAAATGTTATATATTGATATATATATACTAGTAGATGTTGTATATGTTTTGCATCCGCGCTAGTCCAGTCCCCGCTCTGTCGTTAGTTAAGTAACCTAACGGGTAATGACGGGACACGGTGGAGAATGCGGATGGCATATACGTACATAATTATTTTCGTTCTTTATTGGTGTGATCAATTGATGGGACTGCGTTGATTCGGATCAATGCAAGCTAAACAAACCTATTCTGATGTTGTTGGAACATTTTTCAAAAAGCTGCTGTTGCAAGGACGTTCACTTTTGTTTTGCACAGTGGTATTCAGTTGGAATATCCTGCACCTCAGTCGACGAGGCAAGGGCCGAGATCCCTTCACCGGGAGTGACCCTTTGGACAGAAGTTTGCGTCAGGGCAATAACTTCACTATAGCCGATTACTTTTCCTTTGCATCGTGGTATTCAGTTGGAATATCCTGCACCTCATTCTACGGGGAAAGAGCCGAGATCCCTTCACCGGGAGTGACCTCTTTAACAAAGGTTTTCGCCACTATATTTTTATAAAAGCTATCCAGTTCCTTCAACGATATCAAGTTCATTACGTTAATGGTTTTCGCCAGAAACCATTCGTAGCCCTCCGTCGTTTCATATGGATAGTCAATAAGTATTCAAGCTGTGTTTGTTGGCCAAAGTCAAGGCACGGTGATTGGTAGCTATTGGGTATTCATATGCAGCATAGATAGATGCGTTGGTTTGGGGCAGTCGTATAGCCTTGTTGGCCAAAGTCAAGGGCTCGTGCGGGTGGGCTCAAATTAACCTGGAGAATGACGGGTAGAACTTGACATGTGACTTATGATTTGTTGGCGAAAGTCAAGGTCATAAGAGCATGGGGTAAAAATCACATCGAGGGTTTCTAAAGAAACTGAAACTTGCCAGATATGTGCATACCTTCTGGAGTGTGATAACGTGAGCGGATTCCGTCACGTTATCATGCGATGATAGTTGGATCCCTATTCCCACTGATGAGTTGGTTTACTCCTCGGGTGATCCCGACTAATTCTTCTTTCAGGTTTGGAGAAGAATTTGACGTTACAGTGGGAGGTTTCCAGATTAGATAAATTGGTAACCATTCTGATCTAAGTTAGAGTGCACGCTGAGTGTTTCTTTTCTCTCTCTCTTTGGCAGCGACCATGACCCGACCCTTAGACTATGACTCGGTGACCAAAATTAACCGAACCTTCTTAAACACTGGCTTTTGGATTGTCAGAGTTGCAAACCTCATTGCCACTCCTACTTTTACCCTTTTCTCCAGGACACCCCGTATTACTACGAACGTCCACTTCCATTGGACAAAACCATCATATGGTTATATACGAACTCGAAGGAATTTATTCGAGGATGGTTTCTGGTTCTGGAGAAAACGAATAGGACTGTTCAGTTGTCTTTTCCTTTTATCTTCTCTCAGGTTGCGAGTACTCCTTGGTTTAGGAGATAGTACACCTATTACGCAAATTGGATAGTCTTCTTCCAAACCATAGGCTGGTGCTGAACGGTAGGGAATGAAGAAAACCAATTAGCATAACGATGGTGTACAGAAGGTATTAAGTAAAGACATTACAAGGGATTAGTAAGAGGGCAAAGTAAATTGCGACTGCTATTCACGACCAAACCAAGTATTTATTCACCAATCCTAAATCACCTTTGTATTTCTCCAGAACACTCCGTATCACTACGAAGATCCACAGTTTATTGGATACTCCATCGTATGGTTATATAAGAACTCGAAAGGAACTTGTTCCAGTTCGGGGATGGATTCTGGTTCAGGAGAAATAGGAATAAGGTTTATTCGGTTGTCTTTTATCTTCACCTTCTCTCGCATTGCGAGTGCTCCTAGGATTAGGACAGTACACCCATTATGCTTATTGGATAGTCTTCTTCCAAACCATAGGCTGGTGCCGAACGGTAGGGAAGGAAGAAAACCATTTAGCCTAAAAAGGTGTGCAGAAGGTAATGACTAAAGACATATAAAGGGATTTGGAAAGATGGCAAAAAATTACACGGTTACAGTTGTGAATCTGGATAATGGAAGAGACATTACTAGGAATACCGGGATACCCCATCGAAACGTTTCAATGTTTCAGTTTCGCTGTGTACTGTTAAAAGAAAACTGATTTCCCAATCAGATCTTGCTCCACGGTATGTATTTACCAGGTATGATTCTCACATCTGTATGGTTTTACAGATGATGAGTGGAAGTAAGTTATTTGGGAATTAGGTGATTGTCCTCATTATATCGGAATTCGTTGTAATTGGTGATATTTGAGGAAATCGCCTGGGTTGTTTGCCGGACGGCAAATATTTGGTTTTGAATATCCGTTGTAATGCACCAATTTCAAATTGATATATCTGTACGTCTATTTTTATAGAGTGAGATATTTTTTTTGAAATTATGTCGATGACATTTACCTATATCAGTGGATGGTTAGGTAAGGAGCATTAAACAGCGGTGTAATTCTTCTTAACCATAAGTACAGTTTTCAACTTACGACACACAGGGATTGAGTTATCAGACTCAAGGGACTTATACAGAGTATTGTATGTTGTCCAGCGTCCATGAGGACAGAGGGGTTGGTGCTCGTACTATATTCGGTTTACTTATGACTTCTCTAGTTTTTAGACAGGTGTTTCGTAGAAACACAGGGTCCAAGTTTTGAGAAGTTATAGGTATATGGATAAAGTAGAGAACCAGGTGTCGCAAGTATCGGGATTCTTCAAGGTGATCGAAGATGTAGATACTTGTGTATGGTATTCAGTTGATAGTAATGATTAAGAGAAATTGCTTCTCTTTCAGGTTGCTCATAATTGGAAGCATTCCTAAGTTAAGTAACGCTGATTGGCCTCTTTCCATTTAGTTGACATGCACTGGAGACAGCTGCATGATTTGAATCTGGTTCAATTAAATCAGTGCCTCTAGTTCTATATTGGATATAGAACAGTTCATATCTTAACGATATTAAGGTACGGGGAGTTATCCGGCTTATGCTTAAAACCAGACTCTGGATAACTCAAGGCACGTTTCTGTAATGGCTGTTTGTGGGTTGACCCAGGCTATGACGGGGGTTGACTTTCTACCATCTGGAAGATCAATAGTGATATTGTTCTTGACTCGCCACAGTTTTAACAAAAATGGATTTTTTTTCAGAAAACAGTAGTGGGAGTATGGTAGAACTGGAAGTGATTCCAGAACCGCAGACGATTACTGAAAATTTGATAAGAACCTAAAGATTCAATTTGGTTTAACATTCCATTGGCCACTCCGCAGATTTGGTGGGTAACCTCAGGCACCCGAGAGGTACTCCGGTAGCCTCAAGGACGGTGGCAGGGAGGTTCTTGTTTACCCAGACTTTCCATTGTTGTTGTTCCAGACTGTGAGACCCGGCAGGAGGATGAGTATAGCGTCGTTCTAATCTAGCTTTAGAAGTATACGTTTATATGACTCTGCCAGAGGGTTGTCATGGTCAGTGGGAGCAGGGGAAGCATAGTGGATAGGTGGCTTATGTCTATTTATAGACTAAAGCAGATATAGCGGAGATAGGTCATCTATTTCTGATGTGACAGTGATAGATTTGACTTCATCAGAATAGGGGATGGATCTGTTAAGAAGGTAGTAGGGTGTGATGTCCTGGTATTTGGATGACATACACAGAGTAGGAAGTGATGTTCCTATGCTACGATCGGTTATGCTTTGGTTGTCACACAGTGGTTTCTCCACATAAGGAAATAGATATAATATCAGACATTCTGGTTACTAGATCTATGGTTTTAGATCTAGATTTGGATTGTTTCCCAATCTGGGTACTTAGACAGCATTCTAGAGGTGTTTTAGAATGGACGACTCCTGGCATGGTGCTGTACCTGCAGGTGATGGAGTCACCCTCTCTAAAGATGTCTTACAGACTAAAGGGGAGAGGGATGTGTATGATTGGCAGATCACTTGCTTAGGCAATTGAGCCAATCATGAGATGTCAAGTACCACACCAGATGTTATTTTTGCAGTGGATGCAATATGTTGATATTGATCTAATCCTGGAGAAACGATCGGAAGCAGTTTTAGAACATAAGTGGATGTTCTAGGGATATGATAACGACAGCCTCATTCGGGAGACAGTTATCATTCCAGGCATCTAAGGTGATATGGATAACAGATTGGTTGTCAGAGTTATAGTTTTCCTTCTGACGATGGGCAGTATTTTGGACAGGTGGTCCAGGTGGATACTGAGGGAAGGCATGACGCAGGATACTGATTAAGTTCAGTTGACGATACAGTCTAAGAAGTTTAGATTTGGAGTTCATTTATGAGCTAGGTCCCATCAGACATCCAGACACATTCTAAGACAGGTATTGCTCATTTCGGGAGATGGCTTTCTCCACGAACTTGAGATATAGAGAGACATAGAAAGAAACATCAAGGCGGATCCACTCACTGAGGCTATTCCTCAAACGTAATAGTTTCGCAAACAGGTTTTGTGAGACTGATTAGTAGAGGAGTTGAGTGTTCGGTATCACACGGGCTGTGAGTATGCGACATCGCAATAATTAGCCTTGAGTGCAAGTGGGAGATTGTTGGAGATAGTGCCCTCAGAGTCAATTATTGGATCACAGGCACGTGATTGCAATGATTGAGGGAGGACCTATTCCGGTAGGACAGTCTTACTCAAGATGATAGTATGCTATCTGCTTTACCTTTATCATCGTGTACTGCTTTAGGTGACCTTACAGGTCACTATTTCACGTTTATAGAGCCCCTAGGATTCTTGCTTGACTGCCAGCAGTATGAGGGCGATCATATACGTGGGAGCTGGTAGTCTATAAGCATATACTTAAAAGGTCCCTAGTCGTAGGAGTTTCGAGACAGGGCATCGATACTCCAGAGTAGACTAGTGTATACAGTCGAGACCCCGACGAGGGGCGTTGGCCGGTCTCACAAGCCACTGGTGTCAGTTGGTTCACCTAAGATGTATACAGGTGCTCATTGGGTTATGAGTACACCGGACAGGACTCGCCGGGAACATGCTAGTTGGTCTTATACCTGACGTCAGATAGCAGTTCCCTGGTGACAAGTGTACAGGTTAGTTCATCAACCTGAGATTGTCATTTGTCTCGTGTGAGTTCCCACTGTGCTTTGATTACTACCCTACCACGCTCAAAGGAGACGTGCAAACAGGTTTTAGTTGGGTACAGTCCCGAGCCACATAGAGGCAGTGAGCAGATCTGCAGGGGTTCGTCTCTCCCGGTATTGGGGGTGAGGTCGCGCTGTGTCTAGGAAAGCCATTACACGAAGTCCTTGGCCAAGGCAGGAGATTTACTGGTAGGTATTCCAGTAGTATCTCAGGGTGTTCTGGGCTACACTCCGACACGACTTGTACCGCTTTTGGGGGTCTGACTTTTACCAACCCCCTAGGCCCGCTATGTGATGCTCATAGACGAACGGACCGGACTGTACGGATATTGTCACTGACAGGCTCAGTAGGGTGTCAGGATGAGTTCGCTCATCGACGTCCCTTTTGGTCAATACCTGGTAGCCCGTTACGTATAGGCTAATACCTCTGACGTGCTAGTGGTTAAATCCACAACCAAAGTATTGACGAGTCTTTAGAGTCCCCTCCAGACCAGTTTCTCAAGTTTCGGGCGAAACGCTGTAGAGGCCGTATGGAGATATGGCAGGGTTCGATCAGATACGTGCGGTATTGCACGGATCATGATCGGACGGATAATACTAGCGGGCTTTGGTTTAAGTCGGATCCTAGTATTGGACAGTGTAGATTTTGTCTCATTGCATTTGTGTTCGGTCGGAATACAAATGCGGGTATGTATATACAGTCGCGGGGTTTCCTGTAATTTATTACGCGATCAGTTTTATGAAGTTGCCAGTTTTTTTTCCGGTTTCAGCCATTTTTCTTTGTATCTTTCTTTGGCCGAAAAATGGTGGAGGAGGGCTTATTTGCAATTGTACAAATTAGCATTGTGGAGGGTGATCTTTGCATATTGTTGCTTCATGATGGTTGCACCATCATTTGACTTCTTGACTTCATCATGGCTTGACCTTTGGAGTCATGATTGTTGATGGAGTGTTGGACTTTCTTTGTGATGATTTCTTCTCATGATCACATATCATTCCCTCTTGCATTATGGTTCCTCTCTCTCACTCCTCTCATCTTCTCTTGAGGCATATGGCCGGCCAAGAGGGAAATGGGGCTGCCCAATATTTTTGGGTGGGATTTTGTTCTCCTCATTTTTGCAAAATCCCCTAGTTCATCTCCAAAATTCAACATCTCATTTCCTCCACTAAATGGGCAACTTCTAGTGACCCCAAATAAGACATAGCATACACTACATTCTACAGCAATTCTTGGGCACGTCGGCTCGCCAACTTCGTGCCCGAGTTGCCTCGGTCCAGAGGTGGGAGCCCGTAAAAGAACCCGGCGAAGTGGTGCCCTTCCGACAAGGAGTTGAAGACCGGAGATTCCGCGAGGAGATCGGAACGACGACGAGAAGACCGAAGGATACGGATCGCTCGGTATATCTCTCTACCCCTTCTCTAGTTAGCTAGGATTAGATTAATGGCCCGATCCAGGTTTAAAGTGCGCGGTGGTGCCTGTTCAAAAGTTAAAGTAAATTATCGTTTCCGCATTTTGGCCTCGGATTGACGGCCGGGGCGCCGCCGTGCACTTACATTCCCATCGGGTGTCACTCTCTCCTTTCTCCCCATCGATCGTGTCAAATGCGTGCTCGTCTGGCAATTCGCAATTTAGGGGTGAATCGGCGGGTATAGGATGCTCAGCGAGGAAGTCGGCGATGGCTTGTCCTTTCACTGCTTTGAGAGGTCGGTATGCCACCGAGAATTCCATTAAGAGTTGGGCCCATTTAGCTAGTCGTCCCGTTAGAATGGCTTTTGACATCAAATACTTGAGAGGATCCACTTTTGACATGAGATGAACCTCATGTGCTAAAGCGTAGTGCCTGAGCTTTGTTATCGCGAAGATCAACGCCAGGCAGTGTATTTCAATGGGAGAGTAATTGTTTTCTGCCCCAAGAAGGACTCGACTCAAATAGTAGAGGGCTCTCTCCTTCCCTTGGTCGTTTTCTTGTGCCCATAATGCGCCTAAAGAACCCTCAAGGGCTGTTGTGTATAGAATGAAAGGCTTTCCCTTGACCGGAGCGGTTAGTACCGGTGGGTTCTGCAGGTATTGCTTAATTTCGTCGAGTGCGCTTTGGCATTTGCGATCCCAGACGAACAGGGTTCCCTTCTTCATCAAATGACTATAGTGACGTCATTTGCTGGAAAGATTGGCTATAAACCGCCGAATATACGCGAGCTTCCCTTGGAGTGACCGCAGTTTCTTGAGAGTTCTTGGTGGGGGCATTTCCATGATTGCCTTGATCTTCGACGGGTCTATTTCGATGCCTCGATGTCGTACGATGAATCCTAGGAATTTGCCCGAGGAAACTCCAAACGCGCATTTCAGAGGGTCCATCTTCAAGTTGTATTTCCGAAGACGTTGGAACACTATTTTTAGATGCTCCCAATGCTCCTCGTGCGATTTGCTTTTTACCACGAGGTCGTCGATATAGCATTCGACGACTTCATGTACGAGGTCATCAAAAATCTTCATCATGGCCCTCTGATAGGTGGCCCCGGCGTTCTTCAGACCGAAAGGCATTACTTTGTAGCAGAATATGCCCAGAGGAGTCCGGAAAGCGGTATGGTTTTGATCTTCGGGATGCATCTTTATTTGATTGTACCCTGATGAGCCGTCCATGAAGGAGAAGACTTCATGAGTGGACGTGTTGTCTATCATCATCTCGGTAACCGGTACGGGAAAGTCATCTTTCGGACATGCTTTGTTGAGGTCCCGAAAGTCTACACAGATGCGTACTGTCCTATTTTTCTTCATCACTGGGAAGATATTGGCGATCCAGTCAGGATACTGAACCTCTTGGATGAAGCCGGAGTCGATTAACTTCTTGACCTCAGCATTGATGCTCATCTCAATCTCGAGCCACATTCTTCTTGGTGCTTATTTGACTGGCTTAATATTAGGAGATATCGCTAGTCTGTGCACTGCTATCTCTGGATCTAGTCCAGGCATTTCGGAATAGTTCCATGCGAAGCAATCTTTATACTGCATGAGCACGTCCTTGAGCATAGCCACCCTTTCTTCAGACAACAGCTCACTGACAAACGTCGGCCGTGGGTCGTTTGCCGCTCCCAAGTCGATTTTTCTGAGGTTATCTGCAGTAGTATGTATTCCATCCTCCATCTCTTTTGGCGCTGGCGGAAGCTCTGAGATCACTTCGTCATCCTCGTTTTCAAAGCACCAGGAGAGGTCATCCATATTCTCAGGCACTCCTTCTCCTGACAACGTTATCACGTGACAGGTACGAGATCGCTTCCAAGACCGATGTTGATCTGGCTCTACTCTCGCTGCATGTATGGCTTTCGGTTCATGCTTCTGTGGTGGGGTTACCCTCCAACTGCTAGATAGAGCGAACCTTCCTTACTGATACTGGTCTTCTACCCAGTCTTTGAATGTGAAGCAGTCTTCGAGAGGATGTCCTATCGTTCGGTGATAAGAGCAATAATCCGGGTGAAAGACCTCGTCTACTTGTTCAGGGTGCTTAGACTTCGGGAGTGTCATCATCTGATGTTTTATGACAGGATCGAATATCTTCCTTGTCTTGTCTTGGGGAAAGGAGTATGCTCGACCCATCTTCTTTACAAGTGATGAATCCAAGCTGCCCAATTCTCGATCGCGTGGCTTCTTGGACCCGCTTGACCGCTGTTGGACATTTTTTCCATTCTTTAGTTTGTTTTTGCCTCCGCGTTGGGTCTTTTGTATGACAGGTTGGCAACGATGGGCATCATCATTCTCCATAGCCTGCTGAAAAAGGCGCTGTGTCTTGGCTTTCTCGTAAATGACCATTTCACGGCTATAGTCATCCCGGGCCTTTTGACCTGTTTCCTTTATTAGCTTATCCATCTGTTCTTCGAACGACGGACTTGACACTTTCATGGCGAGACCTTGTTTTGGTCCAGGGTTAGCGTCTTCTATCAGAGCATCTCCTTCTTCATCAAAGTCATGTATAGCGTAGCAGCCATAGAATCACTCTCGTTTCTTGAATTGAACATATCCAAGCCCGATCGTTTCCATTCTCCCATTGGGCAACTTTCGCTGAGTTCCGGGGACATTCCAGATCCTGTTGTAGAACTGAGTTTGTCGCACGGTCTGTTTAAAGGCTACGCCTTGGCGTCTTAACCGCCTTTTTAATCCTTCTGTGTAGTATCTGGGAAGACGGATGGGCTGAAGCCTGTCAAGCGTAGAATCGGCACCATGCCAGATCTCTTTCTCCACTTTGGTTTCCGTGGATCAATAAAAGAGGATCGCCTTTTCATCTTCTCGCTTGGGAGGGACGTAGAACGTCTGCAGTTCTTGCACACTGTAGGTATCAAGTGCGTCGAGCTCTTTGTAGTGCTCTTATGGAACCATGGCGATTTGCAAACTCCGACCATCGCCAGCGAAGGCTTGTATTGATGGCCGAACAGAAAATACTGCATTGACCTCATCTTCCGAGTCGTTGCCAAAGACTAGCATAGGGGTGGACGGTCTCGGTTTGTTGCATTGGGGCGACCCTGAATAAATTATTTCTTCTTCCTCTTCAGTGTCACTTTCGAAGACCGGAATAGTGGTGATAGCCTTGTTCTTCAGTTTATGGCATCTTTCTGTGTCTTCGAAATCTGGTAAGAAATATTTCGCATCTTCGTACTTTCAGACTTCATTCACGGAGAATGGGTTCAACTCCTCTGTCACGGTATACTCGAGATCATCCTTGAAATACTTCATACACTGATGCTGTGTAGAAGGGATGATGTTGTACTCGTGTAACCAAGGCCTGTCGAGCAAAGCATTGTAAGATGTCTTGGCATCAATGACGTGAAATTTGATGCCCGTGACGAGTAGCCCAAAGCGTAACGTCAATATCACAGACCCGAGCGTCCGTGATGACTGGGAGTCAAACCCGGAGATGGTGATTTTATCATGAGCGAGATGCTGAACGCTCATGCAGATTTCCTTCAACACTCTTACATTGAGGAGGTTGACGGAGGACCCATTGTCAACCAGGATTTTTCCTATCTTGATATCATGACAGTATCCAGAGACATAAAGAGGACGGTTATGTTCGCACGTCCCAAGGAGGAGGTCTTCATCGCCGAAGGTGATATCAGCCGTGTGCACTTCTTCCAGCTCATCCTTCATCTTTTCTTCGGCTAGGAAAGCTTGAAATTGGTCAGGCTCTTGTAATTCCTTGATCAAAGAATCTCTTGCCTCCTTAGATAGCAGAAGGGCATCGAGAATGCTTAGCTGTGATGGGATCTTCCTCAGGTGTGTCAGAACGTTGTAATCCACCTTGTTTTTCTTGGGCGGGTCCTTGGCTTCCAGCTCTTCGACGACCCGATCATCAAGGGCGATATCCTCAGGGACCTTTTCTTTCCCCTTATCCTTTTTGTTCGATCCCTTGTTTGCAGGTCCGGGATTCTTTTCAGGTAGCGTGCGATTGCGCAGTTGAATGTTCTCGCAGCCCTTCGGTTCTTCCTCTTTTCCTGGGGTGGATTTTTTGAAGAGAGGTCCGAGAGTCATTTCTTCTTTAGAATCGCTCCCGAAGGTAAGAACTTGCGATCCCCTGTTATCAACCATGAGACAGTTGCCGGCAGCTCTTCCTCGTTCGTCTGTCGTATTTTTCCGCTGTCGACGAGCTTCACGCTTCATCCTCTTGAAGTGTTGCCTGTGAGCGACATACCCTTGCCACCAATTTTTAAAGGCGTTGCACTCTTCGGTGGGGTGTGCAATCCTTCGATGATATAAACAGTAATTAGGATGCGCATCCTCTTCATTAAGGTGTATCTCATCAGAAGTGTTTCCTTCGGAGGGTGGCTGCTTCATTCCTATCGATATGGCTTTAGCGAACCTTTTCCTTGTCTTGAACCTGCTTTTGCTGGCGTCCGAAGTGCTCCTATCTGGTTGGGGTGCTTCAATCTTTCCATTCAGTCGCCAGCGTTTGGCTTTTCCAAATATAACCGTTTCGCGCTCTCGATCAGCCTTGCTTTTCAGAAGGGCTTCGTTCAGGAATGAATCAATCATCTCGTCTGACGGTCCTAGGAGCTCCGATTCAGGATCTGCCCCCAGTTTCTCTGCGTCGGGAGCTTCTTCACCGTCTATCAACGAGTGAGAGATCACATGTCAGCTTGCCACATAATCCTCAGGTTCATCCGACGAGTCTTCTCTTTCATCATTTCCGTCCTCAAGGATGTGGTTGAGAAACTCTTGGAGTGTGACTGGGGTCCGCGCTTTCTGGTTATGTTCTTCCAGCGCGTCAATATGTTTCTGCAGGTCCGTGCGCTTGTCACCAAGCTTCACGGGCTTTCTGGTCTTCTTCTTCTTCTTCGAAGACTTTGACGGCTGGGTATGGGTGTTTTGACCATCCCAACCAATTTTTGGCATCGGGCGCGGCTTCAGCATCCCCTTGATGATCTCGGGTTCTCACGGACTCTTCCATCTGATCGCCGGGCATGTTTGGAGATCCTTCAGCATTCGTTTTGTCTTGGCTAAAAGAGCGACCTCCCATGGAGCTTCTTCTACAAAAGAGCATGATGCCCCCGGTGTGTCCGCCTTTTTGAGAGCGTGCGGCTGGGACGGGTTTACTTTCCAATTCTCGGACAGTGCGAATTTTCCCCGTTGGTATTGGTTCTCAATCCACCCTTTGAAGACGAAACAATATTCGATTGGATGGCCTATCGCTTGGTGATAGGGTCAATAATTGGGATTATTACCCTCACCGGGTTGCAATGGGCGTTTTGAATCCGGCAGGTTGATGAGCCTGTTGCGCACCGCTAGTTCAAACAATCTCCTCGTTTTATCCCGGGGAAACGAATAAGGGCGCTTCAGTTTCTCATTAAAGAATCATCGTCTTTCGTCTTGGCGGTCAATTGGTTTTGGACCACTGGATTGCTGCTGTGCATTGGCGACGAAGGTCGCTTTCCCTTTCCCTTTCTCGTTTCGAGATTCCAACTTCGAAGAGGATGGTCTATGACCCATTTGATCCATTTGGGCCAATTTGTCAATCAAGGCCTGGAAAGTAGTTGGCTTGAAGAACATCATGAATTGTGAAATGGTCGCCTGAGGGTCGAGAGTCCCTACGAACATGCCTACCGCAGGCGCTTCTTCGATGCGCTGCTCGCACTTCGACCGTAGATTCCGCCACCGTATCACATACTGCACCCATGTTTCGCCTGGTTTCACTCTGTCTTTAATTAACGCGGTGATCGGGGTGCGCTCGCTGGCGCTGGCGAAACGGTGGGTAAACAGTAATTCCATCTCCGTAAAAGTTTTGACGGGGTCGTTGGGAAGCTCTGAGTACCATTCGAACGCCGTCTCCGCTAAGCTGTCGACGAATTGGCGAAGCAGTAGCTTATCATCCCCTCCAGTGTTGCCGCAGAAAGCCCTGAACTGGGCGACATGTTGATGGGGATTGCCTATCCCCTTGTACATATGGAATTTAGGAATTGTGTATCCTGGCGGGTATTTTATTTGATCGTACCATCCTGGATATGGTCGCCCAGTTCCGACGACTTGTCCGGTTGCTTCATTCGCTTGATGAGCCCGTATTTGCTGAGCATATAATCATCGAACATGGCTTTGGAGATGGTCTCCTCCTTGGCTGCTGACAGAGCCGGCAGAGGATTTGATGTCTCTCCTCCATCATCTTCAATTATTACCGGAGGATCTTCGGCTGGAGGGTCCGGCTGGATCATCAGGGCCACCATATCTTGGAATAAAATGGCCATTTGTTTTATGTTGGCCGCTTGTTCCGCAGCTTCTTTGTCCTTCTTCTCAAGTATTATCCGAAGGAATTCGGCATCAGTTTCCTGCTCATGACGTTGCTCCGAGGATGTCTCAGGGCTTGCGTTTGGTCCCGTGGGTGCGGCCATAGCTGTTAGCATCTCTTGAAGCTTTTGTTGTTGTTGCTCCTGATCCTTAGTCACTGATCGCATAAGCGGTCGATGACTTGTGGAGATACGGCTATCCTCTTTTCCGGATGCCATATAGAAGGTATGCACCACCATGCCCTCAGACTTAGGGCATTTAGGCTCGGTGCCCTTGACATTTATCGCAGACACGAGGATTTTCTCCGGCATTCTCTTTTTGTGGGCTGGTGAAGTTGAGGGGGCCGTTGCAGCGGGCACCCAGGTAGACAACACTTTCTGTGGTATGACAGAATGGTCATTCTCTTGCCAAACCTTCATATTTTTTTGTCGGCGGGAGTAATCTTGATCAATCACCGAGTCTTGGACTTGACGCCAGACTTTGTAAATTTTAGAGGACAGCCGCTGAGGGGGATGCGCCGGCTTCACCTTTGTAGCATTCTCCATAGGTGGAGGAGATCTTTTCAGCACAGCCGTCGGAGAGTTATTGAGGACCCTCCTGAATGGTTCAAAGTTGTTCCCAGTTGGAACAGCAGCATCGGCTTCCACCGTTGGAGCTGGCGGAATCAGTCCAGAGGGTGAACTGCCCCCAGCTTTCCTCACTCGGCGCCAATGGCGACGTCGAACATGTCGTGCGGCCGGGATCACCTCCACTGTTGGATGAGCTTCTTCATGTCCTCTGCCTTGAGGAGAGACTGTTATTGGTGCTATCCTGTCGAAGACTGACGCCCGTTGATAGAGGGTAGTCAGTCTTGCGAAGGCCGACTTTCGAATAGGGGAAGCAGCCTTCGTGACTTCGCGTGGAGTAGGAGCTGAAACGGCCAGTCTCGTGAAGACCGGCCCTCTAGCAGGAGCAGCCGCCTTGGTGACTTCAGGAGTAGGAATGGATATCCGCTTTGGGATAACCTCTTCAGGAATTGTGGGCTTCTTCATGGGCCCATCTGAGCTTCGTCCCAGTCTGTTGAAAACTGAGGCAGCGAACTTGGGCGACCCGTTGAGAGGGGCCGCAGAAGTTGCAAGCCGATCAAAGACCGACTTTTTCGGAGCTTCTTGCGCTAGCATCTGAACGTTGAAGCTTGTTGGTGGGATCATGGTCCCGAAGAATAGCCCAGTGGTGGCTTGGGTCACTTGTTCTACCGGCATTGCGAAAAGTGAGGCCGCTTGGGGCCCGTAGGTTACTCCTCCAGATGAGGCGGAACGGGAGTTGTTGTTACAACTGGAACAGTTAGAGGCCATTGATGTTCTTTTTTCTGCACAGAAGCAAAACCAAATCTTAGTACCTCGAACCCAACGGCAACCATATCAAACCGCGATTCGTTCGCAAACACGACACACGAATTATGGAGTGGAAAGAGGAAAATGTCCCAGCGGGCGTGCCAGAATCTGTTCTCCGCCGAAAGACGCGACCGGGACGTTGGGACATCCGGCCTGAATTTTGGGGGACAGATGCTATTTGGTTTTATCCGTCCACCTCTCCGAAGATGCCAAGTTGATTTATGGCACCATGTATCGGAGGTTTAGACGGATGCGGCCGATATAGCAGACTTCGTCAGATTCCCCCTCATTTGAAGGGTTTTTTATTGTGGGGACACTCTTCCCTGCAGACGTAAGCCCCTACAGTTAATTATGCTACCGCATTGCGGTAACAACTTTCTCCTTCTCCAGATGGTCACTTCGTGTCGTGTGTGTTTGTTTTATTTTTGGTTGCCCATGGATTGTATACGGAGACTAATTTATATTGTCGCCCATAGGGCGTGGATTGGTTCAAATCCGTATTTTCTTAGATTTGGGTTTAGGGTTGGGTTTAAGGATGCGTTAGTCTCATTTGAGACTAAGATCAACTTAAACGTTTGTTAAGGATACGTTAGTCTAATTTTAGACTAAGATCAACTTAACGGAATCGTTTAGATCCAACAATAAAGCATTTAGGCTCTATTGTTTTAGTTTAGGGACTTTGCGGTCCAGTTTAAAGACATCATAGTCTGTAAAACTTAAGGACATCATAGTCCATGAGTTTAAGGACCCCACAGTCCGAGGTTAAGGACATCATAGTCCATGGGTTTAAGGACCCCACAGTCCAAGGTTAAGGACATCATAGTCTATGGGTTTAAGGACCCCACAGTCCAAGGTTAAGGACATCATAGTCCATGAGTTTAAGGACCCCACAGTCCGTAGAATTTCTGGTTGTCGGAACCCGTCACCTCTCTGAAGATGTTGAAGGATTACAACGACACATATCAGAGGAATGAAAAGATGTACCCTTGAACCAATGTTGGTTGGGAGATATGTAGTCTAATTTGGGACTAAGATCAAATATTTATAAGCATATAAGCTCAATTAATGTGAAGTAGGGTTCTGTGGCCACTTTGGGCTCGGCCTATTTAGTAAAAATGTTAAATATTTAACAATGCTAAGCATTGGTTTGGATTCTGACAGCTTTTTTGTCTTTTATTGAGTGCTGAGCACTTATCATAGCTCTAGGACTTTATTTAAAGAATAGTTTATATTCTATCAGCGCACGCGTGAAGAACACGTGGCGCGCTTGGCGCTAGCGCCAGTTAATGAGTGCAAAGCGCTTCTGTGATATAGCGCACACGTGAGGAGCACGTGACGCGCTTGGCGCTGAACACTAGTCCATGAGCGCAAAGCGCTATTTGTTAAGTGGCGCACACGTGAGGAGCACGTGGTGCGCTTGGCGCTGAGCGCCAGTCCATGAGCGCAAAGCGCTATTTGTTAAGTGGCGCACACGTGAGGAGCACGTGGTGCGCTTGGCGCTGTGCGCCAGTCCAAGAGCGCAAAGATCTTCTGATCAGTTTTATGATCTGAGAAATAAATTCTCGTTTATAAGAGACTTTGTCTCAAGATTCTAAGAACAAAGTTCTTATTTTATAGGAGATGTTTCAATCTCTTATTTTGGTGAAAGGCTTTGCCTTTATGGATCTGTGATCCTAAGAGAATTGAATTATCCCCCCTTTATAATGAGATGTTCATGATCTCTTTTTGTAAAAAGACCTTAGTCTTATAGATCTATGATCTGTGAGAAGAATTATGTTCTTCTTCTTTAATGAGATTTTTCTTATCTTTGTTTTTTTTTACCTTGAAGAAAAGTTCTTCTTCTACCGAGAGCTTATTCTTCTTTCTGAGATTTCTCAAACTTTATAGGGGGGTTCCTCTATATGAGACTTGATGTCTTGGGGACTTTATATAGGGCAAGCTGATTTGTTCAATCGGTTAAGGAGATCTCCAATTGATTTGGGTATTTCCCTATCGTTGGATCTTTGATCCAAGGGCTTCTGATTTACAGAAGGCAATCTTCTTGTTTTTAACAAGATTGGGAAATCTTTTCCTATACAGAATTTATTCTGTGAATTTATTCTGTATTTTGGTGATTTTTTTAATCACCATTGGATCATTGATCCAATGGTGATCTGATTTACAGAGCACAATCTCTTTGTTTGGAAAGATTTTGAGGAATTTTTCTTTAACAGAATTTCATTCTGGTCAATTGATGATTTATCATCTTTATTGGATCTTTGATCTGACGGTGGGGAACATTTAGTTCCAGTGCTAGCGCACTCGTGCTTTGCACGTGAGCGCTGCTTCAGAGCGCTGGCGCAAAGCTAGCGCACTCGTGCTTTGCACGTGAGCGCTGCTTCAGAGCGCTGGCGCTCTTTACGCCAGCGCACTCGTGCTTTGCACGTGTGCGCTGCTTCAGAGTGCTGGCGCTCTTTGCGCGAGCGCACTCGTGCTTTGCACGTAAGCGCTTCCTCAGAGCGCTGACGCTCTTATGAAGCGCTGCTCATTTCAAATTTTGAAAACTTGAACAGAGCTTTGCTCTAATTGGGGGAAACACCCAAAATACGAACTTTAGAATTGTCGACATCGGGTTTTTGTGGATTTAGTGAGTGTATATAGGAATCTGGAGTAACCCGGGGACACCAAAGATCATTTAGCAAAGACAGTGAGATGAGCAAGTGTTTGTGAGTGTACCCTAGAGACCCGAGACCCTAACTCAACTGCTGGGCCGCAGATTTATTCATTGTGGCCGCAAATTGCGGCCACATTAGGGAAATTGGGATTGGTTCTTGGTATATGGTTCACTTATCCGATAATTAGACCCCTTATATGTGCAGAATTGGCCAATTTTACTTAAGAGAGAATCTGGGATCACATTGGGGTGTTTTTGGTCATGATTTCCGTATTTTGTAAACTTGGGTTTTGTTGTTTGGATTTGTATTTGATTTGAATTCATTCATGTGGCGTTTGTACGTCAAGAACGAGGGTTATTTGGTTGTGGTTTGCATGCGAGGCTATAGGTTCTAACCTATAAACACACCGTGTGCCGTATTGGTTTTCCGAACACGATTTTAATAGCTATTTCGATTGTGTATCATTGTAGGTACCATCGCATGGATTTTGAGATGATAGAGCATGGCGTCATTGACTTCGGTGAGCAAAGATCAGGTGAGTGGATCTATATCTAAGGGGGAAGTCGGGTGGATGGCGTATAGCACCCCCGCAAATATTAAATGGAAACCAATCTATAGGATATAGTCGTAGAAACCTAGATTAGGAAACTAGGAATATAGTTTAAAAGATAGTTAGTGATAATTGTAATGATAGAATATATATATTGAGATAGGAGAAAGCTTTAGGGATATGAAAAGTGAAAGCGAATTACGACTTATAGATATGTAATTACACTAGAATAAACTTTGAGTTTAGCGTAACATGAAACTAGATTAATAAAGTAGAATGTATATATAAAATTTGACTTAAGGTGATGAAAGAAAATACGAGGTGATATGATAACTTGAGGATATGTTGGTATACGGATACGAGTCGATATAGGATAATCAATACCTTTGCCGGTTCCATGATCTGAGATGGATACGGATGGGACCTGAGATATATATATATATATGGATAATGTTGTGAATCTTGAGAGATATGTCGTACGAGACGTTAGGTCCGTACCCTCTTTGTCTTATAGGTTGTTAGGATCCCAAATTGATTATTGACGATGTACGACGATTTACCGTACGTGACGAGTTTAATAGATGATTGATCCATACCCTTGACTAGAGGATGCCGATTGATAGATTCGCCGACTCGGTCATGTTAGATACGTATACCTTATCGCATTTAGCTGATTATTTACTTTATGATACATTCATGTCATTACCATTGCATTCCATATACTTGTGCTAGTACACCTGCACCATTATCGATGATGCGTATGTCACACATACACAGATTTGCTAGCTCACACACTTCTTCATCGATAATTGCCATGTCACTACACAGTAGAATTGCTGCATCATGATATGACTCCTTGCATAATTTACTCGCTATAGTTGCATATACACCTTTATACGATGTGCATTTGACCCTAGAGAAATTGGGAACCGCAGGATATATTTTAAAAACTGGATTCATTTTAAAGAGGGGTTTTCCCTTGATATATGCATATTATTGTTCCATATTGCATTAATTATTGATATGCTTACATTCAGTTATATGTCGCATACATCATACTTTATAATTATACGTATTGAGATATGCTGTCTTCATGAGATTTCTGAATTTGAGAACCGTGGTTATTTCAAAGGAAAGTATGTATTGTTTTAAAAACCCGGTTTCTCTTGATATGATATTTTTATAGTCCACCATGAGTTTTCTCGGCTCGTGAGCGATATCATACACTCGATTCGAGAAGGAGGAGGAACCGTCTGCGGTTGCATGGTGGACCCGGTATGGTACCCCGGGGCAAGAAGGTCGCAGATGATGGCGTTGAGCCCGGCAGAGGGACCACTACCTACCGGTGATAGTATTTGGACTCGTCGGTTATCCGGAGGATACCGACCGGAGTCATGGGATGGATACAGGCCAGTCCGGATAGCCGGAGCCTAAGATATGAGGATTTACGTGTCGATGCTAGATACGGGTTTCATGATATTTTCGAGTGTCGATACTGGGCACTCAGGTTCCATGATTTGTTGTGTCATTGATGGACACACATTCTTTGATATCCTCAGACATTTACATGCACATTCTTTTACGATGTTTCGTGTGGACAAGATCCACATGCATACTGGCATTGATTATATTATCAGATGATATCCACTTGCATACTGGCTTTTATTTATATTGTTGGCACATATTTACATACGGTCACCCTAGATATCATAGTATTACCTTTATGATATAGTTGACCTAGGAAATCGTTATTTTATTCGATTTCTACCTGTTGATGTTTTCTACTCACGAGTTGGTAACTCACCCCCATTGTGCCACAGTTATTGCAGGTTGACCGCATGGATCGGTAGCGGAATCTTTGGCGCACAGTTGCATTCGGGTGATTTACTTTGGTAGGTCGTACACATCGGATCGTGCCACTATTGTATTATTATTCATATTGTATCTAGTCAACTCTATCAATCAAACTAGTATTTGTATAAGTAATGAGATTTAGCAAGATTTGTAGTTGCGAGATTGAGCGATGGGTTTTATGTTCGCTTATTGGGTTGATGTCTTGCTTTATTCATATTCTTTTGTATTGATCTTCACCGATTGGGCATTGTATACTTGTTATATTACTTGCGTGGTTGTGATCCGCCGTTTGGTGAAGAGCTAGCTCCCGCTTGGGGATGCCTTTTATATATTCATGTATTTGTGGTTTTGGATCAAAATATACAAAGGAGGTGCTGCCCAAATTTTTAAAAGATGAACACGTTTTACAACAAGTAGGATAAACTTACATTTTTCATGTTCCCTTTTCTATGCATTTAAAAAAAACACTTTTCTTCATTATGCCTTATTTCAAAATTGCACCTCTTTTATTCTTAAAAAGGTTTAGATTTCTGGGTTTCAGCTTACTTGAATTACATTACGCCTTTAGACGTTGCGTGATTTAAGTGCTGGTCACGAGCTAATATTTCGGGTCGTGACAGTGGGACTCTAAAGACTCGTCAATACGCCAGCAGTGGATGATGATCACATCAATCATTTACAAGCCATCAGCGGTACTAGCTGGACGTAACAGCTACCCGGGTATTGAGCGATATGAAGATCAACAAGAAAGCTCGTCCATACTCTCTATGAAGCCTATCAGTAACACTACCGTACAATCCGGTCTCATCGTCTGATATGTCGCATATCATATCTAGGGTTGGTAAACGTCAGCCCCCAGTAACGTGATAAGCTATGCCGATGTCTGGCTTATAACGGTTTGAGAAACTACTGATGACTCTTATTAGTAAATCTCAGTAGTAGCCCTGGCCAGGGACTTCCAGTTATAGCCAATCGAGCATAGCGCAACATCAACCCCCAATACCGGGAGAGACGAAATCCCTCCTATCGCTCATTGCCTCCATGTGACTCAGGACTGTACCCAAAATCCATCTGCTTGCACGACTCCTTTGAGCCGTGGTAGGGAGAAAATCAAAGCACAGTGGGAGCCACACAAGACTTTATGATGATCTCGGGTCTACAGACTAACCTGTACCAGTGTCACCAGAGGACTACTATCTAACGATAGGTATACTACCACATAGGAGTCCTCGGTGAGTCATGTTCGGTGTACCCATTCTCCAATGAGCACCTCTGTACAATCTTTGATGTCACACACCAATGGTTGCGAGATCAACCATCGCCCTCTAAGGGACAAGAAATGTACACACTAGCCTGCTCTGGAATATCGATGCCCTAGTCTCGATATTCCCTCGACTAGGAATTGATTAAAGGATGTACTTTTGGACCACCCTGACCCCACTAGTATGATCTCATCATAGTCCTGGTAGTCAAGTACATATTCTAAGGGCTTTATCAACATGTAAGAGACAGACAGTATAAATACCAGTCTACATATTAAGATAAAGGTAACCTGATAGCATACTATCATGTCGAGCAAGAAAGTCCTCTATATATGTATATGTCCAAGCATCCACTATATCATCAATAATGGCATCTAGGGCATACATATTCCTAACAATCTCCCACTTGTACTAAGGCCAGTTGTTTTAGTATCTCATACCCAACGTCCCAAATGTCTCTCGAATAGCATTTGGGGGATGGCCTCAGTGAGTGGATCCGCTGTGTTATCCTCTGTTTCAACTCTCCTGACCTTGATCTCCCGGAGATCAACTATCTCCCTGATCAGGTGATACTGTCTAAGAATATGTCTGGATCACTGACGGGACCGGGGTTCCTAGGCCAAAGCCACAGCTCCATTGTCATCTCAATACACAGGTATTGGATGATCAATGGTAGGAACCTAGTTCATCACATGAACTCTATTCATCCAGACAATCTCTTTGGCAGGATCGTTGGTAGCGATGTAATTAGCCTATATCAACGAGTCTGCTACGGTATATAGCTTGGAACCCTTCCAACATACCGCCCCTTCTCTGAGGGTGAAGAAAAAACCAGACACTGACTTTCAGTCATCCTTATCACTCTGGAAGCTCGAATCAGTAAAGGAATCCATATGGAGTTCACCGTTACCATACACCAAGAACATCTCTTTAGTCCTTCTCAAGCACTTATGAATGTTCTTCAGCTGTCCAGTGGTTTTCCCAAAGATCTTTTTGATACTTATTCACTACACCTAGTGAGTAAGCTACATCTGGTCTAGTACATAACATCGCATACATGATTGACCTGTCTGCCAAAGCATAGGGTATCCCTTGTATGCGAGCCCTCCCCAAATCAGTCTCAAGAGACATCTCTTTAAAGAGAGTGATTCCTGAACAAGCGGGTAAATTACCTCGCTTGGAATCTTCCATACTAAACCTCTTTAGTATGGTGTCTATGTACCTGGATTGGGAAAATCCCAATTTCCTTTTAGATCTATCTCTATAGATCTTTATCCCCAGAATGTAGGAGGCATCACCAAGATCTTTCATGGAGAACTTGAGTGATAACAAGAGCTTGACCGAGTGTAGCATAGGAACATCGTTTCCTATCAAGAGTATGTCATCCACGTACAATATGAGGAAGACCACCTTACTCTCTACAACCTTCTTATATATATATATAAGGTTCATCTACATTTTTGATGAAGTCAAACTCTTTGATAGCTTCATCAAAATAGATGTTCCAACTCCGCGGCGCCTATTTTAATCCGTAGATAGATTTAAGCAGCTTGCACACCATTCCGCTGCTCCCACTGTCTACGAAGCCCTCTGGCTGTGTCATGTACACGCTCTCTTCTAAATCACAATTTAGAAAAGCGGTCTTGACGTCCATCTGCCAGATTTTGTAGTGATGGTATGCAGCAATGGCAAGTAAGATCCTGATAGACTTAAGCATAGCGACAGGAGAAAAGGTTTCATCATAGTCGACGCCAGGTCGTTGACGAAAACCTTTTTCCTACAAGTCTAGCTTTGAAAGTCTCAACTTTTCCATCTATACCAATCTTCTTTTTGAAGATCCACTTGCCAATGGGTTTTACCCCTTCAAGAGCAACATCCAAAGTCCATACTTTGTTGGTGTACATAGATTCCATCGCGGATCGCATAGCATCCAGCCATTTCACATAGTCTCCATTTGTGATGGCCTGCTCGAAACTAGTTGGGTCATCATCTACATGATGCAATCCTCGCTCCCACCATCTACGAGAAAACCGTAGTATCTCTCTGGTGGATGAGGAACCCTACTAGATCTGTGGAGTGGCTTCAGTTCGTCGGGGACTATTGAATCCACCGGTTCCACCAAATCGTCAGTTATAGTTTGTGTTGCTGGAACTTCTTCCAGTTCTACCTCATCGCCACTAATTTCTTTCACAAGAAATTCCTTTTCTAAAAAGGTGGCATGTCGAGAAACAAAACACATTTTGTTCATCAGTGTGGTAGAAGATATACCCTCGCGAATGTTTGGGATATCCTACAAACTTGCACATAACTGACCTTGCATTGAGCTTGTCCGAATTTTTCTTTTTAACATAGGCCGGACAACCCCATATCTTAACTCGTTTAAGAGATGGTCTCATCCCATTCCATATCTCATATGGAGTGGTAGGCAATGGATTTAATCGGAACTCTATTCAATAGGTATGTATCATCTCAAGTGCATATCTCTGAAAGGAAATAGGCAACTCAGCAGTACTCATCATAGAGCGCACAGTATCTCATAGGGTGCGATTCCTCTACCTCGATATACCGTTGTACTGTGGTGTATACGGAGGAGTAAGCTGAGAGAGAATCTCATTCTATTTTAAATAGTCTCGGAATTCCATGCTCCAGTATTCTTCTCCCTGATCATATCAAAGGACTTGAATACCTTTACCCATCTGGTTCTCAACTCCGTACTTATATTCCTTGAAATTCTCAAAAAGATTCAGATTTGGTTTCAACAAGAACACATATTCGTATCTTGAGAAAACATCGGTGAATGTAATAAAGTATGCGGAACCATCTCCGGCATGTGTAGACATAGGACCGCATACATCACAATGTATATGTCCAAGAGTTCAGTAGCACTTTCTCCGTTTCCAGTAAACGGAGATTTGGTCACAGTCACGCCCCGCTTCCCAGAGTACGCTAAAATGGGCACGTGACATAGCCAACCATGCTACCTGTGGGTAGGAAGTATCCATCCACAGTCACATTACGGCTGTAGAGATATCAAGAACAAAATAAAACTATCTAAAACATGTCCATAATCCAAGATAACATGAGTCAATAATAAATAAATGCGGAAGAGAAAGATCCAATACAAAATAACTGGAATGTATGTCCCATAATGTGGGCTCACATCAGGAATAAAATGCAGGAAAGAAAAGCTAACTGCTGCTAACACTCACAGCTCAGCCTGTCGGCTGAAGTACTCCTGCTCGGACTGCGACAGCGGTACAGAATCTGGGCCATGCAAAACCCAGACGTCAGCGCGTCAAATCATCAAGTAATAACATAATAAACAGGCAATGCGAATATAAACATGAAAAAAGCAAGGGTAACAATAATATGAATCAGAGCAGTGCAGGGTAGTGTGCAGTGGGTAAACTGGACTGTTCTATCAGGTTCTCTATTCTAAAGTCTTTGAAACCAAATTGATGAATCATCGATGTAACTCAATAGTATCCCGTACATACCCGGGACCACGGCCACAATATTCTCGGCTGAAACCGAGACATGCCGCTAGGCACAAAACAGGAACGTGTACACTCAATAGCATCCCGTACATACCCGGGATCACGGCCACAATATTCTCGGCTGAAACCGAGACATGCCGCTATGCACAAAACAGGAATGTGTACACTCAGGACAGGTAGTGAACTGTTGGGTTACAAGTCAGGTTTCACCTTTGATTTCCCCATACCCCCAAGTTATATGTGTATGTCAAGTCAGGTATCCCGAAATCAAGAAATTAATGCCAACACAGGATCAGGTAAACAGGTTTGTCTGGATAGACAACAGGAACGGTCCATGAGGACTACATGTCAGGTTTGTTGGCATTAGACACAAGATCATGTAACGGGTCAGGTCATGGTACATCATGTCAAGTCAGGCAGTATACGGTACCATGTCGGGTCAATCAATGTGTAGGTAGCAAGACAGTTCAAGAAGCATGCGATATCATAGGTGTACTCACAATCGGCTATATAATCAAGCATGGGTATCAACAACATGAGATAAGCAATGAAGTAAGCAATAGGCAGATTCACTGAATTAGCGGTACAGTTGTCAGTTGTGTCACAGAGATGATTTCAATGTTATGCGAATGCAGTATGACAATTATGGCCTTTTAATCATGTTAACAAGTTTAAGCACTTTAGAGGTGCAATGATTTATATAAAGGTTCAATACAGCTATTACAGGTTAAAATGCATACGAGTGTCCGAATGGAACAAAACTATAGAGATAAATGCCATAAGCTATGTCAATATTAAAAATGTGATTAAACAGGTAAATGTGGTTATTAGGTTCAATTGCAAACTGTAGGTTCCAAGTTTAAAGATAAAATGATATATAACAATATTGTACATGAAAAAGTGGGAAATTATAATACCAAAGTTAAATTGCGGGTTTTAGGGTGTCATTAATTATAAGTAAATATTGTTTAGCATGTAGCAAGGGTTACTTGCCTCGACGGGTCGCGAACCGGGAAAAACGGAACTTAAAATGTCGGCGGGGAAACTCGCGACGGGCGCACGGTTCACGGAATGAACCCAAACGACGAACAGTGGAACCACACGAGTCGGGGTACCTCGCTAGAACGTCGGGACACGTCGCCGGCACGGCCGGATTCCGGCGAGATCAAAAACAGCGAATGTTAAGAGTTGCAATCAAGAAAAGAAAGGGAAAAATAAAGAAGAAAGGGAAAGATGATGGAGAAGGTGATGCTCACAAGGATCTGTGTGAAGGGTGGTGACGGTCGACCACGTCGACGAACTCCGGCGGACCTCCTGCAGGGGACAACGGCGACTAAGAACTGTGAAGAGAAAGAAAGAAAAAGAAGGAGGGAGAAGAAGGAGAGGAGGGGCAGCGATGCTCACCGAGTGCGTACGAAGGTTGGGGACACGGGGACGAGGCCACCGGCGGCGCATACGTGTGCAGGGAGGTGTGCAGGTGGTCGCGGCTGGTGCAGGGTGTACGGGAAGAAGGGAGAGGAGGAAGGAAGGTGCAGCGGCTGCGACGAGGGCGAGGAGGCGAGGATGGTGGTGATGTTCGCATCGGCGTTGGTGCTGCGGCGGCGAGGGAGCCGGTGACTAGGGTTAGCGCGATGGTGGGTTGGGTTTCAGCGTGAAGAAAGAAAAGGAGGGGGAGATGTAAATATATATATGAGGGAGAGAGAGAGATTTATGGGGAGAGAGAAAGATAGAGAGAGATATGAGGGGGAGAGAGAGAGACGGGAGAGAGAGAAAGAAAGAGAGAGGGAGATATGAGGGGGAGAGAGAGAGAGACGAGAGAGAGAGAGAAAGATAGAGAGAAAGATAGAGAGAGAGAGATAGAGAGCGACGGGAGAGAGAGGAGAGAGAAGTGGGGCCCACGGGGATAAAGGGGGTTGTGATTGGCTGAATTTGTTAAGGGAAAAAATATTAAAAGGATTTAAACGATTTTAGGAACAGTGAATGTATATAGTTAAGAAAAATATATGATGGTTTAAATATATTAAAATTTGGGATTTTAGCGCAAAGTAAAACATTTCCAAATCGCGCCCGGGTCGGGTCCAAAAATTTGAAATTGAAATAATAGAATTTTAAGCGGGATCCAAATTTTAAAATGAAGTATTTTGCAATCAAAAAGCATACCCCTAAAACGGACACACGTACGTGTGCGTAGCCGTCCAAACTCGCCCGTTTCACTGAACGGGATGAGAACACGATGCACGGACGCTACAACAGGGTTAGGGGTATCAAGTAGGCCAAGATGGATATTTTTAATTTTATTTTAGATGCCATAAATTGTTATATGCAGAATTGAATTGACGGGGTAAAATTTACAATAAGTAACAATCAAGCAAGATAAATGAAATGAGTACCACACTACGTTCAAACAGTAACTGAAATTAGTAGCATTGGGCTCGGGTGTTACATTATACTCAACTACAAAAAGAATTTCGTCCTCGAAATTCCAAGAATACAAAGATAGATAACTACAAGAAAAGGTGAGGAAACTTCTGCCGGATTTCATCTTCTCGTTCCCAAGTGGACTCTCCATGCGAGCGATTACCCCAAGAAACAAGCACAAGAGGGATCACCTTGTTCTTAAGAACCTTTTCCCTTCGATCCACGATTTCAATCGGTCGCTCCTCAAACGTCAAGTCTTCTCGTACTGTTAGCTCCGAATGATCCAATACGTGCGTTTCATCTCGAACATACCTTCGTAGTTGAGATACGTGAAACACATCGTGCACACTCGCCAAGGACTGCGGTAATGCCAACCGATACGCTACCTTACCAACACGCTCCAAGATCTCAAAGGGTCCAACGAATCGAGGACTAAGCTTTCCTCGACTTCCAAAACGAATCACCCCTCTAGTCGGTGATATCTTCAAGAATACCAAATCACCCACGGCGAACTCTAGAGGTCTTCTTGACGTGTCTGCCCAACTCTTTTGTCGGTCTTGCGCTGCCTTCATATGATTTCTGATAGTGTTAACCTTCTCAACTGTCTGCACAACCAAATCTGGTCCCAATAACCTTCGCTCACCGACATCGTCCCAACAAACAGGTGAACAGCATTTACGACCATACAAAGCTTCAAATGGAGCCATCTGGATAGTTTCCTGAAAACTGTTGTTGTACGAAAATTCCACCAAATGCAGATGATCCTCCCAAGAACCCTTGAAGTCCAACATGCATGCTCTCAACATATCCTCAAGAGTTTGGATCGTTCTCTCCGACTGACCATCAGTTTGAGGATGATAAGCTGTGCTAAACTTCAATCGAGTCCCCAAACTTTCATGTAAACTCCGCCAAAAATGTGACAAGAACCGAGTGTCCCGATCGGACACGATGCTCACCGGTACTCCATGCAATCTTACAATTTCTTGCATGTACCGCTCTGCCAAAGTCTCTGTTGAGTGACCAACCCGGAAAGGAATGAAGTGAGCTGCCTTGGTCAATCGATCAACAATCACCCATACAGCATTGTTGTCCTATGGACTCCGCGGTAAAGCCGTCACGAAATCCATGGTTATATGTTCCCACTTCCACTGAGGAATCGGAAGTGGTTGCAATAAACCAGCAACCCTTTGGTGTTCAGCCTTAACTTGCTGACACACCAAGCACTTAGCCACAAAGCGAGCAATCTCCCGTTTCATGCCTTCCCACCAGAAATGCTGTCGAAAATCTCGGTACATCTTTGTGCCTCCTGGATGTACAGAATAAGCTGAACTGTGTGCCTCCTTCATAAGCTCTTTACGAATATCTCCCTCTGGTACACACAAACGGCTACCATACCTCAACGAACCATCTTCGTGGATCAATAAATCTGTTCATAGTCCGGCTTCAACCTGCCCTCGAAGCTTTTGCAGTCTAGGGTCCTGCGATTGTGCTGCTATAATATTCTCGATCAACGATGACTGTACTTGCAGCTACATCAACTGTCCCGTAGAATGCGGTAGCACAACCTCCAAGTCAAATTTTCCAAAATCTGCAACGATCTCCTTCTGCGTAGTTAACACCTGAATTGCTGGTAACCGACTAAGCGCATCCGGCACGACGTTAACCTTTCCCGGATGGTACTTAAGATCAAGATCGTAGTCAGCCATCAGCTCCAACCATCTACGCTGCCTCATATTAAGCTCCTTTTGTGTGAACATATACTTCAAGCTCTTATGATCAGTAAAAACTTTGACCCTTTCGCCCAAAAGGTAGTGTCTCCAAATATTCAAAGCGAAAATCACTGTCGCAAGCTCCAAGTCATGAGTTGGATAATTCTTCTCATGGGTCTTTAACTGTCTCGATGCGTACGCTACAACCTTCCCAAGCTGCATCGAAACACATCCCAGTCCTTTCCCAGATGCGTCGCTGTGAATCACCAATCCTCCGGAATTATTTGGCATGGTCAGAATAGGGACGGTTATCAACTTCTGCTTCAACGTCTCAAAAGCTAACGCGCATTTTTCCGTCCATACAAAAGGTACCTCCTTGCGCGTAAGCTTGGTTAACGGCTCCGCCAGACGAGCAAAGTTCTCCACAAATCTCCTGTAATATCCGGCGAGCCCAAGAAAACTTCTTATCTCCGCAACATTCTTTGGAGTCAGCCAATCTCGTACTGCTGAAATCTTTTCTGGATCGACGGCAATTCCATCGCTAGACACAACATGCCCCAAAAACTTCACTTCTTCCAGCCAAAACTCGCACTTACTCATCTTCGCATATAACTTCTCTTGTCTCAACGTCTGCAGTGCGATCTTCAAATGCCCAGCATACTCTTCAAAACTCTTCGAGTAAACCAGGATATCGTCAATGAAAACCACGATAAACTGGTCCAAGAACGGTGAAAAGATTCGGTTCATCAAGTCCATGAATACTGCCGGCGCATTCGTTGCTCCAAAGGGCATCACTAAGTACTCGTAATGTCCATACCGAGTTCGGAACGCTGTCTTGCTAATATCTTCTGCTTTCACTCGGACCTGATGATATCCGGATCGCAAATCCAGCTTCGAGAATACCCTCGCGCCACTAAGCTGCTCGAAAAGTTCGCCAATGCGAGGGATCGGGTACTTGTTCTTAATAGTCACCCGGTTTAATTCTCGATAGTCGATGCACATCCTTCTTGTGCCATCCTTCTTCTTTACTAGAAGAACTGGAGCTCCCCAAGGCGAGTTACTGTTTCGAATCCAACCCTTCTCGAGCAATTCAGCCACCTGTTTCTTGACTTCTTCCAACTCCACTGGTGCCATTGGATAATACGCTTTGGATACTGGCGCTGCACCAGGAATAAGATCAATTGCGAACTCCACGTCTCGCTTCGGCGGTAATCCCGATATATCTTCAAATACGTCCATAAAATCACGAACAACAGCCGGCTCTTCACTTTTATCAACTTCCATCGATGCAAGAATATCATTTGTCGGCCTAGCCCTAAACACGACTGGCCCGACAGAACTGCTTCCTCCAGTGAAGGTAAACTCTGCTGTTCTCAGTTGCCGCAAGTACTTGTGAGAAAGTGGTCAAACCCATGGAGACAATCTGCCTCTGGATGTCCACGTCCAAGCTGCGCATGAACCTCCGTGCCCTGTCTGCATCATTGGCAACTAAAGGCCCAACGAATCTACTGAGTCGCGTCCATTCTGCTGCATGCACAGCTACGGGTGTTCCCTTCTGCTTTAGCCCGATGAATTTCTCTTCCATTTCCTCCCGTGCGGTCCACAGGAAGAACTTCTCCAGGAAACTCTTTGAAAAATCCGCCCACTTGATCGGCTTGGGCAAGCGGTTCTCCTCCACAAGCCACCATTCTCGGGCGTAGTCCACTAACTGAATGCGTACCACATCCACTCTTTTCTCATCCGGAATCTGTGCCGCAACAAGCAAATTCTTTGTGTCAACTAGCCACTGCTCCGCTGGCAACGGCTCCTCCAAACCAGTAAATGTAGACGGACCCAAACGCCTGAAATCTGCTACGGTCCCTACTCGGTCAACTGGTCTAGCTCCAACATTGTTCACAGACTGCTGAATGATCTGCAAACCTTCCTGAAATGATTCCGCTTGCTGCTGGATCAGCTCGGTCTGTTTCTTTTGATTCTCCAGCATTCCTCTTATCACTCCAAGCATGACGGCTTCGTCCACACGCCCTTGGTACGTCTTCAAATTCTTACCGGCCATAATCCTGAACTCAAAACACCCAACATTAGCATGATGATAGATTCTGAATATAGATCAAGGCTAGAACTCCAAGATACTTAAACAGAGTGCCGCATTGTAACTATGCCGCGGTATCATAGCCACAATTACATAACTCCACCCAAGTCGCCTAAGTCCTAGAGATAACAAGGAATCAGGTTTTCGAGTCGATACGCAAAGGAAGTTTGCACATCGTAAAAGATATAATCAGGAAAAATGTGATTCAAGAATGGTAAAACGGCAAGGTGGCAGGACATGTTTCCTAAACACGGGTATTCTGATTCGCGTATTGGGTACAATACCCAACTACAAAGAATCAACCCAACTAAAGTATGGCTCTGATACCAAAAGAATCATGTCACGCCCCGCTTCCCAGATTACGCTAAAATGGGCACGTGACATAGCCAACCATGCTACCTGTGGGTAGGAAGTATCCATCCACAGTCACATTACGGCTGTAGAGATATCAAGAACAAAATAAAACTATCTAAAACATGTCCATAATCCAAGATAACATGAGTCAATAATAAATAAATGCGGAAGCGAAAGATCCAATACAAAATAACTGGAATGTATGTCCCATAATGCGGGCTCACATCAGGAATAAAATGCAGGAAAGAAAAGCTAACTACTGCTAACACTCACAGCTCAGCCTGTCGGCTGAAGTACTCCTGCTCGGATGCGACAGCGGTACAGAATCTGGGCCATGCAAAACCCAGACGTCAGCGCGTCAAATCATCAAGTAATAATATAATAAACAGGCAATGCGAATATAAACATGAATAAAGCAAGGGTAACAATAATATGAATCAGAGCAGTGCAGGGTAGTGTGCAGTGGGTAAACTAGACTGTTCTATCAGGTTCTCTATTCTAAAGTCTTTGAAACCAAATTGATGAATCATCGATGTAACTCAATAGTATCCCGTACATACCCGGGACCACGGCCACAATATTCTCGGTTGAAACCGAGACATGCCGCTAGGCACAAAATAGGAACGTGTACACTCAATAGTATCCCGTACATACCCGGGACCACGGCCACAATATTCTCGGCTGAAACCGAGACATGCCGCTAGGCACAAAACAGGAATGTGTACACTCAGGACAGGTAGTGAACTGTTGAGTTACAAGTCAGGTTTCACCTTTGATTTCCCCATACCCCCAAGTTATATGTGTATGTCAAGTCAGGTATCCCGAAATCAAGAAATTAATGCCAACACAGGATCAGGTAAACATGTTTGTCTGGATAGACAACAGGAATGGTCCATGAGGACTACATGTCAGGTTTGTTGGTATTAGACACAAGATCAGGTAACGGGTCAGGTCATGGTACATCATGTCAAGTCAGGCAGTATACGGTACCATGTCGGGTCAATCAATGTGTAGGTAGCAAGACAGTTCAAGAAGCATGCGATATCATAGGTGTACTCACAATCGGCTATATAATCAAGCATGGGTATCAACAACATGAGATAAGCAATGAAGTAAGCAATAGGCAGATTCACTGAATTAGCGGTACAGTTGTCAGTTGTGTCACAGAGATGATTTCAATGTTATGCGAATGCAATATGAAAATTATGGCCTTTTAATCAAGTTAACAAGTTTAAGCACTTTAGAGGTGCAATGATTTATATAGAGGTTCAATACAGCTATTACAGGTTAAAATGCATACGAGTGTCCGAATGGAACAAAACTATAGAGATAAATGCCATAAGCTATGTCAATATTAAAAATGTGATTAAACAGGTAAATGTGGTTATTGAGTTCAATTGCAAACTGTAGGTTCCAAGTTTAAAGATAAAATGATATATAACAATATTGTACATGAAAAAGTGGGAAATTATAATACCAAAGTTAAATTGCGGGTTTTAGGGTGTCATTAATTATAAGTAAATATTGTTTAGCATGTAGCAAGGGTTACTTGCCTCGACGGGTCGCGAACCGGGAAAAACGGAACTTAAAATGACGGCGGGGAAACTCGCGACGGGCGCACGGTTCATGGAATGAACCCAAACGACGAACAGTGGAACCACACGAGTCGGGGTACCTCGCTGGAACGTCGGGACACGTCGCCGGCATGGCCGGATTCCGGCGAGATCAAAAACAGCGAATGTTAAGAGTTGCAATCAAGAAAAGAAAGGGAAAAATAAAAAAGAAAGGGAAAGATGATGGAGAAGGTGATGCTCACGAGGATCTGTGTGAAGGGTGGTGACGGTCGACCACGTCGACGAACTCCGGCAGACCTCCTGCAGGGGACAACGGCGACTAAGAACTGTGAAGAGAAAGAAAGAAAAAGAAGGAGGGAGAAGAAGGAGAGGAGGGGCAGCGATGTTCACCGAGTGCGCACGAAGCTTGGGGACACGGGGACGAGGCCACCGGCGGCGACTCCGGCGGCGCAGACGTGTGCAGGGAGGTGTGCAGGTGGTCGCGGCTGGTGCAGGGTGTACGGGAAGAAGGGAGAGGATGAAGGAAGGTGCAGCGGCTGCGACGAGGGCGAGGAGGCAAGGATGGTGGTGATGTTCGCGTCGGCATTGGTGCTGCGGCGGCGAGGGAGCCGGTGACTAGGGTTAGCGCGATTGTGGGTTGGGTTTCAGCGTGAAGAAAGAAAAGGAGGGGGAGATGTAAATATATATATAAGGGGGAGAGAGAGAGATTTATGGGGAGAGAGAAAGATAGAGAGAGAGAGAGAGAGAGACGGGAGAGAGAGAAAGATAGAGAGAGAGATATGAGGGAGGGAGAGAGAGAGAGACGGGAGAGAGAGAAAGATAGAGAGAGAGAGATAGAGAGCGACGGGAGAGAGAGGAGAGAGAAGTGGGGCCCATGGGGATAAAGGGGGTTGTGATTGGCTGAATTTGTTAAGGGAAAAAATATTAAAAGGATTTAAACGATTTTAGGAACAGTGAATGTATATAGTTAAGAAAAATATATGATGGTTTAAATATATTAAATTTGGGATTTTGGCGCAAAGTAAAACATTTCCAAATCGCGCCCAGGTCGGGTCCAAAAATTTGAAATTGAAATAATAGAATTTAAGCGGGATCCAAATTTTAAAATGAAGTATTTTGCAATCAAAAAGCATACCCTCAAAACGGACACACGTACGTGCGCGTAGCCGTCCAAACTCGCCTGTTTCACTGAACAGGACGAGAACACGATGCACGGACGCTACTACAGGGTTAGGGGTATCAAGTAGGCCAAGATGGATATTTTTAATTTTATTTTAGATGCTATAAATTGTTATATGCAGAATTGAATTGACGGGGTAAAATTTACAATAAGTAACAATCAAGCAAGATAAATGAAATGAGTGCCACACTACGTCAAACAGTAACTGAAATTAGTAGCATTGGGCTCGGGTGTTACAGTCACCTTGGTCTTTAAGACATGACTGGCAAGTTTAATAAGATGTAAATTCAAACGGATTCAAATATGCATCCTTATTGAACTTTAGCTAGTCTTGTTTCGTCGATATGACCCAGTCTACAATGCCACAAGAAGACTTCGTTCATTCTGAACTGTTTCTCTTGTGTGTGTTCTGTACGTTAGAACTGTGTTTTGATTCAGAACGTGTATACTGTTATACAACATACCTTACCCAATCAACACTTGATTTAGGAAAATATTCACAATATTTATTGGTACGAAATAACAGTCGCTAAGAATCAATGTATTACTAGTTGGTAACACCAGGTAATATCTGCCAACTGTTTTGGCTGCAACAATTGCACCATTCTCTACTAATAGAAATGCAGGGTTCCCTAAGGCGGCCGCTGGGTTTCGGGAGGCATCGATCATGCCGTTTTTTAAAAAAAAAATTGGCGCGCTAAAGAACCCTAACCTAGAATTTTAACTAGAGAATTAGACGAACAAGTGTGTAAACATCTTTATATCTAAGTGAACAAGGAATACAACCTTCGTAAACCGGTCCTTCACTTCAATAGCTCCGTGCAGTAGTCCCTTCACTCCAAGTAGTGAATTCCCGGACTCTTGAAAGGCTCCACAAGATGAACGGAACAATCTTGCTTGAAGTCTTCGAGGCTGAAGATGATCTACGTCGAGGAGACACCAACTCAAGCTACTTCTTCACTAATATGGAATTAGTGAAGCAAACACCCTAAACTAAATGGCTAATCTAGTAGAGGATAATGAAGTAGGAATTTTGCTCACTTTAGAAATTATTTTCTCACTCATTTTCTTCACCTCCCAAAAAGCAAGAGAGTTTGAGGAAGGAGATGAAGAAAAGCAACCATGGAGAAAATCAAGTGTTGAATGGAAACCATGGGTGAGTTAATATCATATACTAACTCATGTAGAGAGTAAACCATGGCTAATCATAATGGTTGGGTTAATAAATATCTTAAGTAAAAAAAAATTGGTGGACTTAGTCAATGATTCTATAAGCTTCCACTAAGCATCAACCATAACTAATTTCCGCCCAATTTTGAATTACTTTAAATAAATAAAACCCTTGATTATGTTAAGCATGGTATGAGTCTCATACACCCATGTCACATGTATCATCTAGCATGACACACAAGGGATTTACATTAATATATATCACATATAAACTAAGTGTACACAAGTGAGAAAAAGAAATGCTTAAGTGAGCTAATATTAGTTAATGTAAGTTAATATATCAAATATATAATTAAATTATTAAATCAACACTTGATTTAATAATCCGGCTATATCAAATACAACCGACTAATATCAAATGTAACAACTTATCGAATCAACACTTGATTCGATAACTCGGCTATATCATATATAACCGACCGATATCACATATCGCGAGAATAGAATACGGTATCACATACTCGTATTAATCTCGGTCCCGCACATATCACATATGTGCTCCTACTCCGTTTCGCTTGAGCCAGAAAACCTCTGTGTAGGACTCTAAAGACTCGTCAATATGCCGGCAGTAGGTGGCGATCATATCAGTCACCCACAAGCTGCAAGCGGTCTGCTATACGTAACGGCCACCTGGGTATTGAGCGATCAGAAGATCAACAAGCAAGCCTGCTCATACTCCTACTAATCCAATAAGTAACACTACCGTACAGTCCGGTCTCTTCGTCTGATATGTCGCATATCACAGCTGTAACGTTTTGAAAATCGTTTAGGTTAAATTTTGGATAATCGGTAAAATAACGGGTGTTTTCTATAAAAACCGAGATATGATTATCTTTCAACATAAAATTAAATATACCTATTTTAGCTATGTAATTGCTAGTAATTGGTAATTAATGGGTCACTTATAAAATTTCTAGTTTACAAAAAAAAATATTCTCCGTAATTAATTATTTTAAATGTTATTTTAAGCCTTCATTAATACATTTAATTAGTGATAATTACATATTGGAATGGGTTAAGACAAGTTTTGTATATCATGACACATTAAACCAAAGTGTAACATGTGGTTTTTGAAATGAAAAGAGATTGTCAAGATGGTTCTAAAAATTTAAAGGAAAAGGTTAAATGGAAAAGGAAAATTTAAAGGAAATAATAAGGAATAAGAAGCATAGGCTTGTTGTTTGAGTTTTGGGCTTTATTTACTTGAAAATTCCCACACTCACCCACACTAAGGGGCTGGCCGAAATCTGCAGGACCCCCCCCAAAGTTGTCCCTATTTCAAGTTAAAAAGAAAAGAAAACAATGAAATTAAAAGAAAAGAATAAACATATAAGTATGGGCGTTGTTGACTTTGACAATTTCTTGACCTCACAACACCACCCACACTCTCTCTCCCCTCTCCTCATCCCCTAGCTGAGCCCCTTGAGCAGCAGCCCCCCCATTTTCTCACCTCTTTTTCCACTTTAAAATCTCAAAAAAAATGCATCAAAAATCAAGTTAAAACTCACACAAACTCCAAATCCAACACTTACCCATTTTTCCTTGGCCATTCAAGCATGGATCTTGGGGCATAGAAGCTAATTTGGGAGGATAAGATGCATGTAGATCTACAAGTCTTGGAGGTATAAATCTTAACCCTTTGGTTAATTGTTGGTTAATTACTCCAAATTAAGTTGTTTTGATATTTAATTGTGGTTCTAAATTCAAGATTTGAATTTCAAGAGAAGGCTTTGAACTAAGTTAGGGTTTATGTCAATTGATCATGGTTTAAATGTGTGGCTTGACACTTTAAGACATGTAAATGTAAGTTAGTTTCTAATTTGCCAATTGTTATTTTAAAAATTCTCCAAATTATATATTTTGTAAACTAGATTTTTAGAATTATGAAAATAAGTGAGATTAAAAATTTAGTAATGGTTTGGGTGGCTTAGTTAAGATATTTAGTGAGCATTGTAGCCACTAAAATTGTTAAAACATTTAGTTTTGTGCTAAAACGGGAAAGTGAGGCTTACTAGGTTTTTGGAACTAAATCGATTGGTTTAATTTTGAGCTTTTGATGAGTTATAACTTATTTCAAATAATATTTAGTGTATTGTGAGCGTGCGATTAGCGCGATTGGGTTTTTGGTTTGGTGTTGCCACGTATGGCGACCCTAGTTGTAGTTTGCGGCATTGTCGCGGCGCGTTTCGTGCACCAAGCGTGTGCGCGTCAAGTTAATGCGCATGGTTGACTTGTATCGGTTGTGTCCACGACTAATATTATATTTATTCTCTTTTTCCTTGTGTACGTTGCTAGGATCGGGTGCAGAGACGTCGGATGTGGCGCGGAAAGGACAGCTGAAATCGGAGCAGATTAGCCTAGGCGTCCAGGTGAGTAAATATATATCTACGGGGGAAGTCGGGTGGATGGAGTATAGCACCCCCGCGGTTTCGTAGTGTTGTATACGAATACGTATACCTATGTTAGTGTATATGCCCTAGAGGCCATTACTGTATCATACTAGTTTGTATATTACTTAATGGAAGCTTGGGATATTCACAGTTGTATTGACAATCTTGCTCAAAATAGTAGTATGCTACTTGGTTTGTTTCTACTTTAATGTGTGCATGTATTTCTTATAGCATATCGCCTTTACATATTAGTGGAGCCCTTAGGATCTTTGCTTGATTACCAGCGTTGTGATGGCAGTCACACTCGTGGAGGCTGGGTAATCCACAAGCACATCCTTATGCAGGTCCCTAGTCGTAGGACTATCGAGACAGGGCATCGATACTCCGGAGTAGACTAGCGTATGCGCTTCTCATCCCAGCATGGGAGACGGTCTGTCCCACAGCCGTCGGTATGTCGTACTTGAGATAGTATGCGGGTGCTCGTTAGGTTACGAGTACACTGGACAGGACTCGTCGGGAACTGTTGGTTGGTATTATACCTATCGTCAGTTATCAGTTCCCAGGTGACATGAGTACAGCTTAGTCCGTTGACTTGACACTGTCACTTCGTCTCGAGTGTGTTCCCACTGTTCTTAGATTGCTACCCTACCACGGCTCAAAGGAGTCGTGCAAACAGGTAGAAGTTGGGTGTAGTCCCGAAGCACTTGGAGGCAGTGACGGTTAGACAGGATTCGTCTCTCCCGGTATTGGGGGTTGATATCGCGCTGTGTCTAGGAGAGCCATTACACAAAGTCCCTGGCCAGGGCAAGCGAGATATACTGGTAGGTTTCCAGTGTTATCTCAGGGTGTTCTGGGCTACACTCCGACACGAATTGTACCGCTATTAGGGGACTGACGTTTACCGCCCCCTAGGCCCGCCATGCGATATTCTCAGACGAACGGACCGGACTGTATGGAGACTGTCACATTCAGGCTCAGTAGGAGTTCAGATGGGTTCACCTCGTCAGTCTTCTTATCGGCATCTACCTGGGGACCGTTACGTACAGCTAGTACGCTTGCGGCCTGTGGTTAAACCCACTGCCAGCGTAATGTCGAGTCTTTAGAGTCCCACACAGAGGGTTATTCGCCTTTAGACAAAACAGAGTAGAGGTCGCATGGTTTTGCGACGGGGTTCGTTCACATCCGCGCACTTGTGCATGTTTGGTGTCCGGACAGTTGATACTAGCGGGCTTTGGTTTAAGCCAGATCCTAGTATATGTTTTGGAATTGGTTTTATCTCATTGTATTCGTGTTCCTCGGAACACGGATACGGGTGTGTATGCACAGTTGACTGAGGCAGAGGACTTTCATTAGGGTTGATGACCGTTGTCTTTTTCTTAACCCTAATGTATATGTGAAATATGATTATTAATATTAATTAATTATAATTGTGTTATGGTTAGGGTTGTTGACCATTTGACTATGGTTGACTTGTTGACCTATATTGACCATCATCATTTCACATGAAAGATACTCTTTGATTCTTGCAAAATTCATTAATGTGAAATGATAATGGTCATTTCAAGTTAACCATCACTATTATCTTTGATTAATTATTTAATTATCATAATTCACATATATGTGAGAATGGTTGATATTATCCTCATTCTCTCATGCTCATTCTCTCTTATCCTCTTCCTCTCTCTCAAAGCTCTCCCCTCTCATGAGTTGAGAACCATTTTGCTTTTGAGATAAAACACCAAAATTACTCTCTACTCATCCTAAGGTTCTAGGTTTAGCACACCAAGCACTTTAGTTATCTCTAGGTTGAGGTAGGAGCCAAAGGTAGAGGCCCTCGGGTGGATCTTTCTTCGGCAAGAGAAGGCGACGAGGACGACCCGTTCATCCCACTCCAAGGAGCAAGAAGAGAAGGAGTTCAAGACTTAGGTATAACCCTTTAACCGAGTAGCTAAATCTCTTAGCATGGTTGTTAGTTTTTGTTTAGCAAAGATCCTCTTTTTAGTCCATGTTGCCTTGAGTTCTAAAAATCGATTTTTTATACCGTTTCCGCCTCCCCGTAAGCACCGGGGTGGACAACGTGGACTGACAGTGGTATCAGAGCCTAGCTAAACACAAACTAGCAAGTTAGCAAAGTATTTAGAATTTCGATCGTAGAAAAATCGCAAAACACGTTTCAAAAACCTAACTTTCTGCCGATTTTTAAACCTGCTTTAAAAATAATTAATCATACACTAAAAATCGGCTCAGGGTTTTTAAAGAACACCCAAGAAAAACGATCCAGCGAGTCGACCAACTCACCGCGGAACCGCGGAAAGAGCATGCTCTTGCCGCGGATCCGCGGCCGAGTTGACTCGGCCGTGGGTCGTTTCTCCTGCAGTGTTCTTATATTGATGTTTTTGGATTTTTAGGATGGTTTGTTTCTGCCCAGATTTTCCAATGAACAAATTTGTTTTTGGGGTGGTTACAAATCCGTATTTTGATCGAACTTCTCTAGACTTTGGCTAATGGGTTATATCTATTATGTGATATATGCATTGAACGTCTGCTAATCGCTATACGTCGATTGGTGGGGGTTATACATATCTGTGATCTGTATTGTTGATGGTTTGTGTATATGAATTCATTGGATTGTCGCGGATGAATAGCCAGGGGGTTGTGAGATGAGAGTTTTCTTTTTCTTTTAATTCATGTAATATGTAAATTGATGTAATATTATTTATATGGCCGCACAACCGGGATGGGGTTGTAGCCGTCATTGTATAATTTCTTTTACTGTTTTTGCTCCTAGGATAGACCCCAGGTGGGGTGCACAAACTACCGGGTGTCTCGAAGTGCCGAGTGGCCTACTCACGTTGTTAAGGGAGGTTGCTTCACTTCGGGTACTTGGCGGGTAGTTTGTCGCACCCGTAGGGGTCTAGGGTGGGGTTTTGGCTATTCATCGTGACCGTGTAATCCGCTCTTCGTTACAGGCTCGTACGGAATGCAGATTCCTAGTATATCCAATGTGTTCATCTGTGATCTGGAATGGCTATCATTGCATGTGACGAATTTATATATCTATATATGATATCTATTTAGGCGTTGCTTATGTTTTGCATCCGTGCTAGTCCAGCCCCCGCTCTGTCGTTAGTTAAGTAACCTAACGGGTGATGACGGGACCCCGTGGCGAATGCGGATGGCATAAGCGCACGTCATATTTTCCTTTTTTTCTACAATGGTAGGATTAAATGATGGGTCGCATTAAAATTAATGCAAGAAAATATACCAAAGTGGAGTCGTTGGAACACTTTCAAAACCACTCGGTTTCTTTTCAAAAACAACTTTTAAACGCGGAGCTTAAGCCACTCCTTTTAAAAGCTATCTCGTTCCATCGATTATATCAAGTTCACTACGTTCACGGTTTCTCCAAAACCATTCGTAGCCCTCCGTCGTTTCACATGGATAGTCAATAGTATTCAAGCTATGTTTGTTGGCCAAAGTCAAGGCATAGTGATTGGTAGCTGTTGGGTATTCATGTGCAGCATAGATAGATGTGTTGGTTTGGGACAGTCGTACTGCCTTGTTGGCCAAAGTCAAGGGTAGGTACGGGTGGGTTCAAATTAACCTGGAGAATGACCGGTAGAACTTGACATGTGACTTATGATTTGTTGGCCAAAGTCAAGGTCATAAGAGCATGGGGCAAAAATCCACATCGGGAGTTTCTAAAGAAACTGAAACTTGCTAGCGCTGTATACCATTTGGAGTGTGATGATTCTGGTAGGATTCCTTCAGTTTTGTCACACAATGATATTTGGATCCCGATCCTACTGTGAGTATATGCTACTCCTCCGGAACTTTCTCACTTAACGATCAATGCTGTAAACCAAGTAGGTGTCTAGAAAGGTATTAGCGGGGCTACGCCCACAGGGAAAAGAGGTTATTTAATTAAGGAACTTCGCGAAAGCATTGGAAAACCTCCCTTGAAGTACCAACACTGGCCTGGCTGAACAGTTAAGCAAGTATTGTACGGTGAGATTGATCCCGACTAATTCTTCCTTTTTGGTTTGAGGAGGGATTCGAGAGACAGTGGGAGCCATCCTGTTTAGACAAATTAAAAACCACTCTAAACTTGCAAGAGCATCATGCTAAAGTGTTTCTTCTCTCTCTCCTAATTGCAGCGACCAAACATCATGACTGGACTTAAGTTACTACTAGATAAAAACATACTAACAGGGCCAAACTACAAAGATTGGCTCAGGAATGTCAAAATGGCAATCGCTTATGACAAGTTGGGGTATCTCCTTACCACCAAAGCTCCCCCTGTCCCAGGTCCCAAAACCAGCGTCGTGGATAAGGAAATCCGTAAGACCTGGGAAATCGACTGCGCGAAGGCCAAGTGCCTCGTGCTTGCCTCTATGGACAATGAACATCAGAGGAGGCACGAGAATATGGACCTAGAATCCATATTTCTCCATACAAAAGAACTGTATGGAGAGCAATCCCGTATCGCCAGATACGAAGTCTCGAAAAAGCTGTTTTCGGCGAGATTGGTCGTCGGATCATCAGTAGCGGAACACGTGCTTAAGATGATTAGCTATATTGAAGAGCTCGCGGACCTTGGGACCACGTTAGAGAATGAGCTCTATACTGACTTGATTCTCCAGTCCCTTCCTTCCACTTACGCCCAGTTTATCCTGAACTTCAACTTGCAAGAAAAAGAAGTTGAACTTTCAGAACTCCTCAATATGCTGAGGAGTGCAGAGGGCACCCTACAGAAAGGTAGGGAAACATCCACTTTGTTTGTAGGAGGATCTTTCTCTTCTAGGTCCAAGGCGAAAGCCAAGGGAAAGAAGAAGAAAACCCCCACCAAACCAAGGGGCGGTGTTAGTAGAGTGGATACGAAGGGAAAGGCAAAGGCAACAAAGGTAGCAGGAAAGCTTGTGGGGAAGGAAGAGTGCTTTTACTGTCACAAGAGTGGACACTGGAAAAAGGATTGCAGGGCTTGGAAGGCCAGAAACCAGGACCCGAAGCAAGTTGCGGCTTCGGCTTCGGGTGTGTATGTTATTGAAAACTGTCTATCAATAAACTCTATTTCCTGGGTATTGGATACCGGATCAGGATCTCATATCTGTAATTCTTTGCAGGCATTGAGAAAGCGTGGGATTTTGAAGGCAGGTGATATGACCCTCAGAGTTGCAAATGGAGCTGGCATGGATGCTGAGGCCGTGGGGGACTATCACCTGGGATTGTCGGATGGACACGTTTTGGTTTTGCGTAATTGTTATTTTATACCCAATGCAACTTGTAATATCATTTCGGTATCTTTAATATCTAAAGAAGGTTATGAATTTGCATTTGTAAGCAATGTTGTAAACATTCACCTTAATCAAGTTATGATTGGGTCAGGTACATTAAACAATGGTATATACATATTAAACCAACCACAGATTTTCAATGTCCAAAATACACACAAAAGAAAGTCTCCGGAAACAAATCAGGCTTTCTTATGGCATTATAGACTGGGTCACATCAATAAGAGAAGGTTGACGAAGTTACATACAGAAGGATATTTGGATCCGTTCGAATATCAATCATATGCAACTTGTCAATCCTGTCTCAAAGGAAAGATGACAAAGACTCCGTTCACTGGACACGGAGTAAGAGCGAGCGAGCTCTTGGGACTCGTACACAGCGACGTGTGCGGTCCAATGTCTACGCATGCGCGAAGCGGTTATTCTTACTTCATTACTTTTACGGATGACTTTTCAAGGTACGGATATGTCTTCTTAATGAAACATAAATCCGATGCCTTTGGAAAATTCCAGGAATATAAGAATGAAGTAGAAAAACAAACCGGCAAAAGTATCAAGACACTGAGATCTGTTCAAGGTGGTGAATACTTAAGTGTCGAGTTCCTGGATTACCTAAAAGAGAATGGAATTCTCTCTCAGCTTACTCCTCCATACACTCCGCAACATAATGGTGTATCGGAGAGACAGAACCGGACCCTATTGGATATGGTACGTTCCATGATGAGTAATGCTGAGTCACCGCGATCATTCTGGGGATATGCACTAGAATCAGCTGCATACCTTTTGAACCGAGTTCCAACTAAGACTGTGCCTACCACACCATATCAGATGCGGTGTGGGAAGAAACCCTATCTTAAGCACATTAAGACATGGGGATGTCCAGCTTTTGTCAAAAAGCAGCATGCGGACAAACTTGAGGCACGCTCAGTACAGTGCAAGTTTGTGGGATATCCATAGAACTCTAAGGGATATTTCTTCTATTGCGAAGAGGAACAAAAGGTTTTTGTTTCTCGTCATGCCCACTTCTTGGAAACTGGGTTTTTGGAAAATCAGATAAGTGGGAGCGCAATAGAACTGGAAGAAATTCCAGAACCACGAGCTATTACTGAAAGCTTAGTAGAACCAGAGGGTTCGAAAGATCAGGACATTCCTGCGCCGCTCCGCAGGAGTAGTAGGCAGTCTTATTCGCCCGAGAGATACTACGGTTTTCTCATAGACGGGGATAGAGAGGATTGCATCATTGATAGTGATGAGCCGACTAGCTTCCAGCAGGCCATTCAGAGCGTTGACTCGGTAAAATGGCCGGATGCAATGCAGACCGAAATGGAGTCCATGTACACCAACAAAGTATGGACGTTGGACGTTGCTCCAGATGGGGTAAAACTCGTAGGATGCAAGTGGATCTTCAAAAGGAAGATTGGTGTAGATGGACAGGTTGAGACCTATAAGGCTAGACTTGTTGCAAAGGGTTTTCGTCAAAGACCTGGTTTGGACTATGACGAAACCTTTTCTCCAGTGGCTATGCTGAAATCCATTCGGATCCTTCTTGCCATTGCTGCCTTCCACGATTATGAGATTTGGCAGATGGACGTAAAGACCGCTTTTCTAAATGGAAATTTAGAGGAGTGTGTCTATATGGACCAGCCAGAGGGTTTCATTCAAAGTGGGAGCAGCGGAAAGGTGTGCAAGTTGCTTAAGCCCATCTATGGACTAAAGAAGGCATCGCGGAGTTGGAACATCTGTTTTGATGAGACGGTCAAAGAATTTGGCTTTATCAAAAATCCAGATGAACCATGCATCTATAGTAGATTTGTAGCAAGAACTGTCGTGTTCCTCGTTTTATACATGGATGACATTCTCTTAATAGGAAATGACATTCCTATGCTACAATCTGTCAAAGGGTTCTTGTCACACAGGTTCTCCATGAAAGACCTGGATGATGCCTCTTACATTCTGGGGATTCGGATCTATCGTGACAGATCCAAGAGGATATTAGGACTTTCACAGTCCAGGTACATCGACACCATACTGAAAAGATTCAGTATGGAAGATTCCAAGCGCGGTAATCTACCGGCTTGTCACGGGATCACCCTCTCCAAAGAGATGTCTCCCAAGACTAATTTGGAAAGGGATCGCATGTCTATTATACCCTACGCTTCTGCGGTAGGCTCTATAATGTATGCGATGTTGTGTACCTGACCGGATGTAGCTTATGCACTGAGTGTGGTAAGCCGGTATCAGTCAAACCCTGGGGAGAAACACTGGATAGCGGTAAAGAACATTCTCAAGTACCTGAGAAGGACTAAGGAGATGTTCTTGGTGTATGGCGGAAAAGACCTCCAGATTGAGGCCTTTGCTGACTCCAGCTTCCAGAGTGACAAGGATGATTCAAAGTCCATGTCGGGTTATGTCTTTACCCTCAATGGAGGGGCGGTGTGTTGGAAGAGTTCCAAACAGGAAACCGTTGCTGACTCGACAATGGAAGCAGAATATATCGCTGCTGTAGATGCCGCAAAAGAAGCCATCTGGATAAGGAAGTTCCTGACAGAACTTTAGGTGGTTCCGTCCATTGTTGATCCAATACTTCTGTATTGCGACAACAACGGGGCTATAGCTTTAGCGAAGGAACCCAGGTCCCATCAGAAGTCCAGACACATCTTAAGGCGGTATCACCTCATCAGGGAGATCATGAGTCGCCAGGAGATCGAGGTCCGGAGAGTTGCTATGGAAGATAACACTGCTGATCCATTCACGAAGGCCTTACCCCAGACTCAGTTCGAGCGGCTGATCGAGATGATAGGTCTTCGATATGCCAGTACATAGCCTTAGTGCAAGTGGGAGATTGTTAGTGTATATGCCCTAGAGGCCATTACTGTATCATACTAGTTTTTATATTACTTAATGGAAGCTTGGGATATTCACAGTTGTATTGACAATCTTGCTCAAAATAGTAGTATGCTACTTGGTTTGTTTCTACTTTAATGTGTGCATGTGTTTCTTATAGCATATCGCCTTTACACATTAGTGGAGCCCTTAGGATCTTTGCTTGATTACCAGCGTTGTGATGGCAGTCACACTCGTGGGGGCTGGGTAATCCACAAGCACATCCTTATGCAGGTCCCTAGTCGTAGGATTATCGAGACAGGGCATCGATACTCCAGAGTAGACTAGCGTATGGGCTTCTCATCCCAGCATGGGAGACGGTCTATCCCACAACCGTCAGTACGTCGTACTTGAGATAGTATGCGGGTGCTCGTTAGGTTACGAGTACACTGGACAGGACTCATCGGGAACTGTTGGTTGGTATTATACCTATCGTCAGTTATCAGTTCCCAGGTGACATGAGTACAGCTTAGTCCGTTGACTTGACACTGTCACTTCGCCTCGAGTGTGTTCCCACTATTCTTAGATTGCTACCCTACCACGGCTCAAAGGAGTCGTGCAAACAGGTAGCAGTTGGGTGCAGTTCCGAAGCACTTGGAGGCAGTGACGGTTAGACAGGATTCGTCTCTCCCAGTATTGGGGGTTGATATCGCGCTGTGTCTAGGAGAGCCATTACACAAAGTCCCTAGCCAGGGCAAGCGAGATATACTGGTAGGTTTCCAGTGTTATCTCAGGGTGTTCTGGGCTACACTCCGACACGACTTGTACCGCTATTAGGGGACTGACGTTTACCGCCCCCCTAGGCCCGCCATGCGATATTCTCAGACGAACGGACCGGACTGTATGGAGACTGTCACATTCAGGCTCAGTAGGAGTTCAGATGGGTTCACCTCGTCAGTTTTCTTATCGGCATCTACCTGGGGACCGTTACGTACAGCTAGTACGCTTGCGGCCTGTGGTTAAACCCACTGCCAGCGTAGTGTCGAGTCTTTAGAGTCCCACACAAAGGGTTATTCGCCTTTAGGCAAAACAGAGTAGAGGTCGCATGGTTTTGCGATGGGGTTCGTTCACATCCGCGCACTTGTGCACGTTTGGTGTCCGGACAGTTGATACTAGCGGGCTTTGGTTTAAGCCAGATCCTAGTATATGTTTTGGGATTGGTTTTATCTCATTATATTCGTGTTCCTCGGAACACGGATACGGGTGTGTATGCACAGTTGACAGAGGCAGAGGCAGAGGACTTTCATTAAGGTTGATGACCGTTGTCTTTTTCTTAACCCTAATGTATATGTGAAATATGATTATTAATATTAATTAATTATAATTGTGTTATGGTTAAGGTTGTTGACCATTTGACTATGGTTGACTTGTTTACCTATGTTGACATATTGACCATCATCATTTCACATGAAAGATGCTCTTTGATTCTTGCAAAATTCATTAATGTGAAATGATAATGGTCATTTCAAGTTAACCATCACTATTATCTTTGATTAATTATTTAATTAACATAATTCACATATATGTGAGAATGGTTGATATTATCCTCATTCTCTCATGCTCATTCTCTCGCATCCTCTTCCTCTCTCTCAAAGCTCTCCCCTCTCATGAGTTGAGAACCATTTTGCTTTTGAGATAAAACACCAAAATTACCCTCTACTCATCCTAAGGTTCTAGGTTTAGCACACCAAGCACTTTAGTTACCTCTAGGTTGAGGTAGGAGCCAAAGGTAGAGGCCCCCGGGTGGATCTTTCTTCGGCAAGAGAAGGCGACGAGGACGACCCGTTCATCCCACTCCAAGGAGCAAGAAGAGAAGGAGTTCAAGACTTAGGTATAACCCTTTAACCGAGTAGCTAAATCTCTTAGTATGGTTATTAGTTTTTGTTTAGCAAAGATCCTCTTTTTAGTCCGTGTTGTCTTGAGTTCTAAAAATCGATTTTTTATACCGTTTCCGCCTCCCAGTAAGCACCGGGGTGGGCAACGTGGACTTACAACCTATATATATAAATATGTTTATTGTGAGACTAGATGATTATCTAAATAAACTTTAGGAGTTCATGGATAAATTTTAGTGTAATTGGATGATAGTGTCGTTAGCTAGTTTTAGTTGCGAAATCCTAAAATAAGATTCACGCACACACACAAGTATACATTTTATTTACTTGTGCGTATATGGGGATATATATATATATACATACACACACACATATATGTTGTGAGTATGTATATACACACACACACACACACACACATATACATGGATAATGAGGATAGTACATGGATTTGGAGATGAGTCGATGAGATTGGGCATGATGCCACGAGATCAGTGATATGATTTGGTTCGTATTATGAGATACGACATAATATTATAGCGGGTCCTTAGGCGATGTGTTTTCATACACATGCATATATATTTATATATTGATGGTATCAGATTGTACTAGACTTAGATTAGTACCCCAGTTCATGATATGATGATAAGGATACCAGATAAATGATGAGATAAATGTGATATTCAACCCATACCCAGATTTGGGATGCCGTATGATGGATTTACCGTACGAGCTATATATTGATGATAGATCCCCACTCTTGACTCGAGGATATCATATTATATATAGTGTATCGCATGTGATACTATTGAGTCGAGATCACCGACTATTATATATATATATATATATATATATATCGACTCAGACTTAGGTGATTTTCCTTACCCTTTTCGACTAGTCTGTTAGTTTAGACCTGTAGTGTACTTAGTAGATGTTAGACTATGCTCGAGTCATACTTATTTCCAAAACTAACGAATCGTTGGTATTTTAAATATAGGACAAGGGATTCTACGGATATTTCAAAGGATGTACCTTTTCTTAAAAATACCGTAGCCCTTATTTTCTAAACACCACAATTCGTGTTATTCAAATGCCAAAACAGTATGACTCGATTAAATAAAGGTATATTCTTTATTTCTGCGTTTACCATTCATTTTCCGCATATTCTTATTATTCGCATCGCATTGCATGCTTATTTTTGTTTTCGTAATTATTATGAAACCCATGCTGTCAGGACACCAGCACCATTATCGATGATGCGTATACTCCACGTACACTTACTTACCGGCTCACACATATCATCATCGGTAATTGCTATGTCACGTACACATTAGAAAATACTACTTCATTAGTATAAAATGTTAGTTGATAGTTCGACATGGTACTAGTGAGCTTGCTTTTATATGATAGCTTAGGCATTGCGTTTATTTACTGTGTTATTTCATGCATGTATATTCATATATTCATTTGACATGCAATAGTATGGGCCAGTCCGGATTGCCGGAGCCCAGTTTTCATTAATTGTTTATATCGTGATTTGTGATTTCGGATTTCCATGAGATTTCTGGATTTAGAGAAACCGCAAAGATTTTATAAACTTATCATCTTTTTTTTAAAGATAGAAAAATGCGGTTTTCTCATGATATGATATGAGATATGTCCACCATAAGTTTTCTCGGCTCTTGAGCGATATCATACACCCGATTCGAGGAGGAGGAGGAACCGTCTGTGGGTGCATGGTGGATCCGATGCGGTACCCCGGGGCAAGATGGTCGCAGATGATGGCGTTGAGCCTGGCAGGGGAGCACTACCGACCGGTGATTTTATTATGACTCGACGGATATCCGGAGGATACCGATCGGAGTATAGGCCAGTCTGGATAGTCGAAGCCTGAGGTTTTGAGATTTGAATATATGGTCCAGTCCGGATAGCCGAAGCCATAGATATTGAGATTCGAGGATACGGGCCAGTCCGGATAGTCGGAGCCTGAGATATTGAGATATTGGGATTTATATATGTTTTGTGTCGATGCTTGACACTGATTTTATGTTGATTTCATTGATGATACCTCGATTTAAATATACAGAAATCTCACTAAGTTGAGAAAACAGTTTTCACATGTATGATGTATTCTGTTTTCATTATATTGCACTCATACCTCATATTTATGATATGTTGCTACCTGAGGCGCTGACACGAGCACTTGGTATTACACTCATGTATAGATGTTTACCCATGCCATTATTAGTTCCTTCAGACCATATCATTTTGAGGATATATATTACTGATCGTATTGACCTAGGATTGAGTCATATATACGATTTCTGCTCTGTGATGTTTTCTACTCACGAGTTGGCAACTTACCCCCGTTGTGCCACAGTTTCTTACAGGTTTTGCCGTACAGGTTTCCTTGGTGGCTTTGCTGGCACTGCTTTCATTCCGGGTGATTGCTTTGGTAGGTGGGTTCACTCGTATCGTGACCACCATTGTACTTTATTTTATTCAGTTGTATCTAGTAAACTCCATCAACCAGACTTGTATATTTATTAGACTTAGAAGACCAGTGTATTATTTCGACCTTAGAGTCGCGTTTGTATTATGATGGGTTTTCTTGATATTTTTGAGTTTCCTTTTGAGTTTTGATCCTCGCCCTTCGGCGTTGTATATTATATTGCTTGCGTGGTTGTGAACGTCAATTAACAAAGAGCTAGCTCCCGCTTGGAGATGCCTTTATTCATATTATTCATGTTGTACCCTTTTGAGGCCAGTATTTACAAAGGAAACTCTGCCGAAATTTTCAGAAAAGACTTGAGATTTTTAAAATGCACATTTCGGCTTATGTTGTTAAACTACTTGCTTTAAAACCAGACCTTGGCTTCTTTCTTCTTTAAAATGGTTTAGATTTCTGGGATTTTGGCTTACTTGAATTAGATGGGGTCCTATAGACTTCATATGATTCGAGTGTCAGTCACGTGCCATTTTGGGTCGTGACAACAGCCCGGGGGTGGTAAACATCAGACCCCGATAGCCCTGATAAGTCATGCCTATGTGAGGCTCATAACGGTTCGAGAAACTACTGATAACACTTACCAGTAGATCTCAGCAACTCTGGCCAAGGATTTCCTGTTATGGCCAATCAAGCATAGCGCAACATCAACCCCCAATACCGGGATAGACGAAATCCCCTCATATCGCTCATTGCCTCCATGTGACTCGGGACTGTACCCAAAAACCATCGTTTTGCATGATCTCTTAAACGTGGTAAGGTGGAAATCAAAGCACAGTGGGAATCACACAAGACTCTATGGCGATCTCGGGTCGACAGACTAACCTGTACCAGTGTCACCAGAGAACTGCTATCTGACGATAGGTATAATACCATCTAGGAGTTCTCGGCGAGTCCGTTCAGTGTACCCAGTCTTCACTGAGCACCCGTATACCATCTCTGATGTCAAACACCCAATGGATATGGGATCATCCATCGCCCATCACATGGGTCGAGAAGCGTATACACTAGTCTACTCTGGAATATCGATGCCTCGTCTCGATACTCCCACGACTATGAACTATTGAAGGATGTACTTACCGACTACCTCTGCCTCACTAGTATGATCTACATCATAATCCTGGTGGTCAAGTACTCATCCTAAGAGCTTTATCAACATGTAATAGAGAGACAATAAGTGTACATGTTAAGATAAAGAGCAACCAGATTGGTTATTATTTTATCTAATCAGGATGGCTCCCACTGTTTTTATCAAATATTCTTTCAAACCCTAAAAGATAAGACTAGTCGGGATTAATTACACCTTGCAAGTTCTCCAATCTTTCGGCCAAACCAGTGTCGGTACTTTAAGGGAGGTTCCCCGTGCTTTCGTACGGACCTAATTAAAATAAACCTCGTTTTCCCAGGGGCGTAACCCCGTTAACACCTTTCTAGACACCTATTTTGATCGGCTAATTATAATGTGTAAAACTCTCCCTGGAGTAACTCTTACTCGCAGTGGGTATCGGGATCCAACTATCTCATAGAAGGTATGCAATCTCATTGCAAATTTCAACACTTGAAATTCCCGATAATATTTTTCCCCAAGCGATCTATGATCTTGACAAGGTCAACAAACCATAAATCGCAAGTCAAGTTCAACCCGTACATTTCATGATTGAATTAAAAACACCCGCATGACCCTTGACAAGGTCAATAAGGCCGCCCGACTACCCTAATCCAATCGCATCATATGCTTTGCAGATAAGCACTAATCAGCTACCGCACACTATGCCTTGACAAGGTCAACAAACGCAGTACGAATACTAAATAGTCCTTATCTGAAATGACGGAGGGCTACGAAAGGTTTTTAAGAAAACCCTTTGCGTAATGAACTTGATATCGTTATAGAATCAAGTGATTTTGAAAAGGAGTGTTTTTGAGGATTTTACTAGTTTTGCTAAAGAGGTCACTCCCGGTAAAGGGATCTCGGCTCTTTCCTCATCGAATGAGGTGCTGTATATTTCACAAATACCACTATGCAAAGCATGAACTAAAAAAGCTATCAAAAACAAAACCGAGTGGGTTGTAGCATCTACCAGTTTCGATAAAGAGGTCACTCCCGGTGAAGGGATCTCGGTTCTTTCCTTATCGAATAAGGCACAGGATATTCTACAAGGAATACCGCTATGAAAAGCAAGAACTAGAGCTACCAGTTTTTAAAACAAGATTCTGCAACATCTTTAGGTTTCTTTTATTTCATTAATTTCATTAATAAAGTCCCATCAATTATGCTTCCTAAGCATCACAGAAGAAACGAAAGCAGCGATATTTACTATATATCATATATATAATATAAGCATTCGAAACTTTACATTGTTTAAACAAGCTAGCTAAGGGTTTAAAGGGTGGCTTTGATATCATGAAGGGACACGGCAGCGCCCTGGCCATCGAAACGCGGCCAAAATGCGGAACAAAAATTTTCTAAACTGGCGCTACCGTTACCCGAATCCCGGATCGACCTTAAACCCTAAACTAGCAAGCTAACTAAGAGTTAGAATCGTTATACCGAGTTGATCCGTGTCCTTCGGTCTTCATTCCAAGCTCCTAGTGATCCTTTGATGATGTTTGGTTGCCGGTCTTCCTCCATCTCCGATGATCCACCTGAGGGAAACGGCGCAAGCTCCAGCCTCGTCGAACGAGACAACCGACGCTCCAAAGTTGCTAGCGATGGAGAGTGGGGGTGTATGAAAATGTCACTACAATTTTCTCTCAACATATTTTGCTTAATGAGCAAGCATAAAAGATGAATGAGGAGGTGAGGAAATCTTGGCATGAGCTAAAATGGCTAAGTCTTTTGTGAACTTCAGAGAGTGAAAGAGTGAGCTAGCTCATGTAAAAAATCATTAGCCCCAAAATGAAATGATCCCCCCATCATGAGTGGCCAGCCCCTTTCTCTCTCCCCCATCAAAAATCTCCACCATTTTCCAAATAAATAAATACAACCATACTTTTCTACATGCATAAAACCCATGCCTCAATACTATGCACATGCCACCTCACACCTCCATCTCATTTGTGAGTCAAATGAATTTCCAAAAAATGGAAAATCATATAAATGAGGTGACCACCTTCTAGAAGCTATTCCGTATAAAATACGGAATACTTCCCGGTACATGTATCGAAATACATATACGCGTATTCGTACCAAAATACGAATAGCCAAGAAAGAAAATGAATAGTGAACAATAATACTAGAATACACATATATAAATACATATGTAAATTATTAAATCAAAACCTGATTTAATAATCTGGCTTAATCCTAAGCCGCTATTATTATCAACCGTCCGATTAAAGTCTGTGTCGTACATGCACATATTTAATCGGACACCTGTATGTATCAACATACATGATCTACACCAAATCGCCTGAACCGTGAAAACCCTCTGTGTGGGACTCTAAAGACTCGTCAATACGCTGGCAGTGGGTTTAACCACAAGCCCGTCAGCAGCACTAGCTGTACGTAACGGCTACCCAGATATTGAGCGAAAGGGAGGCCGACGAGCAAACTCATCCTGAACCCCTACTGAGCCTGACGGTGACAATATCCGTACAGTCCGGTCTGTTCGTCTAAGTGTATCGCATATCGAGTCTAGCGGGGTGGATAAAGTCAGACCCCTAACAACGCGATATTTAGTGTCGGCATGTAACCCATCACCACCTGAGAAACTATCGATCCTGGATCGGTAATTCTCGTTCACCATGGCCATGGATTTCTGGTGATGGCCACCCGTGCACAACGCGACATCAACCCCCAATACCGGGAGAGACGAATCCCCGACGATCCGATCACTGCCTCCATGTAGCTCGGGATTGTACCCAACTAAAACCTGTTTGCACGACTCCTTTGAGCCGTGGTAGGGTAGTAATCAAAGCACAGTGGGAACTCACACGAGACAAATGACGATCTCAGGTCGACAGACTAACCTGTACACATGTCACCTGGGAACTGCTATCTGACAATAGGTATAATACCAACTAGCAGGTTCCCGGCGAGTCCGTCCAGTGTACTCATAACCCAATGAGCACCTGTATACTATCTTAGGTGAACAAACTAACACCAATGGCTTGTGAGACCTGGCCACCGCCCCTCGTCGGGGTCTCGATCAGTATACACCAGTCTACACTGGAGTATCGATGCCCGATCTCGATACTCCTATGACTAGGGACATTTAAGGATGTGCTTATAGACCCCAGCTCCCACATATATGATCGCCATCATAATGCTGGCAGTCAAGGAAGAATCCTATGGGCTCTATCAATACGTATATGATGATAAAGACAAACCAGATAGCATACTATCATCTTGAGTATGATTGTTTTATCGGTATAGGTCCTGACTCAATCATCATAATCACAAGTCCGCGACTATGATAATTTCCTTGAGGGCACTATAGCCAACAATCTCCCACTTGCACTTAAGGCCAATTATTGTGATGTCGCATACTCACAGCCCGTGTGATACCGAACACCCAACTTCTCTACTAATCAGTTTCGCAAAGCCCGTTTGCGAAAATGATTGCGTTCGAGAAATAACCTCAGTGAGTGGATCCGCTCCAATGTTTCTTTCTGTATCTCTCTATATCTCAACTTCGCGGAGAAATCTACCTCCCGAAATGAGCAATACTTGTCTTAGAATTTGTCTGGATATCTGATGGGACCTAGCTCACAAAAGAACTCCAATTCCAGCAAACTTCATAGACTGTATCGTCCACTGAATTTAATCAGTATACTGCGCCATGCCTTTCCTCAGTATCCGCTTGGACCAGCTGTCCAACATACTTTCCCTCAAAAGAGGGAAAACTATAACTCTGACAGTCACTCTGTCATCCAGGTCACCTTGGAAGCCTGAAATAATAAACGTCTCCTGAAGGAGGCTGCCGTTACCATATCGCAAGAACATCCATTTATGTTCAATAACTGCTTCCCAATGTTTCTCCACGATTGGATTAATATATCTGCTTATTGCATCTAGTGCAAAAGCAATATCTGGTGTGGTACTCGACATTTCATGATTAACTCAATTGCCTAAGCAAGTGATATGCTAATCATGCAGATCCCTCTCCCCTTTAGTCTGTAAGACACCTTTAGAGAGGTTACTCCATCACCTGCAGGTACACCACCATGCCAGGAGTCGTCCATTTAATGTCAAAGTACCCAGATTAGGATACTTCCCAAATCTAGATCTAAAACCATAGATCTAGTATCCAGAAATCCTGATATTACATCCATATCCTGTGTGGAGAAACAATTTTGTGACAACCACAGTATAACCGATCGTAGTATAGGAATATCTCTTCCTACCAAGTGCATGTCATCCCAATTACCTGCACATCACTCTCTACTACCTTCTTAGCAGATCCATCTCCTATTCTGATGAAGTCAAAGCCTATGACTGTCATATCAAAAATAGATGATCTATTTTTGCTATACCTGCTTTAGCCTATTAATAGACATAAGCTACTTGCCCACTATGCTTCCGCTGCTCCCACTGACTACAATAACCCTCTGGCAGAGTCATATACACGTGCACTTCGAAAACAAGTTTAGAATGACGCTATACTCATCCTCCTGTCGGATCTTATAGTCTAGAACAACAGCAATGGCAAGTCTGGGTAAACAAGAACCTCCCTGTCACCGTTTCTGAGAAGACCGGAGTACCTCTCGGGTGCCTGAGGTTACCCACCAAATCTACGAAGTGGCTAATGGAATGTTGAAACTAATTGAATCCTTAGGTTATATTAAATCTTCAGTGATCGTTTGTGGTTCTGGAATCACTTCCAGTCCTACCATACTCCCACTTCTGTTTTTCTGAAAAAATCCATTTTACTAAAACTGTGGCGAGTCAAGAACAATATAAATATTGATCTTCCTGATAGTAGAAAGTTAACCCTCGTCAAATTCCGGAATAACCCACAAACAGCCATTACTGAAACGTGCCTTGAGTTTATCCGGATTCTGGTTTTAAGCATCAGCCGGACAACTCCCTATACCTTAACATCGTCAAGATATAAATTGATTCTATATATATCTAATATAGAAACAAAAGCACTAATTTAATTGGAACCAGATTCAAAAACATGCAGCTGTCTTCAGTGCATATCAACCAAATGGAAAGAGGACAATCAGCATTGCTCATCTAGGAGTGCATCCATATATGAGTAACCCGAAAGAGAAGCAAGTTCTCGAAACCATTACTATTAACGGAATACAAAACCCAAGTATCTACATCTTCGACTTCCTCGAAGAATCCTGATACTTCCAACAAATGATTCTCTACTTTATTCTTATACCTATAACTTCTCAAAATCTGAACCTTGTATTTCAACGAAATACCTGTCTAGAACTAGAGAAGTTATGAGTAAACAGAATATAGTACGAGTACCAACCCCATTGTCCTAATGGACACTGGACAACATACAATACTTTGTACAAGTCCCCAGAGTTTCAATAACTCAAACCATGTGTGCCGTAGGTTGGAAAAACTGTATTATGGTTAAGAAGAATTACACCGCTGTTGAATGCACCTTACCTAATCACCAACTGATATACGTAAATGTCACAGACACAATATCAAAAAGTTATATCTCACTTTATAAAATAAAAGTACAGATATATCAGTTTGAAATTGGTACATAACAACGGATATTCAAAACCAAATATTTGCCATCCAGCAAAATCCAGATGATTTCCTCAAATATCACCAATTACAACGTATTCCGATATAATGAGGATCTAATCACCCAATTCCCAATATCTTATTCCCACTCCCCATCTGTAATAACATGCAGATGTGAGAAACTGATCTGGTAAATAAATACCCTGGAGTTAGATTCCAACTGGGAAAACAGTTTTCAATTAACATCGCACAGTGAAACTGAAACATGAAAAATGTTTCAAAAAGGGTTAACTGGTATTCCTAGTAACTCCTCTTCCACTATGACATTAACCATATACTTACCTGCCCTCACCCCAATCCCTTTATTATGTCTTTACTTATTACCTTCTTTACACCTTCTTTAGGCTAATTGGTTTTCTTCTTTCCCTACCCTTCGGCACCAGCCTAAGGTTTGGAAGAAGACTATCCAATAAGCGTAATAGGTGTACTCTCCTAATCCTAGGAGCCCTCACAACCTGAGAGAAGGTAATGGGAAAAGACATCTGAATAATCCTATTCAATCTCTCCAGAACCAGAATCCATCCTCGAAAATGTTCCTTCGAGTTCGTATGTAACTATATGATGGATTTATCCAATAGAAGTGGATGTTCGTAGTGATACGAGGTGTTCTGGAGAAAAGCAAAGGAGATGAAGGAGTGGCAGGGGTATACACGGTTTTTGTCGTGAAAAATGGTGGTCGCAATTTCCTTTGCCATTATTCTAATCCTTTTTATATGTCTTTACTTATTACCTTCTGTACACCACAGTTAAGCTTGTTGGTTTTATTCCTTCCCTACCATTCTGCACCTGCCTATAGTCTGGAGGAAGACTATCCAATAAGCTCAATAGGTGTACCCTCTCCTAATCCTAGAGCCCTCACAACCTGAGAGAAGGTAAAGGGAAAAGACAACCGAATAATCCAATTCAATCTCTCCAGAATCAGAATCCATCCTCAAAAAAGTTCCTTCGAGTTCGTATGTAACTATACGATGGATTTATCCAATGGAAGTGGATACTCATAGTGATACGGGGTGTTCTGGAGAAAAGCAAAGGTGATATAGAAGTGGCATTGATGTATGTGACACCGTGACATTCCAAAAGCCAAAGTGTTTTAGGAAGGTTCGGTCAACTTGGTTCATGAGTTTTAGTCAAAGGTCGGGTGATAGTCACAGCCAGAGAGAGAGAAAAGAAACACTCAGCATGCACTCTAACCTAGATCAGAATGGTCAATCACTTTATCTAATCTGGATGGCTTCCATTGTATCCTCGAATTCTCCTCCAAACCCAAAAGGAGAATTAATCGGAATCACCTGAGGAGTAATCCTACTCATCAGTGGGAATCGGGATCCAACTATCATCGCATGATGACTTGATGGAAGCCACTCAAGTCACCACACTCCAGAAGGTATGCGCAATCCTGGCAAGTTTCCTGTATGTTTGAAACTCCCGATAAGATTTTTACCCCTAACGACTTCATGGCCTTGATAGAGACCAACATGCCATAAGTCGCTGGTCAAGTTCAACCCGTCATTATCCAAGATTGATCTAAACCCACCCGCACAAGCCCTTGATAGAGACAAATGTGACTATGCGGCTATCCTAGATAATCGCATATCCATGCTACAGACACGTATCACGCAGCTACCATACATTATGCCTTGATAGAGACCAACGTACATAGCACGAATACTACGAGATACCTATCTGAAATGACGGAGGGCTACGGCTGGTTTTTGGCGAAAAACCTTTAACATAATGAACTTGATCTCGTTGAAGGAATCCAAGTGGTTTTTATAAATATATAGTGTCGAAAACTTTTGCTAAAGAGGTCACTCCCTGTGAAGGGATCTCGGCTCTTTCCTCGTAGAATGAGGTGCAGGATATTCCAAACTGAATACCACGATGCAAAGCAAAAGGAAATGACTATAGTGAAGTTATTACATTGACGCAAACTTTTACTCAAGGGGTCACTCCCGATGAAGGGATCTCGGCCCTTGCCTCGTCGAATGGGGTGCAGGATATTCCCAATCGAATACCACTGTGCAAAGCAAAAGAGAACGTCTGTAATGTCAGTTTTTTATAAACTTGGTTCCAACAAAATCATATATAGGTTTGTTTTATCCTTGCATTGATAAGAATCAACGCAGTCCCATCAATTAATCACACCAGAAAAGAACGAAAATAAAATGTACGTATATGCCATCCGCATTCGCCACTGGGTCCCGTCATCATCCGTTAGGTTACTTAACTAACGACAGAGCGGGGACTGGACTAGCGCGGGTGCAAAACATATACAACATCTACTAGTATATATAAATATATATATAACATTCATCCCAGGCATAATATAAAGCAACATCACAGAAGTAACATAGAATGGTGGATAATCTGGAGCCCCGGGTTTCATTTGAGCCGCAAGTGAGACCCGACGTTCCCTGTCGTGTGGATAGCATGTGTAATGAAAACCTAGACCCCTATGAGCACGGCAAGTTGCCCGCAAAACCAGAAGCAAGGCAGCCCCCTTCAACAACGTGAATGGGCCACCCAGCACTTCACGGAATCCGGTAACTTGAGCACCCCTCCTGAGTCAGCCTATACTCCCTACGAGTGCGGCGAATAGCCCGCCAATTCTAGAGTAAGGTCCCCTCCGTCCTAACGCCATGAGATGCGGACCCGTTGCCTTCTAGAATCCGGCTATTCGTGCACTCCACCGCGGGGTAATCCTAGTACAGAAAATAAAATAATATACAAGGGTGACATCGACCTCAGCCCAGTCGTGCCCCAGAAGAATAATATACAAACTGGCAGTGACGGCAGTCCACATGTCGGATGCTCGCCCCGCAATATCAAATGTATAAATGAAAATAAATTGTACTAACATTGCACCATTGCTATCCACCACGACGATCCAACCAACATCACAGCACAACACAGAACATCAACGTGAATGTCACGTTCGCAAACCCGTCTAAAAGACATATAGCAATTAGACGAGTTTACCGATCAAATGACATTCACGGTCACGGATTATAATGTATGTACTGATATAAACATTTAAACAGTGTTAAAACATCGACTCCGAAACACCCCGAATAGCCCCCGAACAACTGATAACACAATATCAAAAATGGGCTAACTAAATAATACCACTGCATCAATTTCCCAGAGACCAAACCACACCCCAAAAACGAAGCAAAAACCCCACCACAAAATCGGCCTCGCCGGAATTTTCCTGCCTGTGGTCGGCCCAAATCCGGCTAGGTGTGCCCGTTTTTAGGGTATGGTCTTCTAGTCACTCAAGGAGTCTTCTGCACTTGTTTGCAAAATTTTTTGAACACTTTGAAAATTGACAGAGAACAGAATCAGCAGTGGCAGTGTTTCGCGTTTATTTCGATTTCGATACTTTAGATTGTTTAAACAAGCTAGCTAAGGGTTTAAAGGGTGGCTCTAATACCATGAAGGGTCACGGCAGTGCCCCGTCCATCGAAACGCAGCCAAAATGCGGAACAAAAATTTTCTAAACTGGCGCTACCGCTACCCGAATCCCGGATCGACCTTAAACCCTAAACTAGCAAGCTAACTAAGAGTTAGAATCGTTACACCGAGTTGATCCATGTCCTTCTGTCTTCATTCCAAGCTCCTAGTGATCCTTTGATGATGTTTGGTTGTCGGTCTTCCTCCATCTCTGATGATCCACCTTAGGGAAACGGCGCAAGCTCCAGCCTCGTCGAACGAGACAACCGACGCTCCAAAGTTGCTAGCGATAGAGAGTGAGGGTGTATGAAAATGTCACTACAATTTTCTCTCAACATATTTTGCTCAATGAGCAAGCATAGAAGATGAATGAGGAGGTGAGGAAATCTTGGCATGAGCTAAAATGGCTAAGTCTTTTGTGAACTTCAGAGAGTGAGAGAGTGAGCTAGCTCATGTAAAAAATCATTAGCCCCAAAATGAAATGATCCCCCATCATGAGTGGTCGGCCCCTATCTCTCTCTCTCTCCCATCAAAAATCTCCACCATTTTCCAAATAAATAAATACAACCATACTTTGCTACATGCATAAAACCCATGCCTCAATACTATGCACATGCCACCTCACACCTCTACCTCATTTGTGAGTCAAATGAATTTCCAAAAAATAGAAAATCATGCAAATGAGGTGGCCACCTTCTAGAAGCTATTCCGTATAAAATACGGAATACTTCTCGGTACATGTATCGAAATACATATACGCGTATTCGTACCAAAATACGAATAGCCAAGAGAGAAACTGAATAGTGAACAATAATACTAGAATACACATATATAAATACATATGTAAATTATTAAATCAAAACCTGATTTAATAATCTGGCTTAATCCTAAGCCGCTAGTATTATCAACCGTCCGATTAAAGTCTGTGTCGCACATGCACATATTTAATCGGACACCTGTATGTATCAACATATGTGATCTACATCAAATCGCCTGAACCGTGAAAATCCTCTGTGTGGGACTCTAAAGACTCGTCAATACGCTGGCAGTGGGTTTAACCACAAGCCCGTCAGCGGCACTAGCTGTACGTAACGGCTACCCAGGTATTGAGCGAAAGGGAGGCCGACGAGCAAACTCATCATGAGCCCCTACTGAGCCTGACAGTGACAATATCCGTACAGTCCGGTCTGTTCGTCTAAGTGTATCGCATATCGAGTCTAGAGGGTGGATAAAGTCAGACCCCTAACAACGCGATATTTAGTGTCGGCATGTAACCCATCACCACCTGAGAAACTATCGATCCTGGATCGGTAATTCTCGTTCACCATGGCCATGGATTTCTGGTGATGGCCACCCGTGCACAACGCGACATCAACCCCCAATACCGGGAGAGACGAATCCCCGACGATCCGATCACTGCCTCCATGTAGCTCGGGACTGTACCCAACTAAAACCTGTTTGCACGACTCCTTTGAGCCGTGGTAGGGTAGTAATCAAAGCACAGTGGGAACTCACACGAGACAAATGACGATCTCAGGTCGACAGACTAACCTGTACACATGTCATCTGGGAACTGCTATCTAACAATAGGTATAATACCAACTAGCAGGTTCCCGGCGAGTCCGTCCAGTGTACTCATAACCCAATGAGCACCTGTATACTATCTTAGGTGAACAAACTAACACCAATGGCTTGTGAGACCTGGCCACCGCCCCTTGTCGGGGTCTCGATCAGTATACACCAGTCTACACTGGAGTATCGATGCCCGATCTCGATACTCCTACGACTAGGGACATTTAAGGATGTGCTTATAGACCCCAGCTCCCACATATATGATCGCCATCATAATGCTGGCAATCAAGCAAGAATCCTATGGGCTCTATCAATACGTATATGATGATAAAGACAAACCAGATAACATACTATCATCTTTAGTAAGACTTTTTTATCAGTATAGGTCCTGCCTCAATCATCATAATCATAAGTCTGCGACAATAATAATTGCCTTGAGGGCACTATAGCCAATAGTCTCAGAATATCAAGTGATCACATCACAGAATATCAGCAGCAGAATAACACATATGAAATATTAGATATACTAGGAATTCCGTGTTTTAATTAAGCCAGTAAAAACACGGATTCCACGGTCGCGATGAATAGCCAAAGCCACATCCCTAGACCCCTACGAGAGCAGCAAGCAACCCTACCAATTCTAGAGTTAGGAGACCCGGTCTCGACTCTTCGAGATGGTCTCCCACTGGACTCTAGAACCCGGTTACTTATGCTCCCTGCCTTGGGTCTATCTTAATGCGGAAAAGTAAATAATATACATCAATGGTGACATCATCCTCAACCCGGAAGTGCCCCAATAAAAGAATATTACATACAAGTTTTTACATGAATGAAAATGAAAAACTCCCATCTCACATAAAAAAAAACCCGGCTATTCAAAACACGACGATCCAATATAACATATCATAGCAACACATAACATCACATGTCATCAACGAAAGTAAATATGCGTATCCGAATTGTCGTTGACATATAGCAACGAAACCGGCGATACACCACATATTACACTTACGGTCGCAGAAAAGAAAGTGAAAAACTACAACAATTGGAATCCGCAACCATCTTAGCATCATAAACCCAATGTATCACATACTTTGAATTCCATGCCTAACCAAATGAATTCCTTAGACATCACATGCCTAACAATTATAAACCCCGCATTTAGTCTCGACATTAAAAACACTTTTCAATAACCAGTCGGGTAATTCAACAAGATTCCCGACAACGTGATTAAATGCTCGTCGGAAACTTTAGTAGACGGCCGCACCCCCGATGCCGTCGACGAAGTGCACTTAGGCGGAACACCACGGCCGCGAGCATCCGAATAGATGCTTTTGGCGACGAGGTTCTCCTACAGTCACTTGGTCGGGGCTATAAGGCGTGGCTATCTAGTAAAGTTACCCGGCGAGTATCCGTATACGCTACGTGATTGCGACGGACTTTTGATCCACATCAAAATCCCGTGGCAACCGATCAAATGAAACTAAATTGCTAGATTTATAAAATTTAAATTAGTTTTCACAAAACTAAATATTGCGGATTCCAAGTATTGTATCACAATTCACAGATAGCTAGACGATGTTAAACTTTTCGATCGAATCAACAAACACCCAAAATTTCCCAAAGAGCTCAACACTTGAGCGCAGTTTAAAAATACCCAGAACATGCCACAGCACCTATGGACCAACCGTAGAAGGGTTAACCTTTGCCTCACCTATGGCGCCGCGGAACTACCACAAACGCTATGGTTTGGTGGCAGTTCCGACGGTCACAGAATTGAGTTAGGGTTTCGTTCTTCTAGAGGGTCCATAGAAAACACCTGCATGATTTTCTGAAGATTTTAAACTTGGAAAAATCCAACTCTTGGAAAATTTCCAATAAGGGAAAAAATAGGTTATTGATATCCGTTCGAACTTTTTAACGTCGTCTAAATTACCCGAAACGATATTAGAATTACGACTACGAAACACTCCGAATTGCCTTTACAGAAATATAACATCACATGCAATATCAGTAAACACAAGCAACACCTGAAACACCAAAACCCAGAGACTGGAACACCACCAAAATTTGAAGCCAGAAGCCCACTAAAAAACCGGTGAGCTCGGATTTTTCATACATGTCGCCAGCCAAATTCCAGCGAAGAGGGTTCAAATTTCTATGGTGTTCATGTTACATCTCATATAACATTCTGCAATTGTTTAAAAAAAATTTCGACACCTTAAAAATTTCGACAGAAACTTGGTTTTTATTTCGAGTGTTTCGGAGTTGTTTCGGTTTCCTAATTCTACAAATATCGTCTAATTCTCTAGCATGGCTCTGATACCACTGTAGGGTTCCCTAGGATGGCCGCTGGGTTTCAGGAGGCATCGACCATGCCGTTTTTTCTTAAAAATTGGCGCGCTAAAGAACCCTAATTTAGAATCTTAACTAGAGAATTAGAAGAACAAGTATGTAAACATCTTTACATCTAAGTGAATAAGGAATACAACCTTTGTAGACCGGTTCTTCACTTCAATAGCTCCATGTAGTAGTCCCTTCGCTCTAAGTAGTGAATTCTCGGACTCTAGAAAGGCTCCACAAGATGAACGGAACAAGCTTACTTGAAGTCTTTGAGGCCGAAGATGATATACGTCAAGGAGACACCAACTCAAGCTACCTCTTCACTAATATGGAATTAGTGAAGAAAACACCCTAAACTAAATGGCTAATCTAGTAGAGGATGATGAAGTAAGAATTTTGCTCATTTTAGAAATTATTTTCTCACTCATTTTCTTCACCTCCCAAAAAGCTAGAGAGTTTGAGGAAAGAGATGAAGAAAAGCAACCATGGAAAAAATCAAATGTTGAATGGGAACCATGGGTGAGCTAATATTATATACTAACTCATGTAGAGAGTAAACCACGGCTAATCATAATGGTTGGGTTAATAAATATCTTAAGTAAAACAAAATTGGTGGACTTAGTCAATGATTCTACAAGCTTCCACTAAGTATCAACCATGACTAATTTCCACCCAATTTTGAATTACTTTAAATAAATAAAACCCTTGATTATGTTAAGCATGGTGTGAGTCTCATACACCCATGTCACATGTATCATCTAGCATGACACACAAAGGATGTACATTAATATATATCACATATATACTAAGTGTACACAAGTGAGAAAAAGAAATGCTTAAGTGAGATAATATTAGTTAATGTAAGTTAATATATCAAATATATAATTATACATTAAATTATTAAATCAACAGTTGATTTAATAATTCGGCTATATCACATACAACCGACTAATATCAAATGTAACAACTTATCGAATCAATACTTGATTCGATAACTCGGCTATATCACATATAACCGACCGATATCACATATCGCGAGAATAGAATACGGTATCACATACTTGTATTAATCTCGGTCCCGCACATATCACATATGTTCTCCTACTTCGTTTCGCTTGAGCCAGGAAACCTCTGTGTAGGACTCTAAAGACTCGTCAATACGCCGGCAGTAGGTGGCGATCATATCAGTTACCCACAAGCCGCAAGCGGTCTGCTAAACGTAACGGCCATCCGGGTATTGATCAATCAGAAGATCAACAAGCAATCCTGCTCATACTCCTGCGAATCCAATAAGTAACACTACCGTACAGTCCGGTCTCTTCGTCTGATATGTCACATATCATAGCCTGGGGTGGTAAACGTCAGACCCCAATAGCCCGGATAAGTCATACCGATGTGAGGCTCATAACGGTTTGAGAAACTACTGATAACACTTACCGGTAGATCTCAGCAACCCTGGCCAGGGATTTCCTGTTATGGTCGATCAAGCATAACGCAACATCAACCCCCAATACCGGGAGAGACGAAATCCCCTCCTATCGCTCATTGCCTCCATGTGACTCGGGACTGTACCCAAAAACCACCGTTTTGCATGATCTCTTGAATGTGGTAAGGTGGAAATCAAAGCACAGTGGGAATCACACAAGACTCTATGACGATCTTGGGTCAACAGACTAACCTGTACCAGTGTCACCAGAGAACTGCTATCTAACGAGAAGTATAATACCATCTAGGAGTTCTCGGCGAGTCCTTTCAGTGTACCCAGTCTTCTCTGAGCACCCGTATACCATCTCTGATGTCAAATACCAATGGATATGGGATCATCCATCGCCCATCACATGGGTCGAGAAGCGTATACGCTAGTCTACTCTGGAATATCGATGCCCCGTCTCGATACTCCCACGACTATGAACTATTGAAGGATGTACTTACCGACTATCTCTGCCCCACTAGTATGATCTGCATCATAATCCTGGTAGTCAAGTACTCATCCTAAGGGCTTTATCAGCATGTAATAGAGAGATAATAAGTGTACATGTTAAGATAAAGAACAACCAGATAACATACTATCATGTCAAGCAAGAAAGTCCTCCTTATATATGTCCAAGCATCCACTATAATATACATCACATGTATAATAATGGCCTCTAGGGCATACATATAACTAACAAGAAACATATCACCCTTTCCCAGTTCTCCACCTGTCTATAGCCCATGTAACAAATTACGTGTGTGGGATCCTGATCCGGTATCCAATACCCAGGACGTAGAGGTAACTGAGAAACAGTTCTTGGTTACGAACACACCCGAAGACAATGCATCAACATACTTATTCTTCGTTTGGGTAGCATGGGAATCCGTATATTCCCCTATTCTTTGCTCAGACTTATGACAATCATAAAGTAGAGCGAAACCTAGCCCAGTATAATAAATAGGTTTGGTCAATACATCCATATTATTATCTTGATTAAGGCATTTCATTGGTCGCTACTAAAAGAGAGAGAAGGGTAATCACTTTGCGTGCGCTCTTTGCAAGATTAGATTGGTTATTATCTTATCTAATCAGGATGGCTCCCACTGTTTTTATCAAATCTTCCTTCAAACCCTAAAAGGTAAGATTAGCCGGGATTAATTACACCCTGCAAGTTCACCAATCGTTTGGCTAGGCAGGTATCATTACTCCGAGGGAGGTTCCCCGTGCTTTCACACGGACCTAATTAAAATAAACCTCGTTTCTCTAGATGCATAACCCCGTTGACACCTTTCTAGACACCTACTGGATTAGCTAATTGTAAAGTGCAAAACTCTCTCAGGGGTAACTCTTACTCACAGTGGGTATCGGGATCCAACTATCATATATAAGGTATGCAATCTCATTGCAAATTTCAATACTTGAAATTCCCGATAATTATTTTTACCTATAGCTTTCTATGACCTTGATGCTGACCAACAAACCATAGGCCGATAGTCAAGTTCAACCCGTTCATTTCTTGATTGAATTATACCCACCTGCACGACCCTTGACACTGGCCAACAAAGTCGCATGACTACCCTAATCCAATCGCATGACATGTTGTAGATAAGCTCTAATCAGCTACTGCACACTACGCATTGACGCTGGCCAACAAATGTAGCACAAATACTAAATAGCATTTATCTGAAATGATGGAGGGCTACGCAGGTTTTTAAGAAAACCATGAGCGTAATGAACTTGATATCGTTGTAGAATCTATTGATTTAGAAAAGGAGTGTTTTTAGGCTTTTGCTAGCTTCGCTAAAGAGGTCACTCCCGGTGAAGGGATCACGACTCTTTCTTCATCGAATGAGGTGCTGGATATTCATGAATACCACTATGCAAAGCAAGAACTAGAGAAGCAGTCAAAAGACAAAATCGAGTGGGTTGTAGCATTTTCTAGTTTCGCTAAAGAAGTCACTCCCGGTGAAGGGATCTCGGCTCTTTCCTCATCGAATGAGGTGCTGGATATTCATCAAGGAATACCACTGTGCAAACCAAAAACTAGAGCTACCTTTTTTGAAAATTTGATTCTACAATATCTTTAGGTTTCTTTCTTTTCATTAATCTCATTAATGAAGTCCCATCGATTAATATTTCCTAAACATTACAGAAAAATGAAACGAAAATAGAACGTACGTTTATTCCATCCGCATTCACCATGGGGCCCTGTCATGCACCGTTAGGTTACTTAACTACCGGCAGAGCGGGGGCTGAACTACCACGGGTGCAAAACATAAGCAACGTTTATTATATATCATATATATAATATTACATTCTTCTCACGCGGTTATATGATCAACATCACATAATCAAGCAGCAAAAGCAATATATGAAATATTGGATATACTAGGATGTCCGTGTTTTAAATTTAGCCAGTAATGTAAAACACGGATTCCACGGTCGTAATGAATAGCCAAACCCACATCCCTGGACCCCTACGAGAGTGGTAAGTAACCCTGCCAATTCTACAGTTAGGAGACCCAGTCTCAACTCCTTAAGATGGTCTCTCACTGGACTCTAGAACCCCGGTTACTTATGCTCCCCGCCTTGGGTCTATCCTAATGCGAAAAAGTAAATAATATACAACAATGATGACATCATCCTCAACCCGAAAGTGCCCTAATAAAAGAATATTACATACATATTTTACATGAATGAAAATAAAAACCCTCATCTGATATAAAAAAAACCCCGGCTATTCTTTCACGACGATCCAATAAATCATATCAACAGCAACACATAATATCACATATCATCAACGTAAGCAAATATGCGTATCCCTAAAACTTGTTGACATATAGCAACGAGATTAGGATACCCCACATATTTTGCTTACGGTCGCAGAAAAGAAAACAGAAAACTACAATAATTAGAATCCATAATATCCTTAGACATCATAAACTCGGAATATCTCATATTCCGGATTTCATGCCTAACTTATAAAACTTGCATTTTAGTCTCAAATTGAAAACTCGTTTCAATTGGTTGTCGGATAATTCAACAAGATTCCCGACTTAGTGATCGTGTACAATACGCAATTGTGACGGTGTTTTGATCCGAATCAAAACTTCGTGGCAATCGATCAATTGAGACTAAATGGCTAGGTTTATAATATACTAACTAGTTTTCATAAAACTAATTAATCCGGATTTTAATAATTGTATCACACATCACATAGCTTGTAAAGTAACCGCGACATTAGAATTCCGCATGCAATTAGCAAACTAAACCGATTTTTTCAAGACACGAAAAATCCAGTGAGCTAAAGTTCCAAAACCGATCGTTTTAAGCCAATCCAGAAGTCGAAACGAACTCAAAACAAACCCAAATCTTCACGGAGGCGAAGATCCCAAAATTAACTGTCGAATAGGGGGGCCTCGGGGGGGTACCCACCCTCGGGGGCCACCATGAAGTGGCCCCCTAGGGTAGGCAGACCCGAGAGCACCCAGTTGGGTGCTCTTGGGTCACCCACCCCCAAAGGCCACCTTGTGGCGGTCTTGGGTGTGGGTCCGGCCTCAGGTCCCCCCTGGGGCTCTAGGGTCACCCACCCTAAGGCCACCTTGTGGTGGTCTTGGGGTGTGGGTCCGGCCTTTGGTCCCTCCCGGGGTGTCCTCGGGGTGCGCACGCTCCACCCCGCGGCATCTCGGTTCAAACTGTGAGCCTGCGGGGTGTGCAAACAACTCACATCATTTTTGAAACTGTTTTTATCGGCAGTTTTTGCACGACGAAAACGGTGGATTTCTAACGTCGCTACAAGTTACCCTAATGTTCTAACTTGGCTCTGATACCATGAAAGTCGACCTTAGCACCACCATGAGGTTCTAGAGGCATCAAGCATGCCAAATTTTAATTTTATTAGGTGCTAAGTTAGACTAACAAGATCGTTACTAGATTATTAGGGTTTGCCTTTGTGATGTGATGAACTAAAGAGAAGAAAAGAGCATACAACTTTTGTAGTTCGAGTCCTTCTCTTCAATAGCTCCGGGTTAAAGTCCACGCGACTCTACTAGACTCCTCTTCGAGTTGAACGAAGCTCCTTCGTGATCTTCGCGCCAAAGACGATCCATCCGAAGTCCACAAGCTCAAGCTAACCCTTCACTAATCTCATTAGTGAAGTCAACATTCCACATCAAATTGCTAATCTAATGTGTGATGGTGAAGTAGGGGTTTAATTTGCTCACTAGGGTTTTCACAAGTTCAATAATTCATATCACATGTGAGGGTTTGAACTTGGAAGTAAGGTGAAGAAAATTTTAGAGAGCAAGAGGAAGCAAAAGCTCAAGAAATGGTTAAGGCATGAAGAATGAAAATAATGAGAGTAAACTCAAAATGACTCTCTCTTTCCTCACTTATTCAAGCATGGAATAAAATTGCAATTCTAAATTGCAACCATCCTTAAATAGTGAGTCAAGACTAATATACAAATAATAAAACCCATGCCTTACCCATTCCACAAATATCTCCACAATTTACGCCTCATTTTTCTATTTTCTCAAAAATGAAAAACATGTCATGCTTCATATAATAATATATATATTTATATATATCAAATATATATTAATATATATATATAAAGCAATTAGTGAGCTAATGATATTAGTTAATATATAATTATATCACATATAATATATATCACATTATTAAATCAACACTTAATCTAATAATCCAGTTATATCACATATAACCGACTAATATTATTAATCTGAATATCACATTATCAAACCAACACTTGATTTGATAATCCGGTTATATCACATATAACCTGACCGATATCAGATAACTGCCAAATTATAATACGGTATCACATACTCATATTTAATCAGGCCCACGCACATATCAACATATGTACCCTACTTCGTTTCGCTCGAACCAGGAAACTTCTGTGTGGGACTCTAAAGACTCATCAATACGCCAGCAGTAGGTGATTATCACATCAATCACTTACAAGTCGTCAGCGGTACTAGCTGGACGTAATGGCTACCCGGGTATTGAGGTACTAGCTGGACGTAACGGCTACCCGGGTATTGAGCGATATGAAGATCAACAAGAAAGCTCATCCATACTCTCCATGAAGCCTATCAGTAACACTACCGTACAGTCCGGTCTCTTCGTTTAATATGTCACATATCATGTCTAAGGTTGGTAAACGTCAGCCCCCAGTAACGTGATAAGTCATGCCGATGTCTGTCCTATAACGGTTTGAGAAACTACTGATAACTCTTATCAGTAAATCTCAGCAGCAGCCCTAGCCAGGGACTTCCAGTTATAGCCAATCGAGCATAGCGCAACATCAACCCCCAATACCGGGAGAGACAAAACCCCTACTATCGCTCATTGCCTCCATATGACTCGAGACTGTACCCAAAATCCACCTGTTTGCACGACTCCTTTGAGCCATGGTAGGGAGGAAATCAAAGTAGAGTGGGAGTCACATAAGACTCTATGACGATCTCGGGTCTACAGACTAACCTGTACCAGTGTCACGAGAGGACTGCTATCTGATGATAGGTATACTACCACATAGGAGTCCTCGGCGAGTCCTGTTCGGTGTACCCATTCTCCAATGAGCATCTGTGTACAATCTTTGATGTCACACACCAATGGTTGTGGGATCAACCATCGCCCTCTAAGGAACAAGAAACGTACACACTAGTCTACTCTGGAATATCGATGCCCTAGTCTCGATATTCCCTCGACTAGGAACTGATTAAAGGATGTACCCCACTGGTATGATCTCATCATAGTCCTGGTAGTCAAGTACATATTCTAAGGGCTTTATCAACATGTAAGAGACAGACAGTATAAATACCAGTCTACATATTAAGATAAAGGTAACCTGATAGCATACTATCATGTCGAGCAAGAAAGTCCTCTATATATATATGTCCAAGCATCCACTATATCATCAATAATGGCCTTGATCAGTCGAAAATACTGCATTTTTAACACGGAAATTTCCCTATCTTTTGCACTCATCTAGAAGTGTTCGGTATTCATATTGCACATATTAGCAAAACAGTTGTAAAATATCAGTTTGTATGTGTTAGACTTTTAAACCGGCACTTTAAGGGAAATTGACTGTATTTTATGGCATCGCATCATTCTTGCATATCGCAACTTGTGTTTCGAAGTCTGTGCAGAAAATTTCAAGAGAACGGTCAAAATTACGTAACAAAGACTGCTGAACATTACGCCAACTAAAAGGTTTGAAATCTGGTAGCAATTTAGAAGGAGTTACAATATTCAACATATCAGACAAAGGCCCAAATGTCAGCCCAAGGCCACAGTTGAAGACACAAACGCTGAAGCTTCAATATCGCCGCGGATCCGCGGCGGGAGCCTGCTTGCGCCGCGGATCCGCGGTGGAGTTGCCACGTCATCACTCCAGTTTCAGTGCATTATTCTTCTGCCAGTGCCTACACTTCAACATGACACGTCAAATTCCAGATTTCTCTCGAAGCTTCTGCCAGATCAGCAAGCCATTGGGTTCCTAACTAAACACCCCAAGCTTCCACAACAAGCTTCACCTAAACTCTATTAAGTATCTAGAACCTTCCCCTAACCTCCTAGCTTAGGGTAGAAGCTAAGCCCTAACTAACTACTTCTAGAAGCCTCTCCTTCTAACTAACTTTAGCACGGAAAATTCAAATTTGAATTCCTAGAGCTAGGGTTTGGGAAACCTATAAAAAGACCCTAGACCTCTCTTGAAATGGCTAATCTTTAGTGGCTCATTGTTAATCAATCCTTAGTTGTTGAATCCTTAGTTGGCTAATCAATTTCTAATCTCCCCCATTCTAGTTCTTCAATCAACAACTACCACCTCAAACCCTAACCCTAATCCAATCCAAAATCAAGAAACCTCAAGATCCTTTGAGTGCAAGCCAAGCAAGTCTTCAAGATCCTTTAGAAGCGGAACCGGACTTCAACGGAGCACGAGATCCAAGCGATCCAAGACTCAAGGAGCCGAGCGACGCAAGAATCGACGATCAAAGTTCCATCCTCTTGTAGTTCTTGAGAGTTGTAACTAATTGTTGATATAATAAAGGTGAAGATTCTTTAAACTTGCTTAGTTTCAATTCGAGCATTATGCTTATATTTCGATTCTTGAATATATTCTTTGTGATGATGCTTGAATAAAACTCCGCTCATAGAGGAATCGAAACAATTGTAGAATGATGATGTTGACGAATCTTTAAATGATTTCTTAAGTCTTATAACAATTGTAAATTCTTGAAATTCGATGGATCGATGATCTAGATTGATGCGAATGTGTTCTTGACTCCTTTCACACGATCTAGAGATCAACGATCGATCATCCGACTTTCAAGAAGTTATCTAGTGAATGTGATTCATCGAAAGGACAAAGGATAGGATGAGGAACCCTAATTCTTCGCAAGATCCTTGATCCTCGATGAATCTACATCGATTTAGCATCAACTTGTTAATGGATAAGAAATCGTATTCTTGAATCTTCTTCACATCTACAATTTACTCGATTCCTACGAGCTTTACTTCAAATCTTGAAACCTAAATTGATTGGAATTCTATCGATACTTGATTCTTGATGTTTATCATTTTCTTGATTCTTGATTAGAATAGTGATACTTGAAACTCATCGATAAAAATCTTGAATCGTTATCTTTTCTTTTTCTATTAAATTTTCAATTCAAACAAATCAAAATACGAACGAATCGCACAATCCCTGTGGACGATCCGCATTCGCTAACGCGCTACAATCCGACACCGTTATTGATTGCGGTCAAATATTTTTTGGTTGTGATTTCTATACAATTTTCTACATACCGACACAACGGAAAAGAGATCAATCAAATGGCGTCGTTGCCGGGGATCATTTGATTTACTTACACAATCGAGAACGTATCAATCAAATGGCGCCGTTGCCGGGGATCGCGCGCTAATTCGTTCTATATTGAAATTTGAATTGGAAAATTTATTCCATTGTAATTTTGTGATCAAAATTCGTGCAAAACTCTAAACGGTTTGTTGTGGTTTATTGCAAGGAAATCTGGAGCTTACTGTGAAATTGGAATTTTTTTTGAGAATTCCAGAGGACTCAGGGGGTGAAAATAAGCCTTCTGTGAAATTTTTGTGCAGGGATCCTATTGTTCCACCACGTTTCCGCAGCCCTAGCCCTCTATTGCGGCGGTTCCGCGGCCTCCTCAAGGCGTTGCCGCACTATATTTGCTCAGGTGATCTCTATCTTTCTTATCTCCTTCCCAAATCTGCTCTAATTAACATTTTGTGTAGGATTCTTTGCAAAAATCGCTGCGCCGCGCAAAAAGCAAAATTAAATTGTTCTTGTTTTGATTTTTGTGGTTGTTTGCATAACTAATACGGACATTAAGGGGCAAAGACCAAATCCAGATTAGGTGGGGAGTTCATTACCCTAAGCCCCGAAAATCGCAAAATTTGCATCCGCATTTACCCCAATTAACTAAAAAATATCTAGAGATGACTCTAAGGACCGTCGCGCTCACTTAGGACAGAAGAAGGCCGTGGGTAATTCATTGCTTATCCGCGTTTCTCTTGTGGTGTCTAAGACAAGTGTGTCGAAGGCTAGTGGTTACTTAATTAGGCCCACTACTTATGTAGTGGAGAACCTCCCACTTACCTGGCCACAGGAGAGACAAAGAGGCAATGGAGGATTTATCCTGCGTCTTGTCTTTTGGAAGTTAGGAGCGGTCTAGAGATTTGACCTAGGTGACCTCTAGAATTAGGGTTTTGTGTGTTGCATTTGTTGTGTTGCATCATTTTTTTCAAAAATCCGTCCAATTTTCAAAACAAACACCGCATTCATTCATTCATTTTCCCCTAATTATAAGTCAACGCTGCCACTTGTACTAATCCTTTTTAGTGCAAGATAGGCTGGACACGGGATTCTAGTGCCCGTTTAGTCCGCGTACCCTTTATCGACTCCGAAGTCGATATTTCTCCATTTACTTCTTCTTTACCCACCACCACACCCACATCGATGGATCCGCCTCCATCGAATTTCTTTAACACTAATTTGTCGCCGTCCGTTGGTGCGCAGAATCCACCCCGCATCTCTCTCCAGGAGAGGTGCTATCCACTGCGAGGTCCTCTTTCGACCTGCTTATTCATTCTACCAGCCAACGGGGATAATTTTGAAATTAAACCCCAATACATCAACCTTTTACCCAAATTCCACGGACTCGAGACTGAGGACCCTTACGTTTTCATCACCAAATTTGAAAACGTATGCGCAATGATGGGTACGTCACAACTTTCAGTGGATGCTATGCGTCTACGACTTCTTCCATTTACTTTGTGCGATATAGCCGAGAAGTGGCTATATAACACTACCGCACACTCTATCACGAATTGGGAAGAATTCGTCGCGGCATTCCTTAAGAAATTTTACCCTATGCAAAAGACAGCTCGAATCCGCAGCGAACTTAATCAATTTACCCAGCTCCCTACTGAACCATTCTCTAAATGCTTTGAATATTTCAAGGATTTATTGGTTCAATGTCCACATCACGACATCCCGAGATGGGATCTTTGCCGAATCATTTATGAGGGCATTAACCCAAACACTAAACAGAACCTTGAAAACATGTGTCAAGGTACTTTTATGACCAAGGATGATAAGGAAGCATGGAAATTTTTAGAAGAGTTCGCTGAAAAATCATTACAGTGGGAGAGTGGAACCCAATCATTGAATAGGGGTGGCGTGCACCAAATAGATGTGTCCATAGGTGTTCGAGCTGAGATGGCAGCAATGCAAAAGAAGCTCGACGCTATGAAACATAAATTTTCAGCAGCCTCCCTAAACCCAATGTCGCTCCCCAAAACTATATGTGGGTGCTGTTCTGATCCGTCTCATTTAACGGAAGAATGTCCATTAAACTCTGCATTTCAAGGTCACGAGCATACTAATGCCGTATTTCAAAGACCTAGAAACGATCCATATTCTTCCACGTACAATCAGGGTTGGAGGAATCACCCAAATTTTGCTTGGAACCAACAACAACAATCTCAAAACACGGTTCCAAGCCAAAATAATTTCCAAAGGGCTCTTCCACCACAACAGCAACCACTTCAACTCACTCAGCACCCCTACCAGTCACAAAATTTCCACAACCAGGTCAACACTCCTGCACAGTCTAATCCTATGCAGTTGACCGGTTCTGACGAACTCTCTCAATTCACTCAAACCATGAAATCACTCTTGTCAAATTTCATAGAGGTTTCGGCTGAGATTAGATCTTCCGTCAGTGAGATAAAGAAAAACTCAGCGTCCCAAGCTGAGAGTATCAGATCGATGGAAGCTGAAATCGCATGACTTAAAGCCGAGATGAGTGCGAGAGAAAAAGGGAAACTTCCTTCTCAACCCCTACCAAATCCTGGGCATTACAATGTAAATGTCGTCACAACGTTGAGATCGGGAAGAGTGCTGAATAACCATGTCGGGGAAGGAATTGATGATATTGAAAATCCTATCAATAACACCCCGGCTGAGACATTTCCTCACACACACACTTCTACTTCTGATCCTTGTTCTTCTACCCCACCACCTTCTCGTGAGCCAATTCTCCATTTCCCACTAGGCTCGACACCTCAGTATAGCCCTTCTAGTTCTCCACAGACGGTCCCCACTCCTCTTTTGGGATCACGTCTACCCTCTCTTCCTTCTCCTATGATAGACCCAGCGCTTATTGCGAAAGCTCCTTACCCGAATCGGTTAAAGGGTAACAGAACAAGTCCTCATATGGAGAAAATTATGGAAATGTTCAAACAGATTAACATCAACATCCCTCTCCTAGATGCTATTCAACAAGTCCCCGCTTATGCGAAAATTCTTAAGGACTTGTGCACTAGGAAGAGGAAGACTCAAGTGCCGAAGAAGGTCTTCATGTCTAATAATATTAGCACTGCTTTTATCCCCCAGCTACCAAAGAAATGTAAGGACCCAGGATGTCCTACAATATCGATTTCTATTGGGGGTAAAAACATAAATCGTGCTCTTTTAGACCTTCGCACAAGTGTTAACCTACTTCCATATTCTGTATATGAGCAACTAGGGATTGGAGAGTTGAAACCTGCTCACTGCACTCTCCAAATGGCAGACCGTTCAATCACCAAACCAAGGGGTGAACTAGAGGATCTGTTGATAAAGGTTGGGGAATTTGTATTTGTTCAGTCGATAAAACTGCACAATTGTAGTACATTTTTCCTACCATTTTTATATTAAAAAAGGACTATATTATAATATATTATACATATGAGGGTTTATGTGTAAAAACATTATTTTCCATGTATTAATATATTTTAATTATCATTTGGTAGGAAAATGTATGCAAATAATATTATTGATCTAATTCTAGTAGAACAAAGTCTACTAAAATCTTATTTGAGTTGTTGTGCAGATTATTTCCAAGTTGTTATGAAGGATTTAACAAACAAATCAATTTGTTGAAGAAAACTTGCCAAATTAAGAAGCAAACTTGGAGACCAAGTCTGGAAGCAACCGAGAGAATATTTTAAAGATATAAAGGTGCCTAGGATTGCCAAATGTCACCATCAGAGAGCCCAAGAAAAACGACAGAGAGATCTCGACCCATGAGCGTGGATCCGCGGCCAAACTCACCCTTGGGCCGCGGATCCGCCGCAGTTTGATGAGGTTGGAATGCAAGACTTTGGGATATTTACAACTGCTGAATTTTACCAACTTCTCAACAAAAAGATTCTGGGTTTGCACTATAAAAAGGCACCGAGAGCCTCTTGGAAAATCATCAAGCCGAAGAGATCACGAAGCTCCCGACGCTCACGCATCCAGGCTGATCATCGACTGTTCGACTACCTCCCTAGGAAAGATCGTGTCACGACCCAGAATTGGCCCGTGACGGCCCTAATACTACGCAACGTCTAAAGACGCAACGTAGTAAAAGAAAGCCAAACCCAGAAATCTAAACCATGAGAAATACGGAAAAGATAATATAAGTTTTGAAACCATTGAAATCGCAACCCAAATTCTTTAAAAAGTCTTATTTTCCTTCTTTAAAATTTTAGCAACACCCCCATTTTATAAAGACTAATCAAGATGAATACAACAGAGATATAAGGACAGTAGAGAAAAAGCTGTATATAAAAGGCATCAAATCCACAATAAAACACACTAACGTCCTCACCAAGTCTCTATGTCAAATATACAATAGTAGATGGAGGGAGAGTACAATATACAACGAATATACAATATGAAATACAGATAACCATCTAACCCACCTAAGCAAAATGGTACTGTGAGCTGATGCGGTATCTGTAGCAAAAGGTGATAGCTGGATAGCTGAATAGAGAAATAGCCTGCCTCGACTACTCTGGGGAACAACCTGAAACACCTGTGGCACAACGGGGGTGAGTTGCCAACTCGTGAATAGTATAAAACATATGCAGGTAATCGCAGGAATGCACGTACAGCATGAATCTAAGGTATGCGATTACAATAATAATATATCATGCAAATGCTGAAATAGGGAGAGTACACTAGCAGGTACAATCAATATGTGAAGCAATGATGGCATGATAGTAGTATGCAATGTCTATGCAATAGAGATATGAGAAAGCAAATATGCAACTATCATAAGGGTACACTACAAGTACTGCCAATATATGAATCTGTGCATAAGATAGGTAATGGTGAGGTATAGGGTGGAATATGTCATTTTCCACGGAAACTTGACGTCGTGGCAGGATCACAATCCCACAAGATACTCCAATCCCAAATCCTCAAACCAGCCCCCACATTGGGCACTCACATCATATAAGTCTCACATCTCCTCAATGTACAATATCGAGTAATCTCCTATATCCCGAATGTACAAATCACCAATCACATAGGTATATCCAATGTCCAATCCCAATGAATCACCTAGTATCCCAAGTCCAATCTCAAGTAAGTTTCTAGCATCCTAAAGGTAAATATATGTACAGAAATAAATATGATGGGGGCAATACACATATATTAGCGTCCCATACCACTAATATTGGTGTAAGGGTATATATAACAACGGCTAAATCCCCTGTTATATATACAAAAAGGGGGTTAAAGAAATATCATGAAACCGTGTGCCAAGCATTGACACAGAAATCCTCGTATATGGGGCTCCGTCAGTCTGGATCAGCCCACGGGGTCCGTCTGCAGTGTCGGCCCTCGGCCCCGACAGTACAGGTCATCCCGTATCCATCTCTCTACTCTGGCCAGTAGCCTCCGGGCAACTGCCAGGTCATATCAATCACCGGTAGGTACTCGCCCACCTCCAGGCTCAATCGGCAAACCCATCGATCTTCTTGCCGAGGGGAACCATACCGGGCCCCACCATGTACCCTCATACGGCAACCACACATCGTATGGAGCATAAAATCAGCACCGATAAAACTCATGGGGGACGCTCGAAATATCATATCAAGGAAACCGGGTTGTTACATGTATGCATAATTTCATGAACTCCCGCGATTCCCAAATCCCGAAAACATCATGAAAAATCCAGATAAACAATGCGCAATCCAGGAATAAATGTATGCGATATATCTGAATGCGAGCAGGTAAACACAAGTATATAGCTGAACCAGATGTATGCGAAAACAAGATAAGGTACAGCTAAGTAACATCAGTAATGTAAATATGCGACAGCAACTGAATATGTGTCTAACATACAGGTGTAGCAAAGTATAGGTATCTACCTATAGGAACTGATGCCGTATACCCCCTGGGTATAAGTAACATATGTAGGAAATCCCTCCCGGTATAGGTATAATATGTAGGAGGTATACCTGTAGCTGTATCGCAAAGTGAAAATATACCTATCACTAAAGGTATGATACACTATAGGTATACCGATAAACTAGATGTCAAGTGTGGCAAGCAATGGTAGCTATAAGGGGTAGTGTGTGACATGGCAATTATTGACGGTGTGTGTGTAGCATGCAATCCGTGCTCGTGCAACATGAACCGTCAATAATGTGTGCAGTGTCCTACGGCTGCTAGTCACAGTATATATATATAACTATATCTAGGAAATGCAGTAAGGCGCAATTCTACAATGACGTAGAAAGTGCGACAGGTAATTGAATCCTAGCCCAGACGCATAACGCCATGCGGGCGATTCCCCTGTAGATGTTATATCTACTCACCTAAACTCCACGCTGGGTGAATCCTATCACCTGCTCCCCCTGGCTGTGTCCGTCTGCAAACCTGCAAATACGACAAGAAATCACATATAAGCCAAATATCTCGCGAAACGCGATATCGAATCGAAACGAGAAACTCGCGTCGCGAACTAAACGCGCGTGTGCACGATACGCCGAATCGTGTGTGTACGCGTCTAAAAACCATCGCGACACGCCGCGATACGCTGGATCACAGAACCCACTCACGTATCGCGCGTATCGCGCAAACATAACGGACATGCAAAACGACATATAGCCCCAGATTTTCCTACAGGTACAATATTACAAAACTAGACATGCCAAAACACTACAAATCAAGGCAGACAACAGTACACAAAAACCCAACACCCAGTTCCTCTTCCTGGCCGCAATTTGCGGCCAGAATGCTAAAATTGGCAGCCACAGAAGTGAGTGGGGGTCTCGTTTTCTGGTGGTGTTATCTAGACCTAACAAGCATGCTCCAGTTTCCTCAATTTTGTTCTGTAAGGTCCGGGTCAAAAGCAGATCACAAAAGTCACAAATATCACTTAAAAACACCAATTTGCACAATTTGGAAACCTATGGTATTTTAGTGTAATCTGGGTAGAATCTCAGTTGAAGTGGCCCTACTAACACTACACTGAGCTAGGTTAACCATCACAATCGAGACTTAACCAAATTTCCACATAAAACACCTAAACAAGCACTAAACCAGCAAATTAGCACAAACCGACGCTAACAATCACCCAACTGGGCAATAGGGGGAATTGGGTTCAAGAGTTATACCCTACAGGCCCCCAAGAAGCAAGTGAAGAGGTGAAAGGAGCTGCTGCAAGTGCTGGGCTGCTGCTGCTACAGCTACTGATGCTTGCTGATGCTGTTGATGCTGCTTGCTGCTGCTTCTGCTACTTGTTGCTGCTACTGATGCTGCCTCTGGTGTTGTTGATGATGATGAGGATGATGATGATAATGATGTTGTTGTTGTTGTTGATGTTGCTGGGGCAGCTGCTGCTGCTGTTGCCTTGCTTTGCTGCTGCTGCTTGTTGTTGTTATTGCTGTTGTTGCTGCTGTTGTTACTTCTTCTGCTGCTGCTTCTTTTTCTTCAGCTGAAGTGTGTGTGTGTTTGAGAGAGTGGGAGAATGAGAGATGAAAAATGAGGTGGAGAAATGAGAGCACACCCAAAGACCCCTTCTCACTCTCTCTTTCCTCATTAAATGAGGCATGGCAAAGGCCATGATGCCCCATGCCCTCTCTCTCTCTCTCTCTCAAAGTCAACCATGCACCAAAACACAAAAATTCAAAATTAAAACCCCTTTAAAACTATCATGACACTTAAACAAGTATTAAAACTAGGTTAGAGAAAAGGGTTAACCTCCCAAAACACCCTAGTTAACATGCACAAGTGTGTGTGTGCCTAACAAAATTCTAATAAAATACACATTAAATAAGATAAAATATTTAAAACTTAATTTGGTAAACTTTTTATTAAAAACCACACATAAAAATATAATTAGCTACAAAACACATCCTAAGGTGTTACAGATCGAGAAGCAAATCAAGTTTTGTAATCATTTTCTATGGATTAAAAGTGTAGTTGAAGGAGTTGATTAATAAAGGTAGTTTTTTTTAATTGTTTGTTTTTACATTATGTTCTCCCTCTCTTTCTTTTCAACTTCTTCTCCCAACATGCGCGAGTAATTCTCCGCTTGTTAGGGTTCGTAGGATTAGGGTAGGTTAATGGGGGATGAAAATAATTAAACCTTTTTTAAGTCCTATAAAGTTTAGGAACTTTATCAAAATAATCATTAACATCCTAATCGGGCGCGCTAGCAATTCCTTGCTAGTTCCGACCGCGATTAGAGATTAGATTAATGATTGTTTTGGTAAAGGCTAGATATGAACGGAGTTCCGTGTCGAGATAAGGGTTACGAGTGGGATTCCTTTTCCCTCCAGAAACCCTAATCTACACGCATCACCGTCGTTCTAGTTCTAAATCTATTAATGGATAAAAATGGTAACTTTTAATTAATCTTCCATAACTACTAAATCCTAACGAACCCTACAAGCCCTATTATTATATTATTTAAATCTCTAAAATAATCTAGATCTATATTTTACATTAAAGTAGATCTAGAAACTTTTCACAAAATTCTTTATTCCTCCTCTCTTTATCAACACATCTAAAGTAAAAATAAAAGGTTCCACGTTTCCCAGAGAACGACCCGTACTCATCTCGGTCTAGCTACACGCGACACCGTTCTGATTGCGGTTAAACTACAAAAACACTCTTTCGTAACAATCAAATGGCGCCGTTGCCGGGGATACGTGCGTAATTTTTTATTTTTACTATTTGTGTTGAATTCTTAGACGAGCTATATCATTATTAAAACAAAACTGCAAATTGCATATTTAACGATTTGTGCGTGAATTTTGCAAGGAGATCTGGAGTTACAGAATTGAGGAAAACAGAAGACAGAGGCAATCATCGAGATCCCGAGGAGCACAGAGGGCTTGAGAAAAATTTTCAGCAATTGTTCCTTCCACCTTGCGGCGGAACCGCGGCAAAAGTACCATTCCTGCGGCGGAAACGCGGCTGCTTAGGGGAATTAGGGCTTCAATCTTCTCTGGTATTTTCTTTCAACTCCCCCTCTCTCCTCTCAAATCCAATAAAATCTATCTTCTGCAGGATTCTTTGCAAAATTGCGCCGCTCAAAAATCTTTTTGCAAAAGTTTTGTGATTGGTTTTGTTTTGCATATTTTAATACGGATTCTAAGGGGCAAAGACCAAATCAAGATTAGGTGGGGATTTCATCACCCTTCCTAAGCCCCACAAATCACAAACCGAGCATACAGATCAACCCTTCATTAATTTAAAAAATATCTAGACCAGACTCTAAGGACTGTCGAGCTCAATAGGAAAAAGACTAGTTTAGGCATCGGCCGTTTATCCTAACTGACATTGCGGTGTCTAGGCTAGTGGTTTTTAATTAGGCCCACTGTAGTGGTGGTTCCTTCCCACTTACCTGGCCGTACTTGTCTGTGAAGAGGCGGTTTGAGGTCCTATTTCTAGCCTTAGTTAGGAGCTGTCTAGAGACTGACCTAGGTAACCTTAGTTCTAGGGTTGCTTGTGCATCTTAGGGTGATTTGTCTTGAGTCCCACTTTTTCAAAACAAGCCAATTTTAAATCACACACACGCTGCCACTTGCACTAAACCCGCTTAGTGCATGCTCGGCTGGACACGGGATCCTAGTGCCCGTCTTGTCCGCGTTCCTGCTATCGACGTCGAAGTCGGTACTTCTTCATCCTCTTTTCCCCCACCACACACCACATCAACCGTGATGGACGGCACTCCATCAGAGTATAACACCACGCTGCCACCGCCCGAAGGTGCGCAGAATCCACCGCGCATCTCTCTCCAAGAGAGATGCTATCCTATCCGTGGTCCCCTTCCTACTTGTCTATCTCTTCCACCACCTAACGGGGATAATTTCGAAATCAAACCCCACTACATCAATCTGCTGCCCAAATTTCACGGGCTTGAGTCGGAAGACGTGTACGTTTTCATCACCAAATTCGAAAACGTATGCGCAAGGATGGGTACTTCACAATTGACTTTAGATGCTATGCGCTTACGTCTTCTCCCATTCACATTGTGCGACTTGGCAGAAAAATGGCTTTACAATACTGCCGCACACTCTATCACTAATTGGGATGAATTCGTCGTAGCATTTCTTAAGAAGTTTTACCCAAATCATAAGACTGCACATGTTAGGAGCGAGATCAACCAGTTCACCCAGCTTCCCAATGAACCATTTTGGAAGTGCTTTGAACGTTTCAAAGATCTGCTTGTCCAATGCCCCCATCACGGAATACAAAGATGGGATTTATGTCGGATTATATATGAGGGCATTAATCCAGCGACAAAGCAGATGCTTGAAACAATGTGTCAATGCAATTTCATGTCTAAAGATGACGGTGAAGCATGGAAATATCTGGAAGACCTTGCTGAAAGCACTTTGCAGTGGGAAAGCGTAAGACCACCTTCATCTAGGGGAGGAGTTCACCAGCTCGATGTTTCCATCGCAGTGAAAGCCGAAATGGCAGCGATGCAGAAGAAACTCGACGCTATTGAGAGCAGATTCTCATCAGTCTCCCTAAATCAGGTTACGCTTCCTAAGACCGTCTGTGGTTGCTGTTCGGATCCTTCACACTTAACGGAAGAATGTCCTATGAATGCATCGTTTCAAGCTAATGCTGCTTTTCAGCAGCGACCTAGAAATGATCCTTATTCTTCCACATATAATCAAGGATGGAGGAATCATCCTAACTTTGCTTGGAATCAAAACCAACAAAGTAATTATCAAAGACCTCCTCCACAGCAACCACAACCACAGAATCAGCCCCCCTTTCAGTCACAAAATTTCCAAAATCCGGCCAACATTTCTACACCACAAATGGCCGGTACTGACAACTCGCTTGCACAAACTTTGGATATGTTCATGAAACAATCCATGCAGAATTCGGCTGAGATAAGGTCTTCTATTGATACCCTAACGAAAAACTCCTCCTCCCATGGTGAGAGTATTAAATCAATAGAAAACCAAATCGCACAGTTAAACGCCGCAATGAGTGCGAGAGAGAAAGGGAAACTCCCATCTCAACCCCTACCGAATCCTGGCCATTCACAAAGTCATAATGTGAATGCCATTACTACGTTGAGATCGGGGAGAGTGCTGAACAACCAAGTGAGTGAGCAAGTTGATGATAGTGACACATTTGATACCCCTTCTTCTTCTTCTTCCCCTAACTCGTCTAGTCTCCCACCTTCATCCGAGCCTATTCTCCGTTTTCCCCAAGGCTCAAACATTTCACCAAATCTATCTAAGTCGATGCCCACTCCAATTTTGGGATCGAATCCGTCGCCACAGTCTTCTCCACAAACGTTGGACCCAAAACTTATTGATCGTGCTCCATTTCCAAACCGATTAAGGGCCAACCAACCTAACCCGCAAATGGAGAAGATTGTGGAAATGTTTAAGCAAGTTAGCGTGAATATTCCTCTTCTAGATGCTATTCAACAAGTCCCATCTTATGCAAGAATCCTTAAAGGCTTGTGCACTAGGAAGAGAAAAACTCAAGTGCCTAAAAAGGTTTTCATGACGAGTAATGTTAGCACAGCTTTTACCCAACAAATACCAAAGAAACGTAAGGACCCCGGCTGTCCTACAATCTCTATTTCTATTGGGGGTAAAAATATAAATCGTGCTTTACTCGATCTAGGCGCTAGCGTCAACTTGCTTCCTTATTCAGTATACGAGCAGTTAGGAATTGGAGAGTTAAAACCCGCCCATTGTACTCTCCAAATGGCAGATCGATCTATCACCAAACCTCGGGGCGAACTAGAGGATGTGTTAATTAAAGTCGGGGAATTCATATTTCCCGTGGACTTTATTGTTTTAGATACACAACCTGTGGCAAACCCACGCAATCAAATCCCGGTGATACTTGGTCGACCCTTCCTAGCAACTTCTAACGCTGTGATTAATTGTCGTAACGGTTCTATAAACTTATCCTTCGGGAAAATGACAATTGAGCTTAATATTTACAAGCTAGGAAGTCAGCCATCAGAACCTTCTGCTCATTTGCTGGATGTTTGTTCCATCCACGAGATAGCTCCCGAAAGCTGCATGGATGAGGAACTTTGCTTTGATGTTCTCGACAACACTAATGAGACATCGTTTGATCTTGCACCACTTCACAGTGAGGATATGTTCAATGAGTCCGACCTTGAGATTGAACCCGTTGACTCGTTGCAAAAATCAGCAGCACTTTCCGAGTCAATATCTTATGCAAGTTTTGAACCTCTTAAGGAGTCCGAATATCATTCTGTTACCCCTCCTTCTATTGTCTCTCCGCCAATTCTTGATCTCAAACCGCTACCTTCTCATCTTAAATATGCATATTTAGGAGAGAATGAGACTTTGCCAGTGATTATTTCCGCTTCTCTAGCCTTAGAGCAAGAGAATGCACTTTTGGCAGTGTTGAGATCGAATCGGGAAGCATTTGGTTGGACAATGGCCGACATCAAAGGGATTAGTCCCTTAATTGTTGAACATCACATACATCTGATGGATGAAGCCAAACCAACCCGAGACCCACAAAGACGGTTAAATCCCGTTATGAAGGAGGCGGTAAAGAAAGAAATCGTCAAGTGCCTTGATAGTGGAATAATTTACCCCATATCTGATAGTCAATGGGTAAGTCCAATTCATGTGGTCCCTAAAAAGTCTGGCATCACGGTCATCACTAACGAGGCTAATGAGTTAATCCAAACACGCACCCAAACTGGGTGGCGCGTATGTATCGATTACAGGAAATTCAATGCCGCGACGAGGAAAGATCACTTCCCTCTACCTTTCATTAACCAGATGTTAGAACGATTAGCGGGACACGAATACTACTGTTTCTTGGATGGATACTTTGGTTACAACCAGGTCCCCATCGCCGAAAACGATCAAGATAAAACCACTTTTACTTGTCCTTTCGGAACTCTTGCTTATAGACGCATGCCCTTTGGGTTATGCAACGCTCCCGCTACATTTCAGCGGTGCATGATGGGGATATTTTCAGATATGGTGGAAAATTTTCTATAAATTTTTATGGACGATTTCTCCATTTTTGGGGACTCCTTTGAGGACTGCCTTCGTAATCTTGACGCTGTTCTTACCCGCTGTAAGGATAAGAACTTGACTTTGAATTGGGAAAAATGCCATTTTATGGTTCAAGAAGGTATTGTACTTGGACATATAATTTCACATAAAGGCATTGAGGTTGACAGAGCTAAAATAGATGTCATTCAAAACCTCCCTCGTCCCAATTGCGTCAAAGATATACGATCCTTCCTTGGTCATGCAGGATTTTATAGGAGATTTATTAAGGACTTTAGCAAAATTGCTAGACCCTTAACCCTTCTATTGGCCAAGGACACTACTTTTCACTTCAATTCGGATTGTGAGGCTGCTTTTGAATCACTTAAAGAATCACTCACTACAGCCCCCGTTCTATCATCTCCGGATTGGAACCACCCGTTCGAGCTTATGTGTGACGCATCAGATTTTGCTATTGGTGCTGTCTTGGGACAGCATATTGATAAGATGCCACATGTAATTTACTATGCAAGTAGGACCTTGAATGATGCATAAATAAATTACACAACTACCGAGAAAGAACTCTTGGCAGTTGTATTTGCGTTAGAGAAGTTCAGGCCCTACTTGATTGGCTCGCCTATTGTGGTTTACACAGATCACTCCGCCCTCTGACATCTTTTAACGAAGAAGGATGCAAAATCCAGGCTAATACGTTGGATCCTATTGTTACAAGAATTTGATCTTGTTATCAAAGACAAGAGTGGATGTGAAAACGTAGTAGCCGACCATCTTTCACGCATCACTTTTTCGCCAACTGTGGCCGTGCCGATAAATGACTCATTTCCCGACGAACAGCTCTTGAATGTATCCTACGAACCTTGGTTCGTGGATATCGTGAATTATCTTGCGACAGGACTTATACCTAGCGATTGGTCGAAACAAGACAAACTTCGGTTTTTATCCCAAGTAAAATATTTTTACTGGGATGAACCATATCTATTCAAGTATTGTTCCGATCAAATCATTCGCAGGTGTGTCCCTAACGATGAATTCAAGAGCGTGTTATCATTTTGTCATGATCAGGCATGCGGCGGTCACTTTGGACCTCGAAAAACGGCGGAGAAAGTTTTGCAATGTGGCTTTTATTGGCCAACATTATTTAAAGATGCATTTGAACATTGCAAAACTTGTCCGTGATGTCAGCATTTGGGTCGGATTTCATGAAGGAACGAGATGCCGCTCCAACCTATATTGGTTGTGGAAATATTTGATGTTTGGGGTATTGATTTTATGGGCCCTTTTCCCAACTCCTTTGGGAATCTATATATCTTGTTAGCGGTTGATTATGTCTCGAAATGGGTGGAAGCTATACCGTGTCGCACTAATGACAATAAAGTTGTCATTAAGTTCCTCAAAGAAAATATTTTCTCGCGATTCGGACACCCTCGCGCTATCATTAGCGACAACGGGACACATTTCTGCAATAGGTCTTTCGAGACCTTGATGCGGAAATATTCAATCACTCACAAGCTTTCTACGCCCTATCATCCCCAAACAAGCGGGCAGGCTGAGATCTCAAATAGGCAGATCAAACAGATTTTGGAGAAGACGGTTTCTAAGAACCGTAAAGATTGGTCAACCAAATTGACGGATGCTCTTTGGGCATTACGCACCGCTTATAAGACCGATCTTGGTATGTCTCCATACCGCCTTGTGTTTGGGAAGGCATGTCACCTCCCTGTCGAGATTGAACATAAGGAAATGTGGGCTATTAAAGAGCTTAATTTTGATCTTGATCATGCTGTCGGCTTTCGGAAGCTGCAATTGAATGAGCTAAGCGAACTCCGCGATGAAGCTTACGATAATGCGGTGATAGTAAAGAATAGGACTAAAGTGTTTCACGATAAAAATCTTTCTAGAAAAACCTTCACATCGGGGCAACAAGTCCTTCTTTATGATTCACGTCTCCATCTTCATCCGGGTAAGCTTAAATCTCGTTGGAAAGGACCTTTTGTGGTGCGGTATGTATACCCGCACGGGGCAGTTGAAGTCGAAAATTTAAAAAACGGTTTGATTTTTAAAGTAAATGGGCATATATTAAAACCGTATTTTTCTGCGGAGGAGCTCCTGTTTTTACAGGAGCCGCTTTATCAAAACTAAATTTCCTCCGCCTCACCTCCATATTTTGATAACTTTTTCATTTTAAGAATGGAGGTGAGTGAAAAATGATTTGATTGAATATCTGTGCGTGTCAAAGAATAAGTTTGGGGGAATTTTTCATTTAACTATTATTTTACCCCTTGTATCTCTCCCTTAGTATACAGGTCCTTGTTCTCAAAAGGCTACATCAGTGAGGACACTGCTGAAAACAGGTTTGGGGGGGAGGTTTGTATTCACTGAATTATCCTTGACACCGGGCATTTAAAATAAATATAAAAAAAAAAAAAAATTTATAACAAAAGAATAGAAAGTGAAACATTACATCCAAAAGATAGGAATAGTTTAAGAAAACCAAGAAAATTAGAAGTTTTCTTATACGAACTAGTAATAAGTAGTTATGAGCTGTTGTCCCAAGGGTTAGTAAGATGAAGGAAGTCACTAATCTGAGGATAAAAATAAGTCTGAAAAATAGTTTCTATTCTGGAAGCCAAACATTTGAATGTTGATACCCTACTATATGCACATACACACGTCTTGAAACTCGGGATAGTAGAGGATACCTTGAAATACTCTTTTCTAAAAGCCAAAGTATGAAGGAAATGATGAAGAAAATATAAAATGGTGAAAAGAAAAAAATGAACACTGGTTTTGTATCGCCAAGGTAGCAATAAAAAAAAATATAGCGAGGGTGCCTCTTCACCTAGTGCCCTAAGGCCAACTGGTCTAGGAGTCACTGCTAAGCCTTAGGTGGTGCAAGACAAGGAAAATATTATCACCAAATCTGCAAGCACATGAGTAATCGGTCGGTTAGTACCTCAAGAAGTATTAACGGTCGCATGAAAATGTGTAAGCAATTCTAAGTATTCATCAAAGTAAAAAGTACTAAGGTAGATGGACAAGAGTATGATAGCTTGAATTGAATTCTCTGAGTGTAGGGATGTTCTTTACACACACGTGGGGTTATATGATCAATGTTTGGACAAAAGGTAGGAATGAAGAATAAAGACGATGTTTTATTGAGGGATGATGTGATTTCTAACATTTTTTCATGACTATTAAGGTAGTGCTCATGACAACTGAAAAGCTAGTATAGTTGGAAACTCTTCTTTTCAAAGTATTTCTTTTATGGTTCTTATCTCTATATGTAAATTTCACCATCTTTCTTTTGTTATAGGATTTTGTGGGTGTAATCCGCTGAAAACCCTCAGGAGACAACACTCCTCCTACTAGGGACACCTAGAGGTTTAACGGCTTGTTGCACGTGCTCAGTGCAATCGTGTCTGCCTACGAAAGTGTGCTTAGTTTTCTCCTTTCTTTTTCTCCTCTTAAAAATAAACTAGTTTGCTCGGGACGATCAAAGATAAGTTTGGGGGTATTTGTTCAGTCGATAAAACTGCACAATTGTAGTACATTTTTCCTACCATTTTTATATTAAAAAAGGACTATATTATAATATATTATACATATGAGGGTTTATGTGTAAAAACATTATTTTCCATGTGTTAATATATTTTAATTATCATTTGGTAGGAAAATGTATGCAAATAATATTATTGATCTAATTCTAGTAGAACAAAGTCTACTAAAATCTTATTTGAGTTGTTGTGCAGATTATTTCCAAGTTGTTATGAAGGATTTAACAAACAAATCAATTTGTTGAAGAAAACTTGCCAAATTAAGAAGCAAACTTGGAGACCAAGTCTGGAAGCAACCGAGAGAATATTTTAAAGATATAAAGGTGCCTAGGATTGCCAAATGTCACCATCAGAGAGCCCAAGAAAAACGACAGAGAGATCTCGACCCATGAGCGCGGATCCGCGGCCAAACACACCCTTGGGCCGCGGATCCGCCGCAGTTTGATGAGGTTGGAATGCAAGATTTTGGGATATTTACAACTGCTGAATTTTACCAACTTCACAACAAAAAGATTCTGGGTTTGCACTATAAAAAGGCACCGAGAGCCTCTTGGAAAATCATCATGCCGAAGAGATCACGAAGCTCCCGACGCTCACGCATCCAGGCTGATCATCGACTGTTCGACTACCTCCCTAGGAAAGATCGAGAAGCAAATCAAGTTTTGTAATCATTTTCTATGGATTAAAAGTGTAGTTGAAGGAGTTGATTAATAAAGGTAGTTTTTTTTAATTGTTTGTTTTTACATTATGTTCTCCCTCTCTTTCTTTTCATCTTCTTCTCCCAACATGCGCGAGTAATTCTCCGCTTGTTAGGGTTCGTAGGATTAGGGTAGGTTAATGGGGGATGAAAATAATTAAACCCTTTTTAAGTCCTATAAAGTTTAGGAACTTTATCAAAATAATCATTAACATCCTAATCAGGCGCGCTAGCAATTCCTTGCTAGTTCCGACCGCGATTAGAGATTAGATTAATGATTGTTTTGGTAAAGGCTAGATATGAACGGAGTTCCGTGTCGAGATAAGGGTTACGAGTGGGATTCCTTTTCCCTCCAGAAACCCTAATCTACACGCATCACCGTCGTTCTAGTTCTAAATCTATTAATGGATAAAAAGGGTAACTTTTAATTAATCTTCCATAACTACTAAATCCTAACGAACCCTACAAGCCCTATTATTATATTATTTAAATCTCTAAAATAATCTAGATCTATATTTTACATTAAAGTAGATCTAGAAACTTTTCACAAAATTCTTTATTCCTCCTCTCTTTATCAACACATCTAAAGTAAAAATAAAAGGTTCCACGTTTCCCAGAGGACGACCCGTACTCATCTCGGTCTAGCTACACGCGACACCGTTCTGATTGCGGTTAAACTACAAAAACACTCTTTCGTAACAATCAAATGGCGCCGTTGCCGGGGATACGTGCGTAATTTTTTATTTTTACTATTTGTGTTGAATTCTTAGACGAGCTATATCATTATTAAAACAAAACTGCAAATTGCATATTTAACGATTTGTGCGTGAATTTTGCAAGGAGATCTGGAGTTACAGAATTGAGGAAAACAGAAGACAGAGGCATTCATCGAGATCCAGAGGAGCACAGAGGGCTTGAGAAAAATTTTCAGCAATTGTTCCTTCCACCTTGCGGCGGAACCGCGGCAAAAGTACCATTCCTGCGGCGGAAACGCGGCTGCTTAGGGGAATTAGGGCTTCAATCTTCTCTGGTATTTTCTTTCAACTCCCCCTCTCTCCTCTCAAATCCAATAAAATCTATCTTCTGCAGGATTCTTTGCAAAATTGCGCCGCTCAAAAATCTTTTTGCAAAAGTTTTGTGATTGGTTTTGTTTTGCATATTTTAATACGGATTCTAAGGGGCAAAGACCAAATCAAGATTAGGTGGGGATTTCATCACCCTTCCTAAGCCCCACAAATCACAAACCGAGCATACAGATCAACCCTTCATTAATTTAAAAAATATCTAGACCAGACTCTAAGGACTGTCGAGCTCAATAGGAAAAAGACTAGTATAGGCATCGGCCGTTTATCCTAACTGACATTGCGGTGTCTAGGCTGGTGGTTTTTAATTAGGCCCACTGTAGTGGTGGTTCCTTCCCACTTACCTGGCCGTACTTGTCCGTGAAGAGGCGGTTTGAGGTCCTATTTCTAGCCTTAGTTAGGAGCTGTCTAGAGACTGACCTAGGTAACCTTAGTTCTAGGGTTGCTTGTGCATCTTAGGATGATTTGTCTTGAGTCCCACTTTTTCAAAACAAGCCAATTTTAAATCACACACACGCTGCCACTTGCACTAAACCCGCTTAGTGCATGCTCGGCTGGACACGGGATCCTAGTGCCCGTCTTGTCCGCGTTCCTGCTATCGACGCCGAAGTCGGTACTTCTTCATCCTCTTTTCCCCCACCACACACCACATCAACCGTGATGGACGGCACTCCATCAGAGTATAACACCACGCTGCCGCCACCCGAAGGTGCGCAGAATCCATCGCGCATCTCTCTCCAACAGAGATGCTATCCTATCCGTGGTCCCCTTCGTACTTGTCTATCTCTTCCACCACCTAACGGGGATAATTTCGAAATCAAACCCCACTACATCAATCTGCTGCCCAAATTTCACGGGCTTGAGTCGGAAGACGCATACGTTTTCATTACCAAATTCGAAAACGTATGCGCAATGATGGGTACTTCACAATTGACTTTAGATGCTATGCGCTTACGTCTTCTCCCATTCACATTGTGCGACTTGGCAGAAAAATGGCTTTACAATACTTCCGCACACTCTATCACTAATTGGGATGAATTCGTCGTAGCATTTCTTAAGAAGTTTTACCCAAATCATAAGACTGCACATGTTAGGAGTGAGATCAACCAGTTCACCCAGCTTCCCAATGAACCATTTTGGAAGTGCTTTGAACGTTTCAAAGATCTGCTTGTCCAATGCCCCCATCACGGAATACAAAGATGGGATTTATGTCGGATTATATATGAGGGCATTAATCCAGCGACAAAGCAGATGCTTGAAACAATGTGTCAATGCAATTTCATGTCTAAAGATGACGGTGAAGCATGGAAATATCTGGAAGACCTTGCTGAAAGCACTTTGCAGTGGGAAAGAGTAAGACCACCTTCATCTAGGGGAGGAGTTCACCAGCTCGATGTTTCCATCGCAGTGAAAGCCGAAATGGCAGCGATGCAGAAGAAACTCGACGCTATTGAGAGCAGATTCTCATCAGTCTCCCTAAATCAGGTTACGCTTCCTAAGACCGTCTGTGGTTGCTGTTCGGATCCTTCACACTTAACGGAAGAATGTCCTATGAATGCATCGTTTCAAGCTAATGCTGCCTTTCAGCAGCGACCTAGAAATGATCCTTATTCTTCCACATATAATCAAGGATGGAGGAATCATCCTAACTTTGCTTGGAATCAAAACCAACAAAGTAATTATCAAAGACCTCCTCCGCAGCAACCACAACCACAGAATCAGCCCCCCTTTCAGTCACAAAATTTCCAAAATCCGGCCAACATTTCTACACCACAAATGGCCGGTACTGACAACTCGCTTGCACAAACTTTGGATATGTTCATGAAACAATCCATGCAGAATTCGGCTGAGATAAGGTCTTCTATTGATACCCTAACGAAAAACTCCTCCTCCTATGATGAGAGTATTAAATCAATAGAAAACCAAATCGCACAGAAACGCCGCAATGAGTGCGAGAGAGAAAGGGAAACTCTCATCTCAACCCCTACCGAATCCTGGCCATTCACAAAGTCATAATGTGAATGCCATTACTACGTTGAGATCGGGGAGAGTGCTGAACAACCAAGTGAGTGAGCAAGTTGATGATAGTGACACATTTGATACCCCTTCTTCTTCTTCTTCCCCTAACTCGTCTAGTCTCCCACCTTCATCCGAGCCTATTCTCCGTTTTCCCCAAGGCTCAAACATTTCACCAAATCTATCTAAGTCGATGCCCACTCCAATTTTGGGATCGAATCCGTCGCCACAGTCTTCTCCACAAACGTTGGACCCAAAACTTATTGATCGTGCTCCATTTCCAAACCGATTAAGGTCCAACCGACCTAACCCGCAAATGGAGAAGATTGTGGAAATGTTTAAGCAAGTTAGCGTGAATATTCCTCTTCTAGATGCTATTCAACAAGTCCCATCTTATGCAAGAATCCTTAATGACTTGTGCACTAGGAAGAGAAAAACTCAAGTGCCTAAAAAGGTTTTCATGACGAGTAATGTTAGCACAGCTTTTACCCAACAAATAACAAAGAAACGTAAGGATCCCGGCTGTCCTACAATCTCTATTTCTATTGGGGGTAAAAATATAAATCGTGCTTTACTCGATCTAGGCGCTAGCGTCAACTTGCTTCCTTATTCAGTATACGAGCAGTTAGGAATTGGAGAGTTAAAACCCGCCCATTGTACTCTCCAAATGGCAGATCGATCTATCACCAAACCTCGGGGCGAACTAGAGGATGTGTTAATTAAAGTCGGGGAATTCATATTTCCCGTGGACTTTATTGTTTTAGATACACAACCTGTTGCAAACCCACGCAATCAAATCCCGGTGATACTTGGTCGACCCTTCCTAGCAACTTCTAACGCTGTGATTAATTGTCGTAACGGTTCTATGAACTTATCCTTCGGGAAAATGACAATTGAGCTTAATATTTACAAGCTAGGAAGTCAGCCATCAGAATCTTCTGCTCATTTGCTGGATGTTTGTTCCATCCACGAGATAGCTCCCGAAAGCTGCATGGATGAGGAACTTTGCTTTGATGTTCTCGACAACACTAATGAGACATCGTTTGATCTTGCACCACTTCACTGTGAGGATATGTTCAATGAGTCCGACCTTGAGATTGAACCCGTTGACTCGTTGCAAAAGTCAGCAGCACTTTCCGAGTCAATATCTTATGCAAGTTTTGAACCTCTTAAGGAGTCCGAATATCATTCTGTTACCCCTCCTTCTATTGTCTCTCCGCCAATTCTTGATCTCAAACCGCTACCTTCTCATCTTAAATATGCATATTTAGGAGAGAATGAGACTTTGCCAGTGATTATTTCCGCTTCTCTAGCCTTAGAGCAAGAGAATGCACTTTTGGCAGTGTTGAGATCGAATCGGGAAGCATTTGGTTGGACAATGGCCGACATCAAAGGGATTAGTCCCTTAATTGTTGAACATCACATACATCTGATGGATGAAGCCAAACCAACCCGAGACCCACAAAGACGGTTAAATCCCGTTATGAAGGAGGCGGTAAAGAAAGAAATCGTCAAGTGCCTTGATAGTGGAATAATTTACCCCATATCTGATAGTCAATGGGTAAGTCCAATTCATGTGGTCCCTAAAAAGTCTGGCATCACGGTCATCACTAACGAGGCTAATGAGTTAATCCAAACACGCACCCAAACTGGATGGCGCGTATGTATCGATTACAGGAAACTCAATGCCGCGACGAGGAAAGATCACTTCCCTCTACCTTTCATTAACCAGATGTTAGAACGATTAGCGGGACACGAATACTACTGTTTCTTGGACGGATACTCTGGTTACAACCAGGTCCCCATCGCCGAAAAGGATCAAGATAAAACCACTTTTACTTGTCCTTTCGGAACTCTTGCTTATAGACGCATGCCCTTTGGGTTATGCAACGCTCCCGCGACATTTCAGCGGTGCATGATGGGGATATTTTCAGATATGGTGTAAAATTTTCTAGAAATTTTTATGGACGATTTCTCCATTTTTGGGGACTCCTTTGAGGACTGCCTTCGTAATCTTGACGCTGTTCTTACCCGCTGTAAGGATAAGAACTTGACTTTGAATTGGGAAAAATGCCATTTTATGGTTCAAGAAGGTATTGTACTTGGACATATAATTTCACATAAAGGCATTGAGGTTGACAGAGCTAAAATAGATGTCATTCAAAACCTCCCTCGTCCCAATTGCGTCAAAGATATACGATCCTTCCTTGGTCATGCAGGATTTTATAGGAGATTTATTAAGGACTTTAGCAAAATTGCTAGACCCTTAACCCTTCTATTGGCCAAGGACACTACTTTTCACTTCAATTCGGATTGTGAGGCTGCTTTTGAATCACTTAAAGAATCACTCACTACAGCCCCCGTTCTATCATCTCCGGATTGGAACCACCCGTTCGAGCTTATGTGTGACGCATCAGATTTTGCTATTGGTGCTGTCTTGGGACAGCATATTGATAAGATGCCACATGTAATTTACTATGCAAGTAGGACCTTGAATGATGCACAAATAAATTACACAACTACCGAGAAAGAACTCTTGGTAGTTGTATTTGCGTTAGAGAAGTTCAGGCCCTACTTGATTGGCTCGCCTATTGTGGTTTACACAGATCACTCCGCCCTCCGACATCTTTTAACGAAGAAGGATGCAAAATCCAGGCTAATACGTTGGATCCTATTGTTACAAGAATTTGATCTTGTTATCAAAGACAAGAGTGGATGTGAAAACGTAGTAGCCGACCATCTTTCACGCATCACTTTTTCGCCAACTGTGGCCGTGCCGATAAATGACTCATTTCCCGACGAACAGCTCTTGAATGTATCCTACGAACCTTGGTTCGTGGATATCGTGAATTATCTTGCGACGGGACTTATACCTAGCGATTGGTCGAAACAAGACAAACTTCGGTTTTTATCCCAAGTAAAATATTTTTACTGGGATGAACCATATCTATTCAAATATTGTTCCGATCAAATCATTCGCAGGTGTGTCCCTAACGATGAATTCAAGAGCGTGTTATCATTTTGTCATGATCAGGCATGCGGCGGTCACTTTGGACCTCGAAAAACGGCGGAGAAAGTTTTGCAATGTGGCTTTTATTGGACAACATTATTTAAAGATGCATTTGAACATTGCAAAACTTGTCCGCGATGTCAGCATTTGGGTCGGATTTCACGAAGGAACGAGATGCCGCTCCAACCTATATTGGTTGTGGAAATATTTGATGTTTGGGGTATTGATTTTATGGGACCTTTTCCCAACTCCTTTGGGAATCTATATATCTTGTTAGCGGTTGATTATGTCTCGAAATGGGTGGAAGCTATACCGTGTCGCACTAATGACAATAAAGTTGTCATTAAGTTCCTCAAAGAAAATATTTTCTCGCGATTCGGACACCCTCGCGCTATCATTAGCGACAACGGGATACATTTCTGCAATAGGTCTTTCGAGACCTTGATGCGGAAATATTCAATCACTCACAAGCTTTCTACGCCCTATCATCCCCAAATAAGCGGGCAGGCTGAGATCTCAAATAGGCAGATCAAACAGATTTTGGAGAAGACGGTTTCTAAGAACCGTAAAGATTGGTCAACCAAATTGACGGATGCTCTTTGGGCATTCCGCACCGCTTATAAGACCGATCTTGGTATGTCTCCATACCGCCTTGTGTTTGGGAAGGCATGTCACCTCCCTGTCGAGATTGAACATAAGGCAATGTGGGCTATTAAAGAGCTTAATTTTGATCTTGATCATGCTGGCGGCTTTCGGAAGCTGCAATTGAATGAGCTAAGCGAACTCCGCGATGAAGCTTACGATAATGCGGTGATAGTAAAGAATAGGACTAAAGTGTTTCACGATAAAAATCTTTCTAGAAAAACCTTCACATCGGGGCAACAAGTCCTTCTTTATGATTCACGTCTCCATCTTCATCCGGGTAAGCTTAAATCTCGTTGGAAAGGACCTTTTGTGGTACGGTATGTATACCCGCACGGGGCAGTTGAAGTCGAAAATTTAAAAAACGGTTCGATTTTTAAAGTAAATGGGCATAGATTAAAACCGTATTTTTCTGCGGAGGAGCTCCTGTTTTTACAGGAGCCGCTTTATCAAAACTAAATTTCCTCCGCCTCACCTCCATATTTTGATAACTTTTTCATTTTAAGAATGGAGGTGAGTGAAAAATGATTTGATTGAATATCTGTGCGTGTCAAAGAATAAGTTTGGGGGAATTTTTCATTTAACTATTATTTTACCCCTTGTATCTCTCCCTTAGTATACAGGTCCTTGTTCTCAAAAGGCTACATCAGTGAGGACACTGCTGAAAACAGGTTTGGGGGGAGGTTTGTATTCACTGAATTATCCTTGACACCGGGCATTTAAAATAAATAAAAAATAAAAAATAAATTTTTTTTTTACAACAAAAGAATAGAAAGTGAAATATTACATCCAAAAGATAGGAATAGTTTAAGAAAACCAAGAAAATTAGAAGTTTTCTTATACGAACTAGTAATAAGTAGTTATGAGCTGTTGTCCCAAGGGTTAGTAAGATGAAGGAAGTCACTAATCTGAGGATAAAAATAAGTCTGAAAAATAGTTTCTATTCTGGAAGCCAAACATTTGAATGTTGATACCCTACTATATGCACATACACACGTCTTGAAACTCGGGATAGTAGAGGATACCTTGAAATACTCTTTTCTAAAAGCCAAAGTATGAAGGAAATGATGAAGAAAATATAAAATGGTGAAAAGAAAAAAATGAACACTGGTTTTGTATCGCCAAGGTAGCAATAAAAAAAAATATAGCGAGGGTGCCTCTTCACCTAGTGCCCTAAGGCCAACTGGTCTGGGAGTCACTGCTAAGCCTTAGGTGGTGCAAGACAAGGAAAATATTATCACCAAATCTGCAAGCACATGAGTAATCGGTCGGTTAGTACCTCAAGAAGTATTAACGGTCGCATGAAAATGTGTAAGCAATTCTAAGTATTCATCAAAGTAAAAAGTACTGAGGTAGATGGACAAGAGTATGATAGCTTGAATTGAATTCTCTGAGTGTAGGGATGTTCTTTACACACACGTGGGGTTATATGATCAATGTTTGGACAAAAGGTAGGAATGAAGAATAAAGACGATGTTTTATTGAGGGATGATGTGATTTCTAACATTTTTTCATGACTATTAAAATAGGGCTCATGACAACTGAAAAGCTAGTATAGTTGGAAACTCTTCTTTTCAAAGTATTTCTTTTATGGTTCTTATCTCTATATGTAAATTTCACCATCTTTCTTTTGTTATAGGATTTTGTGGGTGTAATCCGCTGAAAACCCTCAGGAGACAACACTCCTCCTACTAGGGACACCTAGAGGTTTAACGGCTTGTTGCACGTGCTCAGTGCAATCGTGTCTGCCTACGAAAGTGTGCTTAGTTTTCTCCTTTCTTTTTCTCCTCTTAAAAATAAACTAGTTTGCTCGGGACGATCAAAGATAAGTTTGGGGGTATTTGTTCAGTCGATAAAACTGCACAATTGTAGTACATTTTTCCTACCATTTTTATATTAAAAAAGGACTATATTATAATATATTATACATATGAGGGTTTATGTGTAAAAACATTATTTTCCATGTGTTAATATATTTTAATTATCATTTGGTAGGAAAATGTATGCAAATAATATTATTGATCTAATTCTAGTAGAACAAAGTCTACTAAAATCTTATTTGAGTTGTTGTGCAGATTATTTCCAAGTTGTTATGAAGGATTTAACAAACAAATCAATTTGTTGAAGAAAACTTGCCAAATTAAGAAGCAAACTTGGAGACCAAGTCTGGAAGCAACCGAGAGAATATTTTAAAGATATAAAGGTGCCTAGGATTGCCAAATGTCACCATCAGAGAGCCCAAGAAAAACGACAGAGAGATCTCGACCCATGAGCGCGGATCCGCGGCCAAACACACCCTTGGGCCGCGGATCCGCCGCAGTTTGATGAGGTTGGAATGCAAGATTTTGGGATATTTACAACTGCTGAATTTTACCAACTTCTCAACAAAAAGATTCTGGGTTTGCACTATAAAAAGGCACCGAGAGCCTCTTGGAAAATCATCAAGCCGAAGAGATCACGAAGCTCCCGACGCTCACGCATCCAGGCTGATCATCGACTGTTCGACTACCTCCCTAGGAAAGATCGAGAAGCAAATCAAGTTTTGTAATCATTTTCTATGGATTAAAAGTGTAGTTGAAGGGTTGATTAATAAAGGTAGTTTTTTTTAATTGTTTGTTTTTACATTATGTTCTCCCTCTCTTTCTTTTCATCTTCTTCTCCCAACATGCGCGAGTAATTCTCCGCTTGTTAGGGTTCGTAGGATTAGGGTAGGTTAATGGGGGATGAAAATAATTAAATCCTTTTTAAGTCCTATAAAGTTTAGGAACTTTATCAAAATAATCATTAACATCCTAATCGGGCGCGCTAGCAATTCCTTGCTAGTTCCGACCGCGATTAGAGATTAGATTAATGATTGTTTTGGTAAAGGCTAGATATGAACGGAGTTCCGTGTCGAGATAAGGGTTACGAGTGGGATTCCTTTTCCCTCCAGAAACCCTAATCTACACGCATCACCGTCGTTCTAGTTCTAAATCTATTAATGGATAAAAAGGGTAACTTTTAATTAATCTTCCATAACTACTAAATCCTAACGAACCCTACAAGCCCTATTATTATATTATTTAAATCTCTAAAATAATCTAGATCTATATTTTACATTAAAGTAGATCTAGAAACTTTTCACAAAATTCTTTATTCCTCCTCTCTTTATCAACACATCTAAAGTAAAAATAAAAGGTTCCACGTTTCCCAGAGGACGACCCGTACTCATCTCGGTCTAGCTACACGCGACACCGTTCTGATTGCGGTTAAACTACAAAAACACTCTTTCGTAACAATCAGTATTTCCTGTAGACTTCATTGTACTCGATACACGGCCTGTAGCGAACCCCCGGGGCCAAATTCCGGTGATTTTGGGTCGTCCTTTCCTTGCCACTTCCAACGCTGTCATTAACTGTAGAAATGGTTCAATGAACTTATCATTTGGAAATATGACCATTGAACTAAACATCTACAAAGTTGTAAGTCAGCCATCAGAACCCTCTGCTCATATTCTTGATGTGTGCTCTGTCCACGAGATCGCTCCCAATAGTTGCGGAGCTGAGGAACTTTGCTTTACAGATCTCGACGACACTACCACATCACTGTTTGATCTCACACATGATCTTAGTGAGGACACTTTTCCTACACTTGAGTCCTACACTCCTGACTTTTCTCCACCCGAGTCTGTATCTTTCACAGGCTCTGAGCTTCTTTGTAACTCCAAAAATCACTCGATGATCCCACCTTCTATCATTTCTCCGCCTGAATTAAATCTCAAAACTTTACCTTCTCATCTTAAATATGCTTATTTAGGTGAGAATGAGTCCTTACCGGTTATCATATCCGCTTCTCTAGCATCAGAGCAAGAGAATGCACTTTTATCGGTATTGAGATCAAATAAAGAGGCGTTTGGTTGGACTATGGCGGACATCAAAGGGATTAGTCCCTTGATAGTAGAACATCATATACATGTGATGGATGATGCCAGACCAACCCGAGAACCACAGAGACGGTTGAATCCCGTCATGAAGGAAGCGGTGATGAAAGAGATCGTTAAATGCCTTGATAATGGTATTATATACCCCATCTCCGATAGCCAATGGGTGAGTCCTATACATGTTGTCCCTAAGAAATCCGGCATCACTGTTATTACAAATGAGGCAAATGAGTTGATTCAGACACGCGCCCAAACTGGGTGGCGTGTATGTATTGATTATAGAAAACTCAATGCCGCCACGAGGAAAGACCACTTTCCTCTACCATTCATTGATCAGATGCTGGAACGCTTAGCTGGACGAGAGTATTATTGCTTTATGGACGGATACTCTGGCTATAATCAGGTCCCCATCGCCAAAAAGGATCAAGATAAAACCACTTTTACTTGTCCTTTTGGTACCTTTGCTTACAGTCGCATGCTCTTTGGGTTATGCAATGCTCCCGCTACCTTTCAGCGGTGTATGATGGGGATATTCTCTGACATGGTAGAGAATTTTCTGGAGATCTTTATGGACGATTTCTCGATTTTTGGAGACTCTTTTTCTGATTGCCTATCGAATCTTGACGCGGTTCTTACTCGTTGCAAAGAGAAGAACTTAACTTTGAACTGGGAAAAATGCCATTTCATGGTCCAAGAAAGAATTGTGCTTGGACATGTTATTTCACAGAAAGGCATTGAGGTTGACAGAGCTAAGATAGATGTCATTCAAAACCTCCCTCATCCCAAAAGCGTCAAAGATATTCGATCCTTCCTTGGCCATGCGGGCTTTTATAGGAGATTCATTAAGGATTTTAGCAAAATTGCTAGACCTTTAACTCTTCTCTTGGCCAAGGATACGACCTTCCACTTTGACTCGGACTGTGAGGCAGCTTTCGACCCACTTAAACACTCCCTCACTTCAGCCCCCGTTCTATCGTCTCCAAATTGGGACTACCCCTTTGAGCTAATGTGTGACGCATCCGATTTTGCAGTAGGTGCAGTCTTAGGACAGCATATTGAAAATATGCCACACGTGATCTACTATGCGAGTAAGACCCTGAATGATGCTCAGATCAATTATACAACCACCGAAAAGGAACTTTTGGCGGTTGTATTTGCATTAGAAAAATTCAGGCCTTACTTAATTGGCTCACCTATAGTTGTGTACACTGACCATTCCGCCTTAAAACATCTTCTGGCGAAGAAAGATGCAAAAGGTCGGCTAATACGTTGGATCCTTCTATTACAAGAATTTGATCTTGTTATCAAAGATAAGAAAGGATGTGAAAACGTAGTAGCCGACCATCTTTCACGCATCTCTTCTTCTCCTGTGACCCTGCCGATCAATGATTCGTTTCCCGACAAACAACTCTTGAACGTATCCAATGAACCATGGTTCAGGGATATTGTGAACTATCTTGTCACGGGACTTATACCCAGCGATTGGTCAAAACAGGACAAATACCATTTTCTATCCCAAGTAAAACACTTTTACTGGGATGATCCATATTTGTTTAAATATTGTCCTGATCAGATCATTCGCCGGTGTGTCCCGAAAGAAGAGTTCAAGGGTGTTCTTTCTTTTTGTCATGATCAGGCCTGCGGGGGTCACTTTGGTCCTAAAAAGACTGCGGAGAAGGTTTTGCAATGTGGATTTTATTGGCCGACCTTATTCAAGGACGCATTTGACTATTGCAAAACCTGTACACAATGTCAGTACACGGGTAGAATCTCCCGGAGAAATGAAATGCCTCAGCAACCCATTCTGGTTGTTGAAATATTCGATGTTTGGGGCATTGATTTTATGGGTCCCTTTTCCCAACTCCTTTGGGAATTTGTACATACTGCTGACGGTTAATTATGTCTCAAAGTGGGTTGAAGCCATTCCATGTCGCACTAATGATAGGAAAGTAGTCATTAAGTTCTTAAAAGAGAATATCTTTTCGCGATTTGGACACCCACGCGCTATTATTAGCGATAATGGGACACATTTCTGCAACAGGTCTTTCGAGACTCTGATGCGGAAATAAGCAATCAACCAAAGACTTTCTACGCCCTATCATCCCCAAATAAGCGGGCAGGCTGAGATCTCAAACAGACAGATCAAACTAATCCTGGAGAAGACTGTTGCTAAGAATAGAAAAGACCGGTCGACCAAACTGACGGATGCTCTTTGGGTATTTCGAACTGCATTTAAAACCGACCTAGGGATGTCTCTATATAGGATAGTGTATGGGAAGGCATGTCACTTACCCGTCGAGAATTAGCATAAAGCATTGTGGGCTATTAAGGAAATCAACTTTGACCTAAACCAAGCGTGCAACTTTCGGAAGCTGCAAATAAATGAGCTAAGTGAACTCCGCGATGAAGCTTATGATAACGCTGTAATCATAAAGAATAGGACTAAGGTTTTTCACGATAAAAACATTTTGAGGAAAACATTTTCACCAGGTCAGCATGTCCTTCTTTATGATTCACGACTACACCTTCACGCGGGTAAGCTTTGATCTCGGTGGAAGGGATCTTTTGTTGTGTGGTCTGTATACCTGCACGGGGCAGTAGAAGTAGAAAATGTTAAAAACGGCACATCTTTTAAAGTGAATGAACATAGACTAAAGCCGTATTTTTCCACTGAACCCACGGAGGAGCTCCTGTTCTTACAGGAGCCAGTTTATTTGGATTAAAATTCCTCCGTCTCACCTTCATATCCTGTATATCACTGCATCATCTTGTTGAATGGAGGTGAGTGAAAAGAGTAAGTTTGGGGGAGGTTCTTCACTTATATATTTTGCCCCCACTAATAAATTCCTCCCAGGCTTACAGGTTTTGTAGATATAACGGTTGGCAACAGTGAGGACACTGTTGAAAACAAGTTTGGGGGAGGTTTGTGCTTATTTTTGCATCATTTGCATATCATTTGCATAAGCACAAAACATTTCTTTAAAAAAAAACTATAAAAATTTAAAATTTTCAAAACCCATAAAAATTTAAAATTTTAAAAATATAAAAATATTTTAATATTTAACATTTTTTGTACATAAATAAGATAATAAAAGATTAGATAGTGAAAAATTACATCCATGAGATTAGAAAAAAATTTAAGAAAACCAAGAAAATTAGAAGTTTTCTTATACGAACTAGTAATAAGTAGTTATGAGCCGTTGTCCCAAGGGTTAGTAAGATGAAGGACGTCACTAATCTGAGGATAAGAATAAGTCTGAAAAATAGTTTCTATTCTGGAAGCCAAACATTTTGAACGTTGATACCCTGCTATTCGCACTTACACACGTCTTGAAGCTTGGGATAGTAGAGGATACCTTGAAATGCTTTTGTCTTAAAGCCAAAAGTATGAAGGAAATAAAAAAAATGAAGAAAATATAAAATGGTGAGAAAAATGGACACTGGTTTTGTTATCGCCAAGGCAGCAATAAAAAAATATAGCGAGGGTGCCTCTTCACCTAGTGCCCTAAGGCCAACTGGTTTGGGAGTCACCGCTAAGCCTTAGGTGGTGCAAGACGAGGAAAATACATCAAATAAGCAAGCACAAGAGTAATCGGTCGGTTAGTACCTCAAGAAGTATTAACGGTCGCATGAAAGTGTGTGAGCAATCTCATCTAAATATTCATTAATTAAAAAGTACTGAGGCTGATGGGCAAGAGTATGATAGCTTGAATTGAATTCTCCGGGTGTAGGGATGTCTTTACACACACGCAGGGTTATATGATCGATGTTTGGGTGAAAGATAGGAATGAAGAATAAGACGATGTTTTATTGAGGGAGGACATGATTTCTGACATCTTTTCATGACTATTAAGATAGGGCTCATGACAACCGAAAAGCTAGCTTAGTTGGAAACCCTAATTTTCAAGGCTTTTTCTTTTACAATTCTTGTCTTTAAATGTAATATTCATGATCTTTCTTTTATTATTGGATTTTGTGGGTGCAATCCGCTGAAAACCCTCAGAAGACAACACTCCTCCTACTAGGGACACCTAGAGGTTTAAAGGCTTGTTGCACGTGCTCAGTGCAATCGTGTTGCCTACGAAAGTGTGCTAGTTAGTTTTTCTCTTTCTTTATTTTCTCCTTTTCTTTTTAATAAAAAGTTCACTCGAGACAATCGAAAATAAGTTTGGGGGAATTTGATCAGTCGAAAATACTGCATTTTTAACACGACAATTTCCCTATCTTTTGCACTCATCTAGAAGTGTTCGGTATTCATATTGCACATATTAGCAAAACAGTTGTAAAATATCAGTTTGCATATGTTAGACTTTTAAACCGGCACTTTAAGGGAAATTGACTGTATTTTATGGCATCGCATCATTCTTGCATATCGCAACTTGTGTTTCGAAGTCTGTGCAGGAAATTTCAAGAGAACGGTCAAAATTACGTAACAAAGACTGCTAAACATTACGCCAACTCAAAGGTTTGAAATCTGGTAGCAATCTAGAAGGAGTTACAATATTCAACATATCAGACAAAGGCCCAAATGTCAGCCCAAGGCCACAGTTGAAGACACAAACGCTGAAGCTTCAATATCGCCGCGGATCCGCGGCGGGAGCCTGCTTGCGCCGCGGATCCGCGGTGGAGTTGCCACGTCATCACTCCAGTTTCAGTGCATTATTCTTCTGCCAGTGCCTACACTTCAACATGACACGTCAAATTCCAGATTTCTCTCGAAGCTTCTGCCAGATCAGCAAGCCATTGGGTTCCTAACTAAACACCCCAAGCTTCCACAACAAGCTTCACCTAAACTCTATTAAGTATCTAGAACCTTCCCCTAACCTCCTAGCTTAGGGTAGAAGCTAAGCCCTAACTAACTACTTCTAGAAGCCTCTCCTTCTAACTAACTTTAGCACGGAAAATTCAAATTTGAATTCCTAGAGCTAGGGTTTGGGAAACCTATAAAAAGACCCTAGGCCTCTCTTGAAATGGCTAATCTTTGGTGGCTCATTGTTAATCAATCCTTAGTTGTTGAATCCTTAGTTGGTTAATCAATTTCTAATCTCCCTCATTCTAGTTCTTCAATCAACAGCTACCACCTCAAATTCTAACCCTAATCCAATCCAAAATCAAGAAACCTCAAGATCCTTTGAGTGCAAGCCAAGCAAGTCTTCAAGATCCTTTAGAAGCGGAACCGGACTTCAACGGAGCACGAGATCCAAGCGATCCAAGACTCAAGGAGCCGAGCGACGCAAGAATCGACGATCAAAGTTCCATCCTCTTGTAGTTCTTGAGAGTTGTAACTAATTGTTGATATAATAAAGGTGAAGATTCTTTAAACTTGCTTATTTTCAATTCGAGCATTATGCTTATATTTCGATTCTTGAATATATTCTTTGTGATGATGCTTGAATAAAACTCCGCTCGTGGAGGAATCGAAACAATTGTAGAATGATGATGTTGACCAATCTTTAAATGATTTCTTAAGTCTTATAACAATTGTAAATTCTTGAAATTCGATGGATCGATGATCTAGATTGATGCGAATGTGTTCTTGACTCCTTTCGCATGATCTAGAGATCAACGATCGATCATCCGACTTTCAGGAAGCTATCTAGTGAATGTGATTCATCGAAAGGACAAAGGATAGGATGAGGAACCCTAATTCTTCGTAAGATCCTTGATCCTCGATGAATCTACATCGATTTAGCATCAACTTGTTAATGGATAAGAAATCGTATTCTTGAATCTTCTTCACATCTACAATTTACTCGATTCCTACGAGCTTTACTTCAAATCTTGAAACCTAAATTGATTGGAATTCTATCGATACTTGATTCTTGATGTTTATCATTTTCTTGATTCTTGATTAGAATAGTGATACTTGAAACTCATCGATAAAAATCTTGAATCGTTATCTTTTCTTTTTCTATTAAATTTTCAATTCAAACAAATCAAAATACGAACGAATCGCACAATCCCTGTGGACGATCTGCACTCGCTAACGCGCTACAATCCGATACCGTTATTGATTGCGGTCAAATATTTTTTGGTTGTGATTTCTATACAATTTTCTACATACCGACACAACGGAAAAGAGATCAATCAAATAGCGCCGTTGCCGGGGATCATTTGATTTACTTACACAATCGAGAACGTATCAATCAAGCCTCTAGGGCATACATATTCCTAACAGAAAGTCTACCCTAGCACCACCATGAGGTTCTAGTAGCATCAACCATGCCAAATTTCAAAATTTTCGGGTGCTAAGCTAGACTAACTAAGATCTAACTAGAAGATTAGGGTTTCATATGATGATATCATGAAACTAAAGAGAAGAAAAGAGCATACAACCTTTGATGACCGTGTCCTTCTCTTCTAAAGCACCGGGTTATAGTCCACGCGACTCCACTAGGCTCCTCTTCGAGTTTGAACGAGCCTCCTCCGTGATCTTCGCACCGAAGACGATCCACCTGAAGTCCCTCTAGCTCAAGCTACCTCTTCACTGAACTATCTTTAGTGAAGGCAACACACTACACTTGATTGCTAATCAAGTGTAGGATGGTGAAGTAGGGGATTTGTTTAGCTCACTAGTTTGTTCAAAATTCCATGGTTCACATCACATGTGAGGGGTTGAGACTTTGAGGCATGAAGAGGAGGAAGAAGAAGAGAGCAACTCAAGAAAGTCCTAGAAATGAGAGAAGAATGGCTCATCTAAAGACCTCACTCATTGAAGCAACCAATATTTTCATATAAAAATATAGTGCCATGCTTCAATAGTAAGTCAAGATAAATAAAATATTGGATAAAGCCATGCTTCCCCCATTCCTCTTCATTTTCCACCTCATTTTCTATTTCCAATAAATAGAAAATCATGCCATACTTCATTATATATATATATATATATATATATATATATATATATCATACACACACACACACACACTAATACATACATACATACACACACACACATATATATAACAAAATAATTAGTGAGCTAATAATTTTAGTTAAGATATAATTATATCAAATATAATATATATCATATTATTAAATCAACACTTGATTTAATAATCCAGTTATATCACATATAACCGACTAATATCATTTATCTGTATATCACATTATCAAATCAACACTTGATTCGATAATCCGGTTATATCACATATAACCCGATTGATATTAGATAACTGCCAGATTAGAATACGGTATCACATACACGTATTTAATTAGGCCCCCACACATATCACATATGTGCTCTACTTCGTTTCTCTTGAACTAAGAAACTTCTGTGTGGGACTCTAAAGGCTTGTCAATACGCCAGCAGTGGGTGATGATCACAACAGTCACCCACAAGCCGTCAGCGGTACTATCTGGACGTAACGGCTACCCAGGTATTGAGCGATCAGAAGATCAACAAGCAAGCTTGTCTATACTCTCCATGAAGCCTATCAGTAATACTACCGTACAGTCCGGTCTCTTCGTCTGATATGTCGCATATCGAGTCTAGGGGTGGTAACATCAGACCCCAGTAACTTGATAAGTCATGCCGATGTCTGGCCTATAACGGTTCGAGAAACTACCGATAACTCTTATCAGTAAATCTCAACAGCAGCCCTGGCCAGAGACTTCCAGTTATAGCCAATCGAGCATAGCGCAACATCAACCCCCAATACCGGGAGAGACGAAACCCCTCCTATCGCTCATTGCCTCCATGTGACTCGGGACTGTACCCAAAATCCACCTATTTTCATGACTCCTTTGAACCGTGGTAGAGAGGAAATCAAAACACAGTGGGAGCTACACAAGACTCTATGACGATCTTGGGTCTACAGACTAACTTGTACCAGTGTCACCAGAGAACCGCTATCTGACGATGGGTGTACTACCAACTAGGAGTTCTCGGCGAGTCCTGTTCGGTGTACCCATTATCTAATGAGCACCTATGTACAATATTTGATGTTAAACACCAATGGTTGTGGGATCAACCATCGCCCCATACAAGGTCAAGAAACGTATACACTAGTCTACTCTGGAATATCGATCCCCTGTCTCGATATCCCCTCGACTAGGAACTGTTAAAGGATGTACTTGTGGACCACCCTAGCCCCACTAGTATGATTTGCATCATAGTCCTGGTAGTCAAGTACATATCCTAAGAGCTTTATCAACATGTAAGAGAAAGACGGTATAAGAATACCAGTCAACATGTTAAGATAAAGAGTAACCAGATAGCATACTATCATGTCGAGCAAGAAAGTCCTTTATATATATGTCCAAGCATCCACTATAATATACATCAATGTACAATAATGGCTTTTAGGGCATACATATTTCTAACACATACAAACACAAAGATCACTCTTCTGGTGCTCCACCTTCACCTGTTGATGACTACCCTTCATCTTCTCTTATTCTTCTTTTTCTTCTTCTTCTTCATGTTTGGCCACTTTCCTCTGATAAAACCCTTCTCTATTTATAGCACAAAATAATAAAACCCCTACTCCAATTAAGATCTCATCAAATTTCCAAAATAATCTCTAACAAATTTTCAAATAATTCTCCAAAACAATATTCAAATAAATCTTCAAATATTTATTCAACAAACTTTCCTAAAATACACCAAAACTCATCGACAAACGACTGAAACACAAGTGCTCAAACGTTTGTCTACGCTCTGGATTTTAGAATTCTTCTTCTTCAGACGTCTGAGAGACACATCTTCAGACGTTTGACTGCTCCCTGTAATTTTAGAATTTGCATTTCAGACGTCTGATACACTATGGTTCAGATGTTTGACACACATGATTGTTGAATACAAGTCAATTTCAAAACAATCTCCACATTGACTTGTATTCAACAAGTCGTCTTCTATCTTCTCTTCACAGCGCCTCACGGCCACTTCTTCTTTTCTTCAAAGCTCCATCTTGACCTGAACTTCTTCCATGCCATCTTCTGTCTACCGCCGCAGCAAATTTAACCTTCTCCCTTGGATCTTTAAACCAACACCTTTAAAATTACAATCTAAGAAGACGAGGAGCAGATAAAAGTGTCGTCACCCATCGTAAACTTAGACCGTAGAAGCGAAGATCCTTCGATTCCCTACACTATAATACCAGTTGTTAGGATTTTTCTCTAGGCATGGGAGGAAGACGTACAAGAATAAGAACACACAACACCAATATTTAATATGGTTCGACCAACATCCTACATCCACGAGGCAAACATGAGAATCTCTTCATTAATGATCAATAATACCGGTATATATTATATTCTCTCTCATCTCTTTTCACACCTCAACCTCATACAAACACAAAATCTACTCTTGGTAAATCCTTCCACCTTCACCTATGGATGACTGCCCTATGCTTCTGCCTTCGCCTCTTCATACAAACACAAAGATCACTCTTCTAGTATCCCACCTTCACCTGTGGATGACTACCCTTCACCTTCGCTTTCTTCTTCGTCTTCTCTTCTCCTTTCTTTTTTCTCTTCATGTTTGACCACTTTTCTCTGATGCGACCATACTCTATTTATAGTATAAAATAATAGAACTCCTAATCCAGTTAAGATCTCATCAAATCTCCAAAATAATCTCTAACAAATTTTCAAATAAATCTTTAAATAATTCTCCAAAATAATCTTCAAATAAATCTTCAAACATTTCTCCAACAAAATTTCATAAAGTACGTCAGAACTCGTCGATAGACGTCTGAAGCACAAGTATTCAGACGTCTGTCTACGCTTTGGATGTCAGAATTTTTCTTTTTCATATGTCTGAAAGACATTTTCAGATGTTTGACCGCTCTTTGTAATTCTAGAATTTGCACTTCAGACGTCTGAAGCACTATGGCTTAGACGTCTGACGTACAAGATTGTTGAATATAAGCTAATTTCATAACAATTCCAATGAATAATTTAATATTAGTTAAAACCAGGTTCAAGTCCAAATTTTATTGCATCAAAAATTTGTTGGATTTTTACCGAGCTTTGCTTCATTTCCAACCATATTATTTATATATTTAGATATAAAGGATTGGTAGCAATTATGATCAAAGAATATCATCTGATATAGAAAAAGGTTTGATGCTAAATTCGTCAAAGTTATCATTTAAATAGTGGCATCATGTTTCATTATTTGACTGAATGATCGAAACTGGTGAATGCACCAAAGACTTCTTCATTTTTTAAAATATATTTTGCTTATCAATCTACGGTTATAGAAAATGGAAAAATCTTATATGAAAGTGTCCCCCTCCGAATTTTTAGCTAGTTTATAGAACCCTCATAACTTGATATAGTTATATTCACATCCAAAACCTTGCTTTTATTCAATTACTCTCGTGCTGATTATCAGCTAGATGTTATCATGTAACTTAATGCATGACCAATGGTTACTTTAATTGCTTAAAACCTACCATAGTTTTGAAACCAAGACTAGCATGTGTTGTATGGTATTATGATTCTTTTTCAGAGTGCCATAAATTGTTAAATTGCAGCCATAAAAAAACAAAAGAAAATGCTCAATGTCATGATACCCATCATCCAATAAATGGATGAAGATGATCATAAAATGCTGCTAATAAAAGATATCAATTCATTAGGATGCCATTCATGAGCGATTTGCTTCGCTAATTACGAGAACCAACCAAAATTCAATTTTGTGACATGGCTCTGGGGCATTTTTGTCATTATATGATGGGCATGAGTGGTCCTCAGAAGAGGTGGCTGGATTCTCAAATGTGGCTCCGGTTCATTTACTTAGGGATACAAATGTCATTATCTCATAGATAAGGAGAATCCCTGTTATTAGCATGAGAGCAAATACAGTAATTTTACGTGCAAAGACACAAACATACAGTGTACAGAACTGTACATTTAGAACCCAAGGAACTAATAATTCATCTGACGAAACTACCCCTAGGGTCTAGGCTTTTGGAAACTAGATGCCAAAGGAAGCTAAATTGAAGAAACAATTTAGGTTCAAGCTCGGCTTATTCATACCAAGCTAAAATTCGGTTAAAAAACACCTTAATGACTCTGACGAGTTGAATCGCTACGTAGTATGCTCGGCAATATTCAGCTGGTCGATTATTGTTTGCGACATCAGCTCTGCTCGTGACAAAATTTACCAGTAAAAATATTTCATGGAGCAAATCGAGACTAAATTCTGACAGTTTTTATTGAATTTATCAGTAAACAGTCAAAAGACAAATTAACTAGCTGGAGGAACCAATTAGATAATATTCTCTAAATTCCTCCCATTGCACTAGACTCTAAATTCCTCCCATTATCATGAGATTGATGAATATATATACTCTTACATTCTAATATGTTCGTGCAAATTGAACGCACTTTTTGAGATATCCTGAATTATATGCTTGAAAAGAGAAACAGATGTGTCGAAACAATGTCTTTCAGCACGAAAAATAAACGAGTGAGCAAAACGAACCGAACTCGAACAGGCTATTGGAAGAGGGTGAAGACGTAATTTTCACCTTTGAATTGGGCACCTGAGAAAGTGTGTCCATACCCGCTGGTCTCGTTCCCCACAACTTCCCACCAATGCGCGCCACACGTGATCCTCCTCACCGTATGCTGACGTGGCGCCTCGCTTCATGGCTTCCACGTGTCTGGCCCCATATTAAAAACTCTCTGCTTCCTTATCACCGGAACCCCCAATAAAAACTCCCATCTCTGACGAGCGAACGAAATCACGAGCGAACGAAATCTAGAGAGAGAGGCGCTGAAAATTCTAGAGAGAGAACCCGAATCCACTCACGATCGAGGAAGCTTCTGGTTCTAGGGCTTGGACGAAACCCTAACCCTCGCTATGGCGACGCCATTGGCGGGCGACGGCGTTCTCGCCCTCATACCCGCCGCCTCCTCGTCTCCGGCGAGCTCCGCCGGCCCTCCGGCGTCTAACGGAGGCGGGATCAAGAATCCCTCGGCCCTGATGTCTCCGATCTTGATCTTCCTCTTCTTTCAGAAGGCGATTAGGTCGGAGCTCGATCGCCTCCATCGATCCGCGGTGGCGTTTGCCACCGATGGGAGCGGCGACGTTGGATCGCTTGAGGAGCGGTGCCGGTTCCTTCTTGCGATCTATAAGCACCACTGCAACGCTGAGGACGCAGTAATGATTTCGATCTCTTGCTTTTATTATGTTGTTGATGGTTTTTTGTGGTCTATCTGAACTCATTATTTTAGAATAGTTCGAGATGCTTATTCTTCTGTTTGGAGTCAGGAAATTTGCTAAAATGTTAGCAGGTTCTTACAGGGCGTAGCTGAAAATTACGAATTGAATGCTGTAGGAATGAATTAAATGATAAAATTTCCTTTGTATGATCTTCTTTTTTGTTGGAATTTCCAATAAGTTGGTTTTGGTTGAGTTCACTGTTACATTGTTTAGGTATTTTGTAAACAGCAGATTCTGATTAAAGTAGTGCTGAAGCCTTTTGAGTCTGGCTACTAAGTCTCCAAGCATTACAGGACAGTATATGTTACTGATGTCTTTTCTAGCAAGTAGTGATCAGGGACCAGAGTGAAAATTATTTGCTTTTGTCCGACAGGTGACGAGAGCTTGGAGCTTCCCCAACTCGATGCGACATTGGTTCCCTGATATTTTATCTTGTAACTCGTTTGTTTTCAGTTTAGTGAATTGTCCGAAATTTCACGTTTTGATAAATTTAGGTGTCTTTGGATTCATCATGTTATCTGCATTCGAGCCTTTTCGTTTGCGGTGTTGAACCATATTGAGTTTAATAAATTCTAGGGAGGGGTTTTTCTTCTTTTTATTAATCTAGTCATTCTTTGTAACATTATTGCTTCACAGTTGAGTCATCATTTCCTTCCTCTATAGGAGCATGTGATGCATTATATGGCGAGGGAGACACGAATAGGTTCAACACATTTAGTATTTTACATGTGAAAGAAATGCTGATGGCCATCTTTCATTTTCTGTCACAAGTATAGGTGTCATTCGAGGATATGGAGAATATCTAATATGATGTATATGAAATGTTATGGGACTCGATTTGGTCAGCCAAGTAGAAAATGGAAATTTGGTTATCCTTTAGATTATTTGCTGTATCAAAATATAGACACACTTTGAACGATGGGTTCTCTTGTGTCCGCATTTCTCGGTGGTCACCATCCCATATTTATGTCATGTAATACCTCCAGTTTAGTTAGTCTGTCTTTTATAGGGTTTCCGTTTATTAAGTTTTCAGCTGGTGGAATTAATATAAATGACGGGATCTGTATGGAAAGATTGATATTGGCTTAGTCATACATTTAAGAGATTTCTTTCTGTGAGTGAAGTTAAAGACCTGGGTATCCTCTTCCAGCGATATAACAACTTGCAATCTTCAATCTTAGTTGGACTAGCATATTTCCCTGTGCAAGCGCAATTACTTTCTTTAGACCGGTCTGCAAAAATAATTGTTCTTTCAAGAAAAAGTTTTCATGGATTGATAAAGAAATTCAAGTATATATTACAAACATTACTTCTTATAATTTCTATATCCAACAGTATTTGAAAAGCATTTATTTAATTATTAAACATATGGTCATGCTTGTGACAGCCAACGTAGAACTTTGTCACATTCTATGACATGAACCATAATAAGAATATCGTTGGGACGGCCCCTACTCAGCGACGCGCTACATCGGATCCCGGGTGTAGTGTTAAATATGCAAGGGCTTCTCGGTCGTCGTCCAGATGCGGCGCGCTACATCGAACCCCGGGTGTAGTGACAAATAAGCAAGGGTCGTCGTCCAGAGACGGCGCGCTATATCGGACCCCGGGTGTAGTGACAAATAAGCAAGGGTCGTCGTCTACAGACGGCGCGCTACATCGGACCCCGGGTGTAGTGACAAATAAGCAAGGGTCGTCGTCCAGAGACGGCGCGCTACATCGGACCCCGGGTGTAGTGACAAATAAGCAAGGGTTTCATAGGATCCGTCTAGCTTCCTGGAACATAGGTTCCCTTACGGGTAGACTAATAGAATTAGTGGAGGTGATGATTAGGAGGAGAGTTGGTATTATGTGTTTGCAAGAAACTAAGTGGGTAGGTGAAAAGAGTAGAGTCATAGAGCCTTGGGGTTATAAGCTTTGGTATACGGGTAGAGATAAAAATCGTAATGGGGTAGGCATAATCATAGATAGACGGTTGCTTGAGGATATAGTTGAGATTAGGAGAAAAGGTGATAGAATTTTACTGGTTAAGCTTATTCTAGGTGGAGAGATCCTTAATATTATTAGTGCTTATGCACCACAGATAGGTCTTGATGACGCCAGTAAGCGTCTATTCTGGGAGGATTTAGACGAGGTAGTGCAAAGTATACCTAGTGGAGAGAAGTTATTTATTGGTGGTGATCTTAATGGACATGTAGGTACTAGTCGTAGTGGGTTTGATACTATCCATGGAGGTTTTGGTTTCGGACAAAGGAATGAAGTAGGTGACTCGATTCTAGATTTTGCTTTATCTTATGACTTGATCTTAGCAAACACCTGGTTTAGGAAAAGAGAGTCCCACCTTATCACTTTTAGGAGCGGATCAAGTGCTAGTCAAATAGACTTTTTTCTGACGAGAAGAATAGATAGATGTTGTTGCATCGACTGTAAGGTAGTGCCAGGTGAGAGTGTAACCACTCAACATAGACTTTTAGTTCTAGATTTTCGATTTAGAAGAGAACCTAGGAAGATTAGACGTAAGGTAGAGCCTAAAATTAAATGGTGGCGATTGAAAGAAGGTAACCAAAAGGCTTTTATAGATCGTGTAGTACAAGAAGCGGATTGGCAGTCGGAAGATGATCCAGACAAAACATGGAACAAAATGTCTAGTTGTATCAAGAAAGTAGCTAGAGATCTACTTGGTGAGTCGAGAGGTGGTGCTCCACCATCTAAGGACATATCATGGTGGAATGAAGATGTAAAGACTGCTATTAAAATTAAAAGGGATTCTTATAAAGATTTGAAGAAAAGTAGAGATGTGGAGAGATTTGAGAAGTACAAAATAGCTAAAAAGGAAGTTAAGAAAGCTGTTCGGGAAGCTAAATCTAAGGTCTACAAGGAGGTGTACGAGAAATTAGACACTAAAGAGACTGCAAATGATATATACCGGATTGCTCGAATGCGGGAAAGGAAGACCAGAGACTTATGTGCGGTCAAGTGTGTCAAAAATGAAAATCAGAAGGTTTTAGTTCGAGATGAGGATATCAAGGAAAGATGGAGAGATTATTTTGACAAATTGTTCAATGAGAGCTTTACTAAGAATTTGGATGGACTTGTCATTCAATCTCAAGATATAAATCGTGATTTCATGCGTAAAATCAGACTTTCTGAGGTTAAAGAAGCTTTGAACAGAATGGGTTTAAGAAAAGCGGTTGGTTCTGACGGGATTCCTATCGAGATTTGGAGATGCTTAGGAGAAATAGGCGTTAAATGGCTGACAGATCTGTTTAATAAGATTTGGCAGACAAAAAAGATGCCAAATGAATGGAGGAAAAGTATCCTTGTACCTATCTACAAGAATAATGGTGACATTCAAAGTTGCTCAAACTACCGTGGAATAAAACTGATGTGTCACACCATGAAACTTTGTGAGAGAGTGATTGAACACAGGCTAAGGAAGGATATTAAGATAATAGATAACCAATTTGGGTTCATGCCTGGACGATCGACGACAGAGGCGATTCATTTGCTTCGTCAACTTGTCGAACGCTTTCGAGAGAGGAGAAGAGATTTGCATATGATATTTATTGATTTAGAAAAAGCGTACGACAAGGTACCTAGAGAGGTATTATGGGGGACAATGATGAAGAAGGGGGTCCCCGTCAAGTATATTGACACAATCAAGGATATGTACGACGGAGTAGTGGCAAATGTCAGAACTTGCGGCGGCTTAACAAGTGATTTTCCGATTACTATTGGTTTACATCAAGGATCTGCATTAAGTCCAATCCTGTTTACTATCGTGATGGATGAGCTTACTAGAACTATCCAAGATGAGGTCCCTTGGTGTATGCTATTCGCTGATGATATTGTTCTAGTAAATGAGACGAAAGCAGGGGTTAATGCCAAATTGGAATTATGGAGGCAAACATTGGAGTCTCGGGGATTCAGATTGAGCAGGTCCAAGACATCATATATGCACTGCAAATTTAGTAGCCAGAGAAGTCAAAACCATATTGGTATAACATTGGAAGGGCAAGAGATATCACCGAGCGACCGGTTTAGATATCTAGGTTCCATTATCCAAAGGAATTGGGAGATCGATAGTGATGTTAATCAAAGGATCTAAGCCGGTTGGTTGAAATGGAGGAATGCAACAGGGATTTTGTGTGATCGTAACTTTCCGTTAAAATTGAAAGGGAAGTTTTATCGGAGCGCTATTCGGCCTGCCTTATTATATGGTACAGAATGCTGGGCTCCTAAGAAGCATCATACACAGAAAATGCACGTAGCAGAGATGCGCATGCTTCGTTGGATGTGCGGTAATACTAGAAAAGATAAGGTGCGAAATGAGGATATTCGTGCAAAAGTTGGTGTAGCACCCGTGGAGGAGAAGATGCGGGAAAACCGGCTAAGATGGTTTGGTCATGTGCGACGCAGACCTATGGAAGCACCGGTTCGACGAATAGATACTCTCGATATGGGCAATGGCAAAAGGGCAAAAGGGAGACCGAAGAAAACATGGATGGAGGTGATACGAAACGATATGGTTGCCAAAGGACTCAATGAAAGGATATTGTTCGATAGAAGTGAGTGGAGACAGAGGATTCATGTGCTGGACCCGGCGTGATTCTCATGTTGGTTCATGTAGCCTACCCCATATGCTTGGGATAAAAGGCTCAGTTGTTGTTGTATGGTCATGCTTCCACCATAATATTCCATAGAAAACCATACGTGTAGAGTAGGTTTGACATTTTCTAGTATACCCAACCATAACATGCCATGTGTTTATATAGATTTTGAATCCTTTCAAGTGACAACATTTACTGCTTAGTCACTGAGTTTGTGTCAGCCGTCTGGCTCATCTGGACCAATCTGGATGACTAAAAATGGTTTGGCAATCGAGACATGTCCTTTGCTCTCATTCTCAATCAGCTTTGGTGTATCGATAATATCTCAATCCCAATGCCCAACATCTCTCTATCACATTTTCTGAACTCTATAGAATATAATATTATTAAAATATGAGAAGATAGAGAAAATTTTGTTCGGAATTAAACTCGTTAGCTCTAAGCTATTTAGAGAAGGATTGGAAGTTAATAAATTTGTGCAAAATGAGTTATGAAGTAGATATGATCAAGAAACAAAAATATATACTATCAAGAAAGCTCAAAACTTTTGGTATTTATATATGAAACCAAATAAGAGGGATAGATTAAATTTAAAGGTGAACGAGGGGGTTAAAGTAATTTTGTAGCCCATAACACGTAATTTTGAGGCCATGAATGCTGCGGGTCCCACTAAATTTGAACTTCTTTTGTTTAGAAGTGCTGGGCGCATATGAACATTGATTGCAAGATTGTATTCGGTGCCCTCAACTCCTCCGGGAAGCCTGTAGAAAATTTTCCATTCGCCCCCCCCCCCCAAACAAGAAAAATGCATGACATTGATATGACAAAAAAGAACCGTAGTCTCTTGGAACCCAGCTTTGGTTAATATAGATAGATAGATAGATAGATAGATGTTCCTTTTTTAACTACGAAAACAATAATAGTAACTCTTCGCAATGTTCATATTTTTTTAGGACTAAAAGGTGGGTTTTTCTAGACTCGTTTTGTTGAAGAGTCAGTGGTGTAACAGTAGTGAAACTACAATGAAAATACCCATAGAAAAGACTAAACATGATTACTACAATACTATTGAAGCCACCACAAAACACCATCACAAACCATTATTTGGTAGTGAAATGTTTTGAATTCACATATGACCATTGTAAGCGGAAGGCTATTGAAGAAGAGTACATTACAGGGCCAAGTTGTGTATAAATGGAATAAGTAACTTTGGTTTATTATGAAGGCTAGAGAAATCTTAGTGGGAATATTCAAGGTGAAAAATCAGAAACCAATAAATGAAGATGATGAAGACTGTGATATTGGTTACGAATTGCGACTAAGAGTCGCACTTTCTGTAATCATTGGACGGTTTAGCAGAAGGCATGGAAGATTCTTGTCTCAACTTTTTTCTCTTCTGTTTTAATTTCAATGTATGTATGGCACCGGTTCATTGTTATTAAATTTTGTAAAAAATTGAAATCTTTAAGTTTATACTTATTCATGATTATTTTTTGAGTGGAAGCCAGAGCTGCAATTAAAAAGGACAATAACCTTTCGAGGAAACCAAAAGCTTGTAACCTTCAATTCGTGATCTGGGAGAAACTCTCCTTTGTGACCCAAAGCAATTATAGCTACTGAAGTAGTTGTTACATTATGAAGTGAGCATTTCCCTGGTCCATTTTTCAGTGAATATAGGTAGGTAAGGACCTAGGCACTAGTAAAAGGCAGAAGTGACTTGTAACAACCAGCTTCCAACTGATTACTGGGACATTTAAGTATGTATGGATAAAAATGCAAGTGCCTTGTAAACCACTTCATGCATCAAATGATGTAAACCCTCCCTATCTTCAAATGTTAGGTATTGGTTGTAGATTCTATGGGGTCAGAGCCAATTGGAAGAGATGCAGGCAATTGTTACATTGGTCTCACACATCAGGGAGCTCTCTTCCATTCGCGGAGTGAAAACTCTCATCTACCATTATCCTGTTTTTTTAAACATATGATTAAACATGCCTTAAGGGGAGACTGGAATGAAGGTTATAGGTAAAGTATCGTGATTAAGCGGTATTAGTTGGTTTGGTTGAAGATGAGGATAGAATAAGTCAAGACTGCGAGTAAGAGCTATGTTTGTTGTGATTGAGTGTGACTAAGATATCGATGGTTTGGTGTTCATAAGAATTAACTAAGAAATAATTAATGCAACATGAACTGTTTGGATTTCTATTTTAACTTGTTGCACATAGCAGGCCATAATTTGATTTACTTTTGTCGACAACATGGTCATGGATTATATAGAACCCAAAATCTGGTAATATTTGGTCGTTGAGTAAGATGCATATAGTGCTGCATCTAAAGGAATGTTATTTCATTTTTCTTCTGATGATGCATGCCCACTATATTTTTGTAATTATTGTTAGCTGCTACTTGTTTTTTAATTCTTGGAGTTTTCAGCAGTTGATTCTGCCTCTGCCTGCTCTCTTCATCACCCTACCTCTGTTCTTGGGCACCATCAAAAGTGAAGCTACAAAAATACAATTGCCTGCTATATTAAGTCGCGATCATCCCTCTACACACACACACACGCACACGCACGCTCATGATGAAAGGGGAGGGCTGGGGTCTATACTCGATACCCGGCTTAAATGATTTGTTATTATCTGCAAAATGAGTTATTTGATTCTAGAATGCTCATGAAGATGAGGTGAACTCTTCTTAGGAGGCTTAAGACCGGCCTTGATTTCATAGTCAGAACCATAGGCACGAAGAAGCAGTGAGTCCATTGTTGTTGATGTCGTCAAATATTGAGATGGATGGCAGGCAATGCTTAAAAGACACCAAAAAAGGAGTGCATTCACAAGAAGTTAGAGGTTACTCAATCAAGGTTGACGTGAGGGAGGTCATTTGTGCAAAGGGTACCCATAATTTACTGGTCAGCAGAGTGACAAATTTGTAGTTGTAGGATTAACTAGGGGCATTCTAAAGTAAACATAGATGGAGGCAGTGGAAAAAATATTGTTTCTATTTGAGTCCAGCTGAGGACATCGAGTATTACTAAATGGACAGAACAACTTTATATAGTAGACAGTCATATTATTGTTTTCAGTCAGAACTATAGTATTATGATGGGCAATTCTTATTCCCAAGAGTCATAGCAAATAGTAGTAGATTTCATGGGGATACTTATTCTTCAGGTGACATACCGTCCCCTCTTCTTTTTCGCCTTCCTGTGGGAAAGAAAAAGTTTCTTTAGATTATCAGTTTATCACTGATCTAGTTAGTGCATAATGCTTTGCCTGTTATTTTTTATTGTAAAAAAATATGAAGACCACCATGATACTTTTATGGTTATAGGCATCTTCCACTTAAGGGTTGGCTATGGGGTATGACACCATAATTAGAAGCCATCGTTTTTGTGCGTTTTTGTGTTTCTATTTTTGTGTGTAGTGTTTCCCCCCTTTCCTTTGGGAGACCTGCAGGTTTTTTTTGGGGTGGGTTTTTGTTGGGTGGGTGGGGGTGCTTTATTTGTAAGCTGCAGAAACTTGCTTAATACGTTAGGCTAATGAATCTCATCGTATGTTGTGCAAGCCACATATTTCAAGGAGCATCAACCAAAATTCTCATAAAATAAGAGGATAATGTAATATAATTCGCTATGTGAAATTGCGAGCATCTCCAGGGCGATGTAGAAGTCAAAGAGAATGGGAAAATTATTCCATATTACATCACCTATCATAGATTAAAAGCTTTATGTATTTGATCAATTGTTTTTCTTTGAACTCCAGGTTATCTTTCCAGCCCTGGACATACGGGTGAAGAATGTAGCTCGGACATATTCTCTGGAGCACAAAGGGGAGAGTGCTCTTTTTGATCAGCTGTTTAATTTGTTGAGTTCTAACGTACAAAACAATGATAGTTTTCGACGAGAATTAGCATCCTGCACTGGAGCCATTCAGACATCGCTAAGCCAGCACATGTCCAAAGAAGAGGAACAGGTGCATGTTTCTCTTAGTTGTTTTGCTTGAGTTTAATATTATTTTGTGTATAGTTCATTAGTTTTTGCAATCAAATATTCCAGCATGTGCTTATTTTTTGAAGTTGGTGCAGGTCATACCTTTGCTTATCGAGAAATTTTCCTTCAAAGAGCAGGCGGACCTGGTTTGGCAGTTCCTGTGCAGTATCCCAGTGAATATGGTGGTGGAGTTCCTTCCTTGGCTTTCATCTTGCATTTCGCCTGAAGAACGTCAGGATATGATAAATTGTTTCTGCAAGATAGTTCCTGATGAAAAGCTTTTACAACAGGTAAACTCCTTTATACAGTATCTACCCACTCCCTTATCGTTTATTTCTTAAACATGCTTTTTTGATTCTATTTTAAACTGAAGGTTATCTTCACATGGATGGAAGGGAAAAGCATGCCAAATTTGGGTCAAAATTGCATTGAAACTTCTCGATTACAGAATGATCCCAGCTTTGTCCCTGGACAGTTTGTTACTCGCTCCGAGAAGCATTCTTGTTCAGAACATTCAAGAATTGGGAAGAGAAAGCACACAGAGTCATGTTTCAGTAATGTTGATTTTTCTGGAGAGCATCCAATAAACGAAATATTGTACTGGCACAATGCTATAAAAAGTGAATTGAATGACATTGCAGAGGAGGCAAGAAAGATACAGCTCTCAGGAGATTTTTCTGATTTGTTGACATTTAATGCGAGACTTCAGTTTATTGTAGATGTATGCATCTTTCATAGGTATATGATTTCTCCAATAATGCATCGGTTAATATTTCCAGTCTCGACATACTTTCTGGTTATTAAATTGTTTGTTTCATGAAAAACATTAGGATGCATTTTAGTTAATTGATCTTTTAATCTAAATAGTTAGAACTTTGTTATTTCACCTAATTGAAGATGGACATGGACATGGACGTAGTCCCATAGATGCCAGTATCAATGCACTATGGGTATTTGTTTTAGAAAATGAAGGATGCCCTTATATGAAATAATGATATGTGTACCATACCATGTTACAGGCTGTTGCAGATATGTTTAGAAGTATATCAATATTGGTCATCATTGTTAGAATTATATGTAGATAGTAAACCATAGAAGATGATTACTAACATATGGTAGAAACATTAGAATTATCAGTGCAGGGTAGTGATAAATATTGCCCATAAATAAATCTCAAAGAGTTTTCATTCATGACTGATTTATATCATAATGGGCGCTCATGAGCATAACCACTAGATCAAGAAAGGAGTATCAGAATGGTAAAAGATGCGGCATGTTTATGAAAAAAATTCTATTTATTGGATATGTTACTGAAACGAGGATGCATGCTTATTCTTCTTGATGTGTACTCATGTGTCCAGGTCTATCTAGTCCATAAAATCTGATATTTAAATGGATAAGATGATAGTTAAATTGCATATAGCAATGGAGTGAGGATCATGGATATGTATGCAATGTACAATTGTTTTTTGGTTCGTTGAAATAATTGTATTTGTTTTTCCATGCAGTATTGCAGAGGATCAAGTTATATTTCCAGCAGTAGATGGAAAGGTATCCTTTGTGCAGGAACATGCTGAAGAAGAGAGACAATTCAACAAAATCAGGTGCTTAATTGAGGAAATCCAAAGCGCAGGAGCCAATTCGACATCTGCTGATTTTTATTCAAAATTGTGCTTGCATGCTGATCAGATAGTTGACACCATTTTGAAGCATTTTCATAACGAGGAAACTGAAGTAAGCTTCATAATAGCAACATACACTTGGTATAGCCTTTTTAAATGATTGCAGTAGAAGAAACTATTGCTTGCTTTTCTATTTTAGGTTCTTCCTCTTGCCAGGAAGCATTTCTCCTTGAAGAAGCAACAGGAACTTCTATATAGAAGTATATGTGTGATGCCGTTGAGATTATTGGAGCGTGTTTTACCATGGTTGGTTGCAAAGCTAAGCAATGAAGAGGCACAATCTTTTCTTAAGAACATGCATATGGCAGGTCATGGTTTCATCCTCTGTACTGTTACATTGTATATTTATATTTTACCAACTCCCTGAATCTTATGGTTTTATGTGTTTTCAGCACCATCATCTGACACCGCACTGGTTACCCTTCTGTCTGGTTGGGCATGCAAGGGTCGTACTCGAGATGGTTCTGAAAAGTTCATATGCTTGTCTTCAAAGCTAAAAGGTGGCTGCCCATTAAAAGAAGAGAGAGAGATGGAAGAAGATTTTATTAGAGGATTTTGTGCATGCGCTGGTTCCATGAGTACTTTGGATGTATCGTCGCTTGTGGGAACAGCTAATGGAAAAAGACCAGTCAAGCGATGCAATTTATCGGGACCATGTGGAACTGATAATGTATGTAATCATTCAGAAAATGCAGAGCCTAAAAAATCTTCATGTCGTAAATCTTGCGGTGTTCCTGGGTTAGGAGTTGGCAGCAGCAACTTTGGAATTAGTACTCTGACATCTGCAAAGCCCTTGTGTTCATTGTCTTACAATTCTTCTGCACCATCCCTTAATTCCAGTCTCTTTATATGGGAGACAGACATGATGTCATCTAATGCAGGGAATACAGGGAGGCCTATTGACAACATTTTTAAATTTCATAAAGCAATCCGTAAAGATCTGGAATATTTAGATGTTGAATCTGGAAAGCTTATAGACTGTGACGAGGCTTTCCTTCGGCAGTTTAGTGGAAGGTTTCGTTTATTATGGGGTCTGTATAGAGCTCATAGTAACGCTGAAGATGACATTGTTTTTCCAGCATTAGAATCCAGAGAGACGCTGCACAACGTGAGCCATTCATATACTTTGGACCATAAACAGGAAGAGAAGCTGTTCAAAGATATATCTGGAGTTCTTTTAGAGCTCTCCCAGTTGCGTGATGGCTTGGGAAAGACTGATACTAATGTGACTGGATGCGTTTTGGGTTCATCAGCTTATCATACAGATTGGATGAGAAAACACAATGAACTTGCTACAAAGCTTCAAGGCATGTGTAAATCTATTCGAGTTACACTGGACCAACATGTTTTCAGGGAAGAGCTTGAGTTGTGGCCATTATTCGACAAACACTTCTCTGTGGAGGAGCAGGACAAAATTGTAGGCCGAATAATTGGGACAACAGGAGCTGAGGTCCTTCAGTCAATGCTGCCATGGGTAACGTCTGCACTTACTATGGAGGAGCAGAACAAGATGATGGATACATGGAGGCAAGCAACAAAAAACACTATGTTCAATGAGTGGCTAAACGAGTGGTGGAAGGGTGTTCCCTCATCCCCACAGGAATCGGGAGAGAGCTCTTGTCTTCCAAAAGGTCGTAACTTTAGTTATTAACTGTTCACATGGTATTATGATGCCTATAATAGTATAACTGTATCCCTTTATCACTGATTTCATGACATTTCTTATCTATATATAGAGAGTAAATTGTTATTGTTTGTTGTTTCTGGCTTTTAGAGGCGGATTACCAAGAAGGTATTGAGCAAAGTGACCAGATGTTCAAGCCTGGCTGGAAGGACATATTTCGCATGAATCAGAATGAGCTTGAGTCTGAGATACGGAATGTTTCTCGAGATCCAACACTTGACCCTCGGAGGAAGGCATACCTTATACAAAATCTTATGACAAGGTTTGTGTTGGTACTTCGTAGAATTAAGCATTTTCATATTTTTTGTTTCGAATAATCCGAAATTATTTCTTGTTGATGAGTCTCATAATCTATTGGGGAGGGCTACTGCAGTCGCTGGATAGCCGCTCAGCAGAAGTTACCTCAAGATGGCAAAGCGGAAGATACTGATGGGGAAGGCGTACCGGGATGCTCTCCATCTTTCAAAGATGAAGAAAAACAAGTATTTGGGTGTGATCATTACAAAAGGAACTGCAAACTCCTTGCTGTATGTTGCAACAAGCTGTTTACATGCAGATTTTGCCATGATAAAGTTAGTGACCATTCAATGGATAGGTAAGATCTCTCATACCAGTATGGCTAATTATAATGTTGTACTCTTTCCAGTGTATTTAGGATTGGTATGATTTCTATTCTTATATGGTTGATTTACCTAGAAATGGACGGAAATTTTAAGAATATAATTACAATTTTAGTGTTTTCATTTTTGGATTATAATTTGCTATACACATTCTATATTATAAGTAAACAAGATGTTTGCACATGTTCTGCATGTGTATATATAGGGAAGAAATGCATAAAATTTAACTGCAGATTTAGTTTACCAAGAAATGAAGGGGGGTTGATGTGGACACTTGAAGATATTTCTCTCTATCTTTTTATTTCACTTGATAAAAAAAAGAGGAGATGGGTTATAGCAGTAGAGATTTAGTTTCCTGTGGGCCGGACCCTTCTGTACCATCTTATGGTTATAAGGAGATGCTATGAGTGCTGTGTAAGCTCTATCAAACTAAGTGAGCAGTGAGCAAACAAGTTAACAATCTTTTGTGGTTTTGTGGAGATGCTGATGATTTGACATGCAAAATCCATGGTGCTCTTGGAGACTGATACTGCTTCAGTCATTCCAATCAATTTCCAGATTTTAAGATCTCAATTCTCAAGCTATGAATCTCTCTTTTCCTTGTATATTTTAATGCTATTACCGTTATCTTGAAGCTTTGCCATCTGAGGCTTAGGTCCGTCCTTAACTTCACTGGCCTTTAGCATCTTTATGTTGTTTTTGTTTCTTCTATGTCATCTTGTTTTTTGCTTACGTTTGCAGGCTTTTTACCAACTTCTTTGCTCCTTTCTCGCCAATTCCTCTAACATTACCCTTTGGATATCTTATTTAAATGTTTGACACTGGTGCATTCTAGGTCCTGGAACTAGATAGGTGTGTTTTGATCTTTCAAATAGGTGTAGCAGACGTTAGTGTTATTTGGATTAGGTTGGCAATAGTGGCAGTTGAGATGGGCAATTGTGATTTATGTCATTTTTGTAGGACCAGACTGGCATGTTAGTGAGGAGGTAGATTAGTGTATGTGTCTATTGTAACGAGGATGGTAAGGAAATTGAATCAAATGAGTATTTTGGGCTGGGGCAAGCATCAATGGGGAGGGGGTTAGAGCAGCTTGGTGGTCGACTGGTAGCCATTAATTGTCACCATACACAATGATAGATTTATTGTTATTTTCAATGTACCAAGACAATTCTAATGGAATAATGCACTTAAAATTTTGATCACTAAGTTTACATGGCGATAATATTCTGCAACTGTAGCACTAAATAAACATGAAATATACTCATAGCAAAAATATATTTATCTTGGATCCCATTTTTTTCTTACTTCAATTTCTCTCTGCAGAAAGGCGACAACTGAGATGATGTGTATGCGCTGCCTTAAGGTTCAGCCTGTAGGCCTCACGTGCAAGACACCTTCTTGCAATGAATTTTCAATGGCGAAATACTACTGCAGCGTTTGCAAATTTTTTGATGATGAAAGGTAAATTTGAAGTCTCACTTCATTTTGTCAGTATCATGCATTTGTAGAATTCAGATTGACATGTTGGCAAAAAGGCATATGCATCGTTACCATCTTGAAGTGATGTTGCAGATCTATTATTGACTTAGATTTCATGTTCAGGCAAAAGCACTTGCATTGTTTTTTGCCACAGTTTTTTATATGATGAAAGGTAAATTTGAAGCATCACTTTAATTTATAGCATGTGATAAGTACATCTGCATTTAATTTGGCGCACAGTTTCAATTAATAAGTCTTTAGAATGGATAATAAGGATTTTGTGTGTTTAAGTTTAAACCACAAGAAGTTAATAAGATAATTGGAGGGATTGTAGAGGCAGCTAGAATTTTAGTAGTTTTATGTAGTGTTTCAATTAATCAATTTTTCTTTCATGATTAGATAGTAGCTTTGCCGTAATCTTCATTAGTATTTTACTATGCTTTCACATTTAAAAAGAATTATTTACTATTTCCAACTCGCTTAATATGCATCTCTCATCTATCAACCATTTCCGAACACTTCATCTCAATTCTGGTAGGCAAAAGTGTCCAGGTCAAGTTGCGTGAGTAGGATATGGTTTAAATCCTGTAGTTGGCAGTTCAAATTGCTGCTGTTTAATGTAGGTAAGAACTATGAAATAAACATATAGACAGCTTTAACCACCGAACTTTAAACAAGAAAAACTAAAAATTGCAACTATATAATTTTGTGCTATAATATAATATCAAATCTTTGAATATTACAATATATTAAAGAAGGCTAGGTGGTAGTATAATGTTAATGGAAGGAGGTTGTCAATCTAACATGCTTCCTTCCATTTTAACTGGTTTTGTGGCTTAGTCATGTCATGTGCTATTGTGCTGGCTTTATATAGCATTTCGCTAGTGGAAAGTTTGTTGCCTCTGGCTAGAATTCACGTTTCACCTTCTTAAGTAGAAGCGGGTTATGCACCGTCCATTGTGTAATACATGGACAATGGAGACTGAAAGAAAATCAAAATCCTATTGGATGTTCTCTCTCTCTTACGGAATCTTAACCGTCAATATATTATGTGAACGGTAGATAACCCGCTTCTACCCAAAAAAATGCCAGATATGAATTCTGCTGGATCTTCGCCCCTTTTTTGAATTCTCCACAAGTGTAATCTATGATCTTCTCTATACATTTTGATGAAAAAGACGAATACTAAAATTGCAGTTACTTGTTTTCTCATGTATATGATGGGTTGATTTCTCTTTCAGGACCGTGTACCATTGTCCATTTTGCAATTTGTGTCGAGTTGGGAAAGGACTTGGTATAGACTTCTTTCATTGCATGAAATGTAACTGTTGCCTGGGAATGAAATTAGTAGAACATAAATGTCGGGAGAAAGGTCTGGAGTCGAACTGTCCCATTTGTTGTGACTTTTTGTTCACTTCAAGTGAAGCCGTTAGAGCCCTACCTTGTGGCCATTTCATGCACTCAGCATGCTTTCAGGTACATCCTTCTCTCTCTGTGTGTGGGGGGGGTGGGGGTGGGGGTGGGGGGTGCACGAGCGCAGAGAAACTTGGGAATTCAAATTGTAATTCCACTTCTTGATCCACATCATTCTAAAGTGGCCAAACTAAGAAGTGAGTTGCCATCAGCTTTCTTCATATTTATCTACCGGGGATAAAGCAAACTGCTCTGCATATCGAGTTTTTGGGATCTATAGTATAGGATGTTCTGAAATTCTCCCTAGTAACCAAAACTAGATGTTTGGACTGATATTTTGTAAGCAGATCAAAGGTCAAACCACCAAGTTTCTTTTGTTTGTCCACTTTGTGACCACCTGACAACCGTCAAGTTTTTTGACCCCTTCATGATGGGAAATAAAGCTATCACATTTTAGTTGTAGCCATTCTAAATGATGGAGATCAAGATGAACAGAGTGAATTTGAATTTCTGATAGCCTTCTAGGGCCTTGCAATCTGAACGATTTAGCCCCAAATCTTGCCTAAGTAGTGAAGTCTTAACTGTTCTTTCTTTACACCTGTGTGCACACATTGACTAGTATACTTTCGTATTAAAATATTTTATATCAAAACTTATATACCTTCGGTTCATTGACCAACATTTTCACAAAATGACTGAAAAAAATGTTCTGTATAAAGCTGCTTATTTTTTTTATAACGTGCCAATAAATGTACACGAGGTTTCAACAAAAAAAATCAATGCATAACAGGTCTTCAAATCATGGATTTTTGTCCATGGACTAACATATACATTATATCAAAATTTTGTAGTTTGGATTTTAAAAATTTTGACGCCTCGACTAGAAAAAGTGAAATTGTAGTTCATGGCACAACTAGGGATAGGGTGGTAGGCCTAAACGAACATGTATAAAGGCTGTTAAGAACGATATGTTAATTGATATTAACAGAGTAGACGGTCCTTGACAGATTCATATAGCTGACCCCAAAAATTTGGGATGAAGGCTTGTTCGATTTCAAAATTTTGATGCTGACATTTTATCTCAGAAAACATCGACCAGATAAATCTGCATTAGAATTTGTGCAGAGAATTATATAATAAATCTTTTGTCTAGTTCTATAATATATTTTGTGTGGCCCTGACCATTCTTTTCTTAATTTTGTTCAGGCGTACACTTGCAGTCACTACACCTGCCCTATATGCAGCAAATCCTTGGGAGACATGGCTGTAAGATATCATCATTACCTCTATTTTCTAGTATTAAGCAAAAGGTTATTCAGGCTATATGTTTGCTTTGAAAGATAGTTTAGAGAAGGAAAAAGAAAACTAAGAGGGATTTAATCCACAGCATTTTCCTTTCCTTTCTCTTGCTTTCTTTCAAAACAAAAATGCAGATGTGTTTGCATAGTGGCATAGGCGTAATTATATCTTATATAATTATTTCTTTGTACTTAGGTGTACTTTGGCATGCTTGATGCCTTATTGGCTGCTGAAGCGCTTCCTGAAGAATATAGGGATCGATGCCAGGTTTGAGTTTCTAATTCCTCCTCATATCTCCATTGCTTTTTCACTGATAATTTATTTATTTTAGGGTAAATCACATAAAGCACCATATAATTTTTTTGGTTTTCCTAAAACGCCTTTGAACATGAGAAAATACAACTAACACCTCTGGTCTTTCATTTTACTCTTAAACACCATTACGGTGTGAACAGAGAGGTGGTTTTACCAATTTGTCCCCATTTCATCCTCCGAGCTTCCTCACAAGGGTATATTTAAGTTTTTTTAGTCACGTGAGAAGCACATACAAACGGGACTGACTTGCAATTTTGGATGCAGTACAACTGTGGTCTTTTGAAGTCTATTGCCCCTTTTTTAATTGAAAATTGAAAACAAGAAAAATCAATGGAGTTTCATGCAATTTACCTGTTATTTTATTATTCAAAGGAAACTTTGTCAAGAACCTAGCTTTTGCAGCAATATCTAATATCTTTCATCGGTGACATCCAGGATATATTGTGTAATGACTGTGATAAGAAGGGCATATCTCGCTTCCACTGGCTCTACCACAAATGCACTTCTTGTGGATCATACAATACGAGGGTGATCAAGACTGAAACAGCTGATTGCACTACTTCTAACCACTAAACTCTTGTGATTTCCTTGCTTTTCTTTTAACAAATTTTCAAGGTCTGTAAATATATTACGTAGCTTAGAGTAAAACTTCAGCTAATTCACATTCTTATAGAAACTAAATGCATACGTAGCTGATTCAACCTGATCGTGGCGAACATTGGATATATCTGGAGCTTGCATAGAAATTGGATAAGAAAACTTTCAAAGAGAGATGTTTGATGTATGATCTGTTTATTTAGCATACAAGGAGGTAAGGAATGTTTATATCAGTCCTGTGATAGAGGAGCTGTCGCTCATCAACCCTGCTTGCGAAATCCCGCAACTGACTTGGAAATTGTGCTAATTTCTTGTTGTTTTGTTCTGGAGCTGGAACCAGCTCTCAGCTATTAGGATGCCCAAAAGTTTAGGGTCTCTTTTGTAGATGACGTTAACGTTATAATTGGTGTCTACAGTTGAACTTGCAAGTTTCCTCTGTTTATGTACCATGGAAGTCGTTTCTAATGCGTAAGAAGTTGCAATTATTTCTTTGGTCTAAGATGTTGAGTTATATACTTGATTTCGTGAACATCCTCGTTCATTATGTCCTCAGAGAGAATTCCTAAGGTGATAAAATGCTTTTGTTATGTTTGCAGCGGAGCCTGTCTTTTTAATTCTGCTTGCAGAATTCATCATCTGCTTGCAGATTTGGATGTTTATCTATTGATAAAGTCTTGGGATATTTATCAAATATTTATCAAAAATCATCTTGTGGTTTGACCTTTTAGGAGAAACTATTCTATGGTTTCTCTCCAACAAAATGTCATCATAAAGCATGCAATGTTTATGAGAAACCATCCTGTATGGTAGTTTCTTGCTAAAAGCTATTAATCTATATATGGTTGTTTTCTGTTAAACTATCAAAATACAGATGGTTTCGGCTTTATATATCAGTTTCGGGTGTATATATCAGTTTTGAAGTGCATAAAAATAAATAAAGGGTAGAAATGTCATTTTATGATATACTTAATGACATGGTGGTTTTTTGCTTGTATTGTATACTTTAGGGTGGTTATTCATTATAAAAAAATTGTTGGTCGATTTCTCGTAGTAAAAGGGCCAAACTAAGGTATGGGTTTTGGTACATATCCCTAAATTTTTCTATATAGGCGTCTGTCTTTTATATTTTGTGAATTTTTTTTATGTTAGAGTTAAGTGTGTCTCCATGTGTGTAACTTTATATCTCATGACAATTAGCCCCTTTATGTATTTACTCTCCGAAATTAATAATTTGAGTGATGGGAATGTGATGAGATGAACATGGATGTAGCCACACGATTGATTCATTTGGGTGTGGGTTTTCCTGCCCATTTCAGCGGACGAGTCTAGTAATGTTGGAAGACTTGCCCGCACTAGTGGGTTTGAGTGTATTCATAGTCCAAAACCCGTCCTATCTGACAAGCCATATTCCACACAGAAGATAGAAGATGGCAGGGTTGGGATTCTTAGGGAAGGAGGAGGAGAGTGATGATAGGGGCTGAAGAGGTGACGGCCATAGTGGCGCAGGCTTAGGCACAGTTATGAGGAGCGTAAGGTTTATGATAAAGAGAAAATGGAGGATGAACAACGGTGTTTTTGGGTTTTTTTTGGAGTTTTGAGATGATGCAGCAACTTAAACGATATGTTGGGACGTGATGTCATTAGTGTTAAAATATGTAGAGTTGATCATGATAGTTTTTGAGTGAAAACAAATTTTTATATAGTTTTTTGTCAGATACCAAACCCTAGGAGTTTTATAAAGATCATTCATCATTTAATTTGCTTAATGAGATTTTTCTTCCCTTCCCAATAGCTCTTCATTTATTTTGGGCATTGGCCCTAAGCCCTAAACCTATGTATACAACACACACAATACTTTCACGCACACATCACACACAAGCACACACAACACGCATTTAGGGACCCACGAATTTGCCCCGAAAACGTTAATTTGTGGCCACTTTTCCACTTGGGATACCTGGGTTTGAATCCCGCACTCTCAGCGAGAGAGTAAGTGGTGCTACCAATATCGCTCTTTTTATTCAATGAATTTGATTTTCAAATACATGAGTAAAGGTTTCAAATAAAGCCTTGTAATGCATTGAACGATCGCGTGCAAATTGGAAAAAAGGAATGAAACTTATGGATTAGGTAATTTCATAAAAAGAAAGTGTAATTGACAAGAAATAAAAGATAACATCGAAGAAATAATAAGATTTCAAGAAAGTGATGGAGGTCCTTTTCAGGTCTCTTTCAGATGTTGTCTTCCGTCGATCTCCTGACGGATTTTGGAACTGATCTCCTGTTGCGTGTGGATCTCAATGGGTTTTGGGGAGATAGGTGATTTGGAGGAGTTTGGTGCTAAATACCTGCAAAGAAGTCCCGGGATGGTTTGGTGCCACCGAAAACCCTCCGACGATCAAGTTAGTACTAGATCTGAGCAGCGTAACGGCTAAGTGGAGTAAAAAATGGCTTACTTGATACCTCTGTGATGGGGGTTTATATAGCGGTGGTAGCATGCAGCAGCAGGCGCGAGAATCTCGCCGGCAGTTATGCTCCCGACGTCACGCCCGTGCGGAGAGCGGATCGCCCATTAATGGGGATCGTGATGGCGTGGAACGTGGGATATTGCTGGCGGAGAATCTGCGCATGGCGAGATTTGCGGAGCGGCGGTTACGCCTGTGAGCGGTGGAGTTGGTCGGAGGACCGAGGAAGACGTCCTCGACGGGGGACCTCGAAGGCGAGCGAGAAGGCCGATGAGTCTTGGTCTTATGGCAGCTCGGGGCGAGCTGAGGGGCTGAGGAGGCCTATTTGCAGGGGGCCCCGAGGAGGGCCAGCTCGTGCGTGCAGGTCGGGTATAGGGGTGGCCTGGTCGGTCCCTGCGGGCCCTTTCTTCTGAGTTTTGGGACACGTCATCTGCCACGTGTCCTGATCTTAGAGATCGCCAATATTGAGCATCATCATTAGCCCCCCACTCTTATCCCGACCAGCTAGTGGGTCGGGTCAGGAGTGGACTGCCGGGCCGCCCGGGGTGAGTTCCCTCCTAAGGTTTCATCGGGATGCATTCCTGGGCTGTCAGCTGTCTTTCCTGTCAGCAAATCAGGGCGAGATCTCTGCATTTAAGGAAGGTGCGCCGGTTCGTGCCTCCTGCCACTGAAGCGATGGTCCACGTGTCGAGCGTCGGTTGGCCGACGCGACGTGTGCAGACCTGTAGCGTCAGATGGGGCGCGGCCCAGTGTGGGCATGACATGTGAAGCGATCGGAGCCGTTGGACACGAGGAGGCGTTTTGGCAGGAGATGAAGGGCGCTAGCGGTGATAAATAGGGATGGGGCCCGTTCCAGGGTCCCTACTCCTTCATATTTCCCGTTCTAAATCCCGGTTGCTCGGGGACCTCGAGAAGGGCGTTGTAGAAGCGGGTGATGTAGGCCTTGAACGTCTCTTCGTCCCCGCTCTTAATAGTGAAGAGGCAGTCGACCGTACGCTTCTGCCGACGGTTCCCAACAAAGTGGCCGAGGAACTGAGTAACCAGCTCGTCGAAGGTCGAGATTGAGTGGGGATCGAGCCCTCGGAACCAGTCCCGACCTGCGCGGATGAGGGTGGCCGGGAAGGCCCTGCACTGGGCGGCGTCGGAGTGGTCCTGGAAGCTCATCCCCGCGGTGAAAGCACCCAAATGGTCTTTCGGGTCGGTTTTCCCGTCGAACAGAGAGACCTTCGAGGGCTTGTTGCGCGAGGAGACGTGGGCAACGAGCAGTTCCTCGGTGAACGGCTTCGTGAGCGAGTCGGAGGCGTACTTAGCCCCGTCGTCCGAGAGGTGACCTTTCCGGTGCATGCCCTCGATCTTCTTCTCGAGAGCGTCGAGTCGACCGCGGTACCCTGAGGATTCGGCGCCTTGGGATCCCTGGCCTTTGCTGCGGGAGACCTGCGTCTGGGCACGGCCCTGATTCCTCTCGATGAGGTTCCTCAGATCCCGGGAGAGGTGGCTCTCGAGTCATCGCGGCGAGCCCCTTCTGTGCGACCCCGCCGAGAGAAGGGGTGTCGATCATGCCCGTGGACAGGCGAAGTGACCGACATCTCCTCAGGGGGGTAAGGGTCGCGAGGAAGCTCGAGGCGAGGCGTTCTGGCGGCGGACCTCGGTGTGGAGCCGTGGGGCGCCCAACGTGCCTTAGGGAGTATCGGCCCGAGAGATCCGTGTCCAGGGGCCGTAGCCTGCCGGTGGTCAGCTATGCCGACGGGGGCAGAGTCTTCTGGAGGCGGTGGAGCGGCGATCTGGGGCCCAGGCCCGGGCGTTTGGACGCGGACGAGCGCCTCCATGAGGGACTGTAGCCGATCTATCCGGCTGACGAAGGCGTTGATGATGGTTGCCGGAGGAGGCTCATCCATCGGTGAAGGGAAGGCGGCGGCTGGTATCCGGATCTTCAGGATGGTTGCTTGCCATGCGGACGGAGATCGGAATGCCAACTTTGTTTTTGTGGAGTTTGCGTTTCCCACAGACGGCGCCAACTGATGGAGGTCCTTTTCAGGTCTCCTTCAGATATTGTCTTCCGTCGATCTCCTGACGGGTTTTGGAACTGATCTCCTGTTGCGTGTGGATCTCAATGGGTTTGGGGGAGATAGGTGATTTGGAGGAGTTTGGTGCCGAGTACCTGCAAAGAAGTCCCGGGATGGTTTGGTACCACCGAGGACCCACCGACGATCAAGTTAGTACTAGATCTGAGCAGCGTAACGGTTAAGTGGAATAAAAAATGGCTTACTTGACCTCTCTGTGATGAGGGTTTATATAGCGGTGGTAGCACGCAGCAGCAGGCACGAGAATCTCGCCGGCAGTTATGCTCCCGACGTCACGTCCGCGCGGAGAGCGGATCGCCCATTAATGGAAATCATGATGGCGTGAAACGCGGGTTATTGCTGGCGGAGAATCTGCACATGGCGAAATTTGCGGAGCGGTGGTTACGCCCGTGAGCGGTGGAGTTGGTCGGAGGACCGAGGAAGACATCCTCGGCAGAGGAGCTCGGGGGCGAGCGAGAAGGCCGAGGAGTCTTGGTCTTGTGGCCGCTCGGGACGGGCTGAGGGGCCGAGGAGGGCCAGCTCGCGCGTGCAGGTCGGGTATAGGGGTAGCCTGATCGGTCCCTGTGGGCCCTTTCTTCTGAGTTTTGGGACACGTCATCTGCCATGTGTCCTGATCTTGGGGATCGCCGATATTCATCAGAAAGTATAAATGTGGAATAAAGAAGAGGGATAGACCAGGGAAGAAGAAAAATATAGCGGAGGGAAGAAGTTTGTAAAAGGTAAAATGAATTGGTTTTTCATTTGAATGTAGAGATAACCATTTCAATAAGCATCTGTTGGGCTTTAGATAGTTCACAAGTTTGAGAAATATAAAGGGTATTTTGTAATATTTTGAAACATAAGAGGTGTTATATGACACATCCACAAATCTTAGGAGGGTTTACTAAAAATTTAGGCGTAATTTTATCTGTAGTTCATGAAACGAAGGATTACCTCCGAAGTTACCATTGAAGTTTAAGATATGAAAATATTTTATTCATTATATTTTGGCTGAAATAGGGAAAACCATGCCCCTGTTGCCTGAAAAAGAGAAAAATCCCATAAACCTGAAAACATGCCGTTTGTCCTAAAAACATTAATGTTGTTACTTTTACTTTAAGCCATTTTACGCCAAAAATGCACCTCAAATAAATTTAATTGACTAATCTAATTTTTTTAATCTTCATTTTTTCCTCCAAAACCCATACTCTTTTGAATCTATGTCCACTCTTTGAAAGAGCACAGAGAAGGTGATTGGTGTTTTAAATTAGAGGTTTTAAAGAAACGATGAAGGAAAAAAAAGCCCTGATGGAATTAAATTTTTGGGGTAAGCCGTATGCTTATCAAGTTTAAAGGGGATCTTGAATTTGGGGCAAAACAACGGGTTTCCTGCATTTTAGCCTTGTATATTTTATTTGCCTGTGCCATTTCTTTTGTAAACATGGTTTTACTATTACATTTTAAATTGTGGGAACCTTATAAATTAAGTTCATCCATCATAAAATATGTTAACTAATTTGAATATTTATTCATCATCCTAGCAATATGAGATTCTCATTTACTTATTGTTATATTATTATCTTCTTAAGAGCAAGGTTTTAATATGTAAATTCTTTATGGATCTCTTCCTAATAGCTAATGCTTTATAAACATAAGATTAAACTTTCATAATCTTATTATTTTAATGCAAAAGGAAGAGGGTATTTAAATGGAAATAGCAAAATTGATTCTTATATGTGGCCAGAAATATCCTCGTAATTTAGAAATAAAGTATTTAATAAAATCTTAACTAACTTTTCAAATCTACTCAAAATTTTAATATTCTTACTAAAAGTCTGTATAAATTCTTATCATCGTATTTTATTTTATTTTTTAAAAATTGTTTTAAATCTTTGGTTTTGTGTCAAATGTCCATTTCACCGAAAATTTCTGGAGTCTTGTGAAGGATTTATTTTTATATTCTAATATGCACATACAAGTGCCCTTTTGTGTTGAAACTTGGGTTTTTATGCAGCGGTATTTTAAATTTTAATAAATCCGTATTTAATACACGTTCAGTAGAAATCAAACCTTGGTGACCCTGATTCCATATCAAATGGCCGTTCCATTAACATCAAAACCTTAAAGTCATGATGAGGGTTGATAGATTTATTGCTATATTCCAACAATATACATTGCATGTGTAGATTGCCCGTTAAGTATAATTGCTGGGAATGGAACCAAGTTTCATTAATTTATTTTTTTTTGGGCGGGGGAAGGGGATGCTAAATTCGACAACAATTGTAATTTTGGTTTTATTGTTAAACTTTTTTCTTAATAAAGAAAGAATAATTTTAAACATCATTTTTATAGCATAAAATGATATTTTTTATAATCATAAAAATTTAAAAACTTATTTATATAACATTGAGATGATGTTTTTATTTGAAAACGAAACCGTCATATACAAGTACTTATCAAATTAATTAGACGACAAAAAAAATATGTTTTTAATATCTCAAAATGCTTAACAACATTCCTCATAAAATGCTTCAAAGTCTAATTTGTTCCACCATAAACACTCTATTTTTGACTAGTTGTTATTTTGAATTGGAAATTAAATCAAACCTATAATTTGTAAGTTAGAGTACAAATCTAAATGAGAGGATTTACATAACAAAATAAAACAAACCATCTAATTTGCCATTTTTAAATGATAAGATTTGCATATTGAGAGGTCAATATTATTATAAAATGCACGCTTAAAAAATCTTAACGTGTTTTGAATAATTTATTTGTATAGTTTATATCTTTTCAAGAATAACAATCCATACTTAATATCAGAAAGATAAATATTCACCATGATTTATTAAAAATTATACCTTCTACTAATCCTTTAATTTAGAAGATTTCTCAAAATAGCCGAAAGATTGTATCTCCTTAAATTTTTGCAGGAGCAAAATTTTTGATCTCTATAGGCGTTCCAAAATTTTAGAGTGGACGATTGTCCCCTATCTCTCTACCTGGTTTTCCTGATAACTACTATAACATTAACGACTAACACAGAACATTTTGTGCTAGTTTTTTTTTGTTGGTTAAGGTGAATTAACATAGGCTAATATGTTTTAGCAAAGAATTTGTCATTTAAAATCTTATCATCCTTATTTCATTTTCTTACGGCTCGGTACGAGTGCACTTAATCAGTAGCAATAAAGTCAGAATAATCGACGGAAGATATCTGTTTCGATAGACGTGTACGCTGTTTAATTTAGAGGGACAATGATATTTATCGTGGAGTTAGCATACAACTCATGAAAATATAATTATTATAAATGACAACCGATAAGATCATGCAAATAATCTCTACTTCTCTACAATTACACAACTCCCATGGTTCCCAATTTTGATTTTAATTTGACGGACTCAATCTCATAGTGCAATATAAGCATCAAAAGAAATAAATGCAGATTTTTTTAATAAAAAAATTAATATATAGAATAATCAATTAATTTCTACTGTTATAATACAAACTCCGAAGATTCACGTAAGGCCACCAATTAATGGCTATACCTTTTAATAAAAAAATTTAAGAAATGAAAAACTAATCGCTAATATTACATGTTTCATGATTGTATTTTGTTAAGTAAAAAACATCATAAAAAGAGAGTCAACCCATGCGTGGTTTTTGATAATGACCGTCATAAAGTATGCAGCAAATCAATGTCCTATCTAATGAAAATAATCATGTTCAAATTTAAAAAAATTATGTTTCAAAATGACTACGCCTCTTTTTTTTATTTTATTTTGGGAATCAAACCTCTTGTTGTAGAGGATAACGAAGGAATGGTGTCATATGAGTGAATTTTCTCCAACGGCGTCGAAAAAATACACTCTTCACGATTTTCCTTGACGATCGACATCCATCACCTCCATCTAAGATATGGTTACACCAAATTTCATGTGATTGTGCAACTTTTTCACCGTTGATTTAGTAAGTACAAAATTAACGGTTTACCGATAATAGAACTTTTTACATTGCTAATTCAACAATGAAAAAGTGGTAGAATCACATAAAATTTGGTGTACCTACATATTCGATATTCGATGATAAAGATGGATGCCGTTCCTTGAATAAAATGTTGGAAGGTGTGCTTTTTCGCCCGGCTCCTAACAAAAAAGCCTCCTAAGGCCGCCTTCATTATTCTCTATTTTTTAATGTGTATGTATAGTTATCAATTACATTTTTAATTGGGTAAATTGTCAAAAAAAACCAAGCAGGTTTCCCCAATGACAAAAAACCCCTAACCTTGATACGGTTGTTAAAAACCTCTTGAAATTTTTTCATACATTATCTATATAGTAAATCACAGGCAATTGCACTAACATCACATGCAACTGCATAGACATCACATAATAACTAGATATAACATGCAACTATATATAGATACCGCTAGCAAGGTTTTTTCGACAACCGAAAACCTTTTCCGACAGTTTTTGACAAACATTTTAAGGGCATGGGTTCTTTGTCAGGGACAATTTACCCTTTTTAATTTTATCTTTTTCTTAGACAACACACTAACAAGAATCTAAACAGCAAAGCCTCTTATTTCCTTCAGATTTATATACTCCGAGTCACATTTAAATATTTAAGCATGGCATATTTGAAATTATCGAATAATGAAAATTCCACAAACATGCTTCAAAAATCATTTAAAAGGATCACATAATCATAGTAGACCAATAGTCGATGAACTTCCAAATACAAAGGATAGAATATAGCATCTACAGCAGCAAAACTGACATCCTGTGCCAGCCAGGAGAAATGAATGAACCGCTGGATATTTGAAAGGTAATTGCTACAAATGTGGATACAAACAATCTGTAGCTTCGTACAAGTATATAATTACTTTTAAAATGACAATTTTACCATTTTTTATCGGATCGATTGAGATTGAACCACTTCTTTTTGTTAGATTTGTCCTTTCCTTCGGCGCTTCCATCCTCTACTAATGGGCTCTTCACAGCGGGTTCGTCACTTTGTGTCTTATTGTTGCTGGTGCCGCCAACATCACCATTGCTTACACTTGAATTTACAACAAAAGAGGAGTGGATAATTTCTCGTTCTTTCATAAGTTTATCTACCTGCACCATTGTTTTTGCTTGAACATCATTATTGAAGTCGACGCAATATAGTACATTTCTAGAGCATGGGCATTTTAAAAGAACAAGAAAACACAAAGTGCAAAGAATTTAAGAAAAGGGATGTTAATTTCAAGTTCTCGTTCTTTTGCATATACTCCTCCCCCTTCGGATCAACCTTCCTGTTTAAGGAGGTTTTAGGGTTCAAGGAAAATGAGGATTTTACGGGTTCAAGAGCATTGCCTTTTAAAGACCAAAACCCTAGGAGAGAGGAAGAGATTTAGATTTTTAACGATTAGAGTTTTGGTCCAAGGTTGAAGATGTTGTGAAGGATGTCTTGTATATCATGAGACTGCATACGGTTCCGGTTCCACAAGAACGTTTAACGTTTTGAGGCAATATGCTTCAGATGAATAAAATTCCAGAAATCCAAAGGAGGCGCATACGTATGTGCTTCAGACGTCTGACGACTTTCTGGCCAGATGTGTTGAAGGTCAGACGTCTGACGATACTATGGTTTTAAAACAGAGCGAGCGCAGATGTCTGTCGATGGTTTCTGCACGTACAGATTCGAGTTTATCTCGAAAATCAGTTTTTTGGGTGGCAATTTCGTAATTAGGTGGATCCTATTATATTTCAGATTATATTTGTGTATAAATAGGATGCCTGGGTAAAATTTTAAAGCGCTGGAGAATCTTGATCATAAGGTTTAAGGTAGATCTTGTTGGAGATTTTAAAGGAGAGGGTTTGTAATTTTCTATAAGGTTTTCTCTAAAATTCTAATATAGTGTTCTCCCCTTTCCTCATGAGTTTTTCCTGTTTGGGTTTTCTACGTTAAATCTCGTGTTGCTATTTGATTTGAATTTGTTTCTAGTTGTTATTCGTTAAAAGGATCTTAAGATCTAGCATCAGAGCTACGTTCTTTGGTTTTACGATCTAAGTGTACGGTGAGTGACGACGCTCGTGCCCGCTCTTCATATTCTTAAATTGTGATTCTATTGAATTGGTTCATAAGGATCCGAGATAAAGTTGTTTTCTTCATAATTAAAGATGATGAATAACAAGGTCTATAGCATCAAGTTCGAGGTGGAGCAATTCAATCGCAAAGGAAATTCTCGATGTGGCAGAGGAGGGTTAAAGCATTTCTTGTAAAAGAATGTCCGTTTAAAGTACTTGGAGAAAATAAACTTACCGACATGACAGATGATACATGACAAGACATGTATAAAAGGGCATAATGCATGATAAAGCTGTCTGGCGGAAAACGTGATGTACAACGTCATGTCAGAAACTTCGGCAAGTTTATGGTTGAAACTAGAAAGCTTGTATATGACAAACTATTTGCCTAGCAAGCTGTATTTAAAGAAGCAACTCTACGGTATATGCATGAAAGAAAGTATTTTAATTCACGACCACTTGAATAGCTTCAATGAGATGGTTAGTGATTTTCTATACCTTGAGGTAAAGTTAGAGGAGGACCAAGCGCTTTTGCTCCTGCCTTCGCTTCCAAATTCTTATGAACACTTGGTGACAGCAATTATGGGAAGGAGACTTATGAGATGGAGTTTACAACGACGCTTCTTAACAATGAGATTATGAAAAAATCAAATCCATCAAAGGAGTCATCATGGCTGTTTGCCGGTGAAAGAGAAAGGTCGAAGACTAGAGACGGAGGCAAAAGCAAAAGGGGAAATCCAAATTATCAGGGCAAAAGGGCGAACTATGGTTCTTCTACAAACAACCAGGGCATAAGAAAAAGCAATGCCAAAAGTACAAACAGTGGTTGGAGAAAAGGGATAAAGGAGCCCGTACAAAGAGTTTGGATCAAGCAAGTGTTGCGACAGAAGCAAAGAAGATCCATGAGATGTACTCTCAATACATACAAGGAGGAAAATTCAGATGCTTGGATCTTGACTCCGGATGTTCATATCATACGTGTCCCAAAAAGAAGTTGTTAAACACATATAAGGAGTTTAATGGTAGCAGTGTTCTTATGGGGAGCAATGTGGCGTGCAAGGCCATTGGAATAGGAAACATCAAAGTCCGCATGTTTGATGGTGTGGTGCGAACACTTATGAACGCGAGACACATTCCGGAATTATAAAAAAATCTGATTTCTCTAGAAGCATTGGATGCGGCAGGATGCAAGTTCGTAGGTCAAGATGGAGTGCTAAAAGTTGTCAGGGATGCCCTAATGGTCATGAAAGGACAATGACTGAAGAACTTGTATCGTTTGGACGGTAGCACAATTACCGGTAGTGCAACCGTGGCTACAGAGAAACAAGTGGATACCGAAAAGTTGTGGCCTATGTGTCTTGGCCATATGAATTAGAGGGGTATTCGTGAGTTGCACAGAAGGAAGTTGCTTAAAAGGATTACTACATGCAAGCTGGACTTCTGCAAATATTGCACGATGGGGAAACATAAACTCGGCTTCAAGCAAGCAGTGCACAAAAAAAGACTTCTCGACTACATACACTCAGACGTATGGATGCTATCAAAGGCTCCATCAAAGGGATGTGCCGTATACTATGTCACTTTCATTAACGACTTCCACAGAAGCTATGGGTCTATTTTCTCAAACACAAGTCAGATGTGTTTGCCAGATTTAAGAAATAGAATATAGCCGTAGAGAAGCAAAAGGGGCGATCAGTGAAGTATTTGCGGACAGATAATGGAGATGAATACACCTTGAAAGAGTTTACAGATTATTGTAAAGAACAGAGCAAACAAAGGCAATGGACAGTTCCAGGACGTCCAGAGCAAAATGGGGTAGCGAAGCACATAAACAGGACACTACTAGAGCAAGCCAGAAGTATGCGGTTGCAATCAGGCCTTTCTGATGTCTTCTGGGCAGAGACGGTGAGTCATGCGTGCTGTTTGGTTAAACAGGTCTCCATTTACCGTCATAGATATTCAGATCCCCGAAAGAAGTATGGAGAGGAGAGCCAATCGGTTATGATTCGTTACGAGTGTTTGGATGTCCTGGTTACTTACTCGTGAATCAAAAGGATAGGATCAAAGCTGGAGTCAAAGTAAAAAAGGTATGTTATTTGGGATTCAAACTTAGAGTAAAAAGCTACAAGTTATGAGATTCGGAAAACGAAAGGACGTTCACTAGCCGAGATGTGATTTTTGATGAGGAAAGCATGTTGAAAGACGTGGTTGAAGTAAATAAGACGGCGGGTAAAGCATCAAGTGACGATGATCCGATGGAGATGGAGTTTCCTGGCACTCATAAAGATACGGACACTGATCTCATCCTATTGATGCTGAGGTGGACGGGTGGAATACGAAGGCAGACAGTGAGAACCAACCTAGCAGGACCCACAGACAACATCGTTAAGAAGATTATCACGTCCACATTAGGCACCAATAAGGTACGGTTTCGAAGATATACTCGCATTTGCTTTAGTCACCGAAAGCGGTGATCCCAATAATTATCAGGAGGCTATTGAGCAAGATGATAGGGATCGATAGATTGTTGCGATGACAGAGAAGATGGAGTCATTTCGAAAGAACGACACATGGAAGTTGTTTGAGCTATCGAAAGGGAAAAGGGCTATTAGTTGCAAGTAGGTATTCAGGAAAAAGGATTTTGAGCAATAGAAAGCAAGGTTAGTAGCGAAGAGTTATGATCAAAATAGGGGTTGACCACATCGAGAGTTTCTCGCCTGTAGTCAAGCATACATCTATTCGAGTTTTGTTAGCGCTGGTGGCACTTCATAATTTAGAGTTGGAGAAAATCGATGTGAAAACAGTCTTTCTGCATGGCGAGTTGGAAGAGACAATTTTCATGAGGCAATCTGAAGGATTTATGGAGTCCCGCAAGAAGGATCACGTGTGTGAACTCAAGAGCTCTCTATATAGGTTGAAGTAGTCTCCCAGGCAGTTGGTACAAGCACTTCGCTTCTTTTATGATGAAGACCAACTACTCTCGATGTGAGTATGACAGTTGTGTGTACTCGAAACGGCTTAAAGATGACTCGTCGATATATCTATTCCTATATGTCGATGATATGTTAATTGCTGCTAAGAGCATGACGGGAATAAAGAAGCTCAAAACTTCATTGAGTGTAGAATTTGACATGAAAGATTTTAGGTGAAGCAAATAAAATTCTAGGGATGGAGATTTTGTGAGATAAGGCTGGAAAGCTATGGCTATCCCAAAAAAAGTATATTGAGAAGATATTGAAGAGATTCAACATGAAGGACTAAAAACAGATGGGTATCTATATCGTCAGTCATTTCAAATTAGCCTTCGAGTGTCCGAAATCAAACGAGAAGGAACAGATATCTCGAGTATCATATGCAAGCGCGGTGGGATCACTTATGTACGCTATGATATGCACACGTCCAGATATATCCTATGCGGTAAGTCTGGTTAGTCAGTACATGTCAAATCCAGAAAAGCTCCATTGGAAAGCTATAAAGTGGATACGTCGGTATCTGAAAGAAAGTAAAGATCTCGGTTTAATTTCGCAAGTCAAAAGATAAATCGAGCCAGTTGCAGAGATATGTAGATGCTGATTACGCCGGTGACTTAGACAAGAGAAGATCAACTACATGCTGTGTATATACAGTTGCAGAATCTCAAGTCGGTTGGAAGTCAACACTTAAGGATATTGTGGCGCTATCAACGACAGAGGCAAAATATATGGCAGCAGCGGAAGTATCGAAGGAAGTCTTGTGGTTAAAGAGCTTAGTTGGCGAATTTGGATTCGCGAAGGGGTCGGTTCCTTTGTTTTGTGACAGTCAAAGCGCCACTCACCTGGGGAAGAATCGGGTATACCACAGTTGAACGAGACACATTGACGTGCGATATCACAAGATAAGGGAGTGGACCGAAAAGAAGATCGATTTGATTAAAATCAATACTAAGATGAATCCGTCGGACATACTAACGAAAGTTATTCCTACGGAAAAGTTCAAGACATCTTTAGTTTCTATTCAGGTACTCAAATGTGAGGAAGGCGCGCGACCTCGGTAGGAGGGTTATATCAGTTTCGCAGTTCTGGGGAAAAAACCGTGACAGTCAATGGTTTCGCAGTTCGAGAGAAAAACCTTGACAATTCACAGTTTCAAGTTTTGGAGCCGTGCCAAAAAGGGAAAACGAGGAGAGCTAAGACATGCCTAAAGAATACAAGATGAATGCAACAAATTTCCAAGATGGCTATAAGGATATACAAGCCAAGGTGGAGATTGTTGTGAAAGATGTCTTGTATATCACGAGATTGCATATGGTTCCCGAAGAGTGTTAGACGTTTGAGGCAATGTGCTTGAGACGTCTGATGAATAAAGTCCCAGAAATCCAGAGGAGGCACAGACATCTGCGCGTATGTGCTTCATACGTTCGGCGACTCTTTGGCCAGACGCGCTGAAGAGGGTCAGCCGTCTAACCCATACAAGGTCATACGTCTGGCGATACTCTGGTTTGGGAACAGAAAGAGCGCAGATGTCTGACCGACATAGGGTCAGACGTCTGTCGACGGTTTCTGCGTGTGCAGATTCGAGTTTATCACGAAATTCAGTTTTTTAGATCGCAGTTTCGTAATTAAGTGTATCCTATTATATTTCAGATTATATTTGTGTATAAATAGGATGATAGGGTTGAAGTTTAAAGCGTTGGAAAATCTTGATTATAAAGTTTAAGAGAGACGACTCTACGGCTCCATAAAAGATCAAGACGAAGGCCATTAAGGAGAATTTTGAGAGAGAAGATAGATCTCGTTGAAGATCTTAAATGAGAGGGTTTATAATTTTCTGTAAGGATTTTTTGTAAAGTTCTAATAAAGTGTTCTCTCCTTTTCCCGTGGTTTTTCCCGTTTGGGTTTTCCACATTAAATCTCTTGTGTTGCTACTTGATTTGAATTTGTTTCTCGTTGTTATTTGTTAAAAGGAATCTTAAGATCCATCAGGTTTTTTCCGCTGCGCGATACCCAACAGAAGATGGCAAAATTGTTAGATGGTGTAAATGGTACTTTAAGTTTTTTTAAAAAAAAATTATTTTACTGATGTAGATTGTGTGTGTGGGTGTTTAGGGGGCGGGGGTTAGTAAAATATTTACAAAGTATGCAGGCTTACATGTGGAAAATTCAAAACAAAAGCATCTGCTGACATAAAGAAGACATAAATTATCTGAAAAGTCTCTGATGTTTTAGAACATGTTCTACAATTAGAGTGATTAACAATATCCAGCTTGATCTGCATTTTCTAAAGTATGTTCGAGTTAAAAAATTCACATGCCCTATGGATTATAACCAATTTTGGTAAAGATTAAGGTTGCTGATCAAATTAATTCCTCATGTTAGGTGTATGCATTACGTTCAACAGTGTTGGAAGCAACTAAGAATGGGAAGGGACAACAATAACCGTGCATGAAAATGTAAGATGAATGATGAACAGTGAGCATCATCCCATAGAATAGTCGGAGAATCCACAAACTAGGTGTTTATGCAGCATCAACCATTTATGCAAGAGCATGTGTGCACAAAATAGGAGAATCCACAAACTAGCAGAGCACATAGACACCATGGGAGTTCATGAAGGTGAGGTAATATACTCTAAAGGTTATATTCCCACATATGTATAAGAATCTCAGAGCAAAATTGTGTGTTATCTGATGAGGTGAAAATCAAGCCATTTTATAGCATAACTGTATGTAGACAATTTACACCCGAGTGGGATAATGGTTTACCCTGCATGTTTATTAAAAATTATTTGAAATTGAATGGCTCTATTATAGTAAGAAACCAGAATATGTTTAGATATAAGTAAAATTTTAACTTCAAGTCACTTTATATATATTGTATGCAAAACATGAAAAAATTAAGTTAACAAATATAAATAGAATTCATCATACGAAATCTTCCCATACCATAGAACTCAAAATGATAACAACGAAACAAAATAAATGCAACTATTTATATATTAAATCATGATTCTAGCATACTTCTTTCATATTCTAGCCTTTTAATAGAATTTAATAAGCATCTTCCAATCAATACCCAACTTTTATATCTAGTGCTTCAACTAACAAAAGTTTAATAGAATGATAGAAATTGTCTTCATATAGCAACCAAGCCCTTACAATATGAAACACATACAAGGGACTTAATATTATCAATAGATGAAAGGAGACGTACCGTTTGCTTTTCTTGGTTAAGTTTAGCAACCACTTCATTGTATTGTGCCAATGTCTGCACAGACATCCAAGCAAGTTAAAGGATTCTTAACTTTCTAACATGCTAGTAATAATGATTAAAGAAAACCTACCTTTCTGTATTCTATTTCAAACTGGTGTAAGTCATTCCTCTTTGCTAGTATTTGAGCCTCAATCTCCTTTAACTTTTCAGTTGTATTCTGAAATGTTTTTGCACACAAAGCTTCAATAGTATATGTAGCGGGCTTGAAAAAATTATCACCTGAAAAAAAAAGAGAGAAAAGATGGATGGAACCTCCTAATATAAACTTCAGAGGACGAAAAAGGAAAAAAAAAATTATACGAGTAGTGGAGACCATAAACAGCAAAAATGTGGGTGCCAGGTTTTAACTCAGAGACTTCACAAGGCTGCAAACCATCCAATCTTTTGAAGAAAGCGCCGTCAGGGTCTTTAGTCATCGCTAACTGCAAAATTACAGGTCAAGATTATTGTCCACAACAATGAGAGAGCAGTAGATACAAAGATTTGGAATTAACAGAGCCCACATACTGCATTCACTGTAGAATCCAAATGATACACTTGAAAATGCAAAAAATACATCCCTGAAGATGTAACTTTCCCTGTCTTTTCACTATCTTCCTGTAACGAGACAAGAATTATGAGACATTACTCTTACTAAATTGATTTCTGACAATCAATACGATAGCACAGATATCAAATGTTGAATATTGCTATGAAGTACAGATAAAAGTATATAATATGGAAGTTTCCGCATAGATTTCTATTATAGAGAAGCCATCCATGGAGATCTAATTACCTCCTAAACGTGAAATATCTAATAGCACGGGTCAACTAATATAAAAGTAATGTAAAAAGGTGGAGAAACACCGATGGCCATCTCACAAACTTGAAATAAAACAGAATTTGGTAACATTGCAACAGTAAGTAGGTGCCACTGCAAGTATTTGAAAGATTGCTGTGTCCTCTTATGCAACAAGAAATGAAAAACGGCTCCGTTGCTTCAAGGAGAAGTCACTATCGTTATCCTTTTATGTTATACATATTTAAAAAATAAAAAAAAAATCTATGGGATCCAGGGCGTATATTCTAGGGTTAGAAATTGGAGTATGAATGATTGCTTGAAAGATGAGGGCGAAAGCTTCAAGACCGAGGAGCAAGACAATGAAGTTAGATGAAAACCAAGTTTCACTGGAGCTCATCTAGATCATCCAGAAATTAAGAAGAAAACCACTTTTCTTACGCCAAGAAGCATGGCTGATTAACTCTAAACATACAACATTTCAAGATGTTACTCTTTTTGTTTAGGGCTGTGTATAGGGTTGTTTCTTGTTAGACTTTAGTGTTAGGTGTGAATTTGTCGTAATTGTTGAGAAATCGACATGAATAGAATTGTTATGTGGCAGATTACGAAGATTCTGTTTGAGAAGTGCAAATTACATGCAATCACAATGCTGATATAATGACATATTTATTATTATTATTATTATTATTATTATTATTATTTTAGTGAAAACCTCTATAAGATAACTTGTAAATTTAAGTTTCCTAAGCACGATTATGTAACAAGTGGCATCAATTTTTTTATTTAAAAAAGCACAAATGCAGCTATCTCAAACAAATTTAATAATTAGTTTCAATATTTTTGAGCCGCAAGAAGACAAAAATTAAGAAAGTGTATACCAATCTTCGTCTCATACGCTTTTTAGGATCGTCACAAATGCTTTAAAAGAAAGTGAACGATCGAAAAGAGGTTTGAAGAAAATAATATAGAATTAGATGTAGTGAAAGAGGTCTGAAAAGGGATTAAACAATGCTTAAATGGAGGCAAAGAGAAATAGAGAAGATAAAGCTGTTTGGAGCAAAGGCTAGTGCATCAATTACTTCACCAAGTCATACTATAATTGCCGCGTCAACAAATGGATCCTATTTCAAGTACTTCCACAGAGAGTCAGCAAGGGGATTCTATTCATAGCCGGCCATCTGTTACCAGTTGGTTTTTATTTTATTTTTTGGGGGACAAAAAAGGGACCGAGGTCTAAAGTAGATGTGAGGTATAACATGACAATGAAATGACGTTGGCTGATGACAGTGGTTGCAGTAAGTTGTCATTTCAAAAATTCGATACATGAGTTGTGAAGTGCATGACATGTTCTGTAATGGGTTCTATGAAGCACTTTATTACATTGGTTTGGCAGAACACTGAAGAAGGAAGATGAAGCTACGGTAAATGTAAAATTTGTTGCACTGGTATGGAAGTATAATTCTTTAATGATGCTCATAAGCTTGATCTCCCAAGAACAGTTCCCTACTTCAAAAAACCCACGTTCGATTAGGCACAGCAAACTATGGCTGTGTTTGGTTAGTTGAAGTTGGAACTACAATGCATTTCCAAATACATGTTTTTCCAATTACAGAAGTTGCATTTGCATTCAAACGTTTGGTTGTGTTATAACCCAAAAGTCATGTTTTAGATAATTAGTGTTTGATTTACTTGTTTCGTATTCCCAAAATGTTCTCATTATATGAAAATATAAATCCTATACAAAATATAATCACTATCAACTAAAACAGTTATTAAGGCCCAACGTAATAAAAAAATAATAATTACTTAAAAATAAAAGAATAATAATAATAACAATAAATAGTTGAACGAATAAATTTATTTCAATGCTGGTCCCGTCCATTCTCAAGATGGGTTAATAAAGAGAAAACAACACTCAATTAATTTATAGACAGATTCAAATATAATTCCAACAAACAAAATCGACCAAAGTCCTGACGGCCCAACCCAAAAAGATGCACCAGCAATTAAGTAGTTGGCTAGAAACTTTGGGGTTTAGTGTTAAATCTTGCACTCCAACCTCTGTAGTTGGAGCTGTGCTCGTTTTGAGCACAGTTCCAAATACAAGACACGTCATCACTTTTGTTTTTGCAACTTTATGCATGTGGACAAATATGTAACCAAACATAAGAATTTGTTTATTTGTGTAGTTGGAACCACATATTGCTCCAACTACACAACCAAAAACACCCAATATGTTATTTGCAAATACTCGCCACTGCCATCCACTTGTTGATAACCAGGGCCGACCGCAAGCCACAATATTGAGTGTTCATATATATTGATTGTACAGGTTCTATAACTCTACTGCAGTGGTTAAAGGCTAAAACTGCCACGGTGGCACACATCACAAAAAATCCGAATTACTTTTAGAGAAGGTTAACATAAGTTATAACAAAATGAACCATTCATAGAGGGAAGCCAGAGTAACTAGGAAGTGGTCCATAGCAAGGTTTGAGGTTTCGGCCGAAAACACCGATACGTGGTGGTTTCGTATCAGTTTCGGTGGAGATCGATACGAAACCCGAGACCGATACGAAACCAACCATACAATATCGTTTCGGCTGAAATCTTTAAAAACTTATTTTTTAATACCATTTTACCGTCATTGTGATCATTGTAGGCTTTCGTTGTTAGAAAATCGCAAAAAAGTGAACCCAAACCCTATATTAATACTTATCAAAGTACACTTTTCAATATATTTTGCATCTTGGCTGGATTTTTAAACACTAAAATCATTGTTTTGTAATATAGAACCATAAATTTAAGTATTTAATATATCTACACTTGTGTATGTTTTGTATTACCGTCGAAACCGAAACCCGAACCGAGATTAGCAAAACTAGCTGAAACCCAGCAAAACTAATAAAATTATGAGAGACTAAAACCGAAACCGAAACCGAGTTCTTGAACCTTGGTTCATAGTACATAGATAGCTTCTGTTGACAACTACTGCGAATGCTTGTAATTTCTTGTGTTGAATTAGTCTTATATTTAATAGTACGCACACATGTTTAATGCTTTTAAGGGCCTTTTTAGGGGTTTTCCATGTTGTGCCCATGTATCCTATACTTAATGACATTTTTTGTCACATCTTTCGTTCAGTTACCTTCGTTCTTAGGTAGTCGTACTTCAAGGATACATAAACCCACCATATGCACACTACCATGGCTGAAAATTTTTGTTCCCAGAAAACTTCAATAACTAAAATGATGGAAGGACTATTTAGTCATGCTACCAAACATGTAATTTGCCCAATACTGATCTACTCATATAACAAAAATATATGTAGAAATATATTTTTAATCCGTACAAAACTTATATTAGAGGAATAGCTATTAATTTACCATGTAATTAATTATGGTGGGTAGAGATACCGCTGACAGGATTGGAACAAAACGGATAGGAAAAACTGGAATCCGATACTGTCTATAAAAAACTCATTAGTATAATATATATACCGGTATGCAATTTACAGAAGAGTTCTATTTCTAGTATAAAGAGATACTCCAAAAAGATTAAAAGAAAGCTCAAGTATTATGTTGAAAATATACCTTGTCTTGCGAACTTCTACAAATTTTAGACTTTATGCATGCAAAATTGCTTAATTGCCTAAGATAGGGATGTCTTGCATTCTGCCAAGCTATTTAGAGAAGCCCAGATGGTAGTTTGTACAAAGCCCTCAGCTTAACAAAATCAATTTTTTGGGCATGAGGGCTCCCTGGTCAGTGAATCCTCAACCCTAGCCTCCAATGTGGCCCTAATATAGGCATACGGAATTGTCTATGCATATATTATGAAGAGAATAATAAATTAACATTAAAAAAATATAATAAAGATAGTAAGATACCCATAGGAAAGAAGGAAACTATCTAAAGAATATCTACACAAACATCAGAAAGAGCCGCATGTAATTTTCAAGAGTGTGATCACCTTCTTATAATTACAAGCAGCAAAATAGTGAAAACTACTGTTTAGAAACGATCACCTGTAATGCCAATCCGTACCCTCCATTTGCCTCTTGTTCAAAGTAAAGAAGCTGTAACAATAAGAATAATTCAGATGACAGCACTTTCTCCAGCTTACACTTGAAATACATAGCTTGAAAATGAAACAAAGAGCAAATTAGAATAACGACAGGAAAGATCAAGGACAAAGATATACTCCTTGCATCAAGGTGCATATGCCAACACCCACAGCAGAAGTCAAGTATACAGCATATACCTTGAATTTACTTTGAGAAGCTGAGGTAACTCTAATTACTATTCCTTCCTGAGCTTGTTGATCATTTATTGTTACACCAAAGAAATGAGCACTCTGTTTCTCAACCTGAATTAGAAAGAGTTAGGGAAACCGAGAAGAACACAAGTTGCAAACAAAAGTTAGCATGAATACCTTTCTGCTGGAAGATTTGCCAAGAGGAAGAGGTCTAACCGTGACAGTTCCATTTAGAGCTTCTTCCAGAACGGTGGCAGAAATGGTTGTTCTTATTGGAACTCCCAGCTTACTAGAGATGTCAACAAATCAGAGGCAAGCTTCTACAACGGTATAAAGCAAATGACAATTGAAGTGTAATGTCACATCACCTGAATAAAGCTGCGAACATTGTATTGACGGTACCCAGATTAGACAAGTCAATTTCCATATCTCCATCTTCGATCTCTAGAGCCTACGCCAAAAATATAATGCAATTCATGATAAGTAATTTGTACTTGAGATGAGAAAATGTCAATCAATATAGCGAGCAATGCAAATATCGATAACAATAGGAATTTGTTGTAGCCTGCAAAACAACCTTGGAGATTTGTAATCTCTTTAGGAATTTGGATTTATTTCTTCTCTCTTAATTAAAAATCGAGTGGGATTAGCATGATTTTATAAATTATTTGGAGTAAACTTTTTATATTAGAACATATCTCCTATTTAGAATTCAGTTTATTAGGATTGGAAGTCGTTATATTGAAGTTTGTGCCTTCATCTTTTATCTCTTTTTATCAGTTAAGATTAATGATGGATTAAAAGATTTTGTCGAATTGGAACTCTATGTTTGATATGATATATAAGCTCATTTTGTATCGGAAAGGAGACTTTGATTAATGAATGACTGAATGTTGAGCATTAATATTGATTTGAATAGAGGGGTATTTCTTTTCCGTTTTTCCTTTTCTATCATGTCCTTCCATTCTCTACTTCCGAAATTTCTCTCCCACCAATGGTGTTCTTCTCTACTGTCTATAGGTTTGCATTGCTTCTCAAGTGAAGTGAAAAACGAACCAAATACCTTCAAAATTGGAATGATCTTACAGATAACATCACAAAAATAATCTTAATTGGCTAAACATAGGAGGAAGCATGTCACATTTTTCTGGCAAGTCCACTGATTGAATCCTAATGAATGTTGGCACACTATAATAGTGCTCAGAGTTATAGGAACAAGTTTATGGCATTGTAGTAGTAGTATTTAATACCAAAATTAACATGCAAGTTTATATAATTTGCAAATTTCTGGATTACAAACTTTCAAAAAGGCAATCACCTCAAACCCAGCATCATCATATTGCCGTCTTTTCTCCGGATCAGATAAAATGCTATAAGAATATGCAACTTCTTTGAAGTGTTCTGAAGCTTCAGGATTGCTGGCATTTTTATCAGGATGATACCTGTTTGATAGAAGATTCAAGTTATATACCCCTTAGAATGCAAAATATGTGTCATATATGAATAAATCTCATAGCAACCACCAAAATCTAATAGCAAGAAAAACAGGTGTCATTTTATCATGGTGATGATGCTACGGAATGTAGAGAAAACACCAAGCGGATCAATATACAAAAAACTAATGTGTCATCAAGACTGCACAGCCAAACTGTGAGCAATCAAGTCATGACCAAATTACAAATAACAAAATGCTAGTTGTGTTCCGGTTAGCGTTGAAGTGCAAGCATTATTCACACCTAACAAATTGATGACTCACTGGTAAGACAACTCCTTTAATAAAAAGGGATAAAACTGTAATTAGTTAGATGCTAACAAGCACATACATCTCTATTTGCTAGACGTGTCCATATCCGATACGTATAGGACTCTTAGACACTCGGGCACTCCATCTGATAGGTATTTATGTGCAACTCATAAAAACTTAGGTATTTATCTGCAAAATCGGTGAAATATTGGGAATTTACGTACAATTTAGCCTATTGCTGATGTGGCATCTTATTTATGATAGTTTTCGTAATTTTGTGGTAGTTTCACGCAGTTTTTGAAAGTTTTATGGTAGTTTCTTGTGTATTTAACAAGAATTTGGTAATTTCTCGTAATTACACCAAAGTATTTGAAAGTTTTTTAGAATTAAGCCTTATTTTTATGTTTTTAAAGTTATACAGGTACATGTTTCTTTTTGTAGACTATTTTATTTTGTTATATATAAATATAAGGGAGCGATCTATAACATATTTTAACGATATGATCCATTCAAGTTGATCGCCATACCCACAAATTTATATGCATGAAAAATCAAAGAATTTAAAGACCTTTAACATATGCATCGGATGAAGTTTATATTGCATAATCGAAAAACGTCATTTTTTCACCCATCAATGCATGGGTTAAAGATCTTTAAATCCTTTAATTTTTCATGCACGCATTTGAGGGTATGGAGATCAATTTGAACGGATCGGATCGTTAAAATATGTCGTAGATCGAAAGTTCCTGTTTTTAAAAAACGCGGACCGGTTTGCAATGGATCACTCCTATATATATATAACCACGTCCCCGTGTCATTTTTAAAAATTTGTCGTGTTTCATGTCCATGCTTTCCTGTGCCCATGCTTGATAGATTAGATGACACTATATCATAGACACTTGTGAGAATATGAATGTATATAGAAATGCCAAACGAGACACTTACGAGATATCCCATGAGTATGTGTTAAACACTTCATCAACATGTGTCAACTCTACAATATTTTAAACCACCCTCATTTCTTATGGAAAAATTAACAATTCCTAAAGACAATTCTTCCATTTATCGGGTAATACTGCAAGGTCTTACAGTAAAATATAGTAAACATTAGATATACTATAAGCCTACAACATAGGAATGGAGATGCATTTTCATTATCAGAAATATAGAAACTAAATCTTACTTCTATAAAGAGCAAGTAAAGTACAAAAATCGCTAATATTTACTGAAGACATTATAGTTCTGTAATCAAACCTATCAAAAGGGTTTACCATTAGTGATCAATCTACAACTGTCGTCCATTATTATTAAAGTATTTTCTTAAGATGTTTCTTAGGACCATGTAGAAGGAGGTAAAAGGGGGTGGGCTGAGGCTCGATCACCGACCACCATTTGCTGGCAAATATAAAGGATCGGCCGACGAGCAACCACTACGTCGCATGGACATGGGAAAATGGTCATATGTCCGTATCGGACACGGATTCGTACCTGACATGTGACACGCTTGATACAAAAATCACAACATGCTTCGAAAACAATAGTGTTTTTTATTCGACGCGGAAGGAACATGTAGTGGATAATACAATGCACGTTTAAGTTGCTATCTAAATTAAACATGCAAGTTAATTCTAATTTCGTCTTTCTCAACACATCTTTCGGCCTCTTTCTCATTCAGCACAATCATGAACAAAGAAATGCCCTTTTTCTCCTCTTTCTTATCATCCATTTCTTCTAATGCATAGCTGTTTGAAATCATCACTTATTTCCCTTCTTCTTGCAACCACGAACAAGGTGTCATCACCTCCTTTCTTCTCACATGCAGCCATAGAAAACTATCTTCTCTTTCTCCTCTTTCTTTTATCCCTCGACCTTTTCTCCTTAAGAAAAACCCAATTTTTCTATTGAAGATGAGAAAAATTCTAGTCTTGTTGAAAGTTTCTTGAATTTAACTTCAAGTTTTCAATTCGTGTATTTTACTCAATTTTGTTATCCAGTATAATAATTTCTATGCTGAAAATACTGAATTTTAGTTGAGAAAATACTAAATTTTGATGTTAAGTTATTAAAGAAACGATTATTAACCGCTTGCTATTTTTTGTTCGGAAATTATGGAAATTTATAAGGCTTTTGCAGAATTTATATACTTTTTATTGAAATTAATTAAACACAGTTAAAAAATACTGAAATGATATTTTTGGCTGAAATTCTATTAGATACAATCAGAAAAATGCTAAAATCATATGAATTTTGCAAAAATTGTTGAAATTCTTCTGTTATGTTATAATAGTTTGATACTTTATTTCATATAAAAAAAATATAAATATATACATAATCATATATATATATATATATATATATATATATATATATATATAACGTATGAATGTGTTGTTGTATCCTATATTTTAGGATTTTGTCATGTCATTGTGTTGCATGATGTCATCTGTATAATCTTGAGCTATCACGTCTACCCAACAATTGCGCTCAATCCCTCCAACCCCAGCAAATCGTTTGATTGAAAAGACTAGAAGGCAATATAGAAATTACAAGATAAAAAAATTAAATATTTAGGGATTTTTGAAGTGAGTATTAGGTTTCAGGTTTCACCCGTAAACCTAATATATAACATAATTCATTAAAATAACTTGAAACCTAACGTTTTATCCCAATAGTGTAGATTATGTCATCAACCTATTTTTTTGAAAAAGAAATATAATCTATGAGAAAAATCCCAAATGGAATCTTCCTTTTTAAACTATGCAGATCAACTTCTCAATATTTTTAAGAGAAAAATGTTTCTAAGCCTAGAGCTAGAAGTTGATTTATTTTTTAACCTACGTATCTTCATAAATACCGAAAACCCAAAATATTGATATTCAATTATTCATAAACTCGGGTCCAGTTTTAGCATACGTATTTCATTATAAGATATATTTTTAAAGTAAGTTTACATCATTATCATTCATCTTCTTTAGATCCCAAAAAAAAATTTATCTCTCCAATTTTGTTTAATCAAATTAAATAATTACGACATCATAACTTATTGAAATTATAATCTAATTAATATTTTATGAAACCTTTTAATCAGACTTGAGCAAATTTTATTCATGAAGGAAAAAAATCAAAAGAAAAAAGGAAAAGCTATGCCTCACAGTAGATTGATGTATGCGAGACAAAAGCTAATGTTTCATAATAAAATAATAGTTTTTTTACTAATTGGTCTCCATGTTTTCGCTAATTACTAAAAAAACCAATACTTTATAATTACTATTTACTCCCTCAAAACCTTTAAATTGTTACTTTATACCCCCTTCCTCATTTCCATCCAAAGATAACGGCGTCGTTAGGAATTTTTTAATACCTTTATAATAAACCTCGATCTCATTCAAGAACAGGTTTCTTTCTCCTATTACAAAAGCTTTCTCCCCATTTCCCTTCTCTACATCTTAAAGCACATCATTGAGGATTTTTTAAAGATTTGTTCGAGCTTTCAAGAGCTTCTCTAAAAGGATATATGGTTTAGCAGATGCAAGGTATGCATGAGATCTGCTGTTGAGTTGTAAATTTTTTAGTTTTATGTATAAATTTATGAATTTTAACCTTTTAGCACTTAATTTGATTTCCTAGAGTTATAAATTCATGTCTTTTAGTTGACGATTTCATGTAAATGGATAATGCCATTTCTAGGATTTAGTTTTAGCTTATTTTTAGGGGTTCTTTTGTTGCTATATTTTTAATGGAAATTGGGTTCATGAAATCGTCAACTAAATGATATGGACCGAGAGTTGCCAATCAAACTCAGATACGGTGGTTTTTGGAAGAGGGTCCCTAATGAAGCCAGAATAAAATATGGATGGAAAACAAAGATTCTATGTGTTGATGTAGCTAGATCAAATTATATCAATCTATGCAAGGATATATGCACGGGAATAGTGTCATTCCTGAGCAAATGTTAGAACTTTCATATTTAGAACCTGGTTTTGGTCCATGCAAATACTATGATCTAATGAATGATCAGTAGCATTATAGGAAATGTTGGAAAGGTATAGGAATTGGAAGGATGTTGTGCATCTTTTTGTTCTTAAGAACGTTGTCTCTGATTCTCTACCAAGATATCCTACCTGAACCATCTCACTTCCATACCAAAGATAGCAAAGGCAAGATAAAAGGAAAAAAGGCCAGTTAATGTAGAGATGGAGTCCAACAGCTCAAATGAGGAAGAAAGAAGGGATGAAGCTAATGATGAAGGAGATGTGCAAGGAAACGGGCAAGCAAGTGATGTAGAAACATATGACAGCAATGAAGACTCTGATTATGATCCAAATGTGGAAATTCCTATATAGAATGAGGAATGTGCTTAAGATGAAGCTGATAATGTCTGTGAACATGATAACTATTGGGAGTTGGTCATAAGTAAAAGTGAGGAAGAATAAGACGATGAAGCTGCCAACATTGATGGGTCAAAAGGGTACCTATATGGGATGTTGATGAGGAGAATCACATCATTGAAATAGGAAAGAAGTTTGGGGATGTCAAAGAATTGAGATTGGCATTAAGACTACATGCAATCCTAACTTTGAGTTGAATTTCCAAAAAAATGATAAACAAAAATTGTTGGCACTGTGCAAAGCTAAAGAATGTCATGGAGAATGAGGGCTTCATTGATAAATGAAGGCAAAACTTTCCAAGATTGGTGATGGACCACAATTGTACTGGAATCGACAAGGTTGGAAATAAAGTTGTGACAAAGAGATGGATTGCAAGTAAAATCCTTAATTAGCTTAAGCTCAATGCAAACTACACCGTAACGCAAACATGCCAATATCTTTATGAAAATTATGAGTTGGAAGGGTTACCCTACATGATGCTATGGAGGGGAGTTGAAGTAGCAAAAGAGATCGTTTACAGAGCAAAGATAACTACAAGTTACTCCAAGATTGAAAGCTGAACTCCTAAAAAGAAATCCAGACAATATATCAACTAATCCATTCCTTAAGTCTAATTAACTGCACACTTACCATCTACCATCTTATTCCTTCTTAAATCACCGTCAATTGAATGTGCAAATTCTCATTCTTTACTAATTAATTGCACACTTACATTTTTGACATCATTAATTGGACATTAATCACTGAATTAGTTCATTATCGTTTAAGTTTTTGATGATTTTTAATGAAATGATTTTTTATTATTTTCACTAAGGCATGAACTCAACAATTTATTACAAAAACTGCAAGTACCAACCACTGGGACAGTTGTAGCCATCTTTATATATCAAATAACATATATTATGTAGCATGTACAATTAAACCTTCTTAAGCTATAGTTAATTGCATGTGTAGCACTTATCATCAAATAGCTTATCTTGATATACTTATCACTCTTCATTATCAATCCATTTAAGCTATAATTAATTGCATGTGTAGCACTTATCATCAGATAACTTATCTTCATATACCTCTTCATTATCAATCCATATCACATATGAATTGTTAACTCATGCAACTCTCAGCATCTAACAACTTATAATGATATGTTCAAAAGTGCTTAATAATTTTGTTATTCTTAAAATGTATGTGCAATTAAGCTTATGTCTTTTCTTGTTATTCAAGTTTTAAGTGTAATAACCTTTAAATTAATAAATTTATGTCAATATAGTTAATTTGCATTTTTTCTATATTTTGTTAGGTAACCATGTAAACTATGTCTTAAAGAATGACCATGCTTTCTTAAGATGTTTTGTATCATTTAGAGCTTCTATAGATGGCTTGAAAAGAACTTGTGGACCATTTATTGGTTTAGATGGATGTCATCTTAATGGCAAATACTTGGGTGTACTAATGTCTGCAGTGGCTCTAGATGGAAACAACGGGTTATTTCGAGTTGGATTTGGTGTTTGTAAAGGATAGAGTGGCGAGAGTTGGCTCTGATTCTTAGAGCAACTAAAATTTGCGTTGGGTGATCATAATGAGAATGTTGTTTTCATGAGTGAGCAAGAGAGAGGGATAGAAGCTGTCGTCGAACACTTGTTGCCTATGTGTGAGCATAGAGTATGCATGAGACATGTATGGAAAATTTTCAAGAAAGATTTTCCTTGGGTTTTTTTGAGAGGGTTATATGGTAAACGGTTGGGCCTACAATGAAGTTACTAGAAAAGCAGCTTTGTTAGAATTAAGGCATCATTCTGAAACAGCTTTAACTCGGCTTGGCAAGATTACTTTAAAGTGGCGTAAGCCTCATTTCAATTTTCATGCAAAAAATTAGTATATTGCAAACAATTTGTGCGAGTCAATCAATGTTAGATTGATGCAAGATCAAGACCAATATGTGATGTTACAGATACAATTAGAATAAAAATGATGCATAGATGGATATAAGACATAGATTAGCATTGAGATGGAAGGGGACGCTAGTGCCTCAAGCTTAGAGACATCTTATTGATTTGAGCAAGAGAAACGATAAGTGGACAGTTGCAATATCATCTAACATCATGTTTGAACTTCATAATGATGCAATCATAAGAGTAGTTAACATTGAAAGCAAGACTTGTAGTTGTAGGAAGTGGCAAGTGAGTGGGTTGCCTTGTATACATGCAGCTGTAGCTCTTGGCTCTATGAGAACTGTGCCATGGGAAGACTAGGTGAATGAGTACTACACGACAGACATGTAAGTTATTATGTGTATTTTAATTATGTAAGTATGTTTTGAGCAATATATCTTGTTAGACTTTAACATAAAGCTCTCGTTTTGTAGGCACAAATTGGCTTATGAAAATCCAACTTTTCCACTTCCATCTAAAGATCGATGGCAAGATGTTGAAACCCCATATGAGATCCAACCGCTACATTCAAAGAGACCACAGGAAAGACCAATGAAAAGGAGAATAAGGGGACGGGATGAAGATGAAAATGATACCAAAGTGGCTAAAATAACTAAAGGACAACGCAAATATGGAAGATGTGGCAAGTTTGTTTCAGAAAGCCACTCAATACAAAAGCATCACAAAATTCTCAATCTAAGAAGACTTCTCGATCCAGAGCATCTCAAGTCCAAGCTTCCCAAGTGCATAGCTCACAAGCCCAGTCATCTCATGTCTCTGGTTCACAAACTGTAGCTCCTATATGCCAATCCAAGTGGGTTCAGTTATGCCCGGGGAAGTAGGGTATATGTACACATATAAACTACTTATTATTTTACGATACTTGATTTGAGAACGATTCATTATCTTAATTTAATTTTGAATTTTGTTTCATGATGTTGTCAATAGGTCTTCTTTCGAGATACTGGAAGCAAGCTGCCGTTTAGACGAGGTTCTCATGATGTGCAATCAAAGAAGATATAGTGTTATCAATATTTGTTGTGTTTTGAAACAATAGCTCAGTGAATTCAAGGTTTAAGTTTGAATTTTGAAACATCAGTTTGGAATGAAATAATGTACATGTTGGATGTGATACTTTTAGTAACTCTAACTTATATGGAGTTGGATATATGTTTAATTTTGAGTTACATATTTAATTTGCTGGTTACATGCAACCGAGTTTGGATTTATATATTTTCAATGTGTTTCAGCTTTGAATGTGTGTGTATATTAATTATCTTGAAAGATTCAGTATGATTGTTCAATATTTTTTATTGAACCAATAAAGTTTTTGGTACTTTTGAATGAGCCATGCATGCTTGCCGGGTATTTACTGGATATATACATGTTTTTGGTAGCTAAAAAGCTTCAGGATGAATGTGTATATATTTGAATGTTTCAGATTGAATGTGTTTTAGGTTTTTTGAATTGAAATTGATTGCTGGTTTTCTATACATGTTTTAAAGAAACAGGTTGTTAGAATTTCTATGTATATTTTGTTAGAACCTGACAGCCATGCATGATTCTTAGATTTTCTTTTGTGCGGGTTTTATAAGCAAGTTTTACTTACATATAAAAGAGGTATTAGTGCAGAATTTATATGATGACTACATGCAGGTTTTCTTTTCCAAAGTCCTGCATATAACTGAGATCAGAGTGCACTTCCAGTTATTACATGCCTAAATACTTGCCAGGTTATGTGTTGTAAGTTTTATTAATGTCTGAATTTCCATGAATTAGTGCCAGGTATTAGTGCAGCCAGATTTTACAAGTTTCAATTGTGCTTGAGATTTTCCTGGAATTTTGAATGAGCTAAGTTTGGATCCCTGTTAAGTATAGTTCGGGTGTGAAAATTAGCATATTTTGAATGAGCTAAGTTTGAGATGTTCCTGAAATTTTGAACTTGTTCTAGGATTTGCTACAACTTACATCATTTTAACATATATTTTTTTTCAAAATTTCAGTTCTGCTAGATTTTACTGATTGCAAGCTACTATAAAACACTCAAGCTGGCCAAGTTTTCCAGGTTTGAAATGTTTGTGCTTGCTAATTTTTCTATGTTTTCACCCAAATCTTATATACAACAATTTACCAAATTCATGAACATAAACCAAATCTTACATACACCAACTCATGAGACTCATAAACCAATTCATGAACATTCACCAAATCTTAGATTCATAATCCATGAGTTACATCTAATGGTAACATATGATCACTATATCTAATAAACATCTTCATTATTGCAATTTTCCGTACATTGCATGATTCCCTACTACAATAACCTCAAAAATACATTTTCATTACATTCATGAAAACATGAAAGACAAAGGCCATTACAAAAACACTTCCAAGGAGCTGAATTGTAGGATTCATTAGACCAGTTATTTCTTTCATCTTCTTCTTTAACAAGTCCACTCTTATCTTCAGCGCCTCAAACTTTTGTTTCAAAGTTTCATTATTTAGACTTTCAACCCTCTTAATTTTAATCGCCCTCTTGGATTCTAGATACCTAGGGAGGTCTTTAAGCCAGAAAAATTACAAGTATCCCGGTTTGTCTAGGCACTTGTACTCATGGCACCCAAAGAACATCTCTCTCTTCGATTTAGGTTTTTGTCCACTATCCTTTAGCTTGCAAATCCCACCATATTGGCATTCCACTAGTACATGGGAAGAAAAGTTGAGGAAGAAGAACCAGCTTTTATGGCGAATTGAATTTTGATGAAGCAAATCTCTAACCCTAATTTTATTTGGGGGAGAACTTTAGGGATTGTAGATGTGGGAGAGGAGTTTGGAGGTTTAAAAACCCTAGCCCCGATAGCCTCCATTATAGGCCTAACGAAGTTTTAAAAAGAGATCCATTTTGGTTAATCGGGAAACTTTTTAGATATCATTTAGAGTTTTGGGGAGTAAATAGTAAGTATAAAATATTAAGGGGTTTTAGAAATTAGCAAAATTTTGGGAGACCATTTAGTAAAAAAACCCTAAAATAATTTAGATTGATGTAGAGGTCAAGACGAGGGTGGTCACCGGCTTGTGAAAAAACATTATCTTTATTTAGACTAATGGAGAGAAATCATTTAGGGTTTTGATGGATTTTGAAAATACCTTAATATAGAAGATGGGGGGTACTTTTGGCATTCTAAATATATATATATACACACACACACACACACTATAGTGTATTTGTACTCCTTGAGAATATTTTGGGTTTATAAGAAATTTGTATAAAGGTACAAGACTTTTTGGCATTTATAGTAGTTTATGGGTTTAAATGTAAGCCACTTTTAATTAACGGGGGTAGAAGCATTTTTCCCAATTTTAAAATCTCCCTCGCCCTCCCTCTCCTCCCCCCTCTCACACGCATACGTACACACTCCAAACCTATCAACATCATCATCATTCTAATATATTTTAAATTGGCTCTTCTATTTCAACCATCTTATTTCCCACCCACCCACCTCTCTCTCTCTCATGCAGAATATATTGACTTTCACATACATCACACATGCAAAACTAGTTTTAATTATGTCTTGTTTGGAGGATGAAAATGGAGATGCAATAGTTAATTTTGTCGCTTGATTCATTTTCCATTGTTTGGTAAGCAATATGGGAAATATAAACCATACCATTCGTTAAAGAATTAGGTTTTGCAACATTTGTTGTGACAAATACTAAGGAAATGAAATTATTCAAGTGGTTCCGCATTAGCTCCTCAACACTCTAACTATGAATTTCTCATTTTTAATTAATTTTTTGTTCACCCAAGTACATAGCATTGTTTTGATTTCGGGGTCATCCAACAAGTTGCAAAGCAATCAAACAATAAAGCTATGTTTGGGAACATGATTAGGATAACTGTGGTTTAATTTTAAGTGGGGTTTGGGGCTTGCAAATTGCAAGCCCCAAACCCCACTTAAATGCAAGCCCCAAACCCCACTTAAAATTTAAACTATTGTTGAACCTAAAACGAATTGTTTGGTTCAAAATGGAGTTTTCTTAACTCTACTTTGTAGTTCTAGCTCTTTTCTGCATTCCCAACACAATCCAACCCAAGAAGTTGCTCCAAGAAAGAAAATGATAATGGCAACCACCACCTTGAACGCCCCCGCTTCCTCCTCCCTCCTCTGCCGGAGCTCCGCCTCTCGCCTCCTTCCCCATCTTCGCCGATGGTGCCGCCCCTCACCTCCCCTCCGCTTCCACCACCCACCTCCACCTCCGTCCTCTCGTACCTCCGCCTCTTCTGCAACAAAACCCTAGCCTCCGATGTCAACGGCGGCGACAAATCTCGCAGGATTCTGTCGGCGAGGTCGTACGAGAGTTCAAGAAGCGCAGGAGGATCGTGGATGTGAAGGGTGGCCCCGACCAAGGGCTAGATCGATTAGGGCAGAAGCTTTCGATCCAAGGTTGGGTCAGGATTTGTAGAATCCAAAGCAGCAAAACTTTATCAAGCCATGGAAGTAGCGAGAAACAACGGAGGCGATGGGACCAGAGAGAGAAGGAAGCGTTCTTTTCTCTGGGAAAGACACAATTAGCAAAACTCTGGCCACCGTGGATTTTAATAACTGCAGTTATTTCAACTCCAAAATGGTCACAAAACAGGGTTCAGTTTGCATTTTGGAGCTTAGTTTTCTAAACTTTATGAAACTCCGGTTTACAAAACCGAACTCCATTCACAAACATGGCCTAAAATTCATGACTAAGGGCTCGATTGGATGACCAGAAATACCAAAAGAATCGAAAGTATCCTTGAAGTAACTTCCCAAAAAAAAGTGTCATATAAGAAGTCCTAGAAGTTTACTTTTGGTGTTTGTTTGCTTGATTTGGAAGAAAGAAATAGTTATGAAGTAACTTCTTATACTTCTTGCATGAGCAAAACCAACAAAAAAGTTGATTCATATGAGCATTATGTTTCTACTTTTGTGAAGTATTAAAGAATTAGTATTAAAAAATTATTTGTTGTCTTGTTCCTTATGCTCCATACTCACTTCCTACCCAAAAATGATGAAGAAAATTTTGGAAGTAGCTATGTCACATGAGATCCATGTCATCTAGTAATTTCCAAACACTTCTTCCATCAAAACAAGCACCTGAAGTACCGGAATTAACTTCCGAACACCCTACTTTCACTACTACTATGGTTCTGCATGTCAAACAAACATGCCCTAATGCAAACTATGTTGCATTTTTCTTGCAGCAAACCAAACATCCCATGATAATTTCTACATTTTTGGTAACTTTAACCAAATGTGTGTCCCATAATCAACCCATATCATTCATCCATCTTCTCATTTTTTCTTAAATGAAACAGAGAAGGCTCTATTAACCAACAACACCACACAAAAATAAGCAAAGCAACCAAATAAACAGCACCCATCATTCCAACTGCTGTAAATAGAAAGAAAAATTTACTTGAGAGCGAGCTTTCTGTAAGCGGATTTGATCTCTTGATCTGAAGAATCTCTCGAGACGCTGAGCACCTCGTACGGATCTCGATGAGCGGCGGCGGCGGGTGCCGAAGTCCCTTCGCTCTTCACCGACGCCATTCTCTCTCTCTCTCTCTCTCTCTCTCTCTCTCTCTCTATACTCTCAAAACCTAATTCTTCAGCTCTGTGCCTATCTCCAGAATCGCTCTCTCCTCCTCATTGTTATTTATTCTCCAAAATGTAGCAGCAAATTATACTTCTTCTCTCTTGATGATGAGATCGCCGATGAATTCTGCTTGGGATTCGGAGGGATTAATTCTCAAAAGCAGCAGCTTTCGATTTCTCGAAAAACTTGAAAAGTTTTCTCAATTTTCGATTCGAGTTCGATGAAGCGATTCGTTTCCTCGCGGATCTCAAAGTGCAGCTGGACGATGGCTGACGATTTGGGTTTAATTTTGCGAATACTGGGCCCGCTTGGGTTGGGTTCGGCCTTTTCAAATGGTAGATGGGTCCAAATAAAATTTAAATTATAATTATTTTGGATTTTATAACCGAGTTCTAAATTGGTAACAAAAGGCCAACTGCCCGCTTCAAACTTGGGCAATTGTTAAAAAAACCTTAGGCCCAATAAAAACCACATGTATATAGCGTATAATATTTAAGCAATTGGAGTTGCATGTAATATATAAACAGTTGCATGTAATATCCAAACAGTGAGGGAATATAAGGCCTCAATGAAATACAGCCCAGGGTTTTTCCGTAAAGATTTTGAATGGTATGTCCTTCCCAACAATTTCGAAAATATCAGGGGTTTTTAGACAACTCTTGAGCGGGCCGGAGGCTTTTTTTGACAATTTACCCTATAAAATTTAAGGGTTTTTTTTACTTGTAGCCCCTTCTAAAACATAACAAATTCCTTTCTAACTCCAAAAACTTGGTATTTACTTTTTACCCCAAAAACTAATAAAATACATCATCTCCCCTAACGATTTCCATCAACTTTTAACGGCATAATATCAGGTTTTTCTTTAAAATATCCCAACCTCTCTTCTTATCTGGAAATACGCAATTTCTTACCCGAATTGACATTAAGTTTAGGCTTCTGCGGCACCTTTTTAAAAATTGGCCATGAAATCAGGAGCATTTTCAATATCCTTCTCTAGTTATGAAGAAGTTGAACACTTCTGCGGTCTTACCTGTTATCTTTGGGTAAATGGTAAATCTAAAATTTATAAAGAAAAATTAAAGTTAAAGTTAACGGAGTTTTTTTTTACGGAAATCGTAAAGGGGTAAAACGATGTATCTTATTAGTTTTGGGGGTAAAAAACAAATACCAAGTTTTGGAGAGTTAGAAAAGAATTTGCTATGTTTTGAGAGGGCCTACAAGTAAAAACCCCAAAATTAAACTTCCTGGGTTAAGAAAATAAAAAAAATCAGGCTTCCTGCATGATGAAGCCAAACAGTTAAAGTAATCTTTGCTCCGCGTCCCTCAATTCTTGATAATTGATATTGATTTTTAATTGGAGAGAACACAACAAAAAATCCAATGGTTCATCAACTAATGTGTACATGACGGACTTCGACTTATGGATCAATTCCAGAGAATCCTCGAAAAATCCAACCATTTTTTTTAACAGTATAAGACCGTGATTTAAAGTTCAATTTTAACCCAACCCAATACAAACCAACCTTTGACTGGATCCATTACAACCCTAACAAAAATCTCGCCAAGATGGATGCTTTCCAACTGAAATTGAGAAGTTCATGACTTCATGCACTTGCCATGCATGCCCTTTTTCTCCCCTCCTCAGGATCAGATAAATATAAATTGTTATCTCCACATCATCTTTCTTCACTTCACTTCACTCCCAAAAACTCGTCAAAACTTCAAAAATCTCTCACGTATGGGAACAGAAGCAATCCCTACTCCAAAACTCAACCTCTTCTTCTTCCCCTACGTTTCCTCATGCCACTTCTTCTTTGTACTCAACATGGCCACTCTCTTCTCCAAATCTCTCACCCCACTTCAGTCTCATGCACCATCATCACCACCACATCTAACTCCCACCTCATAACCCTATCCTCTAACCTCTCTATCCTCACTCTCCCACTCCGCTCAGCTTCGCTTCCCGGGGTCGGGACTCCACTTCCTTCGCTTCGACCCACGCGCACTTTCAATCCATCCAATCCGCCCTCTACCTCCTCTATAAGCCTCTTCTTGCCCTCCTCAGATCTTTAGACGAGGCCCCTCATTGGTTGATCTCCGACATGATCCTCCCTTGGACTGTCGACTTGGCGGCTGAGCTCGGGATCCCGAGGATAGTTTTCCATGGGATGAGCTCTTTCTCTTTGTCAGTCATCGATTGTGTGAAAAAGTTTAGACCACAAGAGTGTTCCCTCATAAAATGAGGCAGCGCCTCATGTTTTGGGCGCATGAGCGTCGGCGTGCAAAGCATGTGAACGCCTATCTCCGATAGGATCAAATCCTAAGGCAACGCTTCACATTCTGGACACGTAAGCGTCGACTTGCTTCTGATAGGATTGAATCCTAGGGCCGGCGCCTCACGTGAAAGGCACGTGAGCGTCGGCGTGTAAAGCACGTGGTTACCTATTTCAGTAAGAATTAAATTCTTTGGATATGCCTATGTGCATAGCACTTGAGCGTCAGCGTCCAAGTTGAAGCAGATTTGCTTCGGGTAAAATTAAATTCTACATGGGAAAATATTTCCTTAAAATAATAACAATATTCTCTGTTAAACAGAGAGCCGTTGGATCAAAAATCCAATGATAGAATTAAATTCTATTAGAGAAAAATATTTCCCTGATCAAATTAAATAAAAACAATATTCTCTGTTAAACAGAGAACCGTTGGATCAAAAATCCAATGGTGATTTTAAAAATCATCAAATAATGGAATTAAATTCTATATGAGAAAATATTTTCCTAATCTTTCTAACCAAGAAAGATATACTCTATTAAATAGAGAACCTTTGGATTAAAAATCCATAAAAAATCACCGTATGAATTAAAAGATAGAATTAAATTCTATGCATGGAAAATATTTCCTCTAATCTTGTTAAAAACAAGAAACATATATTTTGTTAAACAGAAAGCTTTGGATCTACAATCCAACGATAATTAAAAATCACCACCTGATTATGAAATCAGATTGGGATCTCTCAAATAAGAGATCTTTTAAACTAACCAACAAATTTTTCTCACCTATATAAATGACCCGGGACTTCAAGTCTCAGATAGAGAATCAACCTCATAATGTGATAGAAAAAAGCTACAACTGAGAATTTAATTCTCTTGCTGAAGAAAAGTTCCCTCTTGCTCCCTTCAAAGCCTGGGTAAAGAAAAACACAGAGATCAAAATATCTCATTTGCTTAATATATAAATGCAAGGGTTTAACCCTTAATAAAGAACTTAGTTCTTTCTCTGGATCTAAGATCCGCAAGACAAATCTTTCATAAGTTGATAATTTAATTCTCATCGGGAAGATTTTGTTCTTCAGACTCAAAATCTAAGTGAAAAACTAGATATGAGAAAGAAACATGAAGAAAAGAAATGGAATGTATATTCCTCCAAAATAGGGTTCAACCCTTCAAAGAACTTAGTTCTCAAAAACCCGATTCCAGATCTTCAAAAATAGAGATCTTGGTGATCATTAATGGCTAAAACACTATTAATAGAAGTTTGGCTTCTTGCAAAAAATAAACAGAGATTAAATCTCCAAAAATCCAGCGTCTCACATGCCTCACACGTGAGTGCCCATAATTTAAGACTCGGCGCTTCACATACCTCACGCGTGAGCGCCCATAAATTAAGACTCGGCGTCTCACGTGCCTTACGTATGATCGTCTATAAATAAAGTCTCGGCACCTCATGTGCCTCACATATGAGCGCCCATAAGTAAAGATCTGACGCCTTATGTGCTATCTATGTGAGCATTTAAAAATTGTCAAGTTGGAGCGCCTCACACTCCATGTGAGCGCTGTATAAAAGTGCTTACCACTATATATTCAAAGTGTTTAAGTGCTTAGCACTGATAGGGCAACGCCCAAGTCTGAGCGTCTTACGTGATATCCACGTGAGCGCCGGAGCAGAATTAGGATATTATATCCATACTCAAAAGATGAAGTGCTTTGCACTGCTATATGATGAAAAGGCTCAAGACTGAGCCCAAAATTGGCCAAGTCTCTGAAATTTTCTTGAATCCATATTGTTTATTGCAGCCGAGCCCATATGCTCTGTTGATGGATCTTAACAAAATTTAATGATTCTTAACCATATTTCTAAGTTGATCTTAGTCTCATATAAGACTAACATATTCTTAATTAAAATAAATTGAGCCCATATGGTCATATATTTAAGTTGATCTTAATCTAAAATCAGATTAACAGTCCTTAAATAAAATAAAATATCTCATGAACTGATAAAATATATAATCTAGGATCAAACCCAAATATATATATGTACGGATTTGAACTAATCCGCGCCCTACGGGCGACGATATAAAATAGTCTCCGTATACAATCCACGCGCAACCATAATAAACAACATATATATATATAATACAACACAAAGTGATCTGCCTAGAGCAGGAGAAAGTGGTTATCGCAACGCGATAACGTAATTAACTGCAGGGGCTTGCACCTACAGGGAAAAGCATATCCACAATCAAAAAAACCTCACAAATGAGGAGGAATATGATAAGTTTGCCATATCGGTCGCATTTATCCAAATCTTTGATATACGGTGTCATAAATCAACTTGGTATCTTTGGAGAGGTGGACAGATATGTTCCAAATAGTATCTGCCCCTAAATTCAGATTAGACGTCTCAACATCTTAGTCCACTCTTCGGCGGTAAACAGAGAGTCTGTCCGAAGCAACAATGAGCCGTTTTTGGTCTTAGGGTTGCCAAAGCCGATGATAATGGCCCAGTCACAGTTTCCTGAGCCGCTTCGGGTTCGGACAGATTTTACTCTATGATGGAGGAAATGGATGGAGCCGATGCGAGGATCTATGGTGTGATTGTTAATAGCTTTTGCGAGTTGGAGGGTGAGTTTGCGGGGCATTACCGTAATTCGGTAAGAAATCGGGCATGGTTCGTGGGCCCCATTTCGATTTTTGCTGGGAATAGGACAAAAGTCACCAGAGATGTTGCTGACTGGTTGGACTTTAGGGATCCCAGATCAGTTCTTTACGTGTATTTTGGTAGCCTGACTCGATTTAGTGAGGCTCGGTTCGATGAATTGGCGCCTGGTTTAATGAGTTCCAATCATTATTTTATTTGGGTAGTGAAAAAGGATGATCCTGCTGTGTGGATGCAGAGGATCTCAAAAATTAATATCAAAAGGGGTTGGTAATTAGAGGATGGGCTCCATAGGTGAAGATACTTAACTATGAGATGGTAGGAGGGTTTTGACGCATTGCGGATGAAACTCAGTGCAGGAAGGGGTCAATGCTGGAAAGCCGATGGTGAATTGGCCAGTCTTTGGAGATCAGCCTTTTAATGAGAAGTTGATAGTGAACGAGCCGAAGATTGGAGTGCGAGAAGGAGGTAAGGTTGGATAGGAAGAGTTGGTTAAAAACGAAAAGATAGCGAGGGCGGCGGAGATGGTGATGGGAGAAGGGGAGGCCGCAGCGGAGATGAAGAGAAAGGCAAAGATGTTAGGGAAGGAGGCGATAAGTGCAGTATAGGAGAGGGGTCGTCTTGGAAGGACATGAACTCCTTGATTAAGGTTTTGATGAGTTTGCATAAGGATTTTATTGTCTAATCAATTATCTTTCCTTTTCCTTTCTTTTTTTCTATTATTTAGTTTCACGCGTGTCCTTGTGATCTTTTTTCTAAAATGAAACAAATGTATCTAGTACATAAGTTAGGTTACGTGATTGTTAAAATTAATGTGTTAAGTATGGCCTTCTAGAGAAAACTTTGAATTCAACAAAAATGATAAACATGTGATGCCCACTTATTTTGAATTCAAGGAACATGGGCTGCTATGATTTAGTATATAGTTTATGCACAATAAATGTGTCCAATAGTAATTTAGTGTTTATAAAAGGCTTGCATTCTTGTGTAATTCAAATCAAACAGTGAAGCTAAGAAAAGCATAAGCAAAAGAAGTAAGAGAGGAGTAGAGAGAGAGAGGTTTAAGAGTGAGGTGTTGTAACACCGATAGAAGAGTAAGAGTGGGTTGTATTTTGTAGCAACACCGATAGAAGAATAAGAGTGGGTTGTATTTTGTAGCAACACCGATAGAAGAATAAGAGTGGGTTGTATTTTGTAGCAACAAATACCATCTAAATAAAGAGTGCTTGAGTTATTATTATATAAAGAGTGCAATTTATCTGCAATTTGCATTCTTTATCTCTTCTACTTCCATCAAATTGGTATCAGAGCCGGTCGATCAAATCGGACCAATCGAAGTCGATGAAATGGCCAACATGATCCAACCCCAAATTCCGAAGCCGACAAGAAGAAACTACGAAAACTGGAGCATAGAAATGAAAGTATTGCTCGGTTCGCAAGAGTTGTGAGAGCTTGTCGAAACCGGTTATGCAGAAATAGAGTTGCCGGTCGCAGAAGCGGCGCTTCATAATATTCAGAAGAATGAATAGAGAGAGTCAAGAAAAAAGGACAAGAAAGGGTTGTTCTTAATTTATTACGGTGTAGAGGAGTCTGTATTCGAGAAAATCTCAAATGCAAAATTCTCCAAACAAACCTGGGATATTTTACAAAAGGCTTACCGAGACGTCGATAAAGCGTAAAATGCACATCTTCAAACTTTAAGAGCAGAGTTCGAAACTCTGAAGATGAAAATTAGTGTTATAGTTGCGGACTATTTCAATAAAGTCAAAACTATTTCAAATCAAATGAAGAGAAATATAGGGGAGGTTGATATTAGAATTATCGAGAAAATTCTAAGATCTTTAACTCCGAAATTTAATTACATAATCCCTGTTATTGAAGAATCGAAATGCCTCTCTTAACTTTCTATTGATGAATTACAAGACTCATTGCAAGCATACGAGCAAAGAATGAGCAGGAAAAATCAAAGCGAGAATAGGACCATTACAAATATTAGTTTGAATCATACTTAAAATTGACGATTTGTATCTTCGCAAACGTTTATCACGTAAAGCCATGTAAACAAGAATGTCTATGCCAATATGAGCAAGTGGTTTGACTGCTACTTGAATCATACCAAAATGAATATAACGAAATCCTTTCTCTAAATATTTTCGTATAGAAATATGAGATAAAAGAGGAATTGATTGAAACTTATTTTGAATGTTTAAAGTCTCTTCATGAATTTTTACGCTAAAAGCGCTTTTGAAATCAAAAGTACCAATTTTGTAAATATTTTCAATATTTTCATTAGGAAGAGTCCAGTTTGAAAAGTCCTCATTAATCATCTCTTCTTTGCTTTGTATTATGTATCCTGAATTACTTCCAGAACCAGAGAAAAATTTTCTAATAAAACCAGCCATCATCAATAGCAATTTTATAAACTAGACATAGATCATACCTTGACCGGGAACAACGGGAACACTCCACCGGGAACACCACGCACTCTATCGGGCTTACCAACGGGTTCACGAGCTTACCAACGTCTTACCAACGCTCCGGGTACTCACTATGGATAGGTCACTCGTTGCTCTCAACGAAGAGTGGATTTACTAGAACACTTGGCTCTGATACCATAAGGGAGACAGGATCATAAAACAGAGTAAACAAGAAGATGGAATGAGAACTGAAATTCAAGAGATAGTTGAAGATGGTACAGTCCTGGTTCGTTTCAACTCACTCAATGAAAATAGGAGATCCGTCAGACCCTACTCTATTCCTAGAAATTCATTTAGAGAATCTAGATCTTTCATAGTAGAAACTCCTTCTACTCAAGAAGATCCTTCAATAAGGATTCACAATCAAACACCTATTCCTGACATTTCAAATGAACTCAATTTTTCTTCTAATAATTCTCCTAATTCCAGTCAGATGCATGGAGAATTCCACGGTATTAATGTTATCACCAAACTTGGTGTTAAGATTGATATCGAAGAACTTGAAAAAGATTTCAAGGAAGAATCAGAACACTACACATGGTATTCTAAGCTAGATGCTTACTGTCAAGCTAAGATTCGACTTCAATGGATAAAAGATATTCAAAAATATCATGCTCCCTTTCATTTCGAAAACTGGTTAGAATTTTATTTTGCAAAAAATGAAATTTCTGAACCATTCAAAAAATCTGCTATTAATGTACAAACAAGTTTGTATAAGAAATGGCAACTTCAAGATGGCACTATTATTACTGCTATCACTCCTCCCTTACAGACCTTGAAACTCCATTCAAAAGAAGGAGAAGTCATAGCTACACCTTTCAAAAAGGGTCGTGAAAGTATTGACCCTAGAGGAAATGATCAAGTCAATTTGGATGATATCAAGAAATTATATCACCAGAATAACTACTCCAATCAAGTTTTACATACGATTTCAACACAAATAGATTCCTTATCTACTGACATCAAGGCTATTTCAAAACCAACAAGTTCAACATTCCCTTACAGTACTTCTTTACCACATTTTCAACCAAGAAGTATTCCTAGAGCCTTAGAAAATAAGCTCACGTTAGAAAACGATTCATTATTATCTAGGTTAAATCAAACACTTGATTCAATTAACAAGAACCTTCCCGGTCCTTCAAAAATCAATAATATTGATGCTAAAGAAGATAACGAAGAATCAGATTCTTCAAAATCCTCATTAAAATCTGATTCCTCTAAATTAATTCAAACACTTGATTCGATCAACAAGAACCTTCCTGGTCCTTCAAAAATCAATAATATTGACACTATAGAAGAAAATGAAGAATCAGATTCCTCATTAGAATCTAATTCCTCTGAAAACTCTGTAGTTCAATCCTCAGAAAACTCTGTAGTTCAACAAATCAATAAAGTTGAAAACGATATCTTACAAATTAATTCTGATCAAGATATTAATAAAATTGGAAGAGAAAGTAAACCAAATTTCAATAGACCTCGTAAAAATTGGAACAATAGTAGAACTAAAGACTACTATCCACGACCTACTCCTCCTGACATTATGTATGAAGAAAGAGCAAAATTCCATACGAAAGATTATGATGGAAATTCCATTTATGAATGGAATATTGATGGAAAAAGTGAATATGAAATACTCAACACATTACAAGAAATGGGTATGGCCAAATTGGCATACAAAATAAAAAGATGTTCTGAGCAAGATATTGCAAGTTTATTCATAACTGGTTTTACTGGACAGTTAAAGTATTGGTGGGACAATGCTTTGACCTTGCAAGACAAAACAGCAATTCTTGAGCATACTATAGACGTAGAAAATGCCCAAGGAGAAATCACTACCCAAAACGATTCAAGTGATTTCCTTATAGTTACCATAGCTATGCATTTTGTAGGAAATCCTCAGGAAGAATTAGCTTCTTCAAAGATATTCCTTACTAACATTAGGTGTCCAACACTTAGTGACTTCAGGTGGTACAAAGACATGTTTTTGACTCATGTTCTTAAACGAACAGACAGTACTGCACCATTCTGGAAAGAAAAATTCATTACTGGTTTACCAACTCTGTTTTCCCAAAGAATTATGATTAATTTACAAAAGGAAATGGGAACAGAACAGATTGATTTCACTTCAATGACCTTTGGTCAACTCTTTGCTTTTGTCAAAAAAGAAGCCCTTGCAGCTTGTCAAGAGCTTAAATTCCAAGCTAAATATGGCAGTAAGAGAAAAGAAATGAGATCTTTCTGTCAAGCTTTTGGAATTACTGGAATCAGTGCTCCTTCCACTGAAAGAAAGAAAAAATTCCTTCAAAAATCTTTTTCACAAAAAAGATATTCAAAGAAAAAGGAATATAGAGAAGATTCCTTTTCCCCAAAGAAATTCAGGAGATTCAATAGAAAAAAGAATTCAAGTGATTTTAAGTGCTTTAAATGTGGCAAGAAAGGTCATATGGCTAGCAAATGTCGAAGCAAAGGAAAGATAAATGAAATCATTGATGGCATTTCTGATATTGAAGAAAATATCAGAAACAAGTTAAAAGACAGATTGCAAATCTATTCTGAGATCAATTATATTACTGACGATGATAATGGCAATTATGATTCCTCTAGTAAAAGTCAGGATGACTGTCACTGTAAACAGATTAATATGATTAAGTCTTCAACTGATAATAAGAAGATAAATTCTGATACAAAAGAATTCATCTTTGATATGATTCAACAATTACCTGATCCTATCAAACAAAAGGAACTTTTTGAAAGATTAAAATTTTTAATTCTGCAAGAAGATGAGAAGTTTAATATCATTCAACCTTTCAGTATATCAAAAGTTTTTGAAAAATATCCTATGAATCAAACCTCTGGTATTAAGTCCATCTCTACCAGAGAATTGCAAACAGAAATTCATATTCTTAAGGAAGAAGTCAAGTCTTTAAGACAGACTACTAACAATATAGAAATGAAAAATCTCTCTTTAGAAGCTCATATTGCAATTATTCAATCTAGACTTTCCAAAGGAAAAGAAACTGGAAAATTGACAAAAACCGAGATATGTAATCAAAACTACTGCTTTAAACATCAGTTTATTGTAGTAGAAAATCTCAACACTGATATTATTTTAGGTACTCCATTCCTTACTCAAATTTACCCATTTGTTGTTGATAACAAAGGTATCAGCACTAACATTATGGGTAATACTATACATTTCAGATTCTTGATTCCTGTTCGACAAAAGGAGTTAAATGCTTTGCAAAATAACTCCATTTATCAACATATCAACCTTATTCAAAGGAAACAGAATAAGATAAATTTTCTTAAAGAAGATTTGTCTTATGCTCAAATTGAAGAACACTTACAATTACCCAGCACAAAACAAGAAATTCAACAGTTAGAAAATCCATTCAAAAGAGAAGTCTGTGCAGATCTTCCTAATGCTTTTTGGGAAAGAAAAAAGCACATCGTTGAATTGCCATATGAAAAGGAATTTTCAGAAAGAAATATTCCTACAAAAGCAAGACCCATTCAAATGAATCATGATCTATTAGAAGTTTGTAAAAAAGAAATTCAAACTCTTCTAGATAAAGAACTAATACGGCAATCCAAATCATCTTGGAGCTGTGCAGCATTTTATGTCATGAATCAAGCAGAAAAGGAACGTGGTGTCCCTAGGCTTGTTATTAATTATAAACCTCTCAACAAGGTTCTTCAATGGATTCGTTACCCTATTCCAAATAAAAGAGATTTATTAAAACGTTTAAGTATTGCAAAAATCTTTTCAAAGTTTGACATGAAATCTGGCTTTTGGCAAATTCAAGTTGCTGAAAAAGACAGATACAAAACCGCCTTTACTGTACCCTTTGGCCATTACGAATGGAATGTAATGCCTTTTGGACTCAAAAACGCCCCTTCAGAATTCCAAAGGATAATGAATGACATTCTGAATCCATATTCAAAGTTTATGATTGTTTATATTGATGATGTATTAGTTTTCTCTGAAAACTTTGATCAGCATTTCAAACATTTGAAAACTTTCCTATATAATGTAAAGAAAAATGGCTTAGTTCTTTCAGCTACAAAAATGAAATTATTTCAAAACAATATTCGTTTTCTTGGACATTTCATAAATCAAGGTACTATTATTCCTATAAATCGAAGTATTGATTTTGCTGATAAATTATCCAGAAATCGTTGGGTTAATTTTGTGGATTATTTATGCAGGATCCAAGTTACCATTGAGCATGTAAAAGGTACTGACAATTCATTACCAGACTTTTTGACTAGGGAATTTTTTACAGGAGAAATGGGTGATCCCAATTCAAAAGTTCGCACTTCAAAGGATTATGAGATGAAAAAATTGACAACAGCAACTTCATCAACAAACAAATTCCATATTCTCCAAGATTTTCCTGCTCTGACTTACTCATCAGTAGTAGAAAGCAAGAAACCTCAAAATTCAACTCCACAAATTCAAACTTCTCCAAAAGATCAAGACAGCCCATATTTCACAAAATCTGGTGTTCAACACATCTGTTTGACCACCTTCAAAGAACCTCCCCACTACAACACACTTCAAATCTACACTCATCAATTATTCCCGCCAAACTCCTATTGGCTGGATGATCCCCTCAAAACTCAACAATTCTATGAGTTGATCCTAGTTGACTCTGGGTCAGCTGAAATCACTCATACTCCTGATAGAAAAACTCCTTCACTGATTTCTTATTCAAAATGTGTCATAAAGAAGGTTATTCTACTAAATGAATGGTCCAGCATCTGGACTACAAAAGAATTCTCAATTACTTACGTTCCCAAAGGTTATACATACCAAGACTATCAAATGGCTTGGTTTCGAACCTTATTCTATAGGTCATTCAATCATTCATGGTTCCTTACCTTCCATTCAAATTGTGCTGACAATGTTCCTATCTGGTTCTATGAATGGTGGCTACGTTTTGGCCCCGTTCCAGACATACTTCCACCTGTTGTTCTAAAGGCCTTCCAAACTTGGGTCCAAAGAACGGGAGGTGAACATTTCAAAAAGGCTTTCCTATTCCACAAATCCTTCAAAGTCCCATGGATATTTTGTTGGACATTTACATTATTCAAACACTACAACGGTGACTACCCTCTCAGTCTGGGTAGAGAATTCAAAGTCAAATGGTGGACCCGTTACACTCAAGATTACTGCAATGAGAAGGCAGTGGTGCATTACATTCAAACGGGAAAGAAACTTCAACAAGAAATTTAGCAAATTCCAAAAGAACCAGCAAAGCCTGAACCAAAAACTCCTGCAAAAGAAGTAAAGACTCAAAAGAAGGCAAAAACAGTCATAGATTTCAACTCCTCAGATTCAGAGAATGATGATATGAAGATTTTTCTGGAGTTCCAAAAATTCAAAAAAATGCAGAAACAAATGAAAAGCTCAAGATCAAACTCCAAGCATTCCTCAGAAGGATCCTCTACTGATCCTATGGGAGGGCCTTGTGCTCAAGACCCTTTTGAAATGTAAAAAAAAAAAAAAAAGGTATATGTATATTATCTTATCTTTCTAATGTTCTCTTCTCTGTAGTGAATGGTGACTACAGCTAGTCCGGAGCAAACGGCTACCGGTAAAGACTTATCAAATCCGTTTTAAAAAAAGGTTTGCTCCTAACCCAAAGGAGTATGGCTCTCAAACAGCCAATTTACTGGAGAAGTAATTCTCCACAACAACGTCATATGTAGAACGGTTCAAATCTACATACTAGCCCAATCTCAAACGGTGGTTGGTAAAGACATATTAAATCCGTTAATGGCTGCGGATTTGCCAAAAATTCGATTAGTAAAGATTCCTACTCAAAATATGCCAGTTCAAAAGAAGACGAAAGATGTCTACTCAAAGATGACAGCTCAAAAGTAAAGATTCCTACTCAAAAGATGCCAGCTCAAAAGAAGACAAAAGATGTCTACTCAAAAGATACCAGCTCAAAAGAAGACAAAAGATGTCTACTCAAAAGATGCCAGCTCAAAAGAAGACAAAAGATGTCTACTCAAAGATAACAGCTCAAAAGAAAAAGAAAGATGCTTTCTCAAATAATTGAAGACAGACTCAACTATTCAAAAAAGGAAGGACAAGACATCTACTTCATATAATTGAAGACAGACTCAACTATTGAGAAAGAAAAGACAAGACAACACAAAAAAATTCGTGCTGATCCAAAGAGCATTCCAGAGGAGCATTCAAGTCTATATAAACACAACTCATTCATGTAACAAGGCAGAGGTTTTTGGAAAGGTTTTAGAGAGAGAGTTCAGACTTTGTAAACTTTACTCTTTACTTCTGTATCCAAACCCTTTCAATTCAAATAATATCAAACCCAGTTCTCATTCCATCTTCTTGTTTACTCTGTTTTATGATCCTGTCTCCCTTATGGTATCAAAGCCAAGTGTTCTAGTAAATCCACTCTTCGTTGAGAGCAACGAGTGACCTATCCATAGTGAGTACCCGGAGCGTTGGTAAGACGTTGGTAAGCTCGTGAACCCGTTGGTAAGCCCGATAGAGTGCGTGGTGTTCCCGGTGGAGTGTTCCCGTTGTTCCCGGTCAAGGTTCATTTAGAGAATCTAGATCTTTCATAGTAGAAACTCCTTCTACTCAAGAAGATCCTTCAATAAGGATTCACAATCAAACACCTATTCCTGACATTTCAAATGAACTCAATTTTTCTCCTAATAATTCTCCTAATTCCAGTCAGATGCATGGAGAATTTCACGGTATTAATGTTATCACTAAACTTGGTGTTAAGATTGATATCGAAGAACTTGAAAAAGATTTCAAAGAAGAATCAGAACACTACATATGGTATTCTAAGCTTGATGCATACTGCCAAGCTAAGATTCGACTTCAATGGATAAAAGATATTCAAAAATATCATGCTCCCTTTCATTTTGAAAACTGGTTAGAATTTTATTTTACAAAAAATGAAATTTCTGAACCATTCAAAAAATCTGCTATTAATGTACAAACAAGTTTGTACAAGAAATGACAACTTCAAGATGGCACTATTATTACTGCTATCACTCCTCCCTTACAGACCTTGAAACTCCATTCCAAAGAAGGAGAAGTCATAGCTACACCTTTCAAAAAGGGTCGTGAAAGTATTGACCCTAGAGGAAATGATCAAGTTAATTTGGATGATATCAAGAAATTATATCACCAGAATAACTACTCCAATCAAGTTTTACACACAATTTCAACACAAATAGATTCCTTATCTACAAACATTAAGGCTATTTCAAAACCAACAAGTTCAACATTCCCTCACAGTACTTCTTTACCACATTTTCAACCAAGAAGTATTCCTAGAGCTTTAGAAAATAAGCTCACGTTAGAAAACGATTCATTATTATCTAGGTTAAATCAAACACTTGATTCAATTAACAAGAACCTTCCCGGTCCTTCAAAAATCAATAATATTGATGCTAAAGAAGATAACGAAGAATCAGATTCTTCAAAATCCTCATTAAAATCTGATTCCTCTAAATTAATTCAAACACTTGATTCGATCAACAAGAACCTTCCTGGCCCTTCAAAAATCAACAATATTGACACTATAGAAGAAAATGAAGAATCAGATTCCTCATTAGAATCTAATTCCTCTGAAAACTCTGTAGTTCAATCCTCAGAAAACTCTGTAGTTCAACAAATCAATAAAGTTGAAAACAATATCTTACAAATTAATTCTGATCAAGATATTAATAAAATTGGAAGAGAAAGGAAACCAAATTTCAATAGACCTCGTAAAAATTGGAACAGTAGTAGAACTAAGGACTACTATCCACGACCTACTCCTCCTGACATTATGTATGAAGAAAGAGCAAAATTCCATACGAAAGATTATGATGGAAATTCCATTTATGAATGGAATATTGATGGAAAAAATGAGTATGAAATACTCAACACATTACAAGAAATGGGTATGGCCAAATTGGCATACAAAATGAAAAGATGTTCTGAACAAGATATTGCAAGTTTATTCATAACTGGTTTTACTGGACAGTTAAAGTATTGGTGGGACAATGCTTTGACCTTGCAAGACAAAACAGCAATTCTTGAGCATACTATAGACGTAGAAGATGCCCAAGGAGAAATTACTACTCAAAACGATTCAAGTGATTTCCTCATAGTTACCATAGCTATGCACTTTGTAGGAAATCCTCAGGAAGAATTAGCTTCTTCAAAGATATTCCTTACTAACATTAGGTGTCCAACACTTAGTGACTTCAGATGGTACAAAGACATGTTTTTGACTCATGTTCTTAAACGAACAGATAGTACTGCACCATTCTGGAAAGAAAAATTCATTACTGGTTTACCAACTCTGTTTTCCCAAAGAATTATGAATAATTTACAAAAGGAAATGGGAACAGAACAGATTGATTTCACTTCAATGACCTTTGGTCAACTTTTTACTTTTGTCAAAAAAGAAGCCCTTGCAGCTTGTCAAGAGCTTAAATTCCAAGCTAAATATGGCAGTAAGAGAAAAGAAATGAGATCTTTCTGTCAAGCTTTTGGAATTACTGGAATCAGTGCTCCTTCCACTGAAAGAAAGAAAAAATTCCTTCAAAACTCTTTTTCACAAAAAAGACATTCTAAGAAAAAAGATGATTCCTTTTCCCCAAACAAATTCAGGAGATTTAATAGAAAAAAGAATTCAAGTGATTTCAAGTGCTTTAAATGTGGCAAGAAAGGCCATATTGCAAGCAAATGTCGAAGCAAAGGAAACGGAAAGATAAATAAAATCATTGATGGCATTTCTGATATTGAAGAAAATATCAGAAACAAGTTAAAAGACAGATTGCAAATCTATTCTGAGACCAATTATATTACTGACGATGATAATGGCAATTATGATTCTTCTAGTGAAAGTCAGGATGACTGTCACTGTAAACAGATTAATATGATTAAGTCTTCTACTGATAATAAGAAGATAAATTCTGATACAAAAGAATTCATCTTTGATATGATTCAACAATTATCTGATCCTATCAAACAAAAGAAACTTTTTGAAAGATTAAAATCTTTAATTTTGCAAGAAGATGAGAAGTTTAATATCATTCAACCTTTCAGTATATCAAAAGTTTTTGAAAAATATCCTATGAATCAAACCTCTGGTATTAAGTCCATCTCTACCAGAGAATTGCAAACAGAAATTCATATTCTAAAGGAAGAAGTCAAGTCTTTAAGACAGACTACTAACAATATAGAGATGAAAAATCTCTCTTTAGAAGCTCATATTGCAATTATTCAATCTAGACTTTCCAAAGGAAAAGAGACTTATCTAGAAGAAGAAGAAAAGGAAGAAACATTTATTCCTCCACAGGAAATAAATATTACTTCTACTCAACCTTCTACTTCTCAATTCATTTCTACGATTAAGAAATTCCAATTTCAAAAGTGGTTAGTTCATCTAACAATTTCTATAGGAAATTTCAAATAAACTTTTGTTGCAATGTTAGACAGTGGTGCAGATCAAAGCTGCATCAGAGATGGTCTAATACCAACAAAATATTATAGTTTTACTAATGAAGTTCTTATAGCAGCCAACAACTCTCCTCTTCGAATCAAAGGAAAGCTGACAAAAACCGAGATATGTAATCAAAACTACTGCTTTAAACATCAGTTTATTGTAGTAGAAAATCTCAACACTGATATTATTTTAGGCACTCCATTCCTTACTCAAATTTACCCTTTTATTGTTGATAACAAAGGTATCAGCACTAACATTATGGGTAATACTATACATTTCAGATTCCTGATTCCTGTTCGACAAAAGGAGTTAAATGCTTTGCAAAATAACTCCATTTATCAACATATCAACCTTATTCAAAGAAAGCAGAATAAGATAAATTTTCTCAAAGAAGATTTGTCTTATGCTCAAATTGAAGAACACTTACAACTACCCAGCACAAAACAAGAAATTCAACAGTTAGAAGATCTATTCAAAAGAGAAGTCTGTGCAGACCTTCCTAATGCTTTTTGGGAAAGAAAAAAGCACATCGTTGAATTACCATATGAAAAGGAATTTTCAGAAAGAAATATTTCTACAAAAGCAAGACCCATTCAAATGAATCATGATCTATTAGAAGTTTGTAAAAAAGAAATTCAAACTCTTCTAGATAAAGAACTAATACGGCCATCCAAATCACCTTGGAGCTGTGCAGCATTTTATGTCATGAATCAAGCTGAAAAGGAACGTGGTGTCCCTCGGCTTGTTATTAATTATAAACCTCTCAACAAGGTTCTTCAATGGATTCGTTACCCTATTCCAAATAAAAGAGATTTATTAAAACGTTTAAGTATTGCAAAAATCTTTTCAAAGTTTGACATGAAATCTGGCTTTTGGCAAATTCAAGTTGCTGAAAAAGACAGATACAAAACCGCCTTTACTGTACCCTTTGGCCATTACGAATGGAATGTAATGCCTTTTGGACTCAAAAACGCCCCTTCAGAATTCCAAAGAATAATGAATGACATTCTGAATCCATATTCAAAGTTTATGATTGTTTATATTAATGATGTATTAGTTTTCTCTGAAAACATTGATCAACATTTTAAACATACTATAAAGAAAAATGGCTTAGTTCTTTCAGCCACAAAAATGAAATTATTTCAAAACAATATTCGTTTTCTTGGACATTTCATAAATCAAGGTACTATTATTCCTATAAATCGAAGTATTGATTTTGCTGATAAATTATCCAGAAATCGTTGGGTTAACTTTGTGGATTATTTATGCAGGATCCAAGTTACCATTGAGCATGTAAAAGGTACTGACAATTCATTACTAGACTTTTTGACTAGGGAATTTTTTACAGGAGAAATGGGTGATCCTAATTCAAAAGTTCGCACTTCAAAGGATTATGAGATGAAAAAATTGACAACAGCAACTTCATCAACAAACAAATTCCATATTCTCCAAGATTTCCCTGCTCTGACTTACTCATCAATAGTAGAAAGCAAGAAACCTCAAAATTCAACTCCACAAGTTCAAACTTCTCCAAAAGATCAAGACAGCCCATATTTCACAAAATCTGGTGTTCAACACATCTGCTTGACCACCTTCAAAGAACCTCCCCACTACAACACACTTCAAATCTACACTCATCAATTATTTCCGCCAAACTCCTATTGGCTGGATGATCCCCTCAAAACTCAACAATTCTATGAGTTGATCTTAGTTGACTCTGGGTCAGCTGAAATCACTCATACTCCTGATAGAAAAACTCCTTCACTGATTTCTTATTCAAAATGTGTCATAAAGAAGGTTATTCTACCAAATGAATGGTCCAGCATCTGGACTACAAAAGAATTCTCAATTACTTACGTTCCCAAAGGTTATACATACCAAGACTATCAAATGGCTTGGTTTCGAACCTTATTCTATAGGCCATTCAATCATTCATGGTTCCTTACCTTCCATTCAAATTGTGCTGACAATGTTCCTATCTGTTTCCATGAATGGTGGCTACGTTTTGGCCCCGTTCCAGACATACTTCCACCTGTTGTTCTAAAGGCCTTCCAAACTTGGGTCCAAAGAACGGGAGGTGAACATTTCAAAATGGCTTTCCTATTCCACAAATCCTTCAAAGTCCCATGGATATTTTGTTGGATATTTACATTATTCAAACACTACAACGGTGACTACCCTCTCAGTCTGGGTAGGGAATTCAAAGTCAAATGGTGGACCCGTTACACTCAAGATTACTGCAATGAGAAGGCAGTATTACATTACATTCAAACGGGAAAGAAACTTCAACAAGAAATTCAGCAAATTCCAAAAGAACCAGCAAAGCCTGAACCAAAAACTCCTGCAAAAGAAGTAAAGACTCAAAAGAAGGCAAAAGCAGTCATAGATTTCAACTCCTCAGATTCAGAGAATGATGATATGAAGATTTTTCTGGAGTTCCAAAAATTCAAAAAAATGCAGAAACAAATGAGAGGCTCAAGATCAAACTCCAAGCATTCCTCAGAAGGATCCTCTACTGATCCTATGGGAGGGCCTTGTGCTCAAGACCCTTTTGAAATGTAAATTAAAAAAGAAAAAAAGAAAAAAAAGTGTGTATATATCTTATTTTATCTTTCTAGTGTTCTCTGTAGTGAATGGTAACTACAGCTAGTCCGGAGCAAACGGCTACCGGTAAAGACTTATCAAATCCGTTTTAAAAGGTTTGCTCCTAACCCAAAGGAGTATGGCTCTCAAACAGCCAATTTACTGGAGAAGTAATTCTCCACAACAACGTCATATGTAGAACGGTTCAAATCTACATGCTAACCCAATCTCAAACGGTGATTGGTAAAGGCATATTAAATCCGTTAATGGCTGCGGATTTGCCAAAAATTCGATTACTGAAGATTCCCACTCAAAGATGCCAGCTCAAAAGAAGACGAAAGATGTCTACTCAAAAGATGCCAGCTCAAAAGTAAAGATTCCTACTTAAAGATGCCAGCTCAAAAGAAGACGAAAGATGTCTAATCAAAAGATGCCAGTTCAAAAGAAAACAAAAAAGGTCTACTCAAAGATGACAGCTCAAAAGGAAAAGAAAGATGCTTTCTCAAATAATTGAAGACAGACTCAACTATTCAAAAAGAAGGACAAGATATCTACTCATATAATTGAAGACAGACTCAACTATTGAAAAGAGAAAGACAAGACAACACTAAAAGATTCGTGCTGATCCAAAGAGCATTCAAGAGAAGCATTCAAGTCTATATAAACAGAACTCATTCATGTAACTAGGCAGAGGTTTTTGGAGAGGTTTTAGAGAGAGAGTTCAGACTTTGTAAACTTTACTCTTTACTTCTGTATCCAAACCCTTTCAATTCAAATAATATCAAACCCAGTTCTCATTCCATCTTCTTGTTTACTCTGTTTTATGATCCTGTCTCCATTCAAGAGTTCAAACGATGGTAGAGAACCAAAGTGGGCACCACATCAACGTGCTCCGATTCGATAGAGGTGACGAGTACAATTCAAAAGCATTCAAAGAATTCAACAATCAGCACGGGACAATCTATCAACTCACTGCTGCCTACACTACACAACAAAATGGAATAGCGGAGCGGAAGAATCGTACAATACAACATGGCGAGAAGCATACTCAAGACTAAGCACATGCCAAAGACTTTCTGGACCGAAACCTTAGATTGTGCAGTGTACCTTCTTAACGGCTGTCTAACAAAGAGTGTCAAGTTTATAACACCATTGGAGACATGGAGCGGTCTCAAGCCAAGTGCCAACTATTTGAAGGTGTTCGGATGCGTCACATATGCACATATCCCGGAGCAACGGAGAAAGAAGCTCGACAATCGAGGAGAGAAACGTATCTTCGTCGGTTACCATAAAAGAACCAAAGCATACAAACTATATAATCCAATCTTAAAGAAAATTATTATTTCCAGAGATGTGGAGTTCGATGAAGAAGACTATTGGAGATGGAGTGATGAAGAGAAAAACATCGAAGGCTTATTTTTTGAAGATAAAGACGAAGAGTTCGAGTAGATTGAAGATCTAAATCAAACTCCACCAACTACGCCAACTCTAACGACGACCACAACAACACTAGAATCAACATCCTCTACAAGTTCAAGTGAAGAAAGCTCTTCAGGGAGAGCTCGTAGAAGAGTAAAAAGTCTGCGGGATCTGTATAATGATACAGAACCAATCGAGATGGTGGAGAACTTCACATTATTTTGCTTGCTTGCAGAATGTGATCTTGTCACTTTTGAAGACACCGTTCAAGAAGAAAAGAGGCAAAAGACAATGTACGATGAAATCAAGGCGATATGAAAGAATGATACATAGGAGCTCACTGTTCTGCGCGAAAGCCACAAACCCATTGGTGTGAAATAAATATACAAAACAAAGACCAATCAAGATGGAAAGACCGACAAACGCAAGGCGAGACTAGTAGCCAAAGGCTATAGTAAGCGACAAGGTATCGGTTACGAAGAAGTGTATGCACCTGTCGCAAGAATCAATACCATCAGGCTTCTCATCGCATTGGCAGCACAGAACCGGTGGAAGATATACCAGATGGACGTGAAGTCGGCAATCCTCAATGGATACTTAGAAGAAGTATACACCAAGCAGTTGTCAGGGTATATCAAATAAGGCCAAGAAGAAAAAGTGTACAAGCTAAAGAAGGCGCTATACGGTCTGAACCAAGCGCCCATGGTATGGAATACGATAATCAATACATATTTCCAAGAGAACGGCTTTCGGAAGAGCCCATATGGGTATGCGTTGTACACCAAGCAGAATGATGGCGATATTATGATCGTATGTCTATACGTAGATGATATGATCTTCACTGGCAACAATCTGAAAATATTCGATGATTTCAAGAAGGCCATGATCTGAGAGTTCGAGATGACCGATATCGGAGAGATGTCTTATTTCCTTGGCATGGATGTGATACAATCCGAGAACGACATTTTCATTTCGTAAAAGAAGTACGCAAACCAGATTCTTATGAAGTTCAACACGAGCAACTGCATGCTAGTTGGAACACCAGCAGAGACATAAATGAAGCTCTGGAGAGACACACTAGGTAAACCAGTTGATCTGACACTGTATAAAAGCTTAGTCGGGAGTTTGTGATACCTGACTATCATAAGACTCGATATTATGTATGCCGTTGGACTGGCCGGCAGATATATGGAGGAACCTAAACAAGAACACTTAACGGCGGCCAAAAGAATTCCAAGATACGTGAAAGGAAGTATTGATAATGGTTTATTCTATACAGAGAGCAAAGATACGAAGCTGGTAGGTTACACCGATAGTGACTACGGTGATGACCTAGACGAAAAAAAGAGCACATCCAGGTATGTGTTCAACATCGGGTCGACAATATTTTCATGCTTCTCGAAGAAGCAGTCTGTCGTCACCCTTTCATCCTGTGAAGCAGAATATATTGTTGCAGTACTATGTACCTGCCAGGCGATATGGCTCCGAAATCTGATAAGTAATTGCACCATCCACAAGAAGAACTGACAGAGATAAATATTGACAATAAGTCGGCAATAGCACTTGCGAATAATCTAGTGGCACATGGAAGGAGCAAGTATATTGAGACGAGGTGTCATTTACTTAAGCACCAAGTGAAAGAAAAGAATATGAAGCCTGTGTACTGTCGGACATAGGATCATGTTGCAGACATCTTTATCAAACCGCTAAAGATCGAAACTCATGAAAGATTAAAAAAACAACTCGACATGACAGAACACATTAAGCGGGTGTTAAAATTAATGTGTTAAGTATGGGATTTTAAAGAAAACTTTGAAACAAAAATGAAAAACATGTGATGTCCACTTATTTTGAATTCAAAGAATATGAGCTGCTATATATATATATATATATATATATATAGAGAGAGAGAGAGAGAGAGAGAGAGAGAGAGAATAATGGAGAAAAGATGCCATAGGAGGGAATTCCCTCCTATGGCGTCGAAAAAATACCCCCTCCACCAATTTTTCCGACGATCGGCCTCCATCATCTTCATCGTCATCTTTTAAGATGTGGGTACACCAAATTTCATGTGATTCTACAACTTTTTCACCGTTGATTTAGCTATGTAAAAAGTTCTATTGTCGGTAAACCGTTAATTTTGAATCCACTAAATCAACGGTGAAAAAGTTGTGGAATCACATGAAATTTGGTGTACGGACACCTTAGATGATAACGATGATGATGATAAGTGCCGATCGTCGGAAAAATGGTGAAGGTTGTATTTTTTCCACGCCATAGGAGGAAATCCCCTCCTATGGCCTCTTTCCTCCATTAATCTCATATATATATATATATATATATATATATAGTCTATGCACAATAAATGTGTCCAATAGTAATTTAGTGCCTATAAAAGGCTTGCATTCTTATGTAATCCAAATCAAATAGCGAAGCTAAGAAAAGCATAAGCAAAAGAAGAAAGAGAGAAGGAGAGAGAGAGAGAGAGAGAGGTGTTTAAGAGTGAGGTGTTGGGACACCGATAGAAGAGTGAGAGCGAGTTGTATTTTGTAGCAACAAATACTATCTAAATAAAAGTGACTAAGTTATTATTATATAAATTGTGTAATTTATCCGCAATTTGCATTCTCTATCTCTTCTACTTCCATCAGTGATAACAATAACCATGAATCCTTTCGAACGCAATGCTATGTGTAAAAGAAATTCGAATAAGTAAGTTTGTATATTTTTTATGCAGTCAATTTATCATGATCGCAATATAATGTGAGTGATTATTTATAGTCATGCCTCATGTGTTTGAATAAGGTTTTCCAAATCTGTCTGTGTTAAACTGTTTAGTTAGGGTAAATAGATATTTAATACCTCAACGATTTACCCAACTTTGCTCTTTAATTCTTTATATATTTTGAGCCGTTTAATTACCTTATAGCTTTGATGGAAGGTCTTGGGTTCGAAAACCCTACACTTACGATGGCAAGAGCGATTTTCAATAAATTATGTGGAGAAAGTTTTCATGGGCCAGAGTCCCAACCATCCTTCCCCCAAGCCCACTGTTGCAAAAATAAATAAAAAATTACCTTAAAGCTTTAACTTCTTTGTATGCACCATTGTATCTTCTATTAAGATTGGAATTGGAGCATGCTGGGAATATTACCAAATAAATGTTAAAAGTTTTTCAGGCAATTGATGTTTATCCTGTTTTGTTAAAAAAAAAAAATCAAAATAATCATTCATCTTTTCAGCCCATAAATATGCAAAATTTGTTTCCAAACTCAAAAGTAGAAGTTGATTTTTTTTTTTAACTCCTCATCTCAAAATTTTTTCTTAAACCCCGACTATACGCTACTACATGTCTCTTAAACCCAGGGGAGGATCCATGAGTTTTAGTTTATGGGGGCACAAATAACTTTCAAATTTAATTGATATTTCAACTAAATTGTCTATAAAACTCATAATACAAATTTGAAACAAATTCGGCCATAGAAATTAAAATCATATTGTTTACAAAAACATTATTTGATTCTTCATGTCTTGAAGGAGCCAAGAGATAAGAAGTCGAGATCCAGTAGAGATATCATGAACATGGGATAATCAATACAAAAGTGTGAAGTCTCATCGGTTTGGGATTTAGAGTTTGAAAATCGGCATTCATTTTAAAGTAAAAGCGGGGCTCAATGAGACATTATACATTAACCAACTATTATGTTTTAAAAAAAATTTCAGAAAAGGAAGAACTTCAGCAGCACATTACCATCAACATGAGCAACAAAAAAAAATAGGACGCTTAAATGAATAGAGGAAAGAAATAAAAAACCAATCAAAATAACTTGATTTTGCAGCTTCATCCCTAAATTAATGCAGAGTTTTTTTTTTATCTCCATCTTTAGGTAACTTATACATATTTGCAGCACCAGTTAAGAGCATTATTCTCATCCTTAATAATAAAACAACGGAACATCTGAAGAGAACTAGTTGTTTTAGCGTATTTGCGTAAGATTTGGGTATTATTAAATCCATACAAAGTGGCATATGATAAGATCAGGATGGAAAACGGGTCTCTGTTCGTTTGGAGAAGTTCAGTGGGGGCACATGCCTCACAACTTCTTCTTAGATCCTCCATTTGCTTAAACCCAATATGTTTTAAGAACTATAATATTACACCAGCCAATTTTTTTTTTTTTGATTTCCAAATCCACTCTCAATTATTTTCTTAGGGCAAAAATTGTCTATGTTGCTTCGGTATTTACGATTCGGCAACACAAGAAACCATGATTTATACACGTAAAATGATGTGCGTCGTTGTATACATGTCAAGATTCACTACCATAGGGGGGGCCTTCCGAACAGTTTTAACCATCCCTCGCCACTTAGGACGCGCTCGACCCATTAATAGGTTGCGTCCTCCCAAAGGCGGGAGATGGTTAAAACCGTCCCACGATTAAGCGGGTGATGGTTTTAAACGTCCCTCGCTTTTGGTCGGGGATATCATCTAGAAAAAAAGCAGGGGACGTACGGTTATGATCATCCTCCAAATGGAAAAAAAAAATTAAATAAAATTGAAAGTGTGTGTGTGTGTATATATATTACAAGCACTTAAACTCAGGACAATGCAAATCAATATAACTATAAGCTCATTCATATGTGGCACATATGAATGTACACTCTCCGAAAAAAATACAACTCCTACATTTTAATTCTATATCTCTAACCAACTCTCAACTCTTGTTCATGCAAATTGTGTCGTTATCCTTCTCCTCCACGTGACGAACATAAATGTCATATTCATCCAGTTATGAACAAGAAATAGAAATCATGTTAATCCTTCAAAATGCACGGAGGCCAATACTGTTCATCTCCCATATATTTTCAAGGCAGCTGAGATCTTTAACCACAACCAAAAAAAGTAAACAGAGGATGATAAGATATGAAAAGTTGATTGATATAACCCTAAAAGTCCCTCTGGACATAAAACTACACAATTGATAAATAATAACTACATGCCTTATTTACTGAAAACTTCTAATCCGTTTGGGTCAGAATCAGGAAGCTACCAATACTTTTGAAACTATAAAAAAACTATCAAACTTAACAGCGACGCGTCAGTATCGTCTGTGCCATCTCAGCGCCACGTCAGCAAAAACTTTTTTATAAACCTCAAATTACCCCTATTTTAACCTTAACCCTAGTTTCAAAAAATGAAAAATAAAAATACCAACTACCTCCTCCTCTATCATCAATAACAACACCATCACCACATTCTTCTCCAACCAACTACCGCCGCCGCCATCATTATTGTTGGCTATTGGGCTTCACCCGATCCAATATCCGTCCTTTTTAGTGGTCCTTATATGTCATGATCCGGAAATGACATGTAACCGGCATTTGAATCATGTGAAATCTATAGGACCCTACCATAATCCAAGGAAGCCAAAAATCAGAAATCTAAACCATTTATAAAAGAAATAGTGAATGTGAGTTTTGAAAAAGGTTTATTAAAATGAAATCAAGTTTGATTTGAAATATAATAGTCTTTGATTGAAAACAATTTCGTCGTTTAAAATCGGGCAGCACCGTCTTTGTAAATTTTGAAGAAAACAATGTATAATGAATATAATATAAAAAGTATTCCTATACGGGAGCTAGCTCATACTCACACGGCGGAGACACAACCATACAATAATATACGACGTCCAAGACAAAAATAACAATCGGAAAACCATAAGCACAATATAATTAATAACAAGTCGACTCCATCCGAGTACGACATCCAAAACAACATACATTTAAGTCTCGTGTCTAGGTCGCCGATATAAAAGTGGTTGACGTAGTTTTTTAACTAGATCCAAGAAGAAATACACACACATACATATACAACAGGCGGTTACGATACAACTGTGTAACTCATCTATCAAAAGCAATCACACGAAGAATGAAATGTGCCGGCAAGCCGCTACTGATCCGAGCGTCCTGCAAGAAACTAAGGCACAATGGGGGTGAGTTTCCAACTTGTGAGTAAAAAGATATCATAAGATAGAAATTATATGAATAACGATCCATCTAAGTCATAATATAGTACTATCATACTATATGATAACATATATTTACTGCATCAGTAATTTAAGCGCATCTTAATGGATAGCGTAAACATGGAAATATATCATCATCTCATATATAGCATGCATCCATGTAAAAGTATATAAAGTAGCCGAAAGATGTATGTAAAATCCTTTCAAAATAGCCATATGATGTGTATATCACGGCACAAGTAGCGGACGTTGATTTGTGAAGCAATATATGCAATTTTATTTAAAATATACGTCACGCCTTTTGAAAATAATTTAAAGAGGGTTTTCTTTGAAAGATTCTGGTGTCGTCATAGACACGTGAGAAATAGTGATACTATAGCTCATTTGAAAACCTCTTTAATGTACATCAATATATAAAAATAATATTTTAGGTACTGTCTCTTGGACCTGTCCCGTTCGGCTACTATATAGCATAAACCATTTCAATATGTGTAGGGCATCTATATTGATCCCTAAAAAATAACATAATATATTAAATCTGTAAGTCGATATCGTGCACCCTGCGGGTTCACGGGGAGGCGGAATTTACAAAAAAAACGATTTTTCTTACTTCGTAAAACCGATTAAACTCCAGGATCTTAACAGAAACCTTAACTAGCTAAATTTACTTGGAGGTTTAACTACTTGGTAAGAGTTTTATATCTCCTTGTTCACAAGTCCTCCGTGTCTTCTTCTTCTCCTCCTCTTCTTGAGCTCGTCGAAGATCGGATCGTGCTTGAAACGTCGGCCTCCCCGTGTCGAAGACGATCCACCCGAGAGTATGTATTTCAAGCTCCAACCTCTAAACCGAGATAACTAAGGTACCTAGTTTGCTAAGCTAGGTAGCCTAGAAGATATAGAGTGTTTAATGGAGTGTTTAATCTCATTTAACCCTATGGCTCACAACACATGTGAAGCTTAGGGTTTTGAGGAAGAAGGAAGAGAAAATGGAGAGAGAAAAAGAAAATGCAAATGAGCAAGTGATGGCTAAGTGAAGAATGGCTCATCTCTTTTCCTCACCTCAAGAATGGATTATTTTCTATGGAAAATAATCAACCATGCTTGAATAGTGAGTCCAAATCAAATAAACAATGTCATGAGCCATGCTTAACTCCATACCACAAATATCTCCATTTACACCTCATTAATCTATTTTCCAAAATAGATTAATCCAAGTAATGAGGTGTCCCCTTCTAGAAACATCTCTTGTGAAATTATAAGAATGCCCTCACCGTATATACATACCCGTATTCGTATTCCGAAAAATACGAATACAATGAGATGAAAACAATCCAATAATATAATACTAGGATCCGAGTTAAACCAAAACCTACTAGTATTTTCCACCCAAACAACATCCGTGCAGCCAGTACACGTATGTGATCGGAACCCTGCCGTAAAACCATACGGCCTCTACATCGTTTCACCCGAAGCAGGGAAACTCTTTGAATGGGACTCTAAAGACTCGACAGTACGCTGGCAGTGGGTTTAACCATAAGTCTGTCAGCAGTACTAGCTGCACATAACGACTACCCAGGTATCTGTCGATAAGAAGGCCGATGAGCAAACTCATCCGAACTCCTACCGAGCCTATCTGTGACAATCTCCGTACAGTCCGGTCTGCTCGTCTAAGATACTCGCATAACGGGCCTAGGGGGATAGTAACTGTCAGACCCCTAATAGCGCAAAAAGTCGTGCCGGGGTAGAGCCCAATATACCATGAGAAACTACTGGAGTACCCACCGGTAAATCTCTCTTGCCCTGGCCAGGGACTTTGTGTAATGTCTTTCTGAACATAGCGCGATATCAACCCCCAATATCGGGAGAGACGAATCCTATCTAACCACTACCGCCTCCTAGTGCTTCGGAACTGCACACAACCACTACCTGTTTGCACGAATCCTTTGAGCCATGGTAGGGTAGTAATCTAAGTACAGTGGGAATACACTCGAGACGAATAGTGATGTCAAGTCAACGGACCAACCTGTGCTCATGCCACCCAAGAACTGCTACCTGATGATAGGTATAATACCAACCAGCAGTTCCCATCGAGTCCGTCCAGTGTAACTCATAACCCAATGAGCACCTGTATACTATCTCCGGTACGACGCACCAATGGCCGTGGGACAGACCATCTCACCTGCTGGGATGAGAAGCGTATACACTAGTCCACTCCGGAGTATCGATGCCTCGTCTCGATAATCCTACGACTAGGGACCTGTATAAGGATGTGCTTATAGACTATCCAGCCCCCACTAGTGTGACTGCCATCACAACGCTGGTAGTCAAGCAAAGATCCTAAGGGCTCTACCAATATGTATAAGCGATATACTAAAAGAAACATATGCATATATTGAGATAGAAACAAACCAAGTAGCATACTACCATTTTGAGCAAGATTGTTATTATATTTGTGAATATCCCAAGCTTCCAAAATATAAGATACAATCCAGTACGATACAATAATGGTCTCTAGGGTATATATCACTAACAATCTCCCACTTGCATTAAGTCCATGTATTGGCATATTGCAGACCTATCATTTCGATTAGCCTCTTGAACCATGTCTGAGGGATGGCCTTTGTGAATGGATCTGCAGTGTTGTTCTCTGTCTCTACTCTCCGCGCCTCGATCTCCCGGCGATCAACGATCTCCTTGATCAGGTGGTACCGCCTCAAGATATGTCTGGACTTCTGATGGGACTTGGTTCCTTCGCTAAAATTATAGCCCCATTATTGTCACAATACAGAGGTATTGGATCAATAATGGACAGAACCACCTGAAGATCTGTAATGAACTTCCTCATCCAGATTGCTTCTTTCGCGGCGTCACATGCAGCGATATACTTCGCTTCCATCGTCGAGTCAGCAACGGTGTCTTGCTTGGAGCTCTTCCAACAGATCTCCTCTCCATTGAGGGTAAAGACATAACCTGACGTGGACTTGGAGTCATCCTTATCACTCTGGAAGCTAGAGTTGGCGAAGGCCTCGATCTGGAGGTCTTCACTGCAGTACACTAAGAACATCTCATTAGTCCTTCTCAGGTACTTGAGAATGTTCTTAACTGCTGTCCAGTGCTTCTATCCTGGGTTTGACTGATACCTGCTTACAACGCTCAGTGCGTAAGCTATATCTAGTCTGGTACACATCACATACATTATAGAGCCTACCGCAAAGACGTAGGGTATAATAGTCATGTGATCCCTGTTAGTTATGTATATGCTCTAGAGGCCATTGTTGTACATATCATGTATATTATAATGGATGCTTGGATATATCTAGAGAGGACTTTCTTACTCGACATGATAGTATGCTATTTGGTTTCACTTTATCTTAACATGTTGACTTATATATTGTTTACTGTCTTACTCTCACATGTTGATAAAGCCCTTAGGATTTGTACTCGACTACTGGGACTATGATGAGATCATACTAGTGGGGCCACGGTAGTCGATGAGTACATCCTATAACTGTTCCTAGTCGAGGGTATATCGAGACAGGGCATCGATACACCAGAGTAGACTAGCGTATACGCATCTTGACCCATATGATGGGCGATGGATGATCCTATATCCATCGGTGTTTGACATCAAGGATGGTGTACGGGTGCTCAGTGGGGACTGGGTACACTGGACGGACTCGCCGAGAACTCCCAGATGGTGATATACCACACGTCAGATGGCAGTTCTCCGGTGGCACTGGTACAGGGTAGTCTGTAGACCCGAGATCGTCATAGAGTCTTGTGTGATTCCTACCGTGCTTTGATTTCCACCTTACCACGTCCAAGAGGGCGTGCAAAATGGTGGCTTTTGGGTGCAGTCCCGAATCACATGGAGGCAATGAGCGATAGGAGGGGATTCGTCTCTCCCGGTATAGGGAGTTGATGTTGTGCTGTGTTCGATTGGCTATAACTGGAAGTCCCTGGCCAGGGCTGATATAGAGATTTACTGATAAGTGTTACCAGTAGTTTCTCGACCCGTTATGAGCCTCACATCGGGTCTGACGTATACCACCCCTAGACTAGATATGCAACATATCAGACGAAGAGACCGGACTGTACGGGAGTGTTACTGATTGGATTCACAGGAGAATGGACAGGCTAGCTTGTTGATCTTCTGATCGCTCAATACCTGGGTGGCTGTTACGTTTAGCTGACCGCTTGCAGCTTGTGGGTGTTTGATATGATCATCACCTGCTACCGGCGTATTGACGATTCTTTAGAGTCCTACACAGAGGTTTCTTGACTCAGGAAAAACGGAGTAGGGGCATATATGTGATATGTGCAGGACCGAGGATAATGCGAGATACCGTATTATATTCTCGCGATATTTAGATATGAGCCGGGTCATCGGATCAAGTGTTGATTCGATGAATCGGTACATGATATATTAGTCGGTTATATTCGATATAGCCGGATTGTCGGATCAAGTGTTGATTCGATGATTTAATGTATAATAATATATATGATATATTGTATTACATTATCTAATATTGGCTCGCTTTATTATTTCATTTTCTCACCGGGTAATACATTAATATATATGCGATATATGTTAATTGTATTATTTTCTTTTGTTATAAATATAATATATATATATATATATATATATATATATATATATATATTATTGTAACATGATATGATTAATGATGAAACATGTTTAGTGGAGATTAAACAAGGTTAGGGTTTGATTTGAGTTAGTTTCTTCTTGCACCTTCTAGAAGGAATTTCTTTTGTCATGGTTAAGATATTATTGTTGATATTTTCTCATGACTCATTCTTTAACCCAACCAAACCCTAGCCCTAGTTAATTCTCTACAAAGGTTATCCTTGTCATCCTTGACCATGGTTCCATGATTAATCATATATTCATTTCATTATTCATCACAAAAGGATTATGCATTATTTCTTCTTCATCTTCAACCTTGAGCTTTGAGAAAGCTTACTAGGTTTTCCTTTTGTGATGTTTTCATGTGAGAATTTGATATAAAAAGAAAGCATAAATACTACTCCATCATCCTCATCTAATCTAGCCAATTAGATTAGGGCGTTCACCTCATTAGAGTGAGAGAGCTTGAGTTATAGCAACTTCGATGTAGATCATCGGAGAAAAGGAACACTACAAGCTAGTATGAATCGTTCGAGTCGTGGAGCCTCTCTTGAGTCAGGGAGATCGTGGATTGCGGCGAAGGGAATTCTACTCGGAACTTATGAAGCGAAGGAGCGGACTACAAAGGTTGTAATCCCCCACACTTAGTTGTAAAGATGTTTACTTGCATGTTAAACCCTAATAATCTAGCAAAGATCCCGGCTTTGGGTTGTTCGGCACGTCTAAAATTTTATTCGGGCATGATTGATGCCTTATGAACCCTCACAAGAGTGCCTAGGAACCCTATAGTGGTATCAGAGCCTAGCTAGAGCATTAGGCGACGTGTATACGAAGTTAAAACTCCGATCGAACCCCAAAATGACGATTTGAACCCCTCTCTGGACTTTTTCTAAAAATGTGATTTTTTTGAATTAAAAATACTTAAAAGTACCAGCAGGGAAATATAAGCCACACTGTGAAAAACGAGGCAATAAGCCGTACAAACCGCCGCGGAACCGCGGCAATACCTTGCTCCTGCCGCGGATCCGCTACCGTACAGAAGACTTATTGACTCGTTTTGCCACAGTTATATCCGTAGGTGATTAAGTATATTTCTGGGTATTTTTAATCTGACTTAAGTGTTGAGTGTTCTGGGGATTATTTTGTATTCGTTGATTCGATCGGAAAATTTAATTTCGTTATGTTTTCCGGATATTTAGAAACTGTTAAAATGTTCGAAAGGATATCATTAACTCATTTTTTCCCGGCATGAAAAACTTTCAAGTGTTGAATTTTTCTTGGGTTTAAATCTTTCGGAAAAACGTGCATGTAACGCGATGGACCTTCTAGAAGAACACAAACCTTAACTCGATTATGTGACCGTCTGAACCGCCTCTAAACCTTAGGGTTTGGGGCAGTACGGCGTGCCACATGTGAGGCGTTGGCTTGACCATTCTACGGCTGGACCATTGGTACTGTGACAGATTCTGGGATTGTTTGAACTCCGCTCAAGTGTTGAGCTATTTAGGAAATCTTGGGTATTTGATTAATCCGATCGGAAAGTTTAATACTGTCTATTTATCTGGAATGTGATACAATATGTGGAATTCATATAGTTAGGCATGAAATGCAAAGTATGTGATATTTCGGATTTACGATGTCTAAAGAGATTGTGGATTCCAAATGTTGTAGTTTTACAATTTCCTTTCTGTGACCGTAAATGTAGTATGTAGTTGTATTGCCGGTCTTCGTTACTATACATCAACGACGATCGATGTATGCATACTTACTTACGTTGATGATATGTGATATTATGTGTTGCTGTGATATGTTATATTGGATCGTCGTGTTCTGAATAGCCGGGGGTTTTATGTGAGTTGAGAGTTTTTATTTTCATTCATGTAAAATTTATTTGTATGTAATATTCTTTTATTGGGGCACTTCCGGGCTGAGGATGATGTCACCATTGTATATTATTTACTTTTCCGTATTAGGTAGACCCAAGGAGGGGAGCACAAGTAACCGGGTTCTAGGGTCCATTGGGAGGCCATCTCGAGGAGTCGAGACCGGGTCTCCTAACCCTAGAATTGGCAGTGTTACTTGCCGCTCTCGTAGGGGTCTAGGGATATGGGTTTGGCTATTCATCACGACCATGGAATCCGTGTTTTATACCGGCTCGTATTAAAAACACGGATATCCTAGTATATCCAATATTTCATATATGTTCTTCTGCTGCAATGTTCTGTGATGAGATCATATTACTGCCTGAGACGAATGCTTATACTATATATATGCTGATATATAAATATTACTGCTTTCGTTTCTTCTGTGATGCTTAGGAAGCATAAGCTGATGGGATTTATTAACGAGATTAATAAAAAAAAGAAAAGAAACCTAAAAGATGTTGTAGAATCAAAACTTTATAAAAAGGGTAGCTACAGTTTTGCTTTGCATAGCGGTATATATGATATACCCTGCACCTTATTCGATGAGGAAAGAGCCGAGATCCCTTCACCGGGAGTGACCTCTTTAGCGAAACTGGCAGATGCTACAAACTCGCGGTTTAGTTTTTGACAGCTTATATAGTTCTTGCTTTGCAACAATCTGAAAAAATTTTGGAGTCCAAAAAATTTCGACAGAAACTGTGAAATTTGAAAACGCGGGTTTTGGAATTTTGTTCGATCGAAGATGTAAACACACTATAAAAAGCTAGACTAGATTAATGGCGTGGCTCTGATACCATGTTTCGCCACGGCAGCGCCCCGGCCTTCTACGCGAGGCCAAAATGCGGAATCAAAATTTTTCTTAACTTTAAACCGGCGCTACCGCGGACAATAAAACCCGGATCGTAACCATTAACCTAAACCTAGCTAACAAGAGAGAGGGTAAAATGCTATACCGAGTGATCCGTGTCCTTCGGTCTTCTCGTCGTCGTCCCGATCTCCCGCGGAATCACCATTCGTCGTCTTCTAGTCGGAAAGGGCACCACGTAGCCGAATACTTTTACGGGCTCCCACCTCTAGACCGAGGCAACTCGGGCGCGAAGTTGGCTAGCCGACACGTCCAAGGATACTGTAGGCTAAGTGCAGTAGCATTGTCTCTAGGGGTTGTGAAGTTGCCTTGATGGAGGAATCAAAGAATGAACTATGGAGAGATGTGTGGAATCATTTTTCTAGCAAAGGAAAAATGAAATGAGATGAAGATATCACTCTACAAAAATGAATCCCCTCTTCTTCTCTCAAGTGGCCGGCCACATATAAGAATGGGGTGGGTTTCAACATGGGAGGTGAGTGTAGGAGATCAAAGAGGTGACCACATCAAAAGCAAGTTTCACATCAACTCTCATCTCATTTCTAATTTAATCCTTTTCAAATCCAATCACAATAAATGCTAACCATTATGAAGGAAAAAGCAAAGATGCTTAAACCATCATAATGCCTCATAATGCAAGAAACCCCCTCCACAAATGTAATTTGCAAAACTGCAAATAACCCCCTCCATCGGAAAGTCCGGCCGCGAAGGAACAAAGGAAAACCGGACGGAACGGAATGCAAACTGGCAACTTCAGAAAACTGATCCCGTAATAAATTACAGGAAAACCCCGCGACTGCATATACATGCTCGCATTTGTATTCCCACTGAATACAAATACAAAGAGACAAAATCTACACTGTCTAATACTATGATCCGGCTTAAGCCAAAGTCGGCTAGTAAAATCCGTCCGATCACGATCCGTGCAATACCGCACGTATCTGATCGAACCCTGCCATATCTCCATATGGCCTCTACAGCGTTTCTCCCGAAACTTGAGTAACTGTCTGTGTGGGGGACTCTAAAGACTCGTCAATACTATGGCTGTAGATTTAACCACTAGCACGTCAGAGGTATTAGCCATACGTGACGGGCTACCAGCTATTGACCAAAAGGGACGTCGATGAGCGAACTCATCCTGACACCCTACTGAGCCTGTCAGTGACAATATCCGTACAGTCCGTTCCGTTCGTCTATGAGTATCGCATGGCGGGCCTAGGGGGTTGGTAAAAGTCAGACCCCCAAAAGCGGTACAAGTCGTGTCGGAGTGTAGCCCAGAACACCCTGAGATACTACTGGAATACCTACCAGTAAATCTCCTGCCTCGGCCGAGGGCTCTGTGTAATGGCTCTCCTAGACACAGCGCGACCTCACCCCCAATACCGGGAGAGACGAACCCCTGCAGATCCGCTCACTGCCTCCATGTGGCTCGGGACTGTACCCAACTAAAACCTGTTTGCACGACTCCTTTGAGCCGTGGTAGGGTAGTAATCAAAGTACAGTGGGAACTCACACGAGACAAATGACGATCTCAGGTCGATGAACTAACCTGTACACATGTCACCAGGGAACTGCCATCTGACGTCTGGTATAATCCCAACTGGCAGGTTCCCGGCGAGTCCTGTCCGGTGTACTCATAACCCAATGAGCACCTGTATACATCTTAGGTGAACCAACTGACACCAGTGGCTTGTGAGACCGGCCACCGCCCCTCGTCGGGGTCTCGACTGTATACACTAGTCTACTAATGGAGTATCGATGCCCTGTCTCGAAACTCCCACGACTAGGGACCTTTTAAGGATGTGCTTATAGACCCCAGCTCCCACGTATATGATCGCCATCATACTGCTGGTCGTCAAGCAAGAATCCTAGGGGCTCTATCAACGTGTAATAGCGACCTGTCAGGTCACCTAAAGCAGTACATGATGATAAAGATAAACCAGATAGCATACTATCATCTTGAGTAAGACTGTCCCACCGAGATAGGTCCTCCCTCAATCATTGCAATCACGTGCCTGTGATCCAATAATTGACTCTGAGGGCACTATCTCCAACATATCCTAGTATATCCAATATTTCATATATGTTCTTCTGCTGCAATGTTCTGTGATGAGATCATATTACTGCCTGAGACGAATGCTTATACTATATATATGCTGATATATAAATATTACTGCTTTCGTTTCTTCTGTGATGCTTAGGAAGCATAAGCTGATGGGATTTATTAATGAGATTAATAAAAAAAAAGAAAAGAAACCTAAAAGATGTTGTAGAATCAAAACTTTATAAAAATGGTAGCTACAGTTTTGCTTTGCATAGCGGTATATATGATATACCCTGCACCTTATTCGATGAGGAAAGAGCCGAGATCCCTTCACCGGGAGTGACCTCTTTAGCGAAACTGGCAGATGCTACAAACTCGCGGTTTAGTTTTTGACAGCTTATATAGTTCTTGCTTTGCACAGCGATATATACGATATATCCTGCACCTTATTCGATGGGGAAAGAGCCGAGATCCCTTCACCGGGAGTGACCTCTTTAGCGAAACTGGAAAAGCCTAAAAAACACTCCTTTTCAAAAATCACTTGATTCTACGACGATATCAAGTTCATTACGCTCATGGTTTTCTTAAAAACCTGCGTAGCCCTCCGTCATTTCAGATAAGTACAACTTAGTATTCGTGCTGCGGTAGTTTGGCCTTCGTCAAGGCGTAGTGTACGGTAGCTAACTAGTGCTTATCTGTAAAGCATATGATGCGATTGGATTAGGGTATTCGTACGGCGTAGTTTGGCCTTCATCAAGGGTCGTATGGGTAGGTTTAATTCAAATAAGAAATGAACGGGTTGAACTTGACTAGCGCCCTATGGGTAGTTTGGCCTTCGTCAAGGTCATGGGACGCTAGGGGTAAAAGCATTATCGGGAATTTCAAGTGTTGAAATTTGCAATAAGATTGCATACCTTCTATGAGATAGATGGATCCTGATACCCACTACGAGTAAGAGTTACTCCTGGGAGAGTTTTACACAGGACAATTAGCCGATCAAGTAGGTGTCTAGAAAGGTGTTAACGGGGTTATGCCTCTGGGAAGACGGGGTTTATTTTAATTAGGTCCGTGCGAAAGCACGGGGAACCTCCCTCAAGTACCGACACTGATCTGGCTGAAAGATTGACGAAATTATAGGGTGTAATTAATCCCGGCTAATCTTACCTTTTAGGGTTTGAAGGAAGATTTGATAAAAACAGTGGGAGACATCCTGATTAGATAAGATAATAACCAATCTAATCTTGCAAGAGTATACGCTAAAGTGTTTCCTTCTCTCTCTCTCCAGGTAGCGACCAAGTCAGGACTTAATCAAGATAATAATATGGATGCATTGACTGAACCTAGTTATTATATTGAGCAGGGGATCGTTGGTCCCGTTCTTTCTTATAAGAGTTATAAGACTGAGCAGGAAACAGGAGAAAAACTGGATTCTCACGCCGCCTAAACGAAGATCAAGCATGCTGATACATCTTCTTCGGGTGTATTAGTTATTGAGAACTATTTCTCAGTTCACCCTACGTCCTGGGTATTAGATACCGGATCGGGATCCCACATATATAAATTGTTACATGGGCTAAGGAAAGGTAGAGAACTGGGAAAAGGTGATCATTCCGTTCAAGTAGTGAATGGTGCAAGTATTGTAGCCAAAGCAGTTGGCGAATATCACCTAGTATTACCAAGTGGTAATACACTGATTCTGAATGAGTGCTATTATATACCGAACATGATGTGCAACATTATATCAGTTTCTTTATTAAGTAAAGAAGGCTATAATTTTGTAGTAAAGGATAATGTTATGAACATATTCCTAGATCAAAAGTTGATTGGATCAGGCTCGTTACATAATGGCATATTCATTCTCAATCAAAATACAGTCCTTAATATACAAAACACACACAAGAGGAAAAGTTCAGAAATGAATGAATCCTTCTTGTGGCATTGTAGACTTGGTCATATCAATGCGACACGGCTAGCTAAGTTACATAAGGATGGATATTTGAATTCGTTCGAATTATCATCTTATGATACTTGCCATTCATGTCTCAAAGGAAAAATGACCAAAACTCCGTTTAGTGGACACGGAGAAAGAGTTACGGAACTCTTAGGACTGGTACACAGTGATGTATGCGGTCCTATGTCTACGCATGCCAGGAATGGTTCTTCCTACTTCATTACATTCATTGACGATCTCTCTAGATACGGATATGTGTTCCTGATGAAACAAAAGTCTGAAGCTTTTGAGAAATTCAGAGAATATAAGAACGAAGTAGAGAACCAAACGGGCAAAAGTATTAAGATCTTTCGATCTGATCGAGGAGGAGAATACTTAAGCAATGATTTTCTGGACTATCTAAAGGAGAATGGGATTCTCTCTCAGCTTACTCCTCCTTATACACCACAACACAACGGTGTATCGGAACGGAGGAATCGCATCCTATTAGATATGGTGCGCTCTATGATGAGCACTGCCGAGTTACCTATTTCCTTTTGGGGACATGCACTGGAAACAGCTGCATACCTATTGAATAGAGTTCCAACCAAATCAGTGCCTTTCACTCCATATGAGATATGGAAAGGGAAGAGACCATGTCTTAATTTTATTCAGATATGGGGTTGTCCGGCCTATGTAAAAACACAAAATCCGGACAAGCTCGAGGCAAGGTCTGTTCTGTGCAAGTTTATTGGATATCCCAAACATTCACGAGGGTATATCTTCTACCACTCCGAGGAACAAAAAGTGTTTGTTTCTCGACATGCCACCTTCTTAGAAAAGGGTTTTCTTATGAAACAAGTTAGTGGCAATGAGATAGAACTGGAAGAAGTTCCAGCAACACAAACTGCAACAGAAGATTTGGTAAAACCAGAGGATTCAGTAGTACCCGACGAACCCCAGCCTCTCCTCCGATCTAGTAGGGTTTCTCATCCACCTGAGAGATACTACGGTTTTCTCATTGATGGTGGAAGCGAGCATTGCATCATGGAAGATGATGACCCGACTAATTTTGAGCAGGCCATCACGAGTGGTGACTCTGTGAAATGGCTGGATGCAATGCGATCTGAGATAGAATCCATGTACACCAACAAAGTATGGACTTTGGAAAATACTCCTGAAGGGGTAAAACCCATTGGGAGCAAGTGGATCATTAAAAAGAAAATTGGTGTAGATGGAAAAGTTGAGACTTTCAAAGCTAGACTTGTTTCAAAGGGTTTTCGTCAACGACCAGGTGTGGATTATGATGAAACCTTTTCTCCAGTGGCTATGCTTAAGTCCATCCGGATCTTACTTGCCATTGCTGCATACTATGACTACGAAATCTGGCAAATGGATGTTAAGACCGTCTTTCTAAATGGTGATTTAGAAGAGTGCGTGTACATGACTCAGCCAGAGGGCTTCGTAGATAGTGGGAGCAGCGGAAAAGTGTGCAAACTGCTTAAATCCATATATGGATTAAAGCAAGCATCGCGGAGTTGGAACATCTGTTTTGATGTTGTAGTCAAAGAGTTTGACTTCATCAAAAACGTAGATGAACCTTGTATTTATAAGAAGGTTGCAGAGAGTAAGGTTGTCTTCCCCGTATTGTACGTCGATGACATACTCTTGATAGGAAATGATGTTCCTATGCTGCAATCAGTCAAGCTCTTCTTATCATAAACATTCTCAATGAAAGATCTAGGTGATGCCTCCTGCATATTGGGAATCATGATCTATAGAGATATATCTAAACGAATACTGGGATTGTCCCAATCCAGGTACATTGACACCATACTAAAGAGGTTTAGTATGGAAGAATCCAAGCGTGGGAACCAACCCATGATCTCTGGACTCACTCTCTCCAAAGAGATGTCTCCCAAGACTGATTTGGAGAGAGCTCGCATGCAAGGGATACCCTATGCTTCGGCAGTAGGTTCTATCATGTATCCGATGCTATGTACCAGACCCGATATAGCATACTCACTAAGTGTAGTGAGTCGGTACAAGCAGATCCTGGAGAGAGTCACTGGACAGCTGTGAAGAACATTCTCAAGTACTTACGAAGGACTAAGGAGATGTTCTTGGTGTATGGTAACGGAGAACTCCAGGTGGAGTCCTTTACCGATTCCAGCTTCTAAAGTGATTAGGATGACTCTAAGTAGCACTCGGGATTTGTCTTTACCCTCAATGGAGGGGCGGTGTGTTGGAAGAGTTCCAAACAGGATACCGTTGCAGACTCGATGATGGAGGCTGAATACATCGCTGCCAACGATGCTGCCAAAGAGGCTGTTTGGATAAAGAAGTTCATTAGTGAACTTGGTGTGGTTCCATCCATTGAGCATCCAATACCTCTGTATTGTGATAACAATGGAGATGTGGCTTTGGCCAAGGAACCTAGGTCCCATCAAAAGTCCAGACATATTTTGAGGCGGTATCACCTGATCAGGGAGATAGTTGATCGCCAGGAGATCGAGGTCAGGAGAGTAAATACGAAGGACAACACTGCAGATCCATTCACGAAGGCCATTCCCCAGATACAGTTTGAGAGATTATTCGGGATGCTAGGTATGAGATACTACAACAGCTGGCCTTAGTGCAAGTGGGAGATTGTTAGTTATGTATATGCCATAGAGGCCATTGTTGTACATACGATGTATATTATAATGGATGCTTGGATATATATAGAGAGGACTTTCTTGCTCGGCATGATAGTATGCTATTTGGTTTCACTTTATCTTAACATGTTGACTTATATATTGTTTACTGTCTTACTCTCACATGTTGATAAAGCCATTATGATTTGTACTCGACTACTGGGACTATGATGAGATCATACTAGTGGGGCCACGGTAGTCGATGAGTACATCCTATAACTGTTCCTAGTCAAGGGTATATCGAAACAGGGCATCGATACACCAGAGTAGACTAGCGTATACGCATCTTGACCCATATGATGGGCGATGGATGATCCCATATCCATCGGTGTTTGACATCAAGGATGGTGTACGGGTGCTCAGTGGGGACTGGGTACACTGGACGGACTCGCCGAGAACTCCCAGATGGTGATATACCACACGTCAGATGGCAGTTCTCCGGTGGCACTGGTACAGGGTAGTCATAGAGTCTTGTGTGATTCCCACTGTGCTTTGATTTCCACCTTACCACGTCCAAGAGGGCATGCAAAACGGTGGCTTTTGGGTGCAGTCCCGAATCACATGGAGGCAATGAGCGATAGGAGGGAATTCATCTCTCCCGGTATAGGGAGTTGATGTTGTGCTGTATTCGATTGGCTATAACTGGAAGTTCCTGGCCAGGGCTGATATAGAGATTTACTGGTAAGTGTTACCAGTAGTTTCTCGACCCGTTATGAGCCTCACATCGACACGACTTATCGGTTACTGGGGTCTGACGTATACCACCCTTAGACTAGATATGCAACATATCAGATGAAGAGACCGGACTGTACGGGAGTGTTACTGATTGGATTCACAGGAGAATGGACATGCTAGCTTGTTGATCTTCTGATCGCTCAATACCTGGGTGGCTATTACGTTTAGCTGACCGCTTGCAGCTTGTGGGTGTTTGATATGATCATCACCTGCTACCGGCGTATTGACGATTCTTTAGAGTCCTACACAGAGGTTTCTTGACTCAGGCAAAATGGAGTAGGGACACATATGTGATATGTGCAGGACCGAGGATAATGCGATATGAGACACTGTATTATATTCTCGCGATATTTAGATATGAGCCGGATCATCGGATCAAGTGTTGTTCGATGAATCGGTACGTGATATATTAGTCGGTTATATTCGATATAGCCGGATTGTCGGATCAAGTGTTGATTCGATGATTTAATGTATAATAATATATATGATGTATTGTATTACATTATCTAATACTGGCTCGCTTTATTATTTCATTTTCTCACCGGGTAATACATTAATATATATGCGATATATGTTAATTGTATTATTTTCTTTTGTTACAAATATATATAATATATATATATATATATATATATATATGTGATATATATTATTGTAACATGATATGATTAATGATGAAACATGTTTAGTGGAGATTAAACAAGGTTAGGGTTTGAATTGGGTTAGTTTCTTCTTGCACCTTCTAGAAGGAATTTCTTTTGTCATGGTTAAGATATTATTGTTGATATTTTCTCATGACTCATTCTTTAACCCAACCAAACCCTAGCCCTAGTTAATTCTCTACAAAGGTTATCCTTGTCATCCTTGACCATGGCTCCATGATTAATCATATATTCATTTCATTATTCATCACAAAAGGATTATGCATTATTTCTTCTTCATCTTCAACCTTGAGCTTTGAGAAAGCTTACTAGGTTTTCTTTTTGTGATGTTTTCATGTGAGAATTTGATATAAAAAGAAAGCATAAATACCACTCCATCATCCTCATCTAATCTATACAATTAGATTAGGGTGTTCACCTCATTAGAGTGAGAGAGCTTGAGTTATAGCAACTTCGACGTAGATCATCGGAGAAAAGGAACACTACAAGCTAGCATGGATCGTTCGAGTCGTGGAGCCTCTCTTGAGTCCGGGAGATCATGGATCGCGGCGAAGGGACTTCTACTCGGAGCTTATGAAGTGAAGGAGCGGACTACAAAGGTTGTAATCCCTCACACTTAGTTGTAAAGATGTTTACTTGCATGTTAAACCCTAATAATCTAGCAAAGATCCTGGCTTTGGATTGTTCGGCACGTCTAAAATTTTATTCGGGCATGGTTGATGCCTTATGAACCCTCACAAGAGTACCTAGGAACCCTACAATCCCTTTCCAAATCAGTCTTGGAAGACATCTCTTTGGAGAGGGTGATTCCGTGACAAGCCGGTAGATTATTGCACTTTGAATCTTCCATACTGAATCTCTTCAGTATGGTGTCGATGTACCTTGACTGTGAAATTCCCAATATCCTTTTAGATCTATCACGATAGATCTGAATCCCCAGAATATAGGAGGCATCACCCAGGTCCTTCATGGAGAACCTTTGTGACAAGAATTCTTTGACTGATTGTACCATAGGAATGTCATTTCCTATCAGGAGAATGTCATCCACGTACAAGACGAGGAATACCACAGTTCTCGCTACATTTTACTATAGATGCATGGTTCATCTGGATTTTTGATAAAGTCGAATTCCTTGACCGTCTCACCAAAACAGATGTTCCAACTCCGTGATGCCTGCTTTAATCCATAAATGGATTTAAGCAACTTGCACACTCTTCCTCTACTCCCACTCTCTATGAAACCCTCCGGCTGATCCTGTTAGGAATATGTATACCCTAGAGGCCATTATTGATGATATAGTGGATGCCTGGACATATATATATAGGACTTTCTTGCTCGAGATGATAGTATGTTATCAGGTTACCTTTATCTTAACATGTAGACTGATATTTATACTGTCTGTCTCTTACATGTTGATAAAGCCCTTAGGATATGTACTTGACTACGAGGATTATGATGAGATCATACTAGTGGGGCCAGGATGGTTCATAAGTACATCCTTTAATCAGTTCCTAGTCGTGGGAATATCGAGACTAGGGCATCGATATTCTAGAGTAGACTAGTGTGTACGTTTCTTGTCCCTTAGAGGGTGATGGTTGATCCCACAACCATTGGTGTGTGACATCAAAGATTGTACACAGGTGCTCATTGGAGAATGGGTACACCGAACAGGACTCGCCGATGACTCCTATATGGTTGTATACCTATCGTCAGATAGCAGTCCTCTGGTGACACTAGTACAGATTAGTCTGTAGATCCAAGATCGTCATAGAGTCTTGTGCGGCTCCCACTGTGCTTTGATTTCCTCCCTACCATGCTCAAAGGAGACGTGCAAATAGGTTGATTTTTGGTACAATCCTGAGTCGCATGGAGGCAATGAGCGATAGGAGGGGTTTCGTCTCTTCCGGTATTGGGGGTTGATATTGCGCTATGCTCGATTGGCTATAACTAGAAGTCCCTGGCCAGGGCTGCTTATAAGATTTACTGATAAGTGTTATGAGTAGTTTCTCAAACCGTTATAGGCCAGACATCGGCATGACTTATCACGTTACTGGGGTCTGATGTTTACCACCCGTAGACATGATATGCGACATATCAGACGAAGAGACCGAACTATACGATAGTGTTACTGATAGACTTCATGGAGACTATGGACGAGCTTGCTTGTTGATCTTCATATCGCTCAATACCTGGGTAGCCGTTACGTCCAGCTAGTACCACTGACGGCTTGTGGGTGACTGATGTGATCATCACCTACTGCTGGCGTATTGACGAGTCTTTAGAGTCCCACACGGAAGTTTCCTGGTTCAAGCGAAACGAAGTAGGACACATATGTGATATGTGTATGGGCCTGATTAAATACGTGTATGTGATACCGTATTGTAATACGACAGTTATCTATTATCGGTTCGATTATATATGATATAACCAGATTGTCGAATCAAGTGTTGATTTAATAATGTGATATACATATATATGATATTAGTCGGTCATATATGATATAACCGGATTATTAAATCAAGTGTTGATTTAATAATGTGATATATATTATATTTGATATAATTATATCTTAACTAATATCATTAGCTCACTAAATATTTTATTATATGTATTAATATATATATATATATATATATATATATATATGTGTGTGTGTGTGTGTGTGTGTGTGTGTGTAGAATGGCATTATTTCTATTTTTGAGAAAAATAGAAAAGAGGTGGAAAATGGGAGCACGGTTTCAAGCATGGGCTTTATGTTATTTTATTCATCTTGACTCACTATTAAAGTATGGTTGCAATTTTATATTGCTAATTCCATGCTTGAATGAGTGAGGGGTCAAGAGTTGCCATTCATTCTTAGCTTATTCTCAACACTTAGTCATTTTCTTGAGTTGCTCCCATGGTTGCTCTCTAGGTTCTTCAACTTCTTCATTGCCATGGTTCAAGCTTCAACCCTCACATGTGATGTGAATCATGAAGCTTGAACACAAACTTGTGAGCTTTAACATCCTCTACTTCATCATCTTACACTTGACTAGCGATCGAATGTAACGTGTTTCCTACGCTAAAGAGTTTAGTGTAGAGGTAGCTTGAGTTGGAGGGACTTCGCGTGGATTATCTTTGGCACGAAAGTCATCGGAGGACTAATGGAGTCACGGGCTACTACACGGAGCATGTGAAGTGAAGGACTCGATCTACGAGGGTATAGCCGTCTTTCACTTCTTTAGTTTTAGTAGATATCAAACCATAACCCTAATCACCTAGCTAAAGATCTTGTATAGTCTAGCTTAGCACCATAAAAATTTGAATTTGGCATACTTGATGCCACTTGGACCCCTTGCTGGTGCTAGGGTATACTTTCAGATCCATATAAATACACTCTTCCAAATTTCCATTCAGAAAAGCGGTCTTTACGTCCATCTGCCAAATTTTATAATCGTGGAAGGCATCAATGGCAAGAAAGATCTAAAAGGATTTGAGCATAACCACTGGAGAAAAGGTTTCATCATAGTCCAAATCAGGTCTTTGATGAAAATCTTTTGCAACAAGTCTAGCCTTATAGGTTTCAACCTGTCCATCTACACCAATCTTCTTTCTGAAGATCCATTTGCAGCCTATGGGTTTTACCCCTTATGGAGCAATTTCCAAAGTCCATACTTTGTTGGTGTACATGGACTCCATTTCGGTCCGCATTGCATCTAGCCATTTTACCGAGTCTCTGCTCTGAATGGCTTGCTAGAAACTAGTTGGCTCATCATCGTCGATGATGCAATCCTCTCTATCCCCGTCTATTAGAAAACCGTAGTATCTCTCGGACGGATGAGACTGCCTACTAGTCCTGCGGAGTGGCACGGGGATGTCCGGTTCTTTCAAAACTTCTGGTTCCTCCATGCTTTCAGTAATAGCTTGTGGTTCTGGAATTTCTTCCAGTTCTATTGCACTCTCACTTATTTCTTTTTCAAGAAATTGAGTTTCCAAAAAGTGGGCATGCCGAGAAACAAAGACCTTTTGTTCCTCCACGTAATAGAAAAGATACCCCCTGGAGTTCTTTGGGTATCCGACAAACTTACACAGTACTGAGCGTGTCTCGAGCTTGTCCGTATGCTGCTTTTTTACAAAAGCTGGACATCCCCATATTTTTGGATACTTAAGATTGGGGTTTCCCCACTCCACATCTGATATGGTGTGGCATGCACTGACTTAGTAGGAACCTTGTTCAAAAGATATGCAGCTGTTTCTAGTGCATAACCCCAGAAGGATCGCGGTAACTCAGTGTTACTTATCATGGAACGTACCATATCCAATAAGGTTCAGTTCCGCCTTTCCGATACACCGTTGTGTTGAGGTGTGTATGGAGGAGTAAGCTGAGAGAGAATTCCATTCTCTTTTAAGTAATCCAGGAACTCAGCACTTAAATATTTACCACCTCAATCAGATCTAAGGTCTTGATACTTTTTCCGGTTTGTTTTTCTACTTCATTCTTGTATTCCCGGAATTTCTCAAAGGCCTCAGATTTATGTTTCATCAAGAATACATGTCCGTACCTTGAGAAATCATCTATAAAAGTAATGAAGTAGGAATAACCATTTCTTGAATGTGTAGACATTGGACCACACACGTCACTGTATATGATTCCCAAGAGCTCGCTGGCTCTTACTCCTTATCCAGTGAACGGAGTCTTTATCGTCTTTCCTTTGAGACATGATTGACAAGTTACATAAGACTGATATTCAAACGGATCCAAATATCCCTTTTTATGTAACTTTGTCAACCGTGTTTCATTGATGTGACCCAGTCTACAATACCATAAGAATGCCTGATTTTATTCTGGAGACTTTCTTTTGAGTGTGTTTTGGACATTGAAAACCTGAGCTTGATTTAATACGTATATACCATTATCTAGTGTACTTGACCCAATCAAACTTTGATTAAGGTGGATATGGACGATATCGCTTACAAATGTAAAATCATAACATTCTTTAGAAAGTAAAGATACAGAGATGATATTATAAGCCAGACTAGGTACACACAAACAGTTACACAAATCAAAATCTGCCCAATTATCAATCCTAGGTGATATTCCCCTACGGATACAGCATCCACACTCATTCCGTTAGCAACCTTGAGAGTCATATCACCTGCCTTGATAACTCTACGGTTTCTCAGAGCCTGTAATGAATTACAGATATGAGATCCTGATCCGGTATCTAGTACTTAGGAAGTAGAGTTAATTGACAGACAGTTTTCAATCATAAACACATCTGAAGCCGAAGCCACAACGTGCTTCGAATCCTGGTTTCTGGCCTTCCAAGCCCTGGAGTCCTTCTGCCAATGCCCTTTCCCGTGACAATAAAAATATTCCTCCTTCCCTACTGTTAGCCCCAAAACATTTACCCTGCCCTTTCCCTCTACCTTACTGACACCACTTTTCGGCTTGGTGGAGGCCTTCTTCTTCTTCCCCTTGGATCTAGAAGATGAAGATTCCCCAATAAGCAGTGCGGGTGTCTCTCTGGATTTCTGTAGGGTGCCCTCAGTGCTCTTCAACATGTTGAGGAGTTCTGGAAGTGAAACTTCCTTCCCTTGAATGTTGAAATTCAAGATAAACTGGGCGTAGGTGGAGGGGAGGGACTGTAGAATCAAGTCAGTATATAACTTGTTCTCCAACGTGGTTCCAAAGTCCGCGAGCTCTTCAATATAGCTAATCATCGTAAGGACGTAGTCCCTTACAGATGACACGACAGCCAATCTCGTCTGAAACATTTCTTCGAGATCTCATATCTTGCAATACGAGATTGCTCTCCATATAAATCCTTGGTATGGAGGAAGATGGAAACTAAGTCCATCTTCTTATGCCGCCTCTTGTGTTCATAATCCATTGAGGCTAACAAGAGGCACTTGGCTCTCTCATTGTCTTTTTCCCATGTCTTACGGATTTTAACATTTGCGACGGTGGAATCTGGACCTAGGACGGCGGGGGCTTTGGTAGTAAGGAGGCAGGCCATCTTGTCATAGGTAATGGCCATCTGGACATTTCTTAGCCAATATTTATAGTTTGGTCCAGTCAATTTATTATTATCTAGCAGTAACTTAAGCCTGGTCATTTTGGTCGCTGCTGTCAGGAGAGAGAGAAGAAACACTCAGCATGATACTCTTGTAAGTTTAGATTGGTTATTAATTTATCTAAACAGGTTGGCTCTCACTATTCCTCGAATCCTCCTTCAAACCATAAAATAAGAATTAGTCATGATTAATCTCACCCTACAATTCTTGCTTAACCTTTCGACCAGGCTAGTGTTGGTACTTCGAGGGAGGTTTTCCAATGCTTTCGCAAAGTTCCTTAATTACATAATCTCTTTTCCCTGGAGGCGTAGCCCCGCTAACACCGTTCTAGGCCCCAACTTGGTTTATAGCATTGATTGTTTAGTGAAAAATCTCCCGAAGAGCAGCGGATACTCACAGTAGGATCAAGATCCAAATATCATCGTGTGGCAACCTTGAAGGAATCCTACCAAAATCATCACACTCCAAATGGTATGCAACACTAGCAAGTTTCATTTTCCTTAGAAACTCCCGATGTGAATTTTTTCCCCAGGCGCTTATGACCTTGACGAAGTCCAACATATCATAAGACGCAAGTCAAGTTCTACTCATCATTATCCAGGTTAATTTGAACCCTCCCATACAAACCCTTGACGAAGGCCAAAATAGCTGTACGACTGTCCTAAATCAACGCATCTATCTATGCTACAGATGAATACCCAGCGGCTACCAATCACTATACCTTGGCGAAGGTCAAAATACATAGCTTGAATACTACCGAATACCTATCTGAAATGACAGAGGGCTACAGATGGTTTTGGCGAAACCGTGAACGTAATGAACTTGATATAGTCGAAGGAACCATGATAGCTTTTAAAATGAGTGGTTTAGGCTCCGCATTTAAAAGTTGTTTTTCAAGAAAACCGAGTGGTTTTGAAATTGTTCCAACGATTTAAACTTTGGTTTGTTTTCCTTGCATTAATCAATATTAATGCGGTCCCATCATTTAACCCTATCATTGCAGAAAAAAAAACGAAAATAGAACGTACACTTATGCCATCCGCATTCGCCACGAGGCCCGTCATGCATCGTCAGGTTACTTAACTAACGGCAGAGCGGGGGCTGGACTAGCGTGGGTGCAAATCATAAGCAACATTTATTATATATAATATATATATAGCCATTCGTCTCATGTAATAATAGGCATTCCAGATCACAGATTACAACACAGATGAATATATTTGATATATTAGGAAGTCTGTGTTTCGTTTTAGCCTAGAACGATAGACGGATTCCACGGTCGTGATGAATAGCCAAACCCCACCCTAGACCCCTACGGGTGCGGCGAACTACCTGCCAAATTCCTAAAGTGAAGCAAACCCCCTCAATAAAAAGAGTAGGCCACTTGGCACTTCAAGAACCCGGTAGTTTGTGCACCCCACCTTGGATCTATCCTAGGTGCAAGAAAAATAAATGAAATAATACAATGGTGGCTATAACCTCAACCCGGATGTGCCCTGCAAAAATAATATTACATCAATTACAAATTTACATGAATGAAAGAAAAGAAAACACTCTTCTCACATCCCCCGGCTATTCTTCCACGACGATCTAATACTTCATATACACAAACAATCACAATACAGATATGTGTAACCCCCACTAATCGACATATAGCAATTAGCGGACGTTTAGCAACACATATACAAACTGAAACTAATAAACGATGTTAAAATTGCGACTTCGAAACACTCCGAATTGCCCTAACACAAAAATAATAGAATATGAAATCTGGGCAAAATCAAACAACACCTTAAAACCTAAATCCAAGAGATCAGAACACCACCAAAAAACCAAGACCAAATTCTTTATTTGGACCGGCCAGGCCGGGAAAAGCGGGGTTTTGGCAGGGCAAATATTTGAGATTTTGTCTCGTTTTTCTATGGTGTTCTAGTTACAACATGAGTAGCCTTCTGCACTTGTTTAAAAATTTTTTAGAAGACTTTTAAATTTGATAGAAACTTGGATTTAAGTTTAATCATTTCGGAGTCGTTTCGGTTTCGAAACTTTATATATCGTCTAAACTGCTAGTTAAGCTTTAAGTAGGATCTAATACCACTGTAAGTCGATATCGCGCACCCTACGGGTTCGTGGTGAGGTGGAATTTACAAAAAAACGATATTTCTTATTTCGCAACACCGATTAAACTCCAGGATCTTAACAGAAACCTTAACTAGCTAAATCTACTTGGAGGTTTAACTACTCAGTAAGAGTTTTATACCTCTTTGTTCACAAGTCCTTCGGGTATTCTTCTTCTCCTCCTCTTCTTGAGCTCCTCGAATATCGGATCGCGCTTAAAACGTCGGCCTCCTCGTGTCGAAGACGATCCGCCGGAGAGCATGCACTTCAAGCTCCAACCTCTAAACTGAGGTAACTAAAGTACTTACTTTGCCAAGCTATGTAGCCTAAAAGATGTAGAGTGTCTAATAGAGTGTTTAATCTCATATAACCTTATGGCTCACAACACATGTGAATGTTAGGGTTTTGAGGAAGAAGGAGGAGAAAATGGAGAGAGAAAAAGAAAATGCAAATGAGCAAGTGATGGCTAAGTGAAGAATGGCTCATCTCTTTTCCTCACCTCAAGCATAGATTATTTTCTATGGAAAATAATCAACTATGCTTGAATAGTGAGTCCAAATCCAATAAACAATGTCACGAGCCATGCTTAACTCTATGCCACAAATATCTCCATTTACACCTCATTAATCTATTTTCCAAAATAGATTAATCCAAGTAATGAGGTGTCCCCTTCTAGAAGCATCTCTTGTGAAATTACAAGAATGTCCTCACCGTATATACATACTCGTATTCGTATTCCAAAAAATATGAATACAATAAGATGATAATGATGCAATAATATAATACTAGGATCCGGCTTAAACCAAAGCCCACTAGTATTATCCGTCCGAACAACATCCGTGCAGCCAGTACACGTATGTGATCGGAACCCTGCCGTAAAACCATACGGCCTCTACATCGTTTAGCCCAAAGCAGGAAAACCCTCTGTGTGGGACTCTAAAGACTTGACAGTACGCTGGCAGTGGGTTTAACCACAAGTCCGTCAGCGGTACTAGCTGCACGTAACAGCTACCCAGGTATTTGTTGATAAGAAAGCCGATGAGAAAACTCATCCGAACTCCTACTGAGCCTATCTGTGACAATCTCCGTACAGTCCGGTCTGTTCGTCTAAGATACTAGCATATCGGGCCTAGAGGGTTGGTAACAGTCAGACCCTTAATAGCGCAATAAGCTATGCCTGGGTAGAGCCCAATACACCCTGAGAAACTACGGGAGTACCTACCAGTAAATATCGCTTGCCTTGGCCAGGGACTTTGTGTAATGGCTTTCCGAACACAGCACGATATCAACCCCCAATACCGGGAGAGACGGATACTATCTAACTACTACTGCCTCCCAGTGCTTCAGGACTGCACCAACTACTACCTGTTTGTACGACTCTTTTGAGCCATGATAGGGTAGTAATCTAAGTACAGTGGGAACACACTCTAGATGAATAGTAATGTCAATTTAATGGACTAACCTGTACTCATGCCATCCGGGAACTGCTACCTGACGACATGTAACCCCTTAGGATGTGTTTAGTGGCTAATTATATTTTAATATGTGGTTTTTAATAAAAAGTTTACCAAATTGATTTTCAAATATTTTTTCAAATTTAATGAATATTTTATTAGATTTTTCCTAGGCTCGCACACACATGTGCATGTAAACTAGGGTTAAAAATGGGGCTAAATCATGATTAGCAACCATGGTGGACTAACCCTTTTCTTAAGCTAATATAAAATTTGAGTTAATTTATTTGGGTTTTTTATTTAAGTGCGTTTTTTTTATGGAAAAAGGGGATTTAAATTGTTTTGGGTTTGACTTGGTGAAAGAGAGAGAGAGAGTGCATGATGGCCTTGCCATGCTTTATTAAATGAGGAGAGAGAGAGGGGGGGGGGGTTGACTAACCTTAGCTCTCATTTCCTTTGCTTTGTTCTCATTTTTCTCTCAACTCTCACTCACACACATACCCTTAACAGCCACAGCAGTTCCAGCAGCAGCAACAAGCAACAACAACAACAGAAAGCAGCAGCGGCAACAAGAGCAGCAACAGCATCAGCAGCAGAAGCAATAACAGCAGCAGGAGAAGCAGGCAGCAGCAGTAACCAGCAGCAGCAGCACCTCCTTTCCCTCTTCTTCTTCTCCTTCTCCTTGCTCGTAGGATTCCTAGGGGGATAATCTCTGAACTCATTCTTTTGTTCGCTAAACGTATGTGTAGTTTAGCTTCGATTAGTGTTAATTATGCGTTTCAGTGCTGAATATGGCGATTAGTGTGAACTTTGGTTAAGTGATGAATTAGTTGGTTAGACTAAATTGGTTAGATGTTATTAAGGCCACTTAAACCTAGCTTAACCCCATATTTCACCAAAATACCATAGGGTTTCAAATAATGCAAAATTTAGCATTTTAAAGTGAATTCTTGGATTTCTGTGATCTGCTTTAGACCCGGGTTGTTCATGTAAAAATTGAGCAAACTGGAGCATGTATACTAGATCTAGATCATACCACCAGAGCACGAGCCCCTAACCCCACACCCAGGCCGCCGGAATATTCCTTCTGGCCGCAAATTGCGGCCAGACAGGGGAGCTAGGTGTTAGGGTTTGTTCTGTAGGTGTCTTGCTATATTTCTAAGGTCTATGGTATATGCAATTTTGTATGTTTTTAACCGGGGTAGAATCTGGGATAATATATCGTTTTTCCAGTATGTTTTGTTTGCGCGATACGTGAGTGGGTTCTGTGACCCAGCGTGTCGCGACGCGTCGGGATAGTTTTAGACGCGTATACACACGTTTCAGCGTATCGTACACGCGCGCGTTTAGTTCGCGATGCGAGATTCTCGTTTTGTTTCGATATCGCGTTTTGCGAGATATTTGCTTATATATGGATTCTTTGTGTAAATTCCAGGTTCGCAGGCAGGTACGTCGGACGCCGCAAAGAAGGGGAAGCAAGTGGTCGGCTACGTGTAGCACGCGACCAGGTGAGTAGATTTAACATCTACGGGGAAATCGCCCGTATGGCGTTAAGCGTCAGGGCGTGATAGGATATTTAGTCGTAGATGTTCATGTGCATTAGCGTAGCATACCTCCCTTATTGCATATAGAAATGGTAGATATAGAACACTGCACTGTCACTAACGGTTAAAGCTGCACGAGCACTAATTGTATGTTACACTCACACCGTTAGTGATTGCCATGACACTTGCACTATAGGATTGCTACGAATTACATATCGTTTGATTGCCGCATCATTAATGATTGTCATGACTTGTCGCATTTTGGCATACACATATATTGATATTTTTATACCTGCGCACATGCACACTGTATATTCATACCAGTGCACACATATATTGATATTTTCATACCTGCGCACATGCACACTGTATATTCATACCAGTGCACACCTATATTTATATTTTCATACCTGCGCACCTGCACACTGTATATTCATACCAGTGCACACATATATTGATATTTTCATACCTGCGCACATGCACTCTGTATATTCATACCAGTGCACACCTATATTTATATTTTCATACCTGCGCACATGCACACTGTATATTCATACCAGTGCACACATATATTTATATTTTCATACCTGCGCACATGCACACTGTATATTCATACCAGTGCACACCTATATTTATATTTTCATACCTGCGCACATGCACACTGTATATTCATACCAGTGCACACATATATTGATATTTTCATACCTGCGCACATACACACTGTATATTCATACCAGTGCACACCTATATTTATATTTTCATACCTGCGCACATGCACACTGTATATTGATACCAGTGTACACCTATATTGATATTTTCATACCTGCGCACATGCACACTGTATATTCATACTAGTGCTACACTCATATTCGCTTATATATCCATTTGCACATCCATACCTACATACATACATACATATGTCACATACATGGATGATATTGTTTTGATTTCATGAAAATAGGGACCGCATGAGATATTTTCAAAACTGGATTCTTTTAAAAAAGAGCGGTGTCCCCTTTTTACTCTTAGTGTCATACGACACATTGCATGGATTTACGCATTGAGTTTGGATTTATGTGATTTCTGGATTTGGGAACTGGGGTATTATTTTAAGAAAATACGCACTGTTTCAAAAACCCGGTTTCCCTTGATATGATATTTCAGTGCGTCCACCATGCGTTTTCTCGGTTCTGAGACGTGTGATATGTGAACCCGAATCGAGGAGCTGGACGAGGCCGATTGCGGGTACATGGTGGACTCGGTATGGTACCCCCGGGCGAGAACGGATCGCTGTGCAGTACACGGTGAGCTTGGCAGAGGGACCACTACCTACCGGTGATTGGTTGGACCTGGCGGTTATCCGGAGGATACCGACCAGAGTCGATAGATGGATACGGGACGATCCGTACTGCCGGGGCCTAGGGCCGATTCCGCAGACGGAGTCCGTAGGCCGATCCGACTGACGGGGCCCGTTACTTCAGGATTTACGTGTCGATGCTAGACACGGTTATTTTATGATATTTCGAGTGCCGATATTGGGCACCCACAATTCTATGAGATTTACAGGATTTGAGGGCCGATGAGGATGGCGGCGCCTGAGTTTTACTGGGATTTTGGTGTATTGATGGACACCGGTTATTTTTCCATGTCGATATTCCGTGTAGATATTATTTATTCCCATGCTCAGCATTCAGTATTTTACATCTCATCCTGTATCTATTGTACCTGATAGAGTACACATGCTATGCATGATTATCGTATACCTTACTCATCCTATATAGATGTCATTAGATTGTATTTGCTATGCACGATTATTGCATACTTGCTCACTCTATATAGATGTTGTTAGATTGCATTTGCTATGCACGACTATTGCATACCCTGCTCATCATATAGAGATGTTACTAGATCGCACCGTTGCATGATTATTGCTCATCTAGTTCATCATATAGATGTATCTGTTGGCATAGGTTAGAGTATCACAGCACATGCATACTCGCGATTACCTTTATATGTTATCTACTATTCACGAGTTGGAAACTCACCCCCGTTGTGCCACAGTGTTTGCAGGTTGCACCTCGGAGTAGTCGCGGCAGGCGGCTTTCTTGCATCTTTTGACACAGATACCATTACAGTTGGCGTACTAGCTCTTTTGCTGATAGGTGGGTTTTGTGCGGTATCTGTTTATTTTCCAGTTGTGTACATTGTTGTATCTAGTACTCTCCATCTACTACCCATGTATTGACTTAGAGACCAGTTGTGAGGACGATGTATATTATTTTGTACTCTGGTGTCGAGCTCGTTGTGAGCCGAATTTATTTACGCAACTTTATCTTTCATGATATTTGTTTTCACTTTTACCGCTCATTTTTCGCTACGGCGTCGTATACTATATTTGTGGTGATTGTTCCGCCGTTGGGCGTGATTGCTCCCGTTTGGGATGCTTTATTTTTATTGTATATCATTTTATTCATATATTTTCTTGTACCCGATTTCGGGGCTAGTTTTTACAAAGGAAATGCTGCCAAAATTTTTAAGAAAATAACTTGAACTTTAAAGAATATTACTAAATTACTTAAGGTTTTCTAAACGTTTCTATTAAATGTTTTAACACTCTATTCTTTTAATGGTTTTGATTTCTGGGTTTTGGTTTACTTAGTCGCGTTACGCCTGTAGACGTTACGTGGTTAAGTGCCGGTCACGGGCCGAACTTTGGGTCGTGACAAAGTTGGTATCAGAGCGTAGGTTTTACCTTCGGAGTGTAGGATGACCCTGGTATGATGGAGTAGGTAGCTGAAGCAGAGTAGCGTAGCGTGTGTATGTTCCGCGGCATACTCACGACACGGTACTTCGCCTAAGCGATCTTAGGACTTATTGATTGAAATTCCTTCATGATTATATGCATTCTTGCGATTCTATTTCCGTATCCTTATCGAATCCTATTTCCTTTTCCAGCCATTATGCCGCCAAAGACTACGAGGGTGCAGAGAGCGGCCGCGAGAGCCGAGATTCGAGTTGACTCGTCCGAGACGAGGATTGATCCGGGTAGTACCCCTGTTGTACCAAAGCAGACTGTTCCTCCTTCGACAGACCAGATGATGTGATCCGGTATACAGGAGATGCGCCAGATGATGGGATCCAGTATGCAGGAGATGCGCCAGATGATAGGATCGCTCGTTGAGACGCTTCGAGCGCAGTGACCAGAGGTAGCTCCACCTATTACGGGGACTGCGATGGTACCTACCATACAGGCAGTTGCCCCTGCAGCCACGGAGGTGATTACAGTATCGCTATCAGAGTTCATGAGGCTGAAGCCTCCGGTCTTCACAGGCACCGATGCAGCCGAGGACCCACAGGCTTTCATTGATAGGATGGCCCGGATATGTCGTTCACTCAGATGCTCAGATGCGAGATGGGTAGAGTTCGCGAGCTTTCGTCTGGAAGGTCTTGCGCAGAAATGGTGTGAATCGGTCTAGAAGGGCAGAGCAGCAGGTCTTTCTCCTATGACCTGGACCGAGTTTGTGATGGTATTTCTAGCCCGCTTCCTTCCCCAGAGTGTCAGGGATGCCCGAGCGCGCAGATTCGAGTCCTTGCGCCAGACGCCAGAGATGACAGTGGCAGAGTATGATGTGCTATTTACCAAGCTATCAGTTTATACTTTATACCTAGTGGCTACTGAGGAGATGCGAGTCAAGAGATTTGTCCGAGGCTTGCTTACACCACTGTTCCTTGCGATCAGCGCACAGCATTGCGAGACTTATGCAGCAGCTGTAGACGCAGCCTTATTAGTCGAGGAGCGCCTTGCAGAGACTTCAGTAGTTCCAGGGCTGAAGAGGGTTCGTACTGATACACCGGCACAGAGACGGCCATTCAGGCGCCGCGACAGACACCTTGCAGGTGGCAGAGACTTGGGGCAAGGCCGGTTGTTCAACACTTATCCCCAGGAGGGTCAGCCGACACCATCCAGATGTTTCCGATGCGGGAGTACTTATCATCGTGTTCGAGATTGCTCGGAGCCGTGTGAGGGCGAGACTGCCGTACCGCGTGTCACACTTCCACCTTCTCCACCCCAGAGGACGTTGCCTATTGTACCTACTGCTGCTCCGCGTCAGGCTCATGCACAGAGATGCCGTGGTCGTGGAGGGTTTTCTCCTAGAGGATGAGGTGGCAGAGGTAGAGGACAGCCAGCTGCCGGCAGAGTACAGCCAGTTGCTAGTAGGGGACCTCCAGTCGCAGGTGGAGGACAGGCGTGGGTTTTTGCTTTGACGCATCAGGACACGCAGGCGTCCAATGCTGTGGTCTCAGGTACCCTATCAGTATGTTCTGTTGACGCACACGTGTTGTTTGATCCCGGATCCACGCACTCGTACATTTCCACACACTTCGTGCCGAGTTTGGGTAGAGAGTCCGGTTTGCTTGATCAGCCACTTGTTGTGACCACTCCTGTGGAAGAGTCGTTTGTTGCTAGGCACGTGTTCCGATCCTGTGTTGTCCGTATTGGCGAGAGAGAGCTGCCTGTCGACTTGATCCTTCTTGAAATGTTGGACTTCGACGTTCTTTTGGGCATGGATTGCTAGCCACGTGCTATGCGTCTGTGGACTGCCGCGAGAAGACAGTTAGATTTTGTTTTCCCGGCGAGTAGGCTTTTGTTGTGCGGGGGGGCCGTGGTGCCGCCCCTCACTTTTTGATTTCTTCTCTTCGCGCTGGACAGCTGTTGAGGAAGGGATGTCAGGGATTTCTAGCTTATGTTTATGATACTAGAGCTACAGATGTTCCATTGGACCAGGTTCCGATTGTATGTGAGTTCCCTGATGTTTTCCCTGACGAGCTTCCTGGGCTACCGCCTGAGCGCGATATTGCCTTCTGTATTGATTTGATTCCCGGCATGGGGCTTATTTCTATACCGCCTTATCGGATGGCCCTGACGGAGCTTAGAGAGTTGAAGGATCAGCTGCAAGATTTGCTGGATAAGGGACTTATTCGACCCAGTGTTTCTCCTTGGGGTGCTCCGGTCCTGTTTTTCAAGAAGAAGTACGGCAGTTTGCGTTTGTGTATCGACTACCGCCAGCTGAACAGGGTTGCCGTGCGGAACAGATATCCTTTGCCACGCATCGACGACTTGTTCGACCAGCTTCAGGGGGCAGGATACTTTTCGAGGATTGACTTGCGATCAGGATACCATCAGCTGCGGGTTCGACAGGAGGACATTCCGAGGACAGCTTTCCGCACGCGCTACGGCCATTATGAGTTTTTGGTGATGTCGTTCGGACCCACCAACGCCCCAACAACGTTTATGTATTTGATGAACCGTATATTCAGGATGTATTTAGACTTGTTCATCATCGTATTCATTGACGATATATTGGTGTATTCCCGGAGCCGAGAGGAGCACGAGCAGCACTTGCGGATCACACTGCAGACCTTGAGGGAGCACCGGCTTTTCGCAAAATTCTCCAAGTGCGCATTCTGGCTTGACAGCGTAGACTTCTTTGGTCATGTGATTACACGAGATGGTATATGTGTGGACCCGAGGAAGATTGAGGCCGTTCAGAGTTGGCCCAGACCCGCATCAGTTACGGAAATCCGCAGTTTTCTAGGATTGGCCGGCTACTACAGGCGATTTGTGCAGGACTTCTCCCGTATTGCCGCACCTTTGACCGGGTTGACCCGAAAGGGAGTTCCTTTCGATTGGACGGAGGAGTGTGAGCACAGCTTTCAGCAGCTACGGACTCGTTTGACTACGACGCCAGTGTTATCATTGCCTTCAGGATCGGGCAGATTTGTGGTCTATTGTGACGCTTCACGAGTGGGGCTAGGGTGTGTATTGATGCAGCATGACAGGGTGATCGCGTATGCTTCACGGCAGTTGAAGAAACATGAACAGAACTACCCCACTCACGATTTGGGGATGGCTGCAGTGGTCTTTGTACTTAAGATCTGGCGACATTACCTATACGGCGAGTCGTGCCAGATATTCACTGATCACAAGAGCCTAAAGTATATATTTCAGCAGCGAGACCTGAATCTCCGATAGCACCGTTGGATGGAACTAGTAAAGGACTACGATTGCGAGATCTTGTATCATCCGGGCAAGGCGAATGTAGTGGCCGATGCTTTGAGCAGGAGGCCCGGGGGTAGTCTATCTTGTTTCAGCGCAGTGCAGAGGCAGTCGTTGGCAGATTGGCAGATATTATGCGACGGACTAGTGCAGTTCGAGTTCACGCCGATCGGGGGACAGCTTGCGCATGTTTGTGCACGCCCACAGTTGCTTGACCGTATACATGAAGCACATCACAGTGATGACCGTTGTTCAGAGATCATGGCACAGATTGGACATGGCAGATTTTCCGAGTTCGTGATCGATGATCAGGGGATACTGCGATTTGGGACTAGACTGTGCGTACCAGATGCTGAGGGACCGCGGCGTGAGATTCTTGAGGAGGCACATCGATCGGTGTACAGTGTTCATCCGGGTTCCACCAAGATGTACCATGATATGAGAGATGCTTACTGGTGGGACGGAATGAAGAGGGACATCGCAGACTTCGTGTCGAGATGCCTGACTTGTCAGCAAGTCAAGGCCGAGCACCAGAGGCCAGCAGGTGAGCTACAGCTGTTACCCATTCCGGAGTGGAAATGGGAACAGATTTCTATGGACTTCATCGTGGGTCTGCCCAGGACTAGGCGAGGGTATGACTCCATTTGGGTGATCGTGGATCGTTTGACGAAAGCGGCTCACTTCCTGCCAGTGAAGACGACTTTCGGATTTGCTCAGTACGCCCAGATATACATCGACAAGATTGTACGACTGCATGGAGTCCCGACATGTATCGTGTCCGACCGAGGTACCCAGTTTACTAGTCGACTATGGCAGAGGCTTCAGGAGGCTTTGGACACCCGCTTGAGTTTCAGCACTGCATTTCATCCGCAGACCGACGGCCAGTCAGAGCGGACTATTCAGACTCTCGAGGACATGCTCCGAGCGTGCGTTTTAGACTTTGGTGGTAGCTGGGATCATCATTTACCCTTGGTGGAGTTCTCCTACAACAATAGTTTCCAGGATACTATTCAGATGGCACCTTTCGAGGTTTTGTATGGGAGGAAATGTAGACCGCCCATCTGTTGGACAGAGCTCAGTGAGAGCAGTATTTTGGGGCCACTGATCGTACAGGAGATGACCGAGAAGATACAGCTAATTCGAGACAGGATGAGGACAGCTCAGAGCAGGAAGAGATCGTATGCTGACAGACGCCGCCGCAGATTAGAGTTCGCAGTTGGCAATCACATTTTTCTGAGGGTCTCTCCGATGAAGGGAGTGATGAGGTTTGGACGGAAGGGGAAGCATAGCCCCAGATTCATAGGTCCTTTCGAGATCCTCGAGCGTGTGGGCACAGTAGCATATCGTTTGGCTCTTCCATCCGACTTCCCAGATGTTCACCCCGTATTCCACGTGTCGATACTTCACAGATACCTACATGACCCATCGCATATGATTCAGCATCAGACCGTTCAGCTCGAGCGCGATCTTTCATTCACCGAGCAGCCAGTCATGATATTAGACCGGCAGGTGAAGAAACTTCGATCGAAGGTCTTGCAATCAGTGAAGGTACTTTGGCGCAGCCTGAATGGTGAAGAGATCACTTGGGAGGCCGAGGGCGAGATGCGGAAGAAGTTTCCACATCTCTTTGAAGGTATGCGTAGCTTTATATTTTTAAAATTCGGGGACGAATTTCTTTAAGGGGGAAGATTGTAACCCCTTAGGATGTGTTTAGTGGCTAATTATATTTTAATATGTGGTTTTTAATAAAAAGTTTACCAAATTGATTTTCAAATATTTTTTCAAATTTAATGAATATTTTATTAGATTTTTCCTAGGCTCGCACATACTTGTGCATGTAAACTAGGGTTAAAAATGGGGCTAAACCATGATTAGCAACCATTGTGGACTAACCCTTTTCTTAAGCTAATATAAAATTTGAGTTAATTTATTTGGGTTTTTATTTAAGTGTGTTTTTTTTTATGAAAAAGGGGATTTAAATTGTTTTGGGTTTGACTTGGTGAAAGAGAGAGAGAGAGTGCATGATGGGCATGATGGCCTTGCCATGCTTCATTAAATGAGGAGAGAGAGAGGGGGTTGACTAACCTTAGCTCTCATTTCCTTTGCTTTGTTCTCATTTTTCTCTCAACTCTCACTCACACACACACCCTTAACAGCCACAGCAGCTCCAGCAGCAGCAACAAGCAACAACAACAGAAAGCAGCAGCAGCAACAAGAGCAGCAACAGCAGAAGCAATAATAGTAGCAGGAGAAGCAGGCAGCAGCAGTAACCAGCAGCAACAGCACCTCCTTCTCCTCTTCTTCTTCTCCTTCTCCTTGCTCGTAGGATTCTTAGGGGGTATAATCTCTGAACTCATTCTTTTGTTCGCTAAACATATGTGTAGTTTAGCTTCGATTAGTGTTAATTATGCGTTTTAGTGCTAAATATGGCGATTAGTGTGAACTTTGGTTAAGTGATGAATTAGTTGGTTAGACTAACTTAGTTAGGTGTTATTAGGGCCACTTAAACCTAACTTAACCCCATATTTCACCAAAATACCATAGGGTTTCAAATAGTGCAAAATTTAGCATTTTAAAGTGAATTCTTGGCTTTCTGTGATCTACTTTAGACCCGGGTTGTTCAGGTAAAAATTGAGGAAACTGGAGCATGTATACTAGGTCTAGATCACACCACCAGAGCACGAGCCCCTAACCCCACACCCAGGACGCCGGAATATTCCTTCTGGCCGCAAATTGCGGCCAGACAGGGGAGCTAGGTGTTAGGGTTTGTTCTGTAGGTGTCTGCTACATTTCTAAGGTCTATGGTATATGCAATTTTGTATGTTTTTAACCGGGGTAGAATCTGGGACAATATATCGTTTTTCCAGTATGTTTTTTTTGCGCGATACGCGCGATACGTGAGTGGGTTCTGTGGCACAGCGTGTCGCGACGCGTCGGGATAGTTTTAGACGCGTATACACACGTTTCAGCGTATCGTACACACGCGCGTTTAGTTCACGACGTGAGATTCTCGTTTTGTTTCGATATCGCGTTTTGCGAGATATTTGCTTATATATGGATTCTTTGTGTAAATTCCAAGTTCGCAGGCAGGTACGTCGGACGCCGCAAAGAAGGGAAGCAAGTGGTCGGCTACGTGTAGCACGCGACCAGATGAGTAGATTTAACATTTATGGGGAAATCGCCCGTATGGAGTTAAGCGTCAGGGCGTGATAGGATATTTAGTCGTAGATGTTCATGTGCATTAGCGTAGCATACCTCCCTTATTGCATATAGAAATGGTAGATATAGAACACCGCACTGTCACTAACGGTTAAAGCTGCACGAGCACTAATTGTATGTTACAATCACACCGTTAGTGATTGCCATGACACTTGTACTATAGGATTGCTACGAATTACATATCGTTTGATTGCCGCATCATTAATGATTGTCATGACTTGTCGCATTTTGGCATACACATATATTGATATTTTCATACCCGCGCACATGCACACTGTATATTCATACCAGTGCACACATATATTGATATTTTCATACCTGCGCACATGCACACTGTATATTCATACCAGTGCACACCTATATTTATATTTTCATACCTGCGCACCTGCACACTGTATATTCATATCAGTGGACACATATATTGATATTTGCATACCTGCGCACATGCACACTGTATATTCATACCAGTGTACACCTATATTTATATTTTCATACCTGCGCACATGCACACTGTATATTCATACCAGTGCACACATATATTTATATTTTCATACCTGCACACATGCACACTGTATATTCATACCAGTGCACACATATATTTATATTTTCATACCTGCGCACATGCACATTGTATATTCATACCAGTACACACATATATTGATATTTTCATACCTGCGCACATGCACACTGTATATTCATACCAGTGCACACCTATATTTATATTTTCATACCTGCGCACATGCACACTGTATATTCATACCAGTGTACACTTATATTGATATTTTTATACCTGCGCACATGCATACTGTATATTCATACTAGTGCTACACTCATATTCGCGTATATATCCATTTGCATATCCATACCTACATACATCATATGTCACATACATGGATGATATTGTTTTGATTTCATGAAAATAGGGACCGCATGAGATATTTTCAAAACTGGATTCTTTTAAAAAGAGCGGTGTCCCCTTTTTACTCTTAGTGTCATACGACACATTGCATGGATTTACGCATTGAGTTTGGATTTATGTGATTTCTGGATTTGGGAACCGGGGTATTATTTTAAGAAAATACGCACTGTTTCAAAAACCCGGTTTCCCTTGATATGATATTTCAGTGCGTCCACCATGCGTTTTCTCGGTTCTGAGACGTGTGATATGTGAACCCGAATCGAGGAGCTGGACGAGGCCGATTGCGGGTACATGGTGGACCCGGTATGGTACCCCGGGGCGAGAACGGATCGCTGTGCAGTAGACGGCGAGCCTGGCAGAGGGACCACTACCTACCGGTGATTGGTTGGACCTGGCGGTTATCCGGAGGATACCGACCAGAGTCGATAGATGGATACGGGACGATCCGTACTGCCGGGGCCTAGGGCCGATTTCGTAAACGGAGCCCGTGGGCCGATCCGACTGACGGGGCCCGTTACTTGAGGATTTACGTGTCGATGCTGGACACGGTTATTTTATGATATTTCGAGTGCCGATGTTGGGCACCCACAATTCTATGAGATTTACAGGATTTGAGGGCCGATGAGGATGACGTCGCCTGAGATTTACTGGGATTTGGGTGTATTGATGGACACCGGTTATTTTTCCACGTTGATATTCCGTGTAGATATTATTTATTCCCATGCTCAACATTCAGTATTTTACATCTCATCCTGTATCTATTGTACCTGATAGAGTACACATGCTATGCATGATTATCGTATACCTTGCTCACTCTATATAGATGTTGTTAGATTGCATTTGCTATGCACGACTATTGCATACCGTTGCATGATTATTGCTCATCTAGATGTATCTGTTGGCATAGGTTAGAGTATCGCAGCACGTGCATACTCGTGATTACCTTTATATGTTATCTACTATTCACGAGTTGGCAACTCACCCCCGTTGTGCAACAGTGTTTGCAGGTTGCCCTTCGGAGTAGCCGCGGCAGGCGGCTTTCTTGCATCTTTTGACACAGATACCACTACAGTTGGCGTACTAGCTCTGTTTCCTGATTTAAAATCAGAAAAGCTTACGGGAAAAGCTTCAGAAGGGGGTCACGTGCTTACACGTGACCAGCAGTCACGTGTTGGCACGTGACACATAAAAGCAGCGGCAAAGGCACATTGGTTCCCTGATCAAGTCAAGGAAAAGGCTTCAGAAGAGGTCACGTGCTCCCACGTGACCAGGGTCACGTGTTGGCACGTGCCGCTCAAAACATCAGACTCATTCTCCAGTTACATCAAGGAAAGAGGCTCCAGACAAGGGTCACGTGCTCACACGTGACCAGTGGTCACGTGTTGGCACGTGATGACCAAGCAGCGGCAAAGGTATAGCGCAAAGGAAAGAAGATGGCTCATTCCAAAGAGGGTCACGTGCCCACACGTGACCATGGGTCACGTGGTCACACGTGACCGTCTTTCAAAGCCCATTTTGGTAACAGAATTAAATTCTGAAAGAGATTTAAATCTTTCCAAAGGAAAGCGATTACCTGGAACCAATCGAATTAAAGATTCAGAAGTGATTAAATATCATCTATCTATGGGAAAATCTCGAATTTGGAAAGATTTTCCCTTCAAATCTAACAGAAATAACAAAGGAGAATCCCTGGACTTGAAATCCAATGGTGAATAAAATTCACCTAATAATCCAAAGGTCCAGAATGAATGATGGATGCAAATCAAATCTCTCAATGAAGATTCGTCAAAAAACTAATTGACTCGGCTGCTTCTCCTATAAATAGGAGCCAAGAGACAAAAAAAAAATATAGACGCAGAGGGAAGAAAAGAGAGAGGGCCTTGATACTTTGAGGAATTTGGATCTTCTGCAAAAGAAAACCTTAGGTAAGAAAGGGAAGGCTCCTTGAAAAAAAAGAGAATTTAATTCTTAACAGGGTCTAACAGAAGAACATATCTCTTCTCTCTTTGATAGAGGATCTGCAAAGTGCACATCTCCCCTTGAAGTTGAGAATTTAATTCTTAATGGGTCGAGATCCTGCCATGCAGATCCAAAATATAGAGAGGGAACGGAAGCACGAGAATTTAATTCTCACAGAACTATAGGAATTTAATTCCTTTAAAATAAAATTAGGGCTTGACCCTGTGTCATGGGAATTTAATTCCTTCAAAACGAAAAGAAACAGGGTTTAACCCTAATTAAGAACTTAGTTCTGTTGAAACAGCGGGAATTTAATTCCCTTAATCATAATTCTTTAACAAAAAATGGGAGTTTAATTCCTTAAAAGCTTCTATTAGGGTTTAACCCTATTCAGTTCTTCACATATATGAGGAATTTAATTCCTACAGATAATTCGGAGTCCAACTCTATTCCAGAATATAAATCTTCAAAAGGAAGTAGGAATTTAATTCCTCCGAAATTATTGTCAGGGTTCAACCCTACGAGGAATTTAATTCCTGGAAAAGATTAACAGATCCTCTAAACAACATACATAGAGGCAGGGTCACGTGTCACCACGTGACCCCCCCAAAAGACCTACAGAAAGCCCCTTTGAGGCAGCACCCCACGTGACACACGTGACCCCAGGCAGAAGCTTTAACATATAAGCATTTGAATGCTCGTCACGTGATGGCACGTGATTCTCTAAAAGATGCAATGATCTCAGAAGAACAAATGAAGGGAGGGCGCTCTCACGTGTTGCCACGTGACCCCTCTTGCCTTAGTGATCAACGCCAATCAAAGAATTTTATTCGCAGTGTTCAACACTGATTACCTCAGTATTTAACATTAATCTGAGATCCCCGTTGCCAGTGTTTAACACTGATCTGTTTTAGTGTTTATGATAAGTTGAAAGCCTTGTTGCTGGTGTTTAACACCAGTTATCTTTTAGTGTTAAACACTAACTTGTCAATCTCGTTCCCAGTGTTCAACACTGATTGCTCTGTAGTGTTTAACACTAGGCTTTGGCCCAATTGGCTAAATGGATAGAGGCAAAGCCTCTCCTTCAATGGACCAACAGGAAGCCAATATTCCAGACATGATCGGACTTAGCCCAAGCTAGGCCATGAGTCTTCAATTCGTAATTAACTGGGCTAATGGGCTCATAACATAATTAATTGGTCTTGATCCCAAATTGGGCCAAGGACTATTTAATCCACTCCGGTTCTAGGGTACATCTCTTCACTCCTTTGATACTTGGCATTGTAATCCCTCAATGTCTTCAAAGAGGTGACGGGTCCCGATGACCACACATTGATATGGACTGTGGGGTCCTTAAACCCATGTGAAGCATCTAGTGCAAAATTCCTGGTTACGTGGAACGCGGATAACGTCACTCTTTGACCCCGTGTGAAGCATCCAGAGCGGATCCTGGTCCTCGCAGAGCACGGCAGTGAACCCGTGTGAAGCATCCAGAGCGGAGCCTATTCTTCGCCGAGCACGGTAGTGAACCCGTGTGAAGCATCTAGTGCAAAATTCCTGGTTACGTGGAACGCGGATAACGTCACTCTTTGACCCCGCGGAAAACGCCCAGAGCGGAGCCTGGTCCTCGCCAAGCACGGCAGTGAACCCGTGTGAAGCATCCAGAGCAAATACCGGACTGTGGAGTCCTTAAACCCATGGACTACGACGTCCTTAACCTTGACCGAGATGTCTTAAAACTAACAATGGACCGTGGAGTCCTTAAACCCATGGACTACGACGTCCTTAACCTTGACCGAGATGTCTTAAAACTAACAATGGACTGTGGGGTCCTTAAACCCATGGACTACTACGTCCTTAACCTTGACCGAGATGTCTTAAAACTAACAATGGACTGTGGGGTCCTTAAACCCATGGACTACGATGTCCTTAACCTTGACCGAGATGTCTTAAAACTAACAATGGACTGTGGGGTCCTTAAACCCATGGACTACGACGTCCTTAACCTTGACCGAGATGTCTTAAAACTAACAATGGACTGTGGGGTCCTTAAACCCATGGACTACGACGTCCTTAACCTTGACCGAGATGTCTTAAAACTAACAATGGACTGTGGGGTCCTTAAACCTACGGACTACGACGTCCTTAACCTTGACCGGGATGTCTTAAAACTACCCATGGACCGCAATGTCCTTAAACTAGCAATGGACCGCTATGTCCCTAAACTGGAACAATAGAGCCTCCGCATGCTCTTTTGTCGGATCTAAACGATCCCGTTTAAGTTGATCTTAGCCTCGAAGATGGCTAACGTATCCTTAAACCTTCAAACAGACTGGGCTATGAATCTCCCCTAATCAACTCTGGCTCAAGGGTACATCTCTGAACTCCTCTGACATCTGTCGTTGTAATCCTTCAACGTTGTCAGAGAGGTGATGGGTCCCGACGGCCATACATACGATGGACCACTATGTCCCTAAACTGGAACAACGGAGCCCAAATGCTCTTTTGTCGGATCTAAACGATCCCGTTAAGTTGATCTTAGTCTCAAGTTAGACTAACGTATCCTTAACAAACGTTTGAGTTGATCTTAGCCTCAAGTATGGCTAACGTATCCTCAAACCAAACCCCCAAACCCAAATCTAAGATAATACGGATTTGGACTAGTCCACGCCCTACGGGCGACGACATAACTCGGTCTCCGTAAACAATCCACGGGCAACAAAACATAAAATAAACACACACGACACGAAGTGACCACCTGGAGAAGGAGAAAGTTGTTACCGCGATGCGGTAGCGTAATTAACTGCAGGGGCTTGCGCCTGCAGGGAAAAGCGTCCCCACAATAAAAAACCCCTCAAACGAGGGGAAATCTGACGAAGTCTGCTACATCGGCCGCATCCGTTTAAACCTTCGATACATGGTGCCATAAATCAACTTGGCATCTTCGGAGAGGTGGACGGATAGCACCAATTAGCATCTGCCCCGAACCTCAGGCTAGACGCCACGCGTCTCGGCCGCCGTTCGGAGGGGAACAGATTCTGGCACGCCCGGTGGGACCTTTTCCTCTTTCCACTCCACAATTCGTGTGTCGTGATTCGTGAACCAATCGCGGTTCGCTAATGGTTGCCCTTGGGTTTCAAGATACTAAGAATTGGCGTCTTGCTTATTGCAGAAAGAAAAGGATCGATGGCTTCTACTTCTGTGAAATCCTCCAACCGCTCAGACTGCAATTGCGACCAACGCTTTACCTCGCCAGGAGGTATAGCCTACGGACCCTAAGCTGCTTCGTTATTCACAATGCCGGTGGATCAGGTGACTCAGGCCACTACCGGATTGTTCTTTGGGACTATACTCCCGCCAACAAGCTTCACAGCGCCGGTGCTGACAAAGGAAGCTCTCAAGAAGTCGGTCTTTGATCGTCTTACCCCCGCCGCGGCTCCTCTCAACGAGTCGCCCAACGTCAACGCCTCGGTCTTCTCTAGATTGGGCCAGAAATCCTGCAAACTCATCATGGGGCCTACAATCTCAGAGGAGGCTGCTTCTAAGAAAGTGACCGCTCCTGCCGCCCAAAGGACATCGGTCTTTGACAGGCTAACACCAGCAACGACCCCCCACCTACACAGGGGGCAAGACGAAACCATTCCTACCGCTGACCCAACGCTGTCCGCTCGACACGCCCGACGCCGCCATTGGCGCCGAGTAAGGAAGGCTGGGGGCAACTCCCCCTCGGGGCTAACTCCACCAACCCCGATGGCAGAAGTTAATGCTGCTGTTCCAACTGGGAACAGCTTCGAGATGCTAAATAAGGTGCGAAGGAATTCTCCTACCGCAGTGCTAAAAAGGTCTCCTCCCCCATTAAAAAAGTTTGTGGAAATAAAATCAGAACATCCCCGATCCCCTCAACGGCTGTCTTCCAAAATCTATAAGGTTTGGCGACAGGCCCGAGACTCGATCATCGATCCAAACTTCTCCCGCCAGCACAAGAAGCTGAAAATCCAACCGGAAGCTGGTCACCAGGCTAAACCCCAAAAGGCTGTCTGGACGCCCACCTCAACGGCCCCCTCAACCTCCATGGCTCATAAAAGGAGGAGGCCAGAGAAGATCCCCCAGCCTGCAACGACGGTTAAAAGCACTGAGCCCAGACGCCCGAAGTCTGGGGGCATGGTGGTGCACACTGTTTACATGGCTTCTGGAAAGGAGGAAAGCCGCACTTCTACGGGCCACCGACCGCTAACCCGATCCGTGACGAAAGCTCAGGAGCAACAACAAAAGCTTCAGGAAATGATGAATGCTATGGCCGCACTTACCGGGCCAAAAGAAAGCCCAGAAACGTCCTCAGACGCATGCCAGGAGGAAGAAACCGACGCTGAATTCCTTCGCCGGATACTGGAGAAAAAGGACAAAGAGGCTGCTGAACAAGCGGCCAACATACAACGTATGGGCCTTCTCTTCCAAGATATGATAGGAATGATGATCCAGCAGGACTTACCCGCCGAGGATCCCCCAATCGTTCTTGAAGACGACCGAAGAGAAACGTCAAATCCACCACCAGCCCTCTCAACGGCCAAGGAGGAGGCAATCTCTAAGGCTGACTTAGTTGACTACATAGCCCAGCAAATCCGGGCTCATCATGCGACTGAGGCAGCTGGTCAAGTCATGAAAATGGGGCGGCCGTATCCAAGCTGGTACGACCAAATCAAATACCCGCAAGGCTATACGATACCAAAATTCCACGTGTACAAGGGGACCGGCAATCCCCATCAACATGTCGCCCAGTTCCGGGCCCTCTGCGGTAACACCGGCGGTGATGATAAACTGTTGCTTCCCCAATTCATGGGCAGCTTATCAGAAACAGCGTTCGAATGGTATTCGGAACTCCCGAACGATTCTATCAAAACGTTCGCTGAAATGGAGTTGTTATTCACTCAGCGATTCGCAAGTGCCAGCGAACGCACTCCAATAACAGCACTGATTAACGCCAGGGTAAAACCAGGCGAAACCTGGGTCCAGTATGCTATACGCTGGCGGAATTTGTGGTCGAGATGCGAGCAACGCATTGAGGAAGCACCCGCAGTGGGCATGTTCGTGGGAACCCTAGACCCCCACGCAACTATCTCCCAGTTTATGATGTTTTTTAAGCCAACCACATTCCAGGCTTTAATCGACAAGTTGGCTCAGATGGACCAGATGGGTCATAGACCACCTCCCCCGAAGTCGGAACCTCGGAATGACAAGGGTAAAGGAAGGGCAACCTTTGTCGCGAATGCCCAACAGCAACCTAACGCCCCGAAACCGGCAGATCAATTGAAAGAAAGACGCCGGTATTATAATGAGAAGATGAAGCGTCCCTACTCGTTCCCACGAGACAAGACAAAACGGTTATTCGAGCTGGCAATACGCAACAGGCTTATAAACCTACCAAATCCAAGGCGACCGCCGCAACCCACCGAGGTGAATAACCCTAACTATTGCCCTTACCATCAAACGGTAAGTCATCCGATTGAAGATTGCTTCGTCTTCAAAGGATGGATTGAAGATCAATACATCCAGGGGAAGTTTATACTATCCGAAAAGTGGAAGGTGAACCCACCACAACCGCATACTCCTAAGAAAGCAGATACATCGGGGGAAACCTGCTCCTTTATTGAAGAAGCTCCATGGGAGGTCGTGCTATCAACTAAAACCAAAAGAATGCTGAGAGACCTTCATGCGTGCCCTGCGATCGAATGGAAGGACCCTCTTGAACCTTAAATTATCGAAGGGATGTTGAAGCACCGCCCAACCACGAAGACTCGCGATGAGGGCCCAAATACTCACGCCCAGCCGTCAAAATCTTTGAAGAAAAAGAAGAAATCCAAGAAGCCCGTGAAGCTTGGAAACGAGCACACGAACTTGCAGAAGCAAATCGACGCGCTGGAAGAATACAATCAAAAGGCGCGAACTCCTGTCACACTGCGAGAGTTCCTCAACCACATCTTTCAAGAGAGAGATGAGGAAGAGAGCTCGTCGAATGAATCCGAAGGGTATGTGGCGAGTTGTAACGTAATCTCCCACTCGTTTACCGATGATGAGAAAACTCCAGGCACTAAGAAGCTGGAGGCAGAGCCTGAACCAGAGCGTGCGTGGCCGACAAATGAAATGATCAATGCCTTTCTAGACGAGATTCGTCTAAAAAGTAAAGTGGATCAGGAGCGTGAGATGGCAGCGTCAGAAGGGACCAAATGCAGGCGACTGAACGGAAGAGTTGAACTACCTCTGCCAGAGCGAAAGGCATCCGAAGTAGACAAGAGGATATTCAAAACGAGGAAAAGGTTTGCCAAAGCCATGTCAATGGGGATGAAGCTACCACCCTCGGAAGGAAACACACATGATGGGGCGGAGAGGCACCCTGATTATTGCGCATATCATCGGAAAATCTCACACCCCATGGAGGAGTGCGACGCCTTTAAGATATGGTGGCAAGGATATGTTGCTCGTCGGCAACATGTTAAGCGCATGAAACGCAAGATCCGTCGGGAGCAAAGAAGTACTGTCGATGGGCACAACAGAACTACTGGCAACTGTCACATGGTTAACGCCGGAGAGTCACAAGTTCTCACCTTTGGGAGCGACTCTGATGAAGAAATGGCTCTGGGCCCTCTCTTTAAAGAATCCGTTTTAGGGAAAGAGGAGAAACCGGAGATCTGCGAGAACATTCAGCTGCGCAATCGCACATTCCCAGAAAAGAATCTCGGGCCCGCGAGTAGAAAAGATAAGGGAAAGGAAAAGATCACTGAGGATATCACTTTAGATGACCAGGTCATGAAAGAACTGACCACCAAAGACTCTCCCAGGAAGGGTAATGTGGACTACAACATCCTAGCGCACCTAAGAAAGCTACCTTCTCAGCTTAGCATCCTCGATGCCCTCCTATTATCAAAAGAAGCGCGAGACTCACTAATTAAGGCGTTACAAGAACCTGAGCAATTCCAAGCCTTCCTCGCCACTGAAAAGATGAAGGATGAACTGGAGGAAGTGCATACGGCCGACGTCACTTTCGGTGATGAAGACCTCCTTCTCGGGACGTGCGACCACAACCGTCCCCTATATGTCTCCGGATACTGCCATGATATCAAGATAGGCAAGATCCTGGTGGATAATGGATCCTCCGTCAATCTCCTTAATGTTCGGGTGTTGAAGGAGATCTGCATGAGTGTGCAACACCTCGCTCGTGACAAAATTACTATCTCCGGTTTCGATTCACAATCGTCACGGACTCTCGGATCTGTGATACTACCATTACGCTTTGGACTTCTCGTCACAGACATTAAATTCCATGTCATTGACGCCAAGACTTGCTACAACGCCTTGCTCGGTCGTCCTTGGCTACACGAGTACAACATCATCCCTTCTACGCAACATCAGTGTATGAAGTACTTTAAGGATGGTTTTGAGTATACTGTAACAGGTGAGTTGAACCCATTTTCCGTGAACGAAGTCCGCAAATACGAAGATGCGAAGTACTTTTTGCCAGATTTCGATGATACAGAAAGGTGTCGCAATCCGGAGAACAAAACCGCCGCCACCATCCCTGTCTTCGGGAGTGATACCGAAGAAGAGGAAGAGATAGTTTATGCAGGGCCATCTTAACGCAACAACCTGGGGACGCCCGCCCCCATGTTGGTCTTCGGAAGTGATTCAGAAGATGAAGTTAATGCCGTGTTCTCCAATCGGCTGTCAATACAAACACCCCCTGGCGATGACCATAGTCTGCAAATCACCATGGTACCGCGAGAACACTACAAGGATCTCGACACGCTTCAAGCTCACAATGTGCAGGACCTGCAAACATTTTACGTCCCTCCCAGGCAGAGGGGTGAGAAGGTGATCCTATTCTACCGATCCTCAGAGTCGAAAATAGAGAAAGAGATCTGGCATGGCGCGGATGCTACACTTGACAGGCTCCAACCCATCCGTCTGCCTAGATACTATACAAATGGATTAAAGAAGCTATTGAAGCGCCAAGGAGTACCCTTAAAGCAGACTGTTCGGCAGGCTCGGTTCTACAACAGGATTTGGGATGTCCCCGGGACTCAACGCAAATTGCCCAACGGGAAAATGGAAACACTCGGGCTTGGATACACGAGAGCCGGAAAACGGGAACGGGCCCACAGTAGCTACGCCATATATACCTTTGATGAAGAAGAGGACGCCCTGTCAGGAGATGCCAACCCCTCATCAAAACCAGACCATGCGATTGAGGCGCCGAGTCCGTCATTTGAAGAACGAATGGGCAAGCCTATCAGGAAAGTGGGTCAGAAAGCTCGGGAAGACCACAACCGCGAAATGGCCATCTACGAGAAGGCCAGGACGCAACGTCTATTTCAACAGGCTGCAAAAGAAAAAGATGCTCATCCTTGTCAATCTGTCGTACGAAAGGCCCGACGCAGAGACGAAAATAAATCAAGAAGCGGAAAGAGGAGCCGACAACAACGACGCAGGATTAGAGAGTTACGTGATCGGGTATTGCGCGGCTCGGATTTGTCCCTCATGAAGAAGATGAGTCGAGCGTACTCCTTCCCCCGAGACAAGACGGAGAAGTTACTCAAGCTCGCTATAAAACATCAAATGATCGCGCTTCCAGAGCCTAGACATCCTGAGCAAGCTAACAAGGCTTCTCATCTGAGCTATTGCTCTTATCACCGAGCCATAGGACATCCTACCGAAGACTGCTTCACCTTCAAGAACTGGGTCGAGGACCAGTACCAACAGGGCAGATTCGCTTTATCCGACGGCTGGAGGGTAACGCCGCCACAAAAGCATGAACCCAAGGCCGCAAGAGCAGAACCGGATCCACCTCAGTCCTGGGAGCGGATTCGCACCTGTTATACGATCACGATATTAAAAGAAGAGCCCGAGAACATAGATGACCTCCCCCGGTGCTTTGAGAACAGCGATGATGAGGTGATCTCAGAATTTCCGCCCGCTCCGAAAGAACTGGAAGATGGTATACATACTACTGCAGATAACCTCAAGAAGATTGAGTTGGGATCGGCAGACGACCCGCGACCGACATTTGTCAGCGAGCTGCTATCTGAAGAAAGGGTGGCTGAGTTAAAGAACGTGCTTCTACGGCATAAAGACTGCTTCGCGTGGAGCTACTCCGAGATGCCAGGATTAGATCCAGAGATTGCTGTGCATAAATTAGCAATATCCCCAGATATCAAGCCAGTCAAGAAAGCGCCAAGAAGGATGCGACTCGAGCTTGAGATGAGCATCAACGCCGAAGTCAAGAAGCTGATCGATTCTGGATTTATCTAAGAAGTCCAGTATCCCGATTGGATCGCCAATATCGTCCCGGTAATGAAGAAGAATGGGATGGTACGCATATGCGTGGATTTCAGGGATCTCAATAAAGCCTGTCCAAAGGATGATTTCCCAGTACCAGTAACCGAGCTAATGATAGATAACACGTCCACTCATGAGGTTTTCTCCTTTATGGACGGTTCGTCAGGATACAATCAGATAAAGATGCATCCCGAAGACCAGAAGCACACCGCTTTCCGGACCCCTTTGGGTATATTCTGCTACAGGGTTATGCCCTTTGGTCTAAAGAACGCTGGCGCTACCTATCGAAGGGCCATGACAAAGATCTTCGATGACCTCATACATGACATCGTCGAGTGCTATATCGATGACCTCGTAGTAAAGAGCATGTCATACGATGATCATTTAAAACATCTGGAGACTGTATTTCGATGCCTTCGGCAATATAATTTGAAAATGAATCCCCTCAAATGCGCGTTTGGAGTCTCCTCGGGCAAATTTCTGGGATTCATCGTTCGACACCGAGGCATTGAAATAGATCCGTCAAAGATTAAAGCGATCATGGAAATGCCTCCGCCAAGAACCCTCAAACAGTTGCGGTCTCTCCAAGGGAAGCTCGCATACATCCGGCGGTTTATCGCTAATCTTTCAGGCAAATGCCGTCCTTACAGCCACCTGATGAAAAAGGGGACTCCATTCATTTGGGATCACAAATGTCAAGGTGCACTAGACGAGATCAAGCAGTACCTACAGAACCCTCCGGTGTTGGCTGCTCCGGTCAAGGGAAAACCCCTCATTCTTTATACGACCGCCCTCGAAGGTTCCTTGGGCGCACTATGGGCACACGAGAACGATCAGGGGAAAGAGAGGGCACTGTACTACTTAAGTCAAGTTCTACTGGGGGCAGAAAGCAACTACTCTCCCATTGAAAAACATTGCTTGGCGTTGATCTTCGCGATAACAAAGCTCAGGCACTATGCGTTGGCGCATGAAGTCCGTCTCATTTCAAAGGTGGATCCCCTTAAATACTTGATGTCAAAAGCCATATTGATGGGACGACTCGCTAAATGGGCTCTGCTCTTGATGGAGTTCTCGATAACGTATCAATCTCTCAAGGCAGTAAAAGGCCAGGCCATTGCCGATTTCCTCGCTGAGCACCCGATACCGGCCGATTCTCCTCTGAACTGTGATTTGCCGGACGAGCATGCATTTGACGCGATTGGCGGCGGTAGCACCCGATGGGAACTCTATTTCGATGGAGCGTCCTCCGTAAAGAAACAGAAACAAGGTATCCCAATGATCAAATCGGGGATAGGCCTCGTCTTTGCAACTCCACAAGGAGGGATAATGCGCTTCGCCTTCTCCTTAACAGAGCCGAGGACAAACAATGAAGCTGAATACGAAGCTCTGATAGCAGGCCTCGAAATCGCCATCGACCTGGGAATTGAAGACCTCCTTATATACGGGGATTCTCAACTGGTCGTTAGTCAAGTAAATGGTGACTACCAAACGTGCAAACCGGAGTTGGTGAAGTACGGCGAAAAGGTGCAACAACTATTGACCCAAATTCCCTCCTATACTTTGGAGAACATACCATGCGCGGAAAACAGCAAAGCAGACGCGTTGGCCAAACTTGCTAAAGAGCTGGCGGACGAAAACCTCGATGATGTAAGAATCGTGGTACAAAGCCGTCGAGTGCTCGCCCCGGCAGAAATACCTCCGGAATTATATAAAGAAAAGGGGGCGACTGAGCAGACAACCCTACAAATAAAAGACCATGAGAAGGCCGAGGACTGGAGGGAAGTCTTCATAGACTACTTTAAGTCCCACCGAATGCCCGAAGAAGCGTCCTCAAGACATCAGCTCATGAAACGAGCTCTATCTTTCGCTTTCGTCAACGATACTCTATACAAGAGATCGTTTGATTCTCTATGGCTGAGATGCTTGGGACCTGACGAAGCAGAAAGAGTCATTCAGGAAGTTCACGATGGACTTTGCGGTTCTCACCAAGCAGGCCCAAAGATGAAGTTAAAAATTAAACGGATAGGTTACTACTGGCCCACGATGATCCAGGACTGCCTCGAGTATGCGAAGCAATGCCACTCATGCCAGATTCATGGAGACTTTATCCACCAACATCCGAATCCACTACACCCAACGGTGGCTAGCTGGCCATTCGAAATGTGGGGGACTGACATAGTCGGCCCCATTGAGCCAGCATCATCCCGGGGACATCGTTTTATCCTGGCGACAACTGATTACTTCTCCAAATGGGCAGAAGCAGTACCACTGAGGGAAGTGAAGACGGAGAATATCCTCCATTTCTTCAAGACGCACGTCATCTATCGGTTTGGAACCCCACGACGGATTATCTCCGATAATGGGCCAGCCTACCGAAGCCATAAGATTAGCCGCTTCGCGCAGCAGCACAATATAGACTGGAGATATTCTTCAGTTTACAACCCACGAGCTAACGGTCTGGCCGAGGCCTTCAATAAGACCTTGACGAAGATCATAAAAAAGACCGTTTCCCGGAATAAGAGAGACTGGCACGAGAGGCTGCAAGAAGCCCTTTGGGCCTATCGAACTACATTCAAGACGGCCACGAACACAACGCCGTACGCGTTGGTATTTTGGACGGAAGCAGTGCTCCCCCTCGAGATAGAGTTACCCTCTCTACGAGTCGCAGTCCACCACGAGCTGACGGACGAAGAAAATGCTCACCTTCGGCTTGAGGAGCTTGATGCCCTCGACGAAACCCGGCTCATAGCGCAACAACATCTGGAAGCCTACAAAGCAAAGATGACGCGCTCGTACGAAAGATTGACCAGGCCGAGAACATTCCGTCAAGGCGATCTCGTACTAGTGGTCAAGAGACCTATGATCCCCAATCGTGCCAAGCGGGGAAAATTTGAGCCAAACTATGAAGGCCCGTACATCATAGACAAGGTCTACCAGGGTGGAGCCTATCTACTCATGGACATGCACGGTGAAAGGCCTTTCAGGCCAATAAACGGCCGCTTCTTAAAGAAATACTATGCTTAATGAGCCACAGCCGGGGTCAATGATAGATGACGACGATTATGTCCGCTCACTATCTTCCTAAGCTTAGACTTTACAAGCAGCAGCCGGCCTTCCCATAACGCTGGACCGAAACGTCCTTAAACTAACGCTGGACCGAAACGTCCTTAAACTAACGCCGGACCGAAACGTCCTTAAACTAACGACGGACCGAAACGTCCTTAAACTAACGACGGACCGAAACGTCCTTAAACTATCGATGGACCGAAATGTCCTTAAACTATCGACTGACCGAAACGTCCTTAAACTACTACCGCAGCATCCTTAGGCTGACGAGATAAAAAAAAAAGAGAGAAAAAGAATAAAGAACGGTGTGTCCACAAGCAAAATGGGCACGGATGAAAACCCGAAAGGGCTCCGTGAGTAAAAACAGCAGGACTACCGGCGAGTGTTTGTGAAAACCCGAAAGGGCGCAACCTCGTTAAAAGATACTTGTAGGGTCCTCTCGACCTTGTAAGGAGAAACCACCTGCGTGGGATCCTTACGACCCACAAAGGAGCAACACACTTAGGGATCCTCACAATTCCTAAGGAGAAAATACACTTACGAGATCCTCACGACTTGTAAGGAGAACTCTCTTATGGGACCCTCACGGCTCATAAGATTTGAAAGTCTTAAGTTACAGAAACCTAAACCTGTTCTTAAGCAAATCCTCTACAACCTTCGATATTGCCCTACAAGCGGCTCATACTGACCCTTGTATACAATCCACGGGCGCGAATAAAAATTTCCCCAGCAAAGTCCAACCCTTGTAGGTCCTCTCGACCCATAAGGAGAAAGCCCTCTTGTAGGATCCTTACGACTTACAGAGGAGCACACACTTAGGAATCCTCACGATCCCTAAGGAGAAAATGCACCTGCAAGATCCTCACGACTTGTAGGGAGAAATACCTTTGTGAGACCCTTACGGCTCATGAAGTCAAAAGCCTTGGTCGACAGGACCCTTAACCCTGTTTGCTGAGCCACCTTTGTTCATCATTGACAAAGGCAAATGATGATTCACTCCTGGCAACATTCCAGTTGTAGCGGTGCTGATGCCGAAATCGGTGCCTAAAATCCAGGCTTGCAACGAAAAAGCTAGCAAGCCACACATGCCTACAAAATAGCCGAAATGATGGGGCAACTTGCAATAAAAAGCAGCAAGTAAAAATGAAGGCATGAAAAATAGCCGAAATGATGGGGCAACTCGCAATAAAAAGCAGCGAGCAGAAAATAAGTAAATAGCCGAAATGATTGGGCACCGCGAAAAAATAGCCGAAATGATGGGGCAATCGCGACCTTCGCGATATAAAAGCTGAAATGATAGAGCATCGCGGAAAAAGAAATAAAATATAAAAAAAAGGGGCGTAAACAAAAAGGGAACATACCTCCCCCCCCAGGTTTCACCCAAGAAAGAAGCTAAATCTCGACGGGCCACAAGCGACCTAGAGATCATCCCAACATTCGTCCCGTAACGACGGACACAACTTCAAGCTAAACGGAACAGCGGCAACTCCCAGTTCCATGGCTCGGTGGTATACATATCGCCAACAGTCAAACCTCCATCCCGTGAAATGCGGATACAATCAGCAAAATTCCTGGTTACGTGGAACGCGGATAACGTCACTCTTTGACCCCATGGAAAACGTCCAGAGCGGATCCTGGTCCTCACAGAGCACGGCAGTGAACCCGTGTGAAGCATCCAGAGCGGAGCCTAGTCCTCGCCAAGCACGGCAGTGAACCCGTGTGAAGCATCTAGTGCAAAATTCCTGGTTACGTGGAACGCGGATAACGTCACTCTTTGACCCCGTGGAAAACGTCCAGAGCGGATCCTGGTCCTAGCAGAGCACGGCAGTGAACCCGTGTGAAGCATCCAGAGCGGAGCCTAGTCCTCGCCAAGCACGGCAAGGAACCCGTGTGAAGCATCTAGTGCAAAATTCCTGGTTACGTGGAACGCGGATAACGTCACTCTTTGACCCCGTGGAAAACGTCCAGAGCGGATCCTGGTCCTCGCAGAGCACGGCAGTGAACCCGTGTGAAGCATCCAGAGCGGAGCCTAGTCCTCGCCGAGCACGGCAGTGAACCCGTGTGAAGCATCTAGTGCAAAATTCCTGGTTACGTGGAACGTGGATAACGTCACTCTTTGACCCCGTGGAAAACGTCTAGAGCGGATCCTGGTCCTCGCAGAGCACGGCAGTGAACCCGTGTGAAGCATCCAGAGCGGAGCCTAGTCCTCGCCGAGCACGGCAGTGAACCCGTGTGAAGCATCTAGTGCAAAATTCCTGGTTACGTGGAACGCGGATAACGTCGCTCTTTGACCCCGTGGAAAACGTCCAGAGCGGATCCTGGTCCTCGCAGAGCACGGCAGTGAACCCGTGTGAAGCATCCAGAGCAGAGCCTAGTCCTCGCCGAGCATGGCAGTGAACCCGTGTGAAGCATCTAGTGCAAAATTCCTGGTTACGTGGAACGCGGATAACGTCACTCTTTGACCCCGCGGAAAACGCCCAGAGCGGAGCCTGCTCATCGCCACGCACGGCAGTGAACCCGTGTGAAGCATCCAGAGCAAATACCGGACTGTGGAGTCCTTAAAATCCACGGACTATGACGTCCTTAACCTTAACCGTGATGTCTTAAAACTAACGATCAACCACCCCGATTCCCTACGGATTCTGCCTTGGTTTAAGGGTACATCTCTTTACTCCTTTGATACCTGGCGTTGTAATTCCTCAACGTCTTCAAAGAGGTGACGGGTCCCTGCAACCAAACATCGGACTGTGGAGTCCCTAAATCCACGGACTATGAGGTCCTTAACCTTGACCGTGATGTCTTAAAACTAACATCGGACTGTGGAGTCCTTAAATCCACGGACTATGAGGTCCTTAACCTTGACCGTGATGTCTTAAAACTAACAGCGGACTGTGGAGTCCTTAAATCCACGGACTATGAGGTCCTTAACCTTGACCGCGACGTCTTTAAACTACAATACCTGGAGAAACCCCTGACTCCGTGAAACACGGATAAGGATGACCACATTCAGCACTTACAAGTCCTCACGACCTGTAAGGGAGAAAAACTCTCTTGTGGAATCCTTACGACTCTCAAGGGAAAACCCGCTTAAGAATCCTCACGATTTTTAAGAAGAACTTATACCTATGGGATCCTCTCGACCTGTAGGGAGAAAAACTCTTTATGAGACCCTCGTGGCTCATAAAATGCAAAAGTCTTAGGAAGCAGATCTTAACCCTGAATCCTGAGCCATCGCTGTCCTGCAAGGAGATCAAGATAAATTGTCCGCAGAACACATTCAATAGAAAGGGGACACACCATCGAAGAGAAGAATATGTATTCATTTATAAACCTCCCTTCGACAACAATACTCGATCTAAAGCCAGCGCAAACCACCCGATACGGGAGATAACGTGGCAAGTTTCTGATCTGTATCCTATCAGGCACGCATTTGCAACTGTACGAATGTTTAAAAGGAAATGTTGCCTGAGGCACTGATGTGCATGCAACGTAACGATGGTGCTCGTAATTAAAGAAAAACAGACAGCTCATCTACGCAAGCAAGACACACGTACGATTGTCTGACAAGCATGAAAATTCAACAGAAAGCATGCAAATCACCAATGATTAAAGGAGTACATTGATTCAAACATACTACATTGGTGGGAAAAGATCACCAAACAAGGGATCAGAAATACAAGGGTTAACAAAGCAAAACACAAAATTCTCCAACTCCCTCTCCGCCTTCTCCAGCACGTCAAAACGGCGGTTTTCGCGAGGAGTCGCTCCCCACCGGTTGAAGCCGTGCTCATCAGCAAAAGCAGACATGACGGCCCGACGAGCTCTTTTCTAACTCAGTAAATGAACTGAGTGATCCTTCAGAGCTTGAGTGATTAGACAAGCCTCATGAAAACACTTAAGCTTGTCCTCCGCCGCGTCAAGGATCGCCGAAGTCATCTCCACCGAATGAGGGGGTATATCGGCAAGCACAGACAGGAGGATCATCCGGAGCCAAATGGAGCCCATGGGAAGAGGAGAGCCCCGACGGGTCAGTAGCTCGTACATCACCGTGTCACATTGAGCGTCGGTGAGAAGGGGATCCGCCAGCCGCGCAGCGAAGCGAGGAATTATCTCCTCAAGGGGCACCTCCCATGGTTGCCGACGAGCATGGGGACGATTGCAAGCCATGGCGATTGATCGGGTTCTCAAAGATGACCACCTTAAGGTATGAATGGGTTTCTCTGTGAAGAAAAGAAGTAAGGCATAGGGTTCAGGTTATAAAGGGGAGCATTTAATGCTATGCACGAAAAATGTTGTGCATGGTGGGACTATTCTCAAAGCCCGGAAAGAAGGGGAGAGCGTTGGAAATGAAATCCAACGACGCATTGGAATTAGGTTAGGGAAATGAAACGTCCCCATCAAGCAGATCCCTGCATACGCAATACGTGAGCACTAGCCTTTGATTGGAAAATGAGGCGGCGCTGCACAGGCACAACAGAGAACTAAGCTCTGAAAACGAGAATCAAATTCTTAAAAGAAAGGTTTGAAAGGAAGGACATGAAAAAGTGAAGGCGCTTCTGAAAAAACGTTTCATCTCCCCAAATCCCTAAAGGAATCCAACGGTCACAAAGGTGACAGCGTTGCACTCACGTACGGACACGTGAGAATAACGCTGTGGGGGCATTTGTTTCCTGATTTAAAATCAGAAAAGCTTATGGGAAAAGCTTCAGAAGGGGGTCACGTGCTTACACGTGACCAGCAGTCACGCGTTGGCACGTGACACATAAAAGCAGCGACAAAGGCACATTGGTTCCCTGATCAAGTCAAGGAAAAGGCTTCAGAAGAGGTCACATGCTCCCACGTGACCAGGGTCACGTGTTGGCACGTGACGCTCAAAACATCAGACTCATTCTCCAGTTACATCAAGGAAAGAGGCTCCAGACAAGGGTCATGTGCTCACACGTGACCAGTGGTCACGTGTTGGCACGTGATGACCAAGCAGCGGCAAAGGTATAGCGCAAAGGAAAGAAGAGGGCTCATTCCAAAGAGGGTCACGTGCCCACACGTGACCATGGGTCACGTGGTCACACGTGACCGGCTTTCAAAGCCCATTTTGCTAACAGAATTAAATTCTGAAAGAGATTTAAATCTTTCCAAAGGAAAGCGATTACCTGGAACCAATCGAATTAAAGATTCAGAAGTGATTAAATATCATCTATCTATGGGAAAATCTCGAATTTGGAAAGATTTCCCTTTCAAATCTAACAGAAATAACAAAGGAGAATCCCTGGACTTGAAATCCAATGGTGAATAAAATTCACCTAATAATCCAAAGGTCCAAAACGAATGATGGATGCAAATCAAATCTCTCAATGAAGATTCGTCAAAAAACTAATTGACTTGGCTGCTTCTCCTATAAATAGGAGCCAAGAGACAAAAAAAAAAAAATATAGACGCAGAGGGAAGAAAAGAGAGAGGGCCTTGATACTTTGAGGAATTTGGATCTTCTGCAAAAGAAAACCCTAGGTAAGAAAGGGAAGGCTCCTTGAAAGAAAAGAGAATTTAATTCTCAACAGGGTCTAACAGAAGAACATATCTCTTCTCTCTTTGATAGAGGATCTGCAAAGTTCATATCTCCCCTTGAAGTTGAGAATTTAATTCTCAATGGGTTGAGATCCTGCCATGCAGATCCAAAATATAGAGAGGGAACGGAAGCACGAGAATTTAATTCTCACAGAACTATAGGAATTTAATTCCTTTAAAATAAAATTAGGGCTTGACCCTGTGTCATGGGAATTTAATTCCTTCAAAACGAAAAGAAATAGGGTTTAACCCTAATTAAGAACTTAGTTCTGTTGAAACAGCGGGAATTTAATTCCCTTAATCATAATTCTTTAACAAAAAATGGGAGTTTAATTCCTTAAAAGCTTCTATTAGGGTTTAACCCTATTCAGTTCTTCACATATATGAGGAATTTAATTCCTACAGAAAATTCGGAGTCCAACTCTATTCCAGAATATAAATCTTCAAAAGGAAGTAGGAATTTAATTCCTCCGAAATTATTGTCAGGGTTCAACCCTACGAGGAATTTAATTCCTGGAAAAGATTAACAGATCCTCTAAACAACATACATAGAGGCAGGGTCACGTGTCACCACGTGACCCCCCCAAAAGACCTACAGAAAACCCCTTTGAGGCAGCACCCCATGTGACCCACGTGACCCCAGGCAGAAGCTTTAACATATAAGCATTTGAATGCCCGTCACGTGATGGCACGTGATGCTCTAAAAGATGCAATGATCTCAGAAGAACAAATGAAGGGAGGGCGCTCTCACGTGTTGCCACGCGACCCCTCTTGCCTTAGTAATCAACGCCAATCAAAGAATTTTATTCGCAGTGTTCAACACTGATTACCTCAGTGTTTAACATTAATCTGAGATCCCCGTTGCCAGTGTTTAACACTGATCTGTTTTAGTGTTTATGATAAGTTGAAAGCCTTGTTGCTGGTGTTTAACACCAGTTATCTTTTAGTGTTAAACACTAACTTGTCAATCTCGTTCCCAGTGTTCAACACTGATTGTTCTGTAGTGTTTAACACTAGGCTTTGGCCCAATTGGCTAAATGGATAGAGGCAAAGCCTCTCCTTCAATGGACCAACAGGAAGCCAATATTCCAGACATGATCGGACTTAGCCCAAGCTAGGCCATGAGTCTTCAATTCGTAATTAACTGGGCTAATGGGCTCATAACATAATTAATTGGTCTTGATCCCAAATTGGGCCAAGGACTATTTAATCCACTCCGGTTCTAGGGTACATCTCTTCACTCCTTTGATACTTGGCATTGTAATCCCTCAATGTCTTCAAAGAGGTGACGGGTCCCGATGACCACACATTGATATGGACTGTGGGGTCCTTAAACCCATGTGAAGCATCTAGTGCAAAATTCTTGGTTACGTGGAACGCGGATAACGTCACTCTTTGACCCCGTGTGAAGCATCCAGAGCGGATCCTGGTCCTCGCAGAGCACGGCAGTGAACTCGTGTGAAGCATCCAGAGCGGAGCCTAGTCCTCGCCGAGCACGGCAGTGAACCCGTGTGAAGCATCTAGTGCAAAATTCCTGGTTACGTGGAACGCGGATAACGTCACTCTTTGACCCCGCGGAAAACGCCCAGAGCGGAGCCTGGTCCTCGCCAAGCACGGCAGTGAACCCGTGTGAAGCATCCAGAGCAAATACCGGACTGTGGAGTCCTTAAACCCATGGACTACGACGTCCTTAACCTTGACCGAGATGTCTTAAAACTAACAATGGACTGTGGAGTCCTTAAACCCATGGACTACGACGTCCTTAACCTTGACCGAGATGTCTTAAAACTAACAATGGACTGTGGGGTCCTTAAACCCATGGACTACGACGTCCTTAACCTTGACCGAGATGTCTTAAAACTAACAATGGACTGTGGGGTCCTTAAACCCATGGACTACGATGTCCTTAACCTTGACCGAGATGTCTTAAAACTAACAATGGACTGTGGGGTCCTTAAACCCATGGACTACGACGTCCTTAACCTTGATCGAGATGTCTTAAAACTAACAATGGACTGTGGGGTCCTTAAACCCATGGACTACGACGTCCTTAACCTTGACCGAGATGTCTTAAAACTAACAATGGACTGTGGGGTCCTTAAACCCACGGACTACGACGTCCTTAACCTTGACCGAGATGTCTTAAAACTAACAATGGACCGCAATGTCCTTAAACTACCCATGGACCGCAATGTCCTTAAACTACCCATGGACCGCAATGTCCTTAAACTGGAACAATAGAGCCTCCGCATGCTCTTTTGTCGGATCTAAACGATCCCGTTTAAGTTGATCTTAGCCTCGAAGATGGCTAACGTATCCTTAAACCTTCAAACAGACTGGGCTATGAATCTCCCCTAATCAACTCTGGCTCAAGGGTACATCTCTGAACTCCTCTGACATCTGTCGTTGTAATCCTTCAACGTCGTCAGAGAGGTGATGGATCCCGACGGCCATACATACGATGGACTACTATGTCCCTAAACTGGAACAACGGAGCCTAAATGCTCTTTTGTCGGATCTAAACGATCCCGTTAAGTTGGTCTTAGTCTCAAGTTAGACTAACGTATCCTTAACAAACGTTTGAGTTGATCTTAGCCTCAAGTATGGCTAACGTATCCTCAAACCAAACCCCCAAACCCAAATCTAAGATAATACGGATTTGGACTAGTCCACGCCCTACGGGCGACGACATAACTCGGTCTCCGTAAACAATCCACGGGCAACAAAACATAAAATAAACACACACGACACGAAGTGACCACCTGGAGAAGGAGAAAGTTGTTACCGCGATGCGGTAGCGTAATTAACTGCAGGGGCTTGCGCCTGCAGGGAAAAGCGTCCCCACAATCAAAAACCCCTCAAACGAGGGGGAATCTGACGAAGTCTGCTACATCGGCCGCATCCGTTTAAACTTTTGATACATGGTGCCATAAATCAACTTGGCATCTTCGGAGAGGTGGACGGATAGCACCAATTAGCATCTGCCCCGAACCTCAGGCTAGACGTCCCGCGTCTCGGCCGCCGTTCGGAGGGGAACAAGCTCTTTTGCTGATAGGTGGGTTTTGTGCGGTATCTGTTTATTTTCCAGTTGTGTACATTGTTGTATCTAGTACTCTCCATCTACTACCTATGTATTGACTTAGAGACCAGTTGTGAGGACGATGTATATTATTTTGTACTCTGGTGTCGAGCTCGTTGTGAGCCGACTTTATTTACATAGCTTTATCTTTCATGATATTTGTTTTCACTTTTACTGCTCATTCTTCGCTACGGCGTCGTATACTTTATTTGTGGTGATTGTTCCGCCATTGGGCGCGATTGCTCCCATTTGGGATGCTTTATTTTTATTGTATATCATTTTATTCATATATTGTCTTGTACCCGATTTCGGGGCTAGTTTTTACAAAGGAAATGCTGCCAAAATTTTTAAGAAAATAACTTGAACTTTAAAGAATATTACTAAATTACTTAAGGTTTTCTAAACGTTTTACAAATGTTTCTATTAAATGTTTTAACACTCTATTCTTTTAATGGTTTTGATTTTTGGGTTTCGGCTTACTTAGTCGCGTTATGCCTGTAGACGTTACGTTGTTAAGTGCCGGTCATGGGCCGAACTTTGGGTCGTGACATGATAGGTATAATACCAACCAGCAGTTCCCATCGAGTCCGTCCAGTGTAACTTATAACCCAATGAGCACCTGTATACTATCTCCGCTACGACGTACCAATGGCTATGGGACAGACCATCTCCCAAACTGGGATGAGAAGCGTATACACTAGTCTACTCCGAAGTATCGATGCCCCGTCTCGATAATCCTACGACTAGGGACCTGTATAAGGATATGCTTATAGACTACCCAGCCTCCACTAGTGTGACTGCTATCACAACGCTGGTTGTCAAGCAAAGATCCTAAAGGCTCTACCAATATGTATAAACGATATGCTAAAAGAAACATATGCACATATTGAGATAGAAACGAACCAAGTAGCATACTACCATATTGAGCAAGGCTGTTATTATATCTGTGAATATCCCAAACTTCCAAAATATAATATACAATCCAGCACGATACAATAATGGCCTCTACGGAATATATCACTAACAAAATCCGTGTCAATCTTTGACACTCAAAATCTCATCGTCAAATGAGTGTCCATTATTGACACTCGAAATCTCAATCTCATCTTCGAACAACGGCAAAATCCATCGTGTTCAAAACTATCGCCGGTCGGTATCCTCCGGATATCCGCTGCGATCAGTCATGTATCTGTAATCATCTACATCCCCAACTCGATTACCGGATACCACCAAAACCCGTCAACCTGTTATCCATAATCGTTTATATCCCCAACTCGATTACCGGAAACCACCAAAACACAAATACATGGAAAACTCAGGGTGGACGCATCATCATCATCAAATCAAGAGAAAATCGCAATTTGAAAATATACTTAATGTTTTATAAATCACACCGCGGCTTCTCAAATCCATAGAAAATGTCAAGTTCCGAAGAACACAATACATAATTCATCTTTTCCATAGTTAGCAACAATCATATATGAATATCTATGGAAATAGTATTCGTATATCACAATCATCAAGTATCATGCATACTAGCATGGATAACTAAAACACGAATAAGCATGGCAGTTTTTACTATGTCATGGCAATACTAATGATGTGTAGTGTAGCATGTGAGTCTGTGATCGTGCAACATGGCAATCATTAGTAGTTGTGTAAGTGTTCTATCAAGTGTGTTCGTATTAGAATAGTTCTCAATTCCTATCGGAAACATCAATATCTTAATTATCAACAATGTGTTAGTTATATGTATGCCCTAGAGGCCATTACTGTACATGCGTTGTATATTGTAGTGGATGCTGGGACTTGTATAGGGAGGACTTTCTTGCTCGATATGATAGTATACTATCTGGTTACTCTTTATCTTAACATGTACACTGATTGTCTCTATGTCACATGTTGATAAAGCCCTTAGGATGAGTACTTGACTACCAGGACTATGATGCAGATCATACTAGTGAGGACAGTGTAGTCGCCAAGTACATCCTTCAAATGTTCCTAGTCGTGGGAGTACCGAGACAGGGCATCGATACTCCAGAGTAGACTAGCGTATGCGCTTCTTGACCCATATGATGGGCGATGGATGATCTTATATCCATTGGTGTTTGATATCAGAGAAGGTATACAGGTGCTCAGTGGAGACTGGGTAAACTGGACGGACTCGCCGAGAACTCCCAGATGGTATTATACCTCACGTCAGATGGCAGTTCCCTGGTGACACTGGTACAGGTTAGTCTGTAAACCCGAGATCGTCATAGAGTCTTATGTGATTCCCACTGTGCCTTGATTTCCATCATACCATGTCCTAAAGGGCGTGCAAAAAGGTGGCTTTTGGATACAGTCTCGAATCACATGGAGGCAATGAGCGATAGGAGGGGTTTCGTCTCTCCCGGTATAGGGAGTTGATGTTGCGCTGTGTTCGATTGGCTATAACTGGAAATCCCTGGCCAGGGTTGCTGAGATTTACTGGTAAGTGTTATTAGTAGTTTCTCGAACTGTTATGGACCTCATATCGACACGACTTATCGAGCAACTGGGGTCTGACGTTTACCACCCCTAGGCGAGATATGCGACTTATCAGACGAAGAGACCGAACTGTACGGGAGTGTTACAGGTTGGATTCACGGGAGAAAGTACAGACTTTCTTGTTGATCTTCCAATTGCTCAATACCTGGGTGGCTGTTACGTTTAGCTGACCGCTTGCAGCTTGTACGTGTTTGATATGATCATCACCTACTGCCGGCGTATTGACGATTCTTTAGAGTCCTACACAGAGGTTTCCTGGCTCAGGCAAAACGGAGTAGGAGCATATATGTGATATGTGCGGGACCGAGAACAATACGTGTATGTGATACCATACTAGATTCTCGAGATATGGGATATCGGCCAGGTATATGTGATATAGCCGGGTCATCGGATCAATTGTTGATTCGATGAACTGATACAGATTATATTAGTCGGTTATTTATGAAATAGCCGGATTATCGGATCAAGTGTTGATTCGATAATTTAATGTATAATTATATATTTGATATATTAAATTACATTAACTAATATAAGCTCACTTAAAGATTCTTTTTCTCACTCGGGTAATGCATTGATATATATGCGATATATGTTAATTGTATTATTTTATTTTGTTACAATAAATATTGTATATGTGATATATAATATTGTAACATGTTATGGTTATAAATGCAACATGATTTGTGGAATTTAAATATGGTTAGGGTTTGGATTAGGGTTAAGCTTTCATGAAGCTTTCAAGAAGCTTCTTGAAGCTTTGATTTTGACTTGGATATTTTGTGATATTTTGCAAAGATATTTCCTTAACCCAACCTAACCTTTTAACCATAGTTGTTTCTCTACATGGGTTAAGTCTTCATACTTAACCCATGGTTGCATTTCTAATCTCACTTGAGTTATTCATTATTCATCACAAAAGGTTTTGATTATTCTTCTTCTTCTTCTTCGGTGAAAAGCTTTCTAGTTGTTTTTCTTTGTGATGAAAATGGGTGAGATTAAGAAAACAAATGAGAGCTAAATTCCTACTTCATCATCCTCATCTATTCTAGCCACTTAGATTATGGTGTTTGCTTTGCTAATACTTGATTAACAAAGCAAGAGCTTGGGTTTGAGTTTCTTCAAGGTAGATCATTTTTTTATCGATGATCGGAAGCAAGCTTGCATCTTTCTTTTGTGGAGCCTCTCTAGAGTCCGGATACTCGATGATCGCAGCGAAGGGACCTCAACACGGATCTTTAGAAGTGAAGGACCGGACTACAAAAGTTGTAATCCCAAACTCTTAGAAGTAAAGTTGTTTACTTGCTTTGTTTCGCCTAATCTGTAGTCTAAGATCTTGGTTAGGCTTGTTCGGCACGTCTAAATTTTAAATCGGGCATGGCTGATGCCTTATAGACCCTTGTGAGAGTGCTTAGTAACCCTGCAGTGGTATCAGAGTAAAGCTAGAGCTTTAGGTGAAGTCTAGATGAAGTTTAAAGTCCGATCGAACCCCGAAACCCCGATATACACCCCCTATCTGGAAATTTTTCAAAAATGTTGATTTTTTCATGTTAAAAATACTTAGAAAATTAAGCAGGGAATTATAAAGAATACTGTGAAAAACGAGCCATCAATTCTCTTAAAGCGCCGCGGAACCGCGGCAAGACCATGCCTTGCGTGGCGGTTCCGCGGCAGAACAGTGGAATTAGGGTTTTGGTTTTGCACAGTAATATCCGTATGTATTTCCTGATACTTCTGGGAATTTTTAATTCTTCTCAAGTGTTGAGTATTCTGGAGATATTTTTGTACTCGTTGATTCGATCGGAAAGTTTAACTTCGTTTAAGTTTTTCCGGGTAATTTTAGAACGTGTTAAAAAGTTCGAATGGATATCAATAACTCACTTTTTCCCCTGCCGGAAAATTTCAAAGTGTTGGATTTTTCCGTAGTTTAAGAACTTTCTTAGTCGTGCAAGTAACGCGGTGGACCCTCTAGAAGAACACAAACCTTAACTCGATTATGTGACCGTCTGAACCGCCTCTAAACCTTAGGGTTTGGGGCAGTACGGCGTTGCCACATGTGAGGCGTTGGTTTGACCCTTCTACGGCTAGACCATTGGTACCGTGGCATGTGATGGATACTTTTTGAACTCCGCTCAAGTGTTGAGCTATTTGGGAAATCTTGGGTGTTTGTTTATTCGATCGGAAAGTTTAACATTGTCTATTTATCTGGAATGTGATATAATATTTAGAATCCATAAGTAGTTATGAGATAACTAATTTGAATGTTATAAATCTAGCAGTTTAGTCTCATTTGATCGGTTGCCACGGGATTTTGATGTGATCAAAACTCCGTTGCAATCACGTAGCGTACGCGGATACTCGCCGGGTAAACTTAATAGATAGCCACGCCCTATAGCCCCGACCAAGTGACTGTAGGAGAACCCTGTTGCCAAAAGCATCCGTTCGGGTGCTCGCGACAGCGGTGTTCCGTCTTACTGCACTTCGTCGACGACATCCGGGGGTGCGGCTGTCTACTAAAGTTTGCGACGAGCATTCGATTAGGACAATCAAGAATCTTGTTGAATAGCCCGACTTGATATTGAAAAGTGTTTTTGAGATCGAGACTAAAATGCGGGGTTTATAATTGTTAGGAATGCGATGTCTAAGGAATTCATTTGGTTAGGCATGCGATGTCTAAGGTGGTTGCGGATTCCAACTGTTGTAGTTTTATACTTTCTTTTCTGTGACCGTAAGCATAGTATGTGGTGTATCACCGGCTTCGTTGCTATACATCAACGACAATCGGGATACGCATACTTGCTTACGTTGATGATATGAGATATTATGTGTTGCTGTGATATGTTATATTGGATTGTCGTGTTCTGAATAGCCGGGGGTTTTATGTGAGATGAGGGTTTTTATTTTCATTCATGTAAAATTCATTGTATGTAATATTCTTTTATTAGGGCACTTCCGGGCTGAGGATGATGTCACCATTGTATATTATTTACTTTTCTGCATTAGGTAGACCCAAGGCGGGGAGCACAAGTAACCGGATTCTAGGGTCCAGTGGGAGACCATCTCGAGGAGTCGAGACCGAGTCTCCTAACCCTAGAATTGGCAGGGTTACTTGCCGCTCTTGTAGGGGTCTAGGGATGTAGGTTTGGCTATTCATCACGACCGTGGAATCTGTGTTTTATACAGGCTCGTATTAAAACACGGACGTCCTAGTATATCCAATATTTCATATGTGTTCTTCTGCTGCAATGTTCTGTGATGAGATCATATTACTGCCTGAGACGAATGTTTATATTCTATATATGAGATATATATTATATATTGTTGATTTCGTTTCAAATGTGATGCTTGTGAAGCATAATAAAATGGGACTTCATTAATGAGATTAATGAAATAAAAGAAACCTAAAGATATTGTAGAAACTTGTTTAAAAAATGGTAGCTCTAGTTCTTGCTTTGCATAGCGGTGTTCCTTGTAGAACATCCAGCACCTTATTCGATAAGGAAAGAGCCGAGATCCCTTCACCGAGAGTGACCTCTTTAGCGAAACTAGCAGATGCTGCATACTCGGTTTGTCTCTTGATTGCTTCTATAGTTTTTACTTTGCATAGTGATATTTATGAAATATCCTGCACCTTATTCGATGAGGAAAGAACCGACGATCCCTTCACTGGGAGTGACCTCTTTAACAAAACTAGAAAAGGCCTAAAAAACACTCCATTCAAAAATCACTCGATTCTACAACGATATCAAGTTCATTATGCAAAGAGTTTTCTTAAAAACCTGTCGTAGCCCTCCGTCATTTCAGATAAGTACTTCATAGTATTCGTGCTGCGTTTGTTGGCCTGCGTTAAGGCGTAGTGTTCGGTATCTATTTATGCTTATCTGCAAAAGTATATGATGCGATTGAGTTAGGGTAGTCGTGCGAATTTGTTGGCCTGCGTCAAGGGTCATGTGGGTAGGTTTAATTCAATCGGGAAATGACGGGTTGAACTTGACTAGCGGACTATGGTTTGTTGGCCTGCGTCAAGGTCATAGGACGCTAGGGGTAAAATATTATTGGGAATTTCAAGTGTTGAAATTTGCAATGAGATTGCATACCTTCTATGAGATAGTTGGATCCCGATACCTGCTGCGAGTAAGAGTTACTCTTCGGAGAGTTTTACACATTACAGTTAGCCGATCAAGTAGGTGTCTAGAAAGATGTCAACGGGGTTACGCCCGTGGGAAACCGAGGTTTACTTTAATTAGGTCCGTATGAAAGCATGGGGAACCTCCCTCAAAGTACTGGCACTGGCCTGGCTGAAAGATTGGCGAACTTGTAGAGTGTAATTAGTCCCGGCTAGTATTTCCTTTTAGGGTTTGAAGGAAGATTTGACTAAAATAGTGGGAGACATCCTGATTAGATATATTAATAACCAATCTAATTTTGCAAGAGCATACGCTGAGTGTTTTCTTCTCTCTCTTTCCTGGTTACGACTATGTCACGCCTTAATCAAAATAATAATACGGATGTATTGACCGAACCCGCTTGTTATACTGCGCTAAGGAACGTTGGTCCCGTTCCAACCTATAATTGTTATAAGACAGAGCAGTAAATAGGGGATTACCAGAATTCCCGTGCCACCCAAACGAAGAAAGTGCATGCTGATGCATCTTCTTCGGGTGTGTTCATTACCAAGAACCGTTTCTCAGTATCCTTTACGTCCTGGGTATGAGATACCGGATCAGGATCCCGCAAATGTAATTTTTTACATGGGCTACAGATAGGTAGAGAACTGAGAACGGGTGATAAGTTTCAAGAGTTGGAAACGATGCAAGTGTTGCAGCCAAGTCTGTTGGCAGATATCACCCTGTATTACCAGAATACATTGATTCTGAACGAATATTATTAGATACCGAACCTGATATACAACATCATATCAGTCTCTTTATTAGTAAAGAAGGATATGATTTTGTATTGTTGGATAATGTTTTGAACATTTCCTATATCAAGAGTTGATCGGTTCAGGCATGTTATCTAAAAGCATAGACGTTCTAAATCAAACTATAGTTCTTAACGTACAGAACACACACAAGAGGAAGAGTTCAGAAATGAACGGATCCTTCTTGAGGTATTATAGACTAGGTCATATCAATGCGACCCGACTAGCTAAGTTACATTTAGATGCATATTTAAATTAGTTTGAATCTACATCTTGTGAAACTTGCCGGTCATGTCACAAAGATAAGATGACCTCAGCTCTGTTTATTGGAAACAGAGAAAGAGTTAGATGAACTTTTGGGATTGATACATGATGATGTATGCAAGGTCCCCTGTTTACACATGCCAAGACCGGTTCTTAATACTTCATTACATTCACTATTTATCTCTCAAGATTCGGACATATGTTCCTGTTGAAACACAAGTCTGAACCTTTTGAGAAATTCAATGAATATGAGTTAGAAGTAGAGAACCAAAACGGGTATAAGTATTATGTCCTTTGATGTAATCAGGGAGGAGAATACTTGAGCACGGGATTCCTGGACTATTCTAAAGGAGAATGAGATTCTCTCTCAGCATTACTCCTCCGTATACACCACAGCACGTCGGTGTATCGGGGCGGAGCAATCACACCTTATTTTATATGGTGCGCTCTATGACGAGTACTACTGAGTTTCCTATTTCCTTTTGGGAGTTATGCAATTATGAAGCTGCATACCTATTGAATAGGGTTCCAATCAAATCAGTTGCCTACCACTTCATATGTGATGTGGAATGGGAAGAGCCCATATCTTAAGTAAGTTAAGATTTGGGGTTGTCCGGCCTATGTTTAAAAGCAAAATCCGGACAAGCTCGAGGCAAAGTCAGTTCTGTGGAAGTTTGTTGGATATCCCAAGCATTCGCAAGGGAATATCTTCTACCAAACCGAGGAACAAAAGATGTTTTGTTTCTCAGCATGCCACCTTTGTGAAAGGGAATTTCTTGTGAAGAAATTATTGGTCATGAGGTAGAACTAGAAGGAGTTCCAGCTATACAAACTGCAGCTGATGATTTGGTAAACCCGGAGGATTCAATAGTTTCCAACGAATCTCAGCCTCTCCGCCGATCTGGTAGGGATCCTCATCCACCTGAGAGATACTTCGGTTTCTCTATGACAGTGGAGCGAGGATTTCATCATGAGATGATGACCCAACTAGTTTCGAGCAGGCCATCAGGAGTGAAGACTCTGTAAGAATGGCTGGATGCTTAGCGATCTGAGATGGAATCCTTATACATCAACAAAGTATGAACTTTGGATGCTTTATCTGAAGGGTTAAATCCCCATCAGGAGCAAGTATATCTTGAGAAGATTACTTGGTGTACATGGAAAAGTTGAGACTTTCAAAGCTATGCTTAAGTCCATCCAGATCCTACTTGCCACGGCTACATACCATGACTACGATAACTGGTGGTTGGGTGTCATGACTGCTTTTCTAAATATTGATTTGGAAGAGAGCGTCTACAAGTACACAGCCAGAGGGCTTTGTAGACAGTGGGAGCAGCGGTAACGTGTGCAAGATGTTTTATGTGATAAATCAGGCATCGCGGAGTTGGAACGTCTGTTTTGATGTTAGTCAAAGAGCTTGACTTCATCAAAATGGCAGATGAACCTTGTATATACAAAAATGTAGTAGAGAGTATGGTGGTGATCCTCATAGAGTACGTGGATGACATACTCTTGATAGGGAAGGAGTTTCCTATGCTACGCTCGGCCAATCTCCTCTTATCACAAAGATTCTCTATATAGGATCAAGGTGATACCTCTTAAATCCTGGGTTTTATATCTATGAGATAGATCTAATTGGATGTTAGGATTCTCACTAGTTGTAGTGAGATGGTATCAATCGATCCTGGGGAGAATCACTGGAAAAGGTTCCAGGGTGATAAGGACGACTGAATGTCAGTCGCAGGCATTGTCTTTACCCTCAGTGGAGGGACGGTATGTTGGAAGAGTTCCAAGCTACATACCGTGACTTACTAGACGATTAAAGGCAAGATACATCGTTACCAAGAATGCTACCAAAGAGGCAGTCTGGATATATATAAGTTCATAAGATGAACTTCGTTCCAACCATTGTATGACAATGGAGTTATGGCTTTGGCCTAGGAACCCCCGTCCCATCAGAAATCCAGATATAATTCTTAGGCAGTATCATCTGATCATGGAGATGATTGATCTCCAGGGAGATCGAGGTTAGGAGAGTAGAAACAGAGGACAACAGCGCGGATCCACTCACAAAGGCCTATTTCCCAGTAGAGACTTTTATGGGATGGGTTGAGTATGAGATACTTCAACCATAGCTTATTGTTGGGTATGCGATACCACAACAGATGGCCCTAGTGCAAGTGGAAGATTGTTAGTTATATGTATGCCCTAGAGGTCATTACTGTACATGCGTTGTATATTGTATTTGATGCTGGGACATTTATAGGGAGGACTTTCTTGCTCGACATGATAGTATGCTATCTGATTACTCTTTATCTTAACATGTACACTGATTGTCTCTATGTCACACGTTGATAAAGCCTTTAGGATGAATACTTGACTACCAGGACTATGATGCAGATCATACTAATGAGGATAGTGTAGTCGCCAAGTACATCCTTCAAATGTTCCTAGTCGTGGGAGTACCGAGACAGGGCATCGATACTCCAAAGTAGACTAGTGTATGCGCTTCTTGACCCATATGATGGGCGATGGATGATCTCATATCCATTGGTGTTTGACATCAGAGAAGGTATACGGGTGCTCAGTGGAGACTGGGTATACTGGACGGACTCGCCGAGAACTCCCAGATGGTATTATACCTCACGTCAGATGGCAGTTCTCTTGTGACACTGGTACATGTTAGTTTGTAGACCCAAGATCGTCATAGAGTCTTGTGTGATTCCCACTGTGCTTTGATTTCCATCATACCACGTCCAAGAGGGCGTGCAAACAGGTGACTTTTAGGTACAGTCCCGAATCACATGGAGGCAATGAGCGATTGGAGGGGTTTGGTCTCTCCCGGTATAGGGAGTTGATGTTGCGCTGTGTTCGATTGGCTATAACTGGAAATCCCTGGCCAGAGTTGCTGAGATTTACTGGTAAGTGTTATCAGTAGTTTCTCGAACTATTATGGACCTCATATCGACACGACTTATCGAGCTACTGGGGTTTGACGTTTACCACCCCTAGGCGAGATATGCGACATATCAGACGAAGAGATCGGACTGTACGAGAGTGTTACTGGTTGGATTCACGGGAGAAAGTACAGGCTTGCTTGTTGATCTTCTAATTGCTCAATACCTGGGTGGCTGTTACGTTTAGCTGACCGCTTGTAGCTTGTGGGTGTTTGATATGATCATCACCTACTGCCGGCGTATTGATGATTCTTTAGAGTCCTACACAGAGGTTTCCTGGCTCAGGCAAAATGGAGTAGGAGCACATATGTGATATGTGCGGGACCGAGAACAATACGTGTATGTGATACCGTACTAGATTCTCGAGATATGTGATATCGGCCGGGTATATGTGATATAGACGGGTCATCGGATCAAGTGTTGATTCGATGAACTGATACGGATTATATTAGTCGGTTATTTGTGAAATAGCCGGATTATCGGATCAAGTGTTGATTCGATAATTTAATGTATAATTATATATTTTATATATTAAATTATATTAACTAATATAAGCTCACTTAAAGATTCTTTTTCTCACTCGGGTAATACATTGATATATATGCGATATATGTTAATTGTATTATTTTATTTTGTTACAATAAATATTGTATATGTGATATATAATATTGTAACATGTTATGGTTATAAATGCAACATGATTTGTGGAGTTCAAATATGGTTAGGGTTTGGATTAGGGTTAAGCTTTCATGAAGCTTTCAAGAAGCTTCTTGAAGCTTTGACTTTGATTTGGATATTTTGTGATATTTTGCAAAGATATTTCCTTAACCCAACCCAACTCTTTAACCATAGTTGTTTCTCTACATGGGTTAAGTCTTCATACTTAACCCATGGTTGCATTTCTAACCTCACTTGAGTTATTCATTATTCATCACAAAAGGTTTTGATTCTTCTTCTTCTTCTTCCTTGGTGAAAAGCTTTCTAGTTTTTTTTTCTTTGTGATGAAAATGAGTGAGATTAAGAAAACAAATGAGAGCTAAATTCCTACTTCATCATCCTCATCTATTCTAGCCACTTAGATTAGGGAGTTTGCTTTGCTAATACTTGATTAGCAAAGCAAGAGCTTGGGTTTGAGTTTCTTCAAGGTAGATCATCTTTGTTATCGAAGATCGGAAGCAAGCTTGCATCTTTTTTTTGTGGAGCCTCTCTAGAGTCCGGATACTTGATGATCACAGTGAAGGGACCTCAACACGAAGCTTTAGAAGTGAAGGACCGGACTACAAAGGTTGTAATCCCAAACTCTTAGAAGTAAAGTTGTTTTCTTGCTTTGTTTCGCCTAATCTGTAGTCTAAGATCTTGGTTAGGGTTGTTTGGCACGTCTAAATTTTAAATCGGGCATGGTTGATGCCTTATAACCCTTGTGAGAGTGCTTAGTAACCCTGCACAATGCATCATGCATCATCTTTCCGTTGACAATTATATACACGGGTATATCAACCAATCACATTCATATAACGAAATCATAATAAGCAGCATTCGATATCAACATGGATATAATTAGAACACAATTAAGCATGGCAATCCTACAGTAGTATGGCAGTACCAATGATGTGGTGTAACATGCGAGTCTGTGATGGTGCCACCTAGCAATCATTGGTAGTCGTGCAGTGTTCTATAAGTATGTTCATAAAAGCATGATATTTATAAACTAGCATACGAAGCTAATTAGAACTAATGGTATAAGCGTAGCGTATATAATAAAGTAATCTAATCGCGAGCGTATAATGAGTAAAATAATCATAACGTGTACAAGCGTTATTAATAGATAATTACTTACGAGCTATACAGTTATAGTTTAAAATAGAACAAAACGTTGATTTAGAAATGATGAGGCTGTGGCGTTTTTAAATAGATATTCATTTGAAATCAGCAGCGCATCCCTAACATTATCATTTTAAAATAGGAACAAATTGTTAGTTTTAAAATGAGTATAGCTCAACACAATCATAGTATCCCAATCGGGGTAAAAGCATGACTCCATGAGTCTTATAAACACAGGCCGCATTCGGCAATCTATCCTCATCTCATCTAGTACGGAATCTCACTTCGTATGATGTCACGCTCCGCCTACCAAAACACGGGAGCATGCACATGGCGAGGCCCGCGACGTATTTATTCCGAGAAGGTCATTTCTTGAAACAAATACACTAAGCGTTTATAATCAACATAAAATGTGACAAAAATAAAAAAGTGAATAAAATCCAACAACTATTTTATTACATTCAAGATTCCATAAAGTTTCAACCGATATAAAATGTCTGAACAAGAAACATAAACATAAAGATCCTAAACAGTGGCATACTGCAAAGGGAAAATTGGACTGAAACTAAGAATCTGCTTGTGATGCGAACTGGTTGAAATCCTCTTCAGCCGGTTCCTCCTCTGTTCCTAAGCCACCGGACGAACATTCCAAAGAAAGAAACATGGTGGAATGCCTGTCAGCAAACTTGCACTCGGGTAAGTCCCTAAGAAAAATGGAATTATAGTATAAGTGTATAATGACAAGTTATATAAATGGAAATGGAAATCATGAACATATGAACAAGTATACCATGGCAATGTACATGGCAATGTAGTATAGTATGTATTGGTCAATATAAGCATGTAATAAATGTGTATCGGTGAACATGATGTGAATGTCATGGTGTCCTAAAATAGGTCACTAAAAGTTCATCTAATCTAATGTCAATTTAAGATGTGAGTGTCAACCAATTTCAAGAGTGTTCTTGAACTCAACAGGCTGCAGTCTAGGGGTAAGGAACCACATATCCTCATGATTGTTAGTAATAGGACTTTGACAGTCGTCGAAGTATTCCAAACTTAACAGTTTATAATCCAGGAGTAAGAAAACACGGGCCCTCAAGATTGTTAGTATTCGAGATTGTTAGCATGAGACTCTTGATATTCCATTGGACTCACAACTCAAACTACCCAACACCCCACGTATTCTAGATTGTAGCTAATGTCCTGAGTTTTGACCGAATCCATGAATACATTAAGTTTTCAAGATTGAGTTCATATCAAGATCAAGTGTTCATGTCAAGTTTCGAGTATTCATGTCAAGTTCATGTATTCATGTCATATTGTATTCATGGTTTGGTTCAAGTCGAGTCAAGCATGCAATAGGTTTATTCATGTAAATCATGTAGATACATTAAGCAAGTGGTACATAGCAAGAGATAATACAAGTATAATGTTCAAGTAATGACTAGAAACAATGCTATAAAGAAGTGTTATGTACGATTAATTACTCAAGTCAATTGGATTCAAAATATAAACGAAAAATATATCCCTAAATTTTATGCACTCTTGAGTTGCAGTCGTGGATAAATACGACTATTGGTTTGAGAGATATACCCGTTTTCGTATCATTGTGCATAACATATCAGAATCTGTCCAGCACCGTTGCACATTTTTAAAACACAGTTTGGGTTAATTTCTGTCGGGTTTCAGATTTTTAAAATTATTAGAAATTTGTAAGTCTTTCGGATTAATTATCCAAACAACTAATTTCCACGCGATTTGGATTCTTGAAGCTCTAGTTATGGTCATTTTAATGTCAGGGTTTAAAACAGAAATTCTGATTTCTGGACAGCCACTATGGGGTGTATTGTTGGGCATATATCGGGTCATTATATTGATTTATGAGTCACCAAGTATATAGTAAATTCTAGGTCTTTCAGTTGTGCGTCTATACATCTAAATTTTTTCATGAAAGGACATCGGAAACTCAGATTATGTCGTATTTAAAAATAGTGTGCGAATCAGGAAAGATTCTGTCTAGCTTCGTCACTTAATTTTGTAACGCAGTTTTCTATATTTTTCGTCGATTTTCTGGAATACTATATAACTAAGAAAATATAGACTTTTCGATATAGATGTCCAAAACACTTGAGTTTACTCAAAATGGACTTCGGTAGACTGATTTATTTGTCCTCGAAGGTGACCGATAAAAGCAGTTTTCTGATTTTTAGAAACAATGAATAAAAAACTACGTAACTCCTAAACTGTTATTCGATCCAACCTGAAATTTTAACTGTAGATATGAAATTTTATCAAATATTTATCCTAATGTTCCTAGAATTTCCAAAAATCAAGATTGATCTCTTGAATTTATATCGAATATAAAGGTATTTCAAGGTCGTATGTGTGAATAACAAAACATGGTATTTATTTATAACTTTGTTTTTCTTTTATGCAAAATTAAATATAAATGATTAAAATTTCAACAACAAGTAACATGAGTTAACATATATAAATCAAGTATATGAGCCGATCATGATTAACCGTTAACAACAATATTACTTAACATGTGATCAACTATTGTAAGCAAGAATTTAAAACTAAATATAAGTTCTTTATATTAAACATTTTAACTTAACAAAACATTATTTTATCATGGGACTAATCGGAGCAGAATAAATATCGTCTTTAACAACGACATGGAAAGAGAAGGGAGATTCAATAAGAAGAGAGAGATGGAGGGGAACTTATAAGCTTTGCAATATGGTATAACAACCGTATTGCCAATTTATGAGGGAAAAAACCCGACCAGGAATCTTTCGACGTCTCAGGGGAGCGGAGATGTTCGAATTGCCTTGGATGGAGATTTGAAGCAAGGGTTTGAAAGAGAACGGAGGATGATGGAGGAGGGAGAGGACATATAAAAGAATATTAATATGGTCATAATAATAATTCATAACCATAACTGTTCTAATTATTATATGCATTCATTTTGGAGGTTAAGAGGAAGATAAAATGAAAGGTCATATATAGGTTATGAGAAGGGTTTTAAAAAAATTGATAAAAATAATTGCAAGACTTGGGGTTCGAACATATGGCCTATGAATTAGTAATGCAATGACTTAACTAATAGGATACAAGCTTACTATTGTATCTAATTAAATAGAAACAATTATATACAGAGTTTTCAAAAGAGAATAATTTAAGAGATAAACTGAATAAATCGTTTTCTTAAACTAATTTTTTTTCTTTCAATAAAACAAATTATATTTTCAAAATTATCTTTTCTAAACAAAATTGAATAAATTCTTTATATTAGAAGAAATCAAAATAAATCTTTTTTTAAAAAAATCTTTCAAAACCTTTCCTTTTTACAAAACGAATCATTTCGAAACAAATATATTTTTATTTATTAAAAAGCATTATAGTAAAAACACGGTCGTTATATACGATCTCAATCCAAATATCCAATACCTCAAGTCGCGTACACAAATACATAACTCATTTAGTACGGACATTTAGTCGCGTACGACACATATCATTAATCATATATACTTATATATATAGCCTACTAGTTATGAATTATAGACTAACTACATAGTTATAGCCTAACTACGTAGTTATAGCCTAAGTATACGAGTTACGAGCTATAGAATAAATTATAGTTACAGAAAAGTATACGGGTTTTGTATATACGTTTTCTCACATAACATTATAGTTTAGGTATACGAATTACATGAATATAAGCTACGAGTTATATTAAATATTATGTGTTCTACTTAATTGGTTTTGGGGGTGCTATATGCCATCCGCCCGACTTCCCCCGTAGATATAAATCTATTAACTGATGTATCTCGAGCTAGACGAAGCCTACGATCACTTCACCCTTCCTTGCCGTCTTGGAACTCCTCACGATCGAACTTACAATAGAAATAACAACCAAATCGCATAAAAAATCTATACCGATATCGACATAAACGAGCTAAGCGCGCATAGGTTAGAACCTATGGCCAACACATTCCATCCGTTACGTAGAACTACTTCAGTATCGACGTTTAAACGTCAAACGATCAAATCAAGATTTAGAAATCCAAAACTCAAGTTTAAAAACTTAAAAATATCGGAAATTCCATATAAAATACCTCCAGATTTTGCTATAGGGAATCTGGGAGTATTTGGTGTATGAAATAGGCATAATTAATAAAAGAACATGCTACTGTAAAAATTCCAGACCTAAATTTGCAAGTGGGGCTGACAAAGGAGGGGTTTGGTCGTCCAAGTAGATGAATTGGGTCCTCATGTTTCGTGTGTGTTCTCAAACAAGCCTAATTAGCTCAAAACGATATATCTTTTATTTTTCAGAAATCAAAAATACTACCGACAGAGACTTAAATAAAAAAAATACTAGTTTTGAAATCTTAATCTGTTATTGAAATTTTAACACTTAAAACCTAAGGATTCTTGCATCAAAATACCATTAACTATCCCCAAACAAGTTATAATCATTAACACACTACTCTAATACCCCACTACAACTCATACCATATCAAAAACCCATTTTTTTAAAGATCAAAACTATAAAAGGATGAACTCGGTAAAAAGAAGGACTTTACCTAAATGAGTGGGTAGAAAAGTTAAGATCTAAGCTTTTGATGAAGCTTCAAGGGTTTGAGAGATTGAGGATGACTCCATTTAAAGTTTTGGGGGTTCTAATTGCAATTCTTGGCACCAACCATGAATTTTGATGGAAAAAAGCTAGGGTTTTGGTGGAGCGAATTTGCTTGTTTGGGAGTTTGAGAGTTAAAGATATTTTTGAGAGAGAGAGGAGAAGATATTTTTGAGAGAGAGAGGAGAAGAGAGAATGGGATGGGAAAAATGAGAGGATGAGGAGAGATGAGGGTGAGGATAAGGGTAGGAGTGAGCATGGGAAAAGCATGCCACACACACACTCTCTCTCTATCCAAATAAATCTATCAATTAAAACTAAAATCCCATATCTTTCCTTAACACAAAATACTTGCCATTTTCAAAATATCTCACATTTTCCAATTTCCAAAAATAAATATACATACGTATACCAATCTTCGAAAACCCAATCAATACTTTGTATTACTTTCGTAAGAAATTCTACTAAAAAATAATAAGAATAGAATAAAATCATAATATTATTATTTAAATTATAAAATAATATTTATAATTTTTAAAATGTTACAATATCCTTCACTTAATGAAATTCGATCCCCGGATTTAAATTTAAACCTAAATCATTAAAACATTTTGTCCAATCATATCAACTTAAACCAACGGGGCTCCGAAATCCCACACAAGCTATAAATACCATAGCACAACACGTGCGCATGAAAACAAAAGTTTGAATATCATATAACTGAAATTCTAACAAATGCTATGAGAATCACACAAGCTATGATGCAAAGTGCAAAGTGCGCAATCAACCGTCTAAATCAAGCAAATGACCAAGTACAAATATAATCAAGGCTATACTACATATATAGCATAATATATTTTATTCAAGTGCAATGCATGAAAACGAAATCAACCTCAACGGGTGTGCACAAAAACTAAACCACGTGCGACGGGTGTGCATGAAATCTTCAAGTGCAACGAATGTGCACGAAACATAAATCGAGTGCAACGGGTGTGCATGAAAAGAATACCAAGTGCAGCGGGGTGTACAAAAACAATATAAAGTGCATCGAGGTGCACGTAAACAATATCAAGTGCATCGAGTGTGCACGAAAACATCAAGTGCATCGAGCGTGCACGAAACAATATCAATCAAGTGTAACTGCTATGCACGAAAACGTCAATCAAGTGCAATTGGTGTGCACAAAACATCAATCATCAAAATACAAGAGTTAAACAACCGACATCAAAGTATACCTTCTTCAACATCGAAAGTGTGATACTTGGATCACTAAAACTCAAATAAAACAACTGACATTGAAGTATAACTCCTTCAACGTTGATAGGTGCCTGAGCACCCAAATCCGGTAGAGCTAGAACTTCTACTTGCCTTTTGCCTATGATCTGACATCCTTTGCTTTTGGGTCTTCGTCCTCTCTGTGGACCACTAAATCCACGGCCTTTCGTTACAACTGCCGGGTGAAGAGTAGCGACGGAAATAGTCTCGCTCTGACGCCTCCTGGTATAATCCATGGCAAAATGACCTGACCTCTCGCACTCGTAACACACCGGCGGTGGCCTCTGGCCTTGCGGATACGCACCATACAACTGGCCCTGGGTCCAATCTCTACCACTATCGTATCCCGGAAAGAACTTGCCATGGCCTCTGTCTATATCATCTTTGCCGAATTGCATGGAAACTGACACTCTTGATCGAACTCGCTTCAGTTCCGGAATAGCTGCAATCTCATTAAGACATTCCTCCATAAGTATGGCTGCATCCAAAACCTCTGCATACATATCAAAATGCTGGGCACCAATGGAGAGGAACAACTGCGAATTGAGACCTCGCATGAATTTATTAATCCACTTCTCTTCAGTATCGATCAAGTAGGGAGCATATCGCGATAGTTGCATGAACCGCAAGTCATACTCGGCTATGGTCATGTCCAGAGTCTTATGCAAAGACTCAAAACTACGTGCTCGGGCATCTCTAACGCTCTGCGGAAGAAATCTGGCTAGGTAGACTTTCGAGAACTCATCCCAAGTTATCGGAGGAAGACCCACCACTCGGCCTCTCTCGATCGACTCACACCAGGTCTGAGCAAGACCCTTCAAACGAAAGCTAGCTAACTCTACTTATCACACATCGGAGCATTTCAATGAACGAAATATCCTAGCCATCCTATCCAAGAATGACTGAGGATTCTCTACCACATTCATACCCATAAAAATAGGTGGCTTCAGCTTTATGTATTCTGGGAGCGATACCTCGATAATCCTATCAACGGCTGGTATGACCGTTTGATCGGTAGGCAACACAACGACCTCCGGAGTAGGCAGAACGACATGAGGCCTTTGAGTCTGGCTGCTCTCAAGCAATGACCCGACCATCTGGTGCAGATCCTGAACGCTGGTCTTAAAACGAGAAATCCTATCAGACAAAGGATGATCAATCTATTCCTGTGTCACCGGAATATCGCACTGGTCAGTCCTTGAAGGGTTCCTTAGTGCTTGCGGCTAATGCGGAAGCGAAATGCAAAGCAAAAATTTCAAGCAAGCAAGAGGAAACCGAACCTAACGATCGATCCAAACACTAAACTAGCAAACAAAATTAGATGTCTACCTACAAGTTTGCGAATATACAACCTTTGTAGTATGTCCACCCAATCGTGAAAGACCCCTCCATGCTCCGTAGGCCATCGGGAATGCGCTTGAGAGTCGATCTCCCTTACCGAAGATGATCCACCTAAGGGAAACGGATCCAAGCTCCAGTTTCGCTCTAAAGCGAATTTTGAGGAAGCAACTCACCATCTAAACTTGCTAGGGATAGAGTATGAGCAATGTAGGGATTTATTACTATCATTTACTCTCAAATCCAATCTCAAGAGAGCTCACTCAAGAGGAGGAAGAAGGAGGAAGAGAAGAGAGGAAAGAGAATGAGAGGATGAGTATGAAAAAACCCTCTCTGAAAAATCAAGCATGCAAAAATAGTGTAGACAAATGAGTTTTGAATATAAAATTCAAAACCCATACCTCTCACCATCCCTCTCATCCACCTCACCCCTCCACCTAATTTCCTAATTTTCATAAATGGAAATTCAACACATGAGGTTTCCTCCTTCTAGAAGTACCGTATAAATATGAAATGCAACCCCGGTATATGTATCGTCTACATATATGCATATCCGTATAAAAATATGAATAGCCAAGAGAGAGAAAATGAATATTGAACATAATACTATAATATATATATTAATATATATATATGTATATTATTAAATCAATAACCGATTTAATAATCCCGCATAAAACCTAAGCCAGCTAGTATTACCAAATATCCGACTATAGTCCATATAGCCAGTACACGTATTGAATCGGACGCCTACAAGTATCAACATGCAGCCTTAATATCATACCGCTTGAACCGGGAAAACCTTATGTATGGGACTCTAAAGACCCGACAATACGCTGACAGTGAGTTACTAGATAAATCCATAACCATAAGCACGTCAGCAGCACTAGCTGTACGTAACGGCTACCTAGGCATACATCGAAAGGGAGGTCGACAATCAAGTCCGTCCATACCCTACCGAGCTTATAAGTGACAATCTCCGTACAGTCCGGTCTATTCGTCTAAGAGTGTCATATATCAGGTCTAAGGGATAGATAACGTTAGATCCCTAATAACCCGATAAGTCATGCCGGTGTCAAGCTCATCACCTACCGAGAAACTACTGATCTCCTATCAATAAATTTCATCCACCATAACCAGGGATTTATGGTGATGTCTAATCGAATACAGCACGACATCGACTCTCTATACCGGGAGAGACGGATCCCTTTCGATCGCTTATTGCCTCCATATGGCTCGGGATTGTACCTAACTAAAACTTGTTTGCATGACTCCATTGAGCCATGCTAGAGTAGTAATCAAAGTATAATGGGAACTCACATGATACAAACGACTATCTCAGGTCTAAAGATTACCATGTACACATGTTACCAGAGAACAACTATCCGACGATAGGTATAATACCATTTAGGAGTTCTCGGCGAGTCTGTTTGGTGTACTCACCTCCAGTGAGCACCTGTATACAATCTTAGGTGCCAAAACAATAATGGTCTGTGAGACCGGCCACAACCCCTCATCAGGGTCTAGAAAGTATACACTAGTCTACTATGGAATATCGATACCCAATCTCGATACTCTCACGACTAGGAACATTTAAGGATGTGCTTATGGACTACCCATCTCCTACGTATTTCCATCATAATGCTGGCAGTCAAGCAAGAATCTTATGGGCTTTATAATTATGTATTAGCGACACGTAATAAAACGTATACATATGAATGATAAAGAAAAACCGGACAACATACTATCATCTCGAGCAAGACTGTTCTACCCGTATAGGTCCTCCCTTAATTACTATAATTGCCTACCTGCAATTACAATAATTTCTTGAGGGCACTATATCCAACAATCTCCCATTTGCAATTAAGGCCAATTATTACGATATCGCATACTCACAACTCTGTGTGCTATCGAATACCCAACTTCTCTACTAATCAGTTTCGCAAACCGTGTTTGAAAAACATCCGTGTTCGAGAAATAGCCTCAGTGAGTGGATCCACTACAATGTTCCTTACTTTATCTCTCTATTTCTCAATTTCGTGGAGATCAACTATTTCCTGAAATAGGTGATACCTGCCTTAGATTTGCCTGGATAGATGATGGGACCAAGTTCATAAATGAAAAAATTTATCCAACAAACTTCTTGGATTGTATCCTCCGCTGAATCTAATCAGCATTCTGCGCCATATCTACCTTAGTGTCCGCTTGGAACACTTTCCAACATACCGCCCCTCAGAAGAGGTTAAACTTATAACTCTGACAACCACCCTGTCATCCATGTCACCTTGGAAGATGGAACCGGTAACCGTCTCTTATAGGAGGCTGCCACTACCTTACTCCAAGAACATCCTGATATGTTCTTCACTGCTTCCCTTTATTTCTTTAGGATTGGATTAATATCTGGTTACTACAGCAAGTGCAAAAGTAATATCTGGTCTGGTACATGACATCGCATGATTGACTTAATTGCAAAAGCATTTGAAATGTCATTCACGCGAGTCCCTCTCTTCATCAGCCTAGAAGATATATCTTTAGAGAGGGTGATTCCATCACATGCTGGTACACCGCCATGCTAGGAGTCGTCCATTCTAAACCCCTTTAGAATGGTGTCCAAGTACCTTAATTGGGACACTTCCCAAATCTAGATCTATTGCCATATATCTAGTTACCAGAATTCTTGATATATTATCCATATCCTATGTGGAGAAACACCTATGACAACCATAGTTTGACCGATTGTAGCATAAGAACACCACTTCCTATAATGAGTATGTCATCCAAATATCAGGATAGTACTCCCTACATCTTTCTTACCAGGTTCATCTATTGTTTTGATGAAGTCAAACACTTTGATTGTCACATTAAAACAGATGATCTATCTTTGCTTATCCCTGCTTTAGTCTATAAATAGACATAAGTAACTTGCACACCTTCCACTGCTCCCACCGACTATGACAACTCTCTGACAGAGTCATATACACGCGCACTTCTAAATTCCCATTTAGAAAGACGTTATAATCATCCACCTGGCAGATATCATAGTCATGGAAAAACAACAGTGACAAGTTATATCCATATGGACTTCAGCATAGACACTGAAGTAAGATTTATCACAATCCATGACGGGTATTTAATGAAAACCACTTATTACAAGTTTAGCCTTATTTGGTTACTACCTTTTCACCTGCACTGATCTCGAAAGATCTACTTGCTCCTAATGGGTTTTACCTTTTCAAGAGCATCCAGCAAAGTCTAAAGTCCATAATTTGCTGGAATGCGTAGAGTCCAACTTGGATATAATGCATCTAGCCATCCGAAAGTCACCACTTCCTATGACCTGCTGATAATAAGTAGGGTCACCATCACCATGATGCGAACTCACTATGACCGTCTACGAGAAAACCGAAGTATCTCTCGGACAGCTGAGGTTACTTACTAAAATCCGTGGAGTGGCTAACGTTTGTCGAGTCTAATTGAATCCTTAGGTTTTACTAAATTTTTAGTAACCGTTTATGGTTCTGGAATCACTTCCAGTTCTACCATACTCCTACCAGTTTCTTTTGCAAAGAAGTCCTTTTTATAAAAAAGGTGGTGAGTCAAGAACAATGCACCTATTGATCTTGAAAATGGTAGAAGTTAAACCCTTGCGAATGCTTGGGAAAACCCACAAATTGCCATTACTGAAATGTGCCTTGAGTTTTTCCGGATTATACTTTTAAACAGAAACCGGATAACTCCATATCTTAACAACCTTAAGACATACTACTATTCTAGGCACTAATTTAGATGGAACCAGATTCAAATGTTATGCAGCTGTTTCCAGTGCATGTTCCCTAATAGAAAAAGACCATACAACATACTTCATTATGGAGTGCACTCGCGGATGAGTAATCTGAAAGAGAATCAAATTCTCAAATATATATCTACGGAATACCTAGCATAAGTATCCACATCTTCGATCATTTTGAAGAATCTTGATAGAACCAACGTGTGGTTTTCTGCTTTATTCTTATACCCTATGAACTTCTTAAAATCTTTGGACCTTGCATTTCAACGAATGGGTGTCTAAAACCAGAGAACTCATAGATAAAACGGAATAAAATAAGAGTACCAACCCCTTGTCTTAAAGGACACCAGACAACATACATTATTGTTGGATATAGTGTCCTCAAGGCAATTATTGTGATCACGGGATGTCAATTACTTAATTAAAAGATGACTTATATGTAGAACAGTCTTGCTCAAGATGATAGTATGCTATTTGGTTTGTCTTTATCTTAACATGTGTATACGTTTTACTTGTTATTACGTATCTCTAATACATAATGATAAAGCCCGTATGATCTTTGCTTGACTACCAGGATCATGATAGGGATCATACTAGCGGGGCCTGGTTAGTCCATAAGCACATACTTAAATATCCTTAGTCGTAGGAGTATCGAGATTGGATATCGGTACTCCAGTTTAGACTAGTGTATACGTTTCTTGACCTTGTATACGGCAATGGTTGATCCCATAGACATTGGTGTTTGACACCGGAGATTGTATACAGGTGCTTATTAGGTTATGAGTTACACTAGACGGACTCACTGATTGTTAGACTTTTTGCGTGCTTAGTTTTAATTACCGCAATCAAGACGGTTTCGCTTGGTAGCTAGCCGATTGAGTACCGGTCGGTCCATGGAGAGTTGGGAATCTTTTTCTTATTGTTTTAACGAGTTAAGTCCAATTTGTCTAGCTTTGTTTAGTGTAACATTTCAAAAAAATAGAATATTATTTTTGGGAATTTTTATAATTTAATATTAATTTTAATGAATATTTTAATATTTCGGTATAATTAAATACCGATAAAATGGGGAAAATTTTGGAAAAATTATAGAAATTACTAAAAGAGCGTGTTTTATGTGAATTATGCCATTTTTAAGTTTTTATGATTAATTATATGCTAATATAGCGCTAATCGCGATTAAAAATCGCTAATCGCGTTTAAGCTTGTTTTGTGCAAAACATGCACCATATCATTTTATTTCACTTGTTACATTTTCATGGCCTTCCTTCATATTCGTTTTACCATGGTTGTTAATTAGAGGGAGTGGAGAAAAGAAAAGAAAAGAAAAGGGATTGAATAAAAAAGTGAATGGTGTGAGGTATGGGTGAGAGAGAGAATGAGAGGGTGAGGGGTCAACACCTTGGACCAAACCCCCATCACTTTGTGCTTCACCATTTCCTCTCCTCCCCTCTCCAATTTCTGCTGCTGCTGCTGCCCCTCCTCCTCCCCTTCTTCAAGCCACAATAACTCCATGAAAATCACTCTGAAACCTCATTTCCATTTCACAAAAAAGATGCAAAAGCCCGCAAGCTACGTTATGGACCAAGAAAAATCACATTTTGGCGCTGTAGGGGATTCTTGGGTGACTAATGAGGTAATCTTTCCATCTTTAAGGTAGAATTTCCATTCCCTTAGCCTCCATGTTAGATTTGAACCGATATCGTGTGGTTTTGGTGAACTTCGGAAACTCCAAGTTAGGGTTTAGGATTTGAATTGATTACAAAGGTGAATTAAGGTATAATTAGGGACTATAACCCATGTGGTGATTGATTGGAGACCCAAACCAGAGACTAGAAACCCGGAATACGGATTTAGAAACCGACATCGGAAGAATTGTCGAATCTGTGAGGGTTAAATAGAATCTGCTATCACCCCGAGACTCCAAAAATTATTTTGTGAACACAGTGATACATGCAGGCACCTAGAAGGCATCACCCAAAACCCTAGCCCCTGCCTTCCCAACCAGGCCGCAGATTTAATCCTGATGGCCGCAAATTGCAGCCTGGGTCCCACCATTTTGGCTCGTGTTGGTTCTGATGCTTTATTTCTTATACATTAGACCCTTGGTATATGCAAAATTGTCTAATTTGACCTAGGGTGAAATCTGGGACCCTTTTCTTAAGTTGCTGTTTTGATGCATGTTTCCGTATTTCGTATTTTAAATTCTGGGTTTGTATAATTGCGTTTTACCTCGATTACTTGGCGGTTGCACGACGACATCGAGGGTTGTTTGATGGTTTAGAAGCGTAGTCTATAGGTTCTAACCTATAGGCCTTAGCGCGTCGTTGGTTTCCTCGATATGATTTTAAGATGCATTTGCGATTGTGTTATCTTGTAGGTACCTTCACGAGGGCTTCTTATGACGAAGAAGATGAAAGCGACACCGACACCGACACGCAGGATTCAAGGTGAGTAGATTATATCTACGGGGGAAGTCGGGTGGATGGCGTATAGCACCCCCGCAGTAAAAGGTTTAGTATACTATATTTATACTATATATGTGTTTGATAGCATTAGGTGTGATATGGATAATTGAGATGAGATTAGGTGTACTATGGATAGAATAGGGTTTAGTTGTAAACTAGTATAGTTCCTAGTTGCGAACCCTAGAATAGATTTACACCCACACGCACACACATGCTTATTTATTATGGTTATACCTAGATGATGAGGATTGTGGACGATATTTGGAGATGAGTCGATGAGATTGGGCATAGTGCCATGAGACCGGTGATATGATGTGATTCGTATTTAGGATATGACATGAGATTTTTAGCGGGCCCTTGGACGTGTGTTTCCCACCCGCATTCATATTTATATAGATGGTATCGATTTGTACTTGACTCAGAGCAGTACCCCAGATCTTGTGATATGATGATAATGATACCTGATAATTGATGAGATGAATGTGATATTGACCCGTACCCAGATTTGGGATGCCGTACGACGGATTTACGTACGAGCTATATATTGATGATAGATCCACACTCTTGACTTGAGGATGCCATATTATAGATATTGTATCGTATGGGATACTATTGAGGCGGGATCACCGACTAATATATATATATATATATATATATATATATATATATGTATGTATCGACTCAGATGTTAGGCGGCTTCCTTACCTTTCGTTTAGCCTGTTAGCTCAGCCCTATAGTTTAGTGTAGTTGATAGACTAGATTCGATTCCTACCTATTTCAAAACTAACGAATCGTAGGTATTTTAAAAGACAGGCCAAGGATTCTACGGATATTTCAAAGGACGCATCTTTTCTTAAAAACACCGTAGCCCTTATTTCCAAAAACACCGCGATTCGTGTTATTTCAAAAGGCACTACTGTATGACTTATATTTATTTTAAATGCAGATTATTTATCATTCAGCTCCCGCACATTATTGCTGTTCGCTCCGCATCGCATACTTATTGTGATTTTATATAACATTATTAAACTCAAGCTGTTAGGACACCAGCACCATTATCGATGATGCATATGTTCTACGTACACCTGCTTGCCGGCTCACACACTTCATCATCGATAATTGCCATGTCACTACACTGTAGTACTGTTGCATTCAAGATATGATCCCTTGCATGGCATACTTATGTACATACCTATTGTACACCCATATATGCATACATACATATTCGCACATACATAGGTGACTCTCGTTGGATTTGGAGATTCGGGAACCGTAAGATACTCTTTAAAACTGATTCATTTTAAAAGAGCGGTTTCCCTCAATATGTGCATATTACTACTTCATATTGCACGATATACTGATATGATTACATTTCTTTTACATGTCGCATACATCATGCTTTTGATTATGCGCATTGAGATATGTTGTTTCCATAATATTTCTGGATTTGGGAACCGTGGATATTTCAAAAGAGAGTATGTAATTGTTTTAAAAAAAACCCGGTTACCCTTGATATGATATTTCAGTGCGTCCACCATGTGTTTTCTCGGTGCTGAGAGCGACATGTGAAACCCGATTCGAGGAAGCGGATGAGGCCGATTGCGGGTACATGGTGGACCCGGTATGGTACCTCGGGACGAGAACGGATCTGCTGTGTAGCTAGACGGTGAGCCTGGCAGAAGGACCACTACCTACCGGTGATTGTATTTGAGCTCGGCGGATATCCGGAGGATACCGACCGGAGCCGAGAGATGATGTGGGCCGATCCGCACTGACGGAGCCCGATATATGAGGATTTACGTGCCTATGCTAGGCACAGGTTTCATGATGTTTTCGAGTGTCAATTCTTAACACTCAGGTTCCATGATTTTGATATGTCGCGAGCGACACATGTTGATTTATATCCTCATATTTCCATGCATATGGTTTATGATATTTACATGCATGATGCTTATTGTTATTGGGTGACGCATAGACGAGATCCACATACATACAGATATTGATCACATAGTTGGATGATATCCACGTACTTTTAGACTTCATGATATAGTCGACATTGATCATACCTCATATTTATGATATGTTATTACCTGAGGCACTGGCATGAACACTTGGCACTACAGGCATGCATAGATGTTATATTGCCACCTTATCATGCTTCAGACTTATTCATATTGAGGTTTATATATATATCTGATCGTATTGACCTAGGATTATGTCATGCATGCGATTTCTGCTCTGTGATGTTTTCTATTCACGAGTTGGTAACTCACCCCCATTGTGCCACAGTTCTTGCAGGTTTTGCCGTATAGGTTCCATGGCGGCATTTCTGGCACACTGCTTCCCTTACGGGTGATTTGCTTTGGTAGGTGGATTCTTTTGCATCAGAACCGCCATTGTACATGTATTATTCAGTTGTATCTAGAAATTCCATCAACCAAACTTGTATATTGTTTCAGACTTAGAAAACCAGTTATGTATTATTTCGACCTTAGAGTCACGCGTTGTAGTATTATGGTTTTCATATTGATTTTGAGTTTCTTTTGAGTTTTGGTCCTCACCCTTTGGCGTTGTATATTATATTGCTTGCGTGGTTGTGACCGTCGATTGACGAAGAGCTAGCTCCCGCTTGGGGATGACTTTTTATTGTGCATATATATATTATTCATGTTGTACCCCGTTTGGGGCCAGTATTTACAAAAGAAACTCTGCCGAAATTTTCAGAAAAGACATTGAGGATTTAAAATGTATATTCGGCTTACTTATTTAAAAACCCTTGTTTTAAAAACTTGTTTTCTTCACTTCTTAAAACTATTTCCTTTATTTATTACTTAAAAATGGTTTTAGATTTCTGGGCTTTTGGCTTACTTGGATTAGATGGGGTCCTATAGACTTCATATGATTCAAGTGCCAGTCACGTGCTATTTCGGGTCGTGACATTTAGTTTCACTATGTGCTAAAAATATGCATAAATAGAGCTTGTTAGGGTTAGGATTATGTTAGTTTGAGTTAGGAGTCGCTCACTTCTTTCGTTGCTACTCTTAATATCGATGTTACGGTAATCGGCAACAACGGGGATTAGCACGATCAGGAAGGAAACTTGTGAGTATAAGCTAGGCTTTCCAACGCTTAGTTCCTTCCTTTTGGTCCTTGTCCGTCCGTTCTTGGCTCTTAACCTTAACCTCCGGTTAATTCAACCACAACCGGTCTCACTAGGGTATCACCGTTATCATGTAGGATAGGGTGCCGTAGAGAGCAGATTGTGGTTCAATTAACGGGAGTCCGAATCAAGATGTTGGGCAAATAAAAGAGTGAGAGAGATTTTCTTCTCTCAAGCTTTCCTTATCCTACCCTAACAAGTGAGAAACTACTCACCCGTTAAAAAGAAAAAAAAATAAAACAAAGAAAGAAGATAGAAAGAAATGAGTTTAGAAAATCACAACTAGCTATTTGAGACCTTACTTTGAAAAGGATCATACTCAAGCATCATTGTTGTAAGGATAAAAGAAAAGAGAAAAAGAAAGCAAACAAACAACAAATAACAACAACTACTTTAACAAATAAAAATACAAGCAAATATAACAACACAATTAGAAGACATGCATGTTAAAAAGAAATCTTCTTTTATTCATCATCACTGATGAAGCTCACTACAATATCAATGGAGAAAGATGAAGAGGAAGAAGAAAATACAAACTCTTATCCTAAAATCTAATATAAGAAAAAGCACCCTTTACTTGGCTTGGAACCGGGCTATTTATAGGCAGATACATGAAACCCTAGGGATACAATCTGAGACAAAATGAAGTTACAAAAATACCCTAAAAAATGAGCCAACACCGAGTTGACTCGGCCGCGGATCCGCAGTGCCACATTGGCCGCGGATCTGCGGCCCTTGGGTTGACTTGGAGGGTCGTATTTTCTGGGGTTCTCTATATTGCTGTTCTCTTCTGTTTGGTACACTTGGTTTCTCAGAATCTCTTCATTTTTCTTCCAGATTTTCAGCAGTCCAAAAAGGTGAAATGAAGTGGACTTTTGCCTTGATTTTCTTGAGCTTCGTGTTGAAATCTTGGATCTTGTGCTTCCTTTTGTGCTTTGTGCATGAAATGACCAATGATTTGCCAATTTGTCCCTCGAACTGGTATGCGGCATCATACGGATAGTGAGCGGAGACCCGTATTTATCTGTTGTTGGCCGCAGTCCTGAATTTGTTGCGACTTTTCATGATTTTCACTGTTTAGAGCTGAGAACCTGTAACCTACAATTATTTAGCAAACAAGGATCAAGAGTACCTACCTATATGCAATGCGATCAAGAATGGGCGGTATAAAAATGCAAAAATATGATATGAACACTCACCTAGAACTCCTAGATGGTATTATACCTATCGTCAGATAGCAGTTGCAGTTCTTTGGTGACATGAGTACATGGTAGTCTGTAGACCTGAGATCGTTATAGTTTCTTATCTATTTCCCACTGTGCTTTGATTACCACCATACCATGGCTTTAAAGAGCCATACAAACAGGTTTTATTTGGGTATAGTCCCGAGCCATATGGAGGCAGCGAGCGATCGAAAGGGATTCGTCTTTTCCGGTATAGGGAGTTGATGTCGCACCGTGCACGATTACCTATAACCATAAGTCCCTAGCCAGGGCAGATGAGATTTACTGATAAGTGTTAACGGTAGTTTCTCATTTGGTTATGAGTTTGATATCGGCATGACTTATCGGGTTATTAGGAGTCTGATGTTTTCCACCTTCCAGACCCGATATGCGACACTCTAAGACAAAGAGACAGGACTGTACGGTTGTTGGATATAGGTGCCCTCAAGGCAATTATTGTAATTGTAGGAGGACTTATACGGAGAGAACAATCTTACTCGAGATGATAGTATGCTATCTAGTTTGTCTTTGTCCTTTATGTGTATATGTTTTACTCTATATCACGTGTCGCTAATACATAATGATAAAGCTCATAGGATCTTTGCTTGACTAATAGAATTATGATAGGGATCATACTAGTGGGGTCTGGATAGTCCATAAGCACATCCTTAAATGTCACTAGTTGTAGGAGTATCGAGACCGGGCATCAACATTCCACAGTAGACTAGTGCATATGTTTCTTGACCATGACCGGGGCGATGGTTGATCCCATAGACATTGGTGTTTGACACTAAAGATTGTATACATGTGCTCATTAGATAATTGAGTTTCATTGGATGGACTTACCAGAGAACTCTTAGATATGATTATATCTATTGTTAGATAGCAGTTCTCTAGTGACATGAGTACATGGTAGTCTGTAGACCTAAGATTGTCATAGTGTCATGTGTGTGTTCCTACTGTACTTTGATTACTACCTTACTACGGCTCTAAAGAGCTGTGCAAATAGGTTTTAGTTGGGTACAGTCCCGAACCATATGGGGGCAATGAGTGATCGAAGGGATTTGTCTCTCCCGGTATAGGGAGTTGATATCGTACTGTGCGTGATTGTCTATAACCATAAGTCCTTGGCTAAGGCAGACGAGATTTACTAATAAGTGTTATAAGTAGTTTTCAGGTGGTTATGAGTTTGACATCGACACGATTTATCGGGTTATTAGGAGTCTGACGGTTTCCACTTCCTAGACCCGGTATACGACAATCTTAGACGAAGAGACTGGACTGTACGGTGATTGTCACTGATAGACTCTGCAAGGTTCGAATGAGCTTGCTCATTGACCTTATTTCGATAAATACATGGTTAGCCGTTATGTGCAGCTAGTATCGCTGACGTGCTTGTGGGCCATGGATATGATCCTGACCTACTGCCAGCATATTGTCGAATCTTTAGAGCCCCACATAGAGGTTTCCTAGCTCAGGAAAACGATATAAAGTACGTATAGGGATACATACATGAGTTCGATAAACACGTGTATTTGATACATGTATTTTAATCGGGCGTTTTATGATACTAGCCGTTATATATATTGATATGACCAGATTATTAAATCATGTGTTGATTTAATAATTATATATATATATATATATATATATATATATATATATAATATAGAATAATGGAGGAAAGAGGCCATAGAATGCATTAGGTGGTGGCAAAAAGTACGCTCTCCACCATTTTATTCGATAATCGGCACCTTCCAACTTGATATTCACCCTCTAATTTTTCGATACACCAAATTTCATATGATTACAACACCATTTCATCATTGATTTAGCAATGTAAAAAGTTCTATTGTCGGTAAACCGTTAATTTTGCACCCACTAAATCAACGGTGCAATGATATTGTAATCATATGAAATTTGGTTTATCGATAAATTAAAGAATGCATATCAAGTTGGAAGGTGCCAATCGTTGAATAAAATAGTAGGGGACGTACTTTTTTCCGCCACCTAACGCAAAAAGCCTCTTAGGGCCTCTTTCCTCCATTATATATATATATATCATGCTCACTTTATTTTTCCTTCTCTTTACATATTATTTGTATATGATACAAATAGTATTTTATCATGTATGTTTATACATGAAACTTATGTGTATGGGATGCACATGGAAATAGGACGAGACCAAATTAGTTTCTTTAATTTGTTAAAGAAAATAATACAAGTCATGAGAAAAAGATGTGAGTGGAAAACTTTAGAAAATCCTTATACTTATCATTCATATAATAATGGATACTTCTTATATTCTCATATCATCCTCTCTCTCTCTCTCTAGATTTATCTAAGTGAGAAAGAAAAAGAAAAAGAAAAAGAAAAAGGAAAGTAATTAGTGAACTAAAAATCTACATCACTTGCTAAGTTTTCCAAGTAAGTTAACTTTGCAAGTTGCTTCATGAAGACTTGATCTAATGGAGCAAAAGCTTGGGTTGGACTTCCTCAAGGTGGATCATCTTTGACGAGGAGATATTCGTGCAAGCTCGATTCAAACCAAGTGGAGGCTAGTTTGGGTCTTTCCCTAGGCGAGGAAACACACTACAAAGGTTGTAGCTGCTAAAACCCTTAGTTTAGCTTTCATTTTGTGTCCAAGTTAAGTCTTTTGGTTTGTTATCTTGGTTTGTGATGCTTTCGTTCTCTAGAATTTTTAATTTTATATTCTGCTGCACTTTAAATTCATCTAGATGAGCATAACATCCTAACAGTGGTATCATAGCCGTCCCATAAGACTTTAACTTGTTTTGACGAAGTTATAGTTTCGAATCAAGAAAATTTTATGTTTCCGATCTCTTTGTGTAACCCTCCGTTGTTCATTTTATAAACGTCACCTGAATTTTTTTTAAATGTTCCCAAAGTGCCGTTTTTGCATTAAAAATGATGTGACAAGAACTTGGGGGCAAAATTCTATGAACTTGTCGACCTAAGGCCGACTTGGTCGGCCAGATTAAGGTGTTAAGCCACCAGGTTCCTGCAGGGGGTTAATAACAAGGAAATTAGATTTTTGTGATACCTCTTTTTTCCCCAGATTTTGATTTGATAATATTTGGGTGTACAAAAAGTTTTTGATCGAAATTGTAGCATCGTGTTTGTTTCGCGGATTTAGATATGTGTTGCTAAACGTCGCCGAATTGATGCGATCAATTCGACGGGGTTGCACAATAGTTATTTGCTATATTGTGATATTGTGGTTGTTGATGTTTTGGTTTATCGGATCGTCACGATTAATAGCCTCTCGTATGAGATACTTGTATAATTATTATATGCGTGTTTTATTTATTTGGGACGAGCGGCCGAATTGTGGCCGTCGTTGCCATTGTTTGTATATTCTTTATTGGGACACAGCCAGGATGCGGTCGTTGTTACCGTTTTATATATTTCGATTCATGTACTAAGATACCCTACGGTGAAGCACTCGAGTCATTGAATTCTAGAATACGGAGGGTGACCATCTCAAGGAGTTGAGATTCGGGTCATCTTATTCTAGGATTGGCGGGTGGTTCGCCGCGCTTGTAAGGGGGTAGGTATGACCCACAGAGGAGTGCTCAAGTCACGTGGTTTTAGATAGCGCTGGATGGCCCACTCATGATATTGAGTGCGGATTGCCTCACTATTAGGATTGGTGGGTGGCTTTCCATGCTCATAGGAGTCGTGGATCGATGATGTACAGGGTATTCACACGACCGTGGAATTTCGTGTTTCGTGATTGGCTCAATCGAAACACGGGATTCCTAGTATATCCACTTTTCCATATTCTGTGATATTCATTGCATGCCAGTAATGTGATTACCTGCCTGCGATGATATTTATCGCTTACCTGTAATTTTTATTATCTGCCTGCGATGATATATATGTTGATATATATGATATATAAATAAATGCCGATATATGTTTTGCAACCGTACTAACCCTGCTTCCGCCCTGCCGTAAGTTAAGTAACCTTACGGTGAAGATCCAAGGCCCCGTGGCGAATGCGGATGACATATATAACATTGTATTTTCTTTTTATATCATGCTTTTCTGTAATGGTGTGAGAAGATGCTAGATAATCAGTGATTAATTAATGATGAGATTGCATTAATTCGGATTAATGCAAAGAAAAGAAACCTAAAACACGTTGTTGGAACCGAATTTTTTCCAAAAGAAATTATAGCCATATTCTTTTGCTTTGCATAGTGATATTCGGTTAGGAATATCTTGAACCTCATTCGATTAGGTAAGAGCCCTGATCCCTTCATGGGGTATCCGCATTTAAGAAAAAGTTTATGTTACTATAAACTTTCAAAACCACTTGGTTCCTTCAATGAGATCAAGTTCATTACGTTAAAGGTTTTCTTCAAAACCATCCGTAGCCCTCTGTCATTTTAGGAAGTAGAGACTTAGTATTCATGCTGCGTTTGTTGACTCAATTAAGATGTACTGTATGGTAGCTAAGTGATGTCTTCCTTCCAAGCATGTGATGCGATTGGTTAGGACAGTCGTACGACTTTGTTGACACAGTTAAGGGTCGTGCGGATGGATATAAAATAATCATGAAATAACGGATGGAGCTTGACTAGCGACTTATGATTTGTTGACTCAGTTAAGGTCATAAGCTGTTAGGGGTAAAAACTAATATCGGGAGTTTCAACTGTTGAAACTTACAATGTGATTGCATACCTTCTATAGTGTGTGGTGACTTGTTAACTCCGTTAAGGTTACCATTCCGTGATAGTTTGGATCCTGATTCCTACTGTGAGTAATAGTTACTCCCGGGATATTTTCACTTCACAATTAGCTAATCCATTCGATGTCTAGAAAGGTGTTAATGGGGTTATGCCGCTGTGGAAACGGGGTTATTAAATCGGGTCCGTACAAAAGCACGGGGGACCTCACTCGGAGTACCAACACTGGCCTAGCTGAACAGTTAGCGAACTTATGAGTGGACATAATCCCGGCTAGTTCTCCTTTTAGGGTTTGAAGGAGGATTTGGCAGAATAGTGGGAGTCATCATGATTATATAAATTAATAAACCAATCTAATCTTAATAGAGTGCACGCTGAGTGTTTCTTTTCTCTCTCTGGCAGCGACCTAAGACTTATCTTAAACTAAAACTCGTTAACCATGTTAACTAAACCTTATTACTAACTTTGGTTTTGGAATCTCATGATTTTCCTTATTCACGACATTGTCGCATATATCCTTCCCCCTCCTACTTTCCTTTTTGCTTGCTCCAGAACACTGTTTACCATCGAAGACTGCACCGAGACGCGGAGACATCTAGTCTGAATTTAGGGCAGATACTATATGGAACATGTCCATCCACTTCTTCGAAGATGCTAAGTTAATTTATGGCACCAAATATCGGAGGTTTGGATAGATGTGACCGATATAGCAGACTTATCAGATTCCCCCTCATTTGTGAGGGGTTTTTGATTATGGGGATGCTCTTCCTTATAGGCGCAAGCCCCTGCAGTTAATTACGTTATTGCAACATGATAACAACTTTCGCCTGCTCTAGTAGGTCACTTCGTGTCGTGTTATATATTGTTTATTAGATCATATATGAATAGCCCATGGATTGTTGCCCTTGGATTGTGTACGGAGACTAATATATATCATCGTCGTCCGTAAAGCGCGAATTAGCCCAAATTCGTATATTAGATTTATGGTTTTGAACTTAGGATGCATATCTCATATAAATGAGGTCCATCAGTTCACGAGATATTTGGGTTTGATCTAAGAATTGTTAGTCATATATGAGACTAAGATCGACTTAGGAACAATGAGCATATGGGATCAACTGATCATTAGATCATATATGAATAGCCCATGGAAAGTATACGATAGTCAATATGGAGACATTCTGTAGGGCAAAACATATTAGTTTAAGGACATTGCGGTCCATGAGAGAAATGGATGGAATATGTCTTGTTTATTCCTATGGATTGTATACGGGGGTCAATATGGAGACCTGCCGTAGGGACAAACATTTATTAGTATATAGATATCGTGGTCTAATATTAGTTTAGGGATATTTCAGTCCAACATTCTTGTGTTTGGGAGAAGTATTAGTTCAAGGACGTTTCGGTCCATCTTTTATCTTGCGCGTACGTGTATATTTTACGTGGCGAAGTGAACGATGGTAACATGGGATGCGCCCAATATTGGGATGCGATCCAATTTGAAGGCATTTATATTTCCCTCAAAGATATACATATACATATATGTATAAAGACGGAGCTCAATATGAGATTCACATCTATATACACTACTACAAATAAGGGTTGCCCCTACGGATATATGCGTAGGGGCGAAAAAACACCCCGTAGGTGCAAGTTGAAGCCCTGAACTTTCCCCTACGGGCAAAATCTTTCCCCTACGGAGTTCTGTGTAGGGCCAGTTTCCCCTACGGAGTAGGCCGTAGGGTAAAAAAAGTTATTTTATTTACGGTTTTTTTTAAATATATTAACTGTACTTACGGAAATATCCGTAGGGCCAAGTACTGTCCCCTACGGATATCTGCGTAGGTACCTATCCGTAGGGGCAAAATATCAGAAATCCTGATATGTTGCCCTTACGGATAACGCCGTAGGGGCCATTGTTTGCCCCTACGGACATATCCGTAGGGGCACTCCCAACCCCCTGGTACTGAGATCAGGGGGGAAATATCAGTTAATGCTGATATTGTGCCCCTACGGTTTAATCCGTAGGGGCAACATGTGTACCTACGGATTAATCCGTAGGTACACATTATCTGTATTTTTTTTAAAAAAAGGGCTGCCTGATTTTTTCCCGTCCTGTGCACAATAATATAGATATCAATCAAATATAAAATTAAACATCACGCAACATATATCGCAGTATACATAATCACATCTCATGCATATAATATACAAAAGAAACCCAAAACTGAATATGATATAAATATAAACCAATATCAATATCAATATCGTTTCAAAATGTAGTACAATATGTATCATATAAATAAATACATGTTTCAAAAAATAAGAATCAAAAAGCTACCCTAGCTCTGTCCAGCTCCACCTCTGATAAACGATAGAATCTGGCGCGCCTGCTCCTCGGTCAATAAACCATGCAATTCAGCGCGTGCGGGAGTCTGAGCGGCCTGTGGAGCTGGCGATGTGGTCTGCGCAGCCGCCGTCGAGGTAGTAGCTTGCGGAGCCGCGGCTGCGGGAGTCTGAGCGGGCGGTGGAGCTATAGGAGCTGTCTGCGGAACCGCAGCCGATGTAGCGGCTTGCGGAGCCGCAGCCGAAGGAGATGCCTCGGACGATGTACCCTGTCGCGTCTGGACCTAACGTGTGGAGCCGCTGCTATTCTTTGTGGAGCCGCTGCTATTTATGAATCCAGCTGGAAGCCTCTGCATGAGTTAGTAGTCATGGCGATTGATTATAAAAGAAATAGAGAGAAGAAAATAGAAATTATAGATAGTAGAATAGCACACTCATTTCAAAAATTGCACTTTGATCTTTATGTCTACCTTTTTTTTAATTACCAATGTGTCTCGATTTTATTCGCAAAATATCCTTTTCTGTCCGGCGGCTGGCTGGTTAAATTTCATACAACATAATAACTGCGCCGGGCTTGAAGTTGCACATTGCTCTCAACTTTAATCGCCACTAATTTATGGTTTCGCAATTTTGTAGTAATCTCGAAACATGATTTATTTTCTGCAAATGCTAGGAAATTTCACTCCTCAAATTTTGCATCTTTACTCTATTTTTCACAACGGTTAATTTGTTATGTTTCACCACTTGGGTATTTGAGGAAACATCTTCCATTTTCTACCATTTTACTGAAATTGCATGTTTTTATTGAAAATAATACAATTGCATAACCTTAAGAAAAACAACCACCCCTTTTTTAATGAATTTGGATGGGTAATTATCCCAAATTTTTTTAAAACAAAAGAAAAACAGTGACCTATATACAAAATGGGTAAATGTCGTGATCAATAAATTACTTACCATTTTCCGAGACATGTATTTTTGCAGCATCCATACATCCTTTTCCTCTTCTTCGATGCCGTATTCTCATTATCTTCGTCTAATCCATCAGAATCTGCAATTAAATTTAATTAAACCAAATAAAATCAAAAATTAAAATCAAAAGCTTTGAAGCTAAACACCATATTGCCTTTGTATTTGAAAACCAAAAAATGCCCAGTTTGCAGATTATTGGCTACTGTAAATTCATGCCACCCATCTCCACTCATGGAAGCAACTTTGTTCTCGATGTGAAGATCAACATGCCATATTTTGCCATTGTGGCTCACTAGGTTAGCATTTTCTCTTCTCTTGACCATCTTGCTAATCTGCTTGGTAAATTTATTCGGAATCGGCTGCGAATCATTATATGACATGCATAAGAAAGAAAGCTAAAATACATATATATAGCATACCGATACATCGAAACTTCAAAGTTGCGATGATAATCCAGAGATATTTATTTCTACACACGTGGTGCACGTGCGAATACGTCAGGCATCATGGACAAATATTTGAGAATATGGAAAGTATTATTAGTATAAAGTAATTAAAGCTTTTAAACACCTTGGGTAGATATTTTCTTAGTTGATGCAATCATATCATGAGGACTAAATTTAAGCTATTATCCATATGCATATGTATTTTTCTAATCTAATATATTACACACACACAGAGAGAGAGAGAGAGAACACCAGTTTGGTAGATAAATCAGGTAGCAGGACCCTGAAGAAATGGAGTCCATAGCATTGCTCATCATCATCGTCCATGATCCCTTTGAAGAAATATTATCAAAAGGGGAGAATAAATACTACAAGCATTGAGAATTATTATATAAATGGGTTGAACGCACGTTTCAACTTCTTGCAAGCATTAACTAGCAGTAACAATGTATAGCAACTTTTATTTTTTTGAATTTCAAACTCGTCAATGAGATCGGATCCTGACTTCTCAACTCCCTCTTATTGATAATTCCTATTTGTGGTTTATAGGAAGGAAAAAATAACTAAAGGCAGTAATATCGAATACTACTTTATTAATTACCATTCCGCATGCATACAATGCAAGAGATAAAGATGATTCATCTTTATCTCTTGCATTGTATGCATGCGGAATGGTAATTAATAAAGTAGTATTCGATATTACTGCCTTTAGTTATTTTTTCCTTCCTATAAACCACAAATAGGAATTATCAATAAGAGGGAGTTGAGAAGTCAGGATCCGATCTCATTGACGAGTTTGAAATTCAAAAAAATAAAAGTTGCTATACATTGTTACTGCTAGTTAATGCTTGCAAGAAGTTGAAACGTGCGTTCAACCCATTTATATAATAATTCTCAATGCTTGTAGTATTTATTCTCCCCTTTTGATAATATTTCTTCAAAGGGATCATGGACGATGATGATGAGCAATGCTATGGACTCCATTTCTTCAGGGTCCTGCTACCTGATTTATCTACCAAACTGGTGTTCTCTCTCTCTCTGTGTGTGTGTGTGTAATATATTAGATTAGAAAAATACATATGCATATGGATAATAGCTTAAATTTAGTCCTCATGATATGATTGCATCAACTAAGAAAATATCTACCCAAGGTGTTTAAAAGCTTTAATTACTTTATACTAATAATACTTTCCATGTTCTCAAATATTTGTCCATGATGCCTGACGCATTCGCACGTGCACCACGTGTGTAGAAATAAATATCTCTGGATTATCATCGCAACTTTGAAGTTTCGATGTATCGGTATGCTATATATATGTATTTTAGCTTTCTTTCTTATGCATGTCATATAATGATTCGCAGCCGGTTCCGAATAAATTTACCAAGCAGATTAGCAAGATGGTCAAGAGAAGAGAAAATGCTAACCTAGTGAGCCACAATGGCAAAATATGGCATGTTGATCTTCACATCGAGAACAAAGTTGCTTCCATGAGTGGAGATGGGTGGCATGAATTTACAGTAGCCAATAATCTGCAAACTGGGCATATTTTGGTTTTCAAATACAAAGGAAATATGGTGTTTAGCTTCAAAGCTTTTGATCAAAGAACTTGCCAGATAACAAAATTCTCTGCTTCTAAAAGATCTTTGAAGAAAAAGAAGAAGGCCCAGGATTCATATGTGGAGATCTTGAAGACACTGGTAGGCTATAAATTTCATTGATTTTGTTGTTGCTGTTTGATTTTAATTTTTGATTTTATTTGGTTTAATTAAATTTAATTGCAGATTCAGATGGATTAGACGAAGATAATGAGAATACAGCATCGAAGAAGAGGAAAAGGATGTATGGATGCTGCAAAAATACATGTCTCGGAAAATGGTAAGTAATTTATTGATCACAACATTTACCCATTTTGTATATAGGTCACTGTTTTTCTTTTGTTTTAAAAAAATTTGGGATAATTACCCGTCCAAATTCATTAAAAAAGGGGTGGTTTCTTAAGGTTATGCAATTGTATTATTTTCAATAAAAACATGCAATTTCAGTAAAATGGTAGAAAATAGAAGATGTTTTCTCAAATACCCAAGTGGTGAAACATAACAAATTAACCGTTGTGAAAAATAGAGTAAAGATGCAAAATTTGAGGAGTGAAATTTCCTAGCATTTGCAGAAAATAAATCATGTTTCGGGATTACTACAAAGTTGCGAAACCATAAATTAGTGGCGATTAATGTTGAGGGCAATGTGCAACTTCAAGCCCGGCGCAGTTATTATGTTGTATGAAATTTAGCCAGCCAGCCGCCGGACAGAAAATGATATTTTGCGAATAAAATTGAGACACATTGGTAATTAAAAAAAATGGTAGACATAAAGATCAAAGTGCAATTTTTGAAATGAGTGTGCTATTCTGCTGTCTATCATTTATATTTTCTTCTCTCTATTTCTTTTATAATCAATCTCCATGACTACTAATTCATCCGGAGGCTTTCACCTGAATTCATAAATATCTGCGGCGACAAAAAGAATAGTGAAGAGGTAATTATCGAGAATTCAAAGGGTCGTACTTGGGTTGTGGGCCTCATACGTTGCGATGGCCAAGTTAAAATGTGCAGAGGATGGCCGAAATAAGCTCTTCAAAGGGATCATGGATGATGATGATGATGAGCAATACTATGGACTCTGTTTCTTCAAATTGGGATAATTACCCCCTCCAAATTAATTAAAAAAAAGGGTCATTGTTTTTCTTAAGGTTATGCTATTGTCTTATTTTCAACCGTATCGATCTTGACGTATAAAACGTGCAATTTCAGTAAAATACTAGAAAATAAAAGATGTTTCCTCAAATACCCAAGTTGTGAAACATAACACATTAACCGTTGTGAAACATAAAGTAAAGATGCAAAATTTGGGGAGTGAAATTTCCTAGCATTTGCAGAAAATAAATCATGTTTCGGGATTACTACAAAGTTGCGAAACCATAAATTAGTGGCGATTAAAGTTGAGGGCAATGTGCAACTTCAAGCCCGGCGCAGTTATTATGTTGTATGAAATTGAGCCAGCCAGCCGCCGCACAGAAAAGGATATTTTGCGAATAAAATCGAGACACATTGGTAATTAAAAAAAAAAGGTAGACATAAAGATCAAAGTGCAATTTTTGAAATGAGTGTGCTATTCTACTATCTACAATTTCTATTTTCTTCTCTCTATTTCTTTTATAATCAATCTCCATGACTACTAACTCATGCAGAGGCTTCCAGCTGGATTCATAAATTCCAGCGGCTCCATAAAAACAAGGCCACTGTCAATAAATATAGACAAATACGTCATAAAAACAGTAACCAATTAACAAGTTGATTAGCATCTGGATCAAGAAAATGATAGGAAAAACAATTGACTATGATCTATAATGACAAATTTATTACCATGACTCTCGACTAACAAAGGTGGCTTTTCGTCCTCGGTAGCTTGATAATTGATGGAGGATATAAACTTTTGACGACACCTAACGAAAAGTGGACCCTCTTTTCTTCATTGATTCACTCCCTGTGTGTGTTTTTTTTTGAATTAAAGGTCATTGATTTTAGAAAGACCTGATGATATATATGTTGAATATATGTAGGGTGATATGCATGATCATAAGAGCTTGGTGGAGACAATAAAAAAAGTTGATGTGGTGATCTCTATGCTGGGCTACAAATATCATGAGCAGTTGGTTGATCAAGTTAAAATCATAGAGGCTATTAAAGAAGCTGGAAATGTCAAGGTAATCAACAAATATATATTTATATTAGGATAAGGAAAACGAGAAATTTGGATTGGATAATTGTAATATTACATATTGTTATTTTTTCACATCTTTCTTGTTTTCTGTTAATTGCACAAAAACCCCTTTTAGTTTATCCCATTTAGCAATATCCCCAGCCCCACCCCAACCGAACCATAGCCCCAGCCCCAGCCCAGCCCCAACCCCAGCCGAACCCCAGCCCCAGCCCCAGCCCCAGCCCAGCCCCACCCCAACCGAACCCTAGCCCGCTGCCCCAGCCCCAGCCCCAGCCCCAGCCCCAATCAAGAAGTGCTCAGGGACACACAACCCCAACCCCAACCCTAACCCCAACCGCTACCCCTTGCCGAACCCCAACCCCAACCGCAACAGCAGCCCTCCAGCCCCACCCCTAACCCTAACGCTAACCCCAACCGATGCCTACCCAAACCATGAACCATAGACCTAAAAAAATCAAAAATTTGTTTAATTGAAGATTTCCTAACCTGTGCAGGCGGTGGCGACGACGAATCGGCCGTAGGTTGAAGAAGCAGGCGTTGGCGACGACGAACGGAGATGAGGAAGAAGCAGGCGGTGGCGACGACGATTCGGCCGGCGCTGGCGACGACGAGAACGGCGACGACGAGAACGACGATCGGCGGGAACGAGGGTTTGGGGATTTGGGTTCGCGCGCAACTGATAAGAGAATAAGAAATAATCAGCGTAGAGATCGATCACTTAAATCTCTATTTAGATGCCCCTACGGATATACTCGTAGGTGCTTGGTTTGCGGCTCCGTAGGGGCAAACAACACTTTAAGATTTAATAATTTTTAAATAAATATGGAAGGACCGTAGGGGCAACAGTTTGGCCCTACGGAGTAATCCGTAGGGCCAAACTAAATCTGCCCCTACGGATGTTGTTATCCGTAGGGGCAACCCCCTATTTTAGTAGTGATAGGATGCGTGTCAATATGAGGTGTGTATGGAAATGCATAAATATGAGTATTATGGCATATCCTGTCTTGATGAAATTTCATATCTTTCATCAAGTTAGGACAAGGTGTTGTTGGTTGTTGGGACCCGCCATCTCTCTGAAGATGTTAAGGAATTATAACGATGTATATCAAAGATGTGGAAATATATACCCTTGAACCAAATCCCATATATGAGGGAAAAGATCATGTCAGAACCGAGGATTGCTAGTCTTATATAAGACTAAGATAAAGATCATTAGTCGTATATTGGACTAGGATTAATTTGGGTGGTCGATCATTAGTCATATATGAAACTAAGATCAAATGGATGAAAGATCGATGAAGGATCGTTAGTCGTATATGGGACTAATATCATCATGGATGAAAGATCTTTAGTCATATATCCGACTAAAATCAGCTTGGATGAACGATCATTAGTCATATACCCGAATAAGATCAGCTTGGAAATATGATTGATGATAATTAATCTTGTTTTAGATTAAGATCAATTTAAACATGTGAGCATATGGGCACAAAGAGGTTTTCACTTCACAGACTTAACCAATCTGGGGCTAAAGGTTGGTCTTTTGTAGTGCTAAGCACTCAAACGTTCAACGCTCATGTGGACATCGCGTGAGATGCTGAGCGTCTCAAGTGTTCATGTTGACATCACGTGAAGCACTGCCTTCATGTGCGCTCACGTGATCTTCACGTGAGGCATGGTCTTCATATGCGCTTACATGATCTTCCTATGAGTAGTGCTAACCACTTATTCATCTAGCACTCGCGTGCATTTCATGTGAGATGCACACTTGCATGGCCGTCTTACTATTTGTGCTCACGTGGATTTGACGTGACGCTCATCTTCCATAAAGATTTAATATCTATTCATGTTTTTTTTAAAGAAGTTAAACTTCCGTTAATGATATTTTGACTGTTAACAATCACCAAGATCAATATTTTGAGGATCTGGGATCAGTTTCTTTAAGAACTAAGTTCTTGTCATGTTTGTGAACTAAATTCCTGGAGTATAAATTCCATCTTCTTCATGTTCTTCTTTCATCATTATACTTTTCAACCTTGCTCTCCCCTGAATCCTTAATTCTCAAGAACAAGATTTTCTCGACGAGAATTAAATTCTCATCTTATGGGAGACTTGTCTTGTGGATCTCAGATTCAAAAAAAGAATTAAGTTCTTTGATGGGTTAAACCCTATTTTTGTAAGTCTATGTCGCGCACCCCACGGGTTCGTGGGGAGGCAGAATATACAAAAAACGATTTTTCAAGCTTCGCAACACTGACTTTAACTCCAGGATCTTTACGGAAACTTTAACTAGCCATACTACTTGGAGGTTTAACTACTCGGTAAGAGTTTTATATCTCCTTGTTCATAAGTCCTTCGGGTCTTCTTCTTCTCCTCCTCTTCTTGAGCTCCTCGAAGATCGGATCGAGCTTGAAACATCGGCATCCTTGTCTCGAAGACGATCCACCTGAGAGTATGTACTTCAAGCTCCAACCTCTAAACCGAGGTAACTAAGATACCTAGTTTGCTAAGCCAGGTAGCCTAGAAGATGTAGAGTGTCTAATGGAGTGTTTTATCTTATATAACCCTATAGCTCACAACACATGTGAATGTTAGGATTATTGAGGAAGGAAGAAAAATGGAGAGATAAAAGAAAAGAGCAAATGAGCAAGTGATGGCTAAGTGAAGAATGCCTCATCTCTTTTCCTCACCTCAAGCATGGATTATTTTTTATAGAAAATAATCAACCATGCTTGAATAGTGAGTCCAAATCAAATAAACAATGTCATGAGCCATGCTTAACTCCATGCCACAAATATCTCCATTTACACCTCATTAATCTATTTTCCAAAATAGATTAATCCAAGTAATGAGGTGTCCCATTCTAAAAGCATCTCTTGTGAAATTACAAAAATGCCCTCACCGTATATACATACCCGTATTCGTATTCCAAAAAATACGAATACAATGAGATGATAACAACCCAATAATATAATACTAGAATTCGGCTTAAACCAAAGCCCACTAGTATTTTCCATCCGAACATCATCCGTGTAGCCAGTATACGTATATGATCGGAACCCTATCGTAAAACCATACGGCCTCTACATCGTTTCGCCCGGAAGCAGGGAAATCCTCTGTGTGGGACTCTAAATACTCGACAGTACGCTGAAAATGGGTTTAACCACAAGTCCGTCAGCGGTACTAGCTGCACGTAACGACTACCTAGGTATCTCTTGATAAGAAGGCCGATGGTCAAACTCATCCGAACTCCTACTGAGCCTATCTATAAGAATCTCCATATAGTTCGGTCTGTTCGTCTAAGATATGTTAGTTATATGTATGCCCTAGAGACCATTACTGTACATGGGATGTATATTGTAGTGGATGCTTGGACATATATAGGGAGGACTTTCTCGCTCGATATAATAGTACGTTATCTGGTTGCACTTTGTCTTAACATGTTGACTTGTATACGTGATGCTGTCTTGCTCTCACATGTTGACAAAGCCCATTAGGATGTGTACTTGACTCCCAGGACTATGATGGAGATCATACTAGTGGGGCCAAGGGTAGTCCATAAGTACACCCTATAATTGTTCCTTGTCGAGGGAGTATCGAGACAGAGCATCGATGCTCCAGAGTAGACTAGCGTATACGTATTTTGAACCATATGATGGGTGATGGATGATCCCACATCCATTGGTGTTTGATATCAAAGATGGTGTACGGGTGCTCAGTGAAGACTGGGTACACTGAACGGACTCGCCGAGAACTCCTAGATGGTATTATACCTATCGTCAGATAGCAGTTCTCCGGTGACACTGGTACAGGTTAGTCTGTAAACCCGAGATCGTCATAGAGTCTCGTGTGATTCCCACTGTGCTTTGATTTCCACCATACCATGATCAAGAGATCGTGCAAAAAGGTGTTTTTTGGGTACAGTCCTAAGTCATATGGAGGCAATGAGCGATAGGAGGGGATTCGTCTCTCTCGATATTGGGAGTTGATGTTGCGCTATGCTCGATTGGCCATAACATGAAATCCCTGGCCAGGGTTGCTGAGATTTACTGGTAAGTGTTATCAGTAGTTTCTCGAACCGTTATGGACCTTGTATCAGCATGACTTATCAGGCTATTGGGGTCTGACGTTTTACCACCCCCAGGCTGTTGATATGCGACATATCTGACGAAGAGACCGGACTGTACGGTAGTGTTACCGACAGGCTTTTGCAGGAGTTGGAGCGGGCTTGCTTGCTGATCTTCTGATCATTCAATAGCGGGTAGCCGTTACGTCCAGCTATTACCGCTGATGGCTTGTGGGTGCTTGTTGTGATCATCACCTACTGCTGGCGTATTGACGAGTCTTTAGAGTCCTATACAAAGGTTTCACTGGCTCATGCAAAACGAAGTAGGAGCACATATATGATATGTGCGTGACCGAGATTAAAACGAGCATGTGATACCGTATTCTATTCTCACGATATAAAGTATCGATCGGTTATATGTGATATAGCCAGGTTATTGAATCAAATGTTGATTCGATAAGTCGATACTGTATCGGTCGGTTATATGCAATATAGCCGGGTTATCGAATCAACTGTTGATTCGATATAATGATACAAATAATATTAGTCGGTCATATGAGATATAACCGGATTATTAAATCAGTTGTTGATTTAATGATTTAATGTATAATTATATATTTGATATATTAATTTACATTAACTAATATTAGCTCACTTAAACATTTATTTTTCTCACATGTATACACTTAATATATATGTGATATATATTAATTGTGTTTTATTTTGTGTCATGGTTGATGATACAAGATATATGGGTGTATGAGACTTACACGATGATAAAGATAATGTAGGGTTTATTTATTTATGGTAATTTAATTATTAGTTGGAAATTGGTCACATGGTATGAAGTTTTGAGAAGCTTGGAGACCCATTGACTAGTCCACTAGTTTTGTTTTATACTAGATATTTTGTTAACCCAACCATTATCTTAACTCATGGTTAAGTCTCTACATGAGACATATTAGATATTTTCTCACCCATGGTTGCCATTCTCACTCACAACATTATCTCTCTTCATCTTCTTCTTCTAGCTCAAGAGCTCTCTAGCTTTTGGGCAAGTGAGAAACTTTAGTGAGAAAATCAATTTCAAAGTGAGCAAAAATCCTACTTCATCATCCTCTACTAGATTAGCACTTTAGTATAGGGTGTTAGCTTCACTAATCCCACATTAGTGAAGAGGGGAGCTTGGGTTAGTGTCTTCTTGACGTAGATCATCTTCGGTCTCGAAGACTTCAAGCAAGGTCGCTCTTTTCACCTTGAGAAGCCATGCAAGAGTCCAGGAGTTAAATGATCGCAGCGAAGGGACCACTACAAGGAGCTTTTGAAGTGAAGGACCGGTCTACAAATGTTGTATTCTTCATTCACTTAGATGTTAAGTTGTTAACATTGCTTGATTGTTTAAATTTCTAGTTAAAGATTTTAGGTTAGAGTTATTTAGAACGGCAAAAATTTAAAAATGGCATGGACGATACCTCCCGAAACCTTGCTGCCATTCTAGGTAACCCAACAGTGGTATCAGAGCCAAGCTAGAAATTTAAACGATGTTTGTTAGATTACAAAACCGAAATTGCTCCGAAACTTGAAACACAAAATCTTGGTTCTGTCGATTTTTTAGAGGTGTCAAAATTTTTTTTAAACAACCGCAGAGTGTTTTATGTGATATACATGAACACTGGAGAAATTTGAGGCATTTCTGAGCAAAAGTGGCCGGCCAGATACCCCCCCATTGTTAGTTATATGTATGCCCTAGAGGTCATTACTGTACATGAGATGTATATTGTAGTGGATGCTAGGACATATATAGGTAGGACTTTCTTGCTCGACATGATAGTACGCTATCCGGTTGCTCTTTATCTTAACATGTATACTTACTGTCTCTCTGTTATATGTTGATAAAGCCCTTAGGATGTGTACTCGACTTCCAGGACTATGATGTAGATCATACTAGTGGGGCTTGGGTAGTCAATGAGTACATCCTTCAATGTTCCTAGTCGTGGGAATATCGAGACGGGGCATCGATATTCCAGAGTAGACTAGCGTATATCTTCTCGACCCATGTGATGGGCGATGGATGATCCCATATCCATTGGTGTTTGACATCAGAGATGGTATGCGGGTGCTCAGTGTTGACTGGGTACACTGAACGGACTCGCCGAGAACTCCCAGATGGTATTATACCTTACGTCAGATGGCAGTTCTCTGGTGACACTGGTACAGCTTAGTCTGTTGACCCGAGATCGTCATAGAGTCTTGTGTGTCTCCCACTGTGCTTTGATTTCCACCTTACCACGGCTCTACTGAGTCGTGCAAACAGGTGGTTTTTGGGTACAGTCCCGATTCACATGTAGGCAATGAGCGATAGGAGGGGATTCGTCTCTCTCGGTATTGGGGGTTGATGTTGCGCTATGCTCGACTGGCCATAACTGGAAATCCCTGGCCAGGGTTGCAGTGATTTACTGGTAAGTGTTATCAGTAGTTTCATGCTTGTTATGGACCTTAAATCGGCATGACTTATCAAGCTGTTGGGGTCTGACGTTTACCACCCCTTGGCGAGATATGCGACATATCAGATGAACAGACCGGACTGTGCGGTAAGTGTTACTGGTTGGATTCGCAGGAGTGTGAGCAGGCTTGCTCGTTGATCTTCTGATCGCTCAATACTCGGGTGGCCGTTACGTTTAGCAGACCGCTTGCGGCTTGTGGGTGATTGATATGATCACCACCTACTGCCGGCGTATTGACGATTCTTTAGAGTCCTACACAGAGGTTTCCTGGCTCAAGCGAAATGAAATAGGAGCGCATATGAGATATGTGCGGGACCGAGAATAATACCAGTATGTGATGCTGTATTCTATTCTTGCGATTTGTTTCATCGAACGGTTATATGAGATATAGCCGGGTTACCGAATCAAGTGTTGATTCGATATATTGATACACTTGATATTAGTCGGTTATATGCGATATGACCGGATCATTAAATCAAGTATTGATTTGATGTATAATTATATATTTGATATATTACTTTACATTAACTAGTATAGGTTCACTTAAGATTGATTTTCTCACTTGATGTGCACAAGTTGTATATATGATATATGTTTGTGCACTAGTTTGTATCATGATTGATGATACATGCAAACTTGGGTGTGTGTATGACTTACACCATGTTTAGGTTTTTAATTATTTTGGTAAAACAAAATGGTGGCTTTCTTTGTCTTTGCTTGAAGCTTCATGAAGCTTTCAAGCATCTTTGACAAAGTCTAACCATTTTGTTTTGCATGAGATTTTCATTAACCTAACCATTAACTTAAACTCTAATTTGGTCTCTACAATGGTTAACTCACTCATGGTTGCATCATGATATACTTCACTTGATTATTCATTTTAGTTGATTGATAATTCATTTTCTTTTTTCTTTCTTCTTCTTCTTCTTCTTCAAGAAGAAGAAAGCTTTCTTGAAAATTTTCAAGTGAGAAATCCAAATCCAAAGTGAACCCACTTCCTATTTCATCATCCTCTACTAGTTGCTATTTAGTTTAGGGTGTTCTCTTCACAAAGTTCTTGACCTAGTGAAGATGGAGCTTGAGTTTGAGTCTCCTCGACGTAGATCATCTTCGGCCTCGAAGTCAATGACCTAGCCCGCTCATTTCTCCGAAGAAACTATCGCTAGAGTCCGGGATCCCGATGATCGCAGCGAAGGGACGTCAACACGGAGTTTTAGAAGTGAAGGACCGGATCTACAAAGGTTGTAATCCCTTTCACTTAGTAGTAAAGTTGTTTGCTTGCTTTTAGTTTCGCCTTATCTCTAGTAAACGATCTTGCATAGGGTTGTTTGACACATAAAATTTTTGATTTTGGCATGGTTGATGCCTTTTAGAACCTTGTTAGTGTGCCGAGGAACCCCTACAGTGGTATCAGAGCCTAGCTAGAGCTTTAGGCGAAGTGTAGATGAAGTTAGAAATCCGATCGAACCCCGAAACCCTAATCTAGGCCCTTCTCTGTACATTTTTTAAAACTGTGGATTTTTCCTAATTAAAAATGCTCAGAAAATAGAGCAGGGAAATATAAGGATAACTGTACAAAACGAATACTTAACTCTACTGTAGCGCCGCGGAACCGCGGCCTTACCCTGCTTTTGCCGGCGGTTCCGCGGCCGTATGTAATGGTTAGGGATCCATTTTCCTACAGTAATGCCTGTAGCAGTTTCCTGTTTCTTCTGGGAATTTTTAATCTATACTCAACAGTTGAGTTTTCTGGGTTGTATTGGGAGTTCGTTGATTCGATCGAAAAGTTTAACTTCGTCTATGTGTTTTTCCGGGTAATTTAGAAAGTGTTAAAAAGTTCGACCGGATATCAATAACTCACTTTTTTCCGACCCGGAAAATTTCCAAGTGTTGGATTTTTCCATTGTTTAAGAACGTTTAAATCGTGCAAGTAACGCGATGGACCCTCTAGAAGACAACAAACTTTAACTGGATTATGTGACCGTCTTGAACTGCCTTTTGAACCTTAGGGTTTGGGGCAGTACGACGTGCCACATGTGAGGCGTTGGCTTGACCCTTCTACGGCTGGACCGTTGGTACTGTGGCATGAAATGGATGTTTTTAAACTCCCCTCAAGTGTTGAGCTATTTAGGAAAACTTGAGTGTTTGATTATTCGATCGGAAAGTTTAACATTGTCTATTTATCTGGAATGTGATACAATATTTGGAATCCACAAGTAGTTATGAGATAACTAATTTGAATGTTATAAACATAGCACTTTAGTCTCAATTGATCGGTTGCCACAGAACTTTGATGCGATCAAAAGTCCGTCGCAATCACGTAGCGTACGCGGATACTCGCCGGGTAAACTTAATAGACAACCACGCCCCATAGCCCCGACCAAGTGACTGTAGGAGAACCCCGTAGCCAAAAGCATCCGTTCGGGTGCTCGCGGCAGCGGTGTTCCGCCTTAGTGCACTTCGTCGACGGCATCCGGGGGTGCGGCCGTCTACTAAAGTTTGCGAAGAGCATTCGATCAGGATTTCGGGAATCTTGTTGAATTGCCCGACTTGATATTGAAAAGAGTTTTCGATAATGAGACTAAAATGCGGGGTTTATAATTGTTAGGCATGCGATGTCTAAGGAGGTTGCGGATTTCAACTGTTGTAGTTTTACACTTTCTTTTCTGCGACCGTAAGTGTAATATGTGATATCGCCGGTTTCGTTGCTATATGTCAACGACAATTGGGATGGGCATATTTACTTACGTTGATGACATGTGATGTTATGTGTTGCTGGATATGTTATATTGGATCGTCGTGTTTGAATAGCCGGGGTTTTTTATGTGATATGAGTGTTTTTCTTTTTCATTCATGTAAAAACTTGTATGTAATATTCTTTTATTGGGGCACTTCCGAGGTGAGGATGATGTCACCATTGTATATTATTTACTTTTCCGAATTAGGATAGACCCAAGGAGGGGAGCACAAGTAACCGGGTTCTAGGGTCCAGTGGGAGACCATCTCGAGGAGTCGAGTTCGGGTCTCCTAACTCTAGAATTGGTAGGGTTGCTTGCCGCTCTCGTAGGGGTCTAGGGGTGTGGGATTTGCTATTCATCACGACCGTGGAATCTGTGTTTTATATAGGCTCAAAATAAAACACGGACGTCCTAGTATATCCAATATTTCATATGATATTTTCTGTTGCGTTATCTGTGATGGGATCATGTGATATGTTCAGATAGATATAGTATATAGTATATATGATATATTATATAAACGTTGCTTATATTTTACACCTGCGCTAGCCCTGCCCCGCTCTGCCGTTAGTTACCTAACCTAACGGTGCAGACGGGACATCGAGGCGAATGCGGATGACATAAGCGTACGTTGTATTTATCTGTGATGTTTAGGTGGACTTAAATGACGGGACATTCATTAATGAGATTAATGAAAGAAAATAAACCTAAAAGATGTTGTTGAATCGAATTTCAAAAATAAGGTAGCACTAGTTATTGCTTTGCATAGCGGTGTTCCTTGTAGAACATCCAGCACCTCATTCGATGAGGAAAGAGCCGAGATCCCTTCACCGGGAGTGACCTCTTTAGCAATGACTAGCAGATGCTACAACCTTCGGTTCGTCTTTTGACTGCTTTTCTAGTTCTTGCTTTGCATAGTGGTATTGTGAATATCCTGCACCTCATTCGACGAGGAAAGAGCCGAGATCCCTTCACCGGGAGTGACCTCTTTAGCGAAACTAGCAAAAGCCTAAAAAACACTCCATTTTAAACCATTTGATTCCGCAACGACATCAAGTTCAAAGCGTTAAAGGTTTTCTTAAAAACCGTACGCAACCCTCCGTCATTTTAGGAAGTAGAGTACTTAGTATTCGTGCTGTGTTTGTTGACCATAGTCAAGGCACAGTGTACGGTAGCTAAGTGATGTCTTCCTACACCGCATATGATGCGATTAGTTAGGACAGTCGCGTGACTTTGTTAACCTTAGTTAAGGGTCATGTGGGTGGGTCTAATTAATCACGAAATGATGGGTAGAGCTTGACTAGTGCTTATGATTTGTTGACCATAGTTAAGGTCATAAGCGCTAGGGGTAGGAGTTTCAAGTGTTGAAATTTGCAATGAGATTGCATACCTTCTATGAGATAGTTGGATCCCGATACCCACTGCGAGTAATTGTTACTCCTGGGAGAGTTTTGCACTTTACAATTAGCCGATCAAGTAGGTGTCTAGAAAGGTGTCAACGGGGTTACGCCCCTGGGAAAACGAGGTTTATTTTAATTAGGTCCGTGCGAAAGCACGGGGAACCTCCCTCAAAGTACCGGCACTGGCCTGGCTAAAAGATTGGCGAACTTGTAGAGTGTAATTAATCTCGGCTAGTTTTTCCTTTTAGGGTTTGAAGGAAGATTTGATAAAAACAGTGGGAGCCATCCTGATTAGATAAAATAAATAACCAATCTAATCTTGCAAGATCGCACGCAGAGTGTTTTCTTCTCTCTCTCTCCAGGTAGCGACCATGTCACGCCTTAATCAAGATAATAATATGGATGTATTGACCGAACCCGCTTGTTATACTGAGCTGGGGAACGTTGGTCCCGCTCCAACCTATAATTATTATAAGACAGCAGGAAATAGGGGAATACCAGGATTCCCATGCCGCCAAAACGAAGAAAGTGCATGAGTGTCATGACCCGAAAAGTACGGAACGTGACTGGCACTTAAATTACGAAACGTCTCAAGGCGTCTGTAAAATAAGTAAGCCAAAGCCCAGAAACCAAAACCAAATAAGCAAAAGAGTGAAGAGAACCCAATCAATTGAATACGAGTTTATCAAATAAGTCATATAAAACCTCTTTAAAAACAATATCAATTTTTCCAAAAATTTCGGCAGAGTCTCCTTTGTAAATACTGGCCCCCAAAATGGGTACAATAAGAATATATATGAATCCAACAAATAAGGCATCCCCAAGCGGGAGCTAGCTCTTCGCCACAAGGCGGTCACAAATCCCACGCAATATAAAGCAACAACATGCGAAATAATCATAAGAAAGCATGAGAAAAACAGCATGTCGACTCAAGTGAGCTTGACCCCAAAATACAGCATAAAAAGTCCACAAATCTCACAGTCTCTTCTCTAGGTCAATATACAACAATACTGGTAGATACAGTAGATGGAGTGCACTAGGTACAAAGAATATACAAGGTGGTACAAAAATAATAATATAACCCACCTACGAGCAAAAACCTCGAGTCCTGGAAAAGAGGCAAAAGAAGCGGTGCGCCCGCCGCTACTGTGCTAACGGAGCGGACCTGCAAAAGACTATGGCACAACGGGGGTGAGTTGCCAACTCGTGAGTAATAAATAACAACTATAGAGGCTATCGTAAGTATGCACACAAGTATCCTAGCATCTATAATACAGGTATGGCAGGATATAATAACAGGTATGTATGCAATATGAATATACTCGTGATCTGCATGTGTAAATATAAGAAATCATCTTTTTCCTTTAGGCATCTCTTTTGAAATATCAGCACAATACCAATAGAATCAACCAGAATCCGTGTCCAGCAACGACACCTCAAAACTGTCTCAAATCTCATATCAAAGTATCTCTGGCCTCAGCCGTCCGGCTGACCCATCTCAATATCAATATCTCATCATCTCGCGGCCACGGTCGGTATCCTCTCGATATCCGCCGTGCCAAAACAGTCACCGGTAGGTAGTCCATCCCCTGCCAGGCTCAACGTCAACAACACATTCCTCTTGCCCCGGGGTACCTTACCGGGCCCACCATGTACCCGTGACGGTTCCTCCACTCCTCGACACGGATCTCGAAAACCACAGCAAACTCATGGTGGACGACACTTTACATCACTAGAAAACCGCAATTTTGCATATTTTAAAAAGGGTAATAAGTTTTAGAAATTTTGCGGCTTTCCCCCGAAATACAGAAATATCATAAATCTCAAGAAATCATCATGAATGCATACGTCAATGATAATGAATGCATATGGTATTAATGTTCAAGTTACAATGTATGATTAATAGACTAGGCATGAGCAAATGATATAATGATATACATGCACATGAATAGCAATTCTACGATGTTATTTTAAGGATTTATTGCAATAGTACAGGGTGACAATATTCTAGATTATAAGTTATCTAGTGTCGTGGCATGGCAATTGACAGGGCGTGTGTGTACGCATGAATAGTGCTCGTGCTGCATATAAAAACCCTGGCAATGGTGCAGGTGTCTTATAGAATGGGTTCGCATATGTATGTCAAATAAAGCATGGATGTAGTTACCTAGTGTTTAGATATCAAATAGGGTGACAATATTCTAGATTATAAGTTATCTAGTGTCGTGGCATGGCAATTGACAGGGCGTGTGTGTACGCATGAATAGTGCTCGTGCTGCATATAAAAACCCTGGCAATGGTGCAGGTGTCTTATAGAATGGGTTCGCATATGTATGTCAAATAAAGCATGGATGTAGTTACTAATATTACTAGAAATCTTTAACTACTTAAACTATCGGGCGACTTGCGCCATCCAAACGATAGTCCCCCGTAGATGTTACATCTACTCACAGGAATCCCCAGCTAGCTATGTCCAATCACCGCTTTCCTTTTCGTGCCGCGTCCGAAGTCTCCGCGACCGAACCTGGAATTTGCACCAATACAAAACATAAGGTTACATATCATGAAACAACGCAAATCCCAAATGAAAATATCAACGCTCACGAGTTAGGCACAACGTGCACAAGGTGCGCGGAACACACACGAAAACCGCAAAAACTAACTAGAATCGTCGATTTGGTCGCCCGGAAAAACTAAAACCCGAACACTCAAAAATCCGCACTCACACATCCTAAAAGTCATAGGAGAAGCCAATACAATCATCAAGATATCAAAAATAATTCTTCACATAATTTTATAACAAAACTAGTAAGCTAGAATTTGCAATTTGGTGTAAACATCGACAATTAGCGACAAAGTTAACACAATCCAACACAACAATCCAAACTAACCTACTAGATAGCCACTACACTAATTTTAGATCATTAACTATGCTTCAAAACATATTTTCCACAACCAACCCTTCTCTTGATTTTTGGTAATTAGCAATCACAATCAAAATTTCACACTAAATTAACTTAGATTAGCAAAATTTGAAGCCACTTAAGCAAAGTAACCTCAAGGATTGGTTTAGTAAACAACTAGATAGCTAATTAGCTTTAATTAACTAAATAATGGTTTCTAAAAACCCTAGTTTAACTCTAACCATAAACCCTTAAAAACTAGATTAGAACTAACACTAAATTAACACTAGATTTTAGCCCAATTAGCAAGTTAACCACTTAGATTAAGCTAACAAAATAACTAGGTAACAAAATAGCTTAATTAATCTCTTAATGGTGTTCTAAACCCTAAATTAATTTCAAACCACAAACTTTAAAAAAACTAGTATGCAAAAAGCACTAAAATTAACACTAAAAAAAATTTCAAAGTTCTAATTAGCACACTTTAAATTACAATTTAACCAAAGATTGAAATTATACCTCACAAGCCCAAACCCTATGTTGCTAAAGCCTCCCAAGATGCCATCTTTCTCCAAGATTTGAACCAATTTGGGTTTGAGAAGAGAGGGAATAAGGTTTTGTGTTGAAATAGTGAAGGATTTGTTGATTTTTATTGAATTTTGATGCAATTTTTTTGAAGAAAATGAGAGAAAAGAGAAGGAAAATAATGGAATGGGGGGGGGGGGGAGCTGGTCTCGGCCAGATGAGGGAGAGGGGAGTGGTGTGGGGTGTGTGGAAAAAAATGACCAAGTCAAACCCCCTCAAAGTCAATACACCATACCTCCAAATACTATATTTTAAAACCTACACAAAACACCTCCTTTCTTCACATGAAAAAAAAGCAAAGTGAGGCAAGGAATTTCTGGACCTGATGATGGTGGGGCCGGCCTAGAGGGAGTGGGGGTGAGTGTGAGTGGATACAAAAAGGTTTTATGCAAAAAGACCCCCCACAAGTCCAAAATTGCAAGTTTTAGCTTAAAATTCAATAAATTTCGTTTTCCATAATAAAAATTTGTTAAAACTTAAAATAAAATACTAAAAATTTATGTTACAACTAGATTTTAATTAACATGATTTTAAAGCTTAAATTTAGCCCATTTAAATTTGTATTTATCGCTAATTTAATGTATTTTCTTACCGGCTTAAAATAATATTAGAAATTGAAAAATTAGGGAAAAATTTTAAACGACCAGAATTTCATAATTAACTCATTTGCTACTAAAAACTAGCAATTACCTATCCAAATTAAGTATAATTAGTCCTAAACTGCAAAATAACAAAAAGGACGGTTTTCGGAAAAATACCGAATTTTCACCGATTTTCAGGAAAACACCAAAACGACTTTTCAAGGCGTTACAATGAGGATGCATCTTCTTCGGGTGTGTTCATTACAAAGAACCGTTTCTCAGTATCCTCTACGTCCTGGTTATTAGATACCGGATCAGGATCCCGCATATGTAATCTGTTACATGGGCTACAGAAAGGTAGACAACTGAGAACGGGTGATACGTTTTATGAGATAGAAAACTATGCAAGTGTTGCAGCCAAGTCTGTCGGTCACTATCACCCTGTATTTCCAAATACATTGATTCTGAACGAATGTTATTAGATACCGAACCTGATATACAACATCATATCAGTCTCTTTATTTATTAAAGAAGGATATAATTTTGTATTGTTGGATAATGTTTTGAACATTTCCTATATCAAAAGTTGATCGGTTCAGGCACGTTATCTGAAAGCATTGACGTTCTAAATCAAATTACAGTTCTTAGTATACAGAACACACACGAGAGGAAGAGTTCAGAAATGAACGAATTCTTCTTGAGGTATTGTAGACTAGGTCATGTCAATGTGACCCGACTAGCTAAATTACATTTAGATGCATATTTAAATCAGTTTGAATTTACATCTTGTGAAACTTGCCAGTCATGTCACAAAGATAAGATGACCATAGCTTCGTTTACTGGAAACAGAGAAAGAGTTAGTGAACTCTTGGGACTGATACATAGTGATGTATAAAGGTCCCCAGTCTACATATGCCACGACCGGTTCTTTGTACTTCATTACATTCACTGATGATCTCTCTAGATTCAGACATATGTTCCTGTTGAAACACAAGTCCGAAACTTTTGAGATAATCACCGAATATAAGTTAGAAGTAGAGAACCAAAAACAGGTATAAGTAATATGTCCTATGATGAGATCAGGGAGGAGAATACTTGTGCATGGAATCTTTGGACTATTCTGAAGGAGAATGAGATTCTCTCTCAGCATTACTCCTCCGTATACACCACAGCACGTAGGCGTATCGGGGTGGAGCAATCGCACCATATTGGATATGGTGTGCTCTATGATGAGTATTACTGAGTTACCTGTTTCCTTTTGGGGGTTATGCACTTGAGAAGCTGCATACCTATTGAATTGGGTTCAAATCAAATCAGTGCCTACCACTCCATATGAGATATGGCATGGGAAGAACCCATCTCTTAAGCAAGTTAAGATTTAGGGTTGTCCGGCCTATGTCAAAAGCAAAATCCGGAAAAGATCAAGGCAAGGTCAGTTCTATAGAACTGGAAGGATTTCCAGCTATACAAACTACAACTAATGATTTGATAGAACCAAAGGATTCAATAGTCTCCGACAAACCTCAGCCTCTCCGCCGATCTAGGAGGGTTCCTCATCCGCCTGAGAGATACTTCGATTTCTCGATGACAGTGGGAGCGAGGATTACATCATGAGATGATGACCCAACTAGTTTCGAGCAGGCCATCAAGAGTGGGGGCTCTGTAAGAATAGCTGGATGCTTAGCGATCTGAAATGGAATCCATGTACACCAACAAAGTATGGACTTTGGATGCTATATCTGAAGGGTGAAATCCCCATCAGGAGCAAGTATATCTTGAGAAGATTACTTGGTGTAGATGGAAAAGTTGAGACTTTCAAAGCTAGACTTGTTAAAGTTTTTCGTCATCGATCAGGCGTGGATAATGATGAAACATTTTTCAGTGGCTGTGCTTAAGTCCATCCGGATCCTACTTGGCATTGCTATATACCATGATTACGATATCTGGTGGTTGGGTGTCATGACCGCTTTTCTAAATATTGATTTAGAAGAGAGCGTCTATAAGTACACAGCCAGAGGGCTTCGTAGACAGTGGGAGCAGCGGAAACGTGTGCAAGTTGCTTTACAGAATAAAGCAGGCATCGCGGAGTTGGAACGTCTGTTTTGATGTGGTAGTCAAAGAGTTTGACTTCATCAAAATGGTAGATGAACCTTGTATATACAAAAAGGTAGTAGGGAGTATGGTGATGATCCTCGTATTATACGTAGACTACATACTCTTGATAGGAAAAGAGTTTCCTATGCTAAGCTCGGTCAATCTCCTCTTATCACATGGATTCTCCATATAGGATCAAAGTGATACCTCCTAAATCCTGGGTTTTGGATCTGTGAGATAGATCTAATTGGATGTTAGATTTCTCACTAGTTGTAGTGAGATGGTATAAATCGATCCTGGGAGAATCACTGGAAAGGTTCCAGGGTGATAAGGACGACTGAATGTCAGTCGCAGGCATTGTCTTTACCCTCAGTGGAGGGACGGTATGTTGGAAGAGTTTTAAGCGAGATATCGTGGCAAACTAGACGATAAAGGATGGTAACATCGCTATCAAAGATACTACCAAAGAGGCAGTTTGGGTGTATATTGGTTCATGAGATGAACTAGGTTCCTACCATTGTGTGACAATGGAAGTGTGGCTTTAGCCCATGAACCCCGGTCCCATCATTGACGCAGACATATTCTGAGGCAGCATCACCTGATCATGGAGATAGTAGATCTCCAGGGTGATCGAGGTTAGGAGAGTAGACTCAGAGGACAACACGGCGAATCCATTCACGAAGGTTTTTTCCCAGAGAGAAACTTTTATGGGATGGTTGAGTATGAGATACTGCAACCACTGCTACAGATGGCTCTAGTGCAAGTGGGAGATTGTTAGTTATATGTATGCCCTAGAGGCTATTACTGTACATGAGATGTATATTGTAGTGGATGCTAGGACATATATATGTAGGACTTTCTTGCTCGACATGATAGTACGCTATCTGGTTGCTCTTTATCTTAACATGTATACTTACTGTCTCTCTGTTACATGTTGATAAAGCCCTTAGGATGTGTACTCGACTTCCAGGACTATGATGTAGATCATACTAGCGGGGCTTGGGTAGTCAATGAGTACATCCTTCAATGTTCCTAGTCGTGGGAATATCGAGACGGGGCATCGATATTCCAGAGTAGACTAGCGTATATCTTCTCGACCCATGTGATGGGCGATGGATGATCCCATATCCATTGGTGTTTGACATCAGAGATAGTATGCGGGTGCTCAGTGTTGACTGGGTACACTGAACGGACTCGCCGAGAACTCCTAGATGGTATTATACCTTACGTCAGATGGCAGTTCTCTGGTGACACTGGTACAACTTAGTCTGTTGACCCGAGATCGTCATAGAGTCTTGTGTGTCTCCCACTATGCTTTGATTTCCACCTTACCACGGCTCTACCGAGTCGTGCAAACAGGTGGTTTTTGGGTACAGTCCCGATTCATATGGAGGCAATGAGCGATAGGAGGGGATTCGTCTCTCCCGGTATTGGGGGTTGATGTTGCGCTATGCTCGACTGGCCATAACTGGAAATCCCTGGCCAGGGTTGCAGTGATTTACTGGTAAGTGTTATCAGTAGTTTCACGCTTGTTATGGACCTTAAATCGGCATGACTTATCAAGCTGTTGGGGTCTGACGTTTACCACCCCTTGGCGAGATATGCGACATATCAGATGAATAGACCGGACTGTGCGGTAAGTGTTACTGGTTGGATTCGCAGGAGTGTGAGCGGGCTTGCTCGTTGATCTTCTGATCGCTCAATACCCGGGTGGCCGTTACGTTTAGCAGACCGCTTGCGGCTTGTGGGTGATTGATATGATCACCACCTACTGCCGGCGTATTGACGAGTCTTTAGGTCCTACACAGAGGTTTCCTGGCTCAAGCGAAACGAAATAGGAGCGCATATGAGATATGTGCGGGACCGAGAATAATACCAGTATGTGATACTGTATTCTATTCTCGCGATTTGTATCATCGAACGGTTATATGAGATATAGCCGGGTTACCGAATCAAGTGTTGATTCGATATATTGATACACTTGATATTAGTCGGTTATATGCGATATGACCGGATCATTAAATCAAGTATTGATTTAATGATTTAATGTATAATTATATATTTGATATATTATTTTACATTAACCAGTATAGGTTCACTTAAGATTGATTTTCTCACTTGATGTGCACAAGTTGTATATATGATATATGTTTGTGCACTAGTTTGTATCATGATTGATGATACATGCAAACTTGAGTGTGTGTGTGAATTACACCATGTTTAGGTTAATGGTTTAGGTTTTTAATTATTTTGGTAAAACAAAATGGTGGCTTTCTTTGTCTTTGCTTGAAGCTTCATGAAGCTTTCAAGCATCTTTGACAAAGTCTAACCATTTTGTTTTGCATGAGATTTTCATTAACCTAACCATTAACTTAAACTCTAGTTTAGTCTCTACAAAGGTTAACTCACCCATGGTTTCATCATGATATATTTCACTTGATTATTCATTTTAGTTGATTGATAATTCATTTTCTCTTTTCATTCTTCTTCTTCTTCTTCAAGAAGAAGAAAGCTTTCTTGAAAATTTTCAAGTGAAGATTTAGAGTGAGAAATCCAAATCCAAAGTGAACCCACTTCCTATTTCATCATCCTCTACTACTTGCCATTTAGTTTAGGGTGTTCTCTTCACAAAGTTCTTGACCTAGTGAAGATGGAGCTTGAGTTTGAGTCTCTTCGACGTAGATCATCTTCGGCCTCGAAGTCAACGACCTAGCCCGCTCATTTCTCCGAAGAAACCATCGCTAGAGTCCGGGATCCCGATGATCGCAGCGAAGGGACGTCATCACGGAGCTTTAGAAGTGAAGGACCGGATCTACAAAGGTTGTAATCCCTTTCACTTAGTAGTAAAGTTGTTTGCTTGCTTTTAGTTTCGCCTTATCTCTAGTAAACGATCTTGCATAGGGTTGTTCGGCACATAAAAATTTTGATTTTGGCATGGTTGATGCCTTGTAGAACCTTGTTAGTGTTTCGAGGAACCCCTACACTCATCTCGGCCAAAAACCAAGCACTACCCCTCAAATTTTGCCTGTGTTCCAGTCTCTGGGTTTTGATGTTTCAGGTGTTGTTTGTTTTTGCTAAATTTTCATGTGATGTTAACTTTCTGAATAAGCAATTCAGAGTATTTCGCAGTAGTAATTCTAACATGTATTCAGGTTATTTAGACGATGTTAAAAGGTTTGAACGGATATCAATAACCCAGTTTTTCCCCGCTGGAAATTTTCCAAGTGTTAGACTTTTTCCAAGTTTAAAATTTTCAGAAAATCTTACAAGCGATTCTGTGGACCCTCTAGAAGAACGAAACCTTAACTCAATTATGTGACCATTAGATCCACCACCAAACCCTAAGGTTTATGGTAGTTTAGCGGTGCCACATGTGAGGCATTGGTTGACCCTTCTACGGCTGGTTCATAGGAGCTGTGGCAGTTTCTGGGTACTTTTTGAAATTCGCTCAAGTGTTGAGCTTATTGGGAAATTTTGGGTGCTTGATTATTCGATCGAAAAGTTTAACTTCATCTAGCTATCTTTGATTGTGATACAATATTTGGAATCCACATATAGTTATGAGATAACTAGTTTGAATTTTATAAATCTTGCGGTTTAGTCTCATTTGATCGGTTGCCACGGGATTTTGATGTGATCAAAAGTCCGTCGCAATTACGTAGTGTACGCGGATACTCACCGGGTAACCTTACTAGATAGCCACGCCCCATAGTCCCGACCAAGTGACTGTAGGAGAACCCCGTCGCCAAAAGCATCCATTCGGGTGCTCACGGCAGCGGTGTTCCGCCTTAGTGCACCTCGTCGACGGTATCGGGGGTGCGGCCATCTACTAAAGTTTCCGACGAGAATTCGATCAGGTTATCGGGAATATTGTTGAATTACCCGACAGGTTATTGAAAAGTGTTTTCAATATCGAGACTAAAATGCGAGGTTTATAATTGTTAGGCATGTGATGTCTAAGGAATTCATTTGTTAGGCATGAAATCCAAAGTATGTGATACATTGGGTTTATGATGTCTAAGGTGGTTGCAGGTTCCAACTGTTGTAGTTTTTCACTTTCTTTTCTGCGATCGTAAGTGTAATATGTGGTGTATCGTCGGTTTCGGTGCTATATGTCAACGACAACTGGGATACGCATATTTACTTACGTTGATGACATGTGATGTTATGTGTTGCTGTGATATGTTATATTGGATCGTCGTGTTTGAATAGCCGGGGGTTTTATGTGAGATGAGAGTTTTTCATTTTCATTCATGTAAAAGCTTGTATGTAATATTCTTTTATTGGGGCACTTCCGGGTTGAGGAAGATGTCACCATTGATGTATATTATTTACTTTTCCGTATTAGGATAGACCCAAGGAGGGGAGCACAAGTAACCGGGTTCTAGGGTCCAGTGGGAGACCATCTCGAGGAGTCGAGACCGGGTCTCCTAACTCTAGAATTGGTAGGGTTGCTTGCCGCTCTCGTAGGGGTCTTGGGATGTGGGTTTGGCTATTCATCGCGACCGTGGAATCCGTGTTTTATACAGGCTTAAATTAAAACAAGGAATTCCTAGTATATCCAATATTTCATATGTGTTTTTCTGCTGCTGATATTCTGTGATGTGATCACTTGTTATTCTGAGACGAATGCTTATATATTATATATATGATATATAATAAATATTATTGCTTTCGTTTCTTCTGTGATGCTTGGGAAGCATAAAATTTGATGTGATTTCATTAATGAGATTAATGAAAGAAAAAGAAACCTAAAGATGTTTTAGAAACTTGTTTTAAAAACTGGTAGCTCTAGTTCTTGCTTTGCATAGCGGTATTCCTTGTAGAATATCCAACACCTTATTCGATAAGGAAAGAGCCGAGATCCCTTCACCGGGAGTGACCTCTTTAGAGAAACTAGCAGATGATACAAACTCGGTTTGTCTTTTGATTGCTTTTATAGTTTTTTCTTTGCATAGTGGTATTTGTGAAATATCCTGCACCTTATTCGATAAGGAAAGAGCCGAGATCCCTTCACCGGGAGTGACTTCTTTAGCAAAACTAGTAAAAGCCTAAAAAACACTCATTTTCAAAATCACTCGACTCTACAATGATATCAAGTTCATTACGCAAAAAGTTTTCTTAAAACCTGTCGTAGCCCTCCGTCATTTCAGATAAATACTTCATAGTATTCGTGCTACGTTTGTTGGCTTTCGTCAAGGCATAGTGTGCGGTAGCTATTTATGCTTATCTGCATAAGCATATGATGCAATTGGATTAGGGTAGTCGTACGGCTTTATTGGCTTTCATCAAGAGTCGTGCGGGTGGGTTTAATTCAATCATGAAATGTACGGGTTGGACTTGACTAGCGGACTATGGTTTGTTGGCTTTCGTCTAGGTCATAGGACGCTAGGGGCAAAAATATTATCGGGAATTTCAAGTGTTGAAATTTGCAATGAGATTGCATACCTTCTATGAGATAATTGGATCCCGATACCCACTGCGAGTAAGAGTTACTCCTGGGAGAGTTTTACACATTACAATTAGCCGATCAAGTAGGTGCCTAGAAAGGTGTTAACGGGATTACACCCTTGGGAAAACGAGGTTTATTTTAATTAGGTCCGTGCGAAAGCACAGGGAATCTCCCTCAAAGTACCGACACTGGCCTGGCCGAAAGATTGATGAACTTGCAGGGTGTAATTAATCCCGGCTAGTCTTACCTTTTAGAGTTTGAAGGAAGATTTGATAAAAACAGTGGGAGCCATCCAGATTAGATAAAATAATAACCAATCTAATTTTACAAAGAGCGCACGCAGAGTGTTTTCTTCTCTCTCTCCTGGTAGTGACCATGTCACGCATTAATCAAGATAATATTTTGGATGCATTGACCGAAGCTGCTTATTATACCGTGCTAGGGAACGTTGGTTCCTCTCCATCTTATAATTTTTATAAGTCCAAGTAAGAAATAGGGGAATATCCGGATTCCCATGCCACCCAAACAAAGAAAGTGCATGTTGATGCATCTTCTTCGGGTGTGTTCATTACCGAGAACTGTTTCTCAGTATCCTCTGCGTCCTGGGTATGTGATACCGGATCAGGATCCCACATATGTAATCTGTTATATGGGCTACTGAAAGGTAGATAACTAAAATTGGGTGATATATTTCTAAGTGTTAGAGAATGGTGCAATTGTTGCAGCCAAGTTAGTTGGCAAATATCACCTTGTATTTATACATTGATTTTGAACGAATGTTATTACATACCGAACCTGATATACAATATCACATCAGTTTCTTTATTCAGTTAAAGAAGGATATAATATTTTATTGGAGGATAATGTTGTGAACATTCTCCTGAATCAAGAGTGTAGGGTTACCTAGGACGGCAGCAAGGTTTCAGGAGGCATGGTCCATGCCGTTTTTAAATTTTTGCCGTTCTAAAAAACCCTAATCTAGAATCTTTAACTAGAAATTTAAACAAGCAAGCAATGTTAACAACTTAACATCTAAGTGAATGAGGAATACAACCTTTGTAAACCGGTCCTTCACTTCAATAGCTCCATGTAGTAGTCCCTTCACTGCGATGAAATGATCTTGCGGACTTTTGAATGGCTCCATGAGAAGAAAGCAACGATCTTGCCTGAAGTCTTTGAGGCCGAAGATGATCTACGTCGAGGAGACACTAACCCAAGCTACCCTTTTCACTAATGTGGGATTAGTGAAGCTAACACCCTATACTAAAGTGCTAATCTAGTAGAGGATGATGAAGTAGGATTTTTGCTCACTTTGGAATTGATTTTCTCACTAGGGTTTCTTACTTGATCAAGAGCTAGAGAGTTCTTAAGCTTTGAAGAGGAAGATGAAGAGAGATAATGTTGTGAGAGAGAATGGCAACCATGGGTGAGAAAATATCTAATATGTCTCATGTAGAGACTTAACCATGAGTTAAGATAATGGTTGGGTTAACAAAATATCTAGTATAAAACAAAACTAGTGGACTAGTTAATGGGTTTCCAAGTTTCTTAAAGCTTCATGCCATGTGACCATTATCCAACTAATAATTGATTTACACTAAATAAATAAACCCTACATTATCTTTATCATGGTGTAAGTCTCATACACCCATGTATCTTGTATCATCAACCGGGACACAAAATAAAACACAATTAATATATATCACATATATATTAAGTGTGCATATGTGAGAAAAATAAATGTTTAAGTGAGCTAATATTAGTTAATGTAAATTAATATTTCAAATATATAATCATACATTAAATCATTAAATCAACACTTGATTTAATAATCTGGTTATATCTCATATGACAGACTAATATTATTTGTATCATTATCGAATCAACACTTGATTCGATAACCCGACTATATCGCATATAACCGACCGATACAGTATCGACTTATCGAATCAACATTTGATTCGATAACCCGGCTATATCACATATAACCGATCGATACTTTATATCGCGAGAATAGAATACGGTATCACATACTTGTATTAATCTCGGTCCCGCACATATCACATATGTGCTCTTATTTCATTTTGCCTGAGCCAGTGAAACCTCTGTGTAGGATTCTAAAGACTCGTCAATACGCCGGCAGTAGGTGATGATCACATCAAGCACCCACAAGCCGTCAGCGGTACTAGCTGGACGTAACGGCTACCCGGGTATTGAACGATTAGAAGATCAGCAAGAAAGCCCGCTCTAACTTCTGTTAGTTATATATATGCCCTAGAGGCCATTGTTGTACATATGATGTATATTATAGTGGATGCTTGGATATATATAGAGAGGACTTTCTTGCTCGACATGACAGTATACTATTTGGTTTCACTTTGTCTTAACATGTTGACTTGTATTGGTTTACTGTCTTGCTCTCACATGTTGATAAAGCCCTTAGGATATGTACTCGACTACTAGGACTATGATGCAGATCATACTAGTGGGGCCAGGGTAGTCCAAGAGTACATCTTATAACTGTTCCTAGTCGAGGGAGTATCGAGACAGGGCATTGATACTCTAGAGTAGACTAGCGTATAAGCATCTTGACCCATATGATGGGCGATGGATGATCCCATATCTATCGGTGTTTGACATCAAAGATGGTGTATGGGTGCTCAGTGGAGACTGGGTACACTGAACGGACTCGCCGAGAACTCCTAGATGGTATTATACCTATCGTCAGATAGCAGTTCTCCGGTGACACTGGTACAGGTTAGTCTGTAGACCCAAGATCGTCATAGAGTCTTGTGTGATTCCCACTGTGCTTTGATTTCCACCTTACCACGTTCAAGAGGGCGTGCAAAACGGTGGCTTTTAGGTGCATTCCCGAATCACATGGAGGCAATGAGCGATAGGAGGGGGTTCGTCTCTCCCGGTATAGGGAGTTGATGTTGCGCTGTGTTCAATTGGCTATAACTGGAAGTTCCTGGTCAGGGCTGTTATGGAGATTTACTGGTAAGTGTTATCAGTAGTTTCTCGACCCGTTATGAGCCTCACATCGACACAACTTATCAATTACTGGGGTCCGACGTTTACCACCCCTAGAGTGGATATGTGACATATCAGACGAAGAGACCGGACTGTACGGTAGTGTTACTGATTGGATTCACAGGAGAATGTACAGGCTTGCTTGTTGATCTTCTGATCGTTCAATACCTGGGTGGCTGTTACGTTTAGCTGACCGCTTGCAGCTTGTGGGTGTTTCATATGATCATCACCTACTGCCGGCGTATTGACGATTCTTTAGAGTCCTTCATAGAGGTTTCCTGGCTCAGGAAAAACGGAGTAGGAGCACATATGTGATATGTGCGGGACCGAGAATAATACGATATGAGATACCGTATTCTATTCTCGCGATATGAGATATCGGCCTGGTATATGTGATATAGCCGGGTCATCGGATCAAGTGTTGATTCGATGAATTGGTACATATTATATTAGTCGATTATATGCAATATAGCCGGATTGTCGAATCAAGTGTTGATTCGATAATTTAATGTATATTATATATGTGATATATTATATTACGTTAACTAATATAATCTCTTTTTATTGATTCATTTTCTCATTGGATAATACATTGATGTATATGCGATATTTGTTAATTGTATTATTTTCTTTTGTTACAAAATATATTGTATATGTGATATATAATATTGTAACATGTTAGGGTTACAAATGCAGCATGGTTGTTAAGTTTAAACCAAGTTAGGGTTTGGATTAGTGTTAGCTTTTGGGTTAGCTTTTGATGAAGCTTTCATGAAGCTTCATGAAGCTTTGACTTTTGTCATCTAGCTTGATATTTTGTGAAGATATTCTTTAACCAAACCTAAACCCTTAACCTATGGTTTATTCTCTATAAGAGTTAAGACCTTCATTGTTAACTCATGGTTCCAATTGTAACCACAATAATAATTCATTATTCATCACAAAAGAAAAAAGCTTCATCTTCTTCTTCTTCTTGCTCTTGTAAAAGCTTTCTAGCTTTTTGAGTTGTGGTGATTATTAGTGAGAAATTGAAAACAAAAGAGAGCAATATTCCTACTTCATTATCCTCATCTATTCTAGCCACTTAGATTAGGGTGTTCACTTCTCTAATTACTTCATTAGTGAAGTGTAAGTTTGGATTAGAGATTCTTCAAGGTAGATCATCTTTGATCAAGAAGACTTCAAGCAAGATACATCATTCACCACTTGGAGCCTCACGAGAGTCAGAGTTCATGATGATCGCAGCGAAGGGACCTCAACACGGAGCTTATGAAGCGAAGGAATGGATTACAAAGGTTGTAATCATTATCTCTTTACTTCTTTGTATGTGATACAAACTTTGTTACCCTAGAAATTCTAGCATGAATCATGGTTTGCTTGCTTTGCACCTCTCTAAATTTTAAAGTGGCATGAGTGATGCTACCAAACCCTAGACTAGGTGCAAGGGAAGCCCAACAGTGGTATCAGAGCCAAACTAGAATTCTAGATACGGTGTTATAACAATTATGAAAACGAAATCCACTCCAAAATACGATATTATGAACACCCCATTTTGCTCTCTGGAAATTTTCCATAAAGTCCTTTAAAAATTTTCCAAACAGGTGCAGAATGATATTTGGAACATTATAAGAACATGGGAGAAATACGGAGGGAGGGGCTCGGATTTTGGCCTAGCGCCCAGCCTAGAATTCCGGCCTGGCCGGCCCCTTCACCTCCTCTGGCCTCCGTATTCCTCCTGTGCTCTAGTGTCTCCATTTTCGTTTTCCTAGTATTGTTTATTTAGCCTAATTTTCATGTGATGATCTGTTCGACCTGGGGCTAATTCGTAGTGCTTCATAGTCGTATAACTTAACACTGTATTGGTAACCTTGACTATTTTTAGCAGTTCGATCGAACCTCGCACACCATATTTTGTACCCCGCTGAAATTTCCAAGTGTTGTGATTTTCCGAAGTTGATTGTATTCGTTAAATCGTGCAAGTACCCCTATGGACCCCCTAGAAGACTATAATAACCTTAACTCGATTCTATGCCTACGGAACCGCGTTCGAACCTTCGGGTTTGCCGTAGTTCCATGGTGTCATAGGTGAGGCGTTGGTTAACTCCTTCTACGGCTGGACCATATACACTGTGGCACGGTTTTTGAGTGTTTTGACTTTGCTCAAGTGTTGAGCTCATGGGGGTAATTTGTGATTGTATGTTGATTCGATTGAAACGTTAAACATCGTCATGATATTCTGTGATTGTGATACAATATGTGGAATTCAAATAGTTAGGCATGAAATCCGCAATATGTGATATTTCGGGTTTACAATGTCTAAGGAGTTTATGGATTCCAAATATTGTAGTTTTTCACTTTCTTTTCTGCGACCGTAAGTGTAGTATGTGGGGTATTGCCGGCTTCGTTGCTATACATCAACGACAGTCGGGATACGCATACTTGCTTACGTTGATGATATGAGATATTATGTGTTGCTGTGATATGTTATATTGGACTGTCGTGTTCTGAATAGCCGGGGGTTTTATGTGAGATGAGGGTTTTTATTTTCATTCATGTAAAATTCATTGTATGTAATATTCTTTTATTGGGGCACTTCCGGGTTGAGGATGATGTCACCATTGTATATTATTTACTTTTCCGCATTAGGATAGACTCAAGAAGGGGAGCACAAGTAACCGGGTTCTAGGGTCCATTGGGAGGCCATCTCGAGGAGTCGAGACCGGGTCTCCTAACCCTAGAATTGACAGTGTTACTTGCCGCTCTCGTAGGGGTCTAGGGATGTGGGTTTGGCTATTCATCGCGACCGTGGAATCCGTGTTTTATACAGGCTCGATATAAAATACGGACCTCCTAGTATATCCAGTATTTCATATGTTTCTTCTGCTGCTGTTATACTGTGATGTGATCATATTATATGCGTGAGACGAATGCTTTATTATTGTATATATGATATATAATAAACGTTGCTTATGTTTTACACCCGTGCTAGTCCCGTCCCGGTATGCCGTTAGTTAAGTACCTAATGGTGCATAACGGAACATTGTGGCGAATGCGGATGGCATAAGCGTACGTTGTATTTTCGTTTCTTCTATGATGCTTAGGAAGCATAAATGATGGGATTTATTAATGAGATTAATAAAAGAAAAGAAAGCTAAAAGATGTTGTAGAATCAAATTTTCAAAAAAAGGGCAGCTACAATTTTTTGCTTTGCATAGCGGTATATGTGATATACCCTGCACCTTATTCGATGAGGAAAGAGCCGAGATCCCTTCACCAGGAGTGACCTCTTTAGCAAAATTGGAAGATGCTACAAACTCACGGTTTAGTTTTTGATTGCTTCTATAGTTCTTGCTTTGCACCGCGGTATTTGTGAAATATCTTGCACCTTATTCGATAAGGAAAGAACCGAGATCCCTTCACCGGGAGTGATCTCTTTAGTGAAACTAGAAAAGCCTCAAAAACACTCCTTTTCAAAATCACTTGCTTCTACAACGATATCAAGTTCATTACGCTCATGGTTTTCTGAAAAACCTGCGTAGCCCTCCGTCATTTCAGATAAGTATTAATTAGTATTCGTGCTACGATAGTTTGGCATTCGTCAAGGCGTAGTGTACGGTAGCTATTTACTACTTATCTGCAGTATATGATGCGATCAGATTAGAGTATTCATACAGCGTTGTTTGGCATTCGTCAAGGGTTGTGCGGGTGGGTTTAATTCAATCAAGAAATGTACGGGTTGAACTTGACTAGCGGACTATGGGTTGTTTGGCATTCGTCAAGGTCATAGCACGTTAGGGGCAGAACCATTATCGGGAATTTCAAGTGTTGAAATTTGCAATGAGATTGCATACCTCCTATGAGATAGTTGGATCCCGATACCCACTGCGAGTAAGAGTTACTTCTGGGAGTGTTTTACACAGGACAATTAGCCGATTAAGTAGGTGACTAGAAAGGTGTTTACGGGGTTATGCCTTTGGGAAAATGAGGTTTATTCTAATTAGGTCCGTGCGAAAGCACGGGGAACCTCCCTCATAGTACCAACACTAGCCTGGCCGAAAGATTGGCGAACTTGTAAGGTGTAATTAATCCCGGCTAATCTTACCTTTTAGGGTTTGAAGGGAGATTTGATGAAAACAGTGGGAGCCATTCTGATTAGATAAGATAATAACCAATCTAATCTTGCAAGAGCATACGCTAAAGTGTTTTCTTCTCTCTCTCTCTAGGCAGCGACCATATCAGGCCTTAATCAAGATAATAATATGGATGTATTGACCGAACCCGCTTATTATACTGAGCAGGGGAACGTTGGTCCCATTCTTTCTTATAATTGTTATAAGACAGAGCAGGAATTATGAGAATATCCAGATTCTCATTCCACCCAATTGAAGAATAAGCATGTTGATGCATCTTCTTCAGGTGTGTTAGTTATCGAGAACTGTTTCTCAGTTCACTCTACGTCCTGGGTATTAGATACTGGATCAGGATCCCATATATGTAATATGTTACATGGGCTACATAAAGGTAGGGAACTAGGAGAGGGTGATCATTCCGTACGAGTAGGGAATGGTGCAAATGTTGCAGCCAAAGCAGTGGGCGAATATCACCTTGTACTACCAAATAGTAATACATTGGTTCTGAACGAATGCTATTACATTCCGACCCTGATATGCAATCTTATATCAGTTTCTTTATTGAGCAAAGAAGGATATAATTTTGAAGTATAGGATAATGTTATGAACATATTCCTGAATCAAAAGTTGATTGGATCAGGATCGTTAAATAATGGCATATACGTTCTCAACCAAACTACAGCACTTAATGTCCAAAACACACAACAGGAAGAGTTCAGAAATGAACGAATCCTTCTTGTGGCATTGTAGACTAGGTCATATCAATGCGACACGGATATTTGAATCCGTTCGAATTTTCATCTTATGATACTTGCCAGTCATGTCTGAAAGGCAAGATGACTAAAACTCCATTTAGTGGACACAGAGAAAGAGTGACAGAACTCTTGGGATTGATACATAGTGATGTATGTGGTCCCATGTTTACACATGCCAGGAACGGTTCTTCCTATTTCATTACATTCACTGACGATCTCTTAAGATACGGACATGTGTTCCTAATGAAACACAAGTCTGAAGCTTTTGAGAAATTCAGAGAATATAAGAATGAAGTAGAGAACCAAACGGGCAAAAGTATTAAGATCCTTCGATCTGATTGAGGAGGAGAATACTTGAGCAATGAGTTTCTGGACTATCTAAAAGAGAATGGGATTCTCTCTCAGCTTACTCCTCCTTATACACCACAGCACAACGGTGTATCGGAGCAGAGGAATCGCACCCTATTAGATATGATGCGCTCTATGATGAGCACTGCTGAGTTGCCTATTTCCTTTTGGGGGTATGCGCTTGAGACAGCCATACACCTGTTGAATATGGTACCTACAAATCAGTGCCTACCATTCCATATGAGATATGAAAAGGGAAGAGACCATCTCTTAAGTATGTTAAGATATGGGGTTGTCCGGCCTATGTCAAAAGGCACAATCCGGACAAACTCGAGGCAAGGTATGTCTTATGCAAGTTTGTAGGATATCCCAAAAATTCACAAGGGTATATCTTCTACCACCCCGAGAAACAAAAAGTGTTTATTTCTCGACATGCCACTTTCTTAGAAAAAGGGTTTTCTTATGAAACAAGATAGTGGCACTGAGGTAGAACTGGAAGAAGTTCCAGCAACACAAACTACGACAGAAGATTTCGTGGAACTAGAAGATTCAGTAGTTCCCGACGAACCCCAGCCTCTCCGCCGATCTAGTAGGGTTCCTCATCCACCTAAGAGATACTATGGTTTTCTCATCGATGGTAGGAGCGAGGATTGCATCATAGAAGATGATGACCCAACTAGCTTCGAGCAGGCCATCACGAGTGGAGACTCTGTGAAGTGGTTGGATGCAATGCGGTCTGAGATGGAATCCATGTACACCAACAAAGTATGGACTTTGGAAGTTGCTCCTGAAGGGGTAAAACCTATTGGGAGCAAATGGATCTTTGAGAAGAAATTTGGTGTAGATGGAAAAGTTGAGACTTTCAAAGCTAGACTTGTTGCAAAGGGTTTTCGTCAACGACCAGGTGTGGATTATGACGAAACTTTTTCTCCAGTGGCTATGCTTAAGTCCATCCGGATCTTACTTGCCATTGCTGCATACCACGACTACGAAATCTGGCAGATGGATGTTAAGACCGCCTTTCTAAATGGTGATTTAGAGGAGTGCGTGTACATGACTCAGCCAGAGGGCTTCGTAGATAGTGGGAGCAGCAGAAAGGTGTGCAAGCTGTTTAAATCCATCTACGGGTTAAAACAGGCATTGCGGAGTTGGAACATCTGCTTTGATGTTGTAGTCAAAGAGTTTGACTTCATCAAGAACGTAGATGAACCTTGTATTTACAAGAAGGTTGCAGAGAGTAAGGTTGTCTTCCTCATATTGTACGCGGATGACGTACTCTTGATAGGAAATGATGTTCCTATGCTGCACTCGGTCAAGCTCTTCACATAGATTCTCAATGAAAGATCTAGGTGATGCCTCCTGCATTTTGGGTATTAAGATCTATATAGATAGATTTAAACGGATACTGGGATTGTCCCAATCCAGGTATATTAACACCATACTGAAGAGGTTTAGTATGGAAGAATCCAAGCGTGGGAACCAACCCACGATCTCTGGACCCACTCTCTCCAAAGAGATGTCTCCCAAGACTGATTTGGAGAGAGCTCGCATGCAAGGGATACCCTATGCTTCGGCAGTAGGCTCTATCATGTACGCGATGCTATGTACCAAACCTGATGTAGCATACCCACTAAGTGTAGTGAGTAGGTATCAAGCAGTCCAGGAGAGAATCACTGGACAGCTGTGAAGAACATTCTCAAGTACTTGAGAAGGACTGAAGAGATGTTCTTGGTGTATAGTAATGGAGAACTCCAGGTGGAGTCCTTTACAGATTCGACCTTCCAAAGTGATAAGGACGACTCTAACTCGCACTCAAGATTTGTCTTTATCCTAAATGGAGGGGAAGTTTGTTGGAAGAGTTCCAAGCAAGAAACCGTGGTAGACTCGACGATGGAAGCTGAATACATCGCTGCCAACGATGCTGCCAAAGAGGCTGTCTGGATGAAGAAGTTCATCACTGAACTTGGTGTGGTTCCATCCATTGAGCATCCAATACCTTTGTATTGTGATAACAATGGAGCTGTGGCTTTGGCCAAGGAACCCAGGTCCCATCAGAAATCCAGACATATTCTGAGGCGGTATCACATGATCTGGGAGATAGTTGATCGCCGCGAGATCGTGATCAGGAGATTTGACACGAAGGACAACACTGCGGATCCACTCACGAAGGCCATTCCCCAGATACAATTTGAGAGACTCTTCGGGATGTTGGGTATGAGATACTACAACAGATGGCCTTAGTGCAAGTGGGAGATTGTTAGTTATATATATGCCCTAGAGGCCATTGTTGTACATATGATGTATATTATAGTGGATGCTTGGATATATATAGAGAGGACTTTCTTGCTCGACATGATAGTATGCTATTTGGTTTCACTTTGTCTTAACATGTTAACTTGTATTGGTTTCCTGTCTTTCTCTCACATGTTTATAAAGCCCTTAGGATATGTACTCGACTACTAGGACTATGATGAAGATCATACTAGTGGGGCCAGGGTAGTCCAAGAGTACATCCTATAACTGTTCCTAGTTGAGGGGGTATCGAGACAGGGCATCGATACTCCAGAGTAGACTAGCGTATACGCATCTTGACCCATATGATGGGCGATGGATGATCCCATATCCATCGGTTTTTGACATCAAAGATGGTGTACGGGTGCTCAGTGGAGACTGGGTACACTGAACGGACTCACCGAGAACTCCTAGATGGTATTATACATATCGTCAGATAGCGGTTCTCCGGTGACACCGGTATAGGTTAGTCTGTAGACCCGAGATCGTCATAGAGTCTTGTGTGATTCCCACCGTGCTTTGATTTCCACCTTACCACGTCCAAGAGGGTGTTCAAAACGGTGGCTTTTGGGTGCAGTCCCGAATCACATGGAGGCAATGAGCGATAGGAGGGGTTTCGTCTCTCCCGGTATTGGGAGTTGATGTTGCGCTGTGTTCGATTGGCTATAACTGGAAGTCCCTGTCCAGGTCTGTTATGGAGATTTACTGGCAAGTGTTATCAGTATTTTCTCGACCCGTTATGAGCCTCACATCGACACGACTTATCAGTTACCGGGGTCTTACGTTTACCACGCCTAGATTGGATATGCGACATATCAGACGAAGAGACCGGACTGTACGGTAATGTTACTGATTGGATTCACAGGAGAATGTACATGCTTGCTTGTTGATCTTCTGATCGCTCAATACCTGGGTGGCTGTTACGTTTAGCTGACCGCTTGCAGCTTGTGGGTGTTTGATATGATTATCACATACTGCCGGCGTATTGACGATTCTTTAGAGTCCTACACAGAGGTTTCCTGGCTCAGGCAAAACGGAGTAGGAGCACATATGTGATATGTGCGGGACTGAGAATAATACGATATGAGATACCGTATTCTATTCTCGCGATATGAGATATCGGCCGGGTATATGTGATATAGACGGGTCATCGGATCAAGTGTTGATTCGATGAATTGGTACATATTATATTAGTCGGTTATATGCAATATAGCCGGATTGTCGAATCAAGTATTGATTCGATAATTTAATGTATATTATATATGTGATATATTACATTACGTTAACTAATATAAGCTCGCTTTATTGATTCATTTTCTCACTGGATAATACATTGATGTATATGCGATATATGTTAATTGTATTATTTTCTTTTGTTACAAAATATATTGTATATGTGATATATAATATTGTAATATGTTAGGGTTACAAATCCAACATGGTTGTTAAGTTTAAACTAAGTTAGGGTTTGGATTAGGGTTAGCTTTTGGGTTAGTTTTTGATGAATCTTTCATGAAACTTGATGAAGCTTTGACTTTTGTCATCTAGCTTGATATTTTGTGAAGATATTCTTTAACCAAACTCAAACCCTTAACCTATGGTTTATTCTCTACAAGTGTTAAGACCTTCATTGTTAACTCATGGTTGCAATTGTAACCACAACAATAATTCATTATTCATCACAAAAGAAAAAACTTCATCTTCTTCTTCTTCTTGCTCTTGCAAAAGCTTTCTAGATTTTTGAGTTGTGGTGATTATTAGTGAGAAATTGAAAACAAAAGAGAGAAATATTCCTACTTCATCATTCTCATCTATTCTAGCCACTTAGATTAGGGTGTTCACTTCTCTAATTATTTCATTAGTGAAGTGTAAGTTTGGGTTAGAGATTCTTTAAGGTAGATCATCTTGGATCAAGAAGACTTAAAGCAAGATGCATCATTCACCTCTTGGAGCCTCACGAGAGTCGGAGTTCATGATGATCGCAGTGAAGGGACCTCAACATAGAGCTTATGAAGCGAAAGAACGGACTACAAAGGGTGTAATCATTATCTCTTTACTTCTTTGTATGCGATACAAACTTTGTTACCCTAGAAATTCAAGCATGACTCATGGTTTGCTTGCTTTGAACCTCTCTAAATTTTAAAGTGGCATGAGTGATGCTACCAAACCCTAGATTAGGTGCAAGGGAAGCCCAACAACTCCTGCAAAGCCCGACAGTAACACTACCGTACAGTCCGGTCTCTTCGTCTGATATGTCGCATATCATCGCCTGGGGGTGGTAAAACGTCAGACCCCAATAGCCTGATAAGTCATGTCGATGCAAGGTGTTGGAGATAGTGCCCTCAGAGTCAATTATTGGATCACAGGCACGTGATTGCAATGATTGAGGGAGGACCTATGCCGGTAGGAAAGTCTTACTCAAGATGATAGTATGCTATCTGGTTTATCTTTATCATCGTGTACTGCTTTAGGTGGCCTTAGAGGTCACTAATACACATTGATAGAGCCCTTATGATTCTTTCTTGACTGCCAGCAGTATGATGGCAATCATATACGTGGGAGCTGGGGTCTATAAGCACATCCTTAAAAGGTCCCTAGTCATGGGAGTTTCGAGACAGGGCATCGATACTCCAGAGTAGACTAGTGTATACAGTCGAGACCCCGACGAGGGGCGGTGGCCGGTCTCACAAGCCACTGGTGTCAGTTGGTTCACCTAAGATGTACACAGGTGCTCATTAGGTTATGAGTACACCGGACAGGACTCGCCAGGAACATGCTAGTTGGTCTTATACCTGACGTCAGATAACAGTTCCCTGGTGACATGTGTACAGGTTAGTTCATCGACCTGAGATCGTCATTTGTCTCGTGTGAGTTCCCACTGTACTTTGATTACTACCCTACCACGGCTCAAAGGAGTCGTGCAAACAGGTTTTAGTTGGGTACAGTCCCGAGCCACATAGAGGCAGTGAGCGGATCTGCAGGGGTTCGTCTCTCCCGGTATTGGGGGTGAGGTCGCGCTGTGTCTAGGAGAGCCATTACACAAAGTCCTTGGCCAAGACAGGAGATTTACTGGTAGCTATTTCAGTAATATCTTAGGGTGTTCTGGGCTACACTCCGACATGACTTGTACCGCTTTTGGGGGTCTGACTTTTACCAACCCCCTAGGCCCGCCATGCGATGCTCATAGACGAATGGACCGGACTGTACGGATATTGTCACTGACAAGCTCAGTAGGGTGTCAGGATGAGTTCGCTCGTCGACGTCCCTTTTGGTCAATAGCTGGTAGCCCGTTACGTATGGCTAATACCTCTTACGTGCTAGTGGTTAAATCCACAGCCAAAGTATTGACGAGTCTTTAGAGTCCCCCACAGACAGTTTCTCAAGTTTCGGGCGAAACGCTGTAGAGGCCGTATGAATATATGGCAGGGTTCGATCATGTACGTGCGGTATTGCACGGATCATGATCGGACGGATAATACTAGCGGGCTTTGGTTTAAGCCGGATCCTAGTATTGTACAGTGTAGATTTTGTCTCATTGAATTTGTATTCGGTCGGAATACAAATGCGGGTATGTATATACAGTTGCGGGGTTTTCCTGTAATTTATTACGGGATCGTTTTTCTGAAGTTGCCAGTTTTCTTTCTGGTTTCGGCCATTTTCCTTTGTTTCTTTCTTTGACTGAATTTTGGTGGAGGGAGGTTATTTGCAATTGTGCATGGGGAAGACTTTTTGTGATAGCTTCATGATGGTTCATGATGGTTCTTGTTTGAGGTTGACCCTTTTGTTCATCAATGCTTTTGATGGGATTTGGATGAGACTTGGTTGTGATGATGATTCCTCATCATCACCTTTTTCTCTCTCTTGGATGATTGATCAACCCCATTCATTTTTCCCTTGCATTTTTATTATGGCCGACCACTGTTGGGGAAGGGGGGGGGGGATTTTTCATTCACTTCATTTTTGATGTGGGGAAAAAATATGGTTCTCCTTCTTGGCTTGCAACAAAATTCCTAACCTTCTCCAAAAAGCTTTCTCCTTCATCTCTTCCAAATGGCAACTTCATATAACCCCATGAGACAAAACCACTCTACACTATCCTACAACATTCTTGGACACGTCGACTCACCAACTTCGTGCCAGAGTTGCCTCGGTCCAGAGGTGGGAGCCCGTAAAAGAACCCGGCGATGTGGTGCCCTTCCGACGAGGAGATGAAGACCGGAGATTCCACGGGGAGATCGGGACGACGACGAGAAGACCGAAGGACACGGATCGCTCGGTATATCTCTCTACCCCTTCTCTTGTTAGCTAGCATTATGTTAATGGCCCGATCCGGGTTTAAAGGTCCGCGGTAGCGCCGGTTTACAAGTTCTGTAAAAGTTTCGTTTCCGCATTTTGGCCTCGTTCAGACGGCCGGGGCGCTGCCGTGCACTTACACTGGTATCAGAGCCACGCCATTAATCTAGTGTATCTTGCTCTAGCGTGTTTAAAGCTTCGATCGGATGAATTTTCCAAAACCGCGTTTCCATTTGCATCAGTTTCTGTCGAATTCTTTTTGGCTCGAAAAATTATTTTAAGTATTGCAGAAATTTGTGCAGGGAAATTTAAGAATTCTGTGAAAAAATGGTAGCGTGTTACTGTATCAGGACCGCGGAACCGCGGCATAACCCCTCTTCTGGCCGCGGTTCCGCCGCAATACAGTGTCTTTACTGTACGATTTTTCCACAGAGCTCTTTAGACTTAGAAATGGGGTTATTGGTATATTCTGTTTGGGCCCAGATTTTCTTTGAGTGCTACAGTAGTGCTTGGGGCCCACTTCGGTAAATTTAGTCGATCGAAACTTTTAAACATGTTAGTTCACAGTATTTACATTATATCTACGACCGTGAATGTCACTTGATTGGTAAATCCTGTTTAATTGCTATAGCCCTTTTAGACGGATTTGCGAACGTGACATTCACGTTGATGTTCTGTGTTGTGCTGTGATGTTGCGGATTGTCGTGGTGGATAGCCTGGATGCAATGGTAGTACAGTTTGGTTGTATATGTACATTTGATATTGCGGGGCGAGCATCCGACATGTGGACTGCCGTCACTGCCTGTTTGTATATTATTCTTTTGGGGTATGACCGGGATGAGGTCGATGTACCCGTTGTATGTATATTTTTACTTTCTGTACTAGGATTACCCCGCGGAGGGATGCACGGATAGCCGGGTTCTAGAGGGCAACGGGCCCGCATCTCATGGCGTTGAGACGGAGGGGGCTTCACTTTAGAATTGGCGGGCTATTCGCCGCACTCGTAGGGGGTATAGGTTGACCCAAGGAGGGGTGCCCAAGTTACCGGATTCCGTGAAGTGCTGGGTGGCCCATTCACGTTGCTGAAGGAGGCTGCCTCGCTTCAGGTTTTGGCGGGTAACTTGCCGCGCCCGTAGAGGTCTAGGATTTCATTGCACAGGCTATCCACACGACCAGGGGAACGTCGGGTTTCAGTAGCGGCTCTATGAAACCCGGGGATCCCAGATATCTGTATTGTTCTGTGATTCTTATTACATTTCTGTGATGTTGCATTTTATCATGCCTTGAGCGAATATTATATATTGATATATATACTAATAGATGTTGTATATGTTTTGCATCCGCGGTAGTCCAGTCCCCGCTCTGTCGTTAGTTAAGTAACCTAACGGGTAATGATGGGACCCAGTGGCAAATGCGGGTGGCATATACGTACATCATTATTTTCGTTCTTTATTGGTGTGATCAATTGATGGGACTGCATTGATTCGGATCAATGCAAGCTAAACAAACCTATTTTGATGTTGTTGGAACAATTTTTCAAAAAGCTGTTATTGCAAGGACGTTCTCTTTTGTTTTGCACAGTGGTATTCGGTTATGAATATCCAACACCTCAGTCGACGAGGCAAGGGCCGAGATCCTTTCACCGGGAGTGATCCCTTGGACAGAAGTTTGTGTCAGGGCAATAACTTCACTATAGCCTATTGCCTTTTGCTTTGCATCGTGGTATTCAGTTGGAATATCCTGCACCTCATTCTATGGGGAAAGAGCCGAGATCCCTTCACCCGGAGTGATCTCTTTAGCAAAGGTTTTCGCCACTATATTTTTATAAAAAGCTATCCGGTTCCTTCAACGATATCAAGTTCATTACGTTAAAGGTTTTTTGCCAAAAACCATTCGTAGCCCTCCGTCATTTCAGAAAGGTAGCACATAGTATTCATGCTATGTATGTTGGCCTTCGTCAAGGCATAGTGTATGGTAGCTATTTGTTGCTTTTCTGCAGCATAGATAGATGCGTTGGTTTGGGACAGTCATACTGCCTTGTTGGCCAAAGTCAAGGGTATGTACGGGTGGGTTCAAATTAACCTGGATAATGATGGGTAGAACTTGACATGTGACTTATGATATGTTGGCCTTCGTCAAGGTCATAAGAGCATGGGGCAAAAATCACATCGAGAGTTTCTAAAGAAACTGAAACTTGCCAGGTATGCGCATACCTTCTGGAGTGTGATAACGTGAGTGGATTCCATCACATTATCATGCGATGATAGTTGGATCCTGATTCCCACTGATGAGTTGGTTTACTCCTCGGGTGATCCCGACTAATTCTCCTTTCAGGCTTGGAGGAGAATTTGACGTTACAGTGGGAGGTTTCCTGATTAGATAAATTGATAACCATTCTGATCTAGGTTAGAGTACACGCTGAGTGTTTCTTTTCTCTCTCTCTTTGGCAGCGACCATGGCCCGACCCTAGACTATGACTTAGTGACCAAGTTGACCGAACCTTATTATAACACTGGCTTTTGGATTGTCAGAGTTGCATACCTCATTGCCACTCCTACTTTTACCCTTTTCTTCAGGACACCCCGTATTACTACGAACGTCCACTTCCATTGGATAAAACCATCGTATGGTTATATACGAACTCGAAGAAATTTATTCGAGGATGGTTTCCGGTTCTGGAGAAAACGAATAGGACTATTCAGTTGTCTTTTCCTTTTACCTTCTCTCAGGTTGCGAGTGCTCCTTGGATTAGGGGATAGTACACCCGTTACGCCTATTGGATAGTCTTCTTCCAAACCTTAGGCTGGTGCCGAACGGTAGGGAATGAAGAAAGCCGATTAGCCTAAGTGTGGTGTACAGAAAGTATTAAGTTAAGACAAATAAAGGGATTAGAAGAAGGGCAAAGTAAATTGCGACTGCTATTCACGACCAAACCAAGTATTTCATTACCACTCCCACTTCACCTTTGTATTTCTCCAGAACACTCCTTATCACTACGAAGATCCACAGTTATTTGGATACTCCATCGTATGGTTATATACGAACTCGAAAGGAACTTGTTCCAGTTCGGGGATGGATTCTGGTTCAGGAGAAATAGGAATAAGGTTTATTCGGTTGTATTTTATCTTCACCTTCTCTCGCATTGCGAGTGCTCCTAGGATTAGGACAGTACACCCATTATGCTTATTAGATAGTCTTCTTCCAAACCATAGGCTGGTGCCGAACGGTAGGGAAGGAAGAAAACCATTTGGCCTAAAGGGGTTTGCAGAAGGTAATGACTAAAGACATATGAAGGGATGTGGAGAGATGACATAGAAATATATGGTTACAGTTGTGAATCTGGATAATAGAAGAGGCATTACTAGAAATACCCGGATACCCCTTCGAAACATTTACATGTTTCAGTTTCGCTGTGTACTGTTAAAAGAAAACTGATTTCCCAATTAGACACTTGCTCCAGGGTATGTATTTACCAGGTATGATTCTCACATCTGTATGGTTTTACAGATGATGAGTGAGAGTAAGTTATTGGGAATTAGGTGACCATCCTCATTATATCGGAATTCGTTGTAATTGGTGATATTTGAGGAAATCGCCTGGGCAGTTTGCCGGACGGCAAATATTTGGTTTTGAATAGCCGCTGTTATGCACCAATTTCAAATTTATACATCTGTACGTCTATTTTTATAGAGTGAGATATACCTTTTTGAAATTATGTCCATGACATTTACCTATATCAGTGGATGGTTAGGTATGGAGCATTAAACAACGGTGTAATTTTTCTTAACCATAAGTACAGTTTTCAACATACGACACACAGAGTTTGAGTTATTAGACTCAGGGAACTTATACAGAGTATTGTATGTTGTCCATTAGGACAGAGGGGTTGGTCCTCGTACTATATTCGGTTTACTTATGACTTCTCTAGTTCTTAGACAAGTGTTCGTAGAAACACAAGGTCTGAGTTTTGAGAAGTTATAGGTATAAGAGTAAAGTAGAGAACCAGGTATTGCAAGTATCGGGATTCTTCAAGGTGATCGAAGATGTAGATACTTGTGTATGGTATTCAGTTAATAGTAATGGTTTTGAGAAACTTGTTTCTCTTTCAGGTTACTCATAATTGGAAGCACTCCTAAGTTGAGTAACGCTGATCGGCCTCTTTCCATTTAGTTGATATGCACCGAAGACAGCTGCATGATTTGAATCTGGTTCAATTAAATCAGTGCCTCTGTTTCTATATTGGATATAGAACGGTTCATATCTTAACGATGTTAAGGTACGGGGAGTTGTCCGGCTTATGCTTAAATCCAGACTCTGGATAACTCAAGGCACGTTTCTGTAATGGCTGTTTGTGGGTTGACCCGGGCTATGACGAGGGTTGACTTTCTACCATCTGGAAGATCAATAGTGATATTGTTCTTGACTCGCCAAAGTTTTAATAAAAATGGATTTTTTTTTCAGAAAACAGTAATGGGAGTATGATAGAACTGGAAGTGATTCCAGAACCGCAAACGATTACTGAAGATTTGATAAGAACCTAATGATCCAATCTGGTTTGACATTCCATTGGCCACTCCGCAGATATGGTGGGTAAGCTCAGGCACTCGAGAGGTACTTCGGTATGCTCAAAGACGGTGACAGGGAGGTTCTTGTTTACCCAGACTTAACATTACTGTTGTTCCAGGCTATGAGACCTGGCAGAAGGATGTGTATAGCGTCGTTCTAAACTGGCTTCAGAATTGCACGTGTATATGATTCTTCAAGAGGGTTGACGTAGTCAGTGGGAGCAGCGGAAGCATAGTGGACAGGTAGCTTATGTCTATTTATGGACTAAAGCAGATATAGCGGAGATAGATCATCTATTTCTGATGTGACAGTCATAGGTTTGACTTCATCAGAATAGGGGATGGATCTGTTAAGAAGGTAGTAGGGTGTGATTTCCTAGTATCTGGATGACATACACAGAGTAGGAAGTGATATTCCTATACTACGATCGGTTATTCTTTGGTTGTCACACAGTAGTTTCTCAACATAGGACTTGGATATTATATCAGACATTCTGGTTACTGGATCTATAGTTTTAGATCTAGATTTGGGTAGTTTCCCAATCTGGGTACTTAGACAGCATTCTAAAGGTGTTTTAGAATGGACAAATCCTGGCACGGTAGTGTACCTGCAGGTGATGGAGTCACCCTCTCCGAAGGTGTCTTATAGACTAAAGGGGAGAGGGATGTGCATGATTGGCAGATCACTTGCTTAGGCAATTGAGTCAATCATGAGATGTCAAGTACCATACCAGATGTTTTTGCACTAGATGCAGTAAGTAGATATTGATCCAATCCTGGAGAAACATTTGGAAGCAGTTTTAGAACATAAGTGGATGTTCTTGGGATATGATAACAACGGCCTTTTTCGGGAGATGGTTATCATTCCAAGCTTCCTAGGTGACCTGGATGACAGAGTGACTGTCAGAGTTATAGTTTTCCCTCTGACGAGGGGCAGTGTTTTGGACAGGTGATCCAAGCGGACACTGAGGGAGGCATTACGCAGGATACTGATTAAGTTCAGTTGACGATACAGTCTAAGAAGTTTGGATTTGGAGTTCATTTATGAATTAGGTCCCGTCAGATATCTAGACATATTCTAAGACAGGTATTGCTCATTTCGGGAGATGGGTTTCTCCGCGAACTTGAGATAAAGAGAGACATAGAAAGAAATATGAGGGTGGATCCACTCACTGAGGCTATTCCTCGAACGCAATAGTTTCGTAAACGGGTTTTGTGAGACTGATTAGTAGAGGAGTTGGGTGTTCAGTATCACACGGGCTGTGAGTATGCGACATCGCAATAATTAGCCTTGAGTGCAAGTGGGAGATTGTTGGAGATAGTGCCCTCAGAGTCAATTATTGGATCACAGGCATGTGATTGCAATGATTGAGGGAGGACCTATGCCGGTAGGAAAGTCTTACTCAAGATGATAGTATGCTATCTGGTTTATCTTTATCATCGTGTACTGCTTTAGGTGGCCTTAGAGGTCACTAATACACATTGATAGAGCCCTTAGGATTCTTTCTTGACTGCCAGCAGTATGATGGCAATCATATACGTGGGAGCTGGGGTCTATAAGCACATCCTTAAAAGGTCCCTAGTCGTGGGAGTTTCGAGACAGGGCATCGATACTCCAGAATAGACTAGTGTATACAGTCGAGACCCCGACGAGGGGCGGTGGCCGGTCTCACAAACCACTGGTGTCAGTTGGTTCACCTAAGATGTATACAGGTGCTCATTGGGTTATGAGTACACCGGACAGGACTCGCCGGGAACATGCTAGTTGGTCTTATACCTGACGTCAGATAGTAGTTCCCTGGTGACATGTGTACAGGTTAGTTCATCGACCTGAGATCGTCATTTGTCTCGTGTGAGTTCCTACTGTACTTTGATTACTACCCTACCACGGCTCAAAGGAGTCGTGCAAACAGGTTTTAGTTGGGTACAGTCCCGAGCCATATGGAGGCAGTGAGCGGATCTGCAGGGGTTCGTCTCTCCTGGTATTGGGGGTGAAGTCGCGCTGTGTCTAGGAGAGCCATTACACGAAATCCTTGGCCAAGGCAGGAGATTTACTGGTAGGTATTCCAGTAAAATCTCAGGGTGTTCTGGGCTACACTCCGACACGACTTGTACTGCTTTTGGGGGTCTGACTTTTACCCACCCCCAAGGCCCGCCATGCGATGCTCATAGACGAACGGACCGGACTGTATAGATATTGTCACTGACAGGCTCAGTAGGGTGTCAGGATGAGTTCGCTTGTCGACGTCCCTTTTGGTCAATAGCTGGTAGCCCGTTACGTATAGCTAATACCTCTGACGTGCTAGTGGTTAAATCCATAGCCAAAGTATTGACGAGTCTTTAGAGTCCTCCACAGACAGATTCTTAAGTTTCGGGCGAAACGCTGTAGAGGCCGTATGGATATATGGCAGGGTTCGATCATGTACGTGCGGTATTACACGGATCATGATCGGACGGATAATACTAGCGGGCTTTGGTTTAAGCCGGATCCTAGTATTGTACAGTATAGATTTTGTCTCATTGCATTTGTATTCGGTCGGAATACAAATGCGGGTATGTATATACAGTTGCGGGGTTTTCCTGTAATTTATTACGGGATCGTTTTTCTGAAGTTGCCAGTTTGCTTTCCGTTTTCGGCCATTTTCCTTTGTTTTTTTCTTTGGCTGAATTTTGGTGGAGGGGGGTCATTTGCAATTGTGCATGGGGAAGACTTTTTGTGATAGCTTCATGATGGTTCATGATGGTTCTTGTTTGAGGTTGACCCTTTTGTTTATCATTGCTTTTGATGGGATTTGGATGAGACTTGGTTGTGATGATGATTCCTCATCATCACCTTTTTCTCTCTCTTGGATGATTGATCAACCCCATTCATTTTTCCCTTGCATTTTTATTATGGCCGGCCACTGTTGGGGAAGGGGGGGGGGATTTTTCATTCACTTCATTTTTGATGTGGGAAAAAAATATGGTTCTCCTTCTTGGCTTGCAAAAAAATTCCTAACCCTCTCCAAAAAGCTTTCTCCTTCATCTCATCCAAGTGGCAACTTCATATAACCCCATAAGACAAAACCACTCTACACTATCCTACAGCATTCTTGGACACGTCGACTCGCCAACTTCGTGCCCGAGTTGCCTCGGTCCAGAGGTGGGAGCCCATAAAAGAACCCGGCGATGTGGTGCCCTTCCGACGAGGAGATGAAGACCGGAGATTCCGCGGGGAGATCGGGACGACGACGAGAAGACCGAAGGACACAGATCGCTCGGTATATCTCTCAACCCCTTCTCTAGTTAGCTAGCATTATTTTAATGGCCCGATCCGGGTTTAAAAGTCCGCGGTAGCGCCGGTTTACAAGTTCTGTAAAAGTTTCGTTTCCGCATTTTGGCCTCGTTGAGACGGCCGGGGCACTGCCGTGCACTTACACAAGGTCTATAACGGTTCGAGAAACTACTGATAACACTTACCAGTAAATCTCAGCAACCCTGGCCAGGGATTTCATCTTATGGCCAATCGAGCATAGCGCAACATCAATTCCCAATACCGGGAGAGTCGAATCCCCTCCTATCACTCATTGCCTCCATATGACTTGGGACTGTACCCAAAAACCACCTTTTTGCATGATCTCTTGACCGTGGTATGGTGGAAATCAAAGCACAGTAGGAATCACACAAGACTCTATGACGATCTCGGGTCGACAGACTAATATGTACCAGTGTCACCAGAGAACTGCTATCTGACGATAGGTATAATACCATCTAGGAGTTCTCGGCGAGTCCGTTCAGTGTACCCAGTCTCCAATGAGCACCCATACACCATCTTTGATGTCAAACACCAATGGATGTGGGATCATCCATCGCCAATCATATGGGTCAAGATGCGTATACGCTAGTCTACTCTAGAGCATCGATGCCCTGTCTCGATACTCTCTCGACTAGGAACAATTATAGGGTGTACTTGTGGACTACCCTTAGCCCCACTAGAATGATCTCCATCATAGTCCTGGGTGTCAAGTACACATCCTAAAGGGCTTTGTCAACATGTGTGAGCAAGACAGTATCACGTATACAAGTCAACATGTTAAGACAAAGAGCAACCAGATAGCATACTATCATGTTGAGCGAGAAAGTCCTCCCTATATATGTCCAAGCATCCACTACAATATACATCCCATGTATAGTAATGGCCTCTAGGGCATACATATAACTAACAATCTCCCACTTGCACTTAAGGCCATTTGTCGCAGTATCACATACTTAACAATATAGCAGTGGTTGTATTATCCCATACTCAACTATCCCAAAATCTCTCAAATTGTATTTGGGAAAGCAGGCCTTGGTGAGTGGGTCCGCCGTGTTAACATCAAAATCTACTCTCTTTACCTCGATCCGTTGGAGATCAACCATCTCCCTGATCAGGTGATACTAGTCTCAGAATATGTCCGGATCGCTGATGGGACCGGTGTTCCTAGGCGAAAGCCACAACTCCATCGTTGTCAAAATAACAGTTATTGGACGCTCAATGGTAGGAACCTTGCTCATCTCATGAACAAGTAATGTCCAGACAATCTCTTTGGTAGAATCGTTGGTAGCAATGTATTCAGCCTTTATTGTCTAGTATGCCACGGTATCTAGCTTGGAACTCTTCCAATCATAACGTCCCTCCACTTAGGGTAAAGACAATGCCCATGACTGAATTTCAGTCGAACTTATCACTACGGAAGCTGGAACCAAGAACTTTCTTTTAGTGCTTCTTAAGTACTTAAAAATGTCCTCCACCGCTGTCCAGTTATTCTCCCAAGATCCGATTGATTCCTGATCACTACACCTAATGAGTTATCTACATCTATCTGGTATATAATATCGCATATATGATAGAGCCTATTGCCGAAGCATAGGGTATCCCTTGCACGCGAGTGATCCATGAGTAAGTGGGCGAACCACCACGCTTAGAATCCTCCACACTAAACCCCTTTAGTATGGTGTTAATGTACCTGGATTTGGGACACTCCCAACATCCACATAGATCTATCACCATAGATATAATCCACAAGATGCAGTAGGTATCATCCAGATCTTATATTGAGCATCCTCGTGATAAGAGGAACTTGACCGAGTGTAGCATAGGAAACACTTTCCTATCAAGAGTATGTCATCTACGTACAATACGTGGAAGACAACCTCACTCTCTACAGCCTTCTTGTATATACTAAGTTCATCTAACTTTTAGATGAAGTCAAACACTTTGACTGCCACATCAAAACAGATGTTCCAACTCCACGATACTTGCATTGATCCTGATGGACTTAAGCACAGCTTTGAAAGTCTCAACTTTTCCATTTACACCAAGAATTTTCTCAAGATCCATTTTCTCCTAATAGGTTTTACCCCTTCAGGTGCAACATACAAAGTCATACTTTGTTGGTGTACTTGGATTCCATCTTTGATCGCGTAGCATCCAGCCTTTTCACAGAGTCGCCACTCGTGATGGCCTGCCTGAACCTAGTTAGGCCATTATTAACCATGATGCAATCCTCGCTCCCACTGTCACCGAGAAAACCATAGTATCTCTCAAGTGGATGAGGAACCCTACCAGATTCACGGAGAGGCCGAGGTTCATTGGAGACTATTGAATCCTTTGGTTTTAGCAAATTGTCAGCTGTTAGTTTGTCTAGCTGGAACTTCTTCCAGCTCTACCTCATGACCACTAATTTCTTCATAAGAAATTCCTTTTCTAAAAAGGTGGCATGCTGAGAAACAAAACACCTTTTTCTCCTCAGAGTGGTAGAAGATATTCCCTTACAAATGTTTGGGATATCCTAACAAACTTATACAGATCTGACCCTGCCTCGAGTTTGTCTGGATTTTGCTTTTCAACATAGGCCGGACAACCCCATATCTTAACACGTTTAAGACATTGTCTCTTCCCATTCCATATCTCATATGGAGTGGTAGGCACTGATTTGGATGGAACCCCATTCAATAGGTATGCAGCTTCTCAAGTGCTTAACCCCAAAAGGAAATAGATAACTCAATAGTACTCATCATAGTGTGCGCCATATCTCATAGGGTGCGATACCTCCGCCCCGATACACCATTGTGCTGTGGTGTATGCGAAGGAGTAAGCTGAGAGAGAATCCCATTCTCCTTTTAGAAAAATCCAGAAACTTTATGCTCAAGTATTTTCCTCCTCGATCACATTGAAGGACTTGAATACTTCTACCCGTTTGGTTTTTCAACTTCAAGCTTATATTCCTTGAATTTCTCAAAAGTTTTAGACTTGTGTTTCAACAGGAACATATGTCTGAATACTGAGAGATGATCGATGAATATAATGAAGTACAAAGAACCAACCTTGGCAATTGTAGACATAGGACCGTATACATCATCATGTATGCGTCCCAAGAGTTCAATAACTCTTTCTCTGTTTCCAATAAACGGAGTATAGGTCATTTTACCTTTGAGACAAGACCGGCAAGTAGCATAAGATGAAAAATTCGAACAGATTCTCATATTCATCCTTATATGATTTAGCTGGTCGTGTCGCATTGATATGACCTAGTCTACAATGCCTCAAGAAGGATTCGTTCATTTCTGAACTACTCCTCTTGTGTATGTTCTATACACTTTGAACTGTGATTTGATTTAGAACGTATATGCTATTATATAATGTGTCTGATCTCAACTCTTGATTCAGGAAGATGTTCACAACATTATCCGCTAATACAAAATTATATCCTTCTTTAACTTAATAAAGAAACCGATGTAATGTTGTATATCAGGTTCGGTATGTAATAACATTCGTTCAGAATCAATGTATTAATACAAGGTGATATTTGCCAACTGACTTGGCTGCAACAATTGCACCATTCTCTAACACTTAGAGATATATCACCCAATCTCAGTTCTCCACCTTTCAGTAGCCTATGTAACAGATTACATACGTGGGATCCTGATCCGGTATCACATACCAGGACGCAGAGGATACTGAGAAACAGTTCTCGGTAATGAACACACCCGAAGAAGATGCATCGACATGCACTTTCTTCGATTGGGTGGAATGGGAATCCGGATATTCCCCTATTTCCTACTCCGACTTATAACAATTATAAAATGGAGCGGAACCAACGTTCCCTAGCACAATATAATAAGCAGGTTCGGTTAATGCACCCATATTATTATCTTGATTAAGGCATGACATGGTCGCTATCAGGAGAGAGAGAAGAAAACACTCTGCGTGCGCTCTTTGTAAGATTAGATTGGTTATTATTTTATCTAATCTGGATGGCTCCCACTGTTTTTATCAAATCTTCCTTCAAACCCTAAAAGGTAAGATTAGCCGGGATTAATTACACCCTACAAGTTCACCAATCTTTCAGCCAGGCCAGTGCCGGTACTTTGAGGGAGGTTCCCCGTGCTTTCACACGGACCTAATTAAAATAAACCTCATTTTTCCAGGGGCGTAACCCCGTTAACACCTTTCTAGACACTTACTTGATCGGCTAATTGTAATGTGTAAAACTCTCCCAGGAGTAACTCTTACTCGCAGTGGGTATCGGGATCCGACTTTCTCATAGAAGGTATGCAATCTCATTGCAAATTTCAACACTTAAAATTCCCGATACTATTTTGCCCCTAGCAGCTATATGACCTTAACATAGTCAACAAATCATAAGTGCTAGTCAAGTTCAACCCGTACATTTCTTGATTGAATTAAACCCACCCGCACGGCCCTTAACATAGTCAACAAAGTCGCACGGCTATCCTAATCCAATCGCATCTCATGCTTAAGTAGATAAGCACTAATTAGCTACTGCACACTACACCTTAACATAGTCAACAAAAATAGCACGAATACTAACTAGTACTTATCTGAAATGACGGAGGGTTGCGACAGGTTTTTAAGAAAATCCTTTGCGTAATGAACTCGATATCGTTGTAGAATCGAGTGATTTTGAAAAAGGAGTGTTTTTGAGGCTTTTACTAGTTTTGCTAAAGAGGTCACTCCCGGTGAAGGGATCCCGGCTCTTTCCTTATCGAATAAGGTGTATGATATTTCACAAATATCACTATGCAAAGCAAAAACTATAGAAGCAATCAAAAGACAAAACGAGTTTGTAGAATCTGCTAGTTTCGCTAAAGAGGTCACTCCCGGTGAAGGGATCTCGGCTCTTTCCTTATCGAATAAGGTGCTGGATATTCTACAAGGAATAACGCTATGCAAAGAAAGAACTAGAGCTACCAATTTTTAAAACAAGTTTCTACAATATCTTTAGGTTTCTTTTTTCTTTCATTAATCTCATTAATGAAGTGCCAATAATTTTGCTTCCCAAGCATCATATATGAAACGAAAGCATCAATATATAATATATATCATATATATATAATATAAGCATTCGTCTCAGAATAAGCAGTGATCACATCACAGATATCAGCAGCAGAAGAACATATATGAAATATTGGATATACTAGGAATTCCGTGTTTTAATTTAAGCCAGTATAAAACATGGATTCCACGGTCGCGATGAATAGCCAAACCCACATCCCTAGATCCCTACGAGAGCGGCAAGAAACCCTACCAATTCTAGAGTTAGAAGACCCGGTCTCGACTCCTCGAGATGGTCTCCCACTGGACCCTATAACCCGGTTACTTGTGCTCCCCTCCTTGGGTCTATCCTAATGCGAAAAAGTAAATAATATACATAAATGGTGACATCATCCTCAACCCGGAAGTGCCCCAATAAAAGAATATTACATACAAGATTTTACATGAATGAAAATAAAAAACTCTCATCTCACATAAAAACCCCCGGCTATTCAAACACGACGATCCAATATAACATATCATAGCAACACATAACATCACATGTTATCAACGTAAGTAAATATGTGTATCCCAGTTGTCGTTGACATATAGCACCGAAACCGGCGATACACCACATATTATACTTACGGTCGCAGAAAAGAAAGTGAAAAACTACAACAGTTGGAATCTGCAAGCACCTTAGACATCATAAACCCAGTGTATCACATACTTTGGATTTCATGCCCAACAAATGAATTCCTTAGACATCACATGCCTAACAATTATAAACCCCGCATTTTAGTCTCGATATTGAAAATACTTTTCAATAACCTGTCGGGTAATTCAACAAGATTCCCGATAAGTTGATCGAATGCTTGTCGGAAACTTTAGTAGACACCGCACCCCCCGATGCCGTCGATGAAGTGCACTAAGGCGGAACACCGCTGCCGCGAGCACCTGAACGGATGCTTTTGGCGACGGGGTTCTCCTACAGTCACTTGGTCGGGGCTATGGGGCGTGGCTATCTAGTAAGGTTATCCGGCGAGTATCCGCGTACACTACGTAATTGCAACGGACTTTTGATCAAATTAAAATCCCGTGGCAAGCGAGACTAACTTGTTAGATTTATAAAATTCAAACTAGTTATCTCATAACTAATTGTGTATTCCAAATGTTGTATCGCAATCATAGATAACTAGATGAAGTTAAACTTTTCGATCGAATAAACAAGAACCCAAAATTTCCCAATAAGCTCAACACTTGAGCGGAGTTCAAAAAGTACACAGAAACTGCCACAGCTCCTATGAACCAGCCGTAGAAGGGTCAACCAATGTCTCACATGTGGCACCGCTGAACTACCACAAACCCTAGGGTTTGGTAGCAATTCTGACGGTCACATAATCGAGTTAAGGTTTCATTCTTCTAGAGGGTCCACAGAATCGCTTGCAATATTTTCTGAAAATTTTAAACTCGGGAAAAAATCCAACACTTGGAAAATTTCCAGCAGGGAAAAATTGGGTTATTGGTATCCGTTCAAACTTTTTAACATCGTCTAAATAACCCGAATACATGTTAGAATTATGACTAAGAAACACTCCGAGTTGCATTTGCAGAAAGTTAACATCACATGCAAATTTAGTAAAAACAAACAACACCTGAAACATCAAAACCCAGATACTGGAACACAGGCAAAATTTGAGGGGGGGAGCTCGGTTTTTGGCTGATATCAAGGGTATGGTGGCCGGCCACTTTTTCACCAAATTGCCTCAAATTTTGCCAGTGTTCATGTTATATCACATACAACATTCTGCAGTTGTTTGGAAATTTTTTTGACAACATTAAAAATCGACAGAAACTGCAGTTTTGTAGTTTCAAGTTTCGGAGCAGTTTCGGTTTCGTAATCTAACAAACATCGTTTAAATTTATAGCTTGGATCTGATACCACTGTAGGGTTACCTAGGACGACAGCAAGGTTTCGGGAGGCATCGTCCATGCCGCTTTTAAATTTTTGCCGTTCTTAAGAACCCTAACCAAGAATTTTTAACTAGAAATTTAAACAAGAAAGCAATGTTAACAACTTAACATCTAAGTGAATGAGGAATACAACCTTTGTAGACCGGTCCTTCACTTCAATAGCTCCGTGTAGTAGTCCCTTCACTGCGATGAAATGATCTTGCGGACTCTTTAATGGCTTCTTGAGAAGAAAGCAACGATCTTGCTTGAAGTCTTCGAGGCCGAAGATGATCTATGTCGAGGAGACACTAACCCAAGCTACCCTCTTTACTAATATGGGATTAGTGAAGCTAACACCCTATACTAAAGTGCTAATCTAGTAGAGGATGATGAAGCAGGATTTTTGCTCACTTTGGAATTAATTTTCTCACTAGGGTTTCTCACTTGATCAAGAGCTAGAGAGCTCTTGAGCTTTGAAGAAGAAGATGAAGAGAGATAATGTTGTGAGAGAGAATGGCAACCATGGGTGAGAAAATATCTAATATGTCTCATGTAGAGACTTAACCATGAGTTAAGATAATGGTTGGGTTAACAAAATATCTAGTATAAAACAAAACTAGTGGACTAGTCAATGGGTCTGCAAGCTTCTTAAAGCTTCATGCCATGCGACCATTATCCAACTAATAATTGATTTACACTAAATAAATAAACCCTACATTATATTTATCAAGGTGTAAGTCTCATACACCCATGTATCTTGTATCATCAACCATGACACAAAATAAAAGACAATTACTACATATCACGTATAAATTAAGTGTGCACATGCGAGAAAAATAAATGTTTAAGTGAGCTAATATTAATTAATGTAAATTAATATATCAAATATATAATTATACATTAAATCGTTAAATCAACACTTGATTTAATAATCCGGTTATATCTCATATGACCGACTGATATTATTTGTATCATTATATCGAATCAACACTTGATTCGATAACCCGGTTATATCGCATATAACCAACCGATACAGTATCGACTTATCGAATCAACATTTGATTCGATAACCCGACTATATCACATATAACCGATTGATACTTTATATCGCGAGAATAGAATACGATATCATATACTCGTATTAATCTCGGTCTCGCACATATCACATATGTGCTCCTACTTCGTTTTGCCTGAGCCAGTGAAATCTCTGTGTAAGACTCTAAAGACTCATCAATACGCCTGCAGTAAGTGATGATCACATCAAGCACCCACAAGCCATCAGCGGTACTAGCTGGACGTAACGGATACCCGGGTATTGAACGATCAGAAGATCATCAAGAAAGCCCGCTCTAACTCCTGCAAAAGCCTGACAGTAACACTACCATACAGTCCAGTCTCTTCGTCTGATATGTCGCATATCATCGCCTGGGGGGTGGTAAAACGTCAGACCCTAATAGCCTGATAAGTCATGCCGATGCAAGGTCCATAACGGTTCGAAAAACTACTGATAACACTTATCAGTAAATCTCAGCAACCCTGGCCAGGGATTTTATGTTATGGCCAACGAGCATAGCGCAACATCAACTCCCAATACCGGGATAGACGAATCCCCTCCTATCGCTCATTGCCTTCATGTGACTCGGGATTGTACCCAAAAACCACCTTTTTGCACGATCTCTTGACCGTGGTATGGTGGAAATCAAAGCACAGTGGGAATCACACGAGACTCTATGACGATCTCGGGTCGACAGACTAATCTATACCAGTGTCACCAGAGAACTGCTATCTAACGATAAGTATAATACCATCTAGGAGTTCTCGGCGAGTCCGTTCAGTGTACCCAGTCTTCACTGAGCACCCGTACTCCATCTTTGATGTCAAACACTAATGGATGTGGGATCATCCATCACCCATCATATAGGTCAAGATGCGTATACGCTAGTCTACTCTGGAGCATCGATGCCCTGTCTCGATACTCCCTCGACTAGGAACAATTATAGGGTGTACTTATGGACTACCCCTAGCCCCACTAGTATGATCTCCATCATAGTCATAGGTGTCAAGTACACATCCTAAAGGGCTTTGTCAACATGTGAGAGCAAGACAACATCACGTATACAAGTCAACATGTTAAAACAAAGAGCAACCAGATTGCATACTATTATGTCGAGCGAGAAAGTCCTCCCTATATATATCCAAGCATCCACTACAATATACATCCCATGTACAGTAATGGCCTCTAGGGCATACATATAACTAACAAAGAGTTGATTCGATCGGGCACGTTATATAATAGCATATACTTTCTAAATCAAACCACAGTTCAAAGTGTATAGAACACACACAAGAGGAGTAGTTCAGAAATGAACGAATCCTTCTTGAGGCATTGTAGACTAGGTCATATCAATGCGACACGACCAGCTAAGTTACATAAGGATGAATATTAGAATTCGTTCGAATTTTCATCTTATGATATTTTCCAGTCTTATCTCAAAAGGTAAAATGACCAATACTCCATTTACTGGAAACAGAGATAGAGTTAGTGAACTCTTGGAACAGATACATGATGATGTATACGGTCCTATGTCTATAAATGCCAGGCTTGGTTCTTCGTACTTCGTTATATTCATCGACTATCTCTCAGGATTCTGACATATGTTCCTGTTGAAACACAAGTCTGAAATTTTTGATAAATTCAAGGAATATAAGATTGAAGTTGAAAAACCAAGCGGGTAGAAGTATTGAAGTCCTTCGATGTGATCGAGGAGGAAAATACTTGAGCATGGAATTCTTGGATTTTCTAAAAAGAGAATGGGATTCTCTCTCAGCTTACTCCTTCGCATACACCACAGCACAACGGTATATCGGGGTGGAGGTATCGCACCCTATGAGATATGGCACGCTCTATGATGAGTACTGCTGAGTTGCCTGTTTCCTTTTGGTGTTATGCACTTGAGAACCTGCATACCTATTGAATGGGGTTCTATCCAAATTAGAGCCTACCACTCCATATGAGATATGGAATGGAAGAGACCATGTCTTAAACGTGTTAAGATATAGGGTTGTCCGGCCTATGTTGAATAGCAAAATCCGGACAAGCACGAGGCAAGGTCAGTTCTGTATACGTTTGATAGGATATCCCAAACATTTGTAAGGGAATATCTTCTACCACTCTGAGGAGCAAAAGGATTTTTGTTTCTCAGCATGCCACCTTTTTTGACAAGGAATTTCTTGAGAAGAAATTAGTGGTCATGAGGTAGAACTGGAAGGAGTTCCAGCTACACAAACTAACAGCTGATGATTTTGTGAAACCAAAGGATTCAATAGTCTCCAACGAACCTCAGCCTCTCCGCAAATCTGGTAGGGTTCCTCATCCACTTGAGAGATACTACGGTCTTCTTGGTGACAGTGGGAGTGAGGATTGTATCATGGTTGATGATGGCCCAACTAGGTTCAGGCAGGCCATCACGAGTGGCGACTCTGTGAAAAGGATGGATGCTATGCGATCAAAGATGGAATCCATGTATACCAACAAAGTATGACTTTGCATGTTGCACCTGAAGGTGTAAAACCCATTGGGAGCAAGGATCTTGAGAAGATTCTTGGTATAGATGGAAAAATTGAGACTTTCAAAGCTATGCTTAAGTCCATCAGGATCAATGCAAGTACCGCGGAGTTGGAACATCTGTTTTGATGTGGTAGTCAAAGAGTTTGACTTCATCAAAATAGTAGATGAACCTTGTATATACAAGAAGGTTGTAGAGAGTAAGGTTGTCTTCCATGTATTGTACGTAGATGACATACTCTTGATAGGAAAGTGTTTCCTATGCTATACTCAGTCAAGCTCCTCTTATCACGAGGATTCTCAATATAAGATCTGGATGATACCTACTACATCTTATGGATTATGATCTACGATGATAGATCTATGTGGATGTTGGGAGTGTCCCAAATCCAGGTACATTAACACCATACTAAAAGGGTTTAGTATGGAGGATTCTAAGCGTGGTGGTTCACCCACTTACTCATGGATCACTTGCGTGCAAGGGATACCCTATGCTTTGGCAGTAGGCTCTATCATGTATGCGATGTTATGTACCGGACCAGATGCAGATGACTCAGTAGGTGTAGTGATCAGGAATCAATCGGATCTTGGGAGAATAACTGGACAGCTGTGGAGGACATTCTTAAGTACTTGAGAAGCACTAAAAGAAAGTTCTTGGTTCCAGCTTCCAGAGTGATAAGTTCGACTGAAAGTCAGTCATATGCATTGTCTTTACCCTCAGTAGATGGACGGTATGATTGTAAGAGTTCCAAGCTAGATACCGTGGCATACTAGGCGATAAAGGCTGAATACATTGCTACCAACGATGCTACCAAAGAGGTTGTCTGGAAATTACTTGTTCATGAGATGAACAAGGTTCCTACCATTGAACGTCCAATAATTGTTATTGTGACTACAATGGAGTTGCGGTTTTAGCCTAGGAACACCTGTCCCATCATCAATCCTGACATATTCTGAGACTAGTATCACCTGATCAGGGAGATGGTTGATCTCCAACGGATCGAGGTTAGGAAAGTTGACAGGAAGAACAACACGGCGCATCTACTCACCAAGGCCTGCTTTCCCTAATACTATTTAAGAGATTTTGGGATGGTTGAGTATAGGATACTACAACTACTTCTATATTGTTGGGTATTGGATACTATAACAGATGACCTTAGTGCAAGTGGGAGATTGTTAGTTATATGTATGCCCTAGAGGCCATTACTGTACATGGGATGTATATTGTAGTGGATGCTTGGACATATATAGGGAGGACTTTCTCGCTCGACATGATAGTATGCTATCTGGTTACACTTTGTCTTAAGATGTTGACTTGTATATGTGATGCTGTCTTGCTCTCACATGTTGACAAAGCCCTTTAGGATGTGCACTTGACTCCCAGGACTATGATGGAGATCATACTAGTGGGGCCAAGGGTAGTCCATAAGTACACCCTATAATTGTTCCTAGTCGAGGGAGTATCAAGACAGGGTATCGATGCTCCAGAGTAGATTAGCGTATACGCATCTTGACCCATATGATGGGTGATTGATGATCCTATATCCATTGATGTTTGACATCAAATATGGTGTACGGTTGCTCAGTGGAGACTGGGTACACTGAACGGACTTGCCGAGAACTCCTAGATGGTATTATACCTATCGTCAGATAGCAGTTCTCTGGTGACACTGGTACAGGTTAGTCTGTCGACCCGTGATCATCATAGAGTCTCATGTGATTCCCACTGTGCTTTGATTTCCACCATACCACGGTCAAGAGATCGTGCAAAAAGGTGGTTTTTGGGTACAGTCCCGAGTCACATGGAGGTAATGAGCGATAGGAGGTGATTCGTCACTCCCGGTATTGGGAGTTGATGTTGCGCTTTGCTCGATTGGCCATAACATGAAATCCCTGGCCAGGGTTGCTGAGATTTACTGGTAAGTGTTATCAGTAGTTTCTCGAACCGTTATGAACCTTGTGTTAGTTATATGTATGCCCTAGAGGCCATTACTGTACATTGGATGTATATTGTAGTGGATGCTGGGACATATATAGGTAGGACTTTCTTGCTCGACATGATAGTACGCTATCTGGTTGCTCTTTATCTTAACATGTATACTTTCTGTCTCTCTGTTACATGTTGATAAAGCCCTTAGGATGTGTACTCGACTTCCAGGACTGTGATGCAGATCATACTAGTGGGGCCTGGATTGTCCATGAGTACATCCTTCAATGTTCCTAGACGAGGGAATATCGAGACGGGGCATCGATATTCCAGAGTAGACTAGCGCATATCTTCTCGACCCATGCGATGGGCGATGGATGATCCCATATCCATTGGTGTTTGACATCGAAGATGGTATACGGGTGCTCAGTGGAGACTGGGTACACTGAACGGACTCGCCGAGAACTCCCAGATGGTATTATACCTCACGTCAGATGGCAGTTCTCTGGTGACACTGGTACATCTTAGTCTGTTGACCCGAGATCGTCATAGAGTCTTGTGTGTCTCCTACTGTGCTTTGATTTCCACCCTACCACGGCTCTACTGAGTTGTGCAAACAGGTGGTTTTTGGGTACAGTCCCGATTCACATGGAGGCAATGAGCGATAGGAGGGGATTCGTCTCTCCCGGTATTGGGGGTTGATGTTGCGCTATGCTCGACTGGCCATAACAGGAAATCCCTGGCCAGGGTTGCAGTGATATACTGGTAAGAGTTATCAGTAGTTTCACGAATGTTATGGACCTCACGTCGGCATGACTTATCAAGCTACTGGGGTCTGACGTTTACCACCCCTAGGCGAGATATGCGGCATATCAGACGAACAGACCGGACTATACGGTAAGTGTTACTGGTTGGATTCACAGGAGTGTGAGTGGGCTTGCTCGTCGATCTTCTGATCGCTCAATACCCGGGTGGCCGTTACGTTTAGCAGACCGCTTGCGGCTTGTGGGTGTTTGATATGATCATCACCTGATGCCGGCGTATTGACGAGTCTTTAGAGTCCTACACAGAGGTTTCCTGGCTCAAGCGAAACGAAATAGGAGCGCATATGAGATATGTGCGGGACCGAGAATAATACGTGTATGTGATACCATATTTCATTCTCGCGATGAATGTGTCGAATGGTTGTATGCGATATAACCTAGTTATCGAATCAAGGATTGATTCGATAAGCCGATACATTGGATACTAGCCGGTTATATGCGATATGACCGGATCATTGAATCAAGTGTTGATTTAATGATTTAATGTATAATTATATATTTGATATATTATTTTGCATTAACTAGTATTGGTTCACTTTAAATGGATTTACTCACTTGATTTGCACAAGTTGTATATAGGATATACTTTTATGCACAAGATTGTATCATGTTTGATGATACATGCAAGCTTGGGTTTGTGTAAAGAATTGACCATGGTTATATGAATGGTTAGGGTTTCTTTTATTTACTTATTCATTTATCTATTTATTTTTAAAAGGTAAAGAAAACAAAATGGTTTCTTTTGGATGCTTCAAGCATCTTTGACCTAATGACCATTTTGTCTTCATCTCCTAAACCTAACCATTCTATTAACCTTAGTTGATTCTCTACACTAAACCATGGTTGTTGACATGATAAGTATCATATGGTTTTTTATTTTAAAATGAATAACTTATCATTTCTTCTTCTTCTTCATCTTCTTCTTCCATGAAGAAATGCTAGTGACCATCAATGGCAACTAGTGATATCAAGTGAGAAATCCAATTCTAAAGTCTACCCATTTCCTATTTCTTCATCCTCTACCTCTTGCCAAGTTGTATAGGGTGTTTCCTTCACAAGTTTTCTTGACTTGGTGAAGTTGGAGCTTGTTCTTGTGATGCCTCGACGTAGATCATCTTCGGCATCGAACCGACGATCAAGCCCGCCCATTTCTTCGATGAAGCCGATGCTAGAGTTCGGAATCCGACTTGGACAGCGGAGGGACCTCTTCACGAAGTCTAGGATATGGAGGACCGGATCTACAAAGGTTGTAGTCCCTTTCCTTTAGATACATTTCCGTTTACTTGCTTGTTTCGCCTAAATATCTAGTTAACGATCCGTATTAGGGTTTGTAGGCACAAGGAATTTTTGATTTGTGCATGTTTGATCACTTGTGAGACTCCATTAGAGTGCCTAGGAACCATACAGTGGTATCAGAGCCTAGCTAGAGCCTTAGGCGAAGTCCTGACGGAGTTAGAAGTCCGATCGACCCAAAACCCCGACTTTAAAATGCTCTCTGGACATTTCTGTAAAATGTGGTTTTTTGTGAATTAAAAATATCCAGAAAATTCAGCAGGAAAATCTAAGGGTTACTGTAAAATTCGATGTACTGATTCCTTAAAGTCACCGCGGATCCGCGGCATGAGCATGCGCATGCGGCGATTCCACGACGGGTTTGTCGTTTTGTGCATCGAAGTTTGCACAGTAATTTTTAGTAAGTAGTGCTGGTTTTCCTGGGAATATTTTAATATTTATTCCAGAGTTTTATTTTCTTGGTTGTATTGGGGACTCGGTGTATTCGATCGGACTGTCTAATTTTGTCGGTGTGCTTTTCCGGGTATTTTTAGAATATGTTAAAAAGTTCGACCGGATATAAATACCCACTTTTTCCCCTGCCGGGAAATTTCCAATTGTTGGATTTTTCCGTAGTTTAACGACGTTCTAAGTAGTGCAAGTAACACGATGGACCCTCTAGAAGACAACAAACCTTAACTCGATTATGTGACCGTCTTGAACTGCCCTTTGAACCTTCGGGTTTGGGGCAGTACGGCGTGCCACATGTGAGGCGTTGGCTTGACCCTTCTACGGCTGGACCGTTGGTACTGAGGCACGAACTGAATGTTGTTAGACTTATTTCATGTGTTGAGCTGTATCGGGAAAACTTGGGTGTTCGATTGTTCGATCGAAAAGTTTAGCATTTTCTATTTATCCGGAATGTGATACAATAATTGGAATTCACAAGTAGTTATGAGATAACTGAATGAATGTTATAAATCTAGCGGTTTAGTCTCACTTGATCGGTTGCCACGGAATTTTGATGTGATCAAAAGTCCGTCGCAATCACGTAGCGTACGCGGATACTCGCCGGGTAAACTTAATAGACAGCCTCACTCCATAGCCCCGACCAAGTGACTGTAGGAGAACCCCGTCGCCGAAAGCATCCGGTCGGGTGCTCGCAGCAGCGGTGTTCCGCCTTGGTGCACTTCGTCGACGGTATCGGGGGTGCGGCCGCCTACTAAAGTTTGCGACGAGCATTCGATCAGAATGTCGGGAATCCTGTTGAATTGCCCGACTCGATATTGAAAAGTGTTTTCGATTTTGAGACTAAAATGTGGGGTTTATAATTGTTAGGTATGCGATGTCTAAGTAATTCATTTGGTCAGGCATGCGATGTCTGAGGTGGTTGCGGATTCCAACTGTTGTAGTTTTACACTTTCTTTTCTGTGACCGTAAGTGTAATATGTGATATCGCCGGTTTCGTTGCTATATGTCAACGACAATTGGGATGCGCATATTTAATTACGTTGATGACATATGATGTTATGTGTTGCTGGATATGTTATATTGGATCGTCGTGTTTGAATAGCCGGGGTTTTTTTTTATGTGAGATGAGTGTTTTTTCATTTTCATTCATGTAAAAACTTGTATGTAATATTCTTTTATTGGGGCACTTCCAGGTTGCGGATGTTGTCACCATTTGTATATTATTTACTTTTCCGCATTAGGATAGACCCAAGGAGGGGAGCACAAGTAACCGGGTTCTGGGGTCCAGAGGGAGACCAACTCGAAGAGTCGAGTCCGGGTCTCCTAACCCTAGAATTGGTAGGGTTGCTTGCCGCTCTCGTAGGGGTCTAGGGGTGTGGGATTGGCTATTCATCACGACCGTGGAATCCGTGTTTTATACTGGCTCGTATTGAAAACACGGACGTCCTAGTATATCCAATATTTCATATGATTCTTTCTGCTGCGTTATCTGTGATGTGATCATGCGATGTTCTGTGCTCTGTTCAGATAGATGTAGTATATAGTATATATGATATATTATATAGACGTTGCTTATGTTTTACACCCGCGCTAGCCCTGCCTCGCTCTGCCGTTAGTTACCTAACCTAACGGTGCAGACGGGACATCGAGGCGAATGCGGATGGCATAAGCGTACGTTATATTTATCTGTGATGATTAGGTGGAATTAAATGATGGGATATTCATTAATGAGATTAATGAAAGAAAATAAACCTAATTGATGTTGTGGAATCGAATTTCAAAATGAAAACAGGTAGCTACAGTTCTTGCTTTGCATCGCGGTGTTCCTTGTAGAACATCCTGCACCTTATTCGATAGGGAAAGGACCGAGATCCCTTCACCGGGAGTGATTCCTTTAGCAATAACTGGCAGATGCTACATCACTCAGTTTGTCTTTTGATAGCTTCTATAATTTCTGCTTTGCACAGTGATATATATGATATATCCCGCACCTCATTCGACGAGGAAAGGGCCGACGATCCCTTCGCCGGGAGTGATCCCTTTAGCAAAACTAGAAAAGCCTCAAAAACATTCCATTTAAAAAACCATTTGATTCTGCAACGAGATCAAGTTCAAAGCGTTAAAGGTTTTTATAAAAACCAGCCGCAACCCTCCGTCATTTTAGGAAGTAGAGTACTTAGTATTCGTGCTGTGTTTGTTGACCATAGTCAAGGCACAGTGTACGGTAGCTAAGTGATGTCTTCCTACACCGCATATGATGCGATTAGTTAGGACAGTCGCGCGACTTTGTTGACCTTAGTTAAGGGTCATGTGGGTGGGTCTAATTAATCACGAAATGACGGGTAGAACTTGACTAGTACTTATGATTTGTTGACCATAGTTAAGGTCATAGGTGCTAGGGGTAAAAACCTTTATCGGGAGTTTCAAGTGTTGAAACTTGCAATGAGATTGCATACTTTCTATATGATAGTTGGATCCTGATACCCACTGCGAGTAATTGTTACTCCTGGGAGAGTTTTGCACTTTACAATTAGCCGATCAAGTAGGTGTCTAGAAAGGTGTCAACGGGGTTACGCCTCTGGGAAAACGAGGTTTACTGTAATTAGGTCCGTGCGAAAGCACGGGGAACCTCCCTCAAAGTACCGACACTGGCCTGGCTGAAAGATTGGTGAACTTGTAGAGTGTAATTAATCCCGGCTAGTCTTTCCTTTTAGGGTTTGAAGGAAGATTTGATTAAAACAGTGGGAGCCATCCTAATTAGATAAAATATATAACCAATCTGATCTTGCAAGAGCGCACGCAGAGTGTTTTCTTCTCCCTCTCTCCAGGTAGCGACCATATCACGCCTTAATCAAGATAATAATATGGATGTATTGACCGAACCCGCTTGTTATACTGAGCTGGGGAACGTTGGTCCCGCTCCAACTTATAATTGTTATAAGACAGAGCAGGAAATTGGGGAATACCAGAATTCCTATGCCGCCCAAACGAAGAAAGTGCACATGATGCATCTCCTTCGGGTGTGTTCATTACAAAGAACTGTTTCTCAGTATCCTCTGCATCCTGGGTATATGATACCGGATCAGGATCCCAGATATGTAAGCTGTTACATAGGGCTACAAAAAGGTAGAAAAACTGAGAACGGGTGATAAGTTTCATGAGACAGAAACCGGGGCAAGTGTTGCAGCCAAGTCTGTTGGTCACTGTCACCCTGTATTACGAATACATTGATTCTGAACAAATGCTATTAGATACCGAACCTGATATACAAAATCATATCAGTCACTTTATTACTAAAGAAAGGATATAATTTTGTATTGTTGAATAATGTTTTGAACATTTCCTATATCAAAAGTTGATCGGTTCAGGCACGTTATCTAAAAGCATTGACGTTCTAAATCAAACTACAGTTCTTTGTATACTGAACACACATAAGAGGAAGAGTTCAGAAATGAACGAATCCTTCTTGAGGCATTATAGACTAGGTCACATCAATGCGACCCGACTGGCTGAAGTTACATTTTAGATGCATATTTAAATCAGTTTGAATTTATATCTTGTGAAACTTGCCAGTCATGTCACAAAGATTAGATGACCATAGCTCTGTTTATTAGAAACAGAGAAAGAGTTAGTAAACTCTTGGGACTGATACATAATGATGTATGTAAAGTCTCCTGTCTACACATGCCAGGACCGGTTCTTTATACTTCATTATATTCTCTGATAATCTCTCAAGATTCAGTCATATGTTCCTGTTGAAACATAAGTCCGAACCTTTTGAGATATTCACAGAATATAAGTTAGAAGTAGAGAACCAAAATACGGGTATAAGTATTATGTCCTATGATAAGATCAGGGAGGAGAATACTTGTGCATAGAATTCCTGGACTATTCTAAAGGAGAATGAGATTTTCTCTAAGTGTTACTCCTCTGAATACACCACAGCACAACGGTGTATCAGGGCGGAGCAATTGCACAATATTAGATATGGTGTGCTCTATGATAAGTATTACTTCCTTTTGGGGTTATGCACTTGAGAAGCTGCATACCTATTGAATTAGGTTTGAATCAAATCAGTGCCTACCACTCCATATGAGATATGGTATGGGAAGAACCCATCTCTTAAGCGAGTTAAGATTTGGGGTTGTCCGGCCTATGTTTAAAGCAAAATCCGGACAAGATCGAGGCAGGATCAGTTCTGTAGAACTGGAAAGGTTCCAGCTATACAAAACTGCAGTTGATGATTTGACAGAACCAAAGGATTCTATAGTTCCCGATGAACCTCAGCCTCTCCGCCGATCTAGTAGGGTTCCTCATCCGCCTGAGAGATACCTCGGTTTCTCGATGACAGTGGGAGCGAGGAATGCATCATAAGATGATGACCCAACTAGTTTCGAGCAGGCCATCGAGAGTAGGGACTCTGTAAGAATGGCTGGATGCTTAGTGATCTGAGATGGAATCCTTATACACCAACAAAGTACGGACTTTGGATGCTATATCTGAAGGGTTAAATCCCTATCAGGAGCAAGTATATCTTGAGAAGATTACTTGGTGTAGATGGAAAAGTTGAGACTTTCAAAGCTAGACTTGTTAAAGGTTTTCGTCATCGACCAGGCGTGGATAATGATGAAACCTTTTTCCAGTAGCTATGCTTAAGTCTATCCAGATCCTACTTACCACGGCTACATACCATGACTATGATATCTGGCGGTTGGGTGCCATGACTGCTTTTCTAAATACTGATTTAGAAGAGAACGTCTGTAAGTACACAGCCAGAGGGCCTCGTAGACAGTGGGAGCAGCGGAAACGTGTGCAAGTTGCTTTACAGAATAAAGCAGGCATCGCGGAGTTGGAACGTCTGTTTTGATGTGATAGTCAAAGTGTTTGACTTCATCAAAATGGTAGACGAACCTTGTATATACAAAAGGGTAGTAGAGAGTAAGGTGGTCATCTTCGTATTGTACGTAGACAACATACTCTTGATAGGAAAAGAGTTTCCTATACTACGATCGGTCAATCTCCTATTATCACAAGGATTCTCCAAATAGGATCAAAGTGATACCTCCTAAATCCTGAGTTTTCATCTATGAGATAGATGTAATTGGATGCTAAGATTCTCACTAGATGTAGTGAGATGGTATCAATCGATCCTGGGGAGAATCACTGGAAGAGTTCCAGGGTGATAAAGACGACTGAATGTCAGTCACAGGCACTATCTTTACCCTCAGTAGACGGACGGTATGTTGGAAGAGTTCCAAGCTAGATACCGTGGCAAACTAGACGATAAAGGCTGGTAACATCGCTATTGAAGATACTACCAAAGAGGAAGTTTGGGTGTATATTGGTTTATAAGATGAACTTGGTTCCTGCCATTGTATGACAATGGAAGTGTGGCTTCGGCCCTGGAACCCTGGTCCCATCAGTGACCCAGACATATTCTGAGGCAGCATCACCTGATCATGGAGATAGTTGATCTCCAGGTTGATCGAGGTTAGGAGAGTAGACTCAGAGGACAACACAGCGGATCCACTCACGAAGGCCTTATCCCAGAGAGAGAATCATATGGGATGGTTGAGTATTAGATACTGCAACCACTGCTACAGATGGCCCTAGTGCAAGTGGGAGATTGTTAGTTATATGTATGCCCTAGAGGCCATTACTGTACATTGGATGTATATTGTAGTGGATGCTGGGACATATATAGGTAGGACTTTCTTGCTCAACATGATAGTACGCTATCTGGTTGCTCTTTATCTTAACATGTATACTTTCTGTCTCTCTGTTACATGTTGATAAGCCCTTAGGATGTGTACTCGACTTCCAGGACTGTGATGCAGATCATACTAGTGGGGCCTGGATAGTCCATGAGTACATCCTTCAATGTTCCCAGTCGAGAGAATATCGAGACGGGGCATCGATATTCCAGAGTAGACTAGCGCATATCTTCTCGACCCATGCAATAGGCGATGGATGATCCCATATCCATTGGTGTTTGACATCGAAGATGGTATGCGGGTGCTCAGTAGAGACTGGGTACACTGAACGGACTCGCCGAGAACTCCCAGATGGTATTATACCTCACGTCAGATGGCAGTTCTCTGGTGACACTGGTACAGCTTAGTCTGTTGACCCGAGATCGTCATAGAGTCTTGTGTGTCTCCTACTGTGCTTTGATTTCCACCCTACCACGGCTCTACTGAGTTGTGCAAACAGGTGGTTTTTGGGTACAGTCCCGATTCACAAGGAGGCAATGAGCGATAGGAGGGGATTCGTCTCTCCCGGTATTGGGGGTTGATGTTGCGCTATGCTCGACTGGCCATAACAGGAAATCCCTGGCCAGGGTTGCAGTGATATACTGGTAAGAGTTATCAGTAGTTTCACGAATGTTATGGACCTCACGTCGGCATGACTTATCAAGCTACTGGGGTCTGACGTTTACCACTCCTAGGCGAGATATGCGGCATATCAGACGAACAGACTGGACTATACGGTAAGTGTTACTGGTTGGATTCACAGGAGTGTGAGCGGGCTTGCTTGTCGATCTTCTGATCGCTCAATACCCGGGTGGCCGTTACGTTTAGCAGACCGCTTGCGGCTTGTGGGTGTTTGATATGATCATCACCTGCTGCCGGCGTATTGACGAGTCTTTAGAGTCCTACACAGAGGTTTCCTGGCTCAAGCGAAACGAAATAGGAGCGCATATGAGATATGTGCGGGACCGAGAATAATACGTGTATGTGATACCGTATTTCATTCTCGCGATGAATGTGTCGAATGGTTGTATGCGATATAACCTAGTTATCGAATCAAGGATTGATTCGATAAGCCGATACATTGGATACTAGCCGGTTATATGCGATATGACCGGATCATTGAATCAAGTGTTGATTTAATGATTTAATGTATAATTATATATTTGATATATTACTTTGCATTAACTAGTATTGGTTCACTTTAAATGGATTTACTCACTTGATTTGCACAAGTTGTATATGGGATATACTTTTGTGCACAAGATTGTATCATGTTTGATGATACATGCAAGCTTGGGTTTGTGTAAAGAATTGACCATGGTTATATGAATGGTTAGGGTTTCTTTTATTTACTTATTCATTTATCTATTTATTTTTAAAAGGTAAAGAAAACAAAATGGTTTCTTTTGGATGCTTCAAGCATCTTTGACCTAATGACCATTTTGTCTTCATCTCCTAAACCTAACCATTCTATTAACCTTAGTTGATTCTCTACACTAAACCATGGTTGTTGACATGATAAGTATCATATGGTTTTTAATTTTAAAATGAATAACTTATCATTTCTTCTTCTTCTTCATCTTCTTCTTCTATGAAGAAAAGCTAGTGACCATCAATGGCAACTAGTGATATCAAGTGAGAAATCCAATTCTAAAGTCTACCCACTTCCTATTTCTTCATCCTCTACCTCTTGCCAAGTTGTATAAGGTGTTTCCTTCACAAGTTTTCTTGACTTGGTGAAGTTGGAGCTTATTCTTGTGATGCCTCGACGTAGATCATCTTCGGCATCGAACCGACGATCAAGCCCGCCCATTTCTTCGATGAAGCCGATGCTAGAGTTCGGAATCCGACTTGGACAGCGGAGGGACCTCTTCACGGCGTCTAGGATGTGGAGGACCGGATCTACAAAGGTTGTAGTCCCTTTCCTTTAGATACATTTCCGTTTACTTGCTTGTTTCGCCTAAATATCTAGTTAACGATCCGTATTAGGGTTTGTAGGCACAAGGAATTTTTGATTTGTGCATGTTTGATCACTTGTGAGACTCCATTAGAGTGCCTAGGAACCCTACACCTTGCATCAGCATGACTTATTAGGCTATTGGGGTATGACGTTTTACCACACTAAGGCTGTTGATATGCGACATATCTGACGAAGAGACCGGACTGTACTGTAGTGTTACTGACAGGCTTTTGCAGGAGTTGGAGCGGGCTTGCTTGCTGATCTTTTGATCGTTCAATACCCGGGTAGCCGTTACGTCCAGCTAGTACCGCTGACGGCTTGTGGGTGCTTGATGTGATCATCACCTACTGCCGGCGTATTGACGCGTCTTTAGAGTCCTACACAGATGTTTCACTGGCTCTGGCAAAACGAAGTAGGAGCACATATGTGATATGTGCGGGACCGAGATTAATACGAGTATGTGATACCGTATTACATTCTCGCGATATAAATTATCGATCGGTTATATGTGATATAGCCGGGTTATTGAATCAAATGTTGATTCGATAAGTCGATACTGTATCGGTCGGTTATATGCGATATAGCCGGATTATCGAATCAAGTGTTGATTCGATATAATGATACAAATAATATTAGTCGGTCATATGAGATATAACCGGATTATTAAATCAGTTGTTGATTTAATGATTTAATGTATAATTATATATTTGATATATTAATTTACATTAACTAATATTAGCTCACTTAAACATTTATTTTTCTCACATGTGCACACTTAATATATATGTGATATATATTAATTATATTTTATTTTGTGTCATGGTTGATGATACAAGATACATGGGTGTATGAGACTTACACCATGATAAAGATAATGTAGGGTTTATTTATTTATGGTAATTCAATTATTAGTTGGAAATTGGTCACATGGTATGAAGCTTTGAGAAGCTTGGAGATCCATTGACTAGTCCACTAGTTTTGTTTTATATTAGATATTTTGTTAACCCAACCATTATCTTAACTCATGGTTAAGTCTCTACATGAGACATATTAGATATTTTCTCACTTATGGTTACCATTCTCACTCACAACATTATCTCTCATCATCTTCTTCTTCTAACTCAAGAGCTCTCTAGCTTTTGGGCAAGTGAGAAACTTTAGCGAGAAAATCAATTCCAAAGTGAGCAAAAATCCTACTTCATCATCCTCTACTAGATTAGCACTTTAGTATAGGGTGTTAGCTTCACTAATCCCACATTAGTGAAGAGGGGAGCTTGGGTTAGTGTCTCCTCGACGTAGATCATCTTCGGCCTCGAAGACTTCAAGCAAGATCGTTCTTTTCACCTTGAGAAGCCATGCAAGAGTCTGAGGGTTACATAATCGCAGCGAAGGGACCACTACAAGGAGCTTTTGAAGTGAAGGACCGGTCTACAATGGTTGTATTCCTCATTCACTTAGATGTTAAGTTGTTAACATTGCTTGATTGTTTAAATTTCTAGTTAAAGATTCTATGTTAGAGTTATTTAGAACGGCAAAAATTTAAAAACGGCATGGACGATGTTTCCCGAAACCTTGCTGCCGTCCTAGGTAACCCAACAAGATACTCGCATATCGGGCCTAGGGGGATGGTAACCGTCAGACCCCTAATAGCGCAATAAGTCGTGCCGGGGTCGAGACCAATACACCCTAAGAAACTACTCGAGTACCTACCAATGAATCTCGTTTTCCCTGGCCAGGGACTTTGTTTAATGGATTTCTGAACACAGTGTGATTTCAACCCCCAATACCAGGAGAGACGAATCCTATCTAACCACTACTGCTTCCAAGTGCTTCAGGACTGCACCCAACTTTACCTATTTGCACGACTCCTTTGAGCCGTGGTAGGATAGTAATCTAAGTACAGTGGGAACACGCTCGAGACGAATAGTGATGTCAAGTCAATGGACTAACCTGCACTCATGCCACCCGGGAACTGCTACCTGACAATAGGTATAATACTAACCAGCAGTTCCCATCGAGTCCGTCCAGTGTAACTCATAACCCAATGAGCACCTGTATACTATCTCCAGTATGACGTACCAATGGCTGTGGGACAGACCATCTCCCCTTGCTGGGATGAAAAGCGTATACACTAGTCTACTCCGGAGTATCGATGCCCCGTCTCGATAATCCTACGACTAGGGACCTGTATAAGGATGTGCTTATAGACTATCCAGCCCCCACTAGTGTGATTGCCATCACAACGCTGATAGTCAAGCAAAGATCCTAAGGGATCTACCAATATGTATTAGCGATATGCTAAAAGAAACATATACACATATTGAGGTAGAATCAAACCAAGTAGCATATTACCATTTTGAGCAAGACTGTTATTATATCTGTGAATATCCCAAGCTTCCAAAATGTAATATACAATCCAGTACGATACAATAATGGCCTCTAGGGCATATATCACCAACAATCTTCCAGTTTCGCTAAGGCCATGTATTGGCATATCGCAGACCTATCATCTCGATTAGCCTCTCGAACTGTGTCTGAGGGATGACCTTTGTGAGTGGATCTGCAGTATTGTTCTCTATCTCTACTCTCCGCACCTCGATCTCCCGGCGATCAACGATCTCCTTGATCAGGTGGTACCGCCCTAAGATGTGTCTGGACTTATGATGGGACCTTGGTTCCTTCGCTAAAGTTATAGCGTCGTTGTTGTCATAATATAGTGGTATTGGATCAACAATGGACGGAACCACCAGAAGCTCTGTCACGAACTTCCTTATCCAGAATGCTTCTTTTGTGCCATCATATGCAGTGATCTACTCCGCTTCTATCGTCGAGCCTGCAACGGTGTCCTATTTGGAGCTCTTCCAACAGACCGCCCCTCCATTGAGGGTAAAGACATAACCCGACGTGGACTTGGAGTCATCCTTATCACTCTGGAAGCTGGAGTCGGAGAAGGCCTTGATCCGGAGGTCTTCACTGCCGTACACCAAGAACATCTCCTTAGTCCTTCTCAGGTACTTGAGAATGTTCTTCACCGCTGTCCAGTGCTTCCCTCCTGGGTTTGAATGATACCTGCTTACAACGCTCAGTGCATAAGCTACATCTGGTATGGTACACAACATCGTATGCATTATAGAGCCTACCGTATAAGTGTATGGTATAATAGTCACGTGATCCCTTTCCAAATCAGTCTTGGGAGACATCTCTTTGGAGAGGATGATTCCGTGACAAGCCGGTAGATTACCGTTCTTTGAATGTTCCATACTAAATCTTTTCAGTATGGTGTCGATATACCTGGACTGTGAAAGTCCCAACATCTTCTTAGATCTATCACGATAGATCTGGATCCCCAGAATGTAGGAGGTATCACCCTGGTCCTTCATGGAGAACCTTTGTGACAAGAATCCTTTGACTAATTGTAGCATAGAAATGTCATTTCCTATCAGGAGAATGTCATGCATGTACAAGACGAGGAATACCACAGTTCTCGCTACAATTTTACTATAAATACATGGTTCATCTGGATTTTTGATAAAGTTGAATTCCTTGACCGTTTCACCAAAATAGATGTTCCAACTCCACGATGCCTTCATTAATCTATAAATGGATTTAAGTAACTTGCACACTTTTCCGCTGCTCTCACTCTCTATGAAACCTTCTGGCTAATCCATATAAACACACTCTTCCAAATTTCCATTCAGAAAAGCGGTCTTTACGTCCATCTGCCAAATTTCATAATCGTGGAAGGCGGCAATGGCAAGAAGGATCCGAATGGATTTAAGCATAGCCACTGGAAAAAAGGTTTCATCATAGTCCAAACCAGGTCTTTGACGAAAACCTTTTGTAACAAGTCTAACCCTATAGGTTTCAACCTGTCCATTTACACCAATCTTCTTTCTGAAGATCCATTTGCAGCCTACGGGTTTTACCCCTTCTGGAGCAATGTCCAAAGCCCATACTTTGTTGGTCTACATGGACTCCATTTCGGTCCGCATTGCATCCAGCCATTTTACCGAGTCTCTGCTCTGAATGGCTTGTTGGAAGCTAGTTGGCTCATCATCGTCGATGATGCAATCCTATCTATCCCCGTCTATGAGAAAACCGTAGTATCTCTCGGGCGGATGAGACTTCCTACTAGTCCTGCGGAGTGGCGCGGGGATGTCCGGTTCTTTCGAAACTTCGGGTTCCACCATGCTTTCAGTAATAGCTTTTGGTTATGGAATTTCTTCTAGTTCTATTGCGCTCCTACTTAATTCTTTTTCAAGAAATTGAGTCTCTAAAAGTGGGCATGCCGAGAAACAAAGACCTTTCGTTCTTTCGCGTAATAGAAAAGATACCCCCTGGAGTTTTTAGGGTATCCCATAAACTTACACAGTACTGAGTATGCCTCGAGTTTGTCCGCATGCTGCTTTTTTACAAAGGCTAGACATCTCCATATCTTCAGATACTTAAGATAGCGTTTCTTCCCACTCCACATCTGATATAGTGTGGTAGGCACTGACTTAGTAGGAATCTTGTTCAAAAGATATGCAGCTGATTCTAGTGTATAACCCAAGAAGGATCGCGGTAACTCAGCGTTACTCATTATAGAACGTACCATATCCAATAAGGTTCGGTTCCGTCTTTCCGATACACCGTTGTGTTGAGGTGTGTATGGAGGAGTAAACTGAGAGAGAATTCCATTCTCATTTAGGTAATCCAGGAACTCGGCATTTAAGTATTCACCACCTCGATCAGATCTAAGTGTCTTGATACTTTTCCCGGTTTGTTTTTCCACTTAATTCTTGTATTCCCGGAATTTCTCAAAGGCCTCAGATTTATGTTTCATCAAGAATACATGTCCATACCTTGAGAAATCATCCTTAAAAGTAATGAAGTAGGAAAAACCACTTCTTGCATGTGTAGACATTTGATCACATACGTCGCTGTGTATGAGTCCCAAGAGCTTGCTGGTTCTTACCCCGTGTCCCGTGAATGAAGTTTTTGTCATCTTTCATTTGAGACTTGATTGACAAGTTGCATAAGACTGATATTCGAACGGATCCAAATATCCCTCTTTATGTAACTTCGTCAACTGTGTTTCATTGATGTGACCCAGTCTACAATGCCATAAGAAAGCCTAATTTAATTCTGGAGATTTTCTTTTGAGTGTGTTCTGGACGTTGAAAACCCGAGCATGATTTAATACGTATATACCGTTATCTAATGTACTTGACCCAATCAAACTTTGATTAAGGTAGATGTGGACGACATCGCTTACACATGTAAAATCATAAGCTTCTTTAGAAAGTAAAGATACAGAGATGATATTATAAGCCAGACTAGGTACATACAAATAGTTTCGCAAAATCAAAATCAACCCACTTGTCAATCCTAGGTGATGCTCCTCTACGGATACAGCATCCATGCTCATTCCGTTAGCAACCCTAAGAGTCATATCACCTGCCTTGATAACTCTATGGTTTTTCAGAGCCTGTAATGAACTACAGATATAAGATCCTGATCCGGTATCTAGTACCCAGGAAGTAGAGTTAATTGACAGACAGTTTTCAATCATAAACACACCTAAAGCCGAAGCCACAACGTGCTTCGAATCCTGGTTTCTGGCTTTCCAAGCCCTACAGTCCTTCTGCCAATGCCTTTTCCCGTGACAATAGAAACATTTCTCTTTCCCTACTATTAGCCCCAAAACTTTTGCCCTGCCCTTTCCCTCTACCTTACTGACACTGTCTATCGGCTTGGTGGAGGCCTTCTTCTTCTCTCCCTTGGTTTTCGCCTTGGATCTAGAAGAGGAAGATTCCCCAATAAGCAGAGCGGGTGTCTCCCTGGATTTCTACAGGGTGCCCTCAGTGCTTCTCAACATGTTGAGGAGTTCTGGAAGTGAAACTTCCTTCCCTTGAATGTTGAAATTCAAGATAAACTGGGCGTAGGTAAAGGGGATGGACTGTAGAATCAAGTCAGTATATAACCCGTTCTCCAACGTGGTCCCAAGGCCCGCGAGCTCTTCAATATAGCTAATCATCGTAAGGACGTGGTCCTCTACAGATAACCTGACATCTAACCTCGCCTAAAACAATTTCTTTGAGGTCTCATATCTTTTGATACGAGATTGCTCTCCATATAAATTCTTGGTATGGAAGAAGATGGAAACTAAGTCCATCTTCTCATGCCGTCTCTGGTGTTCATAATCCATTGAGGCTAATACAAGGCACTTGGCTCTCACACTGTCTTTTTCCCATGTCTTACGGATTTCAACATCCGCGACGGTGGAATCTGGACCTGGGACGGTGGGGGCTTTGGTAGTAAGGAGGTAGTCCATCTTGTCATAGGTAACGGCCATCTGGACATTCCTTAGCTAATCTTTATAGTTTGGCCCAGCCAATTTATTATTATCTAGCAGTAACTTAAGCCCGGTCATTTTGGTCGTTGCTGTCAGGAGAGAGAGAAGAAACACTCAGCATGATACTCTTGCAAGTTTAGATTGGTTATTAATTTATCTAAACAGGATGGCTCCCACTATTCCTTCAAGCCATAAAAGAAGAATTAGTCAGGATTAATCTCACTCTTACAATTCTTGCTTAACCTTTCAGCCAGGCTAGTGTTGGTACTTCGAGGGAGGTTTTCCAACACTTTCGTGAAGTTCCTTAATTACATAACCTCTTTTCCCTGGAGGTGTAGCCCCGCTAACACCGTTCTAGGCACTTACTTGGTTTATAACATTGATTGTTTAGTGAAAAAAACTCCCGAAGAGTAGCGGATACTCAAAGTAGGATCGAGATCTAAATATCATAATATGACAACCTTGAAGGAATCCTACCAAAATCATCACACTCCAAATAGTACACAACACTAGCAAGTTTCATTTTCCTTAGAAACTCCCGATGTCGATATTTGACCCACGCGCTTATGACCTTGACGGAGGCCAACATATCATAAAACGCAAGTCAAGTTCTACCCATCATTATCCAGGTTAATTTGAACCCACCCGTACAAACCCTTGACAGAGGCCAAAATAGCTGTACGACTGTCTCAAATCAACGCATCTATCTATGCTACAGATGAATACCCAGCAGCTACCAATCACTATGCCTTGGCGAAGGTCAAAATACATAGCTTGAATACTACTGAATACCCATCTGAAATGACGGAGGGCTATGGATGGTTTTGGCGAAACTGTGAACTTAATGAACTTGATATAGTCGAAGGAACCATGATAGCTTTTAAAATGAGTGGTTTAGGCTCCGCATTTAAAAGTTGTTTTTCAAGAAAACCGAGTGGTTTTGAAATTGTTCCAACGATTTAAACTTTGGTTTGTTTTCCTTGCATTAATCAATATTAATGCAGTATCATCATTTAACCCTATCATTGCAGAACAGAAACGAAAATAGAACGTACGCTTATGCCATCCGCATTCGCCACGGGGCCCCGTCATGCACCGTTAGGTTACTTAACTAATGGCAGAGCAAGGGCTGGACTGGACTAGCGTGGGTGCAAAACGTAAGCAATTATTATATATTATATATATATATATATATATATATATATATATATATATATATATATATATATATATATATATATATATAGCCATTCGTCTCACGCAATAATAGGCATTCCAGATCACAGATCAATATATTGTATTTAGAAGAAATTCCGTGTTTCGTTTTAGCGTAGAACAAAAGACGGATTCCACGGTCGTGATGAATAGCCAAACCCCACCCTAGACCCCTACGGGTGCAGCAAACTATCCGCCAAATTCCTGAAGTGAAGCAACCTCTCTCAATAAAATAAGTAGGCCACTCGACACTTTAAGAACCTGGTAGTTTGTGCAACCCACCTTGGGTCTATCCTAGGTGCAAGAAAAAGTAAATAAAATAATACAACGGTGGCTACAACCTCAACCCGGATGTGCCCCGCAAATAATATTACATCAAATTTACATGAATGAAAGAAAATAACACTCTTCTAACATCCCCCGGCTATTCATCCATGACGATCCAATACTTCATATACACAAACCATCAACACAATATACTGATATGTGCAACCCCCACAAATCGACGTATAGCAATTAGCGGATGTTTCGCAACACATATACAAACTGAAACTTAAAAACGATGTTAAAACTGTGACTTCGAAATACTTTGTATTGCCCTGACACAAAGATAACATAATATGAAATTTGGGCAAAAACAAACAACACCTGAAAACCTAAATCCAAGAGATCAGAACACCACCAAAAAACTAAGACCAAATTCTTTATTTGGACCAGCCAGGCAGGGAAAAGTGGGGTTTTGGCCGGCCAAATATTTGAGATTTTGTCTCGTTTTTCTTTGGTGTTCTAGTTACAACAAGAAGATCACTCTGCAATTGTTTAAAAAAATTTTAGAGCCTCTTTGAAAATCGACAGAAACTTGGATTTTAGTTTTATCATTTCGGAGTTATTTCGGTTTCGTAACTTTATACATCGTCTAAACTGCTAGTTAAGGTTTAAGTAGACTTTGATACCACTGTAAGTCGATGTCGCGCATCCCGAGGGTTTGCAGGGAGGCGGAGTATGCAAAAACGATTTTTCAAGCTTCGCAACACCGACTTTAACTCCTAGATCTTTACGGAAACCTTAACTAGATATACTACCTGGATGTTTAACTACCCGGTAAGAGTTTTATACCTCCTTGTTCACAAGTCCTTCGGGTCTTCTTCTTCTCCTTCTCTTCTTGAACTCCTCGAAGATCGGATCGCGCTTGAATCGTCGGCCTCCTTATGTTGATGACGATCCACCCGAGAGTATGTACTTCAAGCTCCAACCTCTAAACCGAGATAATTAAGGTACCTAGTTTGCTAAGCTAGGTAGTTTAGAAGATGTAGAGTGTCTAATGGAGTGTTTTAACTCATATAACCCTATGGCTCACAACACATGTGAAGGTTAGGGTTATTGAGGAAGAAAGAGGAAAAATGGAGAGAGAAAAGAAAAGAGCAAATGAGCAAGTGATAGCTAAGTGAAGAATGGCTCATCTCTTTTCCTCACCTCAAGCATGGATTATTTTCTATGGAAAATAATCAACCATGCTTGAATAGTGAGTCCAAATCAAATAAACAATGTCATGAGCCATGCTTAACTCCATGCCACAAATATCTCCATTTACACTTCGTTAATCTATTTTCCAAAATAGATTAATCCAAGTAATGAGGTGTCCCATTCTAGAAGCATATCTTGTGAAATTACAAGAATACTCTCACCGTATATACATACCCGTATTCGTATTCCGAAAAATACGAATACAATGAGATGATAACAATCCAATAATAAAATACTCGGATCCGGCTTAAACCAAAGCTCACTAGTATTATCCGTCCGAACATCATCCGTGTAGCCAGTACATGTATATGATCGGAACCCTGCCGTAAAACCATACGACCTCTACATCATTTCGCCGGAAGCAGGGAAACCCTCTGTGTGGGACTTTAAAGACTCGACAGTATGCTGGTAATGGGTTTAACCATAAGTCCGTCAGCGGTACTAGCTGTACGTAACGGTTACCCAGGTATCTGTCGATAAGAAGGCCGATGAGCAAACTCATCCGAACTCCTACTGAGCCTATCTGTGACAATTTCCATACAGTTCAGTCTGTTCGTCTTAGATACTCGCATATCGGGCCTAGGGAGGTGCTAATTGTCAGACCCCTAATAGCGCAATAAGTCAAGCCAGGATAGAGCCCAATACACCATGAGAAACCACTAGGGTACCTACCAGTAAATCTCGCTTGCCCTGGCCAGGGACTTTGTGTAATGTCTTTCCGAACACAGCGCGATATTAACCCTCAATACCGGGAGAGACGAATCCTATCTAACTACTACTGCCTCCAAGTGCTTCGGGACTGCACCCAACTACTACCTGTTTGCACGACTCTTTTGAGCTGTTGTAGGGTAGTAATATAAGTACAGTAGGAACACACTCGAGACGAATAGTGATGTCAAGTCAACGGACTAACCTATACTCATGCCACACGGGAACTGCTACTTGAATGTAGGTATAATACCAACCAGCAGTTCCCATCGAGCCCGTCCAGTGTAACTTATAACCCAATGAGCATCTGTATACTATCTCCGGTATGACGTACCAATGGCTATGGGATAGACCATCTCCCATGTTGGGATGAGAAGCGTATACACTAATCTACTCCGGAGTATCATTGCTCCGTCTTGATAATCCTACGATTAGGGACCTGTATAAGGATGTGCTTATAGACTACCCAGCCCCCACTAGTGTGACTGCCATCACAACGCTGGTAGTCAAGCAAAGATCCTAAGGGCTCTACCAATATGTATTAGCGATATGCTAAAAGAAACATATAACATATCGAGGTAGAATCAAACCAAGTAGTATACTGCCATTTTGAACAAGACTGTTATTATATCTGTGAATATCCCAAGCTTCCAAAATGTAATATACAATCCTGTACGATACAATAATGGCCTTTAGGGCATATATCACTAACAAGTTTTATATGCATGATATGTCACGTTCCGCTTCTCAGTGTACGGGGAAGTAGACGTGACGGGCCACGACGTATTTACTCAGAAGTAAATACGTTAAGCGTAAATAAGCAATATATAAATAAAAACATAAGAATAACAAGAGATATAATATAAACAACAAATTTTTTTAACATTCATTCTGTACATTACAACTGATTTGAAAAGGAAAGTATAAGGATGTAAGCAATGTCTAAACAGTGACATATGAACTGAAAAGTAAATAAGTACAAGTAAGCTAGTAGTCGTGTTGTTCAGGTATCTGATTCAATTACTCCTGGATGGGCTTGGTCTCCTGAGAGTTGGGTCCTCCTGACGAACATTCCAAAAAAAGAAGAGACAAGAACGTCGTCAGCGAATTAGCGCTCGGTAAGTCCCAAAAGAAAGAATGTAATAGACAAGTAAAGAGAATAACTATGGTAATTGGTACAAGTATATGTTTGTTATGCTAACGTAGTTGTTTGTAGCTTGGTACAAAATGTATCAGTGTATACGAGAGGAGTCCAACTATCCCGTGGACTATGGGAAACGGAAAGTAAAAGGCCCCGTCAAATCCCACGGGACAACGACATGGATGTTCGGTAGGTGTCTTTTAGTGTCCATCATCGTGCCGCTTCTAATACATTCCATACCAATCTACCCCGTTAAACCCCGTAATGTATATTGTATAAATTGTAGTTATCAGACTTGCCGAGACCATGGATATAAGTTGTTCATGTAAATAGTTCAGGATGTATCAAGTAGTCATGTAGTCAAGTCAAGTCATAGCTATGGTTTGGTCAAGTCAAGTTATATTTGCATGTTGATATTGTTCTGGTATTCAGGTTCAGGTTCAAGTATACATGTTGGATTCATGTTAGATTTGGATTCATGTTTGGATTGGATTCATATTAGACTTAGAATCAGATTTGAGTCAGACACTTTAAACAGAATTTTGATCCTGAATTAGGTTTGGGTGTTATCGATAGCTGCTGCACATGGACGGCAGGATTTATGTCTTTTTCCAAGATAATTACCATTGATAACTCCGTTAAGTTTTCTACCTTAAATAGGCAAGCACTCACTTTCTCCGTCTCCCAGAGGCTCAATAGAATTGATCCCGGTTAAATCTATATTTACTAAAGTTCTTAAATATAATTTTATATAACTCAAGAGGGTTTTATGAAAAATATTTTATATATTTTCAAAATAAATCTCGAGTATTTATTTATGTTCTTTAGGGTTTTCATGGATGTGAATTTTAAAGAGTGATGTATATTAGTGAATATTTTCATAGCTTGAATAGTTTAAGGTATTTTAGTGTAATGCTTGTTTTGTATTGATATTTGATGGTATTTTAGTGAAACTTGTCATTCCTTTATTCTTAGAAAAACATGGAATTTTATTATAACTTGAAAATATGTGGTTTGATAATATTTATATAATATTAAAAAAATTAATTTTATTATTAAATAGAAAATGTCGTTTTTCTTAAAAATTGTATTAAAATCTTTCGAGACCGAATGCTCCGTGAGGAGGTCTGCATCTCGCTCTACTAATCCGAGAATGTACGATAATCCGCACCATCCAATAGCGGGTTCCCCAAAATGGGTTGTAGATGCATAATCACAAAGAGTTTGAAATACAATTCTAAAGAAAACTGGGTTTTTATAGTTCATGGTATTTTAATGAAAAGTTGTAATCGCCATAAAAATAGGTTTCCAAGAGTATCGTGCTATGTCAATATGTGTGTATGTGAGGGGTAGGTCATTACCCCGTGAAGTTTTCTAGAGGTAATAGTTATCAAAAGAACTAAAAGATGAATATATGAAGTTCATGGTATTTTAATGAAAAATTAGGTTAAAGTTATATAACATGACGTTTTAAGGTGATTTTTTTTAATTATTAGTTTTCATGATTAATAAGTATGGTGTAGGAATATACATGAAGACAATGAAAGAAAAGTGGAATTTATAAGGTTTTTAAAGAAGATGTCGGTGTTAACTTCACTTCCGACATATTTTATAAAAAGGGACTTTTTATGTAGAAAGAGAAGAAGGGAGTGGGACTTACTAGCTAGAAAGAGTGAGGAGAGGTAGAAGAAAAGGTGGTAGCTTTCGTGGCATCGTGGGGTCACCGGAACTTGCGTAGATCTTCGCTGGAAGTTGACCTTGGACTAACTCCACTTCTACTCCACTTGTACTTAGAAAAAATTGATAATTTTGCTAAGGATTTCAGAATGAGGAGGGGCTAGGGTATGGGGTTGTATTTATAGTGTGGAATTAGAATTTTGGAATTGAAAGAATGAATTAAAATGCATTTAAAATTGGATTAATTTAGAAATTGAATTCACCGTTAAATTGCAGAGAGAACAAACAGTGCAGGGGTAATGGGGGTAGGCCAAGAGTCAAGAGTGCAGAGTAAGGGGACCATTGGGTACGGGGGACCCGTCGGCGCCAGCCCTAGGGCGTATCTCGTCGGCCATTTGTTTGATGGGAGCCGTCGGATGATTGCCACGTGTTTTACTCGCTGTTAATATAATTTTGCACATGTTTGTTTTTCTTGACTGTTCATTTTTACGTGTATTGTACGTGTAAACTTTCGGGCTTCCAAAAAGTTTAAAAGAAATATCAGGAAAAATAATATGTGGCTGATGGGATTCGAATACTGGGGCCATGTCACAACAGTGCAAGACTTTACCAATGAGCTACAAGTTGTTTCTTGCTGTACTTAAATAAGAATTACTTTTAAATTGTGCTCAGGCTTGCAAAACTCTATTCTGTACATTAAGAAGAAAAATTTTGTACAGAAAATTCAGGGTCATTACATTCTGCCCTCCTTATAAAAATTTCGTCCTCGAAATTTATAAAAGGAAGTTGTAACAGATCCAAGAAAAATTTGATGACAGCGATGGTGAAAGAACTACTGATATGGTACTGAAAGTGCCAGAAAAAAATGTTTGAAAGAACAAAAGGATGCAAGAGTAGTTTTCAAGAAAGCTGCGAGTATGCAATCAAATAGAAGAAACGTAAATTAGAACTGGATTGTCAAGAATGGTACAAATATAAAAATGATAATCGAATAAAAATCAGGGAAGGGGTATAAGTTAACAAAGAAGATATGGTTCGATAATATACGGTAAAACATAACTAATTAAGAGGAAAGAGAATCAAAGGCAGAATTCTAAGTCACTCAAGTAGAGTACCGCATTGTAATTATGCTGCAATTCATAGTTACAATCACATAACTCTATTTAAATCACCCAAATCCCATCATCAGAGTCAAGGTGATAAGGTTTAAGAACAATCTAGAAAAATCAAAGGAAGATCAAGAGTTTGTAGTTTCGTGTTACGTCGAGACAAGATTATCAGGAAAAACAAGAAAAGATTCAAAGGAATGCAATCATGTTGCAGGCGTTACAGTCTACCTTAAAAGAATTTCATCCGCGAAATTCTCTCAAGTTGCGACATGAAGTATTGTGACGCTCCAGTGTTGAATAGTGCAAGTGCAGGAATAGTGGCTACTAGTATAGTGCTTAAGTTGTGCGGGGTTGGTTTTAGGTACAAGGAAAAATATAGAAGTATACAAGGATTTGAAAAGATGAAAGGATTGGGAATTACCAGTGATAACTTGGCCAGTGATTTCGACTTCTCCAACCGACAACGTGGATAGCTGGCCTCCTGGCACTTTTCTCTGTGCCTGCTGGTACATTTCAGACTGACGAGGTAAAGACGGTCCTCGTGAAGGTGGTGCAGTAGTAGGAGTTTGTATAGTAAGTCTTGGCGTGGGGTTTATGTCTACTCTGTACTTTGAGCATGCCCTTAGAGTGTGTTCAGGCGATCCACAAATCATACAAAGACCATTAGCTCGCCTGCAGTCCTTTACTTAATGTCCGAGTTTCTTACAAAAATAGCAAGTCCTTGCTGGCGGTGTCCTTTCCTTCTTCTTGATATAACCCTGAGCTGCCCTCAAGGCTGTCTTAGTGCAAACTAGTCCTTGGTGAAGGAGAGTAGCCTACTCCTGCTGTCCCTCAAATAGACTCCTGGTTGTTTCAAGAAATGCCATTGATCTTATCAGTAAGTCTTCAACGGTAATGGGTGGTAGTGTAGGGGGTGGAGTGTTACCGTTCACATTGGTGCTCGTGTTGTTGGAAGGATCCATGACCTTGATGGAAAAGAAAGGGTTAGGATAGATTCAAGGAATTTGTAATGTGAATAATGTATTGTTGCCGATTCTTATAATTCTTGTGATATATATTGCTTAGGATTCTATGCAGAACTGACCTGCATGGGCCGCCAACAAAACCTGTCACGCCCCGCTTCCCAGTGTACGGGGAAGTAGATGTGACGGGCCGCGACGTATTTACTCAAAAGTAAACACGTTAAGCTTAAATATGCAATATATAAATAAAAGCACAAGAATAACAAGAGATATAATATAAAGAACAACTTTTATTAACATTCATTCTTTACATTACAACTGATTTGAAAAGGAAAGTACAAGGATGTAAGCAATGCCTAAACAGTGGCATATGAACTGAAAAGTAAATAAATACAGGTAAGCTAATAGTCGTGTTGTTCGGGTATCTGCTCCAATTACTCCTGGCTGGGCTTAGTCTCCTGAGAGTCGGGTCCTCCTGGCGAACATTCCAAAGAAAGAAGAGACATGAACGTCGTCAGCGAACTAGCGCTCGGTAAGTCCTAAAATAAAGAATGGAATAGACAAGTAAAGATAATATAACCGGTAATTGGTATAAGTATATGTTTGTTATGCTAACGTAGTTGTTTATAGCTTGGTACATAATTTATCAGTGTATACGAGAGGAGTCCAACTATCTCGTGGACTATTGGAAACAGAAAGTACAAGGCCCTGTCAAAACCACGGGACAACGACACGGATGCTCGGTTGGTGTCTTTTAGTGTCCATCATCGTGCCACTTCTAATACATTCCATACCAATCTATCCCGTTAAACCCCGTAATGTATATTGTATAAATTGTAGTTAACAGACTTGCCGAGAACATGGATATAAGTTATTCATATAAATAGTTTCAGGATTTATCAAGTAATTATGTAGTCAAGTCAAGTCATAGCCATAGTTCGGTCAAGTCAAGTTATGTTTGCATGTTGATATTGTTCTGGTATTCAGGTTCAGGTTCAAGTATACATGTTGGATTCATGCTAGATTTGGATTCATGTTTGGATTGGATTCATATTATACTTAGACTCAGATTTGAGTCAGACACTTTAAACAGAATTTTGATCCTGAATTAGGTTTGAGTGTTATCGGTAACTGCTGCACATGGACGACAGGATTTGTGTCTTTTTCCAAGAAAATTACCATTGATAACTCCGTTAAGTTTTTCTACCTTAAATAGGCAAGCACTCACTTTCTCCGGCTCCCTGAGGCTTGATTGAATCGTTTTCCGTGTCGTGTTTTGAAAAATGTAGAGATCACAACCAAAGAAATTTATACCACAATCAATTAACGGTGTCTTTTGTAGGTTCATTTAGTGAGTGCGGATCGTCCACAGAGAAAGTGTGAATTTGTTCGAAATCGTTTTAGTTGAGTTGAAAATAAAAGATAAAAGAAAATGATTCATGATTTGTGAGGTTTAGTTTCAAGAAACATAAAGAAATTAGATCTAGAATCAAGAATTAATAAAGATCAAGAAAATGTCCAAACCAATTGAATTATCAAGATTTGTAAAGTAGCTTGTAGGAATCGATCAAATAAGTAGTGATCATGAAAACTAAAGATTACGAGATTTTATCCATTGAGGATTTGTTGCTAGATCGATGACGATCAACGAGGTTTAGGGATCTATTGAAGAAACTAGGGTTTCTCCTTCACCATTCCTTGTCCTTTCATTGATTGTCATTCAAATTCTAGCCTCTAGCAAATTAAATTACCGATCGTTGATCTCTAATTTGGAGCGAAAACATTCAAGAAAGCGATATCGCTCAAATTGGGTCTTCAATGATTCAATTTCCTAAAGTTTACAAAACTCATAAGACTTAAGAATCGTTCAAGAATTTCATCATCATCATCTACCTATTCTCTCAATTCCGCTACAAGCGGAGATTTCACTCACACATCATGAAAAAGAAAAGAATCGAGAATCGGTAACTTTTCATAATGCAAGAATGTAAAGAAAAGCAAGATTTACAATTTTCACCTTTATTAATCGACGATTAGGTACAATTCACTCAAAGATTACAAGATTTGAGGAGGTAACTAAATTCTCCGAAATTAGCTTCACATCGATATTCTTGAGTAGCAGATCGTCGTGGATCTCTTGCTCGGATGATGATCAGTGTTGCTTCAAAGGATCTTCATTTGCTTGCTTGAGTCGCTTCTCAAAATGATCTTGATTTGGCATTGGAATTGGATTTGAGCTAGGGCTTTGAGTTACAAGTTGTGTCACTCTACTTGTGTGTGGAATTATTGAACAACCCAATTAATGAAATAATGAACTACTCCACAACCATTGTAATGAAGCCATAGGTCCCCTTTTATAGTTTTCCTTTATCTTTTCCTAGAAGCTAGGTTGTTATGAAGCTTGCATAGGAAGCTAGGTAGATACCAAGCTTACACTAGAAGATTGACTGTTGTAAAGAAGCTTCTGGAGATTTCTAGGGATTTTGAAGCGTCTTGAGGAAGCTTGGAGGTTGTAAAGGGGCTTCTGGAAAAAGTGCCAACCGCCGACGAGTCAGATCGGCCACGGATCTGCGGCGGATCTGCCTGACTCGGCCGTGGATCCGCGGCCATCTGGTGGAGTTGCTGCATGAAATTTCCAGTGCTGATTTGTGTTGGCTTTCTGGCACTTTCCTAATGTCTGGAATATTTTTATACTTTCTTGTTTACTGCTAGATCACAAGTCTTGCACTTGATATATTTTATCAGCACTTTTAGCAGTTCCGGATTTTTTACCTGGAGAATTTCCTGCACACAATCTCGAGACAAGTGTTGAGATATATAGATCATGCGAATAATAATAAACACTTAATTTCCCTTTTAGGATGTCGATTATAACTATAACACAGAGTATTTGGTATTTTCCAGATGAATTCGTAATCTGTGTTATATTTACAATAAACACCTATATATGATCAATAAGAGTAGGGAAACTAACGTGTTGAGAATGCACTATTTTTGACTGATCAAGGCTTAAGAGAATTGATCCCGCTTAAACCTATATTTACTAAAGTCCTTAAATGTAATTTTATATAACTCAAGGGGGTTTTATGAAAAATATTTTATATACTTTCAAAATAAATCTCGAGTATTTATTTATGTTCTTTAGGGTTTTCATGAATATGAATTTTAATAAGTGAGGTATATTAGTGAATATTTTCATAGCTTGAATAGTTCAATGTATTTTAGTGTAATACTTGTCTTGTATTGATACTTGATTATATTTTAGTGAAACTTGTTATTCATTTATTTTTAGAAAAAGATGGAATTTTATTATAACTTGAAAATATGTGGTTTGATAATATTTATATAATATTAAAAAAATTAATTTTATTATTAAATAGAAAATATCGTTTTTCTTAAAAATCTTATTAAAATCTTTCGAGACCGAATGCTCCGTGAGGAGGTCTGCATCTCGCTCTACTAGCCCGAGGATGTGCGATAATCCGCACCATCTAATAGCGGGTTCCCCAAAATGGGTTGTAGAGGCATAATCCCAAAGAGTTTGAAATACAATTCTAAAGAAAACCGGGTTTTTATAGTTCATGGTATTTTAATAAAAAGTTGTAATCCCCACAAAAATAGGTTTCCAAGAGTATCGTGCTATGTCAATATGTGTGTATGTGAGGTGTAGGTTATTACCCCGTGAAATTTTCTAGAGGTAATAGTTATCAAAAGAACTAAAAGATGAATATATGAAGTTCATGGTATTTAATGAAAAGTTAGGTTAAAGTTATATAACATGACGTTTTAAGGTGAAAATTATTTTTAATTATTAGTTTTCATGATTAATAAGTATGGTGTAGGAATATACATGAAGAAAATGTACGAAAAGTGGAATTTATAAGGTTTTTAAAGAAGATGTCGGTGTTAACTACACTTCCGACATATTTTATAAAAAAGACTTTTTATATAGAAAGAGAAGAAGAGGGTGGGACTTAATATCTAGAAAGAGTGAGGAGAGGTAAAAGAAAAGGTGGGAGCCTTCGTGGCATCACCGGAACTTGCGTAGATACTCGCCGGAAGTTGACCTTAGGCTAACTCCACTTCTACTCCACTTGTACTTATAAAAATTTGATAATTTTAGCTAAGGATTTATGAATGAGGAGGGGCTAGGGTATGGGGTTGTATTTGTAGTGTGGAATTAGGGTTTGGGAATTGAATAAATGAATTAAAATGCATTTAAAATTGGATTAATTGGGAAATTGAATTCTCTGTTAAATTGCAGAGAAAACAAACAGTGCAGGGGTAATAGGGGTAGGCCAAGAGTCAAGAGTGCAGAGTAAGGGGACCATTGGGTATGGGGGACCCATCGGCACCGGCCCTAGGGCGTATCTCACCGGTCATTTGTTTGAGGGGAGCCGTCGGATGATTGCCACGTGTTCTACTCGTTGTTAATATAATTTTGCACATGTTTTTTTCCTGACTGTTCATTTTTACGTGTATTTCACGTGTAAACTTTTGGGCTTCCAAAAAGTTTTAAAGAAAAATAAGAAAAAATAATATGTGGCTGATGGGATTCGAACACAGGGGCTATGTCACAGCAGTTCAAGGCTTTACCAATGAGCTATAAGTTATTTCTTGCTGTATTAAACAAGAATAACTTTTAAATTGTGCTCAAACTTGCAAAACTCCATCCTGTACATTAAGAAGAAAAATTTTGTACGGAAAATTTAGGGTCGTTACATGATAGGTAAAAAGGAGTCATATTTCGTCCTCATTTTTACCTATGGTTTTTTGGAGGAGGAAGATGATATTTTTTCGAAGGGAATTAAATTCACCGTTGCAGAAATTTATGGATGGTCTCCTTCCTCCGAGATTTAATCTCTTTGCTTCTATTTATAGGAGAAGAGAAAATCAATCTATTTTGAGAAAATCTCTTATTGAGAGATCATGATTGATTTCATAATCAATCAAATTGATCTTAAAGATCAACCGGTAAATTTTATTCACCGTTGGATCTTTTAATCCAAAGGCTCTTTGTTTTACAGAGAAGATTTCTTGTTTGTTTTAACAAGATTAGAAAAATATTTTCCTAACTTAGAATTTAATTCTATCATATGAATATCATGTTTGTTTAACAACATTAGGAAAATATTTTCCTAATATAGAATTTAATTCTATCATTTGAATATCTTGTTTGTTTAACAAGATTAGGAAAATATTTTCCTAACATAGAATTTAATTCTATCATATGAACAACTTGTTAGGGAGATATTTTTCTAACCATAGAATTTAATTTTTTTCAACAAAGAAGATCTTTCTTATTTTAGAAAGATTAGAAAAATATTTTCCTAATATAGAATTTAATTTTATCATATGAATATCTTGTTTGTTTAACAAGATTAGGAAAATACTTTCCTAACATAGAATTTAATTCTATCATATGAATATCTTATTAGGAAGATATTTTCCTAACCACAGAATTTAATTCTATTTAATAGAGAAGATCTTTCTTATCTTAGAAAGATCAGGAAAATATTTCCCACACAGAATTTAATTCTATCATATGAATATCATGTTTGTTTAACATGATTAAGAAATTTTTGTCCTAACATAGAATTTAATTATATCATATGAATATCTTGTTAGGAAGATATTTTCCTAATCATAGAATTTAATTCTGTTTAACAAAGAAGATCTTTCTTATTTTAAAAAGATCAGGGAAATATTTTCCATATAGAATTTAATTCTATCAGATGGTTTAATTGGTGATATTTTATCACAATTGGATTTTAAATCCAAAGATTCTCTGTTAGAGAAAGATCTTTTCATATTAGAAAAATCAGGGAAAATATTTCCCAAATAGAATTTAATTCTATCACATAGAATTTAATTCAATCAGATGAGAACGTTTAAAATTGAGCCGTTCACGTGCTATCATGTGAGCATTGCCACAAAAATGCAGCAAGAGAACTCACGTGTTTAACACGTGGATGCTCACATGTTTAACACGTAGGGGCTATCTTAGGATTTAATCCTATTTGAAGCCGGTACTCACATGCTTTGAATGTGGGTGCTCACGTGTTTAACACTTGGGCGCTACAATAGAATTTAATCCTAACTGTAGTAGGTACTCGTATGCTTTGTGTAAGGGGGTCGTGCTCGCTGGACGGGTGTTTATAAATTTTTGCGAAAGCGGAAAAACAAAGGGATCCAAGCGAACATGACTTCCCTAACTAGAATCAATCATAGACTATAACTTACAAACAAAAGAATAGAACAAGGAGAAGATACAACCTTTGAAGCATCTTCATTTGCTCCAATGGTTGTACTCCGGACTTCGACTAAGCTCCGAGTGCTCCGGATCGTGCTTGATCTTCGATCGGCTCCGTCGAAGATGATCAACGCGAAGGCTACCGGCTCTAACTTCATCTTCAATCAAATTGAAGAAACCCTCATTTCCATTTGCTAAATGTGAAGATGAAAGAGATGTAGAAAATGATATGAACTCTCAATCTTTCTCCTCTTTTTGTTTGCTTTCTACTTCTCTTCTCTTTTCTTTTGCCTTGGATGAGAGAGAAAATGTATGGTTAGAATGAAGAGCATACTCTCATGTTCTCTTCATACAACCATCTAATTTCTTTTACATCCACTTGTCATTTTGAGATGAGATAGATAGCCATCTTACATCCACCTCATCACTTGACATGCAAAAAGAAAAATAAAAGAGAAAAAGAAATATAAATATATGTACATTACATATAATTATATAAAAGCTCATGGCATGTAACCATGTATGCACATAACATAAAAGAGAGAGAAAATGAGAATAACACAATATTACTAGTTTATATATATACTATCATATATAAAGTAATATCATTAAATCAACACTTGATTCATGACTCGGTTCAATCATAAACCGGCTAGTATCATCCATCCGATTAATACATGTAGTATCAAATACACATGTTTAATTGGACCCCGCAAGCATCGCCGTACGTGCACTACATCATATCGCTAGAAAGGGAAAAACCCTCTGTGTAGGACTCTAAAGACTTGACAATACGCTGGCAGTAGGTTAGGATCATATCCGATTTATCTGAAACACTTTCAGATCAATCTCCCACCGGGTTAACCTACTAACTCATTAGCGGTACTAGCTGTACATAACGGCTACCTAGGTATTTAAGGAAAATCCGGTCGACATGCAAGCTCGTTCGTACCCTGCTAGAGCCTATCAGTGACATTCACCGTATAGTCCGGTCTCTTTGTTTAAGACTGTCGCATACCGGGTCTGGGATGTGGAAACCGTCAGACTCCTAATAACCCGACAAGTCGTGCTGACGTCAAGTTCATGACCACCAGAGAAACTACTGATAACACTTATCGGTAAATCTCGTTTGCCTTGGCTAAGGACTTATGGTCATAGCCAGCTGTGTACAGTGCGACATCAATTCCCTATACCGGGAGAGACGAATTCCCTCGACCGCTCACCACCTCCATATGGTTTGGGACTGTACCCAACTAAAACCTGTATGCACATCTCTTTAAAGTCATGGTAAGGTAGTAATCTATGTACAGTGGGAACACACACAAGACTCTATGGCGATTTTGGGTCTAGAGACTACCATGTACTCATGTCACTAGAGAACCGCTATCCGATGATTGGTATAATGCTATCTAGGAGTTCTCGCCGTCCAGTGTAACTCATCCAATGAGCACCTACATACAATCATCGGTGTCAATCACCAATGGCTATGGGATCAGCCATTGCCCCATACAGGGTAATGAAACATATATACTAGTCTAAGCTGGAATACCGATGCCCAGTCTCGATATTCCTACGACTAGGGACTTTTAAGGATGTGTTTATAGACTACCTAGGCCCCAGTAGTATGATCCCTATCATAATCCTGGTAGTCAAGCAAAGATCCTATGGGCTTTATCATCATGTAATAGTGATACGTTATAGCAAGTAAAATGTATACTTATGGGTGACAAATACAAACCAGATAGCATACTATCATCTCGAGCAAGACTAATCTTGGTATAGGCCCTCCTCGAATTCAGTAATTGCCTTCCTGCAATTACGATAATTGCCTTGAGGACACCTATATCCAACACTTTGCATGTTCTTGCTCACATGCTTTGCATGGGGGGGAGGCTGTTATAGAATTTAAATTTATCTAAAGTCGCTACTCATATGCTTTGCATGTGAGTGATCATGTGTTTAACACGTAGGGGCTGACTTTTATTTTTATAAAGGGAACAACAAGTTTTGAGCCAAATTTTTTGGCGAGAACAAATGTCCCCTACTACTTTGCCTATGTAGGTATGTACGTGGGTTAACTAGTGCAAAGTTATGCATCGCCATAGAATTGATGGCTTAGGAGACAAGTTTAGGTCTATGTCGCTTAAGGCTTTGTCCATCTTTATGAGCCGTATGGGTCTCAAGAAGGTTTTTATCCATATGAGTCATGAGGATCTCATAGGTGCATATTCTCCCTAGAAATTGTGAGGATTCCTAAGTGTCCATTGCCTCCGTGAGTCGTAATGATCTCACTCGGGTATTTTTTCCTTACGAGTCGTGAGAATCCACAAGTAGCTTCTTCACTTCATTGGAATGAAACTTTGACAAATGTGGCTCGTGGATAGAATACAAAAGTCAGTATTGAACTCCTTGTAGGGCTGCGATGGCTTAGAAAATAGGTTTGGATTTGTCGCCTAAGGCTTTTCAACTTTATGATCCGTGAGGGTCTCATAAAGATGTTTCTCCCTACGAGTCGAGAGAATCTCGTAGGTGTATTTTCTCCTTAGAAGTCGTGAGGACTCCTAAGTGTGTTTTCTATGAGAGTCATAAGGATCTCACAAGAGTATTTTCCCTTTACGAGTCGAGAGGACCCGTAAGTAGCTTCTTCTTCTCATTGGATGCAACTTTGTCGAATATAACCCGTGGATAGTATACAAGAGCCAGTCTTGGCATCTTTGTAGGGCAACAGTGGCTTAGGAAATAGGTTGATATCCTCGTCGTCTAAGGATTTTCAACTTTATGAGCCGTGAGGGTCTCATAAAGATGTTTCTCCCTATGAGTCAAGAGGATCTCGCAGGTGTATCCTAATGTGAAATATAGATAACCCCTTTTGATACAGGTGTCCTTTAGGTTTGTGTTACTGGGTTAATTCCATCGTATGTCACGTTGGCTGATATATTTTCGACATGCAGTCCCTTAGGTTGCTGCTCGAGTAGCCCAACATCCGTCGTCTCTCTGATCCCTTTTGAGCTTGGACAAGACGTCTTCAAGTGGTCTTTTTAGTTTGGAAGATTTACATTACCATTAGAAGTTCCAGTGTTAGGTATTTTCGTGGTGCTTTACTTGAGTTTAGGCTCGATTTAGATCCCCGATGAGTCATAACTGCACCCTTCTTGGGTGGGATGACATCCAATGGTTTTCAGGCTTGCCATCAAGACCCGAAGTTAGAAATATGCCGTCCCTTTGCTTTTTCTTTGATGATGTCGTGCCGATTCTTCGTTGAAGTAGGGTAGACATCCATATGACCTCTAGGCCGTGTATATCGCAATTAAGATCTGGAGCTAGGAATATGCCATCACTCCGTTTTGATTTGACCCTTTGGTCCATGTTGACACCGCATCTGCACCCTTTTGGAATGAGAAGGAACGCCGAGATGATCTCTGGGCTGTAGATGTTGCCATCGAGATCTTGAGCTAGGAATATGCCATTGCTCCACTTTGATCCGACACTTTGGTCCCTGTTGATGTTGCGTTCGCATCCTGTTGGCATGGGAAAGAACGTCGAGATGATCTATAAGCTATAGATGTTGCTATCGAGATATGAAGCTAGGATTTTTCCGTCACTCCACTTTTGCTTTGGCTCCTTAGAGCTTTGTTGACACCACGTCTGTACTCTTCTTGGGTAAGAGGGATGTCGAATTGATCTTTAGGCTGCATATATTGCCATCGAGACTTGGAGTTAGGAATATGCCCTTACCCCATCTTTGATTTGACCTTTTTGGCCTTTGTTGACGTTGCATCTGTACCTTGTTGGAATGAGAAGGAGCATCGAGCTGGGGCTAGGATTTTGCCATTACTCCGCTTTTGATATGCTTGAGAAGCTGCCACTAAATCCTTCGGGGGATGAAATGGCTCTCGGTAGTCTTTGAGCTAATATGGCGCCGCTAAGATTCAAATCGTTGCTGAAGCTTTTTTTGCTTGGTAGCATTCAGTGGAGCACATTGCTCATTTTCATCTGTTTGTGCCCGTGGATTGTATACAAGAGTCGGTATTGACATGCTTGAAGGGAGAATTTTTTTTATTTTTACCTTTTTAAAATCTTTTTTATCTGCGACTGCTCTATCATTTCAGCTTTTCATATCGCAAAAGTCATGATTGCACAATCATTTTGGCTATTTTTTCACGGTGCCCAATAATTTCGGCTATTTTTTAAATTTTTATTCGCTGCTTTTTTATTGCGAGTTGCCCCATCATTTCGGCTATTTCATATGCATATAATTTGCTCGCTGATTTTATTGCGAGTTGCCCCATCATTTCGGCTATTTCATATGCATATTTTTTGCTCGATGATTTTATTGCGAGCTGCCCCATCATTTTATCTATTTCATATGCATATTTTTTTGTGACTCGCTGATTTTTATTGCGAGTCGGAAACTTGGAATCTAATACCATCTTCATCATCGGTATCATTACAACTGGAATATTTCCAGGAGAAAATAATCATATGCCTTTGGAGGATTTGGGGTTTTATACCTGTTTTGGAATCATCATTACTACAACTGGAATATTGCCAGGAGCGACTCATCATTTGCCTTTATTGATTTGAACAAAGGTGGCTCAGAAGACAAGTTTAGGTCCCTGCCAACTATGGCTTTTTGACTTTATGAGACGTAAAGGTCTCATAAAGGTATTTCTTCCCACGAGTCAAGAGGATCTCGTAGGTGTATTTTCTCCTTAGGAATTGTGGGGATTCCTAAATGTGTTTTCTCTTGTAAGTCATAAGGATCTTACGGGAGTATTTTCTCTTTGTAAGTCGAGAGGACTTATAAGTGTCGTTCACCATATGGGGATATTTCTCGCTATTGGTGGAACTCAGTTAGAACATATTTTGTTCGTGCCCATGGATTGTATACAAGAGTCAATATCGAACAACTTGTAGGGCAATTTAGGGGATATGACGGCTTAAGAACATGTTTAGATCCCTGTACCTAAGATTTTTGAATTCTATGAGCCGCGAGGGTCTCATAAGGGATATATTCTCCTTACGAGTCATGAGGATCTCGTAAGTGCGTTTTCTCCTTAGGAATCGTATGGATTCCTAAGTGTGTTGCTCCTTTATGAGTCTTAAGGATCTCACGCAGGTATTTTCTCCTTAACAAGGTTGAGGGGACTCTGCAAGTGTACACAAATTTTGTTTTTTTACCCGATTGCGTCCTTTCGGGTTTTCACAAACTTGCCGGCAGTCCCGTTGTTTTTACTTACGGCGCCCTTTTGAGTTTTCATCCGTGCCCATTTCTCTTGTGGATATATTGTTTTTTTCGAATGATGGAACTTTCGAAAGTAGCTTCGCCGCAGATGACCCATCTATTTGCCGGTGAGACTTGGGGGTGGCTTCATCGCTGGAGTAGCTGTGTAGCCGGTGGGACTTGAGTTGCAATCTTCGCCGGTGGGACTTCAATTGCAAAGTTGATCTTAAGGAGCACACTAGTTTCGGGGCATTGCGGTCCATTATCACCGTATTTGGGGCGACTCACTAGTTTAGGGAGATTTCGGTCCATTATTAGTTTAGGGACAATTCGGTCCAACAATCCCGTGTTCGGAGCGACGTGCTAGTTTAGGAACGTTTTGGTCCAACATCTCCGTGTTCGGAAAGAAATTCTAGTTTAGGGACGTTTCGGTCCAACATCTCCGTGTTCGGAGTGAAATGCTAGTTTATGGACGTTTTGGTCCAACATCTCTGTGTTCGGAGTGAAATGCTAGTTTAGGAACGTTTCGGTCTAACATTTATCATTCGGTCTTGGAGTTACATAACTCATCCCTTCCAATGCTTGCTTGTTTAGGGGCTACTGCCTGGCCATTGTATGAATGGCCACTTTACACCTTAGGTTATCTTCACCTTCTTGGATTGCTTCATTTATCATCGTACCAATAGGGTTGTTTTTGCGGGAAATACCAGGCACTTTACACGGCCCCTGCCCCCTGCTCATCAATGTTACTTTCTAACGCTGACGGAGCATCTTCTTCATATACGGAGGAAAGAGATATCACGGCACTCTTTCTGCTGAGTCTTCTTCCTCCTTGGAAGAATGAACTTGACATGAGAGCTTTTCCCCTCATCATCCATTTTAGGAGGGGACATGGCTTCTATATCCCTTCCATTATTTCTTGTTCAAGCAGGCTATTCCACTTGATTGCAGGACCCGCTTGTAGGTCTCTTAATATCCTCTCTGTTCTTTTAAAGAAAGGACTACCTCACGTCGAGATTCTTCTGTCAGCGAGCAATATGCCCCCTACGTATATTTCTGGGGAACAAATATTCACGTCCCAATATTTTCAAGGGTAGGACCCGTGCTTGTCGCTATTTTAGCGACAGGTCGATTCAGAGCCACTCATATTTTTGTTGGTGACAAATGTTGCCTTGCCTCCACTTTTCATATATCTTCATTGGATGAGGATGGGTCTTGACCCATCTGATACAATCGAGCCATTTTATTTATGAACTCTTGGAAGGTCGTCGGCTTGAAGAGGGCCATATAAGGGAACGCCTTTGAATTTGGGTCAAGGGTGGCTATGAACATTCCTACGGATGGAGCTTTGTTGATGCGCTGCTCGCAATTTGACCAAATATTTCTCCATCAGTTAATATATTGAACCTAAGTCTTGTTCGGTCTAACCCTTTCATTGATCAACGTCGTCACAGTAGTGCGTTTATTCACACTGGCGAATCTTTAACAGAAGAGCATCTCCATCTCGTCGAAGGTCTTCACAGAGTCATTTGGAAGTTTCGTATACCATTCGAAGGCAGTGCCCGCCAGACTGCTGGCAAATTGCCAAAGAAGCAATATATCATCTCCTCCTATGTTGCTGCATATAGATTTAAATGCGCGATGTGCTGGTGAGGATTCTCGGTCCTTTTGTACACATAGAACATCAGAAATGTGTAGCCTGGCGGGTACTATACTTGATTGTACCATGCTAGATACGGTCGACCAGTCTTGCTCGACTTATCTACGGCTTCACTGGTATAATGAGCTTTGATTTGTTGAGCGAGTATTCATCCAGCTTTGCTTTCGAAATCATTTCCTCCTTAGCCGTTGATGGGACTTACGGAAGATTTGAAGTGTCACCCTTATCATTAAGAGTGAACACCGGCGGTTCATCTGCCGGTGGTTCTGAATGGACCATCATTCCAGCCATATTCTGGATCAGAAGGGCTATCTGGTTCATTTTAGCGGACATCTCTTTCGCTTCTTCATCCATCTTCTTGAGAGTGTGCTTCAAGAAGTTAATATCCGACTCCTGCCCTATCCTTTCTTCAGATGCGTCTTCGGGATTTGCCTTAGGCGGTAGACTAGCAAGTGCTGTCGCTTGGGCAAGCATCTCTTGCTGCTTTTCATATTGCTGTTGAGCTTTTGTCAGGGACCGAGTATGCGGTCTGTGACTAGTAGAAGCACGACCTTCGTCTTTAGAGTTCACCATGTGGATTGTATAAATTACTATGCCCCAGGGTTGGGGCATTTGGAACTTTGGCCTCTGGATTTTTCTTCGGATGCTTGAGCTTTATTTGGCCTCTCTTTTTTATGAGAAGCTGCTTAGGAGGAACCATCATAGCAGGGACCACCTTGGGATGAATCCTCTTTTATTTGGAAGGGGAGTTGTCAGAGTTTGGCTGACGCTTACGGGAAGTGCCTCGGACAACGACTGAGTTCTTCACCTGCTTCCATACCTTATATATGTATGAGGAAAGATTTCTCGGAGAGCGAAGTGGCTTCTACTCTCTTTGGATCTCCATGGACTGTGGAGATTTCTTCAATATTTCGGTGGGAGAATTTTGTCTGACCCTTCGCAGCATTTCAAAGCTGTTCCCGATTGGAACAGAAGCATTCATCATTGGAGTTGAAGCAGGACCAGACAGAGAACTACCCCCAGTTTGTCTTATTTGACGTTGATATCGACGTCAGTGATATCTTGCGATTGGAGCTTCATCAGTCTCAGGAGTTTGCTGAGCCTGCCCCCTATTTTCTTTGAGAGCATGACTATTCTTCCCCCTATGTCGGCCTTGGTCCTTGGCAGGAGCCAGTCGTATGAAGACCGATGCCATCGGAAGAGCTGAAGCTTGGGGAGCCAGCTTGTGGAAGATAGACTTCTTCTGGGCTTCCTCCTTCGGCGTTGAGGCACCGAGGGTAGGAGGTGGGAGTATCGACCCAAAGAAAAGCTCACTGATTTCTTGAAGAGCCGGATTGCAGAGATTTGAGGCTACAAGTGGCCCATACTTGACTCCACTAGATGTAATAGAGCCTGAGTTGCGTTGAGTGGAAGCAACCATTCTATAAAGAGATGAAACGCCATCTTCAGTATCTCGTCACCCAAGGGCAACCACAAACATATATACCATGATTATTTGATCGCGGAAAAACACGACACACGAAGTGTGGAATGGAAAGAGAAAAATGTCCCACCGGGCGTGCCAGAATCTGTTTACCGCCGGGGAAGGGTCTGAGGCGTCGGGAGGACATTTAGCCTAAATACGAGGCAGATGCTATTTGGAACATATCCATCCAAACATCTGATATACGGTGCCATAAATCAACTTGGCATCTTTGGTGAGGTGGATGTATATGTTTCAAATATCATCTACCCCCGTATTTAGGTTAGACATCCTCCCGACGCCTCAGACCCGTCTCCGGCGGTAAACAGATTTTTACCGCCGGAGACTGGACCGAGACATAGAGACGTCTAACCAGAGTTTAGGGGCAGATGCTATATGGAACATATCTATCCACCTCTCCAAAGATGCTAAGCTGATTTATGGCACAATATATCGAAGGTTTGGATAGATGCAACCGATATAGCAGAATTATCAGATTCCCCCTCATTTATGAGGGTTTTTTGATTATGGAGATGCTCTTCCCTGCAGGCGCAAGCCCCTGCAGTTAATTACGTTATCACAACGCGATAACAACTTTCACATGCTCCAGTAGGTCACATCGTGTTGTGTTATATATTGAATATTATGGGGTTGCCCTTGGATTGTGTACAGAGACTAATATATATCATCGTCGTCCGTAGGGTGCGGATTAGTCCAATTCCGTATATTAGATTTAGGGTTTTGAACTTAGGACGCATATCTCATATAAATGAGGTCCATTAGTTCACGGGATATTTAGGTTTGATCTAAGGATCGTTAGTCATATATGAGACTAAGATCGACTTAGGAACAATGAGCATATAGGCTCAACTGATCATTATATAATATATGAATAGCCTATGGATAATATACGGCAGTCACTATAGAGACAGTCCACATGGCAAAACATATTAGTTTAAAGACATTGCGGTCCTTGAGAGACATGGATGGAATATGGCTTGTTTGTATCCGTGGATTGTATAGGGGGTTAATATGGAGACCAGTCATATGGCTAAACATATATTAGGTTAAGGACATCATGGTCTAATATTAGTTTAGGGACATTTTGGTCCAATATTCTCGTGTTCGGCACGAAGTATTAGTTTAAGGACATTTTGGTCCATTTTTCATCTTGCGTGCATGCGTATATTTTATGTGGCGAAGTGAATGATGGTAACATGGGATGTGTCCAATATTGGGGCGCGATCCAATTTGAAGGCATTTATATTTCCTTCAAAGATATACATATACATATATGTATAAAGACGAAGCTCAATATGAGATTTACATCTATATGGGATGCGTGTCAATATGAGGTGTACACATTAATATGGAAATGCATAAATATGGGGTGTATCAATTTAAGGATTTGGACATTTCCTGTCTTGATGAAATTTCTTATCCTTCATCAAGTTAGGACGAGAAGTTGTTGGTTGTTGGGACCCGCCACCTCTCTGAAGACGTTAAGGAATTACAACGACGTATATCAAAGGTGTGGAAAGATGTACCCTTGAACTAAATCCAATATATGAGGGAAAATATCATTTCAGAACTAAGAATCATTACTCTTATATGAGACTAAGATAAAGATCATTAGTCGTATATTGGACTAAGTTCAATTTGGGTGGTCGATCCTTAGTCATATATGAGACTAAGATCAAATGGATGAAAGATCATATGTCGTACATGGGATTAAGATCATCATGGATGAAAGATCTTTAGTCATATATGTAGGGTTACTTAGCGCGGCAGCAAGGTTTCGGGAGGCATCGTCCATGCCGTTTTCAAATTTTTGTCGTTCTAAAGAACCCTAACCCTAGAATCTTAACTATAGTTTTAAACAAACTAGCAATGAAAACAACTTTACATCGAAGTGAATGAGAAATACAACCTTTGTAGACCGGTCCTTCACTTCTAAAGCTCCGTGTAGTAGTCCCTTCGCTCCAACTAGTGAACTCCCGAACTCTAATAAGGGTTCACATGAATAAATGAACGTGCTTGCTCCAAGTCTTCGAGGCCGAAGATGATCTACGTCGAGAAGACTCAAGCATATGCTACCTCTTCACTAAATTAGGGTTTAGTGAAGCAAACACTCTAAACTAAATGGCTAATAGTAGAGGATGATGAAGTAGGAAATGAGCTCACTTTAGATTTAATTTTCTCACCTTGAGAAAAGCTAGCAAGCTTTCTTAATGAAGAAGAAGATCAAGCATGAAGATGAGAGAATGAACTCATGAGGTGAGAATAGCAACCATGGGTGAGTTAGTGTCATACACTAACCAATGTAGAGAATAAACCATGGCTAATCAATAATGGTTAGGTTAATAAATATTTACAAGTAAAATAAAATTAGTGGACTTGGTCAATGGTTCCACAAGCTTCTACAAGCTTCAACCATATGACTTAATCCATCTAATTTTGATTAACCTTAAATAAATAAATCCATCACATTATTAAGCATGGTACAAGTCTCATACACCCATGTCACATGTGGCATCAAGCATGACACAAATGTTGTTCATTAATATATATATCACATATATACTATAGGCACACAAGTGAGAAAAAGAAATGATTAAGTGAGCTAATATTAGTTAATGTAAATTAATATATCACATATATAATTATACATTAAATTATCAAATCAACACTTGATTTAATAATCCGGCTATATCACATACAACCGACTAATATCAAATGTAACTACTTATCGAATCAACACTTGATCCGATAACCCGGCTATATCAAATATAACCGACCGATTTCACATATCGCGAGAATAGAATGCGGTATCACATACGCCCATTAATCTCGGTCCCGCACATATCATATATGTGCTCCTACTTCGTTTCGCATGAACCATGAAACCTCTGTGTAGGACTCTAAAGACTCGTCAATACGCCGGTAGTAGGTGATGATCATATCAAACACCTACAAGCCGCAAGCGGTCTGCTAAACGTAACGATCACCCGGGTATTGAGCGATCAGAAGATCAACAAGCAAGCCTGCTCGTACTCCTGCGAATCCTATTAGTAACACTACCATACAGTCCGGTCTCTTCGTCAGATATGTCGCATATCATAGCCTGTGGGCAGTATAACGTCAGACCCTAATAGCCTGATAAGTCATGCCGATGAAAGGTCCATAACGGTTCGAGAAACTACTGATAACATTTACCAGTAAATCTCAGCAACCCTGACCAGCGATTTCCTGTTATGGCTAATCGAGCATAGCGCAACATCAACTCCCAATACCGGCAGAGACGAATCCCCTCCTATCGCTCATTGCCTCCATGTGACTCGGGATTGTACCCAAAAACCACCTTTTTTCACGATCTCTTGACCGTGTTATGGTGGAAATCAAAGCACAGTGGGAATCACACAAGACTCTATGACTATCTTAGGTCGACAGACTAACTTGTACCAGTGTCACCAGAGAACTGCTATATGACGATAGGTATAATACCATCTAGGAGTTCCCGGCGAGTCCGTTCAGTGTACCCAGTCTCCACTGAGCACCCGTATACTTTCTCTGATGTCAAACACCAATGGATGTGGGATCATCCATCGCCCATCATATGAGTCAAGAAGCGTATACGCTAGTCTACTCTGGAGTATCGATGCCCTGTCTCGATACTCCCACGACTAGGAACAATTATAGGGTGTACTTGTGGACTACCCTTGGCCCCACTAGTATGATCTCCATCATAGTCCTGGTAGTCAAGTACACATCCTAAGGGCTTTATCAACATGTGAGAGCAAGACAACATCACTTATACAAGCCAACATGTTAAAATAAAGTGCAACCAGATAGCATACTATCATATCGAGCAAGAAAGTCCTCCCTATTTATGTCCAAGTATCCACTACAATATACATCCCATGTACAGTAATGGCCTCTAGGGCATACATATAACTAACAATCTCCCACTTGCACTAAGGCCACATGTTGTAGTATCCAATACCCAACAATATAGCAGTGGTTGCAGTATCCCATACTCAACCATCCCAAAATCTCTCAAATAGTATTTGGGAAAGCAGGCCTTGGTGAGTGGATCCGCCGTGTTAACCTCAAAATCTACTCTCCTTACGTCGATCCCTTGGAGATCAACCATCTCCCTGATCAGGTGATACTTGCCTTAGAATATGTTTGGATTGATGATGGGACATGTGTTCCTATGCTAAAACCACAACTCCATTGTAGTCACAATAACAGTTATTGGACGCTCAATGGTAGGAACCTTGTTCATCTCATGAACAAGAAATGTCCAGACAACCTCTTTGGTAGTATCGTTGGTAGCAATGTATTCAGCCTTTATCATCTAGTATGCCACGGTATCTAGCTTGGAACTCTTCCAACACACCGTCCCTCCACTGAGGGTAAAGACAATACCTGTGACTGACTTACATTCGAACTTATCTCTCTGGAAGCTGGAACCAAGAACTTTCTTTTAGTGCTTCTCAAGTACTTAAGAATGTCCTCCACAGCTGTCCAGTGATTCTCCCAAGATCCGATTGATTCCTTATCACTACACCTAGTGAGTCATCTACATCTGGTCTGGTACGTAACATCGTATACATGATTGAGCCTACTGCCGAAGCATAGGGTATCCCTTTCACGCGAGCTCTCTCCAAATCAGTCTGGGAAGACATCTTTTTGGAGAGAGCGATCCATGAGTAAGTGGGCGAACCACCACACTTAGAATCCTCCATACTAAATCCCTTTAGTATGGTGTTAATGTACCTGGATTTGGGACACTCCTAACATCTACTTAGATCTATCATCATAGATCATAATCTACTTGATGTAGTAGGTATCATCCAGATCTTCTATGGAAAATCTACGTGATAAGAGGAGCTTGGCCGAGTGTAGCACAGGAAACCATTTCCTATCAAGAGTATGTCATCTACGTACAATACGTAGAGGAAAACCTTACTCTCTACAACCTTCTTGTATATACAAGGTTCATCTACCATTTTGATGAAGTCAAACTCTTTGACTACCATATCAAAACAGATGTTCCAACTCCACAATGCGCGCATTGATCTTGATGGACTTAAGCATAGCTTTGAAAGTCTCAACTTTTCCATTTACACCAAGAATCTTCACAAGATCCATTTTCTCCCAATGGGTTTTACCCCTTCAGGTGCAACATGCAAAGTCATACTTTGTTGGTGTACATCGATTCCATCTTTGATCGTATAGCATCCAGCCTTTTCACAGAGTCGGCATTCGTGATGGTCTGCCTGAATCTAGTTAGGCCATCATCAACCACGATGCATTCCTCGCTTCCACTGTCATCGAGAAGACCGCAGTATCTCTCAAGTAAATGAGGAACCATACCAGATTCGCGGAGAGGCTGAGGTTCGTTGGAGACTATTGAATCCTTTGGTTCCACTAAATCATCAGCTGTTAGTTTGTCAAGCTGGAACAACTTCCAGTTCTATCTCATGTCCACTAATTTCTTCACAAGAAATTCCTTTTCCAAAAAGGTGGCATGCTGAGAAAAAAAACACCTTTTGCTCCTCAGAGTGGTAGAAGATATTCCCTCGGTAATGTTTGGGATATCCTAACAATCTTACAGAACTGACCTTGCCTCGAGCTTGTCTGGATTCTGCCTTTTAACATAGGCCAGACAAAACCATATCTTAACTCATTTAAGACATGGTCTCTTCCCATTCCATATCTCATATAGAGTGGTAGGCACTGATTTGGATGGAACCCCATTCAATAGGTATGCAGCTTCTCAAGTGCATAACACCAAAAAGGAAACAGGTAACTCAGAAATACTCATCATAGAGCGCGCCATATCTCATAGGGTGCGATACCTCCGCCCCGATACACCGTTGTGCTGTGGTGTATACGAAGGAGTAAGCTGAGAGAGAATCACATTCTCCGTTTAGAAAATCCAGGAACTCCATGCACAAGTATTCTCCTCCTCGATCACATCGTAGGACTTTAACACTTCTAACCGTTTGGTTCTTAACTTTAAGCTAATATTCCTTGAATTTCTTAAAAGTTTCAGACTTGTGTTTCAACAGGAACATGATGTCCGAATCCTGAGAGATGATCAGTGAATATAACGAAGTATGAAGAACCAATCTTGGCATTTGTAGACATAGGACTATATATATCATCATCTATCCGTCCCAAGAGTTCAGTAACTCTTTCTCTGTTTCCTGTAAACGGAGTACTGGTCATTTTATCTTTGAGATAAGACTGGCAAGTATCATAAGATGAAAATTTGAACAGATTCTTATATTCATCCTTATGTAACTTAGCTGGTCGTGTCGCATTGATATGACATTGTCTACAATGCCACAAGAAGGATTCGTTCATTTTTGAACTACTCCTCTTGTTTGTGTTCTAGATACTTTGAACTGTGGTTTGATTTAGAACGTATATGCTATTATATAATGTGCCTGATCGAATTAAGTCTTGATTTAGGAAAAATGTTCACAACATTATCCTCCAATACAGAATTATATTCTTCTTTAACTCATTAAAGAAACTGATGTAATGTTGTATATCAGGTTCGGTATATAATAACATTCGTTCAGAATGAATGTATTAATACAAGGTGATATCTGCCAACTGGTTTGGCTGCAACAATTGCACCATTCTCTAACACTTAGAGACATATCACCCATTCCCAGTTCTCTACCTATCTGTAGCCCATGTAACATATTACATATGCGGAATCCTGATCCGGTATCACATACCCAGGACGTAGAGGATACTGAGAAACAGTTCTCGGTAATGAACACACCCGAAGAAGATGTATCATTATGCACTTTCTTCAATTGGGTGGCATGGGAATCCGAATATTCCCCTATTTCCTGCTCGAACTTATAACAATTATAAGATAGAGCGGAACTAACGTTCCCCAGCACAGTATAATAAGGAGGTTCAGTTAAAGCATCCATATTATTATCTTGATTAAGGTGTGACATGGTCGCTACCAGGAGAGAGAGAGCAGAAAACACTCTGCGTGCACTCTTGTAAGATTAGATTGGTTATTATTTTATCTAATCAGGATGGCTCCCACTGTTTTTATCAAATCTTCCTTCAAACCCTAAAAGGTAAGACTAGCCGGGATTAATTACACCCTACAAGTTCGCCAATCTTTCGGCCAGGCCAGTGTCGGTACTTTGAGGGAGGTTCCCCATGCTTTCGCACAGACCTAATTAAAATAAACCTCGTTTTCCCAGGGGCGTGACCCCGTTAACACCTTTCTAGACACCTACTTGATCGGCTAATTGTAATGTGTAAAACTCTCCCAGGAGTAACTCTTACTCGCAGTGGGTATCGGGATTCAACTATTTCATAGAAGGTATGCAATCTCATTGCAAATTTCAACACTTGAAATTCCCGATAGTTTTTCCCCTAGCGTCCTATGACCTTGATGCAGGTCAACAAACTATAGTCCTCTAGTCAAGTTCAATCCGTGCATTTCATGATTGAATTAAACCCACCCGCACGACCCTTGACGCAGGTCAACAAGGTCGCACGACTACCCTAACTCAATCGCATCATATGCTTTTAGCAGATAAGCATAAATAGCTACCGCACACTACGCCTTGACGCAGGTCAACAAACGTAGCACGAATACTATGAAGTACTTATCTGAAATGACAGAGGGCCACGACAGGTTTTTAAGAAAACCTTTTGCGTAATGAACTTGATATCGTTGTAGAATCGAGTGATTTTGAAAAGGAGTGTTTTTGAGGCTTTTACTAGTTCCGCTAAAGAGGTCACTCCCGGTGAAGGGATCTCGGCTCTTTCCTCATCGAATGAGGTGCAGGATATTTCATAAATACCACTATGCGAAGCAAAAACTATAGAAGCAATCAAAAGACAAACCGAGTGGGTTGTAGCATCTGCTAGTTTCGCTAAAGAGGTCACTCCCGGTGAAGGGATCTCGGCTCTTTCCTTATCGAATAAGGTGCTGGATATTCTACAAGGAATACCGCTATGCAAAGCAAGAACTAGAGCTACCAGTTTTTAAAACAAGTTTCTACAACATCTTTAGGTTTCTTTTTATTTCATTAATCTCATTAATGAAGTCCCATCAAATTATGCTTCCTAAGCATCACAGAAGAAACGAAAGCAATAATATTTATTATATATCATATATATAAAATATAAGCAACATATAAAGTGATCACATCACAGAATATCAGCAGCAGAAGAATCACATATGAAATATTGGATATACTATAAATTCTGTGTTTTAAATTAAGTCATTATAAAACACGGATTCCATAGTCGCGATGAATAGCCAAACCCACATCTCTAGAACCCTACGAGAGCGGCAAGCAACCCTACCAATTCTAGTTCTCGACTCCTCGAGATGGTCTCCCACTGGACCCTAGAACCCGGTTACTTGTGCTCTCTTCCTTGGGTCTATCATAATATGGAAAAGTAAATAATATATATCAATGGTGACATCATCATCAACCCGGAAGTTCCCCAATAAAAGAATATTACATACAAGCTTTTACATGAAAGAAAATGAAAAACTCTCATCTCACATAAAACCCCCGGCTATTCAAAACGCGATGATCCAATATAACATATCACAGCAACACATAACATCACATGTCATCAACGTAAGTAAATATGCGTATCCCAATTGTCGTTGACATATAGCAACGAAACCGACGATACACCACATATTACACTTACGGTCGCAGAAAAGAAAGTGAAAAACTACAACAATTGGAATCCGCAACCATCTTAGACATCATAAACCCAATGTATCTCATACTTTGGATTTCATGCCTAACTAAATGAATTCCTTAGACATCACATGCCTAACAATTATAAACCCCGCATTTTAGTCTCGTTATTGAAAACACTCTCCAATAACCTGTCGGGTAATTCAACAAGATTCCCGATAACCCGATCGAATACTCGTCGGAAACTTTAGAAGACAGCCGCACCCCCGATACCGTCGACGAAGTGTACTAAGGCGGAACACCGCGACCGTGGCACCCGAACGGATGCTTTTGGCGACGGGGTTCTCCTACAGTCACTTGGTCGGGACTATGAGGCATGGCTATCTAGTAAGGTTACCCGGCAGTATCCGCGTACACTACGTTATTGCGACGGACTTTTGATCCACATCAAAATTCCATGGCAACCGATCAATTGAGAATAAACTGCTAGATTTATAAAATTCAAACTAGTTATCTCATAACTAATTATGTGGATTTCAAATATTGTATCACAATCACAGATAGTTAGACGAAGTTAAACTTTTCGATCGAATAAGCAAGCACCCAAAATTTCCCTAAAGGTTCAACACTTGAGCGGAGTTCAAAAAGTGCCCAGAAACTGCTACAGCTCCTATGAACCATCCGTAAAAGGGCCGGCCCATGCATCACTCATGTCGCCTCGGAACTGCGGCAAACCCTAAGGTATCACCACGGTTCCGCGATCCAAAAAGTCGAGTTTGGGTATCGTTCTTTTATAGGGTCCACAGAATCGCTTGCATGATTTTCTGAAGATTTTAAACTTGGAAAAAATCAAACACTTGGAAAATTTCCAGTGGGGAAAAATTGGGTTATTGATATCCGTTCAAACTTTTTAACATCATCTAAATAACCCGAATACATGTTAGAATTACGATTATGAAACTATCCGAGTTGCCTTTGCAGAAAGTTACATCACATGCAAATTTAGCAAAAACAAACAACACCTGAAACACCAAAACCCAAAGACTGGAACACACTACAAAATTCAACCCTGAACTCCTTAATAAAACCAAGCACACCGGTTTTAAGGTGCATCTGGCCGGCCAAAAACCGTCGAGAGGGGTTCAATTTTGTACTGTGTTCATGTTGTACCTCATACAACATTCTGCAGTTGTTTAAAAAAATTTTATAGCCCTTTAAAAATTCGACAGAAACTGAAATTTGGCGTTGTAAGTTTCGGAGTAGTTTCGGTTTCGTAATCTAACAAACATGTTTAAATCTCTAGCTTGACTCTGATACCAATGTAGGGTTACTTAGCGTGGCAGCAAAGTTTTGGGAGGCAACGTCCATGGGATGTACCTAATATTGGGGTGCGATCCAATTTGAAGGCATTTATGTTTCCTTCAAATATATACATATACATATATGTATAAAGACGGAGCTCAATATGAGATTAACATCTATATGGGATGCGTGTCAATATGAGGTGTGCACATTAATTTGGAAATGCATAAATATAGGGTGTATCAATTTAAGGATTAAGACATTTCCTGTCTTGATGAAATTTCTTATCCTTCATCAAGTTAGGACGAGAAGTTGTTGGTTGTTGGGACCCGCCACCTTTCTGAAAACGTTGAGGAATTACAATGACGTATATCAAAGGTGTGGAAATGTGTACCCTTAAACTAAATCCCATATATGAGAGAAAAGAACATTTCAGAACTGAGAATCGTTAGCCTTATATGAGACTAAGATAAAGATCATTAGTCGTATATTAGACTAAGTTCAATTTGGGTGGTCGATCCTTAGTCATATATGAGACTAAGATCAAATGGATGAAAGATCGATGAAAGATCATAAGTCGTATATGGGATTAAGATCATCATGGATGAAAGTTCTTTAGTCATATATGTAGGGTTACTTAGCGCGGCAGCAAGGTTTCGGGAGGCAACGTCCATGCCGTTTTCAAATTTTTGCCGTTCTAAAGAACCCTAACCCTACAATCTTAACTAGAGTTTTAAATAAACTAGCAATGCAAACAACTTTACATCTAAATGAATGAGAAATACAACCTTTGTAGACCGGTCCTTCATTTCTAAAGCTCCGTGTAGTAGTCCCTTCACTCCCGAACTCTAGTAAGGGTTCACATGAAGAAATGAACGTGCTTGCTCCAAGTCTTCGAGGCTGAAGATGATCTACGTTGTCACGCCCCGCTTCCCAAAATACGGAATACGAGGGGTAGACAAGGCCAGCCATGCTCCTACGGTCAAGGAAAAGTCCTGCCGTAGTCACACTTCAGCTTCTAGCTTTTCATGGTAAACAGTAAATGATGCGCAGGTAATGGGAAAATGCAGTAACTGAAAGGAACAATGTAAAGACTGACCTGAAGTGGAACAAATGAAAGTAACTCGGGAAGGCGAGTCAAGAAGTCTGTGAAGCACGTCTAGTTCTGATCCAGGCTAAATCTTCTCCTCACACTGAGCATGCATACTCAGGTCATCAGAGCGACACAATAGCAATATAATGTATATAATCAAGTAACAGTTCTAACAGTGGTGAAGGATATGAATAACGGTAAATCAACAACAGCATGAATAATAATGAGCAGAGATAAATGCAGCGGAGCAGTAAAGCAGTATAACGATATGTCATGTATGTCAACACAGTATATAAGGAATGTAAACGACTGTAACCCTATCAGTCTCTAAGTCTCACTGCACAGGTCAATAAGCCTATCGTCGGTCCAAGTGTGAGAGTCAACCACTCGCGAGTGTCCTCCACCCAAGGGTAGAACCCAAGGGCAAGGGACCACGGGCCCAACATGTAACGAGTGTATCACGGTGTATATATCACGTACCCTGTAAATCTCCATATAACTCCCTAAATATATAAGCCGGCATGGGACTCCCGAGATTCTGTTGAGCTCACACTTGAACTACCCCACACCCCGTGGTCTACATCGAACGCCAACCATCACCCGAAATACTAATCGATCCGTGACAAGTCTGCGTGAGAACTGGAGGCAGGACCTCCATCAAGCACGTCCCGACTAATACCTAAGATAAATGGCAGTGTCGGATGCCTTATCTGTGACACCCGTGCAAGCGCTTCCATAAGTGTCCCATACCACTTATAGTCACACGTACTCGCATCCCACAGACGTCGACAATGCAATAGAAATATAGGGTCACTGATTGTGCACAAGTACGTATCACTTTTCACTTAATCACGAATACACGAATACTGACGTACTTGCCACAATCATCACTAAGATCTAACACTGGGTAAATGCACGATGTCACTAGATTATCACTACCATGATATGGGTATGATGTGATGTGTGAACAAGTAAATAAACATGATGAGGATGCTACGAAATAGCATTCTTTCACTTGCACAATTTATCATGAAACATATGTACATAATTTAGCGAAACGATGAACAGGTAGTAATCAATATGTTCAGTTAGCTATCCATAGAATTTTGTTTCAAGTCAATCGGGTTCCAGGATCATTAGTTATGATTATTTCCTTTTAAGCGCACGCGGCTGGAAATCCAATTTCAGAATCAGAAGTCCATTTCGCAACGCATTTTGATCCCAGTTGGGATCGGATTTTAGCGACGCTATAGTTAGATGAATTCTAGGGTTTTCAGTAAGGTTTTCAACGCAACAAACTGATCTTCCATCGCGTCTATACGTTAGGAGTTATAATCTGTTTAACCCTAATATGCCAGTTCTGATTCTGTCGGGACTGTTATGCGTCCCGATCTTCTAAATCACAGATTAAATAGTAAATGATAACGAAACAGGATGAAATTAATTGTGTTGTTTAGCTAACAGAGTTACCTACAATAAGCAGCGGAGTTCCGCTATCTACGAGTTAAGGAAAAAATAAGGTGTCCAATACGGAACAACAAGCAATGACTGGAGTCACTCTGGACTGCAGTCCAGAGTCGCACTCCGATACAATTATCATCCTAATTTTAGTACAGGAATGTTTGGAAACTAGCACAGGGTTAAATTTTGTCGAGTTAGCTTCGATTTGAGCCCTCGAACGCACCATTCTACTATGTATACGATTTGTGGTGAATTTAACTGTTTTCAGGTGCAACAAAATTACAGTTTTACGGTTAAACTTGGGGGCGGTTGTTTTAGTCATTAACGATCAAATTATCCAACGAAATTCATGCAATAGATTCGTAGCCATACGGGCCAACCAAAACCATTCAGTTCCGCCAAAATTGATAAGTAATTTTATTGAGAACGCACATCGAACAGGTATGGCATACTATTGTTCTAAGATGATAACTTTACGATAAAAGTAATTAAAGATTCTAACTTGAATATATAGCATGTAAGCAAGTAGAAACTTGCCTGGAGGCGTCTTGGCGATGCTCGACAGTGATAACGGCACGATCGCGACGTACGCGCGGCTCGGCACCTGACTTGGCTCGAACACGAGTCTCGGCACGACGGCTCGCAGTTTGGTGGTCGGGGCTCGGCTGTGAAGCTTGGCTCTTGCACTCCAATGGGCTCGACGAGGGGTGACAGATTTTCAGAGAGAGAGAGAACAGGGGGTTGCAGGAGAGAGATTTCAGAGATGAGAGACGAGAGAGAGCACAGAGGAAGAGAGAGTTGGAGGGAGAGATTTGGAGGGAGAGAGAGTGTTAGGCAGAGGGAGAGAGAAGGGATTGGAGGAGAGAGAGAGAGGCACAGAGAGAGGGTTAGAGACAGAGAGAGTGAGGGATAGCTGAGTGAGGCAGAGAGATAGAGAGCTGAGAGAGTGAGAGAGAGGCAGAAAGAGAGGGAGAGAGAGAGATCGGGAGAGAGAAAGTTAGAGAGAGTGGGGCAGAGAGATTGTGACGACGACGACGACGATGATGATGGCGACGATGATGACGACGAGGCGTCGACGGGGCCGGAGATGCGATAGGATCAAGTGATCGTCCGCGACGAGAGGGGGTGCAAGGTGGCCGAGTTCGGTAGTGGAGTTTGTGCACAGAGGGTGGGTGTGCAGGGGAGTTTGGTCGGTGGGGGAGATAAGGGCAGTGACGGTGGTAGACGGAGGTCAAGGCGAGCCGACGGGTTTTGTGAGGAGGAGGGAGGTCGAGGATAGAGAGAGCAGGGGCGGTTAGTGGGTTCGAGGGAGGGAGGAAGAAGGAAAGGGTGGAGGGAGCGAGTGATTGAGGGTGTAGTGGGTAGCGGGGAGAGGGTCGTGGGGAAAAACGAGCGCGTCGTGGGTAACGCTCGCGCTAGCGAGGGCAGAGGCGGCGGAGGGGGAACGGGCGCGCGAGAATAGGAAGGGAGCCGTTGGAAATTCGAAGAAGGAGATGCACAGTGGCTGTTGGGGTGGGCTTCACGAAGATTTTGGGCCGAGGCAAATTAAACAAGAGAGATTGGGAAAAAGGGAACGGGCCGCAGAGAAAAATGGAAAAGGGAACGAGACGGGCCGGGGTGTGTTGGGTTAGGGAATAAAATAAGAAAGGATTTAATATTGAGAAGGGCCGGGCCAGGTTAGCTATAAATAAAAATCGGATAGAAAGAAAAACAAGGGAAAGAATGGGCCGTCTGATGAGATGGGCTCGGGTTTGGGCAGTAATTAAAACAATTTAATTAGAAAGGAGATGTGGGCTGGTGGGAAAATGTGGGCCGAGAAAAATTCAATATGAAAGGAAATAAGAAGAAGGCCGGGCCAGAGATTTAATATGGAAAATGAAAGAGTGGGCTGCGGGGGAAATCAAAATGAAAAAGGTTTAGTCTTGGGTTCTTAATTCAATAATATGAAAACGGCTGAGGCAGAGGAAAGAAAGATAAGATCGGAGTTTAATAGGATTTCGAAAATAAACAATAAATCTTATACGGATTTAGACGTATAAGAAAACTGGGTATTACATCATACCACCCTTACAAAAATTTCGTCCTCGAAATTTAAAATAAACAATAATTTATACAAACATAGGCAAAAGCAATTATATTGTAAACTAACACGTAATGCTTTACTAGAAATAGGCAAATAACGAAATTTGAATGTTTATTTATGTAAGAACAACATACAAAGGTATAAGTCTAAATAAATATAAGACAGGAACAACTACAAAAAAAAAAAAAAAACCTATAAGTATACAAGAATATCAGTAATAACAATATTGAACAGTGATATTCGAGACGTACTCGATAAAATCGAAACTCGATCATATGTACATGTAGGTATAGCAAAAGTAATACATCAGAACTAGTAAGTATAAGACACAACCATCGATAATAGTAACCATAGGTACAATACCCGAAAATAAGGTAACGACAAATGAATAGCGAAGGATTAATCGGTAGGTTAAAACATTTTAGGAAATTGTATCGGTCAATTAACTTAGGAAACTCATATAGTGAAAATAAGAAATATGGAACAAGAATACGCGCGGTGTAAGGTCGCGCTACTGAAAATAGGAATAATAATAATGCACTTAAAAATACATAAAACAGGGAAATCAATAACACGTGCTCTTTGATAAATTTAAAATAATGAAAACTAAATTTTGAATAATAATATCTCTAAATATATTTTGGGTAAAAGAGAAATCACCAATATGAATGGGGCTAGCTAGGGTAGTGATTACCAGAAGGTGTGGCTCAATCAGAAGGTCGGAGTGTGGCGGCTTTAGGCTGAATGTTAAGGAGATTGGGATAGGGTCAGCACAGGGAATAAGGGTGAGCAATAAAGGAATACAAAAAAAAGTGTGGGGGAAACAACAGTCGGTACAACATACGGATCAAAATTTGAAGAGCTAGTGAACTCGGAAGTTTCATAGGAACTGTTCTCCTCCCAGAAGGATCTCAACAGGGCACAGACGGAAGATGAATGGCGGCTCATTCCAAGGATCAGAGTGCGGTACTTTCCAATTGAAACGAGGGTGAAAACTTTACAACAAGTAGGGGTGGACAGTCAGGAATCTCAGCAGAAAGATAAGTGGATAAGGCAATAAACAAGTATTAAAAGAACCAATGATCAAAAGGTTTACGAATTCAAAAGATTTATTTCATTCAAGAAAATTTGAAACAAGACATTCTCAAAGACGGAAAGTTGCCCTAAACTATACACATTTTATTTGGCCAGAAAGACAACCTCAAAAGATATTCCGTCAGTCACGGTTGTGGAGATTCAGCAGGTTGCGGTAGGCTCGCGCGCTCAGGTAGGGGCGTCCATCTCCATAGCGCCTTGCGGGGGCCGCCATTTGGAGTTCTTCCACAGAAGGGTCCTGATCTTCTGGTCCTTCTTCCTCGGATGGAGCTTCTTCATCAAGGTCCGACTCCATCTGATTCTCTTCTTCTGAATTTTCTTCCACGTGATTTTCCTCAACGAGATTTTCTTCTACCGGGTCCTCATCGGGATCTTCTTCTATCTGGTCTTCCTCTACAGGGTTCTCTTCGGGATCTTCTCCCTCTTCATCAGAATCAGCTATCATGTCGAACACTGGGACGACAGCTCCTTTGTCCCCTGAATCATTGTTTTCGAAGTTGACTTGGGGACCATAGACCTCATCATCGGAACTCGTCAGTGTGTGATCTAAGGAAACGCATGACTGTACATCCTCGTCTAGATTCGGCGCTGCTCCAGGGTGGGCCATGGCCTGAAAAGAGAAGTCATGATTAGACAGTGGAATACATCAAGGAAAACTCAGGGTACGAAATATAGGAAAATATGCGGTTGCAGGAACTGAAAGATCATAATGAAAAATACTGTGATAATGAATAGAATTTGACATAGAGAAGCACGAGAATGATACATATATTATGATTCAAATTTTATTGCATTCACTATAGTTCGACGGATACAAAGGTTCAATGGAAGGAAATGTTTATAAGAGTACGACAACAAAATACTGAAATTGGAAAACATAAAATTTTCTTTGACTGCCAGAACGCTGCATCATCGTTACGCGAGTTGAATCCTGTGTTTGGGTCCGCTTTTATTCTCGAAATTCGAACTACGCAATAATCCTCACTTGGCCGAAGTGGGGAGTGTGGACGAGTCTCCTCCTTTTAGCTCCTTCCTTTCTGGGCAACCGTTGATAAGGTGTTCGATTGATCCACAAATCAGACATTTCCCTTGGGCGCGGCGACAATCCCTCTGAAGGTGTCCTGGCCTCTTACAATATCCACAGCAAAGGTTCTTCTGATGCTTCTGTTGACGCTTCATCTTCTTCTCCTTTACTCGTGCAATAGGGATCCTTTTATGATAGGAGACTCCCGCTGGTGCCTGATTCACCTGTCTTCTCAGTCCTTCAGCCAACAAGTCATTTGTTCGCTCCTAGGCTTCCTTTAAACCTTGCAGTACACTAAGGATCTCAATAGTCTGGTTCTGAGGAGTGGATATAGACGAAGAGTCGTTGAAAGACATGATCCTGAGACAACAATATTGAGAATGATATGAGTCACAAGCTAAACGAGTCAGAATATAATACGGATAGGACAAAGATTCAAGAATTTCAGAGATGATGAATTTATTACAAGTGGGGAATCAACTGTATGACTTTAGTTCACTTGAATGGAGTACGGTAGTGCAATTGCAACCACGTAACCTTGTCAAGTCACCCGAAACCATAGCGAATGGATAGCTGAACACACAATATGAATATGGATCAAGAATGACAAGTTTATAATCTAGACCGAGTGATGTCTTAGATTGCCAAACTCTACACGGAAAACTGCAATCCCAATCGATGCAAAACCTGGGCTCTGATACCAACTAAACCATGTCACGCCCCGCTTCCCAAAATACGGAATACGAGGGGTAGACAAGGCCAGCCATGCTCCTACGGTCAAGGAAAAGTTCTGCCGTAGTCACACTTTGGCTTCTAGCTTTTCATGGTAAACAGTAAATGATGCGCAGGTAATGGGAAAATGCAGTAACTGAAAGGAACAATGTAAAGACTGACCTGAAGTGGAACAAATGAAAGTAACTCGGGAAGGCGAGTCAAGAAGTCTGTGAAGCACGTCTAGTTCTGATCCAGGCTAAATCTTCTCCTCACACTGAGCATGCATACTCAGGTCGTCAGAGCGACACAATAGCAATATAATGTATATAATCAAGTAACAGTTCTAACAGTGGTGAAGGATATGAATAACGGTAAATCAACAACAGCATGAATAATAATGAGCAGAGATAAATGCAGCGGAGCAGTAAAGCAGTATAACGATATGTCATGTATGTCAACACAGTATATAAGGAATGTAAACGACAGTAACCCTATCAGTCTCTAAGTCTCACTGCACAGGTCAATAAGCCTATCGTCAGTCCAAGTGTGAGAGTCAACCACTCGCGAGTGTCCTCCACCCAAGGGTAGAACCCAAGGGCAAGGGACCACGGGCCCAACATGTAACGAGTGTATCACGGTGTATATATCACGTACCCTGTAAATCTCCATATAACTCCCTAAATATATAAGCCGGCATGGGACTCCCGAGATTCTGTTGAGCTCACACTTGAACTACCCCACACCCCGTGGTCTACATCGAACGCCAACCATCACCCTAAATACTAATCGATCCGTGACAAGTCTGCGCGAGAACTGGAGGCAGGACCTCCATCAAGCACGTCCCGACTAATACCTAAGATAAATGGCAGTGTCGGATGCCTTATCTGTGACACCCGTGCAAGCGCTTCCATAAGTGTCCCATACCACTTATAGTCACACGTACTCGCATCCCACAGACGTCGACAATGCAATAGAAATATAGGGTCACTGATTGTGGACAAGTACGTATCACTTTTCACTTAATCACGAATGCACGAATACTGACGTACTTGCCACAATCATCACTAAGATCTAACACTGGGTAAATGCACGATGTCACTAGATTATCACTACCATGATATGGGTATGATGTGATGTGTGAACAAGTAAATAAACATGATGAGGATGCTACGAAATAGCATTCTTTCACTTGTACAATTTATCATGAAACATATGTACATAATTTAGCGAAACGATGAACAGGTAGTAATCAATATGTTCAGTTAGCTATCCATAGAATTTTGTTTCAAGTCAATCTGGTTCCAGGATCATTAGTTATGATTATTTCCTTTTAAGCGCACGCGGCTGGAAATCCAATTTCAGAATCAGAAGTCCATTTCGCAACGCATTTTGATCCCAGTTGGGATCGGATTTTAGCGACGCTATAGTTAGATGAATTCTAGGGTTTTCAGTAAGGTTTTCAACGCAACAAACGGATCTTCCATCGCGTCTATACGTTAGGAGTTATAATCTGTTTAACCCTAATATGCCAGTTCTGATTCTGTCGGGACTGTTATGCGTCCCGATCTTCTAAATCACAGATTAAATAGTAAATGATAACGAAACAGGATGAAATTAATTGTGTTGTTTAGCTAACAGAGTTACCTACAATAAGCAGCAGAGTTCCGCAACCTACGAGGTAAAGGAAAACCTAAGGTGTCCAATACGGAACAGCAAGCAATGACTGGAGTCGCTCTGGACTGCAGTCCAGAGTCGCACTCCGATACAATTATCATCCTAATTTTAGTACAGGAATGTCTGGAAACTAGCACAGGGTTAAATTTCGTCGAGTTAGCTTCGATTTGAGCCCTCGAACGCACCATTCTACTATGTATACGATTTGTGGTGAATTTAACTGTTTTCAGGTGCAACAAAATTACAGTTTTACGGTTAAACTTGGGGGCAGTTGTTTTAGTCATTAACGATCAAATTATCCAACGAAATTCATGCAATAGATTCGTAGCCATACGGGCCAACCAAAACCATTCAGTTCCGCCAAAATTGATAAGTAATTTTATTGAGAACGCACATCGAACAGGTATGGCATACTATTGTTCTAAGATGATAACTTTACGATAAAAGTAATTAAAGATTCTAACTTGAATATATAGCATGTAAGAAAGTAGAAACTTGCCTGGAGGCGTCTTGGCGATGCTCGACAGTGATAACGGCACGATCGCGACGTACGCGCGGCTCGGCACCTGACTTGGCTCGAACACGAGTCTCGGCACGACGGCTCGCAGTTTGGCGGTCGGGGCTCGGCTGTGAAGCTTGGCTCTTGCACTCCAATGGGCTCGACGAGGGGTGACAGATTTTCAGAGAGAGAGAGAACAGGGGGTTGCAGGAGAGAGATTTCAGAGATGAGAGACGAGAGAGAGCACAGAGGAAGAGAGAGTTGGAGGGAGAGAGAGTGTTAGGCAGAGGGAGAGAGAAGGGATTGGAGGAGAGAGAGAGAGGCACAGAGAGAGGGTTAGAGACAGAGAGAGTGAGGGATAGCTGAGTGAGGCAGAGAGATAGAGAGCTGAGAGAGTGAGAGAGAGGCAGAAAGAGAGGGAGAGAGAGAGATCGGGAGAGAGAAAGTTAGAGAGAGTGGGGCAGAGAGATTGTGACGACGACGACGACGATGATGATGGCGACGATGATGACGACGAGGCGTCGACGGGGCCGGAGGTGCGATAGGATCAAGTGATCGTCCGCGACGAGAGGGGGTGCAAGGTGGCCGAGTTCGGTAGTGGAGTTTGTGCACAGAGGGTGGGTGGGCAGGGGAGTTTGGTCGGTGGGGGAGATAAGGGCAGTGACGGTGGTAGACGGAGGTCAAGGCGAGCCGACGGGTTTTGTGAGGAGGAGGGAGGTCGAGGATAGAGAGAGCAGGGGCGGTTAGTGGGTTCGAGGGAGGGAGGAAGAAGGAAAGGGTGGAGGGAGCGAGTGATTGAGGGTGTAGTGGGTAGCGGGGAGAGGGTCGTGGGGAAAAACGAGCGCGTCGTGGGTAACGCTCGCGCTAGCGAGGGCGGAGGCGGCGGAGGGGGAACGGGCGCGCGAGAATAGGAAGGGAGCCGTTGGAAATTCGAAGAAGGAGATGCACAGTGGCTGTTGGGGTGGGCTTCACGAAGATTTTGGGCCGAGGCAAATTAAACAAGAGAGATTGGGAAAAAGGGAATGGGCCGCAGAGAAAAATGGAAAAGGGAACGAGACGGGCCGGGGTGTGTTGGGTTAGGGAATAAAATAAGAAAGGATTTAATATTGAGAAGGGCCGGGCCAGGTTAGCTATAAATAAAAATCGGATAGAAAGAAAAACAAGGGAAAGAATGGGCCGTCTGATGAGATGGGCTCGGGTTTGGGCAGTAATTAAAACAATTTAATTAGAAAGGAGATGTGGGCTGGTGGGAAAATGTGGGCCGAGAAAAATTCAATATGAAAGGAAATAAGAAGAAGGCCGGGCCAGAGATTTAATATGGAAAATGAAAGAGTGGGCTGCGGGGGAAATCAAAATGAAAAAGGTTTAGTCTTGGGTTCTTAATTCAATAATATGAAAACGGCTGAGGCAGAGGAAAGAAAGATAAGATCGGAGTTTAATAGGATTTCGAAAATAAACAATAAATCTTATACGGATTTAGACGTATAAGAAAACTGGGTATTACATACGTCGAGGAGACTCAAGCTCATGCTACCTCTTCACTAAATTAGGGTTTAGTGAAGCAAACACCCTAAACTAAATGGCTAATAGTAGAGTATGATGATGTAGGAAATGGGCTCACTTTAGATTTAATTTTCTCACAATATTTTCTCACCTTGAGAAAAGCTAGCAAACTTTCTCAATGAAGAAGAAGATCAAGAATGAATATGAGAGAATGAACTCATGAGGTGAGAATAGAAACCAGGGGTGAGTTAGTGTCATACACTAACCAATGTAGAGAATAAACCATGGCTAATCAATAATGATTAGGTTAATAAATATTTACAGGTAAAACAAAATTAGTGGACTTGGTCAATGGTTCCATAAGCTTCTACAAGCTTCAACCATGTGACTTATTCCATCTAATTTTGATTAACCTTAAATAAATAAAACCATCACATTATTAAGCATGGTGCAAGTCTCATACACCCATGTCACATATGGCATCAAGCATGACACAAATGTTGTGCATTAATATATATTTCACATATATACTATAGGCGCACAAGTGAGAAAAAGAAATGATTAAGTGAGCTAATATTAGTTAATGTAAATTAATATATCACATATATAATTATACATTAAATAATCAAATCAACACTTGATTTAATAATCCGGCTATATGACATACAACGGACTAATATCAAATGTAACAACTTATCGAATCAACACTTGATCCGATAACCCGGCTATATCACATATAACCGACCGATTTCACATATCACGAGAATAGAATGCGGTATCACATACGCGCATTAATCTCAGTCCCGCACATATCATATATGTGCTCTTACTTCGTTTCGTATGAACCAGGAAACCTCTGTGTAGGACTCTAAAGACTCGTCAATACGACGGCAGTAGGTGATGATCATATCAAACACCCACAAACCGCAAGCGGTCTACTAAACGCAACGGCCACCCAGGTATTGAGCGATCAGAAGATCAACAAGAAAGCCTGCTCATACTCCTACGAATCCAATCAGTAACACTACCGTACAGTCCGGTCTCTTCGTCAGATATGTCGCATATCATAGCCTGGGGGTGGTATAACGTCAGACCCTAATATATCGATAAGTCATGCCAATGCAAGGTCCATAATGGTTCAAGAAACTACTGATAACACTTACCAGTAAATCTCAGCAACCCTGGCCAGGGATTTCTTGTTATGGCCAATCGAGCATAGCGCAACATCAACTCCCAATACCGGGAGAGAAGAATCCCATCCTATCGCTCATTGCCTCAATGTGACTCGGGACTGTACCCAAAATCCACCTTTTTGCACGATCTCTTGACCATGGTATGGTGGAAATCAAACCACAGTGGGAATCACACAAGACTCTATGACTATCTCGGGTCGACAGACTAACCTGTAACATTGTCACCAGAGAACTGCTATCTGACGATAGGTATAATACCATCGAGGAGTTCCCGGCGAGTCCGTTCAGTGTATCCAGTCTCCACTGAGCACCCGCATACCTTCTCTGATGTCAAACACCAATGGATATGGGATCATCCATCGTCCATTATATGGGTCAAGAAGCATATATGCTAGTCTACTCTGGAGTATCGATACCCTGTCTCGATACTCCCACGACTAGGATCAATTATAGGGCGTACTTATGGACTACCCTTGGCCCCACTAGTATGATCTCTATCATAGTCCTGGTAGTCAAGTACACATCCTAAGGGCTTTATCAACATGTGAGAGCAAGACATCATCACTTATACAAGTCAACATGTTAAGATAAAGTGCAACCAGATAGCATACTATCATATCGAGCAAGAAATTCCTCCCTATATATTTCCAAGCATCCACTACAATATACATCCCATGTACAGTAATGACCTCTACGGCATACATATAACTAACAATATATCCGACTAAGATCGGCTTGGATGAACGATCATTAGTCATATATCCGACTATGATCAGCTTGGAAATATGATTGATCATCATTAATCTTTGTTTAGATTAAGATCAACTTAAACATGTGAGCATATGGGCTTAAAAAAGTTTTCACTTCACATACTAAGCCAATTTGGGGTTAAAGGTTGGGCTTCTGTAGTGCTAAGCACTCAAACGTGCAGCACTCACGTGGACATCTTGTGAGATGCTGAGCGTCTCAAGTGTTCATGTTGACATCACGTGAAGCACTGCCTTCATATGCGCTCATGTGATCTTCACGTGAGTAGTGCTAAGCACTCATTCATCTTGAAGTCACGTGCGTTTCACGTGAGATGCGCACTTGTATGGTCATCTTACCATTTGTGCTCACGTGGATATCACGTGACGCGCATCTTCCTTAGAGATTTAATCTCTGTTCATGTTTTTTTAAAAAAAAGTTAAACTTCTGTTAAAGTATTTTGACCGTTAATAATCACCAAGATCAATGTTTTGAGGATCTGGGATCAGGTTCTTTAAGAACTAAGTTCTTGTCATGTTTGGGAACTAAGTTCCTGGAGTATAAATTCCATCTTCTTTATGTTCTTCTTTCATCATTGTTCTTTTCAACCCTGTTCTCTCTTGAATCCTTGATTCTTAAAAACAAGATCTTCTCGATGAGAATTAAATTCTCATCTTGTGAGAGACTTGTCTTGTGGATCTCAGATCCAAAAAAGAACTAAGTTCTTTGAAGGGTTAAACCTTATTTTTATATGCATGATAGGTAAAAAGGAGACATATTTCTCCCTTGTTTTTACCTACGGTTTTGGGAGAAGGAAGATGATCTTTCTTCGAAGAAAATTAAATTCTCTGTTGCAGAAATTTATGGGGCGTCTCCTTCCTCCAAGATTTAATCTCTTTGCTCTTATTTATAGGAGAAGAGAAAATTAATCTGTTATGAGAAAATCTCTCATTGAGAGATCATTATTGATTTTATAATCAATCAAATTGATCTTAAAAATCAACCGGTAAATTTTATTCACCGTTGGATCTTTAACCTAAAGGTTCTATGTTTAATAGAGAATATTTCTTGTTTGTTTTAATAAGAGTAGTAAAATATTTTCCTAACATAGAATTTATTTCTATCATATGAATATCATTTAACAACATTAGGAAAATATTTTCATAACATAGAATTTAATTCTATCATTTGAATATCTTATTTGTTTAACAAGATTAGGAAAATATTTTCCTAATATAGAATATAATTCTATCATATGAATATCTTGTTAGGGAGATATTTTCCTAACCATAGAATTTAATTTTTTTTAACAGAGAATATATTTCTTATTTTAGAAAGACCAGGAAAATATTTCCCACATAGAATTTAATTCTATCATATGAATTTCTTGTTTGTTTAATAAGATTAGGAAAATATTTTCCTAACATAGAATTTAATTCTATCATATGAATATCTTGATAGGAAGATATTTTTCTAACCATAGAATTTAATTCTGTTTAGCAGAGAAGATCTTTCTTATCTTAGAAAGATCAGGGAAATATTTCTGACACAGAATTTAATTCTATTATATGAATATCTTGTTTGTTTAAGAAGATTAGGAAAATATTTTTCTAACATAGAATTTAATTATATCATATGAATATCTTGTTAGGAAGATATTTTTTTAACCATAGAATTTAATTCTGTTTAACAGAGAGATCTTTCTTATTTTAGAAAAGATCAGGAAAATATTTCTCACATAGAATTTAATTCTATCAGATAGTTTTATTGGTGATATTTTATCACCATTGGATTTTAAATCCAAAGATTCTCTGCTAGAGAAAGATCTATCCATATTAAAAAGATTAGAGACAAATTTCCCAAATAGAATTTAATTCTATCACATAGAATTTAATTCTATCAGATGAGAGTGTTTCAAATTGGGGTGCTCACGTGCTATCACGTGAGCGCTGCCATATACTTATATGGCAGCGGCGCTCACGTGCTTTGCATGTGAGCGCTGCCACAAGAATACGGCAAGGGAACTAACATATTTAATACGTGGGTTCTCACGTGTTTAACACGTGGAGGCTATTATAGGATTTAATCCTATCTGAAGCCGGTACTCACATACTTTGTATGTGAGTGCTTACGTGTTTAACACATAGGCGCTGCTATAGGATTTAATCCTACTTGCAGCAGGTACTCATGTGTTTTGCATGTGAGTTCTCATGTGCTTTGCACGTAGGGGGAGGGCTGTCATAGTATTTAAATCTATCTGAAGCCGCTACTCACATGCTTTGCATGTGAGTGATCAAATGTTTAACACGTGGGGGCTGCCCTATATTTTTATAAAGAGAACATCAAGCTTTGAGCCAAAAAATTTGGCTTGAACAAACACACTGTATCCGATACAGAGATCTATATTGCATGGAAGGCCATCTCGTATCGTAGAAAGTGTTTCAGTCGAGGATAGCCGCTGGTTCGGGAGAAAGTGAATTGTATATGATATAATTCATTTGTCTCTCCTCTCCACTTTATCTCAAGTTTTTGAGCTCCTTAAATAAGGAGAATATACTAGTTACACTTATTGGATTGTCTTCTTCCAATCCCAAAACTGGTGCTGAAAGGAAGGAAAAGAAGAAAACCAACTAGCATAAGTTAGGTATGCACAGAAAACAGTTGCATACCAATTAAATATGATTCCAACTAAATAAGTGCCTATGATTCTATATGTGATATAGAATGAGAACATATCTTAAGGTTGTTAAGATATGAAGTTATCCGATTTATACTTAAAAATACAATCCAGACAAACTCAAGGCATGTTTCGGTAATATGCAGTTTGTGGTTTATCCTAAGCTTTGGCAAGCGTTTAATTTCTACCATTTTCAAGATCAAAAGTTGTTTTGTTCTTGACCTGCTACCTTTTTAGAAAAGGTTTAGAAAATGAATTTCTTGTAAAAGAAATTAGTGGGAGTACGGTAGAACTGGAAGTGATTCTAGAACCATAAGCGGTTACCGAAAATTTAGTAGAATCTGGAGATTCAATTGACCCTGACAAATCTTAGCTACTCCACAGATTTAGTAGGTGACCTCAGCCACCTAAAAGATACTTTGGTTCCCTCGTAGACGGTGACAGGAAGGCTTGCATCATGTGATGATGACCCAACTATATCAGCAGGCCATAGGAATTGATGACTTCTGACTGATGGCTGGATGCCAAGTTATCCAAGTTGGACTCTATGCACTGCAACAAAGTATGGACTTCGTTGGGTGCTCCTGAAGGGGTAAAACTCATCAGGAGAAAGTAGATCTCTTGAGATAGTGCAGATAGAAAGGTAATCACTTAATACAGATAGACTTGTGGTAAAAAAATTTCATCAAATTCCCGATGTGCATTGTGATAAAACTTTTACTTCAGTGTCTGTGCTGAAGTCCATACGGATATATCTTGCCACTGCTGTTCTTCATGAATATGATATTTGGAAGGTGGATGAATATAATGACTTTCTAACTAAATATTTAGCAGTGTACGTTTATATGACTCTGCCAGAGGGTTATCGTGGTTAATGAGAGCAGCGGAGAGTGCAAGTTACTTAAGACTATTTATAGACTAAAGCAGGTATTGCAGAGAAAGGTCATCCGTTTTGATGTTACAGTCAAAGTGTTTGACTTCATCAAAATGATACATGAACCTAGTATTTGTAAGAAGGACGTAGGGAGTACTGTCATGTTCCTCATATTGTATGTGGATGAAAAACTCCTGATAGGAAGTAAAGTTCTTATGCTACATTTTGGTCAAACTATAGTTGTCACAGATATTTCTCCAAAAAGGATTTGGATAATATATCAATCATTTTGGTGGCTAGGTCTATAAAGATAGATCTAGTATGTTTTGAGATTGTCTCAATTCAGATAAGATGAAACCATTCTAAAAGGGTTTTTAGAATGGACGAATCATAGCTCGGTAGTATACCAGTATGTGGATGAGTCACCCACTCTAAAGAGATGTCTTTTGGACCGATGAGGAGAGGGACTAGCATGAACAATATTCCACTTGCTTCGGCAATTGGATCGATCATGCGATGTCATGTATTAGACCAGATGATGCTTTTGCACCTATTGTAGTAAGCAGATATTAGTCCAATCCTGAAGAAAAAAAAGGAACTAGTGAGGAACATATGAGAATGTTCTTGGTACATGGTAGTAGTTACCTCCATCAGGAGGTAGCTACTGATTCTGGTTTCTTTGGTGACATGAAAGACAGAGTGTCTGTCACGAGTTATTAGTTTGCTATCTTTAGTTGGATTAGTATATTGGAAAGAGTTCCAAGACGGATACTGGGGTAGCCATGACGCTGGGTGCTGATTATGAATCAGCTGTAGATACAGCCCAAGAAGTTGCTGGATAAAATTGTTCATTTTTGAACTTTGTCCCATCGTCTATCCATGCAAATTCTAAGGCATGTATCACTCATTTCGGAAGATAGTTTACCTCCGCGAAATTGAGATATAGAGAGATAAGATAGATTCATTGTAGCGGATCCACTCACTGAGGCTGTTTCTCGAACATGGTTTATGAAACTGTTAGTATAGAAGTTGGGTATGCGATACCGCAATAGTTGGCCTTAAGTGGAAGTGGGAGATTGTTGGATGTTGGTGCTCTCAAGGTAATTATTGTAATTGTAGGAGTACCTATACGGAGAGAACAATTTTACTCGAGATCATAGTATGCTATCTAGTTTGTCTTTATCATTTATGTGTATATGTTTTTCTCGATATCATGTGTCGCTATTACATAATGATAAAGCCCATAGGATCTTTGCTTGACTACCAGAATTATGATAGGGATCATACTAGTGAGGCCTGGGTAGTCTATAAGCACATCCTTAAATGCCTTTAGTCGTAGGAGTATCGAGACTGGGTATCGATATTCCAGAGTAGTTATCATACGTTTCTTGACCCCGACCGGGAAGATGGTTGATCCCATAGCCATTGGTGTTTGACACCAAAGATTATATACATGTGCTCATTATATGAATGAGTTTCACCGGACAGACTCACCAGATAACTCCTAGATGGGATTATACCTATCGTCAGATAGCAGTTCTCTAGTGACATGAGTACAATGTAGTATGTAGACCTAAGATTGTGATAATGTCTTGTGTGTGTTTCCCCTGTACTTTGATTACTACCCTACCACGGCTTAAAGAGCTGTACAAACGGGTTTTAATTGGGTACAATCCCGAAGCACATGGAGGTAATGAGCAATCAAAGAGATTCGTCTCTCCCGGTATAGAGAGTTGATGTCGCACTGTGCATGATTGGCTATAACCATAAGTTCTTGGCCAAGGCAGACGAGATTTACTGATAAGTGTTATCAATAGTTTCTCAGGTGGTTATGAGTTTGACATCAGCATGATTTATAGGGTTATTGGGAGTCTGACGGTTTCCACCTCCTAGACCCGGTATGCGACACTCTTAGATGAAGAGACTGAACTGTACGGTGACTGTCACTGATATACTCTGCAAGGTTTGGCCGAGCTTGCTTGTTAACTTTCTTTCTATCAATACCTGGTTAGCCGTTATGTGCAGCCAGTACCGCTGACGTGCTTGTGTGCCATGGATATGATTTTGACCTACTACCAGCGTATTATCTAGTCTTTAGAGTCCTACACAGAGGTTTCCCAGCTCGAGTGAAACGATGTAGAGTACTTATAGGGATACGTACAGGAGTTCGATTAATCACGTGTATTTTAATTGGGCATTTTTTGATATTAGCCGGTATATATATTGATATGACCGGATTATTAAATCAAGTGTTGATTTAATAATTATATATATAAAACCTTATATCATGCTTACTTTATTTTTCCTTCTCTTTACATATTATTTGTATATGATACAAATAGTATTTTATCATGTATGTTTATACATGAAATTTGTGTATGGGATGCACATGGAAATGAGATGAGTACAAATTAGTTTCTTTAATTTGTTAAAGAAAAGAATATGAGTCATGAGAAAAAGAAGTGAGTGGAAAAATTTAGAAAATCCTTATACTCATCATTTAGACAATTATGGATACTTCTTATATTCTCATGAAGTTCTCGTATCATTATCATCCTTTCTCTCTCTTTCTAGATTTATCTAAGTGAGAAAGAAAAAGAAAAAGAGAAGTAATTAGTGAGCTAAAAATTCTACATCACTTACATTGTTTTCCTAGCAAGTTAACTTTGCAAGTTGCTTCATGAAGACTTGATATAATGGAGCAAAATCTTGGGTTGGACTTCCTCAAGGTGGATCATTTTTGACGATGAGATTTTCGTGCAAGCTCGATTCAAACTAAGTGGAGACTAGCTTGGGTCTTTCCATAGACGATGGAATACGCTACAAAGGTTGTAGCCGTTAAAACCCTTAGTTTAGCTTTCATTTTGTGTCCAAGTTAAGTCTTTTGGTTTGTTATCTTGGTTTGTGAAGTTTTTGTTTTCTAGAATTTTTAATTTTATATTCCACTGCGCTTTAAATCCATTCTAGATGAGCATAGGATCCTAACAATAGTAACTGTCCCTGATAAGCTCTGCAGGGTACAGACGAGCTTGCTTGTCGACCAGCCTTTCGCTCAATACCTGGGTAGCCGTTATGTGCAGCTAGTACCACTGACGAGCTTGTGGGTTAACCTATGATGGGATTTATCTGAAAGTGTTTCAGATCAATCGGATGTGATTCTAACCTACTGCCAGTGTATTTTCGAGTCTTTAGAGTCCCACAGAGAAGGTTTTCCGGCTCAGGAGATGTGGGGTTCCTAGGCACTCTTGTGAAGGTTCATAAAGCATCAAACATGCTCGAATAAAAATTCAAATGTGCCGAACAACCCAAAGACGGGATCTTTGCTAGATTATAAAGGTTTAGGATGCAAGATAACATCTTTAAAGCTAAGTGTGAGGGATTACAACCTTTGTAGTCCGCTCCTTCGCATCACAAGCTCCGAGTAGAAGTCCCTTCGCCGCGATCCACGATCTCCCGGACTCAAGAGAGGCTCCACGACTCGAACGATCCATGTAGCTTGAAGTGTTCCGCTTCTCCGATGATTTACGTCGAAGTTGCTATAACCCAAGCTTTCTCACTCTAAAGAGATGAACACCCTAATCTAATAGGCTAGATTAGATGAGGATGATGTAGTAGTATTTATGCTATCTTTTTAATTCACTTTCTCACAAGAAATCATCACAAAAGGAATTTCTAGTGAGCTCTCTCTCAAAAACTAAAGAGAGAAGAAGATGAAGAATGAAAATGATAATCCTTTTGTGATGAATAGTAGTCAAGATTATATGATTGATTATGGAACCATGGTCAAGGATGAGAGGCTAAAACTTTGTAGAGAATAAACTAGAGTTAGGGTTTGGTTAGGTTAAGGATAAGGATCAACCATAATATCTTAACCAAGACAAAAGAGAATCCTTCTAGAATGAACAAGAAGGAGCTAACCCTAATCAAACCCTAATCCCTTTTTATCATCCTTAAACATGTTTCATAATAGATCATATCATGTCACAATAATATATATCACATATATATTATATATTTGCAACAAAAGAAAATAATACAATTAACATATATCGCATATATATCAATGTATTAATCCGGTGAGAAAATGAAATAATAAAGCGAGCCAATATTAGATAATGCAATACAATATATCATATATATCATTATGCATTAAATCATCAAATCAACACTTGATTCGACGATCCGGCTATATCGAATATAACCGACTAATATATCATGTACCGATTCATCGAATCAACACTTGATCCGATGTCCCGGTTCATATCTAAATATTGCGAGAATATAATACGGTATCTCATATCGCATTATCCTCGGTCCTGCGCATATCTCATATGTGCCTCAACTCCGTTTTGCCTGAGCCAAGAAAACTCTGTGTAGGACTCTAAAGAATCGTCAATACGCCGGTAGTAGGTGATGATCATATCAAACACCCACAAGCTGCAAGCGGTCAGCTAAACGTAACAGCCACCCAGGTATTGAGCGATCAGAAGATCAACAAGCTAGCATGTCCGTTCTCCTGTAAATCCAAACAGTAACACTCCCGTACAGTCCGGTCTGTTCGTCTGATATGTCGCATATCAAGTCTAGGGGTGGTATACGTCAGACCCCAGTAACCGATAATTCGTGTCGATGTGAGGCTCATAACAGGTCGAGAAACTACTGGTAACACTTACCAGTATATCTCTATATCAGCCCTGGCCAGGGACTTCCAGTTATAGCGAATCGAACACAGCACAACATCAACTCCCTATACCGGGAGAGACGAATCCCCTCCTATCGCTCATTGCCTCCATGTGATTCAGGACTGTACCCAAAAGCCACCGTTTTGCATGCCCTCTTGGACGTGGTAAGGTGAAAATCAAAGCACGGTGGGAATCACACAAGACTCTATGACGATCTCGGGTCTACAGACTACCCTGTACCAGTGTCACCAGAGAACTGCCATCTGACGTGTGCTATATCACCATCTGGGAGTTCTCGGCGAGTCCGTCCAGTGTACCCAGTCTCCACTGAGCACCCGTACACCATCTCTGATGTCAAACACCGATGGATATGGGATCATCCATCACCCATCATATGGGTCAAGATGCGTATACGCTAGTCTACTCTGGTGTATCGATGCCCTGTCTCGATATACCCTCGACTAGGAACAGTTATAGGATGTACTCATCGACTACTATGGCCCCACTAGTATGATCTCATCATAGTCCCAGTAGTCGAGTACAGATCCTAAGGGCTTTATCAACATGTGAGAGTAAGACAGTAAACCAATACAAGTCAACATGTTAAGATAAAGAGAAACCAAATAGCATACTATCATGACGAGCAAGAAAGTCCTCTCTGTATATATCCAAGCATCCATCATAATATACATCATATGTACAACAATAGCCTCTAGGGCATATACATAACTAACAATCTCCCACTTGCACTATGGCCAGCTGCTGTAGTATCTCATACCTACCATCCTGAATAATCTCTCAAACTGTATCTAGGGAATGGCCTTCGTGAGTGGATCCGCAGTGTTGTCCTTCGTATCTACTCTTCTGACCTCGATCTCCCGGCGATCAACTATCTCCCTGATCAGGTGATACCGCCTCAGAATATGTCTGGATTTCTGATGGGATCTGGGTTCCTTGGCCAAAGCCACAGCTCCATTGTTATCGCAATACAGAGGTATTGGATGCTCAATGGATGGAACCACACCAAGTTCACTAATGAACTTCTTAACCCAGACAGCCTCTTTGGCAGCATCATTGGCAGCGATGTATTCAGCCTCCATCGTCGAGTCTGCAATGGTATCCTGTTTGGAACTCTTCCAACATACCGCCCCACCATTGAGGGTAAAGACAAATCCCGAGTGCGACTTAGAGTCGTCCTTATCACATTGGAAGCTGGAATTGGTAAAGGACTCCACCCGGAGTTCTCCGTTACCATACACCAAGAACATGTCTCTAGTCCTTCGCAAGTACTTGAGAATGTTCTTCACAGCTGTCCAGTGACTCTCTCCAGGATCTGGTTGATACCGACTCACTACACTTAGTGAGTATGCTACATCGGGTCTGGTACATAGCATCGCATACATGATAGAGCCTACTGCCGAAGCATAGGGTATCCCTTGCATCCGAGCTCTCTCCAAATCAGTCTTGGGAGACATCTCTTTGGAGAGAGTGAGTCCAGAGATCATGGGTTGATTCCCACGCTTGGATTCTTCCATACTAAACCTCTTTAGTATGGTGTCAATGTACCTGGATTGGGACAATCCCAGTATCCTTTTGGATCTATCTCTATAGATCCTAATCCCCAATATGCAGGAGGCATCACCTAGATCTTTCATTGAGAATCTTTGTGATAAGAAGAGCTTGACTGATTGCAGCATAGGAATATCATTTCCTATCAAGACTATGTCATCCACGTACAATACGAGGAAGACAACCTTACTCTCTGCCACCTTCTTATAGATACAGGGTTCATCTATATTTTTGATGAAGTCAAACTCTTTGACTACAACATCAAAACAGATGTTCCAACTCTGCGATGCTTGCTTTAACCCATAAATGGATTTAAGCAGTTTGCACACCTTTCCGCTGCTCCCAATATCTACGAAGCCCTCTGGCTGAGTCATGTGCACGCACTCTTCTAATCACCATTTAGAAAGGCGGTCTTAATATCCATTTGCCAGATTTCGTAGTCATGGTATGCAGCAATGGCAAGTAAGATCCGGATGGACTTAAGCATAGCCACTGGAGAAAAGATTTCGTCGTAATCCACATCTGGTCGTTGACGAAATCCCTTTGCTACAAGTCTAGCTTTGAAAGTCTCAACTTTTCCATCTACACCAAATTTCTTTTTAAAAATCCACTTGCTCCCAATGGGTTTTACCCCTTTAGGAGCATTTTCTAAAATCCATACTTTATTGGTGTACATGGATTCCATCTCAGATCGCATTGCATCTAGCCATTTCACAGAGTCACCACTCGTGATGGCCTGTTCGAAACTAGTCGGGTCATCATCTTCCATGATGCAATCCTCGCTTCCATCATCAATGAGAAAACCGTAGTATCTCTCAGGTGGATGAGAAACTCTGCTAGATCGGCGGAGAGGCCGGGGTTCGTCGGGTACTACTGAATCCTCTGGTTCTACCAAATCATCTGTTGTAGTTTATTCTGCTGGAACTTCTTCCAGTTCTACCTCAATGCCACTAATCTGTTTCATAAGAAAACCTTTTTCTAAGAAAGTGGCATGTCGAGAAACAAACACCTTTTGTTCCTCGGAGTGGTAGAAGATATACCCTCGCGAATGTTTGGGATATCCAATAAACTTACATAGGACAGACCTTGCCTCGAGCTTGTCCGGATTGTGTGTTTTAACATAGGCCGGACAACCCCATATCTGAATAAAATTAAGACATGGTCTCTTACCATTCCATATCTCATATGGAGTGGTAGGCACTGATTTGGTTGGAGCTCTATTCAATAGGTATGCAGCTGTCTCCAGTGCATATCCCCAGAAGGAAATAGGTAACTCAGCAGTGCTCATCATAGAGCGCACCATATCTAATAAGGTGCGATTCCTCCGCTCCGATACACCGTTGTGCTGTGGTGTATAAGGAGGAGTAAGCTGAGAGAGAATCCCATTCTCTTTTAGATAATCTAGGAACTCATTGCTTAAGTATTCTCCTCCTCGATCAGATCGAAGGATCTTAATACTTTTGCCCGTTTGTTTTTCTACTTCGTGCTTATATTCTCTGAATTTCTCAAAACCTTCAGACTTGTGTTTCATCAGGAACACATGTCCGAATCTAGAGAGATCGTCAGTGAATGTAATGAAGTAGGAAGAACCATTCCTGGCATGCGTAGACATGGGACCGCATACATCACTATGTACCAGTCCTAAGAGTTCAGTAACTCTTTCTCCGTGTCCACTAAACGGAGCTTTGGTCATTTTTCCTTTGAGACATGAATGACAAGTATCATAAGATGATAATTCGAACGGATTTAAATAACCATCCTTATGTAACTTAGCCAGTCGTGTCGCATTGATATGACCAAGTCTACAATGCCACAAGTAGGATTCGTTCATTTCTGAACTTTTCCTCTTGTGTGTGTTTTGTATATTGAGGACTGTATTCTGATTTAGAATGAATATACCATTATGTAACGAGCCTGATGCAATCAACATTTGATCTAGGAATATGTTCATAACATTATCCTGTACTACAAAATTATATCCTTCTTTACTTAATAAAGAAACTGATATAATGTTGCACATCATGTTCGGTATATAATAGCACTCATTCAGAATCAGTGTATCACCACTTGGTAATACTAGGTGATATTCGCCAACTGTTTTGGCTGCAACATTTGCACCGTTCCCTACCTGAACGGAATGATCACCTTTTTCCAGTTCTCTACCTTTTCGTAGCCCATGTAACAATTTATATATGTGGGATCCTGATCCGGTATCTAATACCAATGACGTAGGGTGAACTGAGAAACAGTTCTCAATAACTAACACACCTGAAGAAGATGCATCAACATGCATGTTCTTTTGGGCGGCTTGAGAATCCAGATATTCCTCTATTCTCTGTTCAGTCTTATAACTCTTATAAGAAAGAATGGGTCCAACGTTCCCCTGCTCAGTATAATAAGCGGGTTCAGTCAATACATCCATATTATTATCTTGATTATGGCCTGACATGGTCGCTACCTGGAGAGAGAGAGAGAAGAAAACACTTTAGCGTATGCTCTTGCAAGATTAGATTGCTTATTATCTTATCTAATCAGGATGTCTCCCACTGTTTTTATCAAATCTATCTTCAAACCCTAAAAGGTAAGATTAGCCGGGATTAATTACACCCTACAATTTCGTCAATCTTTCAGCCAGATCAGTGTCGGTACTTGAGGGAGGTTCCCCGTGCTTTCGCACGGACCTAATTAAAGTAAACCTCGTTTTCCCAGAAGCGTAACCCCGTTAACACTTTTCTAGACACCTACTTGATCGACTAATTGTCCTGTGTAAAACTCTCCCAGGAGTAACTCTTACTCGCAGTGGATATCGGGATCCAACTATCTCATAGAAGGTATGCAATCTCATTGCAAATTTCAACACTTGAAATTCCCGATAATGCCTTTACCCCTAGCGTCCCATGACCTTGACGGAGGCCAAACTACCCATAGGGCGCTAGTCAAGTTCAACCCGTCATTTCTTGATTGAATTAAACCCACCCGTACGACCCTTGACGGAGGCCAAACTACGCCGTATGAATACCCTAATCCAATCGCATCATATGCTAGCAGATAAGCACTAGTTAACTACCGTACACTACGCCTTGACGGAGGCCAAACTACCGCAGCACGAATACTAAGTAGTACTTATCTGAAATGACGGAGGGCTACGCAGGTTTTCAGAAAACCATGAGCGTAATGAACTTGATATCGTCGTAGAATCATGTGAAATTTTGAAATGGAGTGTTTTTTGAGGCTTTCATTGGTTTTGCTAAAGAGGTCACTCCCGGTGAAGGGATCTCGGCTCTTTCCTCATCGAATAAGGTGCAGGACATATCATATATATCACCGTGCAAAACAAAACTCTAAAAGCAATCAAAAGACAAACCGAATTTTGTAGTATCTGCCAGTTTCCCTAAAGAGGTCACTCCCGGTGAAGGGATCTCGGCTCTTTCCTCATCAAATAAGGTGCATGGTATATCATATATACCCCTATGCAAAGCAAAACTGTAGCTACCCTTTTTATAAAGTTTTGATTCTACAACATCTTTTAGGTTTCTTTTCTTTTTATTAATCTCATTAATAAAAAATCCCATCAGCTTATGCTCCCTAAGCATCACAGATAAATACGACGTATACTTATGCCATCCGCATTTGCCTCGATGTCCCCTCGTGCACCGATAGGTTAGGTAACTAACGACAGAGCAGGGCAGGGCTAGTGCGGGTGTAAAACATAAGTAACGTCTATATAATATATCCTATATACTATATACTGTATCCATCACAACATATCAAATGATCACATCACAGATATCGCAGCAGAAACATAGATATAATGTGGGATATACTACGACGTCCGTATTTAGTATTTAGCCAACAATAGAAAATACGGATTCCACAGTCGCGATGAATAGCCAAGCCCACACCCTGGACCCTTACGAGAGCGGCAAGCGACCCTACCAATTCTGGAGTTTAGGAGACCCGGTCTCGACTCCTCGAGATGGCCTCCCACTGAACCCCAGAACCCGGTCACCTGTGCTCCCCTCCTTGGGTCCATCCTAATGCGGAAAAGTAAATAATATACAACACTGGTGACAGCAACCTCAACCCGGAAGTGCCCCAAATAAAAGAATATTATATTACAATTGAATTTACATGAATGAAAATATAAAACTCTCATCTCAAATAAAACCCCCCGGCTATTCGATCGCGACAATCCTGCACATCATATCTCAACAACACATAATATCATATATCATCAACGTAAGTAAGTATGCGTACCCCGATTGTCGTTGATGTATAGCAACGAAACCGGCGATATCGAACATACTACACTTACGGTCACAGAAAAGAAAGTGTAAAACTACAATATTTGGAATCCACATTCTCTTTAGACATCATAAATGCGAAATATCACATACTTCGTATTTCATGCCTAAACTATATGAATTCCACATATTGTATCACATTCCAGATAAATAGACAGTATTAAACTTTTCGAACAGATAATCAAATACCCAAAATTTCCTAAATTTCTCAACACTTGAGCGGAGTTCAAATAATCCGGAATGTGTCACAGTAGTAGCGGTCCAGCCGTAGAAGGGTCAAGCCAACGCCTCACATGTGGCACGCCGTACTGCCCCAAACCCGAAGGTTCAAAAGGCAGTTCAAGACGGTCACATAATCGAGTTAATGTTTGTTGTCTTCTAGAGGGTCCACCACAAAACTTACACGCATCTCCGAAAGATTTAAACCCGATAAAAATTCAACACTTGAATATTTTTCGTGCCGGGAAAAATTGAGTTAATGATATCCGTTCGAACATTTTAACAGTTTCTAAATATCCGGAAAAACAATAAAGAATTTAAAATTCCCGATCGAATCGACGATTACAAAATAAACCCCAGAATACTCAACATTTGAGTCAGATTAAAAATACCCATAAAATAGTAACCACAGAGACAAGAATTACTGTGCAAAACTCCGTCCCTAATACCCTTACCCTGCCGCGGAACCGCCGCCAAAGGTGGCTAATTGCCGCGGTTCCGCGGCCATGTTGAGGAATTAGGGGCACGTTTTTCACCATAATTCTTATATTAGCCTGCTGAATTTTTTAGGTATTTTTAATTCTGGAAAAACCCAGATTTTAAAAAATGTACAGAGAGGGGTTTGAAATGTCGTATTCGGGTTCGATCGGGGTTTTAACTTCGTTAACATATCGCCTAATGCTCTAGCTAGGCTCTGATACCACTGTAGGGTTCCTAGGCACTCTTGTGAAGGTTCATAAAGCATCAAATATGCTCGAATAAAAATTCAAATGTGCCGAACAACCCAAAGACGGGATCTTTGCTAGATTATTAGGGTTTAGCATGCAAGATAACATCTTTAAAGCTAAGTGTGAGGGATTACAACCTTTGTAGTCCGCTTCTTCGCTTCACAAGCTCCGAGTAGAAGTCCCTTCGCCGCGATCCACGATCTCCCGGACTCAAGAGAGGCTCCACGACTCGAACGATCCATGCTAGCTTGAAGTGTTCCGCTTCTCCGATGATCTACGATGAAGTTGCTATAACCCAAGCTTTCTCACTCTAAAAAGATGAACACCCTAATCTAATGGGCTAGATTAGATGAGGATGATGGAGTAGTATTTATGCTATCTTTTTAATTCACTTTCTCACAAGAAATCATCACAAAAGGAATTTCTAGTGAGCTCTCTCTCAAAAACTAAAGAGAGAAGAAGATGAAGAATGAAAATGATAATCCTTTTGTGATGAATAGTAGTCAAGAGTATATGATTGATTATGGAACCATGGTCAAGGATGAGAGGCTAAAACTTTGTAGAGAATAAACTAGAGTTAGGGTTTGGTTAGGTTAAGGATAAGGATCAACCATAATATCTTAACCAAGACAAAAGAGAATCCTTCTAGAATGAACAAGAAGGAGCTAACCCTAATAAAACCCTAATCCCTTTTTATCATCCTCAAACATTTTCATAATAAATCATATCATGTCACAATAATATATATCACATATATATTATATATTTGCAACAAAAGAAAATAATACAATTAACATATATCGCATATATATCAATGTATTAATCCGGTAAGAAAATGAAATAATAAAGCGAGCCAATATTAGAAAATGTAATACAATATATCATATATATCATTATACATTAAATCATCAAATCAACACTTGATTCGACGATCCGGCTATATCGAATATAACCGACTAATATATCATGTACCGATTCATCGAATCAACACTTGATCCGATGTCCCGGTTCATATCTAAATATTGCGAGAATATAATACGGTATCTCATATCGCATTATCCTCGGTCCTGCGCATATCTCATATGTGCCTCTACTCCATTTTGCCTGAGCCAAGAAACCTCTGTGTAGGACTCTAAAGAATCGTCAATACGCCGGTAGCAGGAGATGATCATATCAAACACCCACAAACTGCAAGCGGTCTGCTAAACGTAACAGCCACCCAGGTATTGAGCGATCAGAAGATCAACAAGCTAGCATGTCCGTTCTCCTGTGAATCCAATCAGTAACACTCCCGTACAGTCCGGTCTGTTCGTCTGATATGTCGCATATCAAGTCTAGGGGTGGTATACGTCAGACCCCAGTAATCGATAAGTCGTGTCGATGTGAGGCTCATAACAGGTCGAGAAATTACTGGTAACACTTACCAGTATATCTCTATATCAGCCCTGGCCAGGGACTTCCAGTTATAGCAAATCGAACACAGCACAACATCAACTCCCTATACCGGGAGAGACGAATCCCCTCCTATCGCTCATTGCCTCCATGTGATTCGGGACTGTACCCAAAAGCCACCGTTTTTCACGCCCTCTTGGACGTGGTAAGGTGGAAATCAAAGCACAGTGGGAATCACACAAGACTCTATGATGATCTCGGGTCTACAGACTACCCTGTACCAGTGTCACCAGAGAACTGCCATCTAACGTGTGCTATATCACCATCTGGGAGTTCTCGGTGAGTCCGTCCAGTGTACCCTGTCTCCACTGAGCACCCGTACACCATCTCTGATGTCAAACACCGATGGATATGGGATCATCCATCGCCCATCATATGGGTCAAGATGCGTATACGCTAGTCTACTCTGGTGTATCGATGCCCTGTCTCTATATACCCTCGATTAGGAACAGTTATAGGATGTACTCATCGACTACTATGGCCCCACTAGTATGATCTCATCATAGTCCCAGTAGTCGAGTACAGATCCTAAGGGCTTTATCAACATGTGAGAGTAAGACAGTAAACCAATACAAGTCAACATGTCAAGATAAAGAGAAACCAAATAGCATACTATCATGATGAGCAAGAAAGTCCTCTCTGTATATATCCAAGCATCCATCATAATATACATCATATATACAACAATAGGTTCTAGGGCATATACATAACTAATAGGAGAAACGATGTAGTGTGCGTATGGTGATACGTATGGGAGTTCGATTAAACACGTGTATTTGATACACGTACTTTAATCGGACGTTTTGATAATACTAGCTGGATTATTAAATCAAGTGTTGATTTAATATTACATATATGATATGTGAAACTAGTATTAAATCACTCATTTTCTCTTTTATGGTATTCGTATTTTGATACGATTACTTGTATGTGTATTTGATGCATATAAAGGGTGTGTGTGTGTGTATGTGTGTGTGTATTCATACATATTCTTCTCCTTTTCTTTTTAGAAGGTGAGTGAAGAGTGTGGGCTTGTAAGTTATTTGTGTAAGTCACACATTCCCCCCCCTCTACAAATGCATAAGATGTGATACAAATAGAGGATAAGTTGAGTTTTATTCATTCCTTTTTTTCTCTTCATTTTTTATGCATGCTTTCAAAAGAGAAAAAGAAAAGAGAAAATAGATAAGAGATAGAGAGCTAGAGATCTTCACTATATCATGTAGTTTCAAATTCCTAGCAAGAATGAGAGGCTAGTTGCTTCATCAAAGATCATCTCAAGGTGGAGCTTGAGGTTGGGTTGGAGTTCTTTCATGTAGATCATCTTCAGCAAGGTCGATCGGCGAGCAAGCTTGATCCCGGAGGACTTAGAGCCTAGAAGGGGTTTTTTGCAATTGGACGGACACGCTACAAAGGTTGTACCATGGCTAAACTTCTAGTCTTGTTCTCTTTAGTATGCTAGATTTAGTGTTTGGGTATTTTCTTGTTGTTGTGGATGCTTGTGCATATTGGATATAATGCCCTCAAGGCAATTATTGTAATTACAAGTAGGCGATTATGATAATTGAACAAGAACCTATACAGGTAGAACAATCTTACTCGAGATGATAGTATGCTATTTGGTTTGTCTTTATCATTATCTGTATATGTTTTGATAAAGCCCGTAGGATTATTGCTTGACTACCGGCATTATAATGGAGATCATATACGTGGGAGCTGGGAGGTCTATAAGCATATCCTTAAATGTCCTAGTCGAGAGAGTATCGAGACTGTGCATCGATACTCCAGAGTAGACTAGTGTATACTTTTTAAGACTCTGACGAGGGGCGGTGGCCGGTCTCATAAACCATTGGTGTTGAGTCACCTAAGATAGTTTACAGGTGCTCACTAGAAGTAAGTATACCGGACGGACTCGCCGAGAACTTCTAGATGGTATTATACTTATCATCAGATCAAAGTTCTCTTATGGCATGATTACAGGTTAGTCCTTTGACTTGAGATTTTCATTTGTCGCATGTGAATTCCCACTGTACTTAGATTACTATCCTACTACGGCTCAAAGGAGTCATGCAAACAGGTTTTAGTTGGGTACAGTCTCGAGCTTCATGGAGGCAGTGAACAATCGTAAGGGATTCGTCTCTCCCGGTATTGGGAGTCGATGTCGCGCTGTGTCAGGTCAGCCATCACCAGAAATCCTTGGCCAAGGTCGATGAGAATTACTGATGTGATGTCTGTAGTTTTTCCATAGGTGATGAACTTCAGATCGTCACGACTTATCGGGTTAGTAGGGGTCTGACGTTATCCACCCCCTAGATCCGGTATGCGATTATCTTAGACGAAGAGACCGGACTGTATGGAGATCGTCACAGACAAGCTCGGTAGGGGTATGGATGAGTTTGCTCGTTGGCCTTCCTTTCGCTTAATATCTGAGTAGCCGTTACGTACAGCTAGTGCCGTTGACGTGCTTGTGGTTAAACCCACTGTCAGCGTATTGACGAGTCTTTAGAGTCCCACATAGAGGGTTTTTCTGGTTCAGGCAAAATGATGTAGTGGCCGTATATTAATACGTGCAGGGTTCCGATTAGGTATGTGTGCAAGCCACACAAACTTTAATTGGGCCGATGATAATACTAACCGGTTTAGGATTATTAAATCAAGTTTTTATTTAATAATGTTCATATATATATATATATATATATATATATATTTCGATATATATATTCTAGTATTATGTTCATCGTATTTTTCTATCTCTTGGGTATCCTTTTTTGATACGAATATGGGCATGTATTTGCGGGATGTATACTTGTCTTTATACAAGAATATTTCTAGAAGAAGGACAATTCATTTCAAGGTTTTTCTTTTTAAGAAATTAAGGAATGCGATGGAAAAGAGAAATGGTGGAGGGTATGGAAAAATGAATTTATAATTCATTTTCAAATACTATTTAAGCATGGTTGTAGTTTTAAAATGGAAAAATTCTTTTTACAAAATTCATGAAGCATGCTTGAATTTGTGAAGGATTTTATTCATTCCACCATTCTAGCTCCTCTTTCTTCCATGGCTCCTTCTTCTTCTTCATCTTCAACACTCTCATGAGTTGAGAATCATGAAGATAAAGAGAGAGAGAAAGAAAAATTTTAGAACGCTCACACACATCACTAAGCATCCTAGATTAGCATCGTAGGATCTTTAGTTCATGGATGAAGTTGAAGCTTGAACTTGGTTCTCTCGGGTGGATCATCTTCGGCGAAGGAGGACCGGCTTGCAAGCGTGATCCGGAGATCTTGAGCATGCTAGAGTCCAACCCAATTGGAGCAAATGAAGATGCTACAAAGGTTCTGATTTCTATCCTCCAGTGTTTGCTAGTTTAGGTGTTTGGTTTAGATTCTTGGTTACAAGTTTTTAGTGCCATCAAAATTTTCGTTTTTGTATTCCACATTGGCCACGGGTTAGCGGCGAGGGCATTAGGAACTTTCAATGGTATCAGATCCACCAAAACACCCTAAACTAGATAGTTACGACTTCTGAATCTCGCTAGTTTTCGCTCTGCAAAAACTGTTGTAAAAACAATAAGGAATTTCATGCTAACTTAATGTTTTGACTCCTCATGGGCTCTCGGTTTGGACAGAGAAGCCGCGGGAAGGTGCACGGGGACCCCAGGGACGTCCTGGGGGGACCTAGGTAGGGCCCACACCCTGAGACCACCCAAATGGTGGCCTTGGGAGGGACTCGAAACTGCCTCAGAAGGCAGTTTCGAGTCTTCCCAACCCTATGGACACCTTAGGGTTTCCTATGGGGTGGGTACCCCCTTAGGTTTCCTTCGGGTAGTGAAGTTTCGGCTCAATCCGAGCTCATTTCGGACTCCCGGAGTGGGTTTTAGCATGGAATTTCTTGTCGGTTCTTAGCACACTTGATTTTCGGTGTTTTGGAAAATTGAAGTGTTGGCTATATGTGTGTGGTATTTGATTATCGTAGGATTAGTGATGGTTGCGTGTATCATAACGTTTGGTAAAACGTCGTCTAATTGCTATATGTATCATTTAGACGGGGTTACAGAATTGAAACTCGCAATTTTGCATATTCTGTGATGGATATTGCTTAGTGGTTATGGTTATGTTGGATTTGTCACGATGGATAGCCCGGAGTGTGTAGTATTAGATGTAATTCTCTGTGATGTAATGTATATTCATATTGTGTGGTGAGCGTTCTACATGTGGACTGCCGTTACTACGGATTGTATTATTCTTTGGGGTGTGTCTAGGTTGTGGACATAGTCACCGTTGTATATTAATTTTTTCCATTACATGCACTAGGATCACCCCGCGACGGAATGCTCGAGTAGCCGGGTTCTAGAGGGAAACGAGTCTCTATCTCAGACGGGGGTGCCTTACTCTAGAATTGGCGGGCTATTCGCCGCATTCATAGGGGATATAGGATTGACCCGCAGAGGGGTGCCTAAGTCACCAGATTTCGGAAGTGCTGGGTGGCCCACTCACTTCTTTAATTGGGGTTGCCTCGCTTCTGGGTGAGTGGATTGCTGCACTCATACGGGTCTAGGACATGATACTAAGGGCTATCCACACGACCGGGAAAATTGCATTTCATATTTAGCTTAATTGAAATGTACTTTTCTTAAATTATCTGCATTTCCATACCGTGTTTGCTTCTGTGATTCTGTTGTGATGCTTATGTGGTGTTACTTGATATTATGCGTGAGATGAATGTTCATATATATATATATATATATATATATATATATGTTTTACATCCGTGCTAGTCATGTACTGGCCCTACCGTAACCTAAGTAACCTTACGGTGAAGACCCGGGATCCTATGGCGAATGCGGATGGCATATATGTGCATGCCTATTTTCGTTTCTTTCTAGCATGATATGTTTAATTGATTGGACTGCATTAGTTATGATTAATGTAAGGAAAATAAACCTAAATAATGTTGTCGGAACCAATTTTTAAAACTACTCGGTTTTCTTCAAAACCATAGTCGTATTCTTTTGCTTTGCATAGAGGTATTCGGTTAGGAATATCCTGCAACTCATTCGATGAAAAAAGAGCCTTGATCCCTTCATGGAGAGTACACTCATAAGAAAAAGTTTATGTTATTAGTTTTAAAAGCAGAGCCTAAACCACCCCTTTTTCAAAATTGCTTGAGTTCCTACAACGATATCAAGTTCATTACGTTAATAGTTTTTCACCAAAAACCAGCCGTAGCCCTTCGTCATTTCAGATTATTACTGCTTAGTATTCATGCTGTGTATGTTGACCTAGTCAAGGCGTAGTGTTCGGTAGCTTTGTAGTACTTTTCTGCTGCATGGTGATGCGATTGGTTAGGACAGCCGTACAGTCATTTTGACCTAGTCAAGGTCTCGTACGGGTGGGTCTAATCAATCCAGGATAATGACGGGTTGAACTTGATTTGCGGCTTATGATATATTGACCTAGTTAAGGTCATAAGTTGTTTGGGGAAAAAACCATACCGGGAGTTTCAAATATAAAAAAAACTTGCCAAGTTTGCGCATACCTTCTGGAGTGTGGTAATTTTGGTCGGCTTCCGTCAAAGTTATCATGCAATGATAGTTGGGTTCCGATTCCCACTGATGAGTAGGTGTTACTCCTCGGGTGATTTTCAGATGATCCCGACTAATTCTTCTTTTAGGGTTTGAAGGAGAATTCGAGAAAACAGTGGGAGCCATCCTGATTATTTAAAGTGATTAATCAATCTAATCTAGGTTAGAGTATACGCTGAGTGTTTCTTTTCTATTTTTGGTTACTGTGACCATGACTTATCTTAAACTAAAACTCAAGAACCAAGTTAACCGAACCTTCTTAAACAATTTGGCTTTCGGATTGTCATGATTCACGACAAAGTCACATATATCCCTGCTACTCTTACTTTCCCTTTGCTTTTCTCCAAAACACTCCGTATCACTACGGAGATCCATATTGTTTGGAAAGACCATCTCGTATAATTACATATGAACTTGAAGAAACTTGTTTCAGTTCAAGAATGGCTACGGGTTCTGGAGAAATAGAATATGATTATTCGGTTGTCTTTTATCTTTACCTTCTCTCAGGTTGTGAGGGCTCCCAGTATTAGGAGAGTACACCTATTACACTTATTGGATAGTCTTCTTCCAAACTTTAGGCTGGTGCCGAATGGTAGGGAAAGAAGAAAACCAATTAGCCTAAGTGTGGTGTATAGAAAGTAAGAAGTAAAGACATATAAAGGGATTGCAGTGAGGGCACAAAAATTTGCGACTAAGTCATGAATATGGATAGTGGAAGAGGCATTACTAGGAATACTCGGCCACCCCCTCGAAACATTTTCATGTTTCAGTTTTCCTGTGCGGTGTTAATTGAAAAGTGCTTTCCCAATTAGATTCTGACTCCAGAGTATGTATTTACCAGACTTGATTCTCACATCTGTATGGCGTTACAAATGTAGAGTTGCAGTAGAATATTTGGAATTAGGTGATTAGATCCTTAATTTCAGAATTCTTTGTAATTGGTGATATTTGAGGAAATCACCCGGGTTTTGCCTTACGGCAAATATTTGGTTTTGAATAACCGTTGTTATGCACCAATTTTTAAAATTGAATATATGTATCTTTATTTTATAAAGTGAGATAAATTTTGAAAATTGTATTCTAAACATTTACCTTTATCAGTTAAGGATAAGGTAAGGTTCATTGAATAACGGTATAGGCATTCTTAACCAAAATACAGTTTTCAACTTACAACATACGGAATTTTAGTTAGTATACTCTTAGGACTTATACATGGAAATGTATATTGTCCAGTGTCTTTCGGGACAAGCGGTTGGTAACCGTACTTCATTCTGTTTACTTATAAGTTCTCTGATTTTAGACACGCATTCGTTGTAATGCAAGGTCCAAAATTTTTGAGAGCTTTATCGGTATAAGAATAAAGTAGAGAATCATGCGTTGGAAGTATCGGGATTTTTCGAGGTGATCAAAGATATAGATACTTAAGCTAGGTATTCTATCATATTAATATTTTAGAACTTGCTTCTCTCTCAGGTTACTCATCCGTGGGTGCGCTTTTTGATGAGTAATGTTGCATGGCCTTCTTCCATTTAAGTGATATGCACTAGAAATGGTTGCATGCCAATTGAATATGGTTCCATCTAAATTAGTGCCTTTGTTTATATGTGGACATAGAATGGTTACATATCTTGAGGATGTTAAGATATGGAGTTATCCGGTTTCTGTTTAAAAGTTGAATCCGGACAAACTCAAGGCACGTTTCTGTAATGGCTGTTTGTGGGTTATTCCAGGCTTTTTAGCAAGGGTTTTACATTCTGCCATTTGCGAGATTAGATTATTTTGTTTTTGACTCGCCACCTTTTTATAAAAGGAATCTTTCTTCAAAAGAAACAAGTGGGAGTATGGTAGAAGTGGAAATGATTCCAGAACCATAAATGGTTACTGAAAATTTAGTGGAACCTGGAGATTCAATTGGATTTGACAATCCATTAGCCACTTCGCAGATTTAGCGGTAAGCTCAGCCACCCGAGAGGTACTTTAGTTTCTTCAAAGACGGTGATAGTGAGGTTTTGATAACCCAAATTTGTCACTACTGCTGTCCTTGACTATGAGATCTGGAAGGTGGATGAGTATAACATCATTCTAAATTGAATTTAGAAGTATACGTGTATATGACTCTGCTCGAGGGTTGTTATAGTCAGTGGGAGCAGCGGAAGCGTGGTGGGCCAGTAGTTTATGTCTGCTTATAGACTAAAGAAAGTATAGCGGAGATAGATCATCTATTTTGATGAGATAGTCATGGAGTTTGACTTCATCAGAATAATAGATGGACCTGATAAGAATGTAGTAGGGAGTGATGTCCTGGTATTTGGATGACGTACTCCTGATAGGAATTGATGTTCCTATACTATGATCGGTTATATTATGGTTGTCACAAGATATTTCTCCATGTTGGATCTGGATAAAATATTAGGGATTCTGGTGACTGGATCTATGGTTTTAGATTAAAATTTAGGAAGTGTCCCAATTCGGGTACCTTGACACTATTCTAAAGTGTTTTAGAATGGACAACTCCTGGCATGGTGTTGTACCCGTAGGTGAGGCAGTCACCATCTCTAAAGAGATGTCTTCTAGACTGATGATGAGAGGAATTTATATGATTGACATATCACTTGCTTAGGCAATTGATTCAATAATGAGATGTCAAGTACAACACCAAATATTGCTTTTGCACTAGCTGCAATAAGCATTTATTAATCCAATCCTGGAGAAACATCGGGAAGCAGTTAAGAATATAAGATGGTGTTCTTGGTGTATGGTAATGGCAGCATCCTGCAGGAGGCGGTTACCGGTTTAGGCTTCCAAGGTGACCTGGATGACAATGCAACTGTCAGAGTTATAAGTTTACCCTCTTCTGAGGTGCAGTATATTGGATAGGTTTCCAAGCAGGATACCGAGATGGTTATGGCGCTGGGTGCTGATTACATTAGCAATGGATACAGTCTAAATAAGCTTGTTTGATTTGGTGTTCATGTTATAAATAAGGTTATCAGATATCCAGACAAGTTCTAACAGGTATCTCTCTATTCAGGAAATAGTCGTTCTCTGCGAAGTTGAGATATAAAGAGATAAAGATAGAAACATTGGAGCGGATCCACTCACTGAGGCTATTTCTTGAACACGCAAGTTTCTCAAAACAAGTTTTAAGAAACTGACTAGTAGAGAAGTTGGGTAATCGGTAGCACACGAGCTGTGAGTATGCAATACCGCAATAATTAGCCTTAAGTGCAAGTAGGAGATTGTTGGATATAATGCCCTCAAGAAAATTATTGTAATTGCAAGTAGGCAATTATGATAATTGAACGAGGATCTATACAGGTAAAACAGTCTTACTCGAGATGATAGCATGCTATTTGATTTGTCTTTATCATTATGTGTATACGTTTTGATAAAGCCTGTAGGATTATTGCTTGACTACCAGCATTATAATGGCGATCATATACGTGGGAGCTGTAAGTCGATGTCGCGCACCCCGCGGGTTCACGGGGAGGAGGAATTTTCAAAAACCGATTTTGACAAAGCTCGCAACACCGACTAAACTCCAGGATCTATTTGAAAACCTTAACTAACAATAACTACAAGGAGGTTTAGCTACTCGGTAGAAAATTATACCTTCTTGAACCATGTCCTTCAGGTCTTGTTCTCCTCCTCGCGTTGAGCTCCTCGGAGAACGGATGAAGGTTGCAACGTCAAACTCCTATTGTCAAAGATGATCCACCCGAGAGTATGTGCTTCAAGCTTCAACCTCTAAACCGAGGTAATTAGGGTACTTAGATCGCTAAGCTAAGTAGCCTAGGTGATGTAGAGTAGCTAAAGGAGTGTTTTATCTCATTAGGTCCTACAGTTCACAACACATGTGAGGGTTAGGACCTTAGAGGAAGGAGAGAAAATGAAGAGAGAGAATGAAATGTTGCAAATGAGCTTGGGTTACCAAGTGTGATGAATGGCTCAAGTCTTTCACTTATTGAAGCATGGAATTTCTCACAATATAAAATCCCTACCATGCTTCAATAGTAATGCCAAACCAATAAAATAATACCTAAGCCATGCCTTACACCTTGCCACAAATATCTCTCATTTTCCGTCTCACTAATCTATTTATGAAAATAGATAAAGCAATAATGATGTGTCCTCTTCTAGAAGCATCTCTTGTATAATTAGAAGAATGCCCTCACCGTATATACATACCCGTATTCGTATTTCGAAAAATACGAAGACAATGAGATGATAACAATCCAATAACACAATACTTGGATCCGGCTTAAACCAAAGTCCACTAGTATCATCCGCCCGAACAGCATCCGTGTATCAAGTAGACGTATGTGATCGGAACCCTGCCATAAAACCATACAACCTCTACATCATTTCGCCCATAGCAGGGAAACTCTCTGTGTACTCTAAAGACTCGACGGTACGCTGGCAGTGGGTTTAACCACAAGCATATCAGCGGTACTAGCTGCACGTAACGGCTATCCAGGTATCTGTCGATAAGAAGGCCGATGAGAAAACTCATCTGAACACTTACTGAGCCGGTCTATTCTAAATACTCGCATATCGTGCCAAGGGGGATGGTAAATGTCAGACCCCTAATAGCGCAATAAGTCGTGACGGAGTAGAGTACAATACACCTTGAGAAACTACTGGAGTACCTACCAGTAAATCTCGCTTGCACTGGCCAAGGTTTATAATGGCATCAAGCATGCAATTTTAAAAATTTTGGGGTGCCAAGCTACACTAACCTAGAATCTAACTAGATAATTAGGGTTTAAGTGATGATATGAAAAGAACTACACAAAATGAAAGAGATTATACAACCTTTGTAGATCGCGTCCTTCAATTCTATAGCTCCGGGTAGTAGTCCCTATGACTCCTCTAGGCTCCACTTGAAGATTGAATGAGCTTTCTCCGTGAACTTCGTGTCGAAGATGATCCACCTTGAAGCTTCTTTAATCCAAGCAACCTCTTCACTAATCTTTCATTAGTGAAGGAAACACTCTAATTCAAATTGCTAATTTAAAGTAGGAAGATGAAGTAGGGGTTCTAAGCTTACTTAGGATTTATCCAAAACCCTATGGTTCGCATCACATGTGAGGGTTAGGGCTTGGAGGAGAAGGAGGAAGAAGAAGGAAAATGGAGAATGAAAAAGCTAAGGCTAAAACACAAGTGAAGAATGGCTTCTAGCTCTCACATTATTTAAGTATACAATATCCATCAATTATAAATTGTAACCATGCTTCAATAGTGTAGAATGACAAATAAAATAATCATCAGGCCATGCTTCACCCATTCCTCAAATATCTCTTCTTTTCCACCTCATCTTTTCTATTTTCATAAAATAGAAAATCCAACCATGCTTCATTTAATATATATATATACTACATACACACACATATCAAATATATATATATATATATATATATTAATATATATTAAGAAAATAATTAGTGAGCTATAATATTAGTTAATATATAATTATATCAAATATAATATATATCATGTTATTAAACCAACACTTGATTCAATAATCTGGTTATATCATATATAACCGACTAATATCATTTATCTGCAGATTAGAATACGGTTTCACATACTCGTATTTAATCAGGCCCCTCGCACATATCATCATATGTGTCCTACTTCGTTTCGCTTGAACTATGAAACCTTTGTGTAGGACTCTAAAGACTTGTCAATACGTCAACAGTAAGATAATGATCACATCAGTTACCTATAAGTCGTCATCGGTACTAGCTGGACGTAACGGCTATCCAGGTATGGAGCGATTAGAAGATCAACAAGCAAGCTTGTCCAAACTCCCATGAAGCCTATAAGTAACACTTACCGTAAAGTTCGGTCTCTTCGTTTGATATGTCGCATATCAAGTCTGGGGGTGGAATCGTCAGACCCCAGTAACTTGATAAGTCATGCCGATGTATGGCTCATAACAGTTCGAGAAACTACTGATAACACTTACCAGTAAATCTTATCAGCATTGGCCAGGGGATTACTGTTATAGCCAATCGAGCATAGCGCAACATCAACTCCCAATACCGGGAGAGACGAAGCCCCTCATATCGCTCACTGCCTCCATGTGACTCGGGACTGTACCCAAAATCCACCTGTTTGCATGACTCCTTTGAGCCGTGGTAGGGAGGAAATCAAAGCACAGTGGGAACCACAAAAGACACTATGACGATCTCGGGTCTAGAGACTAACCTGTACCAGTGTCATCAGAGAACTTCTATCTTACGATAGTTATGGTACCATCTAGGAGTTCTCAGCGAGTCATGTTCGGTGTACCCATTCTCTAATGAGCACCTGTATACAATCTTTGGTGTCAAACACCAATGGTTATGGGATCAACCATCGTCCCCTACAGGGTCAAGAAACGTACACACTAGTCTACTATGGAATATCGATGCCATGTCTCGATATCCCCTTGACTAGGAACAATTATAGGATGTACTTGTGGACTACACAAGTCCCAGTAGTATGATCCGCGCCATAGTCCTGGTAGTCAAGTAAACATCCTAAGGGCTTTATCAACATATATCAGAGAGACAATATAATTAAAATAAAGAGCAACCAGATAGCATACTATTATGTCGAGCAAGAAAGTCTTCTATATATATGTCCAAGCATCCACTATATCATACAATAATGGCCTCTAAGGCATACACTTTCCTAACCATTTCCCACTTGCACTAAGGCCAGTTTTTGTAGTATCTCATACCCTACATCCCAAAAAATCTCTCAAACTATGTCTGGGGGAGGGCATTCGTTAGTGGATCCGCTGCTCTATCCTTCGTGTCAATTCTCCTGACCTCGATCTCCCGTCGATCTACTATCTCCCTGATCAGGTAATACCACCTAAGAAAATGTCTGGATCTCTGATAGGACTGGAGTTCCTTGGCCAAAGCCATAGCTCTATTGTTATCACAATACACAGGTATTGGATGCTCAATGGATAGAACCACACCAAGTTCAGCAATAAACTTCTTAATCCAGACAGCCTCTTTGGTAGCATCGTTGGCAGCGATGTATTCAGCCTCTATCGACGAGTCTGCTATGGTATCTTGCTTAGAACTTTTCTAACATACCTCCCCTCCATTGAGAGTGAAGACAAAACCCGAGATCAACTTACTGTTGTCCTTGTCACTCTGGAAGCTCTAATCGGTAAAGGACTCCACCTGGAGTTCTCCGTTACCATACACCAAGAACATTTCTTTAGTCCTTCTCAAGTACTTAAGAATGTTCTTCACAGCTGTCCAGTGTTTCTTCCCTGAATCTGATTGAAACCTACTCACTACACCTATTGAGTAAGCTACACCTGGTGTGGTACATAACATCGCATACATGATAGACCCGACTGCCGAAGTATAGGGTATCCCTTGCATATGATCCCTCTCCAAATCAGTCTTGAGAGACATCTTTTTGGAGAGAGTGATTCCTGAACAAGCGGGTAAATTACCACGCTTAGAATCTTCCATACTAAACCTCTTTAGTAAGGTGTCTATGTACCTGGATTGGGACAATCCCAACATCCGCTTAGATCCATCTCTATAGATCTTTATCCCCAGAATGTAGGAGGCATCACCTAAATCTTTCATGAAGAACTTTTGTGATAAGAAGAGCTTGACCGAGTGTAGCATAGGAACATCATTTCCTATCAAGAGTATGTCATCCACGTACAATACGAGAAATACAACCTTACTTTCTAAAACTTTTTGTATATACAAGGTTCATCTACGTTTTTGATGAAGTCAAACTCTTTGACTACCACATCAAAACAGATGTTCCGGCTCCGCGATACCTGCTTTAATCCATAGATTGATTTAAGCAGCTTGCACACCTTTCCGCTGCTCCCACTGTCTACTAAGCCCTCTGGCTGTGTTATGTACACGCTCTCTTCTAAATCACCATTTAGAAAAGCGGTCTTGACGTCCATTCGCCAGATTTCGTAGTCATGGTATGAAACAATGGCAAATAGGATCCTGATGGACTTAAGCATAGCGACAGAAGAAAATGTTTCATCATAATCGACACCAGGTCGTTGACGAAAACCTTTAGCAACAAGTCTAGCTTTGAAGGTCTCAACCTTTCCATCTACACCAATTTTCTTCTTAAAGATCCACTTGCTCCCGATGGGTTTTACCCCTTCAGGAGCAACTTTCAAAGTCCACACTTTGTTGGTGTACATGGATTCCATCTCAGATCGCATAGCATCCAGCCATTTCACAGAGTCTCCATTTATGATGGCCTGCTCAAAACTAGTTGGGTCATCATCTTCCATGATGCAATCCTCGCTCCCACCATCTATGAGTAAACCGTAGTATCACTCAGGTGGATGAGGAACCCTACTAGATTTGCGGAGTGGCTGAGGTTCGTCGGAGACTATTGGATCCTCTGATTTTATCAAATCATCAGTTGTAGTTTATGTAGTTAGAACTTCTTTCATCTCTACCTTATTACCACTAATTTCTGTTGGAGATAGTGCCCTCAGAGTCAATTATTGGATCACAGGCACGTGATTGCAATGATTGAGGGAGGACCTATCCCGGTAGAACAGTCTTACTCGAGATGATAGTATGCTATCTGGTTTACCTTTATCATCGTGTACTGCTTTAGGTGACCTGATAGGTCGCTATTGCACGTTGATAGAGCCCCTAGGATTCTTGCTTGACTACCGGCAGTATGAGGGCGATCATATACGTGGGAGCTGGTATTCTATAAGTACATCCTTAAAAGGTCCCTATTCGTAGGAGTTTCGAGACAGGGCATCGATACTCCAGAGTAGACTAGTGTATACAGTCGAGACCCCGACGAGGGGCCGTGGCCGGTCTCACAAGCCATTGGTGTCAGTTGGATCACCTAAGATGTATACAGGTGCTCATTGGGTTATGAGTACACCGGACAGGACTCGCCGGGAACATGCTAGTTGGTCTTATACCTGACGTCAGATAGCAGTTCCCAGGTGACATGTGTACAGGTTAGTTCATCGACCTGGGGATCGTCATTTGTCTCGTGTGAGTTCCCACTGTACTTTGATTACTACCCTACCATGGCTCAAAGGAGTCGTGCAAACAGGTTGTAGTTGGGTACAGTCCCGAGCCATATGGAGGCAGTGAGCGGATCTTCGGGGGTTCGTCTCTCCCGGTATTGGGGGTGAGGTCGCGCTGTGTCTAGGAGAGCCATTACACGAAGACCTTGGCCAAGGCAGGAGATTTACTGGTAGGTATTCCAGTAGTATCTCAGGGTGTTCTGGGCTACACTCCGACACGACTTGTACCGCTTTTGGGGGTCTGACTTTCACCAACCCTCTAGGCCCGACATGCGATGCTCTTAGACGAACGGACCAGACTGTACGGATATTGTCACTGACAGGCTCAGTAGGGTGTCAGGATGAGTTCGCTCATCGACGTCCCTTTTAGTCAATAGCTGGTGGCCCGTCACGTATTGGCTTATACCTCTGACGTGCTAGTGGTTAAATCCACAGCCATAGTATTGACGAGTCTTTAGAGTCCACCACACTTTCAGTTACTCAAGCTCTCGGGCGAAACGCTGTAGAGGCCGTATGGAGATATGGCAGGGTCCAATCAGATACGTGCGGTATTGCACGAATCAGGATCGGACAGTTTGTACTTGTGGCCATATGGTTATATGGCAGGGTTCGATCAGATACGTGCGGTATTGCACGGATCAGGATCGAACGGATATAATTAGCCGGCTTTGGCTTAAGCCGGTCCTAGTTTAGTATAGTGTAGATTTTGTCTCATTGCATTTGTATCCGGACGGAATACAGATGCGGGTGTGTATGCACAGTATCGGGGTTTTCCTATAATTTATTACGGGACCAGTTTTATGGAGTTGCCAGTTTGCATTCCGTTCCGGCCGGTTTTCCTTTGTTCTTTCCCGGCCGGACTTTTCCGATGGAGGGTGTTATTTGCAATTGTGCAAATAACATGTTGTGGAGGGGGTTTCTTGAAAATGTATTCATTATGATGGGATATGCCTCCTTGCTTTTTCATGATGATTCTTGCATTAATTGAGATTTGAAAGGGTATGGTTTTGATGTGAATTAAGCATGGTTGATGTTTGGATATGGTCACCTCTTTTCTTCTCCTACCATCACCTCCCTTCATGCTTAATTTTTCCTCCACCATTCTCTTGATAAGGGGCCGGCCATCATTTTGAGGAGAGAGAGAGAGAGGTTCATTTGTGTGGAGATATATTTGATCATCTCATTTTCTTTGAAAATGTTTGAGAGCTTCAATTCCCTCCAAAGCTCATTCTTCCTTCACCTCCATCAAAGGCAACTCCAATACCCCAATGAGACATAGACTCTACACATCCTACAGCAAACCTTGGGCATGTCGAGTTGCCGGCTTCATGCCCGAGTTGCCTCGGTATAGAGGCGGGAGCCCGTAAAAGATGCAGGCGACGTGGTGCCCTTCCGGCGAAGAGGCGACGACCGGAGATCCCGCGAGGAGATCGGAGTGGAGATGAAGACCGGAGGACTCGGATCAGTCGGTACATCTCTAACCCATCTTCTGGTTAGCTTAGACTTGTTAATGGTTACGATCCGGGTGTTTTGTGCGCGGTGGTGCCGGTTTGCTAAGTCCGCAAAATTTAAGTTTATCACCGTTTCCGCGTTCGGCCGTCGGATTGACGGCCGGGGCGCCGCCGTGCACTTACAATTTCTTTCATAAGAAATACCTTTTCTAAAAAGGTGGCATATTGAGAAAAAACACCTTTTGTTCCTCAGTGTGGTAGAAGATATATCCATGTGAATTCTTTGGATATCCCACAAACTTGCAAAGAACTGATTGTGCCTCGAGTTTGTCCGGATTCTATTTTTTAACATAGGCCGGACAACTCCATATCTAAATTCGTTTAAGATATGGTCTCTTTCCACTCCATATCTCATATGGTGTCTTAGGCACAGATTTTGATGGAACTTGATTCAATAGGTATGCGGCTGTCTCAAGTGAATAATTCCAAAAGGAAATAGGTAACTCAGCATTACTCATCATAGAGCGCACCATATCTAATGGGTTGCGATTCCTCCGCTCCGATACTCCGTTGTGCGGTGGTGTATACGGAGGAGTAAGATGAGAGAGAATCCCATTCTCTTTTAAATAATCTCAGAATTCCGTGCTTAAGTATTCTCCTCCCCAATCAGATCATAGGATTTTAATACTTTTACCCATTTGGTTCTCTACTTTGTTCTTATATTCCTTGAATTTCTCAAAAGATTCAGATTTGTGTTTCATCAGGAACACATGTCCGTATCTTGAGAGATCATCGGTGAATGTAATGAAGTACGAGGAACCATTCCTGACATGTGTAGACATAGGACCACATACATCACTACGTATCAGTCCCAAGAGTTCAGTATCTCTTTCTCCGTGTCCAGTAAATGGAGTTTTGGTCATCTTGACTTTGAGACATGACTCGCAAGTTTCATAAGATGTAAATTCGAACGGATTCAAATATCTATCTTTATGCAACTTAGCTAGTTTTGTCGTCTTGATATGACCTAGTCTACAATGCCACAAGTAGGCTTCGTTCATTTCTGAACTATTCCTCTTGTGTGTGTTCTGTATATTTAGAACTGTAGTTTGATTTACAACGTATATACCGTTACATAACGTACCAAACCCAATCAACACTTGATTTAGGAAAATGTTCATAACATTATCCTCTAATGCAAAATTATATCCTTTTTTATGCAACAAAGAAACTGATATATTATTGCACATCATTTTTGGTACGTAATAACAGTCGTTCAAAATCAATGTATTACCATTTGGTAATACATGGTGATATTCACCAACTGCTTTGGTTGCAACAATTGCTCCATTCCCTACTTTTAGAGACATATCATCCTTTCCCAGTTCTCTACCTCTTCTTAATCCATATAACAAATTACAGACATAGGATCCTGATCCGGTATCCAATACCCAGGACGTAGAGCATTCTGAGAAATAGTTCTCGGTAACGAACACACCCGAAGAAGATGCATCATCATGCTCTTTCTTCGTTCGGGTTGCATGGGAATCCTGATATTCCCTTATTCCTAGCTCAGACTTATGACAATCATAAGAAAAATCGGAACCAACGTTCCCCAACTCAGTATAATAAGCGGGTTCGGTCAATACATCCATATTATTATCTTGATTAAGGCGTGTCATGGTCGCTACCTGGAGAGAGAGAAGGAAACACTTTAGCGTGCGCTCTTTGCAGGATTAGATTGGTTATTATCTTATCTAATCAGGATGGCTCCCACTGTTTTTATCAAATCTTCCTTCAAACCCTAAAAGGTTAGATTAGCCGGGATTAATTACACCCTACAAGTTCGCCAATCGGTCAGCAATGCAGGTATTGGTACTCCGAGGAAGTCTCCCCATGCTTTCGCATGGAACTAATTAAATAACCTCGTTTCCATAGGGGCATAACACCGTTAATACCTTTCTTAGACACCTATTGGATCATCTAATTGTAAAGTGGAAAACTCTCCTAGGAGTAACTCTTACTCGCAGTAGGTATCGGGATCCAACTATCTCATAGAAGGTATGCAATCTCATTGCAAATTTCAACACTTGAAATTCCCAATATCTGTTTTTACCCCTAGCAACTTATGACCTTAACAAGGTCAACAAATCATAAGCGCTGGTCAAGTTTAACCCGTCATTTCGTGATTGAATTAAACCCACTCGTACGACCCTTAACAAGGTCAACAAAGCCGTACGACTACCCTAATTCAATCGCATCACATGCGGCAGATAAGCACTAATCAGCTACCGCACACTACGCCTTGATAAGGTCAACAAACGCAGCACGAATACTAAATAGCACTTATCTGAAATGACGGAGGGCTACGACTGGTTTTGATGAAAACATTTAACGTAATGAACTTGATATCGTTGTGGAATCAAGTGATTTGAAAAGGAGTGTTTTTGTAGCTTTTGCTAGTTTTGCTAAAGAGTTCACTCCCGGTGAAGGGATCTCGGCTCTTTTCTCATCGAATGAGATGCTGGATATTCATCAAGGAATACCACTATGCAAAGCAAGAACTAGAGAAGCTATCAAAACAAAACCGAGTGGGTTGTAGCATTTTCTAGTTTTGCTAAAGAGGCCACTCCTGGTGAAGGATCTCGACTCTTTCCTCATCGAATAAGGTGCTGGATATTCATCATGGAATACCACTATGCAAAGCAAGAACTAGAGCTACCTTTTTAAAATCTTGATTCTACAACATCTTTAGGTTTCTTTTCATTAATCTCATTAATGAAGTCCCATCATTTATGTTTCCCTAAATATCACAGAAAAGAAACGAAAATAGAACGTATGCTTATGCCATCTGAATTCGCCATGGGGCTTCGTCATGCACCGTTAGGTTACTTAACTAACGGCAAAGCGTGGGCTGGACTAGCGCGGGTGCAAAACATAAGCAACGTTTATTATATATATCATATATATAGCATTCGTCTCACGCAGTTATATGATCACATCACAGAACCAGGCAGCAGAAGTCAACATATGAAATATTGGATATACTAGGAGGTCCGTGTTATAAATTAAGCCAGTAATGAGAAACACGGATTCCACGGTCGTGATGAATAGCTAAACCCATATCCCTAGACCCCTACGAGAGCGGCAAGCAATCCTGTCAATTCTAGAGTTAGGAGACCCGGTCTCGACTCCTCGAGATGGTCTCCCACCGGACTCCAGAACCCGGTTAGTTAAGCTTCCCGCCTTGGGTCTATCCTAATGCGGAAAAGTAAATAATATACATCAGTGGTGGCATCATCCTCAACCCGGAAGTGCCCCAAAAAAAGAATATTACATACACCTTTTACATGAATGAAAATGAAAAACTCTCATCTCACGTAAAAAAAACCCAGGCTATTCAATCACGATGATCCAATATAACATATCAAAGCAATACATAACATCACATGTCATCAACGTAAGTAAATATACGTATCCCGAATGTTGTTGACATATAGAAACGAGATCGGGAATACCCCACATATTACACTTACGGTCGTAAAAAAGAAATGAAAAACTACAATAATTAGAATCCGCATTTTCCTTAGACATCATAAACCCGGAATATCTCATATTCCGAATTTCATGCCTAACATTATAAATCTTGCATTTTAGTCTCAAATTGAAAACACTTTTCAATAACTTAGTTCGGTAATTCAACAAGATTCCCGACTACCCGATCGAATGCTCGTCGGAAACTTTAGTAGATGGCTGCACCCCCGATGCCGTCAACGAAGTGTACTTAGGCGGAACACCGTGGCCGCTAGCACCCGGGTGGATGCTTTTGGCAACGGGGTTCTCCTACAGTCACTTGGTCGGGGCTGTGAGGCATGGCTATCTAGTATTGTTATCCGATGAGTATCCGCGTACTATACGAGATTGCGATGGAGTTTTGATCCAAATTAAAACTCCGTGGCAATCGATCAATAGAGACTAAAACTCTAGATTTACAATTAGCAAACTAGTTTTCACAAAACTAATTAAAGTGGATTCTAAATATTGTATCACATATCAAACTTAAACCCGAAACGATGTTAAAATATGACTACGAAACACTCGAATAGCCCTAACACAAAAGATAACATCACATGCAATCTGGGCTAAACAAACATAACCTGAAACCCCAAAACCAAGACAACAGAACACCAAAGAAATTCGAGACAAAACTGAGCATGGGAGGCCGGCTAGGCCAGTCAAAATGGCATTGTGGCCAGTGAGATTTAGGAGTTAGGTTCTTGAGTTTCTCTGGTCTTCTAGTTACATCACATGTAACATTCTGCACTTGTTTAAAAAAATTTCAGAGAACGTTTCAAAATTTACAGAAACTTGGTCGTAGGGTTTGCAGTTTCGGGGTTGTTTCATTTTCGTAGTTCTACTAACATCGCATAATCTCTATTTGGCTCTGATACCATGAAAGTGTATCTTAGCACCACCACAAGGTTTATACCGGCATCAAGCATGTAATTTTAAAAAATTTGGGATGCTAAGCTATGCTAACCTAGAATCTAATTAGACAATTAGGGTTTAAGTGATGATATGAAAAGAACTACACTAAATGAAATAGATTATGCAACTTTGTAGATCGTGTCCTTCACTTCTAAAGCTCCGGGTAGTAGTTCCTACGATCCTCTAGGCTCCACTTGAAGATTGAACGAGCTTACTTCATGAACTTCGTGTCGAAGATGATCCACCTTGAAGCTTCTCTAATCCAAGCCACCTCTTCACTAATTTTTCATTAGTGAAGTAAACACCCTAATTCAAATTGCTAATCTAAAGTAGGATGATGAAGTAGGGGTTCTAAGCTCACTTAGGATTTATCCAAAACCCTATGGTTCACATCACATGTGAGGGTTAGGGCTTGGAGGAGGAGGAGAAAGAAGAAGGAAAATAGAGAGTGAAAGAGCTAATGCTAAAACACAAGTGAAGAATGGCTTCAAGCTTTCACATTATTGAAGCATACAATATCCATCAATCATAAATTGTAACCATAATTCAATAGTGTAGAATGACAAATAAAATAATCATCAAGCCATGCTTCACCCATTCCTCAAATATCTCTTCTTTTCCACGTCATCTTTTCTATTTTCATAAAACAGAAAATCCAACCATGCTTCATTTAATACACACACACACACACATACATACATATATCATATATATATATATATTAATATATATTAAGAAAATAATTAGTGAGCTATAATATTAGTTAATATATAATTATATCAAATTTAATATATATCATATTATTAAATCAACACTTGATTCAATAATCCGATTATATCATATATAATCGACTAATATCATTTATCTGCAGATTAGAATACGGTATCACATACTCGTATTTAATCAGGCCCCCGCACATATCGTCATATGTTCCTTACTTTGTTTCGCTTGAACTATGAAACCTCTGTGTGGGACTCTAAAGACTCGTCAATACGCCGGCAGTAGGTAATGATCACATCAGTTACCTACAAGCCGCCAGCGGTACTAGCTGGACGTAACAACTACCCAGGTATCGAGCGATTAGAAGATCAACAAGCAAGCTTATCCAAACTCCCATGAAGCCTATAAATAACACTTACCATACACTCCGGTCTCTTCATCTGATATGTCGCATATCAAGTCTGGGGGTGGAATCGTCAGACCCAGTAACTTGATAAGTCATGCCGATGTATGGCTCATAACAGTTCGAGAAACTACTGATAACATTTACCAGTAAATTTCATCAGCACTGGCCAAAGACTTACTGTTATAGCCAATCGAGCATAGCGCAACTTCAAATCCCAATACCGGGAGAGACGAAACCCCTCCTATCGCTCACTGCCTCCATGTGACTCGGGACAGTACCTAAAATCCACCTGTTTGCATGACTCCTTTGAGCCGTAGTAGGTAGGAAATCAAAGCATTGTGGGAACCACACAAGACACGATGACGATCTCGGGTCTACAGACTAACCTGTACCAGTGTTATCAGAGAACTGCTATCTGACGATAGTTATGGTACCATCTAGGAGTTCTCGGCGAGTCCTGTTCGGTGTACCCATTCTCTAATGAGCACATGTGTACAATCTTTGGTGTCAAACACCAATGGTTATGGGATCAACCATCACCCCCTACAGGGTCAAGAAACATACACACTAGTCTACTCTAGAATATCGATGCCCTGTCTCGATATCCCCTCGACTAGGAAAAATTAAAGGATGTGCTTGTGGACTACACAAGTCCTAATAGTATGATCCGCATCATAGTCCTTGTAGTCAAGCAAACATCCTAAGGGCTTTATCAACATGTATCAGAGACAGTATAATAATATAAGTGTACATGTTAAGATAAAGAGCTACCAAATATCATACTATCATGTCGAGCAAGAAAGTCCTTTATATATATGTCCAAGCATCCACTATATTATATAATAATGGCCTCTAGGGCATATATATTCCTAACAGTTATCCACCCCTAGACCCGGTATGCGATTATCTTAGACGAAGAGACCGGACTGTATGGAGATTGTCACAGACAGGCACAGTAGAGGTACGGATGAGTTTGCTCGTCGGCCTCCCTTTCACTCAATACCTGGGTCGCCGTTACGTACAACTAGTGCTATTGACGTGCTTGTGGTTAAACCTACTGCCAGCATATTGACGAGTCTTTAGAGTCCCACACAGAGGGTTTTCCCGGTTCAGGCAAAATGATGCAGTGACCGTATATTGATACGTGCAGGGTTCCGATTAGGTATGTGTGCTAGCCACATAGACTTTAATCGGGCGGATGATAATACTAGCCGGCTTAGGATTAAGCCGGATTATTAAATCAAGTTTTGATTTAATAACGTTCATATATATATTTCGATATGTATATTCTAGTATTATGTTCATTGTATTTTTCTATCTCTTGGGTATTAGTATTTTGATATGAATACATGCATATATTTACGGGGACATATTCTTGTATTTATACAAGAATACTTCTAGAAGAAGGACAACTCATTTCAAGGTTTTTCTTTTTAAGAAATTAAGAAATGAGATGGAAAAGAGAAATGGTGGAGGGTATGGGAAAATGAATTTATAATTCATTTGCAAATACTATTTAAATATGGTTGTAGTTTAAAAATGGAAAAATTCTTTTTACAAAAGTCATGAAGCATGCTTGAATTTGTGAAGGATTTTATTCATTCAACCATTCTTGCTCCTCTCTCTTTAATGGCTTCTTCTTCTTCTTCTTCATCTTCAACACTGTCATGAGTTGAGAATCATGAAGATAAAGAGAAAGAAAAATGCTAGAACACTCATACACATCACTAAGCATCCTAGATTAACATCCTAGGATCTTTAGTTATTTCATGAATGAAGTTGAAGCTTGAACTTGGTTCCCTCGGGTGGATCTTCTTCGGCGAAGGAGGACCCGCTTGCAAGCACGATATGGAGCTTTTGAGAGCATGCTAGAGTCCAACCCAATTGGAGCAAATGAAGACGCTACAAAGGTTCTGATTTCTATCCTCTAGTGTTTGCTAGTTTAGGTGTTTGGTTTAGATTCTTGGTTACAAGTTTTTAGTGCCATTAAAATTTTCGTTTTCGTATTCCGTATTGGCCGCGGGTTAGCGGTGAGGGCGCTAGGAACTTTCAGTGCTTTGCTAGAATTTTTTGTTTAGCATTTTTATCTCTTCCGCCTTGCATACTAGAGAGCACAAGGATCCCTACAATTATAATGTATAAGTCCCAAGAGTTTACTAACTCAAATTCCGTGTGTTGTAAGTTGAAAACTGTATTTTGGTTAAGAACATCTACACCATTATTTAATGCAATTTACCTTATCCTCAACTGATAAAGGTAAATGTTTTTCAAAAAATTATATCTCACTTTATAAAATAAAGAGACTAATATATCAGTTTTAAAAACTGGTGCATAACTATGGTTACTCAAAACCAAATATTTCCCATTAGGCAAAACCAGGTGATTTAAGCTAATATCATCAATTGCTATGAATTCTGATATTGAGGATAAAATCACCCATTTCACAATATTATACTCCTTCTCAGTATCTGTAACACTCTATAAATGTGAGATTCTAATCCGATAAACATATACCCAGGAGTCAGAATTAATTGGGAAACAGTTTTCAATTACAACAACACAAAAGATCCGAAACATAAGAATGTTTCAAGGAGGTGGATGGGTATTCCTAATAATTCCTCTTCCAATACCTAGATTCATGACACTATTTGCAATTTTTTTTGCCCTCACTTCAACCCCTTTATATGTCTCTACATTTTACTTTCTATACACATACTTAGGCCAGTTAGATTTCTTCCTTCCCTACCTTTCAGCACCAGCTTAAGGTTTGGAAGAAAACTATCCAACAAGTGTAACTGGTCTACACTCATAATATAAGGAGCTCTCAACTCGAGAGAAGGTAAAAGGAAGAGACAACAGAATTATACAATTCAATTTCTCCAGAACTTGTGACCATCTTCGGACTGAAATAAATTTTTTCAAGTTTGTTTGTAACTATACGATTGTCTTTTCAAGCAATATGGATCATCATAGTGACACGACATGTTCTGGAGAAGGCAAAGGGAAATTAGGAGTAGCAAGGATATATGCGACTTTGTCGTGAATCATGACATTCCAAAGCCAGATGGTAAAAAGGTTCGGTAAACTTGGTATATGAGTTTTAGTTTATGGTCAGTTATGGTTACAAACCACACACACACACACAGAGAGAAGAAACACTTGGAGTGCACTCTATTAGATTGGTTTATTAATTTATCTAATCAGGATGGCTCCCACTGTTTCCTCGAATTCTCCTTCAAACCCTAAAAGGAGAACTATTTGGGATCATGTACACCTTACAAGTTTGCTAACCGTTCAGCCAGGCCAGTGTTGGTACTCCGAGGGAAGTCCCTTATACTTTCACAAGACCCAATTAAATAACCCCGTTTCCGCAGAGGCATACCCCCGTTAACACCTTTCTAGACACGTAATGGGTTAGCTAGTTATGAAGTGAAAATCTCCCGTGAGTAATACCTACTCATCAGTGGAAATCGGGACCCAACTATTATCGCGTGATAAGCTTGATGGAAGCCACTCAAATCACCATACTCTAGAAGGTATGCATACACCTGGAAAGTTTCCCTAATATTTGAAATTCCTGATACGTTTTTTACCCCTAGGACCCTAGTGACCTTGACACGGGCAACAAATCAAAGGGTCCTAGTCAAGTTCAACCCGTCATTATCTTGATTGCATTAAATCCACCCGCATAACTCTTGACACAGTCAACAAAGTTACACGACTGTCCTAACCAATCGCATCGCATGCTACAAACAAGCACCACTTAGCTACGTTACACTACGATTTTACACAGTCAACAAATGCGGTACGAATACTAAGTAATACTCATAAGAAATGACGGAGGGCTATGACTGGTTTTTAGCAAAAAACCTTTAACGTAATGAACTTGATATCATTGAAGGAACTCGAGTGGCTTTGAAAAGGAGTGGTTTAGGCTCCACTTTTAAAACAAGTGGGTTTGAAGAAAACCGAGTGGTTTATAGTAACATAAACTTTTGCTTAAGAGCTAACTCCCCGTAAAGGGATCAAGGCTCTTTGCTCATTGAATGAGGTGCAGGATATTCTTAACCGAATACCTCTATGAAAAGCAAAAGAATACAACTATAAACTCCTTTGAAAATTTGGTTCCCGCAACATCACTTTAGGTTTATTTCCTTGCATTAATCCAAATCAATGCAATCCCATCATTTAAGTTTCTAGCTACAACAGAAACAACCAAAATAGCATGATTTTATATACCATCCGCATTCGCCACAGGGCCTCGGGGTTTCACCGTAAGGTTACTTAACATACGACAGCGGAGGCAGATCTAGCGCAGATACAAAGCATATATATATATATATATATATATATATATATATATATATATATATATATATATATTATCACAGACATGCGATAAACAATATGGAATAACGAATAAACTAGGAGCCCCACATTTCATTTGAGCCGCAAATGAAACGCGACGTTCCACGGTCATGTAGATAGCCGGTAAAACATTAAACCAAGACCCCTACGAGTGTGGCAAGCCACCCGCCAATCCTAGAAATGGGGCAACCTGGCTTCAATGTCTTGAGTAGGCCACCCGGCGCTTTCCAAAATCTGGTAACTTGAGCACTCCTACTTGGATCATTCCTAGAACCCCTACAAGTGCGGCGAGCAACCCGCCAATTATATTGTGAGGCAGCTCGGTCTTAACTCCATGAGATGGCCACCTTCCGCACTCTAGAATCCGGTTGCCCGAGAACTTCTTCGTGGGTTCATCCTAGTACATGTAATGAAAAATATACAATGGAGAAAACCCCCACATTCTGGACGTGTCCCAACAAAAGAATATTCATCAAGCGGCAACGACAGCCACAAGTCGGCCGCTCGTCTTGAACAAATGAATATATAACAATACTGTACATACATCATCACATAAGGGGCTATCCGTCACGACAATCCGGATAAACCATCTCAAAGATATATATACAGCAATAAAAAAAAACAACATATGTGCAACCCCGTCTAAATGAATATATAGCAATTAGACAACATTTCCAACACATACACACAAATACGGATCATAAACGATGCTAAAGTTTCCACCGTGTCACGACCCAAATTGGCACGTGACCGGCACTTCGATTGCGTGACGTCTAAAGTTATCGACGTGATCCAGGTAAGCCAAAAACCAAGATCTAAACTCTTTTTAAAGAATAAAAAAGGTGAAGTTTTCAAAAAGGTATTTAATAAGAAAACACCATTTTTAGTTACAAAGATTGTTTGTTTTAGAGCATATGTTGAGTGGTTTGAAATAGGTTTAAAATGTTTTCGTCATTTGAAATTTCGGCATCACCTCCTTTATAATTTTTGATAAAAATAAGTACATGATCAAAAAGTATAATGGCATCCCTACTTAGGAGCAATCTCAACGCTAATCGGCAGAATCAAATCCACGCAATGCATATACGACACTCAGAAGTGAAGGATCACAATCACAATATAAGTAAAATGCATAAATCAAGATAACTAACCGATTCTACTCAAGTTGACCCAAAATATACATAAGTCATAACACGCTCTAAGTTGAACAACATTGACAGTCTGATGGAGTGACACTAGATACAAAGAACAAATTATACAAAAGAGGCGGTTACTATGCATGTAACCCACCTAGAAAAATCTACGGTAAACCCCAAAGTATGTGTTTGCAACGCTTCTATGCATCCACGCGATCTATCCTGCAAGGAGTAAAGGCACAATGGGGGTGAGTTTCCATCTCCGTGAATAAAACTAACATCATAAAGTGAAAATTTCGTGCATAACCGAAATAGCGAATAAACCTATGTAGTTATAATGTAATATCATGCGTATGATAATGCGAAACATGAGCATGTCACAACAATGTCTGTATAAAAGGAAATGTAAATCTTATTAAAATATTCCAATATCTCAAACATATCCATAACCATCATCAAATCCGGTGTCAAACATCGATACAAATCTTCAATTCTTATAGGTGCAGTTTCTCTGAACGGTCCTGATATCCAACAACACCGTTCGGTATCCTCTAGATATCCGCCATGTTTACCAAACTATCTCCGGTATCGAGTGTCCTTGCTAGGCTCCCCGCCTTAAATGCGGCTTTCCTGCCCCTTGGCCTCGACTGGGTCCACCATGTATCCGATTGTATACTCCCCCATCCAGTCCGAATCTCATAGAAATCCACAACCGTATATCTCCTCCACTCGGTTCGGAATAAAATCAAATCAGAAAAATATCAAGCTCATGGTGGACGTATCATCATATATCACAAGAAATCGTAAAATTTATAAACACAATAAAATCTTATCAAATATATCATGCAGTGTCTCAAATCCCGTAGCAACAGAAATCTCATAAAACAACAAACATAATAAGACGTAGTAACAATGGCAATAAGGTAGAATATATCGAACAGTACATGATGCTGAGTGATAAAAAGAAATCTGCGATACTAGCAGGGTGAAATAGAATGTACGTGATGCGGCAAGTCCTATGAGGGTATGTGGCATGTTAATTACCGATGGGGTGTAGGTGTAGCATGCGATATGTGCAAGTGCAACATAAGATTATCGGTAATGGTGCAAGTGTTCTAGAAAGTGTTAAGAAATAGTGTTAAAATGTATAATTGCATGTAATGCGAAATCTAAGTATATTTATACGAACGAAATGAATAGAAAGAAGTTTATCAAAAGTTTTAGGATTTCGGGCGCTATACGCCATCCATATAATGTCCCATGTAGATGTTTAGTCTACTCACCGGAACAAGTCTCGATCTACTCGAATCCAATCACTTCCTTTCCCCTTCTCGCCGCTTCTGAAGTCCCCGCAACTGATCCTAATATTGAAATGAAACTTTCTCACGTGATAGGATAGATTTCTGATAGGACGAATATATAATAAAAAGCGAACCATCTCACATAACTTAAAATGTGTGATTATCGTGTGCTAAATATATGTGAAGCTATTTAGAACTACCCCGAATTGTCGTAATTAGAGAAAATACCAAAACTTGATATGAAATATCCATATCAAATGCTAATATATCACACTACGTCTAGTAAACACCTTCCAGATTTTTGTATAGACAATCTGGGAAAAAACTAAGTATACCAGTGACCTAATATAAGATACAGAGAGCCCCTGACAAAAACCCAACTGCCAACTCCCCTAGAAAACCGCCAATGGCGGACAAACTGAATATTTCGGCGGTCGAACCATAGAGGAATGGGCTCGGGTTTCTAAGGTGCATTCTCGATTCTAAAACAAGCTTCCAGTAGTGTTAGTTTATTTTTGTGAACACTAAAAAGATAGCAGATTCAAATTTGAGCCCAAAACCTTATAGAAACCATAACTTTCAGATATCAAATAAGGTATTTGAGACAAAAACTCTTAGGTAACATGAAAAGGATAGATTTTTACCTATTTTGATCAATTCCACAGAAATTCAAAGATCAAGGAGTGCACACTTAAAGCTTCTTGAAGTTGTATAGGCTTAGCTTTTGTGTTCGGGACAATTTCATGAAAACTCTAACTTTTCCCTTGAGTGATGATGAAGAACTAGTATAATTTGTTATGAAGTTTTAGAGAAAAAGATATGTTCAGTTTGAGGGTTCTAAACAACATAAGAATGGATTTTATGAAAGGAGGAGGTGTGTGTAGGAAGTGTGAGGTGTGTTGTAGAGTAAGTAGGAAGTGTAGGCTCCATGATGCACACATGATGTGTTATGTGTGAGGGTTAAATCTAATCTTAACACCTACTTACTCTCATATATACCCTTAAAACCACATCAAACTTAAAAACCCCTTTTGCAAATAAGACTTTTTACCATTTAAAACCTCTTTACAAATAAATATCATTTAAAACTAATTACTATTACACTTAAATACTATACCCTTTAATAAAAGTCTTTTATCATTATTTAAAAATTAAATAACCCTTTTAAAATTTTTTTCGAAACGTTACAATATCCCCCTTATGAAAATTCGGTCCCCGAATTTGAACCTTAACTACACATACCTTCGAAGAGATGGGGAAATTTCTTCCGCATCTCATTCTCGGCTTCCCAGGTGACCTCTTTGCTATTCGGTCCATGCCATAGAATATTTACAGAAGGGAGTGTTTACCCCAATCAGAGAGCAAAGCTCTGTTCAAAATTTGAAATTTGAACTGAGGCAGCACCTCACGTGCAAAGCACGAGAGCACCAGCGCTAAGAGTCAAAGACTCTGATGTAGTGCCTCACGTGCAAAGTACGAGAGCGCTAGAACTAAATATTCTCCACCCCTGGATCAAAGATCCAACGAAGATGATAAATCTTTGGAAACAACTGCGACATCGTGAATTTCCAACAAGTTTTTGGTGTCGTTGCCGGGGAATGGAAACATCACGAAGTTTAGTTTGAGTTATCTCTATATATACTTTTAGAAAAACAAACAAAAATCTAAAAAACATCAAAAACAATACAAATAGTACGACTTTTGCTTTCTGTTTTTGATCTGTTGTTGATATGAATGTTATTGAAATATTTTGCATATAAAAAAGGGGCACTAATAGAATTAGGAGAATACACCAAGCAACTGGAGCCAAACCACCACAGTATGGCCGTAAATTTAACCCTTTTGGCCGCAATTTACGGCCTGATTGTGACATTTTGCCCCAATTCTTTTGTGTTTTCTCTATTGTTCTATTATTGATCCATTGTTATATGGAAAATTTCATAATTAGGTACTTACAACACTTTGGCCATAAATATCGTATTGTGCACTAAATATCGTATTTTCTGATATTTTCAGATTCGACGGAATTACGAACTATGATCGTGTAGAACTAGGAGCAAATTCAAGAACAAGGCGTTAAGAAATTACAGTGCTAAAGATCCGGATAGTTTGACCCGTGCAAGTGAACACTCAAGCAATCATGGATCAAGTCAACGGGGGTTTCTCAACCCAAAAATTTAAGGTGCGTACTTTTCTAAAAACATTTCCTCTCAAATTCGACGCTCCAATACTTCGATTTTCTGTAGGATTTCTTTTGCAAACTCCACCGCACAAGTGCTAAAGAAAACTAACCGTATTTTTTTGCAACACGCCGCTTATAACTTAAAAAACGATTGATTGATGATTTGTACAACTTTTTATTGTTTGCGCATTGCATAAATTTAATACGGATTTAAGGGCAGAGAACCCCAACAAGATACGGTAAGGGATTTCATCACCCTTTTTTGTGGCCCACAAACCTTAAAGAGCATTTTTCACACCCTAATTAATATTAAAAGAAATTAGACTTTCAGCCTCTAAGGACTTTGCGCTCAATAGGGAAAAGTTGATTGTATTTTGAACACCGCCTATTGTTACATTATTCAAGAAGTGTCTAGAAAAGTGTGAAAGGCGCAACCACCGAAAGAGATAAGGTTATTCTAATTAAGGAACTTCACAAAAGCGTTAGACAACCTCCCTTCCTCTTTGCACTGACTTGGCTTCTTGATCAGTCTATCTTGGGCCTATTTCGCGATACACTTTTACTTCATAAATTAAGTTTTTTTGAGCAGGTCTAGTTGACCCAGGGGAACCCTAGATTGTTTAGGTGTGTGAAGTGTGTCATGATTGTGTTCTTATTGTGTTTTTTTGTGTGATATTTCTCGTTTGTGAATTTATATATAGATAAAAAAAACACAAAAAATAGGATTTGTAAACAACACTTTCTTCCATAACATTAGTCTTTTCCTAACCACATTCGGATAGTGCATGTCAGCTTGGACTAGAGATTCAAAATCTTGATTAGTCTGGTTCGAAACTGTATCTTCCGACTCTTCTGTACCTTCAGATTTCTCGAAACCGTCCGAGACATTCTTACCTTCTTCTTTATCGAAGCCGTCTGATTCTACTCTTCTTTCACCTTCACCTTCACCTTCTTCTTCCCCCACATCACCGAGGATGATGGAAAAAACAATCATAGAGCAGCAAGAAGCAGCGTTGCAGGACAGATGCTACCCTCACCGTTCATTCTTACCTTTGTGCATAGTATTGCCCACCATCACAGCAAATAACTATGAAATCAAAACACAATTCATAGCGCTACTCCCAAAATTCCACGGACTCCAGTCCCAGGATGCTTACCTTCTAATCAGTGAATTCGAGAGAGTATGTGCTATGATAAAAATCCACGGAGTAGGTGAGGATGTCGTTAAGCTTAAATTCATTCCTTTTGCGCTTAAAGACAATGCGAAGAGTTGGTTAAACAGTTTGCCAGCTCGATCGATTATGAAGTGGGACGACTTTGTGAAAGTATTTCTAAAGAAATTTTACCCTATTCACAAAACAGTGTGAATCCGAAATGAAATTCACAATTTCAAACAAAGAGAGGGTGAAATCTTTTGGAAATGCTTGGAAAGATTCAAGGATATCTTAATCAAATGTCCCCATCACGGTTTAGAACAATTGAGGCTTTGTCAGATTGTCTACGAGGGTTTAGACTCCAGTTCACACATGATGTTAGAATCCATATGTCAATGCAAATTCCTGAGTTATGGTGTTAAAGATGCATGGAACTTTTTAGAAGAACTGGCTGATAAAACCATTCAGTAGGAGAGTGTGAGTGAGAAACCTTCATCTGTGATTAGGGGCGGTGCACACATAGTTGACACCTGTATAGCAGCCGAAGCAAAAATTGTCGCTCTTGTACGGCGAATGGAAGCTTTGGAGGGCAAAAATTCACCATTACCAGTCAACCAAGTTTCCCAAACAGTGTGCGCTAATTGTCAGCATCCTAAACACATAGCGGATGAATGTCCGTTTCTTGTCAGGTCCCAGGGAAACGAAAACGTTGATGCGCTGCATCAGAACCAACGTCTCAGGAACGACCCTTTCTCATAAACGACAATTCTGGTTGGAAGAATCATCCCAATTTCGCTTGGAATCAGACACCTTTTCAAAATAACAATTCAAACCCGTCTTTCCAACAGTTTCAAAATTTGAATTTTCAAAACCAGAAAGTGGGATACTCCAACAACCAGCCCCAACAGCCGAATCAGCCCAACCCAACCTTTACACCCCCTGGGTTCGTCCAAGACGACAAGAGGGTATCATCCATTGAAAAGGGGTTGGAAGCTTTGATTAAAAGCTCTGCGCAGACTACGTCTAGTCTGACTACTTTTATGCAAACGTCTGGTCAATTGCATAGCGCTAACACACAAGCGATAGCCAGACTAGAAATTCAAATCAGTTAACTAGCTGCTGCAGTGAATGAACGTGAAAAGGGAACATTCCTTTCCCAACCGGTGACAAATCCAAGAGAACAGAGAAACCACAACGCTCATGTTTTTCAATAGAACAACATTAAGAATGTGAATGCCGTCACTATCTTAAGATCAGGATGCACGATTGACAACAAGGTTATCAAATCTAACGACTCATCCAAACGTGCGGTTGTCAATTTACCGGCACATGTTTCATCACCAGTCCCTTCTTCCGATCCGTCTACTTCTTCATCTTCTTTACCGTCTTCTTCTTCACTTTCTTCTTCGTCGTCAGCTGCATACCTTCAAAACAACCAGATCTACCGCTACAAATTCGTCCAACTGTTCCAGCTAGAATGCTCATGCCTTCTACACCTCTTCCATTTGCAACTTCCTCGAACCAAATGTTTGAGCCCAAGGCTCCCTATCCCAATAGGTTAAAATCAAAGAAGCCCTCTGCAAGTATGGAAAAGGTGTTAGAAGTTTTCAAACACTGTGAAGTCAACATTCCGCTGTTGGACGTGGTCCAATAAGTCCCGGCGTATGAAAAATTCCTTAAGGATCTGTGCACGCAGAAACGACGCACGAATGTACCCAAAACAGTCTTCTTGGCCGCCACTCTACGCGATGTCTTGTCTAAATCCATTCCGGTAAAATATAAGGACCCTGGTTGTCCTACTATTTTTTGCACCATCGGGGACAAGCAAATCAATCGAGCCTTGTTAGACTTAGGGGAAAGCGTGAACATGCTTTCTTACTCAGTTTAGGAACAACTGGGTTTGGAAGAATTGAAGCCGACCAAAGTGACGCTGCAATTGGCAGACCGATCCATAAAGATACCGAGGGGAGAGATCGATGACATTCTGATTAAGGTCGGGGAATTCATATTCCTCGTAGATTTCATCGTATTGGAGACTGAACCCTTCGCCAATCCCAGCGGTCAGATTCTAGTCATACTGGGGTGGTCTTTCTATCCACGTCCATCGCGTTGATCAATTGTCCTAATGGATCCATGAAACTCACTTTTGGAAATATGACGATTGACCTCAACATCTTCATGCTGGAAACCAAGCGAGCGAAAGACTCGACGACACATATGAAGTCAACGCTGTACATGATATGTCGAAGGAGGAGACATTTGACTTCAACAATGAGTGTCTTGAAGAAACTTTTGAAGAACTATTTTCTGAGGAACTTCTTTTTCTTGAGAAGCTAAGTCCTGAACAGGCGTCCTATGCACATTGGGGCCCCCAATTTGAACCACTTCGTAATGAACTGACCCCCGAAGTGCGACCATCAGTAGAGGAGCCACCTAGACTTGACCTCAAAATTCTTCCTGACTACTTCAAGTATACATACTTGGGCGATAACAAAACACTTCCAGTTATAATCGCAACCGATCTTGCGCCTGAGTAAGAATTAGCAGTCATGAATGTTCTAAGAAAGAACATGGAATCAATTGGTTGGTCGATGGCTGATATCAAAGGAATCAGCCCCGCTATCTGTCAGCACAGAATCCACATGACCGATGACTTTAAACCCTTCAAGGACCCTCAACGCCGGCTTAACCTGGTTATGAAAAAAGCGGTGCGGAATGAAATGCTGAAGTGCCTTGATAATGGGATCATTTATCCCATATCTGATAGCAAATGGGTAAGCCCCATTCATGTTGTACCAAAAAAATTGGGTATTACGGTGATCACTAATGAAGCAAATGAGTTAGTCCCAACCCGCAAACAGACGGGTTGGAGGGTCTGTATTGATTACAGAAAGCTCAATGCAGCAACTCGCAAGGATCATTTTCCACTGCCTTTCATTGATCAGATGTTTGAACGCCTCCGGCCATGCCTACTATTGTTTCCTTGATGGATATTCCGGCTACAATCAAATCCCGATCGATCCAGAGGATCAGGACAAGACAAATTTCACTTGTCCTTTTGGTACATTCGCATACCGTCGAATGCCCTTTGGGCTGTACAGTGCACCTGCAACATTCTAGCGGTGCATGATGAGCATATTTTCTGACATGGTAGAGCGATTCTTGGAAGTGTTCATGGATGATTTCTCCATCTTTGGAGATTCATTTTCTGAGTGTCTGAGGCATCTTGAACTTGTAATGATACGGTGCAAGGAAAAACATCTCACACTTAATTGGGAGAAGTGCCATTTCATGGTCAAACACGAGATTGTGTTAGGTCACATCATTTCTGAAAATGACATCGAAGTCGATAAAGCAAAAATCGACATCATTTCAAGTCTCCCACCTCCACGGACTGTCCGTGACATCAGGGCATTTTTAGGCTACGTCGGTTTTTACAGGCGTTTCATCAAGGATTTTAGCAAATTGGCTAGACCCTTGACTTCTTTGCTTGCTAAGGATATTCTCATTTAGTTCAATTCCGAGTGCTTTACTGCTTTCAAACTTCTGAAATCGGAACTCACCTCCGCTCCGATCCTAAGTGCACCAGACTGGAATGAACCTTTCGAGCTAATATGCATTGCGATAGGCGCTGTCTTAGGACAGCGATTCGAAAAGAAGCCGCACGTTATCCAATATGCGAGCAGGACGTTGAATGACGCACAGCTGAATTACACCACCACTGAAAAAGAATTCTTAGCCGTCGTATACGCACTTGAAAAATTCCGTCCATACTTGATCGGGACCCATGCCATGATTTACACTGATCATTCTGCACTTAGGCACCTCTTTGCAAAAAAGGATGCCAAAGCCAGATTGATACGTTGGATTCTCCTTCTTCAAGAATTTGACTTGACCATCAAAGATAAGAAGGGAACCGATAATGTTGTTGCCGATCATTTGTCTCGCTTAATAAATGCACCAATTGAGGAAATTCCAATCAACGAACAATTCCCAGATGAACAACTTCTCTCCGTATCAGTCGAACCCTAGTTCGCTGATATTATGAACTATCTTTTTACCGGAGAAACACCTTCTTTTTGGTCAAATCAGGAAAAATCAAAATTTATCTCCCAAGTCAAATTCTTTTATTATGATAAACCATACCTGTTCAAGTACTGTCCTGATCAGATCATCAGAAGATGCGTTTCCAACTCTGAAACAAGAAGTGTTTTATCTTTCTGTCATGACCAAGCTTTTGGGGGCCATTTTGAACACAGAAAGACGGTTGAAATTTTTTTGCAAAGCGGATTATACTGGCCAACGCTTTTTAAGGATGCTTTCGAATATTGCAAAACTTGTAGCCGATGTCAACACATGGGAAAAATTGGAAAACGAAATCAGATGCCCCTAAATTCCATTCTGATTGTAGAAATTTTTGATGTCTGTGGTATGGATTTCATGGGGCCGTCCCCAAACTCTTTCTGGAATTTGTACATTTTGTTGGTTGTGGACTATGTGTCCAAATGGGTGGAGGTGGTCCTTTATCGAGCCAACGATAGCAAAGTTGTCATAAAATTCTTAAAAGAGAACATACCGACTCATCTTCGGCAAAGTGTGTCATCTGCCTGTTGAATTGGAACACCGCGCATTCTAGACAATTAAACAGCTCAATGTCGACCTAAAAAAAGCCGGTGAGGCACGAAAACTTCAACTAAACGAGCTCGAAGAGATATGCAATAATGCGTATGAGAATGCCAAACTCTACAAGGAAAAGACGAAAGTCTTCCACGACAGGGCGAATCTCCGAAAAACTTTCACAGTGGGCCAAAAGGTTCTACTATACGATTCCAGACTTCATCTATTTCTAAGAAAATTGAATTCACGATGGACTGGTTTGTTTCTTGTGCGCACCATTTTTCCCATGGTGCAGTCGATATTGAAGATCCGCATTCTGGTAACACCTTCAAGATCAATGGCCAACGTTTGAAGTCATTCTTAGAACTGTCTGCGGAAACGGGGGAGCTCATGTTTTTTGCATGAGCCAAGTTATCTCGATTAAATCACATCCCCACATCTTGTATATATAAATTTTTCCTCTTTTGAGTCTTTTTGTAATTATTTGTTTTTTTAAAAAAATATTCTTTTAGGGTTTTTTTTTTGAAAACTTCCATTAAAAGCATTCCCAAACCCAACCCGAGACCCCATATATGTTTTTCCCCAAATCTCACAACCCTATCTTCCTTCCCAACCTTCTTATCCAAGATCCGCCCCCAACTCAAATTCCCGGCCGCCGGAAAATTCCCCTGGGCCACAAATTGCGGCCAGACCAGCTCCTCCCTCGATGAAACTTTTTCCACTGTAATATCTTCTCCTTCTCTGGTCTAATTTACAGGCAAAATCTGTCAAATCTAAATATGGTGGCTTTGAGTGTGAAAAGAACTTTTTTGAAATCTTCTCCGATGAAACCTATAGGCATTATTTTTACGATGAGATTCGTCAGAGGGGGTGGGATTTCCTAATCTATAACAGTGATGACCTCTTTGCAATAAGAGAATTAGTTAAGGATTTCTATGAGGCTTTGAGAAATGGTGAGCCCGGGTTAGGATATGTTTTGTTTTTCTTTCGAGGAAGACGCATAATTTTTCAACCGGAAACAGTCTCGAGGGTAACCAACATTCCGATAAGGCCTGGAAATCAACAAGCGCACGAGTTGGTTATTTATCGATCTATATTGGGGGAGTTTTTAGAATTGAAGGATAAAGGGTTGAACTCCGCGCAGTTGTATCGGAATGTGCTTGCGGTTTGCCGGTTGGCAAACTGCAACATCAGGGGTAAAAGCCGTGTTTCCTCTTTCCCGGTTGGAGTTGGGCACATCGTTCATTGTTTAATGGAAAAAGATCACCACTTTTGTGTTGTGACACAATTGTTTAGCACGATTATGGAGGGGGTGGCTCAGAAGAAACCTCTACTTCCAGTCCTAGTGACCCTCATTTCTAAGTACTACATGGCGAGGGAAGAGTTCGATGGATATACGGCCTCATACGCACATTGTCCAGTTGAGCTAGAGCAGATTTCATAGGGATATACAGGCCGCCATTAAGAACAAAAGAATTGGACAAGTGAGGACCCAAGCGAGCATCCCGGTCCAGAAGATTCGACAGAGGCACTTCTTCATGAGCCTGAACCAGATAACGAGAAGGACTTGCAACGCTTGACATTTTGAAGCATCCGCCACATGCTGAAGAAACAACAAAAGATGCAGGAACAATTGGACAGAATTGAAGCAGCTCAGCAAGCAGCACAGGAAGAAGCAAGAGACAGTAGGAAAGGAAAAGGAAAATCAAGAAGGCAATGGGGACATTGCCTAGTTCAAGTTTGGGGGTAATAGGATAAGTTGGTTCATGTATATAGCATATAGTTGCATTTGCACGTTTCCTGCATTTTAGCACTTTCATTTATGTACTTTTTCCTTTATTTTCATGTAGTTTGCATTGTATATTTACTTCTGTACCGTATTTTGCTTATTGTACTAAAAAAATTGAAAAAAAAATTAGTGTTAATTTTTTTTGTATATACAATAATCCAAAAACCATAAAAATATGATTTTTTTTAGAAAAGCATAAAAACTTTGTCGTCAAGTTAACTAGTAGGAAAACCTAGTTTCGATATATCGACGGTTCGTGTTTGTTGAGTTTGAAATAACTAGATCCTATTTTAGAAATTGAAAACCTGAAACAAAAACCTTTCTTTGAAATTAACTATATATTAAATACGTCTTTTCACATCACCATACACGTGTCATAAGTTTTGTGAAACGAGAGAACGAGTTTATGACTTGTCAGCAAAACTTTTAAAAATCAATAAGCCTCTTTAGGATCAAACAAGTTGTTTTGGAAATAAGTAATATCAAGAATAGTTCATAAAGTAAGGTGAATATGAAAGGGTATTATTGAAGCTATAATAGAAACCAAGTCTGAAAAATAACTAATCTTGATCCTTGAGTGATTACACACCCATATCTACACAAAATACGTCTTTTGATCTATAAAAGAGAAATGAAAAGAAAAATCAATTGTATCCCTGTTCGCATTTCTTTGAGATTTTCACGTATAAAATAAGTTCTTTTGTTTTAGGGCCTAGGTGACTTAGGTAATTAAGTCCGCCGGGGTATTTTCACACCTAATGTCCTAAAACCATCTGGTTTGGGTGCATTGATCCAAAGCTCGCTAAGAAATCTAGAAAGTCCGTTTTAAAACAAAGTCAGGTAAGTGTTCTCACGGTTCTTTATGTGAGAATAATCTTGGCTTAAAACAAGTTTTACTATAAAGATACTGTTTAAATGGAGATATGCAGATAAAAGACTATTTGCACATTCACGAGGGTGTGTATGATACAAAATCAGGTAATAGGTGGAGTGAAGAATAAATCTTAGTCCTCTGTTGAAATTAATAGAAACTCTGATTTGGAACCAAACTGGAGAACGAAACTTGAAGAAAAATTTAAGTCTTAAACAACCGGTGTGATCCTTCTGAAGTTTTTGGTCCATCTTTGACATAAACTCTAAATCAAAGTTTCTTGAAACATAACGACGCTATTCGCACAAAGCATGAAAAGACATATAAGTTCTTGGTTAAATAAAAAGCGAGGAGAGGAGTGAAACAGATGATTCAATGTTTTTTGACTTAGGATAAGAGAATTTCTAAGCTTTGATACTACACCTTAGTATTAGAAACAACAGTTAACCTATGAAAACTAGCTCGATGGGATTTTGTGGGCGTAATCCGCTAAAAACCCTCAGGAGACAAAACTCCTGCTACTACGGACACTTAGAGGTTAAACGGCTTGTTGCACGGGCTCAGTGCAATCGCGTTCTCTGCGAAAGTGAGGTTAGGATTTTTTTGTTTTGCTCGAGACGAACAAAAAGGCAAGTTTGGAGGTATTTGTTCGGCACGATTTATTACATTTTAATACCATTCATTTCCTATCATTTTGTTAATAAACAGTGCTATTAATCTCCGTCTGCTCATTAGTACAGAATACAAGTACACAGGCAAAAACACTAGAGATGGTACACAACATGAACGAAAACGACGATTTTTAGCCGGAACTACAAACGGGAAAGAAAGCAGATCAAGTCAGATAAGTTTGCATCAAAAAAGTGTTGTGTACAAAAAGAAATTTTGTTTTGGTCCAACATGACCATATGTGAACAAGTGTGAACAAGGACTTGACCGATTGCACAAGCAGGCAAACACCATTATGTTGTTTTGCAGATGGATGCACTAGTGGCATGGCAATGAGTGGTTAAAAAATTGTTGATGTGATATGATATATTGAAAACTTGTTATCTGCCTTCTCTGTTCATTACTCTATATTTCACTCATGTGTGAATTACAACAAGTTGCAACTACAGAGAGATGATCAAGTTAACAGAAGACTGCAGACTAAAAGGTGAGCCCCGGTCTCCAAGTTTTGGCCGCAAATTTATTCATTATGGCCGCAAATTGCGACCATGTCATTGCCAAGTTGGTTCATACAATTTGGTGGGCCCCTGGTGGTTTTGTCAGTTCATTGGTATATGCTACTTCTGCTTCTTCAGAGTCTATAAATAGCAGATCAGTTTGTGAGGAGAGGGTACACATTTTTCACTACTTGTATTCAAATTGATAAAATTTTGTAGTTCTTTTGATTAGATTGAGTTCTTTGCCTTCCTCTGGTCTTGCAACTTCTATTTTTGAGCTTGCAAGATTAGATTTTGGTAGTTGAACTCATTTTTCTTGTACTTGGATACCATTTCAATAAAAGCTTCATTGAGTTCAAGTTTGGTTTTTTGTATCTTTTATCTATTTTTTTTTCTTGCATTCTCTTTTATATTTATTCAATTGTGTTCTTATTACATGATATGTGAGTAGTTTTGCACCTAGACTATGGTGAGGTAGGTTGTTGAATGGCTTGTCTTCCAACCCCTCCTTCTTGATTCTTAACATTTTTTGCACTTCTTTTCTTAATATATGTAATGTTATTATGTTTTGCTTGATAAGATATATTGTTTTGAATGGATGCAAATCAACTTTTAACATATATCCTATTCCTTCTTTACATATTATTGTTGTTACATTAAGAATTGAAGTTGAAAGGAGAATAAAATTTAGCTAAGTGTAGTAAACTAGCTAGATAGAACATGTACCCATACAAGTATATGTTCTATACTTGCTAACTTCACTTAGCTCATTTTATCCTCATTTCATCTAATAACTTTAAATTTGTAGTTTCTTTTTTACCTATGTTGATATCGTATCTAAACTGATACTTGTTATCGGTTTAGATGCAGCATGCTTTTTAAGTCAAGTAGAAACTAGAAATGGACATTGAATCAAGATTGAGAGTTGGGGGTAACGCCGTATTTCAATTTACCAAAACCTTAGGTTAAGTTTTCTTACTTATCACTTTATCCGTACATTGTTTCATTTGTATAAAAACGTGACAACTTCAACGTCAAAAACATTGTTCTAACTTAAAAGAATGTCGTGATATCCACTCCCTGTGGATCGACCCGTCCTTGCCGGCTTGCATCAACGCACCGTGCACTTGCGGTATTTTTATAACTCGAGAATCACGTCGTGCATTACTTTTTATCAAAAGACCGACATATCCAATATTGACCATATCTTTTTCAAAAGCACGACATCATGAATTCCCAACAGTACCTACCCTCTCAAGAATCTCGAAGGGTCCAACATATCTGGGACCGAGCTTTCCCTTTTTCCTAAACCGCATCACACCCATCATCGGAGAAACCCAGAGAAACACATGGTCACCCACAACGAACTCAAGTCTGCGGCGATGGAGATCAGCATACGACTTCTACCTGCTCTGGGCTGCTCTCATCCTATCCCGGATCAACTAGATCTTCTTGGTAGTCTCCTGAACCAACAGAGGCCCTATGAGGCTACTCTCACTAAGCTCGGTCCAACAAACCGGCGATCGGCACTTTCTCCCATATAACACTTTGAAAGGTGTCATCTGAATTGTCTCTTGAAAGTTATTATTATAAGAGAACTCGATCAAGGGCAAGTGACGATCCCAACTGCCACCCATATCTAGCGCATAAACTTGGAGCATGTCCTCAAGAGTCTGAATAGTACACTCTGACTGACCGTCGGTCTGAGAGTGGAAGGCAGTACTGAAACTCAAGCGAGTGCCTAAAGCATCCTGAAGTTTTTTCCAGAGACGACTGGTAAACTGCGTGCCTCTATCCGAAACTATACAGGTTGGAATGCCTTGCAACCGCACAATCTCATCAATGTAGAGCTGAGCATACTGAGCATACCTGAAAGTGGTCTTCACTAAGAGGAAGTGAGCCACTTTCGTTAACCAATCTATGATCCCATATGGAGTCATACATCGACTGGACCTGGATAGACCCATAACGAAGTCTATGGAGATCTGCTTCCATTTCCACTCTGGAATGGGAAAAGGCTGCAACTCTCCTGCCGGCTTCTGATACTTGGCCTTGACTTGCTAACGAGTCAGGAATCTCGAAACAAAATCAGAAACATCTCTCTTCATCCTTTCCTACCAGTAAACATTTCTCAAATCATGATGCATCTTGGTGGAACCCGCATGAATGCTGTATGCTGCCTGATGTGCCTCATCTAAGATCTCGTGTCTCAGCCCCACAAAATCGGGTACACATAGACGAGTCCCAAACCGTAACACTCCCTCGCTATCGATCGCAAACTCCATATCTCTCCCCTACCGAATCTGCTCCATAATCTCCGAGAATTGTCGGACTGTACCTCCTTGATGCGATCAAGCAAAAACGGACGGGCGCAGACATGAGCAAGCTGTCCTCCAGTGGATGTGAATCAAACTGTACCCTACTATCGCATAAAACCTGCCAATCCGTAGTAGACTGCTTTTGAACTATGCTCAAATAAAACAAGCTACCCCTAGGCTTTCAACTCAGTGCATCTGCCACTACATTTGCCTTGCCCGGATGATAAAGAATCTCACAATCATAATCCTTCACAAGCTCCATCCAACGGCGCTGCCTCAAGTCCAGATCCCACTGCTGGAAGATATACTTCAGGCTCTTGCGCTCTGTAAAGATCTAACACGACTCTCCATACAAGCAGTGTCTCCAAATCTTAAGCGCAAAGACCACCGTGGCCATCTCTAGATCGTGGCCAGGGTAGTTCTGCTCGTGTTTCTTTAACTGTCGAGAAGCATAAGCAATAACTCTGCCGTGTTGCATCAATACGCAACTTAAACCCACACGAGACGCATCACAATACACCACAAATCCGTCTGAGCTTGAAGGTAAGGATAGAACCGGCACAGTCGTCAGGCGAGTCTTCAATTGATGGAAACTTAGCTCACACTCATTAGTCCACAGAAATGGAACTCCCTCTCCGGTCAAACCGGTCATAGGTGCCACAATACAAGAGAAATCTTGCATGAAGCGACAGTAATAACCTGCTAAGCCCAAAAAGCTACGAATATCTGTCACTGAAACGGGTCTGGGCCAATGCTGTACCGCTTCAATCTTCTTCGGATCAACTTGCATCCTGTCTCTCATAACGATGTGACCCAAGAATTCCACACTGTCAAGCCAAAAAGCGCACTTCGAGTATTTAGCAAACAACTGGTGCTCTCTCAATGTTTTCAATGCAATCCTCAAGTGTTTCTGCACTTCGAGAATTCCACACTGTCAACTGGTGCTCTTTCAATGACCGTCGGGTAGTTTGAAATAGGTTTAAATTTTTTTCGTCATTTGAAATTTCGGCAGCACCTCCTTTGTAATTTTTTTTATAAAAACAAGTACATGATCATAAAGTATAATAGAATCCTTACTTGGGAGCAATCTCAACAACAATCGGCGGAATCAAATCCACATAATGCATATACGGCGCTAAAAAACCAAGGATCACAATCACAATATAAGTAAAATGCATAAATCAAGATAACTAGCTGATTCTACACAAGCCGACCCAAAATATAAATTAGTTTTAACTCGCTCTAAGTCAAACAACACAGACGGTCTGATGGAGTGACACTAGATACAAAGAACAAAATATACAAAAGAGGCGGTTACTATGCATGTAACCTACCTAGCAAAATCTGCGGTAAACCCCAAAGTATATGTCTTCAACAACGCTACTATGCGTTCGTGCGATCTATCCTGCAAGGAGTCAAAGCACGACGGGGGTGAGTTGCCAACTCAATGAATAAAACTAACATCATAAAGTGGAATTGCGTGCATAACTGAAATAGCGACTAAACCTATGCACAATGTAGTCATAATGTATAATAGCATGGGTATGATAATGTGAAACACGGGCATGTCACAACAATGTCCGTATAAAAGGAAATGGAAATCTCATCAAAATATTCCAATATCTTAAACATATCCATAACCATCATCAAATCCGGTGTCAAATATCGACACAAATCTTCAATTCTCACAGGTACCATTTCTCCGAACGGTCATAATATCCAACAACTCTGGTCGGTATCCTCCAGATATCCGCCGTGTTTACCAAAATATCTCCGATATCGAGTGTTCTTGCTAGTCTCCCTGCCTCAAATATGGCTTTTCTGCCCTTCGGCCTCGACCGGGTCCACCATGTATCCAACCGTGTACTCCTCCACTCAGTCCGGATATCATAGAAATCCGCAACCGTATATCTCCCCCACTCAGTTCGGAATAAAATCAAATCAGAAAAACATCAAGTTCATGGAGGACGTATCATCATATATCATAAGAAATCAAGTTTTATCAAATATATCATGCAGTGTCTCAAATCCCGTAGCAACAGAAATCTCATAAAACAACATCCCATAATAAGACATAGTAATAATGGAAATAAGGTAGAATATATCGAACAGTACATGACGTTGAGTGATAAATAGAAATCTATGATACTAGCAGGGTGCAATAGAATGTAAGTGACATGGCAAGTCCTATGAGTGTATGTGGCATGTTAATTACCGATAGGGTATAGGTGTAGCATGCGATATGTGCAAGTGCAATATAAGATTATCGGTAATGGTACGAGTGTCCTAGCAAGTGTTAAGAAACAGTGTTAAAATGTATAAATTCTTACAATGCGAATCAAAGTTTATTTATATGAACGAAATGAATAGAAAGCAGTTTATTAAAAGTTTTAGGATTTCGGGGGCTATACGCCATCCATACAATGTCTCCGGTAAATGTTTGGTCTACTCATCGAAACAAGTCTCTATCTACTCGAATCCAATCACTTCATTTCCCCTTCTTGCCGCTTCCGAAGTCCCCGCAACCGATTCTAATATTGAAATAAAACTTTCGCACGTAAGAGGATAGATTTCCGATATGACGAATATACAATAAAAAGAGAACCAACTCACATAACTTAAAACGTGTGATTATCGTGTGCTAAACATATGTGAAGCTAGCTAGAACTACCCTGAATCGTCCTAATTAGATAAAGTGCCAAAACTTGGTATGAAATATCCGTATCATAAGCTAATATATCACATTATGTCTAGTAAACACCTTCCAGATTTTCGTATAGACCATCTAGAAAAAAACTAAGTATACCAGAGACCTTAAATAAGATACAGAGAGCCCATGACAAAAACCCAATTCCCAACTCCCCAAGAAAACCGCCAATGGCGGCCAAATTGAATATTTCGGCAGTCGAACCATGGAGGAATGGGATCGAGTTTCTAGGGTGTATTCTAGATTCTAAAACAAGCTTACGGTAGTGTTAGTTTATTTTTGTGAACACTAAAAAAAATAGCAGATTCAAATTTAAGCCCAAAACCTTATACAAACCATAAATTTTAGATATCAAATAAGGTATCTGAGACAAAAACTCTTCGGTAACATGAAAAGGGATGGATTTTTACCTATTTTGATGAATTCCAGAGAAATTCAAAGATCAAGGAGTGCACACTTGAAGCTTCTTGAAGTTGTATAGGCTTAGCTTTTGTGTTTGAAACAATTTTCATAAAAAGCTCTAACTTTTCCCCTGAGTAATGATGAAGAACTAGTATAATTTGTGATGAAGTTTTAGAGAAAAAGATATGTTCAGTTTGAGGATTCTAAACAACATAAGAATGGATTTGATGGAAGGAGGAGGTGTGTGTAGGAAGTGTGAGATGTGTTGTAGAGTTAGTAGGAGGTGTAGGCTCCATTGTGCACACATGGTGTGTTGTGTGTGAGGGTTAAATCTAATCTTAACACCTACTTATTCTCACATCTACACTTAAACCCACATCAAACTTAAAAACCCTTTTTGTGAATAAGACTTTTTGCCATTTAAAACCCCTTTACAAATAAATATCATCTAAAACTAATTACTATTACACTTAAATAACATACCCTTTTATAAAAGTCTTTTATCATTATTTAAAAATTAAATAACCCTTTTAAAAAAAATTCCAAAACGTTACAGACCGAAAGTTTTCTTGAATTGCCTTAAAACTAAGATAACAAAAATTGAAATCTTGGGGAAAAGGATATATTCCAAAAATCCCTATTCCTCAAAACCAATCCCTTGTATGAAGACGAGTCCAGACAGAGATGGTCTGGCCGACAAGGTCGGCCAAATGGCCATCCTGGTCTGTCAGAGCATTTCTGCTCAGGCCTGTCTTCATACTGGGTTAATTCTAGATTATTTGCAACTCATTTTTATACACCAAAAAATTTTCAGAGAAGTTTTAAAATTCGAACAGAAACTTTGTTTTCTGGATTTTAATTACGAAAAAATTTTGGTTTCAAAACGTGAGTATCATCTACTACTTGTTTAAGTGTTTGGTTGGCTCTGATACCAAAGAGGTTCCTTAGTGCTTGCGGCTAATGCGGAAACGAAATGCAAAGCAAAAATTTGAAGCAAGCACGAGGAAACCAAACCTAGCGATCGATCCAAACACTAAACTATCAAACAAAACTAGTTATCTAGCTATAAGTTTGTGAACATACAACCTTTGTAGCATGTCCACTCAATAGTAGAAGGCCCTTCCAAGCTCCATAGACCATTGGGAACACGCTTGAGAGTCAATCGCCCTTGCCGAAGATGATCCATCTGAGGGAAACCGATCCAAACTACAGCTTCGCTTCAAAGCAAACTTTGAGGAAGCAACTCACCATCTAAGCTTTAAGGTCGACAATCAAGTCCGTCTGTACTGTACTGAGCTTGTAAGTGACAATCTCCGTACAGTCCGGTCTCTTCATCTAAGAGCATCGCATAACGGGTCTAGGGATGGATAATGTTAGACCCTTAATAACCTAATAAGTCATGCCGGTGTCAAGTTCATTACCAACCGAGAAACTACCGATCTCCTATTAGTGAATCTCATCCATCCTAACCAAGAATTTATGGTGATGGCCAACCGAACACAGCGCAATATCGACTCTCTATACTGAGAGAGACGAATCCCTTCCGATCGCTCACTGTCTCCATGTGGCTCGGGACTGTACCCAACTAAAACCTGTTTGTATGACTCCTTTAAGCCGTTGTAGGGTAGTAATAAAAGTACAGTAGGAATTCACACGAAACAAACGACGATCTCAAGTCTAAAAATTTCCCTGTACTCATGTCACCAGAGAACTGCTATCTAACGATAGGTATAATACCATCCAGGAGTTCTTGGCGAGTCCGTTCGGTGTACTCACCTCCAGTGAGCACCTGTATACAATCTTAGGTGCCAAAACACCAATGACTTGTGAGACCAGCCACCACCCCTCGTCGGGGTCTAGAAAGCATACACTAGTCTACTTTGGAATATTGATGCCCAGTCTCGATACTTCCATGACTAAGAACATTTAAAGATGTGCTTATAGACTACCCAGCTCCAACGTATATGATCACCATCATAATGCTGGTAGTCAAGTAGGAATACTATGGGTTTTATTATTATGTATTAGCCACAGGTAATAAAATGTATACACATGAATGATAAAGACAAACCAGATAGTATACTATCATCTCGAGCAAGACTTTTCTACCTGTATAGGTCCTCCCTCAAATATCATAATTGCCTACCTGCAATTACAATAATTTCCTTACCTGCAATTACAATAATTTTCTTGAGGGCACTATATCCAATAGTCATCGTCTCAGACGAGCCTGCCCTGACCTCGTCTCTTGCCGCAACCCTCTTGGCTCGCGTAGACATGGTTCCTGGAACAAGAAAACAAGAATCAATGAGGATAGCAACTGGAACGTGTGGAGAAAAGGATCTCAAGATATATCCTAATGTTACTTAGGCGGAGTATCGCATCGTAAATATACCGCTGAACATACGTACGATACGTCACTCTACTTAGTTACCTACTCCATCATACCAAGGTCAACCTACAAAAGTTTGGGTCTAATACCCCTAAAGTCAAGTCTAAGTTCCGTATGGTTAAGCCTATGTTCCGAAAATTCATGCCCTAGAATCCACATAGTCAATCCTAACCTCAACAAAGGTTAAACATAGAGCTCTGATACTAACTTTATCATGATCCGGAAATGGCACGTGACTGGAACTTGAATCGCGTGTAGTTTATAGGACCGCACCATAACCCTAGTAAACTAAAAACAAGGAATCTAAACCATTTATAAAAGAAATAGTGGAGGTGAAGTTTTGAACAAGGTTTATCAAAATGAAATCAAGTTTAGTTTGAAATATAATAAAGTTTGATTGAAAACAATTTCGTCGTTTAAAATTAGGTAGCACCTCCTTTGTAAATTTTGAAGAAAACCCTGCACAATGCATATAATATAAAAAAAAACATCCCTACATAGGAGCTAGCTCACGCCCACATGGCGAAGACATAACCACACAATAATATACGAAGCCCAAGACGAAGAATAACAGTCGGAAAACCATAAACACAATATAATCAATAATAAGTCGACTCCACCCGAGCACGACGTCCAAAATAATATACATCTAAGTCTCGTGTCTAGGTTACCGATATACAAGTGGTTGATGGAGTTTTTTACTATATCCACGAAGAAATATATATATATAAGAGGCGATTATGATACAATTGTGTAACCGACCTATCAAAAGTAATCACTCGAAGAAGGAAATGTGCCAGCAAGCCGCTACCGATCCGAGCGGTCGGTCCTGCAAGAAACTAAGGCACAACGGGGACGAGTTGCAAACTCGTGAGTAAAAAGATATCACAAGATAGAAATCGTATGAATAACAACCCACCTAAGTCATAATGTATAGTATTATCATACTATGTGATAACATATATTTACTACATCAGTAATCTAAGCGCATCCTAATAGATCACATAAACATGGAAATACATCATCATCTCATATATAGCATGCATCCATGTAAAAGCATATAAAGTAGCCGAAAGATGTAAGTATGTACAATCCTTTCAAAATAGCCGTATGATGTGTATATCACGACACAAGTAGAGGACGTTGATTTTTGAAGCAATATATGCAATTTTATTTAAAGTGTACGTCAAGACTTTTGAAAATGATTTAAAGAGGGTTTTCTTTTTAAAGATTATTTTGTCGTCATAAACACATGGGAAATAGTGAGACTATAGCTCATTTGAAAACCTCTTTAATGTACAACGATTTATGAAAATAATATTTTAGGTACTATCTCTTGGACCAGTCCTGTTTGGCTACTATATAGCATAAACCATCTCAATTTGTGCAGTGCATTTATATTGATCCTTCACAAATAGAATATATCAAATCCGTGTCAATTATCGACATTCGAAATCTCATCATCAAATGAGTGTCCATCAGCGATACTCGAAATCTCAATCTTATCTTCGAACACCGGCTAAATCCACCATGTTCAAGATTATCACCGGTTGGTATCCTATGGATATCCGCTATGATCAGTTATATATCCGTAATCGTCTACATCCCCAACTCGATTGCCGGATACCACTGAAACCCGTCCATGCGATATCTGTAATCGTTTATATCACTAACTCGATTACCAGATACCACCAAAACATAAATACATAGAAAAATCAGGGTGGACGCATCATCATCATCATCCAATCAAGAGAAAACCGTATTTTGAAAATATACTCAATATTTTATAAATCACACCGGGGCTTCTCAAATCTATGGAAAACATCAAGTTACGAAGAACACAATCCATAATTCATCTTTGCCACAGTTGGCAACAATCATATACGAATATCTATGGTAATGGTATTTGAATATCACAATCATCAAGTATCATGCATACTAGCATGGATAGCTAAAACACGAATAAGCATGACAGTTTCTAATGTGTCATGGCAATACTAATGATATGTAGTGTAGCATGCGAGTCTGTGATGGTGCAACATGGTAATCATTAGTAGTTATTGTTGGCTATAGTGCCCTCAAGTCAATTATTGTAATCGCAGGCACACGATTATGATGATTGAGGGAAGACCTATACAGGTAGAACAGTCTTACTCAAAATGATAGTATGCTATCTGGTTTGTCTTTATCATCATGTACATGCTTTATGTAGTATTACAGATCACTATTATATGTTGATAAAGTCCATAGGATTCTTGCTTGACTACCAGCATTATGATGGAGATCATATATGTGAGAGCTGGGTGGTTTATAAGCACATCCTTAAATGTCCCTTGTCGAGGGAGTATCGAGACTGGGCATCGATACTCCAGAGTAGACTAGTGTATACTTATCGATACCCCGACGAGGGGCGGTGGCCGGTCTCACAAGCCATTGGTGTCAGTCAGTCACCTAAGATAGTATACATGTGCTCATTGGGTTATGAGTATACTGGACGGACTCGCCGGGAACATGCTAGTTGGTATTATACCTATTGTCAGATAGCAGTTCCCAGGTGACATGTGTACAGGTTAGTCCGTCGACCTGAGATCGTCATTTGTCTCGTGTGAGTTCCCACTGTGCTTTGATTACTACCCTACCACGGATCAAAGGAGTCGTGCAAACAGGTTTTAGTTGGGTACAGTCCGAGCTACATGGAGGCAGTAAGCGGATCGTCAGGGATTCGTCTCTCCCGGTGTTGGGGTTAATGTCGCACGGTGCAAGGGTGGCCATCACTAGAAATCCTTGGCCAAGGCAGACCCCTAACAACGCGACATTTAGTGTCGGTATGAAACCCCATCACCACCTGAGAAACTATTGATCCTGGATCGATAATTCTCGTCCACAGTGGCCACGGATTTATGGTGATGGCCATCCGTACACAACGCGACATCAACCCCCAATACCGGGAGAGATGAATCCCCGACGATCCGATCACTGCCTCCATGTGGCTCGGGACTGAACCCAACTAAAACCTATTTGCACGACTCCTTTGAGCCGTGGTAGGGTAGTAATCAAAGCACAGTGGAAACTCACACGAGACAAATGATGATCTCAGGTCGATAGACTAGACTGTACACATGTCACCTGGGAATTGCTATCTGACAATAGGTATAATACCAACTAGCAGGTTCCCGGCGAGTCCGTCCAGTGTACTCATAACCCAATGAGCACCTGTATACTATCTTAGGTGAACAAACTAACACTAATGGCTTATGAGACCTGGCCACCGCCCCTCGTCGGGGTCTCGATCAGTATACACTAGTCTACACTGGAGTATCGATACCCGGTCTCGATACTCCTACGACTAGGGACATTTAAGGATGTGCTTATAAACCCCAGCTCCCACATATATGATCGCCATCATAATGCTGGTAGTCAAGCAAGAACCTATGGGCTCTATCAACAAGTACATGATGATAAAGACAAACCAGAAATCATACTATCATCTTGAGTAAGACCGTTTTATCGATATAGGTCCTACCTCAATTATCATAATCATCAGTCCGCGACTATGATAATTGCCTTGAGGGCACTATAGCCAACAATCTCCCATTTGCACTTATGGCCAATTATTGCGATGTCGCATACTCACAGCCCGTGTGATACCGAACACCCAACTTCTCTACTAATCAGTTTCGCAAAGACCGTTTGAGAAAAATGATTGTATTCGAGAAATAGCCTCAGTGAGTGGATCCGCTCCAATGTTTCTTTCTGTATCTCTCTGTATCTCAACTTCGCGGAGAAAACTATCTCCCGAAATGAGCAATACCTGTCTTAGAATTTGTCTGGATATCTGATGGGACCCAGTTCTCAAACGAACTCTAAGTCCAGCAAACCTCCTAGACTGTATCATCCACTGTATTTAATCAGTAACATGAGCCATGCCTTCCTCAGTATCCGCTTGGACCACCTGTCCAACATACTGTCCCTCAAAAGAGGGAAAAACTATAACTCTGACAGTCACTCTGTCATCCAAGTCATCTTGGAAGCCTGAAATGATAACCGTCTCCGAAGGATGCTGCCGTAATCATTTCCCAAGAACATCCATTTATGTTCAATAACTGCTTCCTAATGTTTCTCCAAGATTGGATTAAAATATGTTTATTGCAGCTAGTGCAAAAACAACATATGGTGTGGTACTTGACATTTCATGATTAACTCAATTGCCTAAGCAAGTGATATGCTAATCATGCAGAACCCTCTCCCCTTTAGTCTGTAAGACACTTTTAGTGAGGGTGACTCCATCACCTGCAGGTACACTACCATGCCAGGAGTCAGCCATTCTAAATATCTTTAGAATAATGTCAAAGTACCCAAATTAGGATACTTCCCAAATCTAGATCTAAAACCATAGATCTAGTAACCAGAAACCCTGATATTATATCCATATCCTATGTGGAGAAACAACATTATGACAACCACAGTATAACCGATCGTAGTATAGGAATATCTCTTCCTATCAAGTGCATGTCATCCCAATACCTGGACGTCACTCTCTACTACCTTCTTAGCAGATCCATCTCCTATTCTGATGAAGTCAAAGCCTATGACTGCCACATCAAAAATAGATGATCTATTTCCGCTATACCTGCTTTAGTCTGTAAATAGACATAAGCTACTTGCCTACTATGCTTCTGCTGCTCCTACTGACTACAACAACCCTCTGGCAGAGTCATATACACGTGCACTTCTAAAGCTAGTTTAGAATGACGCTATACTCATCCTCCTGCTGGGTCTTACAGTCTAGAACAGCAGCAATGGAAAGTCTGGGTAAACAAGAACCTCCCTGTCACCTTCTCTGAGAAGACCGAAATACCTCTCGGGTGCCTGAGGTTACCCACCAAAATTTGCAGAGCGGCTAATGGAACATCAAAAACAATTGAATCCTTAGGTTCTATTAAATCTTCAGTGATCGTTTGTGGTTCTGGAATCACTTCCAGTTCTACCATACTCCCACTTTTGTTTTCCTAAAAAATCCATTTTACCAAAAATGTGGCGAGTTAAGAACAATATAAATATTGATCTTCCTAATGGTAGAAAGTTAACCCTCGTCAAAGACCGGGATAACCCACAAACAGCTATTACTGAAACGTGTCTTGAGTTTATCCGGATTCTGGTTTTAAGTATCAGCCGGACAACTCCCTATACCTTAACATCGTTAAGATATAAATTGATTCTATATCTATCTAACATAGAAACAAAAGCACTAATTTAATTTGAACCAGATTCAAAATCATTCAGCCGTCTCCAGTGCATATCAACCAAATGGAAGGAGGCCATTCAGCATTACTCATCTAGGAGTGCATCCATATAAGAGTAACCTGAAAGAGAAGCCAGTTCTCAAAACCATTACTATCAACGGAATACCAAAGACAAGTATCTACATCTTCGACTTTCTAGAAGAATCCTGATACTTTCAACAAATGGTTTTCTACTTTATTCTTATATCTATAACTTCTCAAAATTCGAACCTTGCATTTCAATGAAATACCTGTCTAGAATAAGATAAGTCATGAGTAAACAGAATATAGTACGAGTACCAACTCCATTATCCTAATGGACACCGGACAACATACAATATTTTGTATAAGTCCCCTGAGTACAATGACTCAAACTCTGTGCGTCGTAGGTTGAAAAACTGTACTATGGTTAAGAAGAATTACACCACTGTTGAATGCACCTTACCTAATCACCAACTGATATAGGTAAATGTCACAGATATAATTTCAAAAATTTATATCTCACTTTATAAAATAAACGTATAGATATATCAGTTTGAAATTGGTGCATAACAACGGATATTCAAAACCAAATATTTGTCGTCCGGCAAAACCAGATGATTTCCTCAAATATCACCAATTACAACGAATTCCGATATAATGAGGATATAATCACCCAATTCCCAATATCTTACTCCCACTCACCATCTGTAATAATATACAGATGTGAGAAACTGATCTGGTAAATACATACCCTGGAGTTAGATTCCAATTGGGAAAACTGTTTTCAATTAACATCGCACAGTCAGACCGAAACATGAAAATGTTTCAAGAGGATTAACCGGTATTCCTAGTAACGTCTCTTCCACTATCCTGATTCACGACAGTAACCATATACTTACCTGCTCTCACTCCAATCCCTTTATTATGTCTTTACTTATTACCTGTACACCTTCTTTAGGCTAATTGGTTTTCTTCTTTCCCTACCCTTCGACACCAGCCTAAGGTTTAGAAGAAGACTATCCAATAAGCGTAATAGGTGTACTTTCCTAATCCTAGGAGCCCTCGCAACCTGAGAGAAGGTAAAGAGAAAAGGCATCTGAATAATCCTATCCAATTTCTCTTGAACCGGAAACTATCCCCGAATGTGGAACAAATTCCTTCGAGTTCGTATGTAACTATGCGATGGCATATCCAATGGAAGTGGATATCCGCAGTGATACGGAGTGTTCTAGAGAAAGGTAAAGTGGATGTAGAAGTGGCAGGGGTATACACGGTTTTTGTCGTGAATGATAGTGATCGTAATTTCCTTTGCCATTATTCAAATCCCTTTATATGTCTTTGCTTATTACCTTGTGTACACCACACTTAAGTTTAATTGGTTTTCTTCCTTCCCTACCGTTCGGCACCTGCCTATGGTTTGGAAGAAGACTATCCAATAAGCTCAATAGGTGTACCCTCTCCTAGTCCTAGGAGCCCTCGCAACCTGAGAGAAGGTAATGGAAAAAGAAAACCGAATAATCCTATTCAATCTCTCCATAACCAGAATCCATCCTCGAAAAAGTTCCTTCGAGTTCGTATGTAACTATATGATGGATTTATCCAATGGAAGTGGATGTTCGTAGTGATACGGGGTGTTCTGGAGAAATGCAATGGTGATATAGAAGTGGCAATGATGTATGCGACACCGTGACATTCCAAAAGCCAAAGTGTTTTAAGAAGGTTCGGTTAACTTGGTTTCATGAGTTTTAGTCAAGGTCGGGTCATAGTCCCAGCCAGAGAGAGAGAGAAAAGAAACACTCAGCGTGCACTCTAACCTAGATCAGAATGGTTAATCACTTTATTTAATGAGGATGGCTTCCACTGTATCCTCAAATTCTCCTCCAAACCCAAAAGGAAAATTAGTCGGAATTACCTGAGGAGTGGTCTTACTCATCAGTGGGAATCGGGATCCAACTATCATCACATGATGACTTGATGGAAGCCACTCAAGTCACCACACTCCAGAAGGTATGCGCAAACCTGGCAAGTTTCCTATATGTTTGAAACTCCCGATGTGTGTTTTTACCCCTAGGACCCAAGTGACCTTGACAGTCAACATATCAAAGGGTCCTAGTCAAGTTCAACCCGTCATTTTCTTGATTGCATTAAACCCACTCGTACGAGTCCTTGACACAGTCAACATGACTGTACGACTGTCCTAACCATTCTACATATCCATGCGACAGAAAAGCATTACAGAGCTACCGCACACTACGCCTCGGCAATGCACGACATACGTAGCACGAATACTGAGCAATACTAATCTGAAATGATGGAGGGCTACGGCTGGTTTTTGGCGAAAAACCCTTAATGTAATGAACTTGATATCGTTGAAGGAATCCAAGTGGTTTTATAAATATATAGTGGCGAAAACTTTTGCTAAAGAGGTCACTCCCGGTGAAGGAATTTCGGCTCTTTCCCCGTCGAATGGGGTGCAGGATATCCCAAACTGAATACCATGATGCAAAGCAAAAGTAATCGACTATAGTGAAGTTATTACGTTGACACAAACTTTTACTCAAGGGGTCACTCCCGATGAAGGGATCTCGGCCCTTGCCTTGTCGAATGCGGTGCAGGATATTCCAAACTGAATACCACTGTGCAAAGAAAAAGAGAACGTCTGTAATGTCAGTTTTTAAAAACTTGGTTTCAACAACATCATATATAGGTTTGTTTTATCCTTGCATTGATAAGAATCAATGCAGTCCCATCAATTAATCACACCAGAAAAGAACGAAAATAAAATGTACGTATATGCCATCCGCATTCGCCACTGGGTCCCATCATCACCCGTTAGGTTACTTAACTAACGACAGAGCGGGGACTGGGCTAGCGCGGGTGCAAAACATATACAATATCTACTAGTATATATAAATATATATATATATATATAACATTCGTCCCAGGCATGATATAAAGCAACATCACAGAAGCATCACAGAAACAACACAGAATGGTGGATAGTCTGGAGCGCCGGGTTTCACTTGAGCCGCAAGTGAGACCCGACGTTCCCTGTCGTGTGGATAGCCATTGCAATGAAAACCTAGACCCTTACGAGCATGGCAAGTTACCCACAAAACCAGAAGCGAGGCAGCCCCCTTCAGCAACGTGAATGGGCCACCCAGCACTTCATGGAATCCGGTAACTTGATCACCCCTCCTGAGTCAACCTATACCTCTTACGAGTACGGCGAATAGCCCGCCAATTCTAGAGTAAGGTCCCCTCTATCTCAACGCCATGTGATGCAGACCAGTTGCCCTCTAGAACTCGGCTATTCGTGCACTCCACCGCGGGGTAATCCTAGTACAGAAAAGAAAATAATATACAAGGGTGACATCGACCTCAACCCGGTCGTTCCCCAAAAAAATAATATACAAACTGGCAGTGACGGCACTCCACATGTCGGACGCTCGCCCCACAATATCAAATGTACGAATGAAATAAAACTGTACTAACATTGCACCATAGATATCCACCACGACGATCCAACCAACATCACAGAACAACACAGAACAACACAGAACATCAACGTGAATGTCACGTTCGCAAACCCGTCTAAAGGAACATATAGCAGTTAGACAGGTTTACCGATCAAATGACATTCACGGTCGCAGATTATAATGTATGTACTGATAATCACACACACTTAAAATTTCGATCGATTAAACTATCCCAAATTGGCCCCAAGTGCATAACCAGTACTCAAATGAATCTTGGCCAAAACCATATATCACAAAAATCATTTTTACACCAACTAGAGCTCCAGAAAAAATTTTGGTCACTGTAGCCCAAAAAGGGCCATGGAAGCGCCGCCAAATGTGACATTTCGCGGCGGATCAGCGGTGTAATTTTGGAGTTAGGTCGCCAAATTTTTTCTGTAGCTTTAGTTTTGCCTGCATGTATTTTTAAGATGCCTGAAAATATTTTCTGACCTCTTTTAAAAATCGACAGCAAACACATCATTTTGGAAAAACAATTCGGAAAAATTTGTCGATCGAGATTTTAAGCTTGTGTAAACTTGCTAGAAGGGTTAAAAGGGTGGCTCTGATACCACTGTAGGGTTATGGCAGCACCCCGGCCATCAAAACGCGGCCAAAATGCGGAACAAAAATTTCTAAACTGGCGCTACCATTACCCGATTTACGGATCGACCTTAAACCCTAAACTAGCAATCTAAACCAAGAGTTAGAACTATTATACCGAGTCGATCCATGTCCTTCGGTCTTCATTCCAAGCTCCTGGCGGTCCCTTGATGAAGTTTGGTTGCCGGTCTTCCTCTATCTCCGATGATCCACCCGAGGGATGTAACTCCGGCTCTAGCTCCACAACATGATGCATATGGAGCAATTAGGGTCTCTAGGATGCTACCCTAGAGAGCCTAGGATGTAGTGTGAATGTTTCTTAGTGTTAGCTATCTCAAAAACTTGAAGGTGGAAGTAAAAAATGAAAGCTAGAGGAAGGTGAAGCTCATGGTGAAGGTGGAGCTCAAGAAGGAAAAAACAATGAACAAAACCTTCATGCTTCAAAAATGAACTCTCGCTTCAAAAAGAAATTAGCACCCTTGGTTTTGTTAAAAGCCTTTTTCCAATTTTAAATTCCTCCCATGCTTGAATAGTGAACACAAATGAATTAACAATTCATTTGTGTGCACTATTGCAAGCATGGTTGTCACCATTCCTCCTCATGCAATTTCCACCTCATTTACCATTTTAATAAAATGGTCAAATCAAGAAATGAGGTAGCACCTTCTAGAATGTTATCCGGTAAAAAATACAGATTGCATTCTACTGTAAATATATCTGCATTCGTACCGAAATACGAATACCCAAAGAGATAGCATAATACAAAGAATATAATACTAGAATATACGTATCGAAATACATATACGTAAATTATTAAATCAATACCTGATTTAATAATTCGGCTCAATCCCGAGCCGGCTAGCATTATCAACTGTCCAATCGAAAGTCCGAGTGCAATGTACATCAATCGATCGGAACCCTGTACGTGTCCAATACGGCTACTACATCATTTCGCCAGAACCAGGGAAACCCTCTGTGTGGGACTCTAAAGACTCGTCAATACGCTGGCAGTGGGTTTAACCACAAGCACGTCAGCGGCACTAGCTGTACGTAATGGCTACCCGGGTATTGAGCGAAAGGGAGGTGGACGAGCAAACTCATGCAGAACCCCTACTGAGCCTGACAGTGACAATATTCGTACAGTCCGGTCTGTTCATCTAAGAGTATCGCATATCGAGTCTAAGGGGGTGGATAAAGTCAGACCCCTAACAACGTGACATTTAGTGTCGGTATGAAACCCCATCACCACCTGAGAAACTATCGATCCTGGATCGATAATTCTCGTCCACCGTGGCCACGGATTTATGGTGATGGTCATCCGTACACAACGCGACATCAACCCCCAATACCGGGAGAGACGAATCCCCGACGATCCGATCACTGCCTCCATGTGCTCGGGACTGTACCCAAGTAAAACCTGTTTGCACGACTCCTTTGAGCCGTGGTAGGGTAGTAATCAAAGCACAGTGGTAACTCACACGAGACAAATGACGATCTCAGATCGACAGACTAGCCTGTATACATGTCACCTGGGAACTGCTATCTGACAGTAGGTATAATACCAACTAGCAGGTTTCCGGCGAGTCCGTCCAGTGTACTCATAACCCAATGAGCACCTGTATACTATCTTAGGTGAACAAACTAACACCAATGGCTTGTAAGACCTGGCCACCGCCCCTCGTCGGGGTCTCGATCAGTATACACTACTCTACACTGGAGTATCGATGTCCGGTCTCGATACTCCTACGACTAGGGACATTTAAGGATGTGCTTATAGACCCCAGCTCCCACATATATGATCGCCATCATAATGCTGGCAGCCAAGCAAGAACCTATGGGCTCTATCAACACGTACATGACGATAAAGACAAACCAGATAGCATACTATCATCTTGAGTAAGACTGTTTTATCGGTATAGGTCCTACCTCAATCATCATAATCATCTGTCCGCGACTTTGATAATTGCCTTGAGGGCACTATAGCCAACATATACAAACCTCTTTATGCATTTCTCTTCAGTGTCCACAGGTAAGGAGCATATCGGGACAACTGAGTAAACAGAATATCGTACTCGGACAATGTCATCCCTAAAGTCTTGCGCAAAGACTCGAAACTATGAGCTCGGGCATCTCGAACGCTCTCTGGAAGGAAACGAGCAAGAAATACAGCTGTGAACTCATCCCAAGTCATAAGAGGTAGACCTGCAGCTCGGCCTCTCTCAACTGACTCGCACCACATCTGAGCAAGACCCTCTAGATGAAAACTCGCAAGCTCAACCCATCTCTCGTCAGAACATCTCAGCGAACGACAAATCCTAGCCATCCTGTCGAGGAATGGCTGCGGATCCTCCGCTGCATCTGTGCTGGTGAAAACTAGAAGCTTCAGCCCCATTAACTCCTGTAAGGATACGGAAATAATCTCGGTAACAACAGGAACAGCTGCTTGAGAAGAAGGTACAATCACAGTCCCCGCAGTAGGAGGGACTTCATCGGCTCTTCGAGCACGGCTAGCCTCAACTAACGATCCAACCATCTATCGTAAGTCCTGAATACTCGACTCCAGCCTAGCTACCCGGCCTGAAAAAAGTGGATCAATCAGTCCCTGAGGGTAGGCATACCTCCCTGATCGGTCCTCGTCTCAGACGAGCCTGCTCTAATCTCATCCCTAACGGCAGCCCTCTGGGCCCTCGTAGTCATCGGCGGCATAGTGGCTGGAATAAGAAATAGGATTGATAGGAACATTGCGATTGAAACAAGAGGACATATGGAATCAAAGAAGCAAATACAGGCAAATATATCTCCTAAGGTCACTTAGGCGGAGTATCGCATCGTAAGTATGCCGCGGAACATACGCACGCTACGTCACTCAGCTTAAGTCACCTACTCCATCTACCAAGGGTCATCCTACACTCAGAAAGGTAAAACCTAACGCTCTGATACTAACTTTGTCATGACCCGGGTATGTGGAACGTGACTGGCACTTAAATTACACAACGTCTAGAGGCGTAACATAATCTAAGTAAGCCAAAGCCCAGAAATCTAAACCATTTAAAGAAAATAGAGTGAAGGAAAACTTGTTTAAAAGTTAAGTTAACATAGAAAATCACTTTGAAAGTCTTTATAATAAGCTCAAGTTCTTATAAAAATTTCGGCAGAGTTTCCCTTGTAAATACTAGCCCTAAACGGGTACAAAACATGGATACATATAAAAATTGAATAAAGGCATACCCAAGCGGGAGCTAGCTCTTCGCCGAATGGCGGAAACACAACTACAAGTGAGATATATCATCCAAGAAGAAACCAACATTTAAAAGCAAGAAAACGGAAACCAGATATAACTCGGCTCACACGAGCTCGACACCAGATACCAAAAATACAAGTCTCATGGTCTCACTGTCTAGTCCAATATACAAAGGTAGATGGAGTATACTAGATACACAAAAAATATACATGGTAGAATCAAAGAATATCCTTACAAAACCCACTTACAAGCAAGTCGATGCAAAGAAAGCAGAAGAAGAAATATGCCCGTCGCTACTATACTGACGGGTTGGACCTGCAAGATGCCGTGGCACAACGGGGGTGAGTTGCCAACTCGTGAGTAGTAAGTAACATCTAATAAGGCAATCGTAAGCATGCACGCAAGTGCGTCACAACCTACATATACCAATATGAGGCGATGCACTAGTATGTATGCAACATGAATAGACAATCAACACGAAATTCAGATATAACTGATATGAGAAGATCTGTATCCTTATCTTAGTAAAATTTTTGCATAATAAAACTAGAATATCATCAGTGAAATCGACTGAAAAGTCCGTGTCAAGTATCGACACAATATCCTCAATATCTTGGGCTCCGTCAGTCCGGATCGGCCCATATCATCAAATCTCACGACTACAGTCGGTATCCTCCGCGCCAGACATCACCGGTAGGCAGTCTTCCCCTGCCAGGCTCATCGTCTACAACTCGAGCTTCTCGCCCCGGGGTACCTTATCGGGCCCACCATGTACCCGAGACGGTTCATCTTACTCCTCGAATCGGGTCTCGAAAATCAACAGAAATCAGGAAAACTCATGGTGGACGACATATACATCATATCACTAGAAAACCGCAACTTGCATTTTTAAGATGATAATAGGTTTATTAAATTCTTACGGTTTTCCCCAAAATCCATAAATCTCATAAACACTGAAATCTCCAAGAAAATCACAACATATGAACATGTCGGCGATGATGAATGCCTATGGTATCAATAATATGAAATATGATGCGTGACTAGAAAACTATGCATGAATGATGATGCAATAAAGTATATACATATGGCTAGCAATCATACGTATCCATCCTGATGAAATGAATATACAGCTGTAAATTACAGATCATAAATAATGCAAATGCTCAGATACTGATTTAAGTAAGTTCTATAGTATTCGTGACATAGCAATTACCAATAGCGTGTGTGTTTACATAAATAGTGCACGTGCGGCATGAACCAATGGTAATGGTGCAAGTGTCCTAAGTAATAACATCATGTATAAGAAGATGCAATGTCATGCTATAAAATGCTTTGAGACTATGCATATAGGTGAAAAAACTACTAAAAATCCTATCGGGCGCCTTTCACCATCCAGACGATTTCCACATAGATGTGTACTTCTACTCACCGGGATGTCTCGGCTAATCTGATCCAATCACAGCCTTTCCTTTCCGCGCCACGTCCGACATCTCCGCAACCGATCCTAGAATCGCATAATGAGTATATATGAGGTTAACCATTTAAATAGACGTGAAGTCAAGACGGTACAAGGTAATTAACGTGCACTAACTAGACGCGCATGCACTTGGTGCACAAAACGCGCGCGCGACAATGCCATAAGCACAATTAGGGATCACTATGCGTAGCAATCACCAAACCTAGAACCCAATCGTACCAATCGCGCACTCACATCGCATTACATATTTTAGAAATTAGGTTGTAGATCATTCCAACCTCAAACTTAATTAAAATCTATTTATTCTAAAAACCTAGTAAGCAACACTTAACCATTTTACTGAAAAACTAGATGTTTTAGCAAACCTAGTGGTCACAAATTACACTTAATATCTTAATTAAGCCACACAAATATTAACGAATTTTAATTTGTAGGGATGCTAGGCACACGCACAAGGGTCTACGAGGCATCAACCATGCCCGATTTAAAATTTAGTCGTGCCGAACAACCCAAAGCCGGATCTTTAAACTAGAGATTAGGTGAAAACAAGCATGTTATATATCACATATACAATATTTATTGTAACAAAATAAAATAATACAATTAACATATATCGCATATATATCAATATATTACTCGAGTGAGAAAAAGAATCTTTTAGTGAGCTAATATTAGTTAATGTAATTTAATATATCATATATATTATTATACATTAAATTATCGAATCAACACTTGAACCGACAATCCGGCTATATCGCATATAACCGACCAATATCTCATTTACCGATTAATCGAATCAACACTTGATCCGATGACCCGACTGATATCAAATATCGTGAGAATTGAATACGATATCACATATCACATTATCCTCAGTCCTGCACATATCACATATGTGCCCCTACTCCGTTTTGCCTGAGTCAAGAAACTTCTGTGTAGGACTCTAAAGAATCGTCAATACGCTGGCAGTAGGTGATGATCATATCAAACACCCACAAGCTGCAAGCGGTCAGCTAAACGTAACAGCCACCCAGGTATTGAGCGCTCAGAAGATCAATAAGCAAGCTTGTACATTCTCCTGTGAATCCAATCAGTAACACTCCTGTACAATCCGGTCTCGTTGTCTGATATGTCGCATATCTCGCCTAGGGGTGGTATACGTCAGACCCCAGTAGCTTGATAAGTCGTGTCGATATGAAGTTTATAATAGTTCGAGATACTACTTATAACACTTACCGATAAATCTCAGCAACCCTGGCCAGGGATTTCCAGTTATAGCCAATCGAACACAGCACAACATCAACTCCCTATACCGGAAGAGACGAATCCCCTCCTATCGCTCATTGCCTCCATGTGATTCGGGACTGTACCCAAAAGCCACCTTTTTGCACGCCCTCTTGGATGTGGTATGATGGAAATCAAAGCACAGTGGGAATCACACAAGACTCTATGACGATCTCGGGTCAACAGACTACTCTGTACCAGTGTCACCGGAGAACTGCCATCTGACGTGAGGTATAATACCATCTGGGTGTTCTCGGCGAGTCCGTCCAGTGTACCCAGTCTCTACTGAGCACCCGTACACTATCCTTGATGTCAAACACCGATGGATATGGGATCATCCATCGCCCATTATATGAGTCAAGATGCGCATACGCTAGTCTACTCTGGTGTATCGATGTCCTGTCTCGATACACCCTCGACTAGGAACAGTTATAAGATGTACTCGTCGACTACCGTGGCCCCACTAGTATGATCTCATCATAGTCCCAGTAGTCGAGTACATATCCTAAGGGCTTTATCAACATGTAACATAGAGACAATCAGAGTATATGTTAAGATAAAGTACAACCAGATAGCATACTATCATGTCGAGCAAGAAAGTCCTCCCTATATATGTCCAAGCATCCATTACAATATACATCGTATGTACAGTAATGGCCTCTAGGGCATACATATAACTAACAATCTCCCACTTGCACTAGGGCCATCTGTTGTGGTATCACATACCCAACAATTAGCTGTGGTTGAAGTATCTCATACTCAACCATCCCATAAAAGTCTTTACTGGGAAAAAGGCCTTTGTGAGTGGATCCGCGCTGTTGTCCTCTGTGTCTACTCTCCTAACCTCGATCTCCCTGGAGATCAACCATCTCTATGATCAGGTGATACTGCCTAAGAATTAAATCTGGATTTCTGATGGGACGGGGGTTTCTTGGTCAAAGCCATAACTCCATTGCCACACAATGGTTAGAACGAAGTTCATCTCATGAACTTAAATATATCCAGACTGCCTCTTTCGTAGCATCTTTGGTAACGATGTATCTTGCCTTTAATCGTCTAGTAAGTCACGGTATCTAGCTTGGAACTCTTCCAACATACCGTCCCTCCACTGAGGGTAAAGACAATGCCTGCGACTGACATTCAGTCGTCCTTATCACCCTGGAACCTTTCCAATGATTCTCCCCAGGATCGATTGATACCATCTCACTACAACTAGTGAGAATCCTAACATCCAAATAGATCTATCTCATAGATCCAAAAACTAGGATTTAGGAGGTATCACTTTGTTCCTATATGAAGAATCATTGTGATAAGAGGAGATTGACCGAGCGTAGCATAGGAAACTCCTTCCCTATCAAGAGTATGTCATCCACGTACTCTACGAGGATCACCACCATACTCTCTACTACCTTTTTGTATATACAAGGTTCATCTACCATTTCGATGAAGTCAAACTCTTTGACTACTACATCAAAACAGATGTTCCAACTCCGCGATGCCTGCTTTATCACATAAAACATCTTGCACACGTTTCCGCTGCTCCCACTATCTACGAAGCCCTCTGGCTGTGTACTTATAGACGCTCTCTTCCAAATCATCATTTAGAAAAGTAGTCATGACACCTAACCACCAGATATCGTAGTCATGGTATGTAGCAGTGGCAAGTAGGATCTGGATGGACTTAAGCATAGCTTTGAAAGTCTCAACTTTTCTAGGTACACCAAGTAATCTTCTCAAGATATACTTGCTCCTGATGGGGATTTAACCCTTCAGATAAAGGAACCAAAGTCCATACTTTGTTGGTGTATAAGGATTCCATCTCAGATCACTAAGCATCCAGCCATTCTTACAGAGTCCCACTCCTGATGGCCAGCTCCAAAATAGTTGGGTCATCATCTCATGATGCAATCCTCTCTCCCACTGTCATAGAGAAACCGAAGTATCTCTCAGGTGGATGAGGAACCCTACCATATCGGTGGAGAGGCTGAGGTTCGTTAGAAACTATTGAATCTTCCGGGTTTACCAAATCATCTGTAGCAGTTTGTATAGCTGGAACTACTTCCAATTTTACAGAGCTGACCTTGCCTCGAGCTTGTCCGGATTTTGCTTTTTAGACATAGGCCGGACAACCCCAAATCTTAATAAACTTAAGATATGGGCTCTTCCCTTTCCATATCACATATGAAGTGGTAAGCAACTGATTTGATTGGAACCCTATTCAATAGGTATGCAGCTTCTTAAGTGCATAACTCCCAAAAGGAAAATAGGAAACTCAGTAGTACTCATCATAGAGCGCACTATATCACATAGGGTGCTATTGCTCCACCCCGATATACCATCGTGCTATGGTGTATACGGAGGAGTAATGCTGAGAGAGAATCTCATTCTCTTTTAGAATAGTCCAGGAATCTCCGTGCTACAGTATTCTCCTCCTTGATCTCATCAAAGGACATAATACTTATACCCGTTTTGGTTCTCTACTTCTAACTTATATTCTGTGAATATCTCAAAAGGTTCAGACTTGTGTTTCAACAGGAACATATGTCTGAACCTTGAGAGATCATCAGAGAATGTAATGAAGTATAAAGAACCGGTCTTGGCATGTGTAGATAGGGGACCTCATACATCAGCATGTAACAATCACAAGAGTTCACTAACTCTTTCTCTGTTTCCAATAAACAGAACTGTGCTCATCTTATCTTTGTGACATGACCGGCAAGTTTCACAAGATGTAAATTCAAACTAATTTGAATATGCATCTAAATGTAACTTCAGCTAGTCGGGGCGCATTGATATGACCTAGTCTACAATGCCTTAAGAAGGATTCGTTCATTTCTGAACTCTTCCTCTTGTGTGTGTTCTGTATACTAAGAACAGTTGTTTGATTTAGAACGTCAATGCTTTTAGATAACGTGCCTGAACCGATCAACTCTTGATATAGGAAATGTTCAAAACATTATCCAACAATACAAAATTATATCCTTTCTTTACTAATAAAGAGAATGATATGATGTTGTATATCAGGTTTGGTATCTAATAACATTCGTTCAGAATCAATGTATTCTGGTAATACAGGGTGATAGTGACCAACAGACTCGGCTGCAACACTTGCACCGTTTCTATCTCATAAAACTTATCACCCGTTCTCAGTTCTCTACCTATCTGTAGCCCATGTAACAAATTACATATGTGGGATCCTGATCCGGTATCAAATACCCAGGACGTAAAGGATACTGAGAAACAGTTCTCTGTAATGAACACACCCGAAGAAGATGCATCAGCATGCACTTTCTTCGTTTGGGCGGCACGGGAATTCTGGTAATCCCCTATTTCCTGCTCTGTCTTATAACAATTATAAGTTTGAGCGGGACCAACGTTCCCTAGCTCAGTATAACAAGCGGGTTCGGTCAATACATCCTTATTATTATCTTGATTAAGACGTGACATAGTCGTAACCAGGAGAGAGAGAGAGAAGAAAACACTCAGCGTGCGCTTTTACAAGATTAGATTGTTTATCGATTTATCTAATCAGGATGTCTCCCACTGTTTTAGTCAAATCTTCCTTCAAACCCTAAAAGGAAAGACTAGCCGGGATTAATTACACTCTATAAGTTCGCCAATCTTTCAGCCACGCCAGTGTCGGTACTTTGAGGGAGGTTCCCCGCGCTTTTGCACGGACCTAATTAAAATAAACCTCGTTTTCCCAGGGGCGTAACCCCGTTGACACCTTTCTAGACACCTACTTGATCGGCTAATTGTAATGTGTAAAACTCTTCCAGGAGTAACTCTTACTCGCAGCGGGTATCGGGATCCAACTATCTCAGAGAAGGTATGCAATCTCATTGCAAATTTCAACACATGAAATTCCTAATAATATTTTACCCCTAGCGTCCTATGACCTTGACGGAGGTCAACAAACCATAGGCTGCTAGTCAAGTTCTACCCGTCATTTCCTGATTGAATTAAACCCACCTGCACGACCGTTGACGGAGGTCAACAAGGCCGCACGACTACCCTAAAACAATCTGCATCATATGCATAAACAGATAAATACTAGTTAGCTACCGCACACTACGCCTTGACGGAGGTCAACAAACGTAGCACGAATACTAAGTAGGACTTATCTGAAATGACGGAGGGCTACGACAGGTTTTTATGAAAACCCTTTGCGTAATGAACTTGATATCGTTGTAGAATCGAGTGATTTTAAATGGAGTGTTTTTGAGGCTTTTCTAGTTTTGCTACAGAGGTCACTCCCGGTGAAGGGATCGTCGGCTCTTTCCTCATCGAATAAGGTGCAGGATATTTCACAAATACCACTATGCAAAGCAAGAACTATAGAAGCAATCAAAAGACAAACCGAGTTTGTAGCATCTGCTAGTTTCACTAAAGAGGTCACTCCCGGTGAAGAGATCTCGGCTCTTTCCTTATCGAATAAGGTGCTGGATGTTCTACAAGGAACACCGCTATGCAAAGCAAGAACTAGAGCTACCAGTTTTTAAACAAGTTTCTACAGCATCTTAGGTTTCTTTTATTTCATTCTTATTAATGAAGTCCCATTTTATTATGCTTCACAAGCATCACATTTGAAACGAAATCTGCAATATAACATATATCTCAAATATATAATATAAACATTCGTCTCAAGCAGTAATATGATCTCATCACAGAACATTGCAGCAGAAAAACATATATGAAATATTGGATATACTAGGATGTCCGTGTTTTCAATACGAGCCTGTATAAAACACGGATTCCACGGTCGTGATGAATAGCCAAACCCACATCCCTAGACCCTTACGAGAGCGGCAAGTAACACTGCCAATTCTAGTAGGATTAGGAGACCCGGTCTCGACTCGTCGAGATGGTCTCCCACTGGACCCTAGAACCCGGTTACTTGTGCTCCCCGCCTTGGATCTACCTAATACGGAAAAGCAAATAATATACAGTAGTGACATCATCCTCAGCCCGGAAGTGCCCCAATAAAAGAATATTACATACAAATGAATTTTACATGAATGAAAATGGAAAACTCTCATCTCATATAAAACCCCGGGCTATTCAAACACGACGATCCAATATAACATATCACAACAGCACATAATATCACATGTCATCAACGTAAGTAAGTATGTGTATCCCGATTGTCGTTGATGTATAGCAACGAAGCCGGCGATACACCACATACTACGCTTACGGTTACAGAAAAGAAAGTGTAAAACTACAATAGTTGGAATCCGCAACCTGCTTAGACTTCGCATGCCTAACCAAATGAATTCCTTAGACATCGCATGCCTAACAATTATAAACCCCGCATTTTAGTCTCATTATCGAAAACCCTTTTCAATATCAAGTCGGGCAATTCAACAAGATTCCCGACATCCTGATCGAATGCTCGTCGCAAACTTTAGTAGACGGCCGCTGTAAGTCGATGTAGTACACCCCAGTACTTATGGGAAGGCGGAATTTACAAAAACTTATCAAGTTTAAACAACGAACATCGACTAACCGCTTGAATCGAAGCTAAACTCTAAATAACCGTATTCTAAAGTTTCATCTCACAAGTGATTAGGGATTATACCTAATGAAACCGGTCCTTCTTCTTTACGTCCTCCTTTGTTCTCCTCGGCCTTCTCTAGGTAGTAGACGATCCACCCGAGAGCGAAACTCCAAGCTAAACCTCTAACTTGAGGTAACTAATCAACTTTGATTGCTAATCAAAGATGAGAGGATGATATAGAGTGTGGGTTATGGATTGTTTAGTCTAACTAAACCTTTGATCTCAACACATGAGGATTAAGGTTAGTATCTTGAAGATGAGAGCTAGAGGAGAGAGAATGTGTGTTATGATAATGAGAGAAGAGAGAGAGTGTATCATAATAATATGAAGCATTCTTATTTTCAAATAATCATAAAAGGAAATGAATAAGCATGCTTCACAAAATATCTTGTGATGATTCATTAGCATGAGTCATTAAGCAATAAATGTGCATTAATGAAGTGAATGAATCACCACTATGACTCACTCTCTCATCCAAAACAAACCTCCTTAGTCACATCTTCTAGAAGCTTCTCGAGTAATTACGAGAACGCCCCTCCGATCCGTAAAAATACGGAAAAACTTTAGACTGTAAAAATCCAATAACCGGATACCAGTAACTGGCTTAAACCAAAGCCGACTGGTAAAATCTGTCCGAAAGTCGTACGCGCGTAAACGCACGTATGCGTCCGAACCCTTTGTCGCAAAACCATGCAACCTCTATATCGTTTCGCCTGGAGTAGGAAACTCTCTGTGTGGGACTCTAGAGACTCGACTACTACGCTGGCAGTGGGTTTAACCACAGACCGCAAGCGGCACTAGCTGTACGTAACGGTCCCCAGGTAGTTGTCGATAAGAAGGCCGATGAGTAAACCCATCCGAACTCCTACCGAGTCTGATGTGACAATCTCCATACAGTCCGGTCCGTTCGTCCAAGACTATCGCATATCGGGCCTAGGGGGGCGGCAAGCGTCAGTCCCCTAATAGCGGTATAAGTCGTGTCGGAGTGAAGCCCATTACACCCTGAGAAACTGCTGGAACCTACCAGCAAATCTCGCTTGCCCTGGCCAGGGACTTTGCGTAATGGCTCTCTGACACAGCACGATATCTACTCCCAATACCGGGAGGGACGAATCCTGTCTAACCGCCACTGCCTCCAAGTGCTCGGGACTGCACCCAACTGCTACCTGTTTGCACGACTCCTTTGAGCCGTGGTAGGGTAGCAATCTAAGAACAGTGGGACACACTCGAGGCGAAGTAGCAGTGTCAAGTCTGCGGACTACGCTGTACTCATGTCACCTGGGAACTGTTCACTGACGACTGGTATCAAACCAACCAACAGTTCCCTGTGAGTCCTGTCCGGTGTACCCGTAACCTAACGAGCACCTGTATACTATCTCCAGTACGACGTACTGATGGCTGTAGGACAGACCATCTCCCCAACTGGGATGAGAAGCGTACACACTAGTCTACTCCGGAGTATCGATGCTCTGTCTCGATAATCCAACGACCAGGGACCTGAATAAGGATGTGCTTGTAGACTACCCAGCCCCCACTAGTGTGACTGCCATCACAACGCTGGTAGACAAGCATGATCCTAAGAGCTCTATCAATACGTATACTCACATATTAAGATAGAAAAACCAAGTAGCATACTACCATGTTTAGCAAGACTGTTATATACATGTGAATATCCCAAGCTTCCATTAAGTAATATACAAGCTAGTATGATACAGTAATGGCCTTCTAGGGCATAAACACTAACAATCTCCCACTTGCACTAGGGCCATGTACTGGCATATCGTAGACCAATGATCTCGAGTAGCCTCTCGAACTGAATCTGAGGAAGGGCCTTCGTGAATGGATCAGCAATGTTCTCTTCTGAAGCAACTCTCCGAACCTCGATCTCCTGACGATCAATGATCTCCCTGATCAGGTGATACCGCCTCAAGATGTGTCTGGACTTCTGATGGGACCTTGGTTCCTTCGCTAAAGCTATAGCTCCGTTGTTGTCGCAATACAGAGGTATTGGATCAACTATGGTAGGAACCACCTGAAGTTCTGTTAGGAACTTCTTCATCCAGACTGCTTCTTTTGCGGCATCGCAAGCAGCTATATACTCCGCTTCCATCGTCGAGTCAGCAACGGTGTCCTGCTTGGAGCTCTTCCAGCACACCGCCCCTCCATTGAGGGTAAAGACATAACCCGACATGGACTTGGAATCGTCCTTATCACTCTGGAAGCCGGAATCAGCAAAGGCCTCCAACCTGAGGTCTTTTCCGCCGTAAACCAAGAACATCTCCTTAGTCCTCCTCAGGTACTTGAGAATGTTCTTTACTGCTATCCAGTGTTTCTCCCCTGGGTCTGACTGATACCGGCTTACCACGCTCAGTGCGTAAGCTACATCTGGTCTGGTACACAACATCGCATACATTATAGAGCCTACCGCAGAAGCGTAGGGTATAATAGACATGCGTTCCCTTTCCAAATCAGTCTTGGGAGACATCTCTTTAGAGAGGGTGATTCCGTGACAAGCCGGTAGATTACCGCGCTTAGAATCTTCCATACTGAATCTTTTCAGTACAGTGTCGATATACCTGGACTGCGAAAGTCCCAACATCCTCTTGGATCTATCACGATAGATCCGGATCCCCAGAATGTAAGAGGCATCACCCAGGTCTTTCATGGAGAACCTGTGTGACAAGAATCCTTTGACAGATTGTAGCATAGGAATGTCATTTCCTATCAATAGAATGTCATCCACGTACAAGACGAGGAATACGACACTTCTGGCCACAACTTTACTATATATGCACGGTTCATCTGGATTTTTGATAAAGTCATATTCTTTGACTGTCTCATCAAAACAGATGTTCCAACTCCGCGATGCCTGCTTTAGTCCATAAATAGACTTAAGCAGCTTGCATACTTTCCCGCTGCTCCCACTCTGATTGAAACCCTCTGGCTGATCCATATAGACGCTCTCTTCTAAATTTCCATTCAGAAAAGCCGTCTTTACGTCCATCTGCCAGATTTCATAATCATGGAAGGCAGCAATAGCAAGAAGGACCCGAATGGATTTGAGCATAGCCACTGGAGAAAAGGTTTCGTCATAGTCCAAACCAGGTCTTTGACGAAAACCCTTTGCAACAAGTCTAGCCTTATAGGTTTCCACCTGTCCATCTACACCAATCTTTTTCTTGAAGATCCATTTGCATCCTATGGGTTTTACCCCATCTGGAGCAAAGTCCAAAGTCCATACTTTGTTGGTGTACATGGACTCCATCTCGGTCCGCATTGCATCTAGCCATCGTACCGAGTCGCCGCTCTGGATGGCCTGCCTGAAGTCAGTAGGTTCATCATCATCTATGATGCAATCCTCTCTATCCCCGTCTATGAGAAAACCGTAGTATCTCTCAGGCGGATGAGACGGCCTACTACTCCTGCGGAGGGGTGCGGGAATGTTCTGTTCTTCTTGAACCTCTGGTTCTACCAAACTTTCAGCAGTAGTTTGTGGTTCTGGAATTTCTTCCAGTTCTATTTCGCTCCCACTTATTTCCTTTTCTAAAAACTGATTTTCCAGAAAATGGGCATTACGAGAAACAAAAACCTTTTGTTCCTCTGCGTAATAGAAATAATATCCCTTGGAGTTCTTTGGATATCCCACAAACATACATTTTACTGATCGTGCCTCGAGCTTGTCCACATGCTGCTTTTTAACAAAAGCTGGACATCCCCAAATCTTCATATGCTGAAGATGGGGTTTCTTCCCAGTCCACATCTGATATGGAGTGGTAGGCACAGTCTTGGTAGGAGCTCTGTTCAGAAGATATGCCGCTGATTCAAGCGCATAACCCCAGAAGGATCGCGGTAACTCAGCATTACTCATCATGGATCGTACCATATCCAATAGGGTTCGATTCCGTCTCTCCGATACACCGTTATGCTGTGGAGTGTATGGAGGAGTAAGCTGAGAGAGAATTCCTTTCTCTTTTAGGTAACCTAGGAACTCGGCACTCAAGTATTCTCCACCTCGATCAGATCTAAGTGTCTTTATACTTTTGCCGGTTTGGTTTTCTACTTCATTCTTATACTCTTGGAATTTCTCAAAAGCCTCGGATTTATGTTTCATCAGATAAATGAATCCGTATCTTGAGTAATCATCCGTGAAAGTAATGAAATAGGAAAAACCACCTCTCGCATGTGTAGACATTGGACCGCATACATCACTGTGTATGAGTCCTAAGAGCTCGCTCGCTCTTACTCCTTGTCCAGTGAATGGAGTCTTTGTCATCTTTCCTTTGAGACAAGATTGACAAGTGTCATAAGTTTGATATTCGAACGTGTCCAAATATCCTTCTCTATGCAACTTAGTCAACCTTCTCTCATTGATGTGACCCAGTCTACAATGCCATAAGAAAGCTTTATTTAAATCTGGAGACTTTCTTTTTAGTGTGTTCTGGACATTGAAAATTTGGAGTTGGTTTAACACATATATGCCGTTATTTAGAGTACCAGACCCAATCAAACCATGATTAAGGTGGATGTTGACAACATCTCTTACAAACGTGAAATCATAACCTTTATTTGATAACAAGGAAACAGATATGATATTACACGTTAAGCTGGGTACAAAATAACAGTTATGTAAAACCAAAATGTGTCCACTCATCAATCCTAGGTGATAATCCCCGACGGACGCAGCTCCCACGCTAGCTCCGTTAGCAACCCTGAGGATCATATCACCTTCCTTCAGCACTCTACGGTTTCTCAGTGCCTGCAATGAATTGCAAATATGAGATCCTGACCCGGTATCCAATACCCAGGAAGTAGAGTAGATCGACAGACAATTCTCAATTACAAACACACCTGAAGTCGAAGCCACAGCTTGCTTCGGTTCCTGGTTCTTGGCGTTCCACGCCTTGCAATCCTTCTTCCAGTGCCCTTTCCTGTGACAATGGAAGCACTCATCCAGGCCAACTACCGGTGCTGTAAACTTTTTCTTTCCCTTCTTTCCCACCTTACTAACACCTCCTCTAGGTCTGGGTGCGGCCTTCTTCTTCCTTCCTTTGGCCCTAGCCTTGGACCCGGAAGAAGATGCTCCGCCAACAAACATAGCGGGTGTTTCCCTTGCTTTCTGCAAGGTGCCCTCCGCACTCCTTAACATGTTCAGGAGTTCCGCAAGTTCAACTTCTTTTCCTTGAAGATTGAAGTTGAGGATAAACTGGGCGTAGGTGGGAGGAAGGGACTGGAGAACAAGGTCTGTATAGAGCTCATTATCCAAAGTCGTCCCAAGGTCTGCGAGCTCTTCTATATAGCCAATCATCTGTAGGACATGTTCACCTACCGATGACCCGACAGCCAACCTCGCTCGAAACAATTTCTTTGAGGTCTCGTATCTTGCTATACGAGATTGCTCTCCATAAAGTTCCTTTGTATGGAGAAATATGCCATCTAGAGACATATCCTCGTGCCTCCTCTGATGTTCATTATTCATCGAGGCAAGCACGATGCACTTGGCTCTCGCGCAATCTAAATCCCAGGTTTTACGGATTTCCTTATCCGCATTGCTGGATTTGGGACCAAGGACAGCAGGTGCTGTAGCGGTGAGGACGTACCCCAGTTTGTCATAGGTCAAAGCCATCTTGACATTCCGCAGCCAATCTTTATAGTTTGGCCCCGTCAGTATATTTTTCTCTAAAAGTAACTTAAGTCCAGTCATTTTCAGGGTCGCTGCAATTAGGAGAGAGAGAAGAAAACTCTTTAGCATGATGCTCTTGCAAGTTTAGAGTGGTTTTTAGTTTATCTAAACTGGATGGCTCCCACTGTTTCTCGAATCCTTCCTCAAACCATAAAAGAAGAATTAGCCAAGACTATTCTCACCGTACAATACTTGCTTAACCGTTCAGCCAGGCCGGTGTCGATACTTCGAGGGAGGTTTTCCAACGCTTTCGCGAAGTTCCTTAATTAAATAACCTCTTTTCTCTGGGGGCGTAACCCCGCTGACACTTTTCTGGACACCTACTAGGTTTATAGCATTGATCGTTAAGCGACGAATATCCTGATAAGTAGCATATACTCACAGTAGGATCGGGATCCAAATATCATCGTATGATAATGTTGAAGGAATCCTACCAACATTCATCAAACTCCAAATGGTATGCATCTCTTTGCAAATTTCAGTTTCTTTAGAAATTCCCGATATAAGTTTTTGCCCCATGCTCTTATGACCTTGGCTTTGGTCAAAATGTCATAAGTCACATGTCAAGTTCTACCCGTCATTATCTTGTCAATTTGAACCCATCCGTATATACCCCTGACTTTGGTCAAATGATAATACGACTGTCCCAAACTAACTCATCTATCTTATGCAACAAATGAAAACCCAGTAGCTACCAAACACTATGCCTTGACTTTGGCCAAAATGCATAGCTTGAATACTACTGAATACCCAAATGAAACGACGGAGGGCTACGACTGGTTTTGGCGAAACCGTGAACGTAGTGAACTTGATATAACCGAAGGAACCTGATAGCTTTTAAAAGGAGTGGTTAAAACTCCGCATTTAAAAATATCTGTTTTAAAAATAACCGAGTGGTTTCTTTTAAATTGTTCCAACGATTTAAACTTTGGTTTGTTTTACTTTGCATTATAGATAATGCGTCCCATCATTAACCTATCATTGCAGAAAACAACGAAAATATAACGTCCTCTTATGCCATCCGCATTCGCCACGGGGTCCCGTCATCACCCGTTAGGTTACTTAACTAACGACAGAGCGGGGGCTGGGCTAGCGCGGGTGTAAAACATAAGTGACGTCTAAATAGCTATAATAAATATAGATATTTTACATTCGTCTGACGCAATGATATTCATTCCAGAACACAGATAAACAATATTGGATTTGCAAGCAATCTGTATTTCTTTTGAGCCTGCAAGAAAAGACAGATTACACAGTTGTGATGAATAGCCGTTTACCCCACCCTCGACCCCTACGGGTACGGCAAACTACCCACCCGGCAGTCTGTGTACCCCACCTTGGGTCAGTCCTAGGAGCAAAAACAGTAAAATGAAATAATACAACGGTGGCTACGACCGCAACCTGGAAGTGCCCCGCGAAAATAATATTACAACAAATTACATTTACAACAAATGAATTAATCAATAACCCTTTGCTAACCCTGGCTATACACCACAACAGTCCAATACAGTTTATATGCACAAACAGATATAACCATTTCAGAAATGTGCAACCCCCTGCCAACCGACATACTAGCAGTTGGGGGAGGTTTACGAACACATTAAACAATCACAGATATAATCCAATACGCAAATACCGTATTTTTCGATCGAATAAACAACATCAATATTGCTCCAAAATCTGCTCTGTTAAACAGTAACCTGAGCAATAATTAAATATTCCAGAAAACCCCAAATGTCACAGGGGACCCACAAAAGAAAAACGAGTCCATGACTCGGCCAAAGCGCCGCGGAAGGGCGGCGGATCCCACCGATCCGCCGCGCTTGCGCGGCCGAGTTGCCGATTCATGGGCTCGAATTTCTTGGGTGTTCTCCTGGACTTCTTTCTAGCTCTCTGAACACACCAGAAAAATTTTAGGACTTTATTTTAAGTTCGACAGAAACTAAACAGAATTAGGGTTTTCCGGCTTCGTTTTTTCGTTCGAAATTCGTACAAATTTGCGATTAAGTTATTTAGTGTTTAGCGAGGCTTTGATACCACTGTAAGTCGATGTAGTACACCCCAGTACTTATGGGGAGGCGGAATTTACAAAAACTTATCAAGTTTAAACAACGAACATCGACTAACCGCTTGAATCGAAGCTAAACTCTAAATAACCGTATTCTAAAGTTTCATCTCACAAGTGATTAGGGATTATACCTAATGAAACCGGTCCTTCTTCTTTACGTCCTCCTTTGTTCTCCTCGGCCTTCTCTAGGTAGTAGACGATCCACCCGAGAGCGAAACTCCAAGCTAAACCTCTAACTTGAGGTAACTAATCAACTTTGATTGCTAATCAAAGATGAGAGGATGATATAGAGTGTGGGTTATGGATTGTTTAGTCTAACTAAACCTTTGATCTCAACACATGAGGATTAAGGTTAGTATCTTGAAGATGAGAGCTAGAGGAGAGAGAATGTGTGTTATGATAATGAGAGAAGAGAGAGAGTGTATCATAATAATATGAAGCATTCTTATTTTCAAATAATCATAAAAGGAAATGAATAAGCATGCTTCACAAAATATCTTGTGATGATTCATTAGCATGAGTCATTAAGCAATAAATGTGCATTAATGAAGTGAATGAATCACCACTATGACTCACTCTCTCATCCAAAACAAACCTCCTTAGTCACATCTTCTAGAAGCTTCTCGAGTAATTACGAGAACGCCCCTCCGATCCGTAAAAATACGGAAAAACTTTAGACTGTAAAAATCCAATAACCGGATACCAGTAACTGGCTTAAACCAAAGCCGACTGGTAAAATCTGTCCGAAAGTCGTACGCGCGTAAACGCACGTATGCGTCCGAACCCTTTGTCGCAAAACCATGCAACCTCTATATCGTTTCGCCTGGAGTAGGAAACTCTCTGTGTGGGACTCTAGAGACTCGACTACTACGCTGGCAGTGGGTTTAACCACAGACCGCAAGCGGCACTAGCTGTACGTAACGGTCCCCAGGTAGTTGTCGATAAGAAGGCCGATGAGTAAACCCATCCGAACTCCTACCGAGTCTGATGTGACAATCTCCATACAGTCCGGTCCGTTCGTCCAAGACTATCGCATATCGGGCCTAGGGGGGCGGCAAGCGTCAGTCCCCTAATAGCGGTATAAGTCGTGTCGGAGTGAAGCCCATTACACCCTGAGAAACTGCTGGAACCTACCAGCAAATCTCGCTTGCCCTGGCCAGGGACTTTGCGTAATGGCTCTCTGACACAGCACGATATCTACTCCCAATACCGGGAGGGACGAATCCTGTCTAACCGCCACTGCCTCCAAGTGCTCGGGACTGCACCCAACTGCTACCTGTTTGCACGACTCCTTTGAGCCGTGGTAGGGTAGCAATCTAAGAACAGTGGGACACACTCGAGGCGAAGTAGCAGTGTCAAGTCTGCGGACTACGCTGTACTCATGTCACCTGGGAACTGTTCACTGACGACTGGTATCAAACCAACCAACAGTTCCCTGTGAGTCCTGTCCGGTGTACCCGTAACCTAACGAGCACCTGTATACTATCTCCAGTACGACGTACTGATGGCTGTGGGACAGACCATCTCCCCAACTGGGATGAGAAGCGTACACACTAGTCTACTCCGGAGTATCGATGCTCTGTCTCGATAATCCAACGACCAGGGACCTGAATAAGGATGTGCTTGTAGACTACCCAGCCCCCACTAGTGTGACTGCCATCACAACGCTGGTAAACAAGCATGATCCTAAGAGCTCTATCAATACGTATACTCACATATTAAGATAGAAAAACCAAGTAGCATACTACCATGTTTAGCAAGACTGTTATATACATGTGAATATCCCAAGCTTCCATTAAGTAATATACAAGCTAGTATGATACAGTAATGGCCTTCTAGGGCATAAACACTAACAGCCGCACCCTCGGATGCCGTCGACGAAGTGCACTAAAGCGGAACACCACTGCCGCGAGCACCCGAACGGATGCTTTTGGCGACGGGGTTCTCCTACAGTCACTTGGTCGGGGCTTTGGGGCGTGGCTGTCTATTAAGTTTACCCGGTGAGTATCCGCGTACACTACGTGATTGCGACGGACTTTTGATCGCATCAAAATCCCGTGGCAACCGATCAACTGAGACTGAACTGCTTGATTTATAACATTTAAATTAGTTATCTCATAACTACATGTGGATTCCAAATATTGTATCACATTCCAGATAAATAGACAATGTTAAACTTTCCGATCGAATAAACAAACATCCAAGATTTCCCAAATAGCTCAACACTTGAGCGGAGTTCAAAAAGTATCCATCACATGCCACAGTACCGATGGTCCAGCCGTAAAAGGGTCAAGCCAACGCCTCACATGTGGCAATGCCATACTGCCCCAAACCCTAAGGTTCAGAGGCGGTTCAGACGGTCACATAATCGAGTTAAGGTTTGTGTTCTTCTAGAGGGTCCATTGCGTTACTTGCATGATTTTCCGGAAGTTTCAAACTCGAGAAAAAATCCAACTTTTGAAAAAATTTCCGACAGGGGAAAAAGTGAGTTATTGATATCCGTTCGAACTTTTTAACATTTTCTAAAATTATCCAGAAAAAACTTAAACGAAGTTAAATTATCCGATTGAATCAACGAGTCCCCAATACAACCCAGAAAACTCAACACTTGAGTGGAATTAAAAATTCCCAGAATTGTGCAAAAGAACCCAGGAATAATACTGTGAGGTTGTGGGCCCCAATGATACTATTCAGCAGCGGAACCGCGGCCACGAGCGTGGTTTAGCCGCGGTTCCACGGTCACGTGAACGATTTTGGAGTTCGTACTTCACAGTAATTCTTAGAATTTCATGCTTATTTTTTGAGTATTTTTTATATGAAAAAAACAATATTTTTAAAAAATATCCAGAGAAGGGTATAATCGGGGGTTTCGGAGTTCGATCGAACTTTAAACTTCGCCCAGACTGTTGGAGATAGTTCCCTCAAAGTCAATTATTGGATCGCAGGTACGTGATTGCAATAATTGAGGAAGGACCTATACCGATATGACAGTCTTGCTCAAGATGATAGTATGCTATCTGGTTTGTCTTTATCATCGTATATATGCTTTAGTTCACTATTGCATGATGATAGATCCCATAGGATTCTTGCTTGACTACCAGTAGTATGATGGCGATCATATACGTGGGAGCTGGAGTCTATAAGCACATCCTTAAATATGTCCCTAGTCGTAGGAGTTTCGAGACAGGGCATCGATACTCTAGAGTAGACTAGTGTATACAGTCGAGACCCCGACGAGGGGCGGTGGCCGGTCTCACAAGCCACTGGTGTCAGTTGGATCACCTAAGATGTATACACGTGCTCATTGGGTTATGAGTACACCGGACAGGACTCGCCGGGAATCTGCTATTTGGTATTATACATATCGTCAGATAGCAATTCCCTGGTGACATGTGTACAGGTTAGTTCATCGACCTGAGATCGTCGTTTGTCTCATATGAGTTCCCACTGTGCTTAGATTACTACCCTACCACGTTCAAAGGAGTTGTGCAAACAGGTTTTAGTTGGGTACAGTCCCGAGCCACATTGGAGGCAAGTAAGCGGATCGTCGGGGATTCTTCTCTCCCGGTATTAGGGGTTGATGTCGCGCAGTGCACGGGTGGCCATCACTAGGAATCCTCGGCCGAGGTAGTGGAGAATTACTGATTTGGATTAGTAGTTTCTCAGGTGGTGATGGGCTTCATGCCGACACGATTTATCGTGTTATTAGGGGTCTGACTTTATCCACCCCCCTAGACTCGATATGCGATACTCTTTAGACGAATGGACCGGACTGTATATACATTATCACTGTCAGGCTCAGTAGGGTTTATAGATGAGTTCGCTCGTCGGCTTCCCTTCCAATCAATACATAGGCAAAACGTTACGTGCAGCTTGTACCTCTGATGTGCTAGAGGTTATACCCAGTGCCAGTGTGTTGATGAGTCATTAGAGTCCCCCACAGACACTTTCCCAAGTTCGGACGAAACGTTGTAGAGGCCATATGGGTTTATGGTAAGGTTCGGAAAAAGCACGTGCGTTTTCGCACGTGTCGTTTTTCGGGCAGATAATACTGGTAGGCTTTGGTTTAAGCCGGAACCCAGTATTATACTATATACATATAATATCTTTGTCTCAGTTGCATTTGTATTCGGTCGTAATACAAATGCGGGTATGTTTATACTGATACAGGGTTATCCTGAAATTCGTTTCAGGATCACTTTTGGAAGTTGCCAGTTTCCAGTTTTCTATCAGCCGTATTTTGACATTCGGTTAAATGCGGATTTATCTTTTCTTGATGAGGTGAGTCAGTATTCTAGAAGGTTCTAGAGAGGGTGACAAGGCTTGTGAGTCATTAGGTCATTAATGGTGCATTTAATGACAAGGTGACTAGGTTAATTGTGATTGGTTTGCTTTAAATGCTTTCATACTTGATGCTAAGATATTTGTTGTTGATCTTTTCCTTTGTGGTCACCTTCCCCCTCCTACACTCACCTCCCTCCTACAAATATGTGGCCGGCCTCCCCCCCCTCTCATGCTCATGGTTGTGATGGAAAAAAGATCGATATTGTTTTGGACTCATGGAAATTAGATAAGCCTCATTTCTCATTTCACCCGATTCCAAAAGGCAACTTCATTAACCGTTCGTCCGTGACTTTGGACGTAACGAAACAAAGTGTTCTACTCATTCTCTACTTCATCTTGGTCGTCTCTTTTGGCAAACTTGACGATCGAGTTGCCTCGGTTCAGAGGCGGGAGCCCGTTTAAAGATCCGTCGACGTGGTGCCACCTGGACGACAAGACTGGAGATCGAGGAGATCGGAGCAGCCGCAACAAGCGTGGGATGATGGTTGAAGACCGAAGGACTCGGATCGTTCGGTATAACTCTTCTACCCACTTTGCAGTTTGTTAGTTTAGCTTTAATCGCAGATCCGGGTTATAGTACGCGATAGTGCCAGTTGTAAAAAGTTTTTGTTCCGCATTTGGCGTCTGTTAGACGGCCGGGGCGCTACCGTGGACTTACAGTGGTATCAGAGCCTCACCATTAAGCTATACTAAATTGTGCTAACACGTTTAAAATATCGATCGAACGGAATTTAGAAAAATGCAATTTTCAAGTGCTTAAGTTTCTGTCGATTTTAAACAGTGTCTAAAAATTATTTTGATCATCCCAGAAAATTAAGCAGGGTTTTTTAAGCATACGGATGAAAATTGGGCACGTGATCCCACAAGAGCACCGCGGATCCGCGGTCAAATCTAGGGTTTGACCGTGGAACCGCGGCGCTTTAGTAGGAACAGTGCATCAATTTTTCACAGTGGGCTGAATTTGGGAAATTGTGGGTTTTGGAATAGTTCTTTTGGGCCCAGATTTTGTTACTGTACAGCAGATGTACGTGGGGCCCACTTCGGAAAATTTAGTCGATCGAAATTTTAAACTTGTTAGTATGCAGTACTTACTTTATATCTCCGACCGGGAATGTCATTTGATCGGTAAACCGCGTCTGATTGCTATACTTCTTTTAGACGGGTTTGCGAACGTGACATTCGCGTTAATGTTCTGTGTTGTGCTGTGATGTTGCGGATTTGTCGTGGTGGATAACAGGGTGCAATGATAGTGCTGCATGGATTTATTTGTTCATTTAATATTGCGGGGTGAGCGTCCAACATGTGGACTGCCATCACTGCATGTTGTATAATATTCTTTTGGGGCACGACCAGGTTGAGGTCGATGTACCTGTTGTATATATTTTATTTTCTGTACTAGGTTTATCCCGCGAAGGAGTGCACGGATAGCCGGGTTCTGGAGGGCAACGGGTCCGTATCTCATGGCTTTGAGAGGCAAAGGGACCTTACTCTAGAATTGGCAGACTATTCGCCGCAGTCGTAGGGGGTACAGGTTGACCCAAGCAGAGGTGCTCAATTTACCGGATTCCGTGAAGTGCCGCGTGTTCCATTCACTATATTGTGGGGACTACCTCACTTCAGGTTTTGGCGGGTAACTTGCCGCACCCGTAGGGGTCTGGGTTTCATTGCACAGGCTATCCACACGACCAGGGGAACTTCAAGTTTCAGCAGCGGCTTTGTGAAACCCGGGGATCCCAGATTATCTGTATTGTTCTGTGATGCTTATTACTTTTCTGTAATGTTGCATATTATCACTCCTGGAGCGATTATTGTATATTGGTATATATACTATTAGATGTTGTATATGTTTTACACCCGCGCTAGTCCAGCCCCCGCTCTGTCGTTAGTTAAGTAACCTAACGGGTGATGACGGGACCTAGTGGCGAATGCGGATGGCATATACGTACATTATATTTTTGTTCTTTTCTGGTGTGATTGATTGATGGGACTGCGTTGATTCTTATTAATGCAAGATAAAACAAACCTATATTTGATGTTGTTGGAACAAATTTTAAAAGGTGTTATTACAAAGATGTTTCCTTTTGTTTTGCATAGTGATATTCAATTGGAATATCCTGCACCTCATTCGACGAGGCAAGGAACGAGATCCCTTCACCGGGAGTGACCCCTTGGGCAGAAGTTTACGTCAGGGTAGTAACTTCAATATAGTCGATTACAAGTTGCTTTGCATCGCGGTATTCAGTTGGAATATCCTGCACCTCATTCCACGAGGAAAGAACCGAGATCCCTTCACCGGGAGTGACCTCTTTAGCAAAAGGTTTTCGTGACTATATTTTTATAAAAAGCTATCAGGTTCCTTCAACGAGATCAAGTTCATTACGTTAAAGGTTTTTCGCCAAAAACCAGCCGTAGCCCTCCGTCATTTCTTATGGATGGTCAGTAGTATTCAAGCTATGTTTGTTGACCCTTAGTCAAGGCATAGTGTTTGGTAGCTGCTGGGTATTCATTTATAGCATAGATGAATGCGTTGGTTTGGGACAGTCGTATTACTTTGTTGGCCCTTAGTCAAGAGTATGTATGGGTGGGTTCAAATCAACCAGGACAATGACGGGAAGAACTTGACATGTGACTTATGATTTGTTGGCCCTTAGTCAAGGTCATAAGAGCATGGGGCAAAAATCACATCGGGAGTTTCAAACATACAGCAAACTTGCCAGGCATGCGCATACCTTCTGGAGTGTGATAACTTGAGTGGCTTCCATCAAGTTATCATGCAATGATAGTTGGATCCCGATTCTCACTGATGAGTTAGTTTACTCTTCGGGTGATCCCGACTAATTCTTCTTTCAGGTTTGGAGGAGAATTTGAGATTACAGTGGGAGGTTTCCTGATTAGATAAAATGATAACCATTCTGATCTAGGTTAGAGTGCACGCAGAGTGTTTCTTTTCTCTCTCTCTTTGGCAGCGACCTTTGACCGACCGTAGACTATGACTCAGTGACCAAATTTACCGAACCTTCTTAAAATACTGGCTTTTGGATTGTCCAAGTTGCATAAGTCATTGCCGCTCCTTCTTTTACCCTTTGCATTTCTCAGAACACCCCGTATCACTACGGATATCCACTTCCATTGGATAGATCCATCGTATGGTTATATACGAACTCGAAGGGACTTCTTCAAGGATGGATCCAGGTTCAGGAGAAATAGAATTGGTTTATTCAGTTGTCGTTTATTATCACCTTCTCTCAGGTTGCGAGGGCTCCTTAGTTTAGGAGAGTACACCTATTACGCTTATTGGATAGTCTTATTCCAAACCATAGGCAGGTGCCAAAAGGTTGGGAATGAAGAAAACCAATTAGCCTAAGTAGGGTGTACAGGAGGTAATATGTAAAGACAAAATAAAAAGGGATTAGAAAGAGGGCAAAGTAAATTGCGACTGTTATCATTCACGACCAAACCGCGTACTTCATCGCTACTCCTATTTCACCTTTGCTTTTTCCCCAGTTCGGGAGAAATAGAATAAGGTATTATTCAGATTGTCTTTTATCATCAACTTCTCTCATGTTGCGAGTACTCCTAGGATTAGGAGGGTACACCTATTATGCTAACTGGATGGTCTTCTTCCAAACCATAGGCTGGTGCCGAACGGTAGGGAAGAAAGAAAACCACTTAGCCTAATGATGGTGTACAGAAGGAAATGACTAAAGACAAATAAAGGGATTTGGAGAGATGGCAAAGAAATATACGGTTACAGTCATGAATTGGATTATGGAAGAGGCATTACTAAGAATACCAGAATAACCCTACGAAACATTTTCATGTTTCAGTTTCACTGTGCATTGTTAATTGTAAACTGATTTCCCGATTAAATACTTACTCCAGGGTATGTATTTACCAGGTTTCATTCTCATATCTGTACAGTTTTACAGATAATAAGTGGGAGTAATTTATTGGGAATTAGGAGATCATCCTCATTATATCGGAATTCGTTGTAATTGGTGATATTTGAGGAAATCGCCTGGGTACAGTTTTAAACCTGCGATGCACAGGTTTTGAGTTATTCAACTCAGCGGACTTATACAGAGTATTGTATGTTGTCCAGTGTCCGTCAGGACAAAGGGGTACGTTCTCGTACTGTGTTCTATTTATTTATAACTTCTCTAGTTTTTAGACAAGTGTTTCATAGAAATACAATGTCTAAGTTTTGAGAAGTTGTGCGTATAAGAATAAAGTAGAGAACCAGGTATCACAAGTATCGGGATTCTTCAAAAAGATCGAAGATGTAGATTCTTGTGATTAGTATTCAGATGAAAGTAATGGTTTTAAGAAACTTGTTTCTCTTTCAGGTTACTCATAATTGGATGTATTCCTAAGTTGAGTAATGCTGATTAGCCTCTCTCCATTAAGATGATATGCACTGGAGACAGCTGCATGATTTGAATCTGGTTCCAATTAAATTAGTGCCTCTGTTTCTATATTAGATATAGAATAGTTCATATCTTAACGTTGTTAAGATACGTGGAATTGTCCAGCTTATGCTTAAAACCAGACACTGGATAACTCTAGGCACGTTTCTGTAATGGCAGTTTGTGGGTTGACCCTTGCTTTGACGAGGGTTGACATTTCTACCATCTGGAAGATCAATAGTGATATTGTTCTTGACTCGCCACAGTTTTATTAAAATGGACTTTTTCAGAAAACAGTAGTGGGAGTATGGTAGAACTGGAAGTGATTCCAGAACCGCAAACGATTACGGAAAATTTAATAGGATCTATATATTCAAATCAGGTTTGACATTCCATTAGCCACTCCGCAGATATGGTGGGTAACCTCAGACACCCAAGAGGTACTCAGGTAGCCTTAAGGACGGTGACAGGGAGGTTCTTGTTTACCCAGACTTGACACTACTGTTGTTCCAGACTGTGAGACCCGGCAAGAGGATAAGTATAACGTCGTTCTAAACATGCTTTAGAAGTGTACGTAGATATTATTCTGCCAGAGGGTTGTCGTAGTCAGTGGGAGCAGCGGAAGCATAGTGGGCAAGTAGCTTATGTCTATTTATAGACTTGAGCAAATATAGCGGAGATAAGATCATCTAATTTTGATGTGACAGTCATAGGTTTGACTTCATCAGAATAGGGGATGGATCTGTTAAGAAGGTAGTAGGGTGTGATGTCCTGGTATTTGGATGTCATACACAAAGTAGGAAGTAAAATTCCTATACTTCAATCGGTCGTACTTTGGTCGTCACACAGTTGTTTCTTTAGAAAGGATATGGATGTAATATCAGACATTCTGGTTACTAGATCTATGGTTATTAGATCTAGATTTGGGTAGTTTTCCAATTTGGATACTTTGACAGTATTCTAATGGTATTTAGAATAGATGACTCCTGGCATGGTGGTGTACCTGCAGGTGATGGAGTCACCCTCTCTAAAGGTGTCTCAGAGACTAAAGGAGAGAGGGATGTGCATGATTGGCAGATCACTTGCTTAGGCAATTGAGTCAATCATGAGATGTCAAGTACCACACCAGATATTGTTTTTGCACTAGATACGATAAGTTTATATTAATCCAATCCTGAAGAAACATAAGGAAACAGTTATAGAACATAAGTGCATGTTCTACGGATTTGATGACGGCAGCCTCCTTCGGGAGACGGTTATCATTCCAGGCTTCCAAGGTGACATGGATGACAGAGTGATTGTCAGAGTTATAGTTTTCCCTCAGACGAGGGACAGTATTGTGGACAGGTGGACCAAGAGGATACTGTGGGAGACATGGTGCTGAATACTGATTAGGTTCAGTTATCGATACAGTCTAAGAAATTTGGATTTGGAGTTCATTTATGAACTAGGTCCCATCAGATATCCAGACATATTCTAAGACAGGTATTACTCAATTCGGGAGATGGTTTTCTCCGCAAACTTGAGATTTAGAGAGATATAGAAAGAAACATCAGGGCAGATCCACTCACTGAGGCTAATTCTCGAACACAAGAGTTTTACAAACTAGCTTTGTGAAACTGATTAGTAGAGGAGTTGGATGTTCGGAATCACACGGGCTGTGAGTATGCGACATCGCAATAATTAGCCTTAAGTGCAAGTAGGAGATTGTTGGAGATATTGCCCTCAAAGTAAATAATTGGATCGCAGGTACGTGATTGCAATGATTGAGGAAGGACCTATACCGATATGACAGTCTTGCTCAAGATGATAGTATGCTATCTGGTTTGTCTTTATCATCGTATATATACTTTAGTTTACTATTGCATGATGATAGAGCTCATAGGATTCTTGCTTGACTACCAGCAGTATGATGGCGATCATATACGTGGGAGCTGGAGTCTATAAGCACATCCTTAAATATGTCCCTAGTCGTAGGAGTTTCGAGACAGGGCATCGATACTCCAGAGTAGACTAGTGTATACAGTCGAGACCCCGACGAGGGGCGGTGGCCGGTCTCACAAGCCACTGGTGTCAGTTGGATCACCTAAGATGTATACATGTGCTCATTGGGTTATGAGTACACCGGACAGGACTCGCCGGGAATCTGCTAGTTGGTATTATACATATCGTCAGATAGCAATTCCCTGGTGACATGTGTACAGGTTAGTTCATTGACCTGAGATCGTCGTTTGTCTCATGTGAGTTCCCACTGTGCTTAGATTACTACCCTACCACGCTCAAAGGAGTTGTACAAACATGTTTTAGTTGGGTACAGTCCCGAGCCACATCGGAGGCAAGTGAGCGGATCGTCGGGGATTCGTCTCTCCCGGTATTGGGGGTTGATGTCGCGCAGTGCACGGGTGGCCATCACTAGGAATCCTCGGCCGAGGTAGTGGAGAATTACTGATTTGGATCAGTAGTTTCTCAGGTGGTGATGGGCTTCATGCCGACACGATTTATCGTGTTATTAGGGGTCTGACTTTATCCACCCCCCTAGACTCGATATGCGATACTCTTTAGACGAATGGACCGGACTGTATATACATTGTCACTGACAGGCTCAGTAGGGTTTATAGATGAGTTCGCTCATCGGCTTCCCTTCCAATCAATACATAGGCAAAACGTTACGTGCAGCTTGTACCTCTGATGTGCTAGGGGTTATACCCAGTGCCAGTGTGTTGATGAGTCATTAGAGTCCCCCACAGACACTTTCCCAAGTTCGGGCGAAACGTTGTAGAGGCCATATGGGTTTATGGTAAGGTTCGGAAAAAGCACGTGCGTTTTCGCACGTGTCGTTTTTCGGGCAGATAATACTGGTAAGCTTTGGTTTAAGCCGGAACCCAGTATTATACTATGTAGATATAATATCTTTGTCTCAGTTGCATTTGTATTCGATCGTAATACAAATATGGGTATGTTTATACTGATACGGGGTTATCTTGAAATTCGTTTCAGGATCACTTTTGGAAGTTGCCAGTTTCCAGTTTTCTATCAGCCGTATTTTGACATTCGGTTAAATGCGGATTTATCTTTTCTTGATGAGGTGAGTCAGTGTTCTAGAAGGTTCTAGAGAGGGTGATAAGACTTGTGAGTCATTAGGTCATTAATGGTGCATTTAATGACAAGGTGACTAGGTTAATTGTGATTGGTTTGCTTTAAATGCTTTCATACTTGATGCTAAGATATTTGTTGTTGAACTTTTCCTTTATGGTCACTTTCCCCCTCCTACACTCACCTCCCTCCTACAAATATGTGGCCGGCCTCCCCCCCTCTCATGCTCATGGTTGTGATGGAAAAAAGATTGATATTGTTTTGGACTCATGGAAATTAGATAAGCCTCATTTCTTATTTCACCCAATTCCAAAAGGCAACTTCATTAACCGTTCGTCCGTGACTTTGGACGTAACGAAACAAAGTGTTCTACTCATTCTCTACTTCATCTTAGTCGTCTCTTTTGGTAAACTTGACGATCGAGTTGCCTCGGTTCAGAGGCGGGAGCCCGTTTAAAGATCCGTCGACGTGGTGCCACCTGGACGACAAGACTGGAGATCGAGGAGATCGGAGCAGCCTCAACAAGCGTGGGATGATGGTTGAAGACCGAAGGACTCGGATCGTTCGGTATAACTCTTCTACCCACTTTGTAGTTTGTTAGTTTAGCTTTAATGGCAGATCCGGGTTATAGTACGCGATAGCGCCAGTTGTAAAAAGTTTTTGTTCCGTATTTGGCGTCTGTTAGACGGCCGGGGCGCTATCGTGGACTTACACAGACTTCGCCTAAAACTCTAGCTTGGCTCTGATACCACTGTAGGGATGCTAGTCACACGCACAAGGGTCTACGAGTCATCAACCATGCCCGATTTAAAATTTAGCCGTGCCGAGCAACCCAAAGCCGGATCTTTAAACTAAAGATTAGGCGAAAACAAGCATGTTAAACACTTTAACACTAAGTGAGAGGGATTACAACCTTTGTAGATCCACTCCTTCACTTCATAAGCTCCGTGTTGAGGTCCCTTCGCTGCGATCATCGTGTTTCAGACTCTCGAGAGGCTCCACGAAGAGAAAGATGCAAGCTTGCTTCCGATCTTCGATAACAAAGATGATCTACCTTGAAGTTTCGTAACAGAAGCTCTCACTCACTAAATAAAGTGAACGCCCTCATCTAAATGGCAAGGATAGATGAGGATGATGAAGTAGGATTTTTGTTTTCATATTCTCACTCATTTTCATCACTTAGGAAAAACCTAGAAAGCTTTTCTATGAAGAAAGAAGGAAGAAGAAGATAAATAATCATTTGTGATGAATAATAAAATGTTGTCATAATCATTTATGCAACCATGGTTCAAGTAACCTTTGTAAAGATTTAACTAGGGCTAGGGTTTGGGTTGAGTTAAAGATGAGTCACTTGTTTCCGGATTTAAAATCAGGAAAGCTTCTGGGAAAAGCTTCAAAAAGGGGGTCACGTGCTTACACGTGACCAGCAGTCACGTGTTGACACGTGACATATAAAAGCAGCGGAAAAGGGCACATTGGTTCCCTGATCAAGTCAAGGAAAAGGCTTCAGAAGAGGTCACGTGCTCCCACGTGACCAGGGTCACGTGTTGGCACGTGACGTTCAAAGCAGCAGACTCGCTCTCCAGTTGAACCAAAGAAAGAGGCGCCAGACAAGGGTCACGTGCTCACACGTGACCAGGGGTCACGTGGTAGCACGTGACGGCTAAGCAGTAGAAGAAGGCAGAGTGCAAAAGAAGAAAAAGGCTCGTTCCAAGAGAGTCACGTGTCCACACGTGACCATGGGTCACGTGTCCACACGTGACCATGGGTCACGTGGTCACACGTGACCGGCTTTCAAAGCCCATTTTGCTAATAGAATTAAATTCTGAAAGAGATTCAAATCTTTCCAAAGGAAAGCAATTATCTGGAACCGATCAAATTAAAGATTCAGAGATGATTAAATATCATCTATCTATGGAAAATCTCGAGTTTGGAAAGATTTCCCCTTTAAATCTAACAGAAATAAGAAAGGAGAATCCCTGGATTTGAAATCCAATGGTGAATAAAATTCACCTAATAATCCAAGGGTCAAAAACAAATGATGGATACAAATCAAATCTCTTAATAAAGATTCATCAAAAACTAATTGATTCGGCTGCTTCTCCTATAAATAGGAGCCTAGAGACACAAAAGAAGGGATAGATACACGCAGAAGGAAAAAAAAGGAGAGAGCCTTGATACTTTGAGGAATTTGGAGCTTCTGCAAAAAGAAAAGCCTAGGTAAGAAAGGGAAGGCTTCCTGAAAGAAGGAGAATTTAATTCTCAACAGAGTTTAACTCTGACAAAATAAAAACAGAAGAACGTATTTCTTCTCTCTTTGATAGAGGATCTGCAAAGTGCACATCTCCCCTTTAGGTTGAGAATTTAATTCTCAATGGGTTGAGATCCTGCCATGCAGATCCAAAACATGGAGAGGGAATGGAAAAACGAGAATTTAATTCTCACAGAACTATAGGAATTTAATTCCTCTAAGATAAAAGTAGGGCTTGACCCTGTGTTATGGGAATTTAATTCCTTCAGAACAGAGAGAAACAGGGTTTAACCCTAATTAAGAACTTAGTTCTGTTGAAACAACGGGAATTCAATTCCCTTAATCATAATTTAACAGGGACTGGAAGTTTAATTCCTTAAAAAGCTTTTATTAGGGTTTAACCCTATTCAGTTCTTCACATAAACGAGGAATTTAATTCCTACAGAAGATTCAGGGTTCAATTCTACTCCAGAATATAAGGAAGTAGGAATTTAATTCCTTTGAAAATTAAAGCTCGAGGAATTTAATTCCTGAAAAAGGATCAACAGATTCTCTAAACAATATACATGGAGGCAGGGTCACGTGCCACCACGTGACCCCCTCAAAAGATCTACAGAAAGCCCTTTGAGGCAGTCCCCCACGTGACCCATGTGACCCTTGACAGAAGCTCTAACACATAGGCATATGAATGCCCGTCACGTGATGGCACGTGATGCTCTGAAAGATGCAATGATCTCAGCAGAATGAATGGAGAGAGGGCGCTCTCACGTGTCGCCACGTGACCCCTCTTGCTTTAATGTTTAACACTAAGTTGGAACTCCTGAATCCAGTGTTAAAACACTGTTGGGCTGTAGTGTTCAACACCAATCAAAGAACTTTACTTGCAGTGTTCAACACTGACTACCCTAGTGTTTAACACTAATTTGAGAGCTCTGTTGCCGATGCTTGATACTGATCTGTTTTAGTGTTTAACACTAATCTGAAGGCCTTGTTGCTGGTGTTTAACACCAATACTCTTTTAGTGTTAAACACTAACTTGTCAACCTCATTCCCAGTGTTCAACACTGATTGCTCTGAAGTGTTTAACACTAGGCTTTGGCCCAATTGGCTAAAGGGATAGAGGCAAAGCCTCTCCCTCAATGGACCCACAAGAAGTCAATATTCCAGACATGATAGGACTTAGCCCAAGCTGGCCATAAGTCCTCAATTTGTGATTAACTGGGCCAATGGGCTCATAATACAATTAATGGGTCTTGATCCCAAATTGGGCTAAGGACTATTTAATACATTCCGGTTCTAGGGTACATCTCTTCACTCCTTTGATACTTGGCATCGTAATCCCTCAATGTCTTCAAAGAGGTGACGGGTCCCGACGACCACACATCGATATGGACTGTGGGGTCCTTAAACCCATGTCTAATGCAAAATTCCTGGTCACGTGGAACGCGGATAACGTCACTCTTTGACCCCGCGGAAAACGTCCAGAGCGGAGCCTAGTCCTCGCCGAGCACGGCAGTGAACCCGTGTGAAGCATCTAGTGCAAAATTCCTGGTTACGTGGAACGTGGATAACGTCACTCTTTGACCCCGCGGAAAACGTCCAGAGCGGAGCCTGGTCCTCGCCAAGCACGGCAGTGAACCTGTGTGAAGCATCCAGAGCACATACCGGACTGTGGAGTCCTTAAACCCATGGACTATGACGTCCTTAACCTTGACCGAGATGTCTTAAAACTAACAATGGACCGCAATGTCCTTAAACTACCCATGGACCGCAATGTCCTTAAACTACCCATGGACCGCAATGTCCTTAAACTACCCATGGACCGCAATGTCCCTTAAACTACCCATGGACCGCAATGTCTTTAAACTAGAACAATAGAGCCCCATGTGCTCTTTTGTCGGATCTAAAAGGTCCCGTTTAAGTTGATCTTAGCCTTAAAGATGGCTAACGTATCCTTAAACCTTCAAACAGACTGGACTATGAATCCCCCCAATTAACTTTGGCTCGAGGGTACATCTCTGAACTCCTCTGACATCCGTCGTTGTAATCCTTCAACGTCGTCAGAGAGGTGACGGGTCCCGACGGCCACACATACGATGGACCACTATGTCCCTAAACTGGAACAATAGAGCCCAAATGCTCTTTTGTCGGATCTAAACGATCCCGTTAAGTTGATCTTAGTCTCAACGTTAGACTAACGTATCCTTAACAAATGTTTGAGTTGATCTTGGCCTCAAGTATGGCTGATGTATCCTCAAACCAAACCCCCAAACCCAAATCTAAGATAAACACGGATTTGGACTAGTCCACGCCCTACGGGCGACGACATAACTCAGTCTCCGTAAACAATCCACGGGCAATAAAAAACGAAATAAACACCCACGACATGAAGTGACCAGCTGGAGAAGGAGAAAGTTGTTACCGCGATGCGGTAGCGTAATTAACTGCAGGGGCTTGCGCCTGCACGGAAGAGCGTCCCCACAATCAAAAACCCCTCAACGAGGAGGAATCTGACGAAGTCTGCTACATCGGCCGCATCCGTCTAAACCTCCGATACACGGTGCCATAAATCAACTTGGCATCTTCGGAGAGGTAGACGGATAACACCAATTAGCATCTGCCCCGAACCTCAGTGCCAAGACATCGCAGTCTTGTGCGCCGCCGTTCGGAGGGGAACAGATTCTGGCACGCCCGGTGGGACCTTTTCCTCTTTCCACTCCACACTTCGTGTGTCGTGATTCGCGAACCAATCGCGGTTCGCTAATGGTTGCCCTTGGGTTTCAAGATACTAAGAATTGGCGTCTTGCCTATTGCAGAAAACAAAGGATCGATGGCTTCTACTTCTGCGAAATCCTCCAACTGCTCAAACTGCAATTGCGACCAACGCTCTACCTCGCCAGGAGGTATAGCCTATGGACCCCAAGCTGCTTCGTTGTTCACAATGCCGGTGGACCAAGTGACTCAAGCCACTACCGGATTGTTCTTCGGGACTATACTCCCATCATCAAGCTTCGCGGCGCCGGTACTGACAAAGGAAGCTCCCAAGAAGTCAGTCTTTGATCTTCTTACCCCTGCCGCGGCTCCTCTCAACGAGTCGCCCAACGTCAACGCCTCGGTCTTCTCTAGATTGGGCCGGAAATCCTGCGAACTCATCATAGGGCCTACAATCTCAGAGAAGGCTGCTTCTAAGAAAGTGACCGGTCCTGCTCCTGAAGACGTCAAAGCGACTTCCCCTGCCACAAAGTCGGTCTTTTCAAGATTGACGGCTCCAGCTCCCGCTCCTGCTATCCAAAAGACGTCGGTCTTTGACAGGCTAACACCAAAAACAACCCCCCACCCACACAGGGGGCAAGACAAAACCATTCTTACCGTTGACCCAACGCCGTCCGCTCGACATGCTTGACGTCGCCATTGGCGCCGAGTAAGGAAGGCTGGGGGCAACTCCCCCTCTGGGTTGACTCCATCAGCCCCGGTGGCAGAAGTTAATGCTGCTGTTCCAACTGGGAACAGCTTCGAAATGCTAAATAAGGTGCGAAGGAATTCTCCTACTGCAGTGCTGAAGAAGTCTCCTCCCCCATTAAAAAAGATTGTGGAAATAAAACCAGAACAGCCCCGATCCCCTCAACGGCTGTCTTCCAAAATCTATAAGGTTTGGCGGCAGGCCCGAGACTCGATCATCGATCCAAACTTCTCCCGCCAGCACAAGAAGCTGAAAATCCAACCGGAAGCTGGTCACCAGGCTAAACCCCAAAAGGCTTTCTGGACACCCACCTCAACGGCCCCCTCAACCTCCATGGCTCATAAAAGGAGGAGGCCAGAAAAGATCCCCCAGCCTGCAACGACGGTTAAAAGCACTGAGCCCAGACGCCCGAAGTCTGGGGGCATGGTAGTGCACACTGTTTACATGGCCTCTGGAAAGGAGGAGAGCCGCACTTCTACAGGCCACCGACCACTTACCCGATCCGTGAAGAAAGCCCAGGAGCAGCAACAAAAGCTCCAAGAAATGATGAATGCTATGGCCGCACTTACTGGGCCAAAAGAAAACCCAGAAACGTCCTCAGACGCGCGCCAAGAAGAAGAAACCGACGCTGAATTCCTTCGCCGGATACTGGAGAAAAAGGACAAAGAGGCTGCTGAACAAGCAGCCAACATACAACGTATGGGCCTTCTCTTCCAAGATATGATAGGAATGATGATCCAGCAGGACTTCCCCGCCGAGGATCCCCCAATAGTTCTTGAAGACGATCGAGGAGAAACGTCAAATCCACTACCAGCCCTCTCAACGGCCAAGGAGGAGGCAATCTCTAAGGCTGACTTGGCTAACTACATAGCCCAGCAAATCCGGGTCCATCATGCGACTGAGGCAGCTGGTCAAGTCGTGAAAACGGGGCGGCCGTATCCAAGCTGGTACGACCAAATCAAATACCCGCAAGGCTATACCATACCAAAATTCCACCTATAAAAGGGGACCGGCAATCCCCATCAACATCTCGCCCAGTTCCGGTCCCTCTGCGGTAACACCGGCGGTGATGATAAACTGTTGCTCCGACAGTTCGTAGGCAGCTTATCAGAAACAGCGTTCGAATGGTATTCGGAACTCCCGAACGATTCTATCAAAACGTTCGCTGAAATGGAGTTGTTATTCACTCAGCGATTCACAAGTGCCAGCGAACGCACTCCAATAACTGCTTTGATTAACGCCAGGGTAAAACCAGGCGAAACCTGGGTCCAGTATGCTATACGCTGGCGGAATTTGTGGTCGAGATGCGAGCAACGCATTGAGGAGGCACCCGCAGTGGGCATGTTCGTGGGAACCCTAGACCCCCACGCGACTATCTCCCAGTTCATGATGTTCTTTAAGCCAACCACATTCCAGGCTTTAATCGACAAGTTGGCTCAGATGGACCAGATGGGTCATAGACCACCTCCCCCGAAGTCGGAACCGCGGAATGACAAGGGTAAAGGAAGGGCAACCTTCGTCGCGAACGCCCAACAGCAACCTAACGCCCCGAAACCGGCAGATCAACTGGAGGAAAGACGCCGGTATTATAATGAGAAGATGAAACGTCCCTACTCGTTTCCGCGAGACAAGACGAAACGGTTATTCGAGCTGGCAGTACGCAACAGACTTATAAACCTACCAAATCCAAGGAGACCGCCGCAACCCACCGAGGTGAACAACCCTAACTATTGCCCTTACCATCAAACGGTAAGTCATCCGATTGAAGATTGCTTCGTCTTCAAAGTATGGATTGAAGATCAATACCTCAAGGGGAAATTTGTACTGTCCGAAAAGTGGAAGGTGAACCCACCACAACCGCATACTCCTAAGAAAGCAGATGCACCGGGGGCAACCTGCTCCTTTATTGAAGAAGCTCCATGGGAGGTCGTGCTATCAACGAAAACCAAAAGAATGCTGAGAGACCTTCACGCGTGCCCTGCGATCGAATGGAAAGACCCTCTTGAACCTCAAATTTTCGAGGGGATGTTGAAGCCCCGCACAACTACGAAGGCTCGTGATAAGGGCCCAAATACTCACGCCCAACCGTCAAAATCTTCGAAGAAAAAGAAGAAGAAATCCAAGAAGCCCGCGAAGCTTGGAGACGAGCACACGAACTTGCAGAAGAAAATCGACGCGCTGGAAGAGTATAATCAAAAGGCGCGAACTCCTGTCACATTGCAAGAGTTCCTCAACCACATCTTTCAAGAGGGAGATGATGAAGAGAGCTCATCGGATGAATCCGAAGAATATGTGGCGAGTTGTAACGTAATCTCCCACTCGATTACCGATGATGAGAAAACTCCTAGCACTAAGAAGCTGGAGGCAGAACCTGAGCGTGCATGGCTGACAAATGAAATGATCAATGCCTTTCTAGACGAGATTCGTCTAAAAAGTAAAGCGGATCAGGAGCATGAGATGGCAACGTCAGAAGGAACCAAATGCAGGCGACTGAATGAAAGAGTTGAACTACCCCCGCCAGATCAAAAGGCATCCGAAGTAGACAAGAAGATATTCAAGACGAGGAAAAGGTTCGCCAAAGCTATGTCAATGGGAATGAAGCTACCACCCTCGGAAGGAAATACACACGATGGGGCGGAGAGGCACCCTAATTATTGCGCATATCATCGGAGAATCTCACACCCCACGAAGGAGTGCGACGCCTTTAAAATATGGTGGCAAGGATATGTTACTCGTCAGCAACATTTTAAGCGCATGAAACGCAAGAGCCGTCGGGAGCGAAGAAGTACTGTCAAAGGGCACAACAGAACTACTGGCAACTGTTACATGGTTAACGCCGGGGGGTCACAAGTTCTCACCTTTGGGAGAGACTCTGGTGAAGAAATGGCTCTGGGCCCTCTCTTTAAAGAATCCGTTTTAGGGAAAGAGGAGGAATCGGAGGCCTGCGAGAACATCCAGCTGCGCAATCGCACGCTCCCAGAAAAGAATCTCGGGCCCGTAAGTAGAAAAGATAAGGGAAAGGAAAAGGCCACTGAAGATATCACTTTAGATGACCAATTCATGAAAGAACTGGCTGCCAAAGACCCTCCTAGGAGGAGTAAAGTGGACTATAACATCCTCGCGCACCTAAGGAAGCTACCTTCTCAGCTCAGCATTCTCGATGCCCTCCTATTATCAAAAGAAGCGCGAGACTCACTAATTAAGGCATTACAAGAACCTGAACAATTCCAAGCCTTCCTCGCCACTGAAAAGATGAAGGATGAACTGGAGGAAGTGCATACAGCCTATATCACTTTCGGTGATGAAGACCTCCTTCTCGGGACGTGCGACCATAACCGTCCCCTATATGTCTCCGGATACTGCCATGATATCAAGATAGGCAAGATCCTGGTGGATAATGGATCCTCCGTCAATCTCCTTAATGTTCGGGTGTTGAAGGAAATCTGCATGAGTGTGCAACATCTCGCTCGTGACAAAATTACTATCTCCGGTTTCGATTCACAATCGTCACGGACTCTCGGATCTGTGATACTAACATTACGCTTTGGACTTCTCATCACAGACATCAAATTCCATTTCATTGACGCCAAGACCTGCTACAACGCCCTGCTTGGCCATCCTTGGCTACACGAGTACAACATCATCCCTTCTACACAATATCAGTGTATGAAGTACTTTAAAGATGGTTTCGAGTATACTGTAACAGGCGAGTTGAACCCATTTTCCGTGAACGAAGTCCGCAAATACGAGGATGCGAAATACTTTTTGCCAGATTTCGAGGATACAGAAAGGTGTCGCAACCCGGAGAACAAAGCCGCCGCCACTATCCCTGTTTTCGGGAGCGATACCGAAGAAGAGGAAGAGATAGTTTATGCAGGGCCATCTCGACGCAGCAACCCGGGAACGTCCGCCCCCATGTTGGTCTTCGGAAGTGATTCAGAAGATGAAGTTAATGCCGTATTCTCCAATCGGCTGCCGATACAAGCACCCCTTTGCGATGACCATAGCTTGCAAATCACCATGGTACCGCGAGAACATTACAAGGATCTCGACACGCTTCAAGCTCACAATGTGCAGGACCTGCAAACATTTTACATCCCTCCCAGGCAAAGGGGTGAGAAGGTGATCATATTCTACCGATCCTCAGAGTCGAAAATAGAGAAAGAGATCTGGCATGGCGCAGATGCTACATTCGACAGGCTCCAACCCATCCGTCTGCCCAGATACTATACAAATGGATTAAAGAAGCTATTGAAGCGCCAAGGAGTACCCTTAAAACAGACTGTTCGGCAGGCTCGGTTCTACAACAAGATTTGGGATGTCCCTGGGACTCAACGCAAATTGCCCAACGGGAAAATGGAAACACTTGGGCTTGGATACGCGAGAGCCGGAAAACGGGAACGAGCTCACAGCAGCTACACTATATATACCTTTGATGAAGAAGAGGACGCCCTGTCAGGAGATGCCAACCCCTCATCAAAACTAGACCCCGCGATTGAAGCGCCGAGTCCGTCGTTTGAAGAACGAACGGACAAGCCTATCAGGAAAATGGGTCAGAAAGCTCAGGAAGACCACAACCGCGAAATGGCCATCTATGAGAAGGCCAGGACGCAACGTCTATTTCAACAGGCTCCAAAAGTCAAAGATGCTCATCTTTGTCAACCCGTTGTGCGAAAGGCCCGATGCGGAGACGGAAATAAATTAAGAAGCGGGAAGAGGAGCCGACAACAACGACGCAGGATTAGAGGGTTACGGGTACTGCGCGGCTCGGATTCGTCCCTCATGGAAAAGATGAGTCGAGCGTATTCCTTCCCCCGAGACAAGACGGAGAAGTTACTCAAGCTCGCTTTAAAACATCAAATGATCGCACTTCCAGAATCTAGACACCCTGAGCAAGCTAACAAGGCTTCTCGTCTGAGCTATTGCTCTTATCACCGAGCCATAGGACACCCTACCGAAGACTGCTTCACCTTCAAGAACTGGGTCGAGGACCAGTACCAACGGGGCAGGTTCGCCTTATCCAACAGCTGGAGGGTGACGCCACCACAAAAGCATGAATCCAAGGCCGCAAGAGCAAAACCGGATCCACCTCAGTCCTGGGAGCGGATTCGCACCTGTTATACGATTACGATATTAAAAGAAGAGCGCGAGAACATGGATGACTTTCCCCAGTGCTTTGAGAACAGTGACGACGAGGTGATCTCAGAATTTCCGCCAGCTCCGAGAGAACTGGAAGATGGTATACATACTACGGCGGATAACCTCAGGAAGATTGAGTTGGGATCGGCAGATGACCCGCGACCGACATTTGTCAGCGAGCTACTCTCTGAAGAAAAGGTGGCCGCGTTAAAGAACGTGCTTCTACGGCACAAAGACTGCTTCGCGTGGAACTACTCTGAGATGCCAGGATTAGATCCGGAGGTTGCCGTGCATAAATTAGCAATATCCCCGGATATCAAGCCAGTCAAGCAAGCGCCAAGAAGGATGCGACTCGAGCTTGAGATGAGCATCAACGCCGAAGTCAAGAAGCTGATCGATTCTAGATTTATTCAAGAAGTCAAATATCCCGATTGGATCGCCAATATCGTCCCGGTAATGAAAAAGAATGGGACAGTACGCATATGTGTGGATTTCAGGGATCTCAATAAAGCCTGTCCAAAGGATGATTTCCCAGTACCGGTAACCGAGATGATGATAGATAACACGTCCACTCATGAGGTTTTCTCCTTTATGGACGGTTCGTCAGGATACAATCAGATAAAGATGCATCCCGAAGACCAGAAGCACACCGCTTTCCGGACCCCTTTGGGTATATTCTGCTACAGGGTTATGCCCTTTGGTCTAAAGAACGCGGGCGCTACCTATCAAAGGGCCATGACAAAGATCTTCGACGACCTCATACATGACATCGTCGAGTGCTATATCGATGACCTCGTAGTAAAGAGCATGTCATACGAAGATCATTTAAAGCATCTGGAGACTGTATTTCAACGCCTTCGGCAATACAATTTGAAAATGAATCCCCTCAAATGCGCGTTTGGAGTCTCCTCGGGCAAATTCCTGGGATTCATCGTTCGACACCGAGGAATTGAAATAGATCCATCAAAGATTAAAGCGATCATGGAAATGCCTCCGCCAAGAACCCTCAAACAGTTGCGGTCTCTCCAAGGGAAGCTCGCATACATCCGGCGATTTATCGCCAATCTTTCCGGCAAATGCCGTCCTTACACCCACCTGATGAAAAAGGGAACTCCGTTCGTTTGGGATCACAAATGCCAAGGCGCACTAGACGAGATCAAGCAATACCTGCAGAACCCTCCGATGTTGGCCGCGCCGGTCAAGGGAAAACCCCTCATTCTTTATACAACCGCCCTCGAAGGTTCCTTGGGCGCATTATGGGCGCAAGAGAACGATCAGGGAAAAGAGAGAGCACTCTACTACTTAAGTCGAGTTCTGCTGGGGGCAGAAAGCAACTACTCTCCCATTGAAAAACATTGCTTGGCATTAATCTTCGCGATAACAAAGCTCAGACACAATGCGTTGGCGCATGAAGTCCGTATTATTTCAAAAGTGGACCCCCTTAAATACTTGATGTCAAAAGCCATATTGACGGGACGACTCGCTAAATGGGCCCTACTCTTGATGGAGTTCTCGGTAACGTATCAACCTCTCAAGGCAGTGAAAGGCCAGGCCATTGCCGATTTCCTCGCTGAGCACCCGATACCGGCCGATTCTCCTCTGAACTGTGATTTGCCGGACGAGCATGCATTTGATGCGATTGGCGGCGGTGGCACCCGATGGGAACTCTATTTCGATGGAGCGTCCTCCGTAAAGAAACAGAAACAAGGTATCCCAATGATCAAATCGGGGATAGGCCTCGTCTTTGCAACTCCACAAGGAGGGATAATGCGCTTCGCCTTCTCCTTAACAGAGCCGAGGACAAACAATGAAGCTGAATACGAAGCTCTGATAGCAGGCCTCGAAATCGCCATCGACCTGGGAATTGAAGACCTCCTTATATACGGGGATTCTCAACTGGTTGTTAGTCAAGTAAATGGTGATTACCAAACGTGCAAACCGGAGTTGGTAAAGTACGGCGAAAAGGTGCAACAACTATTGACCCAAATTCCCTCCTATACCTAGGAGAATATACTGCGCGCGGAAAACAGTAAAGCAGACGCGTTAGCCAAACTTGCTAAAGAACTGGCGGACGAAAACCTTGATGATGTAAGAATCGTGGTACAAAGCCGTCGAGTGCTTGCCCCGGCAGAAATACCTCCGGAATTATATAAAGAGAAGGGAGCGACTGAGCAGACGACCCTACGAATAAAAGACCATGAGAAGGCCGAGGACTGGAGGGAAGTCTTCATAGACTACTTTAAGTCCCACCTAATGCCCAAAGATACATCCTCAAGGCATCAACTCATGAAACGAGCTCTATCTTTCGCCTTCGTCAACGATACTCTATACAAGAGATCGTTTAATTCTCTATGGCTGAGATGCTTAGGACCTGACGAAGCGGAAAGAGTCATTCAGGAAGTTCACGACGGACTTTGCGGTTCTCACCAAGCAGGCCCAAAGATGAAGTTAAAAATTAAACGGATGGGTTACTACTGGCCCACGATGATCCAGGACTACCTTGAGTATGCGAAGCAATGCCACTCGTGCCAGATTCATGGGAACTTTATCCACCAACATCCGAATCCACTACACCCAACGATGGCTAGTTGACCATTCGAAATGTGGGGGACTGACATAGTCGGCCCCATTGAGCCAGCATCATCCCGGGGACATCGTTTTATCCTAGCGACAACTGATTACTTCTCCAAATGGGCAGAAGCAATACCTTTGAGGGAAGTGAAGACGGAGAATATCCTCCATTTCTTCAAGACGCACGTCATCTACCGGTTCGGAACCCCACGGCGGATTATCTCCGATAACGGGCCAGCCTACAGAAGCCATAAGATTAGCCGCTTCGCACAGCAGCACAATATAGACTGGAGATATTCTTCAGTTTACAATCCACGAGCTAACGGTCTAGCCGAGGCTTTCAATAAGACCTTGACGAAGATCGTAAAAAAGACCGTTTCCCGGAATAAGAGAGACTGGCACGAGAGGCTGCAAGAAGCCCTTTGGGCTTATCGAACTACATTCAGGACGGCCACGAACACAACGCCGTACGCGTTGGTATTTGGGACAGAAGCAGTACTCCCCCTCGAGATAGAGTTACCCTCTCTACGAGTGGCAATCCACCACGAGCTGACGGACGAAGAAAATGCTCACCTTCGGCTTGAGGAGCTTGATGCCCTCGACGAAACTCGGCTCATAGCGCAACAACATCTAGAAGCCTACAAAGAAAAGATGACGCGCTCGTACGAGAGATTGACCAGGCCGAGAACATTCCGCCAAGGCGAACTCGTGCTAGTGGTCAAGAGACCTATGATCCCCAATCGTGCCAAACGGGGGAAATTTGAGCCAAACTACGAAGGCCCCTACATCATAGACAAGGTCTATCAGGGTAGAGCCTATCTACTCATGGACATGCACGGTGAAAGGCCTTTCAGGCCAATAAACGGCCGCTTCTTAAAGAAATACTATGCTTGATGAGCCATAGCCTGGGTCAATGATAGATGACGACGACTATGTCCGCTCGCTATCTTCCTAGGCTCAGACTTTGCAAGCAGTGGCTGGCCCTCCCATATCGACGGACCGAAACGTCCTTAAACTAAAGATGGACCGAAACGTTCTTAAACTAACGATGGACCGAAACTTCCTTAAACTAACAACGGACCGGAACGTCCTTAAACTATCGACGGACCGAAACGTCCTTAAACTAACGACGGACCGAAACGTCCTTAAACTATCGACGGACCGAAATGTCTTTAAACTAACGACAGACCGAAAAGTCCCTAAACTACTACCGCAGCATCCTTAGGCTGACGAGAAAAAAAAAGAGAAAAAAGAATAAAAAACGGTGCGTCCACAAGCAAAACGGGCACGGATGAAAACCCGAAAGGGCTCCGTGAGTAAAAACAGCAGGACTACCGGCGAGTGTTTGTGAAAACCCAAAAGGGCGCAACCTCGTTAAAAGACACTTATAGGGTCCTCTCGACCTTGTAAGGAGAAACCACCCGCGTGAGATCCTTACGAATCGCAAAGGAGTAACACACTTAGGGATCCTCACGATTCCTAAGGAGAAAATACACTTACGAGATCCTCACGACTCGTAGGGAGAACTCTCTTGTGGGACCCTCACGGCTCATAAGATTTGAGAGTCTTAAGTTACAGAAACCTAAACCTGTTCTTAAGCAAATCCTCCACAACCTTCGATATTGCCCTACAAGAGGTTCGATACTAACTCTTGTATACAATCCACGGGCGCGAATAAACATTTCCCCAGCAAAGTCTAACCCTTGTAGGTCCTCTCGATCCATAAGGAGAAAGCCCTCTTGTAGGACCCTTACGACTTACAGAGGAGCACACACTTAGGAATCCTCATGATCCTTAAGGAGAAAATACACCTGCAAGATCCTCACGACTTGTAGGGAGAAATACCTTTGTGAGGCCCTTACGGCTCATGAAGTCAAAAGCCTTGGTCGACAGGACCCTTAACCCTGTTTGCTGAGCCACCTTTGTTCGTCATCGACAAAGGCAAATGATGATTCGCTCCTGGCAACATTCCAGTTGTAGCGGTGCTGATGCCGAAATCGGTGCCTAAAATCCAGGTTCGCAGCGAAAAAGCTAGCAAGCCACACATGCCTACAAAATAGCCGAAATGATGGGGCAACTTGCAATAAAAAGCAGCAAGTAAAAATGAAGGCATGAAAAATAGCCGAAATGATGGGGCAACTCGCAATAAAAAGCAGCGAGCAGAAAATAAATAAATAGCCGAAATGATTGGGCACCGCGAAAAATAGCCGAAATGATGGGGCAATCGCAACCTTCGCGATATAAAAGCTGAAATGATAGAGCATCGCGGAAAAAGAAATAAAATAAAAGTGAAATCCTCGCCCTACAGGTGATGTTACATCTACCTCTGTATACAATCCAGGGGCACAAACAAAGAAGGGATCATACTCCTTCCCCAGGTTTCATCATAAGGAGAAGCCAAATCTCGACGGTTCACAGATAGCCTAGAGGTCATCTCGTCGTTCGTCTCATGACGGCAGACACAACATCAAGCGAAACGGAACAGCGGTGACCCCCCAGTTCCATGGCTCGGCGATATACATATCACCGAGAGTCAAACCTCCATCCCGTGAAATGCGGATACAATCAGCAAAATTCCTGGTTACGTGGAACGCGGATAATGTCACTCTTTGACCCCGTGGAAAACGTCCAGAGCGGATCCTGGTCCTCGCAGAGCACGGCAGTGAACCCGTGTGAAGCATCCAGAGCGGAGCCTAGTCCTCGCCGAGCACGGCAGTGAACCTGTGTGAAGAATCTAGTGCAAAATTCCTGGTTACGTAGAACGCGGATAATGTCACTCTTTGACCCTGTGGAAAACGTCCAGAGCTGATCCTGGTCCTCGCAGAGCACGGCAGTGAACCCGTGTGAAGCATCCAGAGCGGAGCCTAGTCCTCGCCTAACGCGGCAGTGAACCCGTGTGAAGCATCTAGTGCAAAATTCCTGGTTACGTGGAACGCGGATAATGTCACTCTTTGACCCCGTGGAAAACGTCCAGAGCGGATCCTGGTCCTCGCAGAGCACGGCAGTGAACCCGTGTGAAGCATCCAGAGCGGAGCCTAGTCCTCGCCTAACGCGGCAGTGAACCCGTGTGAAGCATCTAGTGCAAAATTCCTGGTTACGTGGAACGCGGATAATGTCACTCTTTGACCCCGTGGAAAACGTCCAGAGCGGATCCTGGTCCTCGCAGAGCACGGCAGTGAAACCGTGTGAAGCATCCAGAGCGGAGCCTAGTCCTCGCCTAGCACGGCAGTGAACCCGTGTGAAGCATCTAGTGCAAAACTCCTGGTTACGTGGAACGCGGATAATGTCACTCTTTGACCCCGTGGAAAACGTCCAGAGCGGATCCTGGTCCTCGCAGAGCACGGCAGTGAACCCGTGTGAAGCATCCAGAGCGGAGCCTAGTCCTCGCCGAGCACGGCAGTGAACCCGTGTGAAGCATCTAGTGCAAAATTCCTGGTTACGTGGAACGCGGATAATGTCACTCTTTGACCCCGTGGAAAACGTCCAGAGCGGATCCTGGTCCTCGCAGAGCACGGCAGTGAACCCGTGTGAAGCATCCAGAGCAGAGCCTAGTCCTCGCCAAGCACGGCAGTGAACCCGTGTGAAGCATCTAGTGCAAAATTCCTGGTTACGTGGAACGCGGATAATGTCACTCTTTGACCCCGTGGAAAACGTCCAGAGCGGATCCTGGTCCTCGCACAGCACGGCAGTGAACCCGTGTGAAGCATCCAGAGCGGAGCCTGGTCCTCGCCAAGCACGGCAGTGAACCCGTGTGAAGCATCCAGAGCAAATACCGGACTGTGGAGTCCTTAAAATCCACGGACTATGACGTCCTTAACCTCGACCGTGATGTCTTAAAACTAACGATCAACCACCCCGATTCCCTACGGATTCTGTCTTGGTTTAAGGGTACATATCTTCACTCCTTTGATACCTGGCGTTGTAATTCCTCAACGTCTTCAACGAGGTGGCGGGTCCCTGCAACCAAACACCGGACTGTGGAGTCCCTAAATCCACGGACTATGAGGTCCTTAACCATGACCGTGATGTCTTAAAACTAACATCGGACTGTGGAGTCCCTAAATCCACGGACTATGAGGTCCTTAACCTTGACCGTGATGTCTTAAAACTAACATCGGACTGTGGAGTCCCTAAATCCACGGACTATGAGGTCCTTAACCTTGACCGCGATGTCTTAAAACTAACATCGGACTGTGGAGTCTTTAAATCCACGGACTATGAGGTCCTTAACCTTGACCGCGACATCTTTAAACTACAATACCCGGAGCAGCCTCTGACCCCGTGAAACACGGATAAGGGCGACCACATCCAGCACTTGCAGGTCCTCACGACCTGTAAGGAAGAAAAAAAACTCTCTTGTGAGATCCTTACGACTCTCAAGGGAAAACCCGCTTAAGAATCCTCACGATTCTTAAGAAGAACTTACACCTATGGGATCCTCTCGACCTGTAGGGAGAAAAACTCTTTATGAGACCCTCGTGGCTCATAAAATGCAAAAGTCTTAGGAAGCAGATCTTAACCCTGAACCCTGAGCCATCGCTGTCCTGCAAGGAGATCAAGATATAGTATCTGCAGAATGCATTCAATAAAAAGGGGACATATCATTGAGAGGAAAATTGTATCTTTTATTCATAAACCAAAATGGATACAAAGTACAATTTATGAAAGAAACAAAAAAGAAAGGATACTCTCATCCATGAGTATGTACAAAAAAGGAAAAAAAAATACAAGTCCTCAAGCCGGCGGGCGGTGCAATGATTTTACCAGCTCATCATTCTGTTGCTGAGCCACGGCTTCATGACGCAAGATCTCCAGAAGACGAGCCTCCGCCTGAGCTTGTTGAGCCTGGTACGAAGCGAGCCGAGCTTCGAGCTCTTTCTCGGTAGCTTTATGAGCCTCGACCCTCTCACGAGTGAACGTGGCAGCTTTATCGAGAGCCACCACCTCTTTTATGGACTCCTGAAGCACCCGCCAGAGTTCGTATGCTTTGTTGGCCTTGGCTGTGAGGCTGGCATGAAGCTCGCTCAGCGCCTTGGAAGCTAGCTCCCTCTCCGAAAATTTACGGCCGAGCCCTTTTCTCGCACAACAATACGTTCGCTACATGTCGCTCTATCAGGCCACGTAAGCTCGCTTTCGTGACCGCAGCCTTGGAAACAAGATATTTACAAGACCGTATAAATGGGTTTCCAGTCGACGGGAATAATCGATCTAAAGCGCACTCACATCACCTGATGTGAAAAGCAACAAGAAAGATTTCCGACGTATTTCAAGCATTCATTTGCAATCGTATGGAAATTCATAAGGCTCAAAAAGGTCTGATATGCATGAAAGTGATGATAGCATTCGCAATTAAAGAAAGTTCTCATAAGAAGAATACAAAGTTTATTTATGCGAGCGGAAACATACATACTAGTACCAAGCCTACATGGAAGTTCGGCATAAAGCACAGAAAAGGAGGGACTAATTTAAAAATGCTACTCTAACGGGAAAAGGTCACCAAACACGAGATCAATGGCACAAGGGTTAACAAAACAAAGAACAAGGTTCCCCATCTCTCTCTCTGCTCTCTCCAACACATCAAAGCGACGGTTCTCGCGAGGAGTCGCTCCCCATCGATTGGCGCCATGGTCATCTGCAAAAGCAGACATAACAGCCCGTCGGGTTCTTATTTCACTCAAAAGATGAACTGAGCGGTCTTTCAGAGCCTGAGTAATCATGCAGGCCTCGTGAAAGCCTTCGAGCTTCTCTTCAGCCGCATCGAGCATCGCTAGGGTCATCTCCGCCGGGAGAGGAGGGACGTCGGCAAACACGGCGGCAAGAATCATCCGGAACCAGAGGGAGCCCATTGGAAGAGGGGACCCCCTACGAATCGAGAGCTCGTACGCCGCTGAGTCACATTCGTCGTCGGTAAGGAGAGGGTCCACCAATCGTGCAGCAAAGTGAGGAATCATCTCCTCGATAGGCACTTCCCATGGCTGTCGACGAGCGCGTGGACGATTGCAGGCCATGGCACTTAGTTGTTCTCGAATTGAATCGCGTCAAAATAGGAATAAAAGTTCTCTGTGAAGAGAAAAGGAAGGCCATTGCCTCAGATACAAAGAGGTGCATTAAGTGCTATGCGCGGAAAATCCTGCATGTGAAAGCTGTTTCCAAAGCCCAAAAAAGGAAAGGCATCGAAAATCAAGGGGATGGAACTATTTCCAAGGCTCCTTTTCTGCATCTGATACTGTGCACTAAAGATACAGCATGAAAAAATTTTGTGAATAGTCCCATCAAATGATCCCACGTACGGAACACGTGAGGCCCAAATTTGACGTGCACAAAAAAAAATGGAATAGCACCATGCATATTAAAAGCACCAGCAACAACAATAGTGAAATGATAAAATCTCACAGAAAAGCATGCAAACATACAAAGGACACGATAAGTTTATCATTCATGCTTTAAAAAGGTTCATACAAAATGAAAAGAAAACGATTACAACGGCAAGACCTCAGGCGCGGGGCACGGATTGAGAAACTCAAGCTTGACCTTGTCCAAGATCCTCCAAGCATTTCGAACCGCCCGAGTATGTTTTCTCTCGCGATCGCAAGCGTCGGGGTCCTCGCGGATGTCCTCCACCCTCCGGTAGGCGGCAAGTATGGCCGACTGCTGAAACGCCTAGTGCAAAAGATCAATGAGGTTGTCACGCCTTCTCTTCGAGATCAGACTCATCAGATACACCGAATGTATCTTATCCTCGGCAACGTCAAATGCCTTGAGTGGCACACCGGCGCAGAAGAGAGGAAGCGCCTCCCAAATCGCCAGCACGATGAGCCTCAGAAGAGAAGAGCGACGGGGGAGGAGCCGATGGTTGTACTCGTCAAAGCGGTTCATAATCTCAGCACACTGAGCGTTGGTGAACTCCTGATTCTGACTACGGCCCAGGGCACGAATATTCCCGTAGGAAATGATTTCGTTGAGATTATACAAATGAGCGTCCATGATGCCTGAAATAAAAATCAGGACGACTTATTACAAACCCTCTTCTTCTTCACTAATCATAGAATGACAAGGAAACCCCAAGAAGCCTCCGTGTGAAGAAACTGAGTCCTTCATTGGAATTAAATTCCTTATTAAGAAAAGGAATTAAATTCCCAGAAAACTTTTTTTTTTGATGGAATTAAATTCCATGGGGTTGAAACGCCATCATCATCTCCCCAAAGATCATCTAAACCCTAAGAGATCTACAGTTCGAAGGTTAGGCGGTTTCATGTTCTTATGGAAAATATGAATGAAAAAGGGTGAAAACCCTTGTTTCGGATTTAAAATCCGGAGAAATGTGAAGGTCCATCGTTGTCCAAGAACATTACCTGAGGAAAAAAGGGTTCTTTTCGAACAGAGTTAAACTCTGAAGATTGTTTCAAGACAGAGAACTAAGCTCTGAAAGCGAGAATTAAATTCTCAAAGAAGAAATTCTCGGAAGAAGAAGATGAGCAAAGTGAAGGCTCCTATGAAGAGACAGAGGTATTTATAGAAGGCAGTGGAAACGTTTCATCTCCCCAGATCCCTAGAGGAATCCAACGGTCACAAGAGGTGACAGCGTTGCACTCACGTGCAGACACGTGAGAACAACGCTGTGGGGGCATTTGTTTCCTGATTTAAAATCAGGAAAGCTTCTGGGAAAAGCTTCAAAAAGGGGGCCATGTGCTTACACGTGACCAGCAGTCACGTGTTGACACGTGACATATAAAAGCAGCGAAAAAGGGCACATTGGTTCCCTGATCAAGTCAAGGAAAAGGCTTCAGAAGAGGTCACGTGCTCCCACGTGACCAGGGTCACGTGTTGGCACGTGACGTTCAAAGCAGCAGACTCGCTCTCCAGTTGAACCAAGGAAAGAGGCGCCAGATAAGGGTCACGTGCTCACACGTGACCAGGGGTCACGTGGTAGCACGTGACGGCTAAGCAGCAGAAGAAGGCAGAGTGCAAAAGAAGAAAAAGGCTCGTTCCAAGAGAGTCACGTGTCCACACGTGACCATGGGTCACGTGGTCACACGTGACCGGCTTTCAAAGCCCATTTTGTTAACAGAATTAAATTCTGAAAGAGATTCAAATCTTTCAAAAGGAAAGCAATTATCTGGAACCGATCAAATTAAAGATTCAGAGATGATTAAATATCATCTATCTATGGAAAATCTTGAGTTTGGAAAGATTTCCCCTTTAAATCTAACAGAAATAACAAAGGAGAATCCCTGGATTTGAAATCCAATGGTGAATAAAATTCACCTAATAATCCAAGGGTCAAAAACAAATGATGGATACAAATCAAATCTCTTAATAAAGATTCATCAAAAACTAATTGATTCGGCTGCTTCTCCTATAAATAGGAGCCTAGAGACACAAAAGAAGGGATAGATACACGCAGAAGGAAAAAAAAGGAGAGAGCCTTGATACTTTGAGGAATTTGGAGCTTCTGCAAAAAGAAAACCCTAGGTAAGAAAGGGAAGGCTTCCTGAAAGAAGGAGAATTTAATTCTCAACAGAGTTTAACTCTGACAAAATAAAAACAGAAGAACATATTTCTTCTCTCTTTGATAGAGGATCTGCAAAGTGCACATCTCCCCTTTAGGTTGAGAATTTAATTCTCAATGGGTTGAGATCCTGCCATGCAGATCCAAAACATGGAGAGGGAATGGAAAAACGAGAATTTAATTCTCACAGAACTATAGGAATTTAATTCCTCTAAGATAAAAGTAGGGCTTGACCCTGTGTTATGGGAATTTAATTCCTTCAGAACAGAGAGAAACAGGGTTTAACCCTAATTAAGAACTTAGTTCTGTTGAAACAACGGGAATTCAATTCCCTTAATCATAATTTAACAGGGACTGGAAGTTTAATTCCTTAAAAAGCTTTTATTAGGGTTTAACCCTATTCAGTTCTTCACATAAACGAGGAATTTAATTCCTACAGAAGATTCAGGGTTCAATTCTACTCCAGAATATAAGGAAGTAGGAATTTAATTCCTTTGAAAATTAAAGCTCGAGGAATTTAATTCCTGAAAAAGGATCAACAGATTCTCTAAACAATATACATGGAGGCAGGGTCACGTGCCACCACGTGACCCCCTCAAAAGATCTACAGAAAGCCCTTTGAGGCAGTCCCCCACGTGACCCACGTGACCCTTGACAGAAGCTCTAACACATAGGCATATGAATGCCCGTCACGTGATGGCACGTGATGCTCTGAAAGATGCAATGATCTCAGAAGAATGAATGGAGAGAGGGCGCTCTCACGTGTCGCCACGTGACCCCTCTTGCTTTAATGTTTAACACTAAGTTGGAACTCCTGAATCCAGTGTTAAAACACTGTTGGGCTGTAGTGTTCAACACCAATCAAAGAACTTTACTTGCAGTGTTCAACACTGACTACCCTAGTGTTTAACACTAATTTGAGAGCTCTGTTGCCGATGCTTGATACTGATCTGTTTTAATGTTTAACACTAATCTGAAGGCCTTGTTGCTGGTGTTTAACACCAATACTCTTTTAGTGTTAAACACTAACTTGTCAACCTCATTCCCAGTGTTCAACACTGATTGCTCTGAAGTGTTTAACACTAGGCTTTGGCCCAATTGGCTAAAGGGATAGAGGCAAAGCCTCTCCCTCAATGGACCCACAAGAAGTCAATATTCCAGACATGATAGGACTTAGCCCAAGCTGGCCATAAGTCCTCAATTTGTGATTAACTGGGCCAATGGGCTCATAATACAATTAATGGGTCTTGATCCCAAATTGGGCTAAGGACTATTTAATCCATTCCGGTTCTAGGGTACATCTCTTCACTCCTTTGATACTTGGCATTGTAATCCCTCAATGTCTTCAAAGAGGTGACGGGTCCCGACGACCACACATCGATATGGACTGTGGGGTCCTTAAACCCATGTCTAATGCAAAATTCCTGGTCACGTGGAACGCGGATAACGTCACTCTTTGACCCCGTGGAAAACGCCCAGAGCGGAGCCTAGTCCTCGCCGAGCACGGCAGTGAACCCGTGTGAAGCATCTAGTGCAAAATTCCTGGTTACGTGGAACGTGGATAACGTCACTCTTTGACCCCGCGGAAAACGTCCAGAGCGGAGCCTGGTCCTCGCCAAGCACGGCAGTGAACCCGTGTGAAGAATCCAGAGAACATACCGGACTGTGGAGTCCTTAAACCCATGGACTATGACGTCCTTAACCTTGACCGAGATGTCTTAAAACTAACAATGGACCGCAATGTCCTTAAACTACCCATGGACCGCAATGTCCTTAAACTACCCATGGACCGCAATGTCCTTAAACTACCCATGGACCGCAATGTCTTTAAACTAGAACAATAGAGCCCCATGTGCTCTTTTGTCGGATCTAAAAGGTCCCGTTTAAGTTGATCTTAGCCTTAAAGATGGCTAACGTATCCTTAAACCTTCAAACAGACTGGACTATGAATCCCCCCAATTAACTCTGGCTCGAGGGTACATCTCTGAACTCCTCTGACATCCGTCGTTGTAATCCTTCAACGTCGTCAGAGAGGTGACGGGTCCCGACGGCCACACATACGATGGACCACTATGTCCCTAAACTGGAACAATAGAGCCCAAATGCTCTTTTGTCGGATCTAAACGATCCCGTTAAGTTGATCTTAGTCTCAACGTTAGACTAACGTATCCTTAACAAATGTTTGAGTTGATCTTGGCCTCAAGTATGGCTGATGTATCCTCAAACCAAACCCCCAAACCCAAATCTAAGATAAACACGGATTTGGACTAGTCCACGCCCTACGGGCGACGACATAACTCAGTCTCCGTAAACAATCCACGGGCAATAAAAAACGAAATAAACACCCACGACACGAAGTGACCAGCTGGAGAAGGAGAAAGTTGTTACCGCGATGCGGTAGCGTAATTAACTGCAGGGGCTTGCGCCTGCAGGGAAGAGCGTCCCCACAATCAAAAACCCCTCAACGAGGGGGAATCTGACGAAGTCTGCTACATCGGCCGCATCCGTCTAAACCTCCGATACACGGTGCCATAAATCAACTTGGCATCTTCGGAGAGGTAGACGGATAACACCAATTAGCATCTGCCCCGAACCTCAGTGCCAAGACATCGTAGTCTTGTGCGCCGCCGTTCGGAGGGGAACATCACTTAAAAATATTAACACAAATATCTTTTCCAAAACAAAAAAGAAAGCTTCTAGAAACTTCTAGAAAAGCTTAATCCAAATCAAACCCTAACCATGTTTAATCTCCACTAAACATGTTGCATTAATAATTATAACATGTTACAATATTATATATCATATATACAATATTTATTGTAACAAAATAAAATAATACAATTAACATATATCGCATATATATCAATGTATTACCCGAGTGAGAAAAATAATCTTTTAGTGAGCTAATATTAGTTAATGTAATTTAATATATCATATATATTATTATATATTAAATTATCGAATCAACACTTGATCCGACAATCCGGCTATATCACATATAACCAACCAATATCTCATTTACCGATTCATCGAATCAACACTTGATCCGATGACCCGACTGATATCAAATATCGCGAGAATAGAATACGGTATCACATATCGCATTATCCTCGGTCCTGCACATATCACATATGTTCCCCTACTCCGTTTTGCCTGAGTCAAGAAACTTCTGTGTAGGACTCTAAAGAATCGTCAATACGCTGGCAGTAGGTGATGATCATATCAAACACCCACAAGCTGCAAGCGGTCAGCTAAACGTAACAGCCACCCAGGTATTGAGCGCTCAGAAGATCAACAAGCAAGCCTGTACATTCTCCTGTGAATCCAATCAGTAACACACCCGTACAATCCGGTCTCGTTGTCTGATATGTCGCATATCTCGTCTAGGGGTGGTATACGTCAGACCCCAGTAGCTTGGTAAGTCGTGTCGATATGAGGTCTATAACAGTTCGAGATACTACTGATAAAACTTACCGGTAAATCTCAGCAACCCTAGCCAGGGATTTCCAGTTATAGCCAATCGAACACAGCACAATATCAACTCCCTATACAGGAAGAGACGAATCCCCTCCTATCGCTCATTGCCACCATGTGATTCGGGACTGTACCCAAAAGCCACCTTTTTGCACGCCCTCTTGGACGTGGTATAATGGAAATCAAAGCACAGTGGGAATCACACAAGACTCTATGACGATCTCGGGTCAACAGACTACTCTGTACCAGTGTCACCGGAGAACTGCCACCTGACGTAAGGTATAATACCATCTGGGAGTTCTCGGCGAGTCCGTCCAGTGTACCCAGTCTTTACTGAGCACCCGTACACCATCCTTGATGTTAAACACCGATGGATATGGGATTATCCATCGCCCATCATATGAGTCAAGATGCGTATACACTAGTCTACTCTGGTGTATCGATGCCCTGTCTCGATACACCCTCGACTAGGAACAGTTATAGAATGTACTCGTCGACTACCGTAGCCCCACTAGTATGATCTCATCATAGTCCCAGTAGTCGAGTACATATTCTAAAGGCTTTATCAACATGTAACATAGAGACAATCAGAGTACAAGTTAAGATAAATTACAACCAGATAGCATACTATCATGTCGAGCAAGAAAGTCCTCCCTATATATGTCCAAGCATCCATTACAATATACATCGTATGTACAGTAATGACCTCTAGGGCATACATATATCTAACATAATTAAACCTTTTTACACATTAATCATGCAATTAATTTGTATAACCACTTAGTTAAGATAATTAAAAGCAATATTAGTAAAGTAACAACTAGATTATACTTGATGAACCTATTAGATGTTTACTACATTTAGCTAATCTAATTAAGTGATAAAAACTTTCATTTTTAAAACAAACCCTTCTCTTTAAAATTCTAGTTTGCAATAAAAGATATATTAACATCTAATTAAAATTAGATTTAAACAAATAATTAACAAGTAACAATTTGGATTAAGTTTATACCTTAAGATTTTGGTAAGATCAACTTGCTAACTTGGCTACCCAAAATGTTATCTTGTTTCAAGATCCAAGCTAGTTTAGGCCAAGGAATTTGGGTGAATATTTAACTTAGATTTAGTGGGTTTTTTGTGTATTTTTTGTGAGTGTTTTGTGGGATTTTACAAGAAATGGAGAGAGGGGGGGCTGCCAATTTGGCCGAAACAATGAGGGGAGAGGTGAGGTTAAGTGAGAGAGAAAGAGAGGTGACCATACCCCCCCCCCCACACACACATACATCTAATCTTTCATTTCCTATTTATTATTTATTTTTATTTTCTAGCTTTCTCTTGAATTGTATAGAACCATCTTGAAAACATTTTTATGTGAGCATGCTACAACATGTGTTTTAGTTGTGTCATGGTGCAAAATTTTGTATTAACCCATATTAATTTGTAATTATCACTAATTTAGTGTATAAGTGTACGATTAAAATAATAATTAAAAATAAACAATTAAGGAAAATATTTAAGTAAACTAGCAATTAATAGGTGACTAATTAAATATCAATACTAGTAATTACATAGTTAAAATAGGTATATTTAAGCCTATGTGGAAAAATAATTATATCTTGGTTTTTACAGAAAGCACGAGTTGTATTACTAATTATCGGACAATTAACCTAAACGGTTTTTTTTAAAACGTTACAGTTTGGTATAACACTTCTATCACCATAGTTTAGCTCTTTGTTAGTTTGCTAGTATAGGTTTATGGTTCGATTCTAGCGGGTTTCGTTAGCGCCAAGATTTTAAATGCCATTTTTTGTTCCGCACCGGCCATGGCTGATGGGCAGAGCACTATCGTAACCCAATAGTTATGCAAGTGTTCTATTAAGTGTGGTTGTACTAGAATAGTTCTCAATTCCCATCGGAAATATCAGTATCTTAATTGTCAACAATGCATCATATATCATCCTTCAGTTGACAATTAAATACACGGGTATATCAATCAATCACATTTATATAACGAAATCATAATAGGCAGCATTCGACATCAACGTGGATATAATTAGAACACAATTAAGCATGTCAATCCTATAGGGTTTGGCAGTACCAATGATTTGTAGTGTAACATGTGATTCTGTGATGGCGCCATAGAGCAATCATTGATAGTCGTGCAGTGTTCTATAAATGTGTTCATACAAGTATGGCATTTGTAAACTAGCATACGAAGCTAATTATAACTAATGGTATAAGCGTAGTGTATATAATAATGTAATCGAAGCACAACGTATAATGAGTAAAATAATCGTAACGTAAAAAAGCGTTATAAATAGATAATTACTTACAAGCTATACGGTTATAGTTTAAAATAGAACGAAACGTTGCTTTGGAAATGAGGAGGCTGCAGTTTTTTTAAAATAGATATTCATTTGAAATTAGCAGTGCATCATTGACATTATCATTTTAAAATAGGAACGAGTCATTAGTTTTAAAATGATTATAACTCAGCACAATCATAGTATCCCAATCGGGGTAAAAACATGACTCCACGAGTTTAATAAACGCAGGCCGTATTCGACAATCTATTCTCATATCATCCAGTACGGAATCTCACCTTGTACGATCTCAATCCAAATATCTAATCTAAATCCGTACGGATCTGAAGTTGCGTACGCAAATACATAGCTCATATAGTACGAACATCTAGTCGCGTACAACACATATCATTATTCATATATACTTATATATATATATATATATATATATATATAGCCTACTAGTTATGAATTATAGACTAACTACATAGTTATAGCCTAAGTATAAGAATTAAAAGCTATAGACTAAATTATAGTTATAGACTAAGTATACGGGTTTCATATATACGTTTTCTATCATAACATTATAGACTTGGTATACGAATTATATGAATATAAGCTACGAGTTATATTAAATAATATGTTTTCTACTTAATTGGTTTTGGGGGTATTATACGCCATCCACCCGACTTCCTCCATAGATATAAATCTACCCACCGACGTGTTTCGAGCTAGTCGAAGCCTACAACCGCCTCGTCCTTCCTCGCCATCTTGAAAGTCCTCACGATCGAACCTACAATAGAAACAACACGCAAATCACAAAAAAAATCTATACCGATATCGACACGAACGCGCTAGGCGCACATAGGTTAAAACATATGGCCAACATATGCCATCCGTGTCATAACTATGTAAAACTACCCCCGGCATCGACGTTTAAACCTCAAATGATCAAATCAAGATTTAGAAATCCAAAACTCAACTTTAAAAGCTTAAAAACATCAGAAATCTCATATAAAACACTTCCAGATTTTGCTATAGGGAATCTAGATGTTTTTGGTGTATGAAATTGGCTTAATTAACCAAAGAACAAGCTACTGTAAAATTCCAAGACCTAAATTTGCAAGTGGGGCCGACGAGGGAAGGGTTTGGTCGTCCAAGTAAATGAATTGGGTCCTCGTGCTTCGTGTGTACTCTCAAACAAGTCTAACTAGCTCAAAACAATATATCTTTTATTTTTCAAAAATCAAAAATACTACCAACAGAGACTTAAATAAGTAAAAATAAAAGTTTTGAAATCTTAATCCATTATTAAAATTGTAACACTTAAAACCCAAGGATTCTTGCATCAGAATACCATTAACTATCCTTAAATAAGTTGTAATCATTAATATACTACTCTAACACCCCACTACAACTCATACCATATTAAAACCCCATTTTTCTGAAAGATCAAAACTATAAAAAGATGAACTTGGTTAAAAGAAGGACTTTACCTAAATGAGTGGTAGAAAAGTGAAGATCCAAGTTGTTGATGAAGGTTCAAGGGTTTGAGAGGTTGGGTATGACTCCACTTGAGGTCTTGGGCAACCATGAATTTTGATGGATAAAAGCTAGGGTTTGGGTGGAGGGAATTTGCTTGTTTGGGAGTTTGAGAGTTAGAGAAATTTTTAAGAGAGAGAAGAAGATATTTTTGAGTAGAGAGAATGGGATAGGAAAAATGAAAGGATGAGGAGAGAGGAGGGTGAGGATAAGGGTAGGAGTGGGCATGGGAAAAGCATGCCACACACACACACTCTCTCTATCCAAATAAATTTATCAATTAACACTAAAATCCTATATTTTTTCCTAACACAAAATACTTTCTATTTTGAAAATATCTCACATTTTCCAATTCCCAAAAATAAATATACATACGTATACCAATCTACGAAAACTCAATCCATACCTGGTGTTATTTCTGTAAAACTCATAATATTATTATTTAAATTATAAAATAATATTTATAATTTTTATAATGTTCATATATATATATATATATGGGGCTATGGTTAATCGTCTAAGAGGGTTAATTAATTAAGAGATTAATTAAGAGAAACCTATAAGGGTCTACGAGATCCAACTTGTGAGCCGTCGTCTACTTCCATCATCCTTGTTCTACTATGGTTGGTTAGCGGGGTGATTACGTGGAGGATTCCCGCTCGATTAGAGTGTGATTTCGTTTCGGCCATTGCTTGGAGGCGAGAGAATCAAGATCGAGAACGTAACATCGGTAAGGATAACGATCCCACCATCGGATCAGGTATATCGGCAAAACCCTTACATATATATGTAATTGTTTACACTGCCATGATTGTGCCATAATTATATATCTATGCACCGTTTTGCAACATTGGTATCCGAGTCATGTATGCCCACGTTCGTAGATCTTAGATCTGTTTTTTAAAATGTTGCAACTCGAAAGTTGTGTTTTTTTGGGTCTAAAGTTAAACCAAAATTTTATTTTTTATTGATTTGACAGATCTATGATTATTAGGGTTAATGATTGTGATGGATCTTTATAGATCTATCAATTTTTATTGCATCATTGGTCATATTAGATTAGATCTAATTTTTTCGTTGACTCTTTGATGTATAGTACTTGTTTCTTAATGTGGAATTGGCCACGGAACAAATTGTGAGAATAATTTTCAAAAGTATTGGATCTTAGTTTTACGTAAAAATTTTATTTCTTTTGGTGAGAATTTTATGGCAGCTAGGTCGAAAAAGTTTCAAAACACTAACCCTATTCTTTTTGGATAAACTTGTGGGATTTTGGCAAGAACCAAATATTTTTTTTACAAAGAAAAATATTTTTCTGGATGAAAGGAAATTTTCTCGTATTTTTTTTTTGATTTGGTAAGGCCAAATATTTTTTTTAAAGAAAAAATAAATTTAAAATTAAGATAAGATTTTTCTAGATTTACAAAAAATTTTTGGGATTTTATTTTTTTTAATCCGAAAAAAAATTATTTTTAAAAATTTAGATTTTTTGGAGAGCAGGGCCTCCAACCCGAGTTGGGCTCGGGAAAGATGGGTCAAAATCTAAGCTGGGTTTGGGTTGCCTAAACCCGAGCCGGGATCGGGTCTGTTTAACCCGAGCTGGGCTCGATGGCCTCCAACTCGAGCTGGGCTTAGTTTTTTTTTTGAAATATTTTTTAAAAATTCTAGAAAATTAAGAAAAATTAAATTTTTTTTTGAGTTTTCTTATGTTTTGGATTTCCACTCATGTTATGGGTCAGTTGTAGGTTTTATGTTTTTTAAACTCTGGCAGTTATATTTTTTTGAAAATTTTGTTGCTCATTAAAAGTTTCAAAATTTTTTTTATTCTCACATAAAATATTAGAGATTTGATGGGTAGTTGTTCTAGTGGGAGCGCCTGGTGCATGCACCAAATTTCATGAGAAACGAAAAACCCTAATAGAAAACGGACAAGATTAAATATGGTAGTTTAATAAACAGTGAAAACGGACAAGATTAAAATTGTGGAGTTGCATACTTAATGAATAAAGACGCATGGATGTATTCATTAATAAAAATCCGACAAATTTCAAGTGGGAGATTTCGTGAGGAGACGTGAGTCTAGATTCAACCACCCAATTTACTCCGTTTCTAGGAAATCTATAATCTGTTATTCAATTATCTTAACACAATTTTAAACTCTATTTTTTTGGAGAATGTGGTTTGGGCCTTAGGCCTTCTTCTCTTTCTTCGGAGTGTAGGTTTATTATTGTTGCTAAGAAGAATTGAAAATAGAATGTTCTTTTGGAAAGAACGATACTCTAATAAATGCTGATAGTCTTAACGCATCCATAATAAAGTCAAGATATCGTTAGCCTCACTGGGGGTAAGATGGTAAATGGCGATAACATAATAAAACAGAAATATTAGTTTAATATTACTTGAACAAGCTGAAAGAATTGGATGCTGTGACAACAAGGCGGCAGCGATATAGCGGGGCTTCATGACGCATCACTATCGAGATGCAGCGATCTTCGGAGGATTGTCGTATCTAGGATCGTTTTACACGTTGGACGTAATGAAGAGCGATGTCATTAGCGATCATAGGATTTATTACCAAGCACTCGCAGATTATGCTGAGCGGTAGTTATAGGGTATCTACGCGCCAAGAGATTAGTTATGCGTTGGTTATAGGGTAATCTACGTGATGCGGCAACATTACATTATTTCTCACTTTGACCTTATTTCACATAATGAGTCGAACCAATCCATGTAATGTGCATACACTTAAGAGTTATATCTTCATCAATCCAAGATTTGAAGAGTGCTGCTCCACTTAGATTGTAGAGCGATAGCAATAGACAGTTACATGTTTTCTACTTGATATATGAAGCAGTTAGTTATATGGAAAGTGAATGCGATGGCTTTGCTAGTACGTTTGAGTAACTGAGGCTTAATGTTTAATCCCCAGGGGAGATAGAACCAAGAGCGCTGCTGATATGTTGACGAGTTTAACGGTGTGCAAGGCAGGCGTCCTAACGTAAGAAGAGTTCAATCGAGCTAAGAAATCAGGAATAATGCGCCAACAATTTAAATGATCTTGTAGGGTTCTTAGGCACACTCAAGTGGTTCCACAAGGCATCAACCATGCCAAAATCAAATTTTTCTTGTGCCGAGAAACCCTAATGCTAGATCGTTACTAGAGGTAAAGGCGAAACATGCAACTTGTTAACAACTTAACTAAGAGTGAACGAAAATACAACCTTTGTAGATCCGGTCCACCACTTCCTTTGCTCCGTGATGACATCCCTCCGCTGCAACCATCGGAATCCTGGACTCTCGCGGTGGTTTCATCGGAGAAATGATCGGGCTAGGTCGTTGACTTCGATGCCGAAGATGATCTACGTCGAGGCAACTCTAACTCGAGCTCCATCTTCACGAAGTCATGAAATTTGTGAAGAAAACACCCTATACTACATGGAAAGTGGTAGAGGATGAAGAAATAGGAAGTGGGTTCACTTTGGATTTGGATTTCTCACTTGGAATCATCACTTGACATTTTCAAGCAAAGGTTTTCTTTTTCTCTCTTCAAGAAGAAGAAGAAGAAGGAAAAAGAATATTGAATTAAAATAAAATCAAGTGATGGTTATCATTTTGCAACCATGGTTAAGTGTAGAGAATAAACTAGAGTTTAGTTAAAATGGTTTGGTTTAGGATAAAAACAAAATGGTAGACTTTCAAAGATGCTTTGAAGCTTCAAGCAAAGAAAGAAAAGAAAACCACCATTTTATTCTTTCCAAAATGAATAAATAAATAAATTAATAAATAATTCAAACCCTAACCATTAAACTAATCTTGGTTCAAAGCATACACATACCCAAGTTTGCATGTATCATCAAACATGATACAAACTAGTGCACAAAAACTATATCATATATACAATGTGCACATCAAGTGAGAAAATCCATCTTAAGTGAACAAATACTAGTTAATGTAAAGTAATATATCAAATATATAATTATACATTAAATCATTAAATCGACACTTGATTTAACGATTCGGTCATATCGCATAGAACCGACTAATATCAATAGTAACAACTTATCGAATCAACACTTGATCCGATAACCCGGCTATATCGCATATAACCGATCACTGTCACAAATCGCGAGAATCGAATACAGTATCACATACTGGTATTATTCTCGGTCCCGCACATATCTCATATGCGCTTCTATTTCGTTTCGCTTAAGCCAGGAAACCTCTGTGTAGGACTCTAAAGACTCGTCAATACGCCGGCAGCAGGTGATGATCATATCAAACACCCACAAGCCGCAAGCGGTCTGCTAAACGTAACGGCCACCTGGGTATTGAGCGATCAGAAGATCAACGAGCAAGCCCGCCCACACTCCTGTGAATCCAACAAGCAACACTTACCGTACAGTCCGGTCTGTTCGTCTGATATGTCGCATATCTTGCCTAGGGGTGGTAAACGTCAGACCCCAGTAGCTCGATAAGTCGTGTCGATATGAGGTCTATAACAGTTCAAGAAACTACTGGTAACACTTACCAGTAAATCTCAGCAACCCTGGCCAGGGATTTCCGGTTATAGCCAATCGAACATTGCGCAACATCAACTCCCTATACTGGGAGAGACGAATCCCCGCCTATCGCTCATTACCTCCATGTGATTCAGGACTGTACCCAAAAACCACCGTTTTGCACGCCCTCTTGGACGTGGTAAGGTGGAAATCAAAGCACAGTGGGAATCACACAAGACTCTATGACGATCTCGGGTCTACAGACTAACCTGTACCGGTGTCACCAGAGAACTGCCATCTGACATAAGGTATAATACCATCTGGGAGTTCTCGGCGAGTCCGTCCAGTATACCCAGTCTCCACTGAGCACCCGTATATAATCTCTGATGTCAAACACCAATGGATATGGGATCATCCATCGCCCATCTGAATGGGTCGAGAAGGTATACGCTAGTCTACTCTGGTATATCGATACCCCATCTCGATACACCCTCGACTCGGGACCTTGAAGGATGTACTTATGGACTACCATGTCCCTACTAGTATGATCCGCATCATAGTCCAGGTAGTCAAGTACACACCCTAAGGGCTTTACCAACATGTAACAGAGAGACAATCAGTGTACACGTTAAGGTAAAGAGTAACCAGATAGCATACTATCATGTCGAGCAAGAAAGTCCTCCCTATATATGTCCAAGCATCCACTGCAATATACATCATATGTATAGTAATGGCCTCTAGGGCATACATATAACTAACAATCTCCCACTTGCACTAGGGCCATCTGTAGCAGTGGTTGAAGTATCTCATACTCAACCATCCAATAATAGTCTCTCTTTGGGAAAAGGCCTTTGTGAGTGGATCCGCCGTGTTGTCCTCTGAGTCTGCTCTCCTAACCTCGATCCCCTGGAGATCAACCATTTCCACGATCATGTGACACCGCCTTAGAATATGTCTGGATCACTGATGGGACGGGCGTTCCTTGGCATAAGCCACAACTCCATTGTCACACAATGGGAGGAACGAAGTTCATCTCATGAACTAATATACATCCAGACTGCCTTTTTGGTAGCATCTTAAGTAGCGATGTATCCAGCCTTTATCGTCTAGTTTGCTACGGTATCTAGCTTGGAACTCTTCCAACATACCGTCCCTTTACTGAGGGTAAAGACAATACCTGTGACTGACTTTCAGTCGTCCTTATCACCTTGGAACCCTTCCAGTGATTCTCCCCAGGACCAATTGATACCATCTCACGACAACTAGTGAGTATCCTAATATCCAATTAGATCTATCTCATAAATCCAAAACCCAGGATTTAGTAGGTATCACTTTGATCCTATATGGAGAATCATTGTGATAAGCGGAGATTGACCGAGCGTAGCATAGGAAACTTCTTCCCTATCAAGAGTATGTCATCCACGTACTCTACGAGGATCACTACCATACTCCCTACTACCCTTTTGTATATACAAGGTTCATCTACCATTTTGATGATGTCAAACTGTTTGACTAACTCATCAAAACAGATATTCCAACTCCGCGAAACCTGCTTTAATCTGTAAAGCAACTTGCACACGTTTCCGCTGCTCCCACTGTTTACGAAGCCCTCTGGCTGTGTACTTATAGACGTTCTCTTCTAAAACATCATTTAGAAAAGCAGTCATGGCACCTAACCGCCAGATATCGTAGTCATGGTATGTAGCCGTGGCAAGTAGGATCTGGATGGACTTAAGCCTAGCCACTGGAAAAAGGTTTCATCATTATCCACGCGTGGTCTATGACGAAAACCTTTAACAAGTCTAGCTTTGAAAGTCTCAAAATGACGAAAACCTTTAACAAGTCTAGCTTTGAAAGTCTCAACTTTTCCATCTACACCAAGTAATCTTCTCAAGATATACTTGCTCCTGATGGGGATTTAACACTTCAGATATAGCAACTAAAGTCCATACTTTGTTGGTGTACATGGATTCCATCTCAGATCACTTAGCATCCAGCCATTCTTACAGAGTCTCACTCCTGATGGCCAGCTCGAAACTAGTTGGGTCATCATCTCATGATGCAATCCTCGCTCTCACTATCATAGAGAAACTGAAGTATCTCTCAGGTGGGTGAGGAACCCTACTAGATCGGCAGAGAGGCTGAGGTTCGTTGGTTACTATTGAATCCTTCGGTTCTACCAAATCATCAGCTGCAGTTTGTATAGCTGGAACATTTCCAGTTCTACATAACAGACCTTGCCTCGAGCTTGTCCGGATTTTGCTTTTTAGACATAGGCCGAGAAACCCCAAATCTTAACAAACTTAAGATATGGGCTCTTCCCTTTCCATATCACATATGAAGTGGTAGGCAACTGATTTGATTTGAACCCTATTCAATAGGTATGCAGCTTCTTAAGTGCATAACTCCCAAAAGGAAATAGAAAACTCAGTAGTACTCATCATAGAGTGCACCATATCATATAGGGTGTGATTGCTCCGCCCCGATACACCGTTGTGCTGTGGTGTATTCAGAGGAGTAACACTGAGAGAGAATCTCATTCTCCTTTAGAATAGTCCAAGAATTCCATGCACAAGTATTCTCCTCCCTGATCTCATCATAGGACATAATACTTATACCCGTATTTTGGTTCTCTACTTCTAACTTATATTCTGTGAATATCTCAAAAGGTTCGGACTTGTGTTTCAACAGGAACATAGGTCTGAATCTCGTAAGATCATCAGAGAATTTAAAGAAGTACAAAGAACCGGTCTTGGCATGTGTAGACAGGGGACCTACATACATCAACATGTATCATCCCAAGAGTTCACTAACTCTTTCTCTGCTTCCAATAAACAGAGCTGTGGTCATCTTATCTTTGTGACATGACCGGCAAGTTTTCACAAGATGTAAATTCGAACAGATTTAAATATGCATCTTTGTGCAACTTAGCTAGTCGGGTCGCATTGATATGACCAAGTCTATAATACCTCAAGAAGGATCCGTTCATTTCTGAACTCTTCCTCTTGTGTGTGATCCGTGTACTAAAGAACTGTAGTTTGATTTAGAACATCAATGCTTTTAGATAACGTGCCTGAACCGATCAACTTTTGATATAGGAAATGTTCAAAACATTTTCCAACAATACAAAATTTTATCGTTTCTTTACTAATAAAGAGACAGATATGATTTTGTATATCAGGTTCGGTATCTAATAGCATTTGTTCAGAATCAATGTACTGATAATACAGGGTGACAGTGACCAACAGACTTGGCTGCAACACTTGCCCCATTTTCTGTCTCATGAAACTTATCACCCGTTCTCAGTTCTCTACCTATCTGTAGCCCTATGTAACAGATTACATATCTGGGATCCTGATCCGGTATCAAATACCCAGGACGTAGAGGATACAGAGAAACAGTTCTTTGTAACGAACACACCCGAAGATGATGCATCAACATGCACTTTCTTCGTTTGGGCGGCACGGGAAATCTGGTATTCCCCAATTCCTGCTCTGTCTTATAACAATTATAAGTTGGAGCGGGACCAACGTTCCCCAGCTCAGTATAACAAGCGGGTTCGGTCAATATATCCGTTTTATTATCTTGATTAAGGCGTGATATGGTCGCTACCTGGAGAGAGAGAGAAGAAAACACTCAGCGTATGCTCTTGCAAGATCAGATTGGTTATATATTTTATCTAATCAGGATGGCTCCCACTGTTTTTATCAAATCTTCCTTCAAACCCTAAAAGAAAAGACTAGCCGGGATTAATTACATACTACAAGTTCGCCAATCTTTCAGCCAGGCCAGTATCAGTACTTTGAGGGAGGTTCCCCGTGCTTTCGTACGGACCTAATTACAGTAAACCTCGTTTTCCCAGAGGCGTAACCCCGTTGACACCTTTCTAGACACCTACTAGATCGGCTAATTGTAATGTGTAAAACTCTCCCAGGAGTAACAATTACTCGCAGCGGGTATCGGGATCCAACTATCTCATAGAAGGTATGCAATCTCATTGCAAATTTCAACACTTGAAATTCCCGATAATTTTGCCCCTAGCACCCTATGACCTTGACGGAGGTCAACAAACCATAGGCTACTAGTCAAGTTCAACCCGTCATTTCTTGATTGAATCAAACCCACCCGCACGACCCTTGACGGAGGTCAACAAGGCCGTACGACTAGCCTAACCCAATCTGCATCATATGCATAAGCAGATAAATACTAGTTAGCTACTGCACACTACGCCTTGACGGAGGTCAACAAACGTAGCACGAATACTAAGTAGGACTTATCTGAAATGACGGAGGGCTACGACAGGTTTTTCTGAAAACCTATTGCGTAATGAACTTGATATCGTTGTAGGATCGAATGAATTTTGAAATGGAGTGTTTTTTAGGCTTTTCTAGTTTTGCTAAAGGGGTCACTCCCGGTGAAGGGATCGTCGGCCCTTTCCTCATCGAATAATGTGCAGGATATATCATATATACCGCTGTGCAAAGCAAAAACTATAGAAGCAATCAAAAGACAAACCGAGGGTTGTAGCATCTGCCAGTTATTGCTAAAGGAGTCACTCCCGGTGAAGGGATCTCGGTCCTTTCCTTATCGAATAAGGTGCAAGATGTTCTTCAAGGAACACCGCGATGCAAAGCAAGAACTGTAGCTACCTGTTTTTGAAAATTCGATTCCACAACATCTTTAGGTTTCTTTTCTTTAATTAATCACATTAATGAAGTCCCATCATTTAAATCACCTAAACATCACAGATAAATACGACGTACACTTATGCCATCCGCATTCGCCTCGATGTCCCCTCGTGCACCGTTAGGTTAGGTAAGTAACGGCAGAGCAGGGCAGGGCTAGCGCGGGTGTAAAACATAAGTAACGTCTATATAATATATCATATATACTATATACAGTATTTATCACAGCATATCAAATGATCACATCACAGATATCGCAGCAGAAGAAACATATGAAACATTGGATATACTAGGACGTCCGTGTTTTCAATACGAGCCAGTATAAAACACGGATTCCACGGTCGCGATGAATAGCCTAACCCACACCCCTAGACCCCTACGAGAGCGGCAAGCAACCCTACCAATTCTAGGGTTAGGAGACCCGGACTCGACTCCTAGAGATGGTCTCCCACTGAACCTTAGAACCCGGTTACTTGTGCTCCCTTCCTTGGGTCTATCCTAGTGCGGAAAAGTAAATAATATACAAATGGTGACAACTTCCGCAACCTGGAAGTGCCCCAATAAAAGAATATTACATACAAGTTTTTACATGAATGAAAATGAAAAACACTCATCTCACATAAAAACCCCCGGCTATTCAAACACGACGATCCAATATAACATATCCAGCAACACATAACATCACATGTCATCAACGTAAGTAAACATGCGTATCCCAATTGTCGTTGGCATATAGCAACGAAACCGGCGATATCACATATTACACTTACGGTCGCAAAAAAGAAAGTGTAAAACTACAACAGTTGGAATCCGCAACCTCCTTAGACATCGCATGCCTGACCAAATGAATTCCTTAGACATCACATGCCTAACAATTATAAACCCCGCATTTTAGTCTCTATATCGAAAACACTTTTCAATATCTAGTCGGGAAATTCAACAAGATTCCCGAAAAACTGATCGAATGCTCGTCGCAAACTTTAGTAGGCGGCCGCACCCCCGATACCGTCGATGAAGTGCACTAAGGCGGAACACCGCTGCCGCGAGCACCCGAACGGATGCTTTCGGCGACGGGGTTCTCCTACAGTCACTTGGTCGGGGCTATGGGGCATGGCTATCTATTAAGTTTTACCGGCGAGTATCCGCGTACGCTACAAGATTGAAACGGACTTTTGATCACATCAAAATTCCGTGGCAACCGATCAAGTGAGACAAAACTGCTATGTTGATAACATCCAAATCAGTTATCTCATAACTACTTGTGGATTCCAAATATTGTATCCCATTCCAGATAAATAGAAAATGTTAAACTTTACGATCAAACATTCAAACACCCAAGTTTTCCCAAAATAGCTCAACACATGAAACAAGTTTTAAAACATCCAGTTCATGCCTCAGTACCAACGGTCCAGCCGTAGAATGGTCAAGCCAACGCCTCACATGTGGCACGACGTACTGCCCCAAACCCGAAGGTTCAAAGGGCAGTTCAAGACGGTCACATAATCGAGTTAAGGTTTGTTGTCTTCTAGAGGAACCATCGCGTTACTTGCACTACTTAGAACGTTATCAAACTACGGAAAAATCCAACACTTGGAAATTTCCCGCCAGGGGAAAAAGTGGGTATCTATATCCGGTCGAACTTTTTAACATGTTCTAAAAATATCCGGAAAAACACATAGACAAAGTTAAACACTCGATCGAAACAACGAACTCCCAATACAACCCAGAAAACTCAACTGTAGAGTATAGATTAAAAATTCCCATAAAATACAGCAACAACAGATAGATATTACTGTGCAAACCACGTGTCAATATTCATCAATATGGCCGCGGAACCGCCGCCCAAGCTAGGGTATGGCCGCGGTTCCGCGGTGGTTTAATGGAGTTAGGACCACGTGTTTCACAGTAATTCTTAGAAAAGCATGCTGAATTTTTTGGCTATTTTTAATTTGGAAAAATCCACATTTTCAGAAAATGTACAGAGAGTGTTCTTGTTAGGGTTTCATGACTCGATCGGATTTCTAACATCGTCTACACTTCGCCTAAGGCTCTAGCTAGGCTCTGATACCACTGTAGGGTTCCTAGACACACTCAAGTGGTTCCACAAGGCATCAACCATGCCAAAATCAAATTTTTCTTGTGCCGAGAAACCCTAATGCTAGATCGTTACTAGAGGTAAAGGCGAAACATGCAACTAGTTAACAACTTAACTAAGAGTGAACGAAAATACAACCTTTGTAGATCCGGTCCGCCGCTTCCTTTGCTCGGTGATGACGTCCCTCCGCTGCAACCATCGGAATCTTGGACTCTCGCGGTGGTTTCATCGAAGAAATGATCGGGCTAGGTCGTTGACTTCGATGCCGAAGATGATCTACGTCGAGGCAACTCTAACTCGAGCTCCATCTTCACCAAGTCATGAAACTTGTGAAGAAAACACCCTATACTACATGGCAAGTGGTAGAGGATGAAGAAATAGGAAGTGGGTTCACTTTGGATTTGGATTTCTCACTTGGAATCATCACTTGACATTTTCAAGCAAAGGTTTTCTTTTTCTCTCTTCAAGAAGAAGAAGAAGAAGAAGGAAAAAGAATATTGAATTAAAATAAAATCAAGTGATGGTTATCATTTTGCAACCATGGTTAAGTCTAGAGAATAAACTAGAGTTTAGTTAAAATGGTTTGGTTTAGGATAAAAACAAAATGGTAGACTTTCAAAGATGCTTTGAAGCTTCAAGAAGCTTCAAGCAAAGAAAGAAAAGAAAACCACCATTTTATTCTTTCCAAAATGAATAAATAAATAAATTAATAAATAATTCAAACCCTAACCATTAAACTAATCTTGGTTCAAAGCATACACATACCCAAGTTTGCATGTATCATCAAACATGATACAAACTAGTGCACAAAAACTATATCATATATACAATGTGCACATCAAGTGAGAAAATCCATCTTAAGTGAACAAATACTAGTTAATGTAAAGTAATATATCAAATATATAATTATACATTAAATCATTAAATCAACACTTGATTTAACGATCCGGTCATATCGCATATAACCGACTAATATCAATAGTAACAACTTATCGAATCAACACTTTATCCGATAACCCGGCTATATCGCATATAACCGATCACTGTCACAAATCGCGAGAATCGAATACAGTATCACATACTGGTATTATTCTCGGTCCCGCACATATCTCATATGCGCTTCTATTTCGTTTCGCTTAAGCCAGGAAACCTCTGTGTAGGACTCTAAAGACTCGTCAATACGCCGGCAGCAGGTGATGATCATATCAAACACCCACAAGCCGCAAGCGGTCTGTGTCACGCCCCGCTTCCCAAAATACGGAATACGAGGGGTAGACAAGGCCAGCCATGCTCCTACGGTCAAGAAAATGTCCTGCCGTAGTCACACTTCGGCTTCTAGTTTATCATGGTAAACAGTAAACGATGCACAGGTAATGAGAAATGCAGTAACTGAAAGATACAATAATGTAAACTGACCTGAAGTGGAACAAACGAAAGTAACTCAGAGTAGCAAGTCAAGAAGTCTGTGAAACACGTCTAGTTCTGATCCAGGCTAAATCTTCTCCTCACACTGAGCATGCATACTCAGGTCGTCAGGGCGACACAATAGCAATATAATGTATATAATCAAGTAACAGTTCTAACAGTAGTAATAGATGTGAATAATGGTAAAACAGCATGAATATGAATGAGCAGAGATCAATGCAGCGGAAAAGTAAAGCAGTATAACAATATGTCACGAAATGTCAACACAGTATAAAAGGAATGTAAATGACAGTAACCCTATCGGTCTCTAAGTCTCACTGCACAGGTCAATAAGCCTATCGTCAGTCCAAGTGTGAGAGTCAACCACTCGCGAGTGTCCTCCACCCAAGGGTAGAACCCAAGGGCAAGGGACCACGGGCCCAACATGTAACGAGTGTATCACGGTGATATAGCACATACCCTGTAAATCTCCATATAACTCCCTAAATATATAAGCCGGCATGGGACTCCCGAGATTCTGTTGAATTCACACTTGAACTACCCCACACCCCGTGGTCTACATCAAACGCTAACCATCACCCTAAATACTAATCGATCCGTGACAAGTCTGCGCGAGAACTGGAGGCGGGACCTCCATCAAGCACGTCCCGACTAATACCTAAGACAAATGGCAGTGTCGGATGCCTTATCTATGACATCCGTGCAAGCGCTTCCATAAGTGTCCCATACCACTTATAGTCACACGTACACGCATCCCACAGACGTCGACAATGCAATAGAATAAAAGGGACACTGATTGTGCACAAGTACGTATCACTTTCACTTAATCACGAATACACGAACACTGACGTACTTGCCACAATCAACACTAAAATCTAACACTGGGTAAATGCACGATGTCACTAGGTTATCAATACAATGACATAGGTATGATATGATGCATGAACAGTATAAGAAGCACAACTAAGGTATCATAAAAACAGCAGTCTATCACTTGCACGATTTATCATGAAACATATGTATATAATTTAGCGAAATGATAAACAGATAGTATTTAATATGTTCAGTTATCTATCCTTAGAATTTTGTTTCAGGTCAAACGGGTTTCAGGATCATTAGTTATAACTGTTTCATTTTAAGCGCACGCGGCTGGAAATCCAGTTTCAGAATCAGGAATCCATTTCGCAATGCATTTTAACCCCAGTTGGGATCATAATTTAGCGACGCTACAGTTGGATGAATTCTAGGGTTTTCAGTAAAGTTTTCAACGCAACAAACGGATCTTCAATCGCATCTGTATGTTAGGAGTTATAATCTGTTTAATATCAACATGTCAATTCTGAATGTGTTGGGACTGTTATGTGTCCCGATCTTCTAAATTACAGATTAAATAGTAAATGATAACGAAACAGGATGAAATTAATTGTGTTGTCTAGCTAACAGAGTTATCTAAAATAAGCAGCGGAGTCCCGCAACCTACGAGTCAAGGAAATTCCATGGTATCCATTACGGGACAGCAAGCACAATGTGAGTCGCTCTGGACTGCAGTCCAGAGTCGTACTCCGATACAATTATCATCACGATTTAGGTACAGGAATGTCTGGAAACTAGCATAGGGTTAAAGTTCGTCGAGTTAGCTTCGATTTGAGCCCTCGAACACACCATTCTACTATATATATGATTTATGGTGAATTTAACGATTTTCAGGTGCAATAAAATTTCAGTTTTACGATTAAACTTGGGGGTAGTTGTTTTAGTCGTTAACGATCAAATTATCCAATGAAATTCACACATTATATTCACAGCCCTTCGGGCCAACCTACACCATTGAGTTCCGTCAAATTTGATAACGTTTTCCTAAGGGAACAGGCATCGAACAGTTGTGTTGCAACATTTTAGCACAAGGTAAACATGGGATATATATAAAATGTTGATTTGTAACATATATAAAATAGCATGAAAGCAAGTAAGAACTTGCCTGGAGACGTCTAGACGATGCACGGTAGTGGTAAAGGCACGAACGCGTGACGGGCAAGCACCGCGACGGCTACGGCTCCAAATGGCAAAACCTCGATCCTGGCTCGAGCTTGACGGAGTTGGCTGTTGCGGGCTTGGGCAATGTCCTGTGGTGGTGTAGTTTGGTAGGAAATGGAGAGACTGAGACAGAGAGAGAGTTAGGCAGAGAAAGGGAGAATTAGATTGAGAGAGAGAGAGAAGGGATTAGAGGGGGAAAAAGAGACACAGGGAGAGAGGGTGAGAGAGAGGGAGTGAGAGAATGCAGAGAGAGAGAGAGAGTGAGAAAGAGAGAGCTGTGAGTGAGAGAGAGAGATCCAGAGAGAGAAGGGTGAGGAAGAGAGAGAGAGAGTCTGAGGAAAGCAGAGGAGGAGAGAGGGAGGGACAGAGTGAGAGAGAGTGGGGAGTGATCGGAGGTCGGGGGAGTGAGGACGACGATGATGATGTTGATGATGGGTCGACGACGGTGCAGGGGTTCACCGACGAGAGGCGTCGGGGCACCGAGCTCGAGAGCAGGGCTCTGCGGGGGCCGGCGGCGATGAGTGCAAGGGTCAGTTGATGGGTAAGTGGAGGTGGAAGGCTCGGGTGAGCGAGGGTGGAGTTTGGCGACGACTGTGATGATCGGGGAATGATCGATGGCAGGGGTGTGAGAAGTTTGGATGGGTGCAGTGAGAGGGAGCTCGTGGGCTTGGGTGTTGCGTGGCTGGAGAAGTTGAGGCGAGGGTTCCGTTGGTGGAGAGGAGAGAGTGAAGGAGTCGACGAGGTAGTTATGGTGGTCGTGGTCGTTCTCTTCGTCGTCGTCGACGGTGAGAAAAAGCTTGCAGGGGAAAATTTGCGGAGGGAAGGAGAAGGAGAATGTGGAGGCGAGAGAAGGGAGAGAGGGGAGGTAGTGGGGACGGGGTCGCGCGTCGTGGGGTAACGGCTCGCGACGAGGGCGACGGCGGAGGAGGCGGCGCGAGAAGCGCGCACGCGAGCGGGAAATTTGGCAAGGAGCCGTTAGAGAAGATTTAAAGAAGAAGAACAGTGTCGCGGGTCGGGTTGGAACATGAGCGGGCTGAAGAAGAAAGGCCGGGCCAAGACAAAAGGGAAAAAGAAATTGGTTAAGGGAAATTAAGGAGGCGGGCCGGCCCGAGAAGAAGAAAAATTTAAATAAGGAAAATGAATGTTTAAAGCTGTGGGCCGAAAGAAAAATGATTGAGTAATTAATAGTGAGATGTGGGCTGGGCAATTGAGAGGGCCGGGGAAAATTAAAATAAAAATTAGAAGAGGAATGAAGGAAAATGGAACGGGCCAGTGGGGAAAATTTGGAAGGGAAATTTGGGTTTAAAAGAGAAAAATAAATTTAAATAAAGAAATGGGAATTTGGGTTCTGCTAAGTGGTGTTGGCTAAGGGAAATTTGTTGGAACATATAATAGGGTTTGGGTTTAAATTTTGTTAAGGAAATTGGGCTGGGGCTTAGGGGATATGGAAAAGAATAGTTTGGATTTAATTAGTTGGGCCGGAAAAATGGGTTGTATAAATGGGAAGAAATAAAATTAAATAACATAAATAAAATTCAAGAATACAAAATACGGATTTGGTATAATAAGAAGCTGGGTATTACATCATACCACCCTTACAAAAATTTCGTCCTCGAAATTTAAAATAAACTATAAGTAATACAACCATATGCGAAAGCTATTATTTTGCAATTTAACACATAAAGATTCACTAGAAATGAGTGGACGAAGAAATTTCGATAATATAAAATACGTAAGAATAACATACAAAATATAGATTTAAGTAGGTATAAAATATGAACAACTATAAGGGTAGTCACAAATATACGGAAATATAAATAACAGCAATATGACAACATCATTCGAGGCGTACTCAATAAGATCGAAACTCCGATATATGCATATGCAAGTACGTCAAAAGTAGTACGTCAGAAATAAATAGTATAAGGCACAAGCATTGGTAATAATAAACATTGGCACAAAACCTGAAAATAAATAACAAGAATAAAGTAGTGGAAATCTAGTCGGTAGGTTAAAACATTTTAGGATAATGCATCGGTCAAATAGTTTCAAAATAGCTTAGAAACTCATATAGTGAAAATAAGAAACATGTAACAAAATATACGCAGTTCAAGGTTGCGCTACTAAAAGAATAATAATAATGCACTTAAAAATACGTAAAACGGGGTAATCAATAACACGTACTTTTGACTAATGCAAAATACTAAAACTACATTTTAAAATAATAGTGCCCCTAAATATAGTCGGGGTAACACGGAAAAGCATAAGTGTGTCCAAGTTTAGGTAGGGTAGAGATTACGATGGGATGTGGCTGATACAAAAGGTCGAAGGATGACGGCTTTAGGCTGAAGATCAAGGAAATTGGGATCGGGTCAACACAAAAGTAGAGGTGAGCCACAAAGGGCTACAAGGGAAACAGTATGGGGATGATAACTTTCGGTACATCGTATGAATCAGGAATTTGAAAAGCTAATGAACTCGATAATTCGTAAGGAAGGTCCTGCTCCCAGAAGGATCTCAAACAGGGTACGGACGAAGTATGAATGGTGGCTCATTCCAAGGATCGGAGTGTGGCACTTTCCAATCGAAACAAGAGTGAAAACTACACAATGAGTAGGGGTGGACAGTCAGGGAACTCGGCAGAAAATAAATGAATATGGGCGAGAAACAAGTATCAAGCGGACCCATAATCAAAGGTTTACGAATCCAGAAGATTTACTTTATTCAAGAAAATTTGAAACAAAGCGTTCTAAAGACAGAAAGTGGCCCTAAACTATACACAGTTTATTTGGCCAGAAAGACAACATCAAAAGATATCCCGTCAGTCGCGGTTGTGGAGATTCAGCAAGTTGCGGTAGGCTCGCGCACTCAGGTAGGGACGTCCATTTCCATAGCGTCTCGCGGGGGCTGCCAAAGGGAGTTCTTCCACGGCAGGGTCTTGATCTTCTGGTCCTTCATCCTCGGATAAAGCTTCTTCATCGAGATCTGATTCCATGTGATTCTCTCCTTCTGGGTTTTCTTCCATGGGGTCTTCCTCCACTGGATTTTCTTCTATTGGATCTCCCTCGGGATCTTCCTCTATCGGGTCTTCTTCTGTAGGGTTCTCTTCAGGATCTTCTTCCTCTTCGTCGGAATCAGCTATCGCGTTAAAATCTGGGGCGGCTGCTTCTTCGTCCTCTGAATCGTTGTTTCTAAAGTTGACCTGGGGATTATTGACCTCATCTTCAGGACTCATCAGTGTGTGATCTACAGAAACGCAAGATTGTGTATCCTCATCTAAATGCGGCGCTGCCCCAGGGTGGGCCATAGTCTGAAAGAAAGAGAGTCGTGATTAAACAATGGAATGAATAAGGAAAATGGCCAAGTGTACGAAGTATCAAAAGATATACAGTGGCATGAATTGTAGAATCAAGAATAAAAGGTTATGCTACTGAATAATATGAACAAGGGAAATGACAAGAGAAGGATACATATAATACGATTCAAATTTTATTGCATTCAACTAAAAGTTCAGCGGATACAAGGTTCAAATGGAAGGAAATGTTTATAAGAGTACGACAACAAAATACTGAAATTGAAAAACATATAATTCTTCTTTGACTGTCAGAACGCTGCATCATTGTTACGCGAGTTGAATCCTGCGTTAGATCCGCCTTATTGTCGAAGTCCGAACTATGCGGTAATCCTCACTTGGTAGAAGTGGGGAGTGTGGACGAGTTTCTTCCTTGCAGTTCTTTCCTTTCTGGGCAGCCGTTGATGAGGTGTTTGTCAGAACCGCATGTCAGACATTTCCCTTGGGCGCGGCGACAATCCTTTTGAAGATGTCCTGGCCTCTTGCAATATCCACAGCAAGGGTGCTTCTGATGCTTCTGTTGGCGCTTCATCTTCTTCTCCTTTCCTCGTCCAATAGGGATTCCTTTATGATAGGAGACTCCCTCTGGGGTCTGACTCACCTGTCTTCTCAGCCTTTCTGCTAATAAGTCGTTTGTTCGCTCCTGGCCTTCCTTTAACCCTTGTAGTACACTAAAGATTTCGACAGTCTGATTCTGGGGAGTGGATAGAGATGAAGAGTCGTTGGAAGACATGATCTTGAAACAACAATTTCGAGAATGGTAGGAGTCACACGCTAAATGAATCAAAATATGATATGGATAGAACAAGGATTCAAGAATATCAGAGATGATAAATATCATTACAAGCGGGGAATCAACGGTATCACTTTAAGTCACTTGAATAGAGTACGGTAGTGCAATTGCCACCACGTATCCTTGTCAAGTCACCCAAAACCATAGTGAATGGATAGCTGAACGCACGATGTGAATATGGATCAAGAATGACAGTTTACAACCTAGACCGAAGGATGTCTTAGATTGTCAAACTATACGCGGAAAACTGCAATCCCAAACGATGCAAAACCTGGCTCTGATACCAACTAAACCATGTCACGCCCCGCTTCCCAAAATACGGAATACGAGGGGTAGACAAGGCCAGCCATGCTCCTACGGTCAAGAAAATGTCCTGCCGTAGTCACACTTCGGCTTCTAGTTTATCATGGTAAACAGTAAACGATGCACAGGTAATGAGAAATGCAGTAACTGAAAGATACAATAATGTAAACTGACCTGAAGTGGAACAAACGAAAGTAACTCAGAGTAGCAAGTCAAGAAGTCTGTGAAACACGTCTAGTTCTGATCCAGGCTAAATCTTCTCCTCACACTGAGCATGCATACTCAGGTCGTCAGGGCGACACAATAGCAATATAATGTATATAATCAAGTAACAGTTCTAACAGTAGTAATAGATGTGAATAATGGTAAAACAGCATGAATATGAATGAGCAGAGATCAATGCAGCGGAAAAGTAAAGCAGTATAACAATATGTCACGAAATGTCAACACAGTATAAAAGGAATGTAAATGACAGTAACCCTATCGGTCTCTAAGTCTCACTGCACAGGTCAATAAGCCTATCGTCAGTCCAAGTGTGAGAGTCAACCACTCGCGAGTGTCCTCCACCCAAAGGTAGAACCCAAGGGCAAGGGACCACGGGCCCAACATGTAACGAGTGTATCACGGTGATATAGCACATACCCTGTAAATCTCCATATAACTCCCTAAATATATAAGCCGGCATGGGACTCCCGAGATTCTGTTGAATTCACACTTGAACTACCCCACACCCCGTGGTCTACATCAAACGCTAACCATCACCCTAAATACTAATCGATCCGTGACAAGTCTGCGCGAGAACTGGAGGCGGGACCTCCATCAAGCACGTCCCGACTAATACCTAAGACAAATGGCAGTGTCGGATGCCTTATCTATGACATCCGTGCAAGCGCTTCCATAAGTGTCCCATACCACTTATAGTCACACGTACACGCATCCCACAGACGTCGACAATGCAATAGAATAAAAGGGACACTGATTGTGCACAAGTACGTATCACTTTCACTTAATCACGAATACACGAACACTGACGTACTTGCCACAATCAACACTAAAATCTAACACTGGGTAAATGCACGATGTCACTAGGTTATCAATACAATGACATAGGTATGATATGATGCATGAACAGTATAAGAAGCACAACTAAGGTATCATAAAAACAGCAGTCTATCACTTGCACGATTTATCATTAAACATATGTATATAATTTAGCGAAATGATAAACAGATAGTATTTAATATGTTCAGTTATCTATCCTTAGAATTTTGTTTCAGGTCAAACGGGTTTCAGGATCATTAGTTATAACTGTTTCATTTTAAGCGCACGCGGCTGGAAATCCAGTTTCAGAATCAGGAATCCATTTCGCAATGCATTTTAACCCCAGTTGGGATCATAATTTAGCGACACTACAGTTGGATGAATTCTAGGGTTTTCAGTAAAGTTTTCAACGCAACAAACGGATCTTCAATCGCGTCTGTATGTTAGGAGTTATAATCTGTTTAATATCAACATGTCAATTCTGAATGTGTTGGGACTGTTATGTGTCCCGATCTTCTAAATTACAGATTAAATAGTAAATGATAACGAAACAGGATGAAATTAATTGTGTTGTCTAGCTAACAGAGTTATCTACAATAAGCAGCGGAGTCCCGCAACCTACGAGTCAAGGAAATTCCATGGTATCCATTACGGGACAGCAAGCACAATGTGAGTCGCTCTGGACTGCAGTCCAGAGTCGTACTCCGATACAATTATCATCACGATTTAGGTACAGGAATGTCTGGAAACTAGCATAGGGTTAAAGTTCGTCGAGTTAGCTTCGATTTGAGCCCTCGAACACACCATTCTACTATATATATGATTTATGGTGAATTTAACGATTTTCAGGTGCAATAAAATTTCAGTTTTACGATTAAACTTGGGGGTAGTTGTTTTAGTCGTTAACGATCAAATTATCCAATGAAATTCACACATTATATTCACAGCCCTTCGGGCCAACCTACACCATTGAGTTCCGTCAAATTTGATAACGTTTTCCTAAGGGAACAGGCATCGAACAGTTGTGTTGCAACATTTTAGCACAAGGTAAACATGGGATATATATAAAATGTTGATTTGTAACATATATAAAATAGCATGAAAGCAAGTAAGAACTTGCCTGGAGACGTCTAGACGATGCACGGTAGTGGTAAAGGCACGAACGCGTGACGGGCAAGCACCGCGACGGCTACGGCTCCAAATGGCAAAACCTCGATCCTGGCTCGAGCTTGACGGAGTTGGCTGTTGCGGGCTTGGGCAATGTCCTGTGGTGGTGTAGTTTGGTAGGAAATGGAGAGACTGAGACAGAGAGAGAGTTAGGCAGAGAGAGGGAGAATTAGATTGAGAGAGAGAGAGAAGGGATTAGAGGGGGAAAAAGAGACACAGGGAGAGAGGGTGAGAGAGAGGGAGTGAGAGAATGCAGAGAGAGAGAGAGAGTGAGAAAGAGAGAGCTGTGAGTGAGAGAGAGAGATCCAGAGAGAGAAGGGTGAGGAAGAGAGAGAGAGAGTCTGAGGAAAGCAGAGGAGGAGAGAGGGAGGGACAGAGTGAGAGAGAGTGGGGAGTGATCGGAGGTCGGGGGAGTGAGGACGACGATGATGATGTTGATGATGGGTCGACGACGGTGCAGGGGTTCACCGACGAGAGGCGTCGGGGCACCGAGCTCGAGAGCAGGGCTCTGCGGGGGCCGGCGGCGATGAGTGCAAGGGTCAGTTGATGGGTAAGTGGAGGTGGAAGGCTCGGGTGAGCGAGGGTGGAGTTTGGCGACGACTGTGATGATCGGGGAATGATCGACGGCAGGGGTGTGAGAAGTTTGGATGGGTGCAGTGAGAGGGAGCTCGTGGGCTTGGGTGTTGCGTGGCTGGAGAAGTTGAGGCGAGGGTTCCGTTGGTGGAGAGGAGAGAGTGAAGGAGTCGACGAGGTAGTTACGGTGGTCGTGGTCGTTCTCGTCGTCGTCGTCGACGGTGAGAAAAAGCTTGCAGGGGAAAATTTGCGGAGGGAAGGAGAAGGAGAATGTGGAGGCGAGAGAAGGGAGAGAGGGGAGGTAGTGGGGACGGGGTCGCGCGTCGTGGGGTAACGGCTCGCGACGAGGGCGACGGCGGAGGAGGCGGCGCGAGAAGCGCGCACGCGAGCGGGAAATTTGGCAAGGAGCCGTTAGAGAAGATTTAAAGAAGAAGAACAGTGTCGCGGGTCGGGTTGGAACATGAGCGGGCTGAAGAAGAAAGGCCGGGCCAAGACAAAAGGGAAAAAGAAATTGGTTAAGGGAAATTAAGGAGGCGGGCCGGCCCGAGAAGAAGAAAAATTTAAATAAGGAAAATGAATGTTTAAAGCTGTGGGCCGAAAGAAAAATGATTGAGTAATTAATAGTGAGATGTGGGCTGGGCAATTGAGAGGGCCGGGGAAAATTAAAATAAAAATTAGAAGAGGAATGAAGGAAAATGGAACGGGCCAGTGGGGAAAATTTGGAAGGGAAATTTGGGTTTAAAAGAGAAAAATAAATTTAAATAAAGAAATGGGAATTTGGGTTCTGCTAAGTGGTGTTGGCTAAGGGAAATTTGTTGGAACATATAATAGGGTTTGGGTTTAAATTTTGTTAAGGAAATTGGGCTGGGGCTTAGGGGATATGGAAAAGAATAGTTTGGATTTAATTAGTTGGGCCGGAAAAATGGGTTGTATAAATGGGAAGAAATAAAATTAAATAACATAAATAAAATTCAAGAATACAAAATACGGATTTGGTATAATAAGAAGCTGGGTATTACAGTCTGCTAAACGTAACGGCCACCTGGGTATTGAGCGATCAGAAGATCAACGAGCAAGCCCGCCCACACTCCTGTGAATCCAACAAGCAACACTTACCGTACAGTCCGGTCTGTTCGTCTGATATGTCGCATATCTTGCCTAGGGGTGGTAAACGTCAGACCCCAGTAGCTCGATAAGTCGTGTCGATATGAGGTCTATAACAGTTCAAGAAACTACTGGTAACACTTACCAGTAAATCTCAGCAACCCTGGCCAGGGATTTCCGGTTATAGCCAATCGAACATTGCGCAACATCAACTCCCTATACTGGGAGAGACGAATCCCCGCCTATCGCTCATTACCTCCATGTGATTCAGGACTGTACCCAAAAACCACCGTTTTGCACGCCCTCTTGGACGTGGTAAGGTGGAAATCAAAGCACAGTGGGAATCACACAAGACTCTATGACGATCTCGGGTCTACAGACTAACCTGTACCAGTGTCACCAGAGAACTGCCATCTGACGTAAGGTATAATACCATCTGGGAGTTCTCGGTGAGTCCGTTCAGTGTACCCAGTCTCCACTGAGCACCCGTATATAATCTCTGATGTCAAACACCAATGGATATGGGATCATCCATCGCCCATCTGTATGGGTCGAGAAGGTATACGCTAGTCTACTCTGGTATATCGATGCCCCATCTCGATACACCCTCGACTAGGGACCTTGAAGGATGTACTTATGGACTACCATGTCCCCACTAGTATGATCCGCATCATAGTCCAGGTAGTCAAGTATACACCCTAAGGGCTTTACCAACATGTAACAGAGAGACAATCAGTGTACACGTTAAGGTAAAGAGTAACCAGATAGCATACTATCATGTCGAGCAAGAAAGTCCTCCCTATATATGTCCAAGCATCCACTACAATATACATCCTATGTATAGTAATGGCCTCTAGGGCATACATATAACTAACAGATCTGACATGGGAAAATGTGTTGGCAATAATGAAAATAATAAGTCCAAACGTTTGAATGTAAGAATTTGAGACATTCCACTTGTCAGGATATTGAGTGGAAGTAGACCTTCTACTGGAAGCAGAAAAGTATGTAGAAGTAAATCATATGTCGAAAACATATGAGTCTATTCTGAATTGGGAATGCAGATAGCTATCCATAAACCATCTTCCTGTCAGTTACGATTTCAGTTTCGGTTTAGGGTATTTGGTTAGCTTAATGGGACAATTTATCTTTTGATTTCTTTATAGTTTTGAGAATTGACCCTTCTATAAATGCCATGAGTGGTATAGATTTAACCACCTGGGGTGGATTAGTTGGAATTTAAGCCAAAGTCAAACCATCGACTTGTGAGAGTTGCCTTGGAGGCAAAACTACCGAAGGAAAACCATTCGGATATCCGTTTCAAATAATTCACTCTGATAAATACGGACTAATAAATGTGAATACATGTAGTGGAGTTTTCTAATTCGACACCTTCATTAATAATTACTCGATACGGCTACTGATCTCACATGGAATTGAAGCGTTGATTCGTATCAAGCGTTATATCAGTAAAGTGTAGAGTCAATTCACGCAAACAAGGTTATGCGTGTTTTATGGAGCGGTTCTATGAACTGTATGCAAGCCATGAGTATTTATTTGAGCAGTTTAGGAAACTATATTAAGGAAAAGGAGTCATCAAATAGCTAATGACACCGTAAACTCTACAATAAAATGATGTTGTGGAGAGTAGAATTAGGAAATCACTAGATATGATGAAGAGCATGATAGAAAAGGCCAATTTTACATATTGTTTAGGAGATGCGTTGTTGACAGCGGCTTATGTTATTGATCATGTGTTTTCAAAGTCAGTACAGTCAACACCCTATGAGTAGTTGACGAACGAGAGAGCTGGGAGGTCACTTGTGTCCATGAATATGTGATAGGACTGTGACTGACATTTCGTCGTGCGACGTTGATTTCCTTATGGAAGAAACAATGAAAGATTTTCCCGGAGAGGAATTTTCGCAAAAGGCAGAAGTAAGTTAGGATTTCGGATTCTACGAGATTGAAGAGACTCCTAGTTGGTCAGCAGTGCTGAAGGAATTAGTTCCTTCAGCAGCTGACGACAGTGGGAGTGATATTTCCATTGATGGCTCGGAGCCTATCACGGATCCTCAAGAGACTTGTATATAGTGCTGTGGATTGACACCCCGACGACGTTTCGATATCGAAGGGGAGACAACTATGGTAAATCCGCATTGTTTGCGAAACCCAAGTCATTAGAGGATGTTGTTTCTGGGTCTACTGCGAAGGAGTGAATAACGATGATGAAAGAGGTGCAAGAGTCAACGTTAAAAGATCAAGTCTGGGATTTGGTAAATTATCCTACTGGATGCAAGATTGCTAATAAAAACTGAGTTTTTCGAAGTCTTGCGAAAGGAGGACGATACTACAGAGAGATACAGAGCACACTTGTTGGTGAAGGGATTCACCTAGTGTAGGTGGAAAAGAAATAGACACTTTCATCCAAGGTGATGATTATGTCTATTTCACCTTCCTTAACGAATCGTTACAAATAAAGATCTTGAACGAGTCCTGGGGTTTAAATTATTTTCTCGATGGAGATTTGGATAAAGAGATCTGGGAGATCAGCCTACATATTTCAAAGCGAACATGACTCGAGTCAACTTAGAGAGTCCATCTATGGCTTGAAACACTTATCCTAGCAGTTATCGGTTCGATATTATCAATCTATATCGGATATGGACTGACGATGATTGAATGCGACAATTGTAAGTTCAATGATCTTGTTGTGAACAATATTGTTATGACCAAAAGTGACTTGGAGACAATGAATGCCACCTAGAGTGGCTATTCTCTCTATAGAGGACACATAAGATGTAACAACCCTAAAATCCCTATACACTTTTATTATTCCAATATTAATAAAAGGATGTATTTCTGTTCTGATTATGAGTTGTAAGTAATTCTTGTTAGATAAAAGCAAGAAACTCCTTATAACCCATTGGTGAAGACTCTCCACTGCTGTCCCATAGCTTGCATGTTCGAATCCTTGCATCCTAATTATTTTTAATATTTTTTCTTTTAACGTTTTAGGAGCCCTAGAGTTTGCATGAGCATTGCACGGGGGTTACGAAATGTTTTAATAGAAAATAAGTATAAAAATAAGCTAATTAAATCAAATGGAGCACGAGACCCGAGACCCGACCCCTAACTCCCTCTTTGGGCCGCCCTTAGGCCGCCCCCGTCGGCCCTACCATGCCCAAATGGGTCCATTCCGTGGACGTGCATCGTTTGGTCCTCTAACTCTTCGTTTTTGTCATGTCCCGCTTCCCAGAAGACGGTAACGGCACGTGATGAGGCCCGCAACATATTTATTATGAGAAGGTCATTTACCTTAATAAATACGTTAAGCGTATATAAGTAATATAACAATATGCATGAATAACAAGAGTAATTAAAATAAACAACTTTATTTACATTCAAATTCAAGTACAATGTCTTAAATAAAAGATACAATACTGGGAAGCCTAAACAATGGCTTACAAAAGATAAGTGCAGAAAAAGAAACTAATAGTCTGGATGGACTATGAGCTGGTCCAAGTCTTCCTGGTTCGGCTCTATCTCCTCCGAATCCAGTCCTCCTGACGAACATTCCAAGAAAAAGAAGCAGAGAGGAATGTCGTCAGCAAACTAGCGCTCGGTAAGTCCCCAAAAGAAATAAGTAATAACAAATGAAGGTATGTAAAATGAATAGAAACCAAGTAGTAATGAACATGTAAGGTTTTATATAAAAGTATCTTAATCATGGCATTCATGTGTATATAGGTAGCTATTCTAATGTAGTTCTTTGTAGTTTGATAAAGAAAGTGAGCGTGTATACGAGAGTAGTCTAGCTTACCCCGAAGACCAAAGGTATAAGAGAATACAAGGATCTGTCATAACCCACGGAATAACGACATGGGATATTCAAGAGGTGTCTTTTAAAATGACCTCTTGTTCCACGACAAATGTTCCTTGCCAACCTACCCCTTATCGCCGCGTATTTTATTATATAGTTTAAGTTTACAAGTCTTGACCGAATGCATGAATATAAGAATGCAAGTTCAGGTTCAATTTGTATTTAGGTATTCAGGTATTCATGTCAAGTCAAGTTATATTCATGGTTCGGTCAAGTCAAGTCAAGTGTTCAAGTTCAAGTGTGGATATTCAAATTCAAGTTCAAGTGTTCAAGTTAAAGATCAAGTGTTCAAGTTTGGGTTTGAGTTCGAGTTCAAGTCAAGATTGAGTTTGTATTCAAATTCTAGGTATATCTTATACTAGATTTAATCTTGTGAATTTCTTGAGTTTGAAAAATATCGATAATCGCTGCACATGGACAACAAGATTTGTGTTTTTTCAAATACGACTATCATTTGATAATTTTCACTCTAAGGTTACAATCTATATTTAGGGAGAAGCAAGTAGTGCATCATTGTCTCCAGCAACCTCGAGGCAACTGACAAAAGAAGACGGCACTCAAACCAATCTGCAACCTAAATACGTAACCTAGACTAGTATTTTGATTTCTAGGGTATTTTAGTAAAAACGTCATTTAAAAATTATCGAGGGTTTTTATTTGTCCTAAAGCCTCGAACTAGTTTTTAATAAAAACATATTGTTTAAAAGTCAATATTTTTGTATAAAAACATATTTTATATTTTGTGGTATTCTAGTGTAAAACGCAACTTTTAAAGTTTATGCTATTTTAATGAAAGTACCACTTTTGAAAACTTGAGGGTAATTTCTTAAAACTTTAATCTTTTCATAAAAATAGTTTTCACCATCTGTTTTCATAAAAATACAGATTTAATATTTATATAATTTTTAAAGGATTTAATTTGTTTTAAAAGTCGTTTTTCGTGAAAATCGTATTTTTATTACTTTCGAGACTGAATTCTATGTGAGGAGTTTTACATCTCGCTCTACTATCCCAAGGACCTACAATAACACGCACCATCTACAAATGGGTCTCCTAACGAGGGTTGTAGAGGCATAATCGCAAAGGTTTTCAAATAGCGATTAAAAACGTATTTTTATAAAGCGATAGCATTTTAATGAAAATTGTTTCCTTTTAGAATAAAACATTATATCTAAAATATCGTACTATGAACCATAGTGTATGTGAGTGGGATAGGTCACTACACCGTGAATTTTCTTGAGTTGTAAGTCCAAATAGCGATAAAGGGTACATGCAAAGTTCATGGTAGTTTTGTGTAAAATTCGATATACGTTCTATTTAACAAGAATTTCTAAACATGTACAAAGATAATTAAATGAACACTATTTTAAGGTTATAGTTAAAGGTTTAACATGGTTTATCCAGCATGATAAGGATAAAAAATTATTTTAAAGAGGCGGTGAAGATAACTCCACTTTTTACTGACATCGTTTTAAGAGTATTGGAGATGAATCGAATCGAGAGAGGAGAGAAGGGACTTACGGGTTTTCAAGATTTGAAAAGAGAGGAAGATGAGAGGTCTTCATGAAACCTTGATAGCATTGAGAATTGAAGAACGGCTCCGGTCTTGAATCGAGCTAACTCCACTTGACAAGCTTAACTCCTCTTAAACTTGGAAATTTTTAGAGAGTATTTTGGATGGAATTTTCAGAAATGAGGATGAAGATGGAAGAGTGGGTATTTATAAGGAAACGATAGAGTAGTTTGGTAATTTAAAAAGAATAAAATTGTATTAAAAAGAGTGTTAATGGGTATATGAAGGATTACTTCTATCTGTTTAATTTCAGATAAGCAAATATGAAAAAGGAGTAGAGGGAAGTCAGAGAGACGCACGGGCGAAGCACGAAGATGATTGGGGCAAGGGGGCTGCTGATCTCAGCTAAATGGCGGCCAGGATTTGGCCACGTGCCTCGATGTTCATGCCATGTGTATTAATCGTATTTAACACCTCATTTATCCAGTTTGATTTCTTTAAAACTTTTCGTTTCTCCATTTAAAGCACGTGCAACTCTTGAGCTTCCAAAAAGTTAAATAGAAAAAATATTAAAAATAATTGGTGCTGAGGGATTCAAATACGCAGGCTAAAGAAGAGCAATATAGAAGCATAACCAGTGAGCTACAAGTTGCTTCTTGCTTTAATTGAACAAATTTAACTTATAACTCCTAATCAGACTGAAATACACTTTTCTATACATTGGGCCAGTTACAATTGTGCAGAGATTTCAAGGTAGTTACAGTTTTTATACTTCAAAATTCGCCAATCAATCCTGAGAACTTCTAGTCTCTTCAGGTACACCATTATTACCATTTTTATTACAATTTATCTCTCTTTTTAATTCCCATACTCCTATGTCCTTTCACTATATATACTAGGAAATCCTAGCCACATCCTCTCTGAATTTATTCAGAAAAAAATTCCTCTCAAGTTCAGCTATCAAGACCTTCAAGCCAAGTCTCTTTCGAAGCCAACAAATTCTCAAGCTCGTTCCTTTGTACATCGACGGTCTCACGGTTTCCCTTTCCTCTCCTTCAAAACTATTTAGGATTTGCAAACCCATAAATCCCCCTTGAAATCCCTCTTTGCTTCTCCTCTCACTATCGTCACATTACGAATATTAAAGTTTAAACGAAAAACAATACATATACTCTTCGTAACTTGATGTATTCATTTTAAAGGTTAACAAGAACATTATCCATTCTCAAGTTATCATTCTTGTAATCCATGTCAACGATATTCAGACAATGAAATAGTTTAATATGTAAATGAAAAAGAAAACAAGATTTCAAATTATACTTTAAATAGAAAATCCCAAAATGAAAAGTTTAAGTATTTATTAAAAAACCTTAATGTTTCCGAAAAGATAGATTTTTCATTAAAATAAGGCTAGGTTTTACCACTAAAATACCATAAAACCTTAAATATATTTTTATTAAAACGCTCGACATCCTAATTAACATACTTTTTACCAAACACCCACGAGGTTTATTTTTTTAAAATAAAATTATTACATGAAACCCACTCGAGCTTTTAATGGACAAATTTGCATAAATGCTTTAAAATTGCTAAATGATATATTTTCATATAAATATCAAGATCCTGTCATGCCCCACTTCCTAAAAGAGCGGTAACGACACATGACAAGCCCGCGGCGTATTTATTTAGAGAAGGTCATTTCTCAAAACAAATACTCTAAGCGTAATGTAAGCAGTATAACAATGATAAGAATAGACAAGTGAAAATAAAATCCAACCACTTTTTATATTTACATTCTCAACTTTACAGAGTTTAACTGATAGAAGAAGTCTGAATATAAAAAGAAAGTGCCAAAACATGTGGCTTATTGAAGAAGAAAAGCCGGAAAGAAAACTAATGATCTGTTTTAGGTGCGAACTGGTTGTAATCCTCTGCAGTCGCTTTCACCTTCTCTGTCTCTAGATTATCCGACGAACATTCCAAAGAAACAAGATGTGTGGAATATCCGTCAGCGAACTTGCGTTCTGTAAGTCCTTAAGAAAGGTGAGATGTAAATGTATATAATAAATATGCAAGATGACATGTGATATAGTATGAATGGAAATGAAACATGAACAACTATAACATGATAATGTTAATGACAGCTATATAAGCATAACAATTTAACATGAGCATAGCAAACAAGTATAACATGACCGTGTAATGTAGGTATAGTGAACATAAAGTGAATGTCAGTGTTCTAAGGGGTCTCAACAAGGTAATCTATCATAGCGTCAGTTCAAGTGTGAATATCAATCAATCTCAAGAGTATTCTCGAACCCAAGGCTATCGTCCACGGGCAAAGAATCACGGGCCCAAAATAGCGGGACTTCAATTGTTATTGAAGTATTCCAAACCCAATAGGCTATCATATAGGGGCTTGGAAACACGGGCCCTCGTTCGTGAATTCGTGATGTACCGTTTCAGCCCGGTACCGCAACAACGTTATTTATACTGTTTCATCTCGGTACTACAACGACGTTATTTATAATAATGGGACTCATGAGATTCCGTCGGATTCATACTTAAACTACCCCAACACCCCGTGTATAGCGGATTATAGTTAAAGTTACAAGTCTTGCCTGAATCCATTAATACATTAAGTTTTCAAGAGTGAGTTCATGTTAAGATCAAGTATTCATGTCAAGTGTTCAAGTATTCATATCAAGTTTAAGTATTCATGTCATGTTGTATTTATAGTTCGGGTCAAATCAAGTCTAGCATGCAATGGGTTTTATCACAAAAGTCATGTTGTTACAATAAATAAGCAGTCATAGAGCATGATATGAGACGAGTATATTTTTCAAGTAACGTCCAGAAATAATACTGTAAAGAAATGATATGTGCGACTAATTAATCAAGTCAATTGAAATCAGAATACAAACGGAAAACATAGCCTTAAGTGTTATGCACATGTAAGTTCCAATCTATCCTATATACGACTACCGGTTTGGGAGATATATCCATTTTCATATTATCGCACAGAACAGATCAGAATCTGTCCAGCACCGTCTCATATTTGAAAAACATGGTTTAAGTTATTTTTCATCAGTTTTCAAGTTTCAAAGATTATGAGAAACTTGTAGTTATTTCGATATAGTTATCCAAAACATTAAGCTACACATGATTTGGATTCCTGAAGCTCTAGTTATGGTCATTTTAGTATCAGGGTTTAAAACAGAAATTCTGATTTCTGGACAGCAATTATATGTTATATTACCGGGCATATATCTGATTATTATATTAATTTAAGGGTATCCAATATATTATAAAATTCTAGATCTTTCAATTATGCTTCTATACATCTAAAGTTTTTCACGAACGGATATCGGGAGTTCAAGTTATGTCCAATTTAAAAACAGTATGCGAATCAAGACGGATTCTGTCCAGATTCGTCACTTAATCATATAACGCAGTTTTCTATATTTTAAGTCAATTTTCAGGAAATTAGTATAGCTAAGAAAAGTTAGATCTTTCGATCTATATATCCAAAACATCTAATTTTACTCAATTTGAATATCGGTAAACCAAGTTATGTATCCTACAAATTGACCGATAAAATCAGTTTTAAGATTTCAAAAAAATAGTGACTAAAAGTGTCATAAGTCCCAAACCATTGTTTGGTTTGATATAAAATTTAACTGTAGACCTAAAATTCTATCTAGTATTTATCCTAATTTTCTTAGAATTTCCAGAAATGAAAATTAATTTCTAAAAATTATTTTAACAATAAAGGTATTTATGATCGTATTTGAAAGCGATAAAACCATCGTATTAGTTTGCAAAGTTGTTCTTTCTTTTATAGTTACAACATAATAATTAAGAATATACATTAGAAAATACACCAATAATTCTATAAAACAAATCATATTGTGAATTGAAAGATGTCATCGATTTTTCAAGCAAGCAAATGATTATATACAGATATACATACGGACCGACCTTTCATAAAACTACCATAACACTTTTTACATATATATCATTTCATGAAATTCTTATGAGTTGTTATCTACAACGTTAATAATATGTGATAATTACCATAGACTATGCATAAATACCATAAGTATAAAAAACATATAGATTATAGAGATAACCATTCATGTAATATTATGCATAGTTAATTTTTGTTTTAATTAAAAATATTTGAACAAGGCCTAACGGCATCATGCAAGTCCAAATGAAAGGAGAAGGAAAATAAAGAGAGGAACAAGGGAAAAAGATGAGAGGGGGACTTACATACACAAGCCGGTATTGTCGCCGGGCTTGTCTATCCGACGTTAACCTCACATTACCAACGAGACTTTTTTTAAGAGCTTCTTCATGTTCTTCTTCGAGGACTCTAGATAAAGAGAGAGAAGGAGATGAATGATACTTGTGAGGAAGAAAGGAAGGAAAGAAGTTGTTCTTCTCTTTTATTTTTTTTAAAGGAATAAGAAAAAAGAGTAAGATGAATATATACAATGTTATGTCATATTAATTCAAATTAATATGAATTCATAATGGGAGGTAAAGGAGAAATTGAAAGGGTCACCATTCATTTGGGAGTTAAAGAAAATGAAAGGTCTCATTTGTAGTTTAAGAGAAAGGTATAAAAATGATAAAAATAATTGCAAGTCCCGAAATTCGAACATACAACCTAGAGAACAACAAATTAAGGACTTAACAAATAGGCTACAAGGTTACTTTTGCATAGAATTAAATAGAGATAAATATATGCAAAGTTTCAAAAGATAATAATTTAAAACATAAATGGAATAAATCATTTTTTTAAATTAATTTTTTTCTTTCAATAAAACAAATTCTCTTTTTCCAAAAATTTTCCTTCCAAACTAAAATCGAATAAATTTTTATATCAAAGTAAATCTTTTTTTAAAAATCTTTCAAAACCTTTTCTTTTTACAAAACAGATCATTTCGAAACACACACACACACACATAAAGCTTTGTGGTAAAAACATGGTCATTGACATGAATACTTGAACCCAATATATACACTTGAATCAACTTGACTCGAACCATGAATATAATTGACATGAATACACGAACTCAATCTTGAAAACTCGATATCATAAATCACATTTTTTTATTCATTGATTCAATCAAGACTCGTAACATTAACCATAGACTAATATACACGAGGTGTTGGGGGTAGTTTGAGTATAAATCTAACGGAATCTCATGGGTCCCATACTAACGTCACATCACGAATTTACGAATGAGGGCCCATGGTTTCTTGCTCCTGAGGCCCTACCTTTGAGTTCGAGAACACTCTTAAGATTGGTTAATATTCACACTTGAACTCACATTAGTTAACTTACCTTATTAGTGACCTCTTTAGGATACATTAACAGTACAATTCATGTTCACCATACTTACCCTACACGACCATACTATACTTGTTTACCATGCTCATTTTACATTGCCATGCTTACATAATTGCCATTAATATTGCCGTGTTATACTTGTTTATACTTCATTATTTCCATTCATACTATATCACATGTCACCTTGCATATTCATATATTTACATTACACCTTTCTTAGGGACTTACCGAGCGTAAGTTCGCTGACGAGCATTCCACCTATCTTTCTTTCTTTTTTGGAATGTTCGTCAGATAATATAGAGACTGAGAAGGTGAAACCAACTATAAAGGACTACGACCAGCTCAGCTCACAAGCTGATCTATAGATTCCATGTTATTTTCTTTTCAGACAATCTATCAATGTAATTAAACTTGTTGAAGTTGAATGTAAATAAAGTTATTGGAAATTTTATATCACTTGATAATTTCTTGTTATATTATATTTCTTATAAAAGCTTAGTGTATTTATTGCGGGAAATGAGCTTCTCAAAATAAATATGTCGCGGGTCCCATCATGTACCTGTTTCCGTCTTTTGGGAAGCGGGGTGTGACAGGAGATGTTAAGTTTGTTCTTAGTAGTTAGATCCATAAGAAGCCGTTTCAAGAGTATCCTATTTTTGTCTTCGGAGACTCACATGAGGTATGTCTTAAAACGGTTTAGCCCGCATGATCACTCTCCAATTTATTACTCCAGTCATTAATGGACATTTTTTAGCCTTGATCTTTGCTATAAGACTCTTGACGAAGAGAGACAAATTTTATGGGTTCCATTTTGAAAAGTTGGTAATCAAATGTATGCATGGTGTGTACTTGATCAGATATACAACCTTTGTCATTGGACTTAGTGTTGAGGGTTTGCTTGTTGGGATAAAGTGACGGGCATTTTTCAGGAATTTACGTAGAATTGATCCACTATACCTTGCGCTACGAGGGATTAGACTTGTAGTTATGCGGACATACAAATGCCGACTGGGCCGACAATTAGGATATGATAATATCCATGTCCGCACATGCTTTCTTCCATAATGGCAGGGCCATCACTCAGAGTAGCAAAAAGCAGGATGTGTAGCATTTTCACTTAGGAGGTGGAACATGTGGCTATCCCAGAAGCAGCCAAAGCGGCTGCTAGGATGCAGTGGTTTCTGAGGAGTCTGCGCATGATTCCGCATGCAAGGAAAATAGGGTTTCTCTCAGTCGCGACATCAGTTCAACGATAGCATACTTAAACAATCCCATATATATGGGAAGTTGAAGTACTTACAGATCTAACGACACTTCATCAAGGAGTAAGAGGCATAAGAAGGTGGTCTAAGCTATATGGTCTTCCTTCAGGTCAGACGTTCAGGGATCCGATGATGAAGGAAACAGCCGAGTAACACTATCTCCGTATGGGCTTCGTCCTGGGTGATATGTTGCATTTCAAATAGCTTGATAGACCTTACTCTTGTATTTGAAATTCGTGAGTGGGGACTTTATATATGCATATTTTAAGATTGATGGTATATAGCTTTTTTTCTTTATTATCTGAGATGGATATGTCTATTTTGTTTGACTATTTCTGGTATAGAGTATAAGTGTACAAGGTACACAATATGTGCAGGACACACATTTAACAAAGATACGTAAGTAGGTATGAACTCTCCCTCACACGAGAAATCCCCTTTATGCTAGGGAAGTATACGAAGGTGATACTAAGTGCAAATATCTTTTTGGAGCAGTGACCGTATTGTTGCATACAGGTGTCACGCCCCGTTTCCCAGTATACAGTAGAGGACGCGACGATGCCGCTACATATTTACTCTGAAGTAAATATGCTAAGCGTAACTAAGCAATATAAAAGAAATGTACATAAGAGAAAAAAAAGGTATAATAAAACAGCAACTTTATTTATTAACATTCTTTTTACAATACATGGAAAAGTAAATACATGGAATAAAACGATGCCTAAACAGTGGCATAACAGAAATGAAAAGCACTGAAATAAAAGTGTGTACAATGAAGCTAGAGCTCTGGGTCGTAGGAAAACTGGTCCAAGTCCTCACTAGTAGGCTCGATCTCCTGAGTGTCCAGATCACCTGACAACATTCCAAAGAAGAAGAAAAAGGAATGTCGTCAGTGAACAATCGCTCGGTAAGTCCCAAAGGTAAGGAAGAAATAGAATAGACAGAGGGAGAGAGTAGCTTTTAAAGTTGTATTATATTGTTATAATGTTGTATTTAGTGTTAACGCTATTGTTTGTAGCTTGGTACAGAAAGATACCAGTGTATACGAGAGGAATCTCTATATGCTAGAGACTAGGGCAAACGGAATGTATAAGGCTCCGTTATACAACCCGGAACAATGGCAATTGGATTCAAATTATGTGTCTTAATCTTACAGTCTCATGCCACTTTTAACACCTTCCGTACCAATCTACCCATTAAACCCTGCGATGTTTTGTTTGTATTGTAAATTGTATTGCAACTTGTATTGTCTTGTAATATAGATTGTATAATTGGATGACTTGCCGAAACCATGATATCAGTAAAATGGATGTACTGGAGAATAATGGATGTAACTGGAGAATCATGTAAATGGAAGTATATCCATGATTCGGTGCAGTCAATAGATTGAATATATGGATTCATGGATTCATGTTGAATTGTAGTTTTGTAATTTTATACTTGAATCATATTCAAGTCAGATTATTATAATGAGACTCAGTCTGAGTCAAAACAATTAGAAAAGAAATTGAAGTCCAGATTGTTTTGATATTATCGGTAACCGCTGCACATGGGAGGCAGGATTTGTGTCTTTTTCAAAAACGATTACCGTGTTGATAACACCGTTGTTAAGTTGTCTACCTTAAATAGGCAAGCACCCACTTCTCCGGCTCCCTGAGGCTCAAGAGATTGGTCCCGCTTAAATCGATATTTATTAGGGTCCTTATTGTAATTTATAAAACTTGATGGGGTTTTATGTAAAAATAATTTTGTATAATTTACAAAATACACCTCAAGTATTTAATTATCGTCTTTAGAGTTTTCATAGTTGTGGATTTTATATTTGTGACATTTCTAGTGAATAAACCTATTTTTTATAATATAGGGTATTTAATTATAATATTGAACTTGTATGGAATTTCATGGTATTTTAATGTAAAGTGATCCTTGGAATATTTAAAAAAATTGGAATATTTATGTTATCACAAACTAGATATTTTTATGATACATATATATATTTATATAAAAATAATTTTACTATATATTATATTTCAAGAAATCTCATTTTCTTAAGATTTTCGTATTTTAAATCTCTCGAGACCGTATGCTCCTTGCGGAGGTCTGCATCTCGCACTACTAAGCCCAGGGATATGCGATAATCCGCACCATCCCAGACGGGTTCCCCAAAATGGGTTGCAGCAGCGCTTTCCAAAGATTTGTATAAATACGTAATCTTTTTAGAAAACAGTTTTATTAGTAAATGGTATTTAATTATAAATTCGTATTACCGTATTCTATGTTCCCGAAGGGCATCGTGCTATTTTGCATATGAGTGTTGTGAAGAGGTAGGTCATTACCTCGTGATCTATTTAAAAGTATAGCAATGAAATATGATGTTTAATGTCCAAACTAAACTATATGGTATTTTACTGAAAAAGTATGATAAAAATTGCAATATGAAATATTTTGCTATGAAACTTGTTCATGATATCTTGTTAATGATTAATAGTCAAGATGTGAGAGTTTGTAATGGTTGTGTTTAATGAAAATTGCAATTTTTAAAGAAAACCGAGTCGGAAGTCGGATTAACTCTGCTTCCGTCGGGTTTTAGAATTCTAAGTTTTTAGAATAGTAAAGAGAAGGGGGAGAAAGGACTTACATACACAAGCCGGTATTATCACCGGGCTTGTCTATCCGCCGATAGGCTCGCGTTACTAGCAAGACCTTCCTGAATATTTCTTCATGTTCTTCTTTTTGGACTCTAGATGAAGAGAGAGAAGTGAGAGATAGAAAAATATGAGGAAGGAAAAGATTGAGGAGGACAAATAAAAATGGTGTAATGGTGAGTTATGTATAATAATATATGCATTCAACATGGGAATTAAAAGAGAAATGAAAGGTCGTCATTCATTTTGGAAATGAAAGGTCTCATTTGTAATTTATGTAAAGAATAAAAAAATTGATAAAAAAAATAATTGTAAGAATGGGGATTTGAACATGTGATCTATGGAATAATAATGCAAAAATTTAACCAATGAGCTACAAGATTGTTCATACACATATTTAATAAGAATTAAATATATGATGTTGCTTAAAAAGGAAAGTGGGCTTTTGGGCGCATAGTTTTATTAAAGAAAATGAAAATGAAATTGGATTTGAGTTATGGGCTGGGTTAGGTCTTATGTTTAATTTGAAAAAAGGTTAAAATTTAGTTTTAAAGAAATGTGTTTGGGAAAACTAAATAGAAGAATAAAATAATATATTTATAAAAAACAAAATATCCAGAAAATATTAAGAATAAATAAATATAATATTTTACTAAAGAAAGAAAACACGAAGGTACAGTAATACTAAGGTCTTTATATTCTACCCTCCTTAAAATAATTTCGTCCTCGAAATTACTCAAGAAGGTGTTGCAACAGAGTAAGGAAACAGGATTAGGATGATGTCGTCATCGAGCTCCGTCGATCGATATTCTAACCAATTGAGCTAATAAGTCTACAAGATACAAATAGAAAGGGTGAATAAGAATTAAGGATTCAAAAGTGGAGAGATAGACTTCAAGGAAACCGAAGGTTGAGTTCAAGATGGATTCAAGGACTATGTAATGTAAAGAATGTTTTTAGTTGCTGTTTCTTGTGTTATATTGCTTAGGTTGTCCACGCAGAACGGAACTGTATGGTAGGTTTCCATACAGCTCTGAGCTGCATGGGCCACCAACAAAACCTGTCACGCTCCGCTTCCCAGTATACGGCAGAGGACATGACGAGGCCGCTACATATTTACTCTGAAGTAAATACGCTAAGCGTAACTAAGCAATATAAAAGAAATGTACACAAGAGACAAAAGGTATAATAAAACAACAACTTTATTTATTAACATTCTTTTTACAATATATGGAAAAGTAAATACATGGAATAAAGCGATGCCTAAACAGTGGTATAACAGAAATGAAAAGTACTGAAATAAAAGTGTGTACAATGAAGCTAGAGCTCTGGGTCGTAGGAAAGCCGGTCCAAGTCCTCACTAGTAGGCTCGATCTCCTGAGTGTCCAGATCACCTGACAACATTCCAAAAAAGAAAGAAAAGGAATATCGTCAGCGAACAATCGCTCGGTAAGTCCCAAAGGTAAGGAAGAAATAGAATAGATAGAGGGAGAGAGTAGCTTTTAAAGTTGTATTATATTGTTATAATGTTGTATTTAGTGTTAACGCTGGCTTGGTGCAGAAGGATGCCAGTGTATACGAGAGGAGTCTGTATATGCTAGAGATTAGGGCAAACGGAATGTACAAGTCTCCGTTATACAACCCGGAACAACGACAATTTGATTCTGGTCAGGTGTCTTAATCTTGCAGTCTCGTGCCACTTTTAACACCTTCCGTACCAATCTACCCCTTAAACCCCGCGATGTCTTATTTGTATTGTAAATTGTATTGCAACTTGTATTGTCTTGTAATATAGATTGTATAATTGGATGACTTGCCGAAACCATGATATCAGTAAAATGGATGTAATGGAGAATCATGGATGTAACTGGAGAATCATGTAAATGGAAGTATATCTATGGTTCGGTTCGGTCAATAGATTGAATATATGGATTCATGGATTCATGTTGAATTGTAGTTTTGTAATTTAATACTTGAATCATATTCAAATCAGATTATTATAATGAGACTCAGTCTGAGTCAGAATAATTAGAAAAGAAATTGAAGTTCTGATTGTTTTGATATTATCGGTAACCGCTGCACATGGGCGGCAGGATTTGTGTCTTTTCCAAAGACGATTACCGTGTTGATAACACCGTTGTTAAGTTGTCTATCTTAAATAGGAAAGCACCCATTTCTCCGGCTCCCTAAGGCTTAAGAGATTGGTCCCGCTTAAATCTATACTTACTGGGTCCTTATTGTAATTTATAAAACTTGAGGGGGTTTTATGTAAAAAAAAATTTGTATAATTTACAAAATACATCTAAAGTATTTAATTATCATCTTTAGAGTTTTCATAGTTGTGGATTTTATATTTGTGACATTTTTAGTGAATAAACCTATTTTTCATAATATAGGATATTTAATTGTAATATTGAACTTGTATGGAATTTCATGGTATTTTAATGTAAAGTGATCTTTGGAATATTTAAAAAAATTGGAATATTTATGTTATCACAAAATAGATATTTTTATGATACATATATATATATTTATATAAAAATAATTTTACTATATATTATATTTCTAGAAATCTCATTTTCTTAAGATTTTCGTATTTTAAATCTCTCGAGACCGTATGCTCCTTGCGGAGGTCTGTATCTCGCACTACTAAGCCCAGGGATGTGCGATAATTCGCACCATCCCGGACGGGTTCCCCAAAATGGGTTGCAGCGGCACTTTACAAATATTTATATAAATACGTAATCTTTTTAGAAAACGGTTTTATTAGTAAATGGTATTTAATTGTAAATTCGTATTCCCGTATTCTATTTTTCCGAAGGGTATCGTGCTATATTGCATATGAGTGTTGTGAAATGATAGGTCATTACCTCGTGATCTATTTAAAAGTATAGCAATGAAATATGATGTTTAATGTCAAAACTAAACTACATGGTATTTTACTGAAAAAGTACGATAAAAATTGCAATATGAAATATTTTGCTATGAAACTTGTTCATGATATCTTGTTAATGATTAATAGTCAATATGTGAGAGTTTGTAATGGTTGTGTTTAATGAAAATTAAACTTTATAAAGAAAACCGAATCGGAAGTCGGATTAACTCCGCTTCCGTCGGATTTTAGAATTCTAAGTTTTTAGAATAGTAAAGAGAAGGGGGAGAAGGGACTTACATACACAAGCCGGTATTATCTCCGGGCTTTTCTATCCGCCGATAGGCTCGCGTTACTAGCGAGACCTTCTTGAAGACATCTTCATGTTCTTCTTCTTGGACTCTAGATGAAGAGGGAGAAGTGAGAGATAGAAAAATATGAGAAAGGAAAAGATAGAGGAGGACAAATAAAAATGGTGTAATGGTGAATTATGCATAATAATATATGCATTCAACATGGGAATTAAAAGAGAAATGAAAGGTCATCATTCATTTTGGAAATGAAAGGTCTCATATGTAAGTTATGAGAAGAATAAAAAATTGATAAAAAAAATAATTATAAGAATAGGGATTTGAACATGCGATCTATGGAATAACAATGCAAACACTTAACCAATGAGCTACAAGGTTGTTCATACACATATTTAATAAGAATTAAATATATGATGTTGCTTAAAAAAGAAAGTGGGCTTTTGGGCTCATACTTTTATTAAAGAAAATGAAAATGAAATTGGATTTGAGTTATGCGCTGGGTTAGGTCTTATGTTTAATTTGAAAAAAAGTTAAAATTTAGTTTTAAAGAAATGTGTTTAGGAAAACTTGATAGAAGAATAAAATAATATATTTATAAAAAAGAAAATATACAGAAAATATTAAGAATAAATAAATATAATATTTTACTAAAGAAAGAAAACACGAAGGTACAGTAATACTAGGGTCGTTACAACACGGTATGGCGACAGTGGAAGCACTTAATAGAGTTGTCCTGACCGGATCAGGATGAGATTGCTATGTGCTATATGCCGAGCGAGCGAAGTGGTTATCCCATGACCACTTCACCTAGTTTACTATAAAGCCGGATTAGGGGTCTGACTCATTGCACGGGGTGCGAGCTTGTCGGAAGATCCCAGGCATATCACAGGGCGATATGGCCGGGCAAGTCAATCACAGGGTGATTAGACTTTAATCCATACAGTATAACTTTAATGGCGTATGCTCTCATGGAGAGAATTTTATACCATATCACGTTACCATACGACGTACGCTTGGACGGTGGACATAAAGAGGTTGAGGGATGGATCCCATCTCTCTCACCGTGTGAGTCTTTATGATGACCTCCTTCACGGAAGGACAAGAAATCAATATACCCTTAGCGACACTGTGTTGTCTGGGTAGGCATGTTATGAGCGTCTGCTATTTTGGATGTTGTTTCCTGCCGTGATGACAATATACCGCACATTCGGGGCAGTGTCAGAAAAGCGGTAAATAACAGACCTAATTATTCAGAGTCGGAGGAAGATCGATTGGAATGCCTCCAGATTCTATCGCATGACCAACTCTTATTAACGCCAATGGCGAGATTTAAGAGTGCGATGAATCGAGAGAAGACCTAGGTGTTCAAGTATGCTTCTGAAAGAGATTGAAGGTACTTGGACATACATGTTTGATCAGATCTGGGGTATGAGATTTCGTGAGACTAACATATATTTGGTTTATTTTGTTTTTCTTTTAGGGAGATCTTTGTAATGGTCCTAATGGATCTGGCTGCAAGGCTACACGCTTGCAGGTTCTCAACGGTCCACACCACACCATGTATGAGTAAGAACGAGAACTAAAGGAGCAGATTTTCAGGGAGTCAATGGTTCAGGAAACCGGCTTAAGGAGCTATGGACGGCGTCCACTCAAAGGTGCGAGTGGGAGTATGTTGGCTATTGGGCTTCACACGGCCCAATATCCGCCCCTTCTAGTACTCTCTCTATATATAGATATGATATATGGGGTTAGGGTTAAACATCCAAGAGGGTTAATTAATTAAGAGAAAGCTAGATGGATCTAAGAGATCCAACTTGTGAGCCGTCGTCTTCTTCCATCATTCTTGTTCTACTACGGTTGGTTAGCGATGTAATTACATGGGGGATTATTGCTCGATTAGAGTATGGTTTCCTTCCGGCTGTTACTTGGAGGCAAGAGAATCAGGATCGAGAACGTGATATGGGCGAGGATAACGATCCCACTATCGGATCAGGTATATCGGTAAAATTCTTGGATAGATATGTAATTGTTTCCGTTATCATGAATGTGTGATGTTTATGTATCTATGTATCTTTCTGCAAAAATTATCATTATCAACATTACCACCATCTTCTTCCTCATCCGCTTCTTCTTCAATCCATCACCGCTACCATCTTTTTCCTCACCCCTTCTCAAATCCCTCATCATCTCTCCTTCCTCCCTCTCATTTTCCTTCAACCCCAAACCCTATCCATCTCTCTCCATCCCTTCCTACACCGCCGCCGCCGCCGCCGCCATAGAGCGCGTCGCTGCAGCTCCTTCCAAAATGTATATTAATTTTTTAATTAATTATTAAAATTATTTAAAATGTAATTTTAAATTAATCAATTATATTATGAAAACGACAAAATGTTTATTTGACATGAACAGCAACGTTGACCGTCAAGTCATGGTAGTTTTTTTTTATGATTTCAAAGGTATTGATTGTTTACTGATTATTGTCCAAACTTGTTGAAAGTTTTCAGTAAATAAGCCTAACTACATAGGAGGTGAATAAGAAAAAAATGAACTAAATCCTTAACTCAAAAAGGGGAAAAAAGAGAACATCGTTTCAAGTGTATCAATCCAAAAAGGCATATATAACTGTTAATATCATCTCTTTCATCCATTGCTAGCTGGCAGAGAAACATTACAATGGGTAACAAAAATATAGTATATAAATAAAAAAATTGAATAAGATAGATAATACCAAGCAAAAACTAAAAGGAAAAATGTCACTATAACAAGGTTGACATAGCTTCCGATGTTTACAGCAAAAAAAGAAAAGAAAAAAAAGCATATGAAAAACTATAAGAATGTTATATAGGAAAGAAGAATACCTAAGTGCTTAAAGGGGCACAGTTGATATAAATGGACCTAAATGATTATATGGTTATGCTTGGAGGTTTCAGGATCAAGTATAGTTCATAGCTTAGGTTTTCGTTTAAAGTTTAATAATAATATCTAAGTTTATATAGACAAATCCTAAACCCCAAATCTTTGGGTTTATCAATTCTCGAAACGTAACAATACCCTCAAATTTAAGGATCATGTATAGTTTAGTGGTTTTAGATTCCTTGATTGGATTTGGACTTTTATTTGGATTGTATTTTATGGTCTTATTGGTTTTGGATTTTAAAATCCGTCATTAATGATTGTGAACTCGAATTTGGATATTAAAGTGTACCGTCATTATTTTGGATTCGGATTTGGATTTCAAAATTTTATGTTAACTTCTTCATGGAACCCTGAAAATGTGTTTTTATCTCCCTTGATCTCATCTCATTCTTATCTATGTTTTGATTGATTAGATTATATATAGCAGATTTTTTTATAAATTCTTAGAATAGTTTATCTTTTTCTAGATCTCGTCTTATTTTTATTTATGGTTTAATTAATTAGATTATATTTCATAAATTCTTCATAAAACTCTAAAAAGTTGTTTTAGCGTAAAACTTGTTTATTAAACTATTTATTTTAATTCCTTTATAGAAGACTATTTCTCATTTTGCACTAATCTTTATTATTTTTATTTTGATTACTTACAACATTTTATCTTTTCTCTTTCGATTTTTAATGTGCTGACAAGATAGAATATTATATTTATATTTCGTTTTCATAAAAAATAATATCGAGCAAATATAAAAAAAACTAGATTAAAAATTTGATAGTTTATAATTTTCACATTTTAAAATATTTTGTCAGTATGTACTTATCGATAATAATGGACTTGTTATTTTTTTTAGTAAATTTTTATATAATTAATTTATTAAAATATAAAAAATAATAACTAATTAATTTTAATAAACTTTACACATTAATAAGATTAAATAATAAAAAATTTATGTCATAAAAAACGCGGTAAAAATAAAAAGTTATAATACAAATTATGCATAAAATTTTATGTCATACAAAACCCCCAAAATATAAAAGCTATAATACAAATTATGTAAGAATTCAAATAAATCCATACCAAAAGTCTAAATAGAAATCCAAGTACACGATGAATGTCTGAGTAAAAATCCAAAGCTAGCACGGAAGTGCCCAAATCCAAATCCAGCATGTAAGTGTTGGAAATGTATACATGCATATGCTGGAATCGTATAAATCAATTTCCTTAATTAACAAATCTTTATTTAAATTAAATGTGTACCTTTTGTGTTGATCATATAGACAAGGTACCTTTTAGGTGGCCTCCACAAATGCAAAGGCCTCCAACTGAAATCCTCCAATCTTTTGTGGAAAAAACATCCCCATGTATTAATATCCATCTATATACTTTTGAGGAAATTTTCATAATTCAAGTCTTAATTTCATAGCAAACCATTACCTCCTTTATATAGGGGTATGATACGATACCTCAAATCCTAATATCCGATATTAGACTAAAACCCCAAATATTAATAATACAACAATTATATTACTAATCAAACTTCTCTTATGGTTGTGTCTAAATCTTCCACCGAAAGGGTTATAGATGGGACCAATTGGGTCTCACATCAAAATCTAACTATCAATTAAATTAATTTGTAAATCATTAATTGATAGTTTTAATTTAATAGTCTAACATCTAACTTTTCAACAGTTCATAAAAGCTCTACCATAATGTGAGATGCGAATAAACATCAACTTACAAGCAATCCCTTCGGACATCAAGTTACTTATCTTTAAGCTGTTAAATAAGCAGGACATATTTGTAAGTAGATCTTACACTATCTATTAGGATTTTAGTACAAGCAAAAAATGGGATTTTAAAAAAACTAGAGCGTTCAAGTCTACAAAGCAAGGACTTTTAAGCTAAAGAAGTGAACTTGAACCAAAACTAGAGAGCATACAACTTTTGTAGCATTCATATACTCCAATTTTTGTTGGACTCTAGCTAGCTTCTAGGATGAGGGAAAATTCTTAGTGAAGTCCTTCCTTTGTCATAGATGGATCCACTTGAGGAAATCCTTCTCTGGCTCCAGCTTCATCTCAAGCTCCAAACTATTTGTGAAATAACTAACCATCCAAGCTTACTAGTTTTAGAGTGTTAGTGATGTAGTGTCTCTTATTCTTTTTCTCACATTTAATTTAATTTTCTTTTCATTAATTGGCATGGACATAATCTCAAGAGAGCATATGAATATGGAGCGAGAAGAAGAAGCTCTAGCTCAAACAAATGAAAATCTTAGTCTAAATATTTATATGAGAGCTAGCTCTCATATTACCCTCTCTTTCTCTCTCCTCCAAGTGTCCATCTCAACCTCTCTTTTGCACTTGTGGAAAGTGTTTACTAGCATCACGATAAGGTATAAATAGGCATAACACATGCAATTTTAAAATTTTCTAAGTGCTAATCAACACTAAATAAGGATCAAACTAGATTATTAGGGTTTCTATGATGATATCACAAGATTTAGACTAAGGGAAGGATGGCTACAACCTTTGTAGATTGTGTCCTTCTTTTCTAAAGCTCCGGGTTGTAGTCCACGCGACTCCACTAGGCTCCACTTGAAGGTTGAACGAATTAGTTTCAATGACCTTCGTGCCGAAGATGATCCACCCGAAATCCGCTAATCCAAGCTACCCCTTCACTAAACTCTTTAGTGAAGTAAACGCACTACACCAAGTGCTAATCTAGTGTAGGATGGTGAAGTAGAGGTTTTGTTTGCTCACTAGGGTTCTCACAAGCTCAAGATTTCACAACTCATGTAAGGGATTGAGTTTGGAGGTGGAGGTGGAGGTGAGGAAAAGGGAAAGAGCTAGAGAGAAAACTCATCACATGAGCTCAACTCAAGAAAATGGCTAAGTGTGGAATGAAGTCAAGAATGGCTCTCTCTGGACCTCACTTATTCAAGCATGGAATTATTTGCAATAATAAATTGCAACCATGCTTGAATAGTGAGTCAAGATTAATAAATAAAAGATAAAAGCAATGTTTTGCCCATCCCTCCAAAGTCTCCCATTTATCATCTCCTTTTCTATTTTCTAAAAATAGAAAATCCTTGCCATGCTTCCTATAACACACACACACACACACACACACACACACACACACATATTATGAAGAATAATTAGTAAGCTAATAATATTAGTTAATATATAATTATATCAAATATAAATATATATCATATTATTAAATCAACACTTGATTTAATAATCCAGTTATATCACATATAACCGACTAATATCATTTATCTGTATATCACATTATCAAATCAACACTTGATTCAATAATCCGGTTATATCATATATAACCTAACCGATAACAAATAACCGCCAGATTACAATATGGTATCTCATACTCGTATTTAATCAGGCCCCCGCACATATCAGCATATGTGCCCTACTTCGTTTCGCTTGAATCAGGAAACTTCTATGTAAGACTCTAAAGACTCATCAATACTCCAGCAGTAGGTGATGATCACATCAGTCATCCACAAGCCGTCAGCGGTACTAGCTGGACGTAACGGCTACCCAGGTATTGAGCGAATAGAAGATCAACAAGAAATCTTGTCCAAACTCCCATGAAGCCTATAGGTAACAATTACCATACAGTTTGGTCTCTTCGTCTGATATGTCGCATATCGAGTCTGGGGGTGGAATTGTCAAACCCTAATAACTTAATAAGTCATGCCGATGTAAGGCCTGTAACGGTATGAGAAACTACTGATAATACTTACCAGTAAATCTTAACAACAGCCCTGGCCAGGGACTTCCTGTTATAGCCAATCGAGCATAGCGCAACATCAACTCCCTATACCGGGAGAGCGAAACTCCTCTTATCGCTCATTGCTTCCATGTGACTCGGGACTGTACCCAAAATCCACCTATTTGCATGGCTCCTTTGAGACGTGGTAGGGAGGAAATCAAAGCACAGTGGGAACCATACAAGACTTTATGACGATCTCGGGTCTACAGACTAACCTATACCAGTGTCACCAGAGAACTGCTATCTGACGAAAGGTATAGTACCATCTAGGAGTTCTCGGCGAGTTCTGTTCTGTGTACCTATTCTCTAATGAGCATCTATATACAATCTTTGATGTCAAACACCAATGGATATGGGATCAACCATCGCCCCATACAGGGTCAAGAAACGTACACACTAGTCTACTCTGGAATATCGATGCCCTGTCTCGATATTCGCTCGACTAGGAACAATTGAAGGATGTGCTTGTGGACTACATAGGTCCTAGTAGTATGATCTGCATCATAGTCCTGGTAGTCAAGCCAACATCCTAAGGGCTTTATCAACATGTATATGAGAGACAGTATAATAATACCAGTGAACATGTTAAGATAAAGGCAACCGGATAGCATACTATCATGTCGAGCAAGAAAGGCCTCCATATATATGTCCAAGCATCCACTATATCATACAATAATGGCCTCTTGGGCATATATATCACTAATAATCTCCCATTTTCACTAAGGCCAGTTGTTGTAGTATCTCGTACCCAACATCCCAAAAGTCTCTCGAATAGCATCTGGGGAGGGGCCTTCGTGAGTGGATCCGCTGTGCTATCCTTTGTGTCAACTCTCCTGACCTCGATCCCCCAGCAATTTACTATCTTCCTGATCAGGTGATACCGCCTAAGAATATGTCTGGATCTCTGATGGGACCGGGGTTCCTTGGCCAAGGCCACAGCTCCATTGTTATCACAATACACAAGTATTGGATGCTCAATGGATGGAACCGCACAAAGTTCAGCTATGAACTTGTTCATCCAGAAAAGCTCTTTGACAGTATTGTTGGTAGCGATGTATTCAGCTTTCATCGTCGAGTCTGCTACGGTATCTAGCTTGGACCTCTTCCAACATACCGTCCCTCCATTGAGGGTGAAGACAAAACCCGAGATTGACTTACTGTCGTCCTTATCACTCTGAAAGCTCGAATCGGTAAAGGACTCCACCTGGAGTTCACGGTTACAATACACCAAGAACATCTCTTTAGTCCTTCTTAAGTATTTAAGAATATTCTTCACAGCTGTCCAGTATTTCTCCCCTGGATTTGATTGATACATACCCACTACACCTGTGAGTAAGCTACATCTGGTCTGGTATATAACATCGCACATATGATAGACTCGACTGCAGAAGTATAGGGTATCCCTTGCATGCGAGCCCTCTCCAAATCAGTCTTGGGAGACATCTCTTTGGAGAGAGTGATTCCTGAAAAAACGGGTAAATTACCACGCTTAGAATCTTCCATACTAAATCTCTTTAGTATGGTGTCTATGTACCTGGATTGGGACAATCCCAACATCCGTCTAGATCTATCTCTATAGATCTTAATCCCCAAGATGTAGGAGGCATCACCAAGATCTTTCATGAAGAATAAGTATGATAAGAATAGCTTGACCGAGTGTAGCATAGGAGCATCGTTTCCTATCAAGAGTATGTCATCCATGTACAATACGAGGAAGACAACCTTACTCTCTACAACCTTCTTGTGTATACAAGGTTCATCTACGTTTTTGATGAAGTCAAACTCTTTGAAAGCTTCATCGAAACAGATGATCCAAATCCGCGATGCCTGCTTTAATTCGTAAATTGATTTAAGCAGCTTGCATACGCTTCCGTTACTCCTACTGTCTATGAAGCCCTCTGGCTGTGTCATGTACACGCTCTCTTCTAAATCACCATTTAGAAAAGCGGTCTTGACGTGCAACTGCCAGATTTCGTAGTCATGGTATGCAGCAACGGCAAGTAGGATTCTGATGGTCTTAAGTATAGCCACTGGAGAAAAGGTTTCATCATAGTTGACACCTGGTCGTAGACGAAAACCTTTTGCTACAAGTCTAGCTTTGAAAGTCTCAACTTTTCCATCTACACCAATTATCTTCTCAAGATCCACTTGCTCCTGATGGGTTTTACCCCTTCAGGAGCAACTTCCAAAGTCCATACTTTGTTGGTGTACATGGATTCCATCTCAGATCGCAAAGCATCCAGCCATTTCACAGAGTCTCCACTTGTGATGGCCTGCTCGAAACTAGTTGGGTCATCATCTTCCATGATGCAATCCTCGCTCCCACCGTCTATGAGAAAACCGTAGTATCTCTCAGGTGGATGATGAACCCTACTAGATCTGCGGAGTGGATGAGGTTCGTTAGGGACTATTGAATCCTCCGGTTCCACTAAATTGTCAGTTATTGTTTGTGTAGCTGGAACTTCTTCCAGTTCTACCTCATTACCACTAATATTTTTGACAAGAAATTCCTTTTCTAAAAAGGTGGCATGTCGAGAAACAAACACCTTTTGTTCCTCAATGTGGTAGAAGATATACCCTCGCGAATGTTTGGGATATCCTACAAACTTGCACAGAACTGACCTTGCCTTGAGCTTGTCCGGATTTTGCTTTTTAACATTGGCCGGACAACCCCATATCTTAACTCGTTTAAGATATGGTCTCTTCCCATTCCATATCTCATATGGAGTGGTAGGCATGGATTTGGTCGGAACTCTATTCAATAGGTATATAGCTATCTCAAGTGCATAACCCCAAAAGGAAATAGGTAACTCAACATTACTCATCATAGAGTGCACCATATATAATAGGGTGTGATTCCTCCACTCCGAAAATCTATTATGCTGTAGTGTATACGGAGGAGTAAGCTGAGAGAGAATCTCATTCTCTTTTAGGTAGTCTCTGAATTCCATGCTCAAGTATTCTTCTCTCCGATCATATCGAAGGATTTTAATACTTTTACCCGTTTGGTTTTCAACTTCGTACTTATATTCCTTGAATTTCTCAAAAGATTCAGATTTGTGTTTCAACAGGAACACATGTCCGTATCTTGAGAGATCATCAGTGAATGTAATAAAGTACAAGGAACCATTCCTGGCATTTGTAGACATAGGACCGCATACATCACTATATATCTGTCCCAAGAGTTCAGTAGCTCTTTCTCCGTGTCCAGTAAACGGAGATTTGGTCATCTTTCTTTTGAGACTTGACTGGAAAGTTTCAGAAGATGTAAATTCGAACGGATTCAAATATCCATCCTTATGCAACTTAGCTAGTCTTGTCGCATTGATATGACCTAGTCTACAGTGTCACAAGAAGGCTTCGTTCATTTCTGAACTATTCCTCTTGTGTGTGTTATGTATACTTAGAACTGTTTTGTGATTTAGAACATATATATCGTTAAACAACGTACCATACCCAATCAACACTTGATTTAAGAAAACATTCACAATATTTTTGGTTCGAAATAACTGTCACTCAGAATCATTGTGCTACCACTTGGTAATACAAGGTGATATTCTCCAACTGCTTTGGCTGCAACAATTGCACCATTCTCTTCTCTGAGGGACATATCACCCTTTCTCAGTTCTCTACCTGTCTATAACCCATGTAACAAATTACATACATGGGATCCTAATCCGGTATCCAATACCCAGGATATAGAGAAAACTGAGAAACAGTTCTCGGTTACGAACACACCCGAAGAAGATGCATCAGCATGCTCCTTCTTCGTTCGGGTGGCTTTGGAATCCTGATATTCCCCTATTCATTGCTCAGACTTATGACAGTAATAAGATAGATCGGAATCTAGCCCAGTATAATAAGTGGGTTCGGTCAATACATTCATATTATTATCTTGATTAAGGCGTGTCATTGGTCGCTACCAGGAGAGAGAGAAGAATAATCACTTTTGCGTGCGCTCTTTGCAAGATTAGATTGGTTATTATTTTATCTAATCAGGATGACTCCTACTATTTTTATCAAATCTTCCTTCAAACCCTAAAAGGTAAGATTAGCCAGGATTAATTACACCCTACAAGTTCGTCAATCGGTCAGCCAGGCAGGTATTGGTACTCCGAGGGAGTCTCCCCATGCTTTCATATGGAACTAATTAAATAACCTCGTTTCCACAAGGGCATCACCCAGTTAACACATTTCTTAGTCACCTAATGGATCAGCTAATTGTAAAGTGCAAGACTCTCCCAGGAGTAACTCTTACTCGCAGTGGGTATCGGGATCCAGCTATCATATAGAAGGTATGAAATCTTATTACAAATTTCAACACTTGAAATTCCCAATAATTGTTTTTACCCATAGCAACTTATGACCTTAACAAGGTCAACAAATCATAAGCGCTTGCCAAGTTTAACCTGTCATTTCTTGATTGAATTAAACCCACCCATATGACCCTTAATAAGGTCAACAAAGCCGTACGACCACCTTAATACAATCGCATCACATGTGGCAGATAAGCACTAATCAGCTACCGCACACTACGCCTTGACAATGTCAACAAACGCAGCACGAATAGTAAATAGTACTTATCTGAAATGACGGAAGGCTACGATGGTTTTTAAGAAAAACTTTAGCGTAATGAATTTGATATCATTGTAGAATCTAGTGATTTTGAAAAGGAGTGGTTTAAGCTCCGCTTTTAAAATCGAGTAGTTTTCAAAAACAAACCGAATAGTTTTTACTAGCTTTTGCTAAAGAGGTAACTCCCGGTGAAGGGATCTTGGCTCTTTCCTCATCGAATAAGGTACTGGATATCCATCAAGGAATACCACTATGCAAAGCAAGAACTACAAAAGCTATGATGATAAACCGAGTGGGTTATAGCATTTGCTAGTTTTGCTAAAGAGGTCACTCCCGGTGAAGGGATCTCGGCACTTTCCTCATTGAATGAGGTGCTGGATATCCATCAAGGAATACCACTGTGCAAAGCAAGAATTAGAGCTACCTTTTTAAAAACTTTTGATTCTACAACATCTTTAGGTTTCTTTTCTTTTTATTAATCTCATTAATGAAGCCCCATCATTTAATGTTTCCTAAACATCACAGAAAATTAAACGAAAATAGAACGTAAGATTATGCCATCTGCATTCGCCATGGGACCCCGTCATGCACCGTTAGGTTTCTTAACTAACGGTAGAGCGGGGGATAGACTAGCGCAGGTGCAAAACATAAGCAATGTATATTATATATATCATATATATATATATATAGCATTCGTCTCACGCAGTTATATGTTCACATCACAGAACCAAGCAGCAGAAGTTAACATATGAAATATTGGATATACTAGGAGGTCTGTGTTTTAAATTAATCCAATAATGAAAAACACGGATTCCACAGTCGTAATGAATAACCAAACCTACATCCCTAGACCCCTACGAAAGCGGTAAGCAACCCTGCCAATTCTAGAGTTAGAAGACCCGGTCTCGACTCTTCGAGATGGTCTCCCACTGGACTCCAGAACCCAGTTACTTATGCTCCCCGCCTTGGCTCTATCCTAATGCGGAAAAGTAAATACTATACATCAATGGTGACATCATCCTCAACCCAGAAGTGTTCCAACAAAAGAATATTACATACAAATTTTATATGAATGAAAATTGAAAAACTCCCATCTCACATAAAACCCCCGGCTATTCAATTACGACGATCCAATATAACATATCACAGCAACACATAACATCACATGTCATCAGCGTAAGTAAATACGTGTATCCCAAATTCCGTTGACATATAGCAATGAGATTTGAGATACCCCACATATTACACATACGGTCGCAGAAAAGAAATAAAAAACTACAATAATTAGAATCCGTATTTGCTTAGACATCATAAACCTGGAACATCTCATATTCCGAATTTTATGCCTAATCTATAAACCTTGCATTTTAGTCTCAAATCGAAAACACTTTTCAATAACTTAGTCAGGCAATTTAACACGATTTCCGACTACCCGATCGAATGCTCGTCGGAAAATTTAGTAGATGGCCGCACCCTTGATGCTGTCGACGAAGTGTACTTAGGCGGAACACCGTGGCCGCGAGCACCCGAGTAGATGCTTTTGGCAACGGGGTTCTCCTACAGTCACTTGGTCGGGGCTATGGGGCGTGGCTAACTAGTAAAATTATTCGGCGAGTATTCGCGTACGATATATGATTGTGACGGAGTTTCGATCCGAATCGAAACTTTGTGGCAATCGATCAAAAGAGACTATAATACCATATTTACAAAATACTAACTAGTTTTCACAAAACCAATTATTTTGGATTCTAAAAATTATATCACATATCATCAAAATCTATACGACGTTAAACATTTCGATCGATTTATCGAACACCCTCAAATTCCAGAGACCTCAACAACTTGAATCTAATCAAAAATACCCAGAGAGTGCAACATTACAAAATGGAGCAGCACAAGAGAAAGGAGACCACAACACTTCAAATGTGCGGCGGAACCGCAGCTAAACATGGGTTTGGCCGTGGTTCCGCGGCCGTTTGTAAGTGTTTGGTGCTCAAATTTCTTGAGGATCCATTAAATTAACTGCACAATTTTCTGCATATTTTTAATTACGAAAATTTCAACTTTTGAAAAAATCGACAGAAACTTCACAAGTTTCAGCTTCGAAAAATCGATCGAATACTTTAACACCGTAAAGACTTTCCCTAATTGTCTAGCTTGGCTCTGATACCATGAAATTGTATACTAGCACCACGATAGGGTTTAAACGAGTATTACACATGCAACTTTAAAATTTTCTATGTGCTAATCAACACTAAACAAGGATCAAACTAGACTATTAGGGTTTCTATGATGATATCACAAGATTTAGACTAAGGGAATGATGGATACAACCTTTGTAGACCGTGTCTTTCTATTCTAAAGCTCCGGGTTTTATTCCACGCGACTCCAATAGGCTCCACTTGAAGGTTGAACGAACTTGCTTCGATGACCTTCGTGCCGAAGATGATCCACCCGAAGTCCGCTAATCCAGGCTATCTCTTCACTAAACTCTTTAGTGAAGTAAACATACTATACCAAAGTGTTAATCTAGTGTAGGATGGTGAAGTAGGGGTTTTGTTTGCTAACTAGGGTTCTCATAAGCTCAAGGTTTCACAACTCATGTGAGGGATTGGGATTGGAGGTGGAGGTGAGGAAAATGGAGAAAGCTAGAGAGAAAACTTATCACATGAGCTCAACTCAAGAAAATGGCTATGTGTGGAATGAAGTCAAAAATGGCTCTCTCTTGACCTCACTTATTCAAGTATGGAATTATTTGCAATAATAAATTGCAACCATGCTTGAATAGTGAGTCAAGATTAATAAACAAAAGATAAAAGCCATGCTTTGCTCATCCTTCCAAAGTCTCCCCATTTATCATCGCTTTTTCTATTTTCTAAAAATAGAAAATCCATGCCATGCTTCATAATATATATATATATATATATATATATATATATATATATATATATATATATATTATGAAGAATAATTAGTGAGCTGATAATATTAGTTAATATATAATTATATCAAATATAAATATATATCATATTATTAAATCAACACTTGATTTAATAATCCGGTTATATCATATATAACCGACTAATATCATTTATCTGTATATCACATTATCAAATCAACACTTTATTCAATAATCTGGTTATATCACATATAACCTAACCGATAACAAATAACTGCCAGATTACAATACGGTATCTCATACTCATATTTAATCAGGCCCCCGCACATATCAGCATATGTGCCCTACTTCGTTTCTCTTGAACCAGGAAACTTCTATGTAAGACTCTAAAGACTCGTCAATACGCCAGTAGTAGGTGATGATCACATCAGTCACTCACAAGCCGTCAGCGGTACTAGCTGGACGTAACGGTTACCCAGGTATTAAGTGGATAGAAGATCAACAAGCAACCTTGTCCAAACTCCCATGAAGCCTATAGGTAACGCTTACCGTACAGTCCGGTCTCTTCGTCTGATATCTCGCATATCGAGTCTGGGGGTGGAATCGCCAGACCCCAATAACCTGATAAGTCATGCCGATGTAAGGCCTATAACGGTATGAGAAACTACTGATAACACTTACCAGTAAATCTCATCAACAGCCCTAGCTAGGGACTTCCTGTTATAGCCAATCGAGCATAGCACAACATCTACTCTCTATACTGGGAGATATGAAACCCCTCCTATCGCTCATTGCCTCCATGTGACTCGGGACTGTACCCAAAATCAACCTGTTTGCATGACTCCTTTGAGCTGTTGTAGGGAGAAAATCAAAGCACAGTGGGAGCCACATAAGACTCTATGACGATCTCAGGTCTACAGACTAACCTGTACCAGTGTCACCAGAGAACTGCTATCTGACGATAGGTATAGTACCATCTTGGAGCTCTCGGCGAGTCCTGTTCGGTGTACCCATTATCTAATGAGCACCTGTGTATAATCTTTGATGTCAAACACCAATGGATATGGGATCAACCATCGCCCCATACAGGGTCAAGAAACATACACACTAGTCTACTCTGGAATATCGATGCCCTGTTTCGATATTCTCTCGACAAAGAATCCAAAATTTGTTTGATCTGTCTGTTGGAAACCTCAGCTTGCCCGCTCGTTTGGGGATGATAGGGTGTCGAAAGTTTCTGGTTGATTGCATATTTTCGCATCAAAGTCTCGAAAGACCGATTACAGAAATGCATCCCGTTATCGCTAATGATAGCGTGAGGGTGTCCAAATCGCGAAAGGATATTTTCCTTAAGGAACTTAATGACAACCTTATTGTCATTAGTGCGACAAGGAATAGCTTCCACCCATTTCGAGACGTAATCAACCGCAAGCAACATGTACAAATTCCCAAAAGAGTTGGGAAAAAGACCCATAAAATCAATACCCCAAACGTCGAAAATTTCAACCACCAAGATCGGTTGAAGTGGCATTTCATTTCTCCGAGAAATCCTACCTGTGTGTTGACACTGTTGACAAATTTTGCAATGATCAAATACATCTTTGAATAAAGTCGGCCAGTAAAAACCGCATTGCAAAACTTTCTCCGCCGTCTTTCGAGGACCAAAGTGACCTCCACATGCCTGACAGAAAGATAGAACGCTCTTGAATTCATCATTGGGGACACATCTGCGAATGATCTGGTCAGGACAATACTTAAACAAATAGGGTTCATCCCAGTAAAAGTGTTTTTCTTGGGATAGAAATCGATATTTGTCATGTTTCGACCATTCACGGGGAATAAGTCCTATTGCAAGATAATTCACAATATCCCCGAACTAAGGTTCAGTGGATACATTCAAGAGTTGTTCGTCCAGAAAATAGTCATTAATTGGCAGGGTCACAGGTGAAGAAGAGATGCGTGAAAGATGGTCGGCTACTACATTTTCACATCCTTTATTATCTCGAATAACAAGATCAAATTCTTGTAATAGAAGGATCCAACGTATTAATCTACCTTTAGCATCCTACTTCGCTAAAAGATGTTTTAAGGCAGAGTGGTCAGTGTACACAACAATTGATGAGCCAATCAAGTAAGGCCTGAATTTTTCTAATGCAAATACAACTGCCAAAAGTTCTTTTTCGGTAGTTGTATAGTTAATTTGGGCATCATTCAGGGTCTTACTCGCATGATAAATCACGTATGGCATCTTATTAATGTGTTGTCTTAAGACTGCACCAACAGCAAAATCTGATGCATCACACATTAGCTCAAACGGGTGGTTCCAATCAGGAGATGATAGAACGGGAGCTGTAGTGAGGGAATTCTTAAGTGAACGGGAGCTGTAGTGAGGGAATTCTTAAGTGATTCAAATGCAGCCTCACAATCCGAGTCAAAGTGAAAGGCTGTGTCCTTGGCCAAGAGAAGAGTTAAGGGTCTAGCAATTTTGCTAAAATCCCTAATGAATCTCCTGTAAAAGCGTGCATGGCCAAGAAAAGATCGTATATCTTTGACGCATTTGGGATGAGGAGGGTTATGAATGATATCTATTTTAGCTCTGTCAACCTCAATGTCTTTCCGTGAAATGACATGTCCAAGCACAATTCCCTCTTGGACCATGAAATGGCATTTTCCCCAATTCAAGTTTAAGTTCTTATCTTTGCAACGAGTAAAAACTGCGTCAAGATGAGATAGGCAGTCATCAAAAGAATCTCCGAATATCGAGAAATCGTCCATAAAAATCTCTAGAAAATTCTCGACCATGTCCGAGAATATCCCCATCATACACCGCTGAAATGTAGCGGGAGCATTGCATAACCCAAAGGACATGCGTCTATAAGCAAAAGTACCAAAAGGACAAGTAAATGTGGTTTTATCTTGATCCTTTTCGGCAATAGGGACCTGGTTATAGCCAGAGTATCCGTCCATGAAACAATAATATTCACGTCCAGCTAAGCGTTATAACATCTGGTCAATGAAAAGTAGAGGAAAGTAGTCTTTCCTCGTTGCAGCATTGAGTTTTCTATAATCAATACATACATGTCACCCAGTTTGAGCGCGTGTCTGGATTAACTCATTTGCCTCATTTGTTATGACCGTGATGCCAGATTTCTTAGGGACTACATGAATTGGACTTACCCATTGGCTATCAGAGATTGGGTAAATGATACCACTGTCAAGGCATTTGACAATTTCTTTCTTTACCGCCTCCTTCATTACGGGATTCAACCGTATTTGTGGTTCTCGGGTTGGCTTGGCTTCATCCATCAGATGTATATGATGTTCAACAATCAAGGGACTAATCCCTTTGATGTCAGTCATTGTCCAACCAAAAGCCTGACTATTAAATCTCAAGACCGTCAAAAGAGCTTGCTCTAGGGCTAGAGAAGAGGATATGATCACAGGTAAAGACTCATTCTCACCTAAATATGCATATTTAAGATGAGAAGATAGCAATTTGAGATCTAATGTCGGCGGAGAAACAATAAAAGGTGGGGTAAGAGAATGACATTCAGATTCACGAAGAAGTTCATAGCCTATAAAGGATACAGACTCGGAAAGTGATGAGTCAAAAGTTTTAGACTCAGGAGTAGACTCATAAAAAGTGTCCTCACTAAGATGTGCAAGATTAAACATTGATGTGCTAATGTCGTCAAGATTATCAAAGCAAAGTTCATCAACCACGCAGCTTTCGGAAGCTATCTCGTGGACAGAACAGACATCAAGAATGTGAGCAGAGGGTTCAGACGGCTAACTTCCAGTCTTATAAATGTTCAGCTCAATTGACATCTTTCCGAAAGATAAGGTCATAGAACCGTTTCGACAATTAATGACAGCGTTGAAAGTGGCTTGGAAAGGTCGACCAAGAATCACCGGAATTTGGTTCCGTGGATTCGCTACAGGTTGTGTATTAAGAACAATAAAGTCCATAGGGAATATAAATTCCCCAACTTTAATCAACACATTCTCGAGTTCACCCTTAGGTTTGGTGATTTATCGGTCTGCCATTTGGAGAGTGCAGTGAGCTGGTTTCAACTCTCCAATCCCTAACTGCTCGTAAACAGAATATGTAAGCAGGTTAACACTTCTGCCAAGGTCAAGTTAAGCGTGGTTAATGTTTTTACCCCCAATAGAAATTGAGATTGTAGGACAGCCATGGTCCTTACGTTTCTTTGGTAATTGTGAGGTAAAAGCAGTGCTAACATTATTTGTCATGAATACCTTTTTGGGCACTTGAGTCTTCCTCTTCCTAGTGCACAAGTCCTTAAGAATTTTCACATAAGCAGGGACTTGTTGTATAGCATCTAGGAGAGGGATGTTGATGTTAACCTGTTTAAACATTTCAATAATTTTCTCCATATGTGGACTCGATTTGTTTCCTCTTAACCGATTCGGATAAGAAGCTTTAGCAATAATAGTTGGGTCCAACATTGGAGAAGGTGGTGTGTGTGGAACAGATCCCAGAATAGGAGTGGGGATCGTATTTGGTGGACTAGAAGAAGTGTGCTGAGGGTTCGAGCCTTGAGGAAAACGGAGAATAGGCTCGCACGAAAGGTGGTGGGGTAGACGAACAAGGATCAGAAGTGGAAGTAGAAGTGGAAGGAAAAGTGGAAGTGAAAGCCGGGGTGTTATTGATAGATTCATCATGATTATCAATCTCTTCACCGACTTGATTATTCAGCACTCTTCCGGATCTCAACGTTGTAATGGCATCACATTGTAGTATTGTGAATGTCCAGGATTCGGTAGGGGTTGAGACGGAAGTTTCCCTTTCTCTCTAGCACTCATTTCGGCATTCAATCGTGCAATTTGTGCTTCCATCGATTTAATACTCTCACCTTGGGAGGCGGTATCTTTCTTAATATTATCGATAGAAGACTTTATCTCAGCCGAAACTTGCATGAAATTTTTCAGAATCAAATTCATGGTATGTTCGAGTGAAGAGGAATTATCAGTACCGGTCAATTGCAAAGAATTATACGGTGCAGAAGTGTTGACCGGATTTTGAAAGTTTTGTGATTGATAGGGGTGCTGAGTCAATTATAGTGGTTGCTGTTGTTGTGAATGGACCCTTTGATAGTTGTTTTGGTTTGGAACCGTGTTTTAAGTTTGGTGTTGGTTCCAAGCAAAATTAGGGTGATTCCTCCAACCCTGATTATAAGTGGAAGAATACGGATCATTTCTAGGTCTTTACTGAAAAGCAGCATTAGTATGCTCTTGACCTTGAAACGGAGAATTCAATGGACATTCTTCCTTCAGATGTGATGGATCAGAACAGCATCCACAGACAGTTTTAGGGAGTGTCATTTTATTTAGGGAGGCTAATAAAAATTTGTGTTCCATAACTTCAAGCTTCTTTTGCATTGCTGCCATCTCAGTTTTGACTCCAATGGAAACATCCAGTTGATGAATACCACCTCTAGATGATGATTGACTTACACTCTCCCATTGTAAAGTTTTTTCAGCGAAATCTTCTAAAAATTTCCAAGCTTCACCATCGTCTTTAGACATGAAGTTGCCTTAACACATGGATTCAAGAATCTGTTTTGTTGTAGAATTAATGCCCTCATATATGATTCTGCACAGATCCCATCGATGGATTCTGTGATGAGGATATTGAACTAACAGATCCTTGAGCGTTCAAAACACTTCGAAAATGGTTCATTGGGAAGCTGAGTAAATTGATTTATTTCTCTACGGACTCGGGCTGTCTTATAATTGGGATAGAATTTCTTAAGGAAAGCTATGAAAAATTCATCCCAGTTTGAAATAGAGTTTGCAGCTGTGTTATAAAGCCACTTCTCGGCTAAATCACACAAAGTGAACGGGAGAAGACGTAGACAGATAGCATCCACAGACAGTTGTGAAGTACCCATCATAGCACATACGTTTTCAAATTTGGTAATAAAAACGTATGCGTCTTCAGACTCGTGACCGTAAAATTTGGGTAAAAGATTGATGTATTGAGGTTTGATTTCGAAATTGTCCCCATTGGCTGGTGAAATGGAAAGACGGGTAGAAAGAGGACCACGAATAGGGTAGCATCTCTTTTGGAGAGAGATGCGGGGTGGATTCTGCGCACCTGTGGACGGTGGCAGAGTGGTGTTAAAGAAGTTCGATGGAGATTCGTCCATCGAAGTGGATGTGGTGTGTGGTGAAGAAAAAGAAGATGTAGAATTACTGACTTCAGAGTCGATAGGAAGAACGCGGAAAAAACGGGCACTAGAATCCCGTGTCCAGCTGAGCATGCACTAAATGGTTTAGCACAAGTGGCAGCGTTGTGATAATTAGAGAAAAGTTAGTTTTTGAAAAAGACAGATTTTGAAAAATCAAATCAAATCACAAAACATGCACAAGCAACCTAAATCTAATGGTCACCTAGGTCAAGTCACTAGACCGCTCCTAGACTTTCAGAAGACAAATCGCGGGATAAATCCTCTACTGTCTCTTTATCCCTTCTGTGACCAGGTAAGTTCCAGATAAGTGGGAGGTTCTCCACTACGTAAGTAGTGGGCCTAATTTAGTAACCACTTGCCTTAAACACACTTGCCTTAGACACCATAAAAGAAACGCGGATAAGCAATAGATTATCCATGACCTTCTTTTGTCCTAATTGAGCGCGACGGTCCTTAGAGTCTTGTCTAGTTATTTTTTAGTTAATGAAGGTGATGCGGGTGCTAGTTTTATGATTTTTGGGGTATAGAAAGGGTAATGAAATCCCTACCTAATCAGAATTTGGTCTTTACCCCTTAATTTCCGTATTAAAATATGCAAAACAACCAATATCAAAACACACAACAAATTTCTTTTAGCGGCACTGCGAATTTTTGCAAAGAATCCTGCAGAAAATGGTTATTGGACAAGAGCAGGGAAGAGATAAGAAAGTGAAAAAAATACCACAGAGAACTGAAGCTCTGAATCGACCAAAAGGTCGCGGATCCGCCGCCAAAAGCTACTTTCCGCCGCGGTTCCGCGGTTACATGAACAGTTCTTTGATCGGAATTTTGTACTACTGCTCCTATTGCTCCTCTGTCCTCTCTGGAATGATCTGAATATTTTTCCCCTTGCTGCAGAGATTCCAAATTTCCTTGCAAAATTCACAACTAATCGTTAAGCACTTGATGCGATTTTGATTTAAAATTCTAATGGAATAATAAAATTTCAACTCAAATAACAAGAACGAACAAAATAGCACGCGATCCCCGGCAACGGCGCCATTTGATTGATCTAAAATTTCGGATCGTGTTTTGAAATGTAATCACAACCAAAGAATTTATAACCGCAATCAATTAACAGTGTCGATATAGCTCGTTAATGAATACGGATCGCCCACTGAGATGCGTGTACTTATTCGATCTTGTTTTAGATGAGTTGAAATGAAAATATAAAAGAAAATTCAAGAAAGTAATTCGAGATTTAATTGAGTTTTCATTTAAAGAAAATCAGGAACATATTCAAGAATTAAAACTTAAGAAAGTGTCCAATATCAATTTGAATTATCAACAATGTGAAGTATAGCTTGTAGGATTCGATTGAATTAGTAGCAATGATGAATCTAACAATGACTTATCTTATCTATTGATAAATTGTAACTAGGACGATGGTCATGAATGAAGATTAGGGATCTATTGAAGAAACTAGGGTTCCTCCTTCTCTATCCCTTGTCTTTTCATTGATCATCATTCGGATCTAGCCTTTAGCAAAGAGAATCATCAATCATTTGATCCCTAATTTACAACGAAATTAGCAAGAATGTAATCTCGATCCAAATTAGGTCATTGATGATTATTTTTTCCTAAAGTTCATAAATCTCATAAGACTTAAGATTAGTATTAAGATTTTATCATCACTTGATCTACCGATTCTCTTGAATCCTTTACAAGCGGAGATTTCACTCATGCATCATGAAAATTAAAGAATCAAGAACGAAGAATTTCATAATGCAAGAATGTAAAGAAAGCGAGAATTACAATTATTTCCTTTATTAAATCTCCTTCAAATTACACCTCTCAAATTGAGTTTACAAGACTAGCCCTCGATCGCTCCTTTGAAAGGGAATTTATCGTCGATCTTTGCTTGGCTCGATCGTCGTGAGACGTGGATCGTCGCGGATCTCTTGCTCTTGATGATAATCGGCGTTGCGATAAAGGATTTTCGATTGTCGCTTGATTTTTCTCTCAATGGATCTTGATTTGATTGGATTTGGATTGGATCTCAAGTTGTGTCACTCAACTTGAATTGAATTGTAATTGTGGCTCAATTGTGTAATAATGAGTAACCCCAAAAATTAGATCTAGATCCCCTTTTATAGCCTCAAATTAAGCTTCCCTCATAAGCTAGGTTGTTAGAGAGAGTCTTCTAGAATGAGGTTGTTACAAGGAGCCTTCTAGAAGAAGGTTGTTATGCAGAGCCTTCCAGAAGAAGCCACGTGGTAATGAAGCGTCTCAAGTAAGCAAGGTTGTTGATATGAAGCTTCTGGAGAGACGACGTCATCGGATGCCCTAACTCGGCCACGGAACCGCGGCAACTCGTCCAACTCGGCCGTGGTTCCGCGGCCATATGATGAGTTCACCGGCTCATTTTCCTGGGGTATCTTGGTGTTGGTCTTTGGGTGTTCTTTTGATGTCTGGAATCATTTAATCTCTTCTGAATCTCTACCAGATTTTAAGTCTTTGACATGCTGCGTTTTATCGGCAATTTTGCGATTCCAGTTCTTTGACCTAAATAATTTTCTGCACAAAATCTCACTGAAGATTATCGAGATATAAAATATCATGCATGAAATAATAAACACACAATTTCCTTTAAAGAATGTTGAATATAACTATAACACGTGGTATTAGTATTTTCCAGACAAACTGGTAATATGTGTTATATTTATATCAACTATCCTTAGATGATTAGAATAATGAGGAAATTGATGTGTTACAGAATGCAATATTTTTGACTGAACAATCCCTTACAGTCACATCATCCTATTTTTATTACTTGTTTAATTTTCTTTTATGCCTATAAATACCAGACCAAGAGGTAAGGGGAGGGGATACTTTCTCTTTAGTTTTTCTTTAGAACTCTTGTAATTTGTAACTTGCTTTTCCTTTGAACTCTTGCCCCTTTGTCTTGACCTTGCAACTTCTTCATTGAACTTGCAAGCTTAAGATTTTGGTTCTTGACTTCAAGATTAGTTGTATCTTGTTTAACATTCAATAAAGTTCTCATTTTATTACATATGTCTTGCTTCCTACATACTTTTGAACTTGTGAAATCATTGCTTTACTTTGATCTTGCAATCTCTTAAGTGAGCTTGCAAACTTAAAGTTTGGTATTTTGATTTCACATTGATACGGGATTAAAGAACAAGTGAAGAAATTTGCACGTTTTATCGGTTCTCTCTTTGTCTTTTCTTTTCTTGTTATTTCTTGTGATGTTGCCTTACTCTTTTCCTTTTTATTTTGTAATTGTAAATATGTGTGAGTAATTGATTTACTTGTTAAGGGTAGAATATGGTTAGTTTGTGTTAGGAGATGTGTTTGCTAAAACCTTAAAAACCTTAACTTTGCAATTGAAACTCCGAGCAAACCACTCGAAATTCCGCTCCGATAGGCACCCTATCCTACCACGGTAGCGGTGAATCCTAATCGTGACCGGAATGCGAGTAATTTGCTGAAGGCAAAGGCCAAGAGACAACAACGGAAGGACAAGAGTCAAGAAATACGGATTTAGCGAAAAACCGCATATACCGTATTTCAAGTTCCCTGATCCAAGTTGTTGCATATTGCTTTAGTGTCAATATCAAAATTGGGTCTATAAGGAACCGGCAAACATCATCCTCACACAAGCTAACCTAAAACTATCCTTAACAAGTCTTTTTATTGAACATATCCTACTTACGACATTTAGCATAAACAACAACTCAAAACAAGGTGTTAACTTGTTAAAACAAGCCTAAAAACTTACCATCTCCCTGCGGACGGTCTCTACTCATTACGGCTCGCTACACGCGACACCATTTTTGATTGTGGTAATTTCAAAATTCTTTCTAAATACGACACGGTAAAAACGTATCAATCAACAGTCTCGAGCAACATGGAGGCAGTGAGCAGATCGTCGGGGATTCGTCTCTCCCGGTATTGGGGGTTGATGTCGCACAGTGCACGAGTGGCCATCATTAGAAATCCTTGGCCAAGGTAGTCGAGAATTACCGATTTGGATCAGTAGTTTATCAGTTGGTGATGGGCTTCATACCGACATGAAATGTCGTGTTATTAGGGGTTTGACTTTATCCACCCTCTAGACTCGATATGCGATACTCTTAGACGAAAAGACCGGACTGTACGGATATTGTCACGGACAGGCTCAGTAGGGGTTCGGATGAGTTTGCTCGTCGGGCCCCCTTTCGCTCAATACCTGGATAGCCGTTACGTACAGCTAGTGCCGCTGAAGAACTTGTGGTTAAACCCACTGCCAGCGTATTGACGAGTCTTTAGAGTCCCACATAGAAGGTTTCCCTACTTCAGGCGAAACGATGTAGAGACCGTATGGTCTTACGGTAGGGTTCGATCATATGTGTGCACTTGTGCACGTATCATGATTCGGACGGATACTACTAGTGGCTTTGGTTTAAGCCGGATTATAGTATTATATTGTTGGATTATTTTCGTCTCATTGTATTCATATTTTTCGGAATACGGATATGGGTATGTATATACGGATGAGGGGTATTCTTGTAATTTATTACAAAGTGCTTCTAGAAGATGCCACCTCATTTAGTTTTAACCATTTAGGATTAAATGGTTAATGAGGTAGAGAGGATGAGGTGTTTATTGCATTTATTGTGGCATGGCATTGTAGTGACTTGTGGTTACTATTCAAGCATGCTTAATTTTTGTTTGTTGTGAGATATTTTGAAGTCTTGAGATATTTTGTTGACTTGAGATATTTTAGAGGCTTGAGATATTTATTAGAGGCTTCATTATTACTCACAACACAACACAACACAACAACAAAAACACTTAGCCATTTTTTCTTGAGTTTCCTCTCACACTCTCATTCTCAAGCTTCTTCTTCTACCTCCACCCTTCAAGTCTCATGTGTTGAGAAACCTAGGATGTTATGAGACAAATTAATCTATCACCACACTTTACATCCTCTAGGCTATCTAGTTTAGCGATCTAGGTACCCTAATTACCTCGGCTATTGAGGTAGGAGCTCGGAATACAAATCCTCGGGTGGATCATCATCGATGGAGGGAGACCGGAGATCAAGCTTGATCATGGAGGCCTCTAGGAGCTTGGAAAGGTGGTTGAAGACCGAAAGACACGGATCAATTGGGTATAACCATTCTTAACTACTATATATTTAGTTTGCTAGTTTAGGGTTCATGGTAGATCTGGGTAGCAGGTTGTGTTAGCGCCAGTTTTGAAAAAATTTGTTCCGCAATCGGCCACGGTTTGATGCCCACGGCGCTGCCATAACCCAACATGGTATCAGAGCCAACCCATTAACCCCTTATTAGAAATTTAGATGATGTTAAAATATCGAAACCGAAACAACTCTGAAACAATACCACGAATATTTCAATTTCTGTCGAATTTTTCAGAGTCTTCAAAATTTTTTTAAACAATTGCAGAAGACTATTTATGAGGTAACTAGAACACTCTCAAAACACGAGCCCCAAACAACTATATTTGACCGGTGACAATTGCTTAATAACCGGCCTGGCCGGTTTTTTATTTGTTCTGGGTCTCAAAATTTTTTGGGTATACTAGTCACTGGAATATTGGTTCTCAGGTATTGTTTCTTTTTGCCCGGTTGGATATTCTGTTATCTTTTGTTTCGGGCAATACGGAGTGTTTCGAAGTCGCTATTTTAACGTCGTTTATATGTTTCAGTACATGCATTACTATCTGCGACCGTGAATGTCATTAAAGCGGTATAACTCGTCTAACTGCTATATGTTCTTTTAGACGCGTTTGCGAACATGACATTCACGTTGATATTCTGTGTTGTGCTGTGGCTGTTGTTGGATCATCGTGGTGAATAGCCAGTGGTGCAATAGTAGTATAGTTCAGATTCATTTGTACATTTGATATTGCGGGGCGAGCGTCCAACATGTGGACTGTCTTCTCTGCCAGTTTGTATATTATTTGTTTAGGGCACAACCGGGTTGAGGTCGATGTCACCCTTGTACATATTTCTTTTCTTTTCTGTACTAGGATTACCCCACGGCGGAGTGCACGAATAGCCGGATTCTAGAGGGCAACGGGTCCGCATCTCATGGCGTTGAGACGGAGGGGACCTTACTCTAGAATTGGCGGGCTATTTGCCGCACTCGTAGGGGGTATAGGTTGACCCACGGAGGGGTGCCCAAGTTACCGGATTTCTTGAAGTGCTGGGTGACCCACTCACGTTGTTGATTGGGGTTGCCTTACTTTTGGGATTGGCGGGTAACTTGCCGCACTCGTAGGGGTCTAGGTTTTCATTGCACAGGCTATCCACACGACAAGAAACGTCGGGTCTCATTTGCGGCTCAAGTGAAACCCGAGGCTCCAGGCTTATCCACCAATCTATGTTGTTGGCTGAGATTCTGTGATGTTGCTTTATATCATGCCTAGGACGACTGTTATATATATTTATATATATACTAGTAGATGTTGTATATGTTTTGTACCCGCGCTAGTCCATCCCCCGTTCTGTTGTTAGTTAAGTAACCTAACGGGTGATGACGGGGCCCAGTGGCGAATGCGGATGGCAAATACGTACATTTTATTTTCGTTCTTTTCTGGTGTGATATGTTTAATTGATGGGACTGCGTTGATTCTGATCATGCAAGGAAAACAAACCTATATATGATGTTGTTAGAACCAAGTTTTTAAAAACTGACATTACAGACGTTCTCTTTTGCTTTACACAGTGGTATTCGGTCATGAATATCCAGCACCTCATTCGACGAGGCAAGAGCCGAGATCTCTTTATCGGGAGTTACCTCTTGGGCAAAAGTTTGTGTCAGGGTAATAACTTCAGTATAGTCGATTCTTTTTCTTTACATCGTGGTATTCAGTTTGGAATATCCTGCACCTCATTCGATGAGGAAAGAGCTGAGATCCCTTCACAGGGGGTGACCTCTTTAGCAAAAGTTTGCGCCTATATATATTTGTAAAACTACTTGGATTCCTTCAATGATATCAAGTTCATTACGTTAAAGTTTTTTTGCCAAAAACCAACCGTAGCCCTCCGTCATTTCTTATGAGTATTATTTAGTATTCGTGCTGCGTTTGTTGACCTAGTCAAGGTGTAGTGTTTGGTAGCTAAGTTGTGCTTGTTTGTTGCATTTTAAATGCGATTGGTTAGGACAGTCGTGCGGCCTTGTTGACCTAGTCAAGGGCACATGCGGGTGGGTTTAATGCAATCCAGGATAATGACGGGTTGTACTTGACTAGCGGTTTATGGTTTGTTGACCTAGTCAAGGTAATAAACCGCTTGGGGTAAAAACCATATTGGGAGTTTCAAACATTTAGGAAACTTGCCGTGCATGCGCATACCTTCTGGAGTGTGGTGACTTGAGTGGCTTCCAACAAGTTATCATGTGATGATAGTTGGATCCCGATTCCCACTGATGAGTAGGTGCTACTCCTTGAGTGATTTTAGATGATCCCGACTAATTCTCCTTTTAGGGATTGAGAGAGAATTCGAGGAAACAGTGGGAGCCATCCCGATTAGATAAAGTGATTAATCATTCTGATCTAGGTTAGAGTGCATGCTGAGTGTTTCTTTTCTCTCTCTCTCTCTCTCTTTGGCAGCGACCATGGCCCGACCCTAGACTAAAACTCATGAACCAAGTTAACCGAACCTTCTTAAAGCACTTTGGCTTTTGGATTGTCATGGAGTCGCATATATCATTGCCACTTCTACATCACCTTTGCATTTCTCCAGAACACCCCATATCATTACGAAGATCCATATTTTTGGATAATCTATCGTATAGTTACATACAAACTCGAAGGAACTTGTTCCAGTTCGAGGATGGATTCTGGTTTAGGAGAAATTGAATAGGATTATTCGGATGTCTTTTCCCTTTACCTTCTCTCAGGTTGCGAGAGCTCCTAGGATTGGGAGAGTACACCTATTGTGCTTATTGGATAGTCTTCTTCCAAACCATAGACAGATGCCGAAAGGTGGGGAAGGGAGAAAACCAATTAGCCTAAGTGTGGTGTGCAGAAGGTAATAAGTAAAGACATAGAAAGGGATTAGAATAAGGGCAAAAGGAAATTGTGACTGCTGTCATTCACGAAGAAACCATGTATACCCCTGCCACTCCAATCCACTTTGAATTTCTCCAAAACACTTCGTATCACAACGAACATCCATATTGCTTGGATATGCCATCGTATAGTTATATACGAACTCGAAGGAACTTGTTCCTGTTCGAGGATGGATTCTGATTCAGGAGAAATAGAATAGGATTATTCAGTTGTCTTTTATCTTCACCTTCTCTCAGGTTGTGAGGGCTCCTGGTATTAGGAGAGTACACCTATTGGGCTTATTGGACAGTCTTCTTCCAAACCTTAGGCTGGTGCCGAAGGGTAGGGAAGGAAGAAAATCAATTATCCCAAGTGTGGTGTACAGAAGGTAACAAGTAAAGACATATAAAATGATTGGAGTGAGGGCAAGGAAGTATACGGTTACTGTCATGAATCAGGATAATGGAAGATGCATTATTAGGAATACCCGGTTACCCCTTCGAAACATTTTCATGTTTCAGATTTACTGTGCGATATTAAGTGAAAACTATTTTCCCAATTAGATTCTAACTCCAGGGTATGTATTTACCAGATTTGATTCTCACATTTGTATGGCGTTACAGATGGTGAATAGGAGTAAGATATTGAGAATTGGGTGATAAGATCCTCAATACATATCAGAATTCTTTGTAATTAGTGATATTTGAGGAAATCACCTGGTTTTTGCCTGATGGCAAACATTTGGTTTAGAATATCCGTCGTTATGCACCAATTTCAAACTGATATATCTGTACGTTTATTTATATAATCTTTTGAAATTATGTCTATGACATTTACCTATATCAGTTGGTGATTAGGTAAGGTGCGTTCAACAACAGTGTAATTCTTCTTAACCATAGTACAGTTTTTCAACCTACGATGCACAGGGTTTGAGTTATTGAACTCAGGGGACTTACAAAAAGTATTGTATGTTGTCCAATGTCCGTTAGGACAAAGGGGGCGGTACTCGTACTATATTCTGTTTACTCGTGACTTCTCCAGTTTTAGACAAGTATTTCGTTGAAATACAAGGTCCGGATTTTGAGAAGTTATAGGTATAAAAATGAAGTAGAGAACCATATGTTGCAAGACAAAGGGTTGGTACTCGTACTATATTCTCTTTACTTTTGACTTCTCTAGTTTTAGACAAGTATTTCATTGAAATACAGGGTCCAGGTTTTGAAAAGTTATAGGTATAAGAATAAAGTAGAGAACCATTTGTTGGAAATATCATAATTCTTCAAGGTAGACGAAGATGTAGATACTTGTGCTGGGTATTCCGTTGTAAGTAATGGTTTTAAGAACTTGCTTCTCTTTCAGGTTACTCATATGTGAATGCACTCCTAGATGAGTAATGCTGCTTGGCCTCCTTCCATTTGGTTGATATGCACTGGAGACAGCTGCATGATTTTGAATCTGGTTTCAATTAAATTAGTACCTTTATTTCTATATTGGATATATAGAGTGGATTCATATCTTAACGATATTAAGATATATAGAGTGCTCCGGCTGATGCTTAAAACAAGAATCCGGATAAACTCTAGGCATGTTTCAGTAATGGCAGTTTGTGGGTTATCCCGGGCTTTGACGATGGTTAACTTTCTACCATCAGGAAGATCAATAGTTATATTGTTCTTGACTCACCACCAGTTTTAATTAAATGGATTCTTTTCAGAAAACAATAGTGGGAGTATGGTAGAACTAGAAGTGATTCCAGAATCACGAACGATTACTGAAAAATTAGTAGAACCTAAAGATTCGATTGGATTCGACATTCCATTAGCCACTCCGCAAATTTGGTGGGTAACCTCAGACACCCGAGAGGTACTTCGGTCTTCTCAGAGACGGTGACAGCGAGGTTCTTGTTTACCCAGACTTGCCATTGCTGCTGTTCTAAGACTATGATACCTGGCAGGAGGATGAGTATAACGTCGTTCTGAATTAGTTTTAGAAAGTGCACGTGTATATGACTCTGCCAGAAGGTTGTTGTAGTCAGTGGGAGCAGCGGAAGCATAGCGGGCAAGTAGCTTATGTCATTTATAGACTAAAGCAGGTATAGCGGAAATAGATCATCTATTTTTGATGTGACAGTCATAGGTTTTGACTTCATCAAAATAGAAGATAGATCTGATAAGAAGGTAGTAGTGAGTGATGTCCAGGTATTTGGATGACATGCATTTGATAAGGAGGGACCTTCCTATACTACGATCGGTGATATACTATGGTTGTCACAAGGTGTTTCTCTATATGGGATATAGATAAAATATCAGGGATTCTGGTTACTAGATCTATGGTTTTAGATCTAGATTTAGGAAGTGTCCCAATTTGGGTATTTTGACATTATTCTAAAGGTGTTTTAGAATGGACGACTCCTAGCGAGGTGGTAGTACTTGCAGGTGATGGAGTCACACTCTTTAAAGAGATGTCTTCTAGAATGATGAGGAGAGGGATTTGCATGATTGACATATCACTTGCTTAGGCAATTGAGTCAGTCATGAGATGTCATGTACAACACCAGATATTGCTTTTGCACTAGCTGCAATAAGCATATATATATTAATCCAATCCTGGAGAAACGTTGAGAAGCAGTTATGAACATAAGTAGATGTTCTTGGGATATGATAACGACAGCCTCCTTCGGGAGACGGTTATCATTTCAGACTTCCAAGGTGACCTGAATGATAGAGTGGCTGTCTGAGTTATAGTTTTCCCACTTTTTGTGGACAGTATGTTGGACAGGTGGTCCAAGCGGATACTGTGGAAGGCATGGCGCAGGATACTGATTAAATTCAGTGGACGATACGGTCTAAGAAGTTTGTTGGATTTGGAGTTCATTTATGAATTGGGTCCTATCAGATATCCAGACAAATTCTAAGACAGGTATTGCTCATTTCGGGAGACAGTCTTTCTCTACGAAATTGAGATATAGAGAGATATAGAAAGAGGCATTGGAGCGGATCCACTCACTGAGGCTATTTCTCGAACACAATAGTTTCACAAACGAGCTTTGCGAGACTGGTTAGTAGAGAAGTTGGGTGTTCGGTATCACACGAGCTGTGAGTATGCGACACCGCAATAATTAGCCTTAAGTGCAAGTGGATGATTGTTGACTATAGTTCCCCCAAGTCAATTATTGAATCGCAGGCACGGATGATTGAGGGAGGACCTATACGGATGAACAGTCTTACTCAAGATGATAGTATGGTATCTGGTTTGCCTTTATCATCGTGTACATGCTTCATATGGTATTACAGATCACTATTACATGTTGATAGAGCCCATATGATTCTTGCTTGACTACCTGCATTATGATGGCGATCATATACGTAGGAGCTGGGTGGTCTATAAGCACATCCTTAAATGTCCCTAGTCTTGGAAGTATCGAGACTGGGCATTAATACTCTAGAGTAAGCTAGTGTGTACTTATCGAGACCCCGACGAGGGATGCTGGACAGGTCTCACAACCTATTGGTGTTAGTTTGTTCAGCTAAGATAGTATATAGGTGTTTATTGGGTTATGAGTACACTGGACGGACTCGCCGGGAACCTGCTAGTTGGTAGTATACCTATTGTCAGATAGCAGTTCCCAGGTGACATGTGTGTAGGTTAGTATGTCGACCTGATACCATCATTTGTCTCGTGTGAGTTCCTACTATGCTTTGATCACTACCCTACCACGGCTCAAAGGAGTCGTGCAAACAGGTTTTAGTTGGGTACAGTCTCAAGCCATATGGAAGCAGCGAGCGGATCGTCGGGGATTCGTCTCTCCCAGTATTGAGGGTTGTTATCGCACAGTGCACGGGTGGCCATCACCAGAAATCCTTAGACAAGATAATCGAGAATTTCTTATTTGGATCAGTAGTTTCTCAGTTGATGATGGGCTTCATACCGACACGAAATATCGCGTTATTAGGGGTCTGACTTTATCCACCCCCCTAAACTCGATATGCGATACTCTTAGACGAACAGACTGGACTGTATGGATATTGTCATGGACAGGCTCAGTAGGGATTCGGATGAGTTTGCTCGTCGGCCTCCCTTTCGCTCAATACCTGTGTAGCCGTTACGTACAGCTAGTGCCGCTGACGTGATTGTGGTTAAACCCACTGCCAGCGTATTGACGAGTGTTTAGAGTTCCACACAGAGGGTTTCCCTGTTTCGGGCGAAACGATGTAGAGGCCGTATGGTCTTACGACAGGGTTCGATCATATACGTGCACTTGTACACGTATCAGGATTCGGACGGATAATACTAGTGGCTTTGGTTTAAGCCAGATTCTAGTATTATATTGTTGGATTATTTTCGTCTCATTGTATTCGTATTTTTCGGAATACGGATATGGGTATGTATATACGGATGAGGGGTATTCTTGTAATTTATTATAAAGTGCTTCTAGAAGATGCCACCTCATTTAGTTTTAACCATTTAGTATTAAATGGTTAATGAGGTGGAGAGGATAAGGTGTTTATTGCATTTATTGTGGCATGACTTTGTAGTGACTTGTGCTTACTATTCAAGCATGCTTGATTTTTGTTTGTTGTGAGATATTTTGAAGTCTTGAGATATTTTGTTGACTTGAGATATTTATTGGAGGCTTCATTATTACTCACAACACAACAACAAAAACACTTAGCCATTTTTTCTTGAGTCGCCTCTCACTCTCTCATCCTCAAACTTCTTCTTCTACCTCCACCCTTCAAATCTCATGTGTTGAGAAACTTAGGGTGTTATGAGAGAAATTAATCTATTACCACACTCTACATTCTCTAGGCTATCTTGTTTAGTGATCTAGGTACCCTAGTTATCTCGGTTATTGAGGTAGGAGCTCGAAATACAAATTCTCGGGTGGATCATCTTCGATGGAGGGAGACCGGAGATCAAGCTTGATCATGGAGGCTTTTAGGAGCTTAGGAAGGTGGTTGAAGACCGAAGGACACGGATCAATTCGGTATAACCATTCTTAACTCCTATATATTTAGTTTGCTAGTTTAGGGTTCATGGTAGATCCGGGTAGCGGGTTGTGTTAGAGCTAGTTTTGAAATTTTTTGTTCCGCAATCGGCCACGGTTTAATGGCCAGGACGCTGCCATAACCCAACAACTATCACCTTTAATATTCTAGAAACACCATTAGTTAAGTATTTATATCCTAAGTGTGTGTGTGTACCCTAATACTACGATTGCGGGGGTGCTATACGCCATCCACCTAACTTCCTCTATAAATATACATCTACTCACCGGCAACGTCTCGCTCTAGTCGATCTTGACGGATGCCTTGCCCTCCTTCTTTCCGAGAGTCCACGTGCTTGTACCTATAATCAAAGCATAACCAAAATCTAATAAAAATCCGAATCGAATTGCATGGTAATCCATATCCAAAAACTGATACGACAAGCGCAGGGCACATAGGTTAAAATCTATAGTCAACGCATGCTAAGACAACAAAATAACCCTCGACGTTGATATACGAATGTCAAACGACCGAGTCAAAACACAAATACCAAAAATCATGCTTTCAAATATCATAAAATATCGCCCAAAACCTAGTAAAATACTCGCAGATTGTATTTGATCACCACAGGTTCAACAAAACCGATATCGGAAAATCCTAAGATGGCCAATTGAGCTCAAAACTGAAACTTGATCACTCTATGAGGTGTAGGATGAGTTGAGAAACAATTTTAGTGAAGGCTATATGAGATTTTGAGGTGGTTTATGGGCGTTTTTTGTGGTGGTAGAGCGGGTGGAGGAGGTGGAGAAAAAAAGGGAGGAGGAGGTGAAAAAAATATTGCTAGAAGAAAATGAGGAATATTTTATCCAAAACCACAAAGTGATTAGCAATCACACTGCTTTCATCAAGCAAGCATTTATATGGTTCAGTAGAAAAAAAACATATCAGATCCAATAAAAGGACAATAATCCAAGTCCACATCACTTAACATCTATTTCCACATTAGGAAACAAATTAACAAAGCCAGCTTTGACTGATTTACTATTCTTGCAAATAAGTCAACCATATATTTTCAATGAGTAGGAAATTAAACTTATAGTGAAATAAACAAAGATTAGAAAATTTTAAGCTATGCTAATCTAACTGGATGAATGAAAAGAGCTAAACCTCTGGACCCAAATGAGAAATCTTTGGCTGGAGAGCAACATATTCCACTTGTTGATCAAGACCCAAATTTCAGAAGATGGATGTGAATTGATTCGGCACTAAGAAAGGGAGGCTTAATTTTATTTTGGAGAGAGAGATAATGAGGATATGAAGGAAGAAGAGATGGGGAAATTAATTGCTACATGTAGGAGTTGTTTTGATAAGTTAAATGGAAGGATAAAATGCATGTAATTTTCTTTGGACAATAAGGGACTAGGGTAATTGCGCAAGTTACTAGGAACAGAGGCTGAGAATGTTTGAGGTGATGGGGCCGGCCTAGGCTGATGGGGAAGTGATGAGCAGCCAGGGGAATGGTGATTGGCTTGACATTGTTGACTTGAGAAGGGAAGGAGAAACAATTGTACATTCAATTTAAAAACAACATATTGGTTTAAACTACACACACACTACAACCATAACATTTTGTGACAAACTCCTCATGCACAAATACTTTTAGGCCAATCACTGAAAATATTTTTATTATTTTACACAAACTTATTATTTTATTATTTTAAATTAATAAAATAACATGTGAAAATTCAAAATGTTACACATATGCACCTGATTATCAACCTTTTTCCCGATCTCAAATGGTTATAGCATTTACATGAGCCAGATTTGTATAAGTATCTTTTGGATTCGTAACAGGTTGACTAGGCAAGGTGCCCATCTCTCGTCCTCCCGGTGCTGCAGCTAGCTGACTAATCTGCCTTTCAATATTAGCCATTGTTTGTTTGAGTGGCGTTATTTCGTTTTGCAGAAATGTAGCCAGCTGCTTATCATTATTAAATTGCGTATTCTCATTCCCACCCCTTGAGATGTGTATTGAGTGTTAGGTTAGGCAAGGTTGGATGGAGGATCCCACTCTTTAATTTTGAAATTGTTGGCCAGTGTTGCCTTGATTCCACGATAAGTTTGATTGGTTCCTCCAATCTTGATTATAAGTTTGAGAATACTGATTATTATTAGAGCATTGAAATGCAGCATTGGCGGTTTCTTAACCTTGAGGACCATACACATGAGGACATTCTTCAGAAAGATGAAAGGAGTCTTGATAATTTAAGCAGGGAGAGGGTTTACTGACTTTTTAAATAGGGGAAGGTGTCGTTTTTAGTTTTTCTATTGTGCGCCTAAGTGCAGCTATTTAGCGGCCATTTCAATAAAACCTTCTATGACGTGTATTCCTCTTTCAGGAGTGGTTGCAGCCCTCACACTTGTGCTCTCTCATTGCATAGTTTTATCGAATAATTCTTCTAAAAAGATCCATGTATTATCTTCCTGCTTCATCATGAAGTCGCCTTGGCACATAGATTCTATCATTAATTTAGACTCCATAGCATCATACACTATTTGGCAAAGCACCCACTTTGCTATCCCGTGGTGTATGCACTTAATTAGGAGGTTTTTAAAGCGTTTAAAGTATTTCCAAAAAGATTCACCCGGTGTTTGACGAAAAGTTTTAATTTCATTTCAAAATTTAGCCGTTTTAAAATGAAGGTAGAATTTTTTTTAGAAAAGTTTTAGTAAATTCCTTCCAACCGCGAATGGTGTTTGCAGGTGCGCTATAAACCTAATGTTTAGATTTATCAGTTAGGGAAAATGGTATGAGTGTATGCTTTACCGCATCAGTGTTCAACTGTTTTAATTTAAACATTTGACATAAATCCTCAAATTTCTTAATAAAAACGTAAACGTCTTCTGATTCTAAACCATGGAATTTAGGAAGAGAGTTAATAAAAGCAGGTTTAATTTCATAATCACCGGTGGAAAGCAGTAAGATTATGCAAGCGGGTAAAGAGGTACTTACTGGATAACACCTATCCTGTATAGTAGGTGCGGCTGGTATCACATCACCCATTGTATCTAATGAGTTTAAACGAATTAATTGATTATTTTCGTCTCGACCCCAACCTTGCATATACTACAAAAGAAAGAATATAAAATTATATTCTTTTATATATATATAATTAAAATGGGGAAAAGTAAATACGGAAATAAAAACTAAAACTAGGAAAGTAAACTAAAACATGAAACTAGAAAATCTTACAAGTTACAGCCTAGACCTAAGATCTGTCTGTGGGCGAGCCATACCCAAAATCTTATACCAGAACCTTTGGAAGCATGATTCGCTGTAGACCGGAAAGTGGAAGTGCTGTGGGTTCGCTTCGTTTCGCTGGCACTCGTGACACTTCATTGAAAACAGATACTGGTTCGGAATAGAGAATGAAATTCTGAACAGAAAGAAAAAAAATCTGGTCTGGAAAATCCACAGAAAACCGGCACAAAAGTGGTTTCAGCCGAAATTTTGTTGAGTCTGGCCATGAAAAAATTCTTGTTCACTCTGCAAGCTCCAATTCTGCCGAGACTACTCTTGGTTTCCTGAAACAAAATAAAAATTTACAGAATAAAATAAAAGAAGAAAATAACTCGAATTAAAATTAACTAGAATTGCTAACGGCCTCCCAGTAACGGCGCCAAAAACCTGATGGTGATTTAATTAGTCTCTCCATTTTACCGCAAGTGCACAATAAATCTATTGTAATACTTACGGATCGTACCACGGGGAGGCATGAGAATTCTAATTAATTTTAAAAAAATAATTAAATTAAAAGATTGATTATTTAGTTAAACTAATTAAAAGCATGAAATAAATTAAAATTGCAGGTTTAAAATAAAAAAACAAGTTCAAATAGTAAAGCAAGCCCGAGTTTTGAATTACCTTTACTATCATAATGTTTTATATAATTTCTATTCTTTTCTAATTCTCATGTTTTAATTCTTTACCATCAATTATATAAAAGCAAAAAATAAAATATTTTCTCAATGAAATGTCAATCAAATATGAAAGTATAATTCATACGTCATAGATCTAACCTATCAATGACATAACATCGTGTAGCAAAAGAATTAAAACATATTATTCTAATTACCCTAAGAATAATTTAGTTTTACCCTTCTACAAAATAACCCATAAGTTGTCAATTTATGAATTAGATTATATTATCAGAATAATCTAAATTGCCCTAGTTTAATTAGTTTGTGTAAGTTATATGTATGCCCTAGAGGCCATTACTATACATAGGATGTATATTGTAGTGGATGCTTGGACATATATTGGGAGGACTTTCTTGCTCGACATGATAGTATGCTATCTGGTTGCTCTTTACCTTAACGTGTACACTGATTGTGTCACGACCCGAAAGTACGGAACATGACCGGCACTTAAACTACGAAACGTCTCGATGCGCTCGTAATCTAAGAAAGCCGAAAACCCAGAAATCCAAACCAAGAAAAGTAGTAGAGTGAAGGAAAACCAATTTAAATCAAGTAGTTTTAATAGCATAAGCCGAATTATGCGTTTTTAAAAACATCAAATATTTCCTGAAAATTTCGGTAGAGTTTCCTTTGTAAATACTGGCCCCCAAACGGGATACAACATGAATAGTATACGAAATCAATAAAAAGGGCATCCCCAAGCGGGAGCTAGCTCTTCGTCAATCGACGGTCACAACCACACAAGCAATATAATATACAACGCCAACGGCGAGGATCAAAATTCAAAAAGAAACTCAAAACCACAAGAAAACCGCAGAAATATAACGTGCGACTCTAAGGTCGAAGGAATAACATCACTGGTCTCTATCTCAAAAATAAATACATATTTGGTTGATGGAACTTCTAGGTACAACAGAGTAATAATATACAGGTTATATAATGGGGGGTACGATACAAGTAAACCCACCTACTAGCCAATCACCCGAAGGAAACTATGCCCGCAAGCCGTAAAGAAACCTGTACGGCAAACCTGCAAGAAACTGGGGCACAACGGGGGTGAGTTGCCAACTCGTGAATAGAAAAACATCTACGGAAAGAAATCGCATAAATAACGCAACCTAGGTCAAAGATCATAATATATCCTCAATATATATAACATGTAGCCTATAACAAGGCTAGGGTAAATATCTAACCCGAGTGTAATCTCATGTGCCCGTGTCAGTGCCTCAGGTAGCAATATATAATATGAATGAGGTATGAATGCATGAAAACAGAGTACATGTAAATGAAGAAAACTGTTTTCATAAATTTGTGAGATTTCCTTTGTATCTTTAAAATGAGGTATCATAATGAAATCAGCATAAAACAGTGTCTAGCATCGGCACAAAACGTAATCCCAATATCTCGATATCTCTGTATCACAGTCTCTGTACATCAATATCTCGAAATCTCAATGTCTCAATCACAATATCTAGGGCGCCGTCAGTCCAGACCGGCCCCTACCATCCATCTCAAGACCACGACGGTATCCTCCGGATATCTGACGCGTCGGGTAATATCACCGGTAGGTAGTCTCCCCCTGCCAGGCTCACATCGTCATCACCACGTGCTTCTTGCCCCGGGGTACCTTACCGGGCCCACCATGTACCCGAAACGGTTCATCCATCTTCTCGAATCGGGTCTCGAAATCCATCAGCAAACTCATGGTGGATGACTCATACATCATGGGAAAACCGCACTTTTTATTTTTTAAAAGAGAGAAAGGTTTATTTATGTTTTTGCGGTTTTCCTCCAAATCCAGAAAATCTCATGGAAATCCGAATCCAAAACCTCAATAGCATGTAAAATAGTGAATATATGCATGAGAATCCATGAATGCGGCATAACAATGAATAACGGTATGCATGAAAAAAGTAACAACTACAATATCTAAGCTGGCATATAAAGTATGTATATTAATATTATGTCAAACTACTGGCTATCAAGCTAAGTTAAGCAATAATATTTTCTAAGGTGTACGTGACATGGCAATTACCGATGAAGATGTGTGTGAGCCGGCAAGTAAGTGTATGTGGTACATACGCATCATCGGTAATGGTGCTGGTGTCCTAACAGCATAATGTCAACAATGCAATATGAAATAACAATGTAAGTATGCGTAGCAGAGCGAGCAACCAAAATGAGCGGGAGCTAAATATTGAACAATGGTGCCATTTGAAATAACACGAATCATGGGGTTTTGAAAATAGGGCTACGGTAGTTTTAAGAAAGGATACGTCTTTTGAAATATCCGTAGATCCCTTGACCTGTCTTTTTTTTAAATACCCACGATCCGCTAGTTTTGAAATAGGTAGGAGTCTAATCTAATCTAACAACTACACTAAACTATACGACTGAACTACAGGTAAGGAAACCACCTATCATCTGAGTCGATACACATACATACCTGTATATGTATAGTCGGTGATACCGCCTCAATAATATCATATCCGATACCATATCTATAATCATACATCCCAAGTCAAGAGTGCGGATCAATCATCAATATATAGCTCGTACGTAAATCCGTCGTACGGCGTCCTAAATCTGGGTACGGGTCAAAATCATATTCATCACACTATTCATCCGGTATCCTCTTTATCAAAGATCATAGTCTAAGGTACTGACCTATGTCTAGTATTATACTAATATCATCAATATAGTCATGATTTGACTAATGATCGACAGTCTCGTACAAACCGATATCATCAGCACATATCATCATCAAGGGGTATACATCGCCCAATACAGCCTAGGACCAATATCCTAGCATAACATATCTCCTATCACGATCACATGTCGACCACCTATTTATAATACTATTCGCCCGTATCGTCGCCCCAAGATTCGCTAAAACACCAGGACGTACCTCAAGTACGAATCCTGCCATATCACCGATATCACAATCTCAACACAAATCTCATCGACTCATCTCAATCCCAAGTATCATCCTCAAATCCGTATATGAACACATAGTCCCATACCCATGTGAACACATAACTATGTATTCCTGTATAAGCACAAATGAAAGTAGAAAGTATGCAAGTATGGGTGGGTGTGTGCATACGTGGTGCGACCACAACTCTAGGGTTTCGCGACGCTAAATATCCAACACCAAATATCCATATTATCATCAATATACTGAAACAATATATAAACAATATATATATGTGTGTATACGTATTCGTATACATCACCGCGAACTGCGGGGGTGCTATACGCCATCCATCCGACTTCTTCCCGTAGATATAAATCTACTCACATGGTCCTCGCTCGCCGGTGCCGATGTCGCCACGCGCTTGCTTGTCGTCTCGAAGTCCATATGGGGTACCTACATATCATAACGCACCATATCGCATTAAAATCCGACTCATGACCAAAACGACGCACGAAACCCACATAGGTCAAAACCTAAGGTTGCTTTCACAAATCGACCTAAAAACCCTCGACGTCGGCATACAAACGCCAAACCATCGAGAAAGCTCCCAACACATTCATTTGTACAATTACAAGCACTAATTATAATATAAAATAGCTTAAAATTCACAAAAACCCCAATTTCACTTAAAAAGTCATTTTTCCGAAAATCTAGCAAGCACAAATCACCGTTTTAGTACAAAACTCGACGTTTAAATGAATGTAGCGGCCAAAATACTTATTAAATATCTTAAATAAGTCATATAAACCCTAATTAGATTTTTAATCTCACTAACTTTCATTAACCCGAAATTCTAGTTTATAATCTTACCCAATTTTAACACTTTTAAAGCAACAATACATGATTCAACAACTAGACTAGGTTTCGCACAACCTAAGGTGTTAAAATACTCATTAACATGCCAAAGACATGATGAAAGCCTTACCATATTTTAATTCTCAATTTAACATAATATTTACAAAAACTAGTTTGCAATATATATAATTATCACAAATTTAAATTAACAAAAATGCAACTAGCAACTAGATTTGATTTTAGCAAGCAATTATATGTTAATCTACCCATCACAATCCTAATCCAATGCTCAAACCCTAATCTTCATTCAAAACCATACACTTGAAATTTCAAACTTGCAATTAAACCTAATTAACACTTAAATACATTAGCTTCAAGCAAAGAACTAATAAATTAAGTATTGGGTAAAGATTTATACCTCACAAAACAAAAGATCAAACTTGTACACTTGACCTCCAAAATGGCTTCTAGCTCTAAGATCCATGCTAATTTGAGTCAAGAATAATGGATAAGGGATTAATGATGAATTAATGTGACTTTGTGTTGATTTTTGAGGCAAAATTTGAAGGATTTTGGAGTGAAAAGGAGGTGGAGAAATTTGGGGCTGCAAGAGGAGGGGGCTCGGCCAAATGGGAAGAAGGTGGGTGGTGAGTGTGTATGTGAGTTGAAAAGAAAGTCCAAGTCAAGGAATAATACCCATACCACATAATACAACACCCCATGCCTTTATGTTTATTGTTTTTCTTTATAAATTCATTTCCTTTAAACATGAAGTGTGAACAATTTGGGGCAGCTTGGCTGCTGATTTTGGACAGAAAAAGAGGAAAGAGAGAGAGTGTGGTGGGTGTGGGTGAGGTCAAGCATTGTCAAAGTCAACAAATCCCATACTTATATATCTATTCTTTTCTCTTCATTTCATTGTTTCCTTTTCTTTTAACTTGAAGTGGGGATAGCTTTGGGTGGGTTTTTTTTTCAGATTTCGGCCAGCCCACTAGGGAAGGGGGTGTGTGAGTGTGGGTGAGGGAAAATGATAAATGTTATACTCCAATTTCCATTTAATTTATTTTCACCATTAAAGCCTTTTTCTTCGATATTTTCTAAACCGTTTTGGCAAACGATTTCGTTTCAAAAGCCATGTGATAAAATTTTATTTAATGTTTTATGATGCACAAAATTTGTTTCAACTCATTCCAATTTGTAATTTTCCCTAATTAAATATATTAGTGACGGCTTAAAATAATATTAAAATAATTAATTTCGGAAAAATTTTCAGAAAATTTGAAATTTCACCAGTAGCTCAATAAACACCAATTACTAGCAATTACATAGCTAGAATATGTATATTTAATTTTATAATAAACATATTTGCATTTTGACTTTTTTACAGAAAACCCCCTTATTTTACCGTTTTTTCGAAATTTCACCGAAACGATTTTCAAAACGTTACAATCTTCCCTCCTTAAAGAAATTCGGTCCCCGAATTTAAATTAAAATTTCCCCCAAATACTAAAATATTTCAGCCAAAACCATCAAATCGCCGGGGCTCCGAAATCATAAATACATAAAGGAAATCGTAGCGCAACTCATGCGCATGAAAAATGAGCATATAACTCAAATCAGAACTCCGTCAAGCATCCCGCAATCATCGGAGTCATGGGGAAGACATCAATACCAAATCCAAAGCAAAACCAATATGATATAACTCAAAACTATACATGTAAAATATATTCAGGTACTGTCCTCTGACTAGTCCTGCTTAGTACGAAAACACATAGCAATATCATAAAAACGTACTGCTCTATAAGAAAATCAACCCCAAAATACGGGTATGCATACTACGTGCGTCTTGTGCGCACGGAAATCAAAATCCAAATATGTGCCATACATATGCACAGAAACAACATCTAAGTGCATCGGGTGTGCACGAAACATCTGTCGTAGGCAACATGTGTGCCTGACAGCAAAATCAGGTGCATCTGACATGCACAAAAAATCTCGATTTAGTGAATCTGGTGTGCACCAAAATCACACTTCAAAACATGCGCCCAACATGCGCGAAAATCCAAATCAGGTGCATCCATCGTGCACGAAACAAATATCGAACATCACCATCGAAATCAAAGTCCAATTCATCTAAGTGCACAAAAGGCGTATCACTGCACTGCAAGCATATATAAACTATACAGAGTGCAGGAACCAAATCGTGTGCGTGCATTCGCACAAAATCAACTCAAATGTCTAAAACCGTAAAATCACAAACATGTGAAACCCAAGCACGAAGACGATATCAAGTGCAACACTGTGCAAAGATCGTAAATCCTCAATTATCAAAATCAAATCATTCGAATAAATCACCCAAAACATCGAAATCAATAATGGCGGCATGGTACCGCTCAAGCGCATCCTCTAAGAATCTCAGGCCAACTGTCGCGGTCACTAATGGGACGTCTCGTCGATGATCATGAACTCTGGCCTGCTGGTGTGTGTAACAATGACCACTCCTGGGTCAAGGTCTTCACTGGGAATTACCAATCTCTCGCTCCATCGGCTCATCGGCCTTGTCAGGTGTGCTAACGGGGATGATCCCGTTCTGGCACGTCTCTTGTCATCTCCCGGTCAATCATCGCGACCACTCGTAAGACAGCATATCACTGGCGTCGGCCTCTGGCTCTCTGAATGTACGTGATACATCTGATCCTGGGTGCAAGTATCATTGCAGCAGCGTCCTGGAAGGAATCCTGCTCACGGTCTCTTCCATGTCTCGTCTCTGCCAACTGTCCGGAAGTCATCGTCCTTTACTATATCTGCGTCTTGCTCTGGGACGACTGCATTCTCATCGCGACTCCTCGGGAAGGTATATCCAAGCACAATGCCTCGTCATGCATATCGCATCTCTGATGAAGGCAGAGTGGAACGTCGTCTTATCCAGATATTGTACGGACCTCTTTACTCCACTTTCTCAAATGTCGACTGCTTCGGACTCGTCTCATCGTGGCTACATGGACCGAGCTCCAACGGCTATCCTCGTATCAGGAGTCTCCCAAGAAATGCATCTCACCACCTAGCATCCGAATTAAGTCGAGCCATCCGATCGAGTCGTCAAAACCTCATAATCCCCCAAGAGCTCAACCTCTTGGGCACAGTTTAATAGTATCGAGTACATACCACAGCATCGGTGGTCCAGCCGTAGAAGGGCAAACCCAAGCCTCACTAATGGCGCCGTAGAACTGCCGCAAACCCGAAGGTTCAAAGGCTTTCACACGGTCATTAAGTCGAGTTAGGGTTTCATTCTTCAAGAGGGACCATAGAATTTCCTGCATGTTTTTCTGACTACTTTAAACTTGGAATAATAGGTTTCTGACATTCGATCGTCTCTGTCGACTCCCAACGTCTCCGCGTGAAGTCGTCTCTAGCTGGAATCAATCTATCTGATGACCTCGCATCGGGGTAGGCGAACGATCCACATGTCCTAGTCATTCATCCTCGATGACTAGCGACCTTCTATCATCTCTTAGTACAACTCGTCCTGTAATAGCTCCAACATCTGGGGCGATATCTCGTCGTTCGCAGCAATAACTGGCTCTCTCGTCTGCACGCAGAACAGTGCATCGATCATCATGAATAAGCAATATGCCAACATTCATCAAAATCTGGTTGGCCTCTATCATCGGCTCGATCCTCTGGTACAGATCGGCACGTCCGAGAAATATCGTAAAAGCGATCTGTCAAATGCTCATGGCGCGAAAACACAATCAGACGACGCCTCTCAATGCAATCGTATATCCCTGGAATCACGCCCTGGTCAGTCCTCGTTCGTGACGAGCTCGTGCTGACCGCAACTCTAGCTGTAGCTCTCCCTGCCCGTAATCGCGGCAACAAAACATAACTGGTACCGATGAGGCTAGATCAGGAATGAATATAATACCGAACAAGGAAATGTACATCCTAAGGCTTCTTAAGTGGAGTGGCGTGTCGTAAATATGCCGCGGAACATACCAACGGTACGTCACTCTACTTTAGTCATCTATTCCATCAACCAAGGGTCATCCTACGCTCCGAAGGTAAAACCTAACGCTTTGATACCAACTTTGTCATGTTCCGTACTTTCGGGTCGTGACAGATTGTCTCTCTGTTACATGTTGGTAAAGCCCTTAGGATGTGTACTTGACTACCTGGACTATGATGCAGATCATACTAGTGGGGACATGGTAGTCCATAAGTACATCCTTTGAGGTCCCTAGTCGTGGGTGTATTAAGACGGGGCATCGATATACCAGAGTAGACTAGCTTATACCATCTCGACCCATACAGATGGGCGATGGATGATCCCACATCCATTGGTGTTTGACATCAGAGATGATATACGGGTGCTCAGTGGAGACTGGGTACACTGGACGGACTCGCCGAGAACTCCCAGATGGTATTATACCTTACGTCAGATGGCAGTTCTCTGGTGACACTGGTACATGTTAGTCTGTAGACCCGAGATCGTCATAGAGTCTTGTGTGATTCCCACTGTGCTTTGATTTCCACCTTACCACGTCCAAGAGGGCATGCAAAACGGTGGCTTTTGGGTACAGTCCCGAATCATATGGAGGCGATGAGCGATAGGAGGGGATTCGTCTCTCCCGGTATAGGGAGTTGATGTTGCGATGTGTTCGATTGGCTATAACCGGAAATCCCTGACCAGGATTGCTGAGATTTACTGGTAAGTGTTACCAGTAGTTTCTCGAACTGTTATAGACCTCATATCGACACGACTTATCGAGCTACTGGGGTCTGACGTTTACCACCCCTAGGCAAGATATGCGACATATCAGACAAACAGACCGGACTGTACGGTAAGTGTTGCTGGTTAGATTCATAGGAGTGTGAGCGGGCTTGCTCGTTGATCTTCTGATCGCTCAATACCCGGGTGGCCGTTATGTTTAGCAGACCGCTTGCGGCTTGTGGGTGTTTGATATGATCATCACCTACTGCCGGCGTATTGACGAGTCTTTAGAGTCCTACACAGAGGTTTCCTGGCTCAAGCGAAACGAAATAAGAGCGCATATGAGATATGTGCGGGACCGAGAATAATACCAGTATGTGATATTGTATTCTATTCTCGCGATATGTATCATTGGACGGTTATATGAGATATAGCCAGGTTACCGAATCAAGTGTTGATTCGATACATTGATACATTTGATATTAGTCGGTTATATGTATTATGACCGGATCATTAAATCAAGTGTTGATTTAATGATTTAATGTATAATTATATATTTGATATATTACTTTACATTAACTAGTATTGGTTCACTTAAGATTATTTTCTCACTTGATTATGCACATTGTATATATGATATATGTTTGTGCACTAGTTTGTATCATGTTTGATGATACATGCAAACTTGGGTGTGTGTATGCTTTGAACCATGTTTAGGTAAATGGTTAGGGTTTTAATTTATTTATTTATTTATTCTTTTGGGCAAGAAATAAAATGGTGGCTTCTTTTGTTTTCACTTGAAGTTTCATGAAGCTTTGACCATTTTGTTTCTTTCCTTAACCTAACTATTCACTTAAACCCTAGTTTATTCTCTACATGAGTTTACTTCACCCATGGTTGCATTATAATAACTCTTCACTTGATTTTTCATTTTTAATATAATTGATATTCTTTTCTTCTTCTTCTTCTTCTTCTTGATGAAGAAAAGAAAACCTTGCTAGAAAATTGCCAAGTGATGAAATCAAGTGAGAAATCCAAATCCAAAGTGAACCCACTTCTTATTTCTTCATCCTCTACCACTTGCCATGTAGTAGAGTGTGTTATCTTCATAAGTTTCATGACTTAGTGAAGGTGGAGCTTGAGTTTGAGTCGCCTCGACGTAGATCATCTTCGGCATCGAAGTCAACGACCTAGCCCGCCCATTTCTCCGATGAAATCGACGCTAGAGCCTGGGATTCCGATGATCGCAGCGGAGGGACATCAACACGGAGCTAGAGAAGTGGTGGACCGGATCTACAAAGGTTGTATTTCCATTCACTTAGTAGTTAAGTTGTTAACTTGCTTGTAGTTTCGCCTATCCTCTAGTGAACGATCGTATTAGGGTTTCTCGGCACATAGAAAATTTGATTTTAGCATGGTTGATACCTTGTGAAACCTCTTGAGTGTGCCTAGGAACTCTACAGTGGTATCAGAGCCTAGCTAGAGCTTTAGGCGAAGTGTAGACGATGTTAGAAGTCCGATCGAACCCGAAATCCCCGCTTTTCACCCCTCTCTGTACAATTTTCAAAACTGTGGATTTTTCCCAATTAAAAATGCTCAGAAAATAGTGTAGGGAAATATAAGATTAACTGTACAAAACGAGACAGTAACTCACTTAAACGGCCACAGAACCGCGGTAATGACATGCCATTGGCGGCGGTTCCGCGGCGCAATTGATGAATTAGGGTTTCAATTTTGTACAGTTTTCCCCGTATGTGATTCCTGATATTTCTGGGCACTTTTAATTATACTCAACAGTTGAATTTTCTGGGGTGTATTCGGGACTCACTGATTCGATCGGATATTTTTAACCTCGTTTATGGTTTTCCGGGTATTTTAGAACATGTTAAAAAGTTCGGCCGGATATAAATACCCACTTTTTCCCCTGCCGGGAAATTTCCAATTGTTGGATCTTTCCGTAGTTTAAAGACGTTCTAAGTAGTGCAAGTAACGCGATGGACCCTCTAGAAGACAACAAACCTTAACTCGATTATTTGACCGTCTTGAACTGCCCTTTGAACCTTAGGATTTGGGGCAGTACGGCGTGCCACATGTGAGGCGTTGGCTTGACCCTTCTACGGCTGGACCGTTGGTACTGAGGCATGAAGTGAATGTTTTTAAACTTATTTCATGTGTTGAGCTGTTTCGGGAAAACTTGGGTGTTTGATTGTTCGATCGGAAAGTTTAACATTTTCTATTTACCTGGAATGTGATACAATATTTGGAATCCACAAATAGTTATAAGATAACTGATTTGAATATTATAAATATAGCAGTTTAGTCTCACTTGATCGGTTGCCACGGAATTTTGATGCGATCAAAAATCCGTCGCAATCACGTAGCCTATGCGGATACTCTCCGGGTAAACTTAATAGACAGCTACACCCCATAGCCCCGACCAAGTGACTGTAGGAGAACCCCGTCGCCGAAAGCATCCGTTCGGGTGCTCACGGCAGCGGTGTTCCGCCTTGGTGCACTTCGTCGACGGTATCGGGGGTGCGGCCGTCTACTAAAGTTTGCGACGAGCATTCGATCAGAATATCGGGAATCTTGTTGAATTTCCCGACTTCATATTGAAAAGAGTTTTCGATAATGAGACTAAAATGCGGGGTTTATAATTGTTAGGCATGCGATGTCTAAGGAATTCATTTGATTAGGCATGCGATGTCTATGCAGGTTGCGGATTCCAACTGTTGTAGTTTTACACTTTCTTTTCTGTGACCGTAAGTGTAATATGCGATATCGCTGTTTTTGTTGCTATATGTCAACGACAATTGGGATGCGCATATTTACTTACGTTGATAACATGTGATGTTATGTGTTGCTGGATATGTTATATTGGATTGTCGCGTTATGAATAGTCGGGGTTTTTTTTATGTGAGATGAGTGTTTTTCATTTTCATTCATGTAAAAACTTGTATGTAATATTCTTTTATTGGGGCACTTCCAGGTTGCGGAAGATGTCACCTTTGTATATTATTTACTTTTCCGCACTAGGATAGACCCAAGGAGGAGGGCACAAGTAACCGGGTTCTGGAGTCCAGTGGGAGACCAACTCGAGGAGTCGAGTCCGGGTCTCCTAACTCTAGAATTGGTAGGGTTTCTTGCCGCTCTCGTAGGGGTCTAGGGGTGTGGGTTTGGCTATTCATCGCGACCGTGGAATCCGTGTTTTATACTGGCTCGTATTGAAAACACGGACGTCCTAGTATATCCAATATTTCATATGATATTTTCTGCTGCGTTATCTGTGATGTGATCATGTGATATGTTCAGATAGATATTATATATAGTATATATGATATATTATATAGACGTTGCTTATGTTTTACACCCGCGCTAGCCCTGCCTCGCTCTGCCGTTAGTTACCTAACCTAATGGTGCAGACGGGACATCGAGGCGAATGCGGATGGCATAAGTGTACGTCGTATTTATCTGTGATGTTTAGGTGATTTAAATGATGGGACTTCATTAATATGATTAATGAAAGAAAAAGAAACCTAAAAGATGTTGCGGAATCGAATTTTCAAAAACAAGTAGCTACAGTTCTTTCTTTGCATCACGGTGTTCCTTGTAGAACATCCTGCACCTTATTCGATGAGGAAAGGGCCGAGATCCCTTCACCGGGAGTGACCCCTTTAGCAATAACTGGCAGATGCTACACACTCGGTTTGTCTTTTGATTGCTTCTATAGTTTCTGCTTTGCACAATGATATATATGATATATCCCGCACCTCATTCGACGAGGAAATGGCCGACGATCCCTTCACCGGGAGTGACCCTTTTAGAAAAACTAGAAAAACCTAAAAAAACACTCTATTTTAAAATCATTTGATTCTACAATGATATCAAGTTCATTACGCAATAGGTTTTCAGAAAAACCTGTCGTAGCCCTCCGTCATTTCAGATAAGTTGTATATAGTATTCGTGCTACATTTATTGGCTTTCGTCAAGGTGTAGTGTGCGGTAGCTATATGCTGCTTATCTGCTGCATACGATGTGATTGGATTAGGGTAGTCGTGCGGCTTTGTTGGCTTTCGTCAAGGGTCGTACGGGTGGGTTTAATTCAATTAAGAAATGTACGGGTTGAACTTGACTAGCGGGCTATGGTTTGTTGGCTTTCGTCAAGGTCATAGCACGTTAGGGGCAAAATTATCGGGAATTTCAAGTGTTGAAATTTGCAATGAGATTGCATACCTTCTATGAGATAGTTGGATCCCGATACCCACTGCGAGTAATTGTTACTCCTGGGAGAGTTTTACACTTTACAATTAGCCGATCTAGTAGGTGTCTAGAAAGGTGTCAACGGGGTTACGCCTCTGCGAAAATGAGGTTTACTGTAATTAGGTCCGTGCGAAAGCACGGGGAACCTCCCTCAAAGTACCGACACTGGCCTTGCTGAAAGATTGGAGAACTTGTAGCGTGTAATTAATCCCGGCTAGTCTTTCCTTTTAGGGTTTGAAGGAAGATTTGATAAAAACAGTGGGAGCCATCCTGATTAGATAAAATAATAACCAATCTGATCTTGCAAGAGCGCACGCAGAGTGTTTTCTTCTCTCTCTCTCCTGGTAGTGACCATGTCACGCCTTAATCAAGATAATAAAACGGATGTATTGACCGAACCCGCTTGTTATACTAAGCTGGGGAACGTTGATCCCGCTCCAACTTATAATTGTTATAAGACAGAGCAGGAAATAGAGGAATACCTGAATTCCTATGCCGCCCAAACGAAGAAAGTGCATATGATGCATCTCCTTCGGGTGTGTTCATTATATAGAACTGTTTCTCTGTATCCTCTACGTCCTGGGTATTTGATACCGGATCAGGATCCCGCATATGTAATTTGTTACATGGGCTACAGATAGGTAGAGAACTGAGAACGGGCGATAAGTTTCATGAGGCAGAAAACGGTGCAAATGTTGCAGCCAAGTCTGTTGGTCACTGTCACCCTGTATTACCAATACATTGATTCTGAACGAATGTTATTAGATACCAAACCTGATATACAAAATCATATCAGTCTCTTTATTAGTAAAGAAATGATAAAATTTTGTATTGTTGGATAATGTTTTGAACATTTCCTATATCAAAAGTTGATCGGTTCAGGCACGTTATCTAAAAGCATTGATGTTCTAAATCAAACTACAGTTCTTAGTATACGGAATACACACAAGAGGAAGAGTTCAGATATGAACGAATCCTTCTTGAGGTATTGTAGACTAGGTCATATCAATGTGACCCGACTGGCTGAAGTTACATTTAGATGCATATTTAAATCAGTTTGAATTTACATCTTGTGAAACTTACCAGTCATGTCACAAAGATAAGATGAACATAGCTCTGTTTATTGGAAACAGAGAAAGAGTTAGTAAACTCTTGGGACTGATACATGATGATGTATGTAGGTCCCCTGTCTACACATGCCAAGACCAGTTCTTTGTACTTCATTACATTCTTTGATGATCTCTTTAGATTCAGACATATGTTCCTGTTGAAACACAAGTCCAAACCTTTTGAGATATTCACAGAATATAAGTTAGAAGTAGAGAACCAAAATGGGTATAAGTATTATGTCCTTTGATGTGATCAAGGAGGAGAATACTTGAGCACGGAATTCTTGGACTTTTCTAAAGGAGAATGAGATTCTCTCTCAGCATTGCTCCTCCGTATACACCATAGCACTTCGGTGTATCGGGGCGGAGCAATCACACCCTATATGATAAGGTATGCTCTATGATGAGTACTACTGAGTTACCTATTTCCTTTTGAGAGTTATGCGCTTGAGAAGCTGCATACCTATTGAATAGGGTTCCAATCAAATTAATTGCCTACCACTTCATATGTGATATGGAAAGGGAAGAGTCCATATCTTAAGTTTGTTAAGATTTGGGGTTGTCCGGCCTATGTCTAAAAGCAAAATCCAGACAAGCTCGAGGCAAGATCTGTTATGTAGAACTGGAAATGTTTCAGCTATACAAACTGCAGCTGATGATTTGCTAGAACCAAAGGATTCAATAGTTACCAACGAACCTCAGCCTCTCCGCCGATCTAGTAGGGTTCCTCACCCACCTGAGAGATACTTCTATTTCTATATGACAGTGGGAGCGAGGATTGCATCATGAGATGATGACCCAACTATTTTCGAGCTGGCCATCAGGAGTGGGACTCTATAAGAATGGCTGGATGCTTAGCGATCTGAGATGGAATCCTTATACACCAATAAAGTATGGACTTTGGTTGCTTTATCTGAAGGGTTAAATCCCCATCAGCAGCAAGTATGTCTTGAGAAGATTACTTGGTGTAGATGGAAAAGTTGAGACTTTCAAAGCTAAACATGTTAAAGGTTTTCATCATCGACCAGGCATGGATAATGATGAAACCTTTTTCAGTGACTATGCTTAAGTCCATCCAGATCCTACTTGCCACGGCTACATACCATGACTACGATATTTGGCGGTTGGGTGTCATGACTGCTTTTCTAAAATGATGTTTTAGAAGAGAGCGTCTGTAAGTACACAGCCAGAGGGCTTCGTAGACAGTGGAAGCAGCGGAAACGTGTATAAAATGCTTTATAAGATTAAAGCAGGCATCGCGGAGTTGGAACATCTATTTTGATGAGATAGTCAAAGAGTTTGACATCATCAAAATAGTAGATGAACCTTGTATATACAAAAAGGTAGTAGGATGTATGGTGGTGATCCTCGTAGAGTACATGGATGACATACTCTTGATGGGGAAGGAGTTTCCTATGCTACGCTCGGTCAATCTTCGCTTATCACAAGGATTCTCCATATAGGATCAAAGTGATACCTCCTAAATCCTGATTTTTGATCAATGAGATAGAAGTAATTGGATGTTAGGATTCTCACTAGTTGTAATGAGATGGTATCAATCGATCCCGTGGAGAATCACTGGAAAGGTTCCAGGGTGATAAGGACGACTGAATGTCAGTCACAGGCATTATCTGTACCCTCAGTAAAGGGACGGTATGTTGGAAGAGTTCCAAGCTAGATACCATGACATACTAGACGATAAAGGCTGGATACATCGCTACTTAAGATGCTACCAAAGAGTCAGTCTGGATATATATTTGTTCATGAGATGAACTTAGTTCCTCCCATTGTGTGACAATGGAGTTGTGGCTTATGCCAAGGAACGTCCGTCCCATCAGTGATCCAGACATATTCTAAGGCAGTATCACCCGATCATGGAGATGGTTGATCTCCAAGGAGATCGAGGTTAGGAGAGTAGACTCAGAGGACAACACGGCGGATCCACTCACAAAGGCCTTTTCCCAGAGAGAGACTTTTATGGGATGGTTGAGTATGAGATACTGCAACCACTACTACAGATGGCCCTAGTGCAAGTGGGAGATTGTTAGTTATATTTATGCCCTAGAGGCCATTACTAGACATAGGATGTATATTGTAGTGGATGCTTAGACATATATAGGGAGGACTTTCTTGCTCGACATGATAGTATGCTATCTGGTTGCTCTTTACCTTAACGTGTACACTGATTGTCTCTCTGTTACATGTTGGTAAAGCCCTTAGGATGTGTACTTGACTACCTGGACTATGATACAGATCATACTAGTGGGGACATGGTAGTCCATAAGTACATCCTTCGAGGTCCCTAGTCGTGGGTGTATTGAGACGGGGCATCGATATACCAGAGTAGACTAGCGTATACCTTCTCGACCCATACAGATGAGCGATGGATGATCCCATATCCATTGGTGTTTGACAGCAGAGATGATATACGGGTGCTCAGTGGAGATTGGGTACACTGGACGGACTCGCCGAGAACTCCCAGATGGTATTATACCTTACATCAGATGGCAGTTCTCTGGTAACACTGGTACAGGTTAGTCTGTAGACCCGAGATCGTCATAGAGTCTTGTGTGATTCCCACTGTGCTTTGATTTCCACCTTACCACGTCCAAGAGGGCGTGCAAAACGGTGGCTTTTGGGTACAGTCCCGAATCACATGGAGGCGATGAGCGATAGGAGGGGATTCGTCTCTCCCGGTATAAGGAGTTGATGTTGCGCTGTGTTCGATTGGCTATAACCGAAAATCCCTGTCCAGGGTTGCTGAGATTTACTGGTAAGTGTTACCAGTAGTTTCTCGAATTGTTATAGACCTCATATCGACACGACTTATCGAGCTACTGGGGTCTGACGTTTACCACCCCTAGGCAAGATATGCGACATATCAGACGAACAGACCGGAATATACGGTAAGTGTTGCTGGTTGGATTCACAGGAGTGTGAGCGGGCTTGCTCGTTGATCTTCTGATCGCTCAATACCCGGGTGGCCGTTACGTTTAGCAGACCGCTTCCGGCTTGTGGGTGTTTGATATGATCATCACCTACTGCCGGCGTATTGACGAGTATTTAGAGTCCTACACAGAGGTTTCCTGGCTCAAGCGAAACGAAATAGGAGCGCATATGAGATATGTGCGGGACCGAGAATAATACCAGTATGTGATACTGTATTCTATTCTCACGATATGTATCATTGGACGGTTATATGAGATATAGCCAGGTTACCGAATCAAGTGTTGATTCGATACATTGATACACTTGATATTAGTCGGTTATATGTATTATGACCGGATCATTAAATCAAGTGTTGATTTAATGATTTAATGTATAATTATATATTTGATATATTACTTTACATTAACTAGTATTGGTTCACTTAAGATTATTTTCTCACTTGATTGTGCACATTGTATATATGATATATGTTTGTGCACTAGTTTGTATCATCTTTGATGATACATGAAACTTGGGTGTGTGTATGCTTTGAACCATGTTTAGGTAAATGGTTAGGGTTTTAATTTATTTATTTATTCTTTTGGGCAAGAAATAAAATGGTGGCTTCTTTTGTTTTCACTTGAAGCTTCATGAAGTTTTGACCATTTTGTTTCTTTCCTTAACCTAACCATTCACCTAAACCCTAGTTTATTCTCTACATGAGTTTACTTCACCCATGGTTGCATTATAATAACTCTTCACTTGATTTTTCATTTTTAATATAATTGATATTCTTTTCTTCTTCTTCTTCTTCTTCTTGATGAAGAAAAGAAAACCTTGCTAGAAAATTGTCAAGTGATGAAATCAAGTGAGAAATCCAAATCCAAAGTGAACCCACTTCCTATTTCTTCATCCTCTACCACTTGCCATGTAGTAGAGTGTGTTATCTTCACAAGTTTCATGACTTAGTGAAGGTGGAGCTTGAGTTTGAGTCGCCTCGACGTAGATCATCTTCGGCATCGAAGTCAACGACCTAGCCCGCCCATTTTTCCGATGAAATCGACGCTAGAGCCCGGGATTCCGATGATCGCAGTGGAGGGACGTCAACACGGAGCTAGAGAAGTGGTGGACCGGATCTACAAAGGTTGTATTTCCATTCACTTAGTAGTTAAGTTGTTAACTTGCTTGTAGTTTCGCCCATTCTCTAGTTAACGATCGCATTAGGGTTTCTCAGCATATAGAAAATTTGATTTTGGCATGGTTGATGCCTTGTGGAACCTCTTGAGTGTGCCTAGGAACCCTACAGTTTGAATTTTCTTTGATAAAAATTCCATCTTACCTTCTCTAATTAGTTTTCTAGGTTGTAAATTTATCATAAAACTAATTATCTATCGGTGATATCACCTTTCCCTAAACAAGTTTCTTGAACATTAATCTATCATTAACATATCTAGTTAATTAGCATGGTATCAAAAAGAAGAAAACTTTCATCAAATTAATTCATCATTAAAACCAATATAAACGAATAGAGAAGAGAAATAAAACACACATGATTAAAGCAAACAAAATAAAATAAATTATCTGCATAATTAAAAAGTAACTTACAAGAATTATTGATCTCTCCTAACAAAAACCCTAATTCCAAAGCTAAAGGAGAGATGAAACCCTAGAGAGGCTATACAGAAGAATATATAGGCCATTGGAAAAAAAATCTAAGAGTGGTTTACAGAAGATATACGAAGATGCAAAAATCCCTGAAAATCTCGACTTCCAATTCCACCAAAAACCAACCCAAAGTATGGTATTTCGATCAAGAGCGAAATTTGGAAGTTTCTGCTCTCTAGATTTCTGGTAAATTATCTGCATAATTAAAAGTAACTTACAAGAATTATAGATCTCTCCCAACCAAAACCTTAATTCCAAAGCTGAAGGAGAGATGAAACCCTAAAATGCTTATACAACAGAATATATAGGCAATTGGAAAAATCTAAGAGTGGTTTACAGAAGATATGTGAAGATACAAAAATCCTTGAAAATCTTGACTTCCAATTCCACCAAAAACTAGCCCAAAATATGGTATTTCGGTCAGGGGCAAAATTTGGAAGCTTCTGCTCTCTAAATTTCTGGTGTGGCTTGGTCTCGACTTTGGGAATCTTGTTCCTCGCTTGGTTTTTGGCAATTTCCACCATTGGCTCTGATTTAGCTTTAAGAAGTCCACATCCAACACAGGTAACACGTGTTTTGCACACTTTTCCACTTTAGCCCTATAATCTGAAATATTAAACAAAATATACCCAGAACAGCATAAAATAGAAAAAATTAAAATAAATATATTTATATAAATGTGCATTAAAATGCACCAATCACCCGGCCCGCCATAGCGGCGGCAGCTGCTGCTGTAGCGTGGCGACGACATGCTTGCATGCGTAGGTGTGTGTGGTTCAATGGAGCCCACGTGGGCGGCTCACGCCCACGTGAGGAATCCCCAACAGTTCAATCTCGCGATCGAAAGGCCAGGACGAGGCAGCGGGCACGATTGGGAGTGGCTGTCGGCGGGATTTCCGGCTCGGTTAGGCTTTTTGAAACCCTATATACATCATGTTATTTCTCTCATTTCTCTTTCGTTTCTCGCTCAAAAATTCTGTAAAAATATTGGTTGCGACCGGGAATCAATTCTCTACACAACGGTGCTACCCAAGTGCTCAGAAAAAATCGGAGGAGAGAGAAAGTCTTGGAAAGACGAGTTTCGACGTATTTTCGATATCCCGATTCAAGGTAGGATCCTCGATCTCCCCTTTTTCCCCCGTCACTTCTTCTTTTCATGCTAATCTAATCTAATACTTTTGTTCACTCCAAAATCTTAACACGGTTATATTGTCTGTTGTTGGTTTAGTTTTATATGATAAACACGATTAACTCCTAATCAAGTTGCATCTAGCTTTTGATCCACAAAACTAAAAGAACACGGGGTAATGACCTACCCCCATTAAACTGTTCTCCCACGCGAACACAAACACGCTGTCATACTGCGCAAATGTTTACTGAGAAAACGCTTTTTCATAAGCCGTTATGCTGCCCGTTTTAGATCGGTAAAACACCATTTTATAAGCCGAAGTGCTGCCCGAATTTAAAGTGAACTTTTAAACTATTTTATTCCACTAAATATATTCTAAACTATTTTGTTACACTAAAAGTACCCTATGGTTTCAAATACTGCATTTTCAATAAAATACCCTAGAGTTTCAACTACCGTATTTTCAATAAAATACCATAATGTTCCAATTACCGTATTTTCATATAAATACCCTAAACATTCTAATGCTGTATTTTCACATAAATACCCTGAGGTTTTAAAATATTGTATTTTAACATAAATACCCTAAGGTTTTCAAATACTGTATTTTCACATAAATACCCCAATGTTTCCAAGACTAGTATTTTTAAATAAATACCCTGACTTTTCTAAAAGTCGTATTTTTAAACAAGTACCATAAACTTCTATGTCATATTATCTTCATATTTTCCACTCAGCTGATCTCAATTAATTAAAATAGCTGGTGGGTTTACATGGTATCTTATCTCTTGAGTCTCGGAGAGCTGGAGATAAGGCATCATACACCTGTCCCTAAAATACCATGAACTTTTATAGGAACCAAATTGCATGAGTATTGTTCTACACATAACCCAACACTTGAGATACTAAATGACATGCTATCTGGTAGATTAGGGTTAGACGCGCGAACATAGGTATGGAATATTTATGAAGATCCCGATATACGGGTGACCTTACTTACGAAAATCCTGATATACGGATGAAATTATTTATGAAGATCCCGATATACGGGTGGCCTTATCTATAGAAGATTTCTACATACGGATGACTTTGTTACTTCTAAATTTCTATGCCTAGAAGAACTACACGCTAACGCCTACCTGTACTCCATGTAGCTGAATAAGACCGGGGTGTGATAGTTTGTCTAATGTAAGGCAGAATTAAGGGTCTCGGATTCTACTTCTAGACTTCACGTTGGATCCAGGGGTGAACAGGAAGCTGTGTGTGTGTGTCTTCATTATACTGTTGTTCCGTGGCCCAATGGATATTCTTGAGAACCCGGTATGCTTACCTAACCAAACTAGTACATGCACAACGCCTAAGTAATACCTGATATACTTTACTACTACACACATATGACATAATTTATACTGTACACTTTAGTTACCTTTCTCTTACTTAACCTACATGAAACACCCATTTACACATGCTCACATTAACATATACGACTGTCACTATACTTTTAATTTGTTTTATTCCACTCATTCTATCTTGAGAAATCCTACTCGAGTTTATCTCGCTGACGGAAATTTCTCTCTTTGTCTCTTCTCTCTCTCAAAATGTCCGTTAGGGCTGGAAGAAGGCGTGATCGAAGTCATGCTGAGGAAGAAGGCAACACTCTCCTCGGGACTACCTACAATTAGCACTTATGTCACCTTATTTCCCTTTCTTTCGCCAACTGTTTTAGGGATTTCCATTTGATGTAATAAAACTCTTGTTACGAAACTAGCTTGTAATAAATGTTGGTTAATGACTAAAGTTGTTTTTATTGCACTTACTTTTGTATACTCCTGCATTACTATACGCTTAACGTAACTGAATCAAGGAGAGTATACTTTGTTAGTTATATGTATGCCCTAGAGGCCATTATTATACATGTGATGTATATTATAATGGATGCTTGGACATATATAGGGAGGACTTTCTTGCTCGACATGATAGTATGCTATCCGGTTGCTCTTTATCTTAACATGTACACTTATTGTCTCTCTATTACATGTTGATAAAACCCTTAGGATGAGTACTTGACAACTAGGATTATGATGCAGATCATACTGGTGGGGCAGAGGTAGTCGGTAAGTACATCCTTCAAATATTCCTAGTCGTGGGAGTATCAAGACGGGCATCGATATTCCAGAGTAGACTAGCGTATACGCTTCTCGACCCATATGATGGGCGATGGATAATCCCACATCCATTGGTGTTTGACATCAGAGAAGGTATACGGGTACTCAGTGGAGACTGGGTACACTGAACGGACTCGCCGAGAACTCTTAGATCGTATTATACCTATCATCAGATAGCAGTTCTCTTGTGACACTGGTACAGGTTAGTCTGTCGACCCGAGATCGTCATAGAGTCTTGTGTGATTCCCACTGTGCGTTGATTTCCACCTTACCACTTTCAAGAGATCGTGCAAAACGGTAGTTTTTGGGTACAGTCCTGAGTCACATGGAAGCAATGAGCGATAGGAGGGGATTTCTTCTCTCCCGGTATTGGGGGTTGATGTTGCGCTATACTTGATTGGACATAACAGGAAATCCCTGGCCAGGGTTGCTGAGATCTATTGGTAAGTGTTATCAGTAGTTTCTCGAACCGTTATGGGCCTCACATCGGCATGACTTATCAGGCTATTGGGGTCTGACGTTTACCACCCCCCAGGCTGAGATATGCGACATATCAGACGAAGAGACCGGACTGTACGGTAGTGTTACTTATTGGATTCGCAGAAGTATGAGTAGGCTTGCTTGTTGATCTTCTGATCGCTCAATATCCGGATGGCCGTTATGTTTAGCAGACCGCTTGTGGCTTGTGGGTGACTGATATGATCACCACCTACTGCCGGCGTATTGACGAGTCTTTAGAGTCCTACACAGAGGTATCCTGGCTCAAGCGAAACGAAATAGGAGCACATATGTGATATGTGCGGGACCGAGATTAATACACGTATGTGATACCGTATTCTATTCTCGCGATATGTGATATCGGTCGGTTATATGTGATATAACCGCGCTGTCGAATCAAGTGTTGATTCGACAAGTTGATACATTTGATATTAGTCGGTTGTATGTGATATATCCGGATTATTAAATCAAGTGTTGATTTAATAATTTTATGTATAATTATATATTTGATATATTATCTTACATTAAGTAATATTAGCTCACTTAAGTATTCTTTTTATCACTAGTGTACACTTAGTATATATGTGATATATATTAATGTACATCTTTTGTGTCATGCTTGATGCCACATGCTACATGGGTGTATGAGACTCACACCATGCTTATAATAATGTAAGGTTTTGTTTATTTAAAGTAAATCAAATTAGTTGGAAATTGTCACATGGTTGTAGCTTGTGGAACCATTGACCAAGTCCACTAATTTTGTTTTACTTGAAAATATTTATTAACCCAACCATTATTGTTTAGTCATGGTTTAGTCTCTACATGAGTTAGTATATAATATTAACTCACCCATGGCTGCTATTCTCACCACTTGATTCATTCTTACTTGATCTTTTCTATGGTTGCTTTTCTTCATCTCCTTTCTCTAGCGCTCTTGCAATTTGGGAAGTGAAGAAAATGAGTGAGAAAAATATTTCTAAAGTGAGTAAAATTCCTACTTCATCATTCTCTACTAGATTAGCCATTTAGTTTAGGGTGTTTGCTTCACTAATTTCATATTAGTGAAAAGGTAGCTTGAGTTGGTGTCTCCTCGACGTAGATCAACTTCGGCCTCGTAAACTTCAAGCAAGCTTGTTCCTTTCATCTTGTGGAGTCTTTCTAGAGTCCGGGAGTTCACTACATGGAGCGAAGGAACTACTACACGGAGCTATTGAAGTGAAGGACCGGTCTATAAAGGTTGTATTCCTTGTTCACTTAGATGTAAAGATGTTTACATTCATGTTTCGTCTAATTCTCTAGTTAAAATTCTAGGTTAGGGTTCTTTAGCGCGCCAAATTTTTTAAAATGGCATGGTCGATGCCTCCCAAAACCCAGCGGCGAACTAGGGAACCCTGCAGTGGTATCAGAGCCAGGTTAGAGAATTAGACGATATTTGTAGGATTACAAAACCGAAACAACTCCGAAACACTCGGAAAAAAAAATCTAATTTCATTCGAAATTTTCAGAGTGTCCAAAATTTTTTTAAGCAACTGCAGAATGTTGCATATGAAGTAACATGAACACTGAACCAAAACCAACCCATTTTGCCGGTTTTTTCCCGGCGAGATGGTCATTTAAACCGGCCCGGCCGGTCTGGTTTATTTATTTTGGGTTCATTTTTGGTTTGGTGGTTCAGGCTCTGGGTTTTGGTGTTTCAGGTGTTGCTTATTTTTGCTAAGATTGCATGTGATATTATCTTTATGCAAAGGAAATTTGGAGTGCTTCGTATTTGTAATTCTAACATCGTTTCGGGTAACTTTAGACGGCGTTTAAATGTTCGAACGAATATCAATAACCCAATTTTTCCCTTGCTGGAAATTTTCCAAGAGTTGGATTTTTCCGTGTTTAAAATCTTCAGAAATCCATTCAGGTGTTTTCTATGGACCCTCTAGAAGAACGAAACCCTAACTCGATTCTGTGACCACCGGAACCGCCACCAAACCTTTGGGTTTGTGGTAGTTCTGCGGCGCCATAAGTAAGGCAAGGGTTGACCCTTCTACGGTTGGTCCATAGGTGTTGTGGCATATTCTGGGTATTTTTAAACTGCGCTCAAGTGTTGAGCTCTTTCGGAAATTTTGGTTGTTTGTTGATTCGATCGAAAAGTTTAATATCTTCTAACTATCTGTGATTGTGATACAATACTTGGAATCCACAATATTTAGTTTTGTGAAAACTAATTTGAATTTTATAAATCTAGTAATTCATTCTCATGTGATCGGTTGCCACGGGATTTTGATGTGGATCAAAAGTCCGTCGCAATCATGTAGCGTACGCAGATACTCGCCGGGTAACCTATCTAGATATCCAAGCCCCATAGCCCCGACCAAGTGACTGTAGGAGAACCCCGTCGCCAAAAGCATCCATTCGGGTGCTCGCAGCCGTGGTGTTCCGCCTAAGTGCACTTCGTCGACGACATCGGGGGTGCGGCCGTCTACTAAATTTTCCAACGAGCATTCAATCAGGCTGTCGGGAATTTTGTTGAATTACCCGACTGGATATTGGAAAGTATTTTCAATATCGAGACTAAAATGCGGGGTTTATAATTGTTAGGCATGTGATGTCTAAGGAATTCATTTGGTTAGGCATAAAATCCAAAGTATATGATACATTGGGTTTATGATGTCTAAGGTGGTCGCGGATTGTAATTATTGTTGTAGTTTTTCACTTTCTTTTCTGCGACCGTAAGTGTAATATGTGGTGTATCGCCGGTTTCGTTGTTATATGCCAACGACAATTGGGATACATATATTTACTTATGTTGATGACATGTGATGCTATGTGTTGCTGTGATATGCCATATTGGATCGTCGTGTTTGAATAGCCAGGGGTTTTTATATGAGATGAGAGTTGTTCATTTTCATTCATGTAAAAACTTGTATGTAATATTCTTTTATTGGGGGCACTTCCGGGTTGAGGATGATATCACCATTGATGTATATTATTTACTTTTTCGCATTAAGATAGACCCAAGGAGGAGAGCACAAGTAACCGGGTTCTAGAGTCCAGTGGGAGACCATCTCGGGAGTCGAGACCGGGTCTCCTAACTTTAGAATTGGTAGGGTTACTTGCCACTTTCGTAGGGGTCTAGGGATGTGGGTTTGTCTATTCATCGCTGTTCCCTGATTAAAAATCAGGAGAAGCTTCAGAAGAGGCATCATGTGCTCACACGTGACCGGTTGTCACGTGTTGGCACGTGACGTTTAAAGCAGCGGCAAAAAGCACATTCATCCCCTGATTAAAAGTCAAGAAGAAGCTCTAGAAGAGGCATCACGTGCTCACACGTGACCAGTGGTCACGTGCTGGTACGTAATGGTTAAGCAGCGGCCAGAGAACAGAGCGCAGAAGGAGAGAAGCCCATTCCAGGGGTCACGTGGCCACATGTGACCAGGGGTCATGTGGCCACACGTGACCAGGGGTCACGTGTCCACACGTGACCGGCTTTTAGAGCCTTATTATTTAACAGAATTAAAATTCTGAGGATGAATCTCTCAAATCTTTCCAAAATGAAGAAGGATTATCTAAAACCATTGGATTAAAAATCTAAAGGTGATTAAATAACACCAATTTATGGAAAAATCTTGGACTTGGAAAGAATTCCCCCTAAATCTAACCGAAATAACAAGGGGATATCTTTGGATTTAAAATCCAATGGTGAATAAAATTCACCTAAAAATCTAAAGGCCCAGATTAATGATGAAGATAAATCAAATCTCTCAATAAATAAATCAAATCTCTCAATGAGAGATTTACTTAGCAGATTGATTCTTTTCCTTCTCCTATAAATAGGAGCCAAGAAAAGAAGAGAGGGGACTTTTTTTTGGACTTTAGACCTTTTCTTTTGATACACAGAGAGAGAGATATAGATCCTTTGATTCTTTGCAAAAGAAAAACCTTAGGTAAGAAAAGAAAAGGGAGGTTTCACAGGAGAATTTAATTCTCAAAAGAGTTTAACTCTTATATAAAGAAAAGAACTTAGTTCTTTCTCTAGTGGAGGATCTGCAAAGTGTACATCTCCCCATGAATTGAGAATTTAATTCTCATTAGGTTGAGATCCTTCCATGCAGATCTAAAACACAGAGGAGGAACTGAGTTTTGAGAATTTAATTCTCACAGAATTACAGGAATTTAATTCCTTTGAGATAAAATTAGGGTTTAACCCTATGTCATAGGAATTTAATTCCTTCAAAATGAACTGAACTAGGGTTTAACCCTAATTGAGAACATAATTCTCACAGGAATTTAATTCCCTTAAGAAAAGAAATTAGGGTTTAACCCTATCTAAGAATATAATTCTTCAAAAGAAAACATGAATTTAATTTCTCTAAAGTTTATTGTTAGGGTTCGACCCTATGAAGAATTTAATTCTTAAAAGATGAACAAATCTGTAAGACATGCAAAGAACTAGAGTCACGTGTTACCACGTGACTCCCGCAAAGATCCATAAAAAAAGAACTTTGAGGCAATGCCTCACGTGCCCCACGTGATCTCTAAAGCACACAGAGAAAAGATAAGCCAAAAGAAACAGAAAAGAGCTCTAGGGCGCCCTCACGTGTCAACACGTAACCCCTAATGAACATTCTAACAGATCAAAGCGTGAGCCCCCATCACGTGCCCACACGTGATGGCTTTCAGAAATAAAAGTGTTAAACACCTATCTGTAGAACAAAATAAAGGGAAGCATGGCGCTCTCACGTGCTACCACGTGACCGCTTAGCTGAAGCTCTAACAGATAAATGCCCAAATTCTCATCACGTGACAGCATGTGATACTTCAAAGTATTCAATACTTTTAACTGAATAAAATAAGGGGAATCAGGGCGCTCTCACGTGACCGCACGTGACCCCTCTCTCCTTAGTGTTTAACACTAGTCTGGAGATTTTGTCCCCAGTGTTTAACACTGATTTGCTTAGTGTTCAACACTAATTTGAAAACTCTATTCCCAGTGTTCAACACTGATTATGTTTTTAGTGTTTAACACTAACTTGTTAATCTTATTTCCAGTGTTCAACACTGTTGGTCTCTAGTGTTTAACACTAGCTTTAGCCCAATTGGCTAAGTTTCTAGAGGCAAAGCCTATCCCTCAATGAGCCAACAGAGGGCCAATATTGGACTTAGCCCAAGCTGGCCATAAGTCCTCAATTCAAACTTAACTGGGCCAATGGGCTCATAATATAATAATTGATCTTGGTTTCCAAATTGGACTACAGATCACTTAATCTACCTTGGTTTAAGGGTACATCTCTTCACTCCTTTGATACTTGGCGTTGTAATTCCTCAACGTCTTCAAAGAGGTGACGGGTCCCGATGACCACACATTGATACGGACTGTGGGGTCCTTAAACTCATGGACTACGATGTCCTCAACCTTGACCGGAATGTCTTAAAACTAACAACGAACTATGACGTCCTTAACCTTGACCGTGATGTCTTAAAACTAACATCGGACTGTGGGGTCCATAAACCCACAGACTACGACGTCCTTAACCTTGACCGCAACGTCTTAAAACTAACATTGGACCGAAATGTCCCTAAACTATCTGTGGACCACTATGTCCCTAAACTGGAACAATAGAGCCCCCAAATGCTCTTTTGTCGGATCTAAACGATCCCGTTAAGTTGATCTTAGTCTAAAAACTAGACTAACGTATCCTTAACAAACGTTTAAGTCGATCTTAGTCTCAAATGAGACTAACGTATCCTTAAACCCAAACCCCCAAACCCAAATCTAAGATAATATGGATTTGGACTAGTCCACGCCCTACGGGCGACGACATAACTCAGTCTCCTTATACAATCCACGGGCAACCAAACACAAATCAGACACACACGACACAAAGTGACCATCTGGAGAAGGAGAAAGTGGTTACCGCAATGCGGTAGCGTAATTAACTGCAGGGGCTTGCGCCTGCAGGGAAGAGCGTCCCCACAATCAAAAACCCTTCAAGCGAGGGGGAATCTGACGAAGTCTGCTACATCGGCCGCATCCGTTTAAATCTCTGATACATGGTGCCATAAATAAACTTGGCATCTTCGGAGAGGTTGACGGATAGCACCAATTAGCATCTGCCCCGAATTTCAGGCAAGACGTCAGTCTCGGCCGTCGTTCGGAGGGGAACAGATTCTGGCACGCCCGGTGGGACCTTTTCCTCTTTCCACTCCACACTTCATGTGTCGTGATTCGCGAACCAATCGCGGTTCGCTAATGGTTGCCCTTGGGGTTCGAAGTACTGAGATTTGGTGTTTCGTTTGCTGCAGAAAGCGAAAGGATCAATGGCTGGCAACTACTCAAGCTGCTCCAACTGCAAATGCAACCGACGCTCCGCCTCACCTCGAGCTGTAACCTATGGGCCGCAGGCTGCTTCCCTATTTACTATGCCTGTGGAACAAGTAACTCAGGCTACCACCGGTCTGTTCTTCAGGACCATGCTCCCGCCGGTGAACGTTAACATCCCAATGCCCGTACCGGAAGCTTCAAAGAGGTCGGTCTTTGATCGACTTTCCCTTCCCACGGCCCCTCTCAACGGGTCATCCAACTCTTCAGTCTTCACCAGACTGAGCATGAACTCCAAAGGGCACGCTCAAAAGCCCATGGTACCTGAGAAGACCATCCCGAAGAAGACAGCTGCTCCCGAAGTCGTTAAGGCGGCTTCTCCTCCCAGAAGGTCGGTCTTCGCGAGACTGACTACCCCCGTACCCGCTCCCGCTCCGAAATCTGTTTTTGATCGGATGGACGCAGCTTCTCAACGAGCGTTAGACTTCAAGAGGCTGACACCGGCAGCAGCCCCTCCAGAACAGGGGGCAAGACGAGGCCGTCCCTGAATCACTCCCAACAACCCGTCATGCCCGACGTCGCCACTGGCGCCGGATAAGGAAAACGGGGGGCAGCTCCCCCTTCGGGCTAACTCCACCAGCTCCAACGGTGGAAATTGAGGATGCTGTTCCAACCGGGAACAGCTTCGAGCTGCTAAACAGGGTACGCAGAAATTCGCCAACTGCGATTCTCAAAAGACCCCCTCCACCTGCGGAGAATGTTATAGAAACAAAGCCGGAGCAGCCCCCTCAACGGCTGTCCTCCAAAATTTATAAGGTCTAGCGATGGGTTCAGGACTCGGTAATCATTCAAGATCACTCTCGCCGGCAGAAGAGGGTGAAGGTTCAGGAAGAAAAGAACCGTCATGTCAAACAACAAAGGGCGACAACTGCTTGGATGCCCGCTGCGACGGCTCCCTCCACGTCGACCACTCAAAAGAGAAGAAGGCCGGAGAAGGTCCCCACTCCTGCAGCAAATGTCAAGGACAATAAGCCTAAACGCCCTGAGTCTGGGGGCATGATAGTGCATACCGTTTACATGACGTCTGGGAAGGAAGACAGCCGTACATCCACGGGTCATAGACCACTTACACGGTCAGTGACCAAAGCTCGGGAGCAACAACAAAAGCTCTAAGAAATGATGAACGCGATGGCCGCACTCACTGGGACGAAAGAAAGCCCCGAAGCGCCATCTGATCAACCCCAGGAGCAAGAAACTGATACTGAATTCCTTCGTAGGATATTGGAGAAGAAGGACAAAGAGGCTGTGGAACAAGCAGCCGACATAAAGCGAATGGCCCTCCTGTTCCAGGACATGGTGGGAATGATGATCCAACAAGATCCTCCTGCTGAAGATCCTCCGATCGTCCTTGAAGATGACAGGGGAGAAACGTCAAATCATCCACCGGCTCTGTCAACAGCCAAGGAGGAGACAATCTCCAAAGCTGACCTAGACGAATATATAGCCCAGCAGATACGGGTTCACCAGGAGACTGAGGCAGCTGGTCAAGTTGTCAGAACAGGGCGACCATATCCGAGCTGGTATGACCAGATCAAGTACCCGCCGGGCTATACAATACCGAAATTTCATGTCTATAAGGGGACGGGCAATCCCCACCAGCATGTTGCCCAGTTCAGGGCCCTTTGTGGCAACACAGGCGGCGATGATAAGCTCTTGCTTTGCCAGTTCGTCGGTAGCTTGTCAGAAACGGCGTTCGAGTGGTACTTTAAGCTCCCAAACGACTCTATTAAAACATTTGCGGAGATGGAGCTGCTGTTTACCCAGCGTTTCGCAAGCGCCAGCGAACATACCCCGATAACGGCGTTAATTAATGCCAGGGTGAAACCAGGCGAGACGTGGGTCCAGTATGCTATACGCTGGCGAAACTTGTGGTCGAAATATGAACAACGCATTGAGGAAGAGCCCGTGGTGGGCATGTTTGTGGGTACCCTAGATCCTCATGCAACTATCTCCCAGTTCAGGATGTTCTTTAAGCCAACCACGTTTCAAGCTTTGATCGACAAGTTGGCCCAGATGGACCAGATGGGTCACAGACCGTCTCCCCCGAAGCCAGAACCTCGGAATGACAAAAGTAAAGGGAAGGCAACCTTCGTTGCGAATGCTCGGCAGCAACCCAGTGCCCTAAAGCCGGCGGATCAACTGGAAGAAAGACGGCGGTATTACAACGAGAAAATGAAGCGCCCCTACTCATTCCTGCGGGATAAGACGAAGAGGCTATTCGAGCTGGCGGTACGCAACAGGCTTATCAACTTGCCAAGCCCAAGGTGACCGCCGCAACCCAGTGAGGTGAATAATCCTAACTACTGCCCTTACCATCAAACGGTAAGCCATCCGATTGAGGATTGCTTCATCTTCAAAGGATGGATTGAAGATCAATACCTACAGGGCAAGTTTGCGCTATCCGAGAAGTGGAAGGTGAACCCGCCACAACCTCACACTGCTAAGAAAATGGACACACCGGGGGCAACTTGTTCCTTCATTGAAGAAGCTCCATGGGAAATCGTGCTTTCAGCAAAAACCAAGAGGATGCTGAACGAGCTTCAAACATGCCCGGCGATCAGATGGAAGAACCCGCTGGAACCCCAGATCATTGAAGGGATGCTGAAGCCACGCCCAACTCTGAAGATCGGTGGTGATGGCCCGAGCACTCACAACCAGCCGTCGAAATCTTCAAAGAAAAAGAAAAAGAAATCTAAGAAGCCCGTGAAGCCTGGCGACAAGCGCACGGACTTACAGAAACAAATTGACACACTGGAAGAGTACAATCAAAAGGCACGGACTCCCATCACACTCCAAGAGTTCCTCAACCACGCCTTTCAAGAAGAAGATGATGGAGAGAGCTCGTCGGATGAATCCGAGGGATACATGGCGAGTTGTCATGTGATCTCCTCCTCGTTTACGGACGATGAAAAAACTCCTGACGCTGAGAAACTAGGGGCACAGCCTGAGCCAAAAATTGCATGGCCGACAGATGAAATGATCGACGTCTTTCTAGACGAGATTCGTTTGAAAAGTAAAGCCGATCGGGAGCGTGAGACGGCCGCATCAAAAGGAGCCAAACGCAAGCGACTAAACGAAAAAGTCGAAGCACTCCCGCCAGATCAAAATACATCCGATGTGGATAAAAACATATTCAAGATGAGGAAAAGGTTTGCCAAAGCAATGTCAATGGGAATGGAGCTACCACCCTCGGAAGAAAACACGCTTAATGGGGCAGAAAGACACCCTAATTACTGTTAGGTTTACCTAGCACCTCATGAAAGGTTTGGAAGCATCACATGTACCAAAGATTAAATTTTTAGGGTGCTAAGTAATCATATAAAGAATCATCACTAGAATTTTAGGGTTTCAAAACTTAAACAACATCACAAGCAATAAAGGCTAGGGTTTTGAGAGTACAACCTTTGTAGCTCCCTATGCTAGACTCCTCGGCTACTTGGGATTCGGAAAATGTCCGCTTGAACTCCTCTAGGTCCACGATGATCCAACCGGAGTCCGCTTTGTCCAAGCTTGCAACTTCACAAGATCAAGAAAGAAAATGGAAGCTAACACTCTCCACTAATGGGCAAGACTAGTGTAGAATGGTGTTGTGGTTCTTTTTCTCACTTCAAAATCCTATCTTGTTGAGTATTTTACTTACTAGAGAAATCTAGAGAGCAAAAGAGGAAGGAGAAAGAAGATGATGGCTTTTGAAGAACAAGAGAAAAGATAATCTCTAATGAAAAAATAGAAAATATATGTATTTATATTTTCCACTTCGCATCTCAAACCATGGTTAAATAATAAAGATATTATTGAATTTGAGTTAAAACACAAAAGGAAAGTTAATCCATGGTTAAAAGGTGGGTGAGCATGGTTAGTTGAAGAAGAGTGTAGAATCTAAACCATGAATTATCCTTTTCTTTTTCTTTTTCTTTTTCTTTTTCTTTTAACACAAATAGAAATAATAATCCATATAAAAAACTAAGGCGTGAGTCTTATATTGCCACCATTTTCTATGTATATACAACCATGAAGGATGATGTATGTATGTATGTGTGCATGCACATCCATATGTGCATGAACAAGAATGAATGCATACATGCATGCATACAAGAAAGGATTTCTAGTGAGAAACTAATGGTTAAATGATAAATCAACACTTGATTTATCAATCCGGCCATATCACATACGACCCAACCAAAAGCAAGCCGCCCGATTAATATACGGTATCTTATACGCGCATTTTAACCGGGTCCATACGCATATCGCATACGCGCACCACAACGTTTCGCCTGAACTAGGTAACTCCATTGTGGGACTCTAAGACTCGTCAATACGCCGGCAGTGGGTGGTGATCATATCAAGCACCCCCAAGCCACAAGCGGTCAGCTAAATGTAACGGTCACCCGGGTATTGAGCGATCAGAAGAAAACAAGCGAACCTGCTACAACTCCCGTCGAGCCAACCGACAACACTACCGTACAGTCCGGTCTCTTCATCAGATATGCTGCATATCGAGTCTAGGGATGGTAACGTCGACCCCAATAACTCAATAAGTCGCGCCGATGAATGGTCTATAACAGATCGAGAAACTACCGATAACACATATCAGTAAATCTCAGCAGCCCTGGCCAGGGACTTACTGATATAACCAGTCGAGCACAGCGCAGCATCAACTCCCAATACCGGGAGAGACGAAACCCCTCCTATCGCTCATCGCCTTCGTGTGTCTCGGGACTATACCCAACGGCCACCTGTTTGCACGACTCAGTAGAGCCGTGGTAGGGTGGTAATCAAAGTACAGTGGGAGAACACACAAGACTCTATGACGATCTCGGGTCTACAGACTAACCTGCACCAGTGTCACCTGAGAACTGCCATCCGACGATAGATATAATTCCATATAGGAGTTCTCGGTGAGTCCGTCCAGTGTACCCAGTCACCACTGAGCACCCATATACGATCTCGATGTCACACATCGATGAATGTGGGAACATTCATCGACCATCATATGGGTCTAGTATCATATACGCTAGTCTACTCTGGTATATCGATGCCCCGTCTCGATATACCTACGACTTGGGACATTTCAGGATATGCTTATAAACTACAGATGTCCCACTAGTATGATTTCCATCATAATCACAGTAGTCAAGCAGATATCCTCAGGGCTTTATCAGCATGTATGAATGAATAAAAGCATGATCAAATCAACATGTCAGATAAAGAAGAACCAGATAGCATACTATCATGTCGAGCAAGAATGTTCACTGAATATATATATATACATGTATAGATACATCCACTATCATATAATGGCCTCTAGGGCATACATATATCCAACAATCTCCCACTTGCACTAAGGCCAGTTATTGGCGTATCTCATACCCAACATCTCAAAAAGTCGCTCATGCTGCGGCTGAGGGAGGGCCTTGGTGAATGGATCCGCGACGTTATTCTTTGTGTCTACTTTCCTAATCTCGATCTCGCGGCGATCAACAATCTCCCGGATCAAATGAAAGCGTCTCTGGATGCGTCTGGACCGCTGATGGGACTTAGGCTCCTTGGCTAACACCATAGCCCCATTATTATCACAATACAATGGTATTGGATCAATAATGGTTGGAACTACTCCTAGCTCCGAGACGAACTTCTTCATCCAGACGGCTTCCTTGGCGGCATCATTTGCAGCAATGTACTCAGCCTCCATCGTAGAGTCTGCAACGGTATCCTGTTTGGAACTCTTCCAACTTACCGCCCCTCCATTGAGGGTAAATACAAACCCAGAGATAGATTTGCTGTCGTCCTTATCGCTCTGGAAGCTCGAATTGGTAAAGGCCTCCATTTGGAGATCTCCATTACCATATACCAAGAACAATTCTTTAATCCTTCGTAAGTACTTAAGAATGTTCTTCATAGCTGTCCAGTGATTCTCCCCTGGGTTGGATTGATACCTGCTTACAACACTAAGTGCATAAGCTACATCTTGACGTGTACATAACATCGCATACATTATAGATCCTACTGCCGAAGCATAGGGTATAACGCTCATGCGAGCTCTCTCTTCATCGGTCTTTGGGCAAGAGTCCTTGGAGAGAGTGACCCCATGGCAAGCGGGTAAGGCACCCCGCTTGGAGTCTTCCATACTAAACCTTTTTAGGTTGGTGTTGATGTACCTGGTTTGGGACAATCCCAATAACCTTTTGGATCTATCCTTATAGATCCTTATGCCCAGAATGTATGTGGCATCACCCAGGTCCTTCATGGAGAACCTTAGTGATAAGAAAGATTTGACCGACTGTAGCATAGGAATATCATTTCCTATCAGAAGAATGTCGTCCACGTACAATACGAGGAATATGACAGCTCTCCCTACAGCCTTCTTATAAACACAAGGTTCATCTGGATTTTTGATGAAATCAAACTCTTTGATGACATCATTGAAACAGATGTTCCAACTCCGTGATGCCTGCTTTAACCCATATATGGATTTAAGCAATTTACATGCTTTCCCGCTGCTCCCACTGTCAATGAAGCCCTCTGGCTGATCCATATAAACGCATTCTTCTAAATTTCCATTTAGAAATGCTGTTTTAACGTCCATCTGTCAGATTTCATAGTCGTAGTGAGCAGCAATAGAAAGTAGGATCTGAATGGATTTAAGCATAGCTACAGGAGAAAAGTCTCGTCATAGTCCAAACCTGGTCTTTGACGAAAACCCTTCGCCACAAGTCTTGCCTTATAGGTCTCTACCTGCCCATCTACTCCAATCTTTCTTTTAAAGATCCATTTGCACCCCACAGGTTTTACCCCAGGGGGTACAACGTCCAAAGTCCACACTTTGTTGGTGTACATAGACTCCATTTCGGATCTCATGGCATCCAGCCACTCCACAGAGTCTCCACTCGTGATAGCTTGCTGAAAACTAGTAGGATCATCATCATCCATGATGCAGTGTTCTCCGTCACCATCAATGAGGAAACCATAGTACCTCTCCGGTGGGCGAGAAGTCCTACCAGACCTACGGAGTGGCCGAGGTTCCTCAGTTTCTATTGCAACAGCCGGTTCAACCAAATCGTTATTTGTAGTTTGTATCTCTAGAACCTCTTCTAGATCCACCATCTTGCCATCATCTTTATCTGTGAAAAACTCTTTTTCCAAGAATGTGACATGCTGAGAAACAAACACCTTTTGTTCCTCCTTGTGGTAGAATAGATATCCATAAGAGTTCCTTGGATATCCCACAAAGTTACACATGACTGACCGTGTCTCGAGTTTGTCCGGATTCTGCTTTTTAACATAGGCCGGGCAACCCCAAATCTTAATTCTCTTAAGAGATGGTCTCTTCCCATGCCATATCTCATATGGCGTGGTAGACACGGTTTTGGTTGGAACCCTGTTCAGTAGAAATGCTGCAGTCTGCAATGCATGCCCCTAAAATGAGACGGGTAACTCAGCATCACTCATCATGGAACATACCATATCTAATAGGGTCCGATTCCGTCGTTCTGACACACCGTTGTGCTGTGGTGTGTAAGGAGGAGTGAGCTGGGAGAGAATCCCATTCTCTTTTAGGAAGTTTGCAAATTCTGTACTGAGATACTCACCACCTCGATCTGATCGAAGCATCTTGATACTCAAGTCGGTTTGTTTTCTACTTCTTGTTTATATTCAGTGAATTTCTCGAAAGCTTCGGATTTGTGTTTTAATAAAAATACATGACCGAATCTTGAGAAATCGTCAGTGAAAGTAATGAAGTAAGAAAAACCGCCTCTAGCCTATGTAGACATTGGCCCACATACATCACTATGTATGAGTCCTAGGAGCTCGGTAGCTCTTTCTCCGTGTCCGGTAAACGGAGTTTTGGTCATTTTACCCTTGATACAAGACTGGCAAGTCGCATAATATTTATATTCAAAGGAGTTTAAATATCCATCTTTGTGTAACTTGTTTAGTCTTGTTTCGTTAATATGACCAAGTCTACAGTGCCAAAGAAAAGCTTCATTTAATTCAGAAAGTTTTCTTTTATTAGTGTGTTGTATACTGAAAACTGTGTGTTGATTTAGGATGTATATCCCGTTATTAAGCGTACCATACCCAACCAACATTTGATTCAGGTGAATGTTCATAACATTGTTCTGCAATACAAAATTATATCCTTCATTGTCTAACAAAGAAAAAGATATTATATTACAAAGCATACTTGGTACAAAATAACATGGGTTCAAAACCAATATACATCCAGATGGCAACCCCAAGTGATACTCTCCCATTGCGACTGTATGTACATTGGAACCATTTCCAACGCGGAGAGTATGGTCACCTGTCTTCAAAACCTTGCTATTTCTTAGCCCCTGCATAGAATTGCAAATGTGAGAACCTGAACCGGTATCTAATACCCAGGAAGCAGAGTTTATTGAAAAACGGTTTTCTGTCACAAACGCACCTGAAGCAGAAGCATCCCCATGCTTCTTCTTGAGATTTAAGTACTCCGTGCAGTTGCGCTTCCAATGTCCTGTCTTGTGGCAATGAAAACATTCCCTTTTCCACGAGTCTCCAGCTTTGGACTTTTCCTTTCCCTTCACCTTTTTAACTCCACCCTTAGGATTGGTGGGCTTCTTTTTCTTTCCCTTGGCCTTAGCTTTTAGGCAAGAAGAGGAAGACTATCCAACAGTCATAACAGGAGTTTTTACCGATTTCATAGTGCTCTCTGCACTCCTTAACATATTAAGGAGTTCAGGGAGTTCCTTCTCCATGTTGTGCATGTTGAAGTTCACTATGAATTGAGCAAAGGTGGAGGCGAGGGACTGCAGAATAATATCCGTATATTGTTCATTGTCCATCGTCCATCCAAGGTCCTCAAGCTCTTCTATGAGAGCTATCATCATCAGAACATGGTCTCCTACTGGTGTGCCAGGGGCCATTCGCATCTGAAACAATTTCTTTGATGCTTCGTATCGTAATACGCGGGATTGCTCTCTATACAACTCCTTTGCATGGAGCAATATGGCGTGAATGTCCAAATTCTCGTGCTGCTTTTGATGTGTGTTATCCATCGATGCAAGCGCGAGGCATTTGGCCGTGGCACAGTCAGCGTCCCATATCTTGCGGACTTCAATGTCCGCAACTGAGGATTTTGGACCTGGGACGGGCGGGGCTGAAGCCGTGAGGACATATGATACTTTATCATAAGTCAAGGCTATTTTCAGATTCCTCAGCCAGTCTTTATAATTGGTCCCATTCAGTTTGTTTTTATCTAGTAGAAACTTGAGTCCAGTCATGGGTATCTGCCATTGAGAGAGAAAAGAATACACTCAGTGAAAGCTCTTGCATAGATCAGATTGGTTATTATCTTGTCTAATCGATGTTTCCCACTGCTTTAATCGAGTTTTTCTTTCAAACCTTAAAAAGAAAAACTAGCCAGGATTAATTACAGTCTACAACTTTTCTAACCGTTCAGCCAGGCCAGTGTCGGTACTTGAGGGAGGTTCCCCGTGCTTTCGCACGGACTTAATTAAAGTAAACCCCGTTTTCCTAGAGGCGTAGCCCCGTTGACACCTTTCTAGACACCTAATGAGTTAGCTAATTGTAAACTGTAAAACTCTCCTAGGAGCAACTATTGCCCACAGTGGGATCGGGATCCAACCATCACATGGAAGGTATGCAATCTCATTGCAAATTTCAACTATTGAAATTCCCGATGTGGTTTTTACCCCTAGCACTCATGACCTTGGCTAAGGTCAACAAATCACGAGCACTAGTCAAGCTCAACCCGTCATTTCATGATTAATCAGACCCGTTCACATGACCCTTGGCTAAGGTCAACAAAGTCATATGCCCGTCCTAATTAATCTGCATCACATGCATTGTAGGAAGACATCACTTAGCTACCGTACACTACGCCTTGGCTAAGGTCAACAAACGTAGCACGAATACTAAGTACTCTACTTCCTAAAATGACGGAGGGTTGCAGATAATTTTTAAGAAAATCTTTAACGCTTTGAACTTGATATCGTTGTAGAATCAAATAGTTTTCAAAAGGAGTGGCTTAAGCTCCGCAATTTTGAAATGTAGCTTTTTCATAAAGAGCCGAGTGGTTTTCAAATCCGATTCTACAACATCTTTTTAGGTTTATTTTCTTTACATTAATCATATTAATGTAATCCCATCATTTAAGTCCTTAAGCCAATCACAGAAAAGAAACGAAAATAACACGTACGCTTATGCCATCCGCATTCGCCGCAGTGTTCCGTTATACACCGTTAGGTTACTTAACTAACGGCATACCGGGACGGGACTAGCGCGGGTGTAAAACATAAGCAACGTCTACTATATATCATATATATAATATATCATTCGTCTCAGATATCACAGAACACAGGCAGCAGAAACATATATATATAATGTGGGATATACTAGGACGTCCGTATTTAGTATTTAGCCAATAATAGAAAATACGGATTCCACAGTCGCGATGAATAGCCAAACCCACACCCTGGACCCCTACGAGAGCAGCAAGTGACCCTACCAATTATGGAGTTTAGGAGACCCGGTCTCGACTCCTCGAGATAGCCTCCCACTGAACCCCAGAACCCGGTCACCTGTGCTCCCCTCCTTGGGTCCATCCTAATGCGGAAAAGTAAATAATATACAACACTGGTGGCATCAACCTCAACCCGGAAGTGCCCCAAATAAAAGAATATTACATTACATTTGAATTTTACATGAATGAAAAACAAAACTCTCATCTCACATAAAACCCCCCGGCTATTCAATCGTGACAATCCTGCACATCATATCTCAGCAACACATAATATCATATATCATCAACGTATGTAAGTATGCGTACCCCGATTGTCGTTGATGTATAGCAACGAAACCGGCGATATCGACATACTACACTTACGGTTACAGAAAAGAAAGTGTAAAACTACAATATTTGGAATCCACATTCTCTTTAGATATCGTAAATGCGAAATATCACATACTTCGTATTTCATGCCTAACGATCTGAATTCCACATATTGTATCACATTCCAGATAAATAGACAGTATTAAAGTTTTCGATCGAATGATCAAATACACAAAATTCCCTAAAGCTCAACACTTGAGCGGAGTTCAAAAGTCCCGGAGTGTGTCACAGTAGTAGCGGTCCATCCATAGAAGGGTCAAGCCAACGCCTCACATGTGGCACCCCGTACTGCCTCAAACCCTAAGGTTTAAAAGGCAGTTCAAGACGGTCATATAATCGAGTTAAGGTTTGTTGTCTTCTAGTGGGTCCACCACAAAACTTGCACGTATTTCCGAAAGATTTAAACCCTGTGAAAAAGTGAGTAAATGATACTCGTTCGAACAATTCAATACTTTCTAAGTTACCCGGAAAAAAGCACGAAATTAAAATTCCGATCGAATCACCGAGTCCAAAACCATCCCCAGAATATTCAACAAATGAATCAGATTAAACATACCTAAAACAATATACAAGAAGGTATAGGAATTACTGTGTAAACAAGAAGCTATGAAGCCTCTGTACGGCCGCGGAGCCGCGGCCCAAGCAAGGTATGGCCACGGTTCCGCGGCGGCTTGTACGGCTCATAGCTTCGTATTTCATAGTGTTTCTTATATTTTCCTGCTGTATTTTTAAAGTATTTTTAATTCTGAAAAAACCACAGTTTCAAAAATTGTCCAGAGAGGGTTCTAAAAAGCCGTATTTTGGTTCGATCGGAGTTTTAACTTCGCTAAAGTGTCGCCTAAAGTTCTAGGTTGGCTCTGATACCAATGTTAGGTTTACCTAGCACCTCATAAAGGGTTTGGAAGCATCACATGTACCAAAAATTAAATTTTTAGGGTGCTAAGTAATCATACAAAGAATCATCACTAGAATTTTAGGGTTTCAAAACTTAAACAACATCACAAGCAATAAAGGCTAGGGTTTTGAGAGTACAACCTTTGTAGCTCCCTACGCTAGACTCTTCGGCTACTTGGGGTTCGGAAAATGTCCGCTTGAACTCCTCTAGGTCCACGATGATCCACCCGGAGTCCGCTTTGTCCAAGCTTGCAACTTCACAAGATCAAGAAAGAAAATGGAAGCTAACACTCTCCACTAATGGGCAAGACTAGTGTAGAATGGTGTTGTGGTTCTTTTTCTCACTTCAAAATCCTATCTTGTTGAGTATTTTGCTCACTAGAGAAATTTAGAGAGTAAAAGAGGAAGGAGGAAGAAGATGATGGCTTTTGAAGAACAAGAGAAAAGATAATCTCTAATGAAAAAATAGAAATATATGTATATATATTTTCCACTTCTCATCTCAAACCATGGTTAAATAATAAAGATATTATTGAATTTGAGTTAAAACACAAAAGGAAAGTTAATCCATGGTTAAAAGATGGATGAGCATGGTTAGTTGAAGAAGAGTGTAGAATCTAAACCATGAATTATCCTTTTCTTTTTCTTTTTGTTTTAACACAAATAGAAATAATAATCCATATAAAAAACCAAGGTGTGAGTCTTATATTGCCACCATTTTCTATGTATATACAACCATGAAGGATGATGTATGTATGTATGTGTGCATGCACATCCATATGTGCATGAACAAGAATGAATGTATACATGCATGCATACAAGAAAGGATTTCTAGTGAGAAACTAATGGTTAAATGATAAATCAACACTTGATTTATCAATCCGGCCATATCACAAACGACCCAACCAAAAGCAAGCCGCCCGATTAATATACGGTATCTTATACGCGCATTTTAACCGGGTCCATGCGCATATCGCATACGCGCACCACAACGTTTCGCCTAGACTAGGTAACTCTATTGTGGGACTTTAAGACTCGTCAATACGCCGGCAGTGGGTGATGATCATATCAAGCACCCCCAAGCCGCAAGCGGTCAGCTAAACGTAACGGCCACCCGGGTATTGAGCGATCAGAAGAAAACAAGCGAACCTGCTACAACTCCCGTCGAGCCAACCGGCAACACTACCGTACAGTCCGGTCTCTTCGTCAGATATGCTGCATATCGAGTCTAGGGATGGTAACGTTGACCCCAATAACTCAATAAGTCGTGCCGATGAATGGTCTATAACAGATCGAGAAACTACCGATAACACTTATCAGTAAATCTCAGCAGCCCTGGCCAGGGACTTACTGATATAACCAGTCGAGCACAGCGCAGCATCAACTCCCAATACCAAGAGAGACGAAACCCCTCCTATCGCTCATCGCCTTCGTGTGTCTCGGGACTGTACCCAACGGCCACCTGTTTGTACGACTCAGTAGAGCCATGGTAGGGTGGTAATCAAAGTACAGTAGGAGAACACACAAGACTCTATGACGATCTCGGGTCTACAGACTAACCTGTACCAGTGTCACCTGAGAACTGCTATCCGAAGATAGATATAATTCCATATAGGAGTTCTCGGTGAGTCCGTCTAGTGTACCCAGTCACCACTGAGCACCCGTATACGATCTCGATGTCAAACATCGATGAATGTGGGAACATTCATCGCCCATCATATGGGTCTAGTATCATATACGCTAGTCTACTCTTGTATATCGATGCCCCGTCTCGATATACCTACGACTAGGGACATTTCAGGATATGCTTATAAACTACAGATGTCCCACTAGTATGATCTCCATCATAATCACAGTAGTCAAGCAGATATCCTCAAGGCTTTACAAGCATGTATGAATGAATAAAAGCATGACCAAATCAACATGTCAGATAAAGAAGAACCAGATAGCATACTATCATGTCGAGAAAGAATGTACACTGAATATATATATACATGTACAGATACATCCACTATCATATAATGGCCTCTAGGGCATACATATATCCAACAATTACTGCTTGTACCATCGGAAGATTTCACACCCTATTGAGGAATGCGACGCCTTTAAGATATGGTGGCAGGGGTATGTTGCTCACCGACAACATTTTAAGCGAATAAAATACAGAACTCATCGGGAGCAGAGAGATACAACCAACAGGCATAAAAGAACTACCGGAAACTGTTACACGATCAACGCCGGAGGTTCACAAGTTCTCACCTTTGGGAGCGACTCTGATGAGGAAATGGCTCAGGGCCCTCTCTTTAAATAATCCGTCTTTGGGAAAGAGGAAGAACCGGAGGCCTGCGAGAACATCCAGCTGCACAATCGCACGCTCCCGGAAAAGAACCTTGGACCCGCAACTAGAAAAGATAAGGGAAAGGAAAAGGTCGCCGAGGATATCGCCTTAGACGGCCAGGTCATGAAAGAGTTGACTGCTAAGGACCCGCCCAAGAAGATTAAGGTGGACTACAATATCCTAGTGCACTTGAGGAAGCTACCTTCGCAGCTCAGCATTCTCGACGCCCTCTTATTATCAAAAGAAGCGAAAGATTCATTAATCAAGGCGCTACAAAAGCCCGAGCAATTCCAAGCCTTCCTTACCGAATAAAGAATGAAGGATGAACTGGAAGAAGTATACAAGGCTGATATCACTTTCGGCGATGAAGACCTCCTCCTCGGGACGTGCGACCACAACCGTCCCCTATATGTCTCTGGATACTGCCACGATATCAAGATAGGGAAAATCCTGGTGGATAATGGGTCCTCCGTCAATCTCCTTAATGTACGGGTGTTGAAGGAAATCTGTATGAGCGTTCAGCACCTCGCTCGGGACAAAATTACCATCTCTGGTTTCGACTCCCAATCATCACGAACTCTTGGATCTATGATATTGACACTAAGCTTTGGGCTACTCGTCACGGACATTAAGTTTCACGTCATAGACGCCAAGACATGCTACAATGCTCTGCTCGGCCGACCTTGGTTACACGAGTACAATATCATCCCTTCTACACAACATCAGTGTATGAAGTATTTTAAAGATGGTCTCGAGTATACCGTAACAGGGGAGCTGAACCCGTTCTCCGTAAACGAAGTCCGCAAATACGAAGATGCAAAGTACTTTTTGCCAGATTTCGAGGATACAGAGAGGTGTCGAAAACCGGAGGACAAAGCCGCCGCCACCATTCCTGTTTTCGGGAGCGATACCGAAGAAGAAGAAGAAGAGATAGTTTACTCTGGGCCGTCTCGACGCAACGACCCGGGACCGTCCGCCCCCATATTGATCTTCAGAATCAATTCGGAAGATGAGGTTAATACTGTGTTCTCCAGTCGGCCGTCAGTACAAGAATTCCCTGGCGATGATCAGAGTTTGCGGATTACTATGGTTCCGCAGGAGCACTATAAAGATCTTGACGCACTTGAAGCTTATGATGTGCAAGACCTGCAGATGTTTTACGTCCCTCCTAGGCGAAAAGGTGAAAAGGCGATCCTGTTCTATCGATCCTCGGAAACAAGAGGAGAGAAAGAGATCTGGCACGGCGCGGATTCTACACATGACAGGCTCCAACCCATCCGTTTGCCCAGATATTACACAAAAGGACTAAAAAGGTTATTGAAGCGCCAAGTGATACCCTTAAAACAGACTATTCGACAAGCTCGATTCTATAACAGGATTTGGGATGTCCCCGGGACTCAGCGCAAGTTACTCAACAGGAAAATGGAAACGCTTGGGCTTGGATATGTAAGAGCCGGGAAACGGGAACGAGTCCACAGTAGCTACGCCATATATAACTTCGATGAAGAAGAGGACGCCCTGTCGGAAAACGCCAACCCCCTATCAAAACTAGATCTCGCGATCAAAGTGCCGAGTCCGTCATTTGAAGAGCGAATGGATAAGCTTATCAGGAGAGTGGGTCAAAAAGTTCGGGACGACAATAACCGCGAAATGGCCATCTACGAGAAAGCCAAGACACAACGTCTTCTTCAACAGGCTGCCAAAGACAAAAATACTCCTTCCTGTCAACCTGTTGTGCAAAAGGCCCGACGCAGAGGTAAAAACAGGTCGAAAAGCGAAAAAGGCAATCGACAGCAACAAAGCGGGACTAAGGAGCCACGCAAGCAGAAATCGAGCGTTCCAAATTTGTCCCTTATGAAAAAGATGAGTCAGGCATACTCTTTTCCTCGGGATAAAACATGGAAGATACTTGATCTCTCTTTAAAATATCGAATGATTACACTTCCGGAATCTAGGCATCCTGAGCAAGTTAACGAGGTCTCTCATCCGGGCTATTGCTCTCACCACCGAGCCATAGGACACCCTATCGAAGACTGCTTCACCTTCAAGAACTGGGTCGAAGACCAATACCAGCAAGGCAGATTTTCTCTATCCGATAGCTGGAAGGTAACACCGCCACAAAAGCACGAACCCAAAGCCACAAGAGCAGAACCAGATCCACATCGGTCTTGGAAGCGAGTTCATACTTGTCATATGATAACAATATCAAAAAGAGAGCCCGAGAATATGGGTGACTTTCCCTGGTGCTTCTAAAACAGCAATGACGAGATAATCTCAGAATTTCCACCAGCGCCGAAATAGCTGGAAGATGGCATACATACTACTGCAGATAACCTCAATAAAATCGACTTAGGGATGGCGAACGACCCACGACCGACATTCGTCAGCGAGCTACTATCTGAAGAAATGGTGGCTGCGTTAAAGGACGTGCTTATGCAGCATAGAGATTGTTTCGCATGGAACTATTCCGAAATACCGGGACTAGATCCAGAAATAGCTGTCCATAAATTGACGATATCCCAGGACGTTAAGCTAGTCAAACAGGCGCCGAGAAGAATGCGACTCGAGCTTGAGATGAGCATCAATGCCGAAGACAAGAAGCTGATCGATTCTGGGTTTATCCAAGAAGTTCAATATCCTGACTGGATCGCCAACATCGTCCCGGTAATGAAGAAAAATAGGACAGTGCGCATATGCGTGGACTTCCGGGATCTCAATAAAGCTTGCCCGAAGGACGATTTCCCAGTACCGGTGACCGAGCTGATGATAGATAATACGTCCACTCACGAAGTTTTCTCCTTCATGGACGGCTTATCAGGGTACAACCAGATTAAGATGCACCCAGAAGACCAGAAGCACACCGCTTTCCGGAGCCCTCTGGGAATATTCATCTACAAGGTGATGCCTTTCGGTCTAAAGAACGCCGGTGCCACCTATCAAAGGGCCATGACGAAGATCTTCGATGACCTCATACATGAAATCGTCGAATGCTATATCGACGACCTCGTTGTGAAAAGCAAATCCTACGAGGAGCATCTCGAGCATCTGAAGACTGTATTTCAACGCCTTCGGCAATACAACTTGAAGATGAACCCTCTCAAATGCGCGTTCGAGGTGTCCTCAGGCAAATTCCTAGGATTCATTGTCCGGCACCGAGGCATTGTGATAGATCCGTCGAAGATCAAGGCGATCATGGAAATGCCACCGCCAAGGACTCTCAAACAATTGCGGTCCCTTCAAGGGAAACTCGCGTATATCCGGCGATTTATAGCCAACCTTTCAGGTAAGTGCCGCCCTTACAGTCACCTAATGAAGAAGGGAACCCCGTTCGTCTGGGATCATAAATGCCGACGCACACTAGACGAGATCAAGCAGTACCTACAGAACCCGCCGGTGTTGGCTGCTCCGGTCAAGGGAAAATCTCTTATTCTTTATACCACAGCCCTCGAAGGTTCCTTAGACGCATTATGGGCATAAGAGAACGATCAAGGGAAAGAAAGAGCACTCTACTATTTAAGTCGAGTTCTGCAGGGGGCAGAAAGCAACTACTCCCCCATTGAAAAACATTGCCTGGCGTTAATCTTTGCGATAACAAAGCTCAGGCACTATGCGTTGGCGCATGAAGTCCGTCTCATTTCGAAGGTGGACCCCCTTAAATATTTAATGTCGAAGGCCATATTGACAGGTCGGCTCGCTAAATGGGCCATGCTCTTGATGGAGTTCTCGATAACCTATCGACCTCTCAAGACAATGAAAGGCCAGGCCATCGCCGACTTCCTCGCTGAGCATCCGATACCTGCTGATTCTCTTTTGAATTGTGTGCTACCAGACGAACATGCGTTTGACGCGATCGACGGCGGTGATACCCGATGGGAACTTTATTTCGATGGAGCATCTTCCATGAAGAAGCGTAAACAAAGCATACCTATAATCAAATCGGGGGTAGGCCTTATCTTCGTAACTCCACAAGGAGGGATAATGCGCTTCGCTTTCTCCTTAACAGAACCAAGGACGAGCAATGAAGCCGAATACGAAGCTTTGATAACAGGCCTCGAAATCGCCATCGACATGGAAATTGAAAACCTCCTTATATACGGAGATTCCCAATTGGTCATCAGTCAAGTAAACGGCGATTACCAAACATGCAAGCCAGAACTGGTAAAGTATGGCGAGAGAGTACAGCGACTGCTAACTCAAATCCCCTCCTACACCTTGGAAAGCATACCGCGTGCCGAAAATAGCAAAGCGGATGCATTAGCCAAGCTTGCTAAAGAACTAGCCGACGAGAACCTCGATGACGTAAGAATCGTGGTACAAAGCCGTCGGGTTCTTGCTCGAGCAGAAATATCTCCGGAATCATCCGAGGAAAAGGAAGCGACCGAGCAGACGGCCATGCAGATAAAAGACCAAGAAACGGTTGAGGATTGGAGAGAAGTCTTTATAGACTACTTTAAATCCCGTCGAACGCCTGAAGATGCGTCCTCAAGACATCAGCTCATGAAACGAGCTCTGTCTTTCGCCTTCATAAACGATACTTTGTACAAGAGGTCATTCGATTCTCTGTGGTTGAGATGTGTGGGACCTGACGAAGCGAAAAGAGTCGTTCAAGAAGTCCACGACGGACTCTGCGGTTCTCACCAAGCAGGCCCGAAAATGAAGTTGAAGATTAAACGGATGGGCTACTATTGGCCCACGATGATCCAGGACTGCCTCGAATATGCGAAGCAATGCCACTCGTGCCAAATCCATGGGGACTTCATCCACCAGCATCCAAATCCTCTACATCCAATGGTGGCTAGCTGGCCATTCGAAATGTGGGGAACTGACATAGTCGGCCCTATCGAACCAGCATCGTCCAGAGGACATCGTTTCATCCCAGCGACGACTGATTACTTCTCCAAATGGGCAGAAGCAGTACCGCTGAGGGAAGTGAAGACGGAGAATATCCTCCATTTCTTTAAGACGCACGTCATTTATCGGTTCGGAACTCCGCGACGGATCATCTCCGATAATGGGCCAGCCTACAGGAGCCACAAGATTAATCGCTTCGCGCAGCAACACAACATAGACTGGAGATATTCCTCAGTTTATAATCCGCGAGCTAACGGTCTAGCTGAGGCTTTCAACAAAACCTTGACAAAGATCGTGAAGAAGACGGTATCCCGAAACAAAAAGGACTGGCACGAGAGACTGCAAGAAGCTCTCTAGGCGTATCGGACTATGTTCAAAACGGCCACGAACACAACGCCATACGCGTTGGTATTCGGTACGGAAGCGGTACTCCCCCTCGAGATAGAGCTACCCTCTCTATGAGTGGCAGTCCACTACGAGCTGACGGACGAAGAAAACGCTCACCTTCGGCTTGAGGAACTTGATGCCCTTGATGAAACCCGGCTCATAGCGCAACAAAATCTGGAGGCATATAAAGCAAAGATGATGCGCTCATATGAAAGATTGACCAGGCCAAGAGCATTCCGCCAAGGCGAACTCATGCTAGTGGTCAAAAGACCTATGATTCCCAATCGCGTCAAGCGGGGAAAATTCGAGCCGAACTATGAAGGTCCGTACATTATAGATAAGGTCTACCAGGGTGGAGCCTATCTACTCATGGACATGCATGGTGAAAGACCTTTTAGGACAATAAACGGTCGCTTCCTGAAGAAATACTACGCTTGACGGGTCAAGGCTTAGGTCAATGATAGATGACGACGACTATGTCCGCTCGCTATCTTCCTAAGCCCGAACTCTATAAGTAGTAACCGGCCTTCTTCAACGACGGACCGAAATGTCCTTAAACTAATGACGGACCGAAACGTCCTTAAACTAACAATGGACCGAAATGTCCTTAAACTAACAACGGACCGAAACGTCCTTAAACTAACAATGGACCACTATGTTCTAAAACTGGCTGTTGACCGAGATGTCGATAAACTACGGTGGATTGCAGTATCTCAAAGCCAATATAGAAGAAAAGAAAGAAAAAAAAGATAAAAATAAAAAAGGCATGTCCATAAGCAAAGTGGGCACGGATGAAAACTCGAAAGGGCTCCGTGAGTAAATACAGCAGGACTACCGGCGAGTGTTTGTGAAAACCCGAAAGGGCGCAACCTCGTTAAAAGACACTTGCAGGGTCCTTATGACCTTGTAAGGAGAAACCACCCGCGTGAGATCCTTACGACTCACAAGGGAGCAACGCACTTAGGAGTCCTCACGATTCCTAAGGAGAAATTACACTTGCGAGATCCTCACGACTCGTAAGGAGAACTCTCTTATGGGATCCTCACGGCTCATAAGACTTGAAAGTCTTAAGTTACAGAAACCTGAACCTGTTCTTAAGCAACCCCCACAAACTTCGATATTTCCCTACAAGTGGTTCGATACTGACCTTTGTATACAATCCACGGGTGCAAATAAACATTTCCCTAACAAAGTCCCATCCGTGACCGGGGATATGATTGCACGGTGAACAACCCTTGTGAGTCCTCTCGACTTATAAGGAGAAAGCCCTTTTGTAAGATCCTTACGACTTAGAAGAGAACATGCACTTAGGAATCCTCATGATTCCCAAGGAGAAAACACACCTACAAGATCCTCATGACTTGTAGGGAGAAATACCTTTGTGAGACCCATACGGCTCATGAAGTCAAAAGCCTTAGTCGACAGGACCCTTAACCCTGTTTACTAAGCCACCTTTGTTCAACATCGACAGAGGCAAACGACGATTCGCTCCTGGCAATATCCTAGTTGTAGCGGTGCTGATGCCGAAATCGGTGTTTAACCCCAAGCTTGCGGCAAAAAACCAGCGAGCCACACATGCATACGAAATAGCCGAAATGATGGGGCAACTTGCAATAAAAAACAGCAAGCAAAAATGTATGCATGAAAAATAGCCGAAATGATTGGGCAACCCGCAATAAAAAGCAGCGAGTAAAAATAAAATAAAATAAATAGCCGAAATGATTGGGCACCGCGAAAAATAGACGAAATGATGGGGCAATCGCGACCTTCGCGATATAAAAGCTGAAATGATAGAGCATCACGGAAAAAGAAATAAAATAAAAATGAAATTTACGCCCTACAGGTGATGTTACATCTATCCCTGTATACAATCCAGGGGCGCAAACAAAGAAGGGATCATACTCCTCCCCCAGGTTTCATCATAAGAAGAAGCCAAATCTCGACGGGCCGTAAGTGATCTAGAGATCATCTCAACACTCGTCTTGTGACAACGGACACAACTTAAAGCGAAGCGGAACAGCGGCAACTCCAAGTTCCATGGCTCGGCGATATACAGATCACCAAGAGTCAAACCCTCATTCCGTGAAATGCGGATACAATCAGCAAAATTCCTGGTTACGTGAAACACGGATAACGTCACTCTTTGACCCCGTGGAAAACGTCCAGAGCGGATCCTGGTCCTCGCAGAGCACGGCAGTGAACCCGTGTGAAGCATCCAGAGCGGAGCCTAGTCCTCGCCGATCACGGCAGTGAACCCGTGTGAAGCATCTAGAGCAAAATTCCTAGTTACGTGGAACGCGGATAACGTCACTCTTTGACCCCGTGGAAAATGTCCAGAGCGGATCCTGGTCCTCGCAGAGCACGGCAGTGAACCCGTGTAAAGCATCCAGAACGGAGCCTGGTCCTCGCAGAGCACGGCAGTGAACTCGTGGGAAGCATCCAGAGCAAAATTCCTGGTTATGTGGAACGCGGATAACGTCACTCTTTGACCCCGTGGAAAAACGTCCAGAGCGGATCCTAGTCCTTGCAGAGCACGACAGTGAACCCGTGTGAAGCATCCAGAGCGGAGCCTAGTCCTCGCCGAGCACGGCAGTGAACCCGTGTGAAGCATCTAGAGAAAAATTCCTGGTCACGTGGAACGCGGATAACGTCACTCATTGACCCCGTGGAAAACGTCCAGAGCGGAGCCTAGTCCTCGCCGAACACGGCAGTGAACCCGTGTGAAGCATCTAGTGCAAAATTCTTGGTCACGTGGAACGCGGATAACGTCACTCTTTGACCTCATGGAAAACGTCCAGAGCAGAGCCTAGTCCTCGCCGAACACGGCAGTGAACCAATGTGAAGCATCTAGTTCAAAATTCCTGGTCACGTAGAACGCGGATTATGTCACTTATGACCCCGTGGAAAACGTCTAGAGCGGATCCTGGTCCTCGCAGAGCACGGCAGTGAACCTATGTGAAGCATCCAGAGTGGAGCCTAGACCTCGCCGAGCACGGCTGTGAACCCGTGTGAAGCATCTAGAGCAAAATTCCTGGTTACGTGGAACGCGGATAACGTCACTCTTTGATCCCGTGGAAAACGTCCAGAGCGGATCCTGGTCCTCGCAGAACACGGCAGTGAACCCATGGGAAGCATCCAGAGCAAAATTCCTGGTCACGTGGAACGCGGATAACGTCACTCTATGACCCTGTGGAAAACGTCCAGAGCGGAGCCTAGTCCTCGCCGAACGCGGCAGTGAACCCGTGGGAAGCATCTAGAGCAAAATTCCTGGTTACGTGGAACGCGGATAACGTCACTCTCTGACCCCATGGAAAACGTCCAGAGCGGATCTTGTTCCTCGCAGAACACGGCAGTGAACCCGTGGGAAGCATCCAGAGCAAAGTTCCTGGTCACGTGGAATGCGGATAACGTCACTCTTTGACCCCGTGGAAAACGTCCAGAGCGGAGCCTAGTCCTCGCCGAACATGGCAGTGAACCCGTGTGAAGCATCTAGAGCAAAATTCCTGGTTACGTGGAACGCGGATAACGTCACTCTTTGACCCCGTGGAAAATGTCCAGAGCGGATCCTGGTCCTCGCAGAGCACGGCAGTGAACTCGTGTAAAGCATCCAGAGCGGAGCCTGGTCCTTGCAGAACACGGCAGTGAACCCGTGGGAAGCATCCAGTGCAAAATTCCTGGTTACGTAGAACGCGGATAACGTCACTCTTTGACCCCGTGGAAAAACGTCCAGAGCGGATCCTGTTCCTCGTAGAGCACGGCTGTGAACCCATGTGAAGCATCCAGAGCGGAGCCTAGTCCTCGCCGAGCACGGCAGTGAACCCGTGCGAAGCATCTAGAGCAAAATTCCTGGTCACGTGGAACGCAGATAACATCACTCTTTGACCCCGTGGAAAACGTCCAGAGCAGAGCCTAGTCCTCGCCGAACACGGCAGTGAACCCATATGAAGCATCTAGTGCAAAATTCCTGGTCACGTGGAACGCGGATAACGTCACTCTTTGACCCCATGGAAAACGTCCAGAGCGGAGCCTAGTCCTCGCCGAACACGGCAGTGAACCCATGTGAAGCATCTAGTGCAAAATTCCTGGTCACGTGGAACGCGGATAATGTCACTCTTTAACCCCGTGGAAAACGTCCAGAGCGGAGCCTGGTCCTCGCAGAACACGGCAGTGAACCCGTGGGATACATCCAGAGAAAAATTCTTAGTCACGTGGAACGCGGATAACGTCACTCTCTGACCCCGCGGGAAACGCCCAGAGCGGACCTGGTCCTCGCAGAGCACGGCAGTGAACCCGTGTGAAGCATCCAGAGCAAACACCGGACTGTGGAGTCCTTAAAATCCACGGACTATGATGTCCTTAACCTCGACCGTAATGTCTTAAAACTAACGATCAACCACCATGATTCTAGACTGATTTTACCTTGGTTAAATGGTACATCTCTTCACTCCTTTGATATTTGGCGTTGTAATTCCTCAACGTCTTCAAAGAGGTGACGGGTCCCAGTAACCACGCATTTCGCGGACTTTGGAGTCCTTAAATCCACGGACTATGAGGTCCTTAACCTTGACCGTGATGTCTTAAAACTAACATCGGACTGTGGAGTCCTTAAATCCACGGACTTTGAGGTCCTTAACCTTGACCGTGATGTCTTAAAACTAACATCGGACTGTGGAGTCCTTAAATCCACGGACTATCAGGTCCTTAAACTTGACCGTGATGTCTTAAAACTAACATCGGATTGTGGAGTCCTTAAATCCACGGACTATGAGGTCCTTAACCTTGACCGTGATGTCTTAAAACTAACATCGGACTGTGGAGTCCTTAAATCCACTGACTATGAGGTCCTTAACCTTGACCGTGACGTCTTAAAACTAAAATCGGACTGTGGAGTCCCTAAACCCATGGACTATGATGTCTTTAACCTTGACTGCGATGTCTTTAAACTACGATACCCTGGAAACCATCCCAAACCAACCCCTGACCCCGTGAAATACGGATAAGGGTGACCGCACCCAGCACTTGCGGGTCCTCACGACCTGCAAGGAAGAAAACTCTCTTATGAGATCCTTACGACTCCCAAGGGTAAACCCGCTTAAGAATCCTCATGATTCTTAAGAAGAACTTACATCTACGGGATCCTCTCGACCTGTAGGGAGAAAAAATCTTTATGAGACCCTCACGGCTCGTAAAGTTCAAAAGTCTTAGGAGGCAGATCTTAACCCTGAATCCTAAGCCATCGCTGTCCTGCAAGGAGACCAAGATAAATTGTCCGCAGAACACATTCAATAAAAAGGAGACACACCACTGAGAAGAAAAATATGTCTTTATTCATGAAATAAAATGGATACAGAGTACAATTCATGAAAGAACAAAAAGAAAATACTCTCGTTCAGGAGTATGTACAAAAAGAAAGGAAAAGATACAAGTTTTTCAAGCCGGCGGGCGATTTAGCAATTTTGCTAGCTCATCCTGCTTTTGCTGAGCCATACCTTCATGATTCAGGATCGCCAGAAGACGAGCCTCCGCCTGAGCCTGCTGGGTCTGATACGAGGCGAGCCGGCCTTCAAGCTCTTTCTCAGTGGCCTTGTGAGCCTCAACGCTTTCACGAGTGAACACGGCAGCTTTATCAAGAGCCACCACCTCTTTGATAGACTCTTGAAGCACCCGCCAGAGTTCATACGTTTTGTTGGCCTTGGCGGTAAGATTAGCTTGAAGCTCGCTCAGCGCCTTAGAAGCCAGCTCCCTCTCCGAGAATTTACGGCCGAGCCTCTTCTCGCATGATGCTATGTTTGCCGCGCACCGTGCTATCAGCCCCCGCAACTCCACCTTTGCAGCCACGGCCTCCGAGGAAAGGCGGGAACACTCAAGGGCGTGCAATCAAGCCTCCACCTGCTGACAGAACTCCACCCAGACTCGCACCACCTCTTCGCTATGGTAGGTGGCAAGAAAAGGAAGAGAACCGTTAGCTTTAGTGGTAAATGCTTCAGCTGTGGTTGCGCTACCAGCACGAAGCTCCTCGATCAAGGATGACAAGGAGACAGGGCTTAACTGGGCCAAGCGCTCTGAGGCTCGCAAAGCATAGGGGCCGGGCGGCATAGCGATACGCGATTCCAGCGCTATGGAGGCTGGCAGGGCTGTTCGGATTTGAAAAATGTCAGTAAAGCTCTTAAGCAAAAGAACAAATGGGACTATATTGAAATGTCGCTTACCTATGGTCATGCAAGTAGGAGCTGAAGGTTCTTCTGGCCCTTCAACAACCTCCACCTCGTCATCGGCCTCCAAAACTGTGAGAGACATCAACGTCATTTCGCAGAATAGCAACAATGCTATAATAAAAAAATGGCGAACGACGCTAAACTTGCCCAGAGGAAAGGACGATGCGCTGAGGAGAGATCGCCTGTGGAGCTGCCATCTCCAGCAGACGATGAAACGATTGCCGGGGAGACAAATCAGCGATAGAAGCCGCCAACCCGCGCAATTCTGAGAAACCAAAAGAGTTTAGACGACAAAAAAATGCTAATTTAAAATATTGAAGGTTACCTTCAACACTCTTTCCGTTCTGATTCGGGGGGATGGAGGCTTCAACGGCCTCCGCCACGACTTCCGGCTCCAGCAAAGGGAGGATGGTCCCGACTACCTCTCCTCCGGCCTCTGGGCCGCCCGCAGGAAGAGTCATTGGGGCGGCAACCCCCAAAGGAGCCTCTTCCAAAGGAGCAAGCGCTCCATGATCAGGAACCGCCACTAGAGGCTCTAAGGCGAGAGGAACAGCCTCGTCAGCCCCCTCCCCATCGAGCAAGGCTGCATCGGGAATGTCAACAGGCTCTAGCTGCAACAAGCCCGTAGGGACCTCCCCCATCGCCGAGGACTCTGCACAATCCACACAAGAATAAGAATACATATATACGGGCATAAGCAATCTGAAAAACTGCAAAGAAGTATAAAAACATACCAATGCACAGGGAAGCCCTCAATATGGCTCCTTCAAGCCGATGATCCTTCTCAAGGAGGCGTGCTCGTCGGGGTTCGAGGGTGGACTCATGGCCGCCGATCCATAAGGAGAGCGCGTCCGCAGTATCCTCCAAAGCGGCCTGCTTCAGCGCCCTTTCACCCCACTCCTCCAAGGGGCCGATGAACCGCCGCCGGATCCATGAGGGGTCTTCATAGAAGATCACGGCAGGATAGGGCTTCTTCGGAACCCTTACATTCTAAGACTCATCTTTAGAACGTCTTATGGCCTCAGAAAATTGTGCGGCCTCCTCGACAGCCGAGCCCGGGAAAAGAAGACCAGCTCTGACTCTTGCACGACCAACGACTCATCTGGAAGTATGGGCTCAGACTCCGTTAAAGAATCAAGTAAGTCGGTGGCCACCCTCCTCCGCCTCTTAGATCCAGAACCGGCCGCCGAAGACGACCGTTTCTTTCCCCGTGGAGCCTTGGTGCGGCGGCGGCCCACGTCGCCTTCAACACCCTCATCCCTATTACTTTCGCTTGGTGCCACAACCGAGGATGACACCGCCATTGTCGATGCCAAGGGGGACGAGGCTGCCTCGGGTGGTGGCGCTGTTACCGGAGCCCGTTTACCCCGCGACCGAGTACCCAGGGGCATACCGGCTGTTGGAGTAAGATCCACCCCCGACTCCCCCGGAATGAGCGCGGTGCCGGTATCCCTCAGAAGAAAGCGGACCGGGGCGCACGGTCGCAGCGTAGCTCCCGTGGCCGGAACCTGAGCAGGGGCACCATGACCAAGAAGCACCCTTCTTTCCTCAAGAATAATTGGGTTGACTCGATGGAGATACCAACCCATGAACGATCCCACGCATCAGGGCATGTACTTAGCTTCAGGGACCATGAAGTGGGAGCCGGTGTTCAACCTCACGAAATGATGAGCGGCATCGCGAACGGCATCAAGTGAAGGGATCGGCGCAATTATGAAAGCCTCGAAAGGAACGCCCTGGTCGTATCCAAGCTGCCGAGCGAAGCGATGCGGGTTGTACCACATGAAAAGAGCTGCACTGTCCTGGTGAAATACCAAATAGCCTGGTCTAATTGCATACAAGTGCGCGGCCTCCCGAGGCCTCAAAGAAGGTACGTTGTCTTTTGACCGGTCCCAGAGTTGTTGAACTGGACCTGAGGGAGAAGATAAGACCCGATCATTAAAAACCAACCCGCCAGCAGTAGCGTAAGGAGAAATCAACGCCCTAATAGCCCCGAATTGAGTCGGGTCAGCGGCAGAAGCATCCACCAATCGCATAAGCCTCGGGAAGGTATAAGCATCATAGAATGCGGGCCTTTGATGCATGGCAAAAGCACCCAAGATGTGCATTTCGATCCAAGACGTAAAATAGTGAAGCGAGAAATTTACCACATCTACCCCAGGGCTGGAAGTATTAGCTGCAGTGCCCAACCCGTGATAAAGATGCGCCAATGCCGGGATGCCGATGGCCAACCGCGTCCCCTCAGCGATACAATGAGCCGGGTAGATAACCGAGGCTCTCATAAAGCGGCGATGCATGGGGATGACAAACCAACTGAGCCAGACACTGACAAACCCCACAAAGAACGTCTTCTCATCCATGCCGGGAGCTGCAATGGATTCAAAAGACATCGGCGACATAATGGGGATGTAGTACTGTGGTAGATCCGATTCAGTGGTCGGCAGCTTCTTCGGACCAAACCCAAAGGGGTCTTTGATGTTTGCGAACTTCGGAGCTGTCTTCGACAGGACGTCGTCGTGAAGGAAGCAAGCAATGAAGCTCTTAAAAGTAACGTCCTGCTCCTCAGATTCGGTGAACAATCGGTCAAAGATACCTAGCGCTTTGATCAAGCTGGGACGCTTGTGACGGACGGCGTTCTCAGCAGACAAGCCGTCAACCGGTGCAGGCTCGGGCTCAAAGACGTACTCGTCGGGAGGCAGCAACTCCTCATACAGTTTACCCCTGATTGGCAATCCCGAGATTTCATAAAATTCTGCCAGAGAGATCAAGACCTCGTGGTCCCCTAAAAGAAAAGTGTTGGTGGGGAGATTCTACTGGTTCAAGAATGCCTTAACCCACCAGACATGCGGGGATTGGTAGTGGAAGAGCGACGCATACATCGCCTGGTAAAGCCCGACCTTCTGCAGCCGCGCACGATGGGCGGACAGGATGTAACGAGCCCAGAGGAAGTACCCCGTAGAGTGTCGAGGGGTGAGCCCTATCTTGTAGATTTGTCCCCATGGTTGGGCCTCACCCTGACAAATACGCCGCCCCAGAATATCTATAGCTGGGATCGGATGGTTCGAGATACCGGTTGTTGAAGGATCGAGCCGTCCCGTTGGAGTCCAATTTGGCATCTCCACAGCGAAAACCATCCTCGGAGGGTCCATCGGCAAGAACGGGAAAGTAGGCTCTGTCGGCACTTCACAGAGGAAACTCCGGCGACCTCGGATGATATGACTATACCAAGTTTCCCATAGAAGTAAGCTGGTACAGTTCGGGTCATGAGCTCGGATCATCGCCATCACCTCCTCGTCGGATGGTGATTGAGGAAAAGCGGCCTCCGAACGAGTGAAGGGAAAGCACGGAACAGAAGCCATCGCACCTGAAATCAAATAAAGGAAACTGTCAAAAGCAAAGCCAGCAATATATATATGTGTGTGTGTGTGTATGAGCATAACTATATATATGAAGACAGTTGAAGAAAGAGACATCAGACTCTTTTTATGGGGCCATTGGCTACAAAACACATGGGCCCAACAGAATCAGGTTGACGGCTCGTTAATAATGAGGCCAAGCAATCATAATAAGACAAAGGGGATATCCTCATTAAATAGGCAGTGGGTTTCAAGTGGCCCTACACATCCCCCTAAAGGACAAATCTACCTTGGACTCTACAACAAATCAAACAGGATCAACAGAATTAAATTCCCACAGAAGACATCGTTGCAAGCTTCTTCTTCATTGATTACAGAAGGACAACCTAGGGCAAGAAAACCCTAAGAAACCTCCATGGGAAGAACTGAGTTCTTCATGGGAATTAAATTTCTTATTAAGAGAAGGGAATTAAATTCCCAGAAACATTTTCTTTAAATGGAATTAAATTCCTAGGAAAGAGCAACAGATCTCATCATCTCCCTAAAGATCAAATGAACTCTGAGAGACCTACTGATTCGAACATTAAGTGGTTTTCTATTTCTTTTTGTTTGTTGACGAATTTGAACAAAATGGGTTCATATTAAAAGGGTGAAACCCTTGATGTGGATTTAAAATCCAGAGAATTTTATGTATAAAAGTTCTTCGTTCGCTAGAGATGATTACCTGAGGAAGAGGAATCAGTCAATAGAGTTAAACTCTGGAAAATTTTTGGAACAGAGAACTAAGCTCTGGAAAAGAGAATTAAATTCTCGAAAGAAGGAAGTTCTCAAAGGAGGAAGATGAGCAAAGTGGAGGATCTTCTGAAAAGACATGGGCATTTATAGGATGGGATGGAAAACGTTTCATCTACCCTACTCCCAAAACAGATCCGATGGTCACAAAAGTGACAGCGTTGCACTCACGTGCAGACACGTGAGAACAACGCTGTGGGGGCATTTGTTCCCTAATTAAAAATCAGGAGAAGCTTCAGAAGAGGCATCACGTGCTCACACGTGACCGGTTGTCACGTGTTGGCACGTGACGTTTAAAGCAGCGGCAAAAAGCACATTCATCCCCTGATTAAAAGTCAAGAAGAAGCTCCAGAAGAGCATGTGTAGGCACGTGACCCCTGGTCACGTGCAAGCACGTGACCAGGAGTCACGTGGCCACACGTGACCGGCTTTAAGAGCATTATTCTTTAACAGAATTAAAATTCTGAGGATGAATCTCTCAAATCTTTCCAAAATGAAGAAGGATTATCTAAAACCATTGGATTAAAAATCTAAAGGTGATTAAATAACACCAATTTATGGAAAAATCTTGGACTTGGAAATATCTCCCCCTAAATCTAACCGAAATAATAAGGGGATATCTTTGGATTTAAAATCCAATGGTGAATAAAATTCACCTAAAAATCTAAAGGCCCAGATTAATGATGAAGATAAATCAAATCTCTCAATAAATAAATCAAATCTCTCAATGAGAGGTTTACTTAGCAGATTGATTCTTTTCCTTCTCCTATAAATAGGAGCCAAGAAAAGAAGAGAGGGGACTTTTTTTTGGACTTTGGACCTTTTCTTTTGATACACAGAGAGAGAGATATAGAGCCTTTGATTCTTTCCAAAAGAAAAACCTTAGGTAAGAAAAGAAAAGGGAGGCTTCAAAGGAGAATTTAATTCTCAAAAGAGTTTAACTCTTATATAAAGAAAAGAACTTAGTTCTTTCTCTGGTGGAGGATCTGCAAAGTGCACATCTCCCCATGAATTGAGAATTTAATTCTCATTGGGTTGAGATCCTGCCATGCAGATCTAAAACACAGAGGAGGAACTGAGTTTTGAGAATTTAATTCTCACAGAATTACAGGAATTTAATTCCTTTGAGATAAAATTAGGGTTTAACCCTATGTCATAGGAATTTAATTCCTTCAAAATGAACGGAACTAGGATTTAACCCTAATTGAGAACATAATTCTCACAGGAATTTAATTCCCTTAAGAAAATAAATTAGGGTTTAACCCTATCAAAGAATATAATTCTTCAAAATAAAACAAGAATTTAATTCCTCTAAAGTTTATTGTTAGGGTTCGACCCTATGAAGAATTTAATTCTTAAAAGATGAACAAATCTGTAAAACATGCAAAGAACCAGAGTCACGTGTTACCACGTGACTCTCGCAAAGATCTATAAAAAAAAGAACTTTGAGGCAATGCCTCACGTGCCCCACGTGATCTCTAAAGCACACAGAGAAAAGATAAGGCAAAAGAAACAGAAAAGAGCTCTAGGGCGCCCTCACGTGTCAACACGTGACCCCTAATGAACATTCTAACAGATCAAAGCGTGAGCCCCCATCACGTACCCACACGTGATGGCTTTCAGAATTAAAAGTGTTAAACACCTATCTGTAGAACAAAATAAAGGGAAGCATGGCGCTCTCACGTGCTACCACGTGACCCCTTGGCTGAAGCTCTAACAGATAAATGCTCAAATTCTCATCACGTGACAGCACGTGATACTTCAAAGTATTCAATACTTTTAACTTAATAAAATAAGGGGAATCAGGGTGCTCTTATGTATCCGCACATGACCCCTCTCTCCTTAGTGTTTAACACTAGTCTGGAGATTTTGTCCCCAGTGTTTAACACTAATTTGCTTAGTGTTCAACACTAATTTGAAAACTCTGTTCCCAGTGTTCAACACTGATTATGTATTTAGTGTTTAACACTAACTTGTTAATCTTATTCCCAGTGTTCAACACTGTTGGTCTCTAGTGTTTAACACTAGTTTTAGCCCAATTGGCTAAGTTTCTAGAGGCAAAACCTCTCCCTCAATGAGCCAACAGAGGGCCAATATTGGACTTAGCCCAAGCTGGCCATAAGTTCTCAATTCAAACTTAACTGGGCCAATGGGCTCGTAATATAATAATTTATCTTGGTTTCCAAATTGGACTACAGATCACTTAATCTACCTTGGTTTAAGGGTACATCTCTTCACTCCTTTGATACTTGACGTTGTAATTCCTCAACGTCTTCAAAGAGGTGACGGGTCCCGATGACCACACATTGATACGGACTGTGGGGTCCTTAAACTCATGGACTACGACGTCCTCAACCTTGACCGGAATGTTAAAACTAACAACGGACTATGACGTTCTTAACCTTGACCGCGATGTCTTAAAACTAACATCGGACTGTGGGGTCCTTAAACCCACGGACTACGACGTCCTTAACCTTGACCGCAATGTCTTAAAACTAACATTGGACCGCAATGTCCTTAAACTACCTGTGGACCACTATGTCCCTAAACTGGAACAATAGAGCCCTCAAATGCTCTTTTGTCGGATCTAAACGATCCGGTTAAGTTGATCTTAGTCTAAAATTTAGACTAACGTATCCTTAACAAACGTTTAAGTCGATCTTAGTCTCAAACGTGATTAACGTATCCTTAAACCCAAACCCCCAAACCCAAATCTAAAATAATACGGATTTGGACTAGTCCACGCCCTACGGGCGACGACATAACTCAGTCTCCGTATACAATCCACGGGCAACCAAACACAAATCAGACACACACAACACAAAGTGACCATCTGGAAAAGGAGAAAGTGGTTACCGCAATGCGGTAGCGTAATTAACTGCAGGGGCTTGCGCCTGCAGGGAAGAGCGTCCCCATAATCAAAAACCCCTCAAGCGAGTGGGAATCTGACGAAATCTGCTACATCGACCGCATCCGTTTAAACCTCCGATACATGGTGCCATAAATCAACTTGGCATTTTCGGAGAGGTAGACGGATAGCACCAATTAGCATCTGCCCTGAATTTCAGGCAAGACGTCAGTCTCGGCCGTCGTTCGGAAGGGAACAATCGCGACCGTGGAATCCACGTTTTTTACTGGCTTAATTTAAAACACGGAATTCCTAGTATATCCAATATTTCATGTGTTCTTCTGCTGGTGATATTCTGTGATGTGATCACTTGATATGTTGAGACGAATGCTTATATTATATATATGATATATAATAAATATTGTTGCTTTCGTTTCTTCTGTGATGCTTAGGAAGCATAATTGATGGGACTTTATTAATGAGATTAATGAAATAAAAGAAACCTAAACATATTGTAGAATCTTGTTTTAAAAACTGGTAGCTCTAGTTCTTGCTTTGCATAGGGATATTCCTTGTAGAATATCCAACACCTTATTCGATAAGGAAAGAGCCGAGATCCTTTCACCGGGAGTGACCTCTTTAGCGAAACTAGCAGATGCTACAACCCACTCGGTTTTGTATTTTGATTGCTTTTCTAGTTCTTGTTTTGCATAGTGGTATTTGTGAAATATCCAGCACTTCATTCGATAAGGAAAGAGCCGAGATCCCTTCACCGGGAGTGACCTCTTTAGCGAAACTAGTAAAAGCCTCAAAAACACTCCTTTTCAAATCACTCGTTTCTACAACGATATCAAGTTCATTACGCAAAAGGTTTTCTTAAAAACCTGTCATAATCCTCCGTCATTTTAGGAAGTAGAGTACTTAGTATTCGTGCTACGTTTATTGACCATAGTTAAGGCGTAGTGTGCAGTAGCTAAGTAGTGTCTTCTTACACAGCATATGATGCGATTAATTAGGACAGTCATATGATTTTGTTGACCATAGTTAAGGGTCATGTGGGTGGGTCTAATTAATCACGAAATGACGGGTAGAACTTGACTAGTGCTTATAATTTGTTGACCACAGTTAAGGTCATAAGTCACTAGGGGTAAAATATTATCGGGAATTTCAAGTGTTGAAATTTGCAATGAGATTGCATACATGAGATAGTTGGATCCCGATACCCGCTGCGAGTAAGAGTTACTCGTGGGAGAGTTTTACACATTATAATTAGCCGATCAAAGTAGGTGTCTAGAAAGGTGTTAACGGGGTTACGCCCGTGGGAAAACGAGATTTATTTTAATTAGGTCCGTGCGAAAGCACGAGGAACCTCCCTCAAAATACCAACACTGTCCTGGCCGAAAGATTGGCGAACTTGTAGGGTGTAATTAATCCCGGGTAGTCTTACCTTTTAGGGTTTGAAGGAAGATTTGATAAAAAACAGTGGGAGCCATCCTGATTAGATAAAATAATAACCAGTCTGATCTTGCAAGAGCATACGCTGAGTGTTTTCTTCTCTCTCTCTCCTGGTAGCGACCATAACATGCTTTAATCAAGATAATAATATGAATGCATTGACCGAACCTGCTTATTATACTAAACTGGGGAACGTTGGTTCCGCTCTATCTTATAATTGTTATAAGTCCGAGCAGCAAATAGGGGAATATCCGGATTCTTACGCGACCCAATCGAGGAATGAGCATGCTGATGCATATTCTTCGGGTATGTTCGTTACCGAGAACTGTTTCTCAGTATCCTCTACATTCTAGGTATGAGATACCAGATCAGGATCCTATATATGTAATCTGTTACATAGGCTACAGATATGTAGAGAACTGGGATTGGGTGATATGTCTCTAAGTGTTAGGGAATGGTGCAATTGTTGCAGCCAAGTCAGTTGGCAAATATCACCTTGTATTACCAAATGGTAAATATATTGATTCTGAACAAATATTATTACATGCCGAACCTGATATACAACATTACATCAGTTTCTTTATCAAGTTAAAGAAGAATATAATTTTGTATTACAGGATAATATTGTGAACATTTTCCTTAATCAAGAGTTGATTGGATCAGGCACGTCATGAAATTGCATATAAGTTCTAAATCAAACCACAGTTCAAAGTATATAAAACACACACAAGAGGAGTAGTTCATAAATGAACGAATTCTTCTTATGGAATTGTAGACTAGGTCATATCAATGCGACACAACTAGCTAAGTTACATAAGGATGAATATTTGAATCTGTTCAAATTTTCATCTTATGATACTTTCATGTCTTGTCTCAAAGGTAAAATGACCAATACTCCGTTTACTGAAAACAGAGAAAGAGTTATTGAACTCTTAGGACGGATACATGATGATGTATTCGGTCCCATGTCTATAAATGCCAAGGTTGGTTCTTTGTACTTCATTACATTCATCGACGATCTCTCAAGATTCGGACATGTGTTCCTGTTGAAACACGAGTCTGAAACTTTTGAGAAATTCAAGGAATATAAGCTTGAAATTGAGAACCAGATGGGTAGAAGTATTAAAGTCCTTCGATGTGATCGAGGAGGCGAATACTTGGGTATGGAGTTCCTGGAGTTTCTAAAAGGAGAATGAGATTCTCTCTCAGCCTACTCCTTTGTATACACCACAACACCATGGTGTATCGGGGCGGAGGTATCGCACCCTATGAGATATGGTGCGCTCTATGATGAGTACTGCTGAGTTTCCTGTTTTCTTTTGGTGTTATGCACTTGAGAAGCTGCATACCTATTAAATGGGGTTCCGTCCAAATCAGTGCCTACCACTCCATATGAGATATGGAATGGGAAGAGACCATGTCTTAAATGAGTTAAGATATGGGGTTGTTCATCCTATGTTGAAAGAAAAAATTCGGACAAACTCGAGGCAGGGTCAGTTCTGTATAAGTTTGTTGGATATCCCGAACATTCGCGAGGGCATATCTTCTACCACACCGAGGAGAAAAAGGTGTTTTGTTTCTCAGCATGCCACCTTTTTAGAAAAGGAATTTCTTATGAAGAAATTAGTGGTCATGAGGTAGAACTGGAAGGAATTCCAGCTGGACAAACTAACGGCTGATGATTTGGTGAAACCAAAGGATTCAATAGTCTCCAACGAACCTCATCCTCTTCACGAATCTGGTAAGGTTTCTCATCCACCTAAGAGATACTACGGTTTCGTCGGTGACGGTGGGAGCGAGGATTGCATCATGGTAGATGATGACCCAACCAGGTTCAGGCAGGCCATCACAAGTGGGGACTCTGTGAAATGGCTGGATGTTGTTCATTCAGAGATGGAATCCATGTACTCCAACAAAGTATGGCTTTGAATGTTGCACCTGAAGGGGTAAAACCCATTGGGAGCAAATGGATCTTGAGAAGACTATTGGTGTAGATGGAAAAGTTGAGACTTTCAAAGCTAAACTTGTAGTAAAAGGCTATCGTCAATAACCAGGTGTAGTTTATGATGAAACCTTTTCTCTGGTGGCAAGTCCATCAGGATTAGAGCACGCATCGTGGAGTTGGAACATCTGTTTTGATGTGGCAGTTAAAGAATTTGACTTCATCAAAAAGGTAGATGAACCTTGTATATACAAGAAGATTGTAGAGAGTAAGGTTGTCTTCCATGTATTGTACGCACGTAGATGACATACTCATGATAGGAAATGGTTTCCTATGCTACACTTGGTCTAGCTCCTCTTATCATGAAAATTCTCCATGAAATATCTGGATGATACCTACTACATCTTGTGGATTATGATCTATGGTGATAGATCTAAGTGGATGTTGGGAGTGTCCCAAATCCAGGTACATTAACACCGTACTAAAGGGGTTTAGTATGGAAGATTCTAAGCATGGTGGTTCGCCCACTTACTCAGGAATCACTCTCTCCAAAAAGATGTCTTCCAAGACTGATTTAGAGAAAGCTCGCGTGCAAGGGATACCCTATGCTTCGGCAGTAGGCTCTATCATGTATGCGATGTTATGTACCGGACCAGATGTAGCTAACTCACTAGGTGTAGTGATCAGGAATCAATCGAATCTTGGGAGAATCACTTGACAGCTGCGAAGGACATTCTTAAGTACTTGAGAAGCACTAAAGAAATGTTCTTTGGGTTTGGTAACGGTGAACTCCAGTGGGAGTCCTTTACCAATTCCAGCTCCCAGAGTGATAAGGACGACTGAAAGTCAGTCTCGGGCTTTTTCTTTACCCTAAGTAAAGGGACGATATGTTGGAAGTGTTCCAAGCTATATACCGTGGCAAACTAGACGACAAAGGCTGAATACATCGCTACCAACAATGCTACCAAAGTGGATGTCTAGATAATTCTTGTTCATGAGATGAATATGGTTCCTACCTTTGAGCGTCCAATAACTGCTATTGTGACAACAATGGAGTTGTGGCTTTATCCTAGGAACACCGGTCCCATCAGCAATCCAGACATATTCTGAGGACAGTATCATCTGATCATGGAGATGGTTGATCTCCAAGAGATCGAGGTCAGGAGAGTTGACGCGAAGGATAACACGGCGGATCTACTCGCAGAGGCCTTTCCCTAGAGTGACTTTTATGGGGCGTTGAGTATGAGATACTACATCAAATGGCCTTAGTGCAAGTGGGAGATTGTTAGTTATATGGCCCTAGAGGCCATTATTATACATGTGATGTATATTATAGTGGATGCTTGGATATATATAGGAAGGACTTTCTTGCTCGACATGATAGTATGCTATCTGGTTGCTCTTTATCTTAACATGTATACTTATTGTCTCTCTATTATATGTTAATAAAGCCCTTAGGATGAGTACTTGACTACCAGGATTATGATGCAGATCATACTAGTGGGGCAGAGGTAGTCGGTAAGTACATCCTTCAAATGTTCGAAGTTGTGGGAGTATCGAGACGGAGCATCGATATTCCAGAGTAGATTAGCGTATACGCTTCTCGACCCATATGATGGGTGATTGATGATCACACATCCATTGGTGTTTGACATCAGAGAAGATATACGGGTTCTCGGTGGAGACTGGGTATACAGAACGGACTCGCCGAGAACTCCTAGATGGTATTATACATATCGTCAAATAGCAGTTCTCTGGTGACACTGGTACAGGTTAGTCTGTCGACCCGAGATCGTCAGAAAGTCTTGTGTGATTCCCACTGTGCTTTGATTTCCACCTTACCACGTTCAAGAGATCGTGCAAAACGATGGATTTTGGGTATAGTCCTGAGTCATATGGAGGCAATGAGCGATAGGAGGGGATTTCTTCTCTCCCGGTATTGGGGGTTGATATTGCGCTATGCTCGATTGGCCATAACAGGAAATCCCTGACTAGGGTTGCTAAGATCTACTGGTAAGTGTTATCAGTAGTTTCTCGAACCGTTATGGGCCTCACATCGGCATTACTTATCAGGCTATTGGGGTCTGACGTTTACCACCCCCAGGCTGAGATATGCGACATATCAGACGAAGAGACCAGACTGTACGGTAGTGTTATTTATTAAACTCGCAGGAGTATGAGCAGGTTTGCTTTTTGATCTTCTGATCGCTCAATACCCGGATGGTCGTTACATTTAGCAGACCGCTTGCGGCTTGTGGGTGACTGATATGATCACCACCTACTGCCGGCGTATTGACGAGTCTTTAGAGTCCTACACAGAGGTTTCCTGGCTCAATCGAAACGAAGTAAGAGCACATATGTGATATGTACGAGACCGAGATTAATACGCGTATATGATACCGTATTCTATTCTCGTGATATGTGATATCGGTCGGTTATATGTGATATAACCGGGCTGTCGAATCAAGTGTTGATTCGACAAGTTGATACATTTGATATTGGTCGGTTGTATGTGATATAGCCGGATTATTAAATCAAGTGTTGATTTAATAATTTAATGTATAATTATATATTTGATATATTATCTTACATTAACTAATATTAGCTCACTTAAGTATTCTTTTTCTCACTAGTGTACACTTAGATATATGTTATATATATAAATGCGCATCTTTTGTGTCATACTTGAAGCCACATGCTACATGGGTGTATGAGACTCACACCATGCTTATAATAATGTAAGGTTTTGTTTATTTAAAATAAATCAAATTAGTTGCAAATTGTCACATGGTTGAAGCTTGTAGAAGCTTGTGGAACCATTGACCAAGTCTACTAATTTTGTTTTACTTGAAGATATTTATTAACCCAACCATTATTGTTTAGCCATGGTTTAGTCTCTACATGAGTTAGTATATGATATTAACTCACCCATGGTTGCTATTCTCACCACTTGATTCATTCTTCACTTGATCTTTTCCATGGTTGCTTTTCTTCATCTCCTTCCTCTAGCTCTCTTGCAATTTGGAAAGTGAAGAAAATGAGTGAGAAAAATATTTATAAAGTGAGCAAAATTCCTACTTCATCATTCTCTACTAGATTAGACATTTAGTTTAGGATGTTTGCTTTACTAATTCCATATTAGTGAAGAGGTAGATTGAGTTGATGTCTTCTCGACGTAGATCATTTTCGACCTCGAAGACTTCAAGCAAACTTGTTCCTTTCATCTTATGGAGCCTTTCTAGAGTCCGGAAGTTCACTACTTGGAGCGAAGAGACTACTACACGGATCTATTGAAGTGAAGGACCGATCTATAAAGGTTGTATTTCTTGTTCACTTAGATGTAAAGATATTTACATTCATATTTCGTCTAATTCTCTAGTTAAGATTCTAGGTTAGGGTTCTTTAGCGCGCCAATTTTTTAAAATGCCATGGTCGATACCTCCCGAAACCCAGCGACGACCTAGGGAACCCTGCATACTTCTCGTATAGTAATGTTGTGGGCCTCATCGCGTCTCCGCTCCAGTATCTTGGAAAGCGGGACGTGACAATATATATATATGAGAATACTGAAGAAAAAAGTCATAGGAAGGAATTTCTTCCTATGGTGCAATGAAAATCAATTATCTAACATTTTATTTGATGATCGACACCCATCGTCCTCATCTTTATCATCTAAGGTGTGGGTACACCAAATTTCATGTGATTCTACCACTTTTTCACCTTTGAATTAGCAATGTAAAAAGTTATATTGTCGGTAAACCATTAATTTTGCACGGACTAAATCAACGGTGAAAAAGTGGTAGAATCACATGAAATTTGGTGTATTCACATCTTAAATGTTAAAGATGAAGATCATGGGTGCCGATCGTCGGACAAAATTGTGGAGGATGTATTTTTCCGACGGCATACGAGAAAATTACCTCCTATGGAATCTTTCCACCATTATATATATATATATATATATATATATATATATATATATATATATTGAGGAAAGAGGCCCTATGAGTCTTTTTTGGTCAGGTTGCTTTAAAAAATACACCCTTGACCATTTTATTCAACTATCGGCATCGATTATCTTGATCTTCATCATCTAATAAGTCGATATACCAAATTTCTTATTATTCTAACACCTTTCCACCATTGATTTAGTGAGTGCAAAATTAACTGTTTACCGATAATAGAACTTTTTACATTGCTAAATCAACGGTGAAAAGTTGTTAGAATCATATGAAATTTGGTGTATCTGCTTATTAGACGATGAAGATCAAGATGGCCGGTGCCAATAGTCGAACTAAATGGTGGATGATATATTTTTGACGCCGCCTGATGAAAAAAACCTTCTAGGACTTCTTTATATATATATATATATATATATATATATATATATATATATATATATATATATATATATATATAGTTTATGGTGCTAGGGTCGCAACATTTGCGGACCGCGGTGAAAATATTGAATAAAAATTTCTAAATATAGCACCACAAACTATAAATCAAAATCATCCATAAACTAGCAATTGTAAAAGATTAAGAGAGCAACAACAAACTATTCAAGGGTTTTTATAAGCTCAACCTTTATAGCGTGTCCACACTCAAGTGGAAAACAAGCAAAGCTCTAAGGTGTAAGGATCGAGCTTGATCTATGACCACCTTACCGAAAATGATCCACTTCGAAAGTACCCCAACTCAAACTTCAACTTCATCAAAGAAAATTTCTTTATGAAGTAAGTTGCTCTCACAATTTGCTAAAAAGAAAGAGGAAGAAGATGTAGAAGAGAATCTCTCTCTTTTTCTTTTTTTTGAGTAAGATGAGGATGGATGAAGATTTATGTCTCTTTCTTTTCTCTCTCTTTTATCATATAAAAGAGAAACGATTATAGACAAATAAAGATGGCTCAACACTTCTCTTCTTTTTTCTATTTCATATAAGAAGAAAATTATAGAGATCATTGTTCCCCTCCGAACGGCGGCCGAGACGTTAGGATGTCTGGGCCTGAGGTTCGGGGCAGATGCTATTTGGTTTTTATCCGTTTATCTCTCCGAAGATGCCGAGTTGATTTATGGCTCCGTGTATCGGAGGTTTAGACAAATGCGTCCGATGTAGCAGACTTCGTCAGATTCCCCCTCAGGGTGAGGGGTTTTTTGATTGTGGGGACGCTCTTCCCTGCAGGCGCAAGCCCCTGCAGTTAATTACGCTACCGCATCGCGGTAACAACCTTCTCCTTCTCCAGAATTTCACTTCATGTCGTGTGTGTTTGTTTTGTTTGTGGTTGCCCGTGGATTGTATACGGAGACTGAATAATACCGTCGCCCGTAGGACATGGATTAGTCCAAATCCGTGTTTGCTTAGATTTGAGTTTGGTGTTTTAGTTTAAGGATACATTAGTCGCGTTGCGGCTAAGATCAACTTAAACGTTCGTCAAGAATACATTAATCCTGTTTTGGACTAAGATCGACTTGACGTAGTGATCGATTTAATATCTGGTCGTCGGGACTCGTCACCTCTCTGACGTCGTTGAGGGATTACAGCGACAGGTGTCAGAGGAGTTCAGAGATGTACCCTTGAACCAGAGTTAATTAGGAGTTTTATAATCCATTTGAATGTTTAAGAATACGTTAGCCGTGTTTAGGGCTAAGATCAACTTAAACGGGACCGTTTAGATCCGACAAAAGAGCGTTTGGGCCCTATTGTGCCAGCTTAGGGACGTGGTGGTCCGATATTAGTTTAGGGACATCTCAGTCCATTATTAGTTTAAGGACGTTTCGGTCCAATATTAGTTTAGGGACGTTTTGGTCCGATGTTAGTTTAAGGACGTCTCGGTCCAATATTAGTTTAGGGACGTCTCGGTCCACGAGTTTAAGGACCCCGCAGTCCATATGGGTGTGTGGTCGTTGGGACCCGTCACCTCTTTGACGTCGTTGAGGAATTACAACGATAGATGTCAAAGGAGTTCGGAGATATACCCTCAAACCGGACGTAAATTGATTTAGGAGAGCCATTTTGCTCAGTCAATTTAATTTAAGGACTTATGGCCACGATTGGGCTAAGTCCATTGCTTTTGCATTTCTTTTGCTTTTATTTGGGCTTTGCCCAAAAGGGATGCAGAGCATCAATTTTATTTGGGCCCAGCCCTTTTATTGCTTTGCAATCTATTCTGACCTGCTAGGTCTTTTTGACTTGGGCCTAGCCCTTCAGATAATGCATTGCATTTGTGCAAAGCACCAAGAATCTTTTAGATTCAGGAAAATAAGTGCAGAGCACTTTTTAATTTCTTGATCCAAATTTAGATCAAAGAAAAGAAAGAAATCTTTTCTTTCTTTCTGTTTCAGAGAACCAGAGGTTCATAGCAAGTGCAAGGCACCATTTTTTATTATTTTTATTTATTTATTTATTTATTTATCTATTTATTGAAGATCACTGATCTTGTTTTTTAGATCAATGATCTATTCTTCAAGAGAATCTTCTCTTATCTCAAAGGTTTTTACCTTCTTTTGTGTTCTCCAGAAATTCTTAAGAGTTCTCTTCTTTCTTCCTTTTTTTTTAAAACCAGATCCTCCCTTGAAATGAGTTTTGGGGTCCTTTTTATAGTGCTCAAAAATTAGTTAAATTTGTTCAATAAATCTTTTCCTGAGTGATTTGGGAAATTTTCCCCACCGTTGGATCTTTGATCCAAAGGCCCCTGTTTTACAGAAGAAATCTTCTTGTTTTAACAAGAACAGAAAAGATTTCCTTAAATCTTCATTCTGTTGTTGCGCAACTCACCAGCGCGTGACACGTGTCGCGCAGTAAGGCGCTTGCGCAGCTGTGCTTGCACAACTGCGCAGACACGTGTCGCGCAGTGAAGCGCTTGCGCAACTGAGCTTGCGCAACTGTGCAGACACGTGTCGCTCAACGGTGCACTTGCGCAACAGTGTTTGCACAACTGTGCAGACACGTGTCGCGCAGAGGTGCGCTTGCGCAGTTGTGCTTGCGCAACTGTGCAGACACGTGTCACGCTGCAGTGCACTTGCGCAACAGTGTTTGCGCAACTGCACAGACACATGTCGCGCAGCGGTGCGCTTGCGCAAGTGTGCTTGCGCAACTGCGCAGACACGTGGCGCGCTGAGGTGCACTTGCGCAACAGTGTTTGCGCAACTGCGCAGACACGTGTCACGCAGCCGTGCGCTTGCGCAGTTGTGCTTGCGCAACTGCGTAGACACATGGCGCGCTGTGATGCACTTGCGCAACAGCGTTTGCGCAACTGCGCAAACACGTGTCGCGCAGTGGTGCGCTTGCGCAGTTGAACGTTGCTTTTGCTTATTAAAGAGCCTTGCTCTGATTGGACGCACTGCCTTGGGCATTGTGCTACCGGGTCAAATTCTGACACGTGGCAAATTGCGCGCAGCGCACGGGATCTGAAGCGTTGCTTCTCAATTTTGAATTTTCAAAATTCAAACAGAGCCTTGCTCTGATTGGGGGAACAAATGCCCCCCCACCGTTGTGCTCACGTGGCGCGCACGTGAGTGCAGCGGTGGCAAGATCCCGACCATTGGATCATGGAGGTCAGGTGAAGAGACGCAGGCGTCTATAAATGGGACCCTTGGTCCTTAAAATTTTTTACCGTTTCAAGAACTTTTGCTCAGAGCCTTGCTCTTGCTTAAAAAACTCTTAGAGCCTTGCTCTTGCTTCTTCCCAAGAACTTTGAAGTTCAGAACTTAGAATCACTCTTAGGTAGAAATTTAAATTAATTTAAATTAATTTTAATTAACAGAGCCTTGCTCTTGTAGATCTTTGATCTAAAGGAAAACCCCTTTGGGGTTTCTTCAACAGAGCCTTGCTCTTGTAGATCTTTGATCTAAAGAAAAACCCCTTTGGGGTTTCTTCAACAGAGCCTTGCTCTCATAGATCTTTGATCTAAAGAAGACCCCTTTGGGGTTTCATCCACAGAGCCTTGCTCTCAAAAATTTATAGAGATCTTGTTCCTGGGTTTTAACCCATGAACAGAGCCCTGCTCATAGATCAAATTGAGAACTTCTAAAAGTTTTCATGGATCTTTAAGATCCTAAATTTTTTAATTCTTAGGAGTTATAATTTTTTATTACTACTACAGAGCTAGGCTCTTTTTTAAGAAGTTTTATTCCTTTGAGACCAGAGTTTGACAAATGTCACTCTGTGACAGAGCTTTGCTCTAAAAAGAGGAGATTTTCTCCTTGTCTCTAGGGATTTCCCCCCATGAGGATATTCTCTTGGGGGTCTTTTTTTATTGACTGACAGTCTCATCCAATGATGGGACTGTCTTATCAAATGATGCGCCGTCATCTTGATTTTGTGGGTCCCCCTTTGGTCCCCTACCCACTGCATTGTAGTGTGATGTAGGCCTTTGAAATGTGAAGCATTGGAACACTAACGGTTATATTTTTTTGTCTACAGGAAACATGTCTGAAGATTTGTCTTTCCCTTTTGTTCTCTCAGAAGGAGGGTTCCCACATGCACCAGTGGACCGGGTGGTGTTCGCCTTGATTAGAGATCACGATCCTGAGTACAAGAGACTTCACATGTGGGGAAGGTGGTACAGCCAAATCATCCAAGGCCGCCGCAGCTTCAGCTCCGCTTCGCCCTCTGAGCCCATAGTTACGATCCCTTATGCGGACAAGCCCCCGGTGGAGTATGCCGTGGAGGTTAAAAATTGGAATTCTGACGATCTCCTCCAGCCTGCCATTGGTGCCATCCCAGTGCAGCCGCCGCCGGCGATAGACATCTTGGGGAGGCGAATCTGTCAGGGTGAAGCACGCCCTTGGGGACAGGCTTATAATATTGGATTGATCCCGCGACCGCTTGCCGGATACCTGCAATGGGCCCGGTACATCTTATCGGCGAAAAGGACTCATCTAACGAAGATTGGTTTATATTCGGCCGTCTACGTTTCGCTTTTCGAGTATCCCTCTCCTCCAACGTGGTGGATAAAGGCCTTTATTGAACAATGGAATATCCCCACCCACACCTTCTTGACAGCGGATAGGGAAGTCTCACCCACACCTTCTTGACAGCGGATAGGGAAGTCTCCATCTCTTTGGAAGAATTTGTTGAGATTTTAGGTCTACCGGTGAGGGGGGAGCACTACAAAGAGCTGCTTCCTCCTGATGAGTACGTCTTTGCCACCAAGCAGCTTGTATTTGACTTAACTCCGGAAAATGCCATTCAGCATCAGCACCCGAGCTTGGTGAAGGTGTTGGAGATTTATGAGGAACTCCATTTGGAATCGGGCGACCGGGGCGTCAGTTTCGCGGATTTCATTGCTCGTTTTATCCGCCCAGAGTTCCTATCAGAGCAGGGCGAGAAGTTTGCTCAGCTTGCTGACCCCTTTGGTTTCGGCTTGGACCGCCGACCTTCATCGGAAAATGAGCAGCGGGATTTTTATCTCCCCGGCACTGCCAGTGTCCCTTTCTCAGAGATCGCCGTTCCTGGCATGGACGAGGAGACTTTTTTCATAGGGTTCTTGGGTCTATGGCTATGCAGCTTCGTGCTTCCCATGCACCCACGCCTCATGCGGTCCTCTGTCTTTTACCCGGCGCATCGAATGGTGGCCGGTTTGCAGTTATCGGTAGGGATCGCCGGATTGGCTTACCTTTACAATGGACTTAGCGTAGCGGCGGACGCTAGTGAGCCTGGGGTACAGCCTGCCAACTTCCCGATGCACTATTTTATTTCTTGGATGGAGATGCACGTGCGAGGAGTGTTTGGTGCCTACAAGACTCCTCCGCTCTTCGAGAAATACAGACTCCCGAGAGTCATGCGGTTGGTTGGGGCTTCAATTGTGGTTCCAGCCCCGCGGGAGTCTAGAAGGTTGCTCCTTCGTCCATATCTGGTCGGAGCGAAGGTTTCCTTTGTGGATAAGGTCATAACCATAGGCTCAGAGACCACCAAATCAGTGGTGCCTTTGCATGATGACTTTAAAGGCGGGGCTTCTGTACTGAAGGCTCGGGAAATCCTCCATCTTTACTCCATTCGGCCGGGTTACCTAGTATTTAGGCAGAATGAGACGGCTCTCTTTATGAGGTATAACCCACATCGATTTGCCCGACAATCGAGCTACAATCAAGGGATCCCGTTGGAAGCCTTTCTGGAAACACCCGCGATCGGCCCAGAGGGGATAAGGAATGTGATGCATCATTTCACTCGGCTCAATACAGGCTCCTATTTTTTTATCAGTGAGCCTAGCTGTGTCCCTAAAATAATCCATCCGTATGTAGCCTGGTATGCGCATGCTATGGGCCCAATCATCTTAATGGAGAAACGCCTGCTGGTCGACCGTAGGGCTGCGCCTCCTGGCGGTGATCGCAAGGCTCCCTTGCAGCCAAGGATCCAGGTCATCCCCCCGATAAAAGATGCCAAAGTTGACCGACCGCGCGTGTTGAGCCCCCCGCGTGGATTGCCATTGCCCACTACGGTGGATGCACCGCCGGCGCCCCATGCTCCCACGAAGACGGTTAATATGGTATCGCCAGGATCTGGCGGAGGGGCAGAGATCGGGACTCGCCGCCCTAAAGTGGCTTCCAAGCGCAAATCCGCTCTGGGTGGATCTAAAGCTGGTGGATAGCAGAAAAAGAAGAAGTCCGCCCTTTCCCTCGATGCGATCCTCAGCTCAAAGCCTGCGGCTTCTCCTGCTGAGGCCATATGTGAGTACGGCAGCAATGAGGGCTTTGTGGTGGACCCTGAGGACACCAATTTAGCTGCCGCCATTGCAGCTTCGGAGCGATCGGCGAGGCTTGAAGCGATGTTAAGCAAACTCGCTGAGTCCGGTAATCATCAGACGCTTTATTTGTCATTTTACTGCATTTTTATTATTATCTTTAGCTAATATTTGCTTCTTTCTCAACAGGCATTTCTACTGAAGAGGCCATTGCTGCCTCTTTGAAGACCTTCCAGGAGGAGGAGAAGAAGCGTGTCCCAGCAGGCGTTGGTATGTCTTACCCTTTTCCCTTTCATAATGAAAGTTTGTCATCTTCTCTGATGGTCAACCTAACCTTCTTTTGTTTCTTTGCAGAGGTTATATCAGTTGACGCGGGGATCCTTCCTGAGCCTGTTACCGAAGTCCCAGCTTCGTCGAAGTTGCCGCAAGAGCCTCAACTTGACAAAACGATGAGGGATGCCCTGAAAAACCTAGAGGCCTCCCTATTCACGGACGAGGACACCTCAATTAGGGAAGCTCTAGTGGCATCCGTCTCAACGGCTCGGGAGGAGCGGAAGCGGTTGAGACGTGCAGCAAAGGCGCGTAGAGCTGCTTTGGCTGCGGGAGTGGGTCCGAGTACCATTCCTCGCGCTGACACTTCTTCTGAAGAGGCCCCTGTCACCCTATCTACTGCTTATAGGCAAGCGGCGCGCGCGGCCTGAAGTGCAAATGATAAATCTTCTTCAGGTAGTACTTCTTTCAGAGCTTTGTTGTAAGAATTATAAAGCCATTGGCTCATATGCGTTTCATCTGGCAGGGCCTAGTCCGACTGAGGGGAAGGCGGAGACCGTCGAACCCCGGGGAGCGGAGGAAGCGGTACTTGCCGAGCCCGAGCCGACATTGAGCAACGTCATCGGGGCCACGGGGCCTGAAACAGAGGTTGAGGGGTCCGCCGCCGAGAGGGTCATTGATGCCGCACCTGAAGTGGCGGCAGATGAGATGATTGCGTTAACCGAGCCGAAGGCGGTAGAGGGGGAGGCGCTTGAGGCTGGAGGCCTCGCGGCGACGGTGGACGAGACAACTGTGACCGCAGGACCCGAAGGAGTAGCGGGTGAGGTGGCCACGATTCCTGGGGACGAGCCAGCCGCTCCTTCTCTGGAATCTGGCAATACTCCAATCATAGCCCTCCCCGCGTATAGTTCCTTGCCGTCTCCAGGGCTTGCGAGCACAACAACGGTTCCCATCGAGTCGGGTGATGAGGCTACGGGCGGTGGTCTCATGTCAATGGAGGAAGGAATTGCCTCAGTCTCGGCTGGCAGTTCGTCGGGTAAGTTTCGGGTTACTATCGTTTCCCCCTTTTTTTATATATCTTGCGATCTCTTCTAACAAGCTTGTCTTTGCAGGTGCGGCCAGTGCCGACGCTCCATTGCTTGAAGGAGCACCGTCAACTACTGCTTTGGCGGTGGTCACTTCCCCGTCTTCCCTCGTGCCATCGCGGATGTTGGAAGGTATGGATTTGCGACTCACAAGTTAATTTTTTAAACGTGTAGTTCATGGACTAACGCCATACCACCGCATCTTTTCAGGAGTGCTCTTTGATCATCTATATCAAGTGTTGCTCCCACACTTCTCCTTCCCATCCGAACTTGCTTCTCCCTCTAGTGGCGCTGGTGAGTGTACGTTCAATACAATATCTTTGTTCATCCCCTTTTTCTAGCAATTGAATGATTTCTGACTTTTCCCTTTCTTTATTGCAGTGCCACAAATCGAAGGAGGGGATGCCAGACCTGCCGCGCTACCGGCCCTTCCGGCTCTGCCGTCCGTTGCTGCTGGTATAGCAAATTCCTTTTTTGGTAACCCTTAAATATCTCTTGAACCATCGTTTAACCATGTTTTGTTTTGCAGCTATTGTTCCGGCTCCGGTCCCTTTTGACTCTCGCGTCCTTCTACCAGCAGGCCCTTTTCTTGAGACGCCCGTTTTCAAAGGGTGCTGTGATGAGTTTGGGCATGCTGAGCGGGTACATCGAAGAGCTCAACATGGACGCTCTCCCTTCTGCCGTAGATTTCGCTGTGGAGGTTAATCCAATGTTGGCGGCGCTCGTAACTTTTCATAACGAAGGCATCGTCGGATCTTGGGTTAATCACTGCAGGGAGATCGAGGCCTGTCTATACCGGCTGGAGTCGACGCGCCCTTCTCCCGAAATTTTAGCCCTTAGCACCCAACGCACAACTTGGCTCGAGCAAAGCACTTCGCACTCCCGCCACTTGGAGCAAGAAGCAGCTCTAAGACTAAGGGAATGCCAAAAGACCTCGAACGAAACGACCCATCTGCGCGCTGAGGTTGAGGCAAATGCTGCCCAAGTGAAGACTATCTTTGAGGGTCTCTTGGAGCGCATCTCCCATGGGCTAAACTTGAAGCGGAAGCTTGACGTAGCTGAGCGCAATATCCCAAGTCGGGAAGCTGCCTATCAAGTCGTGAGGGAGCAGCTTGCGTCGGTCTTGCAGCAACGAGCCCAAGTGGAGGCAGAGCTGGCGGTGGTAGCCGATCAAGAGAAGGCATGGAAGGACATATGCGAGCGATTGCTACATCTGTGCAAGACGCTTCCTTCCCAATAATTCTCCTTGTATCATTTGTCTTTGTAAAGTCTATGTATATATTTTTTATTCTTTAGCACAATGTATCATGTACTCAATCAATATTTATGAATAAAAGATGCACATTTTTGTAATGTCTTGTGTCATTTCTCCGTCTTTTCTTTCTTTTATTATCAGTACGCCACCTTAGTAACCATGATTGACGGATGATTGGGACGAGTATCCCGACCTTCTTAAGAAATAACGATGGCTTAGGCCGCAGGTTCAGATCTGCTGCCTTAGGCTTTTCAACTCTATAAGCCGTGAGGATCTCATAGAGACTTTTCTCCCTACGGATCGAGAGGATCTCGCAGGTGGATTTTCTCCTTAGGAATCGTGAGGATTCCTAAGTGTGGTTTTCTCTTATAAGTCGTAAGGATCTTATAAGAGAATTTTCCCTCTTACGAGTCGAGAGGATTCGTAAGTGGTTGTTTCCCTCCTCGTCGAAATTCGACTTCGGAGAGTGAGACCCGTGAATAGTATGCAAGAGACCAGTTTGGATTGACTTGCAGGGCCCCATTGCTCAAAAAGCAAGTTTTTCAATCCTTGCTGTCTGAGACCTCTTCCCACAAATTGAGACGAATCGGGGATCTGTTTACAGTTGTAGCGGAATAGTTGACATGAGTTAGGAAGCTCTCGTCAAGGAGTGTTTGTATCCGTGAGTCGAGGAGTTTGCTAGGGATTATTTGTTTCCCAAGCGCCAAGGATTATTTGTTTCCTTGGGGTTTGAAACGAGTCGAGGGTTCCCACGGGGGCTCTGTTAGCTCTGCGGGTCGACGCGGATCAGGAAGCTCTCGTCACGGAGTGTTTGTATCCGTGAGTCGAGGATTTTGCTGGGATTATTTGTTTCCCAAGCGCCAAGGATTATTTGTTTCCTTAGGGTTTGAAACGAGTCGAGGATTCCTACGGAGGCACTGGTGGCTCTGCGGGTCGACGCGGATCAGAAGGCTCTCGTCAAGGAGTGTTTGTATCCGTGAGTCGAGGAGTTTGTTGGGATTCTTTGTTTCCCAAGCGCCAAGGATTATTTGTTTCCTTGGGGTTTGAAACGAGTCGAGGATTCCTACGGAGGCACTGGTGGCTCTGCGGGTCGACGCGGATCAGAAGGCTCTCGTCAAGGAGTGTTTGTATCCGTGAGTCGAGGAGTTTGCTGGGATTCTTTGTTTCCCGAGCGCCAAGGATTATTTGTTTCCTTGGGGTTTGAAACGAGTCGAGGGTTCCCACGGGGGCTCTGGTGGCTCTGCGGGTCGACGCGGATTAGGAGGCTCTCGTCAAGGAGTGTTTGTATCCGTGAGTCGAGGAATTTTGCTGAAATCACTGGCTTCTTCGGTTGAAATGAACCGGTGAGGTTTGGGGTTCGTCGTCTGACGGAATCCGCTGGGAAAGTATGGTTCATTCTTTGTTTACGCTCTTGGATTGTATACAGGGATCGATGTGATCTTAACTGTAGGGCTAAAGTTTTATCATTTCTTCTTTTTATTTTATTTTATTTCCGCGATGCTCTATCATTTCAGCTTTTATATCGCGAAGGTCGCGATTGCCCGATCATTTCGGCTATTTTTCGCGGTGCCCAATCATTTCGGCTATTTGTTTTTTTTTATTTTTACTCGTTGCTTTTTATTACGAGTTGCCCAATCATTTCGGCTATTTAGCATGCATACATTTTTACTTGCTGCTTTTTATTGCAAGTTGCCCCATCATTTCGGCTATTTAGCATGCATGTGCGGCCTACTGGCTTTCGCCGTAAACCTGAAATTGGACACCGATTTCGGCACTAGCACCGCTGCAACTAGGATATTCCCAGGAGCGAATCATCATTTGCCTCTGTCGTTGTCGAACAAAGGAGGCTTAGCGACCAGGGTTAGGATCCTGTCGGCTAAGGCTTTTGACTTCATGAGCCGTAAGGGTCTCGTGAAGGTATTTCTCCCTACAAGTCGTGGGGATCTTGTAGGTGTATTTTCTCCTTAGGAGTCGTGAGGATCCCTAAGTGTTTGTTTCTCCGTAAGTCGTAAGGATCCTACAGGAGGGCTTTCTCCTTGTAAGTCGAAAGGATTTACAAGGGTTGTTTACCATGCAAACATATCCCTAGTTTCAGATGGGACTTAGTTAGGGAAATGTTTATTCGCGCCCGTGGATTGTATACAAGGTCCAATATTGGACCACTTGTAGGGCAATGTCGAAAGTTGTGGGGGTTGCTTAAGCACAGGTTTAGATCTCTGTAACTTAAGACTTTCAAATCTTATGAGCCGTGAGGGTCCCATAAGAGAGTTCTCCTTACGAGTCGTGAGGATCTCGCAAGTGTATTTTCTCCTTAGGAATCGTGGGGATTCCTAAGTGTGTTGCTCCCTTGTGAGTCGTAAGGATCTCACGCGGGTGGTTTCTCCTTATAAGGTCGAGAGGACCCTATAAGTGTCTTTTAACGAGGTTGCGCCCTTTCGGGTTTTCACAAACACTCGACGGTAGTCCTGCTGTTTTTACTCACGGAGCCCTTTCAGGTTTTCATCCGTGCCCTTTTTTGCTTATAGACATACCGGTTTTTTTTTTTTACCCTTTGTTATTGAGATCCTGACTTTTCAACTCCCCATATTAATAATAATTACGATATTTATAACAAGTATATATGGTTTTACCAAATCCCACTCCATATATCATATGGTATTAGCAGCATACTCATTGGTAATACCTTGCATTGCTGAACCAAGCCACCAGAGTTCGAATCCCATACCCCACATACTTTTGTGCACTTGATTGTATCATGTTTGATAATACATGGAAATCTTTCTTCTTTTTTTTTTACGAGGTCGCGCCCTTCCAGGTTTTCATGAACACTCGCCGGTAGCCCTGCTGTTTTTACTCATGGAGCCCTTTCGGGTTTTCATCCGTGCCCTTTTTTGCTTATGGACATACCGTTTTTATTTATTATATATTTTTTCTTTTTTTTATATATTATTTTTTTTTATTCATCTCGTCAGCCTAAGGATGCTGCGGTAGTAGTTTAAGGAATTTTTGGTCCGTTATCAGTTTAAGGACATTTCGGTCCGTCATTAAGGAAGGCCATTTACTGCTTATAGAGTTTGGGCTTAAGAAGATAGCGAGCGGACATAGTTGTCGTCATCTACCATTGACCTAGGCCGTAGCTCATTAAGCGTAGTATTTCTTTAGGAAACGACCATTTATTGGCCTAAAAGGCCTTTCACCGTGCATGTCCACGAGTAGATAGGCCCCACCCTGGTAGACCTTATCAATGATGTACGGTCCTTCATTGTTTGGCTCAAACTTTCCCCGCTTGGCGCGATTGGGGATCATGGGCCTTTTGACCACTAGCACGAGTTCGCCTTGGTGGAATGTCCTCGGCCGGCTCAATCTTTCATATGAGCGCGTCATCTTTGCTTTATAGGCTTCCAGATTTTGCTGTGCTATGAGCCGGGTTTCATCAAGGGCGTCAAGCTCCTCAAACCGGAGGTGAGCATTTTCTTCATCCGTCAGCTCGTAGTGAATTGCTACTCGTAGAGAGGGTAACTCTATCTCGATGGGGAGTACTGCTTGTGTACCGAACACCAATGCGTATGGCGTTGCGTTCGTGGCTGTTTTAAATGTAGATCGATACGTCCAAAGAGCCTCTTGCAATCTTTCATGCCAATCTCTCTTATTTCGTGACACTGTTTTCTTCATGATCTTCGTCAAGGTCTTGTTGAAGGCCTCAGCTAGACCGTTAGCTCGCGGATTATAAACTAAGGAATATCTCCAGTCTATATTGTGCTGCTGTACGAAGCGGCTAATTTTATGACTTCGGTAGGCTGGCCCATTATCAGAGATGATTCTTCTTGGGGTTCCAAACCGGTATATGACATGCATTTTGAAGAAATGGAGGATGTTCTCCGTCTTCACTTCCCTCAACGGTACCGCCTCTGCCCATTTGGAGAAGTAATCAGTCGTCGCCAAGATGAAACGATGTCCCTTTGACTATACTGGTTCGATGGGGCCGACTATGTCAGTTCCCCACATTTCGAATGGCCAACTAGCCACTGTTGGATGCAGTGGATTGGGATGCTGATGGATGAAGTCCCCATGAATTTGGCATGAATGACATTGCCTCGCGTATTCCAGGCAATCCTGCATCATCGTGGGCCAGTAGTAGCCCATCCGTTTTATCTTCAACTTCATCTTAGGGCCTGCTTGGTGGGAACCGCAGAGTCCGTCGTGAACCTCTTGGATGACCCTTCTCGCTTCGTCAGGTCTTAGGCATCTCAGCCACAGAGAATCGAATGTCCTCTTGTATAGAGTATCGTTGACGAAGGCGAAAGACAGAGCTCGTTTCACGAGCTGATGTCTTATGGACGCTTCTTCAGGCATTCGGTGGAACTTGAAGTAATCTATGAAGACTTCTCTCCAGTCTTCGGTCTTCTCATGGTCTTTTATTTGTAGGGTCGCCTGCTCAGTTGCTCCCTTTTCTTTATATGATTCTGGATGTATTTCTGCTGGGGCGAGCACTCGACGGCTTTGTATCACGATTCTAACGTCATCGCGGTTCTCGTCAGCCAATTCTTTAGCAAGTTTGGCCAGTGCGTCCGCTTTGCTGTTTTCCGCGCACGGTATACTTTCCAACGTGTAGGAGGGAATTTGGGTTAGCAGTTGCTACACTTTTTCATCGTATTTTACCAATTCCGGTTTGCATGTTTGGTAATCGCCGTTCACTTGACTGACGACCAGTTGGGAGTCCCCATATATGAGGAGGCTTTCAATTCCCATATCAATGGCGATCTCGAGGCCTGCTATCAAAGCTTCATATTCAGCTTCATTATTCGTTCTCGGCTCTGTTAAGGAGAAAGCGAAGCGCATTATTCCTCCTTGTGGAGTCACAAAGATGAGTCCTACCCCCGATTTGATCATTAGCGTACTTTGTTTGTGCTTTTTCATGGAAGATGCTCCATCGAAATAAAGCTCCCAACGGGTATCACCACTATCGATTGCGTCAAACGCATGTCTGTCTGGCAAATCGCAATTTAAAGGAAAATCAGCAGGTATGGGATGCTCAGCAAGGAAGTCGGCGATGGCCTGGCCTTTTACTGCCCTGAGAGGTTGATATGTTATCGAAAATTCCATCAAGAGCAGGGCCCATTTAGCGAGTCGCCCTGTCAATATGGCTTTTGACATTAGATATTTGAGAGGGTCCACTTTTGAAATAAGACGGACCTCGTGCGCCAACGCATAGTGCCTAAGCTTTGTTATTGCGAAGATCAACGCCAGGCAGTGTTTTTCAATGGGAGAGTAGTTGCTTTCTGCCCCCAGCAGAACTCGACTTAAGTAGTAGAGCGCTCTTTCTTTCCCCTGATCGTTCTCTTGTGCCCATAATGCGCCTAAGGAACCTTCGAGGGCGGTTGTATAAAGAATGAGAGGCTTCCCCTTAACCGGAGCAGCCAACACCGGCGGGTTCTGCAGGTATTGCTTGATCTCATCCCGTGCGCCTTGGCATTTTTTATCCCAAACGAATGGGGTTCCCTTCTTCATCAGGTGACTATAAGGACGGCACTTTCCTGAAAGGTTGGCTATAAATCGCCGTATGTATGCGAGTTTCCCTTGGAGAGACCGCAGCTGTTTGAAAGTCCTCGGCGGAGGCATTTCCATGATCGCTTTAATCTTTGACGGATCTATTTCAATACCTCGGTGTCGAACAACGAATCCTAGGAATTTGCCCGAGGAAACCCCGAACGCACATTTAAGAGGATTCATCTTCAAGTTGTATTGCCGAAGGCGTTGAAATACAGTCTTCAGATGCTCGAGATGTTCCTCGTATGACTTGCTTTTAACCACGAGATCGTCGATATAGCATTCGACGATTTCGTGTCTAAGGTCGTCGAAGATCTTTGTCATGGCCCTCTGATAAGTAGCACCGGCGTTCTTCAATCCGAAGGGCATTACTTTATAACAGAATATCCCTAAAGGAGTCCGGAAAGCCGTATGTTTCTGATCTTCAGGATGCATTTTTATTTGATTATACCCTGATGAGCCGTCCATAAAGGAGAAAACCTCATGAGTGGATGTATTGTCTATCATCAGTTCAGTGACTGGCACTGGGAAATCATCCTTCGGGCAAGCTTTATTAAGATCCCGGAAGTCTACGCATACGCGCACTGTCCCATTTTTCTTCATCACTGGGACGATGTTGGCGATCCATTCAGGGTACTGAACTTCTTGAATGAAGCCAGAGTCGATTAACTTTTTGACTTCGGTATTTATGCTCATCTCAAGCTCAAGTCGCATTCTTCTCGGCGCCTGTTTGACTGGCTTGATGTTCGGGGATATTGCTAGTCTATGTACAACAATTTCTGGATCTAGTCCCGGCATCTCGGAATAGTTCCATGCGAAGCAATCTTTATGCTGCACAAGGATGTCTTTTAACGCAACCACCCTCTCTTCAGACAGCAGCTCGCTGACGAATATCGGTCGCGGATCATTTATTGTCCCCAATTCGATTTTCTTGAGGTTATCTGCAGTAGTATGGATTCCATCTTCCAGCTCTTTTGGCGCTGGTGGAAATTCTGAGATTACCTCATCGCTGCTGTTTTCAAAGCACCAAGGAAGGCTGTTCATGTCCTCGGACTCTTCTTTTAATATTGTTATCACATGGCAGGTGCGAATTTTCTGCCAATCCCAATGCGGAGTTGGTTCTATCCTTGTGTTTTCGGGTTCGTGCTTTTGCGGCGGCGCTACCCTCCAGTTGTCAGACAACGCGAATTTGCCAAGCTGATATTGGTCCTCAACCCAATTCTTAAAGGTGAAGCAATCTTCAAGCGGATGCCCTACTACTCGATGGTAAGAGCAATAATTTGGGTTGGAGACTTCGCCTGCTTGCTCAGGGTGTTTGGACTCTGGCAGTGTAAGCATTTGATGTTTTAGAGCAAGATCAAGTATTTTCCTTGTTTTGTTCTGAGGAAATGAGTATGCTCGACCCATTTTCTTCATGAGGGCTAGGTCAATAACGCTCGACTCTCGGATGCGTGGCTTCTTAGCTCTGCTTTGTGGTTGTTGAGCGCCTTTCTTGCCTTTCAACTTGTTTTTGCCTTCGCGTCGAACCTTTTTTGTAGCAGGTTGACATGGGGCAGCATCTTCGTTCTTTACTGCCTGTTGAAGGAGGCGCTGTGTATTGGCTTTCTCATAGATTGTCATTTCACGATTGTGATCATCTCGGGCTTTTTGAATTGCATCCCTTATAAGTTTGCTCATCTGGTCTTCAAACGATGGACTGGGCGGTTTTGTATCAGGAACTTTTGCTGGTTCAGGATTAGCGTCCTCCCATTAAGCGTCCGCCTCTTCATCGAAGTCATACATGACATAACAGCTGTTTACTAGCTCCCGTTTCTTTGACCGGATGTAACCAAGCCCTTTTGTTTCTATTCTCCCGTTAGGCAGTTTGCATTGAGTCCCGGGAACGTTCCAGACCTTGTCATAGAATTTGGCCTTTCTAACGGTCTGTGTGAAGGATATCCCCTGGTGTTTCAGCAGTTTCTTCAAACCTTCGGTATAATATCTGGGAAGACGGATAGGCTGAAGCCTGTCGAGCGTGGGATCCGCGCCATGCCAAATTTCTTTTTCTACCTTGTTTTCTTCAGAACGGTAGAATAGGATTGCCTTCTCGCCTTTTCGTCCGGGAGGGATATAGAATGTCTGCAATTCTTCTACGCTGTTGGTGTCGAGTGCATCCAGTTCTTTGTAATGTTCAAGTGGCACCATGGTTATCTGCAGACTTCGCTCTTCATCAGCGGAAACCCGTATTGAAGGCCGAGCAGGGAATACAGCATGAACTTCATCCTCCGAATCACTACCGAAGATCAATGAAGGAACGGATGGTCCTGGCCTGGTGGATTGGGATGGACCTGAATAAATTATATCCTCCTCCTCCTCGGTGTCACTGCCGAAGACAGGGATGGTGGCGTTAGTTTTGTTCTCCGGTTTGTGACACCTTTCCGTGTCTTCGAAACTCGGTAAGAAGTATTTGGCATCTTCATACTTGCGAACTTCGTTTACGGAAAACAGATTCAACTCTCCCGCCACTGTGTACTCGAGGCCATCCCTAGAATACTTCATGCACTGATGCTGTGTAGAAGGGATGATATTGTACTCGTGTAGCCATGGTCGGCCGAGCAGAGCATTGTAGCACGTCTTGGCGTCTATAACATGGAATTTGATGTCTGTGACGAGCAACCCGAAGCGTAGCGTCAATATCACAGATCCAAGAGTTTTTGATGATTGGGAGTCGAATCCGGAGATGGTGATTTTGTCTCGGGCGAGGTGTTGGACACTCATGCAAATTGAGTAAATTAACAGACGATCCGTTATCGACCAAGATTTTACCTATCTTTATGTCATGGCAGTACCCTGAGACATAAAGGGGACGATTGTGTTCACACGTCCCGAGGAGAAGGTCTTCATCACCAAAAGCAACGTCGGCTGTGTGCACTTCTTCTAATTCGTCCTTCATCTTTTCTTCGGCTATGAAGGCTTGGAACTGGTTCGGATCTTGTAGCGCCTTAATCAAAGAGTCTCTCGCCTCCATTGATAGTAACAAGGCATCAAGGACGCTGAGCTGAGAGGGCAGTTTCCTCAGATGCGCCAGAATGTTGTAATCCACCTTATTTCTCTTCGGTGGGTTTTCGGCGTTTAACTCTTCCGCGACTCGGTCATCCAAGGCGATATCTTCGGAGATTTTCTCTTTCCCTTTGTTTTTCTTGTTTAGAGGTCCGAGATTCTTCTCAGGTAGCGTCCGATTCCGCAGCCGGATATTTTCGTAGACCGTTGGCTCTTCTTCTTTTCCCGAAGTTGACTCTTTAAAGAGAGGGGCAAGTTCTAGCTCCTCATCAGAGTCGCTCCCAAATGTAGGCACTTGTGACCCGGCAGCGTTAACCATGTGACAATTGCCGGCAGTTCTTTCAAGTTCTTCGGTCGTATTTCTTTGCTCCCGGCGAATTTTACGTTTTTCCCGTTTAAAGCGTTGTCGATTAGCGACGTATCCTTGCCACCATCCATTGAAAGCTTTGCAATCTTGGGTGGGATGCGAAACCTTCTGATGATATAAGCAATAAGAGGGGTGCATTTCTACCATACCAGTCATGTTTCCTTCAGTGGATGGTAGCTTCATACCCATTGATATGGCCTTAGCAAACCTCTTTTTTATCTTGAATTGGCTTTTGTCAGCGGTGGAGGCATTTTGCTCCAGCGGGATCATCTCAGCTCTTTCCTCAAGTCGCTGGCGCTTGGCCCTTTCGCATATAGCCGTCTCGCGTTCTCGATCAGCTTTACTTTTCAATCGAGCTTCACTAAGAAACGCGTCAATCATTTCGATTGATAACTCCGGAACCCTTGACTCCGTATTTGCCCCCAGCGTTTTAGTGCCAGAAATCCCTTCATCGTTCGTGGTCGAATGGGAGATCATATGACAGCTCGCCACATATTCCTCGGATTCATCCGATGAACTTTCTCCCCAATCTTCTTTTTGAAAGACGTGATCAAGGAAATCTTGGAGCGTAATGGGAGTCCGCGCCTTTTGGTTGTATTCATCCAGTGCGTCGATTTGCTTTTGTAAGTCCGTGCGCTTGTCGCCAGGCTTCACGGGCTTCTTAGATTTCTTCTTCTTCTTTTTCGAAGATTTTGACGGCTGACTATGAACGCTTGAACTACCACCATCGGTCCTCGGAGTCGGACGTGGCTTCAACATCCCCTCAATAACCTGCGGTTCCAAGGGGTTCTTCCACTTGACCGCTGGACAGGTCTGAAGATCATTTAGCATTCTCCTCGTTTTGGCTGATAATACAACCTCCCAAGGAGCTTCCTCAATGACGGAGCATGTTGCCCCCGGCGTATTCGTCCCTTTAGAGGTATGGGGCTGCGGGGGATTCACCTTCCATTTGTCGGACAGCGCAAATTTTCCCTGGCGGTACTGGTTTTCAAGCCAATTTTTGAAAACGTAACAGTCTTCGATCGGATGTCCTATCACTCGGTGATTAGGTGTCACGACCCAAAAGAGCACGTGACTGGCCCTTGAACCATTTGAAGCCTATAGGACTCCATCTGATCCAAGTAAGCCAAACGCCCAGAAATCTAAAACCATTTTGAAGAATAAGTAAAGAAAACTGGTTTAAAGAAGTGAAGAAAAACATGTTTGAAATCAAGGTTTTGAAATAACTAAGCCGAATGTATATTTAAAAAAACAGTAGGTCTTTTCTAAAAATTTCGGCAGAGTTTCTTTTGTAAAACTGGCCCCGAATGGGGTATAACAAGGATAACAATATATGAAATGATAAAGGCATCCCCAAGCGGGAGCTAGCTCTTCGTCAATCGACGGTCACAACCACGCAATGATATGATAATATACAACGCCAAGTGGCGAGGATCAAAACCAAAAGAAAGCTCAAAAGTAGCAAGAAAACCGCAATACTACTAAGCGCGACTCTAAGGTCGAATAATACAACACTGTCTCTGAGTCTAAAAGAATATACAAGTTTTGGTTGATGGACAGTTTCTAGATACAATGAAATAAATAAATACAAAGGTGATTCCTGATACGAAAGAATCCACCTACCAAAGCAAATCACCCGCAAGAAGGCAGTGTGCCAGAAATGCCGCAATGAAACCTGTACGGCAGAACCTGCAAGAACTGTGGCACAACGGGGGTGAGTTGCCAACTCGTGAATAGAAACATCTACAAGCAGAAATCGAATGCAAGACATAATCCTAAGTCAACGATCAGTAAAATAATCCACAAGAGTACATTTGAGTGTAATAGGGTGGCAAGGTAACATCTAATCATGTATGTAGTGCCAGGTACTCAGGTAATAACATGTCATCAGTAAGGTATGTCTGCATGAGGTAGATATGATGAAATATCAAAGATATCAATACACATATATTAGCGTCCCATACCACTAATATTGGTGTAAGATAAGTGTAAATCCAGTCTGTATATCTGTGGAACCCGTCCACCTGTCACCCACTGACAGCAAGCATCATGTATGCAATGTAAGGATATAACCAAAATCATGGAAAACTCATCATGAAACCCGTGCCAAGCATCGACACGTAAATCCTCATTCGTATGGGGCTCCGTCTGCGGTATCGGCCCTCGGCCCCCGGCAGTACGAGTCAACCCATGTCCATCTCTGGGCTCCGTCTGCGGTATCGGCCCGTCGGCCCCCGGCAGTACGCCCATCTCTCGGCTCCAGGCGGTATCCCCCGGATATCCGCCGAGCTCAAATACAATCACCGGTAGGTACTCGCCCGCCTCCAGGCTCAATCGGCATAACCCATCGATCATCTCGCCGAGGGGAACCATACCGGGCCCACCACGAACCCGCAAACGGTACATCACCTCCTCGAATCGGGTTTCAAGCACACGTCTCAGCACCGAGAAAACGCGTGGTGGACGCACCAAATATCATATCACGAGGTACCGGGTTTTTCATAAAGAGCATCTTTTATTAAATAATCCCACGGTCCTCAAAACCAGAAATCACATGAAAATCCACATCGAGAAGTAAATCCATGATGTATGCAACAAGTAAAGAGAGGTAATCATATCGGAAATCATGTAACATGGAATATCTTGCAGTCCTCAATCTCAATCAAGTATGAATCATCTATGTTTGTGTACAGGTACATGCGTACAATATGCCAAGCAAGAATCATATCATGAATGCAACAGTACTACAGTGTAGTGGCATGGCAATTATCGATGATGAAGTGTGTGAGCCGGCAAATAGTGTACGTGAAACATACACATCATCGATAATGGTGCTGGTGTCCTAACCATGATAATAATATAACAATGGACATATGCCAGCAATGCGAATAGCAGGAAAATGCAGATATCTAGTAGTCAACACCACAGTGAAGTATCTACTATACAAACTACCTCAAAGTATCCGGTCAATCTGGAGGGGTAGGTGTGGGAAACCACTTAAATCTGAGTCAATGTATATAGATATATAGTCGGTGATCCCGCCTCAATGTCATATCGTAAGATATCCTCGAGTTATGAGTGCGGATCTATCATCAATATCGGCTCGTACGGTAAATCATCGTACGGCATTCCCAAAAGCTGGGTACAGGTCAACATCTCACTACCTCGTCACATAACAGGTATCAGTATCATCAGATCATAAAGTCTGGGGGTACTGCTCTATGTCTAGTACAAAACGGTAACATCAATAAGTATGCATGCGGGGGTAAACACATATCCCAAGCCCGCAAGAATCACAAGTCATATCCCACATATGAATCGTATCAAATCACCGATCCCAGGGCACCAAGCCCACATCATCGACTCATCTCCAAAGTCATCACATATCATCAATCTCAGTGCAAGTACAAGTGATAAGCAAAGGTGTGTGTATAGGTGTAATTCTATCCTCGGGTTCGCGACTATGAACTGCACTAGTCACTTCTAACCCTATACTATCCATAATACACCTAATATCACAATAACTACAAAATAATCTATCTACGGACTGCGGGGGTGCTATACGCCATCCACCCGACTTCCCCCTGTAGATATAATCTACTCACCTTGCATCACCAATAGCGGACGTCACCACGCAATTGCTTGTCGTCCCGAAGTCTTCATGGGTACCTACACATCAAAATATCGTATATGCGCATTAAAATCACATCCAATCTTAAAACGGCGCATGAAATCCAAAACGATACGATAAGGGGGCCTATAGGTGAGAACCTATGGCACGCCTTCAAAACCATCAATAAATCCTCTATATCGTCGTATAAACGACAAATAGTCGAGGCAAAACACAAATCCAATTTCAGAATCACAATTACGGAAATACGAATCCCAAAACAGCAACTTAGGATATATGTCCCAGATTTCACCTCAGGCAAAACTAGATCAAATCAACAAGTCCAGGGTACTAAGCAGGGTGAAAATGAGGTACAGAAGCAAAATGGGAAGATTTCACCACAGAGTGGCCGGCCACATCCTCTAAAATCCCGGCCTCGCCGGCCCACTCATGGAGTTGGGTGCTCAATTTCCTAGGGTGGCCTCCTGGGTGTCTAATTAGAGTTATGGTATTACTACTTTTATCTAGAATTATCCCAGTATATCCCAGATTCCTCAAAGGCACACTGAAAGTAACAAAACTGGTATGGTCAATTTCCTGAGTTCATGCCACGGCTCACGTATATGGTTCAGGTCAGGAATCACGTCACCAAATTCAAGCAAAAACTCACCACAGCTCCCAGATTCCACTAACAGTAAGTATTCACAAATTCAATAGGACCAAACTACTCCAAATATCACCAGACAACTCCTACCAAGAAACCAAACCCTAACTTCCCTATTGGGCCGGCGTCGCCGGCCATCCCTTCATTGGCCGTCGGCCAAACCAGGTGGGTATGGTGTAGGGTTTTGGGTGGTCTATTAGGGCTACCTGCACAACATTCTAGCACTGTTTATTTTACCAGTATGGGCTCGGGGTCACAGCAGGTTATCCAAGTCTCCAAAACAACACAAAAACACGACATCGAGCCGAAACTAAACTAAAGAAAGAGTTATACCTCACTTGATCCTCCATAGGCAGCACCAACTTCCCAAGTTCATCAAAATCCTACTTTGCTCGGTTCATCTTGTAGAGGATGAGATGGGGACTAATATTTGTGAAAGGAGTTTAGGGTTTTGAGTAGGTTTTAGAGATGAAGTGAGGGGTTTTAGTGGAGGGGAGAAGAGGGCTAGGGCAGCAGCAAGGGAGAGGAAAAGGGAGAGAAATGAGAGGGAGAGAAATGATGGAGAATGGTTAAGGATTGGTCAAAGTCCCATACCCCTCTCTCTCACCTACTCTCATCATTTCATTTTCTTTTCTTTTTCCCTTTTTCTTTATAACTCCAAACCTTCTCACATCACTAGTAAATCCAAATGATAAATCATGGCAAGAAAATATAACACAAGTGTAAAAAGTGATAGGTGCAAGTTTTGCACAAAATTACCAAAAAACCCGATTAGCGATTTTAATCGCGATTAGCACTAAATTAGTGTCAAAATGATCACAACAACTTAAAAATGTCATAATTTCGATAATTAACCCATTTTAGAATTTTCTAAAATTTTTCATAATTTTTCTAACATTTTTCCTATTTATTTGCATTTAATATTAAAATAATCAATAAAATAATATTAAATTATAAAAATTCCCAAAATTAATATTTTTTTATATTTTTGAAAATGTTACAATCTACCCCCCTTAAAGAAATTCGGTCCCCGAATTTAAATTTAAACCCCCAATACTAAAAACATTTCAGTAATAATCCAATTTGTCGGGGCTCCGAAAACATCAACACATAAAACATCACAGCGCAATGCATGCGCATGTAAAATGAGCAGATAACTCAAAGCAAAACTCCGTCAAGCATCTCGCAATCATCGGAGTCGAGGTAAAAACACAATGTCAAATCCAATACAAAACCGATATGATATGGATCAAAACTACACATGTAGACATCCAATCCATACATGTAAGTAGCTGATGCAAAAGCATGCAAAAGAAAATCCAGGTACCGTCCACTGACTAGTCCTGCTCAGCATGAAAGCAAAAATCCAACATCATAAAAAGTACTGCTCCAAAAGGAAATAATCCCAAAAATGCACATAACACAATCCTGTGCGTCTGGTGCGCACGGAAATCAAAAATCCATAAATGTGCTAAACAGGTGCACAAAACAACATCTAGGTGCAACGGGTGTGCACGAAGCATCGGTCATGGGTAACGTATGTGCCTGACAGCAAAATAAATCAGGTGCATGTGACATGCACGAAGAATCCCGATTTAGTGCATCTGGCGTGCACCAAAATCGTAAATCAAAACACTAAGGGTACATGAAAACCACGCTGGAAGTGCAACTCAAATCACTGCATACAGCAGGCATGAAATCTCAATCAATATCTCAAATGTAATAACTCTGCACAAAATATATAAATATCCAGTGGGTGTATGAAATCAATATCATGAAACTCAGTCACCAAAACTAAATCATGCCAACAGAACGCCCAAAATACCGAAATCCAACATGACGGATACGTGATAATCGAATCACAAAATCACAAATCATAAATACCGTCTTCGGTAGATCCTCCTTCGAGGTCGAGAAGGAGTCGGTGAATCCACTGCTAGCAGCGCCGGATATCTACCTGCCTCTTGCTCACGGTCTGGCGTCCTCTGACTCTCTGGGTCCTTATCTTCTCTGCGGATCACCTATCACGCGGTCAATCGGCTCATCGGCCCTGTCAGCTGTGCTAACGGGGACGATTCCGTTCTGGCACTTCTCTGGTCACCTCTCGGTCAAACCTCACGACCACTCATAAGGCAGCATATCACTGACGTCGGCTTCTGGCTCTCTGAATGCACGTCACACATCTGATCCTGGGTGCAAACATCGTTGCAGCAACGTCCTGGAAGGAATCCTGCTTAAGGTCTCTTCCAATCATGCCTATGCCGATCTGTACAGAGGCTGGCTTTCCTGCACAACCTCTTCTCGCTCAAAAGACACCTGTGTCCTCAGAACAATATCTTCTCAGAAACTGGTCACATCCCAACGTCTGTGTAAGCAAATCAGGTCTCTACTCTCGACGGGAAGCAATGACAGCTCATCAGTGTCTCACACGAACCTCTTGTTCCAATTGTCTCTATCGTCGTCCACTATGGCGTCACGCCAAGCTACTATGCACTGCACTGTCCTCAGCCACGGTCAATCTGAAGTCTCTCACACGGACTCGAAATCGCGTACTCTGTAGCTTCATCACTCTGTAGCAGATGTCAGGCCGAACTGGTCCTTGGGAACACGTCCCAACCATCGGAGGAATACTCATCACTCGTCCGTCCTTGATCAATTCGCAAAGCATCTGGATAAGTTCCCTTATCCGAACCTGGTCAACTACCTCGTCGACAAGGCTAAACTCTATCTTGCTGGGTGTGCGCAAAACGACCACTCCTGGTCTAGGTCTTCTCGTATCGTACTCCAGAAAAGTCCTGTCGAGGTTTCCTTCCTCAAATCTCATTCCTGCCGAAATGCCCGGAAGTCGTCATCCAATGTGAAGCTAAAGCTCATTCCGGAACGGCTGCATACTTATCGCGATTCTTTCTGGAAGATATATCCATATACCACGCCTCGGGGTGTGTATCACATCTCTAATGTCAGCGGAGTAGGATGTCATCTGGTCGAAATACCTCGCGAACTCTTTTCTTCACTCTGCGTCAATGTCGACTGATTCGGACTCGTCTCATCATGGCTGCATGTACTATGCTCCTACGGCTACGCTCGCATCTGGAGTCTCCCAAGCAGTGTCCCATCACGATATCCGAAAGATGTCGAACCATCCGATCGACTCGTCAGATCCTCATAATCCCCCAAGAGCTCACATCTCGGGTACAGTTTAATAGTATCGAGTACATGCCACAGCGTCGGTGGTCCAGCCGTAGAAGGGCAAACCCAAGCCTCACTAATGGCGCCGCGGAACCGCCGTAAACCCTAAGGTTCAAAGGCTGTCACACGGTCATTAAGTCGAGTTAGGGTTTCATTCTTCTAGAGGGTCCATAGAATCACCTGCATGTCTTTCCGTATACTTTAAACTTGGAAAATAGGTTCCTGACATTCGATCGTCTCTATCGACTCTCAACGAACCTGCGTGAAGTCGTCTCTAGCTGGAATCAATCCGCCTGATGACCTCGCGTCGGGGTAGCGAACTCACCACACGTCCTAGTCATTCATCCTTGGTGACTAGCGACTCGCTATCATCTCTCTAAGAACATGCTCATGCTGCAGTAGCTCCAACCATCTGGGCGATATCTCGTCATTTGCAGTAGCAACTGGCTCATACGCTTGTACGCCGAACAACGCCTCAATCCTCCAGGAAAGGCAATACATAAGCGGTCATCTCTGAATCGGTCCGCTCTAGCTCTGAGTAAAACTCTCCACACTGGAAATCTTCAACTCAACTGGGCCCGCTCTGGCACAAAATCGGACGAATCACCTTCGTCTCTCGAATCGGATAGACTAGCTATCATCTGTCGCATATCTGCCTGAAAGCTCCGGCAAATCTCAGCTCGTAAGCTCCGAAAGCAACATCCTGTCGATCTCAGCAACAGCCGGTTCATCTGTCTGCACGGTAGGCGACATCACAATCTCTGAGGTATGCTGTACATCAACAGTCCTCTCTCAACTGGCAGCTCTAACAATGGCCCGATCATCCGGTGCAAGACCAAGCACTCGCCTCTACCAGAGGTCACAATCACCAACACTGACTCGAGGCGTTCCCATGTCACCAGAAAACACAATGGTCGGCCCTCGTACCAAACGAGCTCGCACCGGCCGTAACCCTAGCAGCAGCCCAAACTGCGCTCAGACATGGTGACAGGAACCTCAATCGAGTATCAACGAGAGCACATCAATGGCAAGAAAGGAAACAACAGATCCAAAGTGGATACATGATCATAGGAAGGAACAGCATCAATGAAGGTATGATCATGAAACTAATAGAATCGGGGATCTCAAATGGATGTATAATCCAGGATATGAAGAGAATCACTAATCTCAAATGTATGTACATCCTAAGGTTCCTTAAGCGGAGTGGCGTGTCGTAAGTATGCCGCGGAACATACCAACGGTACGTCACTCTACTTTAGTCACCTAATCCATCAACCAAGGGTCATCCTAAAACGACGAAAGTTCGGGTCGAATACCCCCTCGACCAAGTCTAAGTTCCGTAAGGTCAAGCCTAAGTTCCGTATATAAATAACTCCCTAGGCTCCACATAGTCAAACTCAGACTCGAACCAAGGTCAACCTAGCGCTCTGATACCAACTTTGTCACGACCCAAAAGAGCACGTGACTGGCCCTTGAACCATATGAAGCCTATAGGACTCCATCTGATCCAAGTAAGCCAAACGCCCAGAAATCTAAAACCATTTTGAAGAATAAGTAAAGAAAACTGGTTTAAAGAAGTGAAGAAAAACATGTTTGAAATCAAGGTTTTGAAATAACTAAGCCGAATGTATATTTAAAAAAACAGTAGGTCTTTTCTAAAAATTTCGGCAGAGTTTCTTTTGTAAAACTGGCCCCGAATGGGGTATAACAAGGATAACAATATATGAAATGATAAAGGCATCCCCAAGCGGGAGCTAGCTCTTCGTCAATCGACGGTCACAACCACGCAATGATATGATAATATACAACGCCAAGTGGCGAGGATCAAAACCAAAAGAAAGCTCAAAAGTAGCAAGAAAACCGCAATACTACTAAGCGCGACTCTAAGGTCGAATAATACAACACTGTCTCTGAGTCTGAAAAAATATACAAGTTTTGGTTGATGGACAGTTTCTAGATACAATGAAATAAATAAATACAAAGGTGATTCCTGATACGAAAGAATCCACCTACCAAAGCAAATCACCCGCAAGAAGGCAGTGTGCCAGAAATGCCGCAATGAAACCTGTACGGCAGAACCTGCAAGAACTGTGGCACAATGGGGGTGAGTTGCCAACTCGTGAATAGAAACATCTACAAGCAGAAATCGAATGCAAGACATAATCCTAAGTCAACGATCAGTAAAATAATCCACAAGAGTACATCTGAGTGTAATAGGGTGGCAAGGTAACATCTAATCATGTATGTAGTGCCAGGTACTCAGGTAATAACATGTCATCAGTAAGGTATGTCTGCATGAGGTAGATATGATGAAATATCAAAGATATCAATACACATATATTAGCGTCCCATACCACTAATATTGGTGTAAGATAAGTGTAAATCCAGTCTGTATATCTGTGGAACCCGTCCACCTGTCACCCACTGACAGCAAGCATCATGTATGCAATGTGAGGATATAACCAAAATCATGGAAAACTCATCATGAAACCCGTGCCAAGCATCGACACGTAAATCCTCATCCGTATGGGGCTCCGTCTGCGGTATCGACCCTCGGCCCCCGGCAGTACGAGTCAACCCATGTCCATCTCTGGGCTCCGTCTGCGGTATCGGCCCGTCGGCCCCCGGCAGTACGCCCATCTCTCGGCTCCAGGCGGTATCCCCCGGATATCCGCCGAGCTCAAATACAATCACCGGTAGGTACTCGCCCGCCTCCAGGCTCAATCGGCATAACCCATCGATCATCTCGCCGAGGGGAACCATACCGGGCCCACCACGAACCCGCAAACGGTACATCACCTCCTCGAATCGGGTTTCAAGCACACGTCTCAGCACCGAGAAAACGCGTGGTGGACGCACCAAATATCATATCACGAGGTACCGGGTTTTTCATAAAGATCATCTTTTATTAAATAATCCCACGGTCCTCAAAACCAGAAATCACATGAAAATCCACATCGAGAAGTAAATCCATGATGTATGCAACAAGTAAAGAGAGGTAATCATATCGGAAATCATGTAACATGGAATATCTTGCAGTCCTCAATCTCAATCAAGTATGAATCATCTATGTTTGTGTACAGGTACATGCGTACAATATGCCAAGCAAGAATCATATCATGAATGCAACAGTACTACAGTGTAGTGGCATGGCAATTATCGATGATGAAGTGTGTGAGCCGGCAAATAGTGTACGTGAAACATACGCATCATCGATAATGGTGCTGGTGTCCTAACCATGATAATAATATAACAATGGACATATGCCAGCAATGCGAATAGCAGGAAAATGCAGATATCTAGTAGTCAACACCACAGTGAAGTATCTACTATACAAACTACCTCAAAGTATCCGGTCAATCTGGAGGGGTAGGTGTGGGAAACCACCTAAATCTGAGTCAATGTATATAGATATATAGTCGGTGATCCCGCCTCAATGTCATATCGTAAGATATCCTCGAGTTATGAGTGCGGATCTATCATCAATATCGGCTCGTACGGTAAATCATCGTACGGCATTCCCAAAAGCTGGGTACAGGTCAACATCTCACTACCTCGTCACATAACAGGTATCAGTATCATCAGATCATAAAGTCTAGGGGTACTACTCTATGTCTAGTACAAAACGGTAACATCAATAAGTATGTATGCGGGGGTAAACACATATCCCAAGCCCGCAAGAATCACAAGTCATATCCCACATATGAATCGTATCAAATCACCGATCCTAGGGCACCAAGCCCACATCATCGACTCATCTCCAAAGTCATCACATATCATCAATCTCAGTGCAAGTACAAGTGATAAGCAAAGGTGTGTGTATAGGTGTAATTCTATCCTCGGGTTCGCGACTATGAACTGCACTAGTCACTTCTAACCCTATACTATCCATAATACACCTAATATCACAATAACTACAAAATAATCTATCTACGGACTGCGGGGGTGCTATACGCCATCCACCCGACTTCCCCCTGTAGATATAATCTACTCACCTTGCATCACCAATAGCGGACGTCACCACGCAATTGCTTGTCGTCCCGAAGTCTTCATGGGTACCTACACATCAAAATATCGTATATGCGCATTAAAATCACATCCAATCTTAAAACGGCGCATGAAATCCAAAACGATATGATAAGGGGGCCTATAGGTGAGAACCTATGGCACGCCTTCAAAACCATCAATAAATCCTCTATATCGTCGTATAAACGACAAATAGTCGAGGCAAAACACAAATCCAATTTCAGAATCACAATTACGGAAATACGAATCCCAAAACAGCAACTTAGGATATATGTCCCAGATTTCACCTCAGGCAAAACTAGATCAAATCAACAAGTCCAGGGTACTAAGCAGGGTGAAAATGAGGTACAGAAGCAAAATGGGAAGATTTCACCACAGAGTGGCTGGCCACATCCTCTAAAATCCCGGCCTCGCCAGCCCACTCATGGAGTTGGGTGCTCAATTTCCTAGGGTGGCCTCCTGGGTGTCTAATTAGAGTTATGGTATTACTACTTTTATCTAGAATTATCCCAGTATATCCCAGATTCCTCAAAGGCACACTGAAAGTAACAAAACTGGTATGGTCAATTTCCTGAGTACATGCCACGGCTCACGTATATGGTTCAAGTCAGGAATCACGTCACCAAATTCAAGCAAAAACTCACCACAGCTCCCAGATTCCACTAACAGTAAGTATTCACAAATTCAATAGGACCAAACTACTCCAAATATCACCAGACAACTCCTACCAAGAAACCAAACCCTAACTTCCCTATTGGGCCGGCGTCGCCGGCCATCCCTTCATTGGCCGCCGGCCAAACCAGGTGGGTATGGTGTAGGGTTTTGGGTGGTCTATTAGGGCTACCTGCACAACATTCTAGCACTATTTATTTTACCAGTATGGGCTCGGGGTCACAGCAGGTTATCCAAGTCTCCAAAACAACACAAAAACACGACATCGAGCCGAAACTAAACTAAAGAAAGAGTTATACCTCACTTGATCCTCCATAGGCAGCACCAACTTCCCAAGTTCATCAAAATCCTACTTTGCTCGGTTCATCTTGTAGAGGATGAGATTGGGACTAATATTTGTGAAAGGAGTTTAGGGTTTTGAGTAGGTTTTAGAGATGAAGTGAGGGGTTTTAGTAGAGGGGAGAAGAGGGCTAGGGCAGCAGCAAGGGAGAGGAAGAGGGAAAGAAATGAGAGTGAGAGAAATGATGGAGAATGGTTAAGGATTGGTCAAAGTCCCATACCCCTCTCTCTCACCTACTCTCATCATTTCATTTTCTTTTCTTTTTCCCTTTTTCTTTATAACTCCAAACCTTCTCACATCACTAGTAAATCCAAATGATAAATCATGGCAAGAAAATATAACACAAGTGTAAAAAGTGATAGGTGCAAGTTTTGCACAAAATTACCAAAAAACCCGATTAGCGATTTTAATCGCGATTAGCACTAAATTAGTGTCAAAATGATCACAACAATTTAAAAATGTCATAATTTCGATAATTAACCCATTTTAGAATTTTCTAAAATTTTTCATAATTTTTCTAACATTTTTCCTATTTATTTGCATTTAATATTAAAATAATTAATAAAATAATATTAAATTATAAAAATTCCCAAAATTAATATTTTTTTATATTTTTGAAAATGTTACATTAGGGCAGTAATTAGGCTCGTTGACGTCACTTGGTTGCAACGGGCGTTTTGGATCTGGCAGATTTATGAGTCTGTTGCGCAACGCCAGCTCGAATAGCCTCCTCGTTTTATCGCGGGGGAAGGAATAAGAACGTCCCATCCTATCCTCAAGGGGTACGTACGGACGCGTATTGTTTGGACGAGCAACCGGCTTCGAGTCGCTCGGTTGTTGTTGAGCGTTAGAGACAACGATCGCTTTTCCCTTTCCCTTGTCATTTTGGGAATCTGGCTTTGGGAGAGGGGGTTTGTGGCCCATCTGGTCCATCTGCGCTAGTTTGTCAATCAAAGCCTGGAAGGAAGTCGGCTTGAAGAACATCATAAACTGTGAAATGGTTGCTTGTGGATCAAGGGTTCCAACAAACATTCCCACCGCAGGGGCTTCTTCTATGCGCTGTTCACACTTCGACCATAGATTACGCCACCGTATAGCGTACTGAACCCATGTCTCGCCGGGTTTTACCCTGGCATTAATCAGTGCCGTCATCGGGGTACGCTCACTGGCACTTGCAAAACGTTGGGTAAAGAGTAGCTCCATCTCCGCAAAGGTTTTAATAGAGTCGTTGGGGAGCTCAGAATACCATTCGAACGCCGTATCTGATAGGCTTCCAACGAACTGGCGGAGCAAAAGCTTGTCATCACCACCGATGTTACCGCAAAGCGCCCTGAACTGGGCAACATGCTGATGGGGATTGCCGGTCCCCTTGTAGACATGGAACTTGGGAATTGTGTAACCCGGCGGGTACTTGATTTGGTCATACCAGCCCGGATATGGTCGCCCCGTTTTTACGACGTGGCCGGCTGCTTCGGCCGCATGATGAACCTTTATTTGCTGGGCTATATATTCATCCAGATCCATCTTAGAGATTGTATCCTCTTTAACCGTTGATAAAACGGGCTGAGGGTTTGATGTTTCTCCCCTATCATCCCCAAGGACAATCGGGGGTTCTTCAGTCGGGGGATCTTGTTGTATCATCATCCCTATCATGTCCTGGAAGAGGAGGCCCATACGCTGTATATTGGCTGCTTGTTCAGCAGCCTCTTTGTCTCTCTTTTCCAGTACTCGGCGGAGGAACTCGGCGTCGGTCTCTTCCTCTTGGCGTTCATCTAAGGACGTCTCAGGGTTCTCTTTTGGCTCCGTGAGTGCAGCCATTGTAGTCATCATCTCCTGGAGCTTTTGTTGCTGCTCCTGAGCCTTGGTCACTGATCGGGTAAGCGGTCGGTGACCCGTAGAAGTACGACTTTCTTCCTTTCCAGAAGCCATATAAACCGTATGAACTGTTATGCCCCCTGACTTGGGGCGTTTAGGTTCACCGCTTTTAAACTTTGTCAGTGTCACGAGAGCTTTCTCTGGCCTTTTTCTTTTGTGGACCATTGAGGTTGAAGGAGCCGTTGAAGTGGGCATCTTAGCATTTGTTGCCCCCTGCTGTTTAATGGGGCGGTTTTTGTCCTTTTCCACCTTTGCCTTTTTCTGGCGATGAAAGTGGTCTGGGTCAATCACGGAGTCTTGAACCCTCCGCCAAACTTTATAAATTTTTGACGACAGCCGTTGAGGGGGCTGTTCCTGTTTTGTCTCCGGAGCTTTTTCCATAGGCGGAGGAGATCTTTTCAATGTAGCTATTAGAGAGTTCTTTCTCACCTTCCTCAGCCATTCAAAGCTGTTCCCAGTTGGAACAGCAGCGTTGACCTGCACCACTGGAGCAGGTGGGGTTAGCCTTGAGGGGGAGTTGCCCCCTGCTTTCCTTACTCGTTGCCAATGGCGACGTCGCGCACGACGAGCCGTTGGGACTGGCTCGGAAATCGAGATGGTTTCTTGTTGCCCCCTGTTTGAGTGTGGGGTAACTGCCGATGTCAGCCTATCGAAGACTGATGCCTTTTGACCAGCTGGGGGAGGAGTGGGAACCGTCAATCTTATGAAGACCGACTCTCTGATGGGAGAAGCCGCTTTAACGACTTCCAAAGCAGCGGCCGTTGCCCTCTTTGGGACGGCCACTTTATAGTTCTGACCTAGCCTGGTGAAAACGGAGGCTGTCGGTTTAGTAGCGGGCGACCAGTTGACAGGGGTCGTGGTAGCAGTGAGCCGGTCGAACACCGACTTCTTGTTCGCTTCCGGTGCGGATATCGGCATAGAGAAGCTTGTAGGTGGGACCATGGTCCCGAAAAACAGGCCGGTGATGGCCTGGGTCACCTGTTCTACCGGCAGAGCGAGGAAAGAGGCCGCTTGGGGCCCATATGTTGCACCTCTCGGTGAGGTGGAGCGTCCGTTGCAGTGGTGCTTCGCGCATTTGGTGCAGTTAGAATCCATGGATGCTTGAGTTCTGCGCCAGACAAAAGACCAAATCTTAGCAACTTGAAATCCAAAGGCAACCATTTAACAAACCGCGATTGGTTCGCGAAGACGACACACGAAGTGTGGAGTGGAAAGAGGAAAAGGTCCCACCGGGCATGCCAGAATCTGTTCCCCTCCGAACGGCGGCCGAGACGTTAGGACGTCTGGGCCTGAGGTTCGGGGCAGATGCTATTTGGTTTTTATCCGTTTATCTCTCCGAAGATGCCGAGTTGATTTATGGCACCGTGTATCGGAGGTTTAGACAGATGCGGCCGATGTAGCAGACTTCGTCAGATTCCCCCTCAGGGTGAGGGGTTTTTTGATTGTGGGGATGCTCTTCCCTGCAGGCGCAAGCCCCTGCAGTTAATTACGCTACCGCATCGCGGTAACAACTTTCTCCTTCTCCAGAATTTCACTTCGTGTCGTGTGTGTTTGTTTTGTTTGTGGTTGCCCCTGGATTGTATACGGAGACTGAATAATACCGTCGCCCGTAGGACGTGGATTAGTCCAAATCCGTGTTTACTTAGATTTGGGTTTGGTGTTTTAGTTTAAGGATACATTAGTCGCGTTGCGGCTAAGATCAACTTAAACGTTCGTCAAGAATACATTAATCCTGTTTTAGACTAAGATCGACTTGACGTAGTGATCGATTTAATATCTGGCCGTCGGGACTCGTCACCTCTCTGACGTCGTTGAGGGATTACAGCGACAGGTGTCAGAGGAGTTCAGAGATGTACCCTTGAACCAGAGTTAATTGGGAGTTTTATAATCCATTTGAATGTTTAAGGATACGTTAGCCGTGTTTAGGGCTAAGATCAACTTAAACGGGACCGTTTAGATCCGACAAAAGAGCGTTTGGGCCTTATTGTGCCAGCTTAGGGACGTGGTGGTCCGATATTAGTTTAGGGACATCTCAGTCCATTATTAGTTTAAGGACGTTTCGGTCCAATATTAGTTTAGGGACGTTTCGGTCCGATGTTAGTTTAAGGACGTCTCGGTCCAATATTAGTTTAGGGACGTCTCGGTCCACGAGTTTAAGGACCCCGCAATCCATATGGGTGTGTGGTCGTTGGGACCCGTCACCTCTTTGACGTCGTTGAGGAATTACAACGATAGATGTCAAAGGAGTTCGGAGATGTACCCTCGAACCGGACGTAAATTGATTTAGGAGAGCTATTTTGCTCAGTCAATTTAATTTAAGGACTTATGGCCACGATTGGGCTAAGTCCATTGCTTTTGCATTTCTTTTGCTTTTATTTGGGCTTTGCCCAAAAGGGATGCAGAGCATCAATTTTATTTGGGCCCAGCCCTTTTATTGCTTTGCAATCTATTCTGACCTGATAGGTCTTTTTAACTTGGGCCTAGCCCTTCAGATAATGCATTGCATTTGTGCAAAGCACCAAGAATCTTTTAGATTCAGGAAAAAAAGTGCAGAGCACTTTTTAATTTCTTGATCCAAATTTAGATCAAAGAAAAGAAAGAAATCTTTTCTTTCTTTCTGTTTCAGAGAACCAGAGGTTCATAGCAAGTGCAAGGCACCATTTTTTATTATTTTTATTTATTTATTTATTTATCTATTTATTGAAGATCACTGATCTTGTTTTTTAGATCAATGATCTATTCTTCAAGAGAATCTTCTCTTATCTCAAAGGTTTTTACCTTCTTTTGTGTTCTCCAGAAATTATCAAGAGTTCTCTTCTTTCTTCTTTTTTTTTAAAACCAGATCCTCCCTTGAAATGAGTTTTGGAGTCCTTTTTATAGTGCTCAAAAATTAGTTAAATTTGTTCAATAAATCTTTTCCTGAGTGATTTGGGAAATTTTCCCCACCGTTGGATCTTTGATCCAAAGGCCCCTGTTTTACAGAAGAAATCTTCTTGTTTTAACAAGAACAGAAAAGATTTCCTTAAATCTTCATTCTGTTGTTGCGCAACTCACCAGCGCGTGACACGTGTCGCGCAGTAAGTCGCTTGCGCAGCTGTGCTTGCGCAACTGCGCAGACACGTGTCGCGCAGTGAAGCGCTTGCGCAGCTGAGCTTGCGCAACTGCGCAGACACGTGTCGCTCAACGGTGCACTTGCTCAACGGTGCACTTGCGCAACAGTGTTTGCGCAACTACGCAGACACGTGTCGCGTAGAGTTGCGCTTGCGCAGTTGTGCTTGTGCAACTGCGCAGACACGTGTCACGCTGCAGTGCACTTGCGCAACAGTGTTTGCGCAACTGCGCAGACACGTGTCGCTGCTTGCGCAACTGCGCAGACACTTGGCGCGCTGAGGTGCACTTGCGCAACAGTGTTTGCGCAACTGCGCAGACACGTGTCACGCAGTCGTGCGCTTGCGCAGTTGTGCTTGCGCAACTGCGCAGATACGTGGCGCGCAGCGGTGCGCTTGCGCAGTTGAGCGTTGCTTTTGCTTATTAAAGAGCCTTGCTCTGATTGGACGCACTGCCTTGGGAATTGTGCTGCCGAGTCAAATTCTGACACGTGGCAAATTGCGCGCAGCGCACGGGATCTGAAGCGTTGCTTCTCAATTTTGAATTTTCAAAATTCAAACAGAGCCTTGCTATGATTGGGGGAACAATCATCTCCTCATCAAGTGGTCCCCACTTGCTCATGCCTCTTTTGTCACTAAATGACTAAGATTAGTAAATGTATCATATACATATACTAAATACTAAAGAGAGAGAGAGAGTATAATACTAGTATCCATATCATATATACGTATTAAGTCAACATTTGACTTAATAATCTGGCTCAAAATAAACCAGCTAGTATTATCGGGCATCCGAATAATATACACGTATCACATACATGTATTTAATCGAACTACCGCACATATCAACTATACGCACATCTACATAATTTCATCTAAGCGAGAAAACTTTCTGTATGGGACTCTAAACACTCAACAATGCGCTGGCAGCGAGTAACAAGATCATATCCAGTATAAATCACAAGTATGTCTGTGACGCTAGCTGCATGTAACGGCTACCCAGGTATATATCAAAAAGTAGGTCGACAAGAAAACTCATCCGAACCCAACAAGACCTATCAGTGACAATTACCATATAGTCCGGTCTCTTTTTCATAGAGTGTCATATATCAGGCCTGGGGTTGTGGAAACTGTAAGACCCACAATAACCCAATAAGTCATGCTGATATTAAACTCATAACCTTCCGAGATACAAGTGATAACTCTTATCAGTTTATCTCAACCATCCTGGCCAAAGACTTCAGGTTATAGTCATATCATGCATAGTGCGACATCAACTCCCTATACCGGGAGAGACGAATCCCCTCTTGATCGCTCACTGCCTCCATGTGCTTCGGGACTATACTCAACTAAAACCTGAATGCGCAGCTCTTTAAAACCGCGGTTGGGTAGAAATCAGAGTATAGTGGGAACACACACAAGACTCTATGACGATCTTAGATCAAAAAACTACATGTACCATTGTCACCAGAGGACTGCTATCTAACAACAGGTATAATACCATCTAAGAGTTCTCGGGGAGTCCATTCAGTATACTCATTCTTCAATAAGCACATGTATACAATTTTCGGTGTCAAAAACCAATGGATGTGAAACCAACCATCGCCCTACTTGGGGTCATGAAACATATATATTAGTTTACTCTGGAGTATTGATGCTCCGTCTCAATACTCACACGACTAGGAACATTTAAGGATATGATTATGGACTACCCAGGCTCCACTGGTATGATCTCAACATAATTTTGGCAGTCAAGCAAAAGATCTTAAGGGCTTTATCGTCAAAAAAAATCGTGGAGGGTGTATTTTTTCGACGCCATAGGAGAAAATTCCCTCCTATGGCCTGACAACTTTTTTCGATACTCGGCACCCATCACCTCCATCGTTATCATCTAAGATGTGGATACACCGAATTTCATGTGATTCTACAACCTTTTCACCGTTGATTTAGTGGGTGCAAAATTAACTGTTTACCGACAATAGAACTTTTTACATTGCTAAATTAACAGTGAAAACGTGGTAGAATTGTATGAAATTTGGTGTATCCACATCTTAGATGGTAAAGATGATAATGATGAGTGCCGATCGTCCAAAAAAATGATGGAGCATATAGTTTTTTTACGGCACCTAACGAATAAGCCTCATAGGGCATCTTTTCTATATTATTCCATATATATATATATATATATATATAAAGAGAGAGAGAGAGAGAGACAGAGGGGGGGAGGGGGGATAATGGAGGAAAGATGCCATAGGAGGGAATTTCCTCCTATGGCGTCAAAAAAATACATCCTCCACGATTTTTTTTTCGACGATCGACATCCGTTATCATCATCTTTATTATGTAAGATGTGGATACACCAAATTTCATGTGATTCAATCAGTTTTTTACCATTGATTTAATGGGTGCAAAATTAAAGATTTGCCGACAATAGAACTTTTTACATTACTAATTCAACATTGAAAGAGTGGTGGAATGATATGAAATTTGTGTATCCACATCTTATATGGTAAAGATGATGATGGGTACCGATCATCGAAGAAAATCATGGAGAATGTAGATATTTGACGTCACTTAACGAAAAGGCCTCCTGTCGTCTCTTTTCTTAGTTATTCTTAGGTATGTATGTATGAATGTATAGACAGAGAGAGCATGAAGGGGGGAAGGGATAGGTGTCGTAGGAGGGAATTTTCTTATATGACGTCGAAAAATTATATCCTCCTTGATTTTTTTTCCGACGATCGGCATCCAACATTATGATCTGTCGTCTAAGAAGTGGATACACCAAATTTTATATGATTCTACCATTTTTTCACCGTTGATTTAATGGGTGCAAAATTAACAGTTTATCGACAATAGAACATTTTACATTGCAAATTAAACGGTGAAAAAGTGGTAAAATTATATGAAATTTGGTGTGGATAAGATGATGACGATGGATGTCGATCATCGGAAAAAATCATGGAGGGTGTATTTTTTCGACGCCAAAGAAGAAAATTCCCTTATATGGCCTCTATTCTTCATTATTCTCATACACATATGTATTTGTATATACATGTTTAGATTAGTGAGCACACATCTACATACACACACATGGAAATATTACCATGATTTTCAACTTTGTGCTCCATTAATCCAAGATTTAGACCTTTTGACTCACATATATATAAACTTTAGAATGACTATCAAAACACATTGTGCGGGCCCGCGCGCTCTCTCTCTCTCTGTTTGAGAGACCTTAGGACGCTTTTCCGTCGGTTGGCGTTAAAAAACTACACCCTCCATCATTTTATTCGATAATCAGCACCCATTAACTTCATCGTTATCATGTAAGATGTGGATAAACCAAATTTCATATGAGTCCATCACTTTTTCACCGTTAAATTAGCAATGTAAAAAGTTCTATTATTGGTAAACCGTTGATTTTTCACCCACTAAATCAATGGTGAAAAAGTGATGACATCACATGAAATTTGGTGTATCCGCATCTTACATGATAAAGATAATGATGGATGGCAATTATCGAAAAAATCACGAAGGTTGTTATTTTTCGACACCATAGGAGGAAATTCCCTCCTATGGCACCTTTCCTCGATTACCCTACACTCACATGAGAATAATGAAGAAATTAAAGAGGCCCTAGAAGACTTTAGGAGGAAATTCCTTCCTATGGCACCTTTCCTCGATTACCCTACACACACATGAGAATAATGATGAAATTAAAGAGGCCCTAGGAGACTTTTTCGTCAGGTGACATCAAAAGCCTACATCCTCCATCATTTTTTCCGACAATCGGCACATATCATCTTCATCTTTATCATCTAAAATATGGATATACCAAATTTCATATGAATTTACCATTTTTTTACCGTTGAATTAGTAACATGAAAAGTTCTATTGTCGATAAACCTTTAATTTTGCACCCACTAAGTCAACTGTGAAAACGTGTTGGAATCAAATGAAATTCAGTGTATCCATATTTTAGATGATAAAAATGGAAATGATGGGTGCCGATCGTCGGAAAAAATCATGGAGGATTTATTTTTTCTACGACATAGAAGGAAATTCCCTTCTATAGCACCTTCCCCCCTCCCTCCCTATCCACATCTTAGATGATAAGAATGGAATGGTGCCGATCATCGGGAAAAATCATAGAGAACTTATTTTTTCTACACCATAGGAGGAAATTCTCTCCTATCACAGAGAGAGACAGAGAGAGAGTAATTTAGGAAAGGTGCCGAGAAAATTTACTCCCATGGCGTCAAAAAAATACTCACAAAGAATTTTTTTATCGATGATCGGTATTCATTATCTTCATCTTTATAATCTAAGATGTGGATACACCAAATTTCATGTGATTCTACAATCTTCTCACCATTGAATTAGCAATGTAAAAAGTTCTATTGTCGGTAAACTGTTAATTTTGCACCCATTAAATCAACAGTGAAAAGATTGTAGAATCACTTGAAATTTTGATTATCCACATCTTAAACGGTAAAGATGAAAATGATAAATGCCGATCGTCGAAAAAAATCTTGGAGAATATTTTTTCGGCGCAATAAGAGGAAATTCTCTGTTGTGGCACATTTCCTCCATTATCTTTACACACACACGTATGTGCATACATACACATTCTCATAAACTCTTTTTGTTTGTCGTTGATATGTAAGCTCAAATCTATGCATACAACACACACCACACACAAGCACACAATACACATTCTCATATGCTCAAAAAATGTTTAATGTGCGCACTCACACACATGATAAATACATTATGTGCGTGTGTGACTGTGTGCGCGAAGATGGATTTATATTGAAAATATCATGGTATGTGTCAGAATAGTAAGGAAATCAGATGGAATTACAGTTGAACATCGAAAAGCCATTAGCACTGGATTTGAAGATCTATCAAAGTGCACGTGGTCATTAATTACTCATCAATTAGGATTTGAACCATCAAAATGAATTCATTAAGCAGCTTAATGATCGATCAAAGTGCAAGTGGTCATTAATTTCTCTTTCCAAATATTCTGGAAAGAGAAAGAAGAGGAGGATATTTAGCCACCAACACAAAAGACCAAATTTTTGAAACAAATGTTTTTGTTTTTCCAAGAGTACTGTGTGACTGTTGCCGTCACTCATTCATGAATTGTCCCTTTTGAATTTTTCTTATATTTTTATTTTATGATTTTGAAGTGGCCCATGTAAACCTAACCCCCACAAACAACACATTGAAGCTTATTGCACAAACATGCACACAACATACACACATCCAAAGGATCCACGAGTTTGCCTAAAAAAGAGTTAAATTATGACAGCTTTCCGTCCTGGGGATCAATCCCGCACTCTCTTGAAAGGGAAATGTCATACAAACAGACACAACTTGTTAGCCATTGGGCCTGATCCGGCCCAATATCCGCTCATATGAATGGGTGCCCTATATATTCATATACAGGGGGCTAGAGTTTCATATGAGACATATGATAGACGATATAACATAGAGAGTTTTTTTAGAGAAAAAAACAACAGGAAGCCGTCGTCTCCTTTCTTCATTTCCTTCTGCTTTAGGTTGGCTTGTGGGGTGATCAAGAGAGAATCTCACTTTCTACCAAGATGTGGTTTCCCTCCGGCCGTTGCTTGGAGGCGTTAAAAATCAGATCTTCTACGTGACGTGAGCAAGATAATCGATCTAATCAATCAGATCAGGTATATCGTAAACGTTTAGGATCAATACATGTATTTCCGCTGAGTATGTTTGTATGTTATGTATCTAAATCATCTAAAGTGTAAATTGGTATCAGAGCTAGGCATGCCCACATTCTTAGATAACGTAGATATGTGATTTTAAAAATTTTGCAACTCAAAATTTGCGTTTTTTTATCCTAACATAGATCAAAAAATTTTAAAATTATTTTATGATAGATCTATATTTTTAGGGTTATCCTTTTAATGAATTTTCATAGATCTGTCGATTTTGCATTATTTTATCTCCATAGATTAGATATGTTATTATGACGCTTTGATATAGAGAACTTTAGTTTTGTTGATGTGAAATTGCCCATGGAATAAATAGTGAGTTAATTTTTTTACGAAAGATTGGATCTTTTCTTGTAAAAGAGAGAGAAAAAAATTAAATTTTTTTCTCTCTCTTTTAGTCATTTAGTGAGCATGAATGGCGACAAGGTCGCAATTTTTTTTCAAACCCTAACCCTAAATAGTTTTTGGTTAAAAGAAAACTTGTGGCAATTATGGGATTTTGGCTTGGAACCAAATATTTTTTGAATTTTTTGTTTGGAACAAATTTTTTTTTTATGATTTTGGTTTGGAACCGAATATATTTTTTGGATTTTGATTTGGAACCAAATATTTTTTGGAGTTTGGTTGGAAACCAAATATATATATTTTTGATTTTGGTAAAGGGCTAAATATTTTTTTTAACAAAAAAAATATTTCTAAAAATTAAAAAGAATTCTGATTTTTTATTTTATTTTTTCAGATTTTCTGGAAAACTCCTGGAAATAACTTTTTTTTTTAAAAAAGGGAGGGCAGGCTGGCCATGGCAGCCTGAGCCGGGCTAGGACCCAACCCAGCCGCCGAGCCGAGCTTGGTTTTATAATTTAAAAAAAAAATAAAGAAAATCCAGAAAAATTGCCGGAAATTACCGAAAAATAATAGAAAATTGAAAAAATTATTTTTGGTGTTTTCTTATTTTTGTTTAGATTTCTCATTCAAGTTTTGGGTTAGTTAAGAGTTTTACTATTAACTCTAAGAGTTATATTTTTTTTGAGAATTTTGTTTACTCGTCAAAATTTTCAAATTTTTTACTCCCGTATGGGTAGTTATTCCAGTGGGAGCGTCTGTGGCGCATGTTAATTTCATGAAAAAACAAAAACTCTAATAAAACGGAAAAGATTAGAACGCACAGTTTAATGAAAATAAAATTTGTTAGATTGATTATTGTATTTATAATGTGTATGGCATATTATATATATAAAGACACAAACTGCATTAATCTGACAAATTTTAAATGGAAGATTTCGAGAGGAGACGGGAATTTAGATTCAACTAGCTAATCTACTCCGTTTCTGAAAAATCTATGATCCGTTTTCAATCATTTTAACAAAATTTTAAATTTTATACTTTTGAAAGATGTGGTTGGGGCCATAAGACTTTTTCTCTTTCTTTAGGGTATAGATTTATTATTATTGTTATGATGGGTTGAAAACGAAGCGTTCTTTGCGAAAGAATGGTGCTCCATTATATGCCATAATTTTAACGCATCCATAATAAAGTTAAGATATTGATAGTCTTACCAGGGATGAGATGATAGATGACAATAACAAAATAAAAATATTAGTTTAATGTTACATGAACAAGATGAAAGACTTGGACGCTAGTGACAAGGTGACATCGATGCAGTAAGGCTACATGACGTACCACCATCGAGATAGAAGCGATGCAGTAGGGCTACATGATGCAACACTTTCGAGGTGGCAATAAGGTAGCGGGGCTACATGTGCAGCACCATCGAGATGCAGCGATTTTTGGAGGATTGACGCATTTAGGACCGCTTTGCGCGTTGGACGCGATGAAGAGCAATTTCATTAGTGATCATATGTTTTATTGCTGAGCACTCACAATTTATGCTGAGCTGTAGTTACGGGTATCTATGCGCCAAAAGATAAGATGTGTGAAGATTGTAGGGTAATCTATGTGTCGTGGCAACGTCATATTATTTCTTTGTTTTGACCTTATTTTTATATAATGAGTCGAACCAAATAATGTGGATACACTTAAGACTTATATCTTCATCGATCCAGGATCTGAAGAGTGCTGCACCAGTTAGATGGTTGAGCGATAGCATGTAACAACTCCAATTTCAATGTACAGAAAATCATTTAAAAGTTAATATACAATTGAGGTATTTGCAATCTTGTGTACGCTTTAAGTATTTGTTTTATTTTAGAATAGCAAGAAAATACTTGTAGCACATTGGTAAAACCATGCACTGCAGTGACGTAGCTCCTATGATCGAATCCTCTTAGCCATATTATCTTTTTATTTAAATTTCTTTTAATATTTTAGAAGCCCAAGGGTTTGCACGTGCACTACACGTAGAATGAAGAGTCACAGAATATTTAAACATGTGCACGAGGTTAGTTGAAGCGACGGGGACACGTGGCGGCGATCCAAGCATCTACCCCCCTCCACCTAGAAAATGACCGGCGAGATCAAGGAAAATGCCGGTACCGCCGGGCCCTCCGTGGGTAACGCTTCCCATATTTTGCCCCATGCACCTTTTCAGCTACCCGACTAACCCCACATAGTTTATTCTCTTTGCATTCATCCAGAGAGCAATAAAACACCATTTAAATCCAAATTTTAATGCATTCTTGCACCCCCTAAACTCTAATTTTCCCTATAAATACCACACCATATTTCACTCATCCTCACTCATAAATTCCTTACCAAAACTCGCAAGAATTCTCAAGTCTTTTTAGTGTGCAAGTGGAGTTAGCGAAGGGTGAAGTTCCGGCGACGTTCCAAGGAATTTCCGGGGACGAAACGACGCCCCGAAGCCTTCCTTACTTTCCTCTCTCCCTTCACTTGTCCAAAAGCCAGTAAGTTCCCTTTCCCTCTCTCTTCTCCTATTATAAAAAGTTCTATTTCTAAAACCCGACGGAAGCGGAGTTAATCCGACTTCCGATTCGGTTTTCTATAAAACTCTACTTTTCTTAATCAATAAAATTTCATACTATCACATAATGTTTAACAAACATTAAAAAATACTTTAAAACAAGTTTCATCTCAAAATATTCTTTTATGCAATTTTTATTGTATTTTTACAGTAAAATACCGCAAACTTTATTTATGACATAAAACAACACAAAACTTGTATTACCTTTAGATAACTCATGAGGTAATGACCTATCTCATCGCAAAACACATCTTTGACATAGCACGATGAAGTTTTGGGAATATATTCATGGAATAACATGACTTTACAAATAAATACCATAAACATATAAAACCATTTCTTTAAAAAGATGTATTAAACAATTCCTTGCAATTGCGCCTTTACAACCCACTTTTGTGGACCCCGTTCGGGATGGTGCAGGTTATCGCACATCCTCGGGCCTAGTAGAGCGAGATGCATACCTCCGAAAAGAGCATTCGATCTCGATGGAATTTTAATGCACTTTTCTTTAGAAAATGAGATTTCTACAAGAAAATAAATAAAATTTATTTTTAAATATATATATATATATATATATATATATATATATATTATCAAAATATCTATTTTAAATATATTATATAAATATTCCAAGTTTTCCAAATCAAAAGAATCACCATTACATGAAAATACCATCCAAATACAAAACAATACCGATATTTCAATAAAATACCATATACTATGAAAACTAGATTCTATTCACTAGAAATTTTCACATTTATAAAATATACATCTATGAAAACCCTAAATACGATAATTAAATACTTGATGTGTATTTTGAAATTATACCAAAACTATTTTTACATAAAACCCCCTCAAGTTATGCTAAATTACAATAAGGAATATAGGTTTAAGCCGGACCAATACTCTTGAGCCTCAGGGAGCCGGATAATGTGGGTGCTTGCTTATTTAAGGTAGACAATCTAACAAACGGTGTTATTAACACGGTAATTATCTTAGAAATAGACACAAATCCTGCCGTCAATGTGCAGCAGTTACCAATAATATCAAAACTAATTCAGGATTTCAAGTGTCTGACTCAGACTGAGTCTCAACATAATCAATCTGACTTAAATGTGATTCAAGTATAAAGTACAATACAATATGAATCCATGAATCCATCTATTCAATCTATATCAATCTATATTGACTGACCCGAACTATGGATATACTCCGTCTACATGACTCTCCATTTATATCCATTCAATTTACTGATATCATGGTATTGGCAAGTAATCCATCTATATAACAAACAATACAATCAATACAACAGACATAACAGGGTTTATAAGGGATAGATTGGTACGGAAGGTGTTAAAAATGGCACGAGACTGTAACCATAATACACCAAACCTGAATATCCATTGCTGTTGTACCATGGCTGAACGGTTCCTTATGCTCCGTATACCTTAGTCTCCGGAATAGCGAGACTCCTCTCGTATAAACTGGCATTTTCTGTACCAAGCTACAAACAACAACGTTAACAATATAATCAAATATTATAAGATATATTCCCTTTCTGTCTATTTTATCTCTACTCACCTTTGGGACTTACCGAGCGATTGTTCGCAGACGACATTACTTTTCTTCCTTCCTTGGAATGTTGTCAGGTGTTTCGGACGCATTAGAGATCGAGCCCAGCCCTGAAGATTTGGAGCAGTTTGCTTTTGACGCGGAGCTTTAGACACTTGTACATATTTATTTCATTTCAGTTATGCCATTGTTTAGGCATCGCCTTCTACTCATGTATTTACATTTCAGTTGTACTTGTAAAAGAATGTTTAATAAATAAAGTTGCTGTTCATTTACATTCCTGTCTCTTGTGTACTTTACTTTATATTGCTTAGATATGCTTAGCATGTTTACTTCTGAGTAAATACGTAGCGGACCTCGCCATGTCCTCTTCCAGTACACGGGGAAGCGGGGCGTGACAGGTTTTGTTGGTAGCCCATGCAGGTCAGTTCTGCATGGACGTGCGGGTTAATTCTGCATGAAGTCTTAAGCAATATAACACAAGAACCAGCAACTAAAAATATTCTTTACATATTCCTTAAATCTTCCAATTTCATATATTTTGAATCTGTTCTAACCCAAATTTTTCTTTCAAGGTTATAGATTCCCCTAACAACACCAGTACCAATTTCAACAACACTCCACCATCTCTACCGCTTACACCTACCGTCGCTGCTCCTATCAATGAGTAGACGGTACTTCTTTAGGCGGTCCAGAGCCTCCTGGAAGGACAGCAGCAACAGACTGCTATGTTGACGAACCGCCCAGAAGCGGAAGCCCTGGGGGTAAAGCAATTCCGGGCTTTGCACCCCAAGCAATTCTCTGGAAAAGAGAGCCCTCTAGAAGCTGAGGAGTGGGCTCATAGTATTGAAGATGGCCTGGCAGCAGCACAAGTGCCATAGATCGCTTGGGTTCGAGTTGCGAAGCTGCAGCTCACTGACAATGCACGGGTCTGGGGGAAGGCGGAAGAAATCCGTCTTGACCAACCGATCGAATGGAGGACCTTTCGCTATATGTTTGACGCGAAATACTTCCCTGAGACTGCCCGATTCGACATGGAGCAGCAATTTATTCATCTACAACAGGGTTCGATGTGGACCAAGTCAGTAGATGAGTATGACGCTGAGTTTACCATGCTCAGTAGGTAAGATATGTCTTAATATTCGATTTCCTAATACACATATTACACAGCTAACACAAGACCTTAACAGGTTCGCGACACATTTGATACCAACTGCTGAGATCAGATCCAGACGGTTTCAGCAAGGGTTAGATTCGGAAATCCAAGCTGCTTTAGCTACAGAAGATTTCCCAACCCACGAGATGGCCCTGAAAGCTGCCCGCCGATATGAGGCAGTGGTGAAAATGAGGGGCAGACCTCAATTTGCCGGGATGAAGCGCCCTGTCACTCAGATAGCAGGAGGAACCTCTTCAAGGCCATAATTTGTGCCCAGGAGACCGGGAGTACCAAACAATCGGCCCAATCCAGCCTTTTGCACATATTGCAGGAGAGATGGACATTTGGCGAAAGACTGCCAGTGTGCAAATCACCTTTGCTTAGTCTGCGGCTCAGCTACTCATTATATTAGGTCTTGTCCTCGGAGACATAACCCAAATGCTGCATCCAAGCCAGCAATCAGTTACCAGCAGCGCCCAGCCATCCAGGCACCTGCTCCACGAGTCGCACTACCTGCTCCACGACTCGCACTACCTGCTCCACATTCTCATGGACCGACTGCACCTCCTCCTCATCTGTTGCACCATGCTCAACGAAACGTACCTCAAGGACCATGGAACGGACAGAGGAATGCTCCTCCAGCAAGGAGGAATGTGCCGAAGCGACATGCTTTCACAATGACTGTAGAAGAGGTTGAAGCCACCGGCCAAGTCATTACTGGTAACACTTCCCCATCAAGTTTTATTTTCCATCTATATATATCCATATATTTTCCTTATACCTAAAACTATCCCACATGACTTAGGTACAATCTTAGTAGCCTCACTTCCTGCACTAGCACTCTTCGATACCGGAGCATCTCATTGCTTTATGTTGCAACGGTTCGTTCGAATTCATGCGATTCCAGTCAAACCCCTCGTATCCAGTTGGAATGTCAATTCAGGGAATGACGTTCTAAAGGCAGTAATGGGATACGATCTGTGTCCAGTGGTAGTCTGCATCAGAGAATTCTATGCTCACTTCAAGGTACTAGACATACCTAATTTCGATGTCGTCTTCAGTATGGATTGGCTCGGAACATTCTATGCTACCATTGACTATCGTCAAAGGAGGGTATTATTCGAGATTCCAGAGCATCCGGTCTTCTATTTCAAAAGTGGAAACCGTACCCTGGAGCCAAGTACATACAAGGAGAAACCAAAGAAGGCAGTGATTGCAGCAATTCAAGCGGAGGAAGGATCAAAGCCAGAAATAGTTCGAGAGTTCGACAATGTGTTTCCTAAAGACATATCAGGTTTGCCTCCCAATCGAGCTCTTGAATTCAGCATTGATTTAGTACCTGGAGCACAACCGGTGATCAAAGCACCGTATCGATGAAGTCCGAAAGGTTTGAAGGAAGTCTGAACTCAGTTGGACGAATTATTAGCGAAGGGATGGATTCATTCTAGCACTTCAAGTTGGGGATTGTCAGTTCTGCTTGTAAAGAAAAAGGAAGGTTCGTATCAAATGTACATTGATTATAGAGTCCTGAACGATATAACTATAAGGAACAAGTATCCACTCCCGCGCATCGACGATCTGTTCGATCAGCTAAGTGAATTTTGTGTTTTCTCTAAGCTAGATCTCCGTTCGAGTTATCATTAGGTGAAGGTCAAAGAATCTGATATCCATAAAACGGCATTCAGAACTCGCTATGGTGATTACGAATTTCTTGTGATGCCATTTGTAGGGACCAACGCACCAGCGATATTCATGAACTTAATGAATCAAGTTTTCCGAGAATACCTAGACAGGTTTGTTGTCATCTTCATCGACGACATTCTGGTGTATTCTAAGAGTCGGAAGGAACATGCCGAACACCTATGAATTGTCCTGGAAACTCTACGACAACATCAACTCTATGCCAAGTACAGAAAATGCGAGTTTTGGCTAGATCAAGTTGGTTTTCTTGGGCATATTGTATCAGGTGATGGAATCTCTGTAGATCCAGCTAAAGTTTCAGCAGTAAGCGAATGGCCGACACCGAAGTCAGTGAAGGACATTCAAAGTTTCATGGGTCTAGCTGGATATTACAGAAGGTTCATTGAAGGATTTTCGAAGATTGCAATACCCCTGACCAAGCTCATACGTAAAGATGAAGAATTCGTGTGGTCAGAAACATGCGAACAAGTTTTCGTAGAACTCAAGTCAAGATTGACATCAGCACCTATCCTTGTCATACCGGACCAATCTGGTGGTTTTGAAGTGCATTGCGATACCTCCGGTAAGGGATTAGGATGTGTTCTACGTCAGCAAGGTAAGGTTGTGGATTATGCTTCAAGACAGCTGAAGATTCATGAGCGCAATTATCCGACGCATGATTTGGAGTTGGCGGCCGTAATCTTCGCTCTTAAGATTTGGCGCCATTATTTTCCTGGTGAACAAGTGGACATATACACAAATCATAAGAGTCTGAAATATATGTTTACTCAGAAAGAGTTGAATATGCGGCAGAGAAGATGGTTAGAAATCATGGCGGACTTTGACATCAACCTGCAATATCACCCAGGGAAGGTGAATGTAGTACCTGATGCCCTTAGTCGCCAACCATTAGCATTGAATCTCACCGCACAGTGGAAGCTTCAACAAGAGTTGCATCAAATGGAGATTAAAGTGGTCATGCCAGGTAATGCTTCAAGTTTGATGAATTTACAAGTTCAATCTACCATTGTCAATCAGATCAAAACAGCTCAAGCAAGTGGTGCTAAGTTGAAAAAGATCAGAGAACAAGTAGAAAGTAGACTTCGAACAGACTTCATCATACATGAAGACGGATCTTTGAGATACGGTAGTAGATTGTGTGTATCAAAAGGTTCTGTGCGAGAAGAGTTGATGAAAGAAGCTCACAGCTCTCCTTATTCAGTATACCCTGGAGGTACAAAGATGTACAAAGATCTGCGTCAAAATTACTGGTGGCATGGAATGAAGCGTGAAGTAGCCAGAAGCGTCGCTAAATGCTTGGTGTGTCAGCAAGTAAAGGCTGAATATCACAGGACAGCTGGTTTACTTCAACCGTTACCTATCCCAGAATGGAAGTGGCAACACATCACAATAGATTTTGTGACTTCACTTCCTCACAGCACGAAGGGTAACAATGCGGTTTGGGTTATCGTGGATCGACTCACAAAGTCGGCTCACTTTATTTCCTTTCTAATTGGCCAATCTACTGAGACACTAGCAAAGAAGTACATGGAGGTAAGAATCTAGGTAAGATTTAAATCTTCAAATATGTACTATCTCTGATACCCCTGAACTCATGCAGGAAATCATGATATTACATGGAGTACCGGTTTGCATTGTCTCCGATCGTAACACTAGATTTCGATCGCAATTTTAGCAAAGTCTGCAAGCTAGCTTGGGAATAAGTCTGAACTTCAGCATGAGCGAACTATTCAGATCTTAAAAGATATGCTAAGAGTGTGTATGCTATACTTCGGAGGATCGTGGGAAGATCACCTAAATCTTGTGGAGTTTTCATACAACAACAGCTACCAAGCAAGTATAGGAATGCCACCTTTTGCCGCACTATAAGGAAGGAAGTGTCGATCGCCATTAAGTTGGGACTACATCGGAGATAGAGAACTTCTTGGACCCGAGATGATAGTAGCAACTGTTGACGTAGTTCGTACTATCAGGGAATGATGCGCATAACCCAAGATCGACAGAAGCACTGGGCTGATGCAAAGCGCCGTCACTTGGAGTTCCAACCGGGAGAACATGTATTTCTGAAGATATCTCCGAACCGTGGAGTGATTCATTTTGGAAGATGGGGTAAGCTTAGTCCGAGGTATATTAGACCGTTCGACATACTCGAACGAGTCGGTAAAGTGGTTTATCGCTTGGCACTTCCACCTTCATTAGAAGGAGTGCACAACGTGTTCCACATATCTCAACTCAGAAGGTATGTGAGTGACTCCAGCCATATTCTTGATCACTTCGAGCTCACTGTACAGCCAGATTTATCTTGTGAACAACAACCTGTTGAGATCCTGGATAGAAAGGTGAAATCACTTCGGAACAAGGAAGTCAATTTGGTTCGAGTGATGTGTAGAAGGGACACACCAGGAGAATCAATATGGAAAAGGGAAGATGAGATGCGTGCAAGATATCCTCATTTATTTGTAAACTAGTCCTTAACATAAATTGTAAATTTCGAGGACGAAATTTTTGTAAGGAGGGTAAACTGTAACAACTCTAATTTCAATGTACAGAAAATCGTTTAAAAGTTATTGTACAATTGGGATATTTGCAATCATGTGTACACTATAAGTATTTGTATTATTTTAGAACAGCAAGAAAGTACTTGTAGAACATTGATAAAGCCTTGCACTACTGTGACGTAGCCCCTGTGATCGAATCCCCCCAGCTACATTATAATTTTATTTAAATTTCTTTTAATCTTTTAGAAGCCCAAGGGTTTGCACGTGCACTACACATAGAATGAAGAGTCACAGAATATTTAAACATGTGCACGAGGCTAGTTGAGGCGACGGGGACACGTGGCGGCGATCCAAGCATCTACCGCAGGAAAATGACCGGCGAGATCAAGGAAAATGCCGGGCCCCCCATGGGTAATGCTTCCCATATTTTTCCCCCTGCACCTCTTCAGCTACCCCCACTAACCCCACATTGTTTATTCTCTCTGCATTCATCCAAAGAGCAATAAAACACCATTTAAATCCAAATTTTAATGCATTCTTTCACCTCCTAAACCCTAATTTTCACTATAAATACCACACCAAATTTCACTCATCCTCACTCAGAAATTCCCTGCCAAAACTCTCAAGAATTCTCAAGTCCTTTTAGTGTGCAAGTGGGGTTAGCGAAGGGTGAAGTTCCGGCGACGTTCCACGGAGTTTCCGGCGACGAAACGACGCCCCGAAGCCTTCCTTAGTTTCCTCTCTCCCTTCTCTTGTCCAAAAGCCAGTAAGTTCCCTCTCTCCCTCTCTTCTCCTTTTATAAAAAGTTCTATTTCTAAAACCCGATGGAAGCGGAGTTAATCCGACTTCCGATTCGGTTTTTCTATAAAACTCTACTTTTCTTAATCAATAAAATTCTATACTATCACATAATGTTTAACAAACATTAAAAAACACTTTAAAATAAGTTTCATCTAAAAATATTCTTTTATGCAATTTCATTGTATTTTTACGGTAAAATACCACATACTTCATTTACGACAAAAAACAACACAAAACTTGTATTACCTTTAGATAACTCGCGAGGTAATGACCTACCTCATCGCAACACACATCTTTGACATAGAACGATGAAGTTTTGGGAATATATTCATGGGATAACACGACTTTACAAATAAATACAATCAACTTATAAAACTATTTCTTTAAAAAGATGTATTAAACAATTTCTTGCAATTGCGCCTCTACAACCCACTTTTGGGGACCCCGTTCTGGATGGTGCAGGTTATCGCACATCCTCGGGCCTAGTAGAGCGAGATGCAGACCTCCGAAAGGAACATTCGATCTCGATGGAATTTTAATGCATTTTTCTTTAGAAAATGAGATTTCTACAAGAAAATAAATAAAATTTATTTTTAAATATATATATATATATATATATATATTATCAAAATATCTATTTTAAATATATTATATAAATTTTTCAAGTTTTCCAAATCAAAAGAATCACCATTACATGAAAATACCATCCAAATACAAAACAATACCGATATTTCAATAAAATACCATAAACTATGAAAACTAGGTTCTACTCACTAGAAATTTTCACATTTATAAAATATACATCTATGAAAACCCTAAAGACAATAATTAAATACTTGAGGTGTATTTTGAAATTATACAAAAACTATTTTTACATAAAACCCCCTCAAGTTATGCTAAATTACAAAAGGACTTTAGTAAATTTAGGTTTAAGAGGGACCAATACTCTTGAGCCTCAAGGAGCCGGAGAATGTGGGTGCTTGCCTATTTAAGGTAGACAATCTAACAAACGGTGTTATCAACACGGTAATTGTCTTGGAAAAAGACACAAATTCTGCCGTCCATGTGCAGCAGTTACCAATAACATCAAAACTAATTCAGGATTCAAGTGTCTGACTCAGACTGAGTCTCAATCTAATCAATCTGACTTGAATGTGATTCAAGTATAAATTACAATACAATATAAATCCATGAATCCGTCTATTCAATCTATATTGACTCAACCGAACCATGGATATACTCCGTCTACATGACTCTCCATTTATATCCATTCCATTTACTGATATCATGGTATTGGCAAGTAATCCATCTATATAACAAACAATACAATCAATACAAAAAACATCGCAGAGTTTATAAGGGGTAGATTGGTATGGAAGGTGTTAAAAGTGGCACGAGACTGTAACCATAATACACCTAACCTGAATATCCATTGCCGTTGTACCGTTGCTGAACGGTTCTTTGTGCTCCGTATATCTTAGTCTCCGGAATAGTGAGACTCCTCTCGTATACACTGGCATTTTTTGTACCAAGCTACAAACAACAGCGTTAATAATATAATCAAACATTATAAGATATATTCTCTTTCTGTCTATTTTATCTCTACTCATCTTGGGGACTTACCGAGCGATTGTTCGCTGACGACATTCCTTTTCCTCTTTCCTTATAATGTTGTCAGGTGTTTCGAACGCATTAGAGACTGAAGCCAGCCCTGAAGATTTGGAGCAGTTTGCTTTTGACCTGGAGCTTTAGACACTTGTACATATTTATTTCATTTCAGTTATGCTATTGTTTAGGCATCGCCTTCTACTCATGTATTTACATTTCAGTTGTACTTGTAAAAGAATGTTTAATAAATAAAGTTGTTGTTCATTTACATTCCTGTCTCTTGTGTACTTTACTTTATATTGATTAGATACGCTTAGCATGTTTACTTCTGAGTAAATCCGTAGCGGATCTCACCATGTCCTCTTTCCGTATACTGGGAAGCGGGGCGTGACATAGCAATAGGTGGTTATATGTTTTTTCTACTCGATATATGAAGCATTTACTTATGCGGAAAGCAAATGTGTTGACATTTGCTAGTACGTTTGAGTAACTGAGGCTTAAGGTTTAATTGCCATGAGCGATAGAACCAAGAACGCTGCTGATATGTTGACGATATCAATAGTGCGCAAGGGCGGGTATCTTAGCGTTAGAAGAGTTCAATCGAGCTACGAAAACAGGAATAACGCGCCAACAACTTAAGTGATCTGACATGGAGAAATATGCTGGAAATAATGGATATAATAAGTCCAACGTTTGACTGTGGGAATTTGAATCGCTCCACTCATCAGGGTATTGAGTGGAAATAGACTTTCTGCTTGGAGCAAAAAATTTTGTGGAAGCAAATCATGTGTCGAGAACATATGAATCTTGTAAGTTGATGTTTCTCACTCTACAGTATTTGTAGAGAGGCGGAATTCAAAAAAATCAAGATTTTAGCAAGCAACATCAACTAGATATTCAAGATCTACCATTAGCCCTAAACTAGCAAAAACAATAGAGGATCTAATCTACTTGGATAGTGATTATACCTATGAGTTCGAGTCCTTCGGGTCTTCGAAATCCTCTTCCTTAGCTCCTAGTCCATCGAGATCAAGTTTGGACGTTGGCCTCCTCGTGTCAAAAATGATCCACCTGAAAGTTTGTGGTTCAATCTAAAGCTTCACTAATGAAGCAACTAAATAACGTAGTTTGTTAAGCTAGGGTATTTAGAAGATGTAGAGAGTGATATGATGAATTAATTGTCTCTTAATCTCTTAGATTCTCAACTTATGAGAGAGCAAGGGATGAAGAAGAAGAGGAAGGGCTAAAGAGGAGAGAGAATGCAAAGATAAGAATAAGAATAGAAAATGAAAGGAGTTAGCTATATATTTTCTTTTTCAAAAAAACATTTACTATATAATATGATAGCCATACTTGTATAGTTAATATAAATGAATAAAGAAAATATATGGCCATGTCTCTCACCATTCTCTAAGACACCTCACCCCTTCCACCTCATTTTATTTTCTAATAAATAGAAAATCTAATAATGAGATGTCCTGTTCTAGAAGTATTATTGTATAAATACAAGAATACAAATCCATATATACATACCCGTATTCGTACTTGTTGGATATAGTGCGCTTAAGGAAATTATTGTAATTGCAGGTAGAAGATTATGATAATTGAGGGAGGACCCATACAGGTAGAACAGTCTTACTCGAAATGATAGTATACTATATAGTTTGTCTTTATCATTGATATACATATGTTTTACTTGTTATTACATGTCGCTATTACATAATGATGAATCCTGTATGATTCTTGCTTGACTACCATCATATACGTGAGAGCTGGGTAGTCTATAAGTACATCCTTAAATGTTTCTAGTCGAGGGAATATCGAGACTAGGCATCGATATTCCAGAGTAGACTAGTGTATACGTTTCTAGACCCCGACGAGGGGCGGTGGCCGGTTTCACATGCTATTGGTGTTGTATCACCTAAGATAGTATATTGGTGCTTACTGGATATGAGTACACTAGAGGGACTCACCGAGAACTTCTAGATGGAATTATATCTATCGTCAGATAGAAGTTCTCTAGTGGCATGAGTATAGATTAGTATTTTTACTTAAGATCATCATTTGTCTCGTGTGAGTTCTCACTGTACTTAGATTACTACCTTACCATGGCACAAAGGAGTCGGGCAAACAGGTTTTAATTGGGTACAGTCCCGAGCCCATGGAGGCAGTGAGCGATTGTCGGGGATTTGTCTCTCCTGGTATTAGGAGTCGATATTGCACTGTGTTCCATTGGACATCACCATAAATCTGTGGCCACGGTGGATGAGATTTATTGATAGGAGTTCAGTAGTTTCTCGATTGGTGATGAGCTTCACTCCGACACGACTTATTGGGTTATTATGGGTCTAAAATTATCCACCCCTTAGACCCGATATGCGATACTCTTAGACAAAGAGACCGGACTGTATGGAGATTGTCATATTCAGGCTCAGTAGGGTATGTACGGACATGATTTTCAAACTTCCTTTCGACAAATACCTGGGTAGCCGTTACGTACAGCTAGTGCCGTTGATGTGCTTGTGATTTTGGATTTATCCAGTAAATTACTGTCATCGTATTTTTGAGTCATTAGAGTCACACACAGAGCGTTTTCCAGGTTCATGCGATATGATGTAGAGACCGTATATTGATACGTGCAAGGGTCTAATTAAATATGTGTACTTGCTACACAGATTTTAATCGGACGGTTGATAATACTAGCCGGCTTAGGATTAAGACGGATTATTAAATCAAGTTTTTATTTAATAATATATATATATATATATATATATATATTCTAGTATTATTGTTAACTATTTATTTTCTCTCTTTTGGCTATTCGTATTATTTTACGGATACGCGTATATATATTTTGATACGTATATCGGGTTGTATTCCGTATTTATATGGAATAATTCTAGAAGGAGGACACCTCATTATTGATTTTCTTTTTAGAAAATCAATTGGAAATGAGGTGGAGGGTGAGGTGGCTTTGGGTATGGTTGTTAGAATGTAGAGAGGGATGAGATTTATTTGTTTATGTTAAAATGGTTGTGATATTTTTATTTGACTGTAAAAAATATAAATGAAGCCATTCTCTCCTTCACTCAAGACTTAGCTCATTTGTGTTATGACTACCTCTTCATCCTCCTCCTCCTTTTTCTTGCATGCTCTCTTGAGCTTGAGCTTGAAAGTGAAAAAGATAGCGGAAAATTCCTACATCCCCACTCTCCATTTCTAGCAAACTTGGAGCATCGGTTTCTTCACTAGGTGAAACTGAATCTTGGATCGGTTCTCTCGGATGGATCATATTCGGCAAGGACGGTCTCCTCTCAAACTTGTTCCCGACAACCTACGAGGAGCTTGGAGGGGTCTTCTACGATTGAGTGGACATTCATCGAAGGTTGTAATACCTAAACCTAGCATGCTTGTTTCTAGTTTAGTATTTTGGAATGATCGCTAGGGATTAGTTTCTAGTACTCCCCGTAAAATTTTTGTTTTTCGATTCCGTATTGGCCGTGGTTGTAGTGGCAATGGCACTCAGAACTTTTAGTACTAAAATACGAATACCAAAAGAGATAGTAATCCATCAAATATAATACTAGATTATTAATAAATCAATACATGATTTATTAATCCGGCTTAATCCTAAACCCTATAGTATTAACCGTCCGAACATAAATCCGTGTAGCTAGTACACGTATTTGATCGGAACTCTACACGTATAACCATACGGCCTCTATGTCGTTTCGCATGAATCAGGGAAACCTTCTGTATGGGATTCTAAAGAATCGACAGTATGCTGGCAGTGGGTTTAACCACAAGCACGTCGGTAGCACTAGATGTATGTAATGGCTACCTAGATACCTGTCGAAAAGAAGGCCAACGAGCAAGTTCATCCGAACCCCTACTGAGTCTATCCGTGACAATCTTTGTACAGTCTGGTCTGTTCGTCTGAGAGTATCACATGCTGGGTCTAGAGGGTGGATAACGTCAGACCTCTAATAATCCGACAAGTCATGTTGATATGGCTCTAGACTATCCGAGAAACTACTGATTTAAGTATCAGTAAATCTCATCTGCTCTGGCCAGGGATTTATGGTGTTGGCCAACCGAACACGGAGGATATCGACTCCCTATACTAGGAGAGACGAATCCCCAACAATCACTCACTGCTTCCATATGGCTCGAGACTATACCCAACTAAAACCTGTTTACATGATTCAGTAGAGCCGTAGTAGGGTAATAATCAAAGCACAGTGGGAATTCACACAAGACAAATGACATTCTCAGATCGAAAAACTATATGTACTCATGTCACCAGAGAACTGCTATCTGACGATATGTATAATTCCATCTCACCAATTCTCGGCAAGTCTGTCCACTATACACACCCCCAGTGAGCACCTGTACACAATCTTAAGTGAAACACACCAATGGATGTGGGACAAACAACCGCCCCTCGTCAGGGTCTAAAAACGTATACAATAGTCTACTCTAGAATATCGATGCCCACACTACTATAATAAGGGGTTGCCCCTACGGCTACAGGAATCCGTAGGGGCAACTTTTTATTGTCCCTACGGATTAATTCGTAGGGCCAGATGGTTTCCCCTACGGTGCCCTACGGATTACTTTAAAAATATTAAAATGTAATCTTTTATTTGGCCCTACAGAGCCACAAAAGAAGGCCCTACGGATTAATCCGTAGGGGCATCAATGGGTTATTTATTAAAAAAATAAAGCCCATAAATTTCTTCATCGTTCCCAAAATTTCCCAACTCCATCTCGTCACTGATCTCCTGCGCGCGCCTCCTCGCCACCATACCCGCACGCCTCCTCGTCGCTGGTACATCATCGTCGACTTCCTCGTCACCGGTACACCATCGCTCGCATCGTCGACTGTGTCTCGTCGACAGTAGAATCTCCGGCCTCCTCCACCTCGTCGACAATAAAATTTCCGGCCTAAGGTGAGTTAATTTCAATTTTTAACTTATAATTATTCTTTTATTTGTGTTATTGTTGATTTTAGGGTTACTACTAGGGCTCATAGTTAGGGTTCGGTCTAGGGTTTAGGCTAGGGTTAGGGTTAATTAGGTAAGGTTAGGGTTCAGTTTAGGGTTAGGGTTCGATTTAGGGTTAGGGTTAGGTTTCGGTTTAGGGTTAGGGTGAGGGTTAATTAGGTAGGGTTAGGGTTAGGGTTAATTAGGAAAAATTGGGTTGGTGATGATTAGGGTTAGGGTTAGGGTTAGGGTTAATTAGATTAATTATGGTTAATTTTGGTTTGGGTTAGAGTTAATTTGGGTTGGGGTTTGGGTGATGATTAGGGTTAGGTTGATTTGGGTTAGGGTTTGTACTAGAGATAACTTGGGTTAATTAGGTAAAATAGAGTATATTTGTGTTAGGGTGTTAATTAGGATTTATTTGGGTTAATTTTAGGTTGATTATGGTTTATTTGGGTTAGGGTGATGATTATGGTTAATTAGGTTAATTTAGGTTAATTAGGTTAATTTTGGGTTAATTAGGGATAATTTGAGTTAGGGTGATGATTAGGGTTTAATTTTGGTTTAATTAGGGATAATTTGGGTTAATTAGGGTTAGGGTTTAGGGTGCACTACCTACTTCAATAGGATACTCGATGATAACGTAAATGCACAATTTTACCGTAAACTTAACCCTTTATATAAGAACCTAGTTATTTCTCTGGTTGAGATTTGCAGAAGCAAATATCCCCACAAGTTGAGAATTTAATTCTTATCGGGGAGATTTTGTTCTGCAGATTCAAAACATAGGAGAAAAGAACTAAGTTAAAAAGAAATAACAGGAATATATGGGAATTTAATTCCTCCAAAAATTAGGGTTAGGATTTAGGGTGCATTAGTTTCTTCAGTAGGATACTCGATGATAACGTAAATGCACAAATTTACCGTAAACTTAACCCCTCATATAAGAACTTAGTTCTTTCTCTGGTTGAGATTTGCAGAAGCAAATCTCCCCACAAGTTGAGAATTTTATTCTCATCGGGGATATTTTATTCTGCAGATTCAAATCTTAGGGGAAAAGAACTAAGTTATAAAGAAATACAAGAACATATGGGAATTTAATTCCTCCAAAAATTAGGGTTAGGGTTTAGGGTGCACTAGTTCCTTCAGTAGGATACTCGATGATAACGTAAACGCATAACTTTACCGTAAACTTAACCCTTCATATAAAAACTTAGTTCTTCTTCTGGTTGAGATTTGCAGTGTAGGGTTCCTAGGCACACTTGTGAAGGTTCATATAGCATCAAACATGCCCGAATAAAATTTTACATGTGCCGAACAACCCAAAGACAGGATCTTTGCTAGATTATTAGGGTTTAGCATGCAAGATAACATCTTTAAACCTAAGTGTGAGGGATTACAACCTTTGTAGTCCGCTCTTTCGCTTCACAAGCTCCGAGTAGAAGTCCCTTTGCCGCGATCCACGATCTCTCGGACTCAAGAGAGCCTCCACGACTCGAACGATCCATGCTAGCTTGAAGTGTTCCAATTCTCCGATGATCTACGTCGAAGTTGCTTTAACCCAAGCTATCTCACTCTAAAGAGATGAACACCCTAATCTAATGGGCTAGATTAGATGAGGATGAGGGAGTAGTAATTATGCTTTCTTTTTATTTCACTTTCTCACAAGAAATCATCACAAAAGGAATTTTTAGCAAGCTTTTTCTTTTTGAACTCAAGAGAGAAGAAGATGATAATGAAAAGATAATCCTTTTGTGATGAATAGAAAAGAAATGTATATGATTGATTATAGAACCATGGTCAAGGATGATAGGCTAAGAGTTTGTAGAGAATAAACTAGAGTTAGGATTTGGTTAGGTTAGAAATGAGTCATGGATAAATATCAACCATAATATCTTAACCAAGACAAAAGGAAAAGCTTCTAGAAGGTGCAAGAAGAAGCTAACCCTAACCAAACCCTAATCCCATTTAATCATCCTTAAACATGTTTAATAATAAATCATATCATGTCACAATAATATATATCACATATATTATATATTTGCAACAAAAGAAAATAATACAATTAACATATATCGCATATATATCAATGTATCATCCAGTGAGAAAATGAAATAATAAAGCGAGCCAATATTAGATAATGTAATACAATATATCATATATATTATTATACATTAAATCATCGAATCAACACTTGATCCGACGATCCGGCTATATCGAATATTACCGACTAATATATCATGTACCGATTCAGCGAATCAACACTTGATCCGATGACCCGGTTCATATCTAAATATCGCGAGAATATAATACGGTATCTCATATCGCATTATTCTCGGTCCTGCACATATCACATATGTGCCTCTACTCCGTTTCGCCTGAGCCAAGAAACCTCTGTGTAGGACTCTAAAGAATCGTCAATACGCCGGTAGCAGGTGATGATCATATCAAACACCCACAAGCTGCAAGCGGTCAGCTAAACGTAACAGCCACCCAGGTATTGAGCGATCAGAAGATCAACAAGCTAGCCTGTGCGTTCTCCTGTGAATCCAATCAGTAACACTCCCGTACAGTCCGGTCTGTTCGTCTGATATGTCGCATATCAAGTTTAGGGGTGGTAAACGTCAGACCCCAGTAACCGATAAATTGTGTCGATGTATGGCTCATAACGGGTCGAGAAACTACTAGTAACACTTACCATTATATCTCTATATCAGCCCTGGCTATGGACTTCCAGTTATAGCCAATCGAACACAGCACAACATCAACTCCCTATACCGGGAGAGACGAATCCCCTCCTATCGCTCATTGCCTCCATGTGATTCGGGACTGTACCCAAAAGCCACCGTTTTGCACGCCCTCTTGGAAGTGGTAAGGTAGAAATCAAAGCACAGTGGGAATCACACAAGACTCTATGACGATCTCGAGTCTACAAACTACCCTGTACCAGTGTCACCGGAGAACTGCCATCTGACGTGTGGTATATCACCATCTGGGAGTTCTCGGCGAGTCCGTCCAGTGTACCCAGTCTCCACTGAGCACCCGTACACCATCTCTGATGTCAAACACCGATGGATATGGGATCATCCATCGCCCATCATATGGGTCAAGATGCGTATACGCTAGTCTACTCTGGTGTATCGATGCCCTGTCTCGATATACGCTCGACTAGGAACTGTTGTAGGATGTACTCATCGACTACCGTGGCCCCACTAGTATGATCTCATCATAGTCCCAGTAGTCGAGTACAGATCCTAAGGGCTTTATCAACATGTGAGAGAAAAATAGTAAACCAGTACAAGTCAACATGTTAAGATAAAGTGAAACTAAATAGCATACTATCATGACGAGCAAGAAAGTCATCTCTATATATATCCAAGCATCCATTATAATATACATCATATGTACAACAATGGCCTCTAGGGCATATACATAACTAACAATCTCCAACTTGCACTAAGGCCAGCTGCTGTAGTATCTCATACCTAGCATCCCGAATAATCTCTCAAACTATATCTGGGGAATAGCCTTCGTGAGTGGATCCGCAGTGTTGTCCTTCATATCTACTCTCCTGACCTCGATCTCCCGGCGATCAACTATCTCCCTGATAAGGTGATACCGCCTCAGAATATGTCTGGATTTCTGATGGGATCTGGGTTCCTTGGCCAAAGCCACAGCTCCATTGTTATCGCAATACAGAGGTATTACATGCTCAATGGATGGAACCACACCAAGTTCACAAATGAACTTCTTCATCCAGACAGCCTCTTTGGCAGCATCGTTGGCAGCGATGTATTCAGCCTCCATCGTCGAGTCTGCAACGGTATCCTGTTTGGAACTCTTCCAACATACCGCCCCTCCATTGAGGCTAAAGACAAAACCCAAATGCGACTTAGAGTCGTCCTTATCACTTGGGAAGCTAGAATCGGTAAAGGACTCCACCCGGAGTTCTCCGTTACCATACACCAAGAACATGTCTCTAGTCCTTCGCAAGTACTTGAGAATGTTCTTCACAGCTGTCCAGTGACTCTCTCCAGGATCTGCTTGATACCGACTCACTACACTTAGTGAGTATGCTACATCGGGTCTGGTACATAGTATCGCATACATGATAGAGCCTACTGCCGAAGCATAGGGTATCCCTTGCATGCGAGCTCTTTCCAAATCAGTCTTAGGAGACATCTCTTTGGAGAGAGTGAGTCCAGAGATCGTGGGTTGGTTCCCACGCTTGGATTCTTCCATACTAAACCTCTTTAGTATGGTGTCAATGTACCTGGATTGGGACAATCCCAGTATACGTTTGGATCTATCTCTATAGATCCTAATCCCCAATATACAGGAGGCATCACCTAGATCTTTCATTGAGAATCTCTGTGATAAGAAGAGCTTGACTGATTGCAGCATAGGAATATCATTTCCTATCAAGAGTATGTCATCCACGTATAATATGAGGAAGACAACCTTACTCTCTGCTACCTTCTTATAGATACAAGGTTCATCTATGTTTTTGATGAAGTCAAACTCTTTGACTACAACACCAAAACAGATGTTCCAACTCCGCGATACTTGCTTTAACCCATAAATGGATTTAAGCAGCTTGCACACATTTCCGCTGCTCTCACTATCTACGAAGCCCTCTGGCTGAGTCATGTACACTCACTCTTCTAAGTCACCGTTTAGAAATGCGGTCTTAACATCCATTTGCCAGATTTCATAATCATGGTATGCATCAATGGCAAGTAAGATCCGGATGGACTTAAGCATAGCCACTGGAGAAAAGGTTTCGTCATAATCCACACCTGGTCGTTGACGAAAACCCTTTGTAACAAGTCTAGCTTTGAAAGTCTCAACTTTTCCATCTACACCAAATTTCTTTTTGAAAATCCACTTGCTCCCAGTAGGTTTTACCCCTTCAGGAGCAATTTCCAAAATCCATACTTTATTGGTGTACATGGATTCCATCTCAGATCGCATTGCATCCAGCCATTTCACAAAGTCACCACTCGTGATGGCCTGCTCGAAACTAGTCGGGTCATCATCTTCCATGATGTAATCCTCGCTTCCACCATCAATGAGAAAACCGTAGTATCTCTCAAGTGGACGAGAAACCCTACTAGATCCGCGGAGAGGCTGGGGTTCGTCGGATACTACTGAATCCTCTGGTTCCACTAAATCTTCAGTTACAGTTTGTGTTGCTGGAAATTCTTCCAGTTCTACCTCAGAGTCACTAATCTCTTTTTCAAGAAATTCCTTTTCTAAAAAGGTGGCATGTTGAGCAACAAACACCTTTTGTTGTTCACTGTGGTAGAATAGATATCCATACGAATTGCTTGGATATCCCACAAACTTACAAAGAACTGATCGTGCTTCGAGTTTGTCCGGATTTTGTTTTTTAACATAGGCCGGACAACCCCATATCTTAACTCTTTTAAGAGATGGTCTCTTCCCATTCCATATCTCATATGGAGTGGTAGGCACAGATTTAGTTGGAACTCTATTCAATAGGTATATGGCTGTCTCCGGCGCATAACCCAAAAGGAAATAGGTAACTCAGCTGTACTCATCATAGAGCGCACCATATCTAATAGGGTACGATTCCTCCGCTCCGATACACCGTTGTGCTGTGGTGTATAAGGAGGAGTAAGCTGAGAGAGAATCCCATTCTCTTTTAGATAATCTAGGAACTCATTGCTTATGTATTCACCTCCTCGATCAAATCGAAGGATCTTAATACTTTTGCCCATTTGTTTTTCTACTTCGTGCTTATATTCTCTGAATTTCTCAAAAGCTTCAGACTTGTGTTTCATCAGGAACACATGTCCGAATTTAGAGAGATCGTCAGTGAATGTAATGAAGTAGGAAGAACCGTTCCTGGCATGCGTAGACATGGGACCGCATACATCACTATGTATTAGTCTTAAGAGTTCAGTAACTCTTTCTCCGTGTCCACTAAACGGAGCTTTGGTCATTTTTCCTTTGAGACATGAATGGAAAGTATCATAAGATGATAATTCGAACGGATTCAAATAACCATCCTTATGTAACTTAGCCAGTCGTGTCGTATTGATATGACCAAGTCTACAATGCCACAAGTAGGATTCGTTCATATCTGAACTTTTCCTCTTGTGTGTGTTTTGTATATTCAGGACTGTATTCTGATTTAGAATGAATATGCCATTATGTAACGAGCCAGATGCAATCAACTTTTGATCTAGGAATATGTTCATAACATTATCCTTTACTACAAAATTATATCCTTCTTCACTTAATAAAGAAACTGATATAATGTTGCACATCATGTTCGGTATATAATAGCACTCATTTAGAATCAGTGTATTACGACTTGGCAATACTAGGTGATATTCGCCAACTGCTTTGGCTGCAATACTTGCACCGTTCCCTACTTGAACGGAATGATCACCTTTTCCCAGTTCTCTACCTTTCCGTAGCCCATGTAACAATTTATATATGTGGGATCCTGATCCGGTATCTAATACCCAGGACGTAGGGTGAACTGAGAAACAGTTATCAATAACTAACACACCTGAAGAAGATGCATCAACATGCATGTTCTATTGGGCGGCTTGAGAATCCAGATATTCTCCTGTTTCCTGTTCAGTCTTATAACTCGTATAAGAAAGAACGGGTCCAACGTTCCCTTGCTCAGTACAATAATCGGGTTCAGTCAATACATCCATATTATTATCTTGATTATGGCCTGACATGGTCGCTACCTGGAGAGAGAGAGAAGAAAACACTCTAGTGTATGCTCTTGCAAGATTAGATTGGTTATTATCTTATCTAATCAGGATGTCTCCCGCTGTTTTTATCAAATCTACCTTCAAACCCTAAAAGGTAAGATTAGCCGGGATTAATTACACCTTACAATTTCGTCAATCTTTCAGCCAGATCAGTGTCGGTACTTGAAGGAGGTTCCCCGTGCTTTCGCACGGACCTAATTAAAGTAAACCTCATTTTTCCTGAGGCGTAACCTTGTTAACACTTTTCTAGACACCTACTCGAATGACTAATTGTCCTGTGTAAAACTCTCCCAGGAGTAACACTTACTCGCAGTGGGTATCGGGATCCAACTATCTCATAAGAGGTATGCAATCTCATTGCAAATTTCAACTCTTGAAATTCCCGATAATGCTTTTGCCCCTAGCAACTTATGACCTTGGCTAAGGTCAACAAATCATAAGTGCTAGTCAAGTTCAACCCGTCATTTCCTGATTGAATTAAACCCACCCGTACGACCCTTGGCTAAGGTCAACAAAGTCGTACGACTGCCCTACCTCAATCACATCTCATGTTTTAGCAGATAAATACTAATTAGCTACCGCACACCACGCCTTGGCTAAGGTCAACAAACGCAGCACGAATACTAACTAGTTTCTATCTGAAATGACGGAGGGCTACGCAGGTTTTTCAGAAAACCCTGAGCATAATGAACTTGATATCGTCGTAGAATCGAGTGTTTTTGAAAAGGAGTGTTTTTGAGGCTTTTCTTAGTTTCGCTAAAGGGGTCACTCCCGGTGAAGGGATCGTCGGCTCTTTCCTCATCGAATAAGGTGCAGGATATATCATATATACCGCTGTGCAAAGCAAAACTCTGAAAGCAATCAAAAGACAAACCGAGTTTTGTAGCATCTGCCAGTTTCGCTAAAGAGGTCACTCCCGGTGAAGGGATCTCGGCTCTTTCCTCATCGAATAAGGTGCAGGACATATCATATATATCACTGTGCAAAGCAAAACTGTAGCTACCCTTTTTATAAAGTTTTGATTCTACAACATCTTTTGGTTTCTTCTCTTTTTATTAATCTTATTAATAAAATCCCATCAGCTTATGCTTCCTAAGCATCACAGATAAATACGACGTACACTTATGCCATCCGCATTCGCCTCGATGTCCCCTCGTGCACCGTTAGGTTAGGTAACTAACGACAGAGCAGGGCAGGGCTAGTGCGGGTGTAAAACATAAGTAACATCTATATAATATATCATATATACTATATACTGTATCCATCAAAACATATCAAATGATCACATCACAGATATCGCAGCAGAAACATAGATATAATGTGGGATATACTAGGACGTCCGTATTTATTACTTAGCCATTAATAGAAAATACGGATTCCACAGTCGCGATGAATAGCCAAGCCCACACCCTGGACCCCTATGAGAGCGGCAAGCGACCCTACCAATTCTGTAGTTTAGGAGACCTGGTCTCGACTCCTCGAGATGGCCTCCCACTGAACCCCAGAACCCGGTCACCTGTGCTCCCCTCCTTGGGTCCATCATAATGCGAAAAAGTAAATAATATACAACACTGGTGACATCAACCTCAACCTGGAAGTGCCCCAAATAAAAGAATATTACATTACATTTGAATTTACATGATTGAAAATATAAAACTCTCATGTCACATAAAAAACCCCGGCTATTCAATCGCGACAATCCTGCACATCATATCTCAGCAACACATAATATCACATATCATCAACGTAAGTAAGTATGCATACACCGATCGTCGCCGATGTATAGCAACGACAATCAGCAATACAACTACATACTACACTTACGGTCACAGAAAAGAAAGTGTAAAACTACAATATTTGGAATCCACAATCACTTTAGACATCGTAAATCCGAAATATCACATACTCCGCATTTCATGCCTAACTCTATGAATTCCACATATTGTATCACATTCCAGATAAATAGACAGTATTAAACTTTTCGAACAGATAATAAAATACCCAAAATTTCCTAAAGTGCTCAACACTTGAGCGGAGTTCAAATAATCCAAGAATATGTCACAGTACCAGTGATCCAGCCGTAGAAGGGTCAAGCCAATGCCTCACATGTGGCACGCCGTACTGCCCCAAACCCGAAGGTTCAAAAGGCAGTTCAAGACGGTCACATAATCGAGTTAAGGTTTGTTGTCTTCTAGAGGGTCCACTGCTTAACTTGCACAATTTTTCCGAAAGATTTAAACCCGATAAAAATTCAACACTTGAAAGTTTGCCGTGCCGGGAAAAAGTGAGTTAATGATATCCGTTCAAACAGTTTAACAGTTTCTAAATATCCGGAAATAAAAAAACGAATTTAAATTTTTCGATCGAATCTACGATTACAAAAGAAACCCCAGATTACTCAACACTTGAGTGAAAATAAAAATACCAGAAACTATATAAGCACAAATAAAGAATTACTGTAAAAACAAAATTGTCAAATCGAACAGTACTGCCGTGGAACCGCGGCCCAAGCAGGGAATGGCCGCGATTCCGCGGTCGTTTGTACGGATCAATGGCTCGAATTTCACAGTAATTCTTATTTGTCTCTGCTGAATTTTTCAGGTATTTATAATTTAGAAAAAATCCAGATTTTAAAAAATGTACAGAGAGGGGTTCATTTTCGTCGGTTCGGGTTCGATCGGAGTTTTAATTTCATAAGCACGTCGCCTAATGCTCTAGCTAGGCTCTGATACCACTGTAGGGTTCCTAGGCACACTTGTGAAGGTTCATATAGCATCAAACATGCCCGAATAAAATTTTACATGTGCCGAACAACCCAAAGACAGGATCTTTGCTAGATTATTAGGTTTAGCGTGCAAGATAACATCTTTAAACCTAAGTGTGAGGGATTACAATCTTTGTAGTCCGCTCCTTCGCTTCACAAGCTCCGAGTAGAAGTCCCTTTGCCGCGATCCACGATCTCCCGGACTCAAGAGAGGCTCCACGACTCGAACGATCCATGCTAACTTGAAGTGTTCCAATTCTCCGATGATCTACGTCGAAGTTGCTTTAACCCAAGCTATCTGTTAGTTATATGTATGCCCTAGAGGCTATTACTATACATAGGATGTATATTGTAGTGGATGCTTGGACATATATAGGGAGGACTTTCTTGCTCGACATGATAGTATGCTATCTGGTTGATCTTTACCTTAACGTGCACACTGATTGACTCTCTGTTACATGTTGGTAAAGCCCTTAGGATGTGTACTTGACTACCTGGACTATGATGCGGATCATACTAGTGGGGACATGGTAGTCCATAAGTACATCCTTCAAGGTCCCTAGTCGTGGGTGTATCGAGACGGGGCATCGATCTACCAGAGTAGACTAGAGTATACCTTCTCGACCCATACAGATGGGCGATGGATGATCCCATATCCATTGGTGTTTGTGTCATGACCCGAAAGGTACGGAACGTGACTGGCACTTAAATTACGAAACATCTCAAGGCGTCCGTAAAATGAGTAAGCCAAAGCCCAGAAATCAAAACCAAATAAGCAGAAAAGTGAAGGAAAACTAATCAATTGAAAGCGAGTTTATCAAATAAGTCATATTAAGACTTTTTAAAAACAATATCAATTTTTCCGAAAATTTCGGCAGAGTCTCCTTTGTAAATACTGCCCCCAAAATGGGTACAACAAGAATATATATGAATACAACAAATCAGTAATGTGCTCTTTGCCACAAGGCGGTCACAAATCCCACGCAATGTAAATCAGTAATGTGCATAAATAAACGTAAGAAGCACAAGTAAAACATCATGTCGACTCAAGTGAGATCGACCCCAAAATACAGCATAGAAAGTCCACAAATCTCACAGTCTCGTCTCCAGGTCAATATACAACAATACTGGTAGATACAGTAGATGGAGTACTCTAGATACAAAGAATATACAAGGTGGTACAAAAATAATAATACAACCCACCTATGAGCAAAAGCCTCGAGTCCTGGCAAAAGAAGCGGTGCGCCCGCCGCTACTGTGCTGATGGAGCGGACCTGCAAAAGACTTTGGCACAACGGGGGTGAGTTGCCAACTCGTGAGTAATAAATAACATCTATAGAGGCTATCGCAAGTATGCACACAAGCATCCTACCATCTATAATACAGGTATGTATGCAATATGACTATACTAGCAGGTATGTATGCAATATGAATATACTAGCAGGTATGTATGCAATATGAATATACTCGTGATCTGCATGTGTAAATATAAGAAATCATCTTTTTCCTTTAGGCATCTCTTTTGAAATATCAGCACAATACTAATAGAACCAACCAGAATCCGTGTCCAGCAACGACACCTCAAAACTGTCTCAAATCTCATATATCCATATCGTAGTATCTCTGGCCTCAGCCGTCCGGCTGACCCATCTCAAATATCAATATCTCAACATCTCGCGGCCACGATCGGTATCCTCTGGATATCCGCCGTGCCAAAACAGTCACCGGTAGGTAATCCATCCCCTGCCAGGCTCAACGTCAACAACACGATCCTCTTGCCCCGGGGTACCTTACCGGGCCTACCATGTACCCGTGACGGTTCCTCCACTCCTCGACACGGATCTCGAAAACCACAGCAAACTCATGGTGGACGACACTTTAAATCACTAGAAAACCGCAACTTTTTATATTTTAAAAGATCATAAGTTGTAAATTTTGCGGCTTTCCCCGAAATCCAGAAATATCATAAATCTCAATAAATCATCATAAGTGCATATGTCAATGATAATGAATGCATATGGTATTAATAACCAAGTTGCAATGTATGATTAATAAACTAGGCATGAACAATTGATGTAATGGTATACATGCACATGAATAGCAATTCTACAATATTATTTTAAGGATTTATTGCAATAGTACAGGTTTAAGTATCAAATATGGTGACAACATTCTAGATTATAAGTTATCTAGTGTCATGGCATGGCAATTACCAGGGCGTGTGTGTTCGCATGAATAATGCTCGTGCTGCATATAAAAACCCTAGCAATGGTGCAGGTGTCCTATAGAATGGGTTCGCATATGTCTGACAATATAAAGCATGGATGTAGCAAGATGTTACGCAAGCATTTACTCCTAATTACTAATATCACTAGAAATCTTTAAACTACTTAAACTATCGGGCGACTTGCGCCATCCGAACGATAGTCCCCCGTAGATGTTACATCTACTCACCGGAATCCCCAGCTAGCTATATCCAATCACCGCCTTTCCTTTTCGTGCCGCGTCCGAAGTCTCCGCGACCGAACCTAGAATTTGCATCAATAAAAAACATAAGGTTACATATCATGAAACGACGCAAATCCCAAACGAAAATATCCACGTTCACAAGCTAGGCACAACGTGCACAAGGTGCGCGGAACGCACACAAAAATCGCAAAAACTAACTATAATCGTCGTTTTGGGACGCCCGGCAAAACTAAAACCCGATCACACAAAATTCCGTACTCACACATCCTAAATGTCATAGGGTATGCTAAAAATATAATCAATTTATCACAAATAATTTATCACAAAATTTTATATAAAAACTAGTAAGCATTTACATTCCAAAAATCGGTGCAAATATCGCCGATTTGCGACAAAAAAGACTACAACCTAGCATGAACATCCAACCGCATAACTAGTTAGCCACAACACTATAATTACAACACAACAAACATGCTTCAACCTATTTCCATACACAAAACCCTTTCTTTATTTTTCTAAAAAGCAATAGCAATCCAAATTTCACACTAGATTAACTTAGATTCGCATAATATGAAACCACATAAGCAAAATAACTCCATTAATTAGGCTAGTGTAAAACACTAGAAAGCAAAATAACTTAACTAACTTATTATTGGTTTCTAAAACCCTAGTTAAAATTCAATCCATGAACTAAAAAAAACTAGATTAGAAATTAGCTATAATTTTAACACTAAAACAATTTTCAAGTTCTAATTAGCACACTTTAACTACAAATTAGCCAAGGATTGAAATTATACCTCAAACTAGAGGTCTAGCAAGAACAATATGCCTCCAAGGATGGCTTCATAGCACCATGATCCAAGCTAGAAAGGCTAAGAAAAGTGGGATGGAGAATGGCTTGGAATTTTTGAGGTTTGATTTGGATTTTTGGAGAAATTTTTGAAGAAATTTGATGATGAAAGGAGATGAGACAAGAAGGGGGAGGGGGCTGCTGTTCCCAGCAGAAATCTCGGCTGTGGAGGAGTGGGAAATGTGTGGGGGAGTTGGGGAAAAGTGTAGAGAAAGTTTCAAAGTCAAAAGACCAAGTCAAACAACAAAACCCATACCCAATTTAATATATTAAAACCCTTATCATATCATTTTGTTCAAATGAGATGGGGAAAAATTTTGTGGGCTTGCTGCTGAGGTGGAGCCGGCCAAGAGGGTGTGAGGATGAGTGTGAGAGAGTTCACAAAAATTTTTATGCAAAAAGACCCCCCACAAGTCCAAAATTGCAAGTTTTAGTTCAAAATAAATATATTTTTGTTTTCCATAATAAAAACCTATTAAAACTTGAAATAAACTACTGAAAATTTATATTACTAACTATATTTTAGTTAACATGATTTTAAAGATTAAAATTAGCCCATTTAAATTTGTATTTATCGCTAATTTAATGTATTTTTTTACCGGCTTAAAATAATATTAAAAATTGAAAAATTAGGGAAAATTTTTAAATGACCAGAAATTTATAAGTAACTCATTAGCTGCTAAAAAATAGCAATTACCTATCCAAATTACGTATAATTAGGCCTAAACTGCAAAATAACAAAAAGACGATTTACGGAAAAATACCAAATTTTCACCGATTTTCGGGAAAACACCATAACGACTTTCAAGGCTCTACAATCTTCCCCCCTTAAAGAAATTCGGTTCTCGAATTTAAAAAAAATATAGCTATGCGTTCCTTCAAAGAGATGGGGATATTTCTTCCTCATCTCGTCCTCGATCTCCCAGGTAACCTCCTCGCTGCTCGGGCTACGCCAAAGGACCTTGACGGTTGGTATAACTTTCGATCTTAACTTCTTCACTTACCGATCCAGGATGACCACCGGCTGCTCTGCAAAAGAAAGGTCGCGCTCTAGCTAGACTGTCGGGTGCTGAATCGCATGCGAAAGGTCGTGAAGGTACTTGTGGAGCATCGAAACATGGAAGACGGGGTGAACATCGGGAAAGCTGGGTGGAAGAGCCAAACGGTATGCAACTGCGCCGACACGCTCGAGAATCTCGAAGGGACCCACAAATCTGGGACTAAGCTTTCCCTTTCGCCCAAAACGCATCACGCCCTTCATCGGAGAGACCCTCAGAAAAACATGATCGCCAACTGCGAACTCTAGTCTGCGACGGCGCCTGTCTGCATATGATTTCTGCCTGCTCTGAGCCGCTCTCATCCGATCTCGAATCAACTGTATCTTCGCTGTCATCTCCTCAACAAGCTGCGGCCCCAATATACTGCTCTCACTAAGCTCGGTCCAACAGACGGGCGATCTGCATCTCCTCTCATACAATGCCTCGAAAGGTGCCATCTGAATAGTATCCTGTAAGCTGTTGTTGTAGGAGAACTCCACTAACGGTAAATGACGATCCCAGCTACCACCAAAGTCCAAAACGCACGCTCGGAGCATGTCAACGAGAGTCTGAATAGTCCGCTCTGACCGGCCGTCGGTCTGCGGATGAAATGCTGTGCTGAAACTCAAACGGGTGCCCAATGCCTCCAGAAGTCTCTGCCATAGTCGGCTGGTAAACTGGGTGCCTCTTTCGGACACGATACACGTCGGGACTCCATGCAGTCGTACGATCTCGTCGATGTATATCTGGGCATACTGAGCAAAACCGAAAGTCGTCTTCACTGGCAGGAAGTGAGCCGCTTTCGTCAATCGATCCACGATCACCCAAATGGAGTCGTACCCTCGACTGGTCCTGGGTAAACCCACACTGAAGTCCATAGAAATCTGGTCCCATTTCCACTCCGGAATGGGCAAAGGCTGCAACTCTCCCGCGGGCCTCTGGTGCTCGGCCTTGACTTGCTGACAAGTCAGGCATCTCGATACGAAATCAGTGACGTCCCTCTTCATTCCGTCCAACTAGTAAACATCTCGCAAATTGTGGTACATCTTGGTGGAACCCGGATGTACGTTGTATGTCGATCTATGCGCCTCCTCAAGAATCTCACGCCGCAGCCCCTCGTAATCTGGTACGCACAATCGAGTCCCAAATCGCAGTACTCCCTGATCATCGATCATGAACTCGGAATCTCTGCCCTGCCTAATCTGCTCCATGATCTCTGAAAGAAGGTCATCGCTGGGCTGTGCCTCTCGAATACGGTCAAGTAACTACGGACGTGCACGAACATGCGCAAGCTGTCCCCCTGTCGAAGTGAACTCGAACTCAATCCGGCTGTCGCATAAAGTCTGCCAATCTGCCGACGACTGCCTCTGTACTGCGAGCAAACAAGATAGACTACCCCCGGGTCTCCTGCTCAAAGCATCCGCCACTACATTAGCCTTGCCCGGGTGATACAAAATCTCGCAATCATAGTCCTTTACTAATTCCATCCAACGGCACTGTCTGAGATTCAGGTCTCGCTGCTGAAATATACACTTTAAGCTCTTGTGATCAGTGAATATTTGACACTACTCGCCGTATAGGTAATGTCACCAGATCTTAAGTGCAAAGACCACTGCAGCCATCTCCAAATCATGAGTGGGGTAGTTCTGTTCATGACTCTTCAACTGCCGTGAAGCATACGCGATCACCCTGTCATGCTGCATCAATACGCACCCTAGCCCCACTCGTGAAGCGTCATAATAAACCACGAATCCGCCTGATCCTGAAGACAAAGATAATACCGGCGCCGTAGTCAAACAAGTCCGTAGCTGCTGAAAACTGTGCTCGCACTCCTCCGTCCAAACGAAAGGAACTCCCTTCCGGCTCAATCCGGTCAAAGGTGCAGTAATACGGGAGAAATCCTGAACGAATCGCCTGTAGTAGCCAGCCAGGCCTAAGAAACTGTGGATCTCCGTAACTGATGTCGGCCCGGGCCACTGCTGAACGGCCTCAATCTTCTTCGGGTCCACACATATGCCATCTCTCGTAATCACGTGACCCAAGAATCCGATGCTGTCCAACCAGAATGCACACTTGGAAAATTTTGCGAAAAGCTGGTGCTCCCTCAAAGTCTGCAACGTAATCCGCAAGTGCTGCTCGTGCTCCTCTCTGCTTCGGGAATACACCAAAATGTCATCAATGAACACTATGATGAACAAGTCGAGATACGGCCTGAATATACGGTTCATCAACTCCATGAATGCTGCTGGGGCGTTGGTGAGTCCGAACGACATCACCAAAAACTCATAGTGGCCGTAGCGCGTGCGGAAAGCTGTCCTCGGTATATCCTCCTGTCGAACTTGTAGCTGATGGTATCCTGATCGCAAATCGATCCTCGAGAAATATCCTGTCCCCTGAAGCTGGTCAAAAAAATCGTCGATACGTGGTAAGGGATACCGGTTTCGTACGGTAACCTTGTTTAGTTGGCGGTAGTCGATACATAAGCGCAAACTTCCGTCCTTCTTCTTGACAAACAGGACCGGAGCACCCCACGGAGAAACACTCGGTCAAATAAGCCCTTTATCTAACAATTCCTGCAACTGATCCTTCAGCTCTCTAAGCTCTGCCGGGGCCATCCGATAAGGCGGTATAGAAATAGGCCCCGAGCCGGGAATCAAGTCAATGCAGAACTTAACGTCGCGCTCAGGTGGTAGCCCAGGCAGCTCATCAGGGAAAACATCAGGGAACTCACAAACCACCGGGACCCGGTCCAACGGAACCTCTGCAGCTCGAGTATCGCAAATATACGCTAAGAATCCCTGACATCCCTTCCGCAAGAGCTGACCAGCGCGAAGAGACGAAATCAAGCTGGGAAGGGTGACGCTGCGGTCTCCCTGAATAACAAGGAATGGCTCTCCCGGAAAGCTAAATCTGACTGCTTTCTCACGGCAGTCCACTGAAGCATAACAAGTGGCTAGCCAATCCATGCCCAGAAGCACATCAAAGTCCAACATATCGAGGAGAATCAAATCAACCGACGAATCCCTCTCCCCGATACGAACGGAACACAATCGAAACACAAAATGAGCGACAAACGACTCGCCTACCGGGGTAATAACAACAAGCGGCTGATCTAACGACGACGACTCACGGCCCAACATTGGTGCAAAATGTGTAGATACGTACGAATGTGTGGAACCTGGGTCGAATAATACCCGTGCGTCGAAAGAACAAACTGGAAAGGTACCTGTCACAACAGCGTTGGATGCATGCGCATCTTGCGGTGTCAAAGCGAACACTCGGGCCTGTCCTGCACCGATAGTGGGCTGTCCTCGGCCTCGGCCTCTGCCTCCTCGTCCCCTCTGGATAGGACCGCCGCGTCCACGGCCTCTGGGTGCACCTATCTGACGTGGAGCATCGCCAGTGGTAGGAAGTAGAGCTCTCTGAGGAGGAGGTGGTGATGGTGGCAGGGTAACATGTGGAACTGTCGCCGCTCCCTGTCGTCTCACCGGATAGTCTCTGATACGATGATGCAGGCTACCACACCAAAAACATCCTAACTATGGCTGCTGACCATATGGGTCAAGGCGATACAACTGGCCCCTAAAGAATCCGCCACGGCCTCTGCGAACACGCCTAGGTGCTAATATATCAGTGCGAATCCGACTCGGTCTTGAAACGACCGTAGGGGGAGTAGTATCCGATCTCTGCACTCGATTGACCTCTACTAAGGATCCCACAATCTGTTGTAGCTCCTGCATACCTCTCATCATCTGTCGTAGCTCCTCCATACCAGACTCTAGCCTGTCCATGCGACCTGGAGAATGCGGATCAGTCTGTCCCTGAGGCGTAGGTATACCCCCTGCTCGGTCCTCGTCTCGGACAAGCCTGCTCGGATCTCATCTCGGGTGGCAGCCCTCTGCGCTCTCGTAGTCTTCGGCGGCATAGTGGCTGTTACAAGAACAGAATGATAAGAACAGTGCAATAGAATCATAGGATACACGGAATTGAAGAAGGAATTTCAAGCAAGTATATCCTAAAGTCACTTAGGCGGAGTACTGTATCGCAAGTATGCCGCGGACATACACACGCTACGTTACCCTGCTTAAGTCACTTACTCCATCTACCAAGGGTCATCCTACACTCAAAAAGGTAAAACCTATCGCTCTGATACCAACTTTGTCACGACCCGAAAGGTACGGAACGTGACTGGCACTTAAATTACGAAACGTCACAAGGAGTCCGTAAAATGAGTAAGCCAAAGCCCAGAAATCAAAACCAAATAAGCAGAAGAGTGAAGGAAAACTAATCAATTGAAAGCGAGTTTATCAAATAAGTCATATCAAGCCTTTTTAAAAACAATATCAATTTTTCCGAAAATTTCGGCAGAGTCTCCTTTGTAAATACCGCCCCCAAAATGGGTACAACAAGAATATATATGAATACAACAAATAAGGCATCCCCAAGCGGGAGCTAGATCTTCGCCACAAGGCGGTCACAAATCCCACGCAATGTAAATCAGCAATGTGCATAAATAAACGTAAGAAGCACAAGTAAAACATCATGTCGACTCAAGTGAGCTCGACCCCAAAATACAGCATAGAAAGTCCACAAATCTCACAGTCTCGTCTCCAGGTCAATATACAACAATACTGGTAGATACAGTAGATGGAGTACTCTAGATACAAAGAATATACAAGGTGCTACAAAAATAATAATACAACCCACCTATGAGCAAAAGCCTCGAGTCCTGGCAAAAGAAGCGGTGCGCCCGCCGCTACTGTGCTGACGGAGCGGACCTGCAAAAGACTGTGGCACAACGGGGGTGAGTTGCCAACTCGTGAGTAATAAATAACATCTATAGAGGCTATCGCAAGTATGCACACAAGCATCCTAGCATCTATAATACAGGTATGTATGCAATATGACTATACTAGCAGGTATGTATGCAATATGAATATACTAGCAGGTATGTATGCAATATGAATATACTCGTGATCTGCATGTGTAAATATAAGAAATCATCTTTTTCCTTTAGGCATCTCTTTTGAAATATCAGCACAATACCAATAGAACCAACCAGAATCCGTGTCCAGCAACGACACCTCAAAACTGTCTCAAATCTCATATATCCATATCGTAGTATCTCTGGCCTCAGCCGTCCGGCTGACCCATCTCAAATATCAATATCTCATCATCTCGCGGCCACGATCGGTATCCTCTGGATATCCGCCGTGCCAAAACAGTCACCGGTAGGTAATCCATCCCCTGCCAGGCTCAACGTCAACAACACGATCCTCTTGCCCCGGGGTATCTTACCGGGCCCACCATGTACCCGTGACGGTTCCTCCACTCCTCGACACGGATCTCGAAAACCACAGCAAACTCATGGTGGACGACACTTTAAATCACTAGAAAACCGCAACTTTTTATATTTTAAAAGATCATAAGTTGTAAATTTTGCGGCTTTCCCCGAAATCCAGAAATATCATAAATCTCAATAAATCATCATAAGTGCATATGTCAATGATAATGAATGCATATGGTATTAATAACCAAGTTGCAATGTATGATTAATAAACTAGGCATGAACAATTGATGTAATGGTATACATGCACATGAATAGCAATTCTACAATATTATTTTAAGGATTTATTGCAATAGTACAGGTTTAAGTATCAAATATGGTGACAACATTCTAGATTATAAGTTATCTGGTGTCGTGGCATGGCAATTACCAGGGCGTGTGTGTTCGCATGAATAATGCTCGTGCTGCATATAAAAACCCTGGCAATGGTGCAGGTGTCCTATAGAATGGGTTCGCATATGTCTGACAATATAAAGCATGGATGTAGCAAGATGTTACGCAAGCATTTACTCCTAATTACTAATATCACTAGAAATCTTTAAACTACTTAAACTATCGGGCGACTTGCGCCATCCGAACGATAGTCCCCCGTAGATGTTACATCTACTCACCGGAATCCCCAGCTAGCTATATCCAATCACTGCCTTTCCATTTCGTGCCGCGTCCGAAGTCTCCGCGACCGAACCTGGAATTTGCATCAATAAAAAACATAAGGTTACATATCATGAAACGACGCAAATCCCAAATGAAAATATCCACGTTCACAAGCTAGGCACAACGTGCACAAGGTGCGCGGAACGCACACAAAAATCGCAAAAACTAACTATAATCATCGTTTTGGGACGCCCGGCAAAACTAAAACCCGATCACACAAAATTCCGTACTCACACATCCTAAATGTCATAGGATATGCTAAAAATATAATCAAGTTATCACAAATAATTTATCACATAATTTTATATACAAACTAGTAAGCATTTACATTCCAAAAATCGGTGCAAATATCGCCGATTTGCGACAAAAAAGACTACAACCTAGCATGAACATCCAACCGCATAACTAGTTAGCCACAACACTATAATTACAACACAACAAACATGCTTCAACCTATTTCCATACACAAAACCCTTTCTTTATTTTTCTAAAAAGCAATAGCAATCCAAATTTCACACTAGATTAACTTAGATTCGCATAATATGAAACCACATAAGCAAAATAACTCCATTAATTAGGTTAGTGTAAAACACTAGAAAGCAAAATAACTTAATTAACTTATTATTGGTTTCTAAAACCCTAGTTAAAATTCAATCCATGAACTAAAAAAAACTAGATTAGAAATTAGCTATAATTTTAACACTAAAACAATTTTCAAGTTCTAATTAGCACACTTTAACTACAAATTAGCCAAGGATTGAAATTATACCTCAAACTAGAGGTCTAGCAAGAACAATATGCCTCCAAGGATGGCTTCATAGTACCATGATCCAAGCTAGAAAGGCTAAGAAAAGTGGGATGGAGAATGGCTTGGAATTTTTAAGGTTTGATTTGGATTTTTGGAGAAATTTTTGAAGAAATTTGATGATGAAAGGAGATGAGACAAGAAGGGGGAGGGGGCTGCTGTTCCCAGCAGAAATCTCGGCTGTGGAGGAGTGGGAAATGTGTGGGGGAGTTGGGGAAAAGTGTAGAGAAAGTTTCAAAGTCAAAAGACCAAGTCAAACAACAAAACCCATACCCAATTTAATATATTAAAACCCTTATCATATCATTTTGTTCAAATGAGATGGGGAAAAATTTTGTGGGCTTGCTGCTGAGATGGGGCCGGCCAAGAGGGTGTGAGGATGAGTGTGAGAGAGTGCACAAAATTTTTTATGCAAAAAGACCCCCCCACAAGTCCAAAATTGCAAGTTTTAGTTCAAAATAAATATATTTTTGTTTTCCATAATAAAAACCTATTAAAACTTGAAATAAACTACTGAAAATTTATATTACTAACTATATTTTAGTTAACATGATTTTAAAGATTAAAATTAGCCCATTTAAATTTGTATTTATCGCTAATTTAATGTATTTTTTTACCGGCTTAAAATAATATTAAAAATTGAAAAATTAGGGAAAATTTTTAAATGACCAGAAATTTATAAGTAACTCATTAGCTGCTAAAAAATAGCAACTACCTATCCAAATTACGTATAATTAGGCCTAAATTGCAAAATAACAAAAAGACGATTTACGAAAAAATACCAAATTTTCACCGATTTTCGGGAAAACACCAAAATGACTTTCAAGGCGCTACAGTTTGACATCAGAGATGATATACGGGTGCTCAGTGGAGACTGGGTACACTGGACGGACTCGCCGAGAACTCCCAGATGGTATTATACCTTACGTCAGATGGCAGTTCTCTAGTAACACTGGTACAGAGTAGTCTGTTGACCCGAGATCGTCATAGAGTCTTGTGTGGTTCCCACTATGCTTTGATTTCCACCTTACCATGTCCAAGAGGGCATTTAAAATGGTGGTTTTTGGGTACAGTCCCGAATCACATGGAGGCAATGAGCGATAGGAGGGTATTCGTCTCTCCCGGTATAGGGAGTTGATGTTGCACTGTGTTCGATTGGCTATAACCGGAAATCCCTGGCCAGGGTTGCTGAGATTTACTGGTAAATGTTACCTGTAGTTTCTCGAACAGTTATAGTCCTCATATCGACACGACTTATCGAGCTATTAGGGTCTGACGTTTACCACCCCTAGGCGAGATATGCGACATATCAGACGACGAGACCGAACTGTACGGTAAGTGTTACTGGTTGGATTCACAGGAGTGTGAGTGGGCTTGCTCGTCGATATTCTGATCGCTCAATACCCGGGTGGCCGTTACATTTAGCAGACCGCTTGCGGCTTGTGGGTGTTTGATATAATCATCACCTGCTGCCGGCGTATTGACGAGTCTTTAGAGTCCTACACAGAGGTTTCCTGGCTCAAGCGAAACGAAATAGGAGCGCATATGAGATATGTGCGGAACCGAGAATAATGTGTGTATGTGATACCGTATTCTATTCTCGCGATGAATGTATCGATTGGTTGTATGCGATATAACCTAGTTATCGAATCGAGGATTGATTCGATAAGTTGATACATCGGATATTAGTCGGTTATATGCAGTATGACAGGATCATTAAATCAAGTGTTAATTTAATGATTTAATTTATAATTATATATTTGATATATTACTTTGCATTAACTAGTATTGGTTCACTTAAAATGGATTTTCTCACTTGAAATACACAAGTTGTATATGTGATATACTTTTGTGCACTTGTTTGTATCATGTTTGATGATACATGCAAACTTGGGTTTGTGTAAAGAATTAAACCATGGTTATGTTAATGGTTAAGGTTTTGATTTACTTATCTATTCATTTATTTATTTATTCATTTTTGAAAGATAAAGAGAAATGGTGGCTTGATTTGTTTTCTAGTTGAAGCTTCATGAAGCTTTGAATAAGTCCACCATTTTTGTTTCATACTTAACCCTAACCATTCAACCTAACCTTAGTTAATTCTCTACACCTAACCATGGTTGTAAATATGATAAGTATCATTTTATTTCATATTTTTGATATACTTATCATATTCTTTTTCCTTCTTCTTCTTCTTCTTGAACAAAGAAGAAAGCTTGCTACCATTAATGGCAACTTGAGAAAAAAGAGTGAGAAATCCAATTCTAAAGTGAACCCACTTCCTATTTCTTCATCCTCTACCTCTTGCCAAGTAGTATAGGGTGTTTTCTTCACAAGTTTCATGACTTGGTGAAGTAGGAGCTTGATCTTGTGTTGCCTCGATGTAGATCATCTTCGGCATCGAAGTCGACGACCTAGCCCGATCATTCTTTCGATGAAACCACCGCGAGAGTCTGGGATCCGATGGGTACAGCGGAGGGACTTCATCATGGAGCTATGGAGGTGGAGGACCGGATCTACAAAGGTTGTATTTTCGTTCACTCTTAGTTAAGTTGTTAACTAGTTGCTTGTTTCGCCTAAAATTCTAGTTAACGATCGCATTAGGGTTTCTCGGCACCGGAAATTTTTGAATTTGGCATGGTTGATGCCTTGTGAGACCTCATTAGTGTGCCTAGGAACCCTACAGTGGTACCAGAGCCTGGCTAGAGCCTTAGACGATGCGTAGACGATATTAGAAACCCGATCGAACCCCGAAACCTCAAATTTCAACCCTCTCTGGACATTTTTTCAAAACTGGGTTTTTTCCAGATTAAAAATTCTTAAAAAATTCAGCAGGAAATTCTAAGAATTATGGTGCAAAAATGACCAAGTGATACGGCTAAAGCGTGGCGAAACCGCGGCAGAAGCTTGGCTTCTGCGGCGGTTTCGCGGCCAAATGATGAGATTAGACTTCCATTTTTACACAGTAATTTGTCTCTTCGGGTGCTGAGTTTTCTGGGAATTTTTATTTTGCACTCAAGAGTTGAGTTTTCTAGGGTGTTTTGGAGCTTCGATGATTCGATCGGAAATTTCAAATTTTGTCTATGCGCTTTTCCGGATAATTTTAGAATATGCTAAAAAGTTCGAGCGGATATAAATACCCACTTTTTCCCCTGCCGGGAGATTTCCAAGTGTTGGATATTTCTGAAGTTTGAGAACGTTCTGAGTAGTGCAAGTAACGTGATGGTCTCTCTAGAAGACAACAAACCTTAACTCGATTATGTGACCGTCTTGAACTGCCCTTTGAACCTTAGGGTTTGGGGCAGTACGGCGTGCCACATGTGAGGCGTTGGCTTGACCCTTCTACGGCTGGACCGTTGGTACTGAGGCATAAAGTGAATGTTTTTAAACTTGTTTCATGTGTCGAGCTGTTTCGGGAAAACTTGGGTGTTCGATTGTTCGATCGGAAAGTTTGACATTTTCTATTTATCCGGAATGTGATACAATATTTAGAATCCGCAAGGAGTTATGAGATAACTGATTTGAATGTTATAAACATAGTACTTTAGTCTCAATTGATCGATTGCTACAGAATTTTGATGTGATCAAAAGTCCGTTGCAATCACGTAGCGTACGCGGATACTCGCCGGGTAAACTTAATAGACATCCATACCCCTCAGCCCCGACCAAATGACTGTAGGAGAACCCCGTCGCCAAAAGCATCCATTCGGGTGCTCGCGGCAGCGGTGTTCCGCCTTGGTGCACTTCGTCGACGGTATCGGGGGTGCGGCCGTCTACTAATGTTTGCGACGAGCATTCGATCAGGATGTCGGGAATCTTGTTGAATTGCCCGACTTGATATTGAAAAGTGTTTTCGATAATGAGACTGAAATGCGGGGTTTATAATTATTAGGCATGTGATGTCTAAGGAATTCATTTAGTTAGGCATGCGATGTCTAAAGAGATTGCGGATTCCAACTGTTGTAGTTTTACACTTTCTTTTCTGTGACCGTAAGTGTAATATGTGATATCGCCGGTTTCGTTGCTATATGTCAACGACAATTGGGATGCGCATATTTACTTATGTTGATGACATGTGATGTTATGTGTTGCTGGATATGTTATATTGGATCATCGTGTTTGAATAGCCGGGGGTTTTTATGTGAGATGAGTGTTTTTCATTTTCATTCATGTAAAAACTTGTATGTAATATTCTTTTATTGGGGCACTTCCAGGTTGCGGAAGATGTCACCCTTTGTATATTATTTTCTTTTCCGCACTAGGATAGACCCAAGGAGGAGGACACAAGTAACCGGGTTCTGGAGTCCAGTGGGAGACCAACTCAAGGAGTCGAGTCCGGGTCTCCTAACTCTAGAATTGGTAGGGTTGCTTGCCGCTCTCGTAGGGGTCTAGGGGTGTGGGTTTGGCTATTCATCGCGACCGTGGAATCCGTGTTTTATACTGGCTTGTATTGAAAACACGGACGTCCTAGTATATCCAATGTTTCATATGATTATTCTGCTGCGATATCTGTGATGTGATCATGTGATATGTTTTGTGATGGATACTTTATATAGTATATATGATATATTATATAGACGTTACTTATGTTTTACATCCGTGCTAGCCCTGCCCCGCTCTGCCGTTAGTCACCTAACCTAACGGTGCACGAGGGGACATCGAGGCGAATGCGGATGGCATAAGTGTACGTCGTATTTATCTGTGATGTTTAGGTGGACTTAAATGATGGGACTTCATTAATGTGATTAATGAAAGAAAAGAAAACTAAGATGTTGTGGAATCGAATTTCAAAATAAAACAGGTAGCTACAGTTCTTGCTTTGCACAGCGGTATATATGATATATCCTACACCTTATTCGATAAGGAAAGGACCGAGATCCCTTCACCGGGAGTGACTCCTTTAGCAATAACTGGCAGATGCTACACACTCGGTTTGTCTTTTGATTGCTTTTAAGAGTTCTGCTTTGCACAGTGATATATAGATATATCCCGTACCTCATTCGACGAGGAAAGGACCGACGATCCCTTCACCGGGAGTGACTCCTTTAGAAAAACTAGAAAAGCCTAAAAAACACTCCATTTCAAAATTCATTCGATCCTACAACGATATCAAGTTCATTACGCAATAGGTTTTCAGAAAAACCTGTCGTAGCCCTCCGTCATTTCAGATAAGTACTAGTTAGTATTCGTGCTGCGGTAGTTTGGCATTCGTCAAGGCGTAGTGTACGGTAGCTAACTAGTATTTATCTGCTTATGCATATGATGCAGATTGGATTAGGGTATTCATACGGCGTTGTTTGGCATTCGTCAAGGGTCGTGCGGGTGAGTTTAATTCAATCAAGAAATGTACGGGTTGAACTTGACTAGTGGACTATGGGTTGTTTGGCATTCGTCAAGGTCATAGAATACTAGGGGCAAAATATTATCGGGAATTTCAAGTGTTGAAATTTGCAATGAGATTGCATACCTTCTATGAGATAGTTGGATCCCGATAGCCGCTGTGAGTAAGAGTTACTCCTGGGAGAGTTTTACACATTACAATTAGCCGATCAAGTAGGTGTCTAGAAAGGTGTTAACGAGGTTACGCCTCTGGGAAAACGAGATTTACATTAATTAGGTTCGTGCGAAAGCACGGGGGACCTCCCTCAAAGTACCGACACTGGCCTGGCTGAAAGATTGGCGAACTTGTAGCGTGTAATTAATCCCTACTAGTCTTTCCTTGTAGGGTTTGAAGGAAGATTTGATAAAAACAGTGGGAGCCATCCTGATTAGATAAAATAAATAACCAATCTGATCTTGCAAGAGCGCACGCTGAGTGTTTTCTTCTCTCTCTCTCCTGGTAGCGACCATATCACGCCTTAATCAAGATAATAATACGGATATATTGACCGAACCCGCTTGTTATACTGAGCTGGGGAACGTTGGTCCCGCTCCAACTTATAAATGTTATAAGACAGAGCAGGAAATTGGGGAATACTAGATTTCCCGTGCCGCCCAAACGAGGAAAGTGCATATGATGCATCATCTTCGGGTGTGTTCGTTACATAGAACTGTTTCTCCATATCCTCTGCGTCCTGGGTATTTGATACCGGATCAGGATCCCAGATATGTAATCTGTTACATAGGGCTACAGAAAGGTAGAGAACTGAGAACGGGTGATAAGTTTCATGAGGCAGAAAACGGGACAAGTGTTGCAGCCAAGTCTGTTGGTCACTGTCACCCTGTATTCCAAATACATTGATTCTGAATGAATGTTATTAGATACCGAACCTGATATACAAAATCATATCAGTCTTTTTATTAGTAAAGAAATGATAAAATTTTGTATTGTTGGATAATGTTTTGAACATTTCCTATATCAAAAGTTGATCGGTTCAGGCACGTTATCTAAAAACATTGATGTTCTAAGTCAAACTACAGTTCTGAGTATACAGAACACACACAAGAGGAAGAGTTCAGAAATGAACGGATCCTTCTTGAGGTATTGTAGACTAGGTCATATCAATGCGACCCGACTAGCTGAAGTTACATTTAGATGCATATTTAAATAGTTTGAATTTACATCTTGTGAAACTTGCCAGTCATGTCACAAAGATATAATGACACCAGCTCTGTTTATTGGAAACAGAGAAAGAGTTAGTGAACTCTTGGGATGATACATGTTGATGTATAAAGGTCCCCTGTCTACACATGCCAAGACCGGTTCTTTGTACTTCATTACATTCTCTGATAATCTCTCTAGATTCACCTGTTGAAACATAAGTCCGAACCTTTTGAGATATTCACAGTAAGTTAGAAGTAGAGAACCAATACGGGTAAAAGTATTATGTCCTTTGATGCGATCAGGGAGGAGAATACTTGTGCATAGAATTCCTGGACTATTCTAAAGGAGAATGAGATTCTCTCTCAGCATTACTCCTCCGTATACACCATAGCACGATGGTATATCGGGGCGGAGCAATAACACCCTATATGATATGTTGTGCTTTATGATGAGCACTACTGAGTTACCTATTTCCTTTTGGGAGTTATGCACTTATGAAGTTGCATACCTATTGAATAGGGTTCAAATCAAATCTGTTGCCTACCACTTCATATGTGATATGGAAAGGGAAGAGCCCATATCTTAAGTTGGTTAAGATTTAGGGTTGTCCGGGCTATGTCTAAAAGCAAAATCCGGACAAGCTCGAGGCAAGGTCTGTTATGTAGAACTGGAAATGTTCCAACTATACAAACTGCAGCTGATGATTTGAAAGAAACAAATGATTCAATAGTTACCAACAAACCTCAGCCTCTCCGCCGATCTAGTAGGGTTCCTCACCCACCTGAGAGATACTTCTGTTTCTCTATGACAGTGGGAGCGAGGATTGCATCATGAGATGATGACCCAACTAGTTTCGAGCTGGCCATCAGGAGTGGGACTCTGTAAGAATGGCTGGATGCTTAGCGATCTGAGATGGAATCCTTATACACCAACAAAGTATGGACTTTGGTTGCTATATCTGAAGGGTTAAATCCCCATCAGGAGCAAGTATATCTTGAGAAGATTACTTGGTGTATTTGGAAAAGTTGAGACTTTCAAAGCTAGACTTGTTAAAGGTTTGCATCATTGACCAGGTATGGATTTTGTTGAAACCTTTTCTAAGTAGCTATGCTTAAGTCCATCCAGATCCTACTTGCCACGGCTACATACCATGACTACGATATCTGGTGGTTGGGTGTCATGACAGCTTTTCTAAATGATGTTTTAGAAGAGGGCGTCTATAAGTACACAGCCAGAGGGCTTCGTAAAAAGTGGGAGCAGCGGAAATGTGTACAAGATGCTTTATAGGATAAAGCAGGCATCGCGGAGTTGGAACATCCGTTTTGATGTGTTAGTCAAAGAGTTTGACATCATCAAAATGGTAGATGAACCTTGTATATACAAAAAGGTAGTAGGGAGTATGGTGGTGATCCTCGTAGAGTACGTGGATGACATACTCTTGATAGGGAAGGAGTTTCCTATGCTACATTCGGTCAATCTCCGCTTATCACTAGGATTCTCCATATAGGATCAAAGTGATACCTACTAAATCCTGGATTTTGGATCTATGAGATAGATCTAATTGAATGTTAGGATACTCACTAGTTATAGTGAGATGGTATCAATCGATCCTGGGGAGAATCACTGGAAGGGTTCCAGGGTGATAAGGACGACTGAAAGTCAGTCACAGGCATTGTCTTTACCCTCAGTAAAGGGACGGTATGTTGGAAGAGTTCCAATCTAGAAATCGTGACATACTAGACGATTAAAGGCAAGATACATCGCTACTTATGATGCTACCAAAGAGACTGTTTGGGTGTATATTGGTTCATGAGATGAACTAGGTTCCTACCATTGTGTGACAATGGAAGTGTGGCTTTGGCCCGGGAACCACGGTCCCATCAGTGACCCAGACATAATCTAAGGCAGTATCACCTGATCATGGAGATGGTTGATCTCCAGGGTGATCGAGGTTAGGAGAACAGACTCAGAGGACAACACGGCGGATCCACTCACAAAGGCATTTTCCCAGAGAGAGACTTTTATGGGATGGTTGAGTATGAGATACTACAACCACTGCTATCAGATGGCCCTAGTGCAAGTGGGAGATTGTTGGTTATATGTATGCCCTAGAGGCCATTACTATACATAGGATGTATATTGTAGTGGATGCTTGGACATATATAGGGAGGACTTTCTTGCTCGACATGATAGTATGCTATCTGGTTGATCTTTACCTTAACGTGTACAATGATTGTCTCTCTGTTACATGTTGGTAAAGCCCTTAGGATGTGTACTTGACTACCTGGACTATGATGCGGATCATACTAGTAGGGACATGGTAGTCCATAAGTACATCCTTCAAGGTCCCTAGTCGTGGGTGTATCGAGACGGGGCATCGATCTACCAGAGTAGACTAGCGTATACCTTCTCGACCCATACAGATGGGCGATGGATGATCCCATATCCATTGGTGTTTGACATCAGAGATGATATACGGGTGCTCAGTGGAGACTGGGTACACTGGACGGACTCGCCGAGAACTCCCAGATGGTATTATACCTTACGTCAGATGGCAGTTCTCTGGTGACACTGGTACAGAGTAGTCTGTTGACCCGAGATCGTCATAGAGTCTTCTATGGTTCCCACCGTGCTTTGATTTCCACCTTACCACGTCCAAGAGGGCGTGCAAAATGGTGGTTTTTGGGTACAGTCCCGAATCACATGGAGGCAATGAGCGATAGGAGGGGATTCGTCTCTCCCGGTATAGGGAGTTGATGTTGCACTGTGTTCGATTGGCTATAACCGGAAATCCCTGGCCAGGGTTGCTGAGATTTACTGGTAAATGTTACCTGTAGTTTCTCGAACTGTTATAGTCCTCATATCGACACGACTTATCAAGCTATTGGGGTCTAACGTTTACCACCCCTAGGCGAGATATGCGACATATCGAACGACGAGACCGGACTGTACGGTAAGTGTTACTGGTTGGATTCACAGGAGTGTGAGCGGGCTTGCTCGTCGATCTTCTGATCGCTCAATACCCGGGTGGCCGTTACGTTTAGCAGACCGCTTGCGGCTTGTGGGTGTTTGATATGATCATCACCTGCTGCCGGCGTATTGACAAGTCTTTAAAGTCCTACACAGAGGTTTCCTGGCTCAAGCGAAACGAAATAGGAGCGCATATGAGATATGTGCGGGACCGAGAATAATGCGTGTATTTGATACCATATTCTATTCTCGAGATGAATGTATCGATTGGTTGTATGCGATATAACCTAGTTATCGAATCGAGGATTGATTCGATAAGTCGATACATCGGATATTAGTCGGTTATATGCAGTATGACCGGATCATTAAATCAAGTGTTGATTTAATGATTTAATGTATAATTATATATTTGATATATTACTTTGCATTAACTAGTATTGGTTCACTTAAAATGGATTTTCTCACTTGAAATACACAAGTTGTATATGTGATATACTTTTGTGCACTTGTTTGTATCATGTTTGATGATACATGCAAACTTGGGTTTGTGTAAAGAATTAAACCATGGTTATTTTAATGGTTAGGGTTTTGATTTATTTATCTATTCATTTATTTATTTATTCATTTTTGAAAGATAAAGAGAATGGTGGCTTGATTTGTTTTCTAGTTGAAGCTTCATGAAGCTTTGAATAAGTTCACCATTTTTGTTTCATACTTAACCCTAACCATTCAACCTAACCTTAGTTAATTCTCTACACCTAACCATGGTTGTAAATATGATAAGTATCATTTTATTTCCTATTTTTGATATACTTATCATATTCTTTTTCCTTCTTCTTCTTCTTCTTGAACAAAGAAGAAAGCTTGCTACCATTAATGGCAACTTGAGAAAAAGAGTGAGAAATCCAATTCTAAAGTGAACCCACTTCCTATTTCTTCATCCTCTACCTCTTGCCAAGTAGTATAGGGTGTTTTCTTCACAAGTTTCATGACTTGGTGAAGTGGGAGCTTGATCTTGAGTTGTCTCGACGTAGATCATCTTCGGCATCGAAGTCGACGACCTAGCACGATCATTCTTTCGATGAAACCACCGCGAGAGTCCGGGATTCGATGGGTACAGCGGAGGGACTTCATCATGGAGCTATGGAGGTGGAGGACCGAATCTACAAAGGTTGTATTTTCGTTCACTCTTAGTTAAGTTGTTAACTAGTTACTTGTTTCGCCTAAAATTCTAGTTAACGATCTCATTAGGGTTTCTCGGCACCGGAAATTTTTGAATTTTGGCATGGTTGATGCCTTGTGAGACCTCATTAGTGTGCCTAGGAACCCTATACTATCTCACTCTAAAGAGATGAACACCCTAATCTAATGGGCTAGATTAGATGAGGATGAGGGAGTAGTAATTATGCTTTCTTTTTATTTCACTTTCTCACAAGAAATCATCACAAAAGGAATTTTTAGCAAGCTTTTTCTTTTTGAACTCAAGAGAGAAGAAGATGATAATGAAAAGATAATCCTTTTGTGATGAATAGAAAAGAAATGTATATGATTGATTATAGAACCATGGTCAAGGATGATAGGCTAAGAGTTTGTAGAGAATAAACTAAAGTTAGGGTTTGGTTAGGTTAGAAATGAGTCATGGATAAATATCAACCATAATATCATAACCAAGACAAAAGGAAAAGCTTCTAGAAGATGTAAGAAGAAGCTAACCCTAATCAAACCCTAATCCCATTTAATCATCCTTAAACATGTTTAATAATAAATCATATCATGTCACAATAATATATATCACATATATATTATATATTTGCAACAAAAGAAAATAATACAATTAACATATATCGCATATATATCAATGTATCATCCAGTGAGAAAATGAAATAATAAAGCAAGCCAATATTAGATAATGTAATAAAATATATCATATATATTATTATACATTAAATCATCGAATCAACACTTGATTCGACGATCCGGCTATATCGAATATTACCTACTAATATATCATGTACCGATTCATCGAATCAACACTTGATCCGATGACCCGGTTCATATCTAAATATCGCGAGAATATAATACGGTATCTCATATCGCATTATTCTCAGTCTTGCACATATCACATATGTGCCTCTACTCCGTTTCGCCTGAGCCAAGAAACCTCTGTGTAGGACTCTAAAGAATCGTCAATACGCCGATAGCAGGTGATGATCATATCAAACACCCACAAGCTGCAAGCGGTCAGCTAAACGTAACAGCCACCCAGGTATTGAGTGATCAGAAGATCAACAAGCTAGCCTGTGCATTCTCCTGTGAATCCAATCAGTAACACTCCCGTACAGTCCGGTCTGTTCGTCTGATATGTCGCATATCAAGTCTAGGGGTGGTAAACGTCAGACCCCAGTAACCGATAAGTCGTGTCGATGTGTGGCTCATAACGGGTAGAGAAACTACTAGTAACACTTACCAGTATATCTCTATATCAGCCCTGGCCAGGGACTTCCAGTTATAGCCAATCGAACACAGCACAATATCAACTCCCTATACCGGGAGAGACGAATCCCCTCCTATCGCTCATTGCCTCCATGTGATTCGGGACTGTACCCAAAAGCCACCGTTTTGCACGCCCTCTTGGACGTGGTAAGGTGGAAATCAAAGCACAGTGGGAATCACACAAGACTCTATGACGATCTCGGGTCTACAGACTACACTGTACCAGTGTCACCGGAGAACTGACATCTGACGTGTGGTATATCACCATCTGGGAGTTCTCGGCGAGTCCGTCCAGTGTACCCAGTCTCCACTGAGCACCCGTACACCATCTCTGATGTCAAACACCGATGGATATGGGATCATCCATCGCCCATCATATGGGTCAAGATGCGTATACGCTAGTCTACTCTGGTGTATCGATGCCCTGTCTCGATATACCCTCGACTAGGAACTGTTGTAGGATGTACTCATCGACTACCGTGGCCCCACTAGTATGATCTCATCATAGTCCCAGTAGTCGAGTACAGATCCTAAGGGCTTTATCAACATGTGAGAGAAAAATAGTAAACCAGTACAAGTCAACATGTTAAGATAAAGTGAAACCAAATAGCATACTATCATGATGAGAAAGAAAGTCATCTCTATATATATCCAAGCATCCATTATAATATACATCATATGTACAACAATGGCCTTTAGGGCATATACATAACTAACATGCAGAAGCAAATCACTCCACGAGTTGAGAATTTAATTCTCATCGGGGAGATTTTGTTCTGCAGATTCAAAACTTAGGGGAAAAGAACTAAGTTAAAAAGAAATAAGAGGAACATATGGGAATTTAATTCATCCAAAAATTAGGGTTAGGGTTTAGGGTGCACTTGTTCCTTCAGTAGCATACTCGATGATAACGTAAACGTACAACTTTACCATAAACTTAACCCTTCATATAAGAACTTAGTTCTTCCTCTGGTTGAGATTTGCAGAAGCAAATCTCCCCACAAATTGAGAATTTAATTCTCATCGGGGAGATTTTGTTCCGCAGATTCAAAAATTAGGGGAAAAGAACTAAGTTATAAAGAAATAACAGGAACATATGGGAATTTAATTCCTCCAAAAATTATGGTTTAACCCTAAATAAAGAACTTAGTTCTTCAAAAAAAATGATGATTTATTCTTTTCAACCCTACATAAAGCACATACACACTAACAACTCTAAACTTAAGCGAAATCATAAATTGAAACACAGATACACAGAATACAACTCATACTTGGGTATTTTCAAATCTAACTTTGTTTATCGATAATTTATTCTTTTCAACGACAAACTTGTATCTACGGATTTTCTTCTTTGTCAGTAATCATCCCGTTCTTAGATTTCTCAATATAGTCATCATAACCTGCAATTTATATATTATACAGTCTAACACGGCCCATGAGTACATAAGAGTTAAGGACTGGATGTACGTGGATTGGAAATAACGTATGCAACCTAAGTTTTTCGCAGGAGTTGCCGCTTTCATTGAATTTGCACGCGCACATAATAAGATCGTGTTAGAGAAGATTCTCTGCCCGTGCGATAGATGTGGGAATAAGTACCGGTAGAAGGTAGAATTCGTAGAGCTTCATATCATTAAACATGGTTTTACAAGACTTTATACAACTTGGTTATATCACGGGGAAGGACAAGAAGAAGACGGTAATGCGGCAGAAAAAGAAGGAGAAGATGGTAATGTTGCAGAAGAATAACACGATAACTTCTTTCCAGGAGAAGAAATGGAGGATATGGTAGAGGTTGCCCTAGGTGATAGTATTGCGACCGAAGATGACATTACTTCCGGCCAAGGACCGCGTACGGATAAGTATGAAAAGTTCATGAATGATGCTAGAAGACCAATTTATGAGAATGCAAAGTATTCCACCCTATCATGGTTCGTCTAACTTTTCCAGATTAAGTGCCTAAATGGATGGAGCAATACGTCATTCATGATACTTATGAAGTTCTTGAAAGATTCTATGCCCCCGAGAAATAGCGTGCCCGACAGCTGGTACGGAGCCCAGAAGATGATGTCTGATTTGGGTCTGAAGTGTGAGAAAATTCAAGCATGTCCCAAAAATTGCGTGTTGTACCGGAAAGAGAATTCAGATTTGAAAGAGTATTCAACATGTGGAGAGGTCAGGTATAAGCCAAAAGATTCTGATAAGAAGCCCGATATACCTGTCAAGATAACATTCCAATAACACAGAGGCTGCAGAGGCTATTCAGGTGCAAGAAAACAGCCGAGGTAATGATTTGGCATCACCGTGCTCCTCCAAGTGAAGATGGAAAAATGAGTCATCCAAGAGATTCACCGGCATGGAAGGATTTCGATAGGAGGCATGAAATATTCTATAGTGATCCTCGCAATGTCAGGCTCGGACTCGCTAGTGATGGCTTTTGCCCATTCAACTATATGGCTGGAAGCCACAGCACATAGCCCGTTGTAATGATAGTTTATAATCTGTCGCCTTGGTTGGCTATGGATCAATCCTACTTTATGATGCCTCTTCTTATCGACGGACCAAACTCACCAGGAAACAATATCGACGTCTATCTCCGACCTCTGATCGATGAGCTTAAATCTTTATTCATTGATGGTGTAGAGACTTACGATGCAAACACAGATACAACCTTCACATTGCGTGCGGCTTTAATGTCGAAAATTAATGACTTTCCTGCGTATGGAATGCTATCAGGTTGGTCCGTACAAGGTTACAAAGTATGCCCTTATTGCCATCAATATACAATATCGAAATTCTTGAATTTTAGCAGGAAGGTTTGTTATTGCGGTCATCGGCGTTTCCTTCCACTAGACCATCCCTACAGGTTAGATGCTGCTCACTTTGATGGTCATCAGGAGTTTCTTGGGCCTCCAGCATCATTTTCTGGAGAGGACATAACTGCTCAGTGGAATGGTTACAATAATGTGACCTTCGGGATAGATCTGGCAAAACATGTCAAACCACCATACTGGAACAAGTTAAGCATCTTCTTCGAGCTTCCGTACTGGTCAACAAATTTAGTGCGTCATGGTCTGGACGTCATGCACATAGAGAAGGGAGTATCTGAGCACATATTCAACTTGCTTCTTTGTAAAGACGGAAAATCGAAAGACAACCTCCGTGCTCGAATAGATCTTCAGGATTTGGAAACTAGAAGTGAATTGTATTCTAAACCGATAGCAGGTAAACCAAGCAAGTTTGTACTTCCCAATACCGCGTATCATATGTCACAACCAGAGAAGAAAAGATTCCTGCAGGTGTTGCATGATTTGAAAGTTCCCACAGGCTTCTCAGGATCATTTAGCAAGAAGATAAAAATTGTGAAAGACAAGTTCGATGGGCTGAAAAGTCACGATGACCATGTTATTATGGAGCACCTTCTCCCATTAGCCCTCAGGACTTTCCTTCCCGAATCGGTTGGTCTAGTAATCAATGACCTTTGTTGCTTTTTTAGAGAATTGTGTGCTAAAACCATGGATGTTGTGACGCTGGAGAATCTAGAAAATTCTATTTCATTGATACTTTACAAGCTTGAGCGTATTTTCCCACCGTCATTCTTCGATATCATAATACACCTGACGGTTCATCTTGCAACCGAGCCTAAGTTAGCCGGACCGGTACAATATCGATGGATGTATACCGTCGAATGGTACGTGGAATTTTTCGTTTCACGCAATTTATAAAATTATTATTGTCCTATATTCCCGTATTTATTTATTTAACATATTTTTTTAGGTAGCTCTACACTCTAAAAAAGTATATACACAGTAGAAATCGACCAGAGGTTTCTATCATGCAAGGTTATTTTCTAGATGAAGCAACCACATTTTGTTCCCGCTATCTGGATGAGAACATTGAAACGAAGCTTAACCGGTCTCGGAGAATTCAGGACGGACCATATGGTAAAGCTGATTATAAGAGAGTAAACATTATGTTTATCAACAATATATATCGGTTTATCCTCCTCAATAGCGCATGTCTTGAAGAAATTAAAGAGTAAGTTTTTTTGGATTAAATTTTATATTTGTGTTTGTGTTTGTATGAAACGTTACAATATTAATGTCATAATTTATTGTTGAGAACATAAATCATTTTAACGAGGTACGTGTGGGGCATCTTGATTGGAATGATGAAAGATTGGAAAAATATCATCAGGATAATTTTTGCGATTGGGTTTCAGATCATGTAAGTTGTTCGAATAATATGTTATTGCTACCAGTCTTAATCTAAACTTATATCGTTATGTATTTGTCGTAAAAAAAAATTTGTCAAATCCACAATCCGAACTTGTCTGCATCATTAGAGAGTGATTCAAGATGTTTAGCTCAGTTTCCTAGTATGGAGGTTGCATATTATAAAGAATTCGGTGTCCTTGGATACAAATTTGAAGTTAAGGACATAGAAATATCTCGAACCACTCAGAATAGTAGGATTGCGACGGTAGGATCGGATGGTGTGATTTATTATGGATACTTAAATTGCATACTTAGCATCCAATATTCTTGACGATCAGAACCGTTTTATATATTTCAATGTACTTGGTACGATACACGAACCGATACGGATAAGTAGAGGAACAATCTCGGGACTTGGAAAGATGAATATGAATTGACTAGTGTGAACACACTTTGATTTTACGGTCTGGACGATCCTGATCACCCTGAGAGCATGCTTAATCTTCACACTCTATACAATGGCCTGATGAAGAACATGCAATCAAAGATCCAATACAATAGGAACGAGCAGAAGATCGACTGCTATTCCCTGTGGATGGTGACCCCCGAGGCAGAGTCTCCTACATACTCCGGCCTTTACGAGAGTCGACGTACATACATGGACTCTCTTGTGCCAATATTCGACTTTCAGCGCAAACAGGTTTGTAATTTAAATATAATTCATTGTTTAGTATATAATTTATTTTTTGTGTTGCTTAATTAGAAAACTAAATCTAAATGTGTTGTGCAGAAACATGCCGATCAAAATAAAGAGAATAGAAAGTCGGCGAAGAGGGGTCGCCCCACCTATACAGGTGGCTCGAGGAACATTACTCGTGCTATGGAGGCATCGGTAAATTACAATAGATCTGTTTTGATATAATGTAATATTAAGAGTTATTTTATAATATATGTAAAAATTTTGCGAATTGCAGAGAGCTCAGACCCTGGCGCAGGGTGGTACACTGAGCGTGCTGACCGCGTATCTTGCCGTCCACGGCACCTCGACAGATCTCGCCATGGGCGTCCTTCGATTCCCCGACACCGCTACCCAGGAGTATTGCGTAAGTGTTAATATTTATTCCAACAAGTTTGAAATTTTTGTTTTGAAAAGTTCAAATTTAAATGACATACTTATATTTTAATGGTTAATGTGGGTGTAGGAGCGGATGGTGGAGCAGGCAGAGTCATCGGGGATCGATTTTACTGGACAGCCTGATTCGATGCTGTTAACCCCAGTCCTAGACGCCGCACACGGAGGGCACCATAAAGGTTGGGAGAGAGGCCGGGGACTGGGTCTTAGCAGGGCCCATATAAGGTTGGACTCCACTCCGGCGGTTACTTTCCCTACCCCCCGTGAGCGACGTCTAGAGTATGATGTTGTCTCCATGAGACCACCGTCGAGGAGTTGAAGGAGATGGTACGTATACTACTTAATAGGAAAATATTATATCACATTATAGATAGTAACATATGCAATATTAGTAGCCTGAGCTTATTTGGTTGTAGACTTAGCTTTGATTAATCATACTTACATAAAACTATCTAATTAAAATAAACTACAGCTTTCCAAACTAGATACCTAAACGAGGCCTAAGTCCCTAAGTATTCTTAGATCAGGGTTTCACAATAACCTGATAATGATACGAACTCGACTAAAATCTAATACACCATTCTTACTCGTTTATTACACACAAAATTTAATAGATACGACAGGCTACTTTGGCTGCAGCTCGACAAGCATCTCCTTCGGCTGTGGCTCCGCAAGCCACTACCCCGGCTGCAGTTGCGCAAACCACTCCTGCAGCTCTACAGCTCGCTCAGACTCCCGCACAGTCCACTCCTTCATTAGTCGATTTTTTGACGACTCAGGGCTGTACCGAGGATCAGATGCACCAGATTTCGGCGATTATCAGAGGTGGAGGAGCTGGACTGAGCTAGGGTAGTTTTATTTATATTTTTAAGGATATATGTACTTATCTGATACATATTGTATAAATTTTGGACGATATTGGTAGTTGTTTGTTTGTTCACGATGATTTAGTTTGATATCGTATTCTGTTTGTTTATTTCTTTTATATATTATGCGTGAGATGTTGGTTATGAATATTTCTGTATTTGGTTATATGATGTATATATTATTGTGCACAGGACGGGGAAAAAACAGGAAGCCCTTTTTTTTATATAAAAAACCCTGATATTTTGTTCCTACGGATTAATCCGTAGGGCTATCTGTTTCACCTACGGATTAACCCGTAGGTGCAAAGTTTGCCTCTACACAGTTCGCCGTAGGGATAAAATATCAGGATACCTGATATTTTGTCCCTATGGACTCAGTAACAGGGGGTAAAACTTGCCCCTACGCATTTATCCGTAGGGGCATTCATCCGGACCTACGGATGTATCCGTAGGGGCATTTAGTAGACCCTACGGATAATGCTGTAGGGGCAAGTAATTTATTTTATAAAATAATAAATTAAATAAATATTATGTCCCTACGGAGTAATCCGTAGAGGTACCTGTCTCTATGGAGTAAGGCGTAGGGGAAATTATTACTCTGTAGGGGCATGTTCAGGATGAAGACTAACACCTGCGGCCTTTGCACCTACGGGCTAATTTCGTGTCCTTACGGCTATATCCGTAGGGGCAGTGGTTTGCCCCTATGGATAAATCCGCATGAGCAACCCATTATTATAGTAGTACAAGTCTCGATACTTGTTCACACCAGAATATTACATGTAATACCGCTAATTGTTTTGCACATTTCTATATAGGTAGGTGCTTTTAATCCGTGTTTGCTAAATGATTACAGGTTATAGGTTCTCAGTCCATAACAACGCAAATTACGCAAAATCTCTACAGTTATGACAAAATTCAGAACAACTATAAAAAAAACAGATAAATCCAGATTCCGGTCATCCACACCTGTCAGGTGCCGCTTACCAGTACAAGAGACAAGATCAAGCGATGGTCATTCGTGTCTAGGACAAGCACAGAGCAGAAGGGTAGCAGCACAAGGATCAAGGTGGCAACGCGGAGTTCGAGAGAGATCAAGGCCAAAAGACAAAAATAGTTGCCATTTTGGACTGTTGTGAATCTGAGAATATTTTTGAACGATTTTGCAAATTTGAACCTGTTAAAAAGAAGAAGAAAGCAACACGAGAAAGCACAAAAAAGCAGCGCGCCAATTCATCAAGATGACCGTGGAAGGGCGAAAATTTGTCCATAATGGCGGCGGATACGTGGCCATACCAGAGTGTCTCGCAACGAATTTTCAGGGGTGTTTTTGTAATTGTATATAGGCTCAGAATATTGCTCTAGGGTTTCACTTCTCTGCCTATATACACACTAGATTTGTGCCAAACCAAGAATGCTTTATTTTGCTCAGGATTAGTCTAGTTTAGTATAGATTTCTTCATCTTCATTTATTCTCCATTAAAATATAGTGAGAGCTTTTGAGTGGAAAATTAATGAAGATGAGAGTTTTTTACCATGTATATTTATTTTCTTGCATTGTCTTTTAATTTTGAGTATAACTTTTGTTATTTGTTTGTTAAAATAGTTGTTGGTTTTATTGTTCTTCTTTTATTCTCTTCTAATCTTTATTTTTAAGTCATGATACTCAATGGATTGCTTAGGTGAGAGCCCTAATAGTTAGCTTGCTATTTTTGTTCTCATCTTATTCTTCTATTCTTTCTTCTCTTCTTCTTGTTTTATTTTCTTTTCCTATATGAGTAGTTTACTCTCTTGTTAAGGTTAAGAAAAGGTGGTATGAGGGATGGAAAAATCCCTTGTGCTTTTCTTCACCAAACAACTTGAAATCGAACTTAGACTAAACAAACACAATCCTCTCCCTTAGATGCACTATAAGTGACATATAATCGTGACCTAAGTCGAGAATTTCTTTAGGCGTACTACAACGTGAAATATAGTTGCGATCTAATTGGAGACTTGTTGTGTATATTTAGCCTAAGGTTAGAAATAAGAGTATAGAACGGACGAACAAGGGGTATTAGGAATGGATTTAGCGTTGGAAAACTTGTTTAAACTCGCAAATATCATTTCTATGTCCTCCTAATCTCCGTTACTTCCGATTATTCCAACATTATTTCAATGATGGCACAAGAAAAGCACAAGATTAATTCCTAACTCTACTAACCAACCCTAACCCTAATAAAATCTCTTGAACATAAAAATACAAACACTTAGGATAAAATTGAACAAACTTATACATTTTTACTTGACTCATCCAAAATAAGCAAGTCAAAGTAAACGTCTGAAGAATGAAGAGAATGAAGATTTTCTTCGAAGCACTAACCATCTCCCAGTGGAAGACCCGTACTCAACCGGCTAGCTACAAGCGAAACCGACTTGATTGTGGTGACTAGGAACATATAGAACGCATAACAAAAAGCTACCAATCAATACTCCCACGACTAGGGACAATTAAGGATATGCTTATCGACTACCCAACTCCCATATGTATGATTGCCATCACAACGCTGGTAGTCAAGTAAGGATCCTATGGGCTTTATCAACATGCATTAGCGATATGAAATAACTAGTAAAACATATACACATGTTAAGATAAAGTCATGCCAAATAGCATACTATCATATCGAGCAAGGTTATCCTGTACATACATACCCCTAGCATCCTATACAATAAAGGCCTTTAGGGTAAACATAACCAATAATCTCCCACTTGTACTAAGGCCTATAATTGGTGTATCGAGTACCCAATGCCTGCACTAGGGCCAGTTGTTGGCGTATCGCATACCCAACATCTCGAATAGTCACTTGAACTGTGCTTGAGGGATGGCCTTAGTGAATGGATCCACCGTATTGTGCCTCATATCTACTCTCCGCACCTCGATCTCTCGACGATCTACGATCTCCCTGATCAGGTGATATCGCCTTAAGATATATCTGGATTTCTGATGGGACCGTGGTTCCTTCGCCAATGCTATGGCTCCATTGTTATCGCAATGCAAAGGTATTGGATTACCAATGGATGGAACCACCTGAAGTTCAGAAATGAAGTTCCTCATCCAGACCGCCTCTTTTGCGGCATCATTAGCAGCAATATACTCAGCCTCCATTGTCGAGTTTGCTACGGTGTCCTGTTTGGAACTCTTCCAACATACCTCCCCTCTGTTGAGGGTAAACATATAGCCCGAGATGGATTTGGAGTCATCCTTGTCACTTTGGAAGTTAGAGTTTATAAAGGCCTCCACCTGGAGGTCTCGATTACCGTATACTAAGAACATTTCCTTAGTCCTTCTCAGATACTTAAGAATGTTCTTTACTGCTATCCAATGCTTTTCTCCTTGGTTGGACTAATACCGGCTTACGAAGCTAAGTGGATAAGCTACATCTGTACATAACATCGCATATATTATAGACCCTACCGCCGAAGTATAGGGTATAATGCTTTTGCGAGCCCTCTCCTCATCATTCTTGGGAGACATTTGTTTGGAGAGGGTGATTCCGTGACAAGGGGGTAAATTACCATGCTTGAAATCTTCAATACTAAACCTCTTCAGTATGGTGTCTATGTACCTGGACTGTGAAAGTCCCTATATTCTTTTAGATCTGTCACGATAGATCTTAATCCCCATAATGTATGAGGTATCACCTAGGTCTTGTATGGAGAACTTCGGTGGCAAGAAGAGCCTAACCGATTGTAGTATAGGAATATCATTTCCTATTAGGACAATGTCATCCATGTACAAAACGAGGAATGCCACAGTTCTCCCTACAATTTTCTTATAAATGCAAGATTCATCTACATTTTTGATAAAATCAAATTCTTTGACCGTCTCATCAAAGCAGATGTTCCAACTTCGCGATGCCTGCTTTAATCTATAAATGGATTTAAGCAATTTGCACACCTTTTCGCTGCTCCCACTGTTTATGAAACCCTCCGGCTGATCCATATAAACACACTCTTCTAAACTTCCATTTAGAAAAGCGATTTTAACGTCCATCTGCCAGATATCATAATCATGAAAGGTAGCAATGGCAAGTATGATCTGAATGGATTTAAGCATAACCACTGGTAAAAAAATTTCGTCATAGTCCAATCCTGGTCTTTGACGAAAACCTTTTGCAACAAGTCTAGCTTTATAGGTTTCTACCTGTCCATCTACACCAATCTTCTTTTTGAAAATCCATTTGCATCCAACGGGTTTACCACAGGAGGAGCAAGATCCAAATTTCATACTTTGTTAGTGTACATGGATTCCATCTCTGACCGCATAGCATCCAGCTACTTCACCGATTCCCTACTCGTGATGGCTTGCTGAAAACTAATAGGCTCATCATCATTGATGATACAATCCCCTTGATCCTCTTCTATAAGAAAACCATAGTATCTATCGGGCGGATGAGAATGCTTACTAGATCTGCGGAGGGGTAGAGGTATGTCGGGCTCCATTGAAATCTCAGGTTCTACCAAGTCTTCAGTAGTTGTTTTTAGTTCTGGAATTTCTTTCAGTTCTATCGCACTCCCACTAATTTCTTTTTCAAGAAATTAAGTTTCCAGAAAGTGGGCGTGTCGAGAAATAAATACCTTTTGCACCTCAGCGTAATAGAAAAGATACCCCCTTGAATTCTATGGGTATCCCATATACTTGCACAATACTGGTCGTGCCTCGAGCTTGTTCGGATGCTACTTTTTGACAAGATGGACACCCTCATATCTTAAGATACTTAAGACATGGTTTCTTCCTACCCTATATTTCATATGGAGTAGTAGGCACTGACTTAGTTAGAACCTTATTCAATAGGTATGCAGCTGATTCAAGTGCAAAACCCAAGAAGGATAGCGGCAACTCAGCACTACTCATCATAGAACACACCATATCTAATAGGGTGTGATTTTGTCTTTCTGATACACCGTTGTGTTATGGTATGTATGAAGGAGTAAGCTAAATGAGAATTCCATTCTCTTTTAAATAATCAAGAAACTCGGCACTTAAGTATTCTCCACCCCGATCAGATCGAAGTGTCTTGATAGTTTTGCCTGTTTGTTTTTCCACTTCATTCTTATGCTCCTTGAATTTCTCAAAGCTCTCGGATTTATGTTTCATCAAGAATACATTTCCATACCTTGAGAAATTATCGGTAAAAGTAATGAAGTAGGAATAACCACTTATTTCATGTGTAGACATCGGACCACACACGCCGCTGTGTATGAGTCCCAGGAGCTCAGTGGCTCTTTCTCCGTGTCCTATGAACGGAGTTTTGGTCATCTTTTCTTTGATACATAATTGACAAGTTGCATAAAATAGATATTCAAACGGATCTAAGTATCCATCTTTATGTAACTTAGTTAATCGTGTTTCATTGATATGACAAAGTCTACAATGCTATAAGAAATCTTGATTTAATTCTGGTGTCTTTCTTTTAAGTATGTTTTGGACATTGAAAACTTGATGTTGATTGAGAATGTATATTCCGTTATCTAGTCTACCCGACCCAATCAGTTCATAATTTAGGTGAATGCTTATGACATTGCTTTCAAGAGCAAAATTATATCCTTCATTAGATAACAAAGCCACTGATCTAATATTATACATCATACTGGATACACAAAATCAGTTATGCAAAACTAAAATATGTCAACTCATCAACCCGAGGTGATAATCTCCCACTGCAACAGCATCTACACTTGCTCTGTTACCAACCTTGAAGGTCATATCACCATTCCTCAAAACTTTACGGTTTCTTAGCACCTGTAAAGAATTACAGACTTGAGATCCTTGTCACGACCCGGTAACGGCATGTGACCGGCACTTGAATCACGTGAAGTCTATAGGACTCTACCGTAACCTAAGTAAGCCGAAAACCAGGAATCTAAACCTTTTAAGTAAATAGTGGAGGTTGTTGGAAAATGGTTATCAATGAAATCAAGTTCCTTTTTAAAATATAAGTACAGTTTGATTGAAAACACAAGTAGGTTTTAGACTAAGGCTTAAAAACATTTTCGTCATTTAAAATTTTGGCAGCACCTCTTTGTAAATTTTGATAAAACCGATATATACACATAAATATAATACCATCATTCCCGTTCGGGAGCTATCTCATCGCCTAATCGGCGGAACACAACCACGCAGTAATATACGACGCCCAAGGCAAAGATCAACACAAGAAAAAGTAAAAAAAAATTCCTAAAAGCATCATCAACTCAACTATATCCAAACTCGACATCTAAAAGAATAATATATAAGTCTCATTTCTAGGTCCACAAAAATATACAAGTTTTGTTCGATGAATTTTTTTAACTAGATCATAAAAGAATACGCATATACAAGTGGCGGTTACGATCTGGAATGTAACTCACCTACCAAAGAAATCACCCGAAGAAGAAGAAGCATGCCAGCAAGCTGCTACTAATCCGAGCAGTTGGTCCTGCAAGAAACTATGAAACAACATGGGTAAGTTGACAACTCATGAGTAGAAGATATCACCAGGTAGAAATCAAAATGCATAACGATATACCTAGGTCATACGGTATTACTATCATACTATATGATAACAAATATGAATATGTATATGCATAAATATCATATCAGTAACTATAAGCGCGTCATATCGGATCTCACACAACACACAAGATCCCCATGATCAATCAATATATGGAAATATGCCATCCATAACATATATATATATATATATATATATATATATAATCAAGTAAGTGTCCATCATCGACACTCAAAATCCTTATATCAACTGAGTGTCCAGTATCGATACTCGAAATCAACCTAAATCCCATGTCCAGTATCGACACGTAAAACCCAGATATCGTAGGCACCGTCTCGTCAGATCGGTCCTCTTCCTATATTAATAGCCTCAGTTGGTATCCCGTGGATATCCGTCGTGCTCTAATCTATCTCCGGTATCGATCCACCTCGTTAGGCTCCCCATACCCCCCTATGGACTTCCTGCCCCTCGGTGTCGTACCGGGTCCACTATGTATCCGTAATCGGTCTCTTGGACCCTTCTATGATTTTGAATAATACTCATATTGTTGGATATGCATGCCCTAGATGCCTGTATTGTATTGGATGTTAGGGATATGTATGTACATGACAATCTTGTTCAGTTATATATAGTATATTATTTGAGATGTCTCTGTCTTAACATGTGTATTTTTTTCTCTTATTGCTTTATATTGTTTACACATATTGATAAAGACTCAATACAGTGGTATACTATTATGGATTGACTTTATCTTAACATGTGCATATGTTATACTCAATATCACATATGGAGGATACATGTTGATAAAGCTTGTAGGATTTTGCTTGACTACCAGCGTTATGATGGCAATCATACTTGTGGGAGATGGGTAGTCCATAAGCACATCCTTAAAGGTCCCAAGTTGCAGGAATATCGAGACCGGGTATCGATATTTCAGAGTAGACTTATGTATACATTTCTAGACCCCGACGAGGGGCGATGGTTTGTCCTACAGCCATTGGTGTGATCACCTAAAATTGTAAACAGGTGCTCATTGGGGGTGAGTATACTGGACGGACTCACCGAGAATCTCTAGATGGTATTATACATATCGTTAGATAGCGGTTCTTAGGTGACATGAGTGCAGGTTAGTGTTTAGACCTGAGATCATCATTTGTCTCGTATGAGTTCCCACTGTGGTTTGATCACTACCCTACCACGGCTCTACTGAATCATGCAAATAGGTTTTGGTTGGGTACAGTTCCGAGCCACATGGAGGCAATGAGTGATTGTCAGAGATTTTTCTTTAACAGTATTAGGAGTCAATATCACACTGTGTCCAGTTGGCTAGAACCATAAGATCTTGGCCAAGTCAGTTAAGATTTACTGATGGTTAGATTAGTAGTTTCTTGTCCTGATCCAAATCTACATAACTTATCAGGTCAGTAGAGGTCTGACGTTTAACACCCCCTAGACCCGGTATGCGATACTCTTAGAAAAAGAGACCGGACTGTACGGAGATTGTCACGGATAGGCTCAGTAGGGGTCCGGATGAGCTTGCTCGTCGACTTTCTTTTCAACAGGTACCTAGGTAGCCGTTACGTATAGCCAGTGCCATTGACATGCTTATGGTTAAACCCACTGCCAGCATACTGTTGAGTCTTTAGAGGCACACACAGAGGGTTTCTCTAATTCAGGAGAAACGATGTGGTGGCCGTATGTTTATACATGCAGGGTTTCGATCGAATGATAATACTAGCCAGCTTAGGATTAAGCCGGATTATTAAATCAAGTATTGATTTAATATACATATTTCGATATGAATATTCTAGTGTTATCCAGATTTTCAATCGAATGGTTGATAATACTAGCATGTTTAGGATTAAGCCGGTTAGTTAAATCGGATATTGATTTAATGCTAGTATTATATTAGTAGTGTTATTCTATCTCTTGGGTATTCATATTTTGGTAAGAATTTGGGTATGTATATACGGTATAATGTATTCCATATTTATACGGAAAGCATTTTAGAAGGCGGACACCTCTTTTCTGATTTATCCATTTATTCTTTTAAATGGAAATGAGGTGTAAAGGTAGTGAGATGAGAATGGTGAGAACCATGCTTCAATAGTGTTGACAAATGAATTGAATATTCATTTGTGCAAACTATTCAAGCATAGTTGTGATTTTATATTGAAAAAATGAGATATATAAAATGATGGTTCATTAGTTTTCACATAAGTTTTGATCTCATTCTCACCATGAGCTTCTCTCTCCTCACTTGCCTTTCTTGAGTTCCTCTTCCTTTTTTTCATCTTCTTCCTTACCATCTCATTTGTTGAGAATCAAGAGAGGAAGAGAGATAGAAATACACTAGAAAACTCACTATATCTCCTTAGTAACCTAGATTAGCAAACTAGGTTACTAAGTTGCTTCATTGCTGAAGCTAAGTTTGGATCATAAACTCTCGGGTGGATCATCTAAGATCAAGAAAGCCATCAAGCAAGATTGATCTAGGAGACCTCAAGGAGTTTAAGAAGAGGAGTGAAGACCCGAAGGACACGTGTCTTTAGGTATAACTTTCTAACAGAGTAGGTAGACTCCTCTAGTTTGCTAGTTTCGATATTTGGCTAGATTCTTGGATGTGTTCTCTATAGCCATAGTTTTAAAAAGTGAAGGTTTTTCATTCCGCAACGGCCGCAGCCAACGGCCAGGGCGCTAGAAATCCCAACACATAACATCAAAACAAGAAAACTCATGGTGGACGCCAAATCATCAAATCAAGAGAAAACCGCATTTTAAAACATTCACAAGTTTTATAAAATCATATCCGCGGTTTCTCAAATCTCATAAAAACATGAATCATATGAAAACACTACCGCATAAGAAGATGGAAATGATGGAACAAATTTAAAAGTACATAACAATGGTTTAATGCATGCAGATATGTGATGAACAATGATTTAAGGTACTGGCAGGAATATAGTATGATGCGAAATAACATGGCAAGTTTTATATGTTTACAAGGCATAGCAATTACCAATGATGTGTGCGTGAAACATACGAGTCTGTGTACGTGCAACATGTAAATCATTGATAATTGCACAGTGTTCTACAAGTGTGTTCATATAAGCAATGTAAAGAAAGGAAATATACGGAACAGTACGCGATGCTGGGTAATAAGAAGCAATCTATAATACTAACAGGGTATAATGTCATACGAGTGACATGGCAAGTTCAAGTTCTATATGTGTATGTGGCACAGCAATTACCAATGATGTGTAGGTGTAGCATGCGGGTATGTGCAAGGGTAACAAGAAATCATCGGTAATGGTGCAAGTCTCATAACAAACAATGCTAAGTAGAGGTAAAAGTATAACGTAGCATATCTCATAAGTAATCGAAGCGTGAGCGTATACAGAATAAGGAAATCGTAACGTGAACAAGTGTTAAAATATCTAAATACGTATGAGCTAAACAGTTATAGTTTAAAATAGAACGAAATGTTGATTTGGAAATAAGGGGCTATAATGTTTTTGAAATAGATATCATTTGAAAATTCGTAGTGCACCCTTAATATTATCATTTAAAAGTATATAACGAATCGTTAGTTTTCAAAATAGGTATGACTCTAAACATATCATAAATTCCCAATTTGGGATTTAGCAAGACTCCTTTAGTCGAATGAATATCGGCCGTATTCGGCAATCTATTCTCATCACATCATGTACGGAACCTCCATCGTACGATGCCATCCAATCAATACAGTACGGATCTATAGTCGCGTACACCAACTCATATCATATCATATAATGTACGGACATCTAGTCATGTAAAGCACATAACAATAATCATATATATACTTACATCTCTCTCTCTCTCTCTCTCTCTCTCTATATATATATATATATATATATATATATATATATATATATATATATATATAGTTTAATGGCTATGAAATAAAGACTAAGTATATAACTATATACTAAGTATATGAATATACGCCTATAGTGTTCTAGCATGACCCTATAGGCTAGGTATACTGTTATAATATATAGTATTCTAATTACTACGATTGCGGAGATGCTATACGCCATCCACCCGACTTACTCATAGATATACATCTACTCACCGATATGCTTCTCGCTCTAGTCGAAGCCGACGACCACCTTACCCTTCTTCGTCGTCTCGGAAGTCCCCGCGATTGTACTTACAATCGAAACCATATCGAATCACATAAATACCACATTGAAATCAAAACAACGAGCAAAGCGAACATAGGTTAGAACCTATGGCTAACGCGTGCCAAATATGACAAAATACCCCCGGCGTCGACGTACGAACGTCGAACGACCAAGTCATAACATAAAAATCCAAAAACAAAGTTTAAAAACCGTAAAATATCGTCAAAAAGCTAAGTAAAACAACTCCAGATTTTTACTCAGAGAATCTGAGACAATTTAGCATATAACATTGGCTTATATATCATGTATAACATCTACTGGACAAACCCCGACAACTATATCAAAATTTAGGCAAGAAAAAATTTGGTTTTACCGCAAATTGCGGTCTGACTTAGGAGTTAGGGTCTCATGCTCTTGGTGGAGTCTCCAAGTGGTCTAAATAGGTCGATTCTATACGCAAAATATTTTGTAGAGATTCAAACTACTCCAGATTTCGTTTGAACACTGAAACTTCAAATAAACCCCTAGTTTTAGAAAACTTAACTAATGTTTGCAACTCTAAACACATGTAAAACTTGAAAAAGATGGATTTTTACCTTGGAGTGGGCATCAAAGAGGAGATTCAAATAGTAGGAGGCTTCTTGAACTTGAGATGGCTATACTTGAATTCATGGAATGGGTTCCTCTTGATAGGGCTTGAGGAAGTGTGAGAGAGTGTTTTGAGTTGGGTTTTGAGTTGGGTTTTGAGTTGGGTTTTGAGAGTGTTTGTGTTTGTGAGAGTAAGAGTGGGGGAATTCCTTTTGGATAGGAAGAAGAAAAGAAAATAAGGGTGAAGAATGAGAGATGATGAAATGAGATATAGGAACGGGGTTAGATATTCACCCATGCTTCTCTCCCTCTCTCTCCTATATTATAATCAAGCCCATGCCTCTCACCATGTTTCCTTCTCTCCGCAAATTCATTTAAAAACAATTTTGCAATAAGGCAAATGAAAATATCAACACATAAAGTTTGCCATACCTAGATAATTATTGATTTAAAAAGAAAGCAATAGTTTAACCATAATAGTTTGCATAAGTAGCTCTACTAATACTAGTTTATGAAAATCGATTGAAACAAAAGTTATCACGTTTATAAAACTCTTAATATCATAGCAACTCGCCATGCCAACCTAAGCATGGTTAAAAAGTGAAACTTGGTTTAGTGTAGCAAGTAGGAAAACATAAATTTATTTAACATTATAACTTGTATGGAGATAATTATATGCTAATTTAAGAAAAAATCACTTAAATAAATGTTTTCATAATTATAAATTCATTTTAATTCCAATTACTTTCCAAAAATAGAGATATATAATTATACCAATCTATAAAAACTCAAATCCATATTGGTTATTATATCTATAAAACCCAAAATATTATTATTTAAATTCCAAAATAATATTTACTATTTTTCTAAAATTTTACAATATTTACTACTTAAATAAATTCGATCCCTGAGTTTAAATTTAAACCCCAAGTCTTAAAATATTTCAGTAAACCAAATCAACGGGGCTCCAAAGTCCCATACTAGCTATAGATACCATAGCGCAACTCGTGCACATGAAAACAAAGTGTGAAACTCAAATAACCGAAACTTTAACAAGTGCTATGAGAATTACACAAGTTATGATGAAAAATGCAATTTGTGAAATCGACCGTTTAAATCAAGTACATGACCAAGCATAAATATAATCAAGGCTATAATACCTATATAGCATGCACCCATATGAAATCATATAATTAGCTGAAAGATCTATGTATGAAAAATTCTTTTGAATAGCCGTATGATGTGCATATCACGGCATAAGTAGCGGATGTCCATTTATGAAGATATATATATATATATATATATACATATGTTTCGCTTAAGATATACGTCCCGCCTTTTGAAAATAATTTAGAAAGGTTTTCTTTTATAAAAATCTTGTGTCGCTCATAGACACGTAGGAAAATAATGAAACTATAGCTCCTTTGGACAACCTCTTCAGTATACATTGATATATGCAAAATGTTCAGGTATTGTCTCTCAGACCAGTCCTGCTCGGCTACTATATAACATAATATATCTCATAAAAACGTGATGCTCGAAAAAGAAACCAACTTCAACAAGTGTGCACAAAAACCAACCCACGTGCGACTGGTGAGCACGGAAATCGAAGTCAAAATCAAGTGTAGTGAGTGCATGAAAATGAAAACCGGGTGCAACGGGTGTGCACGAAAGTATCTATCAAGTGCAACGGGTGTGCATGATAATAACATCAAGTGCATCAAATACGCATGAAAACAACATTAAGTGCATTTAGGGTGCACTAAATCAAAATCAAGTGCATCTAATGTGCATGAAAGAAAATCAAGTGCATCAGGGTGCATGAAATCAACATCAAGTGCATCGGGGTGCACGAAAATATCAATATGTGCAGCGGGTGTGCACAAAACAATATCAAGTGCAATGGATGTGCACAAAAACATAAATCAAGTTCAATTGTTGTGCACACAGAAAAATATCTATCATGTATGAAAATATGAATCATGAAACTCAATCATCAAAACCAAGATTCAAAACGATGAAAGCGTGATACTCGGATAACCAAGACAAAAATCGAAACAAATGACATTGAAATTCACTTCTTTCAATGTCGAAAGGTGCATGTGCATTCGGAGCTGGCAGAGCAAGAATTTCCACTTGCCTTCTTCCCATAGTCTAGCGTCCTCTGCCTCTAGGTCTTTGTTCTCTCTGCGGACCACCAAATCCATAGCCTCTTAGATCGACAGCCTGGTAAGGAGTAGCGACGGAAACGGTCCCGCTCTGACGGCTTTCTAAACACTAAGTAACCTGGCCGTTCGCAATATAACACGTCAACGACGGTGGCCTCTGGCCCACCGAGTATGCGCCATACAACTGACTCTGGGTCCAATCTCCATCACCATTGTATCCCGGAAAGAATCTGCCACAGCCTATATCATCTCAGCCGGGAAACTGGCACTCCTTAATGTATCCGCTACCGTTCCAGAGCAGCTGCAATCTCATCAAGACTTTCCTCTGAAAGTGTGGCTGTATCCAATGCCTCTACATACGTATCAAATCTTTGGCACCTATGGAGAGGAACACCTACTCATTGAGATCTCATACGAATCTCTTAATCCACTTCTCTTTAGTAACGACCAGTAGGAATCATATCTCGATAGCCGCGTAAACTACAATTCATACTCGACTATAGTCATATCTGGAGTCTTACGCAAAGACTCGAAACTATGAACTTGGGCATTTCTAACATTCTGTGGAGGAAATATGGCTAAGTACACCCTTGAGAACTCGTCCCAAGTCATCGGAGGAAAACCCACTACTTGACCTCTCTCGATCGACTCACACCAGGTCTAAGCAAGACCTTTCAAACGGAAAGTAGCTAACTCAACTGATCTCGCATCGGAGCATATCAACGAACGATATATCCTAGCCACCCTATCCAAGAATGACTAAGGATCCTCTGTCACATCTATGCCTGTAAACACCAACGACTTCAGTGTCATGAACTCTAGAAGTGACATCTCGTCAATCACAGTAACGGTTGATACATCTGTATGTATGATAGACAACATAACAATCTCCGGAGAAGGCTATATGACAACAGGCCTCTTAGTGCAACTAGCCTCAAGCAATGACCCGACCATCTGGTGTGGATCCAGAACACTCGCCCCAAACTAGAAATCCTAACATAAAGAATAATCAACATGTTCCTGCATCACCGAGATAACACCCAGGTCAGTCCTCGTCCCTAACAAGCTCTCTCTGACCACATCTTTAGTAGCAGCCCTCTCGGCTCGCGTAGCTATGGTGACAGCAACCACAAATAAGTATCGATGATGATAGATTAGAAGAACGAATAGAAGAAAGGATCTCAAGATATACATCATAAGGTTACTTAAGCGGGGTATCGCATCGTAAATATGTCACGAAACATACGTACGGTATGTTACTCTACTTGAGTTATCTACTCCAACATACCAAGGTCAACCTACATAACGAAAGTTCAGGCCTAATACCCCTAAAGTCAAGTCTAAGTTCCATATGGTTAAGCCTAGGTTCCGAAACATACGCCCTAGACTTCACATAGTCAAACTTAGACTCGAATAAAGGTTAAACATAACGCTATGATACTAATTTTGTTACGGCCCGGAAATAGCACGTGACCGACACTTGAATCACGTGAAGTCTATAGGACCCCACCATAACCCAAGTAATCCGAAAACCAGAAATCTAAACCATTTAAGTAAATAGTGTAGGTGAAGTGTTGGAAAATAGTTATCAATGAAATCAAGTTCCTTTTTAAAGCATAAGTACAGTTTGACTGAAAACACAAGTGGGTTTTAGACTAAGGTTTGAAAACATTTTTGTCATTTAAAATTTTGGCAGCACCCCCTTTATAAATTTTGATAAAACCGATACATACACATAAGTTTAATATCAGCGTCCCCAATCGGGAGTTATCTTATTGCCCAATCGGCGGAATCACAACCACACAGTAATATACGACGCCTAAGGCGAAGATCAACACCAGAAAAAGTAAAAGAAATGTTAAAAGCATCATCAACTCAACTATATCCAAACTCGACATCTAAAAGAATAATATACAAGTCTCGTCTCTACGTCCACAAAAATATACAAGTTTTGGTTGATAGAGTTTTTTAACTAGATCATAAAAGAATACGCATATACAAGTGGCAGTTACGATCTGGAATGTAACCCACCTACCAAAGCAATCACCCGAAGAAGAAAAAATGTGCCAGCAAGCCGCTACTGATCCAAGCGGTCGGTCATGCAAGAAATTATGGCACAACAGAGGTGGGTTGCCAACTCATGAGTAGAAGATATCACCAGATAGAAATCGAAATGTATAACAATCTACCTAGGTCATACAATACTACTATCATACTATGTGATAACGAATATGAATATGTATATGCATAAAGTAACTATAAGCGCATCATATCGGATCTCGCACAACATATATAATCCCCATGATCAATCAATATGTGGAAATATGCCATCCATAACACACACACACACACACACACACACACATATATCATCAAGTGAGTGTCCATCATCGACACTCGAAATCCTCATATCAACTGAGTGTCCAGCATCGACACTCGAAATCATCATAAATCCCATGTCCAGCATCGACATGTAAAACCCAGATATCGTAGGCACCGTCTCGTCAGCCGGACCTCTCCCGATATCAGTAGCCTTGATCGGTATCCCCCGGATATCTGTCGTGCTCTAATCTATCTCCAGTATCGATCCACCTCGATGGGCTCCCCCGTACTCTCTTACGGACATCCTACCCCTCGGTGTCGTACTAGGTCCACTATGTATCCATAATTTGTCTCTTGGCCCCTTCCTCGATTTCGGATAAAACTCATATCATCAAAACAAGAAAACTCGTCGTGGACGCCAAATAATCATATCAAGAGAAACCCGCATTTTAAAACATTCACAAGTTTTATAAAAATATATCTACGGTTTCACAGATCTCATAAAAATATGAATCCCATGAAAACACTGTCGCATAAGAACATGGCAATAATGGAACAAATTTAAAAGTACAAAACAATGGTATAATGTATGCAAATATGTGATGAGCAGTGATCTAAAGTACTGGTAGGAATATAGTATGATGCGAAATAACATGGCAAGTTTTATATATGTACGTGGCATAGCAATTACCAATGATGTGTGCGTGAAACATATGAGTTTGTATACGTGTAACTTATAAATTATTTGTAATTGTACAGTATTCTACAAGTGTGTTCATATAAGCAATATAAAGAAAGTATAATATACGGAACAGTATGCGTTGCTGGGTAATAAGTAGTATACTATAATACTAACAGGGTATAGTGTGATACAAGTGACATCGCAAGTTCTATATGTGTACTCGGCATAGCAATTACCAATGATGTCTGGGTGGTGTAGCATGCGTGTATGTACAAGGTTAACATAAAATCATCGGTAATGGTGCGAGTGTCCTAGCAAACAAAGTTAAGTAGAGGTAAAGGTATAATGTAGCATGTCTCATAAGTAATCGAAGAGCGAGTATATACAGAATTAGGAAATCGTAACGTGTACAAGCGTTAAAATATTTAACTATGTATGAGCCATACAGTTATAGTTTAAAAAAGCACGAAACATTATTTTTGAAATAAGGGGCTACGATGTTTTTGAAATAGATATCATTTGAAAATTCATAGCGCACCCTTTACGTTATCATTTAAAAGTATGTATCGAATCGTTAGTTTTCAAAATAGGTATGGCTCTAAACATCTTATAAATTCCCAATTTGGGATTTAGCAAGAATCCTCAAGTTGAATGAATATCGGCCGTATTCGGTAATCTATCCTCATCACATCATGTACGGAACCTCCATCGTACGATGTCATCCAATCAATATAGTACGGATCTATAGTCTCGTACACCAACTCATATCATATCATATAATGTACGGACATCTAGTCATGTACAACACATAACAATAATCATATATATACTTATATATATATATATACTTATATATATATATAGCCTAATGGCTATGAAATAGAGATTAAGTATATAACTATCTACTAAGTATACGAATATACGCATAAGGTGTTCTAGCATGACCCTATAGGCTAGGTATATGGTTATAATATATAGTATTCTAATTACTACGATTGCAGGGGTGCTATACGCCATCCTTTCGATTTCCGCCGTAGATATACATCTACTCACAGATATGCGCCTCGCTCTAGTCGAAGCCCATCTTGGAAGTCCCCCCGATCATACTTACAATCGAAACCATATCAAATCTCATAAACATTCATATTGAAATCGAAACAAAGAGCGAAGTGCATATAGGTTAGAACCTATAGCTAACGCGTGCCAAATATGACAAAATACCTCCGGCGTCGACGTACGAACATCGAACGACCAAGTCATAACATAGAAACCTAAAAACCAAGTTTAAAAACCGTAAGACATCGTCAAAAAGCTAAGTAAAACAACTCCAGATTTTTACTCAGGGAATCTGGGACAATTTAGCATATAAAATGGGCTTATATATCATGTATAACATCTACTAGACAAACCCGACAACTATATCAAAATTTGGGCCGCCAAAAAATTCGGTTTTACCGCAAATTGCGGTTTGGCTTGGGAGTTGGGTCTCGTGCTCTTGGAGGGGTCTCCTAGTGGTCTAAATAGATCGAATCTATACGCAAAATATTTTGCAGAAATTCCAAACTACTTCAGATTTCGTTTGAACACTAAAACTTCACTAAAACTTATAATTTTTGAAAACTTAACCAATGTTTGCAACTTTAAACACATGTAAAACTTGAAAAAGATGGATTTTTACCTTGGAGTGGGAATCAAAGAGGTGGTTCAAATTGTAGGAGGCTTCTTGAACTTGAGATGGCTCTACTTGAATTCATAGAATGGCTTCCTCTTAATAAGGCTTGAGGAAGTATGAGAGAATGTTTTGAGTTGGATTTTGAGAGTATTTGTGTTTGTGAGAGTAAGAGTGGGGGAATTCCTTTTGGAGAGAAAGAAGAAGAAAATGAGGGTGAAGAATGAGAAATGATGAAATGAGATATAGGAATGGGGTTAGATATTCATCCATGCTTCTCCCCACCCCCTGCTCTCTCTCCTATATTATAATCAAGCCCATGTCTCTCACCATGTTTTCCTCTCTCCTCAAATTCATTTAAAAACAATTTTGGAAAAAGGCAAATATAAATATCAACACATAAAGTTTGCCATGGATAATTATTTATTTAAAAAGAAAACAATGGTTTAACCATAATAGTTTGCATAAGTACCTCTACTAATACTAGTTAATGAAAACCAATTGAAACAAAAAATATCATGTTTATAAAACTCTTAATATCATAGCAACTAGCCATGCCACCCTAAGAATGATTAAAAAGTAAAACTTGGTTTAGTATAGTAACTAGGAAAACACAAATTAGTTTTAACATTATAACTTGTATGGATATAATTATATGCTAATTTAAGAAAAGCCCACTAAAATAAATGCTTGCATAATTATAAATTCATTTTAATTCCAATTACTTTCCAAAAATAAAGGTTTATATTTATACCAATCTAGAAAAACTCAAAGCTATATTGGTTATCATATCCGTAAAATCCAAAATATTATTATTTAAATTCCAAAATAATATTTTCTATTTTTCTAAAATGTTACAATCCTGATCCGGTATCTAATCCTCAGGAAGTAGAGTTAATAGAGAAACAGTTTTCAATCACGAATACACCTGAAACTGAATCCATAACTTACTTCGTGTCTTGATTCTTGGTTTTCAAAGCCCTGCAATTTTTCTTCCAATATCCCTTCTTATGACAATAGAAACACTCACCCTTTGTGGAAACCCCTTCCCCGGCTTTCTCTTTTCCCTGCACTTTCTTCACATCTCCTTTCAGTTTTGTGGGGGCCTTCTTCTTCTTCCCCTTGGTCTTAACCTTGAATTTAAAGGAAGAAGATTCCCCAACTATAAGAATGGGTGTTTCCTTAGTCTTTTTTAAGGCGCCCTTTGCAACCCTCAACATCTTGAAGAGCTCAGGAATTCTAACTTTCGTCCTTTACATATTGAAGCTCAATATGAATTAGGCATAGGTGGAGGAAAGGGACTGCAGAATCAAGTTAGTATACAACTCATTCTCCAACGTAGTTCCAAGGTCCACAAGCTATTCGTTGACAGTAATCATCTTTAGGATGTGGTCCTCTACAGACGATCTGATAGCCAATTTCGCCTGAAATAACTTCTTCGAGGTTTCGTATCTTGCGATACGAGATTGCTCTCCATATAAATCTTTGGTATGGAAGAAGATGAAAGCAAGGTCCATCTTCTCGTGCTGCCTTTGATGTTCATTATTCATGGAGGCCAGCACGAGGCACTTGGATTTCGTGCAATTAAGATCCCAAGTCTTACGGACCTCAATATCCATGACTGAGGAATCTAGACCTGCAACATGGGGCTTTAGCTGTGAGGACATATGAAACCTTATCATAAGTAAGAGCCATGTGGACATTTCTCAGCCAGTCTTTATAATTTAGCCCAGTCAGTTTGTTTTTATCTAGTATTAGCTTAAGTCCCATCATGGTTGCTGTCTGGAGAGAGAGAAAAGAAACACTCAGCATATGCTCTTACAAGTTTAGATTGGTTAATTAGTTTATCTAATCAAGATGGCTCCCATTGTTTTCTCGAATTCTCCTTCAGACCTTAAAAGGAAAATTAGTCGGAATTAATCGCTCCCTACAAGTTCGCATATCTTTCAACCAGGCCAGTGTTGGTACTTCGGAGGGAATTCCCCCATGCTTTCATACGGACCCAATTAAATAACCTCATTTTTCGAGTGGCATAACCCCATTAACACCTTTCTAGACACTTACTTGATTAGGTAATTGTAAAGTGAAAAACTCTCCTAGGGAGTAAGTATTACTCACAGTAGGATCGGGACCCAACTATCATCGTGCGATAACTTTGAAAGAAGCCAACCAAAATTACCTCACTCTAAAAGGTATGCAAACACTAGCAAGTTTTCCTTATATTTGAAACTCCCGGTGTGGTTTTTTCCCCCAAGCGCTTATGACCTTAACGAAGACCAAAATATTATAAGTCGCAAGTTAAGTTCAACCCGCCATTGTCCTGATTAATCTCGACCCATCCGTACTAACCCTTGATGAAAGCCAAAATAGCTATACGACTGTCTTAGATTAATGCATCTCTCTATACAACAGACAAGTATCACCCAGCTACCAATCATTATTCCTTGACGAATGCCAAAATATATTGCTTGAATACTATTTGATACTCATCCGAAATGACGGAGGGCTATGGCTGGTTTTTGAAAAAACCTTGAAAGTAATGAACTTGATATCGTTGAAGGGGTAGGTTTGATAACGAGTGGTTCGGGCTCCACACTTAAAACGAGCAGTTTTGAAGAAAACCAAGTGTTTAAAATTTTTTCCAACAACATCATTTTTAGATTTGTTTCTTTGCATTATTCAGAATTAATGCGGTCCCATTATTTAAGTTTCTATCACACCAGAAAACAATGAAAATAGAATATATGTATATGCCATCCACATTTGCCATGGGGTCCGGAGACTTCACCGTTAGGTTACTTAACTTACGGCAGTGCATGGATAGGGCTAGCGCGGATGCAAAACATATACAACATTTATTGTGTGTGTGTGTGTGTGTGTGTGACCATTAGGCACAGGCATGATAAACATCACAAGCAGATATCAACATCACAGAAAATGGAAAGATGGATCAACTAGGAACTTCTGCATTTCATTGAGCCACCTATGAAACAAAATACTCCACGATCATGTGAATAACCGAGTGTGAATAACCCTAAACCCCTATGAGTACGGAAAGCTACCCGCTAATCTTAGAATTGGATGACCCGGGTCTTGACTCCTCGACATGGCCACCCACTGAATTCTAGAACACGGTAGCTTATGCACTCCTCCATGGGTCAATCATAATACATGAAATAATATATACAATTGGTGACTCCAACCTCTTCCAGTATGTGCCCCAATGAAAAAATATTACAACAAATTATTACATGAATTATATAGAGCTCTCATCCTCACATCTATAATTCACATAGGGCTATTCACGAGACGATCCATCAATCCATTACCAACACAACAATACAAATTATGTGCAACCCTTTTTAATTGATGTATAGCGATTAGAAGACGTTTAACAACAAATATACACATCACACAAGCACGTAACGAAAACAACAACATTAGAATTCTGCGCACAATTAGTAAACACATCAAAATTTCCAAAACTGAAAATCCAGTGCACTAAAATCCCAAAAAATTTCTCATTTTAAGACAATCCAAGTGTAACATTTCAGAAAATAGAAAATAATATTTTTCAAATTTAAATAATAAAATAATAAATTTTGTGAATATTATACAAGTATGGAAATGAGTTTTAGTAAAATGGTATAATTATATACCTATATTTTGGAAAATAATTGGGAATTAAAATAAATTATTGTTTATGAAAGCATTTAAATGGATTTGGGCTTTTATAAATTAAAATATATTTATTTCCATACAAGTTAATGTTAAATTCAATTAATATTTCACTAATTATGTATTAAACCAAATTTATTTGTTAAACATGTTTTAGTGTGCATGACATATCATGTACATGTTAACACCTTATATTGTTTTATCATGGTTTATGTTTTTTTTAAAAGAGAAAAAGAAAAGAGAAATGAAAAGAAAAGATAAAAGAAAAACAAAATAATAACGAGGGGGTAAAAGGAGACATCAAGTTACGGTGAGAGAGGGAGAGAGAGATGAGAGCATGACTACATCAACCATGAGTTGCTTTTGTTCACAACTCATTCCCTTCATCATTCTCCATCTCCTCCTTCTTCACCTCCATTACCTCCCACTACCACCATGAAACTATCCTCAAAACCATCCCAAAACACCACCTAGCCTTCACAAAAATTGTTCCCCAGCTCATTTCAAGCAACATGAAGTGAACAAGTTCTAGTTTTGAGCAACTTTGGCCATCGTAGAAATTTCTTTAGTTGCTATTCAAGATAAAACACTTGCCTTTTGTTAAGTTTTTAAGTTTCCTTATCTTCACAACTAGTTTAGAGTTAATATAAACATATTTTATGAACTTAGAATTTTCTAGTGTGATCTTTAGTGGATAAAGCTTATAGTGGAGGTATGGTAGAGGATGTAATGAGTGTCTACTAGCCTGGTAGTGGTGGTAGCCTTGATTAAAATTAGTTTAGAAGGTTCAAAGACGAACTTAGAATTTTCCGATATCGGTTTTGTAAGATTTGTAGTGATCAAATGAAATCTGTGATGACTCGGGGACTTTGAAACTTTAATAATAGATACAGTGAGATGTGCAGACACATAAGGAGCTACCCTAGAAGCCCAAGCCCCTACCTTCCATTCTTAGCCACCAATTTAATGGAATTGGCCGCAATTTGCGGCCTAATTTTGGAGATAGGGTCCGAAATTTGGTCTGTAGCTCAATTACATGATAACCAAGCTAATCTTATATGCAAAAAGTCTAATTTCACGTTAGGTAGAATCTGAAGTTGTTTTACTAAGTTTCTGTCAACGTTTTCCGATATTTTGAAACTTGGTTTTTGGATTTTCTTATGGTGACTTGGTCGTTCGACATTCGTACGTTGATGCCACAGCGTATTTTGTTGTTTTAGCACGCGTTGACCATAGGTTCTAACCTATGTGTCTTTCGCTTGTCGTATCTGTTTTGGATATGGATTTCTTTAAAATTCAATTCGGGTTTTCATTAGATTTTGGTCATGGATTTCGATTGTAGTTACATTCGCATGGACTTCCAAGGCGACGATGGAGAGCAAGACGTTCATCGACTTCATCTAGAGCGAGGATAGTAGGTGAGTAGATGTATATCTACGGGGGAAGTCCGCTGGATGTCGTATAGCACCCCCGCAACCGTAGTACTAGGATACTAGATATATAGTTATATATGTGTGTGTGTGTGTGTGTGTATACCTAGCTAATAGGGTCTACGGATACTATAAGCAATAGTAAGTATATTTGTAGAGAGGAATATCCTTAGTTCTAATTTTCTTAGTCTTGAGTCATATGTATTGTTGGATATTTATGCCCTCAAGGCAATTATCGCAATTGTGGGAAGGCAATTACTGAATTCGTGGAGGGGCCTATACCAAGAACAGTCTTACTCACGATGATAGTATGCTATCTGGTTTGTCTTTATCTGTCGTGTAAATACGCGATACTAGTTATCACGCATCGCAAAACCATGAGATAAAACCCAAAAGATCTTTGCTTGACTACCAGGATTGTGATAAGGATCATACCAGTGGGGCCTGATAGTTTATAAGCACATCCTTAAATGTCCCTAGTCGTAGGAGTATCGAGACATGGCTTCGATACTCCAGTTTAGATTAGTGTATACGTTTCATAACCCTGTATGGGGCGATGGCTGTTCCCATAGCCATTGGTGTTTGACACTGATGATTGTATACAGGTGCTTATTGAATGAGTTATACTGGATGGATTCGCCGAGAACTCCTAGTTGGTATTATTCCAATGTCAGATAGCAGTTGTCTGGTGATATCAGTACATGGTAGTCCCTAGACCTGAAATCTCCACAGTGTCTCATGCGTGTTCCCACTGCACTTTGATTACTACCCTACCACGGCTCTGCTGAGTCGTGCAAACATGTTTTAATTGGGTACAATCCCGAAGCACATGGAGGCAGTGAGCGGTCGAGGGAATTCGTCACTCCCGGTACTAGGAGTCGATATTGCACTATGCAGGACACGACTATAGCCAGAAGTCCATGGCCACGATAGTAGATATAAACTGGTAAGTGTTACCAATTGTATCTCTTTGGTTATGAGTCCTCTATCAGCACGACTTATCGGGTTATTGGGGATCTGACAGATTCCACTCCCCAGACCCGGTATGTGATACTCTTTGACGAAGAGACTGGACTGTACGGTGAATGTCACTTATAAACTTTGTTGGGTCCGGATGAGTTCGCTCGTCGACCTGCCTTTATCTTGCTCATACCTGGGTAGCCGTTACGTACATCTAGTACCGCTGACGAGCTTGTGGGTTAACCCGAAAGGGGGTTGAATCTGAAAGTGTTTCAGATCCAATCGGATGCGATCCTGTATAACCTAATGCCAGTATATTGAAAGGTCTTTAGAGTCCCGCAATGAAAGTGTCTACCCAGGAAAAATGCGATGTGATGTACGTATAGGGATACGTACATGAGTTCGATAAAACATGTATATTTGATATACGTGTTTAATCGGACGACTATTATACTAGCCGGTTTCACAGCCATAATACCAAGTCAAGTGTTGATTTGATAACCATATTAATGGTACGGTTTCTAGTATAGTGTGTATGATACACACACGCTTTACAATATGTGATACTGGGAAGATATTGATGGCATTTCGTATATGTGATACATGATGTGTACGTGTATAGAATATATGTACTAATACTTATTTAATATATGTATATTTGATATATATATTAATTCCCACCATTATATATTAAGTATAAATAAATATACAAATAATTATATATATGTAAATGTATATATATCTTTTTATATATATATGTTAATGTATATATATTATTTTATATTTAATATGTTTAATTAGATGGTGGGGCCAATCCTCTCTCTTATGTGTTGACACACACATGAGAAAGAGTGGAGGGTGAGGGCATGTGTCATGGTTAAATACATGACATGGGTGGAAAAAGTACACATGACATTTTTCATTTTTCTAAGCCATCACAAAATACATTTTCTTCTTCCTCTTAACATGAGCTCAAGTTCTCTCGGTTAATGGAAATAGTTGCCATGGTGAGGGAGTGCAAAATGTAGAGGGTACCCATTATTCGCATCGCCTTCCTCCACGCCTAGCAAGCCTCTGGAGGAAGTTCCTCCCACCGGTGATGGAGTTGGAGCTCGGGCAGCCCGCTTTCAACGCGGATCATCTGCGGCGAGACAGTCGGCGTGCAGTCGCGTTCTGGAGCTTACGGAGTTTAGACGGGGTCTTCTGGGATTAGCCGGACACGCTGCAAAGCTTGTAGCACCTCTGAACTTTACTTTATGCTCTTTAGTTTAGATAGAAACTAGTGTTTGGACGATCTTGGCATATGGTCGATCGCGCTCATCCGTCCCCGCTTCCACTGTGCACATGTGAGGAGCACACCCATCCTTACAGTGGTATCAGAGCCAACCAAGCACTAGGACTAGTTTAAACGACGTTTTAGTTTCGATCGACAATTTTCCGATTCCGATTTCCGAGTTTTATCCCCTTCTCTGTCCGAATTTCAAAAGTGTTTTAATTTTTTTTTTAAACAGTTGCAGAATGTTGTGTTTGATGTAAAATTGACATGGGAGAAAACTGGAGGTTTTTTGCCTCAGTTTGGCCAGCCACACCGGTTCCTCACCGACCGTGTTGTTGCCAAATGCCCCCAAATTTCTCTGGGGGCTTAAACTTGTAGAAATAGGATTTTTGGTATTATTTGTTTTTTCCCAATATTGAGATTTGATCTCGTATTGCACTGTAAAGTTATTGATCAAAACTGTAACTTCGTAGTGTTTCCATATTCATGATGTTAAAGTGTTTAACTTAGTAGATACGATGATACATACTTGTTGATATGTATTTATGATGTTCTATGTTAAGTTTGTTTGGTGTGGATTGGATCGTCGCGAATTGAATAGCCTTGTGCGTATTTGGATGTTGCGATGTTATATGTTTCTTTTCATTCATGTTGTAGCCAGAATGTATATTCTTTTTTTTTTCGGGACGAGCGCTCGACATGTGGCCGTCATTTCCGCTTATTGTATTATTATTTTTCGAGGGTCGATCAGGTTGCGATCGATGTCACCGTTATATTAATACAGGTATCAGGATTACCCTATGGAGAAGCACACTGATAGTCGGGTTCTAGATTGCACCGGTGGCCATCTCAAGGAGCTGAGACTGGGCCGCTCGATTCTAGAATTGGTGGGTTGCTTGCCGCGCTTGTAGGGGTTAGGATAGACCCACGGAGGAGTGCACTTGTCATTGGACTTAAGAAAGTGCTGGGTGGCCCCATCATTGTGATGATGCCGGGTTGCTTCGTTTCTTGGGTTAGCGAATAACTTGCAGCACTCGTAGGGATCTACTTTTCACTACACGGGTTTTTCAAGTTACCGGGGTATTTCGTGTTTCATTTGTGGCTCGAACGAAACGCAGGATTCCTAAGTGATCCGACCATTCCAAACTCTGTTGTTTTTCCTCATGCTGTAATGTGATTATTTGTGTGTGATGGTATATTTATATATGTGATATAATATATATATATATATTAATGCTATATACATTTTGCATCCGCGCTAGCCCCGCCCCCGCTCTGCCGTTAGTTAAGTAACCTAACGGTGCATGACGGGGCCCCGTGGCGAATGCGGATGGTGTATATGTGCATTATATTTTTCCTTTTCATACTTTTCTGTAATGTTTGTGTGAGAAGGATATTACTAGATAATGAGATTATCTAGATGATGGGATTGTATTAATTGCATTAATACAAAGTAAAATAAACCTATACGTTGTAGAAACCAAATTTTTTATAAAAAGGAAATTTTAGTCGATTCTTTTGCTTTGCATTGAGGCATTCGGTTAAGAATGTCCTGCGCCTCATTCGATGAGGAAAGAGCCTTGATTTTATTACTGGGAGTTTGCTCTTGGGCAAAAGTTTGTGTTACTAAAATTGTTTCTGTAGCCGTATTACTATTTAATTATGAATATCCCGCACCTCATTCGATGAGGAAAAGAGTCTAGATCTCTTCACGGGGAGTTCACTCTTAAGCAAAGGTCTACGTGACTATAAACTTTCAAAACCACTCGGTTCCTACGATGAGATCAAGTTCATTACGTTGATGGTTTTCTTCAAAACCAGCCGTAGCCCTCTGTCATTTCAGGAAGTAGAGTACTTAGTATTCGTACTACGTTTGTTGACCTTCGTCAAAGCGTAGTGTACGGTAGCTAAGTGATGTCTTTCTGCTAGCATATGATGCGATTAGCTAGGACAGTCGTATAGCCTTGTTGACCTTCATCAAGGGCTAGTGTGGGTAGGTCTAAATTAATCACGAAATGACGGGTAGAACTTGACTAGCGGCTTATGATTTGTTGACCTTCGTCAGAGTCATAAGGTGTTAGGGGTAAAAACCGATATCGAGAGTTTCAAGTGTTGAAACCTGCAATGAGATTGCATACCTTCTATGAAGTGGGGTGACTTGTTGACCTTCGTCAAGGTTACTACGCCATGATAGTTTGGGTCCCGATTCCTACTATGAGTAATAGTTACTCCTGGAAGATTTTCTATACGAAATCCCGGCTAGTTCTCCTTTTAGGGTTTGAAGGAGAATTTGACAGAATAGTTGGAGCCATCTTGATTAGATAAATATACCAATCTAATCTAGGTTAGATTGCACGCAGAGTGTTTCTTTTCTATCTCTCTGGAAGCGACCCTGGACTGACCTTAAACTGAGACTCATTAACCAAATTGACCGACCTTTCTTCCAAATCGACAGCTTTGGAATGTCTGGATTGCCCTAATCCATGACATAGTCACATATTTCCTAACATATCATACTTCCCCTTCTGCTAACTCCAGAACCCTCTGTATTCGGTACTGAAATCCATATTGTTTGGAAGGCCATCGTATAGTTAGATATGAACTCGATGAAACTGTTTCAGTCTGAGGATGGCCACTGGTTCTGGATTAGATGAATTGTTCGTTTGTCTATCCCTCCTACATTATCTCAAGCTCGAGAGCTCCTTACATATAAGGAGTGTATACCGGTTACGCTTATTGGATAGTCTTCTTCCAATCCCGAAGCTGATGCTGAAGGAATGGAAAGAAGAAAACCAACTAGCATAAGTTCGGTATACAGGAAGGTAAGATGGAGAGTCATCAAAAGGGATTAAAGTGAGAAAAGGAAATTACGACTACTGTCATGATCCTGGGCAATGAGAAAGGCAATACTGCGAATACCCGATTAACCCCATTGAAACATTTTTGATGTTTCGTATTTCTCGTGAGTCTGTGTTTTGAGAAACTATTTCTCAACAAGCTCTAACTCCTGGGTATATAGATACCGGATTAGAATCCCACATCTGTAGGATGTTACAGATGCCGAGAAGGAGCAGAGAATTGAGAATGAATGATTTTTTCCTTGATGTCGGTTTTCAGAGCAATTGTTGCTATTGAGGAAAATCATCAAGTTTTGCCTAAACAACAAACTTTTGGTTTCTTTTAACCAAAAGAATGTTTTTCAATTAATAGCATACAAAAAATGAGTTAGTGAAATCTAGGGACTTATACATATTGATGTATGTCGTCCAATATCCATATGGACATGGGGTTGGTACTAGGTGTTCCATATTGAGAATGTGATTCTCTCTCAGATTGCTCATCAGCGGGTGCACTCCATGATGAGTAATGTTGAGTTGCCTTCTTCCATTTTGGGGATGCATTAGAATTAGATGCATATCAATGGATATTAGTTCCACTTAAACAAGTGCCTCTGTTTCTATATGAGATATAGAGTGGTGTTCATCTTAAATTTGTAAAGATGTAGGGTTATCCGGTTTATGCTTAAAACCATTATCTGGATAAACTCAAGGCAAGTTTCGGAAATAACAGTCTGTGGGTTATCCCAAGATTTCACGAAGGATAGCTTCTACCATTTTTCAAGTTCAGAAGTGTTTTGTTCTTGACTCGCCACATCCTTGGTTAAGGATTTTTTTGCAAAAGAAATTAGTGGGAGCATGGCAGAACTGGAAGTGATTCCAGAACCACAAACGGTTACTGAAAGTTTAGTAGAACCTGATGATCCGATTGACCCTGACAGACCATAGCTGCTCTGTAGATCTAGTAGGTAACCTCAGCCACTCGAGAGACACTTCGGTTTTCTTGTAGACGGTGACTAGGAGATTTGCATCATGTGATGATGACCCTACTAGTTATCAGCATGCCATACGAAGTGGTGATTTCTGATTGATGGCTGGATGCCAAGTTATCCAAGTTGGACTCCATGCACTACAACAAATTATAGACTTTGTTGTGTGCTCCTGAAACGGATAAAACCAATATGGAGCAAGAAGATCTTTCGAGATCAGTGCAAATGGACAGATATTAAACCTAATAAGGCCAGACTTGTAGTTAACATGTATTCATCAAATACTCGATGTGGATTGTGATGATACTGTTACTTCAAAGTCTGTGTTGAAGTCCATACGGATAAAATCTGTCAACTGTTGTTTTCATGACTATGATATCTTGTATAAGTATGATTATAACGTCTTTCTAAATTAGATTTAGAAAGGTACGTGTATATGACTCTACCAGAAAATTGTCTTAGTCAGTAAGAGCAGCGGAAAATGTGTAAATTGCTTAAGTCTATTTGTAGAGTAAAGCAGGTATAGAGGATGTGGATCATCTGTTTTTGATGCAACGGTCAAAGTGTTTGACTTCATCAAAATAAGAGATGAACCAGATATTTGTAAGAAAGCTGTAGGGAGTACTGTCTGATTCTGCATACTGACGTGGATAGCATACTCTTATTAGGAAGTGATATTTCTATACTACAATTCGGTCAAACGTTGGTAGTCACTTTTGTTTCTTTTTTTGTGGATTATACATATGTCAATGATTCTAGTGACTAGGTCTATAGAGTTAGACCCGGTACGGGTTTTAGGATTATCCAAATTCAGGTATAATGACAGCATTCTAAAATGGTTTAGAATGGAGGACTCCCAGTGAGGTAATGTACCCGTAGGTAATGGGGTCACTCTCTCTAAATGATGTCTTTCGGAACTGATAAAGAGAGAGACTCGCATGAATGACATTTGATATACTTCGGCAGTGAGGTCAATCATGCGATGTTATATATACCGAACCAGATATTTCTTTTACACTTGGTGTAGTAAGCTGACATTAATCCAATCCTGGAGAAACATAGAGAGAAGTGAAGAGCATATGAGATGTTCTTGGTGTATGGTAATGACAGCTTCTTCTTCCGAGAGGCAATTACCGATTCCAGCTTCCGTAGTGACAAGGGTGACAGGGTGTCTATCGTGAGTCATTAGTTTACCCTCTTATGAGGAGCAGTGTATTGGAAGAGTTCCAATCGAGATAATGGGGTAGTCAAGGCGCTAGATGCTGATTGTGAATCAGCAGAGGATACATCATATGTATTTGTTTGGATAAATACGTTCATTTGTGAACTAAGTCCCATCGGCTATCCAAACAATATTCTAGGGTAAGTATCGCTCATTTCGGGAGATAATTGATCTCCGTGAAGTTGAGATTAAGAGAGATACAGTTAGAAACATAATAGTGGATCCACTCACTGAGGCTATTCCTCGAACACAGTTAGCAAAACTGTTTGTGCAGAAGTTGGGTATGCAGTAGCACATGAGATGTGTGCCTGCGATACCATAATAATTGGCCTTGAGTGCAAGTGGGAGATTGTTGGATATTTTTGCCCTCAAGGCAATTATCGTAATTGCGAGAATGCAATTACTGAATTCGAGGAGGGCTTATACTAAGAACAGTCTTACTCAAGATGATAATATGCTATCTGGTTTATCTTTATCTGTTATATGAATGTGCGATACTAGTTATCACGCATCGCAAATACATGAGATAAAGCCCAAAGGATCTTTGCTTGACTACCAGGATTGTGATAAGGATCATAATAGTGGGGCCTGGAAGTTTATAAGCACATCCTTAAATGTCTCTAGTCGTAGGTGTATCGAGACAAGGCATCGATACTCCAGTTTAGACTAGTGTATACATTTCATGACCATGTATGGGGCGATGGCTGTTCCCATAGCCATTTGTGTTTGACGTTGATGATTGTATACAGGTGCTCATTGGATGAGTTACACTGGACGGACTCGCCGAGAACTCCTAGTTGGTATTATACCAATGTCAGATAGCGGTTCTCTGGTGACATGAGTATAGGGTAGTCCCTAGACCTGAAATCGCCACAGTGTCTCGTGTGTGTTCCCACTGTACTTTGATTCTACCCTACCACGGCTCGGCTGAGTCGTTTAAACAGGTTTTAATTGGGTACAGTCCCGAAGAACATGGAGGCAGTGAGCGGTCGAGGTAATTCATCACTCCCGATATTGGGAGTCGATATCGCACTGTGTAGGACACGATTATAGCCAGAAGTCTATGGACATGGCAGTAGAGATAAACTGGTAAGTGTTACCAGTTGTATCTCTTTGGTTATGAGATCTTTATCAGCATGACTTATCGGGTTATTGGGGGTCTGACAGATTCCACTCCCCAGACCCGGTATGTGATACTCCTCAACGAAGAGACCGGACTGTATGGTGAATGTCACCTATAGACTTTGGGTCCAGATGAGTTCGCTCGTCGACCTGCCTTTATCTTGCTCATACCTGGGTATCCGTTACGTACATCTAGTACCGCTGACAAACTTGTGGGTTAACCCGAAAGGGGGTTGAATCTGAAAATGTTTCAAATCCAATCGGATGCGATCATGTATAACCTACTGCCAGCGTATTGAAAAGTCTTTAGAGTCCCACAATGAAAGTGCATGCCCAGGCAAAATGCGATGTGACGTACGTATAGGGATACGTACATGAGTTCGATAAAACATGTATATTGGATATACATGTTCAATCGGACGACTGTTATACTAGCCGGTTTCACAGCCAGGATACCAAGTCAAGTGTTGACTTGATAACCATATTAATGGTACGGTTTTTAGTATAGTGTATATGATACATGCACTTTCTACAGTATGTGATACTAGGAAGATATTGATGGCATTTCGTGTATGTGATACATGATGTGTATGTGTATAGGATACATGTACTAATACTTATTTGATATATATATATATATATATATGATATATATATTAATTCACACCATTATATATTAAGTATAAATAAATATACAAATAATAATATATATGTAAATGTATATGTATCTTTATATATATTTGTTAATGTGTGTGTGTGTGTGTGTATATATATATATTATTTTATATTTAATATGTTTAATTAGGTGGTGGGGCCCACCCTCTTTCTTATATGTTGACACACACGTGAGAGAAAGTAGAGGGTAAGGGCATGTGTCATGGTTAAATACATGACATGGGTGGAAAAATTACACATGACATTTTTTCATTTTTCCAAGCCATCACAAAATACGTCTTCTTCTTTCTCTTAACATGAGCTCAAGCTCTCTAGGTTAATGGAAATAGTTTCCATGGTGAGGGAGTGCAAAATGTAGAGGGTATCCATTGTTCGCATCGCCTTCTTCCACGCCTAGCAAGCCTCTGGAGGAAGTTCTTCCGACCGATGATGGAGTTGGAGCTCGGGCTGCTCGCTTTCAACGCGGATCATCTACGGCGAGGCAGTCGGCGTGCAGACGCATTCTAGAGCTCACAGAGTTTAGACGGGGTCTTCCGGATTAGCCGGACACGCCGCAAAGGTTGTAGCACCTCTGAACTTTACTTTATACTCTTTAGTTTAACTAGAAACTAGTGTTTGGACAATCTTGGCTTATGGTCGATCGCGCTCCAATGGAATTTTTGTTTTCCGTCCGTCCCCGCTTTCGCTGCGCACATGCGCAGAGCACGCCCATCCTTACAATGTATATATGCTTTTACACATACACACACATAAATTTGAGGATAATTACGATACAACATAATGAGATGAGGATGTGATATGCTATGATAACACGAGTCGATAGGATTAGATATGATGATATAAGGCGATGTTATATGATATGATAAGAGATAGCATGACATGATGCGATGCGACATATGATGATATGAGTTGATGATGTATGTGACTATAGATCCATACTATTGATTTGATGATATCGTATGATAGATTATACCGTATGTGATATGATGAGGATAGATCACCGACTTATGTATATATCAACTCGGGAAATATTGTTTTTAAATCACTTAAGTAAATATTAGGATATATTTAGAGCCATACCTATCTTCAGAACTAACGAATCGTTATGCACTTTTAAATGATAACTTCAAGGGATGCAATGGAGTATCAAATGGTATCTTTTTCAAAAAACATCGTAGCCCATATTTTCAAAAACAATGATTTGTACTATTTTAAACTATAACTGTATGGCTTATACGTAGTTATGTATTTTATACCGTTCGTATTTACGTTTTCTTTAGTCTGTTTACGCTCGCGCTACGATTTCTTATTTCTGCATACACTCGTATTATTTTCATTTACAACATATATACTACGTATCTTTATACGATTTCGTCTGTTAGGACACACGCACCATTACCGATGATGCGCATTTTGCACGTACACATACTTGTCGGCTCACACACATATCATCGGTAATTTCTATGCCACGTACACATTAGAAATCGCTATGTCACTGTATCGCTTTTTAACCTGTAGAGTTTTAGTTATTGTTTAATACCCAATACCACACATACTAGTTCAGATATTGTACTTCCTTATCTAGTTACATGACAAGCTCATATGAACACACTTGCTATACTTTATAGTATTTTTCTGTGCCTATGCATATTGTTCCATCATTGTTACATGCTTATGAGATTCTGTTTTCATGAGATTTCTGGATTTGAGAAACCGCAGATACATTTTATAAACCTATGATTGTTTTAAAAACGCAGTTTCTATATGATATTTCGACATCCACTATGAGTTTTCTTGGTGCTGAGCTATGATGATTACCCGATTCGAGGAGTGAGAGCCACCGTCTGCGGGTACGTGGTGGACCCGGTACGGTACCCCAGGACAAGAAGATTGTATAGAAAGGCATTGAGCCTGGTAGGGAAACACACCTACCGGTGACAGTACTGGACTCGGCAGATATCCGGAGGATCCCGACCGGAGTGATATGAGACAGATGGATATGAGGGCCGGTCCGATGAGATGGTGCCTGAGATATGAAGATTTACGTGTGATGCTGGACACGGGTTTTATGATGATTTCGAGCGTCGATGCTGGGCACTCAGGTTTTATGATGATTTGATGTGTCGTTAATGGACACACGTTGGATGATACATATATACATACATATAACACAGATGACATGATACCATAAATTACCACAGGCACGATATTATTATATTATTATACTTATGTATACACGATCACTTTAGATACCACAACGATATGATATTATTATATTACAGTATGACCTAGGAGATCGTTATATATTCGATTTATACCTGCTGATATTTTCTACTCATGAGTTGGCAACTCACCCCCGTTGTGCCATAGTTTTCTTGCAGGATCGACCGCTCGGATCAGTAGCGCCTTGCTGGCACATCTTTTCTTCTAGGTGATTTTCATTGGTAGGTGGGTTACTCCTCGGATCGTAACTGCCATTGTATACATTTATTATTCATTTGTATCTAGTTAAAAGCTCCATCAACCAGATTATGTATATTTGGTAGACCTAGAGACCAGTTTGTATATTCTTTGGATTTAGAGTCGAAACTTGTATGTGTGTGTGTGTGTGTATAGATATATATATCCTTTATATCTGGAGTTTGATGTGTTTTTGTTTTCTTTATTTTTTTTCTTTTCTGTGATTGATCTTCGCCTTGGGCGTCGTATATTCATATTGCGTGGTTGTGATTCCGCCAATTGGCGAAGAGCTAGCTCCCGTTTGGGGATGCTATATTATTATTGATTATGTACTTGTTTTTATCAAAATTTACAAAGGAGGCGCTGCTCAAATTTCAAATGATGGAAATGTTTTCAAATTATAGCATATAATTCACTTGCATTTCAAACGAACTTTATATATATTTTAAAAAGAAAGAACTTGATTTCATTATACTTTTATTTCAAAACTTCACATCCATTATTTTCCTAAAAAAGTTTAGATTTCTGGGCTTTCGGCTTACTTGGGTTATGGTGGGGTCCTATAAATTTTATGTGATTCAAGTGCCGGTCATATGCCAATTCTGGGTCATGACACCGATAGTCGAAATGAACTCGAAACTCTCCTGAATCTTCATGGGGTCGAAGAACCAAAAATTAATATACGCTTGGGGGGCTAGAGGGGTACCCACTACCCGGGACCACCATGAGGTGGACCCAAAGGGCAGGGAGACCCGAGACCACCCTATAAGGGTGGTGTTGGGTCCCTATCCCCCAAGTCCACCCCATAGTGGTCTTAGAGGGTGGGCCCAACATTTGGTCCCTCACGAGGAACCACAAACTCTCAGGTGGATCATCTTTGACACGAGGATGCCAACGTCTAAGCTCGATCCCGAAGGACTAGGAGCTAAGAAAGAAGATTTCGAAGACCAGAAGGACTCGAACTCATAGGTATAATCACTATCGAGTAGATTAGATCCTATGTTGTTTTTGCTAGTTTAAGGCTTATGGTAGATCTTGAGTAGCTAGTTAATGTTGGTTCCTAAAAACTTGATTTTTGGGAATTCCGCCTCTCTACAAACACTATAGAGTGAGCAACATCAATTTACATGGTATCAGAGCACAGTGGGAACTACATGAGAAAAATGACGATCTCATGTCGACAGACTATATGTACTCATGTGACCAAAGAACTGCTATCTGATGATGGGTATATTACCATTTAGCTAGTTCTCGGTGGGTCCGTCTTGTGTACTCACCCCAGTGAGCATCTGTATACAATCTTAGGTGAAACACACCAATGGCTGTGGGGCCAACCACCGCCCCTCATCAGGGTCTAGAAATGCATATACTATTTACTTTGGAATATCGATACCCAATCTCGATACTCCCACCACTAGAGACATTTAAGTACGTGTTTATCGATTACCCAGCTTTCATAAGTATGCTTACCATCACAACAATGGTAGTCAAGAAAGGATCCTACGGACTTTATCAACATGTATTAACGAAATGAAATAACTAATAAAACATATACGCATGTTAAGATAAAGTCAAACTAAATAGCATACTATCATATCGAGCAAGATTGTCCTGTACATACATACCCCTAACATCATATACAATAAAAGCCTCTAGGGCATACATATCCAACAAATCTATTCTGCATCGGGGATACAAATAGCTATTCATAAATAATTTTCATGTCAGGGTACTAAGTGGAAGACGTCTTTTTGCTGGGAACAGAAAATATTGTTGAAGCAAATCATATGTCAAGGACATATGATTCAATTCTACATCGAGGATGCAGATAGCTATTCATAAATTATATTCTCGTCGGTTATAGTTTCAGTTTCGGCTTAAGATATTTGGATAACTTAATGGGACAATCTGTCTTGTGAGTTTCTTATGGTTTTAAGGATTGACCCTTCTATAAATGTCATGAGTGGTATGATAGATTAGGTCAACAGATAGATGTAATGACATAACCACCTGGGGTGGATGACTTGGTATTTGAGTCAAAGTCAAAACTTCTACTTATGAGAGTTGCTTTAGAGGCAAAACTACCAAAGGAAAATCATTTGGATATCCATTGCAGATAATTCACTCCGATAAATATGGACTAATAAACATGAAGACACATAGTGGAGTTTCTTAATTCAACACCTTCATTAATAATTACTCGATAGGCTACTGATCTCACACGGAACTGAAGCGTTGATTTGTATCAAGCGTTGTATCAGTAAAGTGTAGAGTCAGCTCATGCAAACAGGGTTATGTGTATTCCTTTCGGAACAGTTCTGGGAACTGTAAGCAATCCATGAGTATTTATTTTAGCAATTAAGGGAACTGAATGAAGGAAAAAGAGTCAGTCAGATAGCTGATGATACCGTTGTTGGCTATAGTGCCCTCAAATCAATTATTGGATCCCAGACACGTGATTGCAATGATTGAGGGATGACCTATACCGGTAGAACAGTCTTACTCAAGATGATAATATGCTATCTGGTTTGTCTCTATCATCGTGTATATGCTTCAGGTGACATTACAGATCACTATTACATGTTGATAGAGCCCATAGGATTTTTACTTGACTACCAGCAGTATGATGGCGATCATATACGTGGGAGTTGGGTGGTCTATAAGCACATCCTTAAAGTGTCCCTAGTCGTGGGAGTTTCGAGACTGGGCATCGATACTCCAATATTAGACTAGTGTATACGGATCGAGACCCCGACGAGGGGCGGTGGCCGGTCTTACAAGCCATTGGTGTTGGCTGTTTCACCTAAGATGTATACAGGTGCTCATTGGGTTATGAGTACACCGGACAGACTCGCCGGGAACATGCTAGTTGGTATTATACCTATTGTCAGATTGCAGTTCCCAGGTGACATGTGTACAGGTTAGTCTATCGACCTGAGATCATCATTTGTCTCGTGTGAGTTCCCACTGTGCTTTGATTACTACCCTACCACGGCTCAGAGGAGTCGTGCAAACAGGTTTTAGTTGGGTACAGTCTCGAGCCACATGGAGGCAGTGAGCGGATCGTCAGGGGATTCTTCTCTCCCGGTATATTGGGGGTTGATGTCGCGGAGTGCATGGGTGGCCATCATCAGAAATGCTTGGCCGGTGTAGACAAGAATTACTGATTCGGATCAGTAGTTTCTCAGTTAGTGATAGGTTTCATACCGACACTAAATGTCAAGTTATTAGGGGTCTGATTTTATCCACCCCCCTAGGCTCGACATGCGATACTCATAGACGAACGGACCGGACTGTACGGATATTGTCACTGTCAGGCTCAGTAGGGTTTCAGGATGAGTTCGCTCGTCGGCCTCCCTTTCGCTCAATACCTGGGCAGCCATTATGTACAGCTAGTGCCACTGACGTGCTTGTGGTTAAACCCACTGCCAGTGTATTGACGAGTCTTTAGAGTCCTATACAGAGGGTTTCCTTCGTTCGAGCGAAATGTTGTAGAGACCGTATGGTTTTATGGCAGGGTTTGATCATATACGTGCACTTGTGCACGGATCATGATCGGACGGATAATACTAGTAGGCTTTGGTTTTAAGACGGATCCTAGTATTATATTGTTAGATTATTTTCGTTTCGTTGTATTCGTATTCAGTCGGAATACGGATACAGGTATGAATATACGGATGAGGGGTATTCTTGTAATTCGTTACGAGTTTACTTTTAGAGTTGTCATTTTTCTTTTTGTTTAAACATTTAGTTTAATGTTTAATTTTTGCAATAGTTGAAAATGTGAGTAATGTTTTTGGGCTTAATTCAATGTGCTGGCAATTTTCATAGGCTGCCCATTTCGAAAATGGGTGCATATGTGTTTGAGCATTGATTGCTTTTGTCAAGTGTAGGATATTTAGTGAAGATATTATGGTGATTTTTTTGGAGGTGGCTGTTGTTATTTTGAAAAGGAGAATTTTTGATGTGTTGCATTATTGATTAATCTCACCACCACAACACTTCACCAAAATAAAATCCACAGAAAGAACCATTTTTGGCCGAGCCTATTTTCTTTACCACACAAGCATTTTTTTTCATATGCTCACTTTTTCACATCTCGATGGCAACTTCATTCACCTCCATCCAAATCCTTGGATGCTTTGATACAAAGTATCCGCACACTATCTCTACTTCACCTTGGGTATTTAAGCTAGCAAACTGGATGCCCGAATTACTTCGATTTGAAGAGGGAGCTCGTATAAAGAACCCTCGACGTGGATCTTTTTCGGCAAGGGAGACCGGAGAGCGAACTTGTCCGAGGTAGCCGCGAGGAGTTTGGATAGAGATTGAAGACCGAAGGACATGAATCGATCGGAATAATCTCTTAAACTCACTTTACAGTTTACTAGTATAGGGTTAATGGTTCGATCCGGGAATCGGGTTTCGTTAGCGCCGGGTTTTTAAAGTTTTTGTTCCGCATTTGGTCACGGATTGATGGCCAGGGCGCTGGCGTAACCTTACATGGTATCAGAGCCAACCCATTAACTGCATACTAGTTGTTTAGACGATATTAAAATATCGAAACCGAAACAACCCCGAAACAATACCAATGATATTTTTTTTTGGTGAAGGAAATTTCGTGGCTGTTGATTTATGAGTGCAGGGTATTTTTTTGCGGCTGTGGTTTTTTGGGGAGTGGAAAATTTCTTTAGTTGAAAAACAAAAACAGCAAAACTTCCTGGGGGATGCTGTGACTTGATGGTGTGTGAGGTTTTGTTTTTATTTTTTTTCTTGAGCTAAAAACAAACACTCACACAAAATCAACAAAGCCCATTTTTTCTTTCAAAACAATAGCCACTTCAAGAATTCAAGAGCCACTTGATTTTATTTTGTCTTGGCCATAATTCTTGAGCACACTTTTCTTCACCCAATGGCATTTAGTCTCTGAAATATTGGTTCAGTGGTATTGCTAGTTTAGCCCAGTTTTGATATGGATTTATCTAGTTGTTTGGGGCTATTCGGGATTATTTCAACGTCGATATTTCTAACATTGTTTAAAGTTTTACAGTACTTACATTACTATCTGCAACCGTGAATGTCATTTGATCGGTACAACTTGTCTAATTGCTATAGTTCTTTTAGACGGGTTTGAGAACGTGACATTCACGTTAATGTTCTGTGTTGTGCTATGTTGTTGCGGATTCGTCGTGGTGGATAGCTTGGGTGCAACGATAGTACAGTTTTGTTTTATTTGTACATTTGATATTGCGGGACGAGCGTCCGACATGTGGACTGCCGTCACTGCCTGTTTGTATATTATTCTTTTGGGGTACAACCGGGTTGAGGTCGATATCACCGTTGTACATATTTTCTTTTCTGTACTAGGATTACCCTGCGGTGGAGTGCACGAATAGCCGGGTTCTAGAGGGCAACGGGTCCGCATCTCATGGCGTTGAGAAGGAGGGGGCCTCACTCTAGAATTGGCGGGCTATTCGCCGCACTCGTAGGGGGTACAGGTTGACCCAAGGAGGGGTGCTCAAGTTACCGGATTCCGTGAAGTGCTGGGTGGCCCATTCACTTTGCTGAAGGGGGCTGCCTCGCTTCTGGTTTTGGCGGGTAACTTGCCGCGCTCGTAAAGGTCTAGGTTTTCATTGCACAGGCTGTCCATACGATCAGGGGAACATCGGGTTTCATTTGCGGGTCAAAGGAAACCCGGAGCTCCCAGATTATCTGTATTGTTCTGTGATACTTATTGCTTATCTGTGATGTTACATTTATCACGCCTGGAGTGATTATTATATATTGTTATATATATACTAGTAGATATTGTATATGTTTTACACCCGCGCTAGTCCAGTCCCCGCTCTGTCGTTAGTTAAGTAACCTAACGGGTGATGACGGGACCTAGTGGAGAATGCGGATGGTATATACGTACATCATATTTTCGTTCTTTTGTGGTGTGATTAAATAATGGGACTGCATTGATTCTGATCAATGTAAGGAAAAAAAACCTATTCGATATTGTTGGAAATTTTTTTAAAAAGTTGTTATTACAAGGGCGTTTTCTTTTGTTTTGCACAGTGGTATTCGGTTATGAATATCCAGCACCTCATTCGATGAGGTAAGGGCCGAGATCCCTTCATCGGGAGTGACCCCTTGGGTAGAGGTTTGCGTCAGGGTAATAACTTCACTATAGTCGATTACTTTTTGCTTTACATCGCGATATTCAGTGAGAATATCCTGCACCTCATTCCATAAGGAAAGAGCCGAGATCTCTTCACCGGGAGTGGCCTCTTTAGCAAAGGTTTTCGCCACTATATATTTATAAAAAGCTATCCGGTTCCTTCAACGATATCAAGTTCATTACGTTAAAGGTTTTTCGCCAAAAACCATTCGTAACCCTCCGTCATTTCAGACGGGTAGCACTTAGTATTCATGCTATGTATGTTGGCCTTCGTCAAGATATAGTGTATGGTAACTATTTGTTACTTTTCTGTTGCATAGATAGATGCGTTGGTTTGGGACAGTCTTACTACTATTTTGGGCTTCGTCAAGGGTATGTACGGGTGGGTACAAATTAACCTGGACAATGAAGGGTAGAAGTTGACATGTGACTTATGATATGTTGGCTTTCGTCAAGGTCATAAGAGTATAGGGTAGAAATCATATCGGGAGTTTCAAATATACATGAAACTTGCCAGGCATGCGCATTGATTGATCGTCTAAGTTGTGATGAAATGTAAAGTATTCACAATCAAAGATATTTATACCGCAATCAATTAACAGTGTCGATGTAGCGCGTTAATGAATACGGATCGTCCACTGAGATGTGTGTTCTGCTCTCTATTGTTTTAGATGAGTCGAAATGAAAAGATAAAAGAAAAATTGCAAGAAAATTGATTCAAGAATTTTGAAATTTAGCTTCAAGAAAAGTAAAGAACTAGATCTAAAGATCAAGAATCAATAAAGTTCTAAAAGATGTCCAAATCTAATAAACTATAAAGATTTGTAATGAAGCTCGTAGGAATCGATCCAATCGATAGTGATGACGAATACTTGTGATTACGTATTCTTATCCATTGATGATTTGTTGCTAGATCGATGACGATCAACGAGGATTAAGGGATCTCTTGAAGAAACTAGGGTTTCTCCATCATCATCCCTTGTCCTTTCATTGATTATCATTTAAACTCTAGCCTCTAGGAAATTCAATCATCGATCGTTGATCTCTAATTAAGAGCGAAAACATTCAATAAAGCATCTCGCTCAAAATTAGGTTGTCGATGATTCAATTTCCTAAAATTTACAAAACTTATAAGACTTACGAATAGTTCAAGAATTTAATCATCATCATCTATCGATTCTCTCGATTCCTCCACGAGCAGAGTTTTTACTCAAACATCATAACAAAGAAAACAATCGAGAATTGAGATCTCATCATAATGCTCAAATATAAAGATAAGCAAGATAAAGAAATTTCATCTTTTATTATTCAACAATTTCGTTACAATTCGCTCAAGACTAAAAGAATTGAGGAGAAAACTTGATCGTCGAATTAGCTTCGCATCGTCTCTGTGAGTCGCGGATCGTCTTGGATCACTTACTCGGTTGAAGATCGGCGTCGCTCCAAAAACGCTTGATGGCTTCTTGCTTGAATTGGCACTCGATAGATCTTGATTACGATCAAATTGTGTCACTCAACTTGATTTGAATTTTGATTTGGATCTACAATTTTTCGCTCTCAAATGTTTTCAACAAATTTTCCTTCCAAAATGAACAACTTTTCCCTCCAAAACGAACAACCTTTCCCTCCAAAATCAACAACCCAAACCCTAGATCTAGATCTCATTTTATAACCATCTCATTTGAATCTTCCCTCCAAACCTAGGTTGTTAGAAAGAGTCTTCTAGAAGAAGTTTGTTGGAGGGAGGCTTCTAGAAGAAGGTTGTTATAAGGAGGCTTCTAGAAGAAGGTTGTTGCAAGGAATATTCTAGAGTGAGTTTGTTATGCAGAGCCTTCTGGAAGAAACCACGTGGTATTTGAGAGTCTTCTAGAAACTAGGGTTGTTATAAGAAGCCATGTGGAGAATTTTGAACCAATGAAGAGATACTATAGCCGCGGAACCGCGGCGGATAGGCTGACTTGGCCGCGGATCCGCGGCCATGTAGGAAGCTTGCTGTAGGAAAAGTTCAGGGGTATTTTGTGTTGATATTTGGGTCTTCACGGAATGTCTGGAATCTTTTATTCTTTTCTTGTTTCACTGCCAGATCACAAGTCTTGGACTTGGTGTATTTTTATCAGCACTTTAATGATTCCGGCTCTTTACCTGGAGAATTTCCTGCACACAATCTCGAGACAAGTGTTGCGATATACAAAGATCATGCGTGCAATAATAAACACTCAATTTCCCTCAAAATGCCGGTTATAATATATAACACATGTTATTTGGTATTTTACAGACAAATAGCTAATATGTTCTATATTCATACCGAACACCTTTAGATGATTGCAAATAGTAGGAAAATTGATGTGTTAAAAATGCAATATTTTCGACTGATCAAATTCTCCCAAACTTATTTTTGGTCGTCTCGAGCAAACTTGTTTTATTAAAAGGAGAAGGAGAAAATAAAGAAAAAATAAAAAAACTAACTAGCACACTTTCGTAGGCAACACGATTGCACTGAGCACGTGCAACAAGCCTTTAAACCTCTAGGTGTCCCTAGTAGGAGGAGTGTTGTCTTCTGGGGGTTTTCAGCGGATTGCACCCACAAAATCCCATAATAAAAGAAAGACCGTGAAAGTTACATATAAAGATAAGAATTATAAAAGAAAGACTTTGAAAATCAGAGTTTCCAACTATACTAGCTTTTCGGTTTTCATGAGCCCTATCTTAATAGTCATGAAAAGATGTTAAAAATCACATCATCCCTCAATAAAACATCGTCTTTATTCTTCATTCCTATCTTTCTTCCAAGCATCGATCATATAACCCTACGTGTGTGTAAAAGACATCCCTACATTCGGAGAATTCAATTCAAGCTATCATACTCTTGTCCATCTGCCTCAGTACTTTTTAACTGATGAATATTTAGATTTGCTCACACATTTTCATGCGACCGTTAATACTTCTTGAGGTACTAACCGACCGATTACTCATGTGCTTGCTTATACGGTGTTTTAGTATTTTCCTCGTCTTGCACCACCTAAGGCTTAGCAGTGACTCCCAAACCAGTTGGTCTAAGGCACTATGTGATGAAGCACCCTCGCTATATTTTTTTATTGCTGCCTTGGCGATACAAAACCGGTGTTCATTTTTTTCTTAACACCATTTATTTTTTATTCATTTTTTTATTTCCTTCATATTTTGGCTTTTAGACAAGAGCATTTCAAGGTATCATCTACTGTCCCGAGTTTCAAGACGTGTGTAGGTGCGTATAGTAGGGTATCAACGTTCAAATGTTTGGCTTCCAGAATAGGAACTATTTTTCAGACTCATTTTTATTCTCAGATTATTGACTTCTTTCATCTTACTAACCCTTGGGACAACGGCTCATAACTACTTATTACTAGTTCGTTTAAGAAAACTTCTAATTTTCTAGGTTTTCTTAAATTTTTCTAATCTTTTGGATGTAATTTTTCACTATCGAATTTTTTATTATCTTATTTATGTACAATTTTTTTTATATATGTTTTGTGATATGTTTTGTGCTTATGCAAAGTATGATGCAAAGTGAGCACAAATCTCCCCCAAACTTGTTTTCAACAGTGTCCTCACTGTTGCTATCTGCTAAACCTCAAAACCCTGTAAGCTTGGGAGGACATTTATTAATGGGGGCAAAATATATTAAAGTGAAAATCCTCCCCCAAACTTATTTTTGGCTCACAATATTGAGGACAACAGTTATTTTCTAGAGCCAAAAATGCACCCCCCCTCAAACATGAGTTAGACAATTTGAAGCATTTTAAGAGGGGGTGAGTCATTTGGTCAAAGTAAGACTTTACAAAGACCAAAAGTTAATACCAACCATTCAAACATTTTATCAGTGTAGCATATAGGTCGGTGGAAGAATGTGTTGTATCGAGTCAGGAAAAATGGGGAAGGGATAAGAGGTGGTCTGGAAAGGGTTTGAATTTTAAATTAGAGAAAAGAAAGAATGAGAATGAATGTGGATGATTAGGAAGAAGGAGTGGTGGCGGTTCAACTTCTATAGGATGAGGTTGATCAATCACAAAATCCGTATTGTTTAAAAATTCAAGTTCGTCGGGAAAAAAGTTCTTCAAAACTTTTATCAATGCTATGATCGAACATTTTGCTGTCCAAAAGTTTTGTGCCAGATTTTACCATACTTGATTTGTCAAAATATGTGGAGGTGAAAAACTCATCTACCTCATTTTCAAAAATATCCAAATTAAGTTAACTTTCTGGGATTGTTGAACTTGAACTGTCGGTTTGTGATTTATCAACACTCACCATCATTTCAGGGACAGAAGAAGAACCAGAGAGAGTGGAAGATGAAATGGGTAAACCTATTGATGTGTCGAGTGTCGCTAAACCAGATGTAGGAGATGAAAGCTGAATTTCGGTCTGATCTTCGGTCATACGATTATCATCAACTTCAAGACGTATTTGGGGTTCGGGAAGAATTAAAGGCTCAAGATGATGACCACAAGAAAGTGAAATGACCTGATGAATTGGTGGGACAAACTCATCCAAAATTTTGGGTTCATCAATCAATATATCCCCAACGTCAATCACCTCATTTAAGTGAAAGTTAAAATTCTCAAACACCTTATCAAAAGTATGGTTTTCAATCAGTTTTGGTGCAAGAGTGGAGGTGTAGAGATCACAAGGATTTGGCATGGTTTCACTTGAAATGGACCCTTCGCGGTTGGGTAAATCAAACATTGCATTATTACACAACTTGGCATTCATTCTATCGTCAATTGGTGGATATTTTGGTGTACTCGATGAATCTGTGAAACTGGAGTTGTGGATTTCAGTTTGGAAAGAGAATGTTTGATTAGGAAAGGTGTACAGCTCTCTCTCACCACCCAAATTCTCATTTTGTCCTATGCCCGAATTATATACTGAAAAATTTTGGACTGGTTCGAAATTATTTGCTTGCATCCACTCTGTTGTTACCTTCTTAAATTGGTTCGTCAATTCCACGTATTTCTCTAATGTCTGCTCAAGACTAGACTTTGGTCGATAAGGAGTTTCAGGATAAGATTGAAATTCTTGTGGATAATTAAAACTCCCAAATGACTGATTAGAAGGACCGTTTAGAGAAGGTGGAAAAATTGGATTGGATTGATAGGAACAGAATGGTTGTAAAAATTGGGTAGGAGTCGGGTCAACATTATGATAAGAAGAATTTTGATATTGGTTCGTCGGTTGGCTATTGGACATCATACATGCTACAAACCGATTATGAAATTCTTCTTTGGAAAGTGGAGGTGATGGTTGATATTGGTCCGGGTTGAAACTTTGGCCTCTAGCCCTAACTATATGCTCAGCAATTGAAATTCGTCTCGGGGCTTCCTCACTCGGGGTATCAACTGAAACAGGTGTAAAATTAGGATACGGTTGATATTGGTTCGGATTGAATCTTTGGCTTCTAGCCCTAGCTATATGCTTAGCAATGGACATACGTCTAGGGGCATCCTCACTCGGAGTATCAACTGAAACGGATGTAGAATTAGGATACGGTTGATAAGACCTGGACTGAGGTGGCCAACTGTTTCTACCCGCTTGTTCTATCCGATCTCTTAAGGACATGTAGAGCCGGACGGTATACCGAAGGGATTACGAAAACAAGCAATATCTGGTTGTGGACAACAAAGCTCGCGCAAGAGTTTTTCTATTTGGGTCACTCATTATAAAAAGAGAAGAGAGGGAAAAGGGAAAAAAGGATAAGGGGGAATAATTGGTTTGTTTTGAAAAAGGATGGATTTTTGAAAATTCACACAAACATGCACAAGCAACCCTATATCTAATGGTCAGCTAGGTCAAGTCTCGATAGATCTTGATTTCGATCAAATTGTGTCACTCAATTTAATTTGAATTTTGATTTGGATCTACAATTGTTCCCTCTCAAATGTTTTCAACAACTTTTCATTCCAAAATGAACAACATTTCCCTCCAAAATGAACAACTTTTCCCTCCAAAATCAACAGCCCAAACCCTAGATCTAGATCTCATTTTATAATCACCTCATTTGAATCTTCCCTCCAAACCTAGGTTGTTAGAAAGAGTCTTCTAGAAGAATTTTGTTGGAGGGAATATTCTAGAATAAGGTTGTTACAAGGAGGCTTCTAGAAGAAGGTTGTTATAAGGAGGCTTCTAGAAGAAGGTTGTTGCAAGGAATATTATAGAGTGAGTTTGTTATGCAGAGCCTTCTGGAAGAAACCATGTGGTCTTTGAGAGTCTTCTAGAAACAAAGGTTGTTATAAGAAGCCATGTGGAGAATTTTGAACCAATGAAGAGCTACCATAGCCACGGAACCGCAGCGGATAGGCTGACTTGGCCGCGAATCTGCGGCCATGTAGGAAGCTTGCTGCAGGAAAATTTCAGGGGTATTTTGTGTTGATATTTGGGTCTTCATGGAATGTCTGGAATCTTTTATTCTTTTCTTGTTTCACTGCCAGATCACAAGTCTTGGACTTGGTGTATTTTTATTAGCACTTTAATGATTCCGGCTCTTTATCTGGAGAATTTCCTGCACACAATCTCGAGACAAGTGTTGCGATATATAAAGATCATGCGTGCAATAATAAACACTCAATTTCCCTCAAAATACTGGTTATAATATATAACACATGTTATTTGGTATTTTACAGACAAATAGCTAATATGTGCTATATTCATACCGAACACTTTTAGATGATTGCAAATAGTAGGGAAATTGATGTGTTAAAAATGCAATATTTTCGACTGATTACACATACCTTCTGGAGTGTGATAACTTGAGTGGGTTCCATCAGGTTATCATGCGATGATAGTTGGATCCCGATTCCCATTGATGAGTTGGTTTACTCCTCGAGTGATTTTAGATGAACCCGACTAATTCGGATGTTCTGGGTTCCATTTTGCATAATCGGTAGTCTAATGTATGCATAGTATGTACTTGCCCAGACATATAATCCCTGCCGATTGGACTTAGTAGTAGGGTCTGGTTGTTGGGATGAATTGATGAGAATTTTCAGGTATTTATATGGGACGGCCCACAATACTTAGTGTTATGAGGAATCAAGTTTGTAGTCATATGGAAATACAAATACCGACTGGGTCGGCAATATGGGTATGCATACATCCATATCTGCACGTGCTTTCTTGCATAATGGCAGGGCCATGACTCGGAGTAGAAAGAAGCAGGAGGTGTAGTTTTTTCACCATGGGGGTGGAATATGCGGCTACCTCAGTAGTGCCAAACGGACTGCTAGACTGAGGTGATTCCTCGGGAGTTTGCGCGTGATTTCACACGCAAAGGAAACAGGGTTTCTCTTTATCGTGACATCAGGTCAACGATAGTATACTCAAACGATCCCTTATATATGGGAAGTTGAAGCATTTATAGATCTGACGACACTTTATCAAGGAGTAAGTGGTATGAGAAAGTGGTATAAGCTATAAGGTTTTCGTTTAGGTCAGATGATCGGGGATCCGACGACGAAGGAAATAGCTGAGAAACGCTATATGCGTTTGGACTTTGTCCTAGGTGATTTATTGCATTTCCGATAGCTCGATAGACCTTACTCTTATATTTTGGCATTATTATTATTGATGGCGACTTTTTATACATGCATATTTTGAGATTGAACATGTGTTTCTTTCTTTATGATTTGGGATGGATATGTCAATATTTTTATTTGACTATTTCAGGCATGGAGTATAAGTGTACGGGGTACACGAAGTGTACGGGGTACACATTTACAAAGATACGTTAGCAGGTAGGAACTCTCCCTCACATGAGACATTTCCTTTATGTTAGGGAAGCATGCGAAGGTGAGACTAAGTGCCAAACGTCATCTGCTCGGAGTAGTGATTGTTTTTTTTTGTTGTATGCTGGGTATGGTAACAGTGGGAGCACTTAATAGAGTCATCCTGAGCGGGTCAGGATGAGGTTGCCATGTGCTATAGGCCGAGCGACCGAAGTGGTTATCTCATGGCCACTTTTACCTGTTACATATAGCTGATATAGGGGTCTGACTCGCCGTACGGGGTGCGAGCTTGTCTGGAGATCTCAGGCAACTCGTAGGACAGTATAGCCGGGCAAGTCAATCACAGAGTGATTGGACTTGTGTCTATACGGTATAACTTTAATGGCGTATACTTTTAGGGAGAGAATTTTATACCGTAGCACGTTGCCATACGACGTGCGCTTGGATCATGCACATAAGGAGATTGAGAGATGGATCCCATCTCTCTCACTGTGTGAGCCCTTATGACGATCACCTTTACGGAAGGACGGGCAGTCTATACCCTTAGCGACACTGGGTTGTCCGGGTAGGCATGTTATGAGCGTCTGCTATTTTGGCTGCTGTTTCCTACTGCGATGACAATATATCGCACATACGGGGCAGTGTTAGGAAAGCGGGTGAATAGCAGACCTATCTATTCAGAGCCGAGAGAAGATCGATTAGAATGTCTCCTGATTGCATCACATGACCAACTTTTATTGACGTCATGGTGGAGAAGTTTAAGAGTGCGATGAATCGAAAGGTATACCTAGGCGTTCGACCACGCTTCTGAGAGGGATCGAAGGTACTTGAGCAGATATGTTTGATCGGATCTGGGGTATGAGATTTCGCGAGCCTAACATATTTTTGGTTTATGTTATTTTCTTTTAGAGAGATTCTTGTGTCAGTCCTAACGAATCTGGCTGCAAGGCAATCCGCTTGTAGGTTCTCAATGGTCCATGTCGCACCAATATGTTATGTATGGATAGGAATGAGGAAGAAAAGAAAATTCTCAGGGAGACAATTGATTCAGGGAACTAGCTTAGGGAACTATGGACGGCACCCACTCAAATGTGCGAGTGAGAGTATCTTAGCCATTGGGCCCGATCCGATCCAATATCCGCCGATATAAGTGGGTGCCATATATATTCATATATAGGAGCCTAAGATTTTATATGAGATATATGATAGACGATGCAACATAGAGAGTTTTTTTAGAGAGAAAAATAACTGAGGATCATCGTCTCCTTTTCTCATCCTCTTCTACTTTTGGGTTAGGTTGCGGGGTGATCAAGAGAGAGATTCTCATTTTCTACCAAACTGTGGTTTCCCTCCGGCCGTTGTTAGGAGGAGCTAAAGATCAGATTTTTTACGTGACAAGGTGAACGATCTAATCAATCGAATCAGGTATATCGTAAACCTTTAGGGTAAATACATGTATTTCAGCTGCGTATATTTGTATGTTATGTATCTACGTAAGCTAAAGTGTACACTACTACAAGACCCTCTTGGGAAAACTAACATTGGGGAAACTAACAGTGGGGTAATGCTCATTCGAGTTGAAGTACAAAATCACTAGAATTGTACCGAGCTCTGAATTCCTTTGGCCACTGACAAATCCATACATACAACACATTCAGGTACATATATAGCACATACAACCACACAACACACGCACGCACACAGATGACTCCTGAATTTATCCTAAAAATGTTAAATTATTATTCCTTCGGTCTCCCGCACTCTGATCCCCAGAGAAGAAGGAAACACGGTACCAACTGATCTAATTTGAGTCAAAGTTAAAAAATTACCACAACTGTACCCGATCTCTGAATCCCTTTGGCTTCTAACAACCCTTTAATACTCGACGACCATCAATTTCATTTTAATGGGTGAGTGAGGTTGTGGCCATATGGAAGATTGCGATGTTGCGTTTGTGTCGCAATTTCGTCCACACACATAAATTTCATGCATCACCTTCTCATCATTAATATGCTCCCACGCATCTGTCCTTGAGCAATTTCGTCCACACACATGCATCACCTTCTCATCATTAATATGCTCCCACGCATCTGTCCTTAAGTAAAGTTTGCCTCTCCCTCATGCTTATTTCACTCTCTCTCTCTCTCTCTCTCTCACTTGTATCTCTCAACAAATGGGAACTCATGAATCAAAGCTCAACATCTTCTTCTTCCCCTACATCACCTCAGGCCACTTCTTCCCTCTGCTTAACATGGCTACTCTCTTTGCCAACTCTCACCCCACTTCCGTCTCATGCACCATCATCACAACCCCTTCTAACTCCCATCTCATAACTCCATCCCCTAGCCTCTCTCTCCTCACTCTTCCTCTCGGCCCCTCTGCTTCGCTTCCGGAGGGATGGGACTCCACTTCCTTCACTTCCTCTTTTGCTCAATTCCACTCCATCCAATCCTCGCTCACTCTCCTCTACGATCCTCTGCTTGCTCTCCTCAGAGAAAACAAGCCACATTGCCTTATATCCGACATGTTCTTGCCTTGGACCGTCGACGCGGCGGCCCAGCTCGGCATCCCGAGGATAGTATTCCAAGGGATGGGGTCCTTCTCTATGGCGGTCATCGATTGCGTCAAGAAGTTTAGACCCCAAGACTCGGTTTCTGACGACGAAGAGCCGTTTGTGGTCCCCGGGCTGCCCAAACCGGTGACGATGGCCCGGTCGCAGTTGCCTGAACCGCTTCGGGTCCGGACGAGTTTTAATTCTTTGATGGAGGAGATGGATGGAGCCGATGCGCGGAGCTATGGTGTGGTGGTCAATAGCTTTTGCGAGTTGGAGGGCGAGTTTGCAGGGCATTATTGTAATTCTCGTGGGAATCTGGCTTGGTTTGTTGGTCCTGCAGTTGCGGATTTTGATGATGAGACAAGAAGCAAGGGTCACGAGATTGAATGGTTGGACTCCAAGGAGCCTGGCTCGGTTCTTTACGTGTGTTTTGGTAGCCAGGTTCATCTTAACGAGGCACAGCTCGATGAGTTGGCTTTCGGTTTGACGAGCTCGAACCATTGCTTCATTTGGGTGTTGAGAAAAGATGATCCTGTGGTTTGGATAGAGAAAAGAACCGAAAACAAAAACGAAAAGGGTTTCATAATTAGAGGATGGGCCCCACAGGTACAAATACTGAGTCATGAGGCAGTCGGAGGATTCCTGACACACTGCGGGTGGAATTCGATACTTGAAGGGGTTAGTGCTGGAAAGCCGATGGTGACATGGCCCTTTTTTGGAGATCAGCCGTTCAATGAGAAGCTAATTGTGGATGAATTGAAGATTGGAGCGCGAGTCGGTGCTGGAATCGGTAACAAAGAGCCGGTGAAGGGCGAAGATATATCAAAGGCGGTGTGTATGGTGATGGGAGAAGGGGAGGAGGCAATGGAGATGAAAAGAGAGGCGAAGAAGTTAGGGAAGAAAGCAAGAGGGGCAGTGAAGAAGGGAGGATCATCTTTGAAAGAGATCGACCGTTTCATTGAGGACTTGATGCGGTTGAATTAAAACTTAAAAGTATGTTAGATTGTGTGATAGTTATATATTTGCCTGTTTTGGATCATTTCTTGAGTGTCCTGGGACATATGTTTTTATGGGATCCTATTGAGTCCCACAAGAGTTCTCCTCGAAATTAAATAGCCTGAAAGTCTTCAAATACTTTGATTTTTAATACACATATATTTGAGTAGGGTGATCAATTTGAATAGATCGGATCTTTAAAATATATCATGGATCCAGAGTTCCCGTTTTTAAAAAGCGTGGACCGGTTTGCAATGGATAACCCTCCCTCCACCCACCCACGCACACGGATACGGATCCTCTGCACATTTCATTCAAACGAGCATGATCTCTTCGATCCGACGGCCAGCATTAGTGTAAAACATGGGAGCCTATGGTTGGTGGGATCCACTTGGAGATCCAACGGCTGGGAGGTGCAAAGAGCACCCTGCTCTTGATTTTTCAAGAGCTGAGGATCCTAATCCCCCCTCCACACATATATATGTGTGTTATATAAATCGTAAATTTAGGAAAAGAGAAAAATAATATTATTGATTGATCAAAAAACCAACGTACAATATGCCTCCATATATAGCCCATAAGATAAAATCCTAATACAAAAGGATAAATACTAAATGATATATATAAAGATATGATAAAGATATGCATATCTTAACAGCCCCTGTCAAACTCATGGTGAATCATACACCGAGAGTCTAGACAAGAAATGCGAAAGTTGAGTTCATGTTTGAGGCTTTGTAAAGATATCTGCAACTTGATTATAGGAATGAATGTAAGGAAGTGAATTCGACCTCGGTCGTACTCTTGGTGAATTATGTGACAATCCACCTCAATATGTTTAGTATGTTCATAAAAAACTAGATTTTCTGCAATACGAATAGCACTCTTGTTGTCATAATAAAGCGGAACGCGAGAAGCAATGACGACACCCATATCAGCAAGTAAATTATGAAGCCATTTAAGCTCTGCAGCAGTATTAGCCATTGCACGGTACTCGGCTTCAGTGCTGGAGAGAGAAATGGTATTTTGGCGCTTGCTGCACCAGGAAATCAAGAATGTGCCTAATAAGATACATAATCCAGTGGTAGATCGACGAGTATCAGGGACATCAGCCTATCCAGCATCAGAGTATGTGCGTAAAGTAAAGTCAGAATTGGAAGGAAACAACAGTGACCGGGTATGAGTGCCACGAAGGTATCGAAGAACCCGTATAAGAGCCGCATGGTGAAAAGATGCAGGAGTACTCATAAACTGACCGAGAACATGAACAGTATGTGCAATGTCTGGACTGGTAAGAAATAGGTAGATAAGTGTATCAACCAACTCAAGATACCGAGTGGAGTTCAGTATGATCACTCCATCTGCTTGACGAAGATTTAGATGAAGCTCTATCGACGTAGCTGTAGAAGTACTGGCAATTGTTAGTGATATGTATTGTAATACCTAACCCCTTTTTATACCAATATCCGTATTTTGTTACTCTTAAAATTTATTTATTTTCTTTTATAATTATTTTAGTATTATGACTTTCCCTAACCCTAATTTATCTCAATCTCTATTACCTATCGATTCTATATATTACAGATTCTTTTATTTTACAAGCCGGCCCCTCTTCTCTAATTTTCCCTATTCTTATTTATTTCCAAACCCGGCCCAATTCCCTATCTCTTTCCCATTTTAGTTAAATCACCAGAACCCGGCCACTTCCTAACTCCTTTTCCCTTTATCATTGAATCCCCAGCCCAAACCAAAACTATATTTACATTTCCCCTCAGCCCAATATAAAATAAATTAATTTCCCTTTTTTAAAACCATCCTCAGCCCACTTTCCTTCTTTGTAAATTTGAAACTAAATAATTTCCCAATTAAACATATTTCCCCAGCCCACAAATTCCGGCCAGCCCATTCCATCCTCTATAACTTAAACGATTGATAAAAACCCCAAATTGTTCCTGGCCCAGCCCAACTCAGCCCTATTCGTTTTCTCCCCATTTCATAAAATCCCTTCCGGCCCCAGCCCAAGGCCCGCTCCCAACCAACCCGACCCGGCCCGTGTTCCACCCTTCCCTTCTTCCTCCCGTTACAACTTTTCCCGCCGATTTCTCTCCCCGCTGCACCCACGTCGCCGCTCATCTCACGCCGTGCCCCGCTCCTCGCACCCACGACGCGCGCGCCCCCTACGACCCGCTCCCCCAACGGCTCGCTCCTCTCTCTCCCTCACACTCTCGATCTCAAACTTCCCCTCCCTCTCTCTCCACAGAGAACCCCTCTCTCGAGCCCCTGCACCCCGCCCCCTCGACGACGACTACACCCCCTCATCCTTCCTCCCTCGCTCTCCTCTCTCCAAAACTCAAACCCCATCGAGCTCAATCCCCTCTCCTACTCTTCGCCGCACCAGCTCTGCACCAAACCACCGCCAAGCTTCCCTGCACCCGAGCTCGGCCACCACGTGCACTCGACACCGGAGAGTTTCCACTTCCTGAACCACCTCGTCGACGCCCCTCTGAGCTCAGCGACGACGAACCCGACCACCTACTGCACCACCGAGTAAATCTCTCTCTCTCTCTCTCTCTCTCTCTCTCTGCAACTCCTCTCTCTCTCTCTGCAACTCCTCTCTCTCTCCCTCTGCAACCCCTCTCCATCGGCCTTGACAGCCCCAGCGACCCCCAGCCCCGGCACCCCCTCACCGAAACCCTAGCCGCCGCGGTCGAGCCCGGCTTTTCGTTGAGCATCTACAGCGGTCGCCGTTGCCGCTATTCGGGTCACCGACGTCGCCATCAAATCTGTGGCCTCGGTCCCTTAAGCCGTCATCATCACCAACACGCCGTTCGTCGCAACGTCCGTCGCACCCACCGAGCCGTCAAGTACAAGAAGCAAAGACCCGACAAGGCTAAACCTGTGCTGCGTTCGGGACGCGATAGTGCCATTGCCGCTGCCGTACATCGCCAAAACGTCTCCAGGCAAGTACTTTACTTGCTACATGCTAATCTATTCGTGTTACAAACTCAAATCGTATAAATTCCATATTTACAATTCCCGATAAATTATATGACATACATGTTCGATGCATGATCCCAATGAAAATCTTCACTTAATTTGACGGAACTCATTTGCATAGTCTAGCCCTTATGGCAGTGAACCTTGTGTATAAATTTCACTGGAAAATATAACTGTTAATGACTGAAACGAACACCCGTGAAAAACTGGAATTTTCCCGCACCTGAAAATTATTAAAATCACCATAAATCGTGTACTTATTGAAATGATGCGTTCGAGGTCTCAAATCGAAGCAGACTCGACGAAATGTAACCCTATGTAATTTTCTAATGGTTTCTGTTCTGAAATTGTGACAATAATTGGGTCGGAGTGCGGCTCTGGACTGCAGTCCAGAGCAACTCTGGTTATTATTTTCTGTCCCGTAATGGTTACTACCTTGTTTCATGAACTCGTATGTTGCAGAACCCTACACCTTATTGATTATGAATCTGTTAGCTAAATAACGAAAGTAATTTCACCCTGTTTCACCGTCGTTTGCTATTTAAAATGCAATTTAAAAGATCGTGACGTATAGCAGTCCCAAACAGAACCAGAACTGATACCCTAGTGTTGAATAGAGCATAACTTTTGACGTACAAGCGCGATTGAGAATCCGTATATTGTGTTGAAAACCTTATTTAAAACCCTAAATTTCATTCAACTATAGTGTCGCTGAATTCTGACCTCAACTGGGATTAAAATGCGTTGCGAAACGGACTTCCGATTCTGAAACCGGATTTCCAGCAATGAACGCTTAAAATGAAATGGCCATACCTTGTGATCCTGAAACCCGATTGACGTGAAATCAAATTTTCTTGATAGATAATCAAACATACTACTTATCCCCTGTTCAATGTTTCGCTGAATTGTTCACGTATGATTTATGATAAATTATGCAAGTGGTAGGATATCGTTTGATGACATCTTAATCATGCCTTAAATACTGTTTTCTCATCACATCATATATATGTCGTTGCATTGGTAACCTAGTGATCATGTGCATTACACAGTGTTAGGTTTTAGTGGTGATTGTGGCAAGTACGTAGTGTTCGTGCATGAGTGGATAAGTGAAAGTGACACGTACTTGTACACAATCAGTGGACCCTATTGTTCTATTGCATTGTCGACGTCTGTGGGACGTGAATAAGTGTGACTATAAGTGGTATGGGACACTTATGGAAGCACTTGTATGGGTGTCATAGGTAAGGCACCAGACACTGTCATTTATCTTGGGTGTTAGTCGGAACGTGCTTGATGGAGATCCTGTCTCCAGTTCTTACGCAGACTTGTCATGGACCGACCGGTATTTGAGGTTATGGTTGGCGTTTGATGTAGACCACGGGGTGTGGGGTAGTTTGAGTGTGAGTTCAACAGAATCTCGGGAGTCCCATGCCGGCTTATATATATGGAGATATATGGAGATTTACAGGGTACATGATTATTACCGTGAGTTATAGTTTGGGCCCGTGGTCCCTTGCCCTTGGGTCCTACCCTTGGGTGGAGGACACTCACGAGTGGTTGACTCTCACACTTGGACTGACGATAGGCTTAGTGACCTGTACAATGAGACTTAGAGACTGATAGGGATAGTGACATTGACATGCATTACTTACTGTATTGACACACCTGACATACTATTTTACTGTTTTACTATTCACCCGCTCTTTTAGACACCCGCATTGGCTACTTCATGTTCACATCTTTACTGTCTTGGTTTACTGTTATACATCCATTATTACTGTACGAGTTACCACCTGCATCTATATATTTATTACTATCGCGTCGCTCTGACGACCTGAGTATGCATGCTCAGAGGGAGAGCTGGGTCTAGCTTGGACGAGGACTAGACATACATCGCGGACACCTTGATCAGCTATCCAGAGCTATACTCTTTTGACTTCCATCAGGTCAGTTCTTTGTATTTGTTTTGTTTCAGTTACTGTATTTCTCATTACCTGTGCATTGTTTACTGATTACCACGTAAAGCTAGAAGCCGAAGTGTGACTACGACAGTATATTTCCTTGACCATAGGACCTTGGCTGGCCTTGTCAACCCCTGGTATTCCGTATTTTGGGAGGCGGGGCGTGATATGGTTTTGTTGGTATCAGAGCCAGGTTTTGCTTCGATTGGGATTGCAATTCCGTGTAGCGTTTGACAATCTAAGACATCCTACGGTCTGGATGGTAAAGTTGTTATCCTTAATCTTGATTCACATAGTGTATTCGACTATGCATTTTGATCTATCCACTAGAGTTTCGGGTAACTTGGCAGAGTTACGTGGTTGTAATTGTGAACTACGTCATAGTTACAATACTGTACTCTGTTCGAGTGACTTAGAGTCCTACAGTTGATTTCCACTTGTAATAAATTTCATCATATCCAATATTCTCGATTCCTTAGCTAATCCATATTATATTTTAATTATAGCTTGTGCCTTATATCGTCCTCAAAATTGTTGTTTCAGGACCATGTCTTCCAACGACTCTTCCTCTATTTCCACTCCCCAGAATCAGACCATAGAGATCCTGACTGCACTGCAAAGTCTGAAGGAAGTCCAGGAGCGAACAAACGACCTGTTAGCTGAAGGACTGAGAAGGCAGGTGAATCAGGCACCAACGGAAGTCTCCAATCGTAAAGGGATCACTGTTAGACGAGGAAAAGAGGAGAAGATGAAGCGCCAATTTGTTCCCCCGCGACAGAAGCAGCAGAAGACCCAAGGTTATGGGTACTGCGAGAGGCCAGGACATCTTCAGAGGGATTGTCGCCGCGCCCAAGGGAAATGCCTGATTTGCGGATCCAGCGAACACTTTATCAATAGTTGCCTTAATAGGAAGGAGATACAAGGAGGCAGTTCGTCCACACTCCCTACTCCCCCTAACTGATGGATATTTCGTAGTTCGAGCTTCGAGGATAGCGCGGACCCAGCATAGGATTCAACTCGCGTGACGAGATTGCAGCAGTCCAGAAATCAAAGAAGAATTATCATGTTTTCTGCTTTCAATAATAATGATGTCACCCTTTTGTAAAAATTTCCTTTCGTTTGAAATCTTGTATCCGTCGAACTTTAGTTGAATGCAATAAAACTTTGAGTCATGGTGTATGTATCATTCTCTTGTTTTCCCCCTTATTTATACCATTCATTACAACAGCATTTTTATTTTGATTTTTCAGTCCCTGCCTACCGTATATTTTCCTGTACTCCGTATCCTTATCTATTTTCTTAATGTGTTCCACTATCTAATCATGACTCTTTCTTTTTAGGCCATGGCCCACCCTGGAGCAGCGCCACATCTAGATGAGGACGCACAGTCATGCGTTTCCTTAGACCGCATGCTGGTGAGCCCGGACGATGAGATAAACGACCCCCAGGTCATTTTCGGAAACAGCGATTCCGAGGATGAAGGAGCCGCCGTCCCAGAAGTTGACATAATCGGCGATTCCGACGAGGAGGAAGGAGACCCTGGAGAGAACCCGATAGAGGAAGATCCCGAGGAGGGCCCGATAGAAGAAAATCCAGTGGAGGAGAATCCCATGGAAGAGAATCTAAAAGAAGAGAATCACATGGGGGAAGACCTCGATGAAGAAGCTCCAGCCGAGGATGAAGGATTGGAAGAACAAGACCCTGCGGTGGAAGAACTCCCAATGGCGGTCCCTGTGAGGCAATATGGGGATGGACGCCCCTACCTGAGTGCGCAAGCCTACCGTAACCTGCTGAACCTCCACAACCGCGACTGACGGGATTTAGCTGTTGTCTCCTCTGGCCAAATAACTCTGTGTATAGTTTAGGGCCATCTTTTGCTTTTCGAGAATGCTTTATTTAGAATTTTCTGGAATGAAATAAAATTTCTGAGTTCGCAAATCTCTTGATTGCTGGTTCACTTGATACTTTGATTGTTCTCCTATACGTCCCTCCCCCTGAGATTCGTTACTGTCCTTCGCTCTTGCACCTTGTGTTGTTTTGACCCTCGCTTAGATTAAAAAGTACCACACCCCGATCTTTTGAATGGGCCACCCTTCATCCTTCGTGTGTGCTTTGTTTGAGACCCTTCTGGAGGAGAAATTGATAGTGAAATTTCCGAGTTTGCTAACCCTTCGGATTTCTGATTCGCATGATGTATCGACCGTTTTCCTCCCCATACATTCCTTCCCCTCTTGTGGTTCATTACTGTTCACCCTTACACCCTGACCTGACCCGATCCCAATCCCTTCAACCTTCAGTCTAAGGCGTCCTACTCTGACCTTTTGAGTGAGCCAAATTCCATCGTAATCCCTACCTTGGCTAGCTCAATACCTCTTTGTGCTATTCCCTATTACCCTAACTATATTTAGGGACATCGTTATTCAAAAATTTAGTTTTCATTATTTTGTGTTTATCGAAAAGTGCGTGTTATTAACTATTTCCATTTTATGCATTCTAAGTACACTACTTCCCATTTTTCGGTAGCACGACCATATGTATTGCACATATTATTTTGGTGCTATGCTTCTTATTTTCACCATGTGGTTTTCTAAGTTATGTTAAAATTGTTTGATTGATACGTTATTCTAAAATGTTTTAATCTACCGACAAGTCCTTCACTGCGTCACTATGATTATGTCTTATACTTATTATTTCTGCTGTGCTACTTTTGATATACTTATATGTGCACATATTTAGGATTTCGATTTTATCTGGCATGCCTCGAATGTTATTATTCGTTATTGCTATCTTATTCTTTTGTACATATAGGTTGCCCTTATAGTTGTTTCTACCTTATACTTATTTAGGCCAATCCTCTTAATTGTGTTATTCTTACATATATAGACCCTCAAAATTTTCTTATCCACCTGTTTTAAGTAAATCACTATGTGTTAGTGTTCGATATGGTAACCTTTCGCTTATTATCTTGTAGCTTATCATTTACTTTAAATTTTGAGGACGAAATTTTTGTAAGGGTGGTATGATGTAATACCCAGCTCCTTTTTATACCAATATCCGTATTTTGTTACTCTTAAAATTTATTTATTTTATTTTATAATTATTTTAGTATTATAACTTTCCCTAACCCTAATTTATCTCAAGCCCTATTACCTATCAATTCTATATATTACAGATTCTTTTATTTTATTTTCCAAGCCGGCCCCTCTTCTCTAATTTTCCCTATTCTTGTTTATTTCCAAACCCGGCCCAATTCCCTATTTCTTTCCCATTTTTGTTAAATCACCAGAACCCGGCCACTTCCTAACTCCTTTTCCCTTTATCATTGAATCCCCAGCCCAAACCAAAACTATATTTACATTTCCCCTCAGCCCAACATAAAATAAATTAATTTCCCTTTTTTAAAACCATCCTCAGCCCACTTCCCTTCTTTGTAAATTTGAAACTAAATAATTTCTCAATTAAACATATTTCCCCAGCCCACAAATTCCGGCCAGCCCATTCTATCCTCTATAACTTAAACGATTGATAAAAACCCCAAATTGTCCCTGGCCCAGCCCAACTCAGCCCTATTCGTTTTCTCCCCATTTCATAAAATCCCTTCCGGCCCCAGCTCAAGGCCCGCTCCCAACCAACCCGACCCGGCCCGTGTTCCACCCTTCCCTTCTTCCTCCCATTACAACTTCTCCCGCCGATTTCTCTCCCCGCAGCACCCACATCGCCGCTCATCTCGCGTCGTGCCCCGCTCCTCGCGCCCATGAGCGCGCGCCCTCTACGACCCGCTCCCCCAACGGTTCGCTCCTCTCTCTCCCTCACACTCTCGATCTCAAACTTCCCATCCCTCTCTCTCCACAGAGAACCCCTCTCTCGAGCCCCTGCACCCCGCCCCCTCGACGACGACTACACCCCCTCATCCTTCCTCCCTCACTCTCCTCTCTCCAAAACTCAAACCCCACCGAGATCAATCCCCTCTCCTACTCCTCACCGCACCAGCTCTGCACCAAACCACCGCCAAGCGTGCACTCGACGCCGGCGAGCCTCCACTGCCTGAACCACCTCATCAACGCCCCTCTGAGCTCAGCGACGATGACCCCGACCACCTACTGCACCACCGAGTAAATCTCTCTCTCTCTCTGTCTCTCTCTACAACTCCTCTGTCTCTCTCTGCAACTCCTCTCTCTTTCCCTCACCCCTCTGCAACCTCTCTCCATCGGTCTCGACAGCACCAGCGACCCCCAGCCCCGGCACCCCCTCACCGAAACCCTAGCCGCCGCGGTCGAGCCCGGCTTTTCTTCGAACATCTACAGCGGTCGCCGTTGCCACTATTCGGGTCACTGACGTCGCCATAAAATCTGTGGCCTCGGTCCCTTAAGCCGTCATCATCACCAACACGCCGTTCGTCGCAACGTCCGTCGCACCCACCGAGCCGTCAAGTACAAGAAGCAAAGACCCGACAAGGCTAAACCTGTGCTGCGTTCGGGACACGATAGTGCCATTGCCGCTGCCGTACTTCACCAAAACGTCTCCAGGAAAGTACTTTACTTGCTACATGCTAATCTATTCGTGTTACAAACTCAAATCGTATAAATTCCATATTTACAATTCCCGATAAATTATATGACATACATGTTCGATGCATGATCCCAATGAAAATCTTCAGTTAATTTGAAGGAACTCATTTGCATAGTCTGGCCCTTATGGCAGTGAACCTTGTGTATAAATTTCACTAGAAAATATAACTGTTAATGACTGAAACGAACACCCGTGAAAAACTGGAATTTTCCCGCACCTGAAAATTATTAAAATCACCATAAATCGTGTACTTATTGAAATGATGAGTTCGAGGGCTCAAATCGAAGCCGACTCGAAAAAATATAACCCTATGCAAGTTTATAATGGTTTCTGTATTGAAATTGTGACGATAATTTGGTCGGAGTGCAGCTCTGGACTGCAGTCCAGAGCAACTCTGGTTATTGTTTTCTGTCCCCTAATGGTTACTACCTTGTTTCATGAACTCGTATGTTGCAGAACCCTACACCTTATTGATTATGAATCTGTTAGATAAATAACGAAAGTAATTTCACCCTGTTTCACCGTCGTTTACTATTTAAAATACAATTTAAAAGATCGTGACGTATAGCAGTCCCAAACAGAACCAGAACTGATACCCTAGTGTTGAACAGAGCATAACTTTTGACGTAAAGACGCGATTGAGAATCCGTCTATTGAGTTGAAAACCTTATTGAAAATCCTAAATTTCATTCGACTATAGTGTCGCTGAATTCTGACCCTAACTGGGAATAAAATGCATTGTGAAACGGACTTCCGATTCTGAAACCGGATTTCCAGCAATGAACGCTTAAAATGAAATGACCATATCTAGTGATCCTGAAACCCGATTGACGTGAAATCAAATTTGATGGATAGATAATCAAACATACTACTTATCCCCTGTTCATTGTTTCGCTAAATTGTGCACGTATGATTTATGATAAATTATGAAAGTGGTAGGATATCGTTTGATGACATCTTAATCATGCCTTAAATACTGTTTTCTCATCACATCATATATATGTCGTTGCATTGGTAACCTAGTGATCATGTGCATTACACAGTGTTAGGTTTTAGTGGTGATTGTGGCAAGTACGTAGTGCTCGTGCATGAGTGGATAAGTGAAAGTGACACGTACTTGTACACAATCAGTGGACCCTATTGTTCTATTGCATTGTCGACGTCTGTGGGACGCGTATAAGTGTGACTATAAGTGGTATGGGACACTTATGGAAGCACTTGTATGGGTGTCACAGGTAAGGCACCAGACACTGTCCATTTATCTTGGATGTCAGTCGGAACGTGCTTGATGGAGATCCTGTCTCCAGTTCTCGCGCAGACTTGTCATGGACCGACCGGTATTTGAGGTTATGGTTGGCGTTTGATGTAGACCACAGGGTGTGGGGTAGTTTGAGTGTGAGTTCAACAGAATCTCGGGAGTCCCATGCCGGCTTATATATATGGAGATATATGGAGATTTACAGGGTACATGATTATTACCGTGAGTTATAGTTTGGGCCCGTGGTCCCTTGCCCTTGGGTCCTACCCTTGGGTGGAGGACACTCACGAGTGGTTGACTCTCACACTTGGACTGACGATAGGCTTAGTGACCTGTACAATGAGACTTAGAGACTGATAGGGATAGTGACATTGACATGCATTACTTACTGTATTGACACACCTGACATACTATTTTACTGCTTTATTGTTCACCCGCTCTTTTAGACACCCGCATTGGCTACTTCATGTTCACATCTTTACTGTCTTGGTTTACTGTTATACATCCATTATTACTATACGAGTTACCACCTGCATCAATATATTTATTACTATCGCGTCGCTCTGACGACCTGAGTATGCATGCTCAGAGGGAGAGCTGGGTCTAGCTTGGATGAGGACTAGACGTACATCGCGGACATCTTGATCAGCTATCCAGAGCTATACTCTTTTGACCTCCATCAGGTCAGTTCTTTGTATTTGTTTTGTTTCAGTTACTGCATTTCTCATTACCTGTGCATTGTTTACTGATTACCACGTAAAGCTAGAAGCCGAAGTGTGATTACGGCAGGATATTTCCTTGACCGTAGGAGCATGGCTGGCCTTGTCAACCCCTTGTATTCCGTATTTTGGGAGGCGGGGCGTGACATGTATGCCCTAGAGACCATTTTTGTATATTATAATGGATCCTTGGAGATATATATATATATATATATATATATATATATATATATATATATATATATAGTACATTCTTACTCAACATGATAGTATATTATCTGGTTACTCTTTATCTGAACATGTGCATTTATTCTAGTTTACTATTTTATTGATACATGTTGATATAACCCTTAAGATGTTTGCTTGACTACCAGGTATATGATGTAGATCATATTAGTGGGGCCTGTGTAGTCCACAAACACATCCTTAATTGTTTCTAGTCAAGGGAGTATTGAGACAGGGTATCGATATACGCGAGTAGACTAGTGTGTACGTTTCTTGGCCTTGTGTGACGATGGTTGATCCCATAACCATTGGTGTTTGACACCAAAGACTGTACACAAGTGCTCAATGGAGAATGAGTACACCGAGCGGACTCACAGAGAACTCATAGATGGTACCATACCTATCGTCAAATAGCAGTTCTCTGGTGACACTTGTTCAGATTAGTCTGTACACCCAAGATCGTTATAGTAACTTGTGTGGTTCCCACTGTGCTTTGATTACCTCCCTACCATGGCTCTACTGAGTCGTGCAAACATGTGGTAGTTGGGTACAGCCCTGAGTCACATCGAGGCAGTGAGCGAAAGGAGAGGTTTCGTCTATCCCGGTATTGGGAGTTGATATTGTGCTATGCTCGATAGGCTATAACCGCAAGTCCCTGGTTAGGGCTGATGAGATTTACTGATAAGTGTTATCAGTAGTTTCTCGATTAGTTATAGGCCATACATCAGCATGGCTTATCGAGTTATTGGGGTCTGACGATACCACCCGCAGACTCGACATGCAACATATGAGACGAAGAGACCAGACTATACGGTAAGTGTTTCTTATAGCCTTTACAGGGAGTTTGGACAAGTTTACTTGTTGATCTTCTATTCGTTAAATACCTAGGTAGCCGTTACGATGCATCTAATGCCGCTGTTTACTGCCGAAGACTGGAATGAGACACGGAGAATTCTAGCTGGAATTTAGGGGCAGATGCAATTTGAACATATCCATCCACCTCTCCGAAGATACCAAGTTGATTTATGGCACTGTATATCGAGGTTTGGATAGATACGACCGATGTAGCAGATTTTAACAGATTCCCCCTCATTTGTGAAGGGGTTTTGATTATAGAGACGCTTTTCCCTGCAGACGCATGCCCCTGCAATTGATTACATTATTGCATTGTGATAACCACTTTCTCCTACTCCGGTATGTCATTTCGTGTCGTGTTATATTTTGTTTATTATGGTTGCCCGTGGCTTGTATACGGAGACTAGTTTATGTCGTCGCCTATAGGGTGCAGATTAGTCCAAATCCGTATATTTTAGATTTGGGGTTTGAACTTAGATTGTATGTTCCGTCAGTTCAAAGAATATTTTATTTTATTTAAAGACCGTTAATCTGTTTTTAGATTAAGACCGACTTAAATATATATGAGCATTTGGGCTCAATGTATTTAACTAAGGATACATTAATCTTGTTTGAGACTAAGATCAACTTAGAAATATTTTAAGAATCATTAAATGTTATTAAGATCCAACAACAGAGTATTTGGGGTCAACTGCAAGAAAACTTCAGAGACTTAGCCAATTTGGGCTCAGTATTAGGTTTTTTCCTTTATTCAGAAGTGCTAAGCATTTTAATGCTAGTCTGGTACTCACATGTGTATCACGTGAGGCGCTCAGACATAGACGTAGCCCAATTGGTGCTAAACACTTAGTCGTTTTGACTATATGTATAGTGCTAAGCACTTAGTACCGCGCTCACGTGAGGCGCCGAGTCTTCATTTTTGGGCGCTCACATAGGAAGCACATGAGGCGCTGGGTTCATGTTTTTTAGGCGCTCATGTGGAGAGCACGCTGTTTTAGAGATTTAATCTCTGTTAATGGCATTTTATCCATTAATGACCATCGAGATCTCTATATTTTTGAAGATCCGGGATCGGTTTTCTTGAAGAACTAAGTTCTTCTATTCTTTCTATAAGAACTAAGTTCTTTGTGTAAGGATAAACCCTGTTTTTAGAGAAATTAAATTTCTGAAATATGTTTCTTTTCTCTCTTTTCCTTTTTATCTAGTTTTTCCCCTAGATTTTGAGTTGTAAGAATAAAATCTTCCCGATGAGAATTAAATTCTCAACTTGTGGGAGATTTATCTTACGGATCTCAGATTTAGAGAAAGAACTAAGTTCTTTTATGAATGGTTAAACCCTTATTTTTTACTTATACCAGGCAAATGAGATATATTTTTATCTCTGCTTTACCTCGGATTTGGAAGACGCAGAAGCTTTTTTTTAACAAGAGCTGGGGTTCCTTCTATATGTCTCTTCCTCTTCTTTTTTTCCAAAGTCTTATGTCTTTTATATAGGGATTGTAAACTGTTGATCAGTTTGAGAAAATCTCTCATTAAGAGATACCAATTGATTTAATTGGTTTCAAAATTTTTTCGGGGAATTTATCCACCGTTGGATATTTGATCCAGTAAATTTCTGTTCAACAGAATATATTATCTTATTTTTCTAAGCAAGATTAGGGAAATATTCTCTTATATATATAATTTAATTCTGTTGAACGGTGATTTTTAATCACCATTGGATTTTTGATCCAAGAGCTCTCTGTTTAACAGAACACATATTTCTTTGTTTAGAAATGCCAAGGAGATATTTTCCCCTAATAAAATTTAATTCTATCATTTGATAATTTTTTAATCACCATTGGATTTTTGATCCAATGGTTCTCTATTTAACAGAGAATATCTTTCCTTTTAGAAAGATCAGGGGAAATATTCTCTCCAAATAAAATTCAATTCTATATAGAATTCATCGGGGACTATTGAATCCTCCAGTTCTGCCAAATCATCAGTTGTAGTTTGTGCTGCTGGAACTTCTTCCAGTTCTACCTCATTACCACTAATTTCTTTTATAAGAAATTCATTTTCTAAAAGGTGACATGTTGATAAACAAACACCTTTTTTTTCTCAGTATGGAAGAAAATATATCCATATGAATCTTTTGGATATCCCACAAACTTGCACAAAATGGATCTTGCCTCGAGCTTGTTCGGATTTTGCTTTTTAACATAGACCGGACAACCCCATATCTTAACTCGTTTAATAGATGGTCTCTTCCCATTCCATATCTCATATGGAGTGGTAGGCACGGATTTGGTCGGAACCCTATTCAATAGGTATCCAGCTATCTCAAGTGCATAACCCCAAAAGGAAATATGTAACACAGCAACATTCATCATAGAGCGCACTATATCTAATAGGGTGTGATACCTTCGCTCCAAAACTCCATTATGTTGTGGTGTATACGGAGGAGTAAGCTGAGAGAGAATCACATTCTCTTTTAAGTAGTCTCGGAATTCCGTGCTTAAGTATTCTCCTGACTGATCAGATCGAAGGATTTTAATACTTTTACCCGTCTGGTTCTCAACTTCGTACTTATATTCTTTGAATTTCTCAAAAGCTTCAGATTTGTGTTTCAATAAGAATACATGTCCGAATCTTGAGAGATCATCGGTGACTGTAATAAAGTACGAGAAACCATTCCTGGCATGCGTAGTCATAGGATCGCATACATCACTATGTATTAGTCTCAAGAGTTCAGTAGCTCTTTCTCCGTGTCTAGTAAACGGAGTTTTGGTCATCTTACCTTTGAGACATGACTCGCAGGTTTCATAAGATGTAAATTCAAACTGATTCAAATATCCATTTTTATGCAACTTAGCTAGTCTTGTCGCATTGATATGACCAAGTCTATAATGCCGTAAGAAAGATTCATTCATTTCTGAACTTTTTCTCTTGTGTGTGTTCTGTATATTTAGAACTGTGGTTTGAATTAGAACGAATGTACCGTTATACAACGTACCAAATCCAATCAACACTTGATTTAAGAAAATGTTCATAACATTATTCTCTAGTACAAAATTATATCGTTCTTTATCTAATAAAGAAATTGATATTATATTGCACATCATTTTTGGTACGGAATAACAATCGTTCAAAATCAATGTATTACCATTTGGTAATATAAGGTGATATTCGCCAACTGCTTTGGCTAAAACAATTGCACCATTCCCTACTACGAGAATTTTATCACCTATTCTCAGTTCTCTACTTCTTCTTAACGTATGCAAAATATTACATACATGGGATCCTGATTTGGTATCCAATACCCAGGACGTAGAGTATACTGAGAAACAGATTTCGGTTATGAACACACCCGAAGAAAATGCATCATCATGCTCTTTCTTCGTTCGGGTTGCATGGGAATCCTGATATTCCCCTATTCCTCGTGCAGACTTATGACAATCATAAGATAGAGCGGAACCAACGTTCCCCAGCTCAGTATAATAGTGGGTTCGGTCAATATATCCATATTATTATCTTGATTAAGACATGTCATGGTCGCTACCTGGAGAGAGAGAGAAGAAAACACTTTAGCGTGCGCTCTTGCAAGATTAGATTGGTTATTATCTTATCTAATCTGGATGGCTCCCACTGTTTTTATCAAATCTTCCTTCAAACCCTAAAAGGTAAGATTAGCCGAGATTAATTTCACCCTACAAGTTCGCCAATCGGTCAGCTAGGCAGGTATTGGTACTCCAAGGGAGTCTCCCCATGCTTTCGCATGGAACTAATTAAATAACCTCATTTCCGCAAGGGCATGACCCCATTAACACCTTTCTTAGACACTTACTGGATCAGCTAATTCTAAAGTACAAAACTCTCTCAGGAGTAACTCTTACTCGCAGTGGGTATTGGGATCCAACTATCTCATAGAAGGTATGCAATCTCATTGCAAATTTCAACGCTTGAAATTCCCAATATCTGTTTTTACCCTTAGCGACTTATGACCTTGGCTATGGTCAACAAATCATAAGCGCTACCTAAGTTCAACCCGTCATTTCGTGATTGAATTAAACCCACCCATATGACCCTAATCCAATCGCATCACATGAAGCAGCTAAGCACTAATCAATTACTGCACACTACGCCTTGACTAACAAACGCAGCATGAATACTAAATAGCTCTTATCTGAAATGACAGAGGGCTACGTCTGGTTTTGAATAAAACCTTTAATGTAATGAACTTGATATCGTTATAGAATCTAGTGATTTGAAAAGGAGTGGTTTAAGCTCCGCTTTTTAAATCGAGTAGTTTTCAAAACAAACCGAGTGGGTTGTAGCATTTGCTAGCTTTTGCTAGCTTTTGCTAAAGAGGTAATTCCCAGTGAAGGGATCTCGGCTCTTTCCTCATCGAATGAGGTGCTGGATATCCATCATGGAATACCGCTATGCAAAGAAATAACTAGAGCTACCTTTTTGAAACATTTGATTCTACAATATCTTTAGGTTTCTTTTCTTTCATTAATCTCATTAATGAAGTCCCATCATATATGTTTCTTAACCATCACAGAAGAAACGAAAATAGAACGTATGCTTATGCCATCCGCATTCGCCACGGGGCCCCGTCATACACCGTTAGGTTACCCAACTAACGACAGAGCGGGGGTTGGACTAGCGCGGGTGCAAAACATAAGTAACGTTTATTATATATAGTATTCGTCTCACGCAGTTATATGGTCACATCACAGAACTCAGGTAGCAGAAGTCAACATATGAAATATTAAATATATTAGGAGGTCCGTGTTTTAAATTCAGCCAGTAATGAAAGACACGGATTCCACGATCATGATGAATAGCCAAACCCACATCTCTAGACCCCTACGAGAGCAGCAAGTGACCCTACCAATTCTAGAGTTAGGAGACCCAATCTCGACTCTTCGAGATGGTCTCCTACTGGACTCTAGAACCCGGTTACTTGTGTTCCCCGCCTTGGGTCTATCCTAATGCGGAAAAGTAAATAATATAAATCAATGGTGACATCATCCTCAACCCAGAAGTGTCCCAATAAAAGAATATTACATACAGTTTTTATATGAATGAAAATAGAAAAACACTAATTTCACGCAAAACCCCCCGGCTATTCAATCACGGCGATCCAATATAACATATCACAATAACACATAACATCACATGTCATCAACGTAAGTAAATATGCGTATCCCGAATGTCGTTGACGTATAGCAACGAGATCGGGATACACCACATATTACACTTACGGTCGCAGAAAATAAATGAAACATATAATAATTAGAATCCGCATATCCTTAGACATCATAAACCCGGAATATCTCATATCATGGATTTCATGCCTAACACTTTGAATCTTGCATTTATGTCTCGAATTGAAAACACTTTTTAATATCAAGTCAGGTAATTCAAAAAGGTTCCCGATTAAATGATCGAATGCTCATCGGGAAATTTAGTAGATTGCCGCACCCCCGATGCCAACAACGAAGTGTACTTGGATGGAACACCGCGGCCGCGAGCACTCGAGTGGATGCTTTTGGCTACAATGTTCTCCTATAGTCACTTGGTCGACGCAATGGGGTGTGGTTATCTAGTAGTTTTTTTCAGCGACTATCCGTGTAAAATACGAGATTGCGACAGAGTTTTGATCCGAATCGATACTCCGTGGCAACCAATCAAATGAGACTAATATACGAGATTTACAAAACACAAACTAGTTTTCACAAAACTAATTAATGTGGATTCTAAATATTGTATCATATATCATATATATCTAGACGATGTTAAATATTTCGATCGATATATCAAACACCCACAAATCACAGAGATCTCAACAACTTGAGTCTCACTAAAAATACCCAGAAAGTGCAAAATCACACTACGGAGCAGCACAAGAAAATGGAGTCCCAAACTCACCGAGCATGCCGCGGAACCGCGGCTAAACCCATGGTTATGCCGTGGTTGCACGGCCAATTGGTCGACTTGGGCTCTCGTTTTTCTTGGGGCTCAATAAAAAACCATGCATGATTTTCTGAATATTTTTAATGTGGAAAATTTCAACTTTTTGAAAAATGGACAGAAACAGGTGATTTTTCTGGGTTTTGAAGTTCAATCGAACACTTTAACGTCGTTTAGACCAAACCTAATACTCTAGCTTGGCTCTGATACCATGTTGGTCAGGCAGCCACCTCATCCAATGGGGTCGCCGTGGCACCGGCAGGTCCCTCAGCACCTACTTTTTACGCATGCCCCCTCGCAAGGACTACAACCCACCGGAATATTTTCCAGTCTCGGGACACCCTGAGGGTAAGAGCTTATGCTTCGCCACACTGTCACATAGTGAAAACCCCCATAGGTCGACATCCAATTCCCAGTAGCTCTGATACCATGAAAGTATGTCTTAGCACTACTACTAGGTTTCAAGAGGCATCAAGTATGCAATTTTAAAAAAATTAGTGGGCTAAGCTATACAAACCAAGAATCAAACTAAAGAATTAGGGTTTATAAACATGTAAACATGTTTTACACTAAGTGAATAGAGAATACAATCTTTGTAGACCGGTCCTTCACTTTTAAAGCTCCAAGTAGTAGTCCCTTAGCTCCAAGTAGTGGTCCCTCGAACTTTTCTTAAGCTCCACTTGGTGAAAGGAACGAGCATGCTTAGTCGTCTTCGAGGCCGAAGTTGATCCACCTTGAAGAATCTCTAACTCAAGCTACCTCTTCATTAATTAAGGAATTAGTGAAGCAAAAACCTACACTAATGGGCTAGATGAGAGTAGGAATTTTGCTCACTTTAGAATTCTTTTTCTCCTTTTCCTTTTCTTTTCAAGAAACATCTAGAGGACGAAGATGATCAACTAAGGTGAAGAAATACTTCAAAGATATAATATGTAGAGAGTTAACCATTGGCTAAGGATAAATGGCCGGGTTTAAAAATATCTAGAATAAAACAAAAATTAGTGTAATGAGTCATGGCTTCTACATGCTTCTACAAGCATCTTAAGCCATGCTCATTTCCACTTCATTTTAATTTTATTTTAAAAATAAATCCCCAATATTATCCTAAGACATAGTGTGAGTCTCATATACCCATGTCCTATGTATCATCTAGCATGACACAATAGTGAATAATATATATATATATATATATATATATATATATATATATATATATATATCCAAGAGAAGAAATTCTTTTTAGTGAGCTAATATTAGTTAATATATATTAATATATCAAATATATAAATATATATCAAATTATTAAATCAACACTTGATTCAATAATCCGGTTATATCATATATAACCGACTAATATAATTTATATGTATATCAATTTATCGAATCAACACTTGATTCAATAACCCAGTTATATCACATATAACCTCATCGATATCATATATTGTGAGATTAGAATACAGTATCACATACTCGTTGTCATGCCCCGCTTCCCAGAGTATAGTAAGGAGACGTGACGGGTCACGCGACGTATTTACTAAGAAGTAAATACGTTAAGCGTAATCAAGCAATATAATATAAATGTACACAAGAAAAACATACGATGTAAATGAACAACAACTTTTTATTTATTAAACATTTCTTTACAATACAAGTGGAAAGTAAATACAAGACTGGAAAGCAATGCCTAAACAATGACATGAATTGAAAATAAAGTATATACAAGTGACAATTGCTCCAAGTCGTCTTTGAACTGCTCCAAGTCGTCTGAGCTGGGCTCGATCTCCACAGAATTGGATCCTCCTGACAACATTCCAAAGAAAGAATAGAAAAGGAATGTCGTCATCGAACAATCGCTCGATAAGTCCAAAAGAGAGATAGATATATAATAGACAGCTAGAAAGTATAACTGATATAATGTATATTTGTTATGTTATCGCTGTTATTTGTAGCTTGGTACAGAATATGCCAGTGTATACGAGAGGAATCCAACTATTCCGTGGACTAAGGTATACGGAGCACAAGGAACCGTTAAGCCACGGAGCAACAACAATGGATATTCAGGTTAGATATATTAAAGTGACCATCATCGTGCCATTTTTAACACATTCCGTACCAATCTACCCTATTTTAACCCCGTAATGTTTATTGTGTTTTTTTTAGCGATTTGTAGATATAAGACTTTCCGAAACCATGATATCAATTGTTCATGTAAATGGATAAGGATATAAACGGATAGTCGTGTAGACAAAATAATATATATCCATGGATTGGTCAAATCAAGTCATGTTGATATAGATGGATTCATGTTGTAATGGAATTATATCAAGTATGGATTGTATTCGGATTAAACTAAGACTTTGTCTGAATCAGACACTTAAACAGAATTGAAGTTCTAAATTAGGTTTTGGAGTTATCGGTAACTGCTGCACATGGACTGCAGGATTTGTGTCTTTTTCCAAGACAATAACCGTATTGATAACTCCATTTTAGTTGTCTACCTTTAATAGGTAAGCACCCACTTTCTCCGGCTCCCTAAGGCTCGAGAGAATTGGTCCTGCTTAAACCTATATATACTAGGGTCTTTATTTTAAATTAATATAACTTGAGGGGTTTTATGAAAAATAGTTTTGATATATTTTCAAAATAAACCTCAAGTATTATTTATCGTCTTTAGGGTTTTCATCGATGTAATATTTATAAGATGAGATATTCTAGTGGATATAAACCTAAATTGAATAGTATATGGTATTTTCATGTAAATTGACTTGTATTGATTTTTTATGGTAATTTCATAAAATTTGGGAATTCGTTGTTTAGAAAACATGGATATTTTTATGTATATTTAATAGATAGGTTGATAATATTATATATTATTATTAGAAAATAAATTTATTTATTAAATAGAAATCACATTTTCTTAAAAATTGTAGTATAAATTCCATCGAGATCGTATGCTCCGTGAGGAGGTCTGCATCTCACCCTACTAGTTCGATAGATGTGCGATAAGCCGCACCAACCAAATCGGATTCCCTAAAAGTGAGTTGTTAGGACATAATCGTATAGAATTTGATTAAAACAATTTAAAGAACTACGGTTTTATTAGTTTAGGGTATTTTAATATAAAATTGTATTTGTCCCACAAAATATTGTTCCAAAAGCCATCGTGCTAGTCATGATGAGTGTTGTGATGAGGTAGGTTATTATCTCATGAGTTTTCTAAAGGTAAATGAGCAAATACGATGAAATAATATCGTAGGTAAATTTTGTGGTAATTAACCGTAAAAGTGAAATTAAAGTTGTATAACATTGTATTTTGAATTGAAACTAGTTTTAAATGTTGTTTTATGGTTGCTAAACAATATATAAAGAGATGGTTAATTTGTTGTTAAGAAAAGTTGGGTTTTTAACGAAATTAGAATCGGAAGTCGGAATAACTCCGCTTCCGACGAGTTTTAATAAGAGATCGTTTTAGAATAGAAAGAGAGGAGAAGAGAGGGGACTTACGAGTTTAGAGAAGAGAGAAAAGATATAGGAACAAGTTGTGAACTTCGTGGAGACGTCGGATTGTCCCGAGTTGTCGCCGGAAGATGACCTTGGGCTAACTCCACTTATACAACTATTTAGACTTGGAAAAATTTGAGAGTTTTGATGGTAGATTTCAAAATAGAGAGGGCTAGGGTGTGGGGTGGTATTTATAAGATAAAATTAGGGTTTAGGGTATTAAAATGAGAATTAAAATGCATTAAAATTCTGGATTAATGCTCATTTTTAATTCTCTGTTAATGTGCAGGAAAAACAAACAGAACTAGGGTAGTGGGGGAGGCCAAAGGGTGTTAGGGCAAAATTTGAGAGCGTTTGAGACGGAGGGGGGGCGCCGGCCCCAGAGCGCATCTCGCCGGCCATTTCAAGGGGGACAGGGCTTGGATTGGTGACACGTGTTCTCTTAAGTTTATATAACATATTTCATATGTTTATTTAATCTGACTTTTCATTTTTACGTGTATTGTACATGTAAACTTTTGGGCTTCTAAAAAGTTTAAAAGAAAAATCATTAAAAATAATATGTGGCTGATGGGATTTGAACACAGGGACTATGTCACAGCAGTGCAATGCTTTACCAATGAGCTACAAGTACTTTCTTGCTGTTCTAAAACAAACTAAATACTTATAGCATACTCACGGTTGCAAATACTCCATTCAGTACTTTAACTTTAAACAATTTTTGTACATTATAAACAAAGTCGTTATATTCTACCCTCTTTACAAGAATTTCTTCCTCGAAATTTACAAATATTTAAGGACTAATTTATAAATAAGAAAGGATATTTTGCGCGCATGTCGTCTTCTCTTTCCCACGTTGATTCTCCTGGTGAGTCTTTCCTCCACATCACTCAAACCAAATTTACTTCCTTGTTCCTAAATGACTTTAACTTTTTGTCCAAGATTTCAACGGGTTGTTACTCACAAGATAGATATGTCTGTACAGTGAGCTCGGAGTGATCAAGAATGTGACTTTGGTCACTCACATACCTTCTGAGTTAGGATATGCGGAACACATTGTGCACTCCTTCCAATGAGGGTGAATGTGCCAAGCGATAAGTCACTTCTTTGACTCGTTCGAGTATGTCGAACAGTCCAATGTATCTCAGACTTAACTTATCCCGCTTTCCAAAGAGAATCACTCTACGGTTTGGAGAAATCATCTGAAATACATGATCTCCCGGTTGGAACTCCAAGTGTTGGCATTTTGCATCAGTCCAGTGCTTCTGTCGGTCTTGGGCTATGCGCATTCGTTTCCTGATAGTGCGAACTATATCTACAGTCGCCACTATCATCTCAGGTCCAAGGAGTTCTCTATCTCTGATGTCGTCCTAACTTAATGGTGATCGACACTTCCTTCCATATAGAGCTGCAAATGGTTCCATTCCAATACTTGCTTAGTAGCTGTTGTTGTATGAAAACTCCATAAGGTGTAGGCGATCTTCCCACGATCCTCCGACGTCTAACATACAGGCTCTTAGCATATCTTTAAGGATCTAAATCGTTTGCTCAGACTGTCTATATGTTTGTGGATGGTAAGCTGTGCTAAAGTTCAAACGCGTTCCCAAGCTAGCTTTCAGACTCTGCCAAAATTGCAATCGGAATCTGGTGTCACGATCGGAGACAATGCAAACTGGTACTCCATGTAATCTTACGATCTCCTGCATGAGTTCATGATTATCAAAGATAGTACATTATGAAGAGTTAAATTTTACTTAGATTCAAACTAACCTCCATGTACTTCTTTGCTAGTGTCTCGGTAGATTGGCCAACTCGAAAGGGAATAAAGTGAGCCGACATTGTGAGTTGATCCACAATAACCCATACAACATCATTACCTTTTGTGCTGCGAGGAAGAGCAGTCACAAAATCCATAGTAATGTATTGCAATTTCCATTCTGGTATAGATAATGGTTGAAGTAAACCAGCAGTCCTGTGATGTTCAGCTTTCACTTGCTGACACACTAAACATTTAGCGACATTTCTGGCAACTTCACGCTTCATTCCATGCCACCAGTAGTGTTAACGTAGATCTTTGTACATTTTTGTACCATTAGGGTGTACTGAGTAAGGAGAGCCATGAACTTCTTTCATCAATTCTTCCCGAATAGAACCTTGTAGTACACACAATCTGCTTCCGTATCTCAAAGATCCGTCTTCGTGAATGATGAAGTCTGTTCTAAGTCCACTTTCTACTTCTTTTTTGATCTTTTGCAACTTGGCATCACTTGCTTGAGCTGTTTTGATCTGATTGACAATAGTAGATCGAACTTGTAAGTTCATCAACTTTGAAGCGTTACCTAGCATGATCACTTCTATCTCCATTTGGTACAAATCTTGCTGTGGCTTCCACTGTGTGGTGAGATTCATTGATACTGGTTGGCGACTAAGTGCATTAGGTACTATATTCACCTTCCCTAGATGATATTGTAAATTGATGTCGAAGTTCGCCATGAGTTCTAACCATCTTCTCTGTCGCATATTCAACTCTTTTTGAGTAAACACATACTTCAGACTTTTGTGGTCTGTGTAGATATCTACCCGTTCTCCAAGAAGATAATGGCGCCAAATCTTAAGAGCAAAGATAATGGCTGCCAATTCCAGATCATGCGTCGGATAGTTGCGCTCATGAACCTTCAGCTGTCTTGATGCATAAGCTACAACTTTACCGTGCTGATGTAGAACACATCCTATTCCCATACCGGATGCATCGCAATGTACTACTAAACCTCCAGATTGGTCCGGTATTACGAGAATAGGCGTTGTTGTCAATCTTGACTTGAGTTCTACGAAAGCTTGTTCTCATGCTTCTGACTACACGAATTCTTCATCTTTACATGTGAGCTTGGTCAGGAGTGTTGCAATCTTCGAAAATCCTTCAATAAATCTTCGGTAGTATTATTCTAAACCTAAGAAACTTCGAATGTACTTCGCTGTCTTTGGTATCATCCATTTGCTTACGGCTGATATTTTAGCTGGATCCACAGAGATTCCATCACCTGAAATGATATGTCCGAGAAATCCGACTTATTCTAGCCAAAACTCACATTTGCTGTACTTGGTATAGAGTTGATGCTGTCGCAAGGTCTCTAAGACAATTCTTAGATGTTCAGCGTGCTCTTTCCGATTCTTTGAATATACAGGATGTCGTCGATGAATATGACAACGAACCTGTCTAGGTACTCTCGGAAAACTTGATTCATCAGATTCATGAATATGGTTGGTGCATTGGTCACTCCAAATAGCATCACGAGAAACTCATAATATCCATAGCGAGTCCTGAATGCCGTCTTCGGAATATCAGACTCTTTGACCTTCACCTGATGATAATCCGAACGAAGATCTAACTTTAAGAAAATGCAAGACCCACTTAGCTATTCGAACAGATCGTCGATTCGCGGTAGTGGATACTTGTTCTTTATCGTGACTTCGTTCAAAGCTTTATAATCAATGCACATTCGATATGAACCTTCCTTCTTCTTCACAAGCAAAACTGGAGATCCCCAACTTGAAGTGCTGGGAAGAATCCATCCTTTCTGCAAAAGTTCGTCCAACTAAGTACGGATCTCCTTCAAGCCTTATGGGCTTAATCGGTATGGTGCTTTGATCACTGGTACTAAATCAATTCTAAATTCAAGAGCTCGATCGGGAGACAAACCCGATATGTCTTCAGGAAATACATCATCGAACTCTTGAACTACCTTTGGCTTGTCTTCTCCCGCCTGTAGAGTTGCAATCACCACCTTCTTCGGTTTTGCTTTGTAAGTTCTAGGCTCTAGGGTACGATCTCCACTTTTGAAATAAAAGTCCGGATACTCTGGAATCTCGAACACTACCCTCCTTTGACGACAGTTGATGGTAGCGTAGAAAGTTCCTAGCCAATCCATACCTAAAACTACATCGAAGTTCGGTATGTCCAACACCTTGAAGTCAGTATAGAATTCTCTGCTGCAGACGACTACTGGACGCAGGTCTTATCCCATTGTTGCCTTTAGAACGCCGTTCCCGGAACTGACATTCCAGTTTGATATGAGTGGTGTGACTGGAATCGCATGAGTTCGGACGAACCGTTGCGATATAAAGCAATGAGATGCTCTAGTATCGAAGAGTGCTAGTGCGGGAAGTGAGGCTACTAAGATCGTATCTAAGTTATGTGGAATATGTTTTAGGTATAGGAAAAGATATTTTGATATGCATAAAGATTGAAAGAAAACTTGAAAGAAAAAAGTTACCAGCGATGACTTGGCCAGTGGCTTCAGCTTCTTCCACAGTCACTGTGAAAGTATGTCGCCTCGGTACATTCCTCCTTGCTGGAGGAGCATTCCTCTGTCCATTCCTCTGTCCTTGAGGTAGGTTCCTTTATGCTTGATGGAACTGACGAGGAGGAGGTGCAGTAGGTCCATAAGGAGGTAAAGTAGGGAGAGCAAGACGTGGTGCAAATGCCTAGATAGCTGGCCGCTGCGGGTAAGTGATTGCTGGTCTGGGTGCAGAGTTCGGATTGAGTCGACGAAGACAAGACCCAATATCATGTATGGATGAGCCATAGACTAAGCATAGGTGATTAGCACGCCTGCAATCCTTCGCCAGATGTCCATCCCTCCTGAAGTAGGTGCAAAAGTCTGGACTGGGCCAGTTAAAAGGTACTTCCGGTCTCCTGGGTACAAAAGGTAGCCTGGAAGAAGCTCCTCCTGCTATTTGAGTAGCAGGGCGCTTCACACCGGCAGATTGAGGTCTGCCCTTCTTCTTCACTACTGCCTCGTATCGACGGGCAACCTTCAGAGCTAGGTCATGGGTTGGGAAATCCGCTGTAGCTAAAACAGCTTGGATCTTCGGGTCCAACCCCTGCTGAAATCGTCTGGCCCTGATCTCAGCAGTCGGTATGAGATATGCCGTGAACCTGTTACGGTCTTGTGTTAGCTGTGTAGTATGTGATATTAGAAAAAATTGAATATTAAGACATATCTTACCTACTCAACATGGTGAACTTGGCATCATACTTATCCACTGATTTGCTCCATATAGAGCCTTGTTGTAGGTGAATGAATTACTGCTCCATGTCGAATCGGGCAGTTTCTAGAAAATACTTTGCGTCGAACCTGTCGCGAAATGTCTTCTATTCGATTGGCTCGGCAAGACGGATTTCTTCCACCTTCCACCATACTCGGACGTTATCAGTAAGTTGTAGCTTCGCAACCCTTACCCAAGTAATGTCTGGCACTTGTGCTGCTGCCAGATCGTCTTCAAATGATTGATCCCATTTTTCAGCTTCCAAAGGGCTCTCTTTTCCAGAAAATTGCTTCGGATGCAGTGCCCGGAATTGTTTCACTCCAGGTGCTTCCACTTCGGGGCGGTTCATTAGTATGGCAGTTTGTTGCTGCTGTCCCACCAGGAGGCTCTTAATTGCCTCAAGCAGTATCGTCTGCTTATTGATCGGAGCTACAATGGTAGGCATAAGTGGAAGAGGTGGTGGTGTGGTGTAGCCGATCACGTTGGTGCTAGTAGTGTTCAGGGAATCCATAATCTTAAAAGAAAAATAGGGTCAGGATAGATTCAAGAAATATGAAATATAAAGAATGTTTAGTTGCCGAGTCTTATAATTCTTGTGTTATATTGCTTAGGTTTCCATGTAGTATTGAACCTGCATGGGCCGCTAACAAAACATGTCACGTCTCGCTTCCCAGAGTACGGTAAGGAGACGTGACGGGTCACACGACGTATTTACTCAGAAGTAAATACGTTAAGAGTAATTAAGCAATATAATATAAATGTACACAAGAAAGACATGAGATGTAAATGAACAACAACATTTTATTGATTAAACATTTCTTTACAATACAACTGGAAAGTAAATATAAAACTGGAAAGCAATGCCTAAACAATGGCATGAACTGAAAATAAAGTATATACAAGTGAATAAAGCTCTAGGACTTCTGCAAACTACTCCAAGTCGTCTGAGCTGGGCTCCATCTCCAGAGAATCGGATCTTCCTGACAACATTCCAAAGAAAGAATAGAAAAGGAATATCATCAGCGAACAATTGGTCGGTAAGTCCAAAAGAGAGATAGATATAGAATAGACAGGTAGAGAGTATAACTGATATAATGTATGTTTGTTATGTTATCGCTGTTATTTGTAACTTGGTACAGAATATGCCAGTGTATACGAGAGGAGTCTAACTATTCCGTAGACTAAGGTATACGGAGCACAAGGAACCGTTAAGCCACGGAACAACGGCAACGTATATTCAGGTTAGGTGTATTAAAGTGACCCCCATCGTGCCACTTTTAACATATTCAGTACCAATCTACCCTATTTTAACCCCGTAATGTTTATTGTATTGTTTTGTAGTAATTTGTAGATATAAGACTTTCCGAAACCATGATATCAATTGTTCATGTAAATGGATAAGGATATAAACGGATAGTCGTGTAGACAAGTCAATGTATATCCATAGATCAGTCAAATCAAGTCATGTTGATATAGATGGATTCATGTTGTAATGGAATTATATCGAGTATGGATTGTATTCAGATTAAACTGAGACTCTGTTTGAGTCAGACACTTAAACAGAATTGAAGTCCTGAATTAGGTTTTGGAGTTAACGGTAGCTGCTACACATGGACGGCAGGATCTGTGCCTTTTTCCAAGACAATTACCGTATTGATAATCCCGTTTTAGTTGTCTACCTTAAATAGGCAAGCACCCACTTTCTCCGGCTGCCTGAGGCACAAGAGAATTGGTCCCGCTTAAACCTATATTTACTAAGGTCCTTATTGTAAATTAATATAACTTGAGGGAGTTTTATGAAAAATAGTTTTGATATATTTTCAAAATAAAGCTCAAGTATTTATTTATCGTCTTTAGGGTTTTCATAGATGTAATTTTTATAAGATGAGATATTCTAGTGGATATAAATCTAAATTGAATAGTATATGGTATTTTCATGTAAATTGACTTGTATTGATTTCTGATGGTAGTTTCATGAAACTTAGGATTCCTTTGTTTAGAAAACATGGATATTTTTATGTATATTTAAAATAGATAGGTTGATAATATTATATATAATTATTGAAAAATAAATTTATTTATTAAATAGAAATCACGTTTTCTTAAAAATTGTAATATAAATTCCATTGAGATCGTATGCTCCGTGAGGAGGTCTGCATCTCGCCCTCCTAGTCCGATGGATATGCGATAACCCGCACCAATCAAATCGAATTCCCCAAAAGTGTGTTGTAAGGACATAATCTTAAGGAATTTGATTAAAACAATTTAAATAAATACGGTTTGATTAGTTTAGGGTGTTTTAATGTAAAATTGTATTTGTCCCACAGGCTTTCACTCTTTTAGCGAACTCTGATCTCTTGGTTAGTGTAGCTTTATCCTCTTTCTCTTTTGGTTTAGGATAAGTCTCCTATTTATCAGAAAAAGTGAAGAAGCTCATGGGAACTCTCGCTTTGTTCCAAAAGCCTTTGTGCTATGTCATGATGAGTATTGTGATGAGGTAGGTCACTACCTCGTGAGTTTTCTAAACGTAATATGAGCAAATATGATGAAATAATGTCGTAGGTAAACTTTGTGGTATTTAACCGTAAAGGTGAAATAAAAGTTGTATAACACTGTATTTTGAATTGAAACTTGTTCTAAATGTTGTTTTATGGTTGCTAAACAATATATAAAGAGATGGTTAATTTGTTGTTAAGAAAAGTTAGGTTTTTAACGAAATTAGAATCGGAAGTCTCAATAACTCCGCTTCCGGCGAGTTTAAATAAAAGATCGTTTTAGAATAGAAAGAGAGGAGAGGAGAGGAGAGGGGATTTACAGGTTTGGAGAAAAGAGAAGAGATATAGGAACAAGTTGTGAACTTCGTGGAGTCGCGGTGTCGCCGGATTTTTTCGGAGTTGTCGCCGAAAGGTGACCTTCGGCTAACTCGACTTGTATAACTATTTGGACTTGGAAAAATTTGAGAGTTTTGATAATAGATTTTAGAATAGAGATGGCTAGGGTGTGGGGTGGTATTTATAGAATAGAATTAGGATTTAGGGTATTAAAATGAGAATTAAAATGCATTAAAATTTTGGACTAATGATCATTTTTAATTCTCTGTTAATGTGCAGGAAAAACAAGCAGAACTAGGGTAGTGGGAGGAGGCCAAAGGATGTTAGGGCAAAATTTGAGAGCATTTGGGATGGGGAGCCCGGAGGCGCCGGCCCCAGAGCGCATCTCGCAGGCCATTTTAAGGAGGATGGGGCTTGGATTGGTGACACGTGTTCTCTTTTGTTTATATATCATATTCCACATGTTTATTTAATCTGACTTTTCATTTTTACGTGTAATGCACATGTAAACTTTTGGGCTTCCAAAAATTTTAAAAGAAAAATCATTAAAAATAATAGGTGGCTGATGGGATTCGATCACAGGAGCTATGTCACAGTAGTGCAAGGCTTTACTAATGATCTACAAGTGCTTTCTTGCTGTTCTAAAACAAATTAAATACTTATAGCATACACAGGGTTGCAAATACATCATTTAGTACTTTAACTTTAAACAATTTTTGTACATTATAAACACAGTCGTTACACTCATATTTAATCAAGCATCCGCACATATAACCATATGTGCCTTACTTCGTTTCGCTTGAGCTAGGAAAGCTCTGTGTGGGACTCTAGAAACCCATCAATGCGCCAGCAGTAGGTAATGATCACATCAGTCACCTACAAACCATCAGCGGTGCTAGCTGGACGTAATGGCTACCCAAGTATTGAGCGAATAGAAGATCAATAAGCAAACTTTTCCAAACTCCCATGAAGCCTATAATTAACACTTACCGTACAGTCTGGTCTCTTCGTCTGATATACCGCATATCAAGTCTAGGAGTGGAATCGTCAGACCCCAGTAACTTGATAAGTCATGCCGATGTGTGGCCTATAACCGTTCGAGAAACTACTGATAACACTTACAGGTAAATCTCATCAGCCTGGCCAGGGACTTGCTGTTATAGCCAATCAAGCATAGCGCATCAACATCAACTCCCTATACCAGGAGAGACGAAACTACTCCTATTGCTCATTGCCTCCATGTGACTCTTGACTGTACCTAAAATCCACCTGTTTGCACAACTCCTTTGAGCCGTGGTAAGGAGGAAATCAAAGCACAGTGGGAACCACACAAGACTCTATGACGATCTCGGGTCTACAGACTAACCTGTACAAGTATGACCAGATAACTGCTATCTGACAATAGGTATGGTACCATTTAGGAGTTCTCGGCGAGTCTTGTTCGGTGTGCACATTCTCTAATGAGCACCTGTGTACAATCTATGATGTTAATCACCAATGGTTATGGGATTAACCATCGCCCCCATACAGGGTCAAGAAACGTACACACTAGTTTACTCTGGAATATCGATACTCTTTCGACTAGGAACAGTTAAAGGATGTGCTTGCGGACTACACAAGCCCCACTAGTATGATCTGGTAGTCAAGATAACATCCTAAGGGCTTTATCAACATGTATCAGAGAGACAGTACTATAATATAAGTGTACATATTAAGATAAAGAGCAACCAGATAGTATACTATCATGTCGAGCAAGAAAGTCCTCTCTCTCTCTATATATGTCCAAGCATCCACTATAATATACAATAATGGCCTCTAGGGCATACATATGACTAACACACCGAGCAGGACTCGTCAAGAACTCCTAGATGTTACCATACCTATCGTCAGATAACAGTTCTCTGGTGATACTTATACATGTTAGTCTGTAGACCCGAGATCGTCATAGAGTCTTGAGTGGTTCCCGCTGTGCTTTGATTTCGTCTCTACCACGACTCGAAGGAGTCATGAAAGTTGGTGGATTTTGGGTACAGTTACGAGTCATATGGACGCAATGAGCGATAGAGGAGTTTCGTCTCTCCCGGTATTGGGAGTTGATGTTGCACTATGGTCGATTGGCTATAACAGAAAGTCACTGTCCAGGGCTGATGAGATTTTCTGGTAAGTGTTATCAGTAGTTTCTCGAACGGTTATAGGCCACACATTGGCATGACTTATCAAGTTACTGGGGTCTGACGATTCTACCCCCAGCCTCGATATGCGACATATCAGACGAAGAGTCCAGACTGTACGGTAAGTGTTTCCTATAGGCTTTACGGAAGTTTAGACAAGTTTGCTTGTTGATCTTTTATTCGTTCAAAACCTGGTTATCCATTACGTCCAGCTAGTATCGCTGACGGCTTGTGGGTATTTGATGTGATCATTACCTACTGCTGGCGTATTGACGAGTTTTTAGAGTCCCATACAGAGATTTCCTAGCTCAAGCGAAACGAAGTATGGCACATATGGAGATATGTACGGGAGCTTAATTGAATACGAGTATGTGATACCGTATTCCAATCTAGCGATATTTGATATCAGTTATGTTATATGTGATATAACCGGATTGTTGAATCAAGTGTTGATTCAATGATTTGATATATGTATATGTTTATATATATATATATATATTTGATATTAGCCGAATTATATTTGATATAGTCGGATTATTAAATCAGGTGTTGATTTAATAATTATATATATATGTTATATATATATATATTAACTAATATTGAATATAAGCCGGTTGTATATCATATGACAGGATTATTGAATCAAGTATTGATTTAATAATGTGATATACATATATGATATTCGTCGGTTATATATGATATAACCGGATTATTGAATCAAGTGCTGATTTAATAATTTGATATATATTATATATTTTATATATACATATATTAACTAATATCAAACTCACTTAAGATTTTCTTCTCTTTATATATATTTATATATGTGTGTGATATTTGTATTTATATATGTATCATGGTTGATGATACATAGAACTAGGATGTATGAGAATCACACATGAGGCTTGAGATGAGTAGATAAAGGTTTGATTTAGGAATAAAAGGAAAAGGAAAATGGATCATTTTTTAAGATGCTTGTGGATGCTTTAAGAAGTCATGACTCACCATTTATTCTTTGTTTCATTCATATATATTTTCCTATCTCATCTAATCACTCACCTCATGGTTCACTCTCTCTTAATCCAAGTTCATCTCCCTCTTCATTCTCTCCTCTCTCTAGATTTTTCTTGAGTTGAGAAAAGAAAAGAAAAGAAGAAAAATTTGTGAGCAAAATTCTTACTTCATCAACCTACACTATCCCATCCTTTTAGTATAGGTTGTTTGTTTCACTAATACCTTGATTAGTGGAGAGTGAGCTTGAGTTAGAGAGACTTCAAGATGGATCATCTTCGGCTTCGAAGACAACAAGCAAGCTCGTTCCTTTTATCAAGTGGAGCCAAGGAAGAGTTTTAGGGACTACTAATTGGAGCTTTAGAAGTGAAGGATCGGTCTACAAGTTTGTAAACCGTCTTCACTTGGTGTAGAACTTGGAGCTTTAGAAGTCAAGGATCTTCTTATCTAATGTCTTCATCACGGAATCCTTAGATGGGATCTGTGTCGAATTATCTATGAAGGTATTGATTTCACGACAAAACAGATGCTTGAAACCATGTTTCATTGCCAATTCCTATCTAAAGATGATGGTGAAGCTTGGAAATACCTAGAAGATTTAGCTCAAAACACTTTACAATGGGAAAGTGTTAGACCACCATCACCTAGGGAAGGTATCAATCAGCTCGATGTTTCCGTCACAATGAGAGCCGAAATGGCCGCAATCCAAAGGAAACTCGATGCTCTAGAAAACAAGTTCTCCTCAGCCTCCCTAAACCAATACACACTTCCCAAAACCGTATGTGGTTGCTGTTCAAACCCATCACATTTGACGGAAGAATGTCCTTTGAATGTACCGTTTCAAGGTCGCACTAATGCTGCATTTCAGCAAAGACCTGGAAACGATCTTTCTTCTTCCTCATATAATCAATTGGAGGAATCACCTTGATCTTTCTTAGATTCAACACCAAACTCAATACATGGATCCAAACCAGAATAACTTTCAATGGGTCCCTCCACAGCAACAACAACCACCACAGATGAGTCAGCACCCCTTCCAACCACAAAATTTTCAAAACTCGGCCAACAACTTTGATCATTTTTCTGCCGGAACCAATAACACCTCTGCACTTGAACAAACCATGAATTTGTTTCTGACAAATTTCATGCAATTTACGGCAAATTTTCAGTCTTCCGTCGATAAAATCCAGAAAAACTCTGACTCCCAAAGTGAGAGTATTAAATTGATGGAAGCACAAATTGTCCGTATAAATGCCGAATTGAGTGCTAGAGAGAAAGGGAATCTTCCATCTCAACCCTGCCTGATCCTGGACCTTCACATTACACTAATTTGAATGCACTTACCATGTTGAGATCTGGAAGAGTGCTAGACAATCATGTGGGTGAACAGATTGATGTTGAGGAATCAATTGAACCCCAGGCTTCCGCTTCCACTTCCACTCCCACTTCTACTTCTTACTCTATTTCGTCTTATTTACCTTCTTCTTTCGAGCCTATTCTCCGTTTTCCCAAAGGCTCGAACCCTCCACCCACTTCATCCTTTCCACCCCCACAACTTTCTTCACAAATATGGGACCCAACACTTATTGATAAAGCTCCATTTCCAGAATGGTTGAGGCCCAGCAAACCGAATGCACAAATGGAGAAGCTTGTGGAAATGTTTAAGCAAGTTAACATCAACATCCCTCTTCTAGATACTATACAACAAGTTCCGTCCTATGCGAAAATTCTTAAGAACATGTGCACTAGGAAGAGGAAGACTCAAGTGGCGAAAAAAGTGTTCATGTCAAGTACTGTAGACACGGCTTTCCCCAACAATTACCAAGGAAACGTAAGGACCCTGGCTGTCCTACTATTTCTATTTCTATTGGGGATAAACACATTAACCGTGTTTTACTTGACCTTGGCGCTAGTGTTAACTTGCTTATATATTCAGTCTATGAGCAACTAAGTATCGGAGTGTTAAAGCCATCGAATATAACTCTTCAAATGGCCGACCGATCAATCACCAAACCTAGGGGTGAACTGGAGGATGTGTTGATAAAAATTGGGGAATTTGTATTCCCTGTGGACTTTATTGTACTTGATACACAGCCTGTAGTGAACCCACGAAACCAAATTCCGGTGATTCTAGGTCGTCCCTTTTTGGCTACTTCCAACGCTGTAATCAACTGTAGAAACGGCTCTATGAACCTATCTTTTGGGAATAAGTGAATTGAGCTCAACATTTACAAGTTGGGAAGTCAACCCTCCAATCCTCATGCACGAGTATGTTCTGTCGAATTAATGGATGTCGACAGTAGTGAATTTGACGAGCCTCATGATACTGATCTAGACTCTTTTCATATGTTGTTGTTTGACCCAACTATGTATCATACACATACGGACTCTTCCACCGAGTTGTCCGGGTCAACAACTAACACTGATTATGAACCGTTTTTGGAGTCTGAAGTTCATCCCGTGCTTTGTGATGACATTATTCTTCGGGGTATCGATGAGAGTTTTGAGGAAATTTTCGCTGATGACCTCGCATTTTTAGCAAATACGGGTGTTGAGATGATCATCTCCCAAACAAAGAAATTGAATCTCCACCCCTTCTTCTGGACTGTAAAGAGAATGCAAGTAATCCATCACAATCACCGAGTCGTCTCTCCAAAACGAGACGCAAACACATTCTATTCCACCACTTACCCTTTCCCTACTTCTTATTCCACCAACCGGTGCACTACACTAATAAAATCTTCGAATGGTTGGTGTTGACTTTCGGTCTTTGCAAAGCTTGGTATTGATCAGTAATTTTTACCCCCTCTTGTGATTTTCAAAACTTAACATTGTTTAACTCAAGTTTAGGGGGGATAACCTGGCTCTTGAAAAGAAAATTTTTACTCAAAAATTGTGAGCCAAAAATAAATTTGGGGGAGGATTTTCACGATCATATTTATTGCCCCCATTAATAAATTTCCTCCCAAGCTTACATGTTTTCAAGATTTAACAGATAGCAACAGTGAGGACACTATTGAAAACAAGTTTGGGGGAGGTTTGTGCTTATTTACGCATCACTTCGCATACTTTGCATAAGCACAAAACATATAAATTTTTTTTACATAAATAAGATAATAAAAGATTAGATACTGAAAAATTACATCCAAAAGATCGTAAAAATTTAAGAAAACCAAGAAAATTTGAAGTTTTCTTAAACGAACTAGTTATAAGTAGTTATGAGCCGTTGTCCCAAGGGTCAGTAAGATGAAAGAAGTTACTAATCTGAGAATAAAAATAAGTCTGAAAAATAGTTCCTATTCTGGAAGCCAAATATTTGAACGTTGATACCCTACTATACGCACCTATACACGTCTTGAAACTCGGGATAGTAGAGGATACCTTGAAATGCTCTTGTCTAAAAGCCAAAGTATGAAGAAAATTATAAATGAATAAAATATAAAATGGTGAAGAAAAAAAATGAACACTAGTTTTGTTATCGCTAAGGCAGCAATAAAAAAATATTGCGAGGGTGCTTCATCACCTAGTGCCTTAGACCAACTGGTCTGGGAGTCGTTGCTAAGCCTTAGTTGGTGCAAGACGAGGAAAATACTAATACACCTAATAAGCAAGCACATGAGTAATCGGTCGGTTAGTACCTCAAGAAGTATTAACGGTCGCATGAAAAATGTGTGAGAAAATCCATCTAAATATTCATCAAATTAAAAAGTACTGAGGCAGATGGACAAGAGTTTGATAGCTTGAATTGAATTCTCCGAGTGTAGGGATGTCTTTTACACACACGTAGGGGTATATGATCGATGTTTGGAAGAAAGGTAGGAATAAAGAATAAAGGCGATGTTTTATTGAGAGATGATGTGATTTCTAACATCTTTTCATGACTATTAAGATAGGGTTCATGACAACCGAAAAGCTAGTATAGTTGGAAACTCTAATTTTCAAAGTCTTTCTTTTACAATTCTTATCTTTATATGTAACTTTCACAGTCTTCCTTTTATTATTGGATTTTGTGGGTGCAATCCGCTGAAAACCCTCAGGAGACAACACTCCTCCTACCAGGGACATCTAAAGGTTTAAAGGTTTGTTGCACGTGCTCAGTGCAATAGTGTTGCCTACGAAAGTATGCTAGTTGGTTTTTCTTTTTCTTATATTTTCTCCTTCTTTCTAATAAAACAAGTTTGCTCGAGACGACCAAAATTAAGTTTGGGAGAATTTGATCAGTCGAAAATATTGCATTTTTAACACATCAATTTCCCTACTCTTTGCAATCATCTAAAGGTGTTTAGTATAAATATAGCACATATTAGCAATTTGTTTGCAAAATACCAAATAACATGTGTTATACATTATAACCAGCATTTTGAGAGAAATTGAGTGTTTATTATTGCACGCATGATCTTTGTATATCGCAAACACTTGTCTCGAGATTGTGTGCAGGAATTCCAGGTAAAAGAGCCGGAACTGCTAAAAGTGCTGATAAAATAAATTAAGTCCAAGACTTGAGATTTGGCAGAAATCAAGAAAGAAACATAGGATTCAAGACATCAGATAAAGACCCTAAACCCAGCAGAGGAATTCCCTGGAATTTGCATGCATCAACTCCATAAAATGGCCACGGATCCGCGGCCTAGTTGGCCGATCCGCCGCGGATCCGCGACCTGTTGGACTTATCATTGCGTCAAAATTCTCCACGTGGCTTACCATAACGGCCTCAGCTTCTAGAAGACTCCCAAAGAGCACGTGGCTTCTTCCAGAAGGCTCTGCATAACAAACCCACTCTAGAATATTCCTTGCAACAACCTTCTTCTAGAAGCCCCCTTGTAACAACCTCATTCTAGAATATTCCCTCTTACAAACTCATTCTAGAAGGCTCTCTCTAACAACCTAACTTTGGAGGAAAGATTCAAATGAGGTGGTTATAAAAAGAGATCTAGATCTAGAATTTAGGGGTGGTTGAAATTGGAGGGAAAAATTGTAGATCTAAATCAAATCTAAATCAAATTGAGTGACACAATTTGATCCAAATCAAGATCTATCAAGTGCCGAGCCAAAGCAAGCATCCAACGATCCTTTTGAAGCGACGCCAATTTTCATCCGAGCAAGAGATCCACGACGATCCTCGACTCACGATGACGATGCGAAGCTAGTTCGACGATCGAGTTCTCTCCTCAATTCTTATAGTCTTTGAGTGAATTGTAACGAAACGTTGAATAATAAAAGGTGAAAATTCTTGATCTTGCTTTTCTTTACATTTGAGTATTATGATGAGTTTTCAATTCTTGATTGTTTTCTTTTTCATGATGTTTGTGTGAAAACTCTGCTTGTGGAGGAATAGAGAAAATAGGTAGATGATGATGACTAAATTCTTGAACGATTCTTAAGTCTTATGAGTTTTGTAAACCTAGTTTTGAGCGAGATACTTTCTTGAATGTTTTCGCTCTAAATTAGAGATCAACGCTTGATGATTGAATTTCCTAGAGACTAGAATTGAATACTAATCAACGAAAGGACAAGGGATAGAAGGAGAAACCCTAGTTTCTTCAATAGATCCCTAATTCTCGTTGATCGTCATCGATCTAGCAACAAATCATCAATAGATAAGAATTTGTAATCATAATTCTTCATCATCACTATCAATTGGATCGATTCCTACAAGCCTCTTTACAAATCTTGATAATTCATTCGATTTGGACATCTTCTTGAACTTTATTGATTCTTGAAACTAAATTTCAAAATTCTTGAATCAATTTTCTTGCAATTTTTTTTATCTTTTAATTTTCGACTCAACTAAACAATAGCGAGCAAATCACACTTTCTCAGTAGACGATCAGTATTTATTAACGCGCTACATCGACACCGTTAATTGATTGCGGCATAAATTTCTTTGGTTGTGAAAAATTCTAAACACGATATGAAAACGATCAATCAATGATAATCCAGGTTTATGATGTCTAAGGATGATGCAGATTCTAATTATTGTAGTTTTCATTTCTGTTCTGCAACCGTAAGTATAATACGTGGCAGTATCCCCGATCTCGTTGCTATACGTCAACGACATTAGGGATACGCATATTTACTTACGTTGATGACATGCGATATTATTGTGTTGCTATTGATATGTTATATTGGATTGTCGTGATTGAATAGCCGGGGGGTTTTACATGAGATGAGAGATTTTTCATTTTCATTCATGTAAAAATTTGTATGCAATATTTTTTTTATTAGGACACTTCCGGGTTGATGTTGTTGTCTCCATTGATGTATATTATTTACTTTTCCGCATTAGGATAGACCCAAGACGGGAGCACAAGTAACCGGGTTCTAAAGTCTAATGGGAGGCCATATCGAGGAGTCGATACCGGTCGCCTAATGTTCAGTCGAAATAGTGCATTTTTAACATGACAATTTCCTTACTTCTCTTAATCATCTAAAGGTATTTGCGATAAATATAACACATATTAGAAGTTTATCTACAAAATATCATTTACCATGTGTTATATATTATAATCAACATTATGAAGGAAATTGTATGTTTAATATTTTTACGCATAATATTTTGTATCACACATTCTTCATTGAGATCTTGTGCAAGATTAGCTCAGGTCAGATATCGGGAATCAGGAATCTGCCGATAAAATATAGGAAGTCAAAGAATTAAATTCTGGCAGAGACTCAGAAAAGATTAGAAGATTCCAGATATCACAAGAAGACCCAAAGACCAGCAGAAGAAAACACTTGAAGTTTCAACCAATTAAGCCACCACTTGGACGCGGAACCGCGGCCGAGTCAAGCCAAGTCGCCGTGGATCCGCGGCCGATTCAGGGGCTTCGGAGTCGGTAACTCTCTGGAAACTTCTTATCAATAACTTAGCTTGCTGGGGAAGCCTCGTTGTAATAAGCTTGTTCTGGAAACTTCTCTATAACAACCAAGTTTGTTGAGGAAGCTTAAAGAGGGGCTATAAAAAGGACCAAGGTCATAAAGAGAGAGGTTCCCAATTAGTTGCCAATTTAGATCCTAAATTTAATCTAAGTCTTCATCTCATTCAGCACAAATCCATGATCTAGAATCAAGAATCATCGAGAAGTTCATCAAGCGACATCATTCAAGATCCTTTATACGAAGTCGATCATCATCAACGAGCAAGCGATCCACGACAGGTCCAAGACTCACGGTGATCGAGCGACGTGAAGATCGACGGAAAATTACCTCTTCAAGGGAGTGATCGAGTGCAATTATTCTTGTAAATCTCGGATTGAAGAAGTTGTAATTTGAAGTTGAATAATAAAGGTGATAATTAGTTTCAATTTCGCTTTCTTTAATTTCCGCATTATGAGTTCTTTTTCTAATCTTTCTTCGATTTCCACGATGCGCGAGTAAATCTCCGCTTGATAGGATTCGTAGGATTATGGTAGATCGATGGATGATAAAATTCTATACTTTATTTAGTCTTATGAAGTTTACAAATCTTCGCAAAAGAATTGTTAACATCCTCATTGGGTACGATATCAAATTATTGATTATCTTGACCACAATGTGAGATAAGATTGACGATCTTGTTGTGAAGGGCTAGAAAATGAATGGGATCAATGAAAGGATAAGGGACTATATTGAAGAAACCCTAGTTCTTTCAAGAAACCCTAATCTGCATTCATCACCATCAATCTAATGTTAAACTGTCAATAGAAAAGATGAGTCTCCTTTATTCGTCATCCATGGCTACTGAATCCGATCGCATCCTACAAGCCTTCTTCATATTTTCTTGATAATTAGATCTTGATATTCTCTTGATTTCCTTTCTTGAAAACGATTTCTTGATTTTCTTGAAAATATTAATTCAACCAAATCTTAAATAATTTCTTGAATTTCTTTACTAGTTCTTTCGACTCAACTAAAGAAAGAATTTACGAATTCCTCGAATTCCAGAGGACGACCCATGCTCACTAACGCTCGCTACACGCGACACCGTTATTGATTGCGGTTACTATTAAACTACCTATTCTTTTTGAACGAATCAAATGGCACCGTTGCCGGGGATACGTGCGTAATTTGTTCTTTCTTGCTATTTGGGTTGAAGTATTATTATTCCATCAAAATTTAAATCAAGAACGCATCATGTGCTTAACGATTAGTGTGTGAATTTTGCAAGGCGATCTGGAATCACTGTAGCAGGGAGATAAAAATTCAGAGCATTTCAACAAGATCATAGGAGCAAGGGGAGCATCAGAACCAAAAAATTTCAAAGAATAGTCCAGTTGACAGCGGAACCGCGGCAAGAAGCTGGAATTGGCCGCGGAAGCGCGATGTTCTGGGAGAATTAGGGTTTCAGCTCTCTGTGGTATAATTTCTATATTCTTCTCTCTCCTCTAAAAAGTCCAATAACAATTATTCTGCAGGATTCTTTGCAAAAATTCGCCGCTTAAAAAAATTCTTGTTGCTTTTTTTGATATTGGTTGTTGTGCATATTGTAATACGGAAAATTAAGGGGTAAAGACCAAATTCAGATTAGGTGGGAATTTCATTACCCTTCTTAAGCCCCACAAATCAAAAAACTAGCATCCGTATCACCCTTCATTAATTAAAAAATATCTAAACCAAGACTCTAAGGACCGTCACGCTCAATTAGGACAGAGGAAGGTCGTGGGTAATCTACTACTTATCCACATTTCTTTTGTGGTGTCTAGGCAAGTGTGTCTAAGGCAAGCGGTTACTTAATTTAGCCCGCTATTTACATAGCGGATACCTCCCACTTACCTGGCACTTACCTGGCCACAAAAGGAATAAAGAGGTAGTAGAGAATTGATCCTGCGATTAGTTTTCTACAAGTCTAGGAGCGGTCTAGTGACTTGACCTAGGTGACCTTAGATCTAGGGTTGATTGTGCATTTTTGTGATTTGTCTAAATCCGTCTTTTTCAAAACAAACCATAAAACAAACCTTTCTTTTAATTTACACACACGCTTACACTTGCGCAAAACCCGCTTAGTGCATGCTCGGCTGGACACAGGATTCTAGTGCCCGTCTTGTCTGCGTTTCTTCTATCGACTCCGAAGTCGGTATTTCTTCCTCTTCTTTTTTCTCACCACCCACAACATCCACCGAGATGGACGGTTCTCCATCAAATTTCAATAACACCACTCTGCCACCACCCGCAGGTGCGCAGAATCTACCGTGTATGTCTCTCCATAAGAGATGCTATCCTATACGTGGTCCTCTTTCTACTTGTCTTTCTATTCCACCAGCCAATCGGGATAATTTCGAAATCAAACCACACTTTATCAATCTTTTGCCTAAATTTCACGGTCTAGAGTCTGAAGACGCATACGTTTTTATCACCAAATTCGAAAACGTATGTGTTATGATGGGCACTTCACAACTTTCTGTGGATGTTATGCATTTACGTCTTCTCCCGTTTACTTTGTACGATTTAGCCGAGAAATGGCTTTATAACACAACCGCACACTCTATTTCTAATTGTGATGAATTCTTTATAGCATTCCTTAAGAAATTTTATCCCAATCATAAGACCGCTCGTGTTAGGAGTGAAATCAACCAGTTTTCCCAGCTTCCCAATGAATCATTTTGGAAATGTTTTGAACGGTTCAAGGATTTTCTTGTCCAATTTCCTCATCACGGAATCCATAGATAGGATCTGTGCCGAATTATATATGAGGGAATTAATCCAACGACAAAACAGATGCTTGAAACCATGTGTCAAGGCAATTTCATGTCTAAAGATGATGGTGAAGCCTGGAAATTCTTGGAAGATTTTGCTGAAAACACTTTGCAATGGGAAAGCGTTAGTCCATCATCTAGGGGAGGTATCCATCAACTTGATGTTTCTATAGCAGTAAAAGCCGAAATGGCAGCATTACAAAAGAAACTCGAAGCTTTGGAAAACAAATTTTTATTAGCCTCCGTAAATCAGGTGACACTCCCTAAAACAGTGTGTGGATGCCGTTCTGATCCATCACATCTGACGGAAGAATGTCCTTTGAATTCTCCGTTTCAAGGTCAAGAACACACTAATGTTGTTTTTCAGCAGCGACCTAGAAACAATCCTTATTCTTCCACATATAATCAAGGTTGGAGTAATCACCTTAATTTTGCTTGGAATCAACACCAAACTCAAAATACGGTTCCGAACCAAAATAACTTTCAAAGGGTTCCTCCACAGCAACAGCAACCACCACAGAGTCAGCACCCCTTTCAACCACAAACTTTTCAAAATCCTGCCAACAATTCTGCACCTTATAATAATTTTTTCCAAACGGCCAGTACCGAAAACTCCTCTTCACTCGAACGATCCTTGCATTTATTTATGAAACATACCATGCAAATGTCAACTGATATAAGGTCTTCTATTGATATCATAAAGAAGGACTCCTCCTCATACAGTGAGAATATAAAATCGATAGAAGCACAAATTGCATAATTAAATGCCGCAATGAGTGCTAGAGAGAAAGGAAAACTTCCATCTCAACCCTTACCGAATCCTGGCCACTCACAATATCATAATGTGAATGCCATCACCACGTTGAGATCCGGAAGAGTACTGAATAATCAAGTCGGTGAACAGGATGATAATGAGGAATCAATCATTAATACCCCGGCCTCCACTTCTAACCCTATTTCGTCTAGTCCATCTTCTTCCGACCCTATTCTCCGTTTTCCCCAAGGCTCGAACCCTCCGCCCACCACCTTGAGTCAACCTAACATGATCCCAACTCCAATTCTGGGATCCTTTCCACCCCCACGATCTTCTCCAATGTTGGACCCAGCTCTTATTGATAAAGCTCCATATCCAAATAGGTTAAGAGGAAACAAACCAAGTCCACAAATAGAGAACATTGTGGAAATGTTTAAGCAGGTTAACATAAATATCCCTCTCCTAGACGCTATACAACAAGTTCCGGCCTATGCGAAAATTCTAAAGGACTTATACACTAGAAAGAGGAAAACCCAGGTTCCTAAAAAAGTTTTTATGACGAGTAATGTTAGCACAACTTTTACCCAGCAATTACCAAAGAAACGTATGGACCCTGGCTGTCCAACAATCTCTATTTCTATTGGGTAAAAATATCAATCGTGCTCTCCTCGACCTTGGCGCTAGTGTAAACCTGCTTCCTTACTCTGTGTATGAGCAATTAGGTATCGGAGAGTTAAAACCATCACACTGCACTCTACAGATAGCAGATCGATCTATAACCCAACTTAGGGGTAAATTAGAGGATGTGTTGATCAAAATCGGGGAATTTATATTCCCTGTAGACTTCATTGTTCTAGATACACAGCCTGTAGCGAACCCACGGAACCAAATTCCGGTGATTTTAGGTCGACCCTTTTTAGCGACTTCCAACGCTGTAATCAATTGTCGAAACAGCTCTATGAACCTATCATTTGGGAAGATGTCAATTGAGCTTAACATTTACAAGTTGGGAAGTGAACCCTCCGAACCTTCTGCTCAATTATGTTCTATCAAATTAATGGATGTTGATAGCAGCGAATTTGAACAGCTCCACGATACTGATCTAGACTCTCTTAACACGTTGTTGTTTGACCCCGCTATTTGTTATATACATACGGACTCATCTATCGAGCTGTCCGGGTCAACATCTAACGCTGATTATGAACCTTTATGGGGTCTGAGTATCATCCCGTTCTTTTCGATGAGATTATTCTTCGGGGTATCGATGAAAGTTTTGAAAAAAATTTCGCTGATGAACTCGCATTTTTAGAAAACATAGGAGTTATGATGAATCAACCCCAAACCAAAGAAGTTGAACTATCACCCCTACTTCTTAACAATAACGAGAATGCGAGTAATCCATCATTATCATTATGTCGTCTCTCCAAATCGAGACGCAAACCCTTTCTATACCACCACTTATCTCTTCCCCACTTCTTCTTGGCTATATATAACATGTTTTTCTACCAACCGGTTCATTACATTGACAAAATATTTGAATGGTTGGTGTTAACTTTTGGTCTTTATAAAGCTTTATATTGACCAATAACTTTACCCATCTTTGATAATTTTAAAAGCATAATATTGTTTAAATCTAGTTTTGGGGGGGGGGGAGGGGTATATTTTTGGCTCTTGAAAATAAAATTTGTACACAAAACTGTGAGCCAAAAATAAGTTTGGGAGAGGATTTCACGTTCATTTATTTCTTGTACCCCGTTAATAACTTTTCCTCCCAAGTCTACAGGTTTTTGAGATTTAAAAGATGACAAACAGTGAGGACACTGTTGTAAACAGGTTTGGGGGAGATTTGTGCTTATTTACGCATTACTTTGCATTATACACTTTGCATAAGCACAAAAATTTTAAAAATTTCTTTTATAATGAAAGGATAGAAAGTGAAAAATTACATTTAAAAGATTGGAAGAATTTAAGAAAACCAAGAAAATTAGATATTTTCTTAAACGAAACTAGCAATAAGTAGTTATGAGCCATTGTCCCAAGGGTTAGTAAGATGAAGAAAGCCACTAATCTGAGGATAAAAATAAGTCTGAAAAATACTTCCTATTCTGGAGGCCAAACATTTGAACATTGATACCCTACTATATGCACTTACACACGTCTTGAAACTCGGGATAGTAGAGGATACCTTGAAATGCTCTTGTCTAAAAGCCAAAGTACGAAGAAAATAAATTTAAATGAAGCATAAAAGTATAAAATGGTGAAGAAAAATGAACACTGGTTTTGTAATCACCAAGGCAATATAAAAAAATATAGCGAGGGTGCTTCATCACCTAGTGCCTTAGACCAACTGGTTTGAGAGTCACTGCTAAGCCTTAGGTGTAGCAAGATGAGAAAATTGCTAATTACACCTAATATGTGAGCACATTTAGTAATCGGTCGGTTAGTACCTCAAGAAGTATTAACGGTCGCATGAAGAATGCGTGAGCAATTCCATCTAAAATATTCACCGACTTAAAAGTTCTGAGGTAGATGGACAAGAGTATGATAGCTTGAATTGAATTCTCTGAGTGTAGGGATGTCTTTTACACATACGTAGGGATACATGATCGGTGTTTGGAAGATAGGTAGGGAGGAAGACTAAAGACGATGTTTTATTGAGGGATGATATGATTTCTAACATCTTTTCATGACTATTAAGATAGGGCTCATGACAACCGAAAAGCTAGTGTAGTTGAAAACTCTGATTTTCAAGTTTCTTTCTCTTACAATTCTTATATTTATATATAACTTTCACAGTCTTTCTTTTATTATAGGATTTTGTGGCTGCAATCCGCTGAAAACCCTCAGGAGACAACACTCCTCCTACTAGGGACACCTAGAGGTTTAAAGGCTTGTTGCACGTGCTCAGTGTAATCGTGTTGCCTACGAGAGTGTGCTAGTTAGTTTTTCTATTTTTCTTTTCTCCCTTCTCTTGAACAAATAAAGTTTGCTCGGGACAATCAAAGTCATGTTTGAGAGTATTTGTTCAGTCGAAAATAGTGCATTTTTAACATGGTAATTTCCTTACTTCTCTTAATCATATAAAGGTATTTGCGATAAATATAACACATATTAGAAGTTCATCTACAAAATATCATTTACCATGTGTTATACATTATAATCAATATTATGAAGGAAATTGTATGTTTAATATTTTTACGCATAATATTTTGTATCTCACATTCTTTATTAAGATCTTGTGCAAGATTAGCTCAGGTCAGATATCGGAAATCAGGATTCTGCCGATAAAATACAGGAAGTCGAAGAATTAAATTCTGGCAGAGACTCAGAAAAGATTAGAAGATTCCAGATATCACAAGAAGACCCAAAGACCAGCAGAAGAAAACACCTGAAGTTTCAACCAATTAAGCCACCAATTGGCCGCGGAACCGCGGCCGAGTCAGGCGGAGCAGAACCGCGGCTGAGTCAGGCTAAGCCGCCGCGGATCCACGGCCGATTCAGGGGCTTCGAGGTTGGGAACTCTCTGGAAACTTCTTATCAACATCCTAGCTTGCTGAGGAAGCCTCGTTGTAATAATCTTGTTCTGGAAACTTCTCTATAACAACCTAGCTTGTTGAGGAAGCTTAAAGAGGGGGGTATAAAAAGGACCAAGGTCATGAAGAGAGAGGTTTCCAATTAGTTGCCAATTTAGATCCCAAATTTCATCCAAGTCTTCATCTCATTCAACACAAATCCAAGATCCAAAATCAAGAATCATCGAGAAGTTCATCAAGCGACATCATTCAAGATCCTTTATACAAAGCTGATCATCATCAACGAGCAAGCGATCCACGACAGTTCCAAGGCTCATGGTGATCGAGCGACGTGAAAATCGACGGAAAATTACCTCTTCAAGGAAGTGATCGAGAGCAATTCTTCTTATAAATCTCGGATTGAAGAAGTTGTAATTTGAAGTTGAATAATAAAGGTGATAATTAGTTTCAATTTCACTTTCTTTAATTTCCGCATTATGAGTTCTTTTTCTAATCTTTCTTCGATTTCCATGATGCGCGAGTAAATCTTCGCTTGATAGGATTCGTAGGATTAGGATAGATCGATGGATGATAGAATTCTATACTTTTCTTTAGTCTTATGAAGTTTACAAACTTTCGCAAAAGAATCGTTAATATCTTCATTGGGTACGATATCAAATTATTGATTATCTTGACCACAATGTGAGATAAGATTGACGACCTTGTTATGAAAGGTTAGAAAATGAATGGGATCAATGAAAGGACAAGGGACTATAGTGAAGAAACCCTAGTTCTTCCAAGAAACCCTAATCCGCATTCATCACCATCAATCTAGCATTAAACTATCAATAGAAAAGATGAGTCACCTTTATTCGTCATCCATGGCTACTAAATCCGATTGAATCCTATAAGCCTTCTTCATATTTTCTTGATAATTAGATCTAAATATTCTCTTGATTTCCTTTCTTGAAAACGATTTCTTGATTTTCTTGAAAATATTAATTCAACCAAATCTTAAGCAATTTCTTGAATTTCTTTACCAGTTCTTTCGACTCAACTAAAGTAAGAATTTACGAATTACTTGAATCCCAGAGGACGACCCGTTCTCACTAACGCTCGCTACACGCGACACCGTTATTGATTGCGGTTACTACTAAACTACCTATTCTTTTTGAACGAATCACCTAACTCTAGAATTGGTAGGGCTGCTTGTCGCTCTCGTAAGGGTCTAGGGATGTGGGCTTGCCTATTCATCACGACCGTAGAATCCGTGTTTTTTGTTACTGGCTAAATCTAAAACACGGACCTTCTACTATATCCTATATTTCATATGTTTGCTTCTGCTGTTTTCTATGATATGATGTGATCATATAACCGCATGAAACGAATGCTACTTATATATATGATATACTAGTAGACACTATATATGTTTTGCATCTGCGCTAGTCCTGACCCCGCCCTGCCGTAAGTTAAGTAACCTTACGGTGAAGACTCGGGTCCCTATGGCGAATGCTGATGGCATATGTGTGTGTTTTATTTTTGTTTTTTCTGTGATGTTTAGGAAACATAAATGATAGGACGTCATTAATGAGATTAACGAAAAGAAAAAAAACCTAAAAGATGTTGTAGAATCAAATTTTTCAAAAAGGTAGCTCTAGTTCTTGGTTTGCATAGCGGTATTCCATTATGAATATCCAGCACCTCATTCGATGATGAAATAGCCTAGATCCCTTCACCGGGAATGACCTCTTTAGAAAAACTGGCATATGCTACAAGCTACTCGGTTTGTTTTGAAAACTACTCGATTTTAAAGCGGAGCTTAAACCACACTCCTTTTCATATCACCTGATTCTACAACGATATCAAATTAATTACGCTAAAGGTTTTCTTCAAAACCAGCCGTAGCCCTCCGTCATTTCAGATAAGTACAATTTAGTATTCGTGCTGCGTTTGTTGACCTTATCATGGCGTAGTGTGCGGTTGTTGATTAGTACTTATCTGCCGCATATTGATGCGATTGGATTAGGGTAGTCGTACGGCCTTGTTGACCTTGTCAAGGGTCGTGTGGGTGGGTTTAATTCAATCACGAAATGACGGGTTGAACTTGACTTGCAGTTTATGGTTTGTTGACCTTATCAAGTTCATAAGCCACATGGGATAAAAACAGATATTGGGAATTTCAAGTGTTGAAATTTGCAATGTCCTTCTATATGATAGTTGGATCCCGATACCCACTGCGAGTAAGAGTTACTCCTGAGAGAGTTTTCTACTTTACAATTAGATAATCCAGTAAGTGTCTAAGAAAGGTGTTAACAGGGTTATGCCCCTGCGGAAATGAGATTTTTTAATTAGTTCCATGTGAAAGCACGGGGAGACTCCCTTAGAGTACCAACACCTGCTTGGCTGATTGATTGGCGATCTTGTATGGTGTAATTAATCCCGGCTAATCTTACATTTTAGGGTTTGAAGGAAGATTTGATAAAAACAATGGGAGCCATCCTGATTAGATAAAATAATAACCAATATAATCTTGTAAGAGCGCACGCTAAAATGTTTTCTTCTCTCTCTCTAGGTAGCGACCATGTCACGCCTTAATTAAGAAAATAATATGGAAGTATTAACCAAACTCGCATATTATACTGGGCTGGAGAACATTAGCTTCGCCCTATCTTATGACAACTGTCATAAGTCTGGCCAAGGGATAGGGGAATGCAAGGATTCCCATGCAACCCGAACGAAGGAAGAGCATTTGATGCATCTTCTTCGGGTGTGTTAGTTATTGAGAACTGTTTCTCAGTCTTCTCTACGTTCTGGGTATTAGATACCGGATCAGGATCCCACATTTGTAATATATTACAAGGGTTAAAGAGAAGTAGAGAACCGGGAAAGGGTGATATGTTTCTCAGAGTAGGGAACGGAGCAATTGTTGCTGCCGAAACTGTCGGTGAATATCACCTAGTATTACCAAATGGTAATACATTGATTTCGAACGACTGTTATTTCATATCGTCGATGATGTGAAATATAATAACCGTTTCATTATTAGATAAAGAAGGATATAACTTTGCATTAGAGAAAAATGTTATGAACATTTTCCTAAATCAAGTGTTGATTGGGTTTGGTACATTATGTAACGGTATATACATTCTAAATCAAAATACAGTTCTAAATATACAGAACACACACAAGAGGAAAAGTTCAGAAATTTACGAAGCCTTCTTGTGGCATTGTAGACTTGGTTATATTAATACGAAAAGACTAGCCAAGCTGCATAAAGATGGATATTGGAAGACGTTAGAATTTACCACTTATGAAACTTGTCAGTCACGTCTCAAAGGCAAGATGACCAAAACTCCGTTTATAGGACACGGAGAAAGAGCTACTGAACTCTTGAGACTAATACATAGTGATGTATATGGTCATATTTCTACACATACCAGCAATGGTTCCTCGTACTTCACTACATTCACCGATGATCTCTCAAGATTCAGACATGTGTTCCTGTTGAAACACAAATCTGAAACTTTTGAGAAATTCAAGGAATATAAAAGCGAAGTAGAGAACCAAACGGGTAAAAATATTAAAATCCTTCGATCTGATCGAGGAGGAGAATACTTAAGCACGGAATTCCAAGATTATCTAAAAGAGAATGGGATTCTCTCTCAGCTTACTCCTCCGTATACACCACAGCACAATAGAGTATCGGAGTGGAAGAATCACACCCTATTAAATATGGTGTGCTCTATGATGAGTACTGATGAGTTACCTATTTTCTTTTGGAATTATGCACTTGAGACGCTGCATACCTATTGAATCAAGTTCCATCAAAATACGTGCTTAAAACACCATATGAGATATGGAGTGGAAAGAGACCATATCTTAAATGAGTTAAGATATGGGGTTATTCGGCCTATGTTAAAAAACAGAATCCGGACAAACTCGAAGCACGATCAGTTCTTTGCAAGTTTGTGGGATATCCAAAGAATTCACATGGATATCTATTCTACCACAGTGAGGAACAAAAGGTATTTATTTCTCAGCATGCCACCTTTTTAGAAAAGGAATTTCTTGTAAAATAAATTGGTGGTAATGAGGTAGAGCTGGATGAAGTTCCAGAAACACAAACTACAACTGATGATTTGGTAGAACCGGAGGATTCAATAGTCCTAGATGAACCTCAGCCACTTCGCAAATCTAGTAGGGTTACTCATCCACTTGAGAGATACTACGATTTTCTCGTAGACGGTGGGAGCGAGGATTGCATCATGGAAGATGATGACCCAACTAGTTTCGAGCAGGCCATCACAAGTGGGGACTCTGTGAAATGGCTGGATGCTATGCGATCTGAGATGGAATCCATGTACACCAACAAAGTATGGATTTTGGAAGTTGCTCCTAAAGGGGTAAAACCCATTGGGAGCAAGTGGATCTTTAGGAAGAAAATTGGTGTAGATGGAAAGGTTGAGACCTTCAAAGCTAGACTTGTAGCAAAATGTTTTCTTCAACGACCATGTGTCAACTATGATGAGACCTTTTCTCCAGTAGCTATGCTTAAATCCATCAGGATCCTACTTACTATTGCTGCAGACCATGACTATGAAATCTGGCAGAGGGACGTCAAGACCGTTTTTCTAAATGGTGATTTAGAAGAGAGCGTGTATATGACACATCCAGAGGGCTTCATAGACAGTGGGGGCAGCGGAAAGGTGTGCAAGATGCTTAAATCAATCTATAGATTAAAGCAGGTATCGTGGAGCTGGAACATCTGTTTTGATGTAGCAGTCAAAGAGTTCGACTTAATAAAAAACGCAGATGAACCTTGTATATATAAAAAGGTTGTAGAGAGTAAGGTTGTCTTCCTTGTATTGTACGTGGATGACATACTCTTGATAGGAAATGATATTCCTATGCTGCACTTTGTTAAACTCTTCCCATCACAAAAGTTCTCCATGAAAGATCTGTGTGATACCTCCTACATCCTGGGGATAAAGATCTATAGAGATAGATCTAAAAGGATGCTGGGATTGTCCTTATCCAGGTACATAGACACAATACTAAAGAGCTTTAGTATGGAAGATTCTAAGCATGGTAATTTACCCGCTTGTTCAGGAATCACTCTCTCCAAAGAGATGTCTCCTAAGACTGATTTGGAGAGGGCTCGCATGTACGTGATACCCTATACTTCTGAAGTTGGGTCTAGCATGTACGTGATGTTATGTACCAGACTGGATGTTGCTTACACACTTAGTGTAGTAAGTAAGTATCAATCAGACCCAGGAGAGAAGTACTGGACAGCTGTGAAGAACATTCTTAAGTACTTGAGAAGGACTAAAGAAATGTTCTTGGTGTATGGTAACAGAGAACTCCAGGTGGATTCCTTTACCGATTCGAGCTTCCAGAGTGATAAGGATGACAGTAAGTCTGTCTTGGGTTTTGTCTTCACCCTCAATAGAGGGGAGGTATGTTGTAAGAGTTCCCTGCAAGATACCATAGCAGACTCGACGATGGAGGATGAATACATCGCTGCTAATGATGCTGCCAAAGAAGTTGTCTGGATGAAGAAGTTCATTGCTGAACATGGTGTGGTTCCATCCATTGAGGATTCAATACCCTTGTATTATGATAACAATGGAGATGTGGCTTTTGCCAAGGAACCCTGGTTCCATCAGCGATCCAGACATATTCTGATGCTGTATCACCTAATCCGGGAGATAATTGATCGCCGGGAGATCGAGGTCAGGAGAGTAGATATGAAGGACAACACGGCGGATCCACTCATGAAGGCCTTCCCTCAGATGCAGTTTGAGAGACTTTTTTGGATGTTGGGTATGTGATACTACAACAACTGGTCTTAGTGCAAGTGAGAGATTGTTAGGAATATGTATGCCCTAGAGGTCATTATTGTATGATATAGTGGATGCTTGGACATATATATAGAAGAATTTCTTGCTCGACATGATAGTATGCTATCTGGTTGCTTTTTATCGTAACATGTACACTTATATTAGTATACTGTCTCTCTGATACATGTTGATGAAGCCCTTAGGATGTAGGCTTGACTATCAGGACTATAATGCAGATCATATTAGAGGGGCTTGTGTAGTCTGCAAGCACATCTTTTAACAGTTCCTAGTTGAGGGAGTATCGAGACAGGGCATCGATATTCCAGAGTAGACTAGTGTGTACGTTTCTTGACCCTGTATGGGGCGATGGTTGATCCCACAACCATTAGTGTTTGACATTAAAGATTGTGCACATGTGCTCATTGGAGAATGGGTACACCAAACAGGACTCGTCGAGAACTCCTAGATGATACCATACCTATCGTCAGATAGCAGTTCTCTGGTGATACTTGTACAGGTTAGTCTGTAGACTTGAGATAGTCATAGAGTCTTGTGTGGTTCCCACTGTGCTTTGATTTCCTTCCTACCATGGTTCAAAGGAGTCGTGCAAACCGGTGGATTTTGGGTACAGTCCCGAGACATATGAGCGATAGGAGGGGTTTCGTCTCTCCCGGTATTGGGAGTTGACGTTGCGCTATACTCGATTGGCTATAACAAGTCCCTGGCCAGGGCTGATGAAATTTACTGGTAAGTGTTATCAGTAGTTTCTCAAACGGTTATAGGCCACACATCGGCACGACTTATCAAGTTACTAAAGTCTGACGATTCCACCCCCAGACTCGATATGCGACATATTAGACGAAGAGATGTATTGAATACGAGTATGTGATACCGTATTCCAATCTAGCGATATTTGATATCAGTGATGTTATATGTGATATAACCGGATTGTTGAATCAAATGTTGATTCAATGATTTGATATATGTATATGTTGTTTATATATATATATATTTGATATTAGCCATATTATATATGATATAACCGGATTATTAAATCAAGTGTTGATTTAATAATTTGATATATATATTTATATGTTATTGTTATATATATATATCTTAACTAATATTGAATATAAGCCGGTTGTATATGATATGACATGATTATTGAATAAAGTGTTAATTTAATAATGTGATATACATATATGATATTATTCGGTTATATATGTTATAACCGGATTATTAAATCAAGTGTTGATTTAATAATTTGATATATATTTATATATTTGATATATACATATATTAACTAATATCAAGCTCACTTAAGATTTTCTTCTCTTTATATATATTTATATATATATGTGATATATATATTTATATGTGTATTTATATATGTATCATGGTTGATGATACATAGAACTAGGATGTATGAGAATCACATATGAGGTTTGAGATGAGTAGATAAAGGTTTGATTTATGAATAAAAGAAAAAAGGAAAATGGGTCATTTCATAAGATGCATGTGGAAGTTTTGAGAAGTCATGACTCGCCATTTATTCTTTGTTTTATTCATAGATATTTTCCTATCTCATCTAATCACGCACCTCTTGGTTCACTCTCTCAATCCAAGTTCATCTCCCTCTTCATTCTCTCCTCTCTCTAGATTTTTCTTGAGTTGACAAAAGAAAAGTAAAGAAGAAATATTTGTGAGCAAAATTCCTACTTCATCAACCTACACTATCCCAGCCCTTCAGTATAGGTTATTTGCTTCACTAATACCTTGATTAGTGAATAGTGAGCTTGAGTTAGAGAGACTTAAAGGTGTCTTATCTTCGGCATCGAAGACAACAAGCAAGCTCATTCTTTTAATCAAGTGGAGTCAAGGAAGAGTTCTAGGGATTGCTACTTGGAGCTTCAGAAGTGAAGGATCGGTCTACAAAGGTTGTAAACCCTCTTCACTTAGTGTAGAACTTGTTTGCTTTACTCTTAAACCCTAATTCTCTAGTTCGATTCTAGATTAGTATAACTTAGACCTCTAGATTTTTTTTAAATTGTATACTTGATGCTCTTTGAAACCCAGTAGAGGTGCTAAGACATACTTTCACTTGAAACATTTATCTTTCAGATTTTCTATGTACATGTAAATGAAAACTGTTTTCCCAATTAATTCTGACTCTAGAGTATATATTTACCGGATTTAGATCTCACATCTGTATGGTGTTACAGATGCTGAGAAGGAGTAGAATATGGGAAATAGGCGATCTGATCCTCAATATCGGAATTCGTTGTAATTGATGATATTGGATTGAATCGCCTGACTTTTCCTAATGGCAAATATTTGGTTTCGAATAACCGTTGTTATGCACCAATTTTTAAAATGAAATATCTGTATCCTTATTTTATAAAGTGATATATAAATTTTGAAATTGTGTTCCAAACATTTACCTTTATTAGTTGAGGATAAGGTAAAGTGCATTGGATAATAGTGTAAGATATTCCCAACCAAAATACAGTTTTCAACTTACAAAACACGGAATTTGAGTTAGTATACTCTTGGGACTTATACATGAAAATGTATGTTGTTCTGTGTCCTTCTGGACAAGGGGTTGGTACTCTTATTTCATTCAAATTTACCTATGAGTTCTCTGATTTTAGACATTCATTCATTTTAATGCAAAGTCCAATTTTTTTTTGAGAAGTTTATAGGTATAAGAATAAAGTAGAGAACCATATGTTGGAAGTATCAGGATTCTTAGTAGTGATCGAAGATATATATACTTATGCTAGGTATTCCATTATAGTAATATTGAGAACTTCATTCTCTCTCTGATTACTCATCCACGGGTTCGCTCCTTGATGGGTAATGTTGTATTGGTCTTTTTCCATTTAGGTGATATGCACTGGAAACGACTGCATGATATTTGAATCCGGTTCCATCTAGATTAGTGCCTTTGATTCTATATGGACATAGATTGGTTACATATCTTGAGGTTATAAAGATATCGAGTTATCCGATTCTCGTTTAAATGTAGAATCCGGACAAACTCAAGACACGTTTCGATAATGGTTGTTTATGGATTATCCCAAGCATTCGCTAGGGTTTTGCTTCTACCATTTTCAAGATTAATAATTACATTGTTCTTGACTCCCCACCTTTTATAAAAGGATTTTTTTCCAAAACAAACTAGTCGGTGTATGGTAAAACCGGAAGTATTCCAGAACTATAAACGGTTACCGAAAATTTAGTAGAACCTAAAGATTCAATTGGACTTGACAATCCATTAGCTACTCCGCAGATTTTAGTAGGTGAACTCAGCCATCTGAGAGATACTTCGGTTTTCTTGGAGACGATGATGGGGAGTTCAGCATCATGGTTATGATGGCCTTACTGGTTATCTGTAGGTCATAGGAGGTGATAACTTCCAGGTGACCAGATGCTTTATATCCAAATTGGACTCCACGCACTTCAGCATATTAGATTTTGGACTTTTGCTGGGTGCGCCTGAAGGGGTAAAACCCATTAGGAGAAAGTAGATCTTTTGGGATCTGTGCAGGGGGAAAGGTATTAACTTAATAAGGCTAGACTTGTTGTAAATATTTTCATCAAATACCCGTTGTGAATTGTGATGAGACTTTTACTTCAGTTTCTATGCTGAAATCCATATGGATATGACTTGACACTGCTTCTGCTCTAGATTATGATATCTGGAAAGAGGATGACTATAACATCTTTCCAAATGGGAATTTGGAAGTGCACGTATATATGACTCTTCCGGAGGGTTATCTCAGTCAGTGGGAGCAGCGGAAGGTGTGAAAGTTGCTTATGTCTATTCGTAAACTAAAGCATATATACCGAAGATGGATCATCTATTTTGATGTGATAGTCAAGGTGATTGACTTCATCAAAACAACAAATGAACCTAGTAAGAAGGGTGAAGGGAGTACTGTCCTGGGTTTTGGATGACATACTCCAGATAGGAAGTGATGTTCCTATACTATAATTAGTCAAACTTTGATTGTCACATATTGTTTTTCCTACGTTGGATATAGATAATATTTCAAGGATTCTGGTGACTAGATCTATGGTTTTATATCTAGATTTGGGAAGTTTCCCAATTGGATACTTAGACTGCATTCTAAAAGTATTTTAGAATGGATGACTCCCGGCGTGGTGGTGTACCCGCAGGTGATAGAGTCACCCTTTCTAAAGATCCGTCTTCTAAACTGATGAGAAGAAGGACCGGCATGAATGACATATCATTTGCTTAGGCAATTGAGTCAATCATGCAATGTCTTGTACAAAATCAGATATTGCTTATACATTTGTTGTAGTAAGCAGATATTAATCCAATCCTGGAGATGCAAAGGGAAGTAGTTATGAATATTAGAGGATGTTCTTGGTATATGATAATGACAGCCTCCTGTGGGAGGCGGTTATCGGTTTAGACTTCCAAGGTGATATGGATGATAGAGATGCTATCAGAGTTTTGAGTTTTGCCTCTGTAGAGGATTGGAATATTGGATAGGGTTCCAATAGGGATACTGAGATAGGTATAGTTCAGGATGCTGGTTATGACTCATCGGAGGATACAGCCCAAGAAGTTTATAGGATAAAGTTGTTCATTATGAACTTGGTCCCATCATGTATCCAGACAAATTTTTATGGCGGGGTATCGCTCAGTTCAGGAGATTGTTCATCTCCATGAAGTTGAGATATAAAGAGAGGAAGTTGAAACATTATAGCGGATCCACTCACTTAGGCTATTTCTCAAATACGAATATTCCTCAAACGAGATTTAAGAAACTTATTATTAGAGAAATTAGGTATTCGATAGCATACGGGATGTGGGTATGCAATACTACAATAATTAGCCTTATGTGCAAGTGGGAGATTGTTGGATATTATGCTCTCAAGGCAATTATTGTAATTGCAGGCACACGATTATGATAATTGAGGGAGGACCTATACAGATAGAACAATCTTACTCGAAATGATAGTATACTATCTAGTATGTCTTTATTATTGATGTGTACACGTTTTACTTGATATTACGTGTAGCTAATACATAATGATGAAGACCGTAGGGTTTTTGCTTGACTACCTGTATAATGATGGTGATCATATACGTGAGAGCTGGGTAGTCTATAAGCACATTCTTAAATGTCCCTAGTCTTAGGAGTATCGAGACTGGGCATCGATATTCCGGAGTAGACTAGTGTATACATTTTGAGACCCCAATGAGGGGCAGTGGCCGGTCTCATAAGCCATTGGTGTTATGTCACCTAAGATAGTATACAGGTGCTTACGTGAGGTGAGTACACTGGACGGACTCGCCGAGAACTTCTAGATGGTATTATATCTATCATCAGTTGGAAGTTCTTGAGTGGCATTAGAACAGGTTATTCTTTTGACATGAGATAGTCATTTGTCTTATGTGAGTTCCTACTGTATTTTGATTACTACCCTACCACGGCTCAAAGGAGTCATGCAAATATGTTTTAGTTGGGTACAGTCCCGAACCACATGGAGACAGTGAGCGATTGTCAGGGATTCTTTTCTCCTGATATTAGGAGTCGATATCATGCTATGTTCAGTTGGCTATCACCCTAAATCCGTGGCCACGGTAGATGGGATTTACTGATATGAGTTCAGTAGTTTCTCGGTTAGTGATGAGCTTGACTCCGACACGATTTATCGGGTTATTAGGGGTCTGACGTTTCCACCCCTAGACCCGGTATGCGATACTCTTAGACGAAGAGACCAGGCTGTACGGAGATTGTCACATTCAGGCTCAGTAGGGTACAGACGGACTTGATTGTCGGCCTCCCTTTCAATAGATACATGGGAAGCCATTACGTACAACTAATGTCGCTGATGTACTTGTGGTTTTTGGATTTATCCAGTAAATCACTGCCAGCGTATTGTCGAGTCTTTAGAGTCCCACACAGAGGGTTTTCCCACTTCAGGCGATATGATGTAGATGACATATGTTGGTGCATACAGGGTGTCCGATTAAATACATCTATAGGCTACACGAACTTTAATCGAACGTCTTATAATAATAGCGGCTTAGGATTAAGCCGGATTATTAAATCAGGTTTTGATTTAATAACTTTTATATATATTTTTAATATGTATATTCTAGTATTATTGTTCACTATTCATTTTCTCTCTCTTGGCTATTCTTATTTTTTGTACGAATACGCATATATGTATTTCAATATGTATACCGGGTTGTATTCCGTATTTATACGGAATTTGTTCTAGAAGACGGACACTTCATTTCTCATTTTTTATCTTATAGAAAATAAAAAATGAGGTGGAGGATGAGGTGTATATGTATACCGTATATGTGGAGGATGAGGTGTATATGTATTTTGTACGAATACGCGTATATGTATTTCAATACGTATACCGGGTTGTATTCCGTATTTATACGGAATTTATTCCAGAAGACGGACACTTCATTTCTCATTTTTTATCTTATAGAAAATAAAAAATGAGGTGGAGGATGAGGTGTTTTGTAGCATGGTAGAGAGATAAGGGTTGATTATTATATAGTATTTTCATTTGTGAATACTATTCTTGGATGGTTGCTAAATAATCAAGCTATTCTATGCTTGCTAGTTTTTCCTTCACAAAAAGACTTAGCCATTTTCCATGGCTTCTTCTTCTTCACCTCCTCCTCCTCCTTCTAGGTAGCTCACTTGAGCTTAGAAAAGAAAGAAAAAGATAGTGAGAATGTTCCTACATCCCCACTCTCTATTCATAGCAAGCTTAGAGTGTCGGTCGATTCACTAGGTGAAGCCAGAGCTTGGATCGGTTTCCCTCTGGTGGATCTTCTTCTTCAGCAAGGGCGGTCGCCACTCAAGCACGATTCGAACAGCATACACGGAGCTTGGAGGGGGTCTTCCACAATTAGGTGGATACGCGTCGAAGGTAGTATTCATATTTTTGCATGCTTGGTTTGCTAGTTTAAAAGTTTGGATCGATTCTAGGTTTGGAGTTCCTTCGTGTTTGCTTGAAATTTTTGTTCGCCATCCGCGCTTCCGCTGCGCCGCGGGCACTAGGGAACCCTACACTTTGCTGAATTCGGGAGAACATCCATATGACCTCTAGGCCGTATATATTGCCATCAAAGTCTAGAGCTAGGATTTTACCGTCACTCCACTCTTGTTTGATTTTTGCGTCCCCACCAAACTGGAATGAGGGAGAACGTCGAGGTTGTCTCTAGATTGTATATGTACCGTATAGGCTTGGAGCTAGGATTTTACCATTACTCCATCTTTGCTTTGACCATTAGGTATTTTCGATGACGTTACGTCTGCATCCTGCTGGAGTGAGAAGAACGTTGAAGTGATCTCTAGGCTGCAGATGTAACTATCGAAATATGGAACTATTTTGACGAAGCATGGGGGGAAAATATGGTTCCCTTTTTTTCATTTGTGCCCATGAATTGTATACAAGAGTCAATATGGACCTACTTGCTGGGCAGAAAAAATTTATTTTATTATATATATATATATATATATTTATTTCCGCGATGCTCTATCTTTTAAGCTTTTATATCACGAAAGTCGCGATTGCCCAATCATTTCGGCTATTTTTTGCAGCGCCCAATCATTTCGGCTATGTCTTTTTTTATTATTTTTACTCGCTTTTTTTATTGTGAGTTGCCCAAAAATTTCGACTGTTTCAAATGAATATATGTTTTTTTGCTTGCTGATTTTTATTGCGTGTTGCCCCATCATTTCGGCTATTTTTATATGCATATTCTTCCTTACTCGATGATTTTATTGCCAGTTGGGAATTTGGAATTTGGAATCTGATACGAATCTTGGCATCAGTATCGCTACAACTAGAATATTGTCATGAGCGAATCATCATTTGTCATGAAAGGACTGATACCTGTTTAGGCATCAGTATCGCAACAACTGGGATATTGCTAGGAGCGAATCATCATTTTCCATTGTCGATTTGAATAAAGGTGGCTTAACAAACAGGGTTACGATCCCGTCGACTAAGGCTTTTTGACTTTATGAGCCGTAATGATCTCATAAAGGTATTTCTCCCTATGAGTCATGAGGATATCATAAGTATGTTTTCCTTTTAGGAATCATGGGGATTCCTAAGTGATATTTTCTCTTGTAAGTCATAAGGATCTTACAAGAGTATTTTCTCCTTATAAATCGAGAGGACTTACAAGTGGTTGTTCACCGTATGAGGATATTTCTCGCCGTCAGTAGGACTTGGTTGGGAATTTATTTGTTGGATATAGTGTCCTTAAGGTAATTATTGTAATTGCAAGTATACGATTATGCTAATATAACGAGGATCTATATAGGTAGAGCAGTTTTACTCGAGATGATAATATGCTATCTGGTTTGTCTTTATTATTATGTGTATACGTTTTGATAAAGTTTGTAAGATTATTGCTTGACTACCAGTATTATGATGGAGATTATATATGTGGGAGCTGGGTGGTCCACAAGCACATCCTTAAATGTCCCCAGTGTAAGTCGATGTCGCACACTCCACGTGGTTTGTGGGAAGGCGGAATTAACAAAAACGATTTTTAAGTCAAGCAACATCGACTAAACAACTAGGATTTTTCAGAAACCCTAACTAGCTAAACACAAGGAAGTTCTAAACTACTATGATAGAGTTTTATACCTCCTAGATACAAGTCCTTCGGGTCTTCTCCTCCTCCTCTTGAGTTCCTAGAAGGTGCGGATCAAGCTCGGTCGTCGGCCTCCTCGTGTCGAAGACGATCTACCGAGAGTCTATGGTTCAAGCTCCAATCTTAAGAATGAGGTAACTAAAATACCTAGTTTGCAAATCTAGGCAGCTTAGGAGATGTAGAGAGTTAATTAGATTGATTTATCTTAAAGAACCATAGGATTCACAACACATGTGAGAGTTAGGATTTGAAGAAGAAGGAGGAGAGCAAATGGAGAGAGAATGAGAAAGATAAAATGAACAAGTGTTTTGGAAAGTGAAGAATGGCTCATTCTTTTTCTCACAATCAAGCATGCAATATTTTCAATAGAAAATTGTAGCCATGCTTGAATGGTAAGTGCAAACCAGTAAACTAAAGAATTAGCCATGCTTCACCCATGCAACAAATATCTCCATTTTCCACCTCATTAATCTATTTTCCAATAAATAGATATGTGCAAAATGAGGTGTCTCCTTCTAGAAGCATCTCTTGTAAAAATTACGAGAATGCCCTAACCATATATACATACTCGTATTCGTACTACAAAAAATATGAATACAAAGAGATAAAGAAAATCCAATAATATAATACTAGGACGGTTTAATCCTAAGCCCACTAGTATTATACGTCCGAACAACATCCGTGTAGCCAGTACACGTATATGATCGGAATCCTGCATGTAAAACCATACGGCCTCTACATCGTTTCGCCTGAACCAGGGAAACCCTTTGTGTGGGACTCTAAAGACTCAACAGTATGTTGGCAGTGGGTTTAACCACAAGTCCGTCAGCGGCACTAGCTGTATGTAACGGCTACCCAGGTACCTGTCAAAAAGAAGGCCGATGAGCGAACTCATCCGAACCCCTATTAAGCCTATCCATGACAATCTCCATACAGTCTGGTCTATTTCTCTAAGAGTATCGCATATTGGGCCTAGGGGTGGTAAACGTCAGACCCCTAATAGCGTAATAAGTCATGTCAATGTAGAGCCCAATACACCCTGAGAAACTACTGGTGTACCTATCAGTAAATCGCACTTGCCCTGGCCAGGGACTTTGTGTATTTGCTAACCGAACACAGCGCGATATCAACTCCCAATACCAGGAGAGACGAATCCCTTCTACTCCCTACTGCCTCCAAGTGCTTCGGGACTGCACCCAACCACTATCTGTTTGCATGACTCATTTGAGCCATGGTAGGGTAGTAATCTAAGTACAGTGGAAACACATTCGAGACGAACAGTGGTGTCAAGTCAACGGACTAACCTATACTCATGTTACCCGGGAACTGCTAACTGACGTTATCTATAATATCAACCAGAAGTTCCCATCGAGTCCTTCCAGTGTAACTCATAACCCAATGAGCACCTGTATACTATCTCTCGTACCGCATACCAATGGCTGCAGGACAGGTCACCTCCCCTGACGAGGATAAGAAGCGTATACACTAGTCTACTCTGGAGTATCGATACCCTATCTTGATAATCCTATGACTGGAGATAAGCTTAAGGATGCGCTTATAGACCACCCAGCTCCCACTAGTGTGACCGCCATCACAACGCTGGTAGTTAAGAAAACATCCTAAGGACTCTATCAATATGTATTAGCGATATGCTAAAAGAATCATATACACATATTAAGATAGAATAAAACCAGATAGCATACTATTATATTGAGCAAGGCTGTTATTATATCTGTGTATATCCCAAGCTTCCAAAATATAATATACAATCCAGTACTATACAATAATTGCCTCTAGTGCATATATCACTGACACCTAGTCAAGGGAGTATCGAGATTGGGCATCGATACTCCAAAGTAGACTAGTGTATACTTTTCGAGACCCCGACGAGGGGCGGTGGCCGGTCTCATAAGCCATTGGTGTTGAGTCACCTAAAATAGTATACAGGTGCTCACTAGAGGTGAGTACACCGGACGGACTCACCGAGAACTTCTAGATGGTATACCTATCGTCAGATGGAAGTTCTCTTATGGCATGAGTACAGGTTATTCCTCTGACCAGAGATTTTCATTTGTCTCATATGAGTTCCCACTGTACTTAGATTACTACCCTACCACGGCTGTAAGTGCTGGGAACCTAGGTACACTAGCAAGCGAATTTTCATAGATGGCAACATGGATTTCAAAAATTTTCTAGTTTGCCAAAATTCCCAAACCAAGAATCAAACTAAATAGATAGAACTTGTATACAAAAACTTAGTGAGCTAAACTAATCTACTATGTGTAGAATACTCACATCCTCAAGATTTCTTCAAGTGCTTCGGATCGCGGTTGCAAGCCGATCCTTTTTTGCCGAAGATGATCCATTTGAGGGAAACGTTGCAGGCTCCAGCTTCGCATAGCAAAGCAACCGACGCTCCAAGGTCGCTAGAAATGGAGAGTGGGGATGTAAGAATTTTTCACTATCTTTTTCTCTCATTTCTTATGCTTAAGTGAGCAACCAAAAAAGAAGGAGGATGAGGTGAGGAAAACAAAGGCCAGAGAAACTCAAGAAAGAAGATGAGCTAGGTGTAGAAGAGATCTCAAGCATGAAGAGTCAAGAAAGTATGGATGAATCAAAAGTGAATGGCATGTAGAAAGAATAATGTCTCCTCATTTTTCAACCATGCAAAAAATATCACACATTTTACAATAAACAATCAAAGGCCATACTTCTCTACATACCTCCAACCATACTCATGCCCCCTCACCCTCCACCTCATTTCCAAATGATTTTCTAAAAAGAAAATCATATAATGGGGTGTCCATCTTATAGAAGATATTCTGTATAAATACGGAATACAACCCGGTATACGTATCGAAATATATATACATGTATTCGTATACAAATACGAATAGCCAAGAGAGGAAATGAATAGTGAACAATAAAACTAGAATACATATACTAAATATATATATATATATATATATATAATTAAATCAAAACTTGATTTAATAATCTGGCTTAATCCTAAGCCGCCAGTATTATCAACTGTCCGATTAAAGTCTGTGTAGCCTATACACTTATTTAATAGGACACCTGTATGTACCAACATACGTCATCTAAACCAGAAAAACCCTCTGTGTGGGCTCTAAAGACTCGTCAATACGCTGGCAGTGAATTTAGCCACAAGCACGTCAGCGGCACTAGCTGTACGTAACGGCTACCCAAGTATTGAGCGAAAGGAAGGCCGGCAAGCAAACTCATCCGAACCTCTACTAAGCCTGTCTGTGACAATCTATGTACAGTCCGGTCTGTTCATCTAAGCATATCACATATCAGGTTTAGAGGGTGGATAAAGTCAGACCCCTAATAATGCGATATTTTGTGTCGGTGTGAAACCCATCACCCACTGAGAAACTACTGATCCAAATCAGTAATTCTCGTCCACCTTGTCCAAGGATTTCTGGTGATGGCCATACGTGCACTGCGCGACATCAACCTCCAATACTGGGAGAGACGAATCCCCGACGATCCGCTCACTGCCTCCATGTGACTCGGGATTATACCCAACTATAACCTATTTGCACTACTCCTTTGAGTCATGGTAGGGTAGTAATCAAAGCACAGTGGGAACTCACACAGACAAATGACGATCTTAAGTGAACAGACTAACCTGTACTCATGTCACCTGAGAACTGCTATCTGACAATAGGTATAATACCATCTAGTATGTTCCCGAGGAGTCTGTCCAGTGTTACTCATAACCCAATGAGCACATATATACTATCTTAGGTGGCTAACTGACACCAATGTCTTGTGAGACCGGCTACCGCCCCTCGTCGGGGTCTCGAAAAGTATAAACTAGTCTACTCCGGGGTATCGATGCCCAGTCTCGATACTCTCTCGACTAGGGACATTTAAGGATGTGCTTATAGACCACCCAGCTCCCACGTAGATGATTGCCATCATAATGCAGGTAGTCAAGCAAGAATCCTATGGGCTTTATCAATATGTAATAGTGATCTATAATGCCACATAATGCATGTATATGATGATAGAGATAAACCAGATAGCATACTATCATCTCGAGTAAGACTGTTCTACCCGTATAGGTCCTCCCTCAATCATCATAATCACTTGCCTGCGATTACCTTGAGGGTACTATAGCCAATAATAAGGAGTCTTGCAAACAGGTTTTAGTTGAGTACAGTCCCAAACCACATGGAGGCGGTGAACAATCATCAGGGATTCTTCTTTCCCGGTATTACGAGTCGATGTCGCACCGTATTAGGTCAGTCATCACCAGAAATCCTTTGTCAAGGTGGATGAGACTTACCGATGTGATATCAGTTTTTTTCTCGATGGGAGATGAGCTTCAGACCGGCATGACTTATCGAGTTAGTAAGGGTCTGACATTATCCACCTCCTACACCCGGTATGGGATTATCTAGACGAAGAGACCAGACTGTACGGAGATTGTCACAGACAGGATCAGTAGAGGTACGGATGAGTTTGCTCATCGGCCTTCCTTTCGCTTAATACCTGGGTAGCTATTACGTACAGCTGGTGCCACTGACGTGCTTGTGGTTAAACCCACTACTAGCTTAATGACGAGTTTTTAGAGTTCCACACAGAGGGTTTTCCCAATTCAGGCAAAATGATGTAGTGGTCGTATATTGATACGTGCAGGGTTCCTATTAGGTATGTGTGCTAGCCACGCAGAGTTCAATCGGGCGGATGATAATACTAGCCGGCTTAGGATTAAGCCGAATTATTAAATCAAGTTTTGATTTAATAATTTACATATATATATTTCGATATGTATATTCTAGTAATATGTTCATTGTATTTTTCTATCTCTTGGGTATTCGTATTTTGATATGAATACAGACATGTATTTATGGGGACGAATTCTTGTATTTATACAAGAATACTTCTAGAAGAAAGAAAACTCATTTTAAGATTTTTCTTTTTAAGAAATGAGATGGAAAAGAGAAATGGTGCAGGGTGTGGGAAAATGAATTTATAATTCATTTGCAAATACTATTAAAGCATGGTTGTGGTTTTAAAATGAAAAAATTCTTTTTACGAAAGTGTTGAAGCATGCTTCAATTGGAGAAGTATTTTATTCATTCCACCAATCTTGTTTTTCTATCTTCCATGGCTCCTCCTCCTTCTTCTTCCTCTACCTTATCTTGTGATGAGATTCAAGAGGATTAAAAGAAAGAAAAATCATTAGAACACTCACACACATCTCTAAGAATCCTAGATTAGCATCCTAGGAAATTTAGTTACTTCATGAATGAAGTTGAAGCTTGAACTTGTTTCCCTCAGGTGGATCATCTTCGGCAAAGGAAGATCGGTTTGCAAGTGTGATCGGGAACTCTTGAGAGTATGCTAGAGTCCAATCCAATTGGAGCAAATGAAGACTCTACAAAGTGTCACGCCCCGCTTCCCTGTGTACGGTAAAGAGGCGCGACTGGGCCCGCTACGTATTTACTCAGAAGTAAATACGCTAAGCATAACTAAGCAATATAAAGTAAAATGTACACAAGAGACATGAATATAAATGAACAACAACTTTTATTTATTTAACAATTCTTTAAAAGTACAACTGGAAATGTAAATATAGGAATAGAAAGCAATGCCTTAACAATGGCATAACTGAAATGAAAAGTATATACAAGTGCTTACAGCTCTGGGTCGATGGAAAACTGCTCCAAGTTCTCAGCACTGGGCTCGATCTCTACTGAGTCGGATCCACCTGACAACATTCAAAAGAAAGATGAAAAGGAATGTCGTCAGCGAACAATCGCTCGGTAAGTCCCAAAGAAAGAGAGAAGTAGAATAGACAGAAAAGAGAACATAACTGTATAATGTTATCTTTTGTTCTGTTATCGCAGTTGTTTGTAGTTTGGTACAGAATATGCCAATTTATACGAGAGGAGTCCCACTATTCCGGAGTCTAAGGTATACGGAGCATAAGGAACCGTTAAGCTACGGTACAACATCAATGGATATTCAGGTTAGGTGTATTAAAGTGACCGTCTCATACCACTTCTAAACCCCTTTAAAAACCATGATATCATATAAACAGAATGGATATAAATGGATATTCATGTAATCAGAGTATATCCATGGTTTGGTTCAAGTCATGTTCATGTTGATATGGATTGTATTCTGGTATTCATGGATTCATGTTGTATTGTAGTTATACTTGAATTGAATTCAAGTTAGATTGATTTCATATTAGACGAAGACTCTATCTGAGTCAGACACTTTAAAAGAAGTTGAAGTCCTGAATTAGCTTTGATGTTATCGGTAACTGCTGCACATGGACGGCAGGATTTGAGTTTTTTTCCAAGACAATTACCGTGTTGATAACACTATTTTTAGGGTGTCTACCTTAAATAGGCAAGCACCCATATTCTCCGGCTCCCTTAGGCTCAAGAGAACTGGTCCCGCTTAAACCTATGTTTACTAGGGTCCATATTGTGAATTATATAACTTGAGGGGGTTTTATGAAAAATAGTTTTGATATATTTTCAAAATACACCTCAAGTATTTAATTATCGTCTTTAGGGATTTCATAATTGTAATTTTTTATAAAGTGAAATATTCTTGTGGATATAACCTAGATTTCATTGTATATGGTATTTTAGTCTAATATTGGATTTGTATTGAATTATGACGGTAGTTTTATGAAATTGTGATTCCTTTGATTTAGAAAATATGGAATATATATATTGTATACTTAGAGTAGGTATTTTGATAGTATTTATATATATTTATAAAAATAAAACTTATTTATTAAATAGAAATCACATTTTTCTTAAAAATTGCATTAAAAATTCTATCAAGATTGAATGCTCCTTGAGGAGGTCTGCATCTCGTCTTACTAGGCCCGAGGATGTGTGATAACCCGCACCATCCTGATCGGGGTACCCCAAAATAGGTTGTAGATACGTATTTGCAAGGAATTAAGTAATACACTTTTAAAGAAAACGATTTTGAATGTTTATGGTATTTAAGTGTAAACTCGTATTTTCCCACAAACTAATATTCCACAAATCATCGTGATAAGTCAAGAATGTATGTTGTGATGAGGTAGGTCATTACCTCGAGAGTTTTCTAAATGTATTATGGGTAATATGAATAAACAATGTCGTATGTAAACATGATGGTATTTTATCGTAAAAGTGGAGAAGTTGCTATACATATTATTTTGAGACGAAACTTGTTCTGTTATGTTTATTTATGATTTATAAACAGTATATATAGGATTGGTAGGTTGTTATTAAGAAAAATTTTGATTTGTAAAGAAAAGGAAATCGGAAGTCGGAATAACTCCGCTTCCGATAAGGTTTGAAACTAGACTTCGGTTTAATAAGAGTAAAAGAGGGAAAGTGTGTCTTATAGGTTAGAATTAGAGAGAAGAGGTAGGGAGAGATTTTGGGATCGTCGGAGAGTCGTTTCGTCGCCGGAATTTTCCCGAAACGTCGCCGGAACATCGACCTTTGTTAACTCCACTTGTACAACTTTTGAGCTTAGAATTTTTAGAGAGTTTTGGCACTAGATTTCTGAATGAGAGGGGTAAAATGTAGTGTAGTATTTATAGGGAAAATTAGCGTTTAGGGTAATGAATTTGAAAATTAAAAATATGCATTAAAATGGATTTAAGAGAGGAATTATCACTCTCTGGATGAATACAGAGAAATCGAACAACATGGGGATAACGGGGTTGGCCAAGGGGTGCTAGGGTTAAAATATGGAGGCATTCCCTACGAACAAGTCTGGTGGTTCCAGCCCCCCTTTCGTGTCTCGCCGGCCAAAACCGATGGGTTGGGGTTGGGATTTCTGCCACGTGTTCCTGTCTGTTGGTATATTATTTCCCACATGTTTGTTTACTTTGTGACTTTTCATTTTACGTGTAGTGGATGTGTAAACCTTTGGTCTTCTAAAAGATTAAAAGAAAAATCAATTAAAAATATATGTGGCTGGTGGGATTCGATCACAGGAGCTACGTCACAGTAGTGCAAGACTTTACCAATGAGCTACAAGTGCTTTCTTGCTGTTCAAAAGCAATTCAAATATTTGTAGTGTACACAGGATTGCAAATACTCCATTTGTACATTAACATTTAATCAAATTTTCTGTACACTGAAACAGAGTTGTTATACAAAGGTTGTGATTTCTATCTTGTTAGTATTCTAGTTTAGGTGTTTGGTTTAGATTCATGGGAGCAATTTTTTAGTGCCATGAAAATTTTTGTTTTCGGATTCCGCATTAGCCGCAGGTCAGCGACGAGGGCACTAAATCCTTTTCAATGGCATCAGAGCCACCCAAGCACCCTTTGGTACGTCTATATTCGTAATTTTATTTTCACCTATAAGATTTTATTTATAATTATCTTCATTTTAAAGTTTCCCAATCTATTTTAGTTCTCCTCCTTTTCCTTTCTAAAACCCGAAATCCCCACACAATGACCCTCAGCATTATTCTGTCAGCACAGCTCTTTCAATTTTCCCATTAGTTCAGTTATTTAATTTAAACCCAAAATCTATATTTTTCAGCCCGTTTCCTTTTACCCAACCCACTTAGTTTTAAATTCTTTAAACCAATTTTTTAGCTGGCCTGTTCCCTTCACTCAACCCACACACCTCTATTTTAAATAAATTCCTAAACTATTCTTCTTAACCCAACTCCATTAGCCCGGCCCCAATTCTCTTTTTTCCTATTTTATGTTAAATTCTTTCACTGGCCCGGCCGCGTCTTCTTTCTTTTTCTTAATTTAATTTCTGTTGGCCCATTAACTGAGCCCGGCCCTCTTATTCCTTATTTCTTTTTCATTTGATTTCCCCCTTTTAAACTCCTTGGCCCGCAGCTCAAGCCACTGCCCGAGCCCACCTCCTAAATTTTTCCATGGAGGAAAATTTCTCTCGTGGCCGGCCCGTTCCCTTTTTCCCCCTCTAATTCTTTTATTTTAAGTTACTAGGCCCGGCCCTTTTTCCCAACTCCTTTACTGTACATCTCCTTCCTCAAATCCCCAACGGCTATTTTCCTTAATTCCAGCGTGCGCGATCCGCTCCCTCAACCGTCGCCCTCGCTCGCGCGAGCGTTACCACGACGCGCGCGTTTTTCCCCCACGACCCTCTCTCCTCTACCCACTAGACCCTCAATCACTCGCTCCCCTCCTTTCTTTCCTTCCTCCTCCTCCCTCGAACCCGCCATCAGCAACCCATTGCAGTATCCGACCTCCGGCTACCTCTCACCATCACCATCGCCTCGTCACCAACCTCATCAGACCCTCAACTCAACTCCTCCCACCAACTCCGCTCGTCCGACGGCTACAACCACGACCTCGCTTCACTCTCCATCCTCCACCCTCGTTCACCGCAGCCGACCACCCTCGCCGGCGAGCACCTCCTTAAGTCTCGTCGACTTTTCCCTCCCCCGCGGCATCATCATCAACACCATCGTTGTCGTCCCTCTGCACTCTCTCCCTCTTCCTTGCGTTTCCCCCTCCCTGTAATCGACTTCCTCTGATTCTCTCTCTGGTTATTTTCCTTCACTGTCTCTCTCTCTTTCTCACTCTGTGTCTCTCTCTCTCACTCATTTCCCCTCTCCTTCTCTCTCAGCTCTCTTCCCTTCACTCTCTCTCTCTGTCTCTCATTTCTGTCTCTCTGCTCTCTCTAACTCTCTCTCAGCTATCCCTACCTCTCTGTCTCTGTCACTCCCTCACTCTGTCTCCCTCTCTCTCTCACTCTAATTCTTTCTCTCTCTCAATATCTCTCCCCATCTGCAAATCCCTCACCCCGGCCTCGACAGCGTCAACGATTCCAGCACACCCAGGAGACCCACAAAGCACCTCCCCGCTTCCAACATTCGCGAGTCGCCCCGGACAAATCCGACGACGAAATTGAAACTCGAGCCAAGGTCGTGCGAGCCAATCCACGCCGTTCGTCGCGCGTTCTTGACGTTGCAATCACCGTGCATCTCCGGGACTGCTCCAGGCAAGTTCTTACTTGCTTTCATGCTATTCTGTATATGTTACAAATCAACATCGTATATATATTCCATGTTTACCTTATGTTAAAATATTGTAATACAACTGTTCGATACTTGTTCTCTTAGGAAATCTTTATCAATTTTGACGGAACAGTATATATTACATTGGCCCTTGTAGAGATGATTAACGTGTGCAAATTTCATTATAAAATACGACTGTTAAAAGTTAAAACGACTACCCCCAAGTTTAACCGTAAAACTGAAATTCTATTGTACCTAAAAATCGTTAAATTCACCATAAATCATATACATACGAGAATGGTGCATTCAAGGGCTCAAATCGAAGCCGACTCGACAAAATTTAACCCTGTACTAGTTTCCAGACATTCCTGTACTTAAACCATGATGAAAATTTGATCGGAGTGCGACTCTGGACTGCAGTCCAGAGCGACTCCAGTTATTGGTTGCTGTTCCGTAATGGGTACCACATGATTTACTTAACTCTTAGGTTGCGGAACTCTACTGTTTATTGTAGATAAACCTGTTATCTAGACAACACAACTGGTTTCATTCTGTTTCGTTACCGTTTGATATTTAATCTGTAATTTAGAAGATCGGGACACATAACAGTCCCAGCAGAACCAGAATTGACATGTTAATATTAAACAGATTATAACTCCTAACGAACAGACGCGATTAAATATCCGTTGGTTGCGTTGAAAACTTGACTGAAAACCCTAGAATTCATCCAACTGTAGCGTCGCTAAAATCTGATCCCAACTGGGATCAAAATGCGTTGCGAAACGGACTTCTGATTCTGGAATTGGATTTCCAGCCGCGAGCGCTTAAAATGAAAAGGTTATAATTAATGATCCTGGAACCCGATTGGCTTGAAACAAAATTCTATGGATGGATAACTGAACATATTAATTACTACCTGTTTATCATTTTGCTAAATTATATACATATGTTTCATGATAAATCGTGCAAGTGATAAACTGCTGTTTTATGACACCTTGATTGTGCTTCTTATACTGTTCATGCATCACATCATACCCATATTATTGTAGTGATAACCTAGTGACATCGTGCATTTACCCAGTGTTAGATTTTAGTAATGATTGTGGCAAGTACGTCAGTGTTCGTGCATTCGTGATTAAGTGAAAGTGATGAGTACTTGCGCACAATCAGTGACCCTATTGTTCTATTGCATTATCGACGTCTGTGGGATGCGTGTACGTGTGACTATAAGTGGTATGGGACACTTATGGAAGCGCTTGCATGGGTGTCACAGATAAGGCATCCGACACTGCCATTTATCTTAGGTATTAGTCGGGACGTGCTTGATGGAGGTCCTGCCTCCAGCTCTCGCGCAGACTTGTCACGGATCGATTAGTATTTAGGTTGATGGTTAGCGTTTGATGTAGACCACGGGGTGTGGGGTAGTTTAAGTGTGAGTTCAACAGAATCTCGGGAGTCCCATGCCGGTTTATATATTTAGGGAGTTATATGGAGATTTACAGGGTACGTGATATATACACCGTGATATTCTTGTTACATGTTGGGCCCGTGGTCCCTTGCCCTTGGGTTCTACCCTTGGGTGGAGGACACTCGCGAGTGGTTGACTCTCACACTTGGACTGACGATAGCTTTAGTGACCTGTATAGTGAGACTTAGAGACTGATAGGGATACTGGCATTTTATTCATGATATACTGTGTGGCATACGTGACATATCGTTATACTGCTTTACTGTTCCGCTGCGTTGATTACTGCACATGTATATTCATGATGTCATTTATTTACTGCTTCACATACCTACTATCACTGTTAGAACTGTCACTTAATTTTATATATATTATATTGCTATTGTGTCGCTCTGACGACCTGAGTATGCATGCTCAGTGTGAGAAGACGATTTAGCCTGGACCAGTGCATCACAGACTTCCTGACTTGCCGTTCCTAGTTACATCCGTTTGTTCCACTTCAGGTCAGTTTACATTATTGTATCTTTCAGTTACTGCATTTCTCATTACCTGCGCATCGTTTACTGTTTACCATGATAAACTAGAAGCCGAAGTGTGACTACGGCAGGACTTTTCCTTGACCGTAGGAGCATGGCTGGCCTTGTCTACCCCTCGTATTCCGTATTTTGGGAAGCGGGGTGTGACAGGAACTAGAAATCCTATATGCCATATGGGAGTAGGTGATATTACGATCATATCCCTGAAATTCCACATCCAACGGCCTATGTCAGACTGCGGTTCCGCCGCCCTTGCACACGTTTGACCGCAGATTCGCCGCCTCCTAGTGGGTCTGAGACTTGGGATTTTTTCTAGTTTTTTCTCTCGATATTTGGAGATTCTCTTGATATATAGATTCTAAAAATATTTCTCTTAGTCTCTGCCGTTGCTAGATTCTTTCATTTGCTTGTAACATTTGGTAGATTCGGTTTAATATTCCAATTTGACTTGAATCTTCTACTTAGATTTCAGACCTAAGCTAATACCTGCACAATATCATAAATCAAATTGTTAATAGCATTTGGTATTTTTGAGATCTTATTCCAACCATTTATATGATATAATATCTTAAGAATATTGATTAGGAATATTTGATATGTATATTTTAATTACTAATATTTTATTTAAATATTATATGGATATATTTTTCCTAATTATATTAATTATAAATGAAGAAACATATGATAATAATATTTTTACAAATAAACCCACATATGTTCTTACTTTACATTTAACACCTTTTAATAGTTAATAATAGTAGGGAAAATGTCCATACAAATGTGCAATATATTCGACTAATCAAATACCCCAAAACTTATATTTGATCGTCCCAAGCAAAATATTTATTAAAAGGAAAAAGAAAAACCCAGCACACTTTTGTAGGCAACACGATTGCACTTAGCTCATGCAACAAGCCGTTAAATCTCTAGGTGTCCATAGTAGGGGGAGTGCTGTCTTCTGAGGGTTTTCGGTTGATTACAACCACAAAATCCCAAAATAAAAGAAAGAGGATAAAAATTACATGCAAAAATAAGGAACGTATAAAAGAAAAAACTTGAAAATAAGTGTTTCAAACTACACTAGCTTTTTAGTTGTCATAAGCCCTATCTTAATGGTCTTGAAAAGATGTCAGAAATCACATCTGTTTACCTCAATCAGAGCAAAGCCCTGTTTAAATTCCAAGGTGGGAAAAGAAGCAATACTTCTGTTTTTCTCCAATCAGAGCAAAGCTCTGTCTTGAAAATTAAAAAGAAAATTAAAGTTAAAATAAATGAAGTAGCGTACTCTATAAGAGCAAAGCTCTGGAGAGAGAGAGAGAGAGAAAAAAACTGCACTGCGCTGCGCGCTGCAGTAAAAAAAATAAAAAAAATAATAATAAAAAAAATATAAAAATAAAAAAAATTTATTGCGCGACACGTGTCTGCGCAGTTGCGTAAATGCTACACGACACGTGTCACGCGCTGAGGAGTTATGCAAAGAAACAGAATAAAGATTTGAGGAAATCTTTTCTGTTTTTGTTAAAACAAGAAGATTTCTTCTGTAAAACAGAGCCCTTTGGATTAAAGATCCGACGGTGGGGAAAATTCCCCAAATCACTCAGAAAATTATTTCTTTAACAAACTTTAACTAATTTATGGGCACTATAAAAATGACCCTAGACCTCAATTCAAAGGCATCAAGATCTTGCTAAAAAAAAGAGAAGAGAACTCTTGAAGAATAAAAAAAAAGGTAAAAACCTTTTCAAGAAGAGAAAATTCTCTTATGAACAAGATCATAGATCTTCAACGATAAATAAATAAATAAATAAATAAAATAGTGTCTTGCACTTGTTTTATGAAGCATCGGTTCTTGAACCTAAAAGGTTATTAAATTAATAGTGCTTTGCACTTTCATGAACCTTTGGTTCTCTGAGATAAGAAAAACAAAAAAAAACTTGTTATTTTTTTTTTAAATCTAAATTCAATAGTGCCTTACACTTGTTTTATGAACCATCGGTTCTTGAACCTAAAAGGTTATTAAATTAATAGTGCTTTGCACTTTCACGAACCTTTGGTTCTCTGAGATAAAAAAAACAAGAAAAAACTTTCTTTTAGAAAAAACTTTCTTTTCTTTCTTAGATCTAAATCAAATAGTGCTTTGCACTTGTTTTATGAACTATCGGTTCTTGAATCTAAAAGATTCGCAAATTAACAGTGTTTTGCACAAATGCAATGCATTAATTAAAGGGCTAGGCCCAAATCAAAATGACCTGACAGGCCAAAATAAATTGCAAGGCAATAAAAGGGCAGAGCCCAAATAAATTGATGCTCTGCATCATTTATAAAGGGCAGAGCCCAAAACAAATTGATGCCCCGCATCTTTTCTGGGCAAAGCCCAAATAAAAATAAAAACAAATGCAAATAAAATATTGGACATTTTTAACTGGACTTAGCCCAATTGTGGCCATAAGTCCTTAAATTAAATTGACTGAGCAAAATGGCTCTCCTAAATCAATTTACATCCGGTTCGAGGGTACATCTCCGAACTCCTTTGGCATCCATCGTTGTAATTCCTCAACGACGTCAAAGAGGTGACGGGTCCCAACGACCACACATCAATATGGGACCGAGATGTCCTTAAACTAATATCGGACCGAGACGTCCCTAAACTAATATCGGACCGAGACGTCCCTAAACTAATGTCGGACCGAGACGTCCCTAAGCTAACATTGGACCACCACGTCCCTAAACTAGAATACGGACCACCACGTCCCTAAACTGGCACAATAGAGCCCAAATGCTCTTTTGTTGGACCTAAATGGTCCCGTTAAGTTGACCTTAGTCTCAAACTGGACTAACGTATCCTTAACAAACGTTTGAGTCGATCTTAGCCTCAAAAATGGTTAACGTATCCTCCAAACAGACTTTAGTCCCAAATTGGACTACGAATCTCCCTAAACTGGAACAATAGAGCCTCCAAATGCTCTTTTGCCGGATCTAAACGGTCCCGTTTAAGTTGATCTTAGCCCCAATCACGGCTAACGTATCCTTAAACATTCAAATGAAATATAAAACCCTAAATCAACTTCGGTTCGAGGGTACATCTCCGAACTCCTCTGACACCTGTCGTTGTAATCCTTCAACGACGTTAGAGAGGTGACGAGTCCCGACGGCCATATATTAAATGAGTCACGTTTAAGTTGATCTTAGCCTCAACGAGGCTAACGCATCCTTAAACTAAAACATCAAACCCAAATCTAAGTAAATACGGATTTCGACTAATCCACGTCCTACGGGCGACGGCATTACTCAGTCTCCGTATACAATCCACGGGCAACCACAAACAAAACAAACACACGCGACACGAAGTGAAATTCTGGAGAAGGAGAAAGTGGCTACTGCGATGCGGTAGCGTAATTAACTGCAGGGGCTTGCGCCTGCAGGGAAGAGCGTCCCCACAATCAAAAACCCCTCAAGCGAGGGGGAATCTGACAAAGCCTGCTACATCGGCCGCATTCGTCTAAACCTTCGATACACGGTGCCATAAATCAACTTGGCATCTTCGGAGAGGTAGACGGGTAAAACCAAATAGCATCTGCCCCGAACCTCAGGCACAGACGTCCTAACGTCTCGGCCGCCTTTCGGAGGGGAACAGATTCTGGCACGCCCGGTGGGACCTCTTCCTCTTTCCACTCCACACTTCGTGTGTCGTGTTCGCGAACAAATCGCGGTTTGCTGTGGTTGACTGTGGATTCAAGGTACTAAGATTTGTTGTCTTGCTCTATGCAGAAAACAGAAAATCGATGGCTTCGAACTGCACCGTCCGCAGCGATAACTCTCGCTCCGTCATTGCTGGAGGAGTGACTTATGGGCCCCAAGCGGCCTCCCTTTTCAAAATGCCGGTGGAGCAGGTGGCTCAAGCCACCACTGGACTATTTTTTGGGACTATGCTCCCATCAATGAGCTTCAACGCCCTAATGACATTGCAAGAAGCTCCAAAGAAGTCGGTCTTCGATCGACTCACCACTGCCGCGACCCCTCCCAACGGGTCGTCCAACTCCACTGCTTCAGTTTTTAACGGACTAGGCCAGAGCTCTAACAGGCTCATGAAGAAGCCTGCCATACCAGAAGGCGTTATCCCGAAGCGGATAGCCATTCCAACTCCCGTTCCTGGCAAAATCACCAAGGTTGCTTCCCATGTTCAGAAGTCCGCTTCTGACAAATTGGCCGTCCCCGTTCAACGGACGTCGATCTTTAAAAAGCTGGTACCAGTATATTCTGACCGACACAGGGGGCATGAGGAGGTCACCCCTATAGCTGAAACAACTCCATCAGCACGACACGCTCGACGTCGCCACTGGCGTCGAGTAAGGAAGGCTGGGGGCAACTCCCCCTCTGAGATAACTCCGCCAGCTCCAACGGTTGGGATCGATACAGCTGTTCCAACCAAGAACAGCTTTGAACAGCTCAACAAGGTGCGCAGAAACTCTCCTACTGCGATGTTGAAACGAACTCTTTCACATATGGAGAATACTCCAGTGAAGAAGTTAGAGAAGCCCCCTCAACGGCTGTCCTCTAAAATTTACAAGGTCTGGCGACAGGTCCAGGAGTCAGTGATTAATGAAAACCATCTTTATCGACAGAAAAAGATGAAGGTGCAGCAGGAGAAGGATTACTCTGTCAAGCCACAAAAAACAAGAGCTACTTGGATGCCCACTACAACGGCTCCCTTAACTCCAATCACTCAATAAAGGAGGCCGCAAAAATCCCATGTGTCTTTGGCGAATCGCAAAGACACCGAACACAAACGCCCCAAGTCTGGGGGCATGGTAGTGCACACAGTTTATATTGCTTCTGGAAAGGAGGAAAGCCGCACTTCTACGGGCCACCGACCGCTCACCCGATCCGTGACGAAAGCCCAGGAGCAACAACAAAAGCTTCAGGAAATGATGACTACAATGGCTGCACTCACTGGGCAAAAGAAAGCTCTGAAAGATCCTCGGATGAGCGTCAAGAACAAGAAACGGACGCTGACTTTTTACGCAGAGTCCTCGAAAAGAGGGACAAAGAAGCTGCAGAGCAAGTGGCTAACATAAAACAGATGGCACTCCTCTTCCAAGATATGGTAGGGATGATGTTACAGCCGGACCCTCCTGCTGAAGAGCCTCCGATCGTCCTTGAAGACGACAGGGGAGAAACGTCAAATCCTCCGCCGGCTCTGTCAACAGCCAAGGAGGAGGCAATCTCCAAAGTTGACCTAGATGAATATATAGCTCAGCAGATCCGGGTTCATCAGGCGAATGAAGCGGCTGGGCAAATTGTTAGAACCGGACGACCGTATCCGAGCTGGTATGACCAAATCAATTACCCGCCAGGATATACGATCCCTAAATTCCACGTATATAAAGGGACAGGGAATCCGCATCAGCATGTCGCTCAATTCAGGGCCTTATGCGGCAATACTGGAGGCGATTACAAATTGTTGCTACGTCAATTCGTCGGCAGCTTAGCAGAAACAGCCTTTGAATGGTATTCGGAGCTGCCTAACGACTCTATCAAAACATTTGCAGAGATGGAGCTGCTGTTTACACAAAGATTCGCGAGTGCTAGTGAACGCACTCCGATAACAGCACTGATAAATGCCAGGATAAGGCCAAGCGAAACGTGGGTCCAATACGCAACACGATGGCGGAACCTATGGTCGAAATGCGAACAACGCATAGAAGAGGCACCTGCGGTAGGCATGTTTGTGGGCTCTCTCGATCCGCAGGCGACCATCTCACAATTCATGATGTTCTTCAGGCCGACCACCTTCCAGGCCTTGATTGAAAAATTAGCCCAAATGGACCGGATGGGCCATAGGCCTTCTTCTTCAAAGACAGAGCCTTGGAATGAAAAGGGCAAAGGGAAGGCAACCTTCGTTGCCAATACTCAACAACGGTCGAACAACTCAAAGCCGGTCGTTCGCCAAAACAACGTGCGCCCACGCCCATCCCTCGAAGAGAGGCTGGGACGTCCTTACTCGTTTCCGCAGAATAAAACGAGAAGACTGTTTGAGCTGGCAGTGCGCAACAGACTTATTAATCTGCCGAGTCCAAAGCGTCTGTCGCAGCCAGGCGATCTTAATAATCCCAATTATTGCCCTTACCACCAAACGGTAAGTCACCCAATTGAGGATTGTTTCGTCTTTAAGGAATGGATCGAGGATCAATACCTGCAAGGCAAGTTCACGCTGTCTGAAAGCTAGAAGGTAAACCCACCACAGCCGCACTCTCCAAGGAAGACGGACACGCCGGGGGCAACTTGTTCTTTCGTCGAGGATGAAAATGATGGAGAAAACTTATCGGATGAATCCGAAGACTACGTAGCGACTTGTCATGTGATTTCTCATTCACTGACGGATGATGAGGAGGATCCTTGCACTGAGAAATCAACGGTTGACCCTGAAACAGAAATTCCGCGGCCGTCAGACAAGTTGATCGATGCCTTCCTAAATGAAATTCGTCTGAAAGCAAAAGCCAATCAAGAGCATGAAATGGCCATAGTGGAAAGAACCAAGGTATTCCCATCAAATCAAAATCCATACACTGCGGGTAAAAACAAATTCAAGACGAGGAAACGGTTCGCCAAAGCTCTATCAGTAGGAATGAAGCTACCGCCCTCCGAAGAAAATCCTTTCTCTGAGATAGAGATGCACCCTAACTTCTGTTTATATCATCAGAAGATCATACATCCTACCGAAGACTGCGAATCCTTTAACTGTTGGTGGCAAAGGTATGTCGCTCAAAAGCGACACTTCGACAGGACAAAGTGTGAAGCTTGTGGACATCGGAAAAATGCGATAGATGAGCGCAAAAGAGCCACCGCCGACTGTCATATAGCCGACTTCAAGGGATCACAAATTATCACCTTTGGAAGCGACTCTGACGAAGAAGCTACCCCCAACTCTTCCCTCGGGGAATCTATTTCAAAAATAAAGGAATTGAGAAGCTGCGAGAACGTTCAGTCGTGCAATCGCATGCTACTCGGAAAAAATCTCGGCCCCGTAAACAAAGGATCGAACAAAAAGGATAAAAGAAAAGGAAAAAAGGCCCTCGTCGCCAGCACTCACCAACAATCAGGTGACCCTAGACCGGTTGCTTGCCAAAGCAACAAGCGGCAATCCCTCCAGGAAAAGTTGAAACGTCCTTACTCGTTTCCGCAAGATAAAACAAGGGGACCGTTCGAGCTGGCAGTGCGCAACAGACTCATTAATCTGCCGAATCCAAAACGTCCGTTGCAGCCAGGCGACGTTAATAATCCTAATTATTGCCCTTACCACCAAACAGTAGGTCACCTGATCGAGGACTGCTACGTCTTCAAAAACTGGGTTGAAGACCAATACCAACAGGGCAAGTTCGCGTTGTCCGAAATTTAGAAGGTGAACCCGCCACAACCGCATGCTCCGAAAAATATGGACACGCCGGGGGCATCATGCTCATTCATAGAGAAAGCCTAACGGACCACTACGTCCTAAAACTGGATAACGGACCGAAACGTCCTTAAACTAACAACGGACCGAAACGTCCTTAAACTAACGGCGGACCGCAATGTCCTAAAACTTGCAAATGACTGAAACGTCGTTAAACTACTCCCAACCCGCAGCATCTTCAGGCTGACGTTAAAAAAAAAAAAAACAAACAAACAAAAAAAAACGGTATGTCCACAAGCAAAATGGGCACGGATGAAAACCCGAAGGGGCTCCGTGAGTAAATACAGCAGGGCTACCGGCGAGTGTTCGTGAAAACCCGAAAGGGCGCGACCTCGTTTAAAAAAAAGAAGAAGAAAAAGAAAAGAAAAAAAAAAGAGAATAAAAAAAACGGTATGTCCACAAGCAAAATGAGCACGGATGAAAACCCGAAAGGGCTCCGTGAGTAAAAACAGCAGGGCTACCGGCGAGTGTTTGTGAAAACCTGAAAGGGCGCAACCTCGTTAAGAAACACTTATATGGTCCTCTAGACCCTGTAAGGAGAAACCACCTGCGTGAGATCCTTACGACTCACAAAGGAACAACACACTTAGGGATCCCCACGATTCCGAAGGAGAAGATACACTTGCGAGATCCTTACGACTCGTAAGGAGAACTCTCTTGTGAGACCCTTACGACTCATAAGATTTGAAAGTCTTAAGTTGCAGAAACCTTAACCTGTTCTTAAGCAGCCTCCACAACCTTCGATATTGCCCTACAAGCGGCTCATAACGACCCTTGTATACAATCCACGGGCATGAATAAATATTTCCCTAACAAAGTCCCATCTGTGACTATGGATATGCTTGTACAGCAAACAACACTTGTAAGTCCTCTCGACTTATAAGGAGAAAACCCTTTTGTAAGATCCTTACGACTTACAAGAGAACATGCACTTAGGAATCCTCACGCTTCCCAAGGAGAAAACACACCTACAAGATACTCACGACTTGTAGGGAGAAATACCTTTGTGAGACCCTTACGGCTCATGAAGTCAAAAGCCTTAACCGACAGGACCCTTAATCCTGTTTACTAAGCCACCTTTGTTCGGGATCGACAGAGGCAAATGATGATTCGTTCCTGGCAATATTCCAGTTGTAGCGATGCTGATGCCTAAATCGGTATCAAATTCCAAGTCCTTTCATGGCAGATGATGATTCGCTCCTGGCAATATCCCAGTTGCAGTGATGCTGATGCCTAGACTGGTATCAAATTTCAAGTCCTTTTACGGCAAATGATGATTCGCTCCTGGCAATATTCCAGTTGTAGCGATGCTGATGCCTAAATCGGTATCAAATTCCAAGTCCTTTCAAGGCAAATGATGATTCGCTCCTGGCAATATCCCAGTTGCAGCGATGCTGATGCCTAAACCGGTATCAAATTCCAAGTCCTTTCAAGGCAAATGATGATTCGCTCCTGGAAACATTCCAGTCGCAGCGATATTGATGCCAAGATTGGTATCAGACCCCAAATTCCCTACTCGCAAAAAAAAACAAAAAAAAAATCAAAAAAAAATGCATACGAAATAGCCGAAATGATGGGGCAACTTGCAAACAGAATCAGCAAGTAAAAATGTATGTATACAAAACAGCCGAAACGATTGGGCAACTCGCAATAAAAAGCAGCGAGTAAAAAACATAATGAACAGCCGAAATGATTGGGCAACTCGCAATAAAAAGCAGCGAGTAAAAATAAAGTAAACAGCCGAAATGATTGGGCACCGCGAAAAATAGCCGAAATGATTGGGCAATCGCGACCTTCGCGATATAAAAGCTGAAATGATAGAGCATCGCGGAGAAAAAAAAATAAAAAATAAAAAATATGAAAGAATGAAACTTTTGCCCTACAGGTGAAATCACATCGATCCCTGTATATAATCCAGGGGCACAGATAAAAAGGGAACAATACCTTCCCAACAGGCTCCACCAGAAAGCGAAGCCAAATCCCGACGATTCATAGATAACCTAGAGACCATCTCGACATTTGTCGCAATATTACAGACACGATGTCAACAAATGAAGCAAAGGAAGGTCCCTAACTTCAGGGTCTCGACGTCAATATCGACAACTTAAAGATCACCAACGGCGTTTCTCCTCACTCCAACTAGATGCAGACATGACGTCAACAACTGACCTCAGAATCGCAACGAAATGGAACCATGACAAAGTCCCTAGTTCCAAATCTCAATGGACACGTCTACAGCCTGGAGACCAACAACGGTGTGCCTCCTCATTCCAACAGGACACAGATGTTACACCATCAAGCGGAGCGATGGCAAAATCCCAGCTTCACCTCAGCATTCGTCTCGATACAGTAGACGCAATGTCAACAACAGCGTTCCTCCGCAGTCCAGCTGGAGGCAGATGCAACGTCAACAAAAGACCTTACGGTCGAAACAAAGCGGAGTAACGGCAAAATCCCAACTCCACCTTAGCATTCGTCTCGTTACAACAGACGCAATGTCAACAACGGCATTCTTTCACAGCCCAGCGGGGTGTACATGCAAAGTTAACAAAAGACCCCATGGTCGAAACAAAGCGGAGTGATGGCAAAATCCCAGCTCCACCTCAGCATTCGTCTCAATACACCAGACCCAGTGTAAGCAAACGAAGCGAAGGCCAAATTCCTAGCTTCAACGTCTTTACGGTAACTCACATAAAACCGGAAAGACAATCGGAGATCATCTCGCATCAGCACAGAGTGGTCACCACCTTGACGTTCGTCTCGATACAGCAGACGAAATGCCAACCCCAGCGTTCTTCCTCCAGCAGGGATTCGGACGCGCCAAAGCAAACGAAGCGAAGGCCAAATTCCTAGCTTCAACGTCTTTACGGTAACTCACATAAAACCGGAAAGACAATCGGAGATCATCTCGCACCAGCACAGAGTGGTCACCACCTTGACGTTCGTTTCGATACAGCAGACGAGTTGTCGCCCCAGCGTTCTTCCTCCAGCAGGGATTCAGACATGACAAAGCAAACGAAGCGAAGGCCACATTCCTAGTTTCAACATCTTTACAGTAACTCACATAAAACCGGAAAGACAATCGGAGATCATCTCGCACCAGCACAGAATGGTCACCACCTCGACGTCCGTCTCAATACAGCAGACGAGGTGTCACCCCAACGTTTGTCTCGACACAGCATACGCAACGTTATTAAACGAATGGAGCCACGGCAAAATCCCTAGTTCCAAATCTCGGCGCTTCACCAGCAACCTAGAGACAACCTCGACGTCCGTCTCGATACAGCAGACTAGATGTCACCCCAACGTTCGTCTCGATACAGCAGACGCAACATCATCAAACAAACGGAGCAACGGCAAAATCCCTAGTTCCCACCATGACATTCGTCTCGATACAGAGGACGCAATGCCAGCAAACGAAGCAAAGGCCAAATTCCTAGCTTCAGGGTCTTAACGGCAAGTCATATAAAGCCTGAAAGACTATCGGAGATCATCCCACACCAGCGCGGAGTGGTTATGACTCATCGGGGCTCTCCAAAATGAGCCTAACCTCAAGTAAAAAGCGGCATGGCAAATTCCTAGCGCTTGCTCTTCCGACGGTCAAACTGCCAAGGAGGATTGCTTGAAGACGTCTTGTCCAGACCCCGAAGGGATCAGAGACACGGCAGTCGCAGGGCTACTCGAACAGCACGATTGCCTATCGAAGACTATATCAGCTTATGCGACGGTACGATGGCTAAAACCCTAAGTACCACCAACCTTAACGGGCTTCTGTCCTAAAGAGCAGAGGTTAAATGCGACGTTAAGATGTTCTTACGAGAAACGTTCGATTCGTCTCGACTTGTGAAAAATTGTCGAGGCGGCTCGACTCGTGGGATGAAGCCTTAGGCAGTGGGCAAAAAAGAAGCCTGTTTCCTAAGCATTGGGACCCTGCGAGTTGGCCCAAAACGGTCTGTTGCATACCATCCACGGGTCTCTCTCTCCAACATCGAACTTCGACAAGGAGGGAAACAACCGTTTACAAGTCCTTTCGACTCGTAAGAGGGAAAAATTCTCTTGTAGGATCCTTACGACTTACAAGAGAAAACCACACTTAGGAATTCTCACGATTCCTAAGGAGAAAAACCCACCTACGAGATCCTCTCGATCCGTAGGGAGAAAAGTCTCTATGAGACCCTCACGGCTCATAGAGTTGAAAAGTCTTAGGCAGCAGATCTGAACCTGCGGCCTAAGCCCTCGCTATCTCATGAAGAAATCAAGAAGCTTACTCTATTACCTGCTAATTGTGAAGACATGCTGAGAAAGAGGAAAAGCAATAGAAAGAGCACCCAATTTACGTTTGATCAAGCGTTCAGGACGTATTCATTCATGCATGGGCAAAAAGACTCAGGACAAAGATATATAATAAAGAAAAGCTGGGATAAAAAAATTTCCATTAATATTGCCCGAAGTTCTTACAGTCATAAAACACAATAAACGAAAGTTACAATGGAATAACCTCAGATCTAGGGCATGGATTGGGGAATTCAAAAGCGATCCTATCTATGACTTTCCAAGCCTCGCGGACCATCCTAGTGTGCTTCCTTTCGCGAGCACAAGCGTCAGGGTCCCTCTCGATGTCTTCCACCCCCCGATAAGCAGCGAGTATGGCAGACTGTTGAAAGACCTCGTGCAAGAGGTCAATAAGACTGTCTCGCCGTCTCCTCGAGATAAAGTTCAATAGGTACACAGAGTGCACCCTGTCCTCAGCGGCATCCAACGCCCTAAGCGGCACGCCGGAACAGAATAGGGGAAGCGCTTCCCAGATAGCTCCCACGATAAGTTTAAGAAGAAAGGAACGTCGGGGAAGCAGTGGACCGTCGTATGCGTCGAAGCGACTCATTATTTCAGCACACTCCTCGTTTGTGAATTCCCGATTTTGAGAATGGCCAAGTCGGCGGATGCCCTCATGAGAGATGATCTCGTTAAGAGCATACATGTGGGCGTTCATTGTTCCTGTGAAAGAGGATCGACAGAATTATCAGAAAGACTGATTAAGCAAAACGATATAATGCACTGAGGAATAAAATGACATCTTTAAGTTCCAAGATCCATGAAGGATTCTTAAGAGTTCTTCTATATGATTTGGGAGGAGCAAAGCTCCATTAATGAAATGAGAAAATACAGGGAAAATCTTTTAGAGAGCAAAGCTCTATTAATGGAACACTAATAGGGCTTTCCTTAGTCTTCTATGGACCCCCTTAGAGCAAAGCTCTACTAAGTGAAACCCTAAATGGATCTTCTTTAGATCTGGGATCTATTGATAGCAATGCTCTTAAAATTGATTTAATTTAATTAAAATTAATATTTTTACCTAAAATTCTTTAAAAGTTTGAACTTTTAAAAGTGTTTAAACAAGAGAGCAGGGCTCTGGGTTCTGAAAGTAAAATTTTAGAGATGAGAATCATCTAAGGGACCAAAGGTCCTATTTATAGGCATCAAGTGCCCTTTCAGCTTCCAAGAGATGGCGCGACGGTTCGGAGTCTGCCACCGCTGCGCTCACGTCAGGAGGCCACGTAAGCGCAACGGTGGGGGGGGGGCATTTGTTTACCTCAATCAGAGCAAAGCTCTGTTTAAATTCCAAGGTGGGAAAAAAAGCAATACTTCTGTTTTTCTCCAATCAGAGCAAAGCACTGTCTTGAAAATTAAAAAGAAAATTAAAGTTAAAATAAATGAAGTAGCGTACTCTATAAGAGCAAAGCTCTGGAGAAAGAAAGAGAGAGAAAAAAAAAACCGCACTGCGCAGGGCGCAACTGCGCTGCAGTAAAAAAAAAATAATAATAATAAAAAAATAATAAAAAATAAAAATAAAAATAAAAAAATTTTATTGCACGACACGTGTCTGCGCAGTTGCGTAAACGCTGCACGACAAGTGTCACGCGCTGAGGAGTTATGCAAAAAAACAGAATAAAGTTTTGAGGAAATCTTTTCTGTTTTTGTTAAAACAAGAAGATTTCTTCTGTAAAACAAAGCCCTTTGGATTAAAGATCCGACGGTGGGGAAAATTCCCCAAATCACTCAGAGAATGATTTCTTTAACAAACTTTAACTAATTTATGGGCACTATAAAAATGACCCTAAACCTCAATTCAAAGGCATCAAGATCTTGCTAAAAAAAAAGAGAAGAGAACTCTTGAAGAATAAAAAAAAAGGTAAAAACCTTTTACAGAAGAGAAAATTCTCTTATGAACAAGATCATAGATCTTCAACGATAAATAAATAAATAAAATAGTGCCTTGCACTTATTTTATGAACCATCGGTTCTTGAACCTAAAAGGTTATTAAATTAATAGTGCTTTGCACTTTCATGAACCTTTGCACTTTCATGAACCTTTGGTTCTCTGAGATAAGAAAAACAAAAAAAAACTTGTTATTTTTTTTTAAATCTAAATTCAATAGTGCCTTGCACTTGTTTTATGAACCATCGGTTCTTGAACCTAAAAGGTTATTAAATTAATAGCGCTTTGCACTTTCATGAACCTTTGGTTCTCTGAGATAAAAAAAAACAAGAAAAAACTTTCTTTTAGAAAAAACTTTCTTTTCTTTCTTAGATCTAAATCAAATAGTGCTTTGCACTTGTTTTATGAACCATCGGTTCTTGAATCTAAAAGATTATCAAATTAACAGTGTTTTGCACAAATGCAATGCATTAATTAAAGGGCTAGGCCCAAATCAAAATGACCTGACTGGCCAAAATAAATTGCAAGGCAATAAAAGGGCAGAGCTCAAATAAATTGATGCTCTGCATCATTTATAAAGGGCAGAGCCCAAAACAAATTGATGCCCCGCATCTTTTCTGGGCAAACCCCAAATAAAAATAAAAACAAATGCAAATAAAATATTGGACATTTTTAACTGGACTTAGCCCAATTGTGGCCATAAGTCCTTAAATTAAATTGACTGAGCAAAATGGCTCTCCTAAATCAATTTACATCCGGTTCGAGGGTACATCTCCGAACTCCTTTGACATCCATCGTTGTAATTCCTCAACGACGTCAAAGAGGTGACGGGTCCCAACGACCACACATCAATATTGGACCGAGATGTCCTTAAACTAATATCGGACCGAGACGTCCCTAAACTAATGTCGGACCGAGACGTCCCTAAACTAACATTGGACCACCACGTCCCTAAACTGGAATACGGACCACCACGTCCCTAAACTGGCACAATAGAGCCCAAATGCTCTTTTGTTGGACCTAAATGGTCCCGTTAAGTTGACCTTAGTCTCAAACTGGACTAACGTATCCTTAACAAACGTTTGAGTCGATCTTAGCCTCAAAAATGGTTAACGTATCCTCCAAACAGACTTTAGTCCCAAATTGGACTACGAATCTCCCTAAACTGGAACAATAGAGCCTCCAAATGCTCTTTTGCCGGATCTAAACGGTCCCGTTTAAGTTGATCTTAGCCCCAATCACGGCTAACGTATCCTTAAACATTCAAATGAAATATAAAACCCTAAATCAACTTCGGTTCGAGGGTACATCTCCGAACTCCTCTGACACCTGTCGTTGTAATCCTTCAACGACGTTAGAGAGGTGACGAGTCCCGACGGCCATATATTAAATGAGTCACGTTTAAGTTGATCTTAGCCTCAACGAGGCTAACGCATCCTTAAGTTAAACATCAAACCCAAATCTAAGTAAATACGGATTTCGACTAATCCACGTCCTACGGGCGACGGCATTACTCAGTCTTCGTATACAATCCACAGGAAACCACAAACAAAACAAACACACGCGACACGAAGTGAAATTCTGGAGAAGGAGAAAGTGGCTACTGCGATGCGGTAGCGTAATTAACTGCAGGGGCTTGCGTCTGCAGGGAAGAGCGTCCCCACAATCAAAAACCCCTCAAGCGAGGGGGAATCTGACAAAGTCTGCTACATCTGCCGCATTCGTCTAAACCTTCGATACGCGGTGCCATAAATCAACTTGGCATCTTCGGAGAGGTAGACGGGTAAAACCAAATAGCATCTGCCTCGAAACTCAGGCACAGACGTCCTAACGTCTCGGCCGCCTTTCGGAGGGGAACAGATTCTGGCACGCCCGGTGGGACCTCTTCCTCTTTCCACTCCACACTTCGTGTGTCGTGTTCGCGAACAAATCGCGGTTTGCTGTGGTTGACTGTGGATTCAAGGTACTAAGATTTGTTGTCTTGCTCTATGCAGAAAACAGAAAATCGATGGCTTCGAACTGCACCGTCCGCAGCGATAACTCTCGCTCCGTCATTGCTGGAGGAGTGACTTATGGGCCCCAAGCGGCCTCCCTTTTCAAAATGCCGGTGGAGCAGGTGGCTCAAGCCACCACTGGACTATTTTTTGGGACCATGCTCCCATCAATGAGCTTCAACGCCCTAATGACATTGCAAGAAGCTCCAAAGAAGTCGGTCTTCGATCGACTCACCACTGCCGCGACCCCTCCCAACGGGTCGTCCAACTCCACTGCTTCAGTTTTTAACGGACTAGGCCAGAGCTCTAACAGGCTCATGAAGAAGCCTGCCATACCAGAAGGCGTTATCCCGAAGCGGATAACCATTCCAACTCCCGTTCCTGGCAAAATCACCAAGGTTGCTTCCCATGTTCAGAAGTCCGCTTCTGACAAATTGGCCGTCCCCGTTCAACGGACGTCGATCTTTAAAAAGCTGGTACCAGTATATTCTGACCGACACAGGGGGCATGAGGAGGTCACCCCTATAGCTGAAACAACTCCATCAGCACGACACGCTCGACGTCGCCACTGGCGTCGAGTAAGGAAGGCTAGGGGCAACTCCCCCTCTGAGATAACTCCGCCAGCTCCAACGATTGGGATCGATACAGCTGTTCCAACCAAGAACAGCTTTGAACTGCTCAACAAGGTGCGCAGAAACTCTCCTACTGCGATGTTGAAACGAACTCCTTCACCTGTAGAGAATACTCCAGAGAAGAAGTTAGAGCAGCCCCCTCAACGGCTGTCCTGTAAAATTTACATGGTCTGGCGACAGGTCCAGGAGTCAGTGATTAATGAAAACCATCTTTATCGACAGAAAAAGATGAAGGTGCGGCAGGAGAAGGATTACTCTGTCAAGCCACAAAAAACAAGAGCTACTTGGATGCCCACTACAACGGCTCCCTTAACTCCAATCACTCAATAAAGGAGGCTGCAAAAATCCCATGTGTCTTTGGCGAATCGCAAAGACACCGAACACAAACGCCCCAAGTCTGGGGGCATGGTAGTGCACACAGTTTATATGGCTTCTGGAAAGGAGGAAAGCCGCACTTCTACGGGCCACCGACCGCTCACCCGATCCGTGACGAAAGCCCAGGAGCAACAACAAAAGCTTCAGGAAATGATGACTACAATGGATGCACTCACTGGGCCAAAAGAAAGCTCTGAAACATCCTCGGATGAGCGTCAAGAACAAGAAACGGACGCTGACTTTTTACGCAGAGTCCTCGAAAAGAGGGACAAAGAAGCTGCAGAGCAAGTGGCTAACATAAAACAGATGGCACTCCTCTTCCAAGATATGGTAGGGATGATGTTACAGCCGGACCCTCCTACTGAAGAGCCTCCGATCGTCCTTGAAGACGACAGGGGAGAATCGTCAAATCCTCCGCCGGCTCTGTCAACAGCCAAGGAGGAGGCAATCTCCAAAGTTGATCTAGATGAATATATAGCTCAGCAGATCCGGGTTCATCAGGCGAATGAAGCGGCTGGGCAAATTGTTAGAACCGGACGACCGTATCCGAGCTGGTATGACCAAATCAATTACCCGCCAGGATATACGATCCCTAAATTCCACGTATATAAAGGGACAGGGAATCCGCATCAGCATGTCGCTCAATTCAGGGCCTTATGCGGCAATACTGGAGGCGATGACAAATTGTTGCTACGTCAATTCGTCGTCAGCTTAGCAGAAACAGCCTTTGAATGGTATTCGGAGCTGCCTAACGACTCTATCAAAACATTTGCAGAGATGGAGCTGCTGTTTACACAAAGATTCGCGAGTGCTAGTGAACGCACTCCGATAACAGCACTGATAAATGCCAGGATAAGGCCAAGCGAAACGTGGGTCCAATACGCAACACGATGGCGGAACCTATGGTCGAAATGCGAACAACGCATAGAAGAGGCACCTGCGGTAGGCATGTTTGTGGGCACTCTCGATCCGCAGGCGACCATCTCACAATTCATGATGTTCTTCAGGCCGACCACCTTCCAGGCCTTGATTGAAAAATTAGCCCAAATGGACCGGATGGGCCATAGGCCTTCTTCTTCAAAGACAGAGCCTTGGAATGAAAAGGGCAAAGGGAAGGCAACCTTCGTTGCCAATACTCAACAACGGTCGAACAACTCAAAGCCGGTCGTTCGCCAAAACAACGTGCGCCCACGCCCATCCCTCGAAGAGAGGCTGGGACGTCCTTACTCGTTTCCGCAGAATAAAACGAGAAGACTGTTTGAGCTGGCATGCGCAACAGACTTATTAATCTGCCGAGTCCAAAGCGTCTGTCGCAGCCAGGCGATCTTAATAATCCCAATCATTGCCCTTACCACCAAACGGTAAGTCACCCAATTGAGGATTGTTTCGTCTTTAAGGGATGGATCGAGGATCAATACCTGCAAGGCAAGTTCACGCTGTCTGAAAGCTGGAAGGTAAACCCACCACAGCCGCACTCTCCAAGGAAGACGGACACGCCGGGGGCAACTTGTTCTTTCGTCGAGGATGAAAACGATGGAGAAAACTTATCGGATGAATCCGAAGACTACGTAGCGACTTGTCATGTGATTTCTCATTCACTGACGGATGATGAGGAGGATCCTTGCGCTGAGAAATCAACGGCGGACCATGAAACAGAAATTCCGTGGCCGTCAGACAAGTTGATCGATGCCTTCCTAAATGAAATTCGTCTGAAAGCAAAAGCCAATCAAGAGCATGAAATGGCCATACTGGAAAGAACCAAGGTATTTCCGTCAAATCAAAAGCCATACACTGCGGGTAAAAACAAATTCAAGACGAGGAAACGGTTCGCCAAAGCTCTATCAGTAGGAATGAAGCTACCGCCCTCCGAAGAAAATCCTTTCTCTGAGATAGAGATGCACCCTAACTTCTGTTTATATCATCAGAAGATCATACATCCTACCGAAGACTGCGAATCCTTTAACTGTTGGTGGCAAGGGTATGTCGCTCAAAAGCGACACTTCGACAGGACAAAGTGTGAAGCTTGTGGAGATTGGAAAAATGCGATAGATGAGCGCAAAAGAGCCACCGCCGACTGTCATATAGCCGACTTCAAGGGATCACAAATTATCACCTTTGGAAGCGACTCTGACGAAGAAGCTACCCCCAACTCTTCCCTCGGGGAATCTATTTCAAAAATAAAGGAATTGAGAAGCTGCGAGAACGTTCAGTCGTGCAATCGCATGCTACTCGGAAAAAATCTCGGCCCCGTAAACAAAGGATCGAACAAAAAGGATAAAAGAAAAGGAAAAAAAGCCCTCGTCGCCAGCACTCACCAACAATCAGGTGACCCTAGACCGGTTGCTTGCCAAAGCAACAAGCGGCAATCCCTCCAGGAAAAGTTGAAACGTCCTTACTCGTTTCCGCAAGATAAAACAAGGGGACTGTTCGAGCTGGCAGTGCGCAACAGACTCATTAATCTGCCGAATCCAAAATGTCCGTTGCAGCCAGGCGACGTTAATAATCCTAATTATTGCCCTTACCACCAAACAGTAGGTCACCTGATCGAGGACTGCTACGTCTTCAAAAACTGAGTTGAAGACCAATACCAACAAGGCAAGTTCGCATTGTCCGAAATTTGGAAGGTGAACCCGCCACAACCGCATGCTCCGAAAAATATGGACACGCCGGGGGCATCTTGCTCATTCATAGAGAAAGCCTAACGGACCACTACGTCCTAAAACTGGATAACGGACCGAAACGTCCTTAAACTAACAACAGACCGAAACGTCCTTAAACTAACGGCGGACCGCAATGTCCTAAAACTTGCAAATGATCGAAACGTCGTTAAACTACTCCCAACCCGCAGCATCTTCAGGCTGACGTTAAAATAAAAAAATAAAAAAAAAACGGTATGTCCACAAGCAAAATGGGCACGGATGAAAACCCGAAGGGGCTCCGTGAGTAAAAACAGCAGGGCTACCGGCGAGTGTTCGTGAAAACCCGAAAGGGCGCGACCTCGTTTAAAAAAAAAGAAGAAAAAGAAAAGAAAAAAAAAGAGAATGAAAAAGAAAAGAAAAAAAAAGAGAATAAAAAAAAACGGTATGTCCACAAGCAAAATGGGCACGGATGAAAACCCGAAAGGGCTCCGTGAGTAAAAACAGCAGGGCTACCGGCGAGTGTTTGTGAAAACCTGAAAGGGCACAACCTCGTTAAGAAACACTTATATGGTCCTCTAGACCTTGTAAGGAGAAACCACCTGCGTGAGATCCTTACGACTCACAAAGGAACAACACACTTAGGGATCCCCACGATTCCGAAGGAGAAGATACACTTGCGAGATTCTTAGGACTCGTAAGGAGAACTCTCTTGTGAGACCCTTACGGCTCATAAGATTTGAAAGTCTTAAGTTGCAGAAACCTTAACCTGTTCTTAAGCAGCCTCCACAACCTTCGATATTGCCCTACAAGCGGCTCATAACGACCCTTGTATACAATCCACGGGCACGAATAAATATTTCCCTAACAAAGTCCCATCCGTGACTAGGGATATGCTTGTACAGCAAACAACACTTGTAAGTCCTCTCGACTTATAAGGAGAAAACCTTTTTGTAAGATCCTTACGACTTACAAGAGAACATGCACTTAGGAATCCTCACGCTTCCCAAGGAGAAAACACACCTACAAAATCCTCACGACTTGTAGGGAGAAATACCTTTATGAGACCCTTACGGCTCATGAAGTCAAAAGCCTTAGCCGACAGGACCCTTAATCCTGTTTACTAAGCCACCTTTGTTCGGGATCGACAGAGGCAAATGATGATTCGTTCCTGGCAATATTCCAGTTGTAGCGATGCTGATGCCTAAATCGGTATCAAATTCCAAGTCCTTTCATGGCAGATGATGATTCGCTCCTGGCAATATCCCAGTTGCAGTGATGCTGATGCCTAGACTGGTATCAAATTTCAAGTCCTTTTACGGCAAATGATGATTCGCTCCTGGCAATATTCTAGTTGTAGCGATGCTGATGCCTAAATCGGTATCAAATTCCAAGTCCTTTCAAGGCAAATGATGATTCGCTCCTGGCAATATCCCAGTTGCAGCGATGCTGATGCCTAAACCGGTATCAAATTCCAAGTCCTTTCAAGGAAAATGATGATTCGCTCCTGGTAATATTCCAGTCGCAGCGATACTGATGCCAAGATTGGTATCAGACCCCAAATTCCCTACTCGCAAAAAAAAAACAAAAAAAAATGCATACGAAATAGTCGAAATGATGGGGCAACTTGCAAACAGAATCAGCAAGTAAAAATGTATGTATACAAAACAGCCGAAACGATTGGGCAACTCGCAATAAAAAGCAGCGAGTAAAAAACATAATGAACAGCCGAAATGATTGGGCAACTCGCAATAAAAAGCAGCGAGTAAAAATAAAGTAAACAGCCGAAATGATTGGGCACCGCGAAAAATAATCGAAATGATTGGGCAATCGCGACCTTCGCGATATAAAAGCTGAAATGATAGAGCATCGCGGGAAAAAAAAAAAATAAAAAATAATAAAAAAAATGAAAGAATGAAACTTTTGCCCTACAGGTGAAATCACATCGATCCCTGTATATAATCCAGGGGCACAGATAAAAAGGGAACAATACCTTCCCAACAGGCTCCACCAGAAAGCGAAGCCAAATCCCGACGGTTCATAGATAACCTAATGACCATCTCGACATTTGTCGCAATATTACAGACACGATGTCAACAAATGAAGCAAAGGAAGGTCCCTAACTTCAGGGTCTCGACGTCAATATCGACAACTTAAAGATCACCAACGGCGTTTCTCCTCACTCCAACTAGATGCAGACATGACGTCAACAACTGACCTCAGAATCGCAACGAAATGGAACCTTGACAAATTCCCTAGTTCCAAATCTCAATGGCCACGTCTACAGCCTGGAGACCAACAACGGTGTGCCTCCTCATTCCAACAGGACACAGATGTTACACCATCAAACGGAGCGATGGCAAAATCCCAGCTTCACCTCAGCATTCGTCTCGATACAGTAGACGCAATGTCAACAACAGCGTTCCTCCGCAGTCCAGCTGGAGGCAGATGCAACGTCAACAAAAGACCTTACGGTCGAAACAAAGCGGAGTAACGGCAAAATCCCAACTCCACCTTAGCATTCGTCTCGTTACAACAGACGCAATGTCAACAACGGCATTCTTTCACAGCCCAGCGGGGTGTACATGCAAAGTTAACAAAAGACCCCATGGTCGAAACAAAGCGGAGTGATGGCAAAATCCCAGCTCCACCTCAGCATTCGTCTCAATACACCAGACGCAGTGTAAGCAAATGAAGCGAAGGCCAAATTCCTGGCTTCAACATCTTTACGGTAACTCACATAAAACCGGAAAGACAATCGGAGATCATCTCGCATCAGCACAGAGTGGTCACCACCTTGACGTTCGTCTCGATACAGCAGACGAAATGCCAACCCCAGCGTTCTTCCTCCAGCAGGGATTCGGACGCGCCAAAGCAAACGAAGCGAAGGCCAAATTCCTAGCTTCAACGTCTTTACGGTAACTCACATAAAACCGGAAAGACAATCGGAGATCATCTCGCACCAGCACAGAGTGGTCACCACCTTGACGTTCGTTTCGATACAGCAGACGAGTTGTCGCCCCAGCGTTCTTCCTCCAGCAGGGATTCAGACATGACAAAGCAAACGAAGCGAAGGCCACATTCCTAGCTTCAACGTCTTTACGGTAACTCACATAAAACCGGAAAGACAATTGGAGATCATCTCGCACCAGCACAGAATGGTCACCACCTCGACGTCCGTCTCAATACAGCAGATGAGGTATCACCCCAACGTTCGTCTCGACACAGCATACGCAACGTTATTAAACAAATGGAGCCACGGCAAAATCCCTAGTTCCAAATCTTGGCGGTTCACCAGCAACCTAGAGACAACCTCGACGTCCGTCTCGATACAGCAGACTAGATGTCACCCCAACGTTCGTCTCGATACAGCAGACGCAACGTCATCAAACAAACGGAGCCACGGTAAAATCCCTAGTTCCCACCATGACATTCGTCTCGATACAGAGGACGCAATGCCAGCAAACGAATCAAAGGCCAAATTCCTAGCTTCAGGGTCTTAACGGCAAGTCATATAAAGCCTGAAAGACTATCGGAGATCATCCCACACCAGCGCGGAGTGGTTATGACTCATCGGGGCTCTCCAAAATAAGCCTAACCTCAAGTAAAAAGCGGCATGGCAAATTCCTAGCGCTTGCGCTTCCGATGGTCAAACTGCCAAGGAGGATTGCTTGAAGACGTCTTGTCCAGCCCCCGAAGGGATTAGAGACACGGCAGTCGCAGGGCTACTCGAACAGCACGATTGCCTATCGAGGACTATATCAGCTTATGCGACGGTACGATGGCCAAAACCCTAAGTACCACCAACCTTAACGAGCTTCTGTCGTAAAGAGCAGAGGTTAAATGCGACGTTAAGATGTTCTTGCGAGAAACATTCGATTCGTCTCGACTTGTGAAAAATTGTCGAGGCGGCTTGACTCGTGGGATGAAGCCTTAGGCATTGGGCATAAAAGAAGCCTGTTTCCTAAGCATTGGGACCCTGCGAGTTGTCCCAAAACGGTCTCTTGCATACAATCCACGGGTCTCTCTCTCCAACATCGAACTTCGACAAGGAGGGAAACAACCGCTTACAAGTCCTCTCGACTCGTAAGAGGGAAAAATTCTCTTGTAGGATCCTTACGACTTACAAGAGAAAACCACACTTAGGAATCCTCACGATTCCTAAGGAGAAAAACCCACCTACGAGATCCTCTCGATCCGTAGGGAGAAAAGTCTCTATGAGACTCTCACGGCTCATAGAGTTGAAAAGTCTTAGGCAGCAGATCTGAACCTGCGGCTTAAGCCCTCGCTATCTCATGAAGAAATCAAGAAGCTTACTCTATTACCTGCTAATTGTGACGACATGCTGAGAAAGAGGAAAAGCAATAGAAAGAGCACCCGATTTACGTTTGATCAAGCGTTCAGGACGTATTCATTCATGCATGGGCAAAAAGACTCAGGACAAAGATATATAATAAAGACAAGCTGGGATAAAAAAATTTCCATTAATATTGCCCGAAGTTCTTACAGTCATAAAAACAATAAACGAAAGTTACAATGGAATAACCTCAGATCCAGGGCATGGATTGGGGAATTCAAAAGCGATCCTATCTATGAATTTCCAAGCCTCGCGGACCATCCTAGTGTGCTTCCTTTCGCAAGCACAAGCGTCAGAGTCCCTCTCGATGTCTTCCACCTCCCGATAAGCAGCGAGTATGGCAGACTGTTGAAAGACCTCGTGCAAGAGGTCAATAAGACTGTCTCGCCGTCTCTTCGAGATAAAGTTCAATAGGTACACAGAGTGCACCCTGTCCTCAGCGGCATCCAACGCCCTAAGCGGCACGCCGGAACAGAATAGGGGAAGCGCTTCCCAGATAGCTCCCACGATAAGTTTAAGAAGAAAGGAACGTCGGGGAAGCAGTGGACCGTCGTATGCGTCGAAGCGACTCATTATTTCAGCACACTCCTCGTTTGTGAATTCCCGATTTTGAGAATGGCCAAGTCGGCGGATGCCCTCATGAGAGATGATCTCGTTAAGAGCATACATGTGGGCGTTCATTGTTCCTGTGAAAGAGGATCGACAGAATTATCAGAAAGACTGATTAAGCAAAACGATATAATGCACTGAGGAATAAAATGACATCTTTAAGTTCCAAGATCCATGAAGGATTCTTAAGAGTTCTTCTATATGATTTGGGAGGAGCAAAGCTCCATTAATGAAATGAGAAAATACAGGGAAAATCTTTTAGAGAGCAAAGCTCTATTAATGGAACTCTAATAGGGCTTTCTTTAGTCTTCTATGGACCCCCTTAGAGCAAAGCTCTACTAAGTGAAACCCTAAATGGATCTTCTTTAGATCTGGAATCTATTGATAGCAATGCTCTTAAAATTGATTTAATTTAATTAAAATTAATATTTTTACCTAAAATTCTCTAAAAGTTTGAACTTTTAAAAGTGTTTAAACAAGAGAGCAGGGCTCTGGGTTCTGAAAGTAAAATTTTAGAGATGAGAATCATCTATGGGACCAAAGGTCCTATTTATAGGCATCAAGTGCCCTTTCAGCTTCCAAGAGATGGCGCGACGGTTCGGAGTCTGCCACCGCTGCACTCACGTTAGGAGGCCACGTAAGCGCAACGGTGGGGGGGCATTTGTTTACCTCAATCAGAGCAAAGCTCTGTTTAAATTCCAAGGTGGGAAAAAAAGCAATACTTCTGTTTTTCTCCAATCAGAGCAAAGCTCTGTCTTGAAAATTAAAAAGAAAATTAAAGTTAAAATAAATAAAGTAGCGTACTCTATAAGTGCAAAGCTCTGAAGAAAGAGAGAGAGAGAAAAAAAAAACTGCACTGCGCTGCGCGCTGCAGTAAAAAAAATAATAATAAAAAATAATAATAATAAAAAAAAAATAAATTTTTTTTTATTGCGCGACACGTGTCTGCGCAGTTGCGTAAACGCTGCACGACACGTGTCACGTGCTGAGGAGTTATGCAAAAAAACAGAATAAAGATTTGAGGAAATCTTTTCTGTTTTTGTTAAAACAAGAAGATTTCTTCTGTAAAACAGAGCCCTTTGGATTAAAGATCCGACGGTGGGGAAAATTCCCCAAATCACTCAGAGAATGATTTCTTTAACAAACTTTAACTAATTTATGGGCACTATAAAAATGACCCTAGACCTCAATTCAAAGGCATCAAGATCTTGCTAAAAAAAAAGAGAAGAGAACTCTTGAAGAATAAAAAAAAAGGTAAAAACCTTTTAAAGAAGAGAAAATTCTCTTATGAACAAGATCATAGATCGTCAACGATAAATAAATAAATGAATAAAATAGTGCCTTGCACTTGTTTTATGAACCATCGGTTCTTGAACCTAAAAGGTTATTAAATTAATAGTGCTTTGCACTTTCATGAACCTTTGGTTCTCTGAGATAAGAAAAATAAAAAAAAACTTGTTTATTTTTTTTTTAAAATCTAAATTCAATAGTGCCTTGCACTTGTTTTATGAACCATCGGTTCTTGAACCTAAAAGGTTATTAAATTAATAGTGCTTTGCACTTTCATGAACCTTTGGTTCTCTGAGATAAAAAAAAACAAGAAAAAACTTTCTTTTAGAAAAAACTTTCTTTTCTTTCTTAGATCTAAATCAAATAGTGCTTTGCACTTGTTTTATGAACCATCGGTTCTTGAATCTAAAAGATTCTCAAATTAACAGTGTTTTGCACAAATGCAATGCATTAATTAAAGGGCTAGGCCCAAATCAAAATGACCTGACAGGCCAAAATAAATTGCAAGGCAATAAAAGGGCAGAGCCCAAATAAATTGATGCTTTGCATCATTTATAAAGGGCAGAGCCCAAAACAAATTGATGCCCCGCATCTTTTCTGGGCAAAGCCCAAATAAAAATAAAAACAAATGCAAATAAAATATTGGACATTTTTAACTGGACTTAGCCCAATTGTGGCCATAAGTCCTTAAATTAAATTGACTGAGCAAAATGGCTCTCCTAAATCAATTTACATCCGGTTCGACGGTACATCTCCGAACTCCTTTGACATCCATCGTTGTAATTCCTCAACGACGTCAAAGAGGTGACGGGTCCCAACGACCACACATCAATATTGGACCGAGATGTCCTTAAACTAATATCGGACCGAGACGTCCCTAAACTAATATCGGACCGAGACGTCCCTAAACTAACATTGGACCACCACGTCCCTAAACTGGAATACGGACCACCACGTCCCTAAACTGGCACAATAGAGCCCAAATGCTCTTTTTTTGGACCTAAATGGTCCCGTTAAGTTGACCTTAGTCTCAAACTGGACTAACGTATCCTTAACAAACGTTTGAGTCGATCTTAGCCTAAAAAATGGTTAACGTATCCTCCAAACAGACTTTAGTCCCAAATTGGACTACGAATCTCCCTAAACTGGAACAATAGAGCCTCCAAATGCTCTTTTGCCGGATCTAAACGGTCCCGTTTAAGTTGATCTTAGCCCCAATCACGGCTAACGTATCCTTAAATATTCAAATGAAATATAAAACCCTAAATCAACTTCGGTTCGAGGGTACATCTCCGAACTTCTCTGACACCTGTCGTTGCAATCCTTCAACGACGTTAGAGAGGTGACGAGTCCCGACGGCCATATATTAAATGAGTCACGTTTAAGTTGATCTTAGCCTCAACGAGGCTAACGCATCCTTAAACTAAAACATCAAACCCAAATCTAAGTAAATACGGATTTGGACTAATCCACGTCCTACGGGCGACGGCATTACTCAGTCTCCGTATACAATCCACGGGCAACCACAAACAAAACAAACACACGCGACATGAAGTGAAATTCTGGAGAAGGAGAAAGTGGCTACTGCGATGCGGTAGCGTAATTAACTGCAGGGGCTTGCGCCTGCAGGGAAGAGCGTCCCCACAATCAAAAACCCCTCAAGCGAGGGGGAATCTGACAAAGTCTGCTACATTGGCCGCATTCGTCTAAACCTTCGATACACGGTGCCATAAATCAACTTGGCATCTTCGGAGAGGTAGACGGGTAAAACCAAATAGCATCTGCCCCGAACCTCAGGCACAGACGTCCTAACGTCTCGGCCGCCTTTCGGAGGGGAACAACATCATCTCTCAATAAAATATCGTCTTTAGTTTTTCTCCCTACCTTTCTTCCAAATATCGATCATATACCCATACGTGTGTGTAAATGACATCCCTACACTGGGAGAATTCAATTTAAACTATCATACTCTTTATCAATATATCTTAGTACTTTTTAGTCGGTGATATTTTATATGAATTTGCTCACACATTCTTCATGCGACCATTAGTATTTCTTAAGGTACTAACCAACTGATTACTGAATATGCTCACCATTTAAGGCGTAATTACCAATATCCTAGTTTTGCAACACCTAAGCTTTAGCAGTAACTCTCAAACCAGTTGGTCTAAAGCACTAAGTGATAAGGCACCCTCACTATATTTTTTTTATGCTGCCAAGTAATTACAAAACCAGTGTTCATTTTTATTTTTAATTTTTTTATGCACCACTTATATTTTTTTAATTTTTTTCTTCATACTAAGGCTTCTAGGCAAGAGTATTTCAAGATATTCTCTACTATCCCAAGTTTCAAAATGTGTGTAAGTACGTATAGTAGGGTATCAACGTTCAGCAGGGTGGACTCAAGAATTGGGACTAATTTTCAAACTTATTTCTATCCAAAGATTAGTAATTTTTTCATCTTACTAACTCCTGGGACAACAGGTCATGACTAAATATTACTAGCTTTGTTTTAAATCGTCTACTTTCTTACCTTTCTTAAATCTCTTTCTTTTTTTATATGGAATTTTCACTTTCTAACTTTTATTTTCAAAATTTATTATGCAATTCAATATTTATATATGATGCGTGAATACATACAAACCATCCATACAAACCATCCCCCAAACTTGTTTGCAGCAGTATCCTCGCTGATATTGTCCTGTAAGCTCAAAACCTGAAAACTAGGAGGAACAGTTCAATAAAATGGTATAAAGAAGTGGTCAAGAGTGAAAGACAGTAAATTCCTCTCCCAAACTTATTCTTGGCTCACAATCATGCAAAAATTTATTTTCTTTCAAGAGCCATTTAAAAATAATTTTTCTTCTTCCCCCCAAAGTTGAGTAAAACAGTATTTTCATTATTAAGCAATGAAATTTAACATAAAAGAGGGGTAAATATTTTTGGTCTACAAAAATATTTACAAAGATCAAAAGTCAACACCAACCATTCAATTATTTTATCAATATAACACCATGGTTGTTAGAAGAATGCAAAACGGATGTACGTGAAGAAGAATACTCAAGACTGTATAAGAATGGAGTTTGTATCATATCTCAAGTAGAAGAAACAGAAATAAAAGTATCGAGAAGAAATTAAGTAGGGGGACGATGAGAAATGTATTCGAAAGGTTTTACGTCTTAGTTGGTAGAGATGAAAAAGTGATGGTGAATGAAAACGAGAATTTGAAAGATAAGGAATATGTAGAATAGCCGTATTCTCATATATGCTAAAAAGAAGGGGCGGCGGTTCAACTTCTTTGGACTCAAATAGAGTCGCACGAATTTCCAGTAGAGATTGATTCATCACAACATCCAAGTCCTTAAAGAATGCGAGTTCTTCGGCAAAAATATTTTCGAAATTTTCATCGATGATGATCTCATCAGAAAGAAAAGAATCAGTGGAATAGGCAGATTCACTAGGAAGACTGAAAGTTTCAAGGTCAATCTTTTTTGTGACTGGATTCAAAATACTTGATTCGTCAGAAATTATAGAGGTAGGAGACTCGAAAAGCTCATTTACCTTATTCGTATAATAAATAGCTGGACCAAACAACAACGCACTAGTGGCGTCGAGATCATTATCGTGGATCAAAAACTCTTCCAATTCGCAACCATCAGAAGTTATCTTGTTGACAGAACATACATTAATTATATGAGCAGAAGGTTCGGAGGGTTAACTTCCTACCCTGAAAATATTTAGCTCAATTGTCATCTTCCTAAAGGATAGGTTGATGGAACCGTTACGATAATTGATTACTGCATTGGAAATTTCTAGAAAAGGGCGACCAAGAATCACCGGGATTTGGTTCTGTGGGTTCGCCACAGGCTGTGTATCTAAAACTATAAAGTCCACAGGGAATATAAATTTCCCGACTTTGATCAACACACCCTCTAGCTCATCCCTAGGGTAGGTGATAGATCGATCGGCCATCTGGAGAGTGCAGTACGAAGATTTTAACTCTCCTATGCCTAATTTCTCATAAACAGAATACGGGAGCAAGTTAACACTAGCACCTAAATTAAGTAGAGCGCGATTGAAGTTCTTACCCCCAATAGTTATAGATATTGTAGGACAACCGGGGTCCTTATGTTTCTTGGGTAAATATTGGGTAAGAGCATCACTCACATTGCTCGCTAAGAAAACCTTTTTAGGCACTTAAGTTTTCCTTTTCCTAGGCGCAAGTCTTTAAGAATTTTCGCATAGGACAGAACTTGTTGGATAGCATCTAAGAGAGAAATATTTATGTTAACTTGCTTAAACATTTCCACAATCTTCTCCATTTGTGCATTTGGTTTGTTAGGCCTCAACCAGTTTGGAAAAGGAGCTTTAACAACAGGGTTTGGGTCCAACACTTATGGAGAAGTTTGTGGGGATGGAATAGATCCCAAAATTGGAATTGGGATGGTCTTAGATGGTAGTTCATTCAAGAAAGTGGACCGAGGGTTCGAGCCCAGTGAAGAACGGAGAATGGGCTCGGAAGAAGATTTCGGATTAAACGAAATAGGAGTAGAAGTGGTAGCCGGGGTATCATCTGAATCATCAACTTGTTCACCAAAATGGTTGTTCAGCATTTTTCCCGATCTCAACGTAGTTAAGGCACTCACGTTATGATTTTGCTGGTTAAGGATAACATTTGCGCTTTCTGAGTGGCCGGGATTTGGTAGAGATTGAGATGGAAGTCTCCTTTTCTCTCTCACACTCATCGCGACATTTAACTGTGCAATTTGTGCTTCGATTGATTTCATGCTTTCACCGTAGGAAGCAGTGTGTTGTGCTAGCGTTTAGGTAGAAGTCGTTAAATTGGCTGACGTTTGTACGGATTGTTTAATAAACGTTTCTAAATTTCTTTCGAGTGTATAGATTTTATCGGTACCGGCCGTTGGAATATTAGACTGTGGTTGGAAAGAATTATTATAAGGGGCAAAGTTATTGGCTGGATTTTGGAAAGATTGCGGTTGAAATGGCAGCTGAATTTGTTATGGTCGTTGTTGTTGCTGTGGAGGAAGCCTTTGATAGTTATTTTTACTTGGGAACTGATTTTGAATTTGAGTTTGGTTTTGTTTCCAAGCAAAATTAGGATGATTCCTTCATCCATGATTATATGTGGATGAATAAGCGTCGTTTCTAGGTTGTTGCTGAAAAGCAACATTGGTTTGTTCATAACCTTGAGATGGAGGATTCAAAGGATATTTTTTCGTTAAATGTGACGAGTCAAAACAACAACCACACACGGTTTTGGGGAGCATAAATTAGTCTAGAGAGGCTAAGGAGAATTTTCTTTCCATAGCTTCGAGTTTCTTTTGCATCGCGGCCATTTCGGCTTTCATTGCGATGGAAGTGTCGAGCTGATGGATACCTGCCCTAGATGAAGACGCTGTTGTTGGTCTAGTGCTCTCCCACTGTAATGTTTGTTCAGAGAGATCTTCCAGAAATTGCTATACTTCACCGTCGTCTTTTGACATGAAATGACATTGACAAATGGTTTCTAGCATTTGTTTTGTATCTTGTTTAATACCCTCATACATAATTCGGCAAAGTTGACATTTGTCGATTCCATGATAAGGACATTGAACAAGGAGATCTTTAAACCGTTCAAAGCATTTACAAAAGGGTTCGTTGGGAAGTTGGGAAAACTAGTTAATCTCGCTCCGAATACGGGAAGTCTTGTGATAAGGATAAAATTTCTTAAGTAATACTTTAACGAATTCATACCCTTTAGCGATAGAATGTACGGCGGCGCTATAAAGCCACTTTTCTGCGAGATCGCATAAGGTAAAGGGAGAAGACGTAATCGCAGAGCATCCTCTGAAAGTTGCGTGATGCTCATCATTGCATATACGTTTTCGAATCTGGTTATAAAAACGTATGCATCTTCAGATTCAAGCCCGTGAAATATGAGCAACAAGATGATGAAGTGGGGCTTAATTTCGAAATTATCCCCATTGGCTGGTAGAAGACACAGACATGTAGTTCTGTGTACGAGATAGCATCGGTCTTGAAGAGCGATGCATGGTGGATTCTGAGTTTGCGCACCTACGGGTGGTAGAAAGGTGGTATTGTTAAAACCCAATGGAGATCCTTCCATCTCGGAAGATGTAGTAGGTGGAAGAGAAATAGAAGATGAAGAAGTATCGACTTCAGAGTCAACAGCAAAAACGTGGACTAGACGGGCACTAGAATCCCGTATCCAGCCGATCATGCACTAAGCAGGTTTAATGCACGCGGCACCGTGTGCTATGTGTGAGAACGATTTTAAGAAGCTTGTTTTGAAAAAAAATGTCGGACGTGATGGGTGACTCAACCAATCACAAAATGAACAATCAATCTCTAGAGTTAGGGTCATCTAGGCCAAGTCACTAGACCGCTCCTAAACTTCCAAAGGACAAGACGTAGGATCAACCCTCTGCTACCTCCTTATCAATCTTGCGGCCAGGTAAGTGGGAGGTATCCTTTATACGAATCACTGAAATAGCGGGATCAATTAAGTAACCAATTTTCTTAGTCACATTTGCCTCGACACCACAAGAGAAAAGCAGATAAGTACTAGATTACCCACGACCCTCTTTTGTCCTAATTGAGCGCGACGGTCCTTAGAGGCTTAGTCTAGATATTTTTTTTATTAATGTAGGGTGATAGTATACCCGTTTGTGATTGTGGGGCCTAGGAAGGGTGATGAAATCCCCACCTAATATGAGTTTGGGTTTATTGCCCCTTAATGTCCGGTTTAAGTATGCAAAACAACCCGAAATCAAAACACGCAAAAAGATTTTTTAGCGGCACTGTTTGCAAAGAATCCTGGAGGTAAAATCAGTTTATTGGAGGTTTAGAAGAGAGAGGAAGGCAATAAGAGAATACTAGATAAGTTTGGGGACTCGGTTCCCCAAAATGACCGCGCTTCCGCCGCCAAAGTCACCCAAGGGCCGCGGTTTCTCCGCCGTTTGATGTGTTCCTCCCTTAAAAATTCTTCAGAGCACACCACTACTCCTCTGGTCCAAGATGAAAGTCTTTGAATATCTGTTGGCTTGCTCCAATTACTCCAGATTCCCTTGCAAAACTCGCACAATAATTGTTAAAAACACAAGATGCGTTTTTGGTTCTCTTTTATTTTATGTTGCTGGTTTTTATAAGAAATCAACCCGAATAATAAGGAAAATAATTATGAACGTTTCCCCGGCAACGGCGCCATTTGATTGGTGGCGAAAAGGTGTATATGTATGTTTTAAATAACCGCAATCAAGACGGTGTCGCAAATAGCTAGCCGCGATGAGTACGGGTCGTCCGCAGGAAAACATGAATTTCTTTTCTTGTTTTAGACGAGTTGATAAGAGAGAGGAGGGATTATTGTCGTTTTTTAATTAAGATGGGTAGTAAATTTATAAAAGAAAGGCCTGTAGGGTTTATAGGACTTAGTAGTTAATGGATGAAGTTTTTGAAATGATTCTTTTTATTTTTTAATTGTTTAAAACTAGAAAGATAGCGATGAATGCGGATTAGGGTTCTTCGAGGGGAATAGGGTTTCCCACTACAGCCCCTTGTCCTTCCATTGATCTCTATTTATCTCAAGCTCTTAACAAATCGAGTATTAACGAATCTCAAATCGAGGCCGTGGCTATCATTAATTGATAGTGCGACCGATAAGAGGGTTAACATTTATTTTGCTATGATTTATAAACATTAGATTTTAAAAAGAAATTAAAGATGTTTTTCATCCATTATTCTACCTTATCCTACAAATCCTAGCAAACAAGAAATTACTCGCTCATTATTATTAGCATAGTAAAAGAGAGGTGGAAGATGAATGAAACCATATTAGAAGTGCAGAAAATAATGCTGAATGTAATGCAGAAAAGTAATGTGTAAAAGTAAATGCGTAAAGTAAATGCGAAAAGAATTAAAACAAAAGACTTTCTTTATTAATCAACTATTGCATTACAAAATTTCTCCTTCAAAAGGTAGATTACAAGAACCCTAGTTTTGCTCGTAGATCTCTCTCTTCAATTGAGGTAGATGAATAGATTACTAGATTAGATTCGATGAGATCATTTTTTTGAATGCACAGCTCTCGGTCCTTTATATAGTCTCTGAAACTAGAAACCCTAAATTCCACATGAGAGTAGGTGATATTACGATTATATCCCTGAAATTCCACATCCAATGGCCTATATCAGACTGCGGTTCCGCCGCCCTTGCCCAAGTTTGACCGCAGATCCGCCGCCTCCTAGTGGGGTCTAGGATTTGCGATTTTTTCGGGGTTTTTCTCTCGATATTTGGAGATCCTCTTGATATATAGATTCTGAAAATATTGCTCTTAGTCTCTCCCGTTGCTAGATTCTTCGATTTGCTTTTAATATTTGGCAGATTTGGTTTGATATTCCGATTTGATTTGGATCTCCTACTTAGATTTCAGACCTGAGCTAATACCTACACAATATCTCAAATCAAATTGTTGGTAGCATTTGGTAATTTTGAGATCTTGTTATATGATATAATATCTTAAGAATATTGATTAGGAATATTTGATATGATGTACATATTTTAATTACTAATATTTCATTTAAATGTTATATCCATATATTTTCCCTAATTATAATAATTATAAATGAAGAAACATATGATAATAATCTTTTTACAAATAAACCTATATATGTTCTTACTTTACATTTAACACCTTTTATTAGTTAATAATAGTAGGAGAAATGTCCATACAAATATGCAATATATTTGACTAATCACCACACGATCGGGAAAATTACATTTCATATTTGGCTCCGTTGAAATGTACTTTTCCTAGATTATCCGCATTTCCATACTGTTTTTGCTTCTGCCGTGATGCTTCTGTGATGTTACTTGATATCATTCGTGAGAAGAATATTGCTAAATATATTATGTATATCTATTAGACGCTATATATGTTTTGCAGTCGCGCTAGTCCTGTCCCCGTCCTGCCGTAAGTTAAGTAACCTTATGGTGAGGACCTGGGACCCTGTGGCGAATGCGGATGGCATATATGTGTGTGCTAATTTTTGTTTCTTTTCTAGCATAATATGATTAATTGATGGGACTGCATTAATTCTGATTAATGTAAGGAAAATAAATCTAAATGATGTTGTAGGAACCAATTTTTAAAACTACTCGGTTTACTTCAAAACCATAGTCGTATTCTTTTGCTTTGCATAGAGGTATTCGGTTAGGAATATCCTGCATCTCATTCGATAAGAAAAGAGCCCTGATCCCTTCACGGGGAGTACGCTCTTAAGTAAAATTTTATGTTACTAGTTTTAAAAGCGGAGCCTAAACCTCTCCTTTTCAAAACTGCTCGAGTTCTTCCAACGATATCAAGTTCATTACGTTAAAGGTTTTTCGCCAAAAACCAGCAGTAGCCCTCCATCATTTCAAATTAGTATTGCTTAGTATTCGTGTTGCGTATGTTGACCTAGTCAAGACGTAGTGTTTGGTAGCTCTGTAGTACTTTTCTACTGCATGGTGATGCGATTGATTAGGACAGTCGTACGGTCATTTTGACCTAGTCAAAGGCTCGTACCGGTGGGTCTAATCAATCCAGGATAATGACGGGTTGAACTTGACTTGCGACTTATGATATGTTGACCTAGTCAATGTTATAAGTCGTTTGGGACAAAAACCATATCGGGAGTTTCAAATATAGGGGAAACTTTCCACGAATGCGCATACCTTGTAGAGTGTACAGACTTGAGTGGATTCCATGAATTTATTACGCGATGAAAGTTGGGTCTCGATTCCCACTAATGAGTTGGTATTACTCCTCGGGTTATCCTGACTAATTCTTCTTTTAAGGTTTGAAGAAGAATTCGAGAAAACAGTGAGAGCCATCCAGATTAGATAAAGTGATTAACCAATCTAATTTAGGTTAAAGTGCACGCTGAGTGTTTCTTTTCTCTCTCTAGTTTGCGACCATGACTTATCTTAAACTATAACTCAACACCTAGTTGACTGACCTTTTTACCATCCGATTTTGGATTGTCATGATTTACGACAAAGTCGCATATATCTATGCTGCTCCTATTTTCCCTTTGCTTTTCTCTAAAACACTGTGTTCACTAAGGAGATCCATATTGTTTGGAAAGTCCATCTTGTATAGTTACATACGAGCTCAAAGAAACTTGTTTCAGCTCGAGGATGGAGAAATTGAATAATATTATTTGGTTGTCTTTTATCTTTACCTTCTCTCAGGTTGTATAGGCTCATAGTATTAGGAGAGTACACCTAATACGCTTATTTGATAGTCTTCTTCCAAACCTTAGGCCGATGTCAAATGGTAGGGAAAGAAGAAAACCAATTAGCCTAAATGTAGTGTACAGAAGATAAGAAGTAAAGACATATAAAAGGATTGGAGTGAAGGTAAGGAAATTTGTGACTACTGTCATGAATCTGGATAATGGAAGAGACATTACGAGGAATACCTGGCCACCCCTTCGAAACATTTTCATATTACAGTTTTCCTGTGCGGTGTCAATTGAAAGCTACTTTTCTAATTAGATTCTGACTCTAGGGTTTGTATTTACCAGACTTGATTCTCACATCTGTATTGCATTACAGATACTGAGTGGGAGAGGAAAATTAAGAAATTGGGTGATTAAATCCTCAATATCAGAATTCTTTGTAATTGGTGATATGTGAGGAAGTCGCTTGGTTTTTTCCTTACGGCAAATGTTTGGTTTTGAATAACTGTTGTTATGCACCAATTTTTAAAATTAAATATCTATATCTTTATTTTATAAAGTGAGATATAAATTTTGAAAATTGTATTATAAACATTTATCTTTATCAATTGAGGATAAGCTAAAGTGCATTGATTAACGGTATAGACATTCTTAACCAAAATACAGTTTTCAATTTACAACACACGAAATTTAAGTTAGTATACTTTAGGGACTTATACATGAAAATATGTTGTCCGGTGTCCTTCGGGACAGGAGGTTAGTAATCCTCATTCGGTTTACTTATGAGTTCTTTGATTTTAGACACTCATTCGTTGTAATTCAATGTCTAAAGATTATGAGAACTTTATAGGAATAAGAATAAAAGAGAGAACTGTACTTTTGAAGTATAAAGATTCTTCGAAGTGATCGAAAATATAGATACTTATGCTAGGCATTCCATCATAGTAATATTTAAGAACTTACTTCTCTCTCAGCTTACTAATCCGTGCGTTCGCTCTTTGATGAGTAATGTTGCATGGCCTTTTTCCATATGGGATATGCACTGGATATAGTTGCATAACAATTGAATATGGTTCCATCAAAGTTAGTGCCTTTGTTTCTATGTGGACATAGAATGCTTGCATATCTTGAAGATGTTAAGATATAGAATTATCCGGTTTCTATTTAAAAGCCGAATCCGGACAAACTAAAGGCACGTTTCTGTAATGGAAGTTTGTGGGTTATTCTAGTCTTTTTAGCAATGGTTTAACATTCTACCATTTGCAAAATCAAAGGTTATTTTGTTCTTGACTCACCACCTTTTGTAAAAGTAATCCTTTTTATAAAAAAAAAATAAGTACGAGTATGGTAGAACTGGAAGTTATTCCAGAACCACAAAAGGTTATAGAAAATTTAGTAGAATATGGAGATTCAATTGGATTCAACAATCCATTTGACACTCCACAAATTTAGTGGGTAACCTTAGCCACCCAGAGGTACTTCAGTTTCCTCAAAGACGGTGATTGGGAGGTTTTGATAACCCAAGCTTGTTACTACTGCTGTCCTTGAATATGAGATCTGGCAGGTGGATGATTATAACGTCATTCTAAATTGAATTTAGAAGTGCACGTGTGTATGACTTTGCCAGAGAGTTGTTGTAGTCAGTGGGAGCAGCAAAATTGTGGTGGTCATGTTGCTTACGTCTATTTCTAAACTAAAGCAGGCAGAGCGGAATTGGTCATCTAATTTGATATGAAAGTCAAAGATTTTGACTTCATTAGAACAAAAGATGGACCGGGTAAGAAGGTAGTAGGGAGTGATGTCCTGGTATTTGGATGACATACTCCTGATAGGAAGTGATGTTTCTATACTATGATCGGTCAAATTTTAGTCATCACAAGGTGTTTCTCCACATAGGATATTGACAATATATCACAAGGTGTTTCTGCTACGTTCATATTACTCTCATTGCATTTTATATATATATACATGTGCTTTCATTAGTTGTTATGATCTCGCCTGCTAGGACACATGCACCATTACGGATGATGCGCATGTTATACTTACACAGATCTGCCGGCTCACACACATTCATCATCGGTAATTTCTATGCCACTTATACTGTAGAACTGCTATATCATGGTATTATTCTTAACTATAAAATACATTCATTGTTCAATATTATCACATGACATGCTCACATGATATACTTGATATGCTCACATTACTGTTCTATATTTGCATATATCGTACATTATGGTTACATGCATTGAGATGCTGTTTTCATGAGATCTCTGGATTTGAGAACCGCGGTTATATTTCAAAAAAAATTATGTATTGTTTTAAAAACGCGGTTTCTCGTGATATGATATTTCGTGTCCACCATGAGTTTTCTCGGTTCTGAGTTATGAGCATACCCGATTCGAGGAGTTGGCTGAACCGTCTGCGGGTACATGGTGGACCCGGTAAGGTATCCCGGGGCAAGAAGATCATAGAGTAGACGATGAGCCTGGCAGTGGATGTGCTACCTACTGGTGATAGTTTGTACTTGGCGGTTATCCGGAGAATGCCGACAGGAGTCGTGAGATTGATATGAGGGCCGATTTGAGGATGTGGCGCCTGAGATATAAGGATTTACGTGTCGATGTTGGACACTCAGGTTCCATGATATTTATATGTCGTTGATGGACAGACGTTGATTTATTTTCATACATAGAGGCATATGATGCAGATGATTGGTTTTTACATGTTGTCATTGGCATTGATTTTATTGTTGATACACATGCATACATGGTCATCTTAGATACCATAGTATTACCTTCATGTTACAGTAGGATCTAGAGATCGCTGTTTATTCAATTTCTACTTGCTGATATTTTCTACTCACGAGTTGGCAAGTCACCCCGTTGTGCCACAGTTTCTTGCAGGTTTGACCGTACAGGTTTTCGTTGCGGATTTGCTGGCACACTGCTTTTCTTACGGGTGACTGCTTTGGTAGGTGGGGTTCACTTGCATCGTGACCACCGTTGTACTTATACATTTATTTCAGTTGTATCTAGTTAAAAGCTCCATCAACCAGAACTTGTATATTCGTAGTCTTAAAACCTTTATTGTATATTCTTTCAGACTTAGAATTACGAACATGTATTTATTCTTATTTCTGGTTTCTTTGTTTTAATTTTGTGTTTTTATCCTCGCCTTCGTTGTATATTTATTTCATTGCTTGGTTGTTTCCGCTAATTTGCGAAGAGCTAGCTCCCACTTGGGGATGACTATTATTATTACTGCTTGTTTTGTTTTCGAGTTAAAATATACAAAGGAGGTGCTGCCCAAATTTAAAATGGCGAAAAATGTTTTCAAGATAGATAAAAAATATTGTATTTCATATGATATTACTTATGTTTTAAAGAAAGAACCTGATTTCTTTAAATCTTTATTTCAAAACTTCACCTCCACTATTTTTCCTTAAAAAAGGTTTTAGATCTTTGGGCTTTTGGCTTACTTGAATTAGGTGGGGTCCTATAGACTTCACATGATTCAAGTGCCAGTCACATGCCTTTTCCCAGGTCATGACAGTAGCTACGTGCAATGCACGTGTACACCCTTTCAAATGAAATAAACGGGCATGTGCGCACCTATATACGTGCCCCTTGTGCCACAAAGTATTATTTAATCACTTAAACAAAGTATAATTAAATAATGGACCCCTGTTGATCAAAATATCAATAAACCAAGTGATTTTAGTCTCAAAGATGACTAAAAATCCTTTAAAATATTTCTAACTTGATCTTAGACTCATACAAGACTAACGCATCCTTAGTCAAAATAAATTGAGCCCAAATGCTCATAATATATTTAAGTTGACCTTAATCTCAGATTAGATTAACGGTCCTTAAATAAAGCAAAATATCCCCTAAACTGACGGAACATACAATCTAAGTTCATAACCCAAATTCATAAATATACGGATTTGGACTAATCTGCGCCCTACGGGCGGCTGCATAAACTAGTCTCCGTACACAATCTACGGGACACCAAAATAAATAAAACACGACACGACATAACGTGAACTATTGGAGAAGAAGAAAGTGGTTATCGCAATGCGATAACGTAATTAACTGCAGGGGCTTACGCCTGCAGGGAAGAACGTCCCCATAATCAAAACCCCCCTTATAAACGAGCGGGAATCTGATAAAGTCTACTTCAACGGTCGCATCTGTCCGAACCTCCGATATACGGGGCCATAAATCAACTTGGTATTTTCGGAGAGGTGGATGGATATATCCAAATAGTATCTGTATAACATTTCAGGAAAATAAAATATTATTTTTAGGAATTTTTATAATTAAATAATAATTATATTGAATATTTTAATAAGGCGGTAAAATTAAATACCGATAAATTTAGGGAAAATTTGGAAAATTATAGAAATTACTAAAAAGAGAGTGCTTTGTGTAATTTATGAAAATTATGAATTTTTATGATTAATTATATGCACTTTTAATGCTAATCGCGGTTAAATATCGCTAATCGCGCATTAAGCCTGTTTTGTGCAAAACATGCACCATATCATTTTTTTACAATGTGTTACATTCTTCTACATGGCCTTCTCTTCATTTTCTTTCATGGTGTTGGTTTTATGTGAGAAGAGAAAAGAAAAGGAAAAGAAAATAGAAAAGAAAACAAGCAAAAGAAAAAGAAAAGTCAAGAGGTAAGGGCATGAGAGAGAATGGTGAGGTTTTTTTTTTGACCAAGTGCCATTGCAATCATTCATCATCTTCATCATCTTTCTTCTTCCTCCCTCACTATGGCAGCACCTCATCTCCCTCTCCTCTTCAACCCTCATAACATCATCAAAAACAACCCAAAACCCCATCCCCACTTCACAAAAAACATGTACAAGCCTCATAGCTACACTTTGGACAAAGAAAAATGGGATTTTGATACTCTAAGGGATTCTTGAATCCCAAATGAGGTAATTCTTTCACTTTAAGTGTAGTAGTTCAACTCTTTTAGCAACCTTGCATGTTTAGATGTGTTAAAGTGGGATTTTGTGCACTTTGGAAATTACTAGAGAGGGTTAGGGTTTAATTTGAGTTGTGTGATGAACTTGAGTGTATTTTGTAACCTTAAAACCGCCCATGGTGTTATAAACGTAGACCAAACACTAATACCAAACCTGAAACCAAAAATACGGAAAAACAGAAACTTGTTATGTCGGTTTTGTGGACTTTTAGGGTGTGCAGGGAAATCTGGGATGACCTGGGATAATTACGAGTTAAGCAAACAACTTTACTGACCTAATTAGAGCAGTACGAGACCACCCAGACAAAACGAACCAATTCCAACACCGTAGGGCTGAGGTCGCCGGAAATTAGGGGGTAGGGGCCAGCCACTTGGTTGACTCAGGGGTGCAGGTTGCTTCTGTAGGCCATATACCCTATATATATGACCCCAGTATTGTTTGCTTACCTTGTTTTCACCTTAAACAAAATCCGGGACTATTTTATTGGGTTGCTACTTTGAATTCTTTAATGTTTATGAATCTAAGTTTTGGTATTTGGTTTTGTATCGATCACTTGGCGTTTGTACGCCTATATCGAGGGTTTTTTGGTTGAATTGCGAGATGTAGACCATAGGTTTTGACCTATGGGTGATTCGTGCGATATTTTTTGGTTTAGCGTGTCATTTTGGCTTTGATTTGGATTTTAATGCGATACTATACGTTATGATGTGTAGGTGCCTTCACGAGGACTTTGAAACGACAAGCAAGCGCGTGGCGACATCGGCATCGGCAAGCGAAGGTCAAGGTGAGTAGATTTATATCTACGGGGGAAGTCTGGTGGATGGCATATAGCACCCACGCAAAATTGTGAGAAACGATGTGATGTGATATAGATATACTTTTATATATTAGTGTGTGATATGAACTTTAGCAAGAAAAGCTTTAGGAGATTAGGGGTTAGTGTTAGAGAGAATTGAAGAAAGGACTTTAGTGAATTTCTTAGTCACGAAACCCTAGAGTAAAGATTTGCATACACGCACATACACATACTCGCATACATTTACTTCTTTGTGCGTATTGGGGACATATATATATTGGTATTCATATGCTTGGATGATGAGGATGTTATATGATACTTGGGAATGAGTCGATATGATCGGTTATGATGCCTCGAGATATTTAATGTGTGACCGAGATATGTCATGATGTTATAGCGGATCATTGGACGACGATACCATGTGGATGATAATATATATATGATAGTTGACATATGATCGAGATATGAGATGAGATATGTTATGATAGTTATAATGGATCACTTGGGCGATGTATATTTCTATATGATAATATGTGTTGATGATATCGGATTGTATGAGATTTTAGATCAGTAGCCAGATCATGATATTGTTGATGATGTTGGTAGTGTACTCGACTTAGATCAGTACCCCTGCTCACGTTATGTGATGATGTGGATACCAGATGAATAATGAGATAAATGTGATATTTGATCCGTATCCAGATTTGGGATGCCGTACGATAGATTTACCGTACGAGATATGGTTATGAGGATAGATCTGCACGCTTGACTCGAGGATGTCATATTATTTATTGTATCGTACGTGATACCATTGAGGCGAGATCATCGACTACTAGATATATACATAGATCGACTCAGACTTAGGTGGATTCCCTTACCCTTTTGACTGGGCTCGAGTCATACTCATTTTCCAAAGTGGAGAATCGTGAGTATTTTAAATACCAAACTGTATGACTCGTATATTGGGTAGGTATATTTTTCAGTGTTGCTGTTACTACATCTGTAAGTCCACGTTGCCCACCCCGGTGCTTGCGGGGAGGCGGAAAACGGAATAAAAATCAAGTTTTTATGACTTTAGGCAACATGGACTAAACAAGGAAGGATCTTTGCTAAACAAAAACAAGCTAAAGCTAACTAGAAACTAGCTAAGTGTTAGAAAGGTTATACCTAGGGCTTTATGTCCTTCTCTCCTTGCTCCTTGGAGTAGTGGAAAGAGGTCACCTTTGTCGTCTTCTCACGTCGAAGAAAGATCCACCCGAAAGCCTCAACCTTTGGCTTCAACTCCAAGCTAGAAGTAACTAGGGTGCAAGAAGTGCTAATCCTTGAACCCTAGATGAGAGTAGAGATTATCAAGAAGAGGTTTTTCTCAAGCTCAAGTGTTTCTCAACACATGAGAGGGGAGAGCTTAAGGGAGAGGAAGAACAAGAGAGAGAAAGTAAATGATAGAATGAGAGAATAATAACCATTCTCACATATATGTGTGAATTATTTTAATTAGATAATTAGTGAGATAATTGTCATGGCTTAATCAAGACATGACCATTATCATTTCATTTTTAATGCAAATTGCAAGGATCAAAGAGCATCTTCCAAATGAAATGATGATGGTCAAAGTGTCAACAAGGTCAACAAGTCAAGATAGGTCAAATGGTCAACAACCATAACTATGCACAATTATTAAACTAATATCAATTAACCATAATACACACATAAGCATTAGGGTTAATAAAATGACAATGGTCATTAACCCTAATCAAAGTCCTCTCCCTCTGTCTCAAGCAACTGTGCAGACACACCCGTATTCGTGATCCAAGGAACACGAATACAATGAGAAAAACCAATTATGCCAAATCATATACTAGGATCCGGCTTAAACCAAAGCCCGCTAGTATATGTTGTCCGGACAGCAAACGTGCACAAGTGCGCGGATGTGAACGAACCCTGTCGCAAAACCATGCGACCTCTACTCATTTTGCCTAAAGGCGAATAGCTCTCTGTGTGGGACTCTAAAGACTCGACACTACGCTGGCTGTAGGTTTAACCACAGATTGCAAGCGGCACTAGCTATACGTAACGGTCCCCAGGTAGATGCCGATAAGAAGACTGACGAGGTGAACCCCATCTGAACTCCTACTGAGCCTATATATGACAGTCTCTGTACAGTCCGGTCTGTTCGTCTGATACATCGCATGGCGGGCCTAGGGGGGCGGTGAACGTCAGTCCCCTAATAGCGGTACAAGTCGTATCGGAGTGTAGCCCAGAACACCCTGAGATAACACTGGAAACCTACCAGTATATCTCGCTTGCCCTGGCCAGGGACTACTCGTGTAATGGCTCTCCTGGACACAGCGCGATGTCAACTCCCAATACCGGGAGAGACGAATCCTGTCTAACCGTCACTGCCTCCAAGTGCTTCGGGACTGCACCCAAAAACTACCTGTTTGCACGACTCCTTTGAGCCGTGGTAGGGTAGTAATCAAAGTGCAGTGGGAACACACTCGAGGCAAAGTGACAGTGTCAAGTCAGCGGATTAAGCTGTACTCATGTCACCTGGGAACTGATAACTGACGATAGGTATAATACCAACCAACAGTCCCCGACGAGTCCGGTCCAGTGTACTCGTAACCTAACGAGCACCCGCATACTATCTCAAGTACGACGGCTGTGGGACAGATCGTCTCCCACACTGGGATGAGAAGCGCATACGCTAGTCTACTTCGGAGTATCGATGCCCTGTCTCGATAGTCCAATGACTAGGGACCTGTATAAGGATGTGCTTATGGATTACCCAGCTCCCACGAGTGTGAGCGCCATCACAACGCCGGTAATCAAGCAAAGATCCTAAGGGCTCTACTAATATGTATATCAGCAATATGCTAAAAGAAACACATGCACATATTAAAGCAGAGACAAACCAAGTAGCATACTACCATTTCGAGCAAGATTGTATATACAACTGTGAATATCCCAAGCTTCCATCAAGTAATATACAAACTAGTATGATACAGTAATGGCCTCTAGGGCATATACACTAACAATATCACCTTCTGTATATTCATGATATTTTATCGCATTGCATGCTTGTACATATGTTATCTGTAATTATCATGAAACCCTGCTGTCAGGACACCAGCACCATTACTGATGATACGTATGTTCCACGTACACCTGCTTGCCAGCTCACACACATCATCATCGGTAATTACCATGTCACGTACACTTTAGAAAATACTATTCATTGACATAGCTTGTTTGTTGATAGTTGCGATATGTTATAGCTTTTATATGCTAGTTTAACTATTGCATTAATTGCATGATATCAGATGCATTCATATATTCATTGGTCATGCAGTATTATGGAGATTTATGCCGATATTCACTATTTACTTACTCTTGATTTTGGATTTCGGATTTTCATGAGATTTCGGGATTTGGGGGAAAACCGCAGGAATATATATAAACTTCTCTATCTCTCTCTCCTATTTTAAAATGCAAGTTGCAGTTTTCTCGTGATGTATGAGTCATCCACCATGAGTTTTCATGATAGCTGTTGGATTTTGAGACCCGTTTCGAAGAGTATTATGAACCGTCTCGGGTATATGGTGGACCCGGTATGGTACCCCGGGGCGAGAGTGATTTCCTAGAGGATGATGGGCCTGGCAGGGACAGACTGCCTATCGGTGATTTTACCTGGCGCGGCGGATATCTGGAGGATACCGTCCGTGGTCGTGTGATTTGATGATATGGGCCGATCCGGACTGACGGAGCCCTAGATATTGAGATATTGGGATTTGAGACACTGAGATTTGAGATACTGAGATTTATGTTTGGTATCGATGCTTGACACTGATTTCTCTGTTGATTACATGATGCATTCTGTTTCCATTCGTCATGAATTCATACATCATATATCTGATATGTTGCTATCTGAGGCACTGACACGAGCATGCAGTATTACACGTATACATAGATAGACTAAGATATTATTTGAGGATATTACTTGATATGACCTAGGATAGTGTAATACATGCGATTTCTACTCGTAGATGTTTTCTACTCACGAGTTGGCAACTCACCCCCGTTGTGCCACAGTTCCTTGCAGGTTTTGCCGTACAGGTTTCATGGCGGCTTTGCTGGCACACTGTTCCTTCCGGGTGATTGCTTTGGTAGGTGGGTTCTTATGCATCAGGACCACCATTATATAATTGTTATTTCAGTTGTATCTAGTAGAACTCCATCAACCAGACTTGTTTATTTGATAGAGATAGATGACCTGTGTATATTCTTTCGACCTCAGAGTCGCGCACTGTATTATTATGGTTTTCCTCTGGGTTTCTTGATGATGGATTTTTATCCTGAGTTTGATCCTTGCCTTTCGGCGTTGTATATTATACTGCATTGTGTGGTTTTGTCCGTCGATTGATGAAAAGCTAGCTCCCGCTTGGGGATGCTTTTATTCATTATACATGCTTTATCAGGTTTTGTACCCGTTTGGGGTCTGAATTAACAAAGGAAACCCTGCCGAAATTTTCAGAAAAGAATAAAGATTTTAAAAATACATATTTCGGCTTATGTTTTTAAACTTCCTGCTTTAAAATTGGTTTTTCCTTCACTCTACTGCTTTACTTGGTTTGGATTTCTGGGTTTTGGCTTACTTAGATTGCGCACGCCTCAAGACGTTTCGTAATTTAAGTGCCGATCATGCTCCGTTCCTTTCGGGTTGTGACAAAGTTGGTATCAGAGCGTTATGTTTTACCTTCGGAGTGTAGGATGACCCTTGGTTGATGGAGTCGGTGACTCAAGTTAAGTGACGTACCGTGTGTTTGTTCCGCGGCATACTTACGATACGATACTCCGCTTAAGAAGCCTTAGGATGTACAATTCTTTGCACAGTATTATATTCATTCCTATGATCTATCCTCATCAGTACCAGTTATTGTTTTGTTACCACGTTTGTACGGGCACAGAGAGCTACAGCTAGAGTTGCGGTCAGCACGAGCTCGTCACGGACGAGGACTGACCAGGGCGTGATTCCAGGGACATACGATTGCATAGACGTATCGTTTTTTTTGTGTTTTTGCGCCATTAGCGTTGATGGATCGCTGTTACGTGATTTCTCGGACGTGCAGATCAGCACCAGAGGATTGGGCCACTGATAGAGACCAGCCAGGAGGTGATGGCCGTTAAAGCAACAATTATACTTGATGATTGAGGCACTGTTCAGCGTGCGGATGAATGAACCAGTTGTTACTGAGAATGAGGAGATATCGCCCCAAATGTTTAGAGCTAATGCCGCACAAGTTATACTTCGAGATAAGATAGAAGATCGCTAGTCACCAGAGATGAAAGATTAGGACATGTGATTCATTGTCTACCCGATGCGAGGTCATCAGATTGATTGATTGCAATTAGAGACGACTTCACACTGATACGTTGAGAGTCGATATAGACGATCGAATGTCAAGAACCCATTTTCCAAGTTTAAAGTATTCGGAAAACAATGCAAGTAATTCTACGGACCCTCTAGAAGAATGAAACCCTAACTCGACATAATGACCATGTGAATGCCTTTGAACCTTAAGGTTTGCGGCAGTTCCGCGGTGCCATTAATGAGGCTTGGGTTTGCCTTTCTACGGTTGGTCCATAGGTGCTATGGCATGTACTCGATACTATTAAATTATACCTAGGATGTTGAGCTCTTGGGGATTATAGAGCCTTGACGAATCGATCGAAAAGTTCGACATCATTCGGATATCATGTGATGGGATACATTGTTAGTTATATGTATGCCCTAGAGGCCATTACTGTACATTGGATGTATATTGTAGTGGATGCTGGGACATATATAGGGAGGACTTTCTTGCTCGACATGATAGTATGCTATCTGGTTACACTTTACCTTAACGTGTGTACTGATTGTCTCTTTGTTACATGTTGGTAAAGCCCTCAGGATGTGTACTTGACTACCTGGACTATGATGCGGATCATACTAGTGGGGACATGGTAGTCCATAAGTATATCCTTCAAAGTCCCTAGTCGTGGGTGTATCGAGACAGGGTATCGATATACCAGAGTAGACTAGCGTGTACCTTCTCGACCCATACAGATGGGCGATGGATGATCCCATATCCATCGGTGTTTGACATCAGAGATGATATACGGGTGCTCAGTAGAGACTGGGTACACTGGATGGACTCGCCGAGAACTCCCAGATGGTATTATACCTCACGTCAGATGGCAGTTCTCTGGTGACACTGGTACAGAGTAGTCTGTTGACCCGAGATCGTCATAGAGTCTTGTGTGGTTCCCACTGTGCTTTGATTTCCATCTTACCACGTCCAAGAGGGCGTGCAAAACGGTGGTTTTTGGGTACAGTCCCGAGTCACATGGAGGCAATGAGCGATAGGAGGGGATTCGTCTCTCCCGGTATAGGGGGTAGATGTTGCGCTGTGTTCGATTGGCTATAACAGGAAATCCCTGGTCAGGGTTGCTGAGATTTACTGGTAAGTGTTACCAGTAGTTTCTCGAATTGTTATAGACCTCATATCGACACGACTTATCGAGCTATTGGGGTCTGACGTTTACCACCCCTAGGCAAGATATGCGACATATCAGACGATCAGACCGGACTGTACGGTAGTGTTACTGGTTGGATTCACAGGAGTGTGAGCGGGCTTGCTTGTCGATCTTCTGATCGCTCAATACCCGGGTGGCCGTTACGTTTAGCAGACCGCTTGCGGCTTGTGGGTGTTTGATATGATCATCATCTGCTGCCGGCGTATTGACGAGTCTTTAGAGTCCTACACAGAGGTTTCCTGGCTCAAGCGAAACGAAATAGGAGCGCATATGAGATATGTGCGGGACCGAGAATAATGCGTGTATGTGATACTGTATTTCATTCTCGCGATCAATGTGTCGAATGGTTGTATGCGATATAACCTAGTTATCGATTCAAGCGTTGATTCGATAAGCCGATACATTGTATACTAGTCGGTTGTGTGCGACATGACCGGATCATTGAATCAAGCGTTGATTTAATGATTTAATGCATATTTATATATTTGATATATTACTTTGCATTAACTAGTATCGGTTCACTTTAAATGGATTTTCTCACTCGGATGTGCGCATTGTATATGCGATATACTTTTGTGCACTTGTTTGTATCATGTTTGATGATACATGATTGTTTGGTTAAGTGTAAAGAATTAATCCTTGGTTAAGTAAATGGTTAGGGTTTTATTCATTTATTCATTCTTTTATCTATTTCTTTTAGGATGAAAAGAATGAGAAAAGAAAAACAAATGGTTGCATTCTTAGAAGCTTCTTCAAGCTTCATGCTACTTTGACCAAAGCAACCATTCTTGTCTTCTTCTCTAACCCTAACCATTCCACCTAACTAAAGTTAATTCTCTACACTTTACCATGATTAACATTATGATAAGTATGATATTTCTTTTCTATTTTGAATAACTTATCATATCATTATTCTTCTTCTTCTTCTTCATTTCTTCAAGTGAAGAAAGCTTGCCTCCATCAATGGCAAGTGATGAATTAGAGTGAGAAATCCAATTCTAAATTCTACCCACTTCCTATTTCTTCATCCTCTACCTCTTGCCAAGTAGTAGAGTGTGTTTCCTTCACAAGTTTTCAAGGCTCGGTGAAGGTGGAGCTTGATCTAGTGATGCTTCGACGTAGATCATCTTCGGCACGTCGTCGATGACCTAGCCCGTCCATTCTCCGATGAAGCCGACGCTAGAGCCCGGGATCCATCTTGGACAGCGAGGAGACTTCATTGCGGAGCCGTGGAGGTGGAGCACCGGATCTACAAAGGTTGTATATCCGTATTCTCATAGTTAAGTGTTAACTAGTTTGCTTTTTCGCCTAAATATCTAGCAAACGATCCGTTAACTAGGGTTTCTCGGCACCGTAAATTTGTAAAATGGCATGTTCGATGCCTTGTGAGACCACTATAGGGTGCCTAGGAACCTTTCATACATTGCTTGGGAGACTCCAGATACGAGTATAGCCGTTGGAGCGCAGTCCATGCACCCACGAGGAGACGAGTTTGAATTAGTCGACATTGGAGGAAAGTGGAGTAAGAGGTTCGTACGAGATCGTGACGAGAGGACGTTCCACTTCGTTGACATTAGAGATATGATACGCAAGCAGAGGCGTTGACTATGGGTATATCTTCCAGGAGGAGTCGTGATGAGTATGCAGCCGTTCCGGAACAAGAAATAGATATAGTAAAGATGATGACTTCCGGGAAGTTCGGCAGAAACGAAATTAGGGAGAGACCTTGACAGGACCTTTCTGGAAATACTATACGAGAAGACATGGACCCAGGATCAATCATATTGCACATGCCCAACAGGCCAGAGTTCAGCATCGTCGACGAGACATGTTATGAGTGACCATAAGAGTTGGCCAGAGAACTTTAGAGGACGTTCCAGAGAGAACTACTTCCATTATCGTTTCCATATTGGACCGTTGAGCCGGGGAGTTATGTACTTAGCAATTCGCAGTGAGAGACAAGAGCCTAAGTGCACCAGACGACAGGCCATGATCAGGAGGCAAGTAGATATCTTGCTCTGCTAGCATTGGATGCATCGACACCTTCTCGACCTTGAAGGAAGGACATATCGACGACAGTATTTACAATTTGTGATTTCGTGAGTTGACTATCACATATCAGTCACTTTGGATTTCGGTATTTTGGGTGATTTATTGCATGATTGAGTTTTGATGACCGAGTTTCATGATATTTTCTTTTGTGCACCATGGTTGCACCTACTGGGTATTTACGTTTTTGTGCATAGTTATTGCACTTGAGATATGTTTTTATACACCGTCATGTTGATTTATGATTTGTGCGTATTTATTGCACTTGATGTTGATATTGAGCCTTGGCTGCACATGTTTATGATTTCATGGATTTCATACAGTTGGGTTGATTTTGTGCATATGGTACGCACACGATTTGGTTTTTGCACTCGGTATAGCTTACCTGTGCTTGCAGTGCATTAGTACGTGTTTTATGCATGCAGCTGCATGTGTTTTTGGATTTTATACACCTTGGGACACTCGGTGTTGTTTTTAAACGCATTTGAGTTATTGATGCATCTCCGTGCACTGGATGCACTGGATTTGGTATTTTGTGCACTAGATGCACTATATTGGTATTTTGTGCACTGGATGCACCGTATGTGATGTTTCATGCACTTGATGCACCAGATTTGTATTTTTGTGCATTGTCGCACTAGACTTGCATTTCGTGCGTTTATTGCACCAGGTGGGTATTTCGTGCATCGATTGCACTAGATTATACTCAGTACCTTGGTTGCACTTGATTTATGCCCTTGAGCAATCATTTTACAAGATTTGTGTTTTCCGGCGCGTTGGTACTTGATTTTCGTTTTCGTGCATGTTACTGCACTAGACGCTTTTTACGGACCTGACGCGCTTGGGTTGGATTTTGCGCATATTAGGCACTTGATTGTGGATTTTGTGCGCATCGAACGCACTCGAGTGAGATTTTACTTGTGCGTGTTGGATGCTCTTAGTTTATATTTTCATTCATGCATGTGGGATGCACTTGATTTCGATTTTCATTCATGCCTGTTGGATGCACTTGATTTAGATTTTATCCTTGCATATTGGATGCGATTTCATTCGTGCAGGACAGATGCACTTGATTTGGATTTTCGCGCATGTTGAGCGCATGATATGAGGTTTGGTTTTGTGCACACCAGGTGCACTTGGTTGGGGTTTTCATTTATGCATGTTAGTTGTACTAGATTGAGATTTTGTGCACCCCAGTTGCACTCGACTTCGATTTGATGTCATTCGAGATGTTGATTTTGATTTCATGCCTAGGGTTTGTATGAGATTTGAATTGTGCTTTCGGTATACTTTCCATGCACTTTTAGTATTTTGATTCGATTTTGGGCACGCTGATGCACATGGTTGTGAGATTTTATACCGTGTTATACCTGATTGGATTGAGGTTTATTATATACCGTAGATTTCGATTATGATATTTGATAGTGTTTCCGTGCACTTTGTGCACTTGATTGGGATTCTTGCGCATATTTGGCGCGCGTGATGCGATTTTGGTGTACGCCAGATGTACTAAATTGAGATTCTTCGTGCATATCAGATGCACCTGACTTTGCTGTCAGGCACACACGTTGCCTCTGACAGGTGTTTCGTGCACACCCATTGCACTTAGATATTGTTTCTGTGCACATGTATGGAATATTCATGGATTTTGATTTCTGTGCGCACCATACGCACGTAGCTTTCATATGTACGTTTTGGGATTGATTTCTTATGGAGCAGTACGTTTTATGATATTTGCTATTTGTTTTCGTACTGAGCAGGACTAGTCAGAAGACAGTACCTGGATATATTTTGCATGCATTGAGAGTTATCGAAGGGATTTCCAAACAGGGAGCATTAGTCTCAGTATTTACCTACGTGTCTGATATGACATGAAACGTTTAAAACAAGCGAATCCTTCTAAATTATTTTCAAAACGGCGGGACGTAAATATTAAGCAAAGGATATATATATGTATAGTTATTTTCTTATAAAAGACGTCCGCCACTGTGCAGTGATGTGCGCATTACACATCGACTTAAAAGGGCTGGCATGCATTTCCTTCAGATAATTACATGTATAGTTTTGATGTTTACTTGGATTGTTGATTTAGATCATGTTGGTTTTGTTTTGGGCTTTGACATTGGTGTTTTCGCCATAACTCCGATTATTGCAGGATGCTTGACGGAGTTTTGATTTTGAGTTATCTGCTCATTGTTCATGCGCATGCATTGCGCTTCGATGCGTCTTATGTATTGATGATTTCGGAGCCCCGACGACTTGGACTTTTTGTTGAAATGTTTTAGTATTTGAGGGGTTTAAATTTAAATTCGGGGATCGAATTTCTTTAAGGGGGGAAGATTGTAAAATTTCAGGAAAATAAAATATTATTTTTGGGAATTTTTATTATTAAATAATAATTATATTAAATATTTTAATATGGCGGTAAAATTAAATACCGATAAATTTGGGGAAAATTAGGAAAATTATAGAAATTTCTAAAAGATGGTGCTTTGTGTAATTTATGCAAATTATGAATTTTTATGATTAATTATATGCACTTTTAATGCTAATCGCGGTTAAATATCGCTAATCGCGCATTAAGCCTGTTTTGTGCAAAACATGCACCATATCAATTTTTTTACATTGTGTTACATTTTCCTACATGGCCTTCTCTTCATTTTCATTCATGGTTTTGGTTTTATGAGAGAAGAGAAAAGAAAAGGAAAAGAAAATAGAAAAGAAAACAAGAAAAAGAAAAGAAAAAGAAAATAGAAAAGAAAACAAGAAAAGTCAAGAGGTATGGGCATGAGAGAGAAAGGTGAAGGGGTTTCTTTGACCAAGTGCCATTGCAATCATTCATCATCTTCATCATCTTTCTTCTTCCTCCCTCACCATGGCAACACCTCATCTCCCCCTCCTCTTCAACCCTCATAACATCATTAAAAACAACCCAAAACTCCATCCCCACTTCACAAAAAACATGCACACCTTGGACAAAGAAAAATGGGATTTTGATACTCTAGGGGATTCTTGAGTCCAAAATGAGGTAATTCTTTCACTTTAAGTGTAGTAGTTCAACTCTTTTAGCAACCTTGCATGTTTAGATGTGTTAAAGTGGGATTTAGTGCACTTTGGAAATTACTAGAGAGGGTTAGGGTTTAATTTGAGTTATGTGATGAACTTGAGTGTATTTTGTAACCTTAAAACCCCCCATGGTGTTATAAACCCAGGCCAAACACTAATAGCAAACCTGAAACCAAAAATACAGAAAAACAGAAACTTGTTATGTCGGTTTTGTGGACTTTTAGGGTGCGCAGGGAAATCTGGGATGACTTGGGATAATTACGAGTTAAGCAAACAACTTTAGTGAACTAATTAGAGCAGTATGAGACCACCCAGACAAAACGAACCAATTCCAACACCCTAGGGCCGAGGTCGCCGGAAATTAGGGGGTAGGAGCCGGCCACTTGGTTGACTCAGGGGTCCAGGTTGCTTCTGTAGGCCATATACCCTATATACATTACCCCAGTATTGTTTGCTTACCTTGTTTTCACCTTAAACAAAATCTGGGACCATTTTATTGGGTTGCTGCTTTGAATTCTTTAATGTTTATGAATCTAAGTTTTGGTATTTGGTTTTGTATCGATCACTTGGCATTTGTACGCCTATATCGAGGGTTATTTGGTTGAATTGCGAGATGTAGACCATAGGTTTTGACCTATAGGTGATTCGTGCGACATTTTTTGGTTTAGCGTGTCGTTTTGGCTTTGATTTGGATTTTAATGCGATACGATACTTTATGATGTGTAGGTGCCCTCACGAGGACTTCGAGACGACAAGCAAGCGTGTGGCGACATCGGCATCGGCAAGCGAAGGTCAAGGTGAGTAGATTTATATTTACGGGGGAAGTCGGGTGGATGGCGTATAGCACCCCCGCAAAATTGTGAGAAACGATGTGATGTGATATAGATATACTTTTACATATTAGTGTGTGATATGAACCTTAGCAAGAAAAGCTTTAGGAGATTAGGGGTTAGTGTTAGCGAGAATTGAAGAAAGGACTTTAGTTAATTTCTTAGTCACGAAACCCTAGAGTAAAGATTTGCATACACGCACATACACATACTCGCATACATTTACCTCGTTGTGCGTATTGGGGATATATATATATATATATATATATATATATATATATATATATATATTGGTATTCATATGCATAGATGATGAGGATGTTATATGATACTTGGGAATGAGTCGATATGATCGGGCATGATACCGTGAGATATTTAATGTGTGACCGAGATATGTCATGATGTTATAGCAGATCGTTGGACAACGATACCATGTGGATGATGATATATATATATGCTAGTTGACATATGATCGAGATATGAGATGAGATATGTTATGATAGTTATAATAGATCGCTTGGTAGATGTATACTTCTATATGATAATATGTGTTGATGACATCGGATTGTATGCGACTTTAGATCAGTAGCCAGATCATGATATTGTTGATTACGTTAGTAGTGTACTCGACTTAGATCAGTACCCCTGCTCACGTTATGTGATGATGTGGATACCAGATGAATAATGAGATAAATGTGATATTTGATCCGTACCCAGATTTGGGATGCCGTACGATAGATTTACCGTACGTGATATGGTTATGAGGATAGATCCGCACTCTTGACTCGAAGATGTCATATTATTTATTGTATCGTACGTGATACCATTAAGGCGGGATCATCGACTACTATATATATATATAGATCGACTCAGACTTAGGTGGATTCCCTTACCCTTTTGACTGGGCTCGAGTCATACTCATTTTCAAAAGTGGAGAATCGTGAGTATTTTAAATACCAAACTGTATGACTCGTATATTGGGTTGGTATATTTTTCAGTGTTGCTGTTACTACATCACTTTCTGTATATTCATGATGTTTCATCGTATTGCATGCTTGTACATATGTTATCTGTAATTATCATGATACCCTGCTGTCAGGACACCAGCACCATTACCGATGATACGTATGTTCTACGTACACCTGCTTGCTGGCTCACACGCATCATCATCAGTAATTGACATGTCACGTACACTTTAGAAAATACTATTCATTGACACAGCTTGCTAGTTGGTAGTTGCGATATGTTATAGCTTTCATATGCTAGTTTAACTATTGCATTAATTGCATGATATCAGATGCATTCATATATTCTTTGGTCATAAAGTATTATGGAGATTTATGCCGATATTCACTATTTACTTACTCTTGATTTTGGATTTCGGATTTTCATGAGATTTCGGGATTTGGGGGAAAACCGCAGGAATATATATAAACTTCTCACTTTCTTTCTCTCTTTTTAAAATGCAAGTTGCGGTTTTCTTGTGATGTATGGGTCGTCCACCATGAGTTTTTATGATAGCTGTTGTATTTCGAGACCCGTTTCGAGGAGTAGTATGAACCGTCTCGGGTACATGGTAGACCCGGTATGGTACCCCGGGACGAGAGTGATTTCATGGAGGATGATGAGCCTGGCAGGGGTAAACTGCCTACCGGTGATTTTACCTAGCACGGCGGATATCCGGAGGATACCATCCGTAGTCGTGTGATTTGATGATATGGGTCGATCCGGACTGACGGAGCCCTAGATATTGAGATATTGGGATTTAAGACATTGAGATTTTGAGATTTGAGATATTGGGATACTGAGATTTATGTTTGGTGTCGATACTTGACACTGACTTCTCTGTTGATTACATGATGTATTCTGTTTCCATTCGTCATGAATTCATACATCATATATCTGATATGTTGCTATCTGAGGCACTGACACGAGCATGTAGTATTACACGTATACATAGATGGACTGGGATATTATTTGAGGATATTACTTGATATGACCTAGGATAGCGTTATGCATGTGTTTTCTACTCGTAGAGATTTTCTACTCACGAATTGGCAACTCACCCCCGTTGTGCCACAGTTCCTTGCAGGTTTTGCCGTACAGGTTTCATGGCGGTTTTGCTGGCACACTGTTCCTTCCGGGCGATTGCTTTGGTAGGTGGGTTCTTTTTCATTAGGACCACCATTGTATCATTGTTATTTCAGTTGTATCTAGTAAAACTCGATCAACCAAACCTGTATATTTGATAGAAATAGATGACCTGTGTATATTCTTTCGACCTTAGAGTCACGCACCGTATTATTATGGTTTTCCTCTGGGTTTCTTGATGATGTTGGATTTTTATCCTGAGTTTGATCCTCGCCTTTCGGCGTTGTATAATATACTGCATTGTGTGGTTTTGTCTGTCGATTGACGAAGAGCTAGCTCCCGCTTGGGGATGCCTTTATTCATTATACATGCTTTATCAGGTTTTATACCCGTTTGGGGTCTGAATTTACAAAGGAAATCCTGCCGAAATTTTCAGAAAAGAATAGAGATTTTAAAAATACATATTTCGGCTTATGTTGTTAAACTTCTTGCTTTAAAATTGGTTTTTCCTTCACTCTACTGCTTTACCTGGTTTGGATTTCTGGGTTTTGGCTTACTTAGATTACGTACGCCTCGAGACGTTTCGTAGTTTAAGTGCCGGTCATGTTCCGTACCTTTCGGGTCGTGACAATCTGCCCCCAAATTCAAGCAAGACATTCAATACCAGTTCGTTTCTATTTTCGGCGGTAAACAGATTCTGGCACGCCAGGTAGGACCTCTTCCTTTGTCCACATCACACTTCGTGTGTCATGATCGCGAACAAAATCGTGGTTCGCCATATTCATGGTTGCCCCTGGATTCGAGATACTAAAATTTGGTGTCTGGCTCCTGTGCAAGAATCAATGGTGTAAGTCTATGTCTCACACCCCGCAGGTTCGCGGGGAGGCGGAATACACAAAAAACGACTTTTCAAGACTTTGCAACATCGACCAAACAACCAAGATTTTTCAGAAAGCCTAACTAGCTATACTACAAAGAGGTTCTAACTACTCAGTAAAAGTTTTATACCTCTAAAGTTCAAGTCCTTCGGGTCTTCTTCTCCTCTTCTTAAGCTCCTATATGGCTTGAATCAAACTCGGTTGTCAGCCTCCTCGTGTTGAAGACGATCTACCCAAGAGTCTATGGTTCAAGATTTAACCTCAAGAATGAGATAACTATGGTATCTAGTTTGCTAATCTAGATAGCTTAGGAGATGTAGATAGATGATTAGAGTATTTTATCTCAAGAACCCTAAGATTCATAACAAATGTGAGCGTTAGGGCTTGAGGAAGGAGGAGAGAAAAAATGGCGGGAGAAAGTGCAAACACAAATGAGCTAGGTCAAGAGGCAAGTGAGGAATGGCTAACTCATTCACAATAATCAAGCATAGAATATTTTCAATAGAAAATTAGCAACCATGCTTAAATAGTAAAGTCAAATGCAATAAGCAAATGAATTAGCCATACTTCAACCATGCCATAAATATCTCCATTTTCCACCTCATTAATTTATTTACAAAAATAGATAAATCTAATAATAAGGTGTCCCCTTCTAAAAGCATCTCTTATCAAATTACAAGAATGACCTCACAGTATATACATACCCGTATTTGTACTGCAAAAAATACGAATACAATAAGATAATAATAATCCAATAATATAATACTAGAATCTAGCTTAAACCAAAGCCCACTAATATTATCTGTCCAAACAACATCCGTGCAGCCCGTACACGTATATGATCGGAACCCTGCACGTAAAACCATATGGCCTCTACATCGTTTCGCCTGAACCATAGAAACCTTCTGTGTAGGACTCTAAAGACTCGACTGTTTCCTGATTTAAAATCAGAAAGGCTTATGGAAAAAGCTTCAGAAGAGGGTCACGTGCTTACACGTGACCAGCAGTCACGTGTTGGCACGTGACACCTAAAAGTATCGGCGAGGCAAGTTCAGTTTCCCAACTACATCGAAGAAAAGGGCTTCAGAAAGAGTCACGTGCTCCCACGTGACCAGGGTCACGTGTCGGCACGTGACATTTAAAAGCAAGCGGCAAAGGCACATTGGTTCCCTGATCAAATCAAGGAAAAGGTTTCAGAAGAGGTCACGTGCTCCCACGTGACCAGGGTCATGTGTTGGCACGTGACGCTCAAAACATTAGACTCATTCTCCGGTTAAATCAAGGAAAAGACTCCAGACGAGGGTCACGTGCTCACACGTGACCAGGGGTCACGTGGTGGCACGTGACGGCTAAGCAGCAGAAGAAGGCAGAGTGCAAAAGAAGAAAAGGGCTCGTTACAAGGGGGTCACGTGTCCACACGTGACCAAGGGTCACGTAGCCGCACGTGACCAGCTTTCAAAGCCCATTTGTTAACAGAATTAAATTCTGAGAAAAGACCTCTCAAATCTTTCCAAAAGCAACTGATTGAATTAAAGATTTAGAGTGATTAAATATCATCTATCTATGGGAAAATCTGGAATTTGGAAAGATTTCCCTTTTAAATCTAACAGAAATCACAAAGGAGAATCGCTGGATTTGAAATCCAATGGTGAATAAAATTCACCTAATAATCCAAAGGTCCAGAACGAATGATGGATGCAAATCAAATCTCTCAATGAAGATTCGTCAAAAACTAATTGACTCGGCTGCTTCGGCTATAAATAGGAGCCGAGACACACAAAAAAAAGGATATACATGCAGAGGGAAGAAAAGGGAGAGAGCCTTGATACTTTGAGGAATTTGGATCTTCTGCAAAAGAAAACCCTAGGTAAAAAAGGGAAGGCTCCTTGAAAGAAAAGAGAATTTAATTCTCAACAGAGTTCAACTCTGATATAAAACAGAAGAACATATTTCTTCTCTCTTTGATAGAGGATCTGTAAAGCGCACATCTCCCCTTGAAGTTGAGAATTTAATTCTCAATGGGTTGAGATCCTGCCATGCAGATCCAAAGCATAGAGAGGGAATGGAAGCACGAGAATTTAATTCTCACAGAACTATAGGAATTTAATTCCTTTAAAATAAAATTAGGTTTTGACCCTGTGTCATGGGAATTTAATTCCTTCAGAATAAAAAGAAACAGGGTTTAACCCTAATTAAGAACTTAGTTCTGTTAAAACAACAGAAATTTAATTCCCTTAATCTTACTCCCCAGAATAATTCTCTAACAGAGAGTGGGAGTTTAATTCCTTAAAGCTCTTATTAGGGTTTAACCCTATTCGATTCTTCATATATATGAGTAATTTAATTCCTAGAGAAAATTCAGAGTTCAACTCTTCAAAAGAAACTAGGAATTTAATTCCTTTGAAATTATTGTCAGGGTTCAACCCTACGAGGAATTTAATTCCTGAAAGGGATTAACAGATCTTCTAACAACTACTGAAAAGAAGGGTCACGTGTCACCCCCAAAAGATCTACAGAAAGCCCTTTGAGGCAGTGCCTCACATGACCCACGTGACCCTTGGCAGAAGCTTTAACATACCTCGTTTAGACACCCGTCACGTGATGACACGTGATGCTCCAAAAATGCGATCTCCTCAGAAGAACAGATGAAGGGAGGGCGCTCTCACGTGTTGCCATGTAACCCCTCTTGCCTTAGTGTTTAACACTAAATTGGAACTCCCGGATCCAGTGTTAAAACACTGTTGGGCCTTAGTGTTCAACACTAATCAGAGAACCTTATTTGCAGTGTTCAACACTGATTACCTTAGTGTTTAACACTAATTTGAGATCTCCGTTGCCAGTGTTTAACACTGATTTGTTTTAGTGTTTAATGATAATTTGAAAGCCTGGTTGCTGGTGTCTAACACCAACTATCTTTTAGTGTTAAAACACTAACTTATCAATCTCATTCCCAGTGTTCAACACTGATTTTTCTTTAGTGTTTAACACTAGACACTGGCCCAATTGGCTGAATGGATAAAGGCAAAGCCTCTCCTTTAAGGGACCAACAGGAAGCCAATATTCCAGACATGATTGGACTTAGCCCAAGTTGGCCATAAGTCCTCAATTCGTAATTAACTGGGCTAATGGGCTCATAACATAATTAATTGGTCTTGATCCCAAATTGGGCCAAGGACTATTTAATCCACTCCGGTTCCAGGGTACATCTCTTCACTCCTTTGATATTTGGCATCGTAATCCCTCAATGTCTTCAAAGAGGTGACGGGTCCCGATGACCACATGTCGATATGGACTGTGGGGTCCTTAAACCCATGGACTACGACGTCCTTAACCTTGACCGAGATGTCTTAAAACTAACAATAGACTGTGGGGTCCTTAAACCCATGGACTACGACGTCCTTAACCTTGACCGAGATGTCTTAAAACTAACAATGGACTGTGGGGTCCTTAAACCCACGGACTACGACGTCCTTAACCTTGGCCGAGATGTCTTAAAACTAACAAGGGACCGCAATGTCCTTAAACTACCCATGGACCGCAATGTCCTTAAACTACCCATGGACCGCAATGTCCCTAAGCTAGCAATGGACCACCACGTCCCTAAACTGGAACAATAGAGCCCCGCATGCTCTTTTGTCGGATCTAAACGATCCCGTTTAAGTTGATCTTAGCCTCAAAGATGGCTAACGTATCCTTAAACCTTCAAACAGAATGGGCTATGAATCTCCCCCAATTAACTCTGGTTCGAGGGTACATCTCTGAACTCCTCTGACATCTGTCGTTGTAATCCTTCAACGTCGTCAGAGAGGTGACGGGTCCCGACGGCCATACATACGATGGACCACTATGTCCCTAAACTGGAACAATGGAGCCCAAATGCTCTTTTGTCGGATCTAAACGATCCCGTTAAGTTGATCTTAGTCTCAAAGTTAGACTAACGTATCCTTAACAAACGTTTGAGTTGATCCTAGCCTAAAGTATGGCTGACGTATCCTCAAACCAAACCCCCAAACCCAAATCTAAGATAATACGGATTTGGACTAGTCCACGCCCTACGGGCGACGACATAACTCGGTCTCCGTAAACAATCCACGGGCAACAAAACATAAAATAAATACACACGACTCGAAGTGACCATCTGGAGAAGGAGAAAGTTGCTACCGCAATGCGGTAGCGTAATTAACTGCAGGGGCTTGCGCCTGCAGGGAAAAGCGTCCCCACAATCAAAAACCCCTCAAACGAGGGGGAATCTGACGAAGTCTGCTACATCGGCCGTATCCGTTTAAACCTTCGATACATGGTGCCATAAATCAACTTGGCATCTTCGGAGAGGTGGACGGATAGCACCAATTAGCATCTGCCCCGAATTTCAGGCGAGACACCACATCGTCGCAGTCCTTCGGAGGGGAACATCGACAGTACGCTGGTAGTGGGTTCAACTACAAGTTCGTCAGTGGCACTAGCTGTACATAACAGCTACCCAGTTACCTATCGAAAAGAAGGCTGACGAGCGAACTCATCCAAACCTCTACTGAGCTTGTCCGTGACAATCTACGTGCAGTCTGGTCTGTTCGTCTAAGAGTATCGCATGAAAGGTCTAGAGGGTTGGAAAACATCAGACCCCTAATAACCTGAAAAGTCATGCCTGTGTGGCTCAAGACCATTCGAGAATCTACTGGTCCAACTACCAGTAATTCTCAATCCGTCCTGGCCAGGGACTTATGATGTTGGCCAACCGATCAAAGCGCGACATCGACTTCCTATACCGGGAGAGACGAATCCCTAACAGTTGCTTACTGCCTCCATGTGGATTGGGACTGTACCCAACTAAAACCTGTTTGCACGACTCATTAGAGCTGTGGTAAGGTAATAAATAAAGCACAGCGGAAACTCACACGAAACAAATGACGACCTCGGGTCGACAGACTATCTGAACTCATGTCACCAGAGAACCGTTATCTGATGCTGGGTATAATACCATATAGCCAGTTCTTGGTGAGTCCGTCGAGAGTACTCACCCCCAGTGAGCACCTGTATACAATCTTAAGTGCACTTCACCAATGGCTGCGGGACCAATCCATCGTCCCTCGTCAGGGTCTAAATATGTGTTCACTAGTCTACTCTCCGGAGTATCGATGCCCATTCTCGATACTCCCACAACTAGGGACATTTTAAAGATGTGCTTATCGACTACCTATCTCCCATAAGTATGATTTCCATCATAACACTGGTAGTCAAGCAAGGATCCTATGGGCTTTATCAACATGTATACAAGATATGAAATACTAAGTAAAACACATCACATGTTAAAATAAAGACAAACCAAATAGCGTACTATTATATCGAGCAAGATTTTCATGTACATATATATTCTTAGCATCCTATACAATGAAGGCCTCTAGGGCATACATATCCAACAATCTCCCACTTGCACTAAGGCCAGTAATTGGCGCATTAAGTACCCAACGTATGCACTAGAGCCAGTTGCTAGCATACCGCATACCCAACATCTCGAACAGTCTCTCGAACTGGACTTGAGGGGTGGCCTTGGTGAATGGATCTTCCGTGTTGTCCTTTGTATCTACTCTCCACACCTCAATCTTCTGACGATCCACGATCTCCCAGATCAGGTGATACCACCTTAAGATATGTCTGGATTTCTGATGGGACCATGGTTCCTTTGCCAAAGCCATGGCTCCATTGTTATCGCAATACAAAGGTATTGGATTAGCAATGGATGGAACCACCTGAAGTTTAGAAACGAACTTCTTCATCCATACAGCCTCTTTTGCGGCATCATTAGTAGCGATGTACTCAGCCTCCATCATTGAGTCTGCTACAGTGTCCTATTTGGAACTCTTCCAACAGACCGTGCCTCCATTGAGGGTAAACACATAACCCGAGATAGATTTAGAGTCATCCATGTCACTTTGGAAGCTAAAGTCAATTAAAGGCTCGATCTAGAGGTCCCCATTACCGTACACCAAGAACAACTCCTTAGTCCTTCTCATGTACTTAAGAATGTTCTTTACTGCTATCCAATATTTCTCACCTGGGTTGGACTGATATCTACTTACGACGCTAAGTGTGTAAGCTGTTAGTTGTATGTATGCCCTAGAGGCCAGTATTGTACAGATGATGTATATTATATTGGATGCTTGGACATATATAGAAATGACTTTCTTGCTCGATATGATAGTATGCTATCTGGTTACTCTTTATCTTAACATGTACACTAGTATCTTTAAACTGCCTAATGGTTACATGTTGGTAAAGCCCTTAGGATGTGTACTTGACTACCTGGACTATGATGCAGATCATACTAGTGGGGACATGGTAGTCCATAAGTACATCCTTCAAGGTCCCTAGTCGTAGGTGTATCGAGACGGGGCATCGATATACCAGTGTAGACTAGCGTATACGCTTCTCGACCCATGAGATGGGCGATGGATGATCCCATATCCATTGGTGTTTGACATCAGAGATGGTGTACGGGTGCTCAGTGGAGACTGGGTACACTGGACGGACTCGCTGAGAACTCCCAGATGGTATTATACCTCACGTCAGATGGCAGTTCTCAGGTGACACTTGTGCAAGTTAGTATGTAGACCCGAGATCGTCATAGAGCCTTGTGTGATTCCCACTGTGCTTTGATCTCCACCTTACCACGTCCATGAGGGCATGCAAAACGGTGGTCTTTGGGTACAGTCCCGAGTCACATGGAGGCAATGAGCGATAAGAGGGGTTTCGTCTCTCCCGGTATTGGGGGTTGATGTTGCGCTGTGCTCGATTGGCCGTAACAGGGAAGTCCCTGGCCAGGGCTGATCAGAGATTTGCTGGTAAGTGTTACCAGTAGTTTCTCGACCCGTTATGACCCTCACATCGGCACGACTTATCGGTTATTGGGGTCTGACGTTTACCATCCCTAGACTTGATATGCGACGTATCAGACGAACAGACCGGACTGTACGGTAAGTGTTACTGGTTGGATTCACAGGAGTGTGAGCAGGCTAGCTCGTCGATCTTCTGATCGCTCAATACCCGGATGGCCGTTACGTTTAGCAGACCGCTTACGGCTTGTGGGTGCTTGATATGATCATCATCTGCTACCGGCGTATTGACGAGTCTTTAGAGTCCTACACAGAGGTTTCCTAGCTCAAGCAAAACGAAATAGGGGCGCATATGAGATATGTGCGGGAGAGAGAATAATGCGTGTATGTGATACCGCATTTCATTCTCGCGATAAATGTTTCGATTGGTTATATTCGATATGACCTAGTTATCGAATCATTGATTCGATAAATCGATACATTGGATACTAGTCGGTTATGTGCGACATGACCGGATCATTGAATCAAATGTTGATTTAATGATTTAATGTATAATTATATATTTGATATATTACTTCGCATTAACTAGTATTGGTTCACTTTAAAAGGATTTTCTCACTTGATGTGCAAGTTGTATATGTGATATACTTTTGTGCACATATTTGTATCATGTTTGATGATACTTGATCATTTGGTTAAGTGTGAAGGATTAAACCATGGTTAAGTGATAATTAGGGTTTTGCTTAATCATTTATTTATTTATTTGGAAAAAGTTATGATAAGAATGGTGACTTTCTTTTGTTTCTAGTTGAAGCTTCATGAAGCTTTGACTTCTTAACCATTCTTGTCTTCATGCTTAACCCTAACCCATCCACTTACCATGGTCTATTCTCTACACTTAACCTTAGTTAGGATATGATAAGTATGGTTTTCTTTTTCATTTTAAAATAGACTTATCATATTCTTTTCTTCTTCTTGACCTTCTTCTTCAAGAAAGAAACCTTGATGCCATCAATGGCAACTTGAGATCTAAAGTGAGAAATCCAATTCTAAAGTGAACCCACCTCCTATTTCTTCACCCTCTACCTCTTGCCAAGTTGTTTTGGGTATTTTCTTCACAAGTTTCACAACTTGGTGAAGTTGGAGCTTGAACTTGTGCAACCTCGACGTAGATCATCTTCGGCACGAAGCCGGCGACATTGCCCGCTCGTTTTCCCGATGAAGCCGACGATTAAGTCTAGGATTCGAGATGGACAGTGAGAGGACACCTACGTGGAGCTAAGGAAGTGGAGAACCGGATCTACAAAGGTTGTAGCCTCTCTCCTTTAGTTAAAATGTTAACTAGATTCGTTTTTCGCCTAGGATTCTAGCCGACGATCCGTATTAGGGTTTCTCGGCACTATAATTTTTGTAAATTGGCATGGTTGATGCCTTGTGAGACCACTATAGGGTGCCTAGGAACCTTTCACTGGTATCAGAGCCTAGCTAGAGCCTTAGGCGAAGTCTAGACGACGTTTGAAACCCGAACGAACCCGAAACCCTAAAACCCAAGTGCTCTCTGGACTTTTTCTAAAATCTAGGATTTTTTAATATTAAAAATGCTTAAAAAATTCAGCAGGGAATTCTAAGAATTACGGTGCAATTTTTATTCAATGAACAGTGTAATGTGCGGCGGAACCGCGGCCTAACCCAGCTTAGGCGGCGGTTCCGCGGCTAAAGAATGACGTCAGCCATCCTCCTCTGCACAGTAATTCATAGTTTCTGCAGCTGAGTTTTATGGGTATTTTTAATAATTATTCATGAGTTGAATTTTCTGGGGTGTTTTAGAGCTTCGGTGTTTCGACCGGATTATCAAACTTCGTCTTTGTGTATTTCCGGATAATTTTTGAATTTGTTAAAAAGTTCGACCGGATATAAATACCCAACCTTTCCCCTGTCGGGAAATTTCCAAGTGTTGGATTTTTCCGTAGTTTAACGACGTTCTAAGTAGTGCAAGTAACGCTATGGACCCTCTAGAAGACAACAAACCTTAACTCGATTATGTGACCGTCTTGAACTGCCCTTTGAACCTTCGGGTTTGGGGCAGTACGGCGTGCCACATGTGAGGCGTTGGCTTGACCCTTCTACGGCTGAACCGTTGGTACTGAGGCACGAACTGAATGTTGTTAGACTTATTTCATGTGTTGAGCTGTATCGGGAAAACTTGGGTATTCGACTGTTCGATCGGAAAGTTTAACATTTTCTGTTTATCTGGAATGTGATACAATAATTGGAATTCACAAACAGTTATGAGATAACTGAATGAATGTTATAAATCTAGCAGTTTAGTCCCACATGATATTGAAAAGTGTTTTCGATAATGAGACTAAAATGCGGGATTTATATCTGTTAGGCATGTGATGTCTAAGTATTTCATTTGATTAGGCATGTGATGTCTAAAGAGGTTACGGATTCCAACTGTTGTAGTTTTACACTTTCTTTTCTGTGACCGTAAGTGTAGTATGTTCATATCGCCGGTTTCGTTGCTATATGTCAAAGACAATTGGGGTATGCATACTTACTTACGTTGATGACATGTGATGTTATGTGTTGCTGGATATGTTATATTGGATCGTCGTGTTCGAATAGCCCGGGTTTTTTTTATGTAAGATGAGTGTTTTTCATTTTAATTCATGTAAAAACTTGTATGTAATATTCTTTTATTTGGGGCACTTCCAGGTAGCGGAAGTTGTCACCTTTTGTATATTATTTACTTTTCCGCATTAGGATAGACCCAAGGAGGGGAGCACAAGTAACCGGGTTCTGGGGTCCAGTGGGAGACCAACTCGAGGAGTCGAGTCCGGGTCTCCTAACCCTAGAATTGGCAGGGTTGCTTGCCGCTCTCGTAGGGGTCTAGGGGTGTGGGATTGGCTATTCATCACGACCGTGGAATCCGTGTTTTATACTGGCTCGTATTGAAAACACGGACGTCCTAATATATCCAATATTTCATATGTTTCTTCTGCCGTGATATCTGTAATGTGATCATGTGATGTTCTGTGATAGATACAGTATACAGTATATATGATATATTATATAGACGTTACTTATATTTTGCACCCGCACTAGCCCTGCCCTGCTCTGTCGTTAGTTACCTAACCTAACGGTGCACGAGGGGACATCGAGGCGAATGCGGATGGCATAAGTGTACGTCGTATTTATCTGTGATGTTTAGGTACTTAAATGATGGGACTTCATTAATGTGATTAATGAAAGAAAAGAAACCCAAGATGTTGTAGAATCAAATTTTAAATAAAAACAGGTAGCTACAGTTCTTGCTTTGCACAGCGGTATATATGATATACCCAGCACCTTATTCGATGAGGAAAGGACCGAGATCCCTTCACCAGGAGTGACTCCTTTAGCAATAACTGGCAGATGCTACACACTCGGTCTGGTTTTGATTGCTTTTAAGAGTTTTTGCTTTGCACAACGATATATATGATATATCCCGCACCTCATTCGACGAGGAAAGGACCGAGATCCCTTCACCAGGAGTGACTCCTTTAGCAAAACTAGAAAAGCCTCAAAATCACTCTATTTCAAAACTTCATTTTGATTCTACAACGATATCAAGTTCATTACGCTCATGGTTTTCAGAAAAACCTGCGTAGCCCTCCGTCATTTCAGATAACTTACATATAGTATTCGTGCTACATTTGTTGGGTTTCGTCAAGGTGTAGTGTGCGGTAGCTATGTGCTGTTTATCTGCTGCATATGATGCGACTGGATCAGGGTAGTCGTACGGCTTTGTTGGCTTTCGTCAAGGGTCGTGCGGGTGGGTTTAATTCAGTCAAGAAATGTACGGGTTGAACTTGACTAGCGGCCTGTGGTTTGTTGGCTTTCGTCAAGGTCATAGCACGCTAGGGGCAAAAGCATTATCGGGAATTTCAAGTGTTGAAATTTGCAATGAGATTGCATACCTTCTATGAGATAGTTGGATCCCGATACCCATTGCGAGTAAGAGTTACTCCTGGGAGAGTTTTGCACATTACAATTAGCCGATCAAGTAGGTGTCTAGAAAGGTGTCAACGAGGTTACGCCTATGGGAAAACGAGGTTTACATTAATTAGGTTCATGCGAAAGCACGGGGGACCTCCCTCAAAGTACCGACACTGGCCTGGCTGAAAGATTGGCAAACTTGTAGTGTGTAATTAATCCCGGCTAGTCTTTCCTTTTAGGGTTTGGAGGAAGATTTGATAAAAAGCAGTGGGAGCCATCCCGATTAGATAAGATAATAACCAATCTGATCTTGCACGAGCATACGCTAAAGTGTTTTCTTCTCTCTCTCTCCAGGTAGCGACCATTTCATGCCCTAATGAAGATAATAATATGGATGTATTGACCGAACCCGCATGTTATACTGTGCTGGGGAACGTTGGTTCCGTTCTTTCTTATAAGAGTTATAGGAATGAACAGGATATTGGGGAATGCCAGGATTCCCATGCCACCCGAATGAAGAAAGTACATGTTGATGCATTTTCTTCGGGTGTGTTCGTTACTGAGAACTGTTTCTCCATTTGCTCTACGTCCTGGGTATTAGATACCGGGTCAGGATCCCATATATGTAATCAGTTACATGGGCTCAAGAAAGGTAGAGAACTTGGAGAAGGTGATAAAGACATTAGAGTTGGAAATGGTGCAATTGTTGCAGCTAAGACTGTCGGGGAATATCACCTTGTATTACCAACCGGTAATACATTGGTTCTGAACGAATGCTATTACATGCCGAACCTGATATGCAACATTATATCGGTTTCTTTATTAAGTAAAGAGGGATATAATTTTGTATTACAGGACAATGTTATGAACATTTTCCGTAACCAAAAGTTGGTTGGATCAGGCACGTTGTGCAATGGCATTTATGTTCTAAATCAATCAACAGTTCTGAGCATAACAAGCACACACAAGAGGAAGAGTTCAGAACTGAACGAATCCTTCTTATGGCATTGTAGACTGGGTCACATCAATGCGACACGACTGGCTAAGTTGCATAAGGATGGATATTTGAAACCATTCGAATTTTCATCTTATGACACTTGCCAGTCATGTCTCAAAGGCAAGATGACCAAAACTCCGTTTACGGGACACGGGAAAAAAGTTACCGAACTCTTGGGACTAATACATAGTGATGTATGTGGTCCCATGTCTACACATGCCAGGGATGGTTCTTCGTACTTCATTACATTCACTGACGATCTCTCAAGATACGGACATGTGTACTTAATAAGACACAAGTCTGAAGCTTTTGAGAAATTTAGAGAATATAAACAAGAAGTCGAAAACCAAACCGGAAAAAAGTATTAAAATCCTTCGATCTGATCGAGGAGGTGAATACTTGAGCAATGAATTCCTGGACTTCCTAAAAGAGAATGGGATTCTCTCTCAGCTGACTCCTCCATATACACCACAGCACAACGGTGTATCAGAACGGAGGAACCGCACCCTATTAGATATGGTGCGCTCTATGATGAGCACAGCTGAGTTACCTATTTCCTTCTGGGGGTATGCGCTTGAGACAGCCATACATCTATTGAATATGGTCCCCACCAAATCTGTGCCAACCACTCCATATGAGATATGGAAAGGGAAGAGACCATGTCTTAACTATGTTAAGATATGGGGTTGTCCAGCCTATGTCAAACGACAAAATCCGGACAAACTCGAGGCACGGTCTGTTCTATGCAAATTTGTAGGATATCCCAAGAATTCTCAAGGGTATATCTTCTACCACCCTGAGGAACAAAGAGTGTTTGTTTCTCGGCATGCCACCTTTTTAGAAAAGGAATTTCTTGAAAAAGAGATTAGTGGTCATAAGGTAGAACTGGAAGAAGTTCCAGTTGCAGAAGCTACAACAGAAGATCTGGTGGAACCAGAGGATTCCGTGGTTCCCGATGAACCCCAGCCACTCCGCCGATCTAGTAGGGTTCCTCGCCAACCTGAGAGATACTACGGTTTTCTCATGGACGGTGGGAGCGATGATTGCATCATGGAGGATGATGACCCAACTAGCTTCGAGCAGGCCATCACGAGTGGGGACTCAGTGAAATGGCTGGATGCTATGCGGTCCGAGATGGAATCCATGTACACCAACAAAGTATGGACTTTGGACGTTGCTCCTGAAGGGGTAAAACCCATTGGGAGCAAGTGGATCTTCAAGAAGAAACTTGGTGTAGATGGGAAAGTTGAGACTTTCAAAGCTAGACTTGTAGCAAAGGGTTTTCATCAAAGACCAGGTGTGGACTATGACGAAACCTTTTCTCCAGTGGCTATGCTTAAATCCATCCAGATCATGCTTGTCATCGCTGCATATCATGATTACGAAATCTGGCAATTGGATGTTAAGACCACCTTTCTAAACGGTGATTTAGAAGAGTGCGTGTACATGACTCAGCCAGAGGGCTTCGTAGACAGTGGGAGCAGCGGAAAGGTGTGCAAGCTGCTTAAATCCATTTATGGATTAAAGCAAGCATCGCGGAGTTGGAACATCTGCTTTGACGTCGTTATCAAAGAGTTTGATTTCGTCAAAAACCCAGATGAACCTTGTATCTACAAGAAGGTGGCAGAGAGTAAGGTTGTCTTCCTCGTATTGTACGTGGACGACATACTCTTGATAGGAAATGATATTCCTATGCTTCAATCGGTCAAACTTTTCTTATCACATAGATTCTCAATGAAAGATCTTGGTGATGCCTCCTGCATATTGGGAATTAGGATCTATAGAGATAGATCCAAACGGATTTTGGGATTGTCCCAATCCAGGTACATTGACACCATACTAAAGAGGTTTAGTATGGAAGAGTCCAAGCGTGGGAACTTGCCCACGATCTCTGGAGTCACTCTCTCCAAAGAGATGTCTCCCAAGACTGATTTGGAGAGAGCTCGCATGCAAGGGATACCCTATGCTTCGGCAGTAGGCTCTATCATGTATGCGATGCTATGTACCAGACCCGATGTAGCATACTCACTAAGTGTAGTGAGCAGGTATCAAGCTGATCCTGGAGAGAGTCACTGGACAGCTGTGAAGAGCATTCTCAAGTACTTGCGAAGGACTAGAGATATGTTCTTGGTGTATGGTAACGGAGAGCTCCAAGTGGAGACCTTTACCGATTCGAGCTTCCAGAGTGATAAGGACGACTCTAAGTCGCAGTCGGGCTTTGTCTTTACCCTTTACGGAGGGGCGATTAGCTGGAAGAGTTCCAAGCAGGAAACCGTGGAAGAATCGACGATGGAGACTGAATACATCGCTGCCAACGATGCTGCCAAAGAGGCTGTCTGGATCAAGAAGTTCATTACTGAACTAGGAGTGGTTCCATCCATTGAGCATCCAATACCTTTGTATTGCGATAACAATGGAGCGGTGGCTTTGGCCAAGGAACCCAGGTCCCATCAGCGGTCCAGGCATATTCTCAGGCGGTATCACCTGATCCGGGAGATAGTTGATCGCCGGGAGATTGAGGTCAGGAGGGTTGACACGAAGAACAACACGGCGGATCCACTCACGAAGGCCATTCCCCAGATACAGTTTGAGAGACTCTTCGGGATGCTCGGTATGCGATACTACAGCAGCTGGCCCTAGTGCAGGTGGGAGATTGTTAGTTGTATGTATGCCCTAGAGGCCAGTATTGTACAGATGATGTATATTATATTGGATGCCTGGACATATATAGAGATGACTTTCTTGCTCGATATGATAGTATGCTATCCGGTTACTCTTTATCTTAACATGTACACTAGTCTCTTTAAACTGTCTAATGGTTACATGTTGGTAAAGCCCTTAGGATGTGTACTTGACTACCTGGACTATGATGCAGATCATACTAGTGGGGACATGGTAGTCCATAAGTACATCCTTCAAGGTCCCTAGTCGTAGGTGTATCGAGACGGGGCATCGATATACCAGTGTAGACTAGCGTATACGCTTCTCGACCCATGAGATGGGCGATGGATGATCCCATATCCATTGGTGTTTGACATCAGAGATGGTGTACGGGTGCTCAGTGGAGACTGGGTACACTGGACGGACTCGCCGAGAACTCCCAGATGGTATTATACCTCACGTCAGATGGCAATTCTCAAGTGACACTTGTGCAGGTTAGTCTGTAGACCCGAGATCGTCATAGAGCCTTGTGTGATTCCCACTGTGCTTTGATCTCCACCTTACCACGTCCATGAGGGCGTGCAAAACGGTGGTCTTTGGGTACAGTCCCGAGTCACATGGAGGCAATGAGCGATAGGAGGGGTTTCGTCTCTCCCGGTATTGGGGGTTGATGTTGCGCTGTGCTCGATTGGCCGTAACATGGAAGTCCCTGGCCAGGGCTGATCAGAGATTTGCTGGTAAGTGTTACCAGTAGTTTCTCGACCCGTTATGACCCTCACATCGGCACGACTTATCGGTTATTGGGGTCTGACGTTTACCACCCCTAGACTTGATATGCGACGTATCAGACGAACAGACCGGACTGTACGGTAAGTGTTACTGGTTGGATTCACAGGAGTGTGAGCGGGCTAGCTCGTCGATCTTCTGATCGCTCAATAGCCGGATGGCCGTTACGTTTAGCAGATCGCTTGCGGCTTGTGGGTGCTTGATATGATCATCATCTGCTACCGGCGTATTGACGAGTCTTTAGAGTCCTACACAGAGGTTTCCTAGCTCAAGCAAAACGAAATAAGGGCGCATATGAGATATGTGCGGGAGCGAGAATAATGCATGTATGTGATACCGCATTTCATTCTCGCGATAAATGTTTCGATTGGTTATATTCGATATGACCTAGTTATCGAATCATTGATTCGATACATTGGATACTAGTCGGTTATGTTCGACATGACCGGATCATTGAATCAAATGTTGATTTAATGATTTAATGTATAATTATATATTTGATATATTACTTTTCATTAACTAGTATTGGTTCACTTTAAAAGGATTTTCTCACTTGATGTGCAAGTTGTATATGTGATATACTTTTGTGCACATATTTGTATCATGTTTGATGATACTTGATCATTTGATTAAGTGTGAAGGATTAAACCATGGTTAAGTGATAATTAGAGTTTTGCTTAATCATTTATTTATTTATTTGTTCAATTATTTATTTGGAAAAAGTTATGATAAGAATTGTGACTTTCTTTTGTTTCTAGTTGAAGCTTCATGAAGCTTTGACTTCTTAACCATTCTTGTCTTCATGCTTAACCCTAACCCATCCACTTACCATGGTCTATTCTCTACACTTAACCTTAGTTAGGATATGATAAGTATGGTTTTCTTTTTCATTTTAAAATAGACTTATCATATTCTTTTCTTCTTCTTGACCTTCTTCTTCAAGAAAGAAACCTTGATGCCATCAATGACAACTTGAGATCTAAAGTGAGAAATCCAATTCTAAAGTGAACTCACCTCCTATTTCTTTACCCTCTACCTCTTGCCAAGTTGTTTTGGGTGTTTTCTTCACAAGTTTCACAACTTGGTGAAGTTGGAGCTTGAACTTGTGCAATCTCGACGTAGATCATCTTCGGCACGAAGCCGACGACATTGCCCGCTCGTTTTCCCGATGAAGCCGACGATTAAGTCTAGGATTCGAGATGGACAGCTAGAGGACACCTACGTGGAGCTAAGGAAGTGGAGAACCGGATCTACAAAGGTTGTAGCCTTTCTCCTTTAGTTAAAATGTTAACTAGATTCGTTTTTTGCCTAGGATTCTAGCCGACGATCCGTATTAGGGTTTCTCGGCACCATAATTTTTGTAAATTGGCATGGTTGATGCCTTGTGAGACCACTATAGGGTGCCTAGGAACCTTTCATAAGCTACATCTGGTCTGGTACATAATATTGCATACATTATCGACCCCACCGCCGAAGCGTAGGGTACTATGCTCATGCGAGCCCTCTTTTCATCAGTCTTGGGAGACATTTCTTTGGAGAGGGTGATTCCGTGACAAGCGAGCAAATTGCCGCGCTTAGAATCTTCCATACTAAACCACTTTAGCACGGTGTCTATGTACCTCGACTGTGAAAGTCCCAACATTCTTCTCGATCATCTGAAAACTAGCCGGCTTATCATTGTCGATGATGCAATCTTCTCGATCCCCGTTTATGAGAAAACTGTAGTATCTCTCGGACGGATGAGACTGCCTACTAGATCTGCGGAGTGGCGTAAATACGTCCGGTTCCATTGAAATCTCTAGTTCTACTAAGTTTTCGGTAATATTTTGTGGTTCTAGAATTTTTTTCAGCTCTATTGCACTCTCACATATCTCTTTTTCAAGAAATTGAGTATCCATGAAGCGGGCATGATGAGAAACAAAGACTTTTGTTCCTCAGTTAAATAGAAATAATACCCCTTAGAATTCTAGGGGTATCCCACAAACTTACACAATACTGAACTTGCCTTAAGCTTGTCCGGATGAACTTTTTTAACAAAAACAGAACAACCCCAAATCGTTAAATACATAAGGCAGGGTTTCTTCCCACTCCACATTTTATATGGAGTGGTGGGCACAGACTTAGTTGGAAACATATTCAATTTGTATGCAGCAGTTTCTAGTGCATAACTCTAGAAGGAGGGCAGCAACTCAGCATTACTCATTATGGAACGCACCATATCAAGTAAGGTGTGATTCGGTCTTTCTGATACACCGTTGTGTTGTGGAGTGTATGGAAGGGTAAGCTGAGAGAGAATTCCATTCTCTTTAGATATTCCAGGAACTCGGCACTTAAGTATCCACTACCCCGATAAGATCGGATCATCTTGATACTTTTGCCGGTTTACTTTCCGCTTCATTCTTATACTCTTAGAATTTCTCAAAGGCCTCGGATTTATATTTCATTAAGAATACATGTCCATACCTTGAGAAATTATCTGTGAAAGTAATGAAGTAGGAATAGCCACTTTTTGCATGTGTAGACATTGGCCTACACACATCGTTATGTATGAATCCGAGGAGGTCAGTAGCTCTTTCTCTGTGTCCAGTGAACGGAGTTTTTATCATCTTTCCTCTGATACATGATTGACAAGTTGCATATGATTGATACTCAAACGGATCTAAGCATCCTTCTTTATGTAACTTAGTCAGTCGTGTTTTATTGATATGATCAAGTCTACAATGCCATAAGAAAGCTTGGTTTGATTCTGAAGCCTTTCCTTTTAGTGTGTTTTGGACGTTGAAAACTTGATGTTGATTGAGAATGTATATTGTGTTATTAAGTGTACCCCACCCAATCATTTCATGATTTAGGTGAATGTTTATGATATTGCTTTCAAGTGCAAAATTATATCTTTCATTTGATAACAAAGATACTGATATAATATTACACATCATACTGGGTACCATAAAACAGGTACGCAATAACAAAATATGTCCACTCGCCAATCCTAGGTGATATTCTCCTAGTGCAACAGCATCCACACTGGTTCCGTTGCCAACCCTGAGGGTCATATCACCTTTTCTCAAAACTCTATGGCTTCTCAGCGCCTGCAATGAATTTCAGATGTGAGATCCTGATCCGGTATCTAATACTCAGGAAGTAGAGTTTTTAGAGAAACAGTTTTCAATCACGAACGCACCTGAAGCCGAAGCCACAACTTTCTTCGTGTCCTGATTCTTGGCATTTAGGGCCCGATAGTCCTTCTTCCAATGTCTCTTTTTCCGACAATAGAAGCATTCTTCCTTTGTGGCTGCCCCCCATTCTTTTTCTTTCCCTTTCCCTTCACCTTCTGCACACCTCCCCTCAGTTTGGTGGGCGCCTTCTTCTTCTTCCCCTTGGCCTTAACCTTCGATTTAGTAGAAGAATATTCCCCAATAAACAGAGAGGGTGTTTCTTTGGTTTTCTTCAAGGTGCCCTTTGCCACCCTCAGCATGTTGAGGAGCTCAGGAAGTGAAACTTCTATCTTTTCCATATTGAAATTCAATATGAATTGGGCATTGGTAGAGGAAAGAGACTATAGAATTAATTCGGTGTACAGCTCATTCTCCAACGTAGTTCCCAGGTCCGCGAGCTCTTCTATGAGAGAAATCATCTTTAGGACATGGTCCCAAACAGATGATCCGATAGCCAATATCGCTTGAAACAATTTTTTCGAGGTCTCATATCTTGCGATATAAATTTGCTCTCCATATAAATCTTTGGTATGGAGGAAGATGGAAGCAAGGTCCATCTTCTCGTGCCGCCTTTGATGTTCATTAACCATGGAGGCCAGCACGTTGCACTTGGCTTTCGCACAATCAAGATCCCGGGTCTCACGGACCTCAATGTCCACGACCAAGGATTCTAGACCGGGAACAGAGGGAGCTTTCGCCGTGAGGACGTATGCGACCTTATCATATGTAAGGGCCATTTAGACATTCCTCAACCAGTCTTTATAATTTGGCCCAACGTGTTTATTTTTATCTAGTATTAGCTTAAGTCCCATCATGGTCACTGCAATTAGGAGAGAGAGAAAAGAAACACTTAGCATATGCTCTTGCAAGTTTAGATTGGTTATTAGTTTATCTAAACAGGATGGCTCCCACTGTTTTCCCGAATTCTTCTTCAAACCCTAAAAGAAGAATTAGACAGAATTAATCGCACCTCACAATTCTTGCTTAACCTTTCGGCCAGGCTAGTATCGGTACTTCGAGGGAGGTTTTTCAATGCATTCGCGAAGTTCCTTAATTAGATAACATCTTTTCCCTGGAGGCGTAGCCCCGCTAACACTGTTCTAGGCACCTACTTGGTTTATAATATTGATTGTAAAGTGAAAAATTCTCCCGAAGAGTAGTGGATACTCACAGTAGGATCAGGACCCAAATATCATTGTGTGATGATTTTGAAGGAAGCTTGCCAAAAACACCACACTCCAGAAGGTATGCAACACTAGCAAGTTTCTCGTATATTTGAAACTCCTGATGTGATTTTTTCCCAGAGCGCTTATAACCTTGACGAAGGTCAAAACATCATTAGTCGCAAGTTAAGTTCAACCCGTCATTGTCCAGATTAATCTAGACCTATTGGTACAAGCTCTTGACGAAGGTCAAAATAGTTGTACGCCTGTCTTAGATTAATGCATCTATCTATGCTACAGATAAGTATCCACTAGCTACCAAACACTATGCCTTGGCGAAGGTCAAAACACATAGCATGAATACTAGTAGATACCTATATGAAATGACGGAGGGCTACGGCTGATTTTGGTGAAAACCGTTAACGTAATGAACTTGATATAGTCGAAGGAACCGAATAGCTTTTGAAAAGGAGTGGTTTATGCTCCGCATTTAAAATTGCTTTTTGAAGAAAACCGAGTGGTTTTGTAATTGTTCCAACGACATCATATTTTAGTTTTATTACTTTGCATTAATCAATATTAATGTGTCGCATCAATTAACCTTATCATTGCAGAAAAGAAACGAAAAAAGAACGTACGCTTATGCCGTCTGCATTCGCCACTGTAGGGTGTTTTTCGTCACCCCATTGAGATGGGAGTACGTGCACGCTTGTCAGGCGTACTACAGACTCCCCCTTCCAAGGGTAGGCCGGGGTTTAATGATTGTGGTGATCCGAATCTCCGGCAGCCGCGGACTAAGCTGCCGTTAATTACCCCTCGCCTTTGGGGCGAGGGAACCTCCGATTAACTGGTTAAACTGGTCATGCGAACTCAATGTGCGGTGTGCGTGTGTTTTGTTTTAAAAGGGGGTTTTGGATATATCGGGAGCCACGCAGAGTTTTTACGGGGGTCCCGCTACCCGGATAGCGGGCAGGGGGTCAAGGGGGTTAGCAGCCCCCTTGCGGGGTTCGGGACAGCGCCCCGGCCCAAAAAATTTTTGGCGAGGGGGACAGTATCGTGGAGTATGTGTATGTGTACATATGTATATATATACATGTATATATAAATAAAGGGGGGGAAAGACATCCAAAGGATGCATGGGGGCAGCACCTTGGGTGCTGTGCACCTAGGTACTGTGCGCTCAGGCGCTAGAGTGCCACGTGTCAGCACGTGGTCACTCTGCGCTTGAGCGCTGGGCGCTTGAGCGCAAGCGCGCCATGTGTCGGCACGTGAGCGTTTTGCGCTTCAGCGCTTGACGCTCGAGCGCAAGCGCGCCACGTGTCGGCACGGGGGCGACTTGCGCCTGAGCGTCTGCGCTTGAGCGCAAGCGCGCCACGTGTCGGCACGGGAGCGACTTGCGCTCGAGCGCTGGGCGCTTAAGTGCAAGCGCGCCACGTTTCGGCACGTGGGCGCTCTGCGCTTGAGCGCCGGCAAGGAAAAGAGGCTTTTAGCCTAAAAAAATTTCTCGGAAGAGAAATCAGGGAAGAGTTGGACTCCTGAGTGTTTTTTTTTTTTGGGTTTAGTGAAAGAGCTTCTTCTTCTTCCTCCTCTGTTAGCTGGATCTTGAAGATCAAGAGATGCGGGATTTTTAAAAATCTCTTCTTTTTGAGATCTAATGGAAGATCCGAGTTCCCCTTTTTGGGTTTTGTGGTGAAAAACTAATTTGTTTTATAAAAAGAAGAATAAAACTCTTGATTTAATTCAAGAGAAAGAAGAAGGTTTTGGAACCTTGAAGAAAGAGGAAAGATCTCAGATCTGAAAAGTTTTTAGAGAGAGAAAAAAAGTTGTGAGATATTTCATTAACTTTTCGTTTATAGGCCATACACATTACACATAGCCCCTTGGGCTTCACAAATTGGCATTTTGCCTATCCCATGGCTCATGTGCCATTTCTTTTTGCACATAAGACATGGGCTTTACAAAAATTTGGCTTTATGCCTATTTTTCTTACATTTGTCCATAAAATAAAAGAAATACAACAAAACTATTTATTGCAAAATTTTTATCTTGGCATGGGGGGAGGCCGGCCGCTTTATGTTCGGGCTCGACCCGAGCATGGGCCCACTAGATCTTGGCTTGGGGTTGACTTTGATTTTGACTTGGTCAACCGGGGTGTAAATTTTTACCCCAACAAATTGCCCCCCATCAATAAATGCACACCACATATGTGGGTCGTGTGCATGAAATTGATGGATCTTTTTCTCACGTAGAGGCGACTTGATTCGATTCCCACCTTTTGGGAAGCCGGCACTGCCCTTTTTACGACATGGACGGTCGATGCTGCCCTTTTTGCGACTTCGACGGTCGGTTCTGCCCATTTTACGACGTGGACGAACGGTTCTGCCCTTTTTGCGACTTGGACGGTCGTTGCTGCCCTTTTAGTGACGTGGACGGTCGATGCTGCCCTTTTTACGACTTGGACGATCGTTTCGGCCCTTTTTGCGACTTGGACGGTCGGTGCTGCCATTTTAGCGACTTGGACGGTCGGTTCTGCCGTTTTTGCGACGTGGACGGTCGGTGCTGCCATTTTAGCGACTTGGACGGTCGGTGCTGCCCTTTTTGCGACTTGGACGGTCGGTGCTGCCATTTTAGCGACTTGGACGGTCGGTGTTGCCCTTTTTGTGACTTGGACGGTCGGTTCTGCCCTTTTTGCGATGTGGATGGTCGGTGCTGCCATTTTAGCGACTTGGACGATCGGTGCTGCCCTTTTTGCGACTTGGACTGTCGGTGCTGCCATTTTAGCGACTTGGACGGTCGGTGCTGCCCTTTTTGCGACTTGGACTGTCGGTGCTGCCATTTTAGCGACTTGGACGGTCGGTGCTACCCTTTTTGCGACTTGGACGGTCGGTGCTGGATTTGACTTGCCCCGTTTCTTGCGGCGTCAGGGAGGTCATTGGTTGTTTTGCTGGCTTGATGTGATTTAGGTTGACATCAGTATTGCTATGCTGGAATATGGTACCAGGAGTGAATCATCATTTGTCATGACAAGGTTTGGGGATTTTGGTTTCGGTTTGGCATCAGCATCGCTGCACTAGAATATGGTACCAGGAGCGAATCATCATCTGCCATGAGGAGATTTCCCTCGTTCTCAGTTTAACAACTTAGGGGTCATCTGTTCCCAGTTTAACGACTTAGGGGTCATCTGTTCCCAGTTTAAAGACTTAGGGGTCTATTGGATTGGAGTTTGGGATTTTGGGGTTAGGGTAGGCATCAGCGTTGCTAACACTGAAGCACACGTGCCAGGAACAATTCATCATTTGCCTATTCCTGTTGGGAGAACGATGGCTTAGGAGACAGGTTTAGGTCCCTATCACCTAAGGCTTTTCAATTTTATGGGCCGTGAGGGTCCCATAAATGCAATTTCTCCCTACGAGTCGTAAGGATCCCGCAGGTGTATTTCTCCTTAGGAGTCGTGAGGACTCCTAAGTGTGTTTTTCCTTTATGAGTCGTAAGGATCCCACAAAGGTTTGTTCTCCTCATGTATCGTGAGGACACATGAGTGGGTCTTCTCAATAGAGCATAATTTCAAAGGCGGAGACCGGCCGCGTAACTGGTGATTGTGGTGGGGCATGGATATGACGAGAATTATTTGAGCCCGTGAATTGTATACGGCAGTCAATTTGGGGACTGGCCGTAGGGCTGGCGACTTTTGAGAAATTGGATTTTAGTTGGCGTCTGCATCGCTACACTGGAATATGGTACCAGGAGCGACTCATCATTCGCCGTTTGGGGGCTTGGAATTTGGGTCTTGTTTGGCATCAGCATTGCTGCACTGGAATGATTCCTGGAGCAACTCATCATTTGCCTTGGGAGGACTTGGGATTTGGGTTTTTGGTCGGCATCAGCACCGCTAACACAGAAGCGAAATGCCAGGAGCGACTCATCATTTGCCGTTGGGGAACGATGGCTTAGGAGATAGGTTTGGGTCCCTATCACCTAAGGCTTTTCAATTTTATGAGCCGTAAGGGTCTCATAAAAGCAATTTCTCCCTACGAGTCGAGAGGATCTCGCAGGTGTATGTTCTCCTTAGGAATCGTGGGGATTCCTAAGTGTGTTGCTCCTTTGTGAGTCGTAAGGATCTCACGCGGGGGTTTTCTCCTCACAAGGTCGAGAGGACTTTGCGAGTGTATCTCTTTTCACGAGTTTGCACCCTTTCGGGTTTTCACAAACTCGCCGGTAGTCCTGCTGTTTTTACTCACGGAGCCCTTTCAGGTTTTCATCCGTGCCCGTTTTGCTTGTGGACATACCGTTTATTATTTTTTTTTATTTCTTTTAATTTTTTTTTCTTTTTCTCTTTTTTTTTCCCGCTGGTGGGACTTTAAAAGTAGTCTCACCGGCAGGATTTGGGAAAGATAGGGGTAATTTACGCCCGTGGATTGTATACGGTTTTGCAGGATGTATGATCCAGACCGTAGGGCTGATGTACTCAATTCGCCTATGACTTGGAGCATTCACGTGTAGTATTTCTTGAGGTATCGGCCATTGATGGGTGGCATGGGCCTTTCTCTCTCGGCACTTATTAGTTGGTAGGATCCTCCGTCGAACACTTTCTCGATGACGTATGGTCCTTCCCAGTTTGGCTCGAATTTTCCCTTGGCATATCGATTGGGGATGATCGGTCTTTTGAGGACCAACACCAATTCAACTTTCTTGAAAGCGCGGAGACGGGTTATCTTGTTATAGGCCCATGACATTTGGGCTCGGTATAGCTCCAGATTTTGCTGCACCGCGAGCCTCTTTTCTTCGAGGGCATCGAGCTCTTCAAGTCGAAGGAGCACGTTTTCCTCCTCCGTCAACTCGTGCTGAACGGCCATTCTTAAGCTTGGGACTTCAAATTCGAGGGGGAGGACCGCCTCCACTCTGAAGAGCAATGAGTATGGAGTGGACTGAGTTGGAGTACGGTGCGTGGTACGATATGCCTACAACGCCTCGTGAAGTTTGAGATTCCAGTCTCTCTTGTTGGCTGAAGCATTTTTCCTCAGGAGCTTGCATAGAGTCTTATTGAAGGCTTCGGCTAGCCCATTGGCTCTTGGATTATAGATAGAGGAATATCTCCAGTTTATCTTGTGCTGGGTAGCGAACCTTGAGACATTGAAGCTCTTGAAAGAGGGCCCGTTGTCAGAAATGATTCTTCTTGGTGTACCGAAGCGGTATAGAATATTATGCTGGAAGAATGCTAGAATATCTTTTGTCTTGACTTCTTTTAGCGGGACAGCTTCAGCCCATCTGGAGAAGTAGTCTGTCGCGGCCAGTATGAACCAGTGGCCTTTGGATGACGGAGAATCAATTGGGCCAACAATGTCGGTGCCCCAGACTTCGAAGGGCCACGACGCCACCGTAGGATGCAACGGATTGGGATGCTTGTGAATGAAATCACCATGGATTTGGCAGATCTGACATTTCTTTCCATGCTCTCCGCAATCCCGTATCATGGTGGGCCAGTAATACCCAAGCCGTTTGATTTGAAGTCGCATTTTGGGGCCAGATTGGTGAGCACCGCAAACGCCCGAGTGAACATCTTTCATGACCTTTTGGGCTTCGGCCAATGACAGACACCTGAGCCGGAGTTGGTCATATGACCTGCGGTATAACGTGTCATTCACAAACACGTATCAGAGAGCTCTTTTCTTCAGCTGAATCCTCGCAGATTTTTCTTCGGACAGCTTGTCGTATCGGAGGTACTCTATGAAGGGTTCTCTCCAATCGAGCTCGTCTTGGATGATCGAGGCTTCTTCGGCAGGACTGCTCTTCTGTTCCGCGCTTTCCTCTTCTCGTAGAGAGACTGGGGGTAGAATTTGTCGGCTCCTGACTGTGATCAGAATTTCGTCCATGTCAGGATCAGCCAGTTCCTTGGCTAAGCGAGCGAGTATGTCAGCCTTTCCATTCAATGCTCTAGGGACTCTCATTAGTTTAATGTGAGTGAACCGTTTCATGAGTTCCACTACTCGGCCTCTGTACCGAGCTAATTCGGGTTTGTATATTTTATAATCACCGCTTACTTGGTTGATGACAAGCTGGGAGTCACCGTAAACCCGTAGCCGAAGGATTTCCATTTCTATGGCGAGCTCCAAACCCGCTATCAGAGCTTCATACTCAGCTTCATTGTTTGTCCGAGGCTCAGTGAGAGCGAAAGAATGTCGTAGGGTTCCCATTGATGGCGTGATGAACACCAATCCTATCCCCGCTTTTATCTCCGGGACACTTGATTTACTGGAGGTCCTTATTGATGAGGCTCTATCGAAGTAGAGTTCCCAACATGGCCCATCTTCCTCGAGGTGCAGCACTTGTTCGTCGGGTAACTCACAATTTAGCGGCGACCCTTCTGGTATAGGATGAGCGGCAAGGAAGTCTGCAAGAGCTTGCCCTTTTACTGCTTTCTGAGGAGTATATACTATATCAAACTCAAGAAGCATGACAGCCCATCTTGCCATTCTGCCGGCCAGGCTTGCTTTGGTCATCAAGTGTTTGAGCGGGTCGACCTTGGAGATCAGCATAACCCGATGAGCGAGGAGATAGTGCCTCAGCTTCTTCACAACAAATATCAGAGCCAGGCATTGCTTTTCGATTGGGGAATAGTTGTGTTCCGCCCCGACTAGAGTTCGACTGAGGTAGTAGAGGGCATTTTCTTTTCCCTCCTCGTTATTCTGGGCAAGGAGCGCACCGAGTGACTCATCTAGCGCGGCAGTGTAGAGAATCAGCGATTTATTTGGAATGGGAGCGGTCAGCACTGGAGGGTGCAACAAGTATTGTTTGATGCTTTCGAACGCTGCTTGACATTCGGCATTCTAGATAAAAGGAGCTCCTTTCTTCATGCGCTTTGAGAAGGGTCTACATCTTCCCGATAAATTTGAGATAAACCTCCGTATATAAGCAAGCTTGCCTTGAAAAGATCTTAGCTGCGTCAGACTCTTCGGAGGGGGCATCTCCATGATGGCCTTAATATTTGATGGGTCAAGTTCGATCCCTCGATGTCGGACTATGAAGCCCAGGAATTTTCCCGATGACACGCCAAAAGCGCATTTCAGAGGATTCATCTTCAGATCGTATTCCTTCAGTCTGGTGAGAACGGTCTTAAGATCTTGGATATGATCGGCTTTGGTTTCAGTCTTGACGACCAGATCATCAACATAACATTCGACGACTTTATGAATTAGGTCATCAAAGATATTGGTCATTGCCCTTTGGTACGTAGCACCTGCGTTCTTCAGTCCAAATGGCATCACCTTGTAGCAGTATATTCCGATCGGGGTTCGGAATGCTGTGTGCTTCTCATCCTCAGGCGACATCTTGATCTGATTATATCCAGACGAGCCATCCATAAAGGTGAACAGTTCGTAATTTGAGGTGTTATCGACCATCATTTCTATAACCGGTAGCGGAAAGTCGTCTTTAGGACATGCCTTGTTGAGGTCCCTGAAATCGACACAAACTCAGATCTGCCCATTTTTCTTCTTCACTGGGACTATGCATGCGATCCTGTCCGCATATTTCTCTTCCCTGATGAAGCCGGCATCGATGAGTTTCTTTGTTTCCTCGATGACCTTTTCTTCCAACTCCCTTCTCATTCTTCGAGGAGCTTGTTTGACTGGCTTAGCATCAGGAGATATAGCCAGCTTATGCACGGCTACTTCAGGGGAAAGGCCAGGCATTTCTTTGTACGTCCACGCGAAGCAGTCGACGAACTCATGCAGCAGGGCAATTATCTGCTCTTTCATTTCCTCCGACAAGAGTGAGCTGATGTAGGTCGGCCTTGGATTATCGGGCATTCCTAAGTCAATCTCGGTTAGCTCATCAAAGGTTGCTTGTCCTCCATCTTCGAGCTCTTGAGGAGCTTTTTCGGGCTCGGCTATCTCGTCATCATCATTTGATCTTTCGCTGGCCTCACCAACATGGATCATGTAGCACGCTTTGGAATCAGGTTGAATGTAGCCTATGCCCCGTCTATCTGGAATTCGTCCATCGATGAGTGCTCGGACCTGGGGAGGATACCATAGCCCTTCGTAAAACTTTGCTTCGGACTCCGTTTGATATAACCGGCATCCACACTTCTTAAAATATTCCCGTATCTCGGGCGCATAGTATCTGGGATTGAGGACGGCTCTTATGCCTCTCTCATAGGGAAGGCACATGACAGAAAGATCGTTCGGGTGCACAACAGGGTTTGACCTGTAAAACAGGATGCCCTTCTGTCCATTTTTCCTCCCGGGTACGTAGAAAGTTTTCAGCTGGTCCACGGTAGAGTCTGACAATGCGTCGAGCTCTTTGCACATCCGTTCCAGCACCCTTGTAATGGCCAGGGACCCTTCTGCAACTTCGAAGGTCTCTTTTAGTTTCGCTTGCTGCATAGGGGTCCAATCTGCACAGCTGTTGCACGGCAGGTCCTCTTCTTCTGACTCTTCAGTGTCACTGCCAAGATGAGGGCAGACTTTGCTGCTAGATGGACCTTCAGTAACAGATTCGTCCGTATCGCTGCCGAAACGAGGGCGGGTTTTATGGAAGGACGGGCTTCCAACGTCAGACTCATCAGTGTCGCTACCGAAATGTGGGCGCACTTGGGCGTTTTTACTTTTGAAAGTGACAACCGGCGCAGATTTGCTTTTGGGTCTTGGGTCCGGTCTATCCTCAGTCAGTTGTGGCTTAGCATTTGGTGGTTCATAAAGTACCGAGAATCTTCATAGCGGACTTCATGCACACCGAACGGCTGGATGTCTCCGTCAATGCGTCTTTCTTCGCCATTTTTAGTATACTTCATGCATTGATGGAGAGTTGACGGAATGATGCCATAATCGTGGAGCTACGGCCGCCCCAAGAGAATCTTATAAGATGTGTCGGCGTCGATCACGTATATCTTAGCTTCAGTTTGCAGATCCCCAAATTTGATTGGCAGAGCTATGGACCCCAGAACTTGCTGGCAATTTTGGTTGAAGCCTTGAATGACAATCCTTTCCCTTGACAGGTGTCGGACGTCCATTGACAAACTCTTCAGCATCCGCAAGTTCATGATGTTCATTGAAGACCCCGGATCAATCAATATGCGATTAATCCGATCTCCGTCGCTGTACCCGGTCACGTAAAGCGGCCGATTATGCTCAGCCGTTCCCAGTAGCAAGTCTTCATCCTTAAATGTGACTGCGGCGGCATGCAAAGCGTGCGGAGATTCTTTCATATTAATTTCCGCAAAGTGAGCCTGATACCGCTCGGGGTTTTGGTGAGCGTGAATAAGAACATTTCTAAGCTCCTTAGATAGGACCAAGGCGTCGTAGATGCTCAGGAGAGACGGAAGCCTTCGAAGGTGAGCCAAGACATTATAGTTCACCGAGGAAGGACTTAAGTTTTCATCAGACAGTTCTCTGCCATCTTCATCATTAGCCACATGTTTTTCCTTCCTTTTTGGGCGTTGCCCTGATTTGGCGGTAGAGCCCTGCCGCTTCTGAGCTGGATTTGATTGGCCTTTGTGGCGAGCTCCTCATCTTCTTCGTCTTATTAGATATGTGCATACTCTACGGAGGCCGCGATGAGTCCGTTTCATTTCTCAGGGCAGCGGGTTTGGCTGTCTGCTCCTAGAAGGCTTCCGTTTCTGTCTGTATAAAGTTGGTGGTTGCAACTTAATTGTTCACCAACACGCTTTTGGATAGCTCGATCTCTCCAGCCTTGTACTGCTTCTCGACCCAGTCTTTGAAGATATAGCAATCCTCGATCGCATGGCTCACTACTCGGTGGTACGGGCAATACAGGGGATTGTCGGTCATTTTTGCTTCTTGGGGTCTTTTCGACTCCGGCAATTGTAGGCCGTTGTTCAATGCATCTTTAAATATCTTACGGACCTTGTCCCTTCTGAAAGAGTAAACCTTGTTCTTCTTCTCCTCTAGGGAAGGCCCATCTCCTCCCAGCAAAGGCTTTCGAGACTGGTTGGTTTTGGATTCGTCCGCCCTTCGCTTTTCTTCATTGTCGGACGCATTGAAGACATTGGTACTGCTGGAACTCCCGCTTCTACGGTTGTCGTCCCGCTTGCTTTTCCAAGTTTTGCCTCTCTGAGAATCCGGCGGGGACTCTTGCTTTGAGCATTCCAGCATTTGGACTTTCTTGGTTAGCTCCTGAAATGTCTTGAGGCCCGCCGTACACAAGAATGGGACCATCCAGTTGCTGAGGTTCCCAATGAGAAGGCTGACGGACTGGTCCTGCTCCAGCGGCGGTTCGCACTTGACTGTGAGATTACGCCATCGAGCGATAAAGTCGGTGTTTCTTTCATTCTTCCCCGGCTTGGTCCTCATAAGGTCGGCAATGGAGATTTTATCACTGACACTCATGAACCTTTTCCGAAACAGGGACTCTGTTTGGGCAAAGGTAATGACGGACCCGTCCGGTATACTCGCATACCAGTCGAAGGTAACGCCAGTCAGGCTGTTGACAAACTGACGAAGAAGGAGCGCGTCATTGCCCCCTGTATTTCCGCACGATGCTTTGAAGTGGGCGACGTGCTGATTTGCATTCCCTGTTCCATCAAAGCTTCCGAACTTAAGAATAACGTAGCCGCTTGGGAACTCAATCAGATCGTACAGCGCGGGATATGGCCGCCCACTACTGCCGATTTCTTTCTGAGTTTCAGCTTCGGCCACCAATGTTTTAACCTTGCTGGTGACCAAATCCATTATCCGATCCTGTGTTAGCGGGATAGTGCTATCTGGGGCCAAGGCGTCCCCAGAAGCGGAATGTGGCCGTCTTTCATGCGGCTCGACCAGTCTTGGTCCCAAAGGAACAGGCATTGGCTGCCTCGGATTGTCATCACCCGGCTGATTAGTAGCGGCTTGTGCCTGATTGAGAGGCGCTCGAGCAATTTGAGCCGTAAGTTGCATCACCACGTTCGTTAATTCGTCAATTTTCGAATAGAGCTTGGCCATCTCTTTATCTTTGCTCCTGAGCTGTTTTCGAAGCTCTTGAACCAGCTCTTGCTCCGCAGTCCTGGGGCGGAAAGTTGACTCTTCCTCGCTGTCCGAGCTTAACTCTGCATGGACCGAGGGGCCTTTCTGCCTATCATCCTCATCGAGAGGTTTTTCTTCATCCAGCGGGGGCAACTGTTCTTGGGCGGCGGCAACCACATTCAGGCTAGATTGGGCTTGGGATGTGGTGGTCCCATCCTTGCTTTTGCTGCGAAGGTTGTCGCTGGGGCGCCCGCCCGCCATATAGACCGTATGGATGATATATCCGGCCGTCTTTCTATCATTGGCGGCTGATTTCACGGATCGTTGTCTTGACCCCCTTGCTTCGGTAGCTGGTAGTCGATTGAAGGCGGCTGGCCTAACCAGGTTCTTGAATAGTGCTGGCGCTTCTTTTCTGGATTTGCCCCGCTTCTTTCGTGCGGCACAAAGCGCCTGATAGTCCCTTGAAGAGACAGTGTCATACTTTTTCTGTTGGGGCCGGGACACGTCTCTTTGTAGCACTGTTCGGACCGCTGTCTTCTTGATTCTGGCGATCATGGCATTTTTCTGAACCCACTTCAGAGGCTCGAAGGAATTGCTGATTCTTACGTCCGACTCAGCCGTCGTCACAGGGCAACCCTGCACTTGGAACTTCACACGATTCCATTTGGCTGAAGCCCTGGCCCTCTTGTTGGCTTGATACCTGATCCGCTTCTGCCTTAACTTTTTTGTTCTAAGCGCCTGGCAGACTTCGGCTCTTTGGGAAGACGCCGCGGACCGGGCGATGGAGGGCCCAGGAGATACGCTCGATTGTACATTTGTTGGAGTCATCGCCTGAGCTCGTCCGCGACATTTGATGTTGCCCTTCGCACCGGAACTCTTGCCCCCAGCTGGAGTGCCAGGGAGTCGTTCAGACACCATCTTAAGTTTTGGTTGTGGTGCCTTAGCAATCACAACATTCGGCCTCTTGACCATTGGGACCGGCTTGGCCACCTGTTCCGCCGGGATTTTCGCCAGATGAGCGCTTCCGGCAGGGTAGATGATGACGGAGCCAAACTGGCGGGGCGGTTCTTCCCACTGTCGACTGAGGCTTGCGGGGAGAACGACACGAGCGTTGATCTTGACCACGTACGGAATCGGGGTCACGTTGGAAGCTGAATTCGTCTGGGGAGACATTGTCGTCGAAGGTTGATTGCTGCACGGAAGAAAAAAAAATCATTTCAGTATAGGAAATCGATATGTATATTGATTGAGTTCACATGAACGTTTTAACCCGAAATATGGGAGGAGAGAGCAGTCCCACCGGGCGTGCCAGAATCTGTAGGGTGTTTTTTGTCACCCCATTGAGATGGGAGTACGCGCACGCTTGTCAGGCGTACTACAGACTCCCCCTGCCTAGGGTAGGCCGGGGTTTAATGATTGTGGGGATCCGAATCTCCGGCAGCCGCGGACTAAGCTGTCGTTAATTACCCCTCGCCTTTGGGGCGAGGGAACCTCCGATTAACGGGTTAAAATGGTCAGGCGAACTCAATGTGCGGTGTGCGTGTGTTTTGTTTTAAAAGGGGGTTTTGGATATATCGGGAGCCACGTAGAGTTTTTACGGGGGTCCCGCTACCCGGATAGCGGGCTGGGGGTCAAGGGGGCTAGCAGCTCCCTTGCGGGGTTCGAGGCAGTGCCCCGGCCCAAAAAATTTTTTGGCGAGGAGGACAGTGTCGTGGAGTATGTGTATGTGTACATATGTATACATATGTATATATATACATGTATATATAAATAAAGGGGGGAAAAGACATCCAAAGGATGCATGGGGGCAGCACCTTGGGCGCTGTGCGCCTAGGTACTGTGCGCTCAGGCGCTAGAGTGCCACGTGTCGGCACGTGGACGCTCTGCGCTTGAGCGCAAGCGCGCCACGTGTCGGCACGTGAGCGTTTTGCGCTTCAGCGCTTGACGCTCGAGCGCAAGTGCGCCATGTATCGGCACGGGGGCGACTTGCGCTTGAGCGCTGGGAGCTTGAGCGCAAGCGTGCCACGTGTCGTCACGGGGGCGACTTGCGCCTGAGCGCCTGCGCTTGAGCACAAGCGCGCCACGTGTCAGCACGGGGGCGACTTGCGCTCGAGCGCCTGCGCTGGAGCGCACGCGCGCCATGTGTCGGCACGGGGGCGACTTGCGCTCGAGCGCTGCGCGCTGGAGAGCAAGCGCGCCACGTGTCGGCACGGGGGCGACTTGCGCTCGAGCGCTTGCGCTGGAGCGCAAGCGCGCCACGTGTCGGCACGCGGGCGCTCTGCGCTTGAGCGCCGGCGAGGAAAAGAGGCTTTTAGCATAAAAAAATTTCTCGGAAGAGAAATCAGGGAGGAGTTGGACTCCTGAGTGTGCTGTTTTTTTTTTGGGTTTAGTGAAAGAGGTTCTTCTTCTTTCTCCTCTGTTAGCTGGATCTTGAAGATCAAGAGATGTGGGATTTTTAAAAATCTCTTCTTTTTGAGATCTAATGGAAGATCCGAGTTCCCCTTTTTGGGTTTTCTGGTGAAAAACTAATTTGTTTTATAAAAAGAAGAGTAAAACTCTTGATTTAATTCAAGAGAAAGAAGAAGGTTTTGGAACCTTGAAGAAGGAGGAAAGATCTCAGATCTGAAAAGTTTTTAGAAAGAGAAAAAAGTTGTGAGATATTTCATTATCTTTGCCTTTATAGGCCATACACTTTACACATAGCCCCTTGGGCTTCGCAAATTGGCATTTTGACTATCCCATGGCTCATGTGCCATTTCTTTTTGCACATAAGCCATGGGCTTTACAAAAATTTGGCTTTATGCCTATTTTTCTTACATTTGTCCATAAAATAAAATAAAATAAATACAACAAAACTATTTATTACAAAATTTTTATCTTGGCATGGGGGGAGGCCGGCTGCTTCATGTTCGGGTTCGACCCGAGCATGGGCCCACTGGATCTGGGCTTGGGCCCACTTGGCTTGGGGTTGACTTTGATTTTGACTTGGTCAACCGGGGTGTAAATTTTTATCCCAACAGCCACGAGGCCCCGTCATGCACCGTTAGCTTACTTAACTAACGGAAGAGCAGGGGTTGGACAAGCGCGGTTGCAAAACATAAGCAAAGTTAATTATATATAATATATATATACCCATTTGTCTCACTCAATGATAGTCATTCCAGATCACAGATCATAGTATCACAGATGAATATATTGGATATACTAGGATTTCCGTGTTTCGTTTTAGCCTAGAACGAAAAACGGATTCCACAGTCGTGATGAATAGCCAAACCCATACCCTAGACCCCTGCGAGTGCGGAAAACTACCTGCTAAATTTCCGAAGTGAAGCAACCTCCCTCAATGAAATGAGTAGGCCACTCGGCACTTCAAGATTCCGGTTGTTTGTGCACCCCTCCTTGGGTCTTTCCAAGGTGCAAGAAAAATAAATAAAATAATACAACGGTGGCTACAACCTCTACCTGGATGTGCCCCATAAAACAATATTATATCAATTTTACAAATATACATGAATGAAAAAAAGGACACTCTTCTCACATCCCCCGGCTATTCATTAACGACGATCCAATACTTTATATACACAAACCATCAACAAGATACTGATATGTGCAACCCCCACTAATCAACATATAGCAATTAGTAGACGTTTAGCAACACATATACAATCACAAAACACAGATTACCAAAAACATAGAATTCCGATCAAAAATAATATTCTGTGTCTACCCCATGACAAGCCAGTACATAACCAAATCTGGGTAGAAATCAAATATCCTAAAAATTATATTTCCAAATATTAGAAACACAAGAAAAATTAAGAGCGAATCGACCATGACACGGCCGTGGATCCGTGGGTAACAGACCTGTTTGGCAACGGTTCCACGGCCTAGTTGGTGGATTAGTGTCTCGAAATTTTTCCTTGTTCTTACAAAAGCCTGCATGTATTTTTAAGGCCACTGGAATAATTTTTTTGAACAGTTTTAAAAATCGACAGCAAGCATATATATGGAAATGTGATTTCGGGTATTTTTCCGTCGAATGAAGTTCTAACTACTTGCTAACTAGCTAGTTAAGATTTAAGTGGCTATGATACCAGTGTAAGTCGATGCCGTATGCCCCGCGAGTTCACGGGGAAGCGGAATACACAAAAAATGATTTTTCAAGACTTTGGAATATCGACCAAACAACCAAGATCTTTCAGAAACCCTAACTAGATATATTACAAAAAGGTTCTAACTACTCGGTAAGAGTTTTATACCTCTAGAGTTCATGTTCTTCGGGTCTTCTTCTCCTCTTCTTAAGCTCCTAGATGGCTTGAATCAAACTCGGTTGCCGGCCTCCTAGTGTCGAAGATGATCCACCCGAGAGTCTATGGTTCAAGCATCAACCTCAAGAATGAGGTACCTAAGGTATCTGGTTTGCTAATCTGGATAGCTTAGGAGATGTAGATAGATGATTAGAGTATTTTATCTTAAGAACCCTAGGATTCACAACACATGTGAGGGTTGGGGCTTGAGGAAGAAGGAGGAGAGGAAAAATGGAGAGAGAAAGCTCAAACAAAAATGAGCTAGGTCAAGAGGCTAGTGAGGAATGGCCAAGTCATTCACAATAATCAAGCATGGAATACTTTCAATAGAAAATTAGCAACCATGCTTGAGTAGTAATTTCAAATGCAATAAACAAATGAATTAGCCGTACTTCAACCATACCACAAATATCTCCATTTTCCACCTCATTAATCGATTTCCAAAAATAGATAAATATAATAATGATGCGTCCCCTTCTAGAAGCATCTCTTGTGAAATTACAAGAATACGCTCACCATATATACATACCCGTATTCGTACTGCAAAAAATATGAATACAATGAGATAATAATAATCCAATAAAATAATACAAGAATCTGGCTAAAACCAAAGCCCACTAGTATTATCCGTCCGAACAACAACCATGCAACCAGTATGCGTATATGATTGGAACCCTGCACATAAAACCATACGGCCTCTACATCATTTCGCCTGAACCAGGAAAACTCTCTATGTGGGACTCTAAAGACTCGACAGTACGCTGGCACTGGGTTTAACCATAAGTCCGTCAGTGGCACTAGCTGTACATAACGACTGTTAGTTATATGTATGCCCTAGAGGCCATTACTGTACATAGGATGTATATTGTAGTGGATGCTGGGACATATATAGGGAGGACTTTCTTGCTCGACATGATAGTATGCTATCTGGTTGCTCTTTATCTTAACGTGTACACTGATTGTCTTTCTGTTACATGTTGGTAAAGCCCTTAGGATGTGTACTTGACTACATGGACTATGATGCGGTTCATACTAGTGGGGACATGGTAGTCCATAAGTACATCCTTCAAGGTCCCTAGTCGTGGGTGTATTGAGATGGGGCATCGATATACCAGAGTAGACTAGCGTATACCTTCTCGACCCATATAGATGGGCGATGGATGATCCCATATCCATTGGTGTTTGACATCATAGATGATATACGGGTGCTCAGTGGAGACTGGGTACACTGGACGGACTCGCCGAGAACTCCCAGATGGTATTATACCTTATGTCAGATGGCAGTTCTCTGGTGACACTGGTACATGTTAGTCTGTAGACCCGAGATCGTCATAGAGTCTTGTGTGATTCCCACTATGCTGTGATTTCCACCTTACCACGTCCAAGAGGGCGTGCAAAACGGTGGTTTTTGGGTACAGTCCCGATTCACATGGAGGCAATGAGCGATAGGAGGGGATTCGTCTCTCCCGGTATAGGGAGTTGATGTTGCGCTGTGTTCGATTGGCTATAACCGGAAATCCCTGGCCAGGGTTGCTGAGATTTATTGGTAAGTGTTACCAGTAGTTTCTCGAACTGTTATAGACCTCATATCGACACGACTTATCGAGCTATTGGGGTCTGACGTTTACCACCCCTAGGCGAGATATGCGACATATCAGACGACGAGACCGGACTGTACGGTAAGTGTTACTGGTTGGATTCACAGGAGTGTGAGCAGGCTTGCTCGTTGATCTTCTGATCGCTCAATACCCGGGTGGCCGTTACAATTAGCAGACCGCTTGTGGCTTGTGGATGTTTGATATGATCATCACCTGCTGCCGGCGTATTGACGAGTCTTTAGAGTCCTACACAGAGGTTTCCTGGCTCAAGCGACACGAAATAGGAGCGCATATGAGATATGTGCGGGACCGAGAATAATATCAGTATGTGATATTGAATTCTATTCTAGCGATTTGTATCATCGGACGGTTATATAAGATATAGCCGGGTTACCGAATCAAGTGTTGATTCGATACATTGATACACTTGATATTAGTCGGTTATATGCAGTATGACCGGATCATTAAATCAAGTTTTGATTTAATAATTTAATGTATAATTATATATTTGATATATTACTTTACATTAACTAGTATTGGTTCACTTAAGATGATTTTCTCACTTGATGTGCACATTGTATATATGATATATTTTTGTGCACTTGTTTATATCATGTTTGATGATACATGCAAACTTGGGTGTATGTTTGATTCAAACCATGTTTGGGTTAATGGTTAGGGTTTTTTTATCTTTATTTATTTCCTTAATTCATTTTTGGAAAGATAAATGAAATGGTGGCTTGCTTTGTTTCTTTGTTGAAGCTTCATGAACCTTTGAATAAGTAACCATTTTGTTTTATCCTTAAACCTAACCATTACCTAAACTAGGGTTTGCTCTCTACATGTGTTAAACTCACCCATGGTTGCATTATGATAGATATCACTTGAATTTTCTTTTTGCAATAATTCTTTTTCCTTCTTCTTCTTCATCTTCTTCATGAAGAGAAGAAAACCTAGCTAGAAAATTCTATGTGATGAATCCAAGTGAGAAATCAAAATCCAAAGTGAACCCACTTCCTATTTCTTCATCCTCTACCACTTGTCATGTTGTATAGGGTGTTTTCTACACAAGTTTCATGACTTAGTGAAGATGGAGCTTGAGTTAGAGTTGCCTCGACGTAGATCATCTTCGGCATCGAAGTTATCGACCTAGCCCACCCATTTCTCCGATGAAACCGACAATAGAGTTCTGGATTCTGATGATCGCAGCGGAGGGACGTCAACATGGAGCTAAAGAAGTGGTGGACCGGATCTACAAAGGTTGTAGCCCCTTTCACTTAGCACTAAAGCAGTTTAGTAGCTTGTAGTTTCGCCTAATTTCTAGTTAACGATCTATATTAGGGTTTCTCGGCACATAAATTTTTGAATTTGGTATGGTTGATACCTTGTGGAACCTCTTGAGTGTGCCTAGGAACCCTACAGTGGTATCAGAGACTAGCTAGAGCCTTAGGCGATGTGTAGACGATGTTAGAAGTCCGATCGAGCCCGAAACCCTAAACTGAAACCCTTCTCTATACATTTTTCAAAACTGTGCATTTTTCCTAATTAAAAATATGCAGGAAAATCAGCAAGGTTTTATAAGAATTACTGTGCAAAACGTCGACCTAACTCCATCAAATCGCCGCGGAACCGCGGCCTTACCCCACGTGGCGCGGCGGTTCCGCGGCCATACTGTTGCTTCGTTGACCACAATTTGCACAGTAATGTCTCTATTTTACTCCTGTGTTTTCTGGGTAATTTTAATCTGCACTCAAGAGTTGAGTAATATGGGGTATTTTGTGGATTCGATGATTCGATCGGAAACTTTAACTGCGTCTATGTGTTTTTCCGGAAAATTTAGAATATGTTAAAAAGTTCGACCGGATATAAATACCCAATTTTTCCCCTGCCGCGAAATTTCCAATTGTTGGATTTTTCCGTAGTTTAATGACGTTCTAAATAGTGCAAGTAACGCGATGGTCCCTCTAGAAGACAACAAACCTTAACTCGATTATGTGACCGTCTTGAACCACCCTTTGAACCTTAGGGTTTGGGGCAGTACGGCGTGCCACATGTGAGGCGTTGGCTTGACTCTTCTACGGCTGGACCGTTGGTACTGAGCCATGAAGTGAATGTTTTTAAACTTATTTCATGTGTTGAGTTGTTTCGGGAAAACTTGGGTGTTTGACTGTTCGATCGGAAAGTTTAACATTTTCTGTTTATCTGGAATGTGATACAATATTTGGAATTCACAAGTAGTTATGTGATAACTAATATGAATGTTATAAACAAAGCACTTTAGTCTCAAATGATCGGTTGCCACGGAATTTTGATGCGATCAAAAGTCCGTCGCAATCACGTAGCGTACGCGGATATTCGCCGGTAAACTTAATAGACAGCCACGCTCCATAGCCCGACCAAGTGACTGTAGGAGAACCCCGTCGCCAAAAGCATCCGTTCGGGTGCTCGCGGCAGCGGTGTTCCGCCTTGGTGCACTTCGTTGACGGTATCGGGGGTGCGGCCGCCTACTAAAGTTTGCGACGAGCATTCGATCAGTTTTTCGAGAATCTTGTTGAATTGCCCAACTTGATATTGAAAAGTATTTTCGATATAGAGACTAAAATGCGGGGTTTATAATTGTTAGGCATGTGATATCTAAGGAATTCTTTTGGTCAGGCATGCGATGTCTGAGGAGATTGCGGATTCCAACTGTTGTAGTTTTACACTTTCTTTTCTGTGACCGTAAGTGTAATATGTGATATCGCCGGTTTCGTTGCTATATGTCAACGACAATTGGGATACGCATGTTTACTTACGTTGATGACATGTGATGTTATGTGTTGCTGGATATGTTATATTGGATCGTCGTGTTTGAATAGCCGGGTTTTTTTTATGTGAGATGAATGTTTTTTATTTTCATTCAAGTAAAAACTTGTATGTAATATTTTTTTATTGGGGCACTTCCAGGTTGCGGATGATGTCACTATTTGTATATTATTTACTTTTCCGCACTAGGATAGACCCAAGGAGGAGGGCACAAGTAACCGGGTTCTGGAGTCCAGTGGGAGACCAACTCGAGGAGTCGAGTCCAGGTCTCCTAACTCTAGAATTGGTAGGGTTGCTTGCCGCCCTCGTAGGGTTCTAGGGGTGTGGGTTTGGCTATTTATCGCGACCGTGGAATCCGTGTTTTATACTGGCTCGTATTGAAAACACGGACGTCCTAGTATATCCAATGTTTCATATGTTTCTTCTGCTGCGATATCTGTGATGTGATCATTTGATGTTCTGTGATAAATACTGTATATAGTATATATGATATATTATATAGGCGTTACTTATGTTTTACACCCGCGCTAGCCCTGCCCCGCTCTGCCGTTAGTTACCTAACCTAACGGTGCACGAGGGGACATCGAGGTGAATGCGGATGGCATAAGTGTACGTCGTATTTATCTATGATGTTTTGGTACTTAAATGATGGGACTTCATTAATATGATTAATGAAAGAAAAGAAACCAAAAAGATGTTGTGGAAACGAATTTTCAAAAACAGGTAGCTACAGTTCTTGCTTTGCATCGCGGTGTTCCTTGTAGAACATCCTGCACTTTATTCGATAAGGAAAGGACCGAGATCCCTTCACCGGGAGTGACTCCTTTAGCAATAACTGGCAGATGCTACAACCCTCGGTTTGTCTTTTGATTGCTTCTATAGTTTTTTCTTTGCACAGCGGTATAGATGTTATATCTTGCACCTTATTCGATGATGAAAGGGCCGACGATCCCTTCACCGGGAGTGACCCCTTTAGCAAAACTAGAAAAGCCTAAAAAAACACTCCATTTTAAAATCATTTGATTCCACAATGATATCAAGTTCATTACGCAATAGGTTTTCAGAAAAACCTGTCGTAGCCCTCCGTCATTTCAGATAAGTAGTAGTTAGTATTCGTGCTGCGTTTGTGGGCCTTTGTCAAGGCGTAGTGTGCGGTAGCTGACTGGTGCTTATCTGCTTATGCATATGATGCAGATTGGGTTAGGGTAGTTGTGAGACCTTGTTGGCCTTTGTCAAGGGTCGTGCGGGTGGGTTTAATTCAATCAGGAAATGACGGGTTGAACTTGACTAGCATCCTATGGTTTGTTGGCCTTTGTCAAGGTCATAGGAGGTTAGGGGCAAAAATTATCGGGAATTTCAAGTGTTGAAATTTGCAATGAGATTGCATACCTTCTATGAGATAGTTGGATCCCGATACCCACTGCGAGTAATTGTTACTCCTGGGAGAGTTTTACACATTACAATTATCCGATCAAGTAGGTGTCTAGAAAGGTGTCAACGGGGTTACACCTCTGGGAAAACGAGGTCAACATTAATTAGGTTCGTGCGAAAGCACGGGGGACCTCCCTCAAAGTACCGACACTGGCCTGGCTGAAAGATTGGCGAACTTGTAGCGTGTAATTAATCCCGGCTAGTCTTTCCTTTTAGGGTTTGAAGGAAGATTTGATAAAAACAATGGGAGCCATCCTGATTAGATAAAATAATAACCAATCTATTCTTTCAAGAGCATACGCAGAGTGTTTTCTTCTCTATCTCTCTCTCCAGGTAGCGACCATGTCACGCCTTAATCAAGATAATAAAATGGATATATTGACCGAACCCGCTTGTTATACTGAGGTGGGGTACGTTGGTCCCGCTCCAACTTATAATTATTATAAGACAGAGCAGGAAATAGAGGAATACCTGAATTCCTATGCCGCCCAAACAAAGAAAGTGCATATGATGCATCTCCTTTGGGTGTGTTCATTACAAAGAACTGTTTCTCTGTATCCTCTACGTCCTGGGTATTTGATACCGGATCAGGATCCCGGATATGTAATCTGTTACATAGGGCTACAGAAAGGTAGAGAATTGAGAACGGGTGATAAGTTTCATGAGACAGAAAATGGTGCAAGTGTTATAGCCAAGTCTGTTGGTCACTGTCACACTGTATTCCAAATACATTGATTCTGAACGAATGTTATTAGATACCGAACCTGATATACAAAATCATATCAGTCTCTTTATTAGTAAAGAAATGATAAAATTTTGTATTGTTGGATAATGTTTTGAACATTTCCTATATCAAAAGTTGATCGGTTCAGGCACGATATCTAAAAGCATTGATGTTCTAAATCGAACTACAGTTCTTAGTATACAGAACACACATAAGAGGAAGAGTTCAGAAATGAAAAATCCTTCATGAGGTATTGTAGACTGGGTCATATCAATGCGACTCGACTAGCTGAAGTTACATATAGATGCATATTTAAATTAGTTTGAATTTACATCTTGTGAAACTTGCCAGTCATGTCACAGAGATAAGATGACCACAGCTCTGTTTATTGGAAACAGAGAAAGAGTTAGTGAACTCTTGGGATGATACATGTTGATGTATGAAGGTCCCCTGTCTACACATGCCAAGACCGGTTCTTTGTACTTCATTACTTTCTCTGATGATCTCTCAAGATTCAGTCATATGTTCCTGTTGAAACACAAGTCCGAACCTTTTGAGATATTCACAGAATATAAGTTAGAAGTAGAGAACCAAAAAGGGTATAAGTATTATGTCCTTTGATGTGATCAAGGAGGAGAATACTTGAGCACGGAATTCTTGGACTTTTTAAAGAAGAATGAGATTCTCTCTCAGCATTACTCCTCCGTATACACCATAGCACGATGGTATATCGGGATGGAGCAATCACACCCTATATGATAAGGTGTGCTCTATGATGAGTACTACTGAGTTACCTATTTCCTTTTGGGAGTTATGCACTTGAGAAGCTGCATACCTATTGAATAGGGTTCAAATCAAATCAGTTGCCTACCACTTCATATGTGATATGGAAAGGGAAGAGCCCATATCTTAAGTTTGTTAAGATTTAGGGTTGACCGGCCTATGTCTAAAAGCAAAATCCAGACAAGCTCGAGAAAAGGTCAGTTATGTAGAACTGGAAATGTTCCAGCTATACAAACTGCAGCTGATGATTTGATAGAACCAAAGGATTCAGTAGATTCCAACGAACCTCAGCCTCTCCGCCAATCTAGTAGGGTTCCTCATCCGCCTGAGAGATACTTCGGTTTCTCTATGACAGTGGGAGCGAGGATTGCATCATGAGATGATGACCCAACTAGTTTCGAGCAGGCCATCAAGAGTAGGGACTCTGTAAGAATGGCTGGATGCTTAGCGATCTGAGATGGAATCCTTATACACTAACAAAGTATGGACTTTGGTTGCTTTATCTAAAGGGTTAAATCCCCATCAAGAGCAAGTATATCTTGAGAAGATTACTTGGTGTAGATGGAAAAGTTGAGACTTTCAAAGCTAGACATGTTAAAGGTTTTCATCATCGACCAGGCATGGATAATGATGAAACCTTTTTCGGTGTCTATGCTTAAGTCCATCCAGATCCTATTTGCCACGGCTACATACCATGAATACGATATCTGGTGGTTGGGTGTCATGACTGCTTTTCTAAATGATGATTTGGAAGAGAGAGTCTATAAGTACACAGCCAGAGGGCTTCATAGACAGTGGGAGCAGCGGAAACGTGTGCAAGATGCTTTATAGGATAAAGCAGGCATCGCGGAGTTGGAACATCTATTTTGATATGGTAGTCAAAGAGTTTGACTTCATCAAAATGGTAGATGAACCTTGTATAAACAAAAAGGTAGTAGGGAGTATGGTAGTGATCCTCGTAGAGTACGTGGATGACATACTCTTGATAGGGAAGGTGTTTCCTATGCTACGCTCGGTCAATCTCCGCTTATCACAAAGATTCTCCACATAGGATCAAAGCGATACCTCCTGAGTCCTGGATTTTGGATCTATGACATAGATCTAAATGGATGTTAGGATTCTCACTAGATGTAGTGAGATGGTATCAATCGATCCTGGGGAGAATCACTGGAAAGGTTCCAGGGTGATAAGGACGACTGAATGTCAGTCACAGGCATTGTCTTTACCCTCAGTAAAGGGACGGTATGTTGGAAGAGTTCCAAGATAGATACCATGGCATACTAGACGATAAAGGCTGGATACATCGCTACTTAAGATGCTACCAAAGAGGCAGTCTGGATGTATATTAGTTCATGAGATGAACTTCGTTCCTCCCATTATGAGACAATGGAGTTGTGGCTTATGCCTAGGAACGCCTGTCCCATCAATGATCCAGACATTTTCTAAGGCAGTATCACCTGATCATGGAGATGGTTAATCTCCAGGGTGATCGAGGTTAGAAGAGTAGACTCAGAGGACAACACGGCGGATCCACTCACAAAGGCCTTTACCCAGAGAGAGACTTTTATGGGATGGTTGAGTATGAGATACTGCAACCACTGCTACAGATGGCCCTAGTGCAAGTGGGAGAGTGTTAGTTATATGTATGCCCTACAGGCCATTACTGTACATAGGATGTATATTGTAGTGGATGCTGGGACATATATAGGAAGGACTTTCTTGCTCGACATGATAGTATGCTATCTGGTTGCTCTTTATCTTAACGTGTGCACTGATTGTCTCTCTGTTACATGTTGGTAAAGCCCTTAGGATGTGTACTTGACTACCCGGACTATGATGCGGTTCATACTAGTGGGGACATGGTAGTCCATAAGTACATCCTTCAAGGTCCCTAGTCGTGGGTGTATCGAGACGGGGCATCGATATACCAGAGTAGACTAGCGTATACCTTCTCGACCCATATAGATGGGCGATGGATGATCCCATATCCATTGGTGTTTGACATCATAGATGATATACGGGTGCTCAGTGGAGACTGGGTACACTGGACGGACTCGCCGAGAACTCCCAGATGGTATTATACCTTACGTCAGATGGCAGTTCTCTGGTGACACTGGTACAGGTTAGTCTGTAGACCCGAGATCGTCATAGAGTCTTGTGTGATTCCTACTGTGCTTTGATTTCCACCTTACCACGTCCAAGAGGGCGTGCAAAACGGTGGTTTTTGGGTACATTCCCGATTCACATGGAGGCAATGAGCGATAGGAGGGGATTCGTCTCTCCCGGTATAGGGAGTTGATGTTGCGCTGTGTTCGATTGGCTATAACCGGAAATCCCTGGCCAGGGTTGCTGAGATTTACTGGTAAGTGTTACCAGTAGTTTCTCGAATGGTTATAGACCTCATATCGACACGACTTATCGAGCTATTAGGGTCTGACGTTTACCACCCCTAGGCAAGATATGCGACATATCAGACGACGAGACCGGACTGTACGGTAAGTGTTACTGGTTGGATTCACAGGAGTGTGAGCGGGCTTGCTCGTTGATCTTCTGATCGCTCAATACCCGGGTGGCCGTTACGTTTAGCAGACCGCTTGCGGCTTGTGGGTGTTTGATATGATCATCACCTGCTGCCGGCGTATTGACGAGTCTTTAGAGTCCTACACAGAGGTTTCCTGGCTCAAGCGAAATGAAATAGGAGCGCATATGAGATATGTACGGGACCGAGAATAATATCAGTATGTGATACTGAATTCTATTCTCGCGATTTGTATCATCGGACGGTTATATAAAATATAGCCGGATTACCGAATCAAGTGTTGATTCGATACATTGATACACTTGATATTAGTCGGTTATATGCAGTTTGACCGGATCATTAAATCAAGTGTTGATTTAATGATTTAATGTATAATTATATATTTGATATATTACTTTACATTAACTAGTATTGGTTCACTTAAGATGATTTTCTCACTTGATGTGCACATTGTATATATGATATATTTTTGTACACTTGTTTATATCATGTTTGATGATACATGCAAACTTGGGTGTATGTTTGATTCAAACCATGTTTGGGTTAATGGTTAGGGTTTTGTTATCTTTATTTATTTCTTTAATTCATTTTTGGAAAGATAAATGAAATGGTGGCTTGCTTTGTTTCTTTGTTGAAGCTTCATGAAGCTTTGAATAAGTAACCATTTTGTTTTATCCTTAAACCTAACCATTACCTAAACTAGGGTTTACTCTCTACATGCGTTAAACTCACCCATGGTTGCATTATGATAGATATCACTTGAATTTTCTTTTTGCAATAATTCTTTTTCCTTCTTCTTCTTCATCTTCTTCATGAAGAGAAGAAAACCTAGCTAGAAAATTCTATGTGATGAATCCAAGTGAGAAATCAAAATCCAAAGTGAACCCACTTCCTATTTCTTCATCCTCTACCACTTGCCATGTTGTATATGGTGTTTTCTTCACAAGTTTCATGACTTAGTGAAGATGGAGCTTGAGTTAGAGTTGCCTCGACGTAGATCATCTTCGGCATCGAAGTTATCGACCTAGCCCGCCCATTTCTCCAATGAAACCGACAATAGAGTTCGGGATTCCGATGATCGCAGCGGAGGGACGTCAACACGGAGATAAAGAAGTGGTGGACCGGATCTACAAAGGTTGTAGCCCCTTTCACTTAGCACTAAAGCAGTTTAGTAGCTTGTAGTTTCGCCTAATTTCTAGTTAACGATCTATATTACGGTTTCTCGGCACATAAATTTTTGAATTTGGCATGGTTGATGCCTTGTGGAACCTCTTGAGTGTGCCTAGGAACCCTACAACGACTACCCATGTACCTATCGAAAAGAAGGCTGACGAGTAAACTCATCCAAACCTATACTGAGCCTGTCCGTGACAATCTCCGTGCAGTTCGGTCTGTTCTTCTGAGAGTATCGCATGCAAGGTCTAGGGGTTGGAAAACGTCAGACCCCTATTAACCTGACAAGTCGTGACGGTGTGGCTCAAGACCATTCGAGAATTTAATAGTCCAACAACCATTAATTCTCAATCCGCCCTGACCAGGGACTAATGCTGTTAGCCAACCGATCACAGCGCGACATCGACTCCCTATACCGGGAGAGTCGAATCCCCAACGGTCGCTCACTGCCTCCATGTGGCTCGGGACTGTACCTAATTAAAACCTGTTTGCATGACTCAGTAGAGCCGTGGTAGGGTAGTAATCAAAGCACAGTGGGAACTCACACGAGACAAACGACGACCTCAAGTCGACAGACTATCTGCACTCATGTCACCGGAGAACTGCTATCTGACGCTAGGTATAATACCATCTAGCCAGTTCTCGGCGAGTCCGTCCAATGTACTCACCCACTGTAAGCACCTGTATACAATCTTAGGTGCACCTCACCAAAATGGCTGTGGGACCAATCCATCGCCCCTCATTAGGGTCTAGATATATATACACTAGTCTACTCCGGAGTATCGATGCCCAGTCTCGATATTCCCACGACTAGGGACATTTTAAGGTTGTGCTTATCGACTACCCAGCTCCCACAAGTATGATTGCCATCACAACGCTGGTAGTCAAGCAAAGATCCTATGGGCTTTATCAACATGTATACAAGATTTGAAATACTAAGTAAAACACATCACATGTTAAGATAAAGACAAACCAAATAGCTTACTATCATATCGAGCAAGATTGTCATGTACATATATATCCCTAGCATCCTATACAATGAAGGCCTCTAGGGCATACATATTGAACAAATGGCTTCTTACTGCACTGCTTGCAGCAACAACTCCCTCTCTACCCCAGCTGAAGGAGTGACATACGGGCCTAACGCAGCCTCCATTTTCTCAATGCCGGTGGGGCAGGCCACACAGGCCACTACCGGACTCTTCTTTGGGACCATGCTCCCGCCTATGAATTTCGGTGTCTCAATGCCATAAGAAGAAGCTCTTAGAAGGTCGGTCTTTGATCGGCTGGCAACCGTCACGGCTCCTATCAGCAAGCCGTCTAGATCTGACGTCTCAGTCTTCAATAGGCTAAAGAAAAACTTGAGCGGGCCCGTAAATAAGCCCATGATACCAGAGAGAGCTACCTCAAAACAACTAGCTCTCCCTACTCCCGTAAAGTGCTTCACCTCCAAAACGGTCGGTCTTCGAAAGATTGGCCAACTCCACTCCAACTTCAACAAGGACGTCGGTCTTCAACAGACTGACGCCAACCGAAACTCCCCAGCAATGCAGGGGCATAATGAAGACACCTCCAAAATTGAGGCAATTCCCACTCCACGACAGGCTCGACATCGCCACTGGCATTGAGTGAGAGATGCTGGGGGCAACTCCCGCTCTTGGCTCACCCCACCAATCCCTATGGTGGAGGTCAACATTGTTGTTCCAACTGGGAACAGCTTTGACCTACTTAGGATGGTACGCAAGAACTCCCAAACGGCCGTATTGAAGAAATCACCTCTACCGGCTGAGCCCCAATACAAAAACAGCAAGAGCAGCTTCATCAGCGGCTCTCCTTGCAAATCCATAAAGTCTGGTGAAAGGTCCAAGACTCTGTGCTTGAAAAAAGCTACTCTCGTTGGCCCAAGAAATCTAAAGGCCGACAAGAAAAAGACCACTCCTCCGCCATACAATGGGGGACTTCTCTTAAACAGGTGCCTGTCACAACAGCTCCTTCAAATCCAATCTCTCATAAAAGAACGAGATTGGAGAAAACTATACCGCCAGCGGGAAAATCCAATGTCGAAAGATCTAAATGCCTGGAGTCTTGGGCAAAACGATGCATACAATCTACATGGACACCGGAAAAGAAGAAAGCCATGTCTCGGTGAGTCCCGACCGCAAACTCGGTCGCTGACAAAGGCTCAGGAGCAATAGCAAAACCTCCAGGAAATGCTGACCAAAATGGCAGCACTCACCGGACCAAAAGAAAGTCTGGACAAAGAAGCTGAACAGCGCCAAGAGAAAGAGTCCGATACAGAGTTATTGCAATGAGTGCTGGAGAGAAAAGACAAAGAAACTGCGGAGAAAGCTGCTAACATCAAGTAGATGTCTCTGTTATGCCAAGACATGGTTAGAAAGATGATCCAACTGGAACCACCTGCTGAAGATCCGCCGCTGATTATCGAGGATGATAGAGGAGAAACATCAAATCCTCCCTCGGCCGTATCAGCGGACTAGGAGGAAGCAATCTCCAAAGCGGCCCTGGATGACTACATTACTCAGCAAATCAAAGCTCATCAGGCCTATGAAGCCGCCAACCAACTCGTCAAAACCAGGCGACCATATCCAGCCTGGTATGACCAAATCAAGTACCCCCAGGGATATACAATCCTAAGTTCCATGTTTACAATGGAATGAGCAATCTCCACTGGCACGTCGCACAATTCAGAGCTCAGTGCGGTAATACTAGAGGCAACGACAAACTGTTGCTTCACCAATTCGTCGGAAGTTTGTCAGAGACAGCTTTCAAATGGTACTTGGAGCTCCCAAATGACTCCGTGAAGACCTCCAAAATGGAACTGTTGTTCATGCAACGGTTCGCCAGCGCAAGTGAACACACTCTGATCACAGAACTGATCAATGTCAGGGTAAAACCGATAGAAACGTGGGTCCAATACGCGATCCGGTGGCGGAAACTGTAGTCTAAGTTTGAACAATGCATTGAAGATTCTCCAGCCGTGGGCATGTTCATCAGGACCCTCGATCCTCAATCGACTGTATCCCGGTTCATGACATTCTTCAAACCCACAACCTTTCAAGCACTGATAGACAATCTATCCCAAATAGATCTGATGGGTCATAGCCCCTCCTCCTCAAATAAGGACCCTTGAAATAATAAGGTTAAAGGGAAAACGACCTTCATTGAGAATACATAACAACAACCGAGCGGTCCAAAACCGGCTGCTCGCCAAAACAACACACGCACACGCCTGTCCTTAGAAGAAAGGTTGGGACGTGAATACTAGTTTCCTCACGATAAAATGAAGAGATTGTTTGAGCTGGCGATGTGAAATAATCTCATCACATTGCAAAACCCACGGCGCCTACCACAACTCGGCGATGTCAACAACCCTAACTATTGCTCCTATCATAAGATAGTGAGCCACCTAATTGAAAATTGCTACATCTTCAAAAATTGGGTCGAGGACCAATATCAGTAGGGGAAGTTTGCCCTATCTGATAACCGGAGGGTAAACCCGTCCTAAAAGCATACTCCGAAAAGGTGGACGCGCAGGGGGCATCATACTCACTTATGGAAGAAGCTCCATGGGAAGTAGTCATTTCAGCGAAAACTAAAAATGCTAATGGATCTAGAAGTATGTCCGGTGATCAAGTGGAAAAGCCCGCTTGAACCCTAAATTATTGAAGGGATGATGAAACCATGTCCCACACCGAAAGTTGTTGACAAGGGAAAAAGCCCCTAAGTCAAGCCGTCAAAGTCTTCTAAGAAAAAAATAAAACTAAGAAACCTGTGCAGCCTGCCAAGTATGATGACAAGAGCATAGAGCTTCAGAAATATATAGATGCACTGAAAGAATAAAACCAAAAGGCTCAGACACCAATCACGCTTGAAGAATTCCTCATGAATATTCTTGAGGACGGAGAATGATGAGGGAAATGATTCATCAGAAGAAGCGGAAGACTATGTAGCATGTTGCCACATGGTCTCCCATTTGGCGTTATATGATGAAGAAGCTCTCTCAGCTTCAGAAAACAATGTGGACGAACTTGGGGCAGAACGGTGCTAAATTCCCTGAATCTGCCAAAAGAAGTCCCGGTCGAGAAACTTTTAAATGAAGCCTTTCAAAAGAGCAAAGAAGACCGAGAATGCGAAACAACCATATATGAAAAGGCTAAGCATCAGAGTCTGAATAAAAAAGCTGCGGTGAGAATGAGTTATAAAGCGCTCTAACCAAACCAAAGCACACCTGCAGCAAATAAAAGCAGGATCAAAACTGAGAAGCAGTTCGTCAAAGTCCTATCAATAGGGATAAAACTGCCACCGCTCGTGATGTACACTCCCGGAGTCCCATACATCGACAAAGGAGAGTCACATCCAAAATACTGTCTATATCACCGAAGGGTCGCCCACCCCATCGAAGAGTGCAATACCTTCAAGAAGTGGTGGTAAGGATATGTTACCCATCGAAAACACTGCAAGAAGGAGAAGCGCGAACCTCATACTCGTCGACATGAGAATAGCAAGACGAACACACATAAAGAAACAACCGGCAACTGTCATATGGTTGGTACCAGTTCGGAAAGGGGAAAACACCAAGTTCTCACGTTCGGGAGCGATTCTGAGGGCAAAACACCCCTCGATTCTCTCTTTGAAAATTCCCCCTCGGAAAAAGAAGAGGAGGAGAAGAACTGCAAGAATATTCAGCTGCATAACCGTACGCTGCCTGAAAAGAATCTCGGACCTGCAAAGAAAGGTTCGAACAAAAAATACAAAGGGTAAGGGAAAATGCCCGAGAAAATCGCCCTTGATGAACAAGCTGTCAAAGAGCTTGCCGCAAGGGACCCGCCTAAGAAAAACAAGGTGGCTTACAACGTCCTAGCACATCTGAGAAAAATATTCTCGCAGCTAAGCATATTGGATGCTCTCCTCCTGTCCAAAGAGGCATGAGATTCCCTAATCAATGCATTACAAGAGCCCGATCAGTTCCAAGCTTTCCTTGCAAAAGAGTGATAGTGATATATGTCTTAGAGGCCATTATTGTATAGTACTGGATTGTATATTACATTTTGGAAGCTTGGGATGTACATAGATAAAATAACAGTCTTGCTCAATATGATAGTATGTTGTATGCTTTGATTCTATCTTAACATGTGTATATGCTTCTATTAACGTATCATTAATACATGTTGATAGAGCCCTTAGGATCTTTGCTTGACTACCAACATTGTGATGGCAGTCACACTAGTGGGGGCTGGATAGTCTATAAACACATCCTTAAACTCATTCCTAGTCGTAGGATTATCGAGACTAAGCATCGATACTCTAGAGTAGACTAGTGTATACGCTTCTTATCCCCATCAGAAGGGTGGCCTATCCCACAGCCATTGGTATACGGTACCAAAGATAGTATACAAGTGCTCATTAGGTTATAAGTTACACTGGACAGACTCGCTGGGAACTACTAGTTGGTATTATACTTATTGTTAATTAGCAGTTCCCCGGTGATATGGGTTCAGGTTAGTCCTTTAACTTGACATCACTATTCGTCTCAAGTGTGTTCCCACTGTACTTAGATTACTAACCATGGCTCAAATGAGTCGAGCAAACAGGTAGTAGTTGGGTACAGTCCCGAAGCACTTGAAGACAGTAGGGGTTAGAAGGGATTCGACTTCCCGATATTGGGAGTTAATATTGTGCTATGTACGGTTGGCCAATACACAAAGTCCCTGGCCAGGGCAAGTGAGATTTACTGGTAGGTACATCAGTAGTTTCTCAGGGTGTATTGGGCTCCACACCGACAAGACTTATTGCGCTATTAGGGGTCTGATGTTTACCACTCCCCTAGGCCCGATATGTGATACTCTTAGATGAACAGACCAGACTATAAGGTGATTGTCACATATAGGCTCAGTAGGGTTTTCGGACGAGTTATTGTGTTGATCTTCCCTTCGACAGATACCTGGGTAGCTGTTATATACAACTAGTGCCACTGACATGCTTGTGGTTAAACTCACTGCCAGCGTATTGTCAAGCCTTTAGAGTCCCATATAGAGGGTTTCCCGGTTTAAGAGAAACGGTGTAGTTTGCATATGGTTTTATATACGGGTGTTTGATTGAACACGTGTATTTATACATGTGCTTTAATTGGTAGATTTAGTAGTACTAGCAGGTTTGAAAGACAGCCAATTTTGATGCTAGTATTATATTGCTCTCTTTTGGATATTTGTATTTTAACACGAATACGGTATTTATACGAATACTTGTATTTGTATAAATACAGGTATTTATTCTTTGATACAAATACATGTGTTTCTTTCTTAATATGAATACGCATACTTTGTATTTTCGGTACAAATACAGTATTGGTATTTTGGTAAAAATACGTATTTATACGGGTATGAGTATACTTGTTTATATACATGCATTTGTATTTATTTATAAGTGTATGTGTATGTATACTAGTGAAGTGGCTACACTCTCCTACTTATCTCTTCTCATTTAATGAAGAAGTGTGTGGACTTGTGACTCACCCTAGTGAGTCACTATCCCACCCACTCTTTTGTTTGTAGGATGTAAAGATAAGTATTGAAAGTGAGAGATATTTGTGAGACATGGTTGATATTTTCAACATGTGTGATATTTTCACAAGTAGCAGTCTCCTTTTTCTTCTTCCTCTTTTACTCACTTGAGTTTTGAGGATTAAAAGAGAGTATCTTATTTCATAAACTATATCACTCTAAGTATCTTGTCCTAGCAAGACTTGATCTTTAGTTGCTTCGGTCAAAGCTATCGCTTGAATCGACATCCTCGGGTGGATCGTCTTTGACGCGAAAGATCGACTTCGAGAGCACATTCTATCAACCCAAGGAGCTTGTAGAGTCGACCTTTCAAGACCCGAAGGACTGTCTACAAAGGTTGTAATTCTAACCTAGTAGCTAAAGCTCTAGTTAGAATTGTTTAGTTTAGTGTTTGGGCTTGTATCCTAGGGTTTTTAAGTGTATTGTGCTCAAGATTTTAAAGTTTTTGATTCCGCAAATCCGTAGTAATCACGGCAAGGAGCACATATGCACTTACAATGGTATCAGAGCCTATCCAAACACTTACTGAATAGACAGGGTATAGAGTTTCGAAACCGAAATAACTCCATATCAGTAAAACCTAAATCCATGTTACTGTCGAATTTTTCAGAGCCTCTAAAAAATTTTAAACAATTGCAGAGTGCTCTTTATGATGTAACTAGAACACCAGAGAAAAACGGTACCATAATTCAAAAATTGAACTGCCATATTTCCTCAAATTCCCGTTTCTGGTGGTTTTACTGTAGCATCTGGTCTCGTGCTTCTTGTGGTGGTTTGTACTCTTGGATTTAGGATTTAAGCTATTGTTTGATTTTGCCCAAATTTCATCTAGTGTTATCTTTATGCTTGGGCAATACGGAGTATTTCTAAGTCGAAATTTTAACGTCTTTTATTTGCTATAAGTCCGTATATGTGTTTGTAAATGTCGACTAATTGCTATACGTCGATTAGCAGGGGTTGAACATATCTAGTATCTTGTTATTTCGGTTTGTGAATATGAAATATTGGATCGTCGTGATTGAATAGCCGAGGAATGTGAGAAGAGTGTTCTTTTCTTTCATTCATGTATTTGTAAAGTGATGTAAAATTCTTTTGCAGGGCACATCCGGGTTGAGGTTGTAGCCACCGTTGTATTATTTCATTTACTTTTTCTTGCACCTAGGATAGACCCAAGGTGGGGTGCACAAACTACCGGGTTCTTGAAGTGCCGAGTGGCCTGCTCATTTTATTGAAGGAGGTTGCATCAGTTCGGGGATTTAGAGGGTAGTTTGCCGCACCCGTAGGGGTCTAGGATGAGGATTTGGCTATTCATCATAACCATCGAATCCGTTTTTCGTTCCAGGCTAAAACGAAACATGGAAATCCTAGTATATCCAATATATTCATCTGTGTTGCTTATGCTATGATCTAGAATGGCTATTATTATATGAGACGAATGGCTATATATACAGATTATGTATAATAAACGTTCCTTATGTTTTGTACCAGCGCTAGCCCTGCCCCCACTCTGCCGTTAGTTAAGTAATATAATGGTGGATGACGGGGCCCCATGGTGAATGCAGATGGCATAAGCGTACGTTCTATTATCGTTTCATTTTGCAATGATAGGGTTAAATGATAGGACAACATTAATATTGATTAATACAAAGAAAACAAACCAAAAGCTTAAACCGTTAGAACAATTTAAAAACAACTCAGTTTTCTTCAAAAATAACTTTTAAATGCGGAGCCTGCACTACTCCTTTTAAAAGCTAACATAGTTCCTTCGACTATATCAAGTTTGTTACGTTCACGGTTTTCGCCAAAACAAGTCATAGCCCTCCGTCATTTCAGATAGGTATTCACTAGTATTCAAGCTATGTATTTTGACCTTCTCCAAGGCATAGTGATTGGTAGTTATTTGGTATTCATCTGTTGCATAGATAAATGCGTTAATCTAGGACAGGCGTACAGTTATTTTAGCCTTCGTCAAGGTTTTATACGAATGGGTTTAAATTAAGCTGGACAATGATGGGTATAACTTGACTTGCGTCTTATAATATTTTGGCCTTCGTCAAGGTCATAAGCGCCTGGGACAAAAATCCACATCGGGAGTTTCAAAGAAAAAGGAAACTTGCTAGTTTTGCATACCATCTTCAGTGTGATGATTTTGGTAGGATTCCTTCAAATTTATCACACAATAATAGTTGGATCCCGATCCCACCGTGAGTATTGTTACTCCTCAAGAAAGTTTCACATAACGATCAATGCTATAAACCAAGAAGATGCCTAGAACTGTATTAGTGGGGTTACACCTCCAGGGAAAAGAGATTATTTAATTAAGAAACTTCGTGAAAGTATTGTAAAACTTCTCTCGAAATACCGACACTAGCCTGGCCAAAAGATTAAGCAAGAATTGTAGAGTGCGATTAATCCCGACTAATTCTTCTTTTATGATTTGAAGGAGGATTCGAGAAAACAATGGAAACCATCCTATTTAGATAAAATAATAACCAATCTAAACTTGCAAGAGCATTATACTGAGTGTTTCTTCTCTCTCTCTCCTAATTGCAGTAACCAAGATGACTGGGCTTAAGTTAGTATAAGATAAAAATATATTGACGGGGTAAAACTATAAAGATTGGCTAAGGAATATCCAGATGGCCATTACCTATGAAAAGCTAGGCTGCCTCCTTACTACTAAAGGCCCTACCGTCTCAGGTCCAGATTCCACTGTCGTGGATAAAGAGATCCGTAAGACATGGGAACTAAACAGTGCGAAAGCCTAGTGCCTCGTACTGGCCTCTATGGATAATGAACACTAGAGACAGCATAAGAATATGGACCTTGGTTCTATATTCCTCCATACCTGTAATATTTCAGAAAAATAAAAAATTATTTCTGGAATTTAAATAAATAAAATAATAAATTTCATGAATATTATAAAAATATAGAAATTGTTTTTACTGAAGTAGTATGGTTATATACTTATAGTTTGAAAAATAATTGGAAAATTAATATAAATTATTGATTTTGAAAGAAATTATGTGATTTGGATATTTTATAAATTATTATACAATTAATTGTATATAATTTAATGTTAAACTTGATTAATATTTCACTAATTATGCTTTAATATTGCTTATGTATATGACACACGACAAATCATGTTGCAAACTACTTGTTACATTTTTACGAACCATGGCCTAAATTCTTCATTTTGCATATGAGTATGGTTTTTTTTTTTTAGTTTTAAAATAAAATAAAAGAAAACAAAGAGATAAGATATTTAAAGAGAGAGGGGATAAGATGTGATTGTATTTATGATAGAGAGAGGGGGAGGTTTCTTCTCACCACCATGGCTCCTTCACCCTTTTTACTTATCTTCATCTCATCTTCTTCATAGCTTTAGCTCCCTCATCATCTACCTCCTCTACCTCACACAAACACCTCAAAAACTTAGCCAAAACCTTATATCCTCTTCACAAAAAATGATCTCTAGCTCACTACAAGCATGATGGTAGGAGCAAGTCAAGACTTTGAGCACTTTGGGCAACTCAAGAATATTCTTGAGTTTCCAAATGAGGTAAATCTTATATCTTTAGTTAAGTTTTTAGATTTTCTAACATCCTAGTGTAGTTTAGAATTAAACTAATAAGGTTTAGTGAAGTTAGAATTTTCCAAGTTGAGGTTAGGGGATAATTGGTGTTGTGAAAGTGTAATTGAGGTGTAGTGAGTATCTTTTACGACCTTAGTGATGTTTACTGGCCTGGATCAGAGACTTGAAACCATACATGAACTTAGAATTTCCCGATGTTGGTTTCTTTGATTTTTGAGGGCTAAATGGAATCTGGAGCAACTTGGGATAATTGTAAGAAAAAAAACAACTATATTGACGTAGTTAGACCACTAGAAGACCACCACAGAAAAACGAAACGAAAACTCCAAGTTGGGGCCAGCGACACCGGATGAAATAGCATTCTTGCCGGGCTAAATTTTGGGTTCTGATGTTGGGTTTTGGCATGTAGCTCATACTCCTCATAACCTAACCCTTGTATTGTTTGTTTTGTCCCAATCTACCTGTACAAAAATTTGGGAGCATTTTTAGTTGGTTTTGTCAAGGTTTTTCCGATTTCTAAAACTTGGTTTTTGGTATTTGAATTTGGAATTGGTCGTTGGACGTTTGTATGTCAACAACAAGGGTTATTTGGTTGTTTTTGCATGCATAGGCTATATGTTCTAACCTATGAGCACTTCTATTAGATATGTATACCCTATAGGCCATTATTGTATATGTATACATGTGGATGCTTGGACATATATATGTACATGACAGTGTTGCTCGATACGATAGTATGCTATCTGGTTTGTCTTTATCTTAACATGTGCATATGTTTTACTTGCCATTACGTATCATTCATATATGTTGATAAAGCCCGTAGGATCATTGCTAGACTACCTGTGTTATGATGGAGATCATACTTGTGGGAGCTGGGTAGTCGGTACGCACACCCTTAAAAGGTCCCTAGTCATGGGAGTATCGAGACTGGGCATCGATATTCTGGAGTAGATTAGTGTATACATTTCTATACCCTGACGAGGGGCGATGGTATGGTCTCGCAACCATTGGACTTTCGCACCTAAGATCGTAAACAGGTGCTCACTGGGTGTGAATACACTGGACGGACTTGCCGAGAACTTCCAGATGGTACTATACTTATCGTCAGATGGAAGTTCTTAAGTGACATGAGTACAAGTTAGTCTTTAAAACTGAGATCTTCATTTGTCTCGTGTGAGTTACCACTGTGCTTTGATCAGTCCCCTACCACTGCTCTACTGAGTCGTGCAAACAGGTTTTGGTTTGGTACAGTCTCGAGCCATGTGGAAATAGTGAGCGATTGTTGGGGATTCGTCTCTCCCAGTATAGGGAGTCGATATAGCACTATGTTCAATTGGTCAGGACCATAAGACCTTGGCCAAGGCAGTTGGGATTTACTGATAGGCTGATCAGTAGTTTCCCGAATCGGTCCTGAGCCACATCGGCATGAATTATCAGGTTATTAGGGTGTAACGTTTACCACCCCCTAGACCGGGTATGCGATACTCTCAGACGAAGATACCGGACTGTACGGAGATTGTCACAGATAGGGTCAGTAGGGATCCGGATGAGTCGGCCTTCCTTTTAGACAGGTACCCGGGTAGCCGTTACATACAGCTAGTGCTACTGACGTGCTTATGGTTAAGGATTTATCCAGTAACTTACTGCCGGCGTACTGTCGTGTCTTTAGAGTCCCACACATAGGGTTTCTCTGGTTCAGGTGAAATGATGTAGTAGCCATATTGGATACGAGCAGGGTTCCGATTGATTGATGTACTTTGTACCCGGACATTTGATAAGACAGTTGATAACACTAGCTGGCTCGGGATTGAGCCGAATTATTAAATCAGGTATTGATTTAATAATTTGCATATATGTATATCGATATTTATATTCTAGTATTATGTTCTTCGTGTTAGTCTTTTTCCATTTATTTGATAAATGGAAATGAGGTGTAAATTGAAGGAGAAAGGGGTATGGTGAGAGCCATGGCTTCAATAGTTGACAAATGAATTATTAATTCATTTGTGGCAACTATTGAAGCATGGTTGACATATAATATTGATGGATATTATTTTACAAAACCATTGCCATCTATTTTCTCTCACATGCTTGCTCATTTTTCATTTGTGCTCACCATTTTGCTTCACCTCCTTCTCCTTTTCTTGAGAATTACCACCTTCATCATCTTCCTCCTCTCTACACTCTCATGTGTTGAGAAACAAGAGAGGTGGCAAGATAGAGATAGAAAGTCAGTTAGAACCTCACACTATATCCTAAACTTCTTGGATTAGCAACCCAAGTTATCAAGTTGCTCCACTTGATATTTAGTGTGGATCTAGAGCCATGGATCACATCCCTCGAGTGGATCATCTACGATAAAGAAGGACCAAAGAGCAAGATCGATCGCGGAGAACCGAAGGAGCCAACAAAGAAGATCAAGCACGATCATGGTGGCTACTTGGAGCGAACGATGAGGAAAGAAGACCGAAGGACTTGGATCGTTTGGTGAGACTTCTTTTAATAGTAGTTAGCTCTCTTATTTTAGCTAGTTAGGTTTATAGAAAGATCTGATTTAATGGGTTATTCTAGCGGCGTTTTTACTTTAGTAGAAAAAATTTTGTTCCGCAAACGGCCACGGATGATGTCTGGAGCGTTAGGGTAACCCAACATGGTATCAGAGCCACCCCATAAAGCTTAAACTAGCAGTTTAAACAACGTTTAAAATAACGAAACCGAAATAACTCCAAAACACGAAACCTAGAATTCAAGTTTCTGTCAAATTTTAAATGGCCTCTGGAATTTTTTTAAACAACTGCAGAGTGCTTTTTTTACTAAAACTAGAACACCAGAGAAAAATGAGCTCATGATTCCTAGTTGTGGCCGGCGAAACATCAAAACGGCCGACCTCGCCGGTTTTGTTAAGGTGGAATGTGCTCGTTTTTCTTTGTTGCTTTATATCTCTTGAATTTAGGGTTTCTGGATATGTTTGATTGCCCAAATTGTATACTTTCAGTTGTCTTGAGTTTTGGGGCAATACGGAGTATTTTGAAGTCGCTATTTTAACACTGTTTAAAAGTTATCAATACTTAGTTTAGCATCTGCGACCGTGAATGTCATTTGATCGGTATAACCCGTCTATCTGCTATATGTTCTTTTAGATGGGTTTGCAAACATGACATTCACGTTGATGTTCTGTGATTGTGCTGATATTGTGGATTGATTGTCGTGGTGGATTTCCGGTGGTGCAATGGTTTAGTACAGTTTATATTCATTTATACATTTGTTATTGCGGGACGAGTGTCCGACATGTGGACAGTCATTTCTGCCGTGTTGTATATTATTTGATTGGGGCACGACCTGGTTGAGGTCAATGTCACTTTTGTACATATTTTTCATTTTCTGAACTAGTTCTACCCCATAGTGGAGTGCACAAATAGCTATGTTCTAGAGGGAAACGAGCCCACATCTCATGGCGTTGAGACGGAGAGGGGCTTCACTTTAGAATTGGCGGGCTATTTGCCGCACTCGTAGGGGGTTATAGGTATGACCTACGGAGGGGCGCTCAAGTTACCGGGTCCCATGAAATGCTAGGTAGCCTATTCACTTTGTTGATTGGGGTTACCTCACTTCTGGGATTGGCGGGTAACTTGTCGCGCTCATAGAGGTCCAGGTTTCCATTGCACGGGCTATCCCACGACCAGGAATGTCGGGTCACATTTGCGGCTCAAATGAAACCCGAGGCTCTAAGATTATCCACCATTCTGTGTTGCTTGCTGAGATTCTGTGTTGTTGCTTATATCATGCCTGGGACGAATGTTATATATATTTATATATATACTAATAGATGTTGTATATGTTTTGCACCCGCGCTAGTCCAGCTCCCGCTCTACCGGTAGTTAAGTAACCAAACGATGCATGACGGGGCCCCGTGGAAAATGCGGATGGCATATACATAAATTTTATTTTCGTTCTTTTCTGGTGTAATAGGTGTTAAATGATGGGACCACATTAATTTTGATTAATGCAAGATAAGAAACCTAAAAGATGTTGTTGGAACAAATTTTGAAAAACTATAGTTATATTCTTTCACTTTGTGTAGTGGTATTCGGTTGTGAATATCCAGCACCTCATTCCAGGAGGCAAGAACCGAGATCCCTTCGCGGGAAATGACCTCTTGAGCAAAAGTCTATACTATAGATTACTCAGTTTTTTCAAAACCACAAGTTTTCAGAAGCAGAGCCTAAACCAGTCCTTTTCAAAACTGCTCAGGTTCCTTCAACAATATCAAGTTCATTACGTTAAAGGGTTTTTCACCAAAAACTCAGCCGTAGCCCTCCATCATTTCAGATAAGTACTATTTAGTATCCGTGATGTGTTTGTTGGCATCCATCAAGGCATAGTGTACGGTAGCTGAATAATACTTATTTGTAGCATTTAGATGCATTAATTTAGGACAGTCGTATAGCCTTGTTGGCATCCGTCAAGGGCGAGTACGGATGGGTCTAAATTAATCAGGATAATGATGGGTAAAACTTGACTTGCGCTTTATGATTTGTTGGCACCCGTCAAGGTCATAAGACGCCTGGGGCAAAAACCACATCGGGAGTTTCCAACAAACAGGAAACTTGCTAGTGCTGCATACCATCTGGAGTGTGGTAACTAGAATGGCTTCCATCAGTTTATCACGCAATGATAGTTGGATCCCGATCCCACCGATGACTAGGTTACTCTCCGGAGATTATTTCACTTAACAATCAATGCTATAAACAAAGTAGGTGTCTAGAACGGTATTAGCAGGGCTATGCCTCCAGGGAAAAGAGATTATATAATTAAGGAACTTCGCGAAAGCATTGGAAAACTTTCCTCGAAGTACCAACACTAGCCTGGCTGAAAAGTTAAGCAAGTGTTGTGACGTGCGATTAATCCAGGCTAATTCTTCTTTTAAGGTTTAAAGAAGAATTTGAGGAAACAGTGGGAGCCATCCTTATTAGATAAACTAATAACCATTCTAATCTTGCAAGAGCGCATGCTGAGTGTTTCTTTTCTCTTTCTCTCTCTAGGTAGCAACCACTTCATGCCTTAAACAAGATAATAAAATGAATCGCTTGACTGATCCGAATTCTTATTCGGGGCTGGGGAACGTAAATTTGGCTCTAACTTATGATAACAGTCATGAGTATGAGCAGAGGAAAGAGGATTGCATGAATTCCTTGATGGCCCCAACGAAGAAGAAGCATACTATTGCGTCTTCTTCAGGTGTTCTTGTTATTAAAAACTGTTTTTCGATCAGTCCTACCTCCTGGGTACTCGATGCCAGATCTGGATCTCACATCTGTAATTTATTACGGGAAGTGAGAAAAAGTAGGATGGTTGGACCTAGTGATATGTCCCTCAGAGTAGGGAACGGAGCACAAGTTGATACTTCTGTCGTCGGTGAATATCACCTAGTATTGCCAAATGGAAATACTATGATTTTGAATAATTTCTATTATATATCTTCCATGGTTTGCAATATCATATCAGTTTCTTTACTTGATAAAGATGGATATAACTTTGTTCTTGATAAAAATATTATGAACATTTACCTTAATCAGGTATCTATATTTTAAATCAAAACACGGTTGCAGAAGGTACACTATATAATGGTATCTATATTTTAAATCAAAACACGGTTCTCAATATACAAAACACACGTAAGAGGATGAATTCAGAAGTGAATAAATCCTACTTGTGGTATTGTAGACTTGGTCATATCAGATAGAAAAGACTAAATAAATTGCATAAAAATGGATTTTTGAATACGTTCGAATTTTCATCTTATGAAACTTGTCAGTCTTGTTTCAAAGGAAAAATGACCAAATCTCCATTCACCGGAAACGGAGAAAGAGCAGCAGACCTCTTGGGACTCATACACAGTGATGTATATGGTCCAATGTCTATACATGCAAGGGATGGGTTCTCGTACTTCATCGCATTCACTGACGATCTCTCTAAGTTCGGATATGTGTATCATATGAAATACAAATCTGAAGCTTTTGAGAAATTCAAGGAATTCAGAAACGAAGTAGAGAACCAGACTGGCAAAAGTATCAAGATCCTCCGATCTGATAGAGGAGGGGAGTATTTAAGCATGGAATTCCTAGAATACCTAAAAGAGAATGGAATTCTCTCTCGGCTTACTCCTCCGTATACACCACAACACAACAGCGTATCGGAGCGAAAGAACCGTACCCTATTGGAAATGGTTCGCTCTATGATAAGTTACGCTGAGTTTCCTCTTTCATTCTAGAGATATGCGCTAGACTCTGCTACATATTTATTGAATAGGGTTCCGATCAAATCTGTGCCTACCATCCCATATGAAATATGGGAAGGGAAAAGACAATACCTTAATTTTGTTGAGGTATGGGGATGTCTAGCTTATGTAAAGAAGCAGAACCCGGACAAACTCGAGGCACGATCAGTTTTGTGTAAGTTTGTAGGATATCCTAAATATTTGATGGGATATCTATTCTACCACACCGAGGAACAGAAGGTGTTTATTGCTCGCCACGCCGTCTTTTTAGAGAAGGAATTTCTTGCAAAAGAAATTTGTGGCGTGGTAGAACTGGAAGAAATTCCAAAGGGACAAACTAAAACTGAAGAATTGGTAGAACCGCAAGATTCAATAACCCCAAATGAGCCTCAGCCACTCCGCAGATCTAGTTGGATTTCTCATCCGCCCGAGAGATACTACGGTTTTCTCATAGATGGGGATCGAGAGGATTGCATCTTGGAAGAAGATGATCCTACTAGTTTCAGGCAGGCCATTATCAGTAGGGACTGTGATAAATGGATGGATGCCATGCGATCCGAAATGGAGTCTATGTACACCAATAAAGTGTGGACCTTGGATATTGCTCCATCTGGGGTAAAACCTCTTGGATGCAAATGGATCTACAAAAGAAAATTTGGTGTAGATGGGCAGGTGGAAACCTATAAGGCTAGACTTATTGCAAAAGGTTTTCGTCAAAGACCAGGTGTGGACTATGACGAAACCTTTTCTCCAGTGGCTATGCTCAAATCCATTCGGATCCTACTTGTCATTGCTACCTTCCATGACTATGAGATCTGGCAGATGAACGTAAAAACGGCTTTTCTAAACGGAAGTTTAGAAGAGTTCGTTTATATGGATCAGCCGGAAGGTTTTGTAGACAGTGGGAGCAGCGAGAAGGTGTGAAAATTGCTTAAATCCATTTATGAATTAAAGCAGGCATCACGGAGCTGGAACCTCTATTTTGATGAAATGGTCAAGAAATTTGACTTCATCAAGAACGAAGATGAGCCTTGTATATATAAGAAGATTGCAGAATGAACTGTCATATTCCAAGTCTTGTACGTGGACGACATTCTTTTGATAGGAAATGATATTCCTATGCTACAATCGGTCAAGCTGTTCTTGTCACAAAGGTTCTCCATGAAGGACCTGGGTGATACCTCGTACATTCTGAGGATTAAGATCTACAGAGATAGATCCAAAAGATTATTGGGACTTTCACAGTCTAAGTACATAGAGACCGTACTAAAGAGATTTAGTATGGAAGATTCCAAGTGCGGTAACATACCCGCATTGCACGGAATCACCCTCTCCAAAGAGATGTCTCCCAAGACTGATGAGGAGAGGGTCCACATGAGCACTATACCCTACGCTTCGGTGGTAGGATCTATAATGCATGCGATACTATATACCAGACTAGATGTAGCTTACGCGATTAGCGTGGTAAGTCGGTATCAATCTAACCCAGGTGAGAACCACTGGACAGCTGTTAAGAACATTCTTAAGTACCTGAGAAGGACTAAAGAACTGTTCCTGGTATTCAGCAATGGGGACCTCCAGGTGGAGTCTTTTACCGATTCGAGCTTCCAGAGTGACAACGATGACAGCAAGTCTGTCTCGGGTTTTTTATTTACCCTCAATGGAAGGGCGGTCTGTTGGAAGAGTTCCAAACAGGACACCGTCGCAAACTCGACGATGGAGGCGGAATACATTGCTGCCAACGATGCCGCAAAAGAAGTCGTCTGGATTAAGAAGTTCATTACTAAATTTTAGGTGGTTCCATCCATTGTTAACCAAGTACCTTTGTATTGCGACAACAATGGAGCTATGTCTTTAGCAAAGTAACCATGGTCCCATCAGAAATCCAGGCACATCTTAAGGCGGTATCACCTGATCAGGAAGATCATTGATCGCCGGGAGATCGAGATGCAAAGAGTGGACACAAAAGAAAACACGGCGGATCCATTCACTAAGACCCTTCCTCAAGCACAGTTCAAGAGACTATTTGAGATGTTGGGTATGCGATACGCCAACAACTGGCCCTTGAGCAGACGTTGGGTATCGGTACGCCAATATATAGCCTTAGTGGAAGTGGGAAATTGTTGGATATGTATGCATGCCCTAGAGGCCATTATTGTATATGTATACATATGGATGTTAGGGATATGTATGTACAGGACTTTCTTGCTCGGTTATATAGTACATTATTTGAGTTGTCTTTATTGGGATATGTGTATTTGTTTCTATTGCTGTTTTATCCCGCTTGCACATATTGATAAAGACTTGATGCAGTAGTATACTATTATGGTTTGACTTTATCTTAACATATGCATATGTTATACTCGTTATTACATATTGCGGTTACATGTTGATAAAGCCCGTAGGATCTTGCTTGACTACCAGCATTATGATGGCGATCATACTTGTGGGAGCTGCATAGTTCATAAGCACATCCTTAAAAGGTCCTTAGTCGTGTGAGTATCGAGACTGGGCATCGATATTCCAGAGTAAACTAGTGTATACATTTCTAGACCCCAACGAGGGGCGATGGTTGGTCCCGCAGCCATTTGTCTGATGCACCTAAGCTCGTATACAGGTGCTCTCTGGGTATGAGTACACTGGATGGACTCACCGAGAACTTCTAGACCCTGTATGCGATACTCTCAGATGAAGAGACCAGATTGTACGGAGATTGTCATGGATAGGCTCAGTAGCGATCCGGATGAGTTTTCTCATCGGCCTTCCTTTTCGATAGGTACCCGGGTAGCCGTTACGTACAGCTAGTGCCGCTGACGTGCTTGTGGTTATGGATTTATCCAGTAACTCACTGCCAGCGTACTGTCGAGTCTTTAGAGTCCCACACAGAGGGTTTCCCTGGTTCAGGTGAAATGATGTAGTAGCCGTATTGGATACGAGCAAGGTTCCGATCGATTGATGTACTTTGTACCAGGACTTTCGATCAGACAGTTGATAATACTATCCGGCTCGGGATTGAGCCGGATTATTAAATCAGGTATCGATTTAATAATTTGCATATATGTATTTCGATATGTATATTCTAGTATTATGTTCTTTGTGTTATTCTATTTCTTTAGGCATTCGTCTTTTATCCGAATGTAGGTATGTATATACAGTAGACTGTAATCCGTATTTTATTACGGTTAACATTCTAGAAGGTGGACACCTCATTAGTCTTTTTCCATTTATTTGATATATGGAAATGAGGTGTAAATTGAAGGAGAAGGGGGTGTGGTGAGAACCATGGCTTCTATAGTTGACAAATGAATTATTAATTCATTTATGGCAACTATTGAAGCATGGTTCACATATTATATTGATGGATACTGTTTTACAAAATCATTGTCATCTATTTTCTCTTACATGCTTGCTCATTTTTCATTTGTGCTCACCATTTTGCTTCACCTCCTTCTCCTTTTCTTGAGCTTCACTGCCTTCATCATCTTCCTCCTCTCTACACTCTCATGTGTTGAGAAACAAGAGGGGATGCAAGATAGAGATAGAAAGTCACTTAGAACCTCACACTACATCCTAAACTTCTTGATTAGCAACCCAAGTTCTTTAGTTGCTCCACTTGACATTTAGTGTAGAGCTAGAGCCATGGATCACATCTCTCGGATGGATCATCTACGACAAAAGAGGACCAAAGAGCAAGATCGATCGCAGATAACCGAAGAAGCCAACAAAGAAGATCAAGTGCGATCAAGGTGGTTAATTGGAGCGAACGATGAGGAAAGAAGACCGAAGGACTTGGATCGTTTGGTGAGACTTCTTTTCATAGTAGTTATCTCTCTTAGTTTAGCTAGTTAGGTTTATGGAAAGACCCAGTTTAATGGGTAATTCTAACATTGTTTTTACTTTGGTAGAAAAAAATTTGTCCCGCAAACGGCTATGGATGATGCTAGGGCGTTAGGGTAACACAACAACTTCTTGTGTCGTGTCGGTTTTCGAATATGATTTTGATGCGACAATAGGTACCTTCACGTAGACTTCGGGATGACAAGGGAAAGCAAGGCATCATTGACTTCGGAAAGTGAGGATCGTAGGTGAGTAGATGTATATCTACGGGGGAAGTCGGTGTGGGGTTCCTAGGCACTCTTGTGAAGGTTCATAAGGCATCAAACATACCCGGATTAAATTTTAGACGTGCCGAACAACCCAAGACGGGATCTTTGCTAGATTATTAGGGTTTATCATGCAAGATGATAACTTTTATCTAAGTGTGAGGGATTACAACCTTTGTAGTCCGCTCCTTCACTTCACAAGCTCCGAGTTGAAGTCCCTTTGCCGCGATCCACGATCTCCCGGACTCATGAGAGGCTCCACGACTCGAACGATCCATGCTAGCTCGAAGTATTCCAAATCTCCGATGATCTACCTTGAAGTTGCAAAGACTCAAGCTTTCTCACTCAAAAGAGATGAACACACTAATCCCATGGGCTAGATGAGATGAGGATGAGAGAGTAGTAATTTTTGCTTTCTTTTTATATCATTTTCTCATATTTATTCATCACTTAAAGATTTTCTAGCAAGCTTTTCAAGAGAGAAGAAGATGATAATGGAAAATCAATAATCATATTAATCCTTTTGTGATGAATAGAATATAAACTATATGATTGAATTGTAAACCATGGCCAAGGATGAGTGGCTAGGATTTAGTAGAGAAATAACTAGAGTTAGGGTTTGGTTGAGTTAAAGAATGTGTCATCCATAATATCTTAAGAATGACAAAAGAAAAAGCTTCTAGAAGATGCATGAAACATCTAACCCAAATCAAACCCTAATCTCAATTAATCATCCTTAAACATGTTTAACAATTAATCATAACATGTCACAATAATATATATCACAAATATATTATATATTTGCAACAAAAGAAAATAATACAATTAACATATATCGCATATATATCAATGTATCATCGACTGAGAAAATGAAATAATAAAGCGAGCCAATATTAGATAATGTAATACAATATATCATATATATTATTATACATTAAATCATCGAATCAACACTTGAATCGATGATCCGGCTATATCGAATATTACCGACTAATATATCATGTACCGATTCATCGAATCAACACTTGATCCGATGACCCGGTTCATATCTAATTATCGCGAGAATATAATACGGTATCCCATATCGCATTATTCTCGCTCCTGCGCATATCACATATGTGCCACTACTCCGTTTCGCCTGAGTCAAGAAACCTCTGTGTAGGACTCTAAAGAATCGTCAATACGCCGGTAGCAGGTGATGATCATATCAAACGCCCACAAGCTGCAAGCGGTCAGCTAAACGTAACAGCCACCCAGGTATTGAGCGATCAGAAGATCAACAAGCTAGCCTGTGCGTTCTCCTGTGAATCCAACCAGTAACACTCCCGTACAGTCCGGTCTGTTCGTCTGATATGTCGCATATCAAGTCTAGGGGTGGTATACGTCAGACCCTAGTAACCGATAAGTCGTGTCGATGTGTGGCTCATAACGGGTCGAGAAACTACTAGTAACACTTACCAGTAAATCTCCATATCAGCCCTGGCCATGGACTTCCAGTTATAGCCAATCGAACACCGCACAACATCAACTCCGTATACCGGGAGAGACGAATCCCCTCCTATCGCTCATTGCCTCCATGTGATTCGGGACTGTACCCAAAAGCCACCGTTTTGCACGCCCTCTTGGACGTGGTAAGGTGGAAATCAAAGCACAGTGGGAATCACACAAGACTCCATGACGATCTCGGTTCAACAGACTACCCTGTACCAGTGTCACCGGAGAACTGCCATCTGACGTGTGGTATAACACCATCTGGGAGTTCTCGGCGAGTCCGTTCAGTGTACTCAGTCTCCACTGAGCACCCGTACACCATCTCTAATCTCTAACACCGATGGATATGGGATCATCCATCGCCCATCATATGGGTCAAGATGCGTATACGCTAGTCTACTCTGGTGTATCGATGCCCTGTCTCGATATACCCTCGACTAGGAACAGTTATAGGATGTACTCATCGACTACCGCGGCCCCACTAGTATGATCTCATCATAGTCCCAGTAGTCGAGTACAGATCCTAAGGGCTTTATCAACATGTGAGAGTAAAACTGTAAACCAATACAAGTCAACATGTTAAGATAAAGTGAAACCAAATAGCATACTATCATGACGAGCAAGAAAGTCATCTCTATATATAACCAAGCATCCATTATAATATACATCATATGTACAACAATGGCCTCTAGGGCATATACATAACTAACAATCTCCCACTTGCACTAAGGCCAGCCGCTGTAGTATCTCATACCTAGCATCCCGAATAATCTCTCAAACTGTATCTGGGGAATAGCCTTCGTGAATGGATCCGCAGTGTTGTCCTTCGTATCTACTCTCCTGACCTCGATCTCCCGGTGATCAACTATCTCCCTGATCAGGTGATATCGCCTCAGAATATGTCTGGACTTTTGATGGGATCTGGGTTCCTTGGCCAATGCTACAGCTCCATTGTTATCGCAATACAGAGGTATTGGATGCTCAATGGATGGAACCACACCAAGTTCACTAATGAACTTCTTGATCCAGACAGCCTCTTTGGCAGCATCGTTGGCAGCGATGTATTCAACCTCCATCGTTGAGTCTGCAACGGTATCCTGTTTGGAACTCTTCCAACATACCGCCCCTCCATTGAGGGTAAAGACAAAACCCGAATGCGACTTAGAGTCGTCCTTATCACTTTGGAAGCTGGAATCGGTAAAGGACTCGACCTGGAGTTCTCCGTTACCATACACCAAGAACATCTCCTTAGTCCTTCGTAAGTACTTGAGAATGTTCTTCACTGCTGTCCAATGACTCTCTCTCGGATCTGCTTGATACCGACTCACTACACTTAGTGAGTATGCTACATCGGGTCTGGTACACAGCATCGCATACATGATAGAGCCTACTGCCGAAGCATAGGGTATCCCTTGCATGCGAGCTCTCTCCAAATCAGTCTTGGGAGACATCTCTTTGGAGAGAGTGAGTCCAGAGATCGTGGGTTGGTTCCCACGCTTGGATTCTTCCATTCTAAACCTCTTTAGTATGGTGTCAATGTACCTGGATTGGGACAATCCCAGTATCCGTTTAGATCTATCTCTATAGATCATGATTCCCAATATGCAGGAGGCATCACCTAGATCTTTCATTGAGAATCTCTGTGATAAGAAGAGCTTGACTGATTGCAGCATAGGAATATCATTTCCTATCAAGAGTATGTCATCCACGTACAATACGAGGAAGACAACCTTACCCTCTGCTACCTTCTTATAGATACAAGGTTCATCTATATTTTTGATGAAGTCAAACTCTTTGACTACAACATCAAAGCAGATGTTCCAACTCCGCGATACCTGCTTTAACCCATAAATGGATTTAAGCAGCTTGCACACCTTTCCGCTGCTCCCACTATCTACGAAGCCCTCTGGCTGAGTCATGTACACGCACTCTTCTAAATCACCATTTAGAAAGACGGTCTTAACATCCATTTGCCAGATTTCGTAGTCATGGTATGCAGCAATGGCAAGTAAGATCCGGATGGACTTAAGCATAGCCACTGGAGAAAAGGTTTCGTCATAATCCACACCTGGTCGTTGACGAAAACCCTTTGCTACAAGTCTAGCTTTGAAAGTCTCAACTTTTCCATCTACACCAAATTTCCTTTTAAAAATCCACTTGCTCCCAATGGGTTTTACCCCTTCAGGAGCATTTTCCAAAATCCATACTATATTGGTATACATGGATTCCATCTCAGATCGTATTGCATCCATCCATTTCACAGAGTCACCACTCGTGATGGCCTGCTAGAAACTAGTGGGGTCATCATCATCCATGATGCAATCCTCACTTCCACCATCAATGAGAAAACCGTAGTATCTCTCAGGTGGACGAGAAACCCTACTAGATCGGCGGAGAGGCTGAGGTTCGTCGGGTACTACTGAATTCTCTGGTTCCACTAAATCATCTGTTGTAGTTTGTGTTGCTGGAACCTCTTCCAGTTCTACCTCATTGCCCTCAATTTCTTTTGCAAGAAATTCCTTTTCCAAAAAGATGGCATGTTTAGAAACAAACACCTTTTGTTCCTCAGTGTGGTAGAAGATATACCCTTGTGAGTTCTTGGGATATCCTACAAACTTACATAAGACAGATCTTGCCTCGAGTTTGTCCGGATTTTGTCTTTTGACATAGGCTGGACAACCCCATATCTTAACATACTTAAGAGATGGTCTCTTCCCTTTCCATATCTCATACGGAGTGGTAGGCACTGATTTGGTAGGAACCATATTCAATAGGTGTATGGCTGTCTCAAGCGCATGCCCCCAGAAGGAAATAGGTAACTCAGCCTCGCTCATCATAGAGCGCACCATATCTAATAGTGTGCGATTCCTCCGCTCAGATACACCGTTGTGCTGTGGTGTATAAGGAGGAGTAAGCTGAGATAGAATCCCATTCTCTTTTAGATAATCTAAAAACTCACCGCTTAAGTATTCACCTCCTCGATCAGATCGAAGAATCTTAATACTTTTCCCCGTTTGGTTCTCTACTTCGTGCTTATATTCTCTGAATTTCTCAAAAGCTTCAGATTTGTGTTTCATCAGGAACACATGTCCGTATCTAGAGAGATCGTCAGTGAATGTAATGAAGTAGGAAGAACCGTTCCTGGCATGCGTAGACATGGGACCACAAACATCACTATGTATTAGTCCTAAGAGTTCAGTAACTCTTTCTCCGTGTTCACTAAACGGAGCTTTGGTCATTTTTCCTTTGAGACATGAATGGCAAGTATCATAAGATGATAATTCGAACGGATTCAAATAACCATCCTTATGTAACTTAGCCAGTCGTGTCGCATTGATATGACCAAGTCTACAATGCCACAAGTAGGATTCGTTCACATCTGAACTTTTCCTCTTATGTGTGTTTTGTATATTCAGGACTGTATTCTGATTTAGAATGAATATGCCATTATGTAACGAGCCTGATGCAATCAACTTTTGATCTAGGAATATGTTCATAACATTATCCTGTACTACAAAATTATATCCCTCTTTACTCAATAAAGAAACTGATATAATGTTGCACATCATGTTCGGTATATAATAGCACTCATTTAGAATCAGTGTATTACGACTTGGTAATACAAGGTGATATTCGCCAACTGCTTTGGCTACAATACTTGCACCGTTCCCTACTTGAACGGAATGATCACCTTTTCCCAGTTCTCTACCTTTACGTAGCCCATGTAACTGTTTACATATATGGGATCCTGATCCGGTATCTAATACCCAGGACGTAGGGTGAACTGAGAAACAGTTCTCAATAACTAACACACCCGAAGAAGATGCACCAACATGCATGTTCTTTTGGGTGGGGTGAGAATCCAGATATTCTCCTGTTTCCTGTTCAATCTTATAACTCTTATAAGAAAGAACGGGTCCAACTTTCCTTAGCTCAGTACAATAATTGGGTTCAGTCAATACATCCATAATATTATCTTGATTATGGCATGACATGGTCGCTACCTGGAGAGAGAGAGAAAAAAAAACTTTAGCGTATGCTCTTGCAAGATTAGATTGGTTATTATCTTATCTAATCAGGATGTCTCCCACTGTTTTTATCAAATCTACCTTAAAACCCTAAAAGGTAAGATTAGCCGGGATTAATTACACCCTACAATTTTTTCAATCTTTCAGCCAGATCAGTGTCGGTACTTTGAGGGAGGTTCCCCGTGCTTTCGCACGGACCTAATTAAAGTAAACCTCATTTTCCCAGAGGCGTAACCCCGTTAACACTTTTCTAGACACCTACTTGATCGGCTAGTTGTCTTGTGTAAAACTCTCCCAGGACTAACTCTTACTCGCAGTGGGTATCAGGATCCAACTATCTCATAGGAGGTATGCAATCTCATTGCAAATTTCAACACTTGAAATTCCCGATAATATTTTGCCCCTAACGTTCTATGACCTTGACGAAAGCCAACAAACCATAGTCCGCTAGTCAAGTTCAACCCGAACATTTCTTGATTGAATTAAACCCAGCCGTACGTCCCTTGACGAAAGCCAACAAAGCCGCACGACTACCCTAACCCAATCTCATCATATGTAACAGATAAGTAATAATTAGCTACCGCACACTACGCCTTGACGAAAGCCAACAAACGTAGCACGAATACTAAGTATTACCTATCTGAAATGTCGGAGGGCTACGCAGGTTTTTCAGAAAACCCTGAGCGTAATGAACTTGATATCGTCGTAGAATCGTGTAGTTTTTGAAAAGGAGTGTTTTGAGGCTTTTCTTAATTTTGCTAAAGGGGTCACTCCCGGTGAAGGGATCGTCGGCCCTTTCCTCATCGAATAAGGTGCAGGATATATCACATATACCGCTGTGCAAAGCAAAATACTAAAAGCAATCAAAAGACAAACCGCGTTTTGTAGCATCTGCCAGTTTTTCTAAAGGGGTCACTCCCGGTGAAGGGATCGTCGGCCCTTTCCTCATCGAATAAGGTGCAGGATATATCATATATATCACTGTGCAAAACAAAACTGTAGCTACCCTTTTTTATAAATTTTTTGATTCTACAACATCTTTAGGTTTCTTTTCTTTTATTAATCTCATTAATAAAAATCCCATCAGCTTATGCTTCCTAAGCATCACAGAAAAAACGAAAGCAGTAATATTTATATATCAGTATATATATATAGTATAAGAATTCGTCTCAGGCAGTAATATGATCTCATCACAGAACATTGCAGCAGAAGAACATATATGAAATATTGGATATACTAGGACGTCCGTGTTTTCAATACGAGCATGTATAAAACGCGGATTCCACGGTCGCGACGAATAGCCAAACCCACATCCCAAGACCCCTACGAGAGCGGCAAGTAACACTGCCAATTCTAGAGTTAGGAGACCCAGTCTCGACTCCTCGAGATGGCCTCCCACTGGACCCTAGAACCCGGTTACTTGTGCTCCCCACCTTGGGTCTACCTAATGCGGAAAAGTAAATAATATACACTGGTGACAGCAACCGCAACCTGGAAGTGCCCCAAATAAAAGAATATTACATTACAAATGAATTTTACATGAATGAAAATAAAAACCCTCATCTCACATAAAACCCCCGGCTATTCAGAACGCGACGATCCAATATAACATATCACAGCAACACATAATATCTCATATCATCAACGTAAGTAAATATGCGCATCCCAATTGTCGTTGACATATAGCAACGAAACCGGCGATATCACATATTACACTTACGGTCACAGAAAAGAAAGTGTAAAACTACAACATTTGGAATCCACAATCACTTTAGACATCGTAAATCCGAAATATCACATACTTCGCATTTCATGCCTAACTCTATGAATTCCACATATTGTATCACATTCCAGATAAATAGACAGTATTAAACTTTCCGAACAGATAATCAAACACCCAAAACTTCCCAAAGTGCTCAACTCTTGAGCGGAGTTCAAATAATCCCAGAATATGTCACAGTACCGGTGATCCTGCCGTAGAAGGGTCAAGCCAACGCCTCACATGTGGCACGCCGTACTGCCCCAAACCCGAAGGTTCAAAAGGCAGTTCAAGACGGTCACATAATCGAGTTAAGGTTTGTTGTCTTCTAGAGGGTCCACCGCTTAACTTGTACAATTTTTCCGAAAGATTTAAACCCGAAGAAATTTCAACACTTGAAAGTTTGCCGTACCGGGAAACAGTAAGTTAATAATATTCGTTCAAATAGTTTAACAATTTCTAAATATCCGGAAAGAAATACGAACTAAAATATTCCGATCGAATCTACTATTACAAAACAAACCCCAGATTTTAACAACACTGGAATCACTGTTAAAAATATCCAGAAGCATCAACAAGCACCTACGGACATTACCAGAAAAGCCACGTGTCACAATCCTATCAATCCGCCGCGGAACCGCCGCGCAAGCTTGCTTGCGCCGCGGTTCCGCCGCCGTTTGATCGAATTGGGGGCTCGGGTTTTATGGTAATTCTTAGAATTCCCTGCTGATTTTTTTACATATTTTTAATTCAGAAAAATCCCAAAATTTAAAAAATTTCCAGAGAGGGGTCTTACTTCGTCGTTTCGGGTTCGATCGGAGTTTTAACTTCGTAAACACATCGCCTAATGCTCTAGTTAGGCTCTGATACCACTGTGGGGTTCCTAGACACTCTTGTGAAGGTTCATAAGGCATCAAACATGCCCGGATTAAATTTTAGACGTGCCGAACAACCCAAAGCCGGGAACTTTGCTAGATTATTAGGGTTTATCATGCAAGATGATAACTTTTATCTAAGTGTGAGAGATTACAACCTTTGTAGTCCGCTCCTTCACTTCACAAGCTCTGAGTTGAAGTCCCTTTGCCGCGATCCACGATCTCCCGGACTCATGAGAGGCTCCACGACTCGAACGATCCATGCTAGCTCGAAGTATTCCAAATCTCCGATGATCTACCTTGAAGTTGCAAAGACTCAAGCTTTCTCACTCAAAAGAGATGAACACACTAATCCCATGGGCTAGATGAGATGAGGATGAGAGAGTAGTAATTTTTGCTTTCTTTTTATATCATTTTCTCATATTTATTCATCACTTAAAGATTTTCTAGCAAGCTTTTCAAGAGAGAAGAAGATGATAATGGAAAATCAATAATCATATTAATCCTTTTGTGATGAATAGAATATAAACTATATGATTTAATTGTAAACCATGGTCAAGGATGAGTGGCTAGGATTTAGTAGAGAAATAACTAGAGTTAGAGTTTGGTTGAGTTAAAGAATGTGTCATCCATAATATCTTAAGAATGACAAAAGAAAAAGCTTCTAGAAGATGCATGAAACATCTAACCCAAATCAAACCCTAATCTCAATTAATCATCCTTAAACATGTTTAACAATTAATCATAACATGTCACAATAATATATATCACAAATATATTATATATTTGCAACAAAAGAAAATAATACAATTAACATATATCGCATATATATCAATGTATCATCGACTGAGAAAATGAAATAATAAAGCGAGCCAATATTAGATAATGTAATACAATATATCATATATATTATTATACATTAAATTATCGAATCAACACTTGAATCGATGATCCGGCTATATCGAATATTACCGACTAATATATCATGTACCGATTCATCGAATCAACACTTGATCCGATGACCCGGTTCATATCTAATTATCGCGAGAATATAATACGGTATCACATATCGCATTATTCTCGCTCCTGCGCATATCACATATGTGCCACTACTCCGTTTCGCCTGAGTCAAGAAACCTCTGTGTAGGACTCTAAAGAATCGTCAATACGCCGGTAGCAGGTGATGATCATATCAAACACCCACAATCTGCAAGCGGTCAACTAAACGTAACAGCCACCCAGGTATTGAGCGATCAGAAGATCAACAAGCTAGCCTGTGCGTTCTCCTGTGAATCCAACCAGTAACACTCCCGTACAGTCCGGTCTGTTCGTCTGATATGTCGCATATCAAGTCTAGGGGTGGTATACGTCAAACCCCAGTAACCGATAAGTCGTGTCGATGTGTGGCTCATAACGGGTCGAGAAACTACTAGTAACACTTACCAGTAAATCTCCATATCAGCCCTGGCCAGGGACTTCCAGTTATAGCCAATCGAACACAACACAACATCAACTCCCTATACCGGGAGAGACGAATCCCCTCCTATCGGTCATTGCCTCCATGTGATTCGGGACTGTACCCAAAAGCCACCGTTTTGCACGCCCTCTTGGACATGGTAAGGTGGAAATCAAAGCACAGTGGGAATCACACAAGACTCCATGATGATCTCGGGTCAACAGACTACCCTGTACCAGTGTCACCGGAGAACTGCCATCTGACGTGTCGTATAACACCATCTGGGAGTTCTCGGCGAGTCCGTTCAGTGTACTCAGTCTCCACTGAGCACCCGTACACCATCTCTGATGTCTAACACCGATGGATATGGGATCATCCATCGCCCATCATATGGGTCAAGATGCGTATACGCTAGTCTACTCTGGTGTATCGATGCCCTGTCTCGATATACCCTCGACTAGGAACAGTTATAGGATGTACTCATCGACTACCGCGGCCCAACTAGTATGATCTCATCATAGTCCCAGTAGTCGAGTACAGATCCTAAGGGCTTTATCAACATGTGAGAGTGAAACAGTAAACCAATACAAGTCAACATGTTAAGATAAACTGAAACCAAATAGCATACTATCATGACGAGCAAGAAAGTCATCTTTATATATAACCAAGCATCCATTATAATATACATCATATGTACAACAATGGCCTCTAGGGCATATACATAACTAACAGTCGGGTGGATGGCGTATAGCACCCCCGCAACCATAGAATAGGTTTTATGTGTGTATGTGTGTGTGTTGATGCAAGACTTGGTTACTTAGCAGATAGGGTATTTAGGAGATCTTAGGTTAGATTAGGTATAATCATAGGAAGATCTACCCTAGTGTTAATTCCTTAGTTGTGAGCCGTTAGTTTTATTTTGTTGCATACACAAACTTGCTATGATATGTGGTATATGTATGTGTGTGTGTGTGTGTGTGTGTGGACATGTTGATATATTTATATATACATAGTATACATGTACGTGTAAGATGAGGATATGTTGTATTATATGGTTTGAGTCGATATGATCGAGCAGGATGTCGAGAGATAATTGATATATGAATTGGGATGAGACATCGTTTATGATGTGATATATTAAAGAATCGTTGGGCGTTATATACTTTCATGCGATAACATGTGACGTGATGATATAATAGATTGTACGTGACCTTAGATCTATACCATGATTTTGATATTGTACGATGGATGATACCGTATGAATTATTGTATATATGATATTTGACCCGTACCCTTGATTCTGAGGATGTCGTACGACGGATTATACCATACGAGATATATTTATATGATGATTGATCCGCACTCTTGACTCGAGGATGCCGTACGATGGATTATATCGTATGTTATGCTATGAGGCTGGATCGCCGACTACTAGATATATCGACTCGGAAAATGTTATAGATCTCTTATCACCTTCGACTAGCTTCTTAGTTTAGTCTCTTAGTTTCTTAGGTAGATTTTGATTAGACCCGAGTCATACTTATTTTCAAATCTAACGAATCGTAGGTATTTTCAAAAGGCAGCTCGAGGGATACTACGGACTTTTAAAAAGATATCTCTTTTCTCAAAAAACGCCGTAGCCCTTACTTTTCCAAAACAACGATTCCTGCTATTTCTAATGCTACTAATGTATGGCTCGTTTATAGATATGTATATTTTATAAGGTTGTGTTTACTGATCATTTTTCCGCTATATTCATGTTGTTCTCATTTCATTGCATATATACATGTGTTTCTTTAGTTGTTATGATCTCGTCTGTTAGGACACATGCACCATTACCGATGATGCGTATGTTGCACATACACTTGCTTGCTGGCTCACACACATCATCATCGGTAATTGCCATGTCACGCACACATTAGAAAACATTACTTCACTTGTATAACCTGATAGCTTGTAGTTAATAGTACTGTTTAGCATACATGATCTCATATGCTAGTTTAGACATTGCATTTCTTACTTAGATGCCACATGCATTTGTGTACCTACATTATGGTTATGTACTGCAGTTGGGCTCTATGCCGATATTCATTGTTTATTATTAGCTGATGATTTTGAGATTCCGATTTTCATAAGATTTCTGGATTTAGGAAACCGCATGTGAAATTAAAAACATAAGCTCCTTTTAAAAGAAAAGTTGTGGTTTTCCTTGATATGATGTGTGGCGTCCACCATGAGATTTCTCGGTTCTGTATCATATATGATATATTATTACCCGATTCGAGAAGCGAAGAGACACCGTCTGCGGTATATGGTGGACCCGGTGCGGTACCCCGGGGAAAGATGGCCGTATAGAGATTGAGACGTTGAGCCCGGCAGGGGAGCACTACCGACCGGTGATAGTTTAACACAACAGATATCTAGAGGATACCAACCGTAGTCATGAGATCAGATGATATGGGTCGATCCGGACAGACGGAGCCCGAGATATGAGTATTATGTGTCGCTGACAGACACGGCTTTTATGATGTTTTCGAGTGTCGATGCTGGGCACTCAGGTTTTTATCATGATTCTAGTGTGTCGTTGCTGGGAACATATTGATTGATGCGTTTACACTCATGCATATATTTACATATGTCTTGTTACCACTTTATGACTCTGACATGAGTACCTTGGTTTACACTTATGCTTATACTGTTACCCTTGTTATTACTCGACGTCGTTATATTATTATTATAGTTTTCTATGACCTAGGAGATAGTCATACATTCGGTTTCTACTCGGTGATATTTTCTACTCACGAGTTGGCAATTCACCCCCGTTGTGCCACAGTTTTCTTGCAGGTTGACCGCACAAATTCCGTCGCGGCTTGCTGGCACACCACTTCCTTCCGGGTGATTGCTGTGGTAGGTGGGGTTCACTTGCATCATGACCACTATTGCACTTTTATATTTTATTCAGTTGTATCTAATTAAGAGCCCCATCAAGCAGACAATGTATATTTAGTAGACTTAGAAAACGTTGTTGTATATTCTTTCGGACCTTGAGTCGCAGTTGTGTATTTATTCTTCATTTTCGGTTTTCATTGATGATGTTTTGGTTTCATTACTCTATTTCTCTGTTTTGATCCTCGCGTTGTATATCTATATTGCTTGAGTGGTTGTTTCCGCCAATTGGCGAAGAGCTTGCTCCCGCTTGGGGATGCTTATATCTATTATCGTTGTGTATTGTTTTCGGGTTAAAATTTATAAAGGAGGTGCTGCCCAAATTTCGAATGAAAAAAAGGTTTCAGGTTAAATATAATATGGTGTTTTCGTATATTATTACTTATGTATATAAAGAATAAATTTGATTTCAGTGTACCTTTTTTTTCAAAACTGTACCTCCACTATTTTCCCAAAAAGGTTTAGATTTCTGGGCTTTTGGGTTACTTGAATTAGATGGGCTCCTATAGACTTCACATGATTCAAGTGCCAGTCGTGTGCCTATTTCGGGTTGTGACAAAATTGATATCAGAGCATTAGGTTTAACCTTAGTTCGAGTCTAGATTTGACTATGCGGAGTCTAGGGCGTATATATATTTCGGAACCTAGGCTTGACCTTACGGAACTTAAACTTGACCGAGCGGGTATTAGTCCCGAACTTTCATCGCGTAGGTAGACCTTGGTTGATGGAGTAGGTAACTTAAGTAGGGTGACGTACCGTGTGTATGTTCCATGGCATACTTACGATACGCTATTTCGCTTAAGTTTCCTTAGGATGTACATTTCTTATGCATTTTATTTCTATTCGTTCCTATGATCTATCCTCATCGATATCGGATCGTGGTTTCCGTTATCTTGGTTACACGAGCAGAGAGAGCTGTGGCTAGAGATGCGGTCAGCACGAGCTCTTCATGGACGAGGACTGACCAGGATGTATTCCGGTGACATACGAGCGCACTAATTTATTGTTTTATTAAGATTTCTTGTTGACACGAGCATTCGAGATCTACACCAGATGATCGGGCCATTGCTGGAGGCTAACCAGATTGCGAAGATTACTAAGGTACCGTTTACTCAAGATGATTGAGGAGTCATCTACCGAGCGGACAGATGAGCTAGCTGTTGCTGAGTTGATAAGATATCGTCCCCAGACCATTGAAGCTAATGCAGCATGAATTTATACACAGAGATGTGACAGAATGTAGCTAGTCCATCTTGAATAGAGTGACTGGGATGATTCGTCTGATCTGATACGCCGACGTAGGCTCGGTTAATTTGAAGAATTCTAGTTTGAAGGATCTTACACAGATTTAGAGTAAATCGATCAAGAAAGGACATTGTTCGTTGGATGCTCTGATGTAAGATCAGTAAGTTGACCAGCTTCGGATAGAAGGACCTTACCTGGATGCGTTGTGAGTTGATCGAGAACAGATGAGTGGAGCATATTACCCCGACGATTTGGACGAGTTCCTGAGGACGTAATTGGCCAGATACCAACTGCAGGATATTAGAGATGCCGAGTTCGTAGCTTCAGAAAGGAGACTCTAGATATGACTACAGCCAATTAGAGCGTCGTCCACACATCTACGAAGAAATGATTCCGAATTGGTCCATACCGAAGGGAAGCGGAGTAAGAAATTCATACAAGATCTTGACAAGATGACGTTCCACTCCGTTAACATCAGAGATTTGATACGCATGCAAAGGCATTTAATGCAGCTATAATTCCAGAGAAAAGTCATGAAGAGAATGCAGCTGTCCCGGAACAAGAAATGGATTAAGTAAAGAGTGCCAACTTCCAAGCAGTCCTGCAGAGATGAGATTTGGGAGAGACACCGACATGATCTTTCTGGAATACTATACGAGAAGACTTAGACCAGGATCGAGAGTATTGCACACGCTCAGTGGGCCAGAGATTGCCATCGTTGATGTGATACGTTACTAGTGACCAAGTTAATTGGTCAGGAGATCTTCAGAGAGGCGCCAGAATGGAACTGTTTCCGTCATTACTCCGAAATCAGGCTTTCGAGCCGAGGAGTCATGTAACTAGTAAACCGCGGAGAGAAACAAGGTCCTAAGAGCAGAGGACGTCAGACCGTGGGCAAGAGGCAAGTACATATTCTTGCTCTGCCAGCCTTGGATGCACCGGCACCTTTTGACATTGAAGGAGGGGCATCTTGACGGCAATTATTATTAAATTGTGCCTTGGAGATTTAGATATCACGTTTTTGTCATTTTGATTTCAGTATTTTGGCGGTTTATTTTATGATTCGTATTTCATGTATCAGTTGTACTGATGTTTGTTTTTGTGCATACCCATTGCACTTGATTCGTATTTTATGTATCAGTTGTACTGATGTTCATTTTTGTGCACACCCATTGCACTTGATTTTGATTTTTACAAATTCTAAGATATTTGATTTTTGTTTCATGCATATAGTATGCATATGATTTTGGATTTATGCATTCGGTGTAGATTACACCCACTTTCGTTACTTGATATGAGTTTTGTGCATGCAATTGCACATGTTTATGAGTTCAAAATACCGTGGTATACTTGATTTGATTTGGTGTATATCGTATACCGTCGATTTTGATTTTGATACTCGAAATTTTTTTTTGTGCACCTTGTGCACTTGAGATTCTTGCGCACACTTAGCGCACTTGATATGATTTTGTGCACACCAGATACACTTAATCGAGATTCTTCATGCACATTAGATGCACCCGGTTTTGTTGTCAGGCACACCCATTGCACTTCACAGATGCTCTCGTGCACATCCATTGCACTTAGTTTTGTTTCTGTGTACATTCATGGCACCTGTATTTGATTTTGATTTCCGTGCGCAACAGACGCACGTGGCACTTTTGTATACGTTATTTGAGTTTGATTTCTTTCGAGCATCATGTTTTCATGACATATACTATACTATATAGTAGCTGAGCAGGACTGATCTGAGAACAGTACCTTAGTACTTTTGCATGCATAAAAGTTTACTAAGAGATTTTCGAAAAGGGAGCTATAGTCTCGCTATTTCCTACGAGACCGTGAGTGACGCGAACTTTGACAAAGGAATTTTTTTTGAGATATTTCAAAAAGGCGGAACGTATATGTTGAACAAAGGATATGTATATGTATTTATATAGCTATTTTCTTTATAATGCACGTCCACTACTTGTACCGTGATACGCGCATCGCAAGGCGATTTGAAAGGGGATTTTACTTGCACTTTTATATAGTAGTTTTGACGATTACTATGTATATGTTATAATCCAAATTATATCGTACTTGATTTTCGTAAGGGATTTTGGCACTAGAATTTTTGCATTAACTCCCATGATGGCGTAACGCTGGACGGAGTTTCGATTCTGAGTTTTGCACTCGTTTATATGCGCATGCATTGCGTTTTGATAGGTTTTATGTATTCGTGATTTCGGAACCCTGGCGACTGGATTGTTTTGCTGAAATGTTTTAGTATTTGGGGGAGTTTAAATTTAAATTCAAGAACCGACTTAAGGAGAAAGATTGTAACATTTCAGAAAAATAAAATATTATTTTTGGAATTTAAATAAATAAAATAACAAATTTCATGAATATTATAAATATATAGAAATTGTTTTTACTGAGGTAATATGGTTATATACTTATAGATTGAAAAATAATTGGAAAATTAATATAAATTATTGATTTTGAAAGAAATTATGTAATTTGGATATTTTATAAATTATTATACAATTAATTGTATATAAGTTAATGTTAAACTTGATTAATATTTCACTAATTATGCTTTAATCTTGCTTATGTATATGACATGCAACAAATCATGTTGCAAACTACTTGTTACATTTTTATGAACCGTGACCTGAATTATTCATTTTGCATATGAGTATGGTTTTTTGTTTTTGTTTTAAAATAAAAGAAAAGAAAAAAAAGAGATAAGATATTTAGAGAGAGAAAGGGGGACAAGATATGATTGTATTTATGATAGAGAGGGGGGTCTTCTCACCACCATGGCTCCTTCACCGTTTTTCCTCATCTTCATCTCATCTTCTTCATAGCATCATCTCTCGCATCATCTACCTCTTCTACCTCACACAAACACCTCAAAAACTTAGCCAAAACCTTATAACCTCTTCATAAAAAATGATCGCTAGCTCACTACAAGCATGATGGTAGGAGAAGGTCAAGACTTTGAGCACTTTAGGAAACTCAAGAATATTCTTGAGTTGCCAAATGAGGTAAATTCTATAACTTTAGTTAAGTTTTTAGATTTTCTAACATCCTAGTGTACTTTAGAATTAAACTAATGAGGTTTAATGAAGTTGGAATTTTCCAAGTTGAAGTTAGGGGATAAATGGTGTTGTGAAAGTGTAATTGAGGTATAGTGAGTGTCTTTCGGGACCTTAATGATGTTTACTGGTCTGGACCAGAGACTTGAAACCATACTCGAACTTAGAATTTTCCGATGTCGGTTTCTTTGATTTTTGAGGACTATATGGAATCTGGAGCAACTTGGGATAATTGTAAGAAAAACAAACAACTATATTGACCTAATTAGACCACTAGAAGACTACCACAGAAAAACGAGACGAAAACTCCAAATTGGGGTCGGCGACACCGAGTGAAATAGCATTCTCGCCGGGCCAAATTTTGGGTTCTCATGTTGGGTTTTGGCCTGTAGCTCATATTCCTCATAATCTAGCCCCTGTATTGTTCACTTTGTCCTAATCTACCTGTACAAAAATATGGGAGCATTTTTAGTTGGTTTTGAAAAAGTTTTTCCAATTTCTAAAACTTTGTTTTTGGTATTTGAATTTGGAATTGGTCGTTGGACATTTTTACGTCAACAACGAGGGTTATTTGGTTGTTTTTGCATGCGTAGGCTATAGGTTCTAACCTATGAGCACTTTGCATATCGTGTCGGTTTTCGAATTTGATTTTGATGCGATACGATGTGTTTTGGACTGTAGGTACCTTCAAGTGGACTTCGGGACGACAAGGGAGAGCAAGATGTCATCGACTTCAGCAAGCAAGGATCATAGGTAGGTAGATGTATATCTACGGGGGAAGTCTGGTGGATACCATATAGCACCCTCGCAACCGTAGAATAGGTAATATATATATATATATATGTGTGTGTGTGTGTGTGTGTGTGTGTGTGTTGATGCAAGACTTGGTTACTTAGCAGGTAGGGTATCTAGAAGACATTAGGTTAGATTAGGTATAATCATAGGAAGATCTACCCTAGTGTCAATTCCTTAGTTGTGAGCCGTTAGTTTTATTTCGCTGCACACACACACTTGCTATGATATGTAGTATATGTATATGCGTGTGTGTGTGTGTGTGTGTGGACATGTTGATATCTATATACACACACACACACATATAGTATACATGTACGTGTAAGATGAGGATACGATGTATTATATGGTTTGAGTCGATACGATTGAGCAAGATGTCAAGAGATAATTGATATATGAATTGGGATGAGACATCGTTTATGATGCGATATATTAAAGGATCATTGGGCGTTATATACTTTCATGCGATAACATGTGACGTGATGATACAATAGATTGTACGTGACCTTAGATCCGTACCATGATTTTGATATTGTATGATGGATGATACCATACGAATTATTGTATCTATGATATTTGACCAGTACCCTCTATTCTGAGGATGTCGTACGACGGATTTTATGGTACGAGATATATTTATACAATGATTGATCCGCACTCTTGACTCAAGGATGCCGTACGATGGATTATACCGTACGTGATGCTATAAGGCTGGATCGCTGACTACTAGATATATCGACTCGGAAAATGTTATAGATCTCTTATCACCATCGACTAGGTTCTTAGTTTATTCTCTCAGTTGCTTAGGTAGATTTTGATTAGATTCGAGTCATACTTATTTTCAAATCTAACGAATCGTAGGTATTTTCAAAAGGGGAACCCGAGAGATACTATGAACTTTTAAAAAGATATCTCTTTTCTCAAAAACACTGTAGCCCCTACTTTTCCAAAACAACGATTCGTGTTATTTCTAATACTACTACTGTATGGTTCGTATATAGATATGTACATTTTATAATGTTGCGTTTACTTTTAATTTTTCCGCTATATTCATGTTTTTCTCATTTCATTACATATATACATGTTTTTCTTTATCTATTATGATCTCGTCTGTTAGGACACATGCACCATTACCGATGATGCGTATGTTGCACATACACTTACTTGCCGGCTCACACGCATCATCATCGGTAATTGCCATATCACGCACACATTAGAAAACGTTATTTCACTTGTATAACCTGATAGCTTGTAGTTAATAGTATTGTTTAGCATACATGATCTCACATGCTAGTTTAGACATTACATTTCTTACTTAGATGTCACATGCATTTGTCTACCTACATTCTGGTTATGTACTGCAGTTGGGCTCTATGCCGTATTCTTTGTTCATTATTAGCTCATGATTTTGAGATTCCGATTTTCATGAGATTTCTGGATTTAGGAAACCGCATGTGAAATTAAAAACTTATGCTCCATTTAAAAGAAAATTTGCGGTTTTTCGTGATATGATGTGTGGCATCCACCATGAGATTTCTCGGTTCTGGAGCATATATGATATATGATTACCCGATTCGAGGAGCGAAGAGACACCGTCTGCGGGTACATGGTGGACCCGGTGCGGTACCCCGGAACAAGAAGGACGTATAGAGATTGAGACATTGAGCCCGGCAGGGGAGCACTACCGACCGATGATAGTTTAGCATGGTAGATATCCGAAGGATGCCGACCGTAGTCGTGAGATCAGATGATATGGGCCGTTCCGGACAGACGGAGCCTGAGATATGAGTATTATGTGTGGCTGACAGACACGGCTTTCATGATGTTTTCGAGTGTCGATGCTGGGCACTCAGGTTTTTATCATGATTCTAGTGTGTCGTTGCTAGGCACACATCGATTGATGCATTTACACTCATGCATATATTTACATATGTCTTGTTACCAATTTATGACCCTGACATGAGTACCTTGGTTTACACTTATGCTTATGCTGTTACCCTTGTTTTTACTCGACGTCATTAGATTATTATTATTATAGTTTTGTATGACCTAGGAGATAGTCATACATTAGGTTTCTACTCGGTAATGTTTTCTACTCACGAGTTGGCAATTCGACCCCATTGTGCCACAATTTTCTTGCAGGTTGACTGCACAGGTTCCGTTGCGGCTTGCTGGCACACCACTTCCTTCTGGGTGATTGTTGTGGTAGGTAAAGTTCACTTGCATCGTGACTACCATTGCACTTATATATTTTATTCAGTTGTATCTAATTAAAAGCTCCATCAACGAGACTATGCATATTTAGTAGACTTAGAAAACGTTGTTGTATATTCTTTCAGACCTTGAGTCAGAGTTTTGTATTTATTCTTCATTTTCGGTTTTCATTGATGATGTTTTGGTTTCTTTACTCTATTTCTCTGTTTTGATCCTCGCGTTGTATATCTATATTGCTTGCGTGGTTGTTTCCGCCAATTGGCGAAGAGCTAGATCCCGCTTGGGGATGCCTATATCTATTATCGTTGTGTATTGTTTTTGGGTTAAAATTTATAAAGAAGGTGCTGCCCAAATTTCGAATGACAAAAAGGTTTCAAGTTAAATACAATATGGTGTTTTCGTATATTATTACTTATGTATATAAAGAATAAACTTGATTTCAGTGTATCTTTATTTCAAAACTGTACCTCCACTATTTTCCCTAAAAGGTTTAGATTTCTGGGCTTTTGGTTTACTTGAATTAGGTGGGGTCCTATAGACTTCACATGATTCAAGTGCCAGTCACGTGCCTTTTTCGGGTCGTGACAATACCAAATTTTTTTATGCAGAGTAGTATCGTATAGCAAGATATGGGACCTCAAAGAAATTGTTTCAGGCGAGCTTGGCTGTCGGCCATCTGTTGGGGACCACATCCTTAAGATGATCAGCTACATTAAAGAGCTCGCAGACCATGGGACCATGTTGGAGAACGGGTTGTATACGGACTTGATTCTATAATCCCTCCTCTCTACCTATACCCGGTTTATATTGAATTTCAATATACAAGACAAGGAAGTTACACTTCCAGAGCTTCTTAACATGTTAAGGAGTGCATAGGGCACCCTGAAGAAATCCAGGGAGGCACCCATTCTACTTGTTGGGGAACTTTCTTTCTCTAGATCCAAGGCGAAAGCTAAGAGGAAGAAGAAGAAGGCCCCCACCAAACCAAAAAACGGTGTCGGTAAGGTACAGGGAAAGGGCAAGACAAAAGTTGGAGGGCCGACAGTAGGAAAAGAGGAATGCTTCTATTGTCGTAAGAAAGGTCACTGGAAGAAAGACTGCAGGGCTTAGAAAGCCAGGAACCAGGATTCGAAAAAAGTTATGGCTTCGGTTTCAGGTGTGTTTATGATTGAAAACTGTCTGTCAATCAACTTTACTTCCTAGATATTAGATACCGGTTCAGGATCTCATATCTGTAATTCATTGCAGGCACTGAGAAGCCATACAGTTTTGAAGACAGGTGATATGACCCTCAGGGTTGCTAACGGGGTGAGCGTGGATATTGTTTTCGTAGGAGAATATCATCTAGGCTTGATAAGTGGAAACATTTTGATTTTGCATAACTATTTTTTTGTACCAAATTTGACGTGTAATATCATCTCTGTTTCTGTAATATCTAAAGAACGTTATGATTTTATATTTGAAAGCGATATTGTAAATATTCACCTTAATCATGATTTGATTGTGTCTAGTACACTAGATAACGATATATACGTATTAAATCAACACCAAGTTTTCAACGTACAGAACACACTCAAAAGAAAGACTCCAGAATTAAATAAAACTTTCTTATGCCATTGTAGACTAGGTCACATCAATGAAACACGGTTAACGAAGTTATATAGAGAGTGATATTTGGATCCGTTTGAATATCTGTCTTATGCAACTTGTCAATCATGTCTAAAAGGAAAGATGACAAAGACACTGTTCACTGGACACAAAGTAAAAGCGAGCTCTTGGAACTCATACACAGCGACGTGTGTGGTCCAATGTCTACACATGCAAGAAATGGTCATTCCTACTTCATTACTTTTACGGATGATTTCTTAAGGTATGGACATGTATTCTTGATGAAACATAAATCTGAGGCCTTTGAGAAATTCTAGGAATACAAGTATGAAGTGGAAAAACAAACAGGTAAAAATATCAAGACACTTCGATCTGATCGGAATGGTGAATACTTAAGTGCCGAGTTCCTGGGTTATTTAAAAGAGAATGGAATTCTCTCTCAGCTTACTCCTCCATACACACCTCAACATAACGGTATATCGGAAAGGCGGAACCGCACCTTATTGGATATTGTAATGTTTTAAGAATTGTTTAGAATAATTATAGATTAATTACCGGGATAACATGCGTTTTTCAATAAAACCTAGTTAATAATTATTTCCACATAGGTATAAATATACTAATTCACTTATGTAATTACTTATTAATTATGTATTTAAGTAGTTATTTATTTAATTATTTGTTTATTTAAATTATTTCTTTCTTTATTTATTTACTAAAAAAATTATATTTTAAATACACTTATACACCAATCTAGTGTTAACAACAGGTTAGTATAGGTTAAAGTAAGTTTATGCAACCATGACACATTTTACAAATGGTCAAGTCATTTTAACATGGATGGTTCTAGATTATTGAGAAAAAAATTAAAAATGAAAATAAGAGGCATGGTGCATTAAATGTGAGGTGAGGGGTGTGTCATGGCTTGGGGGCTCTTTCTCTCTCTCACTCTTTAGATATTTCTTCATCTCTTCTTCTCTTCTTCTCTCTTCTTAGAACAAAAACCCTTCTCTACCTCACTTAAACCCTACCGAAATCTCCATAAATATTTCATTAAACCTTTCCAAAATCCTAATCCAAACCTCTTCAAGAGTTTCTTTCAAGCAAGTTTTCATTTTGGTGGTAAATCCTATCAAGTTAGGGTCTTCTTCATCTCTTGGTAAGGTATGAGTCTGGTTTACTTCATTTTTTCCTAATCTCTTGTCATAATTGTTCTTAATTAGGTTTTGGGGTAGTGATTAAAGCAAATCATAAGTTTCAAGAGAGGGTTAAGTCAAGTTTAGGGTTTTAATAACTTCTAGGGAAATCATGACTCATATTAGGGTAGTTAAGAGTAGTTTAGTTTCTAATAGTCTTGTTAAACCACCATGTTTGCACTAAAACACCTTAATGTTACAAATTAGTGTTAATTACCGTTTTTAGTTAAAGATTAAGGTTCTTACGAATCTGCCATCAACCCAGAAGTTTTTTTGAGAAGTTGCAATTATGTAAGATAGTTATAAACTTACGAATATACCCTCGAAGCCCGAGCCCCTACCCCTACCTTGAGGCCGCAGATTTAACATTTTTGGCCACAAATTGCGGCCAGGTGAGGGAGCTAGGTTGTGGGGTTTTGTGGAGGTCTGCTACACTAATTAGGACTCAGATGTGTGCAACTTTCTCTAGTTGTACCCCTATCAAAATCTGGGACCATTTTACCTTAAATTAAACGTTTTGTTAATGTACGATACGAACGTTTTGATTCTAGTTTTTGCGTTTTCTTTGGAAAACAGCCTTCAGGGGTGGTCTTAGACGTTGTCGCACACGTTTAGCGCACCGAGTGCACACATGTTTAACTTGTAAGAGTTAGTTATTTCGTATAGTATTTTATTTCTCGTTATATCGGATGCCTAGCCTTATGTGTTAAGTTTGTGCGATTCTAGGAACGGTTACGGAGACGTCGGACGCGACTAGGAAAGAAAAGGCGGTGGTCGGATTCGATTAGCCGAGGCGTTCCGGTGAGTAGATTTAACATCTATGGGGCTATCGTTTGGATGGCGTAAAGCGCCCGATAGTTAGAATCTAATTACAAATCTTGTATTCATATACTTATACCATAACCATATTGCATACTCATCATCATGCACATTGATATCATCACCCTAGGACACTTGCACCATTACCAATGGTTCATGCCACACTGCACTATCCTGTATGGATACACACGCCATTGGTAATTGCTATGTCACGTACACTATAGAATTTACTTGATAACTTGCATGTTTGCATTTGCATCATTATGAGATATAAATCTTCAAGTCATTCATCTAGTTGCATCATATTGATATCATGGACATCCTACATCATCGATATATTCATGTATAATGATTTTCTTGGAGATTTCCGTTTCCATGAGATTTCTGGATTTGAGGAACCGCAAGTGAATTTTATAAACTTATGATCATTTTAAAAGGGAAATGTGGTTTCTCGTGATATGATGTGTGACGTCCACCATGAGTTTTATTGGTTCTGGAGTTATGTATATACCCGATTTGAGGAGAGAGGAGGCACCGTCTGCGGGTACATGGTGGACCAAGTGAGGTACCCCGTGACAAGAAGGCTGTATAGAGAGACATTGAGCCTGGCAAGGGAACAATACCTACCGGTGATTGTTGGCCCGGCGGATATCCAGAGGATACCGACTGAAGTCATATGATTCAGATAGATTGAGGTCCGATCTGAGTGACGGCGCCTGAGATATCAAGATATTGAGTGTCGATGCTTGACACGGGATTATGATGTTTCTATTATTGATACTTTGGTTTTACCATACCCTAAATCTATTTAAGATAAAACTCAGTTTTCTCATAGCATATGTACCTAGATTTCATAGTTGATCACTTATTCATGTCACATTTATACTAGTACATCGCATCATAGTTCATACTTAAGATATGACGCATTTACGTTCATGCTTGCTATTGTCTCATATGATGTTATTTACTACTCATGAGTTGGCAACTCACCCCCGTTGTGCCACAGTGTCTTGCAGGACCGACCCGTCAGCATACTCACGACGGGCGCACTACTACTTCTTCTGCTATCCCTTTTGCTTCGACATTTAGACGCGATACTTGTAGATGGGTTGTGAGGATATTCTATTATCTTCCACCATGTATATTTACTTTTGTATCTAGTACACTCCATCTACCAGTTGTATATATGACCTAGAGGCGAGACTGTGAGACTTGTATTGTATTGATATCTGGTGTCGAGCTCGTGTGAGTCGACTTTTATGTTTTCTTATGGGCGATGTTTTCTATTACTTGCCCCTTTATTGTTTTCATACTATGATGATATACTCTTGCTTGTGTTGTGTTCCTCCAATTCGACAAAGAGCTAGCTCCCGCTTGGGGATGCCTGCTATGGTTGATTTTATATGTTCATGTTATGTATCGATTTTGGGATCAGTTTTTACAAAGGAAATTCTGCCGAAATTTTCATAAAACTTGAGCCTTCAAAAGATTTTTGATACAACTCTTGCATGTTTAGATTACCCTTTTTTAACAAGTATTTTATCACTCTATTTTATTCACGGTTTAGATTTATGGGGTTTTGGCTTACTTGAATTACGTTACGTCTTTAGACATGGCATGATTTGAGTGCCGGTCATATTCCACCTTTGGGTCATGACAGATATGGTATGTTCCATGATGAGTAATGCTGAGTTACTGCGATCCTTCTGGGGATATGCACTAGAATCTGCTGCGTATCTTTTGAACAAAATTTTGACTAAGTCGGTGCCTACCACACTATATGAAATTTGTAGTAGGAAGAAACCGTATCTTAAATATATTAAGATATAGGGATGTGCAGCTTTTGTTAAAAAGCAGCATGCGGACAAGCTCGAGGGACGATCAGTACTGTGCAAGTTTGTGGGATACCCAAGGAACTCAAGGGGGTATCTTTTCTATTACGCAGAGAAACAAAAGGTTTTTGTTTCCCAGCATGCCCACTTTCTGGAGAATCAATTTCTTGAAAAAGAAATAAGTAGGAGCGCGATAGAAAAGGAAGAAATTCCAGAACCACAATCTATTACTGAAAGCATGGTTGAACCAAAAGTTTCAAAAGAACCGGACGTCCCTGCGCTACTCCGCAGATCTAGTAGGCGGTCTCATCCTCCTGAGAGATACTATGGTTTTCGTAGATGGGGATAGAGAGGATTGCAGCATCGATGATGATGTGCCAACTAGTTTCCAGCAGGCCATTATGAGCAGAGACTCAGTAAAGTGGCTAGATGCAATGCGAACCGAGATGGAATCCATGTACACCAACAAAATTTGGACTTTAGACATTGCACCTCAAGGGGTAAAACCCGTAGGCTGCAAATGGATCTTCAGAATGAAAATTGGTGCAGATGGACAAGTTGAAACCTATAATGCTAGACTTGTAGTAAAAGGTTTTCGTCAAAGACCTGGCTTGAACTATGATGAAACCTTTTCTCCAGTGGCTATGCTTAAATCCATTCGGATCCTACTTTCCATTGCTGCTTTCCATGATTATGAAATTTGGCAAATGGACGTATAGACCACTTTTCTGAATGGAAATTTGGAAGAGTGTGTTTATATAGATCAGCCAGAGGGTTTCATAGAGAGTGGGAGCAGTGGATGAGTGTGCAAATTGCTTTAATCCATTTTTGCATTAAAGCAGGCATCGTGGAGTTGAACATCTGCTTTAATGAGACGGTCAAAAAATTTGACTTTATCAAAAATCCAGATGAACCATGCATTTATAGAAAGAACTGTAGTATTTCTCATCTTGTAGATGGATGTCATTCTCTTAATAGAAAATAACATTCTCTTGATAGAAAATGGCATTCCTATGCTACAATTAGTCAAAAGATTCTTGTCACAGAAATTCTCCATGAAAGACCTGGGTGATACCTCCTACATTCTGGGGATCCAGATCTATCTTGATAGATCTAAAAGGATGTTGGGACTTTCATAGTCTAGGTATATTGACACCATACTGCAAAGATTTAGTATGGAAGATTCCAAGCACGGTGATCTACCCAATTGTTAAGGGATCACCCTCTTCAAAGAGATGTCTCCCAAGACTGATTTAGAAAGGAATCGCATGAGTATTATACCCTACGCTTTTGCGGTAAAATATATAATGTATGTGATGTTGTGTACCAGACCAGATGTTGCTTACGCATTGAGCATGGTTAGCAGGTATTAGTCAAACCCTGGAGAGAAGCGCTGAATAGCACTAAAAAAACATTCTCAAGTACCTAAGAAGGACTAATGAGATGTTCTTGGTGTAGGCAATAAAGACCTCTAGATCGAGGCCTTCGCCGACTCCAGCTTCCAGAGTGACAAGGATGACTCCAAATCCATACCGGGTTATGTCTTCACCCTCAATAGAGGGGTGGTCTGTTGTAAGAGCTCAAAACAGGATACCGCTGCTGACTCGACAATGGAGGCAAAGTATATCGCTGCTTGTGACGCCGCGAAAGAAGAAGTCTGGATGAGGAAATTCATAACAGAACTTCAGGTGGTTACATCCATTTTTGATCCAATACCTTTGTATTGTGACAACAACAGGGTTATAGGCTTAGCGAAGGATCCAAGGTCCCATCAGAAGCCCAGACATATCATGAAACGGTATCACCTGATCAGGGAGATCATGGATTGCCGGGAGATTGAGGTGCGGAGAGTAGATATAGAGAACAACACTGCAGACCCACTTACAAAGGACATCCCTCAGACGCGGTTCGAGAGGCTATTCGAGATGATAAGTCTGCGATACGCCAATACATGGCCTTAGTGCAAGTAGGAGATTGTTAGTGATATATGCCCTAGAGATCATTATTGTATAGTACTGGATTGTATATTACATTTTGGAAGCTTGGGATGTACACAGATATAATAACAGTCTTGCTCAATATGATAGTATGTTGTCTGGTTTGATTCTATCTTAACATGTGTATATGTTTCTTTTAACGTATCGCTAAAACATATTGATAGAGCCCTTAGTATATTTGCTTGACTAGCAGCGTTGTGATAGCAGTCACACTAGTAGGAGCTGGATAGTCTATAAGCACATCTTTAAACTTATCCCTAATTGTAGGATTATCAAGACTGGGCATCGATACTCTAGAGTAGACTAGTGTATACGCTTCTTATCCCCATCAGGGAAGGTGGCCTGTCCGGCAGTCGTTGGTATACGGTACCAAAGATAGTATATAAGTGCTTATTGGGTTATGAGTTACACTGGATGCACTCGCTAGGAACTACTGGTTAGTATTATACCTATCAACAGTTAGCAGTTCCCCGGTGACATCGGACAGGTTAGTCCGTTGACTTGACATCACTATTCGTCTCTAGTGTGATTCCACTGTACTTAGATTACTACTCTACCATGGCTCAAATGAATCGTGCAAACAGGTAGTACTTGGGTGCAGTCCCGAAACACTTAGAGGCGGTAAGGGTTAGAAGGGATTCGTCTCTCCCGGTATTAGGAGTTGATATCGTGCAATGTACGGTTGGCCAATACATAAAGTCCCTAGTCAGAGCAAGTGAGTTTACTAGTAGGTACACCAGTAGTTTCTCAGAGTGTATTGGGCTCCACACCTACATGACTTATTTGCTATTAGGGGTCTGACGTTTACCACCTCCTAAGCCCGATATGTGATACTCTTAGACGAACAGACAGGACTGTACGGAGAATGTCACCTATAAGCTCAGTAAGGTTTTGGATGAGTTATCGTGTCGATCTTCCCTTCGACAGATACCTAAGTAACCATTACGTATAGCTAGTGCCACTGACATGCTTTTGATTAAACTCACTGACAGCGTATTGTCGAGTCTTTAGAGTCCCACACAGAGGGTTTCCCGATTCAGGAGAAACGATGTAGTTTGCGTATGGTTTTGCATACGGGTGTTCGATTGAACACGTGTATTTATACGCGTGCTTTAATTGGAAAGTTTAGTAGTACTAGCAGGTTTGAAAGACAATCAATTTTGAAGCTAGTATTATATTGCTCTCTTTTGGGTTTTTGTATTTTAACACGAATACGGTATTTATACGAATACGTGTATTTGTATAAATACGGGTATTTATGCTTTGATAAAATTACATGTATTTCTTTCTAAATATGAATACACGTATTTTGTATTTTCGGTACAAATACGGTATTCGTATTTTGGTAGAAATACGGTATACGTATTTATACGGGTATAAGTATACTTGTTTATATACATGCATTTGTATTTATTTATAAGTGTATGTGTATGTATACTAGTGAGGTGGCTACACTCTCTTACTTATCTCTTCTCATTCAATGAAGAAGTGTGTGGGCTTGTGACTCTGAGTCATTAGCCCATTCACTCCTTTGTTTGTGGGATATAAAGATAAGTATGGAGAGTGGAAGATATTTGTGAGACATGGTTGATATTTTCAACAAGTGAGATATTTTCTCAAGTAGCCATCTCCTTCTTCTTCCTCTTTTGCTCACTTGAGTTTTGAGGATTAAAAAAGAGCATATTGTTTCATAAACTACATCACTCTAAGTATCTTGTCCTAGCAAAACTTGATTTTTAGTTGTTTTTGTCGAAGCTATCGCTTGAATCTACATTCTCGGGTGGATCATCTTTGATGTGGAAGATCGACTTCGAGAGCTTGTTCCATCAACCCAAGAAGCTTGTGGAGTCAACCTTTCAAGACCCGAAGGACTGTCTACAAAGGTTGTAATTCTAACCTAGTAGCTAAAGCTCTAGTTAGAATTGTTTAGTTTATTGTTTTGGCTTGTATCCTAGGGTCTTTAAGTGTACTGTGCTCAAAATTTTAAAGTTTTTGATTCCTCAAAGTCATAGTAATCACGGTAAGGAGCATATACGCACTTACAAAGAGAAGATGAAAGATGAACTAGCAGAGATCCACACGGCTGATATAACATTCAGCGATGAAGATCTACTCCTCGGTACGTGCGAACATAATCGGCCGCTCTACGTCACCAGATACTGCCACGTTACCAAGATAGGGAAAATTCTTTTCGACAACGGATCCTCCGTTAATCTTCTCAACGTGAGAGTGCTGAACGAAATCTGTATGAATGTTCAGCACCTTGCCCAATACAAAATTACCATCTCTGGGTTCGACTCACAGTCGTTATGGATTCTAGGGATCGTAATACTGACGCTACACTTCGGGCTGCTCGTCACTGACATCAATTTTCGGGTCATTGACACCAAAACATGCTACAATGCCCTATTCGGCAGGCTATGGTTACACAAGTACAACATCGTCCCTTCTACACAGCATCAGTGTATAAAGTATTTCAAGGATGGCTCGGAGTACACCGTCACAAGAGAACTAAATCCATTCTTGGTGAATAAAGTGCGAAAGTATGAAAATGCGAAGTACTTTCTGCCGGACTTCAAGGATACTAAAAGGTGCCACAAGCTGGAGAATAAACAAAACTTCATGGCCACCATCCCGATCTTTGGAAGCGACACCAAGGAAGACGAACAAATAGTTTACTCGGGGCAACCTCAAAGGCAAAACAATAAGCCCGAACCATATATTCCTATTTTGGTCTTTGGCAGCGACTCCGAGGATGTAGCCAGTGCAGTGTTCTCTGTCCGCCTTTCAATCTCTTGCCAAAGCGGACAAGAGTCTGCAAATCATGATGGCTCTGCCTCAACACTACAGGGAACTTAATACACTCGATACATATAGCGTACAAGAACTGCAAATCTTCTAGTACTTCCTAGGCGAAGAGATGAAAAGGCGATCCTCTTCAACAAATCTATGGAGACCACGGTAGAAAAAGAAGTCCGGCATGGTGTCGACCCCACTTTTGACAGGTTCCATCCCATCTGTATGCTAAGATATTATACGGAGGGATTAAAGAAACTGTTAAAGTATCAAAGCATACCTCTCAAAACAAACGGTTTGGTAGACCCAATTCTACAAAAAGATTTAGGATGTTCCCAAGACTCGGCGAAAGAAGCCCAACGGAAAGATGGAAACAACTGGGCTCGGATATGTTTGGTCGAAGAAACGCGAGCAAGTTTACATCTGCTACATCATAAACTGCTCAAGTGAAGTAGAAATCACTTTTCCAGATAGCCTTGACGTCGAATTAGAGCAACATCTCACTCTGAGAGCGTTAAGTCTATCGCTCGAAGAGCAAATCGACAAGGTAATAAAAGAAGCTTGTCAAGCGAGCCGAGACAACCATAGCCGCGTAATGGCCATATATGAAAAGGCTAAGATGGAGCCGCTCAATAAACAATCGGTAGGAGAAGCTGACTGTAATGCCCTTCATCTATAGCCCGTTGAGTACTTTCGCAAAGAGAGAAAATCCCGAAGCGGAGGTAAATATAAGGTGAAGAACGCAAATAATGTTCAAGGACGACAAAACAGGCCCAAAACGCCGTTCATTCGAGAAAACCTCGGTTGGAGCCCGTCCTTTATAAATAAGATGGGCCAGGAATATTCTTTCCCTCAAGAAAAGACAAGACAAGACAGGGAAAACATTCAACCTTGTCATGAAGCATCAAATAATGACGCTTCCAATATCTCAATACCCCGAACAAGTAAACGGGGTCCATCATCCGGATTATTGCTCCTATCACCGATCAATAGGTGACCCCCTTGAGGACTGCTTCATGTTCAAAGACTGGGTAAAGGACCAATACCAGGAAGGAGGGTTTATATTATCCGACAGTTGGAAGATAAGCCCACCACAAAAGCACGAGCTAAAGAAGACCTATACCGCCAGGAAGGGACCAGGTCGACCGTGAAAATGGAAGCGGACTCGTACCCGTCATATGCTAACTCTCTCAAAAAAGGAAGAGGACAAGGACATGATTGACCTCTTTAGGTGCTTCGCAAATGAAGATGATGATGAGGAGATATTAGAATTTCCACCAGCGCAAAAAGAGCTGGAGGACGGGATACACATCACGACGGACAACTGAATACCGTGAAGGGATCTCGGCTCTTTCCTCGTGGAATGAGGTGCAGGATATTCCAAGTGAATACCGTGATGCAAAGCAACTTGTAATCGACTATATTGAATTTATTACCCTGACGTTAACTTCTGCCCAAGGGGTCACTCCCGGTGAAGGGATCTCGGCCCTTGCTTCGTCGAATGAGGTGCGGGATATTCTAAACTGAATATCGCTATGCAAAACAAAAGGAAATATCTTTGTAATAACACTTTTTAAAATTTGTTCCAACAACATCAAATATAGGTTTGTTTTATCCTTGCTTTGATAAGAATCAATGCAGTCCCATCAATCAATCACACCAGAAAAGAACGAAAATAAAATATACGTATATCCCATCCGCATTCGCTACTGGGTCCCGTCATCACCCGTTAGGTTACTTAACTAACGACAGAGCGGGAGCTAGACTAGCGCGGGTGTAAAACATATACAACATCTAATAGTATATATACCAATATACAATAATCGCTCCAGGCGTGATAATATGCAACATTACAGAAAAGTAATAAGCATCACAGAACAATACAGATAATCTGGGATCCCCGGGTTTCACAGAGCCGCTACTGAAACCCGACGTTCCCCTGGTCGTGTGGATAGCCTGTGCAATGAAACCTAGACCCATACGGGTGCGGCAACTTACTCGCCAAAACCTGAAGCGAGGTAGTCCCCACAGCATAGTGAATGGAACACCCGGCACTTCACGGAATCCGGTAAATTGAGCACCCCTCCTTGGGTCAACCTGTACCCTCTACGAGTGCGGCGAATAATCTGCCAATTCTAGAGTAAGGTCCCTTTGCCTCTCAAAGTCATGAGATACTGACCCGTTGCCCTCCAGAACCCGGCTATCCGTGCACTCCTTCGCGGGGTAAACCTAGTACAGAAATAAAAATATGTACAACGGGTACATCGACCTCTGCCCGGTCGTGCCCCAAAAGAATATTATACAACAGGCAGTGACAGCAGTTCACATGTTGGACGCTCGCCCCGCAATATCAAATGTACAAATAAATCCAAACTGCACTATCATTGCACCCTGCTATCCACCACGACAAATCCGCAACATCACAGCACAACACAAAACATCAACGCGAATGTCACGTTCGCAAATCCGTCTAAAAGAACTATAGCAATTAGACGCGGTTTACCGATCAAATGACATTCCCGGTCGGAGATATAATGTAAATACTTCATACTAACAAGTTTAAAATTTCGATCGACAAAACTTCCCGAAGTGGGCCCCACGTACATCTGGTGTACAGTAACAAAATTTGGGCCAAAAAAACATATATCAAAAACCACAATTTCCCATGTTAAACTCACTGGAAAAATTTGGGGCACTGTTCCTACAAAAGCGCGGCGGATCAGCGGCCAAACCCTGGTTTGGGCCGCAGATCCGCGGCCATTCTGTGGGATCACGTGACCAAATTTCACCTGTTTACTTAGAATTGCCTGCTTAGTTTTCTGTGATATGTCAAATAATTTTTAGACTGATTTAAAAATCGACAGAAACTCAGATCATAGAAATTGCAGTTTTTGGAAATTTGGTTCGATCGATATTTTAAACGCGTTAGCACAAGTTAGTATAGCTTGATGGTGAGGCTCTGATACCACTATAAGTCTACGGTAGCGCCCCGGCCGTCTAACAGAGGCCAAATGCGGAACAAAAACTTTTTACAACTGGCGCTATCGTGTACTATAACCCGGATCTGCCGTTAAAGCTAAACCAACAAATTACAAAGTGGGTAGAAATGTTATACCGAACGATCCGAGTCTTTCGGTCTTCAACCATCATCCCACGCTTGTTGCGGCTGCTCCGATCTCCAGAATCTCCATTCACGTCGTCCAGGTGGCACCACATCGACGGATCTTTAAACGGGCTCCCGCCTCTGAACCGAGGCAACTCGATCGTCAAGTTTGCCAAAAGAGATGACCAAGATGATGTAGAGAATGAGTAGAACACTTTATCTCGTTACGTCCAAGGCTATGGATGAACGGTTAATGAAGTTGCCAATTGGAATCGGGTAAAAGGAAATTGGGCTATGAAATTTCCATGAACTAAGTTTCTTGTATCTTTTTTCTCACAAAATCAATCCATGATCATCAAGAGGAGGGGAGGGGGCCGGCGACTTATAGAGAGGGAGGGAGGTGAGTGTAGGAGGAGGAAGGTGACCACAAAGGAAAAGATCAACAACAAATATCTTAGCATCAAGTATGAAAGCATTTAAAGTAAACCAATCACAATTAACCTAGTCACCTTGTCATTAAATGCACCATTAATGACCTAATGACTCACAAGCCTTGTCACCCTCTCTAGAACCTTCTAGAACACTGACCCACCTCATCAAGAAAAGATAAATCCGCATTTAACCGAATGTTAAATACGGCTGATAGAAAACTGGAAACTGGCAACTTCCAAAAGTGATCCTGAAACGAATTTCAGGATAACCCCGTAATGGTATAAACATACCCACATTTGTATAACGACCGAATACAATGCATCTGAGACAAAGATATTATATCTACACGGTATAATACTGGGTTCCGGCTTAAACCAAAGCCTACCAGTATTATCTGCCCGAAAAACGACACGTGCGAAAACGCACGTGCTTTTTCCGAACCTTGCCATAAACCTATACGGCCTCTACAACGTTTCGCCCGAACTTGGGAAAGTGTCTGTGGGGGACTCTAATGACTCATCAACACACTGGCACTGGGTATAACTCCTAGCACGTCAGAGGTACGAGTTGTACGTAACGGTTTGCCTATGTATTGATTGGAAGGGAAGCTGACGAGCGAACTCATCTATAAACCCTACTGAGCCTGACAGTGACAATGTATATACAGTCCGGTCCGTTCGTCTAAAGAGTATCGCTTATCGAGTCTAGGGGGTGGATAAAGTCAGACCCCTAATAACGCGATAAATCGTGTCGGCATGAAGCCCATCACCATCTGAGAAACTACTGATCCAAATCAGTAATTCTCCACTATCTTGGCCAAGGATTTCTAGTGATGGCCACCCGTGCACTGTGCGACATCAACCTCCAATATCGGGAGAGACGAATCCCCGACGATCCGCTCACTTGCCTCCAATGTGGCTCGAGACTGTACCCAACTAAAACCTATTTGCACAACTCCTTTGAGCATGGTAGGGTAGTAATCTAAGCACAGTGGGAACTCACATGAGACAAATGACGATCTCAGGTCGATGAAGTAACCTGTACACATGTCACCAGGGAACTGCTATCTGACGATATGTATAATACCAACTAGCAGGTTCCCGGCGAGTCCTGTTCGGTGTACTCATATCCTAATGAGCACATGTATACATCTTAGGTGATCCAACTGACACCAGTGGCTTGTGAGACCGGCCACCGCCCCTCGTCGGGGTCTTGACTGTATACACTAGTCTACTCTGGAGTATCGATGCCCGGTCTCGAAACTCCCATGACTAGGGACACTTTTAAGGATATGCTTACAGACCCCAGCTCCCACGTATATGATCGCCATCATACTGCTGGTAGTCAAGCAAGAATCCTATGGGCTCTATTATCATGCAATAGTGATCTAAAATATATATACGATGATAAAGACAAACCAGATAGCATACCATCATCTCGAGAAAGACTGTCATATCGGTATAGGTCCTTCCTCAATCATTGCAATCACATACCTGCGATCCAATAATTGACTTTGAGGGCACTATCTCCAACACATATAATCAATGTATGTATGCATGTGGATCTCGTCCACCCATATAATCAATGTATGTATGCATGTGGATCTCATCCACCCATATAATCAATGTATGTATGCATGTGGATCCCGTCCAACCATATAATCAATGTCTGTATGCACGTAAATATCATAAAAGAGTGTGCATGAAAGTATGAGGATATATATATAAACGGTGTCCCTCATGACACGTCAAAATCATGGAACTTGAGTGCCTAGCATCGACACTTGAAAACATCATGAAAACCGTGCCTAGCATCGGCACGTAAATCCTTATATATCGGGCTCCGTCAGTCCGAATCGGCCCACGCGCTCCGTCAATCCGGATCGGCCCATATCATCTCTCGACTCCGGTCGGTATCCTCTGGATATCCGCCGCGCCCAAATACTATCACCGGTAGGTAGTAGTCCCTCTGCCAGGCCCACCGTCTACTGCACAGTGATCTGTTCTCGCCCCGGGGTACCATACCGGGTCCACCATGTACCCGCAATCGGCCTCATCAGCCTCCTCGAATCGGGTTTCACATGTCGCTCTCAGAACCGAGAAAAACACATGGTGGACGCACTGAAATATCATATCATGAGAAACTGGGTTTTTAAAACAACGCATAATCTCTTTTGAAATATCCACGGTTCTCAAACTAGAAATCTCATGAAAACAGTATATCTCAATGCGTAAAATAATAGAGCATGATGTATGCGACATATAAGAGAAATATGAGCATATCCGTGTATCATGCAACATGGAACAACGATATGACATATTAAGGGAAAACCGCTCTTTTAAAATGATTTCAGTCTTTAAAATATAACATGCGGTTCCCAATTTTCTAATAAAAACAGTTATCTATATAGGTACAATATGTATATGCACAAGTATAAATGTACCAATGTATGTGTGCACAATATGGATATACAATGTGTATGTGCGTAAATATGGATATATCAATGTATATGTGCACCAATATGAATATACAATGTGTATGTTCACAAATATGGATGTATCAATGTATATGTGCACCAATATGGATATACGATGTGTATGTGCGCAAATATGGATGTATCAATGTATATGTGCACTAATAAGAATATACGATGTGTATGTGCGCAAATATGGATGTATCAATGTATATATGCACCAATATGAGTATACAATGTATATACGCAAGCAGGTTATGCGAAGGGTCATATCATGATGCAGCAATCCTACTGTGTAGTGAAATGACAATTATCGATGATGAAGTGTGTGAGCCTACAATCTGTTTACGTGTAACATATGCATCATCGATAATGGTGCAGGTGTACTATCACAGGTATAAGTAATGCAATACGAATAACATGAAGGTAGCATAAGGTAAAGCATATGCAAATGCTGACGGGTATACGTATCTAACATAATCGAGTCGGTGAATCTATCAATCGGCGTCCAGCCTAAACAACATCGTGTACGGTATAATCCATCGTACAATAACCTCTAGTAAAGGGTAAGGATCAATCATCAAGTCAAACACATCACGCACAGAAAATCATTGTACGGCGGCATTAAGCTAATAGGGATCCTATCATCCTATACGACAAATGAGGGTACGGCTTAATATCACGCACGGCCTATCATCCATGATTCACAACATTCTATATATATATATATATATATATATATATATATATATATATATATATATATATATATATATACCTATGTCCCTGGTCACATCCGCAATAATCTCATATCAGGGGACCGGCAGGGTATAAATCATCTCGATCGACTCGCATCTGTATACCATCATATCATCATATCATCATCTCATCATATCCGTCTTATATTCTTTCATCACATTTATATCTCACATCATGTCAAGTTTACATAACCATTCTATCTCTACTATTAGTATAAGTACCTAATCTAACATACACACCCAAACCATACAAGCAGATTTTGGAAGAAACGAATTATAGTTTTGAAAATAGGAGTTACGGTGTTTTTAAGAAAAAGGTATCATTTGAAAATCCGTAACGTCCCTTAAGGTATCTGTATAAAAGATGCATACGATTCTTCAGTTTAGAAATAGATATGGTTCGGATGACACATCTACGTCGACTATCTAGTCCTATAGTACATGATTGTTGTAGATTTATGTATAGTAGTTAACCACAATCAATAACGGTATCGCGTGTAGCTAGACCGAGATGAGTACGGGTCGTCCTCAGGGAAACGTTGAATATTTTATTCTTACTTTAGGCGTGTTGAGAAAGAAAGTAGGAAGAATAAAGAATGGTTGTAGGTTCTAGATCTATGTTAAACACGGATACAAAATATAGATCTAGATTAATTATGGATTTAAGTTTAATATAAAAGGGGGCTTGTAGGGTTCGTTAGGATTTAGTAGTTATGGATGATTAATTAAAGATTACTCCTTTTATCTTTTAATAGATTTAAAACTAGAACGACAGAGATGCATGTAGATTAGGGTTTCTGGAGGGAAAAGGGTTCCCACTCTTAACCCCTATCTCGACATGGAACTCCGCTCATATCTAGCCTTTACCAAAATAATCATTAATCTAATCTCTAATCGCGGTCGAGACTAACAATAAATTGGTAGCGCTCCCGATTAGGATGTTAATGATTCTTTTGATAAAATTTATAAAATTTATAGGACGCAAAAAAAGTTTGAAGATCTTCATCATCCATTAACCTACCCTAATCTTACGAACCCTAACAAGCGGAGAATTACTCGCGCATGTTGGGAGAAGAAGAGATGGAGAGAGAATTCATAATGAAACTACAAAGAAATAGGATAAGAAAAAGAACTAGCTTTATTAATCAACAAAACTCATTTACACTTTGTTCCCTGAGAAAATGATTACAAATACTAGTTTGCTTCTCGATCTCTTCTAAGGAGGTAGATGAACCGTTGATGATCAGCCTGGATGCGTGAGCCGTCATGGACTTCGTGATCGCGTCGACTTGATAATTTTTCCAAGAGGCTCTCGGTCCTCATTTATAGTCCCAGAGCCAGAACCCTAGCTTCCTAAATTGGAAACCAATGGTTAAGATTCTAACCACAAAATCCCAGTTCACAACCCTTCTGGCACGCGGCGGATCCGCGGCCAATAGGTGGGTATGGCCGCGGATCCGCAGCCTTATGGCTTGATCATTTGATTTGTCCTTCTGGGATTTCATCTTCATGACACGTGGCGATCTTTGGAATCTCTGGAAACTGGAAATCTTTTCTTTGTTTCTGCCAGACTTGATTTCTTAGTTTGCTTTCATAATTAGGCAGGTTTGCTCTTAACAACTTTGATTCCCTTGATTTTTATCCCTGAAAATTCTGCACAATCTCAACAAATAATATTAGTAGAGTTTGTTTTATTGAGATATTAATTTTACCATTAAGATTTGGTCAATGGTATTTATGTTTATTTTCTTACTAAATATTAATTATAATACATAAACACATGAAAATAGTATTTTTACAGAAAAACCCTCATATGTATCATATATTATAATAAATACCTTTTCTATTATAGAAATAGTAGGAAAATGTCATTAAATGTGCAGTTTTATCAACTGAACAAATACCCTCAAACTTATCTTTGATCGTCCCGAGCAAACTAGTTTATTTAAGAGAAGGAGAAAAAGAAAGGATAAAACTAAGCACACTTTCGTATAATTAACGGCAATATCGCTAAACTTCATCCTTAAATTACGTCATCACATATTAGCCGTACTATATCACTTCTACTATTCTTAGTTTCTAATATCGTTTCACTAACTATCATTTAACTCTAACACTAGTTTCCTAATCTAGGTTTCCTTAACCACATTCTATAAATCAGTTTCCATCAAAACTTTGCGGGGGTGCTATACGCCGTCCACCCGACTTTCCCGGTAGATATAGATCTACTCACCATAGTCTTCTCTCGCCGAAGTCGATGACGCCTCGCTCCGTCGTTTCGGAATCCACGCGAAGGTACCTACAATAACAACACATATCGCAACGCTATTAAAATCAAGTTCTAAAATCCAAAACGGCACACGCCTTGCTCATTGGTTAGAACATATAGCATACGCGTACAAAATCAACCAAACAACCCTTGTTGTCGATGTACAAACATGCGACAACCAAAAACGAATCCAAATATCAAAACCCATCATTCAAAATACAGAAAACATATCCTAAATCACACACAAGTGTTCCCAGATTTTGACTCAGGTCAAATAAATCTAAGCAAACAAGTCTAGGGTGATGTATATAGTATGTATGAGCTACTGGACCAACCTAGGCCCCTACCCTCACCAAGTGGCCGGCCACTTCCACCTAAAATCCGATGTCGCTGGCCCAAGGGTCTCTGTTTGGGTTCATCAGGTCAGAGTGGTCTCCTATGATCTAAAATTGGTCTCTGGTATTGTTTGGTTGTCTCAGATATTCCCCAAGTCATCCCAGATTCACAGTAGACACACTAAAAGTCACAAAACCACTACGGAACAAATCCTAAGTTCGTGCATCGCGTTCACCTCTATGGCTCAGGTCAGGAATCGCGTCACCAAGGTCATGTAAACACTCACCAATGTTCCCAGATTCCACCTACAGTCATTACATAAAAATCTAGTAGAACCAAACACCTCCAAACATCTTCAGGTAACTACCCTACAAAACCCAAGCCTTAGCTCTCCTACCCACCCGAGGTCGCCGGAATTTCCTCACTAGCCGCCGGCCAAAACCGATGGGAAAGGGATAGGGTTTCAGGTGAACACTCCAGGTCTCGAGCACAACAGCACACTGTTTGTTTTCACCAACAAGTCTCGGAGTCACAGCAGGTTGTCGATGTCACAAAATGACACTAAAATACGACATCGTACAAAACTAAACTAAAAGGAAGAAGTTATACCTCATTTGGTCCCCTCTAGGCAGCACTAACTTCCCAAAGTCGCCAAAATCCCACTTTGCTCGGTTCAACGTGTAGTGGAAGAGATGGGGATTAATTTTTGTGAAAGGGGTTTTGGGTTTTGGGGATTGTTTGGAGATAGATCTAGTGTTCTTTAAGGAGGGAAGTAAGGTTGGAGAATGAAGAAGAAGGAGGAGAAAATGATGGGCCAAGGGTTTGGCAGCAGCCCTCTCTCTCTCTCACTATTATTCACATACTCTCTCTCCAAAAGTCTAACTACCCTAATCATTATGTCTCCTTTTGACTTTTCTTTTTCCTTTTCTTTTTCTCACCAAAAACACATACACCCATATAAAACCACAAATTAAATAACATGTAACCAAATGAGACATGTCATGGTGCACTAACCATGAAAAACTGTAGAAACACGGATTTGGCTTAATCGCGATTAGCAGTGCACTAATCGGATTTTTATCAAAACCGCGTATAATAAATTTTAAAATTGCCAAATTCGTTAAATATATTTTTAAATGAATAAATCATTTTAATTTTCTTTTATATCACAATTATTGGTATATATTTATACCCTTTTTCGAAAACCCCAATTTCGCAAATCGGGCAGTTTTCGGGAAATATATTATTTTAATATTAAATTCCAAAAATAATATTTTATATTTTCTGAAATATTACAATCTTCCCCCCTTAAATAAATTCGATCCCCGAATTTAAATTTAAACCCCTAAAATCTAAAACATTTCAATAATCAACTCAAATCAACGGGGCTCCGAAATCATGGAAAACACAGAAATAACACAGCGCGTCTAGTGCGCATGAAAACAAGTACAAAGGTCATAATCGAACTCCGTCAAGTGTCATGCAAATCATCGGATTCGCATGCATATCCTCGGAGTTACAATAGAGATGCAGATCTCGAAATCCACTATTGAAATCCAATATACACAAGTCAAATACTCTAATACGTGTATAGTACGCATCTTTGGAAAACTTTCGAGAACTAAATAAAACTCATGCAAAAATCTTTTCTAAATCGCCGTGGAAATGCGAAACTCACGACATAACTAACGGACGCTCATTTTTAAAATAATAATATATGTCCATATATGTTTTCTTAAATACACGTTCCGTCGTTTTGAAAATATCCCAAAAGGTTTTCCTTTATAAACGTTCGCATCGCTCACGAACACGAAGGAAATAGCGAGACTATAGCTCCTTTGAAAACCTCTTGGTAATCTTTTAATGCATGCAAAGTACTCAGGTCCTGTCCTCAGATCAGTCCTGTTTGGCTACTACACACTATAGTGTCCAACATGAAAACAAGTGCTCAAAAGGCGTATCCAATAATCACATGCATCTGGTGCGTATGGAAATCAAATCCAAACACAGGTGCCACTATACGCACAAAGCAAAACTAAGTGCAACGGGTGTGCACAAAAGCATCTATCCACTGCAACAGGTGTGCACGACAACAATACCTGGTACATCTAATGTGCACAAAAATCTCAATCATGTGCATCCAACATGCATGAAACCACGAAATCCAATATCAAGCGCCGATCATGCGTAAGAATCTAATCAGGTGCATAAGGTGCAAAAAACAAATATCGAGTATCAAAATCGAAATCGACGGTATACAACACATTTCAATCCAAATCCAAATCAGGTATACCGTGGCATATAATCTCACAACCATGTGCATCAATGTGCACAAAAGCAAATCAAATACCACAAGTGCATGAAAACTATGCCGAAAGCATAAATCAAATCATATGTATGCCCCAGGCATGAAATCATAATAAATATCTCAAATAACATCAAAACGAAGTCAGGTGCAACTGTGGTGCACAAAATACATATCAATGCACTACAAGCACATATAAGCTATACCGAGTGCAGAAATCAAATCATCCGTATGAAATCCACAAAATCATAAACACATGCTACGAAAGTATAAAATCGACATCAATGCAATAGATATGCACAAATCGCAAATCAACACAACGGTGTATAAAATATATGCCAAGTGAGACAACTATGCGCAAAATGTAAATACCCAGTAGGTGCAACAATGGTGCACGGAATCAATATCAGGAAAATCATCATCAAAAACTCAAATCCAAACGATATAAATGTGATACTCAGATCACCAATGCAAATCGCAACAATGGACATTGAGGTACACCTCCTACAGTGTCGAAAAATGAGTCGGTGCGCCTAAAACCGGCAGAACAAGAATATCCGCTCGCCTCCTGCTCACGGTCTGGCGTCTTTTGTCTCTGGGTACTCATCTTCTCCTCGGACTACCAATCTCGCAATCCATTGGCTCATCGGCCCTGTCAGGTGTGCTAACGGGGACGATTCCGTTCTGGCACTTCTCTGGTCATCTCCCGGTCATTCATCACGACCTCTCGTAAGGCAGCACGTCACTGGCGTCAACCTCCGGCTCTCTGAATACACATGACACATATGATCCTGGGTGCAAATCTCATTGCAGCAGTGTCCCGGAAGGAATCCTGCTCAAGGCCTCTTCTGATCTCGCCTATGCTGAACTGTATGGAGGCTGGTACTCTTGCATAATCTTTTCTCGTTTTCTGGACAACTGTGTTTCAGCACAACGTTCCACGGGAATTGGCCGTATCCCAACGCCCCTGTATGAATATCAGATCTCTAACCTTGATGGGGAGTAGCAACAACTCGTCAGCATCTCGCATGAACCTCTGGCCCCACTCGTCTGTATCATCGTCCACTTCGACGTCATATCGTGCTATCTGCGTACTGCTACTGTTCTCGGCCACGGTCAATCCGAAGTCTCTCACACGGACTCGAAATCACATACTCTGTATCTTCATCGCTCTGTAGAAGATATCTGGCCGAACACATTATCGGAAACTCGTCCCAGCCATCGGAGGAATACTCTATACTCGTCTTATCTCGATCAACTCACAACGCATCTAGGTGAGGTCCTCTATCCGAAGCTGGTCAGCTTGCTGATCTCTTATCACTTGATATCTAGACGACGTCAAACTTTTCGATCGAGTCATCAAGGTCCCAAAATTTCCCGAAGGCTCAGCACCTGAGCGCAGTCTAAAAATATCTGGTACATACCATAGCACCTCTGGACCAGCCGTAGAAGGGCAAACAAAGCCTCACTGATGGCACCGCTAAACTGCCATAAACCCTAAGGTTCAAAGCGGTTCCATGGTCATCATGTCGAGTTAAGGTTTCATTCTTCTAGAGGGTCCACAGAATTACCTGCATGTTCCTCCGAACACTTTAAACTTGGAAAAAATGGGTTTCTGACACTCGTCCGAACTTTTTAGCTTCGCCTATACAACATGTGAATATTCTTCGCCCGCATGCTAAACAATGCCTCAATCCTCCAGGAAAGGTGATACATCGGCGGTCATCTCTGGATCGGTCTGCTCTAGATCTGAGTAAGACTCTCCACTCTGAAAATCTTCAACTCAACTGGGCCTGCGTCGGCGCATCAATCTGACGAATCACCTTTGTCCCTCAACTCAGGGTAGGCTAGCCATCATCTATCGCATTTCTGCCTGGAACCTCCAGCGATCTTAACTTGTAAGCTCTGGAAGCGACATTCCAGAAATCTCAACAACAGCTGCGTCATCTGTCTGCACGGTAGGCGACATCAAAATCTCTGAGGTAAGCTATACATCAACAGTTCTCTCGCACCTAAAAGCTCTAACAGTGGCCCGATCCTCCGGTATAAAATTAAGCACTCGCCTCCACAAGAGGCCACAACATAACACTATATCGAGATATTCCCATGTGACCAGAAAACACAATGGTCAGCCCTCGTACCATACGAGCTCGTCATGACCGCAACACTAGCAGCAGCTCAATCTGTGCTCACACATGGTGACAGGAACCTCAATCGAGTATCGAAGAAGGCAGATCAACGGCATGAGAGGAAGCGACAGATCCGGAATGGATACATGATCATAAGAAGGAACGGCATCAATGAGAGTATGATCATGTAACAAATAAAATCAAGGATACGAAGAGAATCACAGATCTCAAAATATGTACATCCTAAGGTTTCTTAAGTGGAGTATCGTATCGTAAATATACCGCGGAACATACGTACGGTACGTCACTCTACTCAAGCTACCTACTCCATCAATCAGGGTCAGCCTATGAAACGAAAGTTCGGGTCTAATACCCCCCCCCCCGTGTTCAAATCAAAGTTCCGTAAGGTCAAGCCTAGGTTCCGAAATACATACCTGCCCTAGACTCCGCATAGTCAAATATAGACTCGAACAAAGGTTAATCCTAGCGCTCTGATACCAACTTTGTCACGACCCGAAATATTAGCTCGTGACCAGCACTTAAATCACGCAACGTCTAAAAGCATAACGCAATTCAAGTAAGCTGAAACCCAGAAATCTAAACATTTTTAAGAAAATAAAGTAAGTGAAGTTTTTGAAATAAAGGTATAATAAAATCAAGTGTGCTTAAATGCATAGAAAAGAAACATGAATGATGCAAGTGAAATTTACTAGTTTGAAAACATGTTTCGTCTTTTAAAAAAAATTTGGCAGCACCTCCTTTGTATATTTTGATCCAAAACCACAGATACACAATAATAATAAAGGCATCCCCAAGCGGGAGCTAGCTCTTCGCCAAACGGCGGATCACAACCACGCAAAACAGTAAATATCAGTATACGACGCCCAACGGCAAAAATCACCACAAAAGATAGAGAAATAAGCAAGACATAACCCCAAAAGCGAATATAACACCCATCGCTCAAATCTCGGAACCACAATCCCACTAAGTCTCATTACTTATACAAATTACTAATGTTGATTGATTGATGGAGTTAACTAGATACAATATGAAATATAATACAAGAGTGGGTACGATACAAATGTCGCATCTACCACTACAAAACACCCAAATGAAGCTGTGTGCCAGCGATCCCGCTACTGATCTAAGCGGTCAACCTGCAAGAACTGTGGCACAACGGGGGTAAGTTGCCAACTCGTGAGTAGAAAAAATATCAACATATAGAAATCGAATGAACAACGACTCCTAGGTCAACTATATCATAAAGGTAATACTATGATATCTAGGGTGACCGGGTCTGTATATATGCCAACAAGGTAGTCAATACCTGTATGTAATGAGGATAACATCCAACGGTAATAATCAATGCATGTATGCATGTGGATCTCGTCCACCCATCTAATCAATGTATGTATGCATGTGGATCTCGTCCACCCATATAATCAATGTATGTATGCATGTGGATCTCGTCCAACCATATAATCAATGTCTGTATGCACGTAAATATCATAAAAGAGTGTGCATGAAAGTATGAGTATATATATATATATATATATATATATATATATATATATATATATATATAAACGGTGTCCCTCACGACACATCAAAATCATGGAACCTGAGTGCCTAGTATCGACACTCGAAAACATCATGAAAACCGTGACTAGCATCGGCACGTAAATCCTCATATATCGAGCTCCGTCAGTCCGGATCGGCCCATATCATCTCTCGACTCCGGTCGGTATCCTCCAGATATCCGCCGAGCCCAAATACTATCACCGGTAGGTAGTAGTCCCTCTGCCAGGCTCACCGTCTACTGCACAGCGATCCATTCTCGCCCCGGGATACCATACCGGGTCCACCATATACCCGTAATCGGCCTCATCCGCCTCCTCGAATCGGGTTTCACATGTCGCTCTCAGAACCGAGAAAAACACATGGTGGACGCACTGAAATATCATATCATGAGAAACCGGGTTTTTAAAACAACGCATAATCTCTTTTAAAATATCCACGGTTCTCAAATCCAGAAATCTCATGAAAACAGTATATCTCAATACGTAAAATAATAGAGCATGATGTATGCGACATATAAGAGAAATGCGAGCATATCCGTGTATCATGCAACATGGAACAACGATATGACATAATAAAGGAAAACCTCTCTTTTAAAATGATTCCAGTTTTTAAAATATAACATGCGGTTCTCAATTTTCCAATAAAAACATTTATCTATATAGGTACAATATGTATATGCATAAGTATAGAAGTACCAATGTATGTGTGCACCAATATGGATATACAATGTGTATGTGCGCAAATATGGATATATCAATATATATATGCACCAAAATGAATATACAATGTGTATGTGCGCAAATATAGATGTATCAATGTATATGTGCACCAATATGAATATACGATGTGTATGTGCGCAAATATGGATGTATTAATGTATATGTGCACCAATATGAATATACAATGTGTATGTGCGCAAATATGGATGTATCAATGTATATATGCACCAATATGAGTATACAATGTATATATGCAAGCAGGTTATGCGAAGGGTTATATCATGATGCAGCAATCCTACTGTGTAGTGACATGGCAATTATCGATGATGAAGTGTGTGAGCCTATAATCTGTGTACGTGTAACATACGCATCATCGATAATGGTGCAGGTGTACTATCACAGGTATAAGTAATACAATGCGAATAACATGAAGGCAGCATAAAGTAAAGCATATGCAAATGCTGACGGGTATACGTATCTAACATAATCGAGTCAGTGAATCTATCAATCAGCGTCCAGCCTAAACAACATCGTGTACGATATAATCCATCGTACGACAACCTCTAGTCAAGGGTAAGGATCAATCATCAAGTCAAACTCATCACGCACGGAAAATCATCGTACGGCGGCATTAAGCTAATAGAGATCCCATCATCCTATACGACAAATGAGGGTACGGCCTATCATCCATGACTCACAACATTATATATATATATATATATATCCCTATATACCTATGTCCCTGGTCACATCCGCAATAATCTCATATCAGGGGACCGGCAGGGTATAAATCATCTCGATCGACTCGTATCCGTATACCATCATATCATCATCTCATCATATCATCTTATCCGTCTTATATTCTTTCGTCGTATTTATATCTTACATCATGTCGAGTTTACATAAACATTCTATCTCTACTATAAGTATAAGTACATAATCTAACATACACACCCGAACCATACAAGCAGATTTTGGAAGAAACGAATAGTAGGTTTGAAAATAGGAGTTACGGTGCTTTTAAGGAAAAGGTATCATTTGAAAATCCGTAACGTCCCTTAAGGTATCTATATAAAACATGCATACGATTCTTCAGTTTAGAAATAGGTATGGTTTGGATGACACATCTACGTCGACTATCTAGTCCTATAGTACCCAAAACGGCAATATCGCTAAACGTCATCCTCAAATTACGTCATCACATATTAGCCGTACTATATCACTTCTACTATTCTTAGCTTCTAATATAGTTTCACTAACTATCATTTAACTCTAATCCTAGTTTTCTAATCTAGGTTTCCTTAACCACATTCTATAAATCAGTTTCCATCAAAACTTTGTGGGGGTGCTATACGCCATCCACCCGACTTTCCGGTAGATATAGATCTACTCACCGTAGGCCTCGCTCGCCGAAGTCGATGACGCCTCGCTCCGTCGCTTTGGAATCCACGTGAAGGCACCTACAATAACAACACATATCACAACACTATTAAAATCAAGTTCTAAAATCAAAAACGGCATGCGCCTTGCTCATAGGTTAGAACCTATAGCATACGCGTACAAAATCAACCAAACAACCCTTGTTGTCGATGTACAAACATACGACAACCAAAAACGAATCCAAATATCAAAACTCATCATTCAAAATACGGAAAATATATCCTAAATCACACACAAGTGTTCCCAGATTTTGACTCAGGTCAAATAAATCTAAGCAAACAAGTCTAGGGTGATGTATATAGTATGTATGAGCTACTGGACCAACCTAGACCCCTACCCTCACCAAGTGGCCGGCCACTTCCACCTAAAATCTGATGTCGTCGGCCCAGGAGTCTCTGTTTGGGTTCATCAGGTCAGAGTGGTCTCCTATGATCTAAAATTGGTCTCTGGTATTGTTTGGTTGTCTCAGATATTCCCCAGGTCATCCCAGATTCACAGTAGGCACACTAAAAGTCACAAAACCAATACGGAACAAATCCTAAGTTCGTGCATCGCGTTCACCTCTATGGCTCAGGTCAGGAATCGCATCACCAAGGTCATGTAAACACTCACCAATGTTCCCAGATTCCACCTACAGTCATTACATAAAAATCTAGTAGAACCAAACACCTCCAAACATTTTCAGGTAACTACCCTACAAAACCCAAGCCTTAACTCTCCTACCTACCCGAGGTTGCCGGAATTTCCTCACTAGCCGCCGGCCAAAACCGATGGGAAAGGGATAGGGTTTCAGGTGAACACTCCAGGTCTCGAGTACAACACTAGCACACTATTTGTTTTCACCAACAAGTCTCGGAGTCACAGCAGTTGTCTTTGTCACAAAACGACACTAAAATACGACATCGTACAAAACTAAACTAAAAGGAAGAAGTTATACCTCATTTGGTCCCCTCTAGGCAGCACTAACTTCCCAAAGTCGTCAAAATACCACTTAGCTCGGTTCAACGTGTAGAGCAAGAGATGGGGATTAATTTTTGTGAAAGGGGTTTTGGCTTTTGGGGATTGTTTGGGGATAGATCCAGGGTTCTTTGAGGAGGGAAGTGAGGTTGGAGAATGAAGAAGGAGGAGGAGAAAATGATGGGCCAAGGGTTTGGCAGCAGCCCTCTCTCTCTCTCACTATTATTCACACACTCTCTCTCCAAAAGTCTAACTACCCTAATCATTATGTCCCCTTTTGACTTTTCTTTTTCCTTTTCTTTTTCTCACCAAAAATACATACACCCATATAAAACCACAAATTAAATAACATGTAACCAAATGAGACATGTCATGGTGCACTAACCATGAAAAACTGTAGAAACACGGATTTGGCTTAATCGCGATTAGTAGTGCACTAATCGGATTTTTATCAAAAATGCGTATAATAAATTTTAAAATTGCCAAATCCGTTAAATATATTTTTAAATGAATAAATCATTTTAATTTCCTTTTATATCACAATTATTTGTATATATTTATACCCTTTTTCGAAAATCCCAATTTCGCAAATCGGGCAGTTTTCGGGAAATATATTATTTTAATATTAAATTCCAAAAATAATATTTTATATTTTCTAAAATGTTACACTTCGTGACCCCGCAAGGAGGAATATTGCATTATGCCCTCACCTTGACAGAACCCAGGACTAATAATGAAGTGGAATATGAAGCTTTGATACCCGGTCTTGAGATTGCTATCGACATGGGAATCAAGGATCTCTTCATATATGGAGGTTCCCAGTTGATCGTTAGTCAAGTAAATGGTGATTATCAAACATACAAGCCAGAGCTGATAAAGTATGGCGAATGAGTGCAACAACTGCTGGCACAAATCCCTTCCTATACCCTGGAAAGCATACCGCGAGCGGAAAACAACAAAGTGGATGCGTTAGCCAAATTGGCTAAAGAATTGGCCGATGAAGACCTCGATGACATATGGATCATTATGCAAAGCCATAGGTTCTTGGCGCCAAAAGATATATCTTCGGAAGACCTAATGGAACTACCCGAAGGAAAAGAAATGACCGAATAACTAGCCTTCAAATAGAGGACGAAGAAAAGGTCCGGACAGGAAGGAAGTCTTCATAGACTATTTTAACTCCCAACGAACGCCTGAAGACGCGTCGTCGAAACATCAGCTCATGAAACGAGTTTTGTCATTCTCCTTAATCAATGATACTCTATATAAGAGATCATTCGACTTCCTATGGCTAAGGTGCCTGGGGCCGAAGGAAGCAAAGAAAGTCGTCCAAGAAGTGTACGACGGACTTTGTGCCTTCCATCAAGCTGGGCAAAAAATGAAGCTGAAGCTAAAAGGAATGAGTTACTATTGTCCCATGATGATTTAGGACAGTCTCGAATATGCGAAGCAGTGTCACACATGCTAAATTCTCGGGGACTTCATACATCGGCACCCAAATCCGCTGCACCCGACAGTTGCCTACTGGCCGTTTGGAATGTGAGGAACGGATATAATCGGCCCCATCGAACCAGCATCATCCAAAGGACACCGGTTTATACTGTCAACAACCGACTACTTCTCTAAATGGGCAGAATCAATACCGTTTAGGGAGGTGAAGACGGAGAATATCCTCAGCTTCTTCAAAACCCATGTCGTATATCGGTTCGGAAATCCATGATGGATTATCTCGGATAATGGACCGGCTTACAGAAGCCACAAAATAAGTCGCTTCGCACAGCAACACAAAATAGACTGGCGATATTCCTCAGTCTATAACCCTCAGGCCAACGGTCTAGCTGAAGCTTTCAACAAGACCTTGACCAAGATTATAAAAAAGACGGTGTCCCGAAACAAAAAGGACCGGCATAAAAAGCTGCAAGCAGCTCTTTGGGCATACCGAACAATTTTCAAGACGGCCACAAATACAACACCATATACACGGGTGTTTGGTGCGGAAGAAAATACTCATCTTAGGCTCGAGGAGCTCGACGCTCTCGACGAAACCCGCCTTATAGCTCAGCAAAATCTGGAAGCTTATAAGGCAAGGAAGATGCGGTCATATGAAAGACTAACCATGCCGAGAACATTCCGCCAAGGTGAACTCGTGTTGGTTGTTAAAAGACCAATGATTCCCAATCTTGCAAAATGGGGGAAGTTCGAGCCAAATTATGAAGGCCCGTACATCATAGACAATGTTTACCAAGGTGGAGCTTGCCTTCTCATGGATATGCATGGTGAAAAACCATTCCGGCCAATAAATGGCCGATTCCTCAAAATGCACTACACTTGAATTGTCATGACTCAGGTCAATGAAAGATGACGACACTTATGTCCGCTCGCTGTCTTCCTTTGTCAGAACTCTGAAAGTGGTACCTAAAAAAAAACTCCATCTCCCCAAACACGACGATAATGGATCGAGACGTCCCTAAACTTGCACGTTCCCTCCAAACATGGGAATAATAGACCGAGAAGTCCTTAAACTAATATTGGACCGAAAATTTCTTAAACTAATATTGGACCGAAACGTCCTCAAACTAAAAACTAACCCTAAAATACGGCGATAATGGACCGTCATGTCCTTAAACTAACACGTTTAGCCCTACGGTGGATCCCTATTTTGATCACCGTATACAATCCACGAGCATAAACAATTCATAGCTCTCTCGCATCCTACATGATGCGGTCCTTCAAAAAAGATCAGGGTCCACAGCTAATGATGTATTACCTTACGGGCCGCCTAAAAAATGGTATGTCCATAAGTGAAATAGGCACGGATGAAAACCCGAAAGGGCGCCATGAGTAAAATCCGAGAGGGCGCAAACTCATGAAAAGAAAGGAAAAGACGCGCTTACAAAGTTCTCATGACTTTGTAAGGAGAAAACACCTACGCGAGATCCTTACAACTCACAAAGGAGTGACACACTTAGAAATCTACACGATTTCTATGCAGAAAATACACTTACGAGATCCTCACGAGCCGTAAGGAGAATATACCCTCTATAAGACTCTCAAGGTTTATAGAATTCAAAAGCCTTAAGTTACAGATATCTGAACCTGTTCTTAAGCCACCAAAACCCTACAAAACTTTTCTGCCCTACAAGTGGTCCAATATCAACTCTTGTATACAATCCACGGGCGTAAATAAACATATTCCCAACCAAGTCCCACCAACGGCGAGAAACATCCTCACATGGTGAACAACCACTTGTAAGCCCTCTTGACTTACAAGGAGAAAATACTCTTATGAGATCCTTACCACTTGCAAGAGAAAACACATGTAGAAATCACCACGATTCCTAAGAAGAAAAAACACCAGTGAGATCCTCACGACTCATAGGGAAAGATACCTTTATGAGACCCTTACGGCTTGTAAAGTCAAAAGTCTTAGTCAACAAGATCCTAGCCCAGTTTACTAAGCCACCTTTGTCCAAATCAACAAAGGCAAATGATGATTCGATCCTGGAAACATTCCAGTTGTAGCGATACCGATGCCAAGATTGGTATCAGATTCCAAATGCCCAATTCTCAATAAAAAGCAGCAAGTAAAAAAATAACATAGCTGAAATGATTAGGCACCATGAAAAATAGCAGAAATGATTGAGTAATCACGACTTTCGCGATATAAAAGTTGAAAAGATAGAGTATCACGAAAACAAATATAAATATAAATATAATAAAATAAAAAATTTCTACCCTGCAAATAGGTCCATACCGATACTTGTATACAATCCATGGGCACAAATGAAAGAAAAGGAACTATATTTTCCCACCATGCTTCTTCAAAAGAAGTTCCAGATCTCGACAAGAAAATCTACAGCCTAGAGATCATTTCGACATTCTTCATCATTCCAGCAAGGTGCGGACGCAACGGCCAAATAATAGCGGGGTGACGGCAAAATCCTAGCTCCAGACCTCGATTGCGATACATACAGCATAGAGATCACACAGATGTCTACCATACTTCAGCGAAGAAACGGTGAGACACTAAAGCGAAAATGAAGTGATGGCATATTCCTAGCTTTGGGTTTTAATGGAAATACATACAAAACCTAAAGACCATTGGGGATCATCCCACCCAAGAAGGGTGCGTTTATGACTCATCGGTGATTCAAATTAAGCCTAACCTCAAGTAAAAAGTGTCACGGCAAATACCTACATTTGATCTTCCGACGGCAATACAGATATTACAACCTAAAGAAGATTACTTGAAGACGTCTTGTCCAACCTCAGAAGAGATCAGAGACACGACAGTCGCGGTGCTACTCAAGCAGCAACCTAAGGGACTGCATATCGAGAAATACATTAGCCAACGCGACAGTACGATGGACTTAAACCTAGTACCATAAACCTAACGGACCTCTGTCATAAAGGATTGGGGGTTATCTATATCAAACATTAGGGCGAATTTGCCAGTAAACCTAAGGGGGGTAAACTAAAAACACTCCAAAATGAGTGAATAAACTAGAAATTCCGAAATGAGTGAATAAACTATAAACTCCAAAATGAGTGAATAAACTAGTTCATGCCAGCTCAGGACAATTAAGAGACAGAAAGGTGCAAATAAAGAAAATGTCGTTCATATGTACTTAAAAAAAGAAGGGGTAACTATATACTGCTGTCCCGATCCGAAGGTACGGAACGTGACTAGCACTTAAATTACTAAACGTCCAGAGGCGTAACATAATCTAAGTAAACCAAAGCCTAGAAATCTAAACCATTTAAAGAAAATAGAGTGAAGGAAAACTTATTTAAAAGTTAACATATAAAATCTCTTTGAAAGTCGTAGTAAGCATTTTAAAAGCATCAAGTTATTCCAAAAATTTCAGAAGAGTTTCCTTTGTAAATACTGGCCCCAAACAGGTACAAAACAGGAATATACATAAGTAATGAATAAAGAAATGGGAGCTAGCTCTTCTCCAATTGGCGCAAACAACCACACAAGCAATATAATATACAACGATGAAGGGCGATGATCAAAACTCAGAAAGAAAACCAACATCCTCAAGAAAACCAGAGAAGAACCATAATAATACAAGCACACGACTCTAAGGTCAAAAGAATAAACAACTGGTTTCCTAAGTCTATCAAATATGCAAGGTCTAGTTGATGGAGCTTACTAGATACAACTGAAATAATTAAAAGTACAACGCTGGTCACGATGCAAGTGAACCCATCCACCAAAGCAATCACCCGGAAGAAAGTAGTGTGCCGGCAAAGCCGCCATGGAACCGGTACAGCAAAACCTGCAAGAAACTATGGTACAACAGGGGTGAGTTGCCAACTTGTGAGTAGAAGACATCACCAAGAAGAAATCGCATGTTTGACACTCTCCTAGGTCATACAATAAAAATACTCAATACTACAATAAGGGTAACAGTATATCATAAGTGTGATATCAAAGTACTCGCCTCTGTGTCATGAGTAATAATATATCGATGAGTGACATGTAATAATGCACCATCCAACGTGTACTCAGCAACGACACACAAATCATGATAAAACCCCAGTGCCTAGCACCGACACTCAAAACATCATGAAGTCTGTGTCCAACAGCGACACATAATCCTCAAATCTCGGGGTCCATCAGTCCGGATCGGCCCATGGGCTCTGTCAGTCCGGATCGGCCCATCACATCAAATCTCACGACTACGTCGGTATCCTTCGGATATCCGCCGCACCCGACATCACCGGTAGGTAGTCTGCCCCTGCCAGGCTCATCGTCTACAACTCAAGCTTCTTGTCCCGGGGTACCTTACCGGGCCCACCATGTACCCGAGACGGTTCATCCAACTCCTCGAATTGGGTCTCGAAAACCAACAGAAATCAGGAAAACTCATGGTGGACAACACATACATCATATCATGAGAAAACCGCAACTTGCATTTTAAAAAGACAATGAGTATGTAAAAGTCTTGCGGTTTTCCCCCAAATCCAGAATTCTCATGAAATATCCGAAATCTCAAAATTACGAATCAGCAAGAGAGTAATGAATTCCGGCATAAAGCACCTCAACAGGGTATGAACAGCATAAGTATGAATGCATGCAACATCTAAATATGGAGTGCAATATCTAAACGAGTATACTAATAATGTTACAACTACCACCTAGTAAATTATACCAATGAAGTAATGTTTTCTAATGTGTACGTGACATGGAAATTACCGATGATGATGTGTGAGAGCCGGTAAGCAAGTGTACATGGAGTATACGCATCATCGGTAATGGTGCCGGTGTCCTGACAGACGGGGTTCATAATAACTAAAGAAAACACATGTATAAATATACAATGCGATGAGAACAACATGAATATACGGAGAATGATGTACTAACCCCAACATTGAAGAATATACATTTCTATATACGAGTCATACAATTTTAGTGTTTGAAATAGCACGAATCATGATTTTAGAAAAATAGGGGTTACGGGGTTTTTGAGAAAAGATACGTCTCTTTCTGACTTGCTCCTATGGAACCATGGTCGAAAGATTGAAAAAGTTTAAAAAATCGGTAGTATCCATCGGCCTGTCTTTAAAAATATTCACGATTCGTTAGTTTTGAAAATAATTATGACTCGAGCCTAGTCTAACATCTACCTAATCAACTAAAGGAATAAACTAAGAGACTAGTCGAATGGGTAAGAAATCCACCTAAATTCCGAGTCGATATACCTAGTAGTCGGCGATCCAGCCTTATAGCGTCACGTACTGTATAATACATAGTACGATATTCTCGAGTCAAGAGTGCGGATCAATCATCATATGAACCTCGTACGGTAATATCCATCGTACGTCATCCTCAAAATCGAGTGTACGGGTCAAATATCATATATACATCATCATCATCAATACGGTATCATCATCGCACAATATCATGATCATGGGTACTGTTCTAAAGTCTTGTGCATTCTAAGATCATCAAACACATATTATCGTATATATAAATACACGTTGCCCAACGATCCATTATAAAATCATGTCGTATAACATATCGCGACTCAATCACATATCACAATCTCACGGCATCATGCCCGATCATATCGACTCACCTCCAAGTATCATATACTATCCCCATATCACGTGTATATGTATGTGTGTGTGTGTGTACAAAACTACACTCATACATATATATACACATACATATACACACCAAATCAGGTGTGAGTGTGTGTGCGTGTGTGTGTGTGTGTGAGTACATGTAACCTGTGATTTCGCCACCAAGGTAATCATCCTCTGGGTAGTCTTGTTAGATCAACATAAACTAACCTAGAGTCTTCTAAATACCCTACTCACCAAGTATCCAATATCACATCCAAGCTTAAGAATATGGTAACAACCCTATTCTACGTTTGCGGGGGTGCTATACGCCATCCACCCGACTTCCCGCGTAGATATGCATCTACTCACCTCGATCCTTGCTTGCTGAAATTGATGATGCCTTGCTCTCCTTGGTCATCCTGAAGTCCACTTGCAGGTGCCTACATATAAACACATAGTATCGTAAACAAGGATTGCGTACGAAAACCAAAATGGCACACAAAATACACATAGGTTAAAACCTATGGTCTATGCATGCAAGAATAACCAAACAACTCCCGATATCAACGTACGAACGTCAAGTGACCGAGACAGAACACAATACCAAAACTAAAGTCATTAAAAGTCGCAAAACCAAAACAGCAACTCAAGAAAACACTCTCAGATTTGCCTCAGGTGAGAATTTGGAAAAGTTGCATATAGGGTAGGTCTAATTAGATAATGATTGAACCATGAACCAAACACGAACTCACTTTCTCACACCCAGGCTGCAATTTGCGGCTTTCAAGATTAAATCTGCGGCCAAACAGTGGATTTGGGGTCTCGGGTCTCAAAGTTAGCTTCCTAGGTGCCTGCTTGTATCACTGTAATTGCTAAATGATTTATAGGGTCCCCGAGTTATAGCAGATCTTCATAACACATCACAAATTCCACAATTTCTGATATTGGGGATTTCTAAGTTCATGCCTTGGGGGTTTCTATACTTGTTTTGGTCCAGGTTTTAACACTAAAGGGGTTGTATTTACCAATTACACCTCAATACACAATCACAAACCAAATCATGCCGTAAGCCTCATCTTGGAAATTTCCAAGATCACTAAACTACACTTGATCGACTCTAAGCTACTTAGGAGGTGAGGAAAAAATTAACTTAACTAATAGTGTAGGATTTACCTCATGAAAGCAACTAGAGAAAATTCAAGGGTTTCCCAAATGCTCAAAGTCCCATTTTTTTATTCCACTATAGGGTTTGTAGTGAGGTTTAGAATGATTTTTGTGAAGGTAGCATGGGTTTTTAGTGAGGATTTAGAGATGATTTGGGGTGGTAGAGGAGACGATGAAGGATGAAGGAGGAGGAGTAAACAAAATGAATGGGAGGAAATGAGGAGATAAGTTAATAACCATGGTGTGTAGAAGCTTCTCCATTTCTCTCTCACTCTCTCATGTCACAAGGTCCCTACCCTTTCTCTCTCTCTCTCTCCAACAAAATATCTTTTCCATTTTCTTTTCTTTTCTTTTCTCATTTAAAACAAAACCAAGCCAAGAGTAAAATAAATGTAACAATTAGTTTTTTTTTTTTGCAACATGATTTGTTGCATGCCACATACACATAATCAAGATTAAATGCAAAATTAGTGAATCGTTAATCAATTTTAATAATAACACGTATAAATATTTATAAAATACCAAAATCAACTTAACACCTTCCAAATCAATATTTCTTATTAATATATATATATATATATATATATATATATATATATATATATATATATATTTTCAAACTATCGGTATATAGTTATACTATTTTATTTTAAAACAATTCTCCCATTTTTAATAATATTCAAAATATTTATTATTTTAATTATCTAAATTCCCAAAAATAATATTTTATTTTCTGAAATGTTACAATCTTCCCCCCTGAAATAAATTCGATCCCCGAATTTAAATTTAAAAATCCCCCAAATATTAAAACCTTTCAGCAAAACAATCAAGTCGTCGGGGCTCCGAAATCATAAATACTAACACATCTTAGCGCAATGCTTGCGCATGAAAAATGAGTATAGGACTAAAAATCAAAACTCCATCAAGTATCACGCAATCATCGGAGTTATGGTGAAAATACAAATGTCAAAATCCAATACGAAAGCCAACATGATATACTCAAAACTATAATGTATATAGTACGCATCGTTGTAAACTCATCAAAACATCTGAAAAGAAATGCATGCCAGACCTTTTTCAAATCGTCGTGCGATGCGCATATCACGGCACAAGTTGTTGATGTTTATTGTAAGAAATATAACTATATATATCCTTTGTTTAGTATACACGTCCTGCCTTTTGAAAATAATTTAGAAGGGTTTCCTTTATAATGTTTCGTGTTATCATGGACACATAAGAAAATATTGAGACTATAGCTCCCTTTTGGAAATCCCTTTGGTAATTATTGATGCATGCAAAAACACTTAGGTACTGTTCTCAGAACAGTCCTGCTCGGTTACTAAACTAAATAGTAAATATCATAAAAACATGATGCTCAACAGAAAATCATCCCAAAAATGTAAACAAGAATACCTTGTGCGTCTGGTGCGCACGGAAGTCGAAATCAATCTGCGTTCCATACATGTGCACAAAAATAAAATCTAAGTGCAACGGGTGTGCACGAAAACATCTATCAAGAGAAATGGGTGTGCCTGAAAACAATATCAGGTGCATCTGATATGCACGAAGAATCCCAATTTAGTGCATCTGGTGTGCACAAAACCGCATCAAGTAGTGTACGCAAAAACCGCAGTCAAGTGCACATGGTGCACGAAAACAAATATCGAACATCTCAATCGAAATCGACGGTATACAACATACATCATTCCAACTCAAGTATACCGTGGCATAAACACTCGTAACCATGTGCATCAGTGTGCACAAAACCAAATCAAGATGCTAAAAGTTCATGAAAACCATGCCGAAAGCACAAGTTAAATCATATGTATGCCAATACGTATGAAATCCAAATCAAATGTCTCGGACGGCATAAAATCGAAATCGAGTGCAATGAATGTGCACAAAACAAAAAAAATAGCATAACTGATACATGGAAATGCGAAACATGTGCAACTGTGGTGCACCTAGGAATTATCAATCACAAAAAACGAAATCCTCACAATACCAGAATCTAAAACAACGGAAACGTCAAATCCGAAACACCAAATCACAAATTATAAATGACTGTCGTCGATGTGTCTTTCCTTCAAAGTCGAGAAGGTATCCGTGCATCCAAAGCTAGCAGAGCAAGATATATACTTGCCTCCTGTTCATGGTCTGGCGCCTTGTGCCCTTAGACTCTCGTCTCTCGCTGCGGATTGCCAATTAAATAACTCCTCGGCTCAACGGCCTAATATGGAATGATGACGGAAACAGTTCCGCTCTGGCACATCCTCTGAAGATCTCCTAGCCAATTATCAAGGTCACTCATAACATGTCTCATCAATGATACCGAACTCTGACCCACTGAGTGTGCATGATACGACCGATCCTGGGTCCAAGTCTTCTCGTGCAGTATTCTAGAAAGATTCTATCGGGGTCTCTCCCAAACCTCGTCTCTGCCGAACTGCCCGGAAGTTATCACCCTTTACTTAATCCATTTCGTGTTCAGGAACAGCTGCATACTCATCACGAATTCTTCTGAAAGATATATCCATATTCAATGCCTCTGCATGCGTATCACATCTCTGATGTCAACAGAGTGGAACGCCATCTCATCAAAATCCCGTATGAACCTCTTACTCCACTTTTCTCTAATGTGGACTGATTCTGAATCGTCTCTTCGTAGTTGTATGAAATGCGCTACAAACGGCTATACTCATATCTAGAGTCTCCCTTCCGAAACTACGAACTCGACAGCTCAATATCTTGTGGTGGGTATCTGGCCAACTACGCCCTTGGAAACTCTTCCAAATCGTCGAAGGAATACCCTTCATTCGACCGTTTTCGATCGACTCTTAACGTGCCTATGTGAAGTCCTCTCTAGCTGAAATTAATCAATCTGATGACCTCGCATCGGGATATGCAAACGAACCACATGTCCTAGTCATTCATCCATGGGTGACTAGCGATCTTCTATCATATCCCTAAGTATAAACTCGTGCTGCAATAGTTTCAAACATTTGGGGCGATATCTTGTCAGTCGCAGCAACAGCTGGCTCATCCGTCCGCACACTAGACAATACCTCAATCCTCAAGAATAGACTATACATTAACGGTCATCTCATTCTAGCCGGCCTTTAACAGTGGCCCAATCCTCTGGTGCTGATCTAAACGTTTGAGAAATCTTAGTAAAAACAATCCATCAAAACACTCATGTTATGAAAAACATAATAAAACGACATATCTATACAATCGTGTGTCACCGGAATTACGCCCTGGTCAGTCCTCATCCAAGACGAGCTCATGCTGACCACACCTCTAGCCGCAGCTCTCTCTGCTCGTGTAACCGTGATAACAGAAACCACAATCCAACATCGATAAGGATAGATCATAGGAATGAATAGAATTACAATGCCTAAGAAATATACACCCTAAGGCTTCTTAAGCGGAGTAGTGTATCGTAAGTATGTCGCAGAACATACACACGGTACGCCACTCTACTTAAATCACCTACTCCATCAAACACAGTCAACCTGCACGACGAAAGTTCGGGGCTAATACCCCCTCGGCCAAGTCTAAGTTCCGTAAGGTCAAGCTTAGGTTCCAAATATATATATACGCCGTAGACTCCACATAGTCAAACCTAGACTCGAACCAAGGTTAAACCTAGTGCTCAGATACCAAATTTGTCACGACCCGAAGGTACGGAACGTGACTGGCACTTAAATTACGAAACGTCCAGAAGCGTAACGTAATCTAAGTAAGCCAAAACTCAGAAATCTAAACCATTTAAAGAAAATAGAGTGAAGGAAAACTTATTTAAAAGTTAACATATAAAATCACTTTGAAAGTCGTAGTAAGCATTTTAAAAGTATCAAGTTTTTCCAAAAATTTCGGCAGAGTTTCCTTTGCAAATACTGGCCACAAATAGGTACAAAACAGGAATATACATAAGTAATGAATAAAGTATCCCCAAACGGGAGCTAGCTCTTCGCCAATTGGCGGAAATAACCACGCAAGCAGTATAATATACAACGCCGAAGGACGGAGATCAAAACTTAGAAAGAAAACCAACATCCTCAAGAAAATCAGAGAAGAACCATAATAATACAAGTGCGCGACTCTAAGGTCAAAAGAATAAACAACTGGTTTTCGAAATCTATCAAATATACAAGGTCTGGTTGATGGAGCTTACTAGATACAACTGAAATAATTAAAAGTACAACGGTGGTCACGATACAAGTGAACCTAACCACCAAAGCAATCACCCGAAAGGAAGAGTGTGCCAGCGAAGCCGCCATAGAACCTGTACGGCAAAACCTGCAAGAAACTGTGGCACAACAGGAGTGAGTTGCCAACTCGTGAGTAGAAGACATCACCGAGAAGAAATCGCATGTTTAACGCTTTCCTAGGTCATAAAATAAAAATACTCAATACTACAACAAGGGTAACAGTATATCATAAGTGTGATATCAAAGTACTCGTGTCCTTTTCATGAGTAATAATATATCGATGCATGACATGTAAGAATGCACCATCCAACATGTGTCCAGCAACCACATACAAATCATGATAAAACCCGAGTGCCCAGCACCGATACTCAAAACATCATCAAGTCCGTGTCCAACAGCGACACATAATCCTCAAATCTCGGGCTCTGTCAATCCGGATCGTCCCATGGGTTCCGTCAGTCTGGATCGGCCCATCACATCAAATCTCATGACTACGTCGGTATCCTTCGGATATCCGCCGCGTCCGACATCAATGGTAGGTAGTCTACCTCTGCCAGGATCATCGTCTACAACTCGAGTTTCTTGCCCAGGGATACCTTACCGGGTCCACCATATACCCGAGATGGTTCATCCAACTCCTCGAATCGGGTCTCGAAAACCAACAGAAATCAGGAAAACTCATGGTGGACAACACACACATCATATCACGAGAAAACCGCAACTTGCATTTTAAAAAGACAATGAGTATGTAAAAGTCTTGCGGTTTTCCCTCAAATCCAAAAATCTCATGAAATATCCGAAATCTCAAAATTACGAATCCGCAATAGAGTAATGAATCCCGGCATAAAGCACCTCAACAGGGTATGAACAGCATAAGTATGAATGCATGCAACATCTAAATATGGAGTGCAATATCTAAACGAGCATACTAATAATGTAACAACTACCACCTAATAAATTATACCAATGAAGTAATGTTTTCTAATGTGTACGTGACATGGAAATTACCGATGATGATGTGTGTGAGCCGTTAAGCAAGTGTACGTGGAGTATACGCATCATCGGTAATGGTGATGTATATATGATATTTGATCCGTATTGACTCGCCGGTAAGCAATCTCACGGCATCATGCCCGATCATATCAACTCGCCTCCAAGTATCATATCACGTGTATATGTATGTGTGTGTGTGTATAAACCTACACTCATACATGTGTGTGTGTGTGTAGACATACACACACACACACCCCCAAATCAAGTGTGCGTGTGTATGTGTGTGACTACATGTAACCTGTGATTTCTCCTCCAAGATAATCATCCTTTGGATAGTCTTGCTAGATCAACCTAAACTAACCGAGAGTCTTCTAAATACCCTACTCGCCAAGTATCCAGTATCACATCCAAGTTCAAGAATATGGTAACAACCCTATTCTACATTTGCGGGGTTGCTATACGCCATCCACCCAACTTCCCCCATAGATATGCATCTACTCACCTCGATCCTTGCTTGCTGAAATCGATGATGCCTTGCTCTCCTTGGTCGTCCTGAAGTCCACTTGCAGGTGCCTACATAAAACACATAGTATCGTAAACAAGAATTGCGTACGAAAACCAAAACGGCACACGAAACACACATAAGTTAAAACTTATGGTCTACGCATGCAAGAATAACCAAACAACTCCCGATATCAACGTACAAACGTCAAGTGACCGAGACAGAACACAATACCAAAACTTAAGTCATTAAAAGTCGCAAAACCAAAACAGCAACTCAAGAAAACGCTCTCAGATTTGCCTCAGGTGAGAATTTGGAAAAGTTGCATATATGGTAGGTCTAATTAGATGATGATTGAACCATGAACCAAACACGAACTCACTTGCTCACACCCAGGCCTCAATTAGTGGTTTTCAAGATTAAATCTGCAGCCAAACAGTGGATTTGGGGTCTCGGGTCTCAGGGTTAGCTTCCTAGGTGCCTACTTGTATCATTGTAATTGCTAAATGATTTTGAGGGTCCCCGGGTTATATCAAATCTTCATAACACATCACAAATTCCACAAATTCCGATATCGAGGATCTCTAAGTTCATGCCTTGGGGGTTTCTATACTTGTTTTGGTCCAGGTTTTAACACTAAAAGGGTTGTAGTTACCAATTACACCTCAATACACAATCACAAACCAAATCATGCCCTGAGCCTCATCTTGGAAATTTCCAATATCACTAAACTACACTTGATGGACTCTAAGCTACTATAGGAGGTGAGGAAAACAATTAACTTAACTAAAAGTGTAGGATTTATCTCATGAAAGCAACTAGAGAAAATTCTATGGTTGCCCAAATGCTCAAAGTCCCATTTTTTATTCCACCATGGGGTTTGTAGTGAGGTTTAGAATGATTTTTGTGAAGGGGCATGGGTTTTTAGTGAGGATTTAGAGATGATTTGGGGTGGTAGCGGAGATGATGAAGGATGAAGGAGGATGAGTAAACAAAATGAATGAGAGGAAATGAGGAGATGAGTTAATAACCATGGTATATAGAAGCTTCTCCATTTCTCTCTCACTCTCTCATGTCACAAGGTCCCCACCCTCTCTCTCTCTCCAACAAAATATCTTTTCCATTTTCTTTTATTTTATTTTCTCATTTAAAAAAAAACCAAGCCATGAGTAAAATAAATGTAACAATTAGTTTTTTTTTCCAACATGATTTGTTGCATACCACATGCACATAATTAAGATTAAATGCAAAATTAGTGAATCGTTAATCAATTTTAATAATAACACGTATAAATATTTATAAAATACCCAAATCAACTTAACACCTTCCAAATCAATATTTCTAATAAATATATATATATATATATATATATATATATATATATATATATATATATATTTCAAACTATCGGTATATAGTTATACCATTTTATTTAAAAACAATTCTCCCATTTTTAATAATATTCAAAATATTTATTATTTTAATTATCTAAATTCCCAAAGATAATATTTTATTTTCTGAAATGTTATAACTGCCAGCTAAGGACGACTACAGAAGAAACAAAAGACAAATTTAAAAGCAAGTGCTACTGCATCACTTAGGGTCTACAATGGCAGAATGCTAAATTTCGGACATGGATTCTCAAACTTAAAGGCAAGTTTGAGTAAAGCACTTCTACCTTCATTGAACATCTTCTTGTGCATCTTTGTTGGATATGTATGCCCCAGAGCCCATTATTGTACATGTATACAAGTGGATGCATGGACATATGTATGTACAGGATAACCTTGTTCGATATGATAGTATGCTATTTGGTTTGTCTTTATCTTAACATGTGCATATTTTTTACTTGTTATTGCGTATCATTAATATATGTTGATAAAGCCTGTAGGAACATTGCTTAACTACCAGCGTTGTGATGGCAATCATACTTGTGGGAGCTGGGTAGTCGATAAGCACATCCTTAAATATCCAAAGTCATGAGAGTATCGAGACAGGAGATCGATACTCCGCAGTAGACTGGTGTATCTGTTTAGAGACCCTGACGAGGGGCAATGGTTGTTAAATATGTATGCCCTAGAGGCCATTATTGTATATGTATACAATTGGTGCTGGGGATATGTATGTACAGGACTTTCTTGCATAGTTGTATAGTATATTATTTGAGTTTTCTTTATCAGGATATGTGTATTTGTTTCTATTTCTGTTTTATCCCGCTTGCACATATTGATAAAGACTTGATACAGTAGTATACTATTATGGTTTGACTTTATCTTAACATGTGCATATGTTATACTCGTTATTACATATTGCGGTTACATATTGATAAAGCTTGTAGGATCTTGCTTGACTACCAGCGTTATGATGGCGATCATACTTGTGGGAGATGGGTGGTCCATAAGCACATCCTTAAAAGGTCCCTAGTCATGTGAGTATCGAGACTGGGCATCGATATTCTAGAGTAGACTAATGTATACGTTTCTAGACCCCAACGAGAGGCGATGGTTGGTCCTGTAGCCATTGGTCTGTTGCATCTAAGATCATATACAGGTGCTCACTGGGTGAGAGTACACTGTACGGACTCACCGAGAACTTCTAGATGGTACTATACCTATCGTCAGATGGAAGTTCTCAGGTGACATGTGTACAGGTTAGTCTTCAGACTTGAGATCATCATTTGTCTCGTGTGAGTTCCTACTGTGCTTTGATCACTACCCAACCATGGCTCTACTGAGTCATGCAAACAGGTTTTGCTTGGGTACAGTCCCGAGCTACATGGAGGCAGTGAGTGATTGTTGGGGATTCGTCTCTCCCAGTATTGGGAGTCGATATCGCACTGTGTTCGATTGGTCAGGACCATAAGACCTTAGCCAAGGCAGTTAGGATTTACTGATTGATTGATCAGTAGTTTCTCGGATTGGTCCTGAGCCGCATCAGCATGAATTATCGGGTTATTAGGGTCTGACGTTTACCACCCTGTAGACCCGGTATGCGATACTCTTAGACGAAGAGACTGGACTGTACGGAGATTGTCACGGATAGGCTTAGTAGGAGTTCGGACGAGTTTGCTCGTTGGCCTTCCTTTTTTGACAGGTACCAGGGTAGTCATTACATGCAGCTAGTACCCTTGACATGCTTGTGGTTAAACCCACAGCCAGCGTACTGTCGAGTCTTTAGAGTCCCACACAGAGGGTTTCCCTGCTTCGGGAAAAACGGTGTAGAGGCCGTATGGTTTTACGGCAGGGTTCGATCACATACGTGTACTTATGCACGTATGATGTTCGGACGGATAATACTAACGGGCTTTGGTTTAAGCCGGATCCTAGTATTATATTCTTGGATTATTGTCTCTTTGTATTCATATTTTTCGGAATACGGATACGGGTACGTATATAAGGTGAGGGGTATTCTTTTAATTGTGCAAGATACTTCTAGAAGAAGATACCTCATTATTGTTTTAACCATTTAGATTAAATGGTTAATGAGATAGAGGTATAAGTTATAAGGTGTTCATTTATCATTAAATGAAGCATGGCTACTTTGTGACTCATGTAGTGACTCATAGTTTACTATTGAGGCAAGGTGGCTTCAAGATATTTTGGTGAATTATTGATGATTGATATTATTCACATGAGTTATCCATTCTTCATTCTATGCTTATCACAAACACTCTCTCATCTCCTCCAAGATTCATCTTCTTCTACCTCAAAACCCTAAAAGTCTCATGGGTTGAGAAACCTAGGGTTAGTGAGACAAATCAATCCATCATCACTCTCTACTTCATCTAGACTACTTAGATTAGCATACTAAATACCCTGGTTATCTCGTTTTAGAGGTAGAAGCTCAAAGTACACACTCTCGGATGGATCATCTTTCACGCGAGGAGGCCGTCGATAAAGCGCGATCCGTACATCCTTTGAGGAGCTAAAGGAGAGGAGTGAAGACCCGAAGGACTTGATTCTTTAGGTATAAACTTCGATCATAAAAGATAGCTTATCTTGTTGATAAATAGGTTTATGGAAGATCTGGGTATTAGGTTATTCTAGCGCTAATTTAAACCCGTATAAAATATTTTGTTCCGCAAACGGCCATAGATGATGACCAGGGCGTTAGTGTAACCCAACATGGTATCAGAGCCAGCCCATAAACCTTATACTAGAAGTTTTAAACGATGTTAAAGTAACAAAACCGAAACAACTCCGAAATACGAAATCCTAAAACCAAGTTTCTGTCGAATTTTAAAAGTCTTCAAAATAAAATTTAAACAATTGCAGAAGACTACTCTTATGATAACTAGAACACCAGAGAAAAATGTGGCAATAATTCTCAAACTTGGCCGGCGAGATCATGATTTGGACCGTCCTGGCCGGTTTTCCTGTAGTGGGTGATGCTCATTTTTTATTACAGTTCTATAACACTTGGATTTAGGGTTTCAGGATATGTTTGTTTTTTCCCAGATTGCATATTTTGTTATTTTTGGTATTGGGGCAATACGGAGTATTTCGAAGTCGTTATTTTAACGCCATTTATAAGTTTTCAGTGCCTACATTACTATATATGACCGTGAATGTCATTAGAGCGGTATAACTCGTCTAACTGCTATATGTTCTATTAGACGGGTTTACGAACATGACATTCATGTTGATGTTCTGTGTTTGTGCTGAGGTTGTGGTTAGATTGTCATGATGGATAGCTTAGGTGCAATGGTAGCAGTACATTTAAGATTCATTTGTATATTTGTTATTGCAGGGCGAGCGTCCGACATGTGGACAGCCGTTACTGCCGTGTTGTATATTATTTGATTGGGGCACAACCAGGTTAAGGTCGATGTCACCATTGTACATATTATTTTTCTTTTCTGTACTAGGTTTACCTCACGGAGGAGTGCTCGAATAGCCGGGTTCTAGAGGGCAACAAGCCTACATCTTATGGCGTTGAGACAGAGGGGGCTTCACTCTAGAATTGGCAGTCTATTCGCCGCACTCGTAGGGGGTATAGTATGACTCACAGAGGGGCGCCCAAGTTACCGGATTCCGTAAAGTGCTGGGTGGCCCATTCACTTTGTTGATTGGGGTTGCCTCACTTCTGGGATTGGCGGGTAACTTTCCGCGCTCGTTGGGGTCCAGGTTTTCATTGCATGGGCTATCCACACGACAGGAAACGTCGGATCTCATTTGCGGCTCAAATGAAAGCCGAGGCTCTAAGAAAATCCACCATTCAATGTTGCTTGCAGAGATTCCTTGATATTGCTTATATCATGCATGGGACGAATGTTATATATTTATATATATATATATATATATATATACTAGTAGATGTTGTATATATTTTGCACCCACGCTAGTCCAGCCCCCGCTCTGCCGTTAGTTCAGTAACCTAACGGTGCATGACGGGGCCCCATGGCAAATGTGGATGGAATATACGTACATTGTATTTTCGTTCTTTTCTGGTGTGATAGGTTCAATTGATGGGACCGCATTAATTTTGATTAATGCAAGAAAAGAAACCTAAAAGATATTGTTGGAACAAATTTTGAAAAACTATAGTTATATTCTTATGCTTTGCATAGTGGTATTCAATCGTGATTATCCAACACCTCATTCGAGGAGGCAAGAGCCGAGAGCCCGGGAGTGACCTCTTGAGCAAAAGTTTATACGATAGATTACTCGATTTTTTCAAAAACCACAAGTTTTCAAAAGCGGAGCCTAAACCACTCTTTTTCAAAACTGCTCAGGTTCCTTCAACGATATCAAGTTCATTACGTTAAACGGTTTTTCGCCAAAAACCCAGCCGTAGCCCTCCGTAATTTCTTACAAGTATCACCTAGTATTCATGCTATATATGTTGGCCTACGTCAAGGCATAGCGAATGGTAGCTCAGTAATGCTTTTTTACTGCATGGATATGCGATTATTTAAGACAGTCATACAGTTATTTTAGCCTACGTCAAGGACATATACGGGTGGGTCTAAGTTAATTCAGGATAATGATGGGTTGAACTTGACTAACAACATATGATATGTTGACCTACGTCAAGGTCATAAGTGTCAGGGGCAAAATCCACATCGACAATTTCAAATATACTGGAAACTTTCTAGTGTTGCATACCTTCTAGAGTGTGGTGATTAGAGTGGCTTCCATCTAGGTTATCACGTGATGATAGTTGGATCCCGATCCCACTAATAAGTAGGATTACTCTTGGGAGATATTTCACTTAACAATCAATACTATAAACCAAGTAGGTATCCAGAACGGTGTTAGCGGGGCTACGCCTCCAGGGAAAAGAGGTTATATAATTAAGGAACTTCACGAAAGAGTTGGAAAACCTCCCTCGAAGTATGAACACTAGCCTAGCCGAAAGGTTAAGCAAGTTTTGTAACGTGAGATTATTCTTGACTAGTTCTCCTTTTAAGGTTTGATGGAGAATTCGAGGAAACAGTGAGAGCCATCCTGATTAGATAAACTAATAACCAATCTGATCTTGTAAGAGCGCACGCTAAGTGTTTCTTTTCTCTCTCTCCAGGTAGTAACCATTTCATGTCCTAATCAAGATAATAAAATGTATCGCTTGACCGATCCAAATTCTTTTTTAGGGCTGGGGAACGTCGGTTCGGCTCTGACTTATGATAATAATCATAAGTATGAGCAGAGGAAAGAGAATTGCATGAATTCCTTGAAGACCCCAACGAAAAAGAAGCATACTATTGCATCTCCTTCAGGTGTTCTTGTTATTGAGAACTATTTTTTGGTTAGTCCTACCTCCTGGGTACTAGATACCGGATCAGGATCTCATATCTGTAATTTATTATAAGGACTGAGAAAAAGTAGAATAGTTGGACCTGGTGATATGTTCCTCAAAGTAGGGAACGGAGCATAAGTTGATGCTGCTGCCGTCGGTGAATATCACCTAGTGTTGCCAAATGGAAATACTATGATTTTGAACAATTGATACTATGTACCTTCCATGGTTTGCAACATCATATCAGTTTCCTTACATGATAAAGATGGATATAACTTTTTTCTTGATAGAAATATCATGAACATCTACCTTGATAAGGTATTAGTTGCAGAAGGTACACTGTATAATGGTATCTATGTTCTAAATCAAAACGCAGTTTTCAATATACAAAACACACAAAAGAGGAAGGGTTCAGAAGATAACGAATCCTACTTGTTGCATTGTAGACTTGGTCATATCGGAGAGAAAAAACTAAGTAAGTTGCATAAAGATGAATATTTGAATACGTTCGAATTTTCATCTTATGAAACTTGTCAGTCATGTCTCAAAGGAAAGATGACCAAATCTCTGTTCACCGGATATGGAGAAAGAGCAGCAGAACTCTTGGGACTCATACACAGTGATGTGTATGGTCCGATGTCTATACATGCAAGGGGTGGGTTCTCAAACTTCATCACATTCACTGACGATCTCTCTAGTTTCGGATATGTGTATCTTATGAAACACAAATCTGAAGCTTTTGAGAAATTCAAAGAATTCAGAAACGGAGTAGAGAACCAGACTGGCAAAAGTATTAAGATCCTCCGATCTGATAGAGGAGGGGGGTACTTAAGTATGGAATTCCGGGACTTTCTAAAAGAGAATGGTATTCTCTCTTAGCTTACTCCTCCGTATACACCACAGCACAATGGTGTATCGGAGTGGAGGAACCGTACCCTATTGGACATGGTTCGCTCCATGATGAGTAATGCTGAGTTACCTCTTTCATTCTCGGGGTTTTCTCTTGAATCGTCTGCATTCGTATTGAATAGAGCACTGACCAAATCAGTGCCTACCACCCCATATGAAATATGGAGTAGGAAGAGACCAAGTCTTAATTACAATAAGATATGGGGATGTCCTTCCTTTATTAAAAAGAAGAATCCTGGTAAACTCTAGGCAAGATCTGTATTGTGTAAGTTTGTGGGATACCCTAAGCATTCACGGGGGTATCTGTTCTACCACACTGAGGAACAGAAGGTGTTTGTTGCTCGTCACGCCACCGTTTTAGAATGGAAATTTCTTGCAAAAGAAATTAGTGGGAGCACAGTATAACTGGAAGAAATTTCTGAACCACAAACTGTAACAGAAGATTTAGTAGAACCCCTGATTCAGTAGTACCCGACGAACCTCAGCCACTCCATAGATCTGGTAGGATTTCTCATCCGCCCGAGAGATACTGCGGTTTTCTCATAGATGGGGATCGAGAAGATTGCATCTTGGAAGAAGATGATCCTATTAGTTTCAGGCAGGCCATTATCAATAGGGACTCTGATAAATGACCGGATGCTATGCGATCCAAAATGGAGTCCATATACACCAATAAAGTGTGAACCTTGGATATTGCTCCACCTGGGGTAAAACCAATTGGATGCAAATGGATCTACAAAAGGAAGTTTGGTGTAAATGGGTAGGCGGAACTTGTTGCAAAAGGTTTTCGTCAATGACCAGAAGTGGACTATGATGAAACCTTTTCTCCAGTGGCTATGCTCAAATCCATTCAGATCCTACTTGACATTGCTGCCTTCCATGACTATGAAATCTGGCAGATGGACGTAAAAACGGCTTTTCTAAATGGAAGTTTAAGAGTGTATTTATATGGATCAGCCAGAAGGTTTTGTAGACAGTGGGAGCAGCGAGAAGGTGTGCAAGTTGCTTAAATATATTTATGGATTAAAACAGGGATCGCGGAGCTGGAACATCTGTTTTGATGAAAAAGTCAAGAAATTTGACTTCATCAAGAACGAGGACGGGCCTTGTATATATAAGAAGATTGTAGGATGAACTGTCATATTCCTAGTCTTGTATGTTGAAGACATTCTCTAGATAGGAAATGATATTCCTATGCTACAATCGGTCAAGCTATTCTTGACACAAAGGTTCTCCATGAAGGACCTGGGTGATGCCTCGTATATTCTGGGGATTAAGATCTAAAAAAACAGATCTAAGAGATTATTGGGACTTTCGCAATTCAGGTACATAGAGACCATACTAAAGAGATTTAGTATGGAAAATTCCAAGCACGGTAACATACCCGCACTGCACGGAATTAACCTCTCCAAAGAGATATCTCCCAAGACTGATGAGGAGAGAGTTCGCATGATTATCAAACCCTACGCTTCGGCCGTAAGATCTATAATGTATGCGATGTTGTATACCAGACCAGATGTAGCATACGCGCTTAGCGTGGTGAGCCGGTATCAGTCAAACCCGGGTTAGAATCATTAGATGGCTGTAAAGAACATTCTCAAGTATCTGAGAAAGACTAAGGAGATGTTCTTAGTATACGGTAATGGAGACCTTAAGGTCGAGTCCTTTACCGATTCCAGCTTTCAGAGTGACAAGGATGACAGCAAGTCTGTCTCGGGTTTTGTGTTTACCCTCCAAATAGGACACCGTCGCAAACTCGACGATGGAGGCTGAATACATTGCTGTGAACGATGCCACAAAAGAAACGATCTGGATGAAGAAGTTCATTACTGAACTTCATGTAGTTCCATCCATTATTGATCAAATACCTTTATATTGCGATAACAATAGAGCTATAGCTTTAGTGAAGGAACCACGGTTACATCAGAAATCCAAACACATCTTAAGGCGGTATCACCTGATCATGGAGATCATAGATCGCAAGGAGATCGAGGTCCGGAGAGTGGATACAAAAGACAACACGGCGGATCCATTTACAAAGGCTATCCCTCAAGAGCAGTTCGAGCAACTTTTTAAGATGTTAGGTATGCGGTACGCTAACAGCTGGCCTCAGAGCAGACGTTAGGTATTCGTTATGCCAATTACTGGCCTTTAGTATAAGTGGGAGATTGTTGTATATGTATGCCCTAGAGGCCATTATTGTATATGTATACATGTAGATGCTGGGAATATGTATGTACATGACTTTCTTGCTCGGTTATATAGTACATTATTTGAGTTGTCTTTATTAGGATATGTGTATTTGTTTCTATTGTTGTTTTATCCCACTTGCACATATTGATAAAGACTTGATACAGTAGTATACTATTATGGTTTGATTTTATCTTAATATATGCATATGTTATACTCGTTATTACATATTACGGTTACATGTTGATAAAGCCCATAGGATCTTGCTTGACTGCCAGCATTATGATGGCGATCATACTTGTGGGAGCTGGGTAGTCTATAAGCACATCCTTAAAAGGTCCTTAGTCGTGTGAGTATCGAGACTGGGCATCGATATTCCGGAATAGACTAGTGTATACGTTTCTAGGCCCCAACGAGGGGTAATGGTTGGTCCCGCAGCCATTGGTCTGATGCACCTAAGATCGTATACAGGTGCTCTCTGGGTATGAGTACACTGGACGGACTCACCGAGAACTTCTAGATGGTACTATACCTATCGTCAGATGGAAATTCTCAGGTGGCATGTGTACAGGTTGGTCTTCAGACCTGAGATCATCATTTGTCTCGTGTGAGTTCCCAATGTGCTTTGATTACTACCCTACCATGGCTTTACTGAGTCGTGCAAACAGGTTATAGTTGGGCACAGTCCCGAGCTATATGGAGGCGGTGAGCGATTATTGGGGACTCGTCTCTCTCGGTATAGGGAGTCGATGTCGTGCCGTGTTCGATTGTCCAACCCTATAAGTTCCAGGCCATGGTGGATTGAGAATTATTGATAGGTAGATCAGTAGATTCTCGGACGATCTTGAGCTGCATCGGCATGATTTTTCAGGTTATTAGGGGTCTGACGTTTTCTACCCCTTAGACCCGGCATGCGATACTCTCAGACGAATAGACTAGACTATACGGAGATTGTAACAGATAGGCCCAGTAGGAGTTTGGATGAGTTTTCTCGTCGGCCTTCTTTTCAACAGGTACCTGGGTAGCCCTTACGTACAGCTAGTGCTACTGACGTGCTTGTGGTTAAACCTACTGCCAGCATACTGTTGAGTCTTTAGAGTCCCACACAGAGGGTTTTCCTGGTTCAGGAAAATCGATGTAGAGGCTGTATGATTTTTCGTGCAGGATTTCGATCATATACGCGTACTGGCTACATGTATTTTGTTCAGACAGATAATACTAGCGGGTTTAGGATTAAGCCGCATTCTAGTTTTATACTATTGGATTGTTTTATCTCTTAGAATTCGTATGTTTTGTAGAACAAATATGGGTATGTATATACGGTGGGGGTATTCTAGTAATTTCACTAAAATGCTTCTAGAAGAAGACGCCTCATTTTGTTTTAAATCTATTTATTTAAATAGATAATGAGGTGGAGAGATGAGGTGTATTGAAGCATAGTTGAAGCATGGCTACTAGATTTTATTTATTCGTTTGTTCTAACTATTCAAGCATGGTTTCAATATTCTATAAGAAATATTGCATGCTTGATATTTTTCCAAGACTTAGCCATTCTTTACTTGCTAGTTTTCATTATACACTTGGATTTCTCTTTCCTCCTTTGCTCTCTTTTTCCCAAAACCATAACCCTCTCATGAGTTGAGAATCCATAATTTTATGAGATAATACTATCCAATTAACACTCTATATATTCTAAGCTACCCAGATTAGAACACTAGGTACTTTAGTTACCTTAAGTTTGAGGTTGGAGTTTGAACTATAAACTCTCAGGTGGATCGTTTTCGATACGAGGAGGCCGACGACCAAGCTCGGTCCCAACGGACAAGGAGCTCAAGAAGTGGAAAAGAAGACCCGAAGGACTTGGTTCATATAGGTATAATCACTTTCACAATAGATTAGTACCTATGAAAGTTTTGTTATTTAAGGCTTACGATAGATCTTAGGATTAGTCGGTGTTGCAAGTATTACAAATCGTTTTTTGAAAATCTTGCCTCTCTACGAACCTAATAGAGTGTGCGACACCGCCTAACATGGTATCAGAGCCACTCCAAAAGCCTTAGATAGCTCGTAGCGATGTTAGAAATCCGTCGTTTTTGTCGCGCATGAACTGCCAACAAAAATAGTTCCAAAAATTGATGTTTTGAGATGTTTGCATACCCCGCAGGCTCACAGTTTGAACCAAGAAGCTGCAGGGTGAAGCATGGGCACCCCGAGAATACCCCGGGAGGACCGAAGGCCGGGCCCACCCCCCAAGACCACCGCAAGGCAGCCTTAAAAGGGTGCTCTCGGGTCTGCCTCCCCTTGGGGGCTACCTCGTGGTAGCCCTTGGAGGGTAACCCTTTAGGCCCCCTAGTCGACAGTTAATTTTGGCCCCTTCGCCTCCGCGAAGATTCAGACGGGTTTCAAGTTCGTTTCAACTCCCGGATTGGCTTGAAATGATCGTTTTTGGAACTTTAGCTCATTGAATTTTCAAGTTATGGAAAATTGGTTTCGTTTGCTAATTGTGCGCGGAATTCTAACGTCGTAGTTTTCTTTACATGCTTCTGTGATGCGTACATGTGTTTTTTAACGTTTTCTAATCGCTATACGTCGATTAGAAGGGGTTGCACGCATCTTGTTTATCTGTGGTGTTGCTTGTGATATCTTTGACGGATTGTCGTGATAGATAGCCTGGAGTGCAATGTTTGTAGTACAATTTTGATTCATTTGTATATTCATTATTGCAGGGCGAGCATCTGACATGTGGACTGTCGTTTCTTCCTGGTTGTATATTCTTTATTGGGGCACGGCCGGGTTGAGGTCAATGTCACCACTGTATGTATTTTTCTTTTCTGTACTAAGATTACCCCGTGGCGGAGTGCTCGAGTAGCCAGGTTCTAGAGGGAAATGGGCCTCCATCTCATGGTGTTGAGACCAGAGTTCCTTACTATAGAATTGGCGGGCTATTCGCCGCACTCGTAGGTGACCTACGGAGGAGCGCTCAAGTTAATGGATTCCATGAAGTGTTGGATGGCCCATTCACCTTGTTGACTGGGGTTGCCTCTCTTTAGGAATTGGCAGGTAACTTGCCGCGCTCCTAGGGATCTTGGTTATACATTGAACAGGCTATCCACACGACCGGAGAACGTCGGGTTTCATTTGCAACTCGAATGAAACTCGGGCTCTAAGTTTATCCGCTTTTCTATCTTGCTTATCGCTTATCTATGATGTTGCTTATATCATACCTGGGATGAATGTTATGTGTGTGTGTGTGTGTTTATATATATTAGTAGATGTTGTATATGTTTTGCATCCGCGCTAGTCTTGCCCCCGCTCTACCGTTAGTTAAGTAACCTGACAGGCCCCGTAGCGAATGCGGATGGCATATACGTACATTGTATTTTCGTTCTCTTGTGTGATAGGTTTTTATTGATAGGACCGCATTAATTTTGATTGATGCAAGGAAAATAAACCTAAAAATGTTGTCAGAACAAATTTCGAAAAACTATAGTCGTATTCTTTCGCTTTTCATAGTGGTATTCGTTTAGGAATATCCAGCACCTCATTCTAGGAGGAAAGAGCCTAGATCCCTTCACGGGGAGGGACCTCTTGAGCAAAAGTTTATGTTGCTATTGACTACTCAGTTTTCTTCAAAAACCACTAGTTTTCAAAAGCGGAGCCTAACCCACTCCTTTTGAAAGCTATTCGTTTCCTTCAACAATATCAAGTTCAATACGTTCACGGTTTTCGCCAAAAACCCTCTGTAGCCCTCCGTCATTTCGGATAAATAGCACATAGTATTCATGCGGTATTTGTTGGCCAAAATCAAGGTATTGTGAATGGTAGCTATATGTTGCTTATCCGAAGCATAGATAGATGCATTGGATTAGGACTGTCGTACCTCCATATTGGCTAAAGTCAAGGGTGTGTACGGGTGGGTCTAAATCAATCTGGACAATGACGGATAGAATTTGACTTGTGTGTTATGATTTGTTGGCCAAAATCAAGATCATAGGCGCATGGGGCAAAAACCACATCGGGAGTTTCAAAGATATAGGAAACTTGCTATGTTGCATACCTTCTGTAGTGTGGTGACTAGAGTGGCTTCCATCTAGGTTATCACGCAATGATAGTTGGATCCCGATCCCACTGATGAGTAGGATTACTCTTGGGACATATTTTTCACTTCACAATTAGCTAACCTATTAGGTGTCTATAAAAGTGTTAATGTGGCTACGCCTCTTCAGAAACGAGATTTATTCTAATTAGGTCTGTGCTAGAGCATGAGAAACCTCCTTCAGAGTACCAACACCCACCTGGCTGAACGATTAGTAAACTTGTAAGGTGTTACTGATCCCAGCTAGTTCTCCTTTTAAGATTTGAAGGAGAATTAGAGGAAACAGTGGGAGCCATCTGTTTAGATAAAATAATAACCAATCTAAAATTGTAAGAGCACACGCTGGGTGTTTTCTTTTCTCTCTCTCTAGGTAGCAACCATATCACGTCTTAATCAAGATAATAAAATGTATGACTTGACCGACTCGGATTCTTATTCGAAGCTGGGGAACGTCGTTTCGGCTCTAACTTGTAACTAATGTCACGAGCTTAAGCAAGAGAAAGAGGGTTGCATGAATTCCTTGATGACCCTAACGAAGAAGAAGCATACTATTGCGTCTCTTTCAGGTGTTCTTGTTATTGAGAACTGTTTTTCGGTCAGTCCTACCTCCTGGATTCTAGATACCGGATCAAGATCTCATATCTGTAATTTATTGCTGAGACTGAGAAAAAGTAGGATGGTTAGACCTGGTGATATGTCCCTCAGAGTAGGGAATAGAGGACAAGTTGATGCAACTGCCATCGGTAAATATCACCTAGTATTGCCAGGTGGCAATACTATAATTTTGAACAACTGCTACTATGTACCTTCCATGGTTTGTAATATCATATCAATTTCTTTACTTGAAAACGATGGATATAACCTTGTTCTAGATAGAAATATCATGAACATTTAATCAGGTATTGGTTGCAGAAGGTACGCTGTGTAAGCATATCTACAATTTAAATCAAAACACAATTTTCAATATACAAAACACACGCAAGAGGAAGAGTTCAGATATGTACGAAACCTACTTGTGGCATTGTAGACTTGGTCATATCAATGAGAAAAGACTAGCCAAATTGCATAAAGATGGATTTATGAATTCATTCAAATTTTCATCTTATGAAACTTACCAGTCCCGTCTCAAAGGAAAGATGACCAAATCTCCGTTTACTGGACACGGAGAAAGGGCAACAAAGCTCTTGGGACTCATACACAGAAATGTATGTAGTCCAATATCTATACATGCAAGGGGTAGGTTTTCATACTTCATAACATTCACTGACGAACTCTCTAGATTCGGATATGTGTATCTTTTAAATCATAAATCTGAAACTTTTGAGAAATTCAAAAATACAGAAACGAAGTAGAGAACCAGACTGGCAAAAGTATCAATGTAACACCCGAGCCCAATAATACTATTTCTGGTTCTAGTTGAGCGTTATACATTGCTCATTTCGATTATCCTAATGGTTTGGTGCTTATTGCTAAATTTTAACCGGTTAAGTCATTTTGGCACATAACAAATTTTAACACCTAAAATGAAATTAAAAATATCCATGTTGGCCTACTCGTCGCCACTAGTCGCGTGGTAGCGTCCGCGCGTCGAGATTTCGTCCCGTTCGGCGAAACGGGCAAGTTTGAACGTCTACGCGCGCGTACAAGTGTCCGACTTGGGGGCATGCTTTTTAATCATTAAACACCTCTTTTCAAAATTTGGAACTCGCTTAAAATCCTATAATTTGAATTTGGAACATTTGGGCGCAACCCGGGCGCGATTTGGAAATGTTTCATTTAGCGCCAAAAAGGCCCATTTAATAAAATATTGTGAAACTGAAATATATATACGATAATATATTTCTAACGTTTAAAATCTTTTAAATATTCCCTTTTAAAAAGTTTCAGCCAATCACGAGGGAGTTAATTCCCTCGTGGGCCCCCCTTTCCCTCTCTATCTCTCTCCGTCTCTCTCTGTCTCTCTCTATTCTCTTTCTCTCTCTCTCTCTAACAACTTCTCTCTCTCTCTCTCTCCGCCTCTCAACCTCTCTCTATCTCCCTCAAATCTTTTTTTCTCTCTCTCTCTAACAATTTCTCTCTCCCTCTATCTTTTAAACCCACGTCCCTCGCCATCTTCTTCACGAGAAACCCCACGACGAACCCCACGTGAAACCCTAACCCTAGCCATCCCGTCGCCGTCGCCGCCGCAGCCGCAATCGCCGCGCCGACAAGACCACCACCGCCATCACCCTGCCTCCGCAACCTCGACCGCGCACCCCTCCTTCCTCCGTTCTCTTTCCAGCGCTGCAGCAAACGCCACCGTCACCTGCACCGCCACCGCCGGCGACCCCACTTCCTCGTCGGCCCCCGCTCGTCCTCCTCGTCACCTGCGCATCAGCCCCGACCTCCCTCCTCCTTCCCTCGCCGGCGCTACATCAGAACCCGAGCCCAACCCCATCGCTTAACCCTCTAGTTCGCCGGAGAAGCCCCGTCGACCCTCGTCGTCGTTGCCTGCGCCACCGCCGACCACTTCCTCTCCTCCTGCAACCCAAACCAGGCCTCTACCTTCCCCCTACTCACAGCACGACCCGACCCAGCCGCCTCCAGCACTGCAGCCGCGTTCCCTGTTCGCCGCCGGCGCCCCTCGCCGTCGAACCCGTCATGGTTGCCCTGGTTCTTCCCTGTAAGCATCCTTTTAGCTTTCCATTCATGTTAAACCCCCCCCCCCCCGCTGATCTTATTACGTATATCGTGTTGCTAACTTCGTTGCCGATGACTTTTGCCGGATTCCGACCGTGCCGTCGTTTGGACCCGACGCTCCAGCGAAGTACCCTGGTCCGTGTGGTCCCGCTGTTCGCTGTTGGGACTCGATCCGTGGCCCGTGCACCGTCTCGTGTTTTCTGCCGACATTGCATCCGTGCTTTCCGGTTTGCGAAACCGTCGAGGCAAGATTTCTTGCTACATGCTACGTTAAACTAATTAAATGTTTGACTCACAAACTTGCTATATTAACTAAGTATTGCTACTTGTCTCATTGGACGAAATATGATGTACATTATAATACTGCCACCTAAATCGTATTTTGCCACTGTAACCTTAATAACAACTACCTGCTAATCATTTTACTATTTAGAGGATAATAGTCGCACACTTGTACCTTTATTGCCTGCTGTGATTAATATTGCGCTACACTGTGATTATTGCACCCCAAGGGTGCTTGAACCTGTTAATAAGAGAATACAAAGCATCACTGTGTTTACATGGAATAATATTGTTATTTACCATTCCTGCTGTCTATCCAGACATACCTGTTTTACCCGATTCTGGGTTGACATTAATCCTGGACTACTGAATACCTGACCTGACATACATAACTTGGGGGTATGGGAAATCAAAGGTGAAACCGACTTGTAACTCAACAGTTCGATACTTGTTCTGATCAGTCTACGGGCTTGGCCTGCCCCGGAGTGATGATGCTGACATCACTCATCCATCCTACTACCTATTACTGCTTAGCGGCACGTCTCGGATTCAGCCCCGAGAACCTTGACCGTGGTCCCGGGCACGCACGGGATACTATTGAGTTACATCGACGATTCATCAATTGATTTCAAAGACTATAGAGTAGAAACCTGATAGGACAACTTAGTCACCACTGCACATTACCCTGCTCTGTTATTTCTTAGTACTGCTTTATTCATGTTCATACCGCATTGTTTATTACCATGTTTATATTATATACTTGATGACATGACGCGCTGACGTCTGGGTTTTGCATGGCCCAGATTCTGTACCACTGTCGACGACCGAGCAGGAGCACTTCAGCCAGCAGGCTGAACTGTGAGTTCCTTAGGGCTTAGTTTATTTATTTCATTTCATTTCCAGATGTGAGCCCGCATTATGGGACGTACTGTTTATTTATTGTATTGGATCATTTGCTTCCGCACTTATTGTTTATTGATTCTTGTTATTATGGATTTGGACATGTATTAGATTAGTTTATTATTTTGTTCTTGATATCTCTACAACCGTAATGTGACTGTGGATGGATATTTCCTACCCACAGGTAGCATGGTTGGCTATGTCACGTGCCCAATCTTGCGTATTCTGGGAAGCGGGGCGTGACATGGTTTTTTTGGTATCAGAGCCATAGGATAGTCGGGTTGATTCTTTTGTAGTTGGGTATTGTACCCAATACACGAATTAGAATACCCGTGTTTAGGAAACATGTCCTGCCACCTTGACCGTTTTACCGTCCTTGAATCATTCTTCCGGATCATGTCGACATGCGAACTTACTTTGCATTGTCAACTCGAAAACCTAACTTCTTGTTATCTCTAGGACTTAGGCGACTTGGGTGGAGTTAATTAATTGGGGCTATGATACCGCGGCATAGCTACAATGCAGTACTCTATTTAAGTATCTTGGAGTTCTAGCCTTGATCTATACTCAGAATCTATCACCAAGCTAATGTTGGGTACTTTGATTTCCAGGAATATGGCCGGTAAGAATTTGAAGATGGACCAAAGACGTGCGGTCATAGCCGCCAGGCGTAGAGTGATAAGGGGATTGCTGGAGAATCTAAAAGAACAGGCCGAGCTGGAACCAGCATCTGCACTGAACCAAACGCCTCTACGTAGTAGTATTCCGGTGAACAGGCGCAGCGTAGCACCAATGAAGAAAACAAGTGTGGGTGATCGGAAAGGGAGCGTGATTTGTAACTACTGCCATGTACCCGGACATGTGCGAAAGGAGTGTCGTAAGAGGCTGGGACTCTGTTTTAGATGTGGAGCGGCAGATCACGCCGTTAGTGCTTGTCCGTCAAAGCTTCGTACAAGGGATGATATTCAGAAGCCTCCGCAGAGACCGTTCCAAGGGCAGAGACAGTTGACTCAAGGATCTATTCAGGCTCGAGCTTTCACGTTGACAGTTGAAGAAGCTAAGGCATCAAGAGAAGGGGTTTCAGGTAATTTACTCGTTCATGCTTTTCCCGCATTGGCATTATTTAATTTCGGAGCATCCCACTGTCTTATGTCATCCAAATTTATAACTATTCACTCGATTACCTGCACGACCCTGTCTAGTTTTTGGGACATACACACTGGAAATGGGACAATCATAGCTAGTAAGGAGTGTAGAGATTGTACAGTTGTTGTTTGCGGACGGGAGCTCTTTGCAGATTTCTTGGTGATAGATACGGGCAGTTATGAAGTAGTCTTGGGAATGGATTTTTGGCACTTTCCACGCACACATTGATTGTAGGGCAAGGAAAGTAATTTTCCAGACTCCCGGACACCCTGAGTTTACTTTCACTGGAGGAAGCAGCTCTGTCAGGCCAGTCGAGTTTAGGGCTAGGCCGACAAACAGTGTTCTTGCGACTATGGAAGTTGATAGTAAGGAAGAGCCGGCAGTTGTTCGCGACTTTATTGATGTGTTTGAAGATATATCAGGCTTACCGCCGAAGCGAGAAGTAGAGTTTGCGATTGACTTATTCCTGGTGCAGCGCCAGTATCAAAATCTTATTATCCGAGAGCACTGGTGGAATTGGAAGAAGTTAAGAAACAAGTTGGTGAATTACTCGAGAAGGGATGGATTCGAAGCAGCAACGCACCTTGGGGAGCTCCAGTTCTTTAAGTAAAGAAGAAGGATGGCACGAGAAGGATGTGCATTGATTATCGAGAATTGAACCGGGTGACTATTAAGAACAAGTACCCGATCCCTCGCATTGGAGAACTTTTTGAGCAGCTTAGTGGCGCGAGGGTATTCTCGAAACTGGACTTGCGATCAAGATATCATCAGGTCCGAGTGAAAGCAGAAGACATTTGCAAGACGGCGTTTCGAACTCGATATGGGCATTTTGAGTATCTAGTGATGCCCTTCGGAGTGACGAATGCGCCGGCAATATTCATGGATTTGATGAACCGGGTCTTTTCACCATTCTTGGACCAGTTTATTGTGGTATTCATTGACGATATTCTGGTGTACTCGAAGAGTCCGGAGGAGCATGCTGAGCATTTAAGGATCGCACTGCAGACGCTGAGACAGGAGAAATTATTCGCGAAGATGAGTAAGTGCGAGTTCTGGCTGGAAGAAGTGAAGTTTCTGGGGCATGTCGTGTCGGGCGATGGAATCACCGTCAATCCCGAAAGGATTGCAGCCGTTCGAGATTGGCCTATTCCAAAGAATGTTGCGGAGATAAGAAGTTTTCTTGGACTCGCCGGATACTACAGAAGATTTGTGGAAAACTTCGCTCGTTTAGCTGAGCCGTTAACCAAGCTCACACACAAGGAGGTACCGTTTGTTTGGACGGATGGATGTGCATTGGCCTTCGAGACGTTGAAACAGAAGTTGATAACCGCCCCTATCCTAACTGTACCGGATAATTTAGGAGGACTGGTGATTCACAGCGACGCATCTGGAAAAGGATTGGGATGTGTTTTGATGCAGAATGGGAAGGTCGTCGCTTACGCATCAAGACAACTGAAGACTCATGAGAAGAATTATCCGACTCATGACTTGGAGCTTGCAGCCGTGATCTTCGCCCTGAAGATTTGGAGACACTACCTTTTGGGCGAGAGAGTCGAAGTCTTTACAGATCACAAGAGTTTGAAGTAAGTATTCACTCAGAAGGAGTTGAACATGAGGCAACGCAGATGGTTGGAGCTGATGGCCGACTATGACCTTGATCTTAAGTACCATCCGGGAAAACTTAACGTCATGCCGGACGCGCTAAGTCGGTTACCAGCAATTCAGGTATTGACCGCACAAAGGGAGATCATTGCGGGTTTTCAGAGATGTGACTTGGAGATTGTGCTACCACATGCTATGGGACAGTCGATGCAGTTACAAGTACAGTCGTCCTTAGTTGAGAAGATTAAAGCAGTACAATCGCAGGACCCTAGGCTACAAAAGTTTCGAATGCAGGTTGAAGCCGGACTACGAACCGATTTACTGATCCACGAAGATGGTTCGTTGAGATATGGTAGCCGTGAGTGTGTGCCAAAAGGGGATGTGCATGAAGAGCTTATGAAGGAGGCACACAGTTCAGCTTACTCTGTACATCCAGGAGGGACAAAGATGTACCGAGATATTCGACAGCACTTCTGGTGGGAAGGTATGAAACGAGAGATTGCTCGCTTCGTAGCTAAGTGCTTGGTGTGTCAGCAAGTCAAAGCTGAACACCAAAGGGTTGCTGGTTTGTTGCAACCACTTCCGATTCCTCAGTGGAAGTGGGAACATATAACCATGGATTTCATGACGGCTTTACCGCGGAGTCCAAGGGGCAACAATGCGGTATGGGTGATTGTCGATCGGTTGACCAAGGCGGCTCACTTTATTCCTTTTCGGGTTGGTCAATCGACAGAGACTTTGGCAGAGCGGTACATGCAGGAGATTGTAAGACTGCACGGAGTACCGGTAAGCATCGTGTCCGATCGGGACCTCGGTTCTTGTCGCACTTTTGGAGGAGTTTACAAGAGAGTTTTGGGACTCGATTGAAGTTTAGCACAGCTTATCATCCTCAGACTGATGGACAATCGGAAAGAATGATCCAGTCCCTTGAAGATATGTTAAGGGCGTGCATGTTGGACTTCAAAGGTTCTTGGGAGGATCATCTACACCTGGTGGAGTTTTCGTACAACAATAGCTTCCAAGCGACTATTCAGATGGCTCCGTTTGAAGCATTGTATGGTCGTAAGTGCCGTTCACCCATTTGTTGGGACGACGTTGGTGAACGAAGATTATTAGGACCAGATTTGGTGGTACAGACAGTCGAGAAGGTGAATACAATCAGAAAGCATATGAAGGCAGCTCAAGACAGACAGAAAAGTTGGGCAGACACGTCAAGGAGACCTCTAGAGTTCGCCGTGGGTGATCTGGTATTCCTGAAGATATCACCGACGAGAGGGGTGATTCGTTTTGGAAGTCGAAGAGAGCTTAGTCCTCGATTCGTTGGACCCTTGAGATCGTGGAGCGTATTGGTGAGATAGCGTATCGTTTGGCGTTACCGCAGTCCTTGGCAAATGTGCACGATGTGTTTCACGTATCTCAACTACGAAGGTATGTTCGAGATGAAACACACGTTTTGGATCATTCGGAACTAACAGTACGAGAAGACTTGACTTTGAGGAGCGACCGATTGAAATCGTGGATCGAAGAGAAAAGGTTCTTAAGAACAAGGTTATCCCTCTTGTGTTAGTTTCTTAGGGAAATCGATTGCACTTGGGAGCGAGAAGACGAGATCCGGCAGAAATTTCCTCACCTTTTCCTATAGTTAGCTATCTTGTATTCTCGGAATTTCGAGGACGAAATTCTTTTTGTAGTTGGGTATGATGTAACACCCGAGCCCAATAATACTATTTCTGGTTCTAGTTGAGCGTTATACATTGTTCATTTCGATTATCCTAATGGTTTGGTGCTTATTGCTAAATTTTAACCGGTTAAGTCATTTTGGCACATAACAAATTTTAACACCTAAAATGAAATTAAAAATATCCATGTTGGCCTACTCGTCGCCACTAGTCGCGTGGTAGCGTCCGCGCGTCGAGATTTCGTCCCGTTCGGCGAAACGGGCAAGTTTGGACGTCTACGCGCGCGTACAAGTGTCCGACTTGGGGGAATGCTTTTTAATCATTAAACACCTCTTTTCAAAATTTGGAACTCGCTTAAAATCCTATAATTTGAATTTGGAACATTTGGGCGCAACCCGGGCGCGATTTGAAAATGTTTCATTTAGCGCCAAAAAGGCCCATTTAATAAAATATTGTGAAACTGAAATATATATACGATAATATATTTCTAACGTTTAAAATCTTTTAAATTTTCTCTTTTAAAAAGTTTCAGCCAATCACGAGGGAGTTAATTCCCTCGTGGGCCCCCTTTCCCTCTCTATCTCTCTCCGTCTCTCTCTGTCTCTCTCTATTCTCTTTCTCTCTCTCTCTAACAACTTCTCTCTCTCTCTCTCTCTCTCCGCCTCTCAACCTCTCTCTATCTCCCTCAAATCTTTTTCTCTCTCTCTCTCTAACAATTTCTCTCTCCCTCTATCTTTTAAACCCACGTCCCTCGCCATCTTCTTCACGAGAAACCCCACGACGAACCCCACGTGAAACCCTAACCCTAGCCATCCCGTCGCCATCGCCGCCGCAGTCACCGCGCCGACAAGACCACCACCGTCATCACCCTGCCTCCGCAACCTCGACCGCGCACCCCTCCTTCCTCCGTTCTCTTTACAGCGCTGCAGCCAACGCCACCGTCACCTGCACCGCCACCGCCGGCGACCCCACTTCCTCGTCGGCCCCCGCTCGTCCTCCTCGTCACCTGCGCATCAGCCCCGACCTCCCTCCTCCTTCCCTCGCCAGCGCTACATCAGAACCCGAGCCCAACCCCATCGCTTAACCCTCTAGTTCGCCGGAGAAGCCCCGTCGACCCTCGTCGTCGTTGCCTGCGCCACCGCCGACCACTTCCTCTCCCCCTACAACCCAAACCAGGCCTCTACCTTCCCCCTACTCAAAGCACGACCCGATCCAGCCGCCTCCAGCACTGCAGCCGCGTTCCCTGTTCGCCGCCGGCGCCCCTCGTCGTCGAACCTGTCGTGGTTGCCCTGGTTCTTCCCTGTAAGCATCCTTTTAGCTTTCCATTCATGTTAAACCCCTCCCCCCTCCCCCCGCTGATCTTATTACGTATATCGTGTTGCTAACTTCGTTGCCGATGACTTTTGCCGGATTCCGACCGTGCCGTCGTTTGGACCCGACGCTCCAGCGAAGTACCCTGGTCCGTGTGGTCCCGCTGTTCGCTGTTGGGACTCGATCCGTGGCCCGTGCACCGTTTCGTGTTTTCTGCCGACATTGCATCCGTACTTTCCGGTTTGCGAAACCGTCGAGGCAAGATTTCTTGCTACATGCTACGTTAAACTAATTAAATGTTTGACTCACAAACTTGCTATATTAACTAAGTATTGCTACTTGTCTCATTGGACGAAATATGATGTGCATTATAATACTGCCACCTAAATCGTATTTTGCCACTGTAACCTTAATAACAACTACCTGCTAATCATTTTACTATTTAGAGGATAATAGTCGCACACTTGTACCTTTATTGCCTGCTGTGATTAATATTGCGCTACACTGTGATTATTGCACCCCAAGGGTTCTTGAACCTGTTAATAAGAGAATACAAAGCATCACTGTGTTTACATGGAATAATATTGTTATTTACCATTCCTGCTGTCTATCCAGACATACCTGTTTTACCCGATTCTGGGTTGACATTAATCCTGGACTACTGAATACCTGACCTGACATACATAACTTGGGGGTATGGGAAATCAAAGGTGAAACCGACTTGTAACTCAACAGTTCGATACTTGTTCTGATCAGTCTACGGGCTTGGCCTGCCCCGGAGTGATGATGCTGACATCACTCATCCATCCTACTACCTATTACTGCTTAGCGGCACGTCTCGGATTCAGCCCCGAGAACCTTGACCGTGGTCTCGGGCACGCACGGGATACTATTGAGTTACATCGACGATTTATCAATTGATTTCAAAGACTATAGAGTAGAAACCTGATAGGACAGCTTAGTCACCACTGCACATTACCCTGCCCTGTTATTTCTTAGTACTGCTTTATTCATGTTCATACCGCATTGTTTATTACCATGTTTATATTATATACTTGATGACATGACGCGCTGACGTCTGGGTTTTGCATGGCCCAGATTCCGTACCACTGTCGACGACCGAGCAGGAGCACTTCAGCCAGCAGGCTGAACTGTGAGTTCCTTAGGGCTTAGTTTATTTATTTCATTTCATTTCCAGATGTGAGCCCGCATTATGGGACGTACTGTTTATTTATTGTATTGGATCATTTGCTTCCGCACTTATTGTTTATTGATTCTTGTTATTATGGATTTGGACATGTATTAGATTAGTTTATTATTTTGTTCTTGATATCTCTACAACCATAATGTGACTGTGGATGGATATTTCCTACCCACAGGTAGCATGGTTGGCTATGTCACGTGCCCAATTTTGCGTATTCTGGGAAGCGGGGCGTGACAATCAAGATCCTCCGATCTGATAGAGGAGGGGAGTACTTAAGCATTGAATTTCTAGAATACCTAAAAGAAAATGGAATTCTTTCTTAGCTTACTCCTCTCTATACACCACAGCACAACGGTCTATCGAAATAGAGGAATCATACCCTATTGGATATGGTTCACTCCATGATGAGTAGTGTTGAGTTGCCTCTTTCATTCTGGGGGTTTGCTCTTGAATCAACCGCATTCTTATTGAATAGAGTTCCAACCAAATCAGTGCCTACCATCCCATATGAAATATGGAGTAAGAAGAGACCATATCTTAATTACATTAAGATATGGGGATTTCCTGCTTTTGTTTAAACTCGAGGCAAGATCTGTATTTTGCAAATTTATGGGATATCCCAAGAATTCAAAGGGATATCTTGTCTGCCACACCGAAGAACATAAGATGTTTGTCTCTCGCCACTTAGTCTTCTTAGAAAGACAATTTCTTGCAAAAGAAATTAGTGGGAGTATGGTAGAACTGGAAGAAATTCCGGAACCACAAACTGAAGCAGAAAATTTAGTAGAATCTTTAGATTCAAAAGTACCCGACGAACCTCAGCCACTCCGCAGATCTAGTAGGATTTCTTATTCGCCCGAGAAATACTACAGTTTTCTCATAGACGGGGATCAAGAGGATTGCATCTTGGAAGAAAATGATCCTACTAGTTTCAAGCAGGCCATTACCAGTAGGGACTTTGTTAAATGGCTGGATGCTATGCAATCCAAAATAGAGTCCATGTACACCAATAAAGTTTGGATCTTGGATATTGCTCCTCCTGGGGTAAAACCAGTTGGATGTAAATGGATCTTCAAAAGAAAGATTAGTGTAGATGGACAAGTGGAAACCTATAAGGCTAGATTTGTTGCAAAAGGTTTTCTTCAAAGACCAGGTGTGGACTATAACGAAACCTTTTATCTAGTGGCTATGCTCAAATCCATTCAGATCCTACTTTCCATTGCTGCCTTCCATGACTAAAAAATCTGGCAGATGGACGTAAAAACGGTTTTTTTAAACGGAAGTTTGGAAGAGTGCATTTATATGGATCAACCAGAAAGATTCGTAAACAGTGGGAACAGCGAGAAAGTATGTAAGTTGCTTAAATCCATTTATGAATTAAAGCACGCATAGCGGAGCTAGAACATCTGTTTTGATGAAACAGTCAAGGAATTTGACTTCATCAAAAACGAGGATGAGCCTTGTATATATAAGAGATTGTAGGATGAACTGTCATATTCCTAGTCTTGTACGTGGACGACATTCTCTTGATAGGAAATGACATTCCTATGCAACAATCGGTTAAGTTGTTCTTATCACAACGGTTCTCCATGAAAGACCTGGGTGATGCCCTCTACATTCTGAGGATTAAGATCTATAGAGATAGATCCAAGAGATTTTTAGGACATTCACAGTCCAGATACATAGAGTCTGTACTAAATAGATTTAGTATGGAAGATTCCAAGCGTATACCCGCATTACACGGAATCACCCTCTCCAAAGAGATGTCTCCCAAGACTGATGAGGAAAGGGTTCGCATGAGCATTATACCCTACGCTTCGGCGGTAGGATCTATAATGTATGCGATGCTATGTACCAGTCCAGATGTAGCTTACGCGCTTAGCATGGTGAGCCGGTATCAGTCGAACCCAGGAGAGAGCCACTAGATAGCAGTAAAGAACATTCTTAAGTACTTGAGAAGGACTAAGGAACTGTTCTTGGTGTATGGTAGTGGGACCTCTAGGTGGAGTCCTTTACCGACTCGAGCTTCCAATGTGACAAGGATGACAGCAAATCTGTCCCGGGTTTTGTGTTTACCCATAACGGAGAGGCAGTCTGTTGGAAAAGTTCCAAACATGACACCGTTGCAGACTCGACGATGGAAGCTGAATACATTGCTGCAAATGATGCTACAAAAGAAGCTGTCTGGATTAAGAAGTTCATTACTGAACTTGAGGTGGTTCCGTCCATTGTTGATCCAATACCTTTGTATTGCGACAACAATAAGGCTATGGCTTTAGAAAAGGAACCACGGTCCCATCAGAAATCCAGACACATCTTGATGCGGTATCACCTGATCAGGGAGATCGTTGATTGCCGGGAGATCGAGATGCGGAGAGTGGATACAAAACAAAACACGGCGGATCCATTCACCAAGGCCTTTCCTTAAACACAATTCGAGAGACTATTTAAGATATTGGGTATGCGATACGCCAACAACTGCCCCAGTGCAGACATTGGGTACTCGATACACCAATATATGGCCTTAGTGCAAATGGAAGATTGTTGGATATGTATGCCCCAGAGGCCATTATTGTATATGTATACAAGTGGATGCTTGTACATATGTATGTACAGGTCAATCTTACTCGATATGATAGCATGCTGTTTGGTTTTTCTTTATCTTAACATGTGCATATGTTTTACTTGTTATTGCGTACCATTAATACATGTTGATAAAGCCCGTAGGATCATTGCTTGACTACCAGCATTATGATGGCAATCATGCTTGTGGGAGCTGGGTAGTCGATAAGCATATCCTTAAATGTCCCTAGTCGTGGGAGTATCGAGACAGGACATCGATACTCCGGAGTAGATTAGTTTAAACATTTCGAGACTCCGATGAGGGGCAATGGTTGGTCCCATAGCCATTGGTCTTTGGCATCTAAGATCGTATACAGGTGCTCACTGGGGGTGAGTACACTGGACGGACTCATCGAGGACTAGCTAGATGGTATTATACAAATCGTCAGATAGCAGTTCTCTGGTGACATGAGTGCAGATAGTCTGTCGACCTGAGGTCGTCATTTATCTCATGCGAGTTCCTATTGTGCTTTGATTACTACCCTACTATGGCTCTACTGAGTCATGCAAACAGGTTTTAGCTGGGCACGGTCCCGAGACACATGGAGGCAGTGAGCGATTATCAAAGATTCGTCTCTCCCGGTATAGGGAGTCGATGTTGAGCTGTGTTCAATTGGCCAACACCATAAGTCCCTGGACGTGGCTGATTGAGAATTACCGATAGGTAGATCAGTAGATTCTTGGATGGTGTTGAGCCACATCGGCATGACTTGTCAGGTTATTAAGGGTCTGACGTTTTCTACCCTTTAAACCCAGCATGCGATACTCTCAGACGAACGGACTGGACTGTACGTAGATTTTCACGAAGAGGCTCAGTAGGAGTTCGGATGAGTTTTCTCGTCGGCCTTCTTTTCAACAGGTACTTGGGTAGCCGTTACGTACAGCTAGTGCTGCTGACGTGCTTGTGGTTAAACCCACTGCCAGCGTACTGTTGAGTCATTAGAGTCCCACACGGAGGGTTTCCCTGGTTCAGGAAAATCGATGTAGAGGACGTATGATTTCTCGTGCAGGGTTTCGATCATATACGTGTACTGGCTACATGTATTTTATTCGGACGGATAATACTAGCTGGCTTAGGATTAAGCTGCATTCTAGTTTTATACTGTTGGATTATTTTATCTCTTGGAATTCGTATTTTTTGTAGTACAAATACGGGAATGTATATACGGTGGGGGTATTCTAGTAATTTCACTAGAATACTTCTAGAAGAAAACACCTCATTTTGTTTAAATCTATTTATTTAAATAGATAATGAGGTGAAGGGATGAGGTGTATTGAAGCATGTTTGAAGCATGGCTACTTGATTTTATTTATTTATTTGTTCTAACCATTCAATTATGGTTTCAATATTCTATAAGAAATATTGCATGCTTGATATTTTTCTATGACTTAGCCATTCTTCACTTGCTAGTTTTCAATATACACTTGGCTTTCTCTTTCCTCCTTTGCTCTCTTCTTCTTCCCAAAACCACAACTTGTCAGGTTATTAGGGGTATGATGTTTTCTACCCCTTAAACTCGGCATGCGATACTCTCAGACGAACAGACTAGACTGTACGGAGATTATAACGGATAGGCTCAGTAGAAGTTCGAATGAGTTTGCTCGGCGGCCTTCTTTTCGACAGGTACCTAGGTAGCCGTTACGTACAACTAGTGTCCCTGACATGCTAGTGGTTAAACCCACTGACAGCGTACTATCAAGTCTTTAGAGTCCCACACAGATGGTTTCCCTGGTTCAGGAAAATCGATGTAGAGGCCGTATGGTTTTACGTGCAAGGTTTTGATCATTTACGTGTACTGGCTATATGTATTTTGTTCGGACAGATAATACTAGCGGCCTTAGGATTAGGCCGCATTCTGGTATTATACTATTGGATTATTTTATCTCTTTCTATTCGTATTTTTTGTAGTACGAATACGGGTATGTATATACGGTAGGGGTATTCTAGTAATTTCACTTGAATGCTTCTAGAAGAAGACATCTCATTTTATTTTAAATCTATTTATTTAAATAGATAATGAGGTGGAGGGATGAAATGTATTGAAGCATGGTTGAAGCATGGCTACTTGATTTTATTTATTTATTTTTTCTAACTATTCAAGCATGGTTTCAATATTATATGAGAAATATTGCATGCTTAATATTTTTCCAAGACTTAGCCATTCTTCACTTTCTAGTTTTCATTATACACTTGGCTTTCACTTTCCTCCATTGCTCTCTTCTTCTTCCCAAAACCATAACCCTCTCATGAGTTGAGAATCCATGGTTTTGTGAGATAATACAATCCAATTAACACTCAACATTTTCTAAGCTACCTATATTAGCAAACTGGTATTTTAGTTACCTCAAGTTTGAGCTTGGAGCTTGAACTATAGACTCTCGGGTGGATCATCTTCGATATGAGGAGGCCGATGACCAAGCTCGATCCCGACGTACAATGAGCTCAAGAAGTGGAAAAGAAGACCTGAAGGACTTGGTTCATATAGGTATAATCACTTTCATAGTAGATTAATACCTATGAAAGTTTTGTTATTTAAGGCTTACGGTAGATCTTGGGATTAGTCGGTGTTGCAAGTCTTAAAAATCGTTTTTGAAAATTCCGCCTCTCTACAATCCCAGAAAAGTGTGCGACACCGCCTAACAATCTTCTCCCGGATGCAAGCTTCAAGATCACCGCTGATGTCTTCCATCCTCTGGTACGAGGGTATTATCGCTTTCTGTTGGAAGACACGATGCAAAATAGTGACGAGATCATCTCTCCGTTTCTTCAAAATCCGATCCATCGGATATACTGAATGCACCTTGTCTTCAGCGTCATTGAGTGCCTAGAGCGGCATAGCCTCAGCAAGCTCAGGTAGAGCTTCCTAGATTGATCCAACAATAATCTTCAAAAGGGCAGAAAGGTTGGGAGCAATCAGCCATTGTCATCATCGAAGCGACACATCACATCATCACATTGGGTCGTAGTATACTCCTGGTCTTGAAGGCAACTCTAAATGCGAATCTCTTCATAGGAAACAATCTTCTCGATATCATACAAATGACCAGCCATAGTACCTAAAAAAGGTAAGATGGCTGCCAAGATTGGGGTTCCTAGTATCAGAAGCCAAGAAACCCCAATAGGTCGAGATTGATACATTAAAAGTTAGACTTTGCGCACATCTTGGCATTCTACTAAGTTAGAGGATGTGCGCGTCTCATGAAAATCTAAAAGATTTTCAAAATAGGGATACGCAATCCAAAAGAGGGCGCATTACTAAGGAAGCAAAGGCCTCAAGTTCGATGTGCACACTTTACCATAATGGAAAAATTCTGGCTTGACAAAGCAAAAGCGATGAAGCAAAGGCTTCAAACAGAAAGCAAAAGCTTCGGACAAGTGCGTAAGCACTAAATAAGCAAGTACACAAAGAGAATGGTTCTCAAAGTGCACAAGCAAAGGTAAGAAAGTAAGGCACTTCAAAGAAGAAGGTGCAACCCTTTTTATAGGAGGTCGAAAGTCGGTTCACCTGCAGCAAATCTCAAGGCAAATCCGACGGCTCAAAATCCGACATTGATTGCACCTACATACAGGACATATGCGCACGATCGATAGAGGAATTTTTTCGCACCTGTTCAAGTGCGCACAGACATGCATGCACACCTGAGGAACTTAGTTCAATTGACTTGCACACCTGATAAACTGGATTCAATTAACTTGCGCACCGACATGCATGCACACCTGATGAACTGGGTTCAAATGATTTGCACACCCGTATACCGGCGCACATATGTAAATGTACATGCATGACATGAGTGCACATGCAAGTGGCATATATCAAGGGAAGGAAATTTGTTGGAGATGAAATATTTATCAGATAACAACATACGTTCAAATAAATATTTTATTCCATACGAAAAAGATCCCCATATATGGGATCAAAAATACAAGGGTTTATAAAACAATAAACTAAGTTCTCTAAATCCCTCTCAACCTTCTCCACCATATCGAAATGGAGATCTTCACGAAGAGTCGCTCCACATCGATCAGTGCCATGCCCATCGGCAAAAGCAGACATGAAGGCCCGCTGACCCATATCTGGTTTAGCAAATGAATGGAGCGATCCCTCAGAGGCTTGGAAATCAAATAGGCCTCATGAACGCAGAGCATCACCAAAGTCATCTCCATTGGATGAGGAGAAATATCATCAAGCATGGCCAAGAAGGTCATCCGAAGCCAAATAGAGCTGACGGAGAGAGGAGATCCCCTACGGGTTAAGAGCTCATGCATCACGGTATCTCATTGATCATCCGTGAAAGCGGGATTCGCCAAGCGTGCAGTAAAACGAGGAATAATTTCCTCGATAGGCACCTCCCACGGCTGCCGAGGAGCATGTGGGCGATTGCAAGCCATGGCTTTCTTTGCTGAAATGCTTCTCTGTAAAAGTGATGTCGGAGATGAACATGTCTTCAGATTATATAGAGAAGCATTTAAGTCTCGGCATAGAAATTTTTGCATGTCATTAAATTGGGAACAATTCCAAAGTTTTGACCAAAGAAAGTGTCGAAAACGAGGTGGATAGCACTGAAAACTATGGGTCATCAGTCTGCACACTTACATTTATGTGCGCACTTAATGGAAATATCATTTAAAGCGCGTGCATACATGCTAGGCACAAGCACGCACAATGCAAGTACGCATTTGATAAGTGCGCATATGATAGGTGCGCACATGCACGTGCAACGCACGAGTGCAATGAGCACTTAATCAAACAAAAAACGCAAATACATCCGCATTCCTTAAAAACAGACGCTTATTGAAAAAAGAAGTAAATAAGGAAACAAATATTTAACTGACAGTAAAATATCCTGATGGTTAAATAGCTTAACTAAAAGATATGTGGATCAAAGATCCAATGGTGTGCATGTCACCCTTAATTGATATAAATCAATTAAATCGTTTTAAATCAATCTAAAAATCAGATTGAGATAAAAACAAAACAAAACAAATTCAACAAACCCTAATTTCTTCTCTCCTATAAATAGGAGCCTCATATGAAGAAATACGGACAGAAAAATCCTTCTATAAGCTTGAAAAATCTCAAAACTTCTCCTTCATCGGCAAAATTGCGCAAGGTAAAAGAAATATAGAGAAAAACTTCTCTTTTCTTTAAAAAGCTTTGGCTTTTTATATAGAAACCTTTGCTTATTCTCGAATCAATTGATTCGACAAAAAAAAAGATCAAATGATCTTAGGGTTTGTCTCTCATTCATAAATTTCATACTTTTGCGAGGGATCGATGCAAAGACCCAAAGGAAAAAAATAATAAAAGATGAGTACTACAAAGAAAATAGATGAAGACCAAGGTTTTCACTTCTCTGCAAATAAAAGAAGAAAAAGAAGACAGAAGCCATTGCTTCTTAGCAAAGCTTATACCTTCTAATTAAAACAGATGCGCACCCAAATTAGTGTGTACCTAATGATAAAAATCGTTGTCTTTGGAAATAATAATGCCTATAAAGGCATGCGCATCACGTGAAAATCACGTGTGCGCACTTAATAAAATCTGCCTATAAAGGCATGTGCATCACGTGAAAATCACGTGTGCGCACTTAATAAAATGTGCCTATGAAGACGTGCGCATCATGTGGCCCTCACGTGTGTTCACTTAATAAAAATTGCCCATAAGGGTGTGTGCGTCACGTGGCCCTCTCGTGTGCGCACTTAATGAAACCTACCAATGTGGACATACGCATCACGTGACACTCACGTGTGTGCACTTTATGAAAACAGTCTATGATGACATGCGCGTCATGTGATATATGCAAACGCAACATCCTTGCAATAAAACAGTGCGTAACTACGTGCAACGCATATGCGCACCCTTTTAAATGAAATAAACGGGCATGTACGCACCTATATACGTGCACTCTTATACCACAAAGCATCGTTTAATCACTTAGACAAAGTATAATTAAATGATGGACCTCATGTTGATCAAAATATCAATAAAACAAGTGATTTTAGTCTCAAAAATGACTAAAAATCCATTAAAATATTTCAAAGTTGATCTTAGTCTCATACAAGACAACGCATCCTTAGTCAAAATAAATTGTGCCCAAATGCTCATATATTTAAGTTGATCTTAATCTCAAATCAGATTAACGATCCTTCAATAAAGCAAAATATTCCCTGAACTGACGGAACATAAAACTTAAGTTCAAAACTCAAATTCATAAATATATGGATTTAGACTAATCCGCACCCTACGGACGACGACATAAACTAATCTCCATATACAATCCACAGGCAACCAAAATAAATAAAACACGACACGAAGTGAACTACTGGAGCAGAAGAAAGTGATTATCGCAACGCGATAACATAATTAACTGCAGAGGCTTGCGCCTATAGGGAAGAGCGTCCCCACAATCTAAAATCCATTATAAAGGAGAGAGGATCTGATAAAGTCTGCTACAACGGTCGCATCTGTCCAAACCTCCAAAATATGATGCCATAAATTAACTTGGTATCTTTGGAGAGGTGGATAGATATGTCCAAATAGCATCCGCCACAAAATTCAGGCAATATATTCAATCCCAGTTCGTCTCTGTTTTCGGCGGTAAATAATCACTTTATCTAATCATGATTGCTCCTACTCTTTCTTCAAATTCTCCTTCAAACCCTAAAATGAGAACTAGTCAGGACTTATTTACACCTTACAAGTTCACTAACCGTTCAGCCAGGACAGTGTTGGTACTCCAAAGGAGGCTCCCCGTGCTTTCGCACGAACCTAAAATAACCCCGTTTCTGCAGAGGCATAACCTCGTTAACACTTTCTATACACCTAATGGGTTAGCTAATTATGAAGTGAAAATCTCCCGAAGAGTAATACCTACTCACAGTGAGAATATGGACCCAATTATCATCATGTGATAACTCAATGGAAGCCACTCAAGTCACTACACTCCAGAAGGTATGCGCATACCTGGTAAGTTTCCTTTATGTTTGAAACACCCGATGTGGTTTTTACCTCAAGCATCTTATGACCTTAACAAGGTCAAAATGTCATATGTCGCAAGTCAAGTTCAACTCGTCATTATCTTGGATTAATCTAAACCCACCGCACGTGCCCTTGACAAGGACAAAATGACCGTGCGGCTATCCTGGATAATCGCATCACTATGCAACAGAAAAATATTACATAGCTACCGAACACTACCCTTAACAAAGTCAAAATTTATAGCACGAATACTAGGCAATACTAATCTGAAATGACGGAGGGCTACGACTGGTTTTTGGCGAAAAACCTTTAACGTAATGAACTTGATATCTTTGAAGGAACTCGAGTGGCTTTGAAAAGGAGTGGTTTAGGCTCCTCTTTTAAAACAAGTGGTTATGAAGAAAACCGGGTAGTTTTTAAAAAAAATTCCGACAACATCAATTAGGTTTGTTTTCCTTTGCATTAAACCTATAATACGATCCTATCAATTAAGTTCCTATGTATCACAGAAACAACCAAAATAGAATGTACATATATACCACCAGCATTCGCTATGGGGTCCAGGGACTTCACTATAAGATTACTTAACTTATGACGGTGTATGGGTATGGCTAGCACAGGTGCAAAACATATACAACATTTATATATATCATCACAGGCAGGTAATAAATATCACAGGCATGCGATATACAAGATGGAATAGGGGATAAAGTAGGAGCCCCGTGTTTCGTTTAAGCCGCAAAAGAAAACCAACGTTCCCTGGTCATGTGGATAGCTCGAATATCACCTAAAACAAAGATCCTTACGAGTATGTCAAGCTACCCGTCAATTCTAGAAGTGAGGCAACCATCACTCAATGACATGAGTGGGCCACCCGCCACTTCATGGAATCCGGTAACTTGAGCAATCCACCGTGGGCCTATCTTAAACCCCTACAAGTATGGTGAATAGCCCGCCAATTTTAGAGCAAGGAAGCTTGAAATTGCTACTGCAAGACGACCACCTTGTCACACTCTATAACCCGGCAATTCGAACACTTCTCCGTGGGTTATCCTAATACAAGAATGAATCAATATACAATGGTCACAACGACCTCAACCCGGTCATGTTTTAATAAAACAATATACAACAAGCGATAACAATAGCCACAATCTGGCCGCTCGTCCCAAATAAACAAATATACAAACATTCTACAATGAGTGGCTATCCACAATGACTATCCGACTAATCCATCACAAAATATATAACAGCACAAGCAAGTGTTTGCAACCCCATCTAATCATCCTATAGCAATTAGACGACGTTTACAAACACATATACCGAGACACAAACATAAACGATGTTAAAATTTCAAATGAAAACAGTCCCGAATTGCTCATATGCATAAACAGTACAAAACAAAATTTGGGGCAAAAAGATGTATACCAAAAATTTAGTTTCTTCAATTCCAAGCAACTGACAAAATTTGGGGATAAACAGAAAAAATGTGGCTGCAAATCTCGGCCAAACCTCGGCCAATACTTCTCTGTTTCTTCTCGAATTTTGTCCTAAGTTTTCTTTTTTAAAAATTGGTCCAATGACATACAAAAATATTTTCAGGTTCCGTTTTCAAATGGACAGAAACTTGGAATTTGAAACTAAATAGGGTAAATTTTCGGTCTCGAAACTAAAACATCGTCCAATCTAGTTCTAGTATTTAGTTTGGCTCTGATACCATGTAAGTAGACGCTCGTGCCTGTGCCGCTAACTAGCGGCCAATGCGGAATACAAAACGAAAATTTTCTGAACAACAGTACGAATTCGACGACCTAGAATCGAATCTAAATACTAAACTAGAAAACACAAGAATGAGTTTAACTACTCGGTTAGTAATTAAAACCTGTGTAGTCATGTCCTTCATCTTCTATGCCATTTCTTTAGCTCCTAGATCATCGGGAACGAGCTTGGAAGTCGGTCTGTCTCGTCGAAGATGATCCACCTAAACGAACCCAAACCTAGGCTCTAGTTTCACACTAAATAGCAAAGTGAAGCAACTAGTAATCAATACTTACTAAGAATTGATCACTACGATGTAATAGTGGCTAATCTCTAAGTGTTCTCTCTTTTTCTTTTTCCTTTCTCATACTTCTCAAAATCAAGAGAGAAGGAAGAAGAAGCTAAAGGTGATGAATGAAAAAATCAAGTATGGCTACTCATTCTCTCACTCTCTCTTTTTCTTCTATTCTCTTTTAGAATAATGAGTGGATTTGTGACACACCATGGTGAGTCACAAGTCTACTACATTCTAAAGAGAACTTGAAGAAAAGATAAAAGAAGAGAATGCCAACTCATGAGTCCACACACACACACACATGTGTGTGTACACATACACTAATACAAGTATATGCTACAAATACAACCACCCGTATTCATATCAAAATACATACACCCGTATTCATATAAAATACGAATACTTGTATTTGTATTAAAATACAAATACTTGTATTTATATCAAGACACAAATACACGTATTTATACAAATTATATACTCGTATTCGTATAAATACCATATTCTGTCAAAATACGAATACCGAAAAGAGAGATACTAAAAGAGATGTATAATGCTAGCTCACATTTTATCCAAATGTGATAATCTGGCTATCTTTCAAACCGGCTAGTATTAACAAAATGTCCGATTAAAATTGTGTATACAAAAACACGTGTTTTAATCGAACCTAAGTACGTATCAAAATACGTACACTACATCATTTCTCCTGAGCTGGGAAACCCTCAGTGTAAGACTCTAAAAACTCAACAATACGCTAGTAATGGGTTTAACCACAAGCACGTCAGCGGTACTAGCTGTACATAATGGCTACCCAGGTATTAAATGAAAGGAAGGTCGACAATCAAACCCATCCGTATTCCTACTGAGCCTAAAAGTGATAGTATCTGTATAGTCCGGTATGTTCATCTAAGAGTATCGTATATCGGGTCTAGGGGTGGATAAAGTCAGACCCCTAATAACGCGATAAGTCATTTCGGTGTGAAGCCCATTACCCACTGAGAAACTACTGATCCAGATTAACAAATCTCATCCATCTTGGCCAAGGATTTCTGGTGATGGTCGTCCGTGCACTGCGTGACATCTACCCCCAATACCGAGAGAGAAGAATCCCCGACGATCCGCTCCTACCTCCATATGGCTCGGGACTGTATACAACTAAAACTTGTTTGCATGACTCAGTAGAGTCGTGGTAGGGTAGTAATCAAAGCATAGTAGGAACTCATACAAAACAAATGACGATCTCAGATCGACAGACTAACCTGTACTGATGTCACCAAGAACTGCCACCTGACAATAGGTATAATACCATTTAGTATGTTCTCGACGAGTGCGTCCAGTGTAACTCATAACCTAATGAGCACATGTATACTATCTTAGTGACTAATACCAATGGCTGTGAGACCGGCCTTCGCCCCTCGTCGGGGTCAAGAAACGTATACACTAGTCTACTCTGGAATATTGATGCCCAGTCTCGATATTCCCATGACTTGGGACATTTAAGGATATGCTTATAGACTACCCAGTTCTCACAAGTGTGAACGCCACAATAACCCTAGTAGTCAAGCATAAATCCTAAGGGCTCTATTAATATATAATAGTGATCCATAACACCACATACTACATGTACATGATGATAAAGATGAACCAAATAGCATACTATCATCTCGAGTAAGAATGTTCTACCCATATAGATCCTCTCTCAATCATCATAATCGCCTGCCTGCGATTACAATAATTGCCTTGAGGGCACTATAGCCAACACAATCTGCCACTTTAACTTATTCCCATCAAATCTTCCATATATTCTCCAATTACAACCGTCTTCTTTGCACCAAACCGTGATTCTTTGACCCTCATTTTCCCCCCAAATGAGATCAAATCCATTCAACACTGCAGCAGTTCTAACTAAAGCTTTGAAGTCATTTGGCTTAGGAAACTCCATACCTAACTCCAAATGAGGATTTTCTAAATCTTTGTCTTCTCTGAACTGACGATGGGATTTATGCCAATCACTACTACCATCTTCATTAGAAGAGCATTCTGGACTTAACAGCTCATCACTTGGTGCATAATCTGATCCTACCTCTTTAGTTGGTATAGAATCATGACTTCCAAGAACAATTAGACTACAATACTTCTTTCTTAAACTACCATCTTCATATTTTTCTTCATCTTCATTATAAGTGCCATTCTCTTGTGTAGCCCTCTATTTTCCAATTCAATAGTTTCAGCATCATCATCCTCAATGAAAGTATGTCTTAGCACATTTAGTAGGGTTCTATGAGCATCAAGTATGCAATTTTAAAAAACTACAGGTCTAAATATACTAAACAAGAATTGAACTAGAAAATTAAGGTTTCAAAGATGAACAAATCAAGTTCTAAAATAAGTGATGGGAAACTACAATCATTGTAGTCTAGTCCTTCACTTCAAATGCTCCGAGTAGTAGTCCTAGAACTCTTCTTTGACTCCACTTGAAGAATGGAACGAGCTTGCTCGAAGTCTTCGTCATCGAAGATGATCCACCTTGAGGCAACTCACACACAAGCTCACACTTCACTAAACAATGTATTAGTGAAGAGAACAATCTATACTAATTTTCTAGTAGTGTAGGTTGATGAGTAGGAATTTTCCTCACTAAAAATCTTTCTTTCTTTTTCTTTTTCTCAACCCTAGAAAAAACTAGTGAGGAGAGGAAGAAGATGAACTTGGAAGTACGAGTGCACCATGAGATAAGATGAGATAAAGAATATGATAAATATCTATGAATAAAACAAAGTAAGAAGATGAGTCATGGCTTCTCCATGATTCTCCAAGCATCCAAGAATAATGAGTCATTCTTCTTTGTTTTAATTCATAAAACATTATCATTATCTTTATCCTAATGTGATTCTCACACGTCTTAATTCTATATATCATCAACCATGATACAATATGGGCGCACGCGAGCGCACACGCGCGCGCGCGAGCGCACACACACACACACATACATATATATACACACATACACATACATACATATATCAAATCATTAAATCGACTCTTGATTCAATAATCCGGTTATTTATATATAACCGGGCTAATATTTAATATTAGTTAATATATATATATATATATCAAATTATTTAATCAACACTTGATTCAATAATCCGGTTATATCATATATAACCTGGCTAATATCAAATATATAAATATATACATATAAATTAAATTATTGAATCAACACTTGATCCAATAATCCGGTTATATCATATATAACCCGGCTGATGTCAAAAAATGCTAGATTAGAATACGGTATCATATACTCGTATTTAATCAAGCTCCCGCACATATCTCCATATGCGTCCTACTTCATTTCGCTTGAGCTAGGAAACCTCTATGTGGGACTTTAAAGACTCGTCAATACGCCAGCAGTAGGTAATGATCAAATCAGATACCTACAAGCCGTCAGCGGTGCTAGCTGGACGTAACGGCTACCTAGGTATTGAACAAATAGAAGATCAACAAGCAAACTTGTCCAAACTCCCGTATAGCCTATAAGCAACACTTACTGTACAGTCCAGTCCCTTTGTCTGATATGACGCATATCAAGTTTAGGGGGTGGAATCGTCAGACCGCAATAATTTGATAAGTCATGCCGATGTGTGGCCTATAACCTTTCGAGAAACTACTAATAACACTTATCAGTAAATCTCATCAGCCTTGACTAGGGACTTTTTGTTATAGCCAATCGAGCATGGCGCAATATTAACTTCTAATATCGGGAGAGACAAAACCCCTCCTATCGCTCACTGCCTCAATGTGACTTGGAACTGTACCTAAAAACCACTTATTTGCATGACTCATTTGAGCCGTGGTAAGGAGGAAATCAAAGCATAGTGGAAACCACACAAGACACTATGAAGATATCAGGTCTACAGACTAATCTGTACAAGTGTCACCATAGAACTTCTATCTGACGATAGGTATAGTACTATCTAGGGGTTCTCGGTGAGTCATGTTTGGTGTACTCACTCTCCAATGAGCATATGTGTACAATATTTGATGTCAAACACCAATGGTTATGGGATCAACCATCACCCCATACAGGGTCAAGAAACGTACACACTAGTCTACTCTGGAATATCGATGCCCTGTCTCGATACTCTCTCGACTAGGAACTGTTAAGGATGTGCTTGTAGACTACACAAGCCCCATTAACATGATCTGTATCATTGTCCTAGTAATCAAGCCAATATTCTAAGGGTTTTATCAACATGTATCAATGAGATAGTAAACTAAAACAAGTGCACATGTCAAGATAAAAAGCAACCAGATAGCATTCTATCATGTCGAGTAAGAAAGTTATATATATATATATATATATATATATATATATATATATATATATATATATATATATATATATATATATATATATATATATGTCCAAGCATCCACTATAATATACAATAATATCTCTAGGGCATACATATTCCTAACACTCATTACCACTATCAGTCTCGCTTTCTTGTACATCCTCTTCATATCCATCATCTTAAGGTAGCCAATCTTCATCAGAGTCATTGTCTTCATCTAGGTCACCAAATAAAATCATATCCCTACCCTTATGTGATTGAGCTATATTTACATCATTTTCCACCCCTTGATTTGTCTCTTGTACTTCAGCTTCAAGTGCTAAATGAACCTCGGTCTCTAGCACTTCAACTTCTTTATGTAAACTTTCAACTTGAATGATACATGGTAATTCATCTTGGTTAACAACCACTTGTTCAACTAGAGTAGCATCTATATTCTCAGACCCATCCATAGCAATAGAATCAAGTATTTCAACAAAATGTTCAACATATAACTCGATCTTGTTTCCTTTAGGACCCTTAAGCAAATCCACAACAATGTTCTCAGGCAAAATAAGTTGTAGATCCCGGTTGAGTGGTTTTTGGGCTTCTTTGAAATGAAAATGATATTCTGACTTGCATCCCAAATCTCTAATATACCCATCAACATGATGCCGACTTATATCATCTGCATCCACTAAGATTTTCTTCACCCTCCCTCCAATATATTGAAATATTGGTGCTTTTACAAAGCTACCACCATGATTAATGACAATCTGTAATTTATGAACCATGCTGTAGAAAAAGAAAATTATTAATAAAGTGTAACATTTCAGAAAATATAAAATATTATTTTTGGAATTTAAATAATAAAATAATAAATCTTATGAATATTATAAAAGTATGGAATTTAGTTTTAATGGAATGGTATAATTATATACCTATATTTTTAGAAAATAATTGGAATTTAAGATGAATTATCTTTATGAAAACATTTATTTAAATTGGGATTTTTATAAATTAGTATATAATTATTTCCATATAAGTTTATTGTTAAAATTAATTAATATTTTCTTAATTGTGCATTAAACCAAGATAGTTTTGTTAACCATGTATGTGCCATGACACATTGCATTGTGTTTCATGTATAGTTTCATTTTTACTTTTGTTTTTAATTTGTTTTAAAAGGGAAAAAAAAGAAGAACAAGAAAAAAGATAAATGGGGGGACATGAGAGCATGGGAGAGTATGGGCTTGAGAGAGAGAGAAAGAGAGAGCATGGTTTCTACAACTATGGGCACCCTTCACTCATTTCCTTTTTCATCTTCTCCTTTCTCTTCTCCCTTTTCTTTTTCATCGCCTCCTCCATCTTCACTACCATCACCAAAACCCTCCCAAAATTCCATCAAAACCTCATATAATTTTCACAAAAATTGTTCCTAAGCTCATTACAAGCATCATGATGGGATCAAGTTGGAGTTTTAAGCTTCCTTGGCCAATTAGGAATTTTCTTGAGTTGCTCCATGAGGTAAACCTTTCACCTTTCTTCAATTTTTTAGGTTTCCTAACCTCATGTATTAGTTTAGAGTTAAAAAGTTTACGTTTTGTGATCTTGGAAAATTCTAAGGTGAGAATTAGTGGATAGAACTTGTAGTAGTGATTAGTAAAGAGTTAGGGAGTGTATAAAAGACCATTAGTGATAAGTGAGAGTGATATAGTAGAGAAATTCTCGGATTCGGCGAGCTTAGAATTTTTTGATATAGGTTTTCTGTTGAACTGTGGTGATCAATTAGAATCTAAGATGACTCGAGAACTCTGAAAATTTATTTGCAGACAAAGTGAGATGTGCACACACATAGGAAGCAATCCCAGAAGCCCAAGCCCAAACCACCCCAACTTGGCCGCCAAAAAATTACTTTTGGCCACAAATTGCGGCCACTTAGGGGAGTTAGGGTCCCAGGTTTGGTCCATTGCCCAATCACTAAATGTCTAGGCTAATCCAATGTGTAGAAAGGTCTAATTTTAGTTTAATAAAAATCTGGGAGTGTTTTACTAGGTTTTTAATTGTGTTTTGTGACTTATGAAAACTTGGTTTTTGATATTGAGTTTTGACTCGGTCGTTTGATGTTCGTACGTCAACGTCGGGGGTTGTTTTGTTGTTCTTGCATGCGTGGACCATAGGTTCTAACCTATGTGTGTTTCGCTTGCCGTATCGATTTTCGGATTGATTTTGATTTCAATACGATATGCATTGATTTGTAGGTACATTCACGTGGACTTCCGGGATGACGAAGAAAAACAAGGCGTTCATCGACTTCGGCTAGAGCATGGCATAGTAAGTGAGTAGATGTATATCTACGGAGGAAATCGGGTGGATGGAGTATAGCACCCCCGCAACCGTAATATTAGAATACTAGGTATATAGTTATATATATAAGTATTAGATATGTATACTTAGCTAATAGGGTTCTAGGATACTATAAGCAATAGTATGAATACTCGTTCGGAGGAATATCCTTAGTTCTTATTCTCTTAGCCTTGAGCCATTTGTATATATGCTATTACACACACACATGCATATATGTAAATTTGAGGATAATTTCAATATAACATCATGAGATGAGGATATGATACATTATGATGACACGAGTCGATATGATTGGACATGATATCACGAAGCTATATTATATGATATGATATGAAATGGTATGATATGATATGATATATTATATGATGATATGAGATGGTACATATTCATGATGCGATACGAGATGATATGACATGTGACGATATATGACGCGATGAGATGATATGATGCACGTGATGATAGATCCGTACTCTTAATTTGATGATACCGTACGATAGATTATACCGAACATGATACTATGAGGATGGATCACCGACTTATATATATCGACTCGAGAAAATATTGTTTTAAATCACTTAAGTAGATATTAGGATATATTTAGAACCATACCCATTTTCAAAACTAACGAATCGTTATGCACTTTTAAATGACAACCGCAAGGGACGCTACGGATTTTCAAATGGTATCTTTTTCTCAAAAACACCATAGCCCCCATTTTCAAAAACAACAATTCATACTATTTTAAATTATAACCGTATGGTTCATATGTAGTTACGTATTTTATATTTTTCATGTTTATGCTTTCCCTTATTCTGTTTACGCTTGTATTATTTTCTTTTACAACATACATTCTACGTTCATTGTCCTTATCTTTGTAGGACTTCATCTGCTAGGACACATGCACCATTACCGATGATGCGCATGTTGTACGTACACATACTAGCCGGCTCATACACTCATCATCGGTAATTTCCATGCCACGTATACATTAGAAATCGCTACTTCACCATATAACCTTCTAACCGGTAGCATTTTTATTATTATTTAGTAACCCGTACCACATTTACTAGTTCAATTATCGCATTTTCTTACCTAGTTAAACGCCATGCTTATATAAACACACTGGTTATGCATTACAGATTTGTTCTGTGCCTGTACTTATTGTTTCATTATTGTTTCATGCTTATGAGATTCGGTTTTCATGAGATTTCTGGATTTAAGAAACCGCAAATACATTTTGAAAACTTATGACTGTTTTAAAAACGCGGTTTCTCTTGATATGATATTTGGCGTCCACCATGGGTTTTCTCGATTCTGAGTTATGTATATACCCGATTCAAGGAGAGAGGGGGCACCGTCTGCGGGTACATGGTGGACCCGGTACGGTATCTCGGGGAAAGAAGATCGTATAGAGAGACGTTAAGCCCAGCAGGAGAACACTACCTACCGGTGACAGTACTGGACTCGGTAGATATCCGGAGGATACCGACCGGAGTGATATGAAACAGATGGACATAAGGGCTGATCCGATGTGACGGCGCCTGAGATATGAGAATTTACGTATCGATATTGGACACGGGTTTTATGATGATTTTAAGTATCGATACTTAGCACTCGGGTTTTATGACGATTTGATGTATCGTTGATGAGTATACGTTGGATGATACATATATATACTTATATATGACACAGATGTCATAGTATCATATATTATCACAGACACGATATTATTATTAGTATTAGTATTATTATACTTATGTATACATAATCACCCTTGTCACCACACGGTATTATGCTATTATATTAATGTGTGACCTAGGAGATCGCCATATATTCGATTTCTACCTGATGATGTCTTCTACTCATGAGTTGGCAACTCATCCCCTTATGCCACGGTTTTCTTGTAGGATCGACCGCTCGGATTCAGTAGCGGTTTGCTGGCACATTACTCCTTTCTGGGGGATTTGCATTTGGTAGGTAGGTTACAGTTTAGAGCGTAACCACCCTTGTATGCATTTATTATTCATTTGTATCTAATAAAAAGCTCCATCAACCAGACTATGTATATTTGGTAGACCTAGAGACCGGTTTGTATATTCTTTGTATTTCGAATCGAGACTTGTATATATTTTCCTATATTGGATTTGATAGTGTTTTGGTTTTCTCTATTCTTTTTCTGTGATTCATCTTCGCCTTGGGCGTCGTATATTCTTATTTGTGTGGTTGTGATTCTGCCAAATGGGCGAAGAGCTAGCTCCTGTATTTCTATTCGTTCTTATGATCTATCCTTATCAATATATGATTGTGGTTCCTATTACCTTGGCTACGCGAGCTGAGGGGGCTGAGGCTAGAGATGCATTTAGAGCGAGCTCATCAGGGATGAGGACTGACCATAATGTTATACTGGTGACGCAGAAATAGATTGATTTCTTATTTATGCTAGGATTTCTCGTTTGACATGAGCACTCAGGATTTGCATTGGATGATTAGGCCATCGCTTGGGGCCAGCCAGATTTAGAGGACTGCTGATGTACATCCTACTCCAGAGATCGTTGTGTCGTTTATCGTGCAGACAGATAAACCGACTGTTGCTGAGATTGACGGGATGTCGCCTCCAGAGTTTATGAAGATGAAGCCACATGAGTTTACATGCAGGAATGTGACAGAAGATCCCTAGTCATTCTTAGATAAAGTGACTAGAATAATTCGTTTGTTTAGATGCCCCGACGCAAGATCAGTTAAGTTGAATAATTCCAGTTCGAACGATCTTTCCTAGACCTGGTGTAAGTCGATCAAGAGAGGACGAGCAAAGCATATTCCTCTGATGACTTGGACGAGTTCCAGAGGAATTAATTGTCCAGCTGTCTTCCACAGAGTGTTGAAGATACCGAACTCGTAGCTTTGAGTCCTTGCGAGAGACTCCGGATTGACTGTAACCGAGGATGAATTGCAGTATGCAGCCATCAAGATATGATTCCAATTAGGACGATAATGAAGAAGAGTGAAGTAAGAGGTTCGTGTGAGATCTTAACAAGTTGTTGTTCCTCTCCGTTGATGTCAGAGATTTGCTACATATGCAGAGGCGTTGGATGCAGCCACATTTCCAGAGGAAAGTTATGATAAGAATGCAGCTGTCCCGGACGAGAAACGGATTAAGTAAAGAGTGCCAACCTCCGGGCAGTCCAGCAGAGATGATATTGGAAGAGACCATGGCAGGTTCTTTCCGGATTACTTCAACGGTAAAGATTTAGACCTAGGATCGGTTGTATGGCATGCACTCAGAGGGCCAGAGGCCGCCATCATTGACGTGCTACATTACGAGTGGCCATGTTAATTGGCCAGAAGATGTTCAGAGAAGTGTCAGAGCGGGACTGTTTCCGTCATTACTCCTAACCGAGCCGTCGAGCCGAGAGATTGTGGAATTGGCGATCCACAGAGAAAAAGAAGGACCCAGGGGCAGAGGACGCCAGACCATGGGCAGGAGGCAAGTAAATTTTCTTGCTTCGCCGGCTTTAGATGCACCGGCATCTTTCGACATTGAAAGAGGTGTATCTCAATGTCATTTATTTTTTATTTGTGTTTAGTGATCTAGGTATCACGCTTATATCGTTTTAGGCTTTTGAATTTTGATGATTTAGTTTCATGATTGATATTTTCGTGCACCGTAGTTGCACTTGAGTTATGTTTTATACACCCGTTACATTTGATTTATGTTTTGTGTATATCTATTGCACTTGATATCAATTTTGTGCACTTGTTGCACATATTTATAATTCTGTGTATCCCAATACAGTCGATCTTGATTTCATGCACTCCGATATACTTGATTTTGATTTCGTGCATATTGTATACACTTGATTTTGACTTACGCACTCGGTGTAATTCACATGCACTTTCACTGCATTGATATAGGTTTTGTGTATGCAGACAAACATATTTATGATTTCATACACCTCGGTATACTTGATTTTGTTTTCGTGTATGTTGTATACTGTAGATCTTGATTCATATACTTGTTATTCGTTTTTGTGCACCCCGTTGCACGAGATTTATGTTTTCGTGCACCTTGTGCACTTGATATTCATTTTCATACACCCCATTGCACGATATTTATATTTTTGTGCACCTTATGCACTTAATATTCGTTTCCGTGCACCCTATTGCACTAGATGCTTCTGTGCGGACCTGGCGCACTTGATTTAGATTTTTGTGCACACTTGGCTCACTTGATATGATTTTGTGCACACCCGATGCACTTAATCAAGATTTTTCATGCATATTAGTTGCACTTGGTTGAGATTTCCGTGCACTCTAGATGCACTTATCCTTATGCATGAAGATAATAAATTCGGTCGTTGTGGTCGGACTCTATTATGGATTTCTGACCACATTCTCCATAGGGCCCTCTTATCTCTTCCTTCTCCGGGCTCGGTTTATGGAAGAAAGAACCGAGATTGCAAGCTGCAACTCGCCTGCATGAAGCCGGAATCGCTAGTAATCGCCGGTCAGCCATACGGCGGTGAATTCGTTCCCGGGCTTTGTACTCACCGCTCGTCACACTATGGGAGTTGGCCATGCCCGAAGTCGTTACCTTAACCACAAGGAGGGGGATGCCGAAGGCGGGGCTAGTGACTGGAGTGAAAGCGTCCATTGTCTAATGGATAGGACAGAGGTCTTCTAATTGTCGTGCACACCCGTTGCACTTGACAGACACATTCGTGCATACCCGTTGCACTTACTTTTTGATTTCGTGGCACTAGGATTTGAATTTGATTTCTGTGTGCATCAGATGCATGTGGTATTTCCATATGCACCTATTGAGCTTGGTATCGTCTTTCGAGCATCACGTTTTTATGATATATACTATATTATATAGTAGCCGAGCAGGACTGGTCTGAGAACAGTACCTGAATATTTTTGCATGTATCGACATTTACGAAGAGATTTTCAAAAAGGAGCTATAGTCTCACCATTTTCCTACGTGTCCATGAGTGACACGAGCTTTTACAAAGAAAACCCTTCTAAATCATTTTCAAAGGGGGTGAGACATATATCTTAAGTAAAACATATATAAATATATATCTATTTCTTCACAAATAAACGTCCACTACTTGTGCCGTGATATACGCATCACATGGCAATTTGAAAAGGATTTTACATGCATTTTTATTCAATTATTTAGACGATTTCATAAGGATATATATATATTAGTCTTGATTATATTATATTTAATTTTAACAGCAGATTTCGAAACTAGCATATTCATCATAACTCCCATGATTGCATGACGCTTGACAGAGTTTCGATTTTTGAGTTTTGCACTCCTGCGCACACGATGCGCTGTGTTATTCTTGCGTATTCGTGATTTTGGAGTCATATTGATTTGATTGATTTAATGAAATGTTTTAATATTTTGGGGGTTTAAATTTAAATTCGGGGACCGAATTTATTTAAGAGAGAAGATTGTAACATTTCAGAAAATATAAAATATTATTTTTGGAATTTAAATAATAAAATAATAAATATTATGGATATTATAAAAGTATAGAATTTAGCTTTAATGGAATGGTATAATTATATACCTATATTTTTAGAAAATAACTGGAATTTAAGATGAATTATCTTTATGAAAACATTTATTTAAATTGGGCTTTTTATAAATTGGTATATAATTATTTCCATACAAGTTTAGTGTTAAAATTAATTAATATTTTCTTAATTATGCAATAAACAAAGCTTGTTTTGTTAACTATGTGTTAATGTGCCATGACACATTGCATTGTGTTTCATGTATGGTTTCACTTTTACTTTTGATTTTAATTTGTTTTACAAGGAAAAGAAGAAGAAGAAGAAGAAAAATAAATTGGGGGACATGAAAGCATGGAGGAGTACGGGCTTAAGAGAGAGAGAGAGAGAGCATGGTTTCTACAACCATGAGCACCCTTCACTCATTTCCTTCTTCATCTTCTCCTTTCTCTTCTCCCCATTCTTTTTCATCTCCTCCATCTTCACTACCATCACCAAAACCCTTCCAAAATTCCATCAAAACCTTATATAACTTTCACAAAAATTGTTCCTAAGCTCATTACAAGCATCATGGTGGGATCAAGTTGGAGTTTTGAGCTTCCTTGGCCAACTAGGAATTTTCTTGAGTTGCTCCATGAGGTAAAACTTTCACTTTTCTTCAAGTTTTTAGGTTTCCTAACCTCATGTATTAGTTTAGAGTTAAAAAGTTTAGGTTTTATGATCTTGGAAAATTCTAGGGTGAGAATTAGTGAATAGAACTTGTAGTAGTGATTAGTAGAAGGTTGGGGAATGTATACAAGACCATTAGTGATAAGTGAGAGTGATATAGTGGAGAAATTCTTGGATTTGATGAACTTAGAATTTTCTGATATCGGTTTTTTGTTGAATTGTGGTGATCAATTAGAATCCGGGATGACTCAAGAACTCTGAAAATTTATCTGCAGACGCAGTGAGATGTGCAGAGACATAGAAAGCTACCCCAGAAACCCGAGCCCAAACCACCCCAACTTGGCCGCCAAAAAATTAATTCTAGCCGCAAATTGCGGCCACTTAGGGGAGTTAGGGTCCCAGGTTTGGTCCATAACTCAATCACTATATGTCTAAGCCAGTCCAATGTGTAGAACTTTAAGAAAAATCTAGGAGTGTTTTACTAGGTTTCTAATTGTATTTTGCGACTTTTGAAAACGTGGTTTTTGATATTGATTTTGATTCGATCGTTTGATGTTCGTACGTCAACGTCGAGGGTTGTTTTGTTATTCTTGCATGTGTGGACCATAGGTTCTAACCTATGTGTGTTTCGCTTACCGTATCGGTTTTCGGATTGATTTTGATTTTGATTTCGATACAATATACATTGATTTGTAGGTATATTCACGTGGACTTCCGGGACAACGAAGGAAAGCAAGGCGTTCATCGACTTCGGCTAGATCAAGGCATAGTAGGTGAGTAGATGTATATCTACGGGGGAAGTCAGGTGGATGGCGTATAGTACCCCCGCAACCGTAGTATTATGATACTAGGTATATAGTTATATATATAAGTATTAGATATGTATACTTAGCTAAAAGGGTTCTAGGATACTATAAGCAATAGTAAGCATACTCGTTGGGAGGAATATCCTTGGTTCTTATTCTCTTAGCCTTGAGCCATTTGTATATATGTTGTTACACACACACACACGTGTGTGTGTGTGTATGTATGTATGTATGTATATGTAAATTTGAGGATAATTTCGATATAACAACATGAGATGAGGATATGATACGTTATGATGATACGAGTCGATATGATTAGACATGAGACTATGTTATATGATATGATATGATATATTATATGATGATATGAGACCGTACATATTCATGATGCGATACGAGATGATATGACATGTGACGATATATGACGCGATGAGATGATATGATGAACGTGATGGTAGATCCGTACTCTTGATTTGATGATACCGTACGATAGATTATATCAAACGTAATACTATGAGGATGGATTGCCGACTTACATATATATATCGACTCGACAAAATATTGTTTTAAATCACATAAGTAGATATTAAGATATATTTAGAACCATACCTATTTTTAGAACTAATGAATCGTTATGCACTTGTAAATGATAACCGCAAGGGATGCTATGAATTTTCAAATGGTATCTTTTTCTAAAAAACATCGTAGCCCCCATTTTCAAAAACAACAATTCGTACTATTTTAAACTATAACCGTATGGTTCATATGTAATTACGTATTTTATATTGTTCATGTCTACGCTTTCCCTTATTCTGTTTACGCTTTCCTTTATTCTGTTTACGCTCGTATTATTTTCTTTTGCGACATACATTCTACGTTCCTTGTCTTTATCTTTGTAGGACTTCGTCTGCTAGGACACACGCACCATTACCGATGATGCGCATGTTGCACGTACACATACTCGTCGGCTCACACACTCATCATCGATAATTGCCATACCACGTATACATTAGAAATCGCTACTTCACCGTATAACCTTATAACCGGTAGTATTTTTGTTATTATTTAGTAACCCATACCACACTTACTATTTCTATTATCGCATTTTCTTACCTAATTAAACACCACGCTCATATATGCTGGGCTTGCTTAGCACCCTCACTAGGTTTTGACAATCATCAAACATGCTACATTAAAATTTTTAGGGAGCTAACCAAACTAACCTAGAATCGAACTAGAGTATTAGGGTAACAAAAAGCAAGTATCACATACAAGCAAGTGTCTAACACTAAGAAGGGAGAAATACAACCTTTGTAGACCACTCCTCCTTGACTCCTTGGATCAACTTGGAATTTGAACGGGTTCGCCTGAGTCCTTCGAAGTCCACGACGATCCACCACGGAGTCCCTTGGCACAAGCTCCAAGCTTCACTTGATCTTGGTGGAAGTGAAGCAGACAACCTACACTAGTGGGCTAGACTAATATAGATTGGTGATGTGGGTTATAATCTCACTTAAAAACCTTTCCTTTTAATCTTCTTCACACACTTTTGAAGAGCTAGAGAGCTTGGAGGAGGATGAAGAAGGAGAATGGCTTAGCTTGAGCTCATGTGAGAGTTATCTCAATAATAATGAGAATAATAGAAATATATGAGAGAGTCCCACTCACCCTTAACCATGGCTAATAAATATCTAGATATTTTTGATATTGAGTTAAGAGATAATATGAAATGAAACCATGGTTATGACTTTGTTCAACTAAAGAAGAGTGTAGAAGAAATCCAACCATGATTTAATTCCCAATTTCCTTTTCTCAATAATCAAAAATATAGAAATAGTTTCCATGTGAGTCTTGCATAGCCATCTCCAATGTATCATCAACCATGACACATGTGTGCATTCATATCAATATATACATACATACATTCATGTATACATATAAAAGAAAAGGGTTTAATAAATGAGCTAATGGTCATTGATATTAAATCAATACTTGATTTAATAATCCGGTCATATCACATACGACCCGACCAATAGAAAACGCCAGATTAAAATACGGTATCATATACGCGCATTTAATCAAGCTCCCGCGCATATCCCCATATGCACCCCTCATCGTTTTGCCTGAGCTAGGAAACCCTTCTGTGGGACACTAAAACTCGTCAATACGCTAGCAGTAGGCAGTGATCATATCACATTTGTCACGACCCGAAAGTACGGAACGTGACCGGCACTTAGATTACGAAGTGTCTAGAGGCGCCACGTAACCTAAGTAAGCCGAAGCCCAGAAATCTAAACCATAAAAGAAGAAAAAGAAAACAAGTTTAAAAGCATCAGCAAATTTTCCCAAAAATTTCGGCAGAGTCTCCTCTGTAAAAACTGGCCCCAAACATGTACAACAAGTATAATATACATAAACAATAAAAAGCATCCCCAAACGGGTGCTAGCTCAACGCCAACAGACGGAAACAACCACAACTATACACAATAGTATACCACGCCAAAAAGGCGAGGCTCAAAACTCAAAAGAAAACAAATCCACCAAATAAGAATAATACAAGCGCGACTCTAAGGTCGAAACAAATAACTGGTCCAGTAACTATCAAGTAATACAAGTTTGGTTGATGGAGCTTTCTAGATACAAATGAAATAATAAAATACAACGGCGGTCCAGATACAAATGAACCAACCTACCGTGCAAAACACCCGGAAAGAAATCATGTGCCAGCAATCTGCCAAGGAACCCTGTACATCAACCTGTAATAAAATTTGGCACAACGGGGGTGAGTTGCCAACTCGTGAGTAGAAGACATCTACTAAAAGAAATCGAATGCACGACGCTATCCTAGGTCATAATAATACACTACCATGTCCCAATCATCTAGTAATAGCCGGGTAATACTACGTGTAAATGCAAAAACTCCGTGCACGTGTCAGTGCCTCATATAGTACTATGTCATGAATGGTTATGCATGCACCATGAATGTAAAATAACAAATCCTGAAATCTAGATATATCGGGTATAAGAAATCTTTAGCTGTTATCATAGTAAAATGTGTATAGTAATCTGAAATATCAACAATGAAATCCATGGAAATCAGTGTCAAGCATCGACACAAAACATGTAAATCTCAAGTCTCAATACCTCATAATCTCAATATCTCGGGCTCCGTCAGTCCGGATCGGCCCATATCATCAAATCTCACGACAACGGTCGGTATCCTCCGGATATCCGCCGCGCCAGACATCACCGGTAGGTAGCCTTCCCCTGCCAGGCTCATCGTCTACAACTCGATCTTCTTGCCCCGGGATACCATACCGGGCCCACCATGTACCCGAGACGGTTCATCCACTCCTCGAATCGGGTCTCGAAATCCATCAGAAAACATGAAATCTCATGGTGGACGACACATACATCACGAGAAAACCACATCTTATATTTTAAAAAGAGAGGAGGAGAGAGAGAGAAGTTTTTATATATTCTTGCGGTTTTCCCCAAAAATCTAGAAATCTCATAGAAATCCAAATCTCAAAATCATGAGTAGGTATATGATAAGTGTCGGCATATGCCCCATAATACTGCATGATAACATGAAAATATGAATGCATGAATGTCTAAGTAATAAATGCCATGTCTAGACTAACATCTGAGAGTAATCACAATATTATATATCGATCTAGCTGTTCGCTGATTCTATCAATAAAGGATAATATGATCTAAAGTGTACGTGACATAGCAATTACCGATGATGATGTGTGTGAGCTGGCAAATAAGTGTGCGTAGAATATGCGCATCATCGGTAATGGTGCTGGTGTCCTAACAGGTAAGGTTTATACTGATTATAGCAACATATGTATGAACATGCAACATTATGATTACAGTGTGAAAGTAAAGACGGATGTGTGTTATCCACTCATTTGATATACAATTACCGCTACCACTATATGACTCGAACCTAACCTAGTGTCCATCTAACCCCACTAAGGGAAACTAAACCTAAGAACTGGTCGATAAAAGTACACCTAAAGCCTGAGTCCATATCTCTAATAGTCGGCGATCCTGCCTCAATAGCGTCACGTACATAGTACGACTTCCTCAAATCAAGAGTGCGGATCAATCATCACATATATGCCTCGTACGGTAAAATCCATCGTACGTCATCCCAATATCGGGGTCCGGGTCAAGTATCACCTACGTGTCTCATCATTCGTATAATATTACCATCAACAAGTGTCAAGATCAAAGTGTTATACTGTAATCGCATACATCAATTATATAACATTGCCATCATAAATATACCTCATTAATTTATCCTCAGAAATAGCATGTCATATGTATCATGTTGTGATTAAGTCATACTGATATCATATCGTCATCAAGTCACACCTATATGATATCGACATCAGGTCACACCTATATGATGTCGTAATCAAGTCATACATATATCATATCGTGATCAGTCACAAGTTACAGTTCGTGTTCTATTTTAGAGTCCCATGTACCTCAATATCATCACTACTCATTATAATTTATGTATACCTGTTCATTATCTCATTCTCTAATGATCCGCTAACACTTTAATACGACTGTATAGTCAAGAATCACGGCATCAAGCCCAGTTATACTGTTTCATTCACGTGTATCATATCATATCAATGTATCCCACATACGTGTTGTATATATATATATATATATATATATATATATATATATATACCTATACCTAGTCCTATATATATATATGTATATATATATATGTATATATATATATACACACATACCCTTATACACCATGTCGAGTTTCAGTGTGTGCGTGTGTGTGTTTCTACCTGAAACCTACAAACCTCTTCCAAGGTATTCATCCTCGGGTATGGTCTTCCTAAATCAGTCTAGTCCAGCCTAGGGTCATTAATAGAGTCCTACTCATTAAGAATCTAGGGTCACATCTAGTTTCCTAATGTCAATAAGTACTATTCCTATTCTACGTTGCGGGGGTGCTAAACGCCATCCACCCGACTTCCCCCCGTAGATATGCATCTACTCACCTGGTCCATGTCTGCCGAAGACGGTGTCGCCATCCTCCTCTTCATCGCCCGCAGTCCACGTGAGGGGTACCTAAACGCAAACATATAAATAGTATCGTAAACTGAATCACATACAAAATTCAAAACGACGCAAGGAACAAGCATAGGTTAAAACCTATGTCCCGTCCACGCAAAAGAACCAAATATCGCTCGATATCGGCGTACGAACTCCGATGGATCGAGATAACATGAACAAATAACTCATAGTTTTAAAATTCATTACTTATATTATAAAACATGATTTAATTCATCGAAACACTAAAATCCATCAAATCGCCCGATTTCGTAAAACCCGAAAATGCCAATTTACCGTTTTTCTTCAAAACTTGACATTTAAATGAAACCAATGGTCATAAAACTCATTAAATAGCCTAACTAGATTATAGAAACCATTACTACATTTTTATTACACAAATTTGTATTAATTTGAAATTTCTAGTTTGCAACCTTTAGCAATTTTCAACATCTTATAAGCAAAATACCACAATTCCACCACTAAACATGATTTTACATGGATTAATGTATTAAAATACAATTCATGATGATAATGATATAATGAAACCATAATTACATTTTTAATCTCATTTATTTAGGAATTTCCAAAATCTAGTTAACAAAAATAGCGTTTTATTAGTATTTTCCAATTATCAAAAGAAACTAGTGATCAAACTAAGTTTTTCATTCCATTAACATACTAATATTCTCATTAAAACTACAATCTAATGATAACAACCTTAATTAAAATTTTATATTACCCACATACACATTTTATAAAAACCCAGTTTAATAATATAGAAATATTGTGAAAATTTTCAAGTGAAAGCTAGAAATCGGCAACTAGTTTATGTTTAACCCTCACTTAACAAGTTAATCAACACATTAACACCACATTCTAATAATAAAAACCCTAATTCAAATTTTATCTAACTTATTTACATGATTTGCAAAAATCTAGTTTACAAAAAAAATAACCTAATTAACCAATTAAATGCCATAACTAGCAAATTTGCTACTAGACTAAGTTTAACATATTCTAATATGTTAAGCTACAATTTTAGATCACCACCCACAAATGAAAACCCTAATTAGATCACAACCCAAAATCTAGAATTTCATAAACTAGTATTTACAACCGAATTAACGCTTCAAAAGAAAAGATTAGCACAACTAACAACAAATTAGCTATTAGGTTAAAAAAAATTTACCTCAAAATATTCTTGAAATCTAACTTGAAATCTAACTTGAAATCTCCATCCAAAATGGTTTCATACACCAAGATCCATTCATGAATAGGCTAAGGAAAAATTGGAGAAGAATTGGTTTTGAAATTGTAAGATTTAGCTTGGATTTTGGAATGAATTTGTGATAATTTAGAGTAGAAAAAGGAGATGGAAACATGAAAGATTCCATGGTGCAGGATTCGGCCAGGAAAGGGAGTGGCTTGATGTGTGTGTGTGTGTGTGGAATGTTCTAGGCTAAACATATATGTGTCCTTTGCAAATAAACCCCTTTCTATTTCCATTTTAGTTTATTTTAATTTTTCCATGGTTGCAACCCTAGAACCCACTAGAACTTGGAGTTAACTTGTTAAAAAAATTATGGTACAATTAAATTTTAGTGGTCATGGCTCATATGTGTGTAATTGACCCATTCAAATTTGTATTTACACTAAATTCACTAAATAAGCCTCTTTTCTTCGATATTTTCTAATACCGTTTAACAACTTCATTTTAATTCAAAAACCACTCGTTAAAATTTTGTTTAATGTATTATGATGCACAAAATTTGTTTCAACTCATTCTGGTTTGTAATTTTCCCTAATTAAATTTATTAGTGACGCTTAAAATAATATTAAAATAATTAATTTCGGAAAAATTTTCAGAAATTTTGAAATCTCACCAGTGGCTCAATAAACACCAAATACTAGCAATTACATAGCTAGAATATTTATATTTAATTTTAAAATAAAGATATTTGTATTTTGACTCTTTACAGAAAACCCCCTTATTTTCCCGATTTTCCGAAATTTCACCAGAACGATTTTCAAGGCGTTACACATACCCACAACCGTCAGCGGCACTAGCTGTACGTAACGGCTCCCCGGTATTGAGCGAACAGAAGAAAAACAAGCGAACCTGTCAAAACTCCTGTCAAGCCAACTGACAACACTTACCATACATTCTGGTCTCTTCGTCAGATATGCTGCATATCGAGTCTAGGAATGGTATCCCCAATAACTCAATAAGTCATGCATGTATATGACCTGTAACGGATCGAGAAACTACTGATAACACTTATCAGTAAATCTCATCAGCCCTGGCTAGGGACTTCCTGTTATTGCCAATCGAGTATAGTGCAACATCAACCCCCAATACCGAGAGAGAAAAAAACCCTCCTATCGCTCATTGTCTCCATGTGCCTCGGGACGGTACCCAAAAGCCACCTGTTTTCACGACTCAGTAGAGCCGTGGTAAGCTGGAAATCAAAGTACAGTGGGAGCACACACAAGATTCTATCACGATCTCGGGTCTACAGACTAACCTGTACCAGTGTCACCTGAGAACTACTATCCGACGATAGATATAATACCATATAGGAGTTCTCGGCAAGTCCGTTTAGTGTACCCAGTCTCCACTGAGCACCTGTTACAATCTTTGATGTCAAACACCAATGGATATAGGATCATCCATCGCCCATCATATGGGTCAAGAAACGTATACGCTAGTCTACTCTGGAATATCGATGCCCCGTCTCAATACACCCACGACTAGGAACATTTTAAGGATATGCTTATAAACTACACACGTCCCACTAGTATGATCTGCATCATAATCTTTGTAGTCAAGCAAATATCCTAAGGGCTTAGTGTATATGCCCTAGAGGCCATTACTGTATCATACTGGATTGTATATTACTTGATGGAAGCTTGGGATATTCACCTTATATTGACATTCTTGCTCAAAATGGTAGTATGCTACTTGGTTTGTTTCTGCTTTAATGTGTGCATGTTTTTCTTTTAGCATATCGCCTTTACACATTAGTGGAGCCCTTAGGATCTTTACTTGATTGCCAGCGTTGTGATGGCAGTCACACTCGTGGGGGCTGGGTAATCCATAAGCACATCCTTATGTAGGTCCCTAGTTGCAGGACTATCGAGACAAGGAATCGATACTCCGGAGTAGACTAGCGTATGCGCTTCTCATCCCAATTTGGGAGACGGTCTGTCCCACAGCCGTCAGTACATCGTACTTGGGATAGTATGCGGGTGCTCGTTAGGTTACGAGTACACTGGACAGGACTCGTTGGGAACTATTGGTTGGTATTACACCTATCGTCAGTTATCAGTTCCCAGGTGACAAGAGTACAGCTTAGTCCGTTGACTTGACACTGTCACTTCGCCTCGAGTGTGTTCTGTAGGGTTCCTAGGCACTCTTGTGAAGGTTCATAAGGCATCAAATATGCCCGGATTAAATTTTAGACGTGCCGAACAACCCAAAGCCGGGATCTTTGCTAGATTATTAGGGTTTAACATGCAAGAAGATAACTTTTATCTAAGTGTGAGGGATTACAACCTTTGTAGTCCGCTCCTTCACTTCACAAGCTCCGAGTAGAAGTCCCTTCGCCGCGATCCACGATCTCCCGGACTCATGAGAGGCTCCACGACTCGAACGATCCATGCTAGCTCGAAGCATTCCAAATCTCCGATGATCTACCTTGAAGTTGCTACGACTCAAGCTTTCTCACTCAAAAGAGAAGAACACACTAATCCCATGGGCTAGATGAGATGAGGATGAGAGAGTAGTAATTTTGCTTTCTTTTTATATCATTTTCTCATATTATTTCATCACTTAAGAAAATCTAGCAAGCTTTTCAAGAAGCAAGAAGATGAGAATGGAAAAAGAATAATTAGATTAATCCTTTTGTGATGAATAGAATATAAACCATATGATTGAATTGTAAACCATGGTCAAGGATGAGTGGTCTAGATTTTGTAGAGAGTTAACTAGAGTTAGGGTTTGGTTGGGTTAAATAATGTGTCATCCTAAATATCTTAAGAATGACAAAAGAAGAAAGCTTCTAGAAGGTGCATGAAGCTACTAACCCTAATCAAACCCTAAACTCAATTAATCATCCTTAAACATGTTTAACAATTAATCATAACATGTCACAATAATATATATCACATATATATTATATATTTGCAACAAAAGAAAATAATACAATTAACATATATCGCATATATATCAATGTATCATCCACTGAGAAAATGAAATAATAAAGCGAGCCAATATTAGATAATGTAATACAATATATCATATATATTATTATACATTAAATCATCGAATCAACACTTGAATCGATGATCCGGCTATATCGAATATTACCGACTAATATATCATGTACCGATTCATCGAATCAACACTTGATCCGATGACCCGGTTCATAACTAAATATCGCGAGAATATAATACGGTATCCCATATCGCATTATTCTCGGTCCTGCACATATCACATATGTGCCTCTACTCCGTTTCGCCTGAGCCAAGAAACCTCTGTGTAGGACTCTAAAGAATCGTCAATACGCCGGTAGCAGGTGATGATCATATCAAACACCCACAAGCTGCAAGCGGTCAGCTAAACGTAACAGCCACCCAGGTATTGAGCGATCAGAAGATCAACAAGATAGCCTGTGCGTTCTCCTGTGAATCCAACCAGTAACACTCCCGTACAGTCCGGTCTGTTCGTCTGATATGTCGCATATCAAGTCTAGGGGTGGTATACATCAGACCCCAGTAACCGATAAGTCGTGTCGATGTGTGGCTCATAACGGGTCGAGAAACTACTAGTAACACTTACCAGTAAATCTCCATATCAGCCCTGGCCAGGGACTTCCAGTTATAGCCAATCGAACACAGCACAACATCAACTCCCTATACCGGGAGAGACGAATCCCCTCCTATCGCTCATTGCCTCCATGTGATTCGGGACTGTACCCAAAAGCCACCGTTTTGCATGCCCTCTTGGACGTGGTAAGGTGGAATCAAAGCACAGTGGGAATCACACAAGACTCTATGACGATCTCGAGTCTTCAGACTACCCTGTACCTGTGTCACCGGAGAACTGCCATCTGACGTGTGGTATATCACCATCTGGGAGTTCTCGGCGAGTCCGTCCAGTGTACCCAGTCTCCACTGAGCACCCGTACACCATCTCTGATGTCTAACACCGATGGATATGGGATCATCCATCGCCCATCATATGGGTCAAGATGCGTATACGCTAGTCTACTCTGGTGTATCGATGCCCTGTCTCGATATACCCTCGACTAGGAACCAATTATAGGATGTACTCATCGACTACCGCGGCCCCACTAGTATGATCTCATCATAGTCCCAGTAGTCGAGTACAAGTCCTAAGGGCTTTATCAACATGTGAGAGTAAAACAGTAAACCAATACAAGTCAACATGTTAAGATAAAGTGAAACCAAATAGCATACTATCATGACGAGCAAGAAAGTCATCTCTATATATAACCAAGCATCCATTATAATATACATCATATGTACAACAATGGCCTCTAGGGCATATACATAACTAACAATCTCCCACTTGCACTAAGGCCAGCTGCTGTAGTATCGTATACCTAGCATCCCGAATAATCTCTCAAACTGTATCTGGGGAATAGCCTTCGTGAATGGATCCGCAGTGTTGTCCTTCGTATCTACTCTCCTGCCTCGATCTCCCGGCGATCAACTATCTCCCTGATCAGGTGATACCGCCTCAGAATATGTCTGGACTTTTGATGGGACCTGGGTTCCTTGGCTAACGCCACAGCTCCATTGTTATCGCAATACAGAGGTATTGGATGCTCAATGGATGGAACCACACCAAGTTCACTAATGAACTTCTTGATCCAGACAGCCTCTTTGGCAGCATCGTTGGCAGCGATGTATTCAGCCTCCATCGTTGAGTCTGCAACGGTATCCTGTTTGGAACTCTTCCAACATACCGCTCCTCCATTGAGGATGAAGACAAAACCCGAATGTGACTTAGAGTCGTCCTTATCACTTTGGAAGCTGGAATCGGTAAAGGACTCCACCTGGAGTTCTCCGTTACCATACACCAAGAACATCTCCTCAGTCCTTCGTAAGTACTTGAGAATGTTCTTCACTGCTGTCCAATGACTCTCTCCTGGATCTGCTTGATACCGACTCACTACACTTAGTGAGTATGCTACATCGGGTCTGGTACATAGCATCGCATACATGATAGAGCCTACTGCCGAAGCATAAGGTATCCCTTGCATGCGAGCTCTCTCCAAATCAGTCTTGGGAGACATCTCTTTGGAGAGAGTGAGTCCAGAGATCATGGGTTGGTTCCCACGCTTGGATTCTTCCATACTAAACCTCTTTAGTATGGTGTCAATGTACCTGGATTGGGACAATCCCAGTATCTGTTTAGATCTATCTCTATAGATCATGATTCCCAATATGCAGGAGGCATCACCTAGATCTTTCATTGAGAATCTCTGTGATAAGAAGAGCTTGACTGATTGCAGCATAGGAATATCATTTCCTATCAAGAGTATGTCATCCACGTACAATACGAGGAAGACAACCTTACCCTCTGCTACCTTCTTATAGATACAAGGTTCATCTATATTTTTGATGAAGTCAAACTCTTTGACTACAACATCAAAACAGATGTTCCAACTCCGCGATGCTTGCTTTAACCCATAAATGGATTTAAGCAGCTTGCATACCTTTCCGCTGCTCCCACTATCTACGAAGCCCTCTGGCTGAGTCATGTACACGCACTCTTCTAAATCACCGTTTAGAAAGGCGGTCTTAACATCCATTTGCCAGATTTCGTAGTCATGGTATGCAGCAATGGCAAGTAAGATCCGGATGGACTTAAGCATAGCCACTGGAGAAAAGGTTTCGTCATAATCCACACCTGGTCGTTGACGAAATCCCTTTGCTACCAGTCTAGCTTTGAAAGTCTCAACTTTTCCATCTACACCAAATTTCTTTTTAAAAATCCACTTGCTCCCAATGGGTTTTACCCCTTCAGGAGCATTTTCCAAAATCCATACTTTATTGGTGTACATGGATTCCATCTCAGATCGCATTGCATCCAGCCATTTCACAGAGTCACCACTCGTGATGGCCTGCTCGAAACTAGTGGGTTCATCATCATCCATGATGCAGTCCTCGCTTCCACCATCAATGAGAAAACCGTAGTATCTCTCAGGTGGACGAGAAACCCTACTAGATCGGTGGAGAGGCTGAGGTTCGTCGGGTACTACTGAATCCTCTGGTTCCACTAAATCATCTGTTGTAGTTTGTGTTGCTGGAACCTCTTCCAGTTCTACCTCATTGCCCTCAATTTCTTTTGCAAGAAATTCCTTTTCCAAAAAGGTGGCATGTTTAGAAACAAACACCTTTTGTTCCTCAGTGTGGTAGAAGATATACCCTTGTGAGTTCTTGGGATATCCTACAAACTTACATAAGACAGATCTTGCCTCGAGTTTGTCTGGATTTTGTCTTTTGACATAGGCTGGACAACCCCATATCTTAACATACTTAAGAGATGGTCTCTTCCCTTTCCATATCTCATACGGAGTGGTAGGCACTGATTTGGTAGGAACCATATTCAATAGGTGTATGGCTGTCTCAAGCGCATGCCCCCAGAAGGAAACAGGTAACTCAGCCTCGCTCATCATAGAGCGCACCATATCTAATAGGGTGCGATTCCTCCGCTCAGATACACCGTTGTGCTGTGGTGTATAAGGAGGAGTAAGCTGAGAGAGAATCTCATTCTCTTTTAGATAATCTAAAAACTCACCGCTTAAGTATTCACCTCCTCGATCAGATCGAAGAATCTTAATACTTTTCCCCGTTTGGTTCTCTACTTCGTGCTTATATTCTCTGAATTTCTCAAAAGCTTCAGATTTGTGTTTCATCAGGAACACATGTCCGTATCTAGAGAGATCGTCAGTGAATGTAATGAAGTAGGAAGAACCGTTCCTAGCATGCGTAGACATGGGACCACAAACATCACTATGTATTAGTCCTAAGAGTTCAGTAACTCTTTCTCCGTGTCCACTAAACGGAGCTTTGGTCATTTTTCCTTTGAGACATGAATGGCAAGTATCATAAGATGATAATTCGAACGGATTCAAATAACCATCCTTATGTAACTTAGCCAGTCGTGTCGCATTGATATGACCAAGTCTACAATGCCACAAGTAGGATTCGTTCATATCTGAACTTTTCCTCTTGTGTGTGTTTTGTATATTCAGGACTGTATTCTAATTTAGAATGAATATGCCATTATGTAACGAGCCTGATGCAATCAACTTTTGATCTAGGAATATGTTCATAACATTATCTTTTACTACAAAATTATATCCTTCTTTACTTAATAAAGAAACTGATATAATGTTGCACATCATGTTCGGTATATAATAGCACTCATTTAGAATCAGTATATTACGACTTGGTAATACAAGGTGATATTCGCCAACTGCTTTGGCTACAATACTTGCACCGTTCCCTACTTGAACGGAATGATCACCTTTTCCCAGTTCTTTACCTTTACGTAGCCCATGTAACTGTTTACATATGTGGGATCCTGATCCGGTATCTAATACCCAGGACGTAGGGTGAACTGAGAAACAGTTCTCAATAACTAACACACCCGAAGAAGATGCATCAACATGCATGTTCTTTTGGGTGGGGTGAGAATCCAGATTTTCTCCTGTTTCCTGTTCAATCTTATAACTCTTATAAGAAAGAACGGGTCCAACTTTCCTTAGCTCAGTACAATAATCGGGTTCAGTCAATACATCCATATTATTATCTTGATTATGGCATGACATGGTCGCTACCTGGAGAGAGAGAGAAGAAAAACACTTTAGCGTACGCTCTTGCAAGATTAGATTGGTTATTATCTTATCTAATCAGGATGTCTCCCACTGTTTTTATCAAATCTACCTTAAAACCCTAAAAGGTAAGATTAGCCGGGATTAATTACACCCTACAACTTCGTCAATCTTTCAGCCAGATCAGTGTCGGTACTTTGAGGGAGGTTCCTCGTGTTTTCGCACGGACCTAATTAAAGTAAACCTCGTTTTCCCAGAGGCGTAACCCCGTTAACACTTTTCTAGACACCTACTTGATCGGCTAGTTGTCTTGTGTAAAACTCTCCCAGGAGTAACTCTTACTTGCAGTGGGTATCAGGATCCAACTATCTCATAGGAGGTATGCAATCTCATTGCAAATTTCAACACTTGAAATTCCCGATAATATTTTGCCCCTAACGTTCTATGACCTTGACGAAAGCCAACAAACCATAGTCCGCTAGTCAAGTTCAACCCGAACATTTCTTGATTGAATTAAACCCAGCCGTACGTCCCTTGACGAAAGTCAACAAAGCCGCACGACTACCCTAACCCAATCTCATCATATGTAACAGATAAGTAATAATTAGCTACCGCACACTACGCCTTGACGAAAGCCAACAAACGTAGCACGAATACTAAGTATTACCTATCTGAAATGTCGGAGGGCTACGCAGGTTTTTCAGAAAACCCTGAGCATAATGAACTTGATATCGTCGTAGAATCGTGTAGTTTTTGAAAAGGAGTGTTTTGAGGCTTTTCTTAATTTCGCTAAAGGGGTCACTCCCGGTGAAGGGATCGTCGGCCCTTTCCTCATCGAATAAGGTGCAGGATATATCACATATACCGCTGTGCAAAGCAAAACACTAAAAAGCAATCAAAAGACAAACCGCATTTTGTAGCATCTGCCAGTTTTGCTAAAGGAGTCACTCCCGGTGAAGGGATCTCGGTCCTTTCCTCATCGAATAAGGTGCAGGATATATCGTATATATCACTGTGCAAAGCAAAACTGTAGCTACCCCTTTTATAAAGTTTTGATTCTACAACATCTTTAGGTTTCTTTTCTTTTTATTAATCTCATTAATAAATATCCCATCAGCTTATGCTTCCTAAGCATCACAGAAGAAACGAAAGCAGTAATATTTATATATAAGCATATATATATAGTATAAGCATTCGTCTCAGGCAGTAATATGATCTCATCACAGAACATTGCAGCAGAAGAACATATATGAAATATTGGATATACTAGGACGTCCGTGTTTTCAATACGAGCCTGTATAAAACACGGATTCCACGGTCGCGACGAATAGCCAAACCCACATCCCAAGACCCCTACGAGAGCGGCAAGTAACACTGCCAATTCTAGGGTTAGAAGACCCGGTCTCGACTCCTCGAGATGGCCTCCCACTGGACCCCAGAACCCGGTTACTTGTGCTCCCCTCCTTGGGTCTACCTAATGCGGAAAAGTAAATAATATACACTGGTGACAGCAACCGCAACCTGGAAGTGCCCCAAATAAAAGAATATTACATTACAAATGAATTTTACATGAATGAAAATAAAAATCCTCATCTCACATAAAAACCCCGGCTATTCAGAACGCGACGATCCAATATAACATATCACAGCAACACATAATATCTCATATCATCAACGTAAGTAAATATGCGCATCCCAATTGTCGTTGACATATAGCAACGAAACCGGCGATATCACATATTACACTTACGGTCACAGAAAAGAAAGTGTAAAACTACAACATTTGGAATCCACAATCACTTTAGGCATCGTAAATCCGAAATATCACATACTTCGCATTTCATGCCTAACTTTATGAATTCCACATATTGTATCACATTCCAGATAAATAAACAGTATTAAACTTTCTGAACAGATAACCAAACACCCAAAATTTCCTTAACTGCTCAACACTTGAGCGGAGTTCAAATAGTCCCAGAATATGTCACAGTACCGGTGATCCAGCCGTAGAAGGGTCAAGCCAACGCCTCACATGTGGCACGTCGTACTGCCCCAAACCCGAAGGTTCAAAAGGCAGTTCAAGACGGTCACATAATCGAGTTAAGGTTTGTTGTCTTCTAGAGGGTCCACCGCTTAACTTGTACAATTTTTCCGAAAGATTTAAACCCGAATAAATTTCAACACTTGAAAGTTTGCCGTACCGGGAAACAATAAGTTAATGATATCCGTTCAAATAGTTTAACAGTTTCTAAATATCCGGAAAGAAATACGAATTTAAAATTTCCGATCGAGTCTACTATTACAAAACAAACCCAAGAATTTTCAACACCGGAAACAGATTAAAAATACCCAGAAGCATCAACAAGTACCTACGGATTATACCATGAAGCCACGTGTCACGATCCTACAATTCGGCCGCGGAACCGCCGCGAGAACCATGTTCCTGCCGCGGTTCCGCGGTGAGTTGGTGGAATTATGGGCCCGTGTTTCATGGTAATTCTTAGAATTCCCTGCTGATTTTTTTACGTATTTTTAATTCAGAAAAATCCCAAAATTTAAAAAAATTCCAGAGAGGGGTCCATTTTTGTCGTTTCGGGTTCGATCGGAGTTTTAACTTCGTAAACACATCGCCTAATGCTCTAGCTAGGCTCTGATACCACTGTAGGGTTCCTAAGTACTCTTGTGAAGGTTCATAAGGCATCAAACATGCCCGGATTAAATTTTAGACGTGCCGAACAACCCAAAGCCGGGATCTTTGCTAGATTATTAGGGTTTAACATGCAAGAAGATAACTTTTATCTAAGTGTGAGGGATTACAACCTTTGTAGTCCGCTCCTTCACTTCACAAGCTCCGATTAGAAGTCCCTTCGCCGCGATCCACGATCTCCCGGACTCATGAGAGGCTCCACGACTCGAACGATCCATGCTAGCTCGAAGCATTCCAAATCTCCGATGATCTACCTTGAAGTTGCTACGACTCAAGCTTTCTCACTCAAAAGAGAAGAACACACTAATCCCATGGGCTAGATGAGATGAGGATGAGAGAGTAGTAATTTTGCTTTCTTTTTATATCATTTTCTCATATTATTTCATCACTTAAGAAAATCTAGCAAGCTTTTCAAGAAGCAAGAAGATGAGAATGGAAAAAGAATAATTAGATTAATCCTTTTGTGATGAATAGAATATAAACCATATGATTGAATTGTAAACCATGGTCAAGGATGAGTGGTCTAGATTTTGTAGAGAGTTAACTAGAGTTAGGGTTTGGTTGGGTTAAATAATGTGTCATCCTAAATATCTTAAGAATAACAAAAGAAGAAAGCTTCTAGAAGGTGCATGAAGCTACTAACCCTAATCAAACCCTAAACTCAATTAATCATCCTTAAACATGTTTAACAATTAATCATAACATGTCACAATAATATATATCACATATATATTATATATTTGCAACAAAAGAAAATAATACAATTAACATATATCGCATATATATCAATGTATCATCCACTGAGAAAATGAAATAATAAAGCGAGCCAATATTAGATAATGTAATACAAAATATTATATATATTATTATACATTAAATCATCGAATCAACACTTGAATCGATGATCCGGCTATATCGAATATTACCGACTAATATATCATGTACCGATTCATCGAATCAACACTTGATCCGATGACCCGGTTCATAACTAAATATCGCGAGAATATAATACGGTATCCCATATCGCATTATTCTCGGTCCTGCACATATCACATATGTGCCTCTACTCCGTTTCGCCTGAGCCAAGAAACCTCTGTGTAGGACTCTAAAGAATCGTCAATACGCCGGTAGCAGGTGATGATCATATCAAACACCCACAAGCTGCAAGCGGTCAGCTAAACGTAACAGCCACCCAGGTATTGAGCGATCAGAAGATCAACAAGCTAGCCTGTGCGTTCTCCTGTGAATCCAACCAGTAACACTCCTGTACAATCCGGTCTGTTCGTCTGATATGTCGCATATCAAGTCTAGGGGTGGTATACGTCAGACCCCAGTAACCGATAAGTCGTGTCGATGTGTGGCTCATAACGGTTCAAGAAACTACTAGTAACACTTACCAGTAAATCTCCATATCAGCCCTGGCCAGGGACTTCCAGTTATAGCCAATCGAACACAGCACAACAACAACTCCCTATACCGGGAGAGACGAATCCCCTCCTATCGCTCATTGCCTCCATGTGATTCGGGACTGTACCCAAAAGCCACCGTTTTGCATGCCCTCTTGGACGTGGTAAGGTGGAAATCAAAGCACAGTGGGAATCACACAAGACTCTATGACGATCTCGGGTCTTCAGACTACCCTGTACCTGTGTCACCGGAGAACTGCCATCTGACGTGTGGTATATCACCATCTGGGAGTTCTCGGCGAGTCCGTCCAGTGTACCCAGTCTCCACTGAGCACCCGTACACCATCTCTGATGTCTAACACCGATGGATATGGGATCATCCATCGCCCATCATATGGGTCAAGATGCGTATACGCTAGTCTACTCTAGTGTATCGATGCCCTGTCTCGATATACCCTCGACTAGGAACCAATTATAGGATGTACTCATCGACTACCGCGGCCCCACTAGTATGATCTCATCATAGTCCCAGTAGTCGAGTACAAGTCCTAAGGGCTTTATCAACATGTGAGAGTAAAACAGTAAACCAATACAAGTCAACATGTTAAGATAAAGTGAAACCAAATAGCATACTATCATGACGAGCAAGAAAGTCATCTCTATATATAACCAAGCATCCATTATAATATACATCATATGTACAACAATGGCCTCTAGGGCATATACATAAATAACATGTTCCCACTGTACTTTGACTACTACCTTACCACGGCTCAAAGGAGTCATACAAACAGGTAGTTTTTGGGTGCAGTCCCGAAGCACTTAGAGGCAGTGACGGTTAGACAGGATTCGTCTCTCCCGGTATTGGGGTTGATATCGCGCTGTGTCTAGGAGAGCCATTACACAAAGTCCCTGGCCAGGGCAAGCGAGATAGACTGGTAGGTTTCCAGTGTTATCTCAGGTGTTCTGGGCTACACTCCGACATGACTTGTACCGCTAGTAGGGGACTGACGTTTACCGCCCCCCTAAGCCCGCCATGCGATATTCTTAGACGAACAGACCGGACTGTACGGAGACTTTCACATTCAGGCTCAGTAGGAGTTCAGATGGGTTTTACTCGTCAGTCTTCTTATCGGCATCTACCTTGGGACCGTTATGTACAGCTAGTGTCGCTTGCGGTCTGTGGTTAAACCCACTGCCAGCTTAGTGTCGAGTCTTTAGAGTCCCAGACAGAGGGTTATTCGCCTTTAGGCAAAATGAGTAGAGGTCGCATGGTTTTACGACGGGGTTCGTTCACATCCGCGCACTTGTGCACGTTTGGTGTCCGGACAGCTTATACTAGCGGGCTTTGGTTTAAGCCGGATCCTAGTATATGATTTGGGATTGGTTTTATCTCTTTGTATTCATGTTCCTCGGAACACGAATACGGGTGTGTATGCACAGTTGATTGAGGCGGAGGAAGAGGATTTTCATTAGGGTTTCGGAGCGGGTGTGTATGCACAGTTGACAGTTGTCTTTTTCCAAACCCTAATGGACACGTGAAATATCAATTAATAATATTAATTAAATAAAATTGTGTCATGGTTAGGGTTGTTGACTTGTTGACCTTGGTTGACTTGTTGACCATGGTTGAAACATTGACCATCATCATTACACTCCAAAGATACTCTTTGATCTTTGCAAAAACCATTTAATGTGATATGATAATAGTCTCATCAAACCAACCATCACCTTTTTCATTTTGGATAAATATTATTAATTTGATAATTCACATATATTGTTATGGTTGTAAAACTATTCTCATTCTATCATTCTCATTCTGTCTCCTCCTCTTCCTCTCTCTCTAGCTCTCCCCTCTTATGAGTTGAGAACCCCTTGAGCTTGAGATAAAACCCTCAAAAATACTCTTTACTCTTTCTAAGGTCTTAGGTTTAGCACACCCAGCACCTTAGTTACTTCTAGTTTGAAGTTGGAGCCAAAGGTAGAGGCCCTCGGGTGGATCTTTCCTCGGCAAGAGAAGGCGACGAGACGATCCGTTCTTTCACTCCAAAGAGCAAGAAGAGAAGGACTTGAAGACCTAGGTATAACCCCCTTTCCGAGTAGCTAAACTCTCTTTAGCTTTGTAGTTATTTTTGTTTAGCAAAGATCCCTCCTTTACATAGTCCATATTGCCTAATGTTGTAAAAATCCGATTTTTCATAACGTTTCTGCCTCCCCGCAAGCACCGGGGTGGGCAACGTGGACTTGCAATGGTACTAGAGCCTAGCTAAACACAAACTAACTAGTTAACAAAGTATCTAGAACTTCGATCGGAAAAAATCGCAAAACTTTTTTTTCAAACCCCTAAGTTTCCATCGATTTTTGTTTCTGCTCTAAAAATAATAAATCATACTTCAAAAATCGGCTCAGGGTTTTGTTAAGACACCCACCAAAAACGGTCCACTGAACCGGTCAATGCGCCGCGGTTCCGCGGCAAGAACATGCTTCTTGCCGCGGATCCGCGGCCGAGTTGACTCGGCCGTGGACCGAGTTTGGTGCAGTGTTCTTCTGTTGTGGTTTTGGGATTTTTAATATAGTTTGTTTCCACCCAGATTTTCCAGAGAACAAGTTAGTTTTTGGGGTGGTCATAAATCCGTATTTTGATCGAATTTCTTTACACTTTGGGTAATGGGTTATATCTGTGATGTGATATATGTATTGAACGGCTGCTGATCGCTATACGTCGATTAGTGGGGGTTATACATATCTGTGATCTGTAATGTTGATGGTTTGTGTATATGAATTCGTTGGATTGTCGCGGATGAATAGCCGATGGGTTGTGAGATGAGAGTTTTCTTATTCTTTCAATTCTTGTAATATGTATATTGATGTATTATTTGTATGGCCGCACAACCGGGTCGGGGTTGTAGCCGTCATTGTATAATTTCTTTTTATGTTTTTTCTCCTAGCATAAACCCAAGGTGGGGTGCACAAACTACCGGGTACCTCGAAGTGCCGAGTGGCCTACTCACGTCGTTGAGGGAGGTTGCTTCACTTCGGATACTTGGCGGGTAGTTTGCCGCACCCGTAGGGGTCTAGGGTGGAGTTTGGCTATTCATCGCGACCGTGTAATCCGCTCTTCGTTACAGGCTCGTACGAATTGCGGATTCCTAGTATATCCAATGTATTCATCTGTGATCTGGAATGGCTATCATTGCATGTGACGAATGTTTATATATATCTATATGATATCTATTTAGGCGTTGCTTATGTTTTGCATCCGCGCTAGTCCAGCCCCCGCTCTGTCGTTAGTTATGTAACCTAACGGGTGATGACGGGACCCCGTGGCGAATGCGGATGGTATAAGCGTACGTCATATTTTCGTTGTTTTCTGCAATGGTAGGATTAAATGATGGGACGCATTGGAATTAATGAAAGAAAAAATAAACTAAGTAAAAGTCGTTGGAACACTTTGAAAACCACTCGGTTCTTTTCAAAACCAAACTTTTAAATGCGGAGCTTGAACCACTCCTTTTGAAAGCTATCTCGTTCCATCGATTATATCAAGTTCACAACGTTCACGGTTTCGCCAAAACCATTCGTAGCCCTCCGTCGTTTCACATGAATGGTCAATAAGTATTCAAGATATGTATGTTGGCCAAAGTCAAGGTATAGTGATTGGTAGCTATTGGGTATTCATGTGCAGCATAGATAGATGTGTTGGTTTGGGGCAGTCGTTCTACCATGTTGGCCAAAGTCAAGGGTATGTGCGGGTGGGCTCAAATTAACCTGGAGAATGACGGGTAGAACTTGACATGTGACTTTTGATATTTTGGCCAAAGTCAAGGTCATAAGAGCATGGGGCAAAAATCCACATCGGGGGTTTCAAAAGAACTAAAACTTGGTAGCGTTACATACCATTTGGAGTGTGATGATTCTGGTAGGATTCCTTCAGTTTTGTCACGTGATGATATTTGGATCCTGATCCTACTGTGAGTATATGCTACTCCTCGGGAAATTTCTCACTTAACGATCAATGCTATAAACCAAGTAGATGTCTAGAAAGGTGTTAGCAGGGCTACGCCCCCAGGGAAAAGAGGTTACTTAATTAAGGAACTTCGCGAAAGCGTTGGAAAATCTCCCTCGAAGTACCAACACTGGCCAGGCTGAACGGTTAAGCAAGTATTGTACGGTGAGATTGATCCCGACTAATTCTTCCTTTATGGTTTGAGGAGGGATTCAAGAGACAGTGGGAGCCATCCTATTTAGACAAATTAAAAACCACTCTAAACTTGCAAGAGCATCATGCTAAACTGTTTCTTCTCTCTCTCCTAATTGCAGCGACCAAACATCATGACTGGACTTAAGTTACTACTAGATAAAAACATACTGACAGGGCCAAACTACAAAGATTGGCTCAGAAATGTCAAAATGGCAATCACTTATGACAAGTTGGGGTATCTTCTTACCACCAAAGCTCCCCCTGTCCCAGGTCCCAAAACCAGCGTCGCGGATAGGGAAATCTATAAGACCTGGGAAATCGACTGCGCGAAGGCCAAGTGTCTCGTGCTTGCCTCTATGGACAACGAACATCAGAGGAGGCACGAGAATATGGACCTCGAATCCATATTTCTCCATACAAAAGAACTGTATGGAGAGCAATCTCGTATCGCCAGATACGAAGTGTCGAAGAAGTTGTTTTCGGCAAGATTGGACGTCGGATCATCGGTAGCGGAACACGTGCTTAAGATGATTGGCTACATAGAGAAGCTCGCGGACCTTGGGACCACGTTGGAGAATGAGCTCTATATAGACTTGATTCTCCAGTCCCTTCCTTCCACATACGTCCAGTTCATCCTGAACTTCAACTTACAGGAAAAGGAAGTTGAACTTTCAGAACTCCTCAACATGCTGAGGAGTACAGAGGGAACCCTACAGAAAGGTAGGGAAACATCCACTTTGTTTGTAGGAGGATCTTCCTCTTCTAGGTCCAAGGCGAAAGCCAAGGGAAAGAAGAAGAAAACCCCCGCCAAACCAAGAGGCGGTGTTAGTAAGGTGGATACGAAGGGGAAGGGAAAGGCAAAAGCAACAAAGGTAGCAGGGAAGCTTGTAGATAAGGAAGAATGCTTTTACTGTCACAAGAGTGGACACTGGAAGAAAGATTGCAGGGCTTGGAAGGCCAGAACACGGGATCTGAAGCAGGTTGCGGCTTCAGCTTCAGGTGTGTATGTTATTAAAAACTGTCTATCAATAAACTCTACGTCCTGGGTATTGGATACCGGATCAGGATCTCATATCTGTAATTCTTTGCAGGCGTTGAGAAAGCGTAGGTTTTTGAAAGCAGGTGAAATGACCCTCAAAGTTGCAAACGGAGCTAGCATGGATGCTGAGGCCGTGGGGGATTATCACCTGGGAATGTCAGATGGACATGTTTTGGTTTTACGTAATTGCTTTTTTGTACCCAATGCAACTTGTAATATCATTTCTGTATCTTTAGTTTCTAAAGAAGGTTATGAATTTGCGTTTGTAAGTAATGTTGTAAACATTCACCTTAATCAAGTTTTGATTGGGTCAGGTACATTGAGTAATGGTATATACGTATTAAACCAACCACAGATTTTCAATGTCCAGAATACACACAAAAGAAAGTCTCCGGAAACAAATCAGACTTTCTTATGGCATTGTAGACTGGGTCACATCAATGAGAGAAGGTTGACGAAGTTACATACAGAAGGATATTTGGATCCGTTCGAATATCAATCATGCAACTTGTCAATCCTGTCTCAAAAGAAAGATGACAAAGACTCCGTTCACTGGACACGGAGTAAGAGCGAGCGAGCTCTTGGGACTCGTACACAGCGACGTGTACGGTCCAATGTCTACGCATGCACGAAGCGGTTATTCTTACTTCATTACTTTTACGGATGACTTTTCAAGGTACGGTTATGTCTTCTTAATGAAACATAAATCCGAAGCCTTTGGAAAATTCCAGGAGTATAAGAATGAAGTAGAAAACAAACAGGCAAAAGTATCAAGACACTGAGATCTGATCGAGGTGGTGAATACTTGAGTGCCGAGTTCCTGGATTATTTAAAAGAGAATAGAATTCTCTCTCAGCTTACTCCTCCATACACTCCACAACATAACGGTGTATCGGAGAGATGGAACCGAACCCTATTGGATATGGTACGGTCCATGATGAGTAATGCTGAGTTACCGTGATCATTCTGGGGATATGCGCTAGAATCAGCTGCATACCTTTTGAACCGAGTTCCAACTAAGACTGTGCCTACTACACCATATCAGATGTGGTGTGGGAAGATACCCTATCTTAATCACATTAAGACATGGGGATGTCCAGCTTTTGTCAAAAAGCAGCATGCGGACAAGCTCGCACGCTCAGTACAGTGCAAGTTTGTGGGATATCCAAAGAACTCCAAGGAATATTTCTTCTATTGCGAAGAGGAACAAAAGGTTTTTGTTTCTCGTCATGCCCACTTCTTGGAAACTCAGTTTTTGGAAAAACAGATAAGTGGGAGCGCAATAGAACTGGAAGAAATTCCAGAACCACGAGCTATTACTGAAAGCTCAGTAGAACCGGAGGGTTCGAAAGATCAGGACATTCCTACGCCGCTCCGCAGAAGTAGTAGGCAGTCTTATCCGCCCGAGAGATACTACGGTTTTCTCATAGACGGGGATAGAGAGGATTGCATCATTGATAGTGATGAGCCGACTAGCTTCCAGCAGGCCATTCAGAGCGTTGACTCGGTAAAATGGCTGGATGCAATGCGGACCGAAATGGAGTCCATGTACACCAACAAAGTATGGATGTTGGACATTGCTCCAGATGGGGTAAAACCCGTAGGATGCAAGTGGATCTTCAAAAGGAAGATTGGTGTAGATGGACAGGTTGAGACCTATAAAGCTAGACTTGTTGCAAAGGGTTTCCGTCAAAGACCTGGCTTGGACTATGACGAAACCTTTTCTCCTGTGGCTATGCTGAAATCCATTCGGATCCTTCTTGCCATTGCTGCCTTCCACGATTATGAGATCTGGAAAATGGACGTAAAGACCGCTTTTCTAAATGGAAATTTAGAGGAGTGTGTCTATATGGACCAGCCAGAGGGTTTCATTCAGAGTGGGCGCAGCGGAAAGGTGTGCAAGTTGCTTAAGTCCACCTATGGACTAAAGCAAGCATCGCGGAGTTAGAACATCTGTTTTAATGAGACGGTCAAAGAATTTGGCTTTATCAAAAATCCAAATGAACCATGCATCTATAGTAGATTTGTAGCAAGAACTATTGTATTCCTCGTATTATACGTGGATGACATTCTCTTGATAGAAAATGACATTCCTATGCTACAATCTGTCAAAGGGTTCTTGTCACACAGGTTCTCCATGAAAGACCTGGGTGATGCCTCATACATTCTGGGGATCCGTATCTATCATGACAGATCCAAGAGGATATTAGGACTCTCACAGTTCAGGTACATCGACACCATACTGAAAAGGTTCAGTATGGAAGATTCCAAGCGCGGTAATCTACCGGCTTGTCACGAGATCACCCTCTCCAAAGAGATGTCTCCCAAGACTGATTTGGAAAGGGATCGCATGTCTATTATACCCTACGCTTCTGCGGTAGGCTCTATAATGTATGCGATGTTATGTATCAGACCAGGTGTAGCTTATGCACTGAGTGTGGTAAGCCGGTATCAATCAAACCCTGGGGAGAAACACTGGATAGCGGTAAAGAACATTCTCAAGTACCTGAGAAGGACTAAGGAGATGTTCTTGGTGTATGGCGGAAAAGACCTCCAGATTGAGGCCTTTGCTGACTCCAGCTTCTAGAGTGACAAGGATGATTCCAAGTCCATGTCGGGTTATGTCTTTACCCTCTATGGAGGGGCGGTGTGTTGGAAGAGTTCCAAACAGGAAACCGTTGCTGACTCGACGATGGAAGCGGAATATATCGCTGCTACAGATGCCGCAAAAGAAGTCGTCTGGATGAAGAAGTTCTTGACAGAACTTCAGGTGGTTCCGTCCATTGTTGATCCAATACCTCTGTATTGCGACAACAACGGGGCTATAGCTTTAGCGAAGGAACCCAGGTCCCATCAGAAGTCCAGACACATCTTGAGGCGGTATCACCTGATCAGGGAGATCGTGGGTCGCCAGGAGATCGAGGTTAGGAGAGTTGCTACGGAAGATAACACTGCTGATCCATTCACCAAGGCCTTACCCCAGACTCAGTTCGAGCGGCTGATCGAGATGATAGGTCTTCGATACGCCAGTACATGGCCTTAGTGCAAGTGGGAGATTGTTAGTGTATATGCCCTAGAGGCCATTACTGTATCATACTGGATTTTATATTACTTGATGGAAGCTTGGGATATTCACCTTGTATTGACATTCTTGCTCAAAATGGTAGTATGCGACTTGGTTTGTTTCTGCTTTAATGTGTGCATGTGTTTCTTTTAGCATATCGCCTTTACACATTAGTGGAGCCCTTAGGATCTTTGCTTGATTACCAGTGTTGTGATGGCAGTCACACTCGTGGGAGCTGGGTAATCCATAAGCACATCCTTATGCAGGTCCCTAGTCGCAGGACTATCGAGACAGGGCATCGATACTCCGGAGTAGACTAGCGTATGCGCTTCTCATCCCAGTTTGGGAGACGGTCTGTCCCACAGCCGTCAGTACGTCGTACTTGAGATAGTATGCGGGTGCTCGTTAGGTTACGAGTACACTGGACAGGACTCGTCGGGAACTATTGGTTGGTATTATACCTATCGTCAGTTATCAGTTCTCAGGTGACATGAGTACAGCTTAGTCCGTTGACTTGACACTGTCACTTCGCCTCGAGTGTGTTCCCACTGTACTTTGATTACTACCCTACCACGGCTTAAAGGAGTCGTGCAAACAGGTAGTTTTTGGGTGCAGTCCCGAAGCACTTGGAGGCAGTGACGGTTAGACAGGATTCGTCTCTCCCAGTATTGGGAGTTGATATCGCGCTGTGTCTAAGAGAGCCATTACACAAAGTCCCTGGCCAGGGCAAGCGAGATAGACTGGTAGGTTTCCAGTGTTATCTCAGGTGTTCTGGGCTACACTCCGACACGACTTGTACCGCTAGTAGGGGACTGACGTTTACCGCCCCCTAGGCCCGCCATGCGATATTCTTAGACGAACAGACCGGACTGTACGGAAACTGTCACATTCAGGCTCAGTAGGAGTTCAGATGGGTTTTACTCGTCATTCATCTTATCGGCATCTACCTGGAGACCGTTACGTACAGCTAGTGCCGCTTGCGGTCTGTGGTTAAACCCACTGCCAGCGTAGTGTCGAGTCTTTAGAGTCCCACACAGAGGGTTATTCGCCTTTAGGCAAAATGAGTAGAGGTCGCATGGTTTTGCGACGGGGTTCGTTCACATCCGCGCACTTGTGCACGTTTGGTGTCCGGACAGCTTATACTAGCGGGCTTTGGTTTAAGCCGGATCCTAGTATATGATTTGGGATTGGTTTTATCTTTTTGTATTCATGTTCCTCGGAACACGAATACGGGTGTGTATGCACAGTTGATTGAGGCGGAGGAAGAGGATAATCATTAGGGTTTCAGAACGGGTGTGTATGCACAGTTGACAGTTGTCTTTTTCCAAACCCTAATGGACATGTGAAATATCAATTAATAATATTAATTACCAATGTAAGTGCACGGCGGCGCCCCGGCCGTCAATCCGACGCCGGAATGCAGAAACGAAAATTTTCTAGAACTTAGAAACCGGCACCACCGCGCACAAAAATCCCGGATGGGGCCATTAACCAAACTCTAGCAAACATGAGAAAGAGGTAGAATAGCTATACCAAGTGATCCGTGTCCTTTGGTCTTCGCCTCCACTCCGATCTCCTCGCGGAACCTCCGGTCTTCATCTCCTCGTCGGAACAGGCACCACATCGCCGGGTTCTTTTACGGGCTCCCACTTCTGGACTGAGGCAACTCGGGCATGAAGTTGGCGAGCCGACGTGCCCAAGAAATGCTGTAGATGAAGTGTAGAATCTCATGTCTCAATTGGGGTTGTGAAGTTGCCTTGGTGATGGAGGAATGAGCAATGGACTTTGGAGTGAGGTTGATGAATTTGTGTAGCATGCAAAAATGAGATGATCAAATTTCCCTCATCAAAAATGAACCCCTCCTTCTCTCCCTAAGTGGCCGGCCCCTCAATGATAGAATGGTGGAGAGAAAAAGAATAATACATGAAATGAGGTGAGAGTAGTAAAAGCAAAGGGTGAACATAACCAAATATGATGATAACAATATCATATCAACTTCTAATCCTTTCTAATCTCATTTAATGCAAGTGAGTGGATGAAAAAAGAATCTCATCATGAAGCCACAAATGCAAATAACACCCTCCACAAAGATAATTTGCACAACTGCAAATAACCCCCTCCATTGGAAAAGTCCGGCCAGGAAGGAACAAAGGAAAACTGGCCAGAACGGATTGCAAACTGGCAACTTCAGAAAACTGATCCCGTAATAAATTAGAGAAAAACCCCATGACTGCATATACATGCCCACATTTGTATTTCCACTGAATACAAATGCAAAGAGACAAAATCTACACTGTACAATACTAGGATCCGGCTTAAACCAAAGCCCGCTAGTATTATCCGTCCGATCACGATTCGTGCAATACCGCACGTATCTGATCGAACCCTGCCATACCTCCATACGGCCTCTACAGCGTTTCGCCCGAAACTTGAGAAAACGGTCTGTGGGGGACTCTAAAGACTCGTCAATATTTTGGTTGTGGATTTAACCACTAGCACGTCAGAGGTATTAGCCTATACGTAACGGGCTACCAGGTATTGACCAAAAGGGACGTCGATGAGTGAACTCATCCTGACACCCTACTGAGCCTGTCAGTGACAATATCCATACAGTCCGGTCCGTTTGTCTATGAGCATCGCATGGCGGGCCTAGGGGCTTGGTAAAAGTCAGACCCCTAAAAGCGGTACAAGTCATGTCGGAGTGTAGCCCAGAACACCTTGAGATACTACTGGAATACCTACCAGTAAATCTCCTGCCTTGGCCAAGGAATTTCATGTACTGGCTCTCCTAGACACAGCGCGACCTTACCCCCAATACCAGGAGAGACGAACCCCTGCAGATCCGCTCACTGCCTCCATATGGCTCGGGACTGTACCCAACTAAAACCTGTTTGCACGTCTCCTTTGAGCGTGGTAGGGTAGTAATCAAAGCACAGTGGGAACTCACACGAGACAAATGACGATCTCAGGTCGATGAACTAACCTGTACACATGTCACCAGGGAACTGCTATCTGACGTCAGGTATAAGACCAACTAGCATGTTCCCGGCGAGTCATGTCCGGTGTACTCATAACCCAATGAGCACATGTATACATCTTAGGTGAACCAACTGACACCAGTGGCTTGTCAGACAGGCCACCACCCCTCATCAGGATCTCGACTGTATACACTAGTCTACTCTGGAGTATCGATGCCCTGTCTCAAAACTCCCACGACTAGGGACCTTTTAAGGATGTGCTTATAGACCCCAGCTCCCACGTATATGATCACCCTCATACTGCTGGTAGTAAAGTAAGAATCCTAGGGGCTCTGTCAACGTGCAATAGTGACCTGTAGGGTCACCTAAAGCAGTACACAATGATAAAGATAAACCAGATAGCATACTATCATCTTGAGTAAAACTGTCCTACCGGTATAGGTCCTCCCTCAATCATTGCAATCACGTGCCTGTGATCCAATAATTGACTCTATGGGCACTATCTCCAACAATCTCCCACTTGCACTCAAGGCTAATTATTGCGATGTCGCATACTCACAGCCCGTGTGATACCGAACACCCAACGCCTATACTAGTCAGTCTCACAAAGCTAGTTTGCGAAACTATTGCGTTCGAGGAATAGCCTCAGTGAGTGGATCCGCTATGATGTTTCTTTCTATGTCTCTCTTTATCTCAAGTTCGCGGAGAAACCCATCTCCCGAAATGAGCAATACTTGTCTTAGAATATGTCTGGATATCTGATGGGACCTAGCTCATACATGAACTCCAAATCCAAACTTCTTAGACTGTATCGTCAACTGAACTTAATCAGTATCCTGCACCATCCTTCCCTCAGTATCTGCCTGGACCACTTGTCCAAAATACTGCCCCTCGTCAGAGGGAAAACTATAACTCTGACAACCTCTCTGTCATCCAGGTCACCTTGGAAGCCTGGAATGATAACCATCTCCCGAAGGAGAATGCCGTTATCATTTCCCTAGAACATCCACTTATGTTCTAAAACTGCTTCCGAACGTTTCTCCAGGATTGGATCAATATCACTTTATTGCATCTGGTGCAAAAACAACATCAGGTGTGGTACTTGACATCTCATGATTGACTCAATTGCCTAAGCAAGTGATCTGCCAATCATGCACATCCCTCTCCCCTTTAGTCAGTAAGACACCTTTAGAGAGGGTGACTCTATCACCTATAGGTATACTACCGTGCCAGGAGTCGTCCATTCTAAAAACTCTTAGAATGCTGTCGAAGTACCCTGATTGGGAAACCACCCAAATCTAGATCTAAAACCATAGGTCCAGTAACCAGAATGTCTGATATTATATCCAAGTACCATATGGAGAAACCACTGTGTGACAACCAAAGTATAACCGATCGTAGTATAGGAATAGCACTTCCTACCCTGTGTATGTCATCAAATACCAGGACATCACACCCTACTACCTTCTTAACAGATCCATCCCCTAATCTGATGAAGTCAAACCTATGACTGTCACGTCAGAAATAGATGATCTATCTCCGCTATATCTGCTTTAGTCTATAAATAGACATAAGCCACTTGTCCACCATGCTTCCGCTGCTCCCACTGACTACGACAACCCTCTGGCAGAGTCATATACACGTACGCTTCTAAAACCAGTTTAGAACGACGCTATACTCATCCTCCTGCCGGGTCTCACAGTCTGGAACAACAGCAATGGTAAGTCTGGGTAAACAAGAACCTCCCTGTCACCATCCTTGAGGCTACCGGAGTACCTCTCGGGTGCCTGAGGTTACCCACCATATCTGCGGAGTGGCCAATGGAATGTCAAACCAGATTGAATCTTTAGGTTCTTATCAAATCTTCAGTAATCGTTTGCGGTTCTGGAATCACTTCCAGTTCTACCATACTCTCACTACTGTTTTCTGAAAAAATCCATTTTTGTTAAAACTGTGGCGAGTCAAGAACAACATCACTATTGATCTTCCAGATGGTAGAAAGTCAACCCTCGTCATAGCCTGGGTCAACCCACAAACAGCCATTACAGAAACGTGCCTTGAGTTATCCAGAGTCTGGTTTTAAGCATAAGCCGGACAACTCCCCGTACCTTAACAATGTCAAGATATGAACTGTTCTATATCCAATACAGAAGCAGAGGCACTGATTTAATTGAACCAGATTCAAATCATGCAGCTGTCTCTAGTGCATGTCAACTAAATAGAGAGAGGCCGATCAGCGTTACTCAACTTAGGAGTGCTTCCAATTATGAGTAACCTGAAAGAGAAGCATGTTCTCTTAATCATTACTATCAACTGAATACCATACACAAGCATCTACAACTTCGATCACCTTGAAGAATCCAGATACTTGCAACATCTGGTTCTCTACTCTATTCTTATACCTATAACTTCTCAAAACTTGGACCTTGTGTTTCTACGAAATACATGTCTAAGATCCAGAGAAGTCACAAGGAAACAGATTCTAGTACGAGTACCTACCCCTCTGTCCTAATGGACACTGGACAACATACAATACTCTGTATAAGTCCCTTGAGTCTAATGACTCATTCCCTGTATGTCATAGGTTGAAAACTGTACTTATGGTTAAGAAGAATTACACCGCTGTTTAATGCTCTTTACCTAACCATCCATCCACTGATATAGGTAAATGTCATTGACATAATTTCAAAAGGTTATATCTCACTCTATAAAAATAGACGTACAGATATATCAATTTGAAATTGGTGCATAACACCGGATATTCAAAACCAAATATTTGTCGTCCGGCAAATAGCCCAGACGATTTCCTCAAATATCACCAATTACAACGAATTCCGATATAATGAGGATGATCACCTAATTCCCAATTACTTACTCCCACTCATCATCTGTAAACCATACAGATGTGAGAATCAAACCTGGTAAATACATACCCTAGAGCAAGTGTCTAATTGGGAAATCAGTTTTCTTTTAACAGTACACAATGAAACTGAAACATGTAAATGTTTCGATGGGGTATCGGGGTATTCCTAGTAATGCCTCTTCCATTATCCAGATTCACAACTGTAACCGTATATTTCTTTGACATCTCTCCAAATCCCTTTATATGTCTTTAGTCATTACCTTTTGTACACCCTTTTAGGCCAAATGGTTTTCTTCCTTCCCTACCGTTCGGCACCAGCCTATGGTTTGGAAGAAGACTATCCAATAAGCATAATGGGTGTACTGTCCTAATCCTAGGAGCACTCGCAATACGAGAAAAGGTGAAGATAAAAGACAACCGAATAAACCTTATTCCTATTTCTCCTGAACCAGAACCATCCCCGAACTGGAACAAGTTCCTTTCGAGTTCGTATATAACCATACGATGGAGTATCCAAATAACTGTGGATCTTCATAGTGGTACGGAGTGTCCTGGAGAAATACAAAGGTGAAGTGGGAGTGGTAATTAAATACTTGGTTTGGTCGTGAATAGCAGTCGCAATTTACTTTGCCCTCCTTCTAATCCCTTGATATGTCTTTAAATAATACCTTCTGTACACCATCGTTAGGCTAATTGGTTTTCTTCATTCCCTACCGGTCGGCACCAGCCTAAGGTTTGGAAGAAGACTATCTAATTTGCGTAATAGGTGTACTATCTCCTAAACCAAGGAGTACTCGCAACCTGAGAGAAGGTAAAAGGAAAAGACAACTGAATAGTCCTATTCGTTTTCTCCAGAACCGGAAACCATCCTCGAATAAATTCTTTCGAGTTCGTATATAACCATACGATGGTTTTGTCAAATGGAAGTGGACGTTCGTAGTAATACGGGGTGTTCTGGAGAAAAGGGTAAAAGTAGGAGTGGCAATGAGGTTTGCAACTCTGACAATCCAAAAGCCAGTGCTTAAGAAGGTTCGGTTAATTTTGGTCACTGAGTCATAGTCAAGGGTCGGTCCATGGTCGCTGCCAATAAGAGAGAGAGAAGAAACACTCAGCGTGCACTCTAACCTAGATCAGAATGGTTATCAATTTATCTAATCTGGAAACCTCCCACTGTAACGTCAAATTCTTCCCCAAACCTGAAAGAAGAATTAGTCAGGATCACCCGAGAAGTAAACCAACTCGTCAGTGGGAATCGGGATCCAACTATCATTGCATGATAACGTGACGGAATCCGCTCACGTTATCACACTCCAGAAGGTATGCGCATATCTGGTAAGTTTCATTTTCTTTAGAAACTCCCGATGTGATTTTTACCCCATGCTCTTATGACCTTGACTTTGACCAACATATCATAAGTCACATGTCAAGTTCTACCTGTCATTCTCCAGGTTAATTTGAACCCACCCATACCTACCCTTGACTTTGGCCAAAATAGTAGTACGACTGTCCCAAACCAACGCATCTATCTATGCTGCATATGAATACCCAATAGCTACCAATCACTGTGCCTTGACTTTGGCCAACATACACAGCTTGAATACTTATTGACTATTCATATGAAACGACGGAGGGCTACGAATGGTTTCTGGCGAAAACCTTTAACGTAATGAACTTGATATCGTTGAAGGAACCGGATAGCTTTGTAAAATATAGTGACGAAAACCTTTGCTAAAGAGGTCACTCCCGGTGAAGGCATCTCGGCTCTTTCCCCATAGAATGAGGTGCAGGATATTCTAACTGAATACCACGATGCAAAGAAAAAGTAATCGGCTATAGTGAAGTTATTGCCCTGACGCAAACTTTTGTCCAAGGGGTCACTCCCGTTGAAGGGATCTCGGCCGTTGCCTCGTCGACTGAGGAGCTGGATATTCATAACCGAATACCACTATGCAAAACAAAAGAGAACGTCCTTGCAATAACAGCTTTTTGAAAAAGTGCTCCAACAACACTAGGCGGAAACGTTATGAAAAATCGGATTTTTACAACACTGGTTAGGGTTGTTGACTTGTTGACCTTGGTTGACTTGTTGACCATGGTTGAAACATTGATCATCATCATTACACTCCAAAGATGCTCTTTGATCTCTGCAAAAACCATTTAATGTGATATGATAATGGTCTCATCAAACCAACCATCACCTTTTTCATTTTGGATTAATATTATTAATTTGATAATTCACATATATTGTTATGGTTGTAAAACTATTCTCATTCTATTATTCTCATTCTCTCTCCTCCTCTTCTTCTCTCTCTAGCTCTCCCCTCTCATGAGTTGAGAACCCCTTGAGCTTGAGATAAAACCCTCAAAAATACTCTCTACTCTTTCTAAGGTCCTAGGTTTAGCACACCAAGCACCTTAGTTACTTCTAGTTTGAAGTTGGAGCCAAAGGTAGAGGCCCTCGGGTGGATCTTTCTTCGGCAAGAGAAAGCGACGAGATGATCTGTTCTTTCACTCCAAAGAGCAAGAAGAGAAGGACTTGAAGACCTAGGTATAACCCCCTTTCCGAGTAGCTAAACTCTCTTTAGCTTTGTAGTTAGTTTTGTTTAGCAAAGATCCCTCCTTTACATAGTCCATGTTGCCTAGTGTTGTAAAAATCTGATTTTTCATAACGTTTCCGCCTCCCCGCAAGCACCGGGGTGGGCAACGTGGACTTACATTTTCAACATGTACCAAATGAGTAATATGTATGCTCAAGTGAACATGTCAAGATAAAGTGCAACCAAATAGCATACTATCATGTCGAGCAAGAATGTCCTCTGAATATATATATACACATACTGATACATCCACTATCAAATAATGGCCTCTAGGGCATACATATATCCAACAATCTCCCACTTACACTAAGGACAATTATTGGCGTATCTCATACCCAACATCTCAAAAATTCGCTCATGCTGCGGCTGAGGGAGGGCCTTGGTGAATGGATCCGCACTGTTATTCTTTGTATCTACTCTCTGAATCTCGATCTCGCGGCGATCAACTATCTCCCGGATCAATTCATATTTCCTCTGGATGTGTCTGGACCGCTGATGGGACCTGGGCTCTTTGGCCAATGCCATAGCCCCATTATTATCACAATACAATAGTATTGGATCAATAATGGTTGGAACTACTCCTAGCTCCGAGATGAACTTCCTCATCCAGACGGCTTCCTTGGCAGCATAATTTGCAGCAATATACTCAGTTTCCATCGTGGAATCTGCAATGGTTTCTGGTTTGGAACTCTTCCAACATGTCGCCCCTCCATTGAGGGTAAATACAAACCTTGAGATAGATTTGTTATCATCCTTATCACTCTGGAAGCTCGAATCGGTAAAGACCTCCATTTGGAGATCCCCGTTACCATACACCAAGAACATTTCTTTAGTCCTTCACAAGTACTTAAGAATGTTCTTCACAGTCGTCCAGTGATTCTCCCATGGGTTGGATTGATACCTGCTTACTACACCCAGTGCATAAGCTACATCAGGACGAGGACATAACATCATACATTATAGATCCTACGGCTGAAGTGTAGGGTATAACTCTCATGCAAGCTCTCTCTTCATCAGTCTTTAGGAAAAATTCCTTGGAGAGAGTGACTCCATGACAAGCGGGTAAGGCACCCCGCTTGGAGTCTTCCATACTAAACCTCTTTAGGATGGTGTTAATGTACCTGGTTTGAGACAATCCCAACAACCATTTAGATCTATCTCTATAGATCTTAATGCCCAATATGTACGAGGCATCACCCAGGTCCTTCATGGAGAACATTTGTGATAAGAACAGTTTGACCGATTGTAGCATAAGAACATCGTTTCCTATCAGAAGAATGTCATCCACGTACAATACGAGGAATATGACAGTACTCCCTACAATCTTCTTATAAATACAAGGTTCATCTCGATTTTTGACGAAATCAAACTCTTTGATCGCATCATCAAAACAGATATTCCAACTCCATGTTGCCTGCTTTAATCCATAAATGGATTTAAGAAACCTACATGCTTTCCTACTGCTCCCACTATCAACGAGGCCCTCTGGCTGATCCATATAAACGCACTCTTCTAAATCACCATTTAGAAATGCAGTTTTAACGTCCATCTGCCAGATTTCATAGTCGTAGTGAGCAGCAATAGCAAGTAGGATCCGAATGGATTTAAGCATGGCTACAGGAGAAAAAGTTTCATCATAGTCCAGTCCTGGCCTTTGAAGAAATCCTTTCGTCACAAGCCTTGCCTTATAAGTCTCTACCTGCCCATCTATACAGATCTTTCTCTTAAAGATCCATTTGCACCCTACGGGTTTTACCCCAGAGGGTACAACTTCCAAAGTCCATACTTTGTTGGTGTACATAGACTCCATTTCGGATCTCATGGCATCCAGCCACTTCACAGAGTCACCACTCGTGATAGCTTGCTGAAAACTAGTAGGGTCATCATCATCCATGATACAATCTTCTCTATCACCGTCAATGAGGAAACCGTAGTATCTATCCGGTGGGCGAGAAGTCCTACTAGATCTACGAAATGGCCGAGGTTTATAAGTTTCTGTTGCAACATCAGGTTCAACTAAATCGTCATTTGTAACTTGTGTCTCTAGAACTTCTTCTAGTTCTACCGCATTGTCATCAGTATTATTTGAAAAAATTTCATTTTCTAAAAATTTGGCATATTGAGAAACAAACACTCTTTGTTCCTCCTTATGGTAGAAAAATATCCAAATGAATGTTTTGGATATCCCACAAATATACACTTAACCGATCGTGTCTCGGGTTTGTCTGGATTCTGCTTTTTGACAAAAGCCGAATAACCCCAAATCTTAACTCGTTTAAGAGATGGTCTCTTCCTATACCATATCTCATATGGAGTGGTAGACACGGTCCTGGTTAGAACCATGTTCAACAGATATGCTGCAGTCTCCAATGCATGCCCCAAAACGAGAGAGGTAACCCAGCATCACTCATCATGGATCGCACCATATCTAATAGGGTACGATTCCGCCGCTCTGACACACCGTTGTGCTGTGGTGAGTAAGGGTGAGTGAGCTGAAAGAGAATCTCATTCTCTTTTAGGAAGTCCGAAAACTCTGTACTCAGATACTCTCCACCTCGATCTTATCGAAATTTCTTGATGCTAAAACCGGTTTGTTTTTCTACTTCAAGTTTATACTGTTTGAATTTCTTGAAAGCTTCAGACTTATGATTTAATAAAAACACATGACTGAATATTGAGAAATCATCAGTAAAAGTTATGTAGTAAGAAAAACCGCCTCTCGCATGTATAGACATTGGCCCTCATGCATCACTATGTATGAGGCCCAAGAGTTCTGTAGCTCTTTCTCCGTATCCAGTAAATGGAGTTTTGTTCATCTTACCTTTGATACAAGACTGACAAGTCGCATAAGATTTATATTCAAAAGGATTTAAATATCCATCTTTTTGAAGCTTGTTTAGTCTTATTTCGTTAATATGACCAAGTCTACAATGCCAAAGAAAAACTTCTTTTATATCTGAAAATTTTCTTTTATTTGTGTGTTGTATATTGAAAACCGTGTGTTGATTTAGGACGTATATCCCGTTATTAAGTGTACCATACCCAATCAACTCTTGATTCAGTTTAATGTTCATAACATTATTCTGCAATACAAAATGATATCCTCCATTGTCTAACAAAGAAACGGATATTATATTACAAACCATACTAGGTACATAATAACATGAGTTCAAAACCAATATACAACTCGATGGCAACCCCAGGTGATACTCTCCCACTGATACTGTATGTATATTAGAACCATATCTAACTCGGAGAGTGTGATCACCGGTCTTCAAAAATATGCTATTTCTCAGTCCCTGCACACAGTTGCAAATGTGAGAACCCGAATCGGTATCCAATACCCAGGAAGTAGAGTTTATAGAAAAACAATTTTAAGTCACAAACACACCTGAAGCGGAAGCATCACCATGCTTCTTTTTCTTGAGATCAGCAATGTACTCAATACAGTTTCGCTTCCAGTGCCCCGACTTCTTGCAATAGAAATATTCTCCTTTTCCTGACTTCTCAGCTTTGGATTTGTCTCTCCCTTGTGCCTTTTTGATTCCACCTCTCGGTTTGGTGGGTTTCTTCTTATTCCTTCCCTTAACCTTGGCTTTTGGGACGGAAGAGTAAGATTGCCCAACAATCAGTGAGGGAGTTGTTCAGTTGATAAAACTGCACATTTGTATTACATTTTTCCTACCATTTTCATATTAAAAAAGGACTTTATTATAATATATTATACATATGAGGGTTTATGTGTAAAAACACTATTTTCCATGTGTTAATATATTTTAATTAGCATTTGGTAGAAAAATGTATGCAAATAAATTCATTGACCAAATCCTAGTAGAACTAAGTCTACTAAATATTATTTAAGATTATTGTGCAGAATTTTCCAAGTTGTTATGCAGAATATATCAAAGAAATCAAGTTGTTGAAGAAGACTTGCCTAATTAAGAAGCAAAACTTGAAGACCAAGTCTGGAAGCAACCGAGAGAAGATTTCTGAATTCTAAAGGTGCCTAGGATTGCTACATGTCACAAGAAGAAAGCCCAAGAATTTTGATCAAGAGATCCTCACCTTTGAGCGCGGTTACCCGGCCAAACCCCCCTTGGGCCGCGGATCCGCCGCAATTATAGGGAATCAGAGCACAAGATTTTGTGGGGTGAATCAAAGCTGAATTTTACGGTCACGCGGGTGACCCGGGTTGTAAAATAACCGCAATCAGAACGGTGTCGCGCGTAGCTAGACCGAGGTGAGTACGAGTCGTCCTCAGGGAAACGTAGAACCTTTTACTTTTACTTTAGATGTGTTGAGAAAGAAAAGAGAGATAAAGAATTTTATATAATGGTTTCTAGATCTACGTTAAACAAGAATGTAAAATATAGATCTAGATTATTTTAAAGATGTAGTAAATATAATAGAAGAGCTTGTTGGGTTCGTTAGGATTTAGTAGTTATGGACGATTAATTAAAAGTTACCCTTTTTATCCTTTAATAGATTTATAACTAGAACGACGATGATGCGTGTAGATTAGGGTTTCTGGAGGGAAAAGGAATCCCACTCTTAATCCTTATCTCGACACGGAACTCCGTTCAAATCTAGCCTTTACCAAAACAATCATTAATCTAATCTCTAATCGCGGTCGGAACTAGCAAAGAATTACTAGCGCTCCCGATTAGGATGTTAATGATTCTTTTGATAAAGTTCATAAATTTTATAGGACTTAAAAAGGGTTTAGGGATGTTCATCGTCCATTAGCCTACCCTAATCCTACGAACCCTAACAAGCGGAGAATTACTCGCGCATGTTGGGACAAGAAGATGAAAAGACAGAGAAGGAAAACATAATGTAAAATGCAAAAGAATTAAATAAAATAACTACCTTTATTAATCAACTTGAACAATCTACACTTTATTCCGTAGAAAATGATTACAAACTAGTTGCTTCTCGATCTTTCCTAAGGAGGTTGACGAACAGTTGATGATCAGCCTGGATGCGTAAGCCGTCTTAGACTTCGTGATCTCTTCGGCTTGATAACTTTTCCAAGAGGCTCTCGGTGCCATTTTATAGTGCAAAGCCAGAATCTTTTAGTTGGAAACTTGGTAAAATTCAGCTTTGATTCACCCCACAAAATCTTGTGCTCTGATTCCCTATAATTGCGGCGGATCCGCGGCCCAAGGGGGGTTTGGCCGCGGATCCACGCTCAAAGGTGAGGATCTCTTGATCAAAATTCTTGGGCTTTCTTCTTGTGACATGTGGCAATCCTAGGCACCTTTTGAATTCAGAAATCTTCTCTCGGTTGCTTCCAGACTTGTTCTCCAAGTTTTGCTTCTTAACTAGGCAAGTCTTCTTCAACAGCTTGATTTCTTTGATATATTCTGCATAACAACTTGGAAAATTCTGCACAATAATCTTAAATAATATTTAGTAGACTTAGTTCTACTAGGATTTGGTCAATGAATTTATTTGCATACATTTTTCTACCAAATGCTAATTAAAATATATTAACACATGGATAATAGTGTTTTTACACATAAACCCTCATATGTATAATATATTATAATAAAGTCCTTTTTTAATATGAAAATGGTAGGAAAAATGGAATACAAATGTGCAGTTTTATCAACTGAACAAATACCCCCAAACTTATCTTTGATCGTCCCGAGCAAACTAGTTTATTTAAGAGGAGAAAAAGATAGGAGAAAACTAAGCACACTTTCGTAGACAACACGATTGCACTGAGCACGTGCAACAAGCCGTTAAACCTCTACATGTCCCTAGTAGGAGGAGTGTTGTCTCCTGAGGGTTTTCAGCGGATTACGCCCACAAAATCCTATAATAAAAGAAAGATGGTGAAATTTACATATAAAGATAAGAACCATAAAAGAAAGGCTTTGAAAAGAAGAGTTTCCAACTATACTAGCTTTTCAGTTATCATGAGCCCTATCTTAATAGTCATGAAAAAATGTTAGAAATCACATCATCCCTCAATAAAACATCGTCTTTATTCTTCATTCCTACCTTTCATCCAAACATTGATCATATAACCCTACGTGTGTGTAAAGAACATCCCTACACTCGGAGAATTCAATTCAAGCTATCATACTCTTGTCCATCTACCTTAGTACTTTTTAATTTAATGAATATTAAGATTTGCTCACACATTTTCATGCGACCGTTAATACTTCTTGAGGTACTAACCGACCGATTACTTATGTGCTTGCTGATTAGGTGATAATATTTTCCTCGTCATGCACCACCTAAGACTTAGCAGTGACTCCCAGACCAGTTGGCCTTAGGGCACTAGGTGAAGAGGTACCTTCGCTATATTTTTTTATTGCTGCCTTAGCGATACAAAACCAGTGTCCATTTTTTTTCACCATTTTTATATTTTCTTCATCATTTTTTTTATTTCCTTCATACTTTGGCTTTTTGACAAGAGCATTTCAAGGTATCCTCTACTATCCCGAGTTTCAAGACGTGTGTAAGTGCATATAGTAGGGTATCAGCATTCAAATGTTTGGCTTCCAGAATAAAAACTATTTTTTAGACTTATTTTTATCCTCAGATTAGTGACTTCCTTCATCTTACTAACCCTTGGGACAAGAGCTCATAACTACTTATTACTAGTTCGTTTAAGAAAACTTCTAATTTTCTTGGTTTTCTCAAACTATTCCTATCTTTTGGATGTAATTTTTCACTTTCTACTCTTTTGTTATAAAAAAAATTTTAATGCCCAGTGTCAAAGATAATTCAGTGAATACAAACCTCCCCCCCAAACCTATTCTCAGCAGTGTCCTCACTGATGTAGCCTTTTGAGAATATGGACCTGTATACTAAGGGAGAGATACAAGGGGTAAAATAATAATTAAATGAAAAATTCCCCCAAACTTATTCTTTGACACGCACAGATATTCAATCAAATCATTTTTTTTTTACTCACCTCCATTCTTAAAATGTGAAAAAGTTACCAAAACATGGAGGTGGGGCGGAGGAAATTTAGTTTTGATAAAGCGGCTCCTGTAAAAACAGGAGCTCCTCCGCGGGGTCAGCAGAAAAATACGGTTTTAATCTATGCCCATTTACTTTAAAAATCGAACCGTTTTTCAAATTTTCGACTTCAACTTCCCCGTGCGGGTGTACATACCGCACCACAAAAGGTCCTTTCCAACGAGATTTAAGCTTACCCGGATGAAGATGGAGACGGGAATCGTAAAGAAGGACGTGTTGTCCCGATGTGAAGGTTTTTCTAGAAAGATTCTTATCGTGGAACACTTTGGTCCTATTCTTTACTATCACCGCATTATCGTAAGCTTCATCGCGGAATTCGCTTAGCTCATTCAATTGCAGCTTCCGATAGCTGCCTGCATGATCAAGATCAAAATTAAGCTCTTTAATAGCCCACATTGCCTTATGTTCAATCTCGACAGGGAGGTGACATGCCTTCCCAAACACAAGACGGTATGGAGACATACCAAGATCGGTCTTATAAGCGGTGCGGAATGCCCAAAGAGCATCCGTCAATTTGGTTGACCAATCTTTACGGTTCTTAGAAACCGTTTTCTCCAATATCTGTTTGATCTGCCTATTTGAGATCTCAGCCTGCCCGCTTGTTTGGGGATGATAGGGTGTAGAAAGCTTGTGAGTGATTGAATATTTCTGCATCAAGGCCTCGAAAGACCTATTGCAGAAATGTGTCCCGTTGTCGCTAATGATAGCGCGAGGGTGTCCGAATCGCGAAAAGATATTTTCTTTAAAGAACTTAATGACAACTTTATTGTCATTAGTGCGATACGGTATAGCTTCCACCCACTTCGAGACATAATCAACCGCTAACAAGATATATAGATTCCCAAAGGAGTTGGGAAAAGTACCCATAAAATCAATACCCCAAGCATCAAATATTTCCACAACCAAAATAGGTTAGAGCAGCATCTCGTTCCTTCGTGAAATCCGACCCAAATGCTGACATCGCGGACAAGTTTTGCAATGTTCAAATGCATCTTTAAATAATGTTGGCCAATAAAAGCCACATTGCAAAACTTTCTCCGCCGTTTTTCGAGGTCCAAAGTGACCGCCGCATGCCCGATCATGACAAAATGATAACACGCTCTTGAATTCATCGTTAGGGACACACCTACGAATGATTTGATCGGAACAATACTTGAATAGATATGGTTCATCCCAGTAAAAATATTTTACTTGGGATAAAAATCGAAGTTTGTCTTGTTTCGACCAATCGCTAGGTATAAGTCCCGTCGCAAGATAGTTCACGATATCCACGAACCAAGGTTCATAGGATACATTCAAGAGCTGTTCGTCGGGAAATGAGTCATTTATCGGCACGGTCACAGTTGGCGAAGAAGTGATGCGTGAAAGATGGTCGGCTACTACGTTTTCACATCCACTCTTGTCTTTGATAACAAGATCAAATTCTTGTAACAATAGGATCCAACGTATTAGCCTGGCCTTCGCATCCTTCTTCGATAAAAGATGTCGTAGGGCAGAGTGATCTGTGTAAACCACAATAGGCGAGCCAATCAAGTAGGGCCTGAATTTCTCTAATGCAAATACAACTGCCAAGAGTTCTTTCTCGGTAGTTGTGTAATTTATTTGTGCATCATTCAAGGTCCTACTTGCATAGTAAATTACATGTGGCATCTTATCAATATGCTGTCCCAAGACAGCACCAATAGCAAAATCTGATGCGTCACACATAAGCTCGAATGGGTGGTTCCAATCCGGAGATGATAGAACGGGGGCTGTAGTGAGTGATTCTTTAAGCGATTCAAAAGCAGCCTCACAATCCGAATTGAAGTGAAATGTAGTGTCCTTGGCCAATAGAAGGGTTAAGGGTCTAGCAATTTTGCTAAAGTCCTTAATAAATCTCCTATAAAATCCTGCATCACCAAGGAAGGATCGTATATCTTTGACACAATTGGGACGAGAGAGGTTTTGAATGACATCTATTTTAGCTCTGTCAACCTCAATGCCTTTATGTGAAATTATATGCCCAAGTACAATACCTCCTTGGACCATAAAATGGCATTTTTCCCAATTCAAAATCAAGTTCTTATCCTTACAGCGGGTAAGAACAGCGTCAAGATTACGAAGGCAGTCCTCAAAGGAGTCCCAAAAAATGGAGAAATCGTACATAAAAATTTCTAGTAAATTTTCCACCATATCTGAAAATATCCCCATCATGCACCGCTGAAATGTAGCGGGAGCGTTGCATAACCCAAAGGGCATGCGTCTATAAGTAAAAGTTCCGAAAGGACAAGTAAAAGTGGTTTTATCTTGATCCTTTTCGGCGATGGGGACCTGGTTATAACCAGAGTATCCGTCCAAGAAACAGTAGTATTCGTGTCCCGCTAATCGTTCCAACATCTGGTCAATGAAAGGTAGAGGGAAGTGATCTTTCCTCGTCGCGGCATTGAGTTTCCTGTAATCGATACATACGCGCCACCCAGTTTGGGTGCGTGTTTGGATTAACTCATTAGCCTCGTTAGTGATGACCGTGATGCCAGACTTTTTAGGGACCACATGAATTGGACTTACCCATTGACTATCAGATATGGGGTAAATTTTTCCACTATCAAGGCACTTGATGATTTCTTTCTTTACCGCCTCCTTCATAACGGGATTTAACCGTCTTTGTGGGTCTCGGGTTGGTTTGGCTTCATCCATCAGATGTATGTAATGTTCAACAATTAAGGGACCAATCCCTTTGATGTCAGCCATTGTCCAACCAAATGCTTCCCGATTCGATCTCAACACTGCCAAAAGTGCATTCTCTTGCTCTAAGGCTAGAGAAGCGGAAATAATCACTGGCAAAGTCTCATTCTCTCCTAAATATGCATATTTAAGATGAGAAGGTAGCGGTTTGAGATCAAGAATTGGCGGAGAGACAATAGAAGGTGGGGTAAGCGAATGATATTCGGACTCCCGAAGAGGTTCAAAACATGCATAAGATATTGACTCGGAAAGTGTTGCTGACTTTTACAACGAGTCAACGGGTTCAATCTCAAGGTCGGACTCATTGAACATATCCTCACTGTAAAGTGGTGCAAGATCAAACGATGTCTCATTAGTGTTGTCGAGAACATCAAAGCAAAGCTCCTCATCCATGCAGCTTTCGGAAGCTATCTTGTGGATGGAACAAACATCCAGCAATTGAGGAGAAGGTTCTGATGGCTGACTTCCTAGCTTGTAAATATTAAGCTCAATTGTCATTTTCCCGAAGGATAAGTTCATAGAACCGTTACGACAATTAATCACAACGTTAGAAGTTGCTAGGAAGGGTCGACCAAGTATCACCGGGATTTGATTGCATGGGTTTGCCACAGGTTGTGTATCCAAAACAATAAAGTCCACGGGAAATATGAATTCCCCGACTTTAATTAACACATCCTCTAGTTCTCCCAGACGTTTGGTGATAGATCAGTCTGCCATTTGGAGAGTACAATGGGCGGGTTTTAACTCTCATATTCCTAACTGCTCGTATACTGAATAAGGAAGCAAGTTGACGCTAGCACCTAGATCGAGTAAAGCACGATTAATATTTTTACCCCCAATAGAAATAGAGAGTGTAGGACAGCCGGGGTCCTTACGTTTCTTTGGTATTTGTTGGGTAAAAGCTGTGCTAACATTACTCGTCATGAAAACCTTTTTAGGCACTTGAGTTTTTCTCTTCCTAGTGCACAAGTCTTTAAGGATTCTTGCATAAGATGAGACTTGTTGAATAGCATGTAGGAGAGGAATATTCACGCTAACTTGCTTAAACATTTCCACAATCTTCTCCATTTGCGGGTTAGGTCGGTTGGCCCTTAATCGGTTTGGAAATGGAGCTCGATCAATAAGTTTTGGGTCCAACGTTTGTGGAGAAGACTGTGGCGACGGATTCGATCCCAAAATTGGAGTGGGCGTCAACTTAGATAAATTTGGCGAAATGTTTGAGCCTTGGGGAAAACGGAGAATAGGCTAGGACGAAGGTGGGAGACTAGACAAATTAGGGGAAGAAGAAGAAGAAGGGATATCAAATGTATCACTATCATCAATTTGCTCACCCACTCGGTTATTCAGCACTCTCCCCGATCTCAACGTAGTAATGGAATTCACATTATGATTTTGTGAATGGCCAGGATTCGGTAGGGGTTGAAATGGGAGTTTCCCTTTCTCTCTCGCACTCATTACGGCGTTTAACTGTGCGATTTGGTTTTCTATTGATTTAATACCCTCACCATGGGAGGAGGAGTTTTTCGATAGGGTATCAATAGAAGACCTCATCTCAGCAGAAATTTGCATGGATTGTTTCATGAACATATCCAAAGTTTGTGCAAGTGAAGAGTCAGTACCGACCACTTGTGGTATAGAAATGTTGGCCGGATTTTGGAAATTCTGTGGCTGAAAGGGGGGCTGATTCTGTGGTTGTGGTTGCTGTGGAGGAGGTCTTTGATAATTACTTTGTTGGTTTTGATTCCAAGCAAAGTTAGGATGATTCCTCCATCCTTGATTGTACGTGGAAGAATAAGGGTCGTTTCTAGGTCGCTGCTGAAAAGCAGCATTAGCTTGAAACAAAGCATTCATAGGACATTCTTCCGTTAAATATGAAGGATCCGAACAGCAACCACAGACGGTCTTAGGAAGCGTCGAGTTTCTTCTGTATCGCTGCCATTTCGGCTTTCACTGCGATAGAAACATCGAGCTGGTGAATACCTCCCTTAGTTGAAGGTGGTCTTACGCTTTCCCACTGCAACGTGTGTTCAGCAAGGTCTTCCAGATATTTCCACGCTTCACCGTCATCTTTAGACATGAAATTGCATTGACACATTGTTTCAAGCATCTGCTTTGTCGCTGGATTAATGCCCTCATAAATAATCCGACATAAATCCCATCTTTGTATTCCGTGATGGGGGCATTGGACAAGCAGATCTTTGAAACGTTCAAAGCACTTCCAAAATGGTTCATTGGGAAGCTGGGTGAACTGGTTGATCTCGCTCCTAATGTGGGCAGTCTTATGGTTTGGGTAAAACTTCTTAAGAAATGCTATGACGAATTCATCCCAATTAGTGATAGAGTGTGAGGCAGTATTATAAAGCCATTTTTCTGCCAAGTCGCACAATGAGAATGGGAGAAGACGTAAGCGCATAGCATCTAAAGTCAATTGTGAAGTACCCATCATTGCGCATACGTTTTCGAATTTAGTGATGAAAACGTACGCGTCTTCTGACTCAAGCCCGTGAAATTTGGGCAGCAGATTGATGTAGTGGGGTTTAATTTCGAAATTATCCCCGTTAGGTGGTGGAAGAGATAGACAAGTGGGAAGAGGACCACGAATAGGATAGCATCTCTCTTAGAGAGAGATGCGCGGAGGATTCTGCTCACCTGCGGGCGGTGGCAGCGTGGTGTTATAATTAGATGGAGTGCCGTCCATCACGGTCGATGTGGTGTGTGGTGGGGGAAGAGAAGATGAAGAAGTACCGACTTCGGCATCGATAGCAGGAACGCGGACAAGACGGGCACTAGAATCCCGTGTCCAGCCGAGCATGCACTAAACGGGTTTAGTGCAAGTGGCAGCGTGTGTGTGATTTAAAATTGGCTTGTTTTGAAAAAGTGGGACTCAAGACAAATCACCCTAAGATGCATAAGCAACCCTAGAACTAAGGTCACCTAGGTCCAGTCTCTAGACCGCTCCTAGACTTCCAAAGGACAAGCCGCAGGATCAATCCTCTACCACCTCCGTACTACCCTTGTAGCCAGGTAAGTGCCAGGTAAGTGGGAAGGAACCACAGTAGTGGGCCTAATTAATAACCACTAGCCTTTGACACACTTGCCTGGACACTACAAAAGTAATGCGGATAAGCGATAAATTACCCACGACCTTCCTCTGTCCTTATTGAGCACGACAGTCCTTAGAGTCTGGTCTAGATATTTTTTTTAATTAATGAAGGGTTGATCTAGATGCTCAGTTTGTGATTTGTGGGGCTTAGGAAGGGTGATGAAATCCCCACCTAATCTTGATTTGGTCTTTGCCCCTTAAAGTCCGTATTAAATATGCAAAACAAAACCAATCACAAAACCTTTGCAAAAAGATTTTTGAGCGGCGCGATTTTGCAAAGAATCCTGCAGAAAATAGATTTTATTGGATTTAGAGGAGAGAGAAAGAGTTGAAAAAGATACCAAAGAAGTTCGGAACCCTAGATCTCCTGCTTCCTAAAGTCCGTGACTCCAGATTCCCTCGCAAAATTCACACACAAATCATTAAATATGCAATTTGCAGTTTTGTTTTATTATGATATAGATCGTATAAGAATTCAACACAAATAGTAAAAATAAAAAATTACGCACGTATCCCCGGCAACGACGCCATTTGATTGATGTGAAAATTGTTTGTAGTTTAACCGCAATCAATAACGGTGTCGCGCGTAGCTAGACCGAGATGAGTACGGGTCGTCCTCAGGGAAACGTGGAACCTTTTACTCTTACTTTAGATGTGTTGAAAAAGAGAGGAGGAAATAAGAATTTTGTGAAAAGTTTCTAGATCTACGTTAAGCAAGAATGCAAAAATATAGATCTAGATTATTTTAGAGATGTGGATAATATAATAGAAGGGCTTGTAGGGTTCGTTAGGATTTAGTAGTTATGGACGATTAATTAAAAGTTACCCTTTTTATCCTTTAATAGATTTATAACTAGAACGACGGTGATGCGTGTAGATTAGGGTTTCTGGAGGGAAAAGGAATCCCACTCTTAACCCTTATCTCGACACGGAACTCCGTTCAAATATAGCTTTTACCAAAACAATCATTAATCTAATCTCTAATCGCGGTCGGAACTAGCAAAGAATTGCTAGCGCGCCCGATTAGGATGTTAATGATTCTTTTGATAAAGTTCATAAACTTTATAGGACTTAAAAAGGGTTTAGGGATGTTCATCGTCCATTAGCCTACCCTAATCCTACGAACCCTAACAAGCGGAGAATTACTCGCGCATGTTGGGACAAGAAGATGAAAAGACAGAGAAGAAAAACATAATGTAAAATGTAAAAGAATTAAATAAAATAACTACCTTTATTAATCAACTTGAACAATCTACACTTTATTCCGTAGAAAATGATTACAAACTAGTTGCTTCTCGATCTTTCCTAAGGAGGTAGACGAACAGTTGATGATCAGCCTGGATGCGTGAGCCGTCTTGGACTTCGTGATCTTTTCGGCTTGATAACTTTTCCAAGAGGCTCTCGGTGCCATTTTATAGTGCAAAGCCAGAATCTTTTAGTTGGAAACTTGGTAAAATTCAGCTTTGATTCACCCCACAAAATCAAAGCTGAATTTTACCAAGTTTCCAACTAAAAGATTCTGGCTTTGCACTATAAAATGGCACCGAGAGCCTCTTGGAAAAGTTATCAAGCCGAAGAGATCACGAAGTCCAAGACGGCTCACGCATCCAGGCTGATCATCAACTGTTCGTCTACCTCCTTAGGAAAGATCGAGAAGCAACTAGTTTGTAATCATTTTCTACGGAATAAAGTGTAGATTGTTCAAGTTGATTAATAAAGGTAGTTATTTTATTTAATTCTTTTGTATTTTACATTATGTTTTCCTTCTCTGTCTTTTCATCTTCTTGTCCCAACATGCGCGAGTAATTCTCCGCTTGTTAGGGTTCGTAGGATTAGGGTAGGCTAATGGACGATGAACATCCCTAAACCCTTTTTAAGTCCTATAAAGTTTATGAACTTTATCAAAAGAATCATTAACATCCTAATCGGGCGCGCTAGCAATTCTTTGCTAGTTCCGACCGCGATTAGAGATTAGATTAATGATTGTTTTGGTAAAGGCTAGATTTGAACGGAGTTCCGTGTCGAGATAAGGGTTAAGAGTGGGATTCCTTTTCCCTCCAGAAACCCTAATCTACACGCATCACCGTAGTTCTAGTTATAAATCTATTAAAGGATAAAAAGGGTAACTTTTAATTAATCGTCCATAACTACTAAATCCTAACGAACCCTACAAGCCATTCTATTATATTATCTACATCTCTAAAATAATCTAGATCTATATTTTTGCATTCTTGCTTAACGTAGATCTAGAAACTTTTCACAAAATTCTTATTTCCTCCTCTTTTTTTCAACACATCTAAAATAAGAGTAAAAGGTTCCACGTTTCCCTGAGGACGACCCGTACTCATCTCGGTCTAGCTACGCGCGACACCGTTATTAATTGCGGTTAAACTACAAACAATTTTCACATCAATCAGGAGTCTTCGCCTTGAGCGTACTCTCCGCACTTCTCAACATATTAAGAAGTTCGGGTAGTGACTTCTCCATGTTGTGCATGTTGAAGTTCATTATGAATGGAGCAAAGACAGGGGGAAGAGACTGTAGAACAATATCAACATACTGTTCGTTCTTCATTGTCCAACCGAGGCCCTCAAGCTCTTCAATAAAAGCTATCATCTTCAAAACATGTTCACCTACTGGAGTGCCAGGAGCCATCCGCATCTGAAACAACTTTAGAGACGCCTCATATCAAAGGGTACGAGATTGCTCCCCATACAACTCCTTTGTATGGAGAAAGATGGATTGAACATCCATCTGGTCATGCTGCTTTTGATGTGTATTGTCAATCGATGCAAGCGTAGGACATTTGGCAGTGGCACAGTCAATATCCCATGTTTTGCGGATCTCCCTATCCGCAACAGAAGATTCAGGGCCTGGGCTGGGAGGGGCTGAGGCAGTGAGGACATATAATACCTTATCATATGTAAGGGCAATGTTTATGTTTCTTAGCCAGTCTTTATAGTTGGGTCCTGTCAGTTTATTTTTCTCTAACTGAAAATTAAGTCCAGTCATGGGTATCTGCCATTAGGAGAGAGAAAAAATACACTCAGCGAAAACTCTTGCAAAAATTAGATTAGTTATTATCTTATCTAATCGATGTCTCCCACTGCTTTTATCAAATTTTCCTTCAAACCTTAAAAAGAAAATTAGACAGGATTAACTACATTCTACAATTTCGCTAACCACTACTACAAATAAGGGTTGCCCCTACGGATTTATCGGTAGGGGCTACTCCCAACACCCTGCACTGAGATCGGGGGGAAAAATATCAGGAAACCTGATATTTTGCCCCTACGGATAAATTCGTAGGGGATAAACAGTGGCCCCTACGGACATATCCGTGGGGTTGGCAAACTACCCGTAGGGGTGTTGGGGTTGTCCCTACGGATATACCCGTAGGGGCAACGTATGTACCTGCGGCTTAAGCCGTAGGTACATATTGTCTGTATTTTTTTTTAAAAAATGGGCTGCTAGATTTTTTCCCGCCCTGTGCACAATACTATATACATCAATCAAATCATATATTGCAGTATTCATAATCACATCTCACGCATATATATAATATACAAAAGAAACCCAAAAACTGAATATGATATAAATACAAACCAATATCAATATCGTTTCAAAATGTAGTACAATGTGATATAAATACATGTTTCAAAAAATAAGAACCAAAAAGCTACCCTAGTTCGGTCCAGCTCCACCTCCGAATAACGTTAGAATAACGCGCGCCTGCTCATCGGTCAATACACTCTGCAATGCTGCATATAAGGGAGTCTGAGCGGCATGTGGAGCTGGCGATGTGGTCTGCGCAGCCGCCGTCGAGGTAGTCGCTTGCGGAGCCGCGGCTGCGGGAGTCTGAGTGGGCGGTGGAGCTACAGGAGCTGTCTGCGGAACCGCAGCCGATGTAGTGGCTTGCGGAGCCGCAGCCGAAGGAGATGCATGTGGAGGCTCGGCCGATCTACCCTGTCGCGTCTGGACATAACGTGTGTAAGAAGCGTGTAAGAACTGTGTATTATTCGAATTCGTTTCATTATTAAGTTATTTCGAAACCCTATTTGGATATCTAGTTTGGAAAAGCGTTGTTTATTTTAATTACATATGTATGTATGATTAATCAAACTTAAGTCTAAAACCAAATAAGCTCAAGCTACGTACTAATTATGGATATGTTGATATGTATATAATATGAAATGATATTTTACTATAAAGTAGTATACATACCAGCATCTCCTTCAACTCCTGAACGGTGGCCCTCAAGCTATCCAGTTCCTGATGGACATGCCGGCCACTGGAGACGGAGGAAGTAACCGTCGGGGTGGAGTCCAACCTCATATGGGCCCTGCTAGGGCCCAATCCCCGGCCTCTCTCCCAACCTCCGTGGTGCCCTCCGTATGCGGCGTCCAGAACTGGGGTCAGCAGCCTCGGATCGTTCTGTCCGGTAAAATCGAACCCCGAGGCCTGGACCTGCTCAACCACCCGCTCCTACACCCACATTAAGCAGTAAAGTATAAGTATAAAATTTAAACTTGAACCTTCCAAAACTAAAATTTCAAATTTGGGTAGAAAAAATATTTACACTTACGCAGTACTCCTGGGTAGCGACGTCGGGACATCGAAGCTCGCCCGTGGCGGGATCTGTCGAGGTGCCGTGGACGGCAAGATATGCGAACAGCACGCTCGGTGTACCACCTGACGCCACGGTCCGAGATGTCTGCAATATTAGAAAGTAACTCTTAATATTAGAAATATTAGAGAATAACTCTTAATATTGCAGAATATTAGAGAATAACTCTTAATTTACCGATAACTCCATGGCTCAAGTAATGTTCCTCGAGCCACCTGTGTAAGTAGGGCGACCCCTCTTCGCCGACTTCCTGTTCTCCGTATTCTGAGCGGCCTGTTTCTGCACAACGCATTAACATTTAGTTTTCTAATTAAGAAACACAAAGAAATAAATTATATCATAAATAATGAATTAAATTTAAAATACATACTTGTTTGCGTTCGGAGTCGAAATAAGCGCACAATAGAGGCCATGTCTCTACGTCGACTCTCGCAAACGCCGGAGTAGATAGGAGGGCCGCTCTCTCTGCCTCGGGGGTCGCTATCCACAGGGAGTATCAGTCGGCCTTCAGCTCATTCCTGTTGTATCGGACCTTGGCCTGCATGTTCTTCATCAGGCCATTGTACAGAGCATGAAGGTCGAGCACCCTCCCCGAGTGATCAGGGTCGGCTACAGGCTGAAAATCGTAATCCAACTGAAAATACAAAAAAAAATATTGTTATTAGATTGCAAGTGTTAATAATAAATATATTGGATAGATCAAATGAAAATATATATTAATACATACCCGAGCCTGATCAAAGAAGAGGGCGAATGAGCGCTGGTGCTGCTCGCCCCACTCAACGTGAAGTGGATAGTTCTTCACGATCCGGCTCTCGTCCTCCAAATACCGGCCGAACCTCTCGGCATGAGGACCGGTATAGCAATAGTCAAGGGTAAAAAATAGGGGGAATGCTGCCTCCCCCTAGCTCTATCAGGCCTCAGCTTATGGGACTGATTCGGGCCTCGAGTCCCCCTCTGGGGATGGAGAGGCCCTGCGTCTGCACGAAATATCAAGACAATCAATAATAAGACAAAGTTATATTAAGAAATCAAGGTTAAACAAAAATTCAAGTGTGATATATACCTCCGGTGATTAGCGCACGAGCCTGGGCCCGAGCAGCAGCACGAGCGGGGCGATAGTTCCTCCGGTGAGGAACAACCGGGGTCCCGGACCCGGACGCATCCCCTCCAACTATAAAATAAACATCGACGCTAAATCTCCATGAAGTTCATATTTATTCTATATAGCATATGTAAAATAAATAAATATTTTAAATTTATTCATACTAACCTGCAAACGATACGGAGGGTATGGAAGCGGCAGGAGTGGCCCCTGTGGAAGGTGTGGACGCACCACCTATAATTAGACAATTAAAAATAGATTTTATAAGTAATTGCAAAAAGAATGTGTAGATCAATAATATAACGTTCTAAATCAATATGCATGAACTATAGGACATATAAACATACCCGCAGGTGCGGTGGTGTCACCACCTACAGCTAGACAATAATAAAAATCGCTAAGTAAGAGCAAAAGGAATGTGTATATTTATGATATAGCATTCTAAATCAATATACATACACTATATGATATATAAACATACCTGGAGGAGCGGGGGTGGCCTCTGTCCCAGATGTGGACGCAGGACCAACAACTAGACAATTAAAAATAGATTTGATAAGTAATTGCAAAAAGAATGTGTGGATCAATAATATAACGTTCTAAATCAATATGCATGCACTATAGGACATATAAACATACCCGCAGGTGCGGTGGTGTCACCACCTACAGCTAGACAATAATAAAAATTGCTAAGTAAGAGCAAAAGGAATGTGTATATTTATGATATAGCATTCTAAATCAATATACATACACTATATGATATATAAACATACCTGGAGGAGCGGGGGTAGCCTCTGTCCCAGATGTGGACGCATCACCAACAACTAGACAATCAAACATTGACAATATAAGTAATTTTGACATAAACAGGCATGAATATCTGTAATATTAAATTGAAAATGGATATGCGTGCAGTATACCTGGATGTGTGGCAAAATCCACACGGAAGGAGGCATCCGCAGGGGTCTCCGATCTGGGTGCAAGACCGGCCCTCTGAAGCTCCCTACGGAGCTCTCCGGGAGGCAGAACCGCTCTGCCTCTGCCTCTGCCTCTGCCGCGGCTGGAGCTCCTGCCGCCCCTCGCTGCTCCCGACATCGTCATCAAATCTAGATAAACGGTTCGTGGACGCATTAGACAATCATTAAAAGTATTGACTATATATGATCTAGAGCGTAAAATGTGAAGTAATAATATAACATTACTGATAACCTTTTTCGTTTCGTGGGCGCATCATACATATCTACTTGGATTTCATCGTCGATGTCATTTCTAACCCACGTAACTTCATGATCGGTCGAAGACAACCCGTCCTTCGAAACGGACGGTCGGAGCACTTTAAGCCTTCTCTCTTCTTCGTCCTCATCGCTGTCCTCGTATTCTGGGACATCATAGACATCTCTAGGTTTCCATCGGCATACAACACTCCACCCCGGATGCTTCAAACACTGTGAGTAGTATACTTGGAACGCTTGGTTCGGAAAGATAAACGGATCGTCTTGACCGTAAAATCGAAGTGTGTTCACACTGGTCAATCCATATTCATCTTTCCAAGTCCCAAGACTGCTTCTCCACCTGTCTGTATCGGTTCGCGGATCGTACCAAGTACAGTGGAATATATAAAAGGGTTCTGATCGTCCGGGATAGTGGATGCCGAGTATACAATTTAAGTACCCATAGTAAATCACACCGTCCGATCCTACCATCGCAATACCACTATTCTGAGTGATTCTAGATGTTTCTATGTCCTTAACTTCGAATTTGTATCCAAGGACACCAAATCCTTTGTAATGTGCAACCTCCATACTAGGAAATTGAGCTAAACATCTTGAATCACTCTCAAATGATGCAGAAAAGTTCGGATCGTGGATCTAACAAAACAAATTTTACGATAAATACATAACGATACAAGTTTAGATTAAAACTGTTAGCAATAAAATGTAATTCGAATAACTTACATGCTCTGTGACCCAATCACAAAAATTATCCTGATGGTATTTTTCCAAACGCTCTTCGTTCCAATCAGGATGCCCCTCACGTACCTCGTTAAAATGAGTTCTGTTTTCGACAAATAATTGTGACATTAATATTATGTCATTTCATACACACACAAACACAGATATAACAATTAATCCAAAAGAACTTACTCTCTAATTTGTTCAAGACATACGCAATTAAGCAAGATAAACCGGTATATCTTGTTGATAAACATAGTGTCTACCCTCTTATACTCGGCTTTACCATATGGCCCGTCTTGAATTCTTCGTGGTCGGTTAAGCCTTGTCTCAATGTTCTCGTCCAGATAGCGGGAACAAAATGTGGTTGCTTCATCAAGAAGATAACCTTGCATGATAGAACCCTCTGGTCGATTTTTATTGCGTATATACTTCTTAAGAGTGTAAAGGTACCTAATGAGAATATGTTGAATAAATAAACACGGGCATACATGACAAAAATAAATTTATAAATTGCGCGAAACGAAAAATTACACGTACCTCTCGACGGGATACATCCATCGATATTGTACCGGTCCGGCTAACTTCGCCTCAGTTGCAAGATGAACCGTCAAGTGTATTATGATATCGAAGAATGACGGTGGGAAAATACGCTCAAACTTGCAAAGTATCAACGCAATAGAATTTTCTAGTTTATCCAGCGTCGCAACCTCCAGCGTTTTAGCACACAACTCCCTGAAAAAACAACATAGGTCGTTGATTACTAGACCAACCGAGTCGGGGAGAGAAGTCCTGAGGGCTAATGGAAGAAGGTGCTCCACGATAACATGGTGGTCATGACTTTTCAGCCCATCGATCTTGCCCTTCACAATTTTTATTTTCTTGCTGAATGATCCTGAGAAACCTGTGGGGACTTTCAAATCATGCAACACCTGCAGGAATCTTTTCTTCTCCGGTTGTGACATATGATAAGCGGCATTGGGAAGTACAAACTTGCCCGGTTTACCCGCTACCGGTTTAGGGTGCAGTTCACTTCTTATTCCCCACTCTTGTAGATCCATCCGGGCATCCATGTTGTCTTTCGATTTCCCTTCTTTACACAGAAGCAAGTTAAGTATGTGCTCTGATACTCCCTTCTCTATATGCATGACGTCCAGACAATGACGCACTGAATTTGTAGACCAGTACGGAAGCTCGAAGAAAATGCTTAACTTGTTCCAATATTGTGGTTTGACCTGTCTCGTCGGATCCATCCCGAAGGTCACGTTATTGTAACCATCCCATTTAGCAGTCACGTTCTCTCCGGACAATGGGGATGGAGGCCCAAGAAGCTCCTGATGACCATCAAAGTGAACCGTGTCTAACCTGTAGGGGTGGTCTGGAGGCAGAAAACGTCGATGGCCGCAATAACAAACCTTCCTGCTAAAATTCAAAAATTTTGATGTTGTGTGTTCATGGCAATGAGGACATGCTTTGTGACCATGTACGGACCAACCTGAAAGCATTCCATATGCAGGAAAGTCATTAATTGTCCACATTAAAGCCGCACGCAGTATGAAGGTTGTATTTGTGTTTGAATCATATGTCTCTACACCATCAATGAACAAAGTTTTCAGCTCCTCAATCAGAGGTCGGATTTAGACGTCGATATTGTTCCCCGGTGAGTTTGGTCCGTCGATAAGAAGAGGCATCATAAAGTATGATTGGTCCATAGCCAACCAAGACGACATATTATAAATTATCATTACAACGGGCCATGTACTGTGACTTCCAGCCATATAGTTGAATGGGCAGAAGCCATCGGCAGCCAGTCCGAGCCGGACATTGCGGGGATCGCTACTGAATATTGCGTGCCTCCTATCGAAATCCTTCCATGCCGGTGAATCTCTTGGATGGCTCATTTTTCCATTTTCGCTTGGAGGAGCACGGTGATGCCAAATCATTGCCTCGGCTGTTTTCTTGCACCTGAATAGCCTCTGTAGCCTCTGTGTTATGGGAAAATATCGTGCTATCTTCACAGGTATATCAGGCTTCTTATCAGAATCTTTCGTCTTATACCTGGCCTCTCCGCATGTTGGACACTCTTTCAAATCTGAATTCTCTTTCCGGTACAACACGCAATTTTTAGGACATGCTTGAATCTTCTCGCACTTTAGACCCAAATCAGACATCATTTTCTGGGCTTCGTACCAGCTTTCGGGCACATTATTTCCCGGAGGCATAGAATCTTTCAAGAACGAAAGAAGCATTGTGAATGACTTGTTGCTCCATCCATTTAGGCACTTAATTTGGAAAAGTTGGACGAACCATGAGAGGGTGGAATACTTCGCATTCTCATAAATTGGTTTCCTAGCATCATTCATGAAATTTTCATATTTATCCGCACGCGGTCCTTGACCGGAAGGAATGTCATCTTCGGTACGGATAGATTCACCTAGGGCAGCCTCTACCATATCCTTCATTTCTTCTGATGGAAATAAATTTCCGTATCCTGCCGTATTACCGAATTCTTCTTCTTCTCCTGCCGCATTATCGTGTTCTCCTTCTTCTACCGCAGTACTGCATTCTTCTCCTTCCCCGTGATATTTCCAAATTGAATAAAGTCTAGTAAACCCATGTTTTACAATATGAAGCTCTGCCAATTCTACCTTCTGCCAGTACTCATTGCCACATCTATCGCACGGACAGAGAATCTTCTCTATTATGATCTTATTATGTGCTCGTACAAATTCAAGAAAAGCAGCAACTCCTGCGACAAACTTAGGTTGCATACGTTGTTTCCAATCCACATACATCCAGTCCTTAACTCTGACGTACTCATGGGCCATGTTAGACTGAATAACATATAAATTGTAGGTTATGCTGACTATATTGAGAAATATAAGAACGGGATAGTTACTGACAAAGGAGAAAATCCATGTATATGCTTTGTGTGTGCGTTTGTCGTTGAAAAGAATAAATTATCGCACGTTATGTTGACCGATAGACGGGGACTAAGTGGCGCTTTTAATTAGTTTCATATATGGGTATCGATGGGAATATGAAGGTTTCATATTATCATATATTGGTTTTAACCCGAACATCTCGAATCGCTCTCTGATTATGCGTTTGTATGTATGTGTTCCGGCTGTCGGGGGTAGGCTTCTATCCCATTAAGAATGTATAGAGCGAACGCCCATCACTTGTGCTTTCAACCGTTTCGAGTAAATTTCGGCAGCACCTCCCCGCTGTTCTCCGAGTACACTGTAATAGAATAGATAATCATTTCAAAGCTGTGAAACAACGTTGAAATGAACATCTAATCTATCTTTGTACACGGAGAACCAGCGGAAAGGTACCGACGAAATATCTCGAAACGGATGAAAACACAAGTGAATGAAGGCGTTTGCTTTATACATTCTTAACTTGTCCACACGGGACAAATCTATGGGTTACCATACGATTGAATTTTCTCGTCGCGTAGACTATACGACGGTTGTTAGTATCGAGCTATACTGTCCGATATTTAACAACCTTCGTATAGTTCTAGGTCACGACGAGCATCGCACATATGTTAACCGATAGACGGGGACTAAGTGGCGCTTTTAGTTTCATATACGGGTATCAATGGGAATATGAAGGTTTCATATCATCATCGAGTATCATATATTGGTTTTAACCCGAACATCTCGAGTCGCTCTCTGATTATGCGTTTGTATGTATGTGTTCCGGCTGTCGGGGGTAGGCTTCTATCCCATTAAGAATGTATAGAGCGAACGCCCATCACTTGTGCTTTCAACCGTTTCGAGTAAATTTCGGCAGCACCTCCCCGCTGTTCTCCGAGTACACTGTAATAGAATAGATAATCATTTCAAAGCTGTGAAACAACGTTGAAATGAACATCTAATCTATCTTTGTACACGGAGAACCAGCGGAAAGGTACCGACGAAATATCTCGAAACGGATGAAAACACAAGTGAATGAAGGCGTTTGCTTTATACATTCTTAACTTGTCCACACGGGACAAATCTATTGGTTACCATACGATTGAATTTTCTCGTCGCGTAGACTATACGACGGTTGTTAGTATCGAGCTATACTGTCCGATATTTAACAACCTTCGTATAGTTCTAGGTCACGACGAGCATCACACGTATGTTAACCGATAGACGGGGACTAAGTGGCGCTTTAGTTTCATATACGGGTATCGATGGGAATATGAAGGTTTCATATCATCATCGAGTATCATATATTGGTTTTAACCCAAACATCTCGAGTCGCTCTCTAATTATGCGTTTGTATGTATGTGTTCCGGCTGTCGGGGGTAGGATTCTATCCCATTAAGAAAAAATGGAGTGTATTTCGCTGTGAGAGACTCTTCAAAGAAATGGAGGAAGAAGCACTAAAGAAAAAAGAGAGAAAAATAAGAATATAAAGTTGAAACTAAACTTGAGCTATCCGCTGAAATCATAAAGCATAGGAAAGTTGATTGAGTCTTGATCTATTGCTCTTTCTTTGCATTATCTCGTATGTCCATTTATAGATTTTAATGCCACATGAGATGTAATCAGTCAGCTCCCTATGGTTGTATTAATGTCAGCTCTTACATAATATGGGTATCTGCCTTACCATTAAGACAACTATGGAATATGTTAATTTAAAATGTAAGGCTAGCTTTCTATGTATTCTGAGGGACTGCTTGCATAGAACTTAGCTTGATCCTCTCAATTATTACACATAAATATGCTGACAGGCCTCTCATAACCCTAACCCCAGCCCCACAGTAACCCTAACCCTAGCCCCAACCCTAACCACAGCCCACCGTAACCCTACCCCAGCCCCACAGTAACCCTAACCCCAGCCCCACCGTAACCCTAACCCCAGCCCCACCCCAGCAGCAGCCGAACCCCAACCCTAACCCTACCCCGACCCCGACCCCGACCCCGACCGCCACCGCGCCCCTGCCCAAACCCAACTCTCGCGCGCGCAACCCAGACCCAGCCATGAATAATCCAAAAATGCTTTAATTTACCTCGAGATTTATACCTGAACGGGTGCGCTGGTGGGCTGGAGCGACGACGGTGGCGAATTGGCGAAGAAACCGGCGGTGGCGACGAAACCGGCGGTGGCGACGACTGTGGCGACGAAATCGGCGGTGGCGACGATGGTGGCGACTCTGCCCAACGACGGTGGCGACGCGACGGTGGCGATTTGGGGTTTTTCGCGCACGTTTGAGGGAGAGAGAGAAAATGAGCGTAGGCTTTTCGATCTGGCTTTGTTTTAAAACGATATTTACTTGCCCCTACGGATATATCCGTAGGTCCTTTGTTTGCGCCACCGTAGGGGCAAACACCAAATTAAGAATTAATTTTTTTTATTCTTGAACGTCAGTGCCCGTAGGGGCAACCTTTTAGCCCTACGGAGTAATCCGTAGGGCCAAGTAAAATCTCCGTAGGGCCAAGTAAAATCTGCCCCAACGGATAATTCCATCCGTAGGGGCAACCCCCTATTTTACTAGTGAACCATTCAGCCAGGCCAGAGTCGGTACTTTGAGGGAGGTTCCCCGTGCTTTCGCACGGACTTAATTAAAGTAAACCTCATTTTCCCAGAGACATAACCCCGTTGACACCTTTCTAGACACCTAATGGGTTAGCTAATTGTAAAGTGCAAAACTCTCCTGAGAGTAACTCTTACTCACAGTGAGATCGGGATCCAACTATCACACAGAAGGTATGCAATCTCATTGCAATTTTAAACTTTTGAAACTCCCGATATGGTTTTTACCCCTAGCACTTGTGATCTTAACTATGATCAATATATCATAAGTACAAGTCAAGTTCTATCCGTCATTTCGTGGTTAATTAGACCCACTCATATGACCCTTAACTATAGTCAACATAATCATATGAATGTCCTAACTAATCGCATCATATGCTTTGTAGGAAGACATCACTTAGCTACTGTACATTACGCCTTAACTATAGTCAAAATACGTAACACGAATACTAAGTACTCTACTTCCTAAAATGATGGAGGGTTGCGAATGGTTTTTAAGAAAACATTTAACGCTTTGAACTTGATTTCGTCGTAGAATCAAATAGTTTTTAAAAGAAGTGGCTTAAGCTCCGCATTTTGAAACTTGCTTTTTCATTAAAAAAAAGGCCGAGTGAGTTTCAAATCCGATTCTACAACATGTTTTAGGTTTATTTTTCTTTACATTAATCTTATTAATGTAGTCCCATCATTTAAGTTCTCAAGCCATCACAGAAAATAAACGAAAATAGAACGTGCGCTTATGCCATCCGCATTCGCCATGGGGTCCCGTCATGCACCGTTAGCTTACTTAACTAACGGCAGAGCAGGGGCAGAATTAGCGCGGATGCAAAACATAAGCAACATTTATTATATATCATATATATAATATACATCATTCGTCTCAACATTTAAAGTGATCACATCACATAATATCAGCAGCAGAAGCACATATATAAAATATAGGATATACTAGGAGGTCTGTATTTTGTATTCGGACAACAATAGAAAATACGGAGTCCACGGTCGCGATGAATAGCCAAGCCCACACCCCTAGATCCCTACGAGAGCGGCAAGTGACCCTACCAATTCTAGAGTTAGGAGACCCGGTCTCGACACCTCAAGATGGCCTCCCGCTGGACTCTAGAACCAGGCCACTTGTGCTCCCCACCTTGGGTTTATCCTAATGCGGAAAAGTAAATAATATACATCAATGGTGACATCATCCTCAACCCGGAAGTGCCCCAATAAAAGAATATTGCATACAACGAATTTTACATGAATGAAAAGAAAAACTCGCATCTCACATAAAACCCCCGGCCATTCAATCACGACGATCCCATACATCATATCATAGCAACACAAAACATCACATTGTAGGGTTACTAGGCGCGCTCAAGAGGTCTCATAAGGCATCAACCATACTAATTTCAAATTTTTCGGTGCCGAGAAACCATAATATAGATCGTTAACCAGAGAATAGGCGAAACATGCAAGCTAGTAAACAACTTTACTGCTAAGTGAAAGAGACTACAACCTTTGTAGATCCGGTCCTTCACTTCCTTAGCTCCATGATGATGTCCCTTCACTGCGATCATCGGATCCCGGACTCTAGCGATGGTTTTGTCGAAGAAATGATCGGGCTAGGTCGTCGACTTCGATGCCAAAGATGATCTACGTCGAGGCAACTCAAGATCAAGCTCCAACTTCACCAAGTCATGAAACTTGTGAAGAAAACACCCTATACTACATGGCAAGTGGTAGAGAATGAAGAAATAGGAAGTGGGTTCACTTTGGATTTGGATTTCTTACTCTTTTTCTCATTTCACCATTGAAGCTAGCAAGCTTTCATGAAGCTTGATGAAGATGAAAATGAAGAAAGAATAAAAATGAATTATCTTAAAAAGAAAATCCAAGTCATTCTTATAATAATGCAACCATGGTTGACTGTAGAGAATTAACTAGGGTTTAGTTAAATGGTTAGGTTAAGAGATGGAGACAAAATGGTCACTTAGTCAAAGATGCATGAAGCATCAAGAAGCTTCTTATATAAAACAAAAGCAACCATTTAGTTTCCTTTTTCTTTTAACCAAAATAAATAAAGTAAATCAAACCTTAACCATTTATCTAAACATGGTGTATAGCATACACACACCCAAGTTTGCATGTATCATCAAACATGATACAAACTAGTGCACAAAACTATATCATATATACAATGTGCACATCAAGTGAGAAAATCCATCTTAAGTGAACCAATACTAGTTAATGCAAAGTAATATATCAAATATATAATTATACATTAAATCATTAAATCAACACTTGATTTAACTATCCGGTCATATCGCATATGACCGACTAATATCCAATGTACCGACTTATCGAATCAATCCTCGATTCGATAACTAGGTTATATCGCATACAACCAATCGATACATTCATCGCGAGAATAGAATACGGTATCACATACACGCATTATTCTCGGTCCCGCACATATCTCATATGCGCTCCTATTTCGTTTCGCTTGAGCCAGGAAACCTCTGTGTAGGACTCTAAAGACTCATCAATACGTCGGCAGCAGATGATGATCATATCAAACACCCACAAGCCGCAAGCGGTTTGCTAAACGTAACGGCCACCCAGGTATTGAGTGATCAGAAGATCGACGAGCAAGCCCGCTCACACTCCTATGAATCCAACCAGTAACACTTACCGTACAGTCCGGTCTGATCGTCTGATATGTCGCATATCTCGCCTAGGGGTGGTAAATGTCAGACCCCAGTAGCTCGATAAGTCGTGTCGATATGAGGTCTATAACAGTTTGAGAAACTACTGGTAACACTTACCAGTAAATCTCAGCAACCCTGGCCAGGGATTTCCGGTTATAGCCAATCGAACACAGTGCAACATCAACTCCCTATACCGGGAGAGACCAATCCCCTCCTATCGCTCATTGCCTCCATGTGATTCGGGACTGTACCCAAAAACCACCATTTTGCACGCCCTCTTGGACGTAGTAAGGTGGAAATCAAAGCACAGTGGGAATCACACAAGACATTAGGACAATCTCGGGTCAACAGACTAACATGTACCAGTGTCACCAGAGAACTGCCATCTGACGTAAGGTATAATACCATCTGGGAGTTCTCGGCGAGTCCGTCCAGTGTACCCAGTCTCTACTGAGCACCCGTATATCATCTCTGATGTCAAACACCAATGGATATGGGATCATCCATCGCCCATCTGTATGGGTCGAGAAGGTATACGCTAGTCTACTCTGGTATATCGATGCCCCGTCTCGATACACCCATGACTAGGGACCTTGAAGGATGTACTTATGGACTACCATGTCCCCACTAGTATGATCTGCATCATAGTCCAGGTAGTCAAGTACACATCCTAAGGGCTTTACCAACATGTAACAGAGAGACAATCAGTGTACACGTTAAGGTAAAGAGCAACCAGATAGCATACTATCATGTCGAGCAAGAAAGTCCTCCCTATATATGTCCAAGCATCCACTACAATATACATCCTATGTATAGTAATGGCCTCTAGGGCATGCATATAACTAACAATCTCCCACTTGCACTAGGGCCATCTGATAGCAGTGGTTGTAGTATCTCATACTCAACTATACCATAAAAGTCTCTCTTTGGGAAAAGGCCTTTGTGAGTGGATCCGCCGTGTTGTCCTCTGAGTCTTCTCTCCTAACCTCGATCTCCTTGGAGATCAACTATCTCCATGGTCAGGTGATGCTGCCTCAGAATATGTCTGGATCACTGATGGGACGGACGTTCCTTGGCATAAGCCACAACTCCATTGTCACACAATGGGAGGAACTAAGTTCATCTCATGAACTAATATACACCCAGACTTCCTCTTTGGTAGCATCTTTGGTAACGATGTATCTTGCCTTTAATCGTTTAGTATGCCACGGTATCTAGCTTGGAACTCTTCCAACATACCGTCCCTCTACTGAGGGTAAAGAAAATGCCTGTAACTGACATTCAGTCGTCCTTATCACTCTGGAACCTTTCCAGTGATTCTCTTCAGGATCGATTGATATCATCTCACTGCTACTAGTGAGAATCCTAGCATCCAGTTACATCTATCTCATAGATGAAAACTCAGGATTTAGGAGGTATCACTTTGATCCTATATGGAGAATCCTTGTGATAAGCGGAGATTGACCGAGCGTAGCATAGAAAACTCCTTTCCTATCAAGAGTATGTCATCCACGTACTCTACGAGGATCACTACCATACTCCCTACTACCTTTTTGTATATACAAAGTTCATCTACCATTTTGATGAAGTCAAACTCTTTGACTACCACATCAAAACAGATGTTCCAACTCCGCGATGCCTGCTTTATCCTATAAGGCATCTTGCACACGTTTCCGCTGCTCCCACTGTCGACGAAGCCCTCTGGCTGTGTGCTTGTAGACGCTCTCTTCCAAAACTTTATTTAGAAAAGCAGTCATGACACCCAACCACCAGATATCGTAGTCATGGTATGTAGCCGTGGCAAGTAGGATCTGGATGGACTTAAGCATAGATCCTTAGAAAAGGTTTCAACATAATCCAAACCTGGTCAATGATGCAAACCTTTAACAAGTCTAGCTTTGAAAGTCTCAACTTTTCCATGTACACCAAGTAATCTTCTCAAGATATACTTGCTCCTGATGGGGATTTAACCCTTCAGATATAGCAACCAAAGTCCATACTTTGTTGGTGTATAAGGATTCCATCTCAGATCGCTAAGCATCCAGCCATTCTTACAGAGTCCCACTCTTGATGGCCAGCTCGAAACTAGTTGGGTCATCATATCATGATGCAATCCCCGCTCCCACTGTCATAGAGAAACCGAAGTATCTCTCAGGTGGGTGAGGAACCCTACTAGATCGGCGGAGAGGCTGAGGTTCGTTGGAATCTACTGAATCATTTGGTTCTACCAAATCATCTGCTGTAGTTTGCATAGCTGGAACCTTTCCAGTTGTACATAACAGACCTTGCCTCGAGCTTGTCCGGATTATGCGACATAGCCCGGACAACCCCAAATCTTAACCAACTTAAGATATGGGCTCTTCCCTTTCCATATCACATATAAAGCGGTAGGCAACTGATTTGATTGGAACCCTATTCAATAGGTATGCAACTTCATAAGTGCATAACTCCCAAAAGGAAATAGGTAACTCAGTAGTACTCATCATAGAGCACACCATATCCAATATGGTGCGATTGCTCCGTCCCGATACACCGTTGTGCTGTGGTGTATTCAGAGGAGTAACACTGAGAGAGAATTTCATTCTCCTTTAGAATAATCCAGGAATTCCGTGCTCAAGTATTCTCCTCCCTGATCACATCTAAGGACATAATACTTATACCCGTATTGGTTCTCTACTTCTAGCTTATATTCTGTGAATATCTCAAAAGGCCCGGACTTGTGTTTCAATAGGAACATATGTCTGAATCTTGAGAGATCATCAGAGAATGTAATGAAGTATAAAGAACCAGTCCTGGCATGTGTAGACAGGGGACCTTACATACATCATCATGTATCAGTCCCAAGAGTTTACTAACTCTTTCTCTGTTTCCAGTAAACAGAGCTATGGTCATCTAATCTTTGTGATATGACTGGCAAGTTTCACAAAATATAAATTCAAACTAATTTAAATATGCATCTAAATGTAACTTCAGCCAGTCGGGTCGTATTGATATGACCTAGTTTACAATGCCTCAAGAAGGATTCGTTCATTTCTGAACTATTCCTCTTGTGTGTGTTCTGTATACTAAGAACTGTAGTTTGATTTAGAACGTTAATGCTTTTAGATAACGTGCATGAACTGATCAACTCTTGATGTAGGAAATGTTCAAAACATTATCCAATCAATACAAAATTATATCCTTCTTTATCTAAATAAAGAGACTGATATGATTTTGTATATCAGGTTCGGTATCTAATAACATTTGTTCAGAATCAATGTATTATGGTAATACAGGGTGACAGTGACCAACAGACTTGGCTGCAACACTTGCACCGTTTTCTGCCTCATGAAACTTATCACCTGTTTTCAGTTCTCTACCTTCCTTTAGCCCATGTAACAAATTACATATGCGAGATCCTGATCTGGTATCACATACCCAGGACGTAGAGGATACTGAGAAACAGTTCTGTGTAACGAACACACCCGAAGATGATGCATCAACATGCACTTTCTTCGTTTGGGCGGCACGGGAATTCTGGCAATCCCCTAATTCCTGCTCTGTCTTATAACATTTATAAGTTGGAGCGGGACCAACGTTCCCCAGCTCAGTATAACAAGCGGGTTCGGTCAATAATCCGTATTATTATCTTGATTAAGGCGTGACATGGTCGCTACCAGGAGAGAGAGAGAGAGGAAAACACTCTGCGTGCGCTCTTGCAAGATCAGATTGGTTATTATTTTATCTAATCAGGATGGCTCCCACTGTTTTTATCAAATCTTCCTTCAAACCCCTAAAAGGAAAGACTAGCCGAGATTAATTACACGCTACAAGTTCGCCAATCTTTCATCCAGGCCAGTGTCGGTACTTTGAGGGAGGTTCCCCGTGCTTTCGCACGGACCTAATTACAGTAAACCTCGTTTTCCCAGAGGCGTAACCCCGTTGACACCTTTCTAGACACCTACTTGATCGGCTAATTGTAATGTGTAAAACTCTCCCAGGAGTAACAATTACTCGCAATGGGTATCGGGGTCCAACTATCTCATAGAAGGTATGCAATCTCATTGCAAATTTCAACACTTGAAATTCCCGATAATTTTGCCCCTAGCGTCCTATGACCTTGACGGAGGCCAAACTACCCATAGTCCGCTAGTCAAGTTCAACCCGTCATTTCCTAATTGAATTAAACCCACCCGCACGACCCTTGACGGAGGCCAAACAACGCCGTACGAATACCCTAATCCAATCGCATCATATGCTAGCAGATAAGCACTAGTTAGCTACCGTACACTACGCCTTGACGGAGACCAAACTACCGCAGCACGAATACTAACTAGTACTTATCTGAAATGACGGAGGGCTACGACAGGTTTTTCTGAAAACCTATTGCGTAATGAACTTGATATCGTTGTAGAATCAAATGATTTTAAAATGGATTGTTTTTTAGGCTTTTCTAGTTTTGCTAAAGGGGTCACTCCCGGTGAAGGGATCGTCGGCCCTTTCCTCATCGAATGAGGTGCGGGATATATCATATATATCTCTGTGCAAAGCAGAAACTATAGAAGCAATCAAAAAACAAACCGGGGGTTGTAGCATCTGCCAGTTATTGCTAAAGGGGTCACTCCCGGTGAAGGGATCATCGGCCCTTTCCTCATCGAATAAGGTGCAGGATATATCATATATACCGCTGTGCAAAGCAAGAACTGTAGCTACCTGTTTTATTTTTTGAAATTCGATTCTACAACATCTTTAGGTTTCTTTTTCTTTCATTAATCATATTAATGAAGTCCCATCATTTAAGTACCTAAACATCACAGATAAATACGACGTACACTTATGCCATCCGTGTTCGCCTCGATGTCCCCTCGTGCACCGTTAGGTTAGGTGACTAACGGCAGAGCGGGGCAGGGCTAGCGCGGGTGTAAAACATAAGTAACCTCTATATAATATATCATATATACTATATACAGTATCCATCACAGCATATCAAATGATCACATCACAGATATCGCAGTAGAAGAAACATATGAAACATTGGATATACTAGAACGTCCATGTTTTCAATACGAGCCAGTATAAAACACGGATTCCACGGTCGCGATGAATAGCCAAACCCACACCCCTAGACCCCTACAAGAGCGGCAAGCAACCCTACCAATTCTAGAGTTAGGAGACCCGGACTCGACTCCTCGAGTTGGTCTCCCACTGGACTCTAGAACCCGGTTACTTGTGCTCCCCTCCTTGGGTCTATCCTAGTGCGGAAAAATAAATAATATACAAAGGGTGACATCTTCCGCAACCTGGAAGTGCCCCAATAAAAGAATATTACATACAAGATTTTACATGAATAAAAATGAAAAACACTCATCTCACATAAAAAAAACCCCGGCTATTCAAACACGACGATCCAATATAACATATCCAGCAATACATAACATCACATGTCATCAACGTAAGTAAATATGCGCATCCCAATTGTCGTTGACATATAGCAACGAAACCGGCGATATCACATATTACACTTACGGTCACAGAAAAGAAAGTGTAAAACTACAACAGTTGGAATCCGCAACCTGCATAGACATCGCATGCCTAACCATATGAATTCCTTAGACATCGCATGCCTAACAATTATAAACCCCGCATTTTAGTCTCTATATCGAAAACACTTTTCAATATCTAGTCAGGCAATTCAACAAGATTCCCGAAAAACTGATCGAATGCTCGTCGAAAACTTTAGTAGACGGCCGCACCCCCGATGCCATCGACGAAGTGCACCAAGGCGGAACACCGCTGCCGCGAGCACCCGAACGGATACTTTCGGCGACGGGGTTCTCCTACAGTCACTTGGTCGGGGCTATGGGGCGTAGCTATCTATTAAGTTTACCGGCGAGTATCCACGTACGCTACGTGATTGCGACGGACTTTTGATCGCATCAAAATTCCGTGGCAACCGATCAAGTGAGACTAAAATGCTATGTTTATAACATTCATATCAGTTATCCATAACTACTTGTGGATTCCAAATACTGTATCGCATTCCAGATAAATAGAAAATGTTAAACTTTCCGATCGAACAATCAAACACCCAAGTTTTCCCGAAACAGATCAACACATGAAATAAGTTTAAAAACATTCACTTCATGCCTCAGTACCAACGGTCCAGCCGTAGAAGGGCCAAGCCAACGCCTCACATGTGGCACGCCGTACTGCCCCAAACCCTAAGGTTCAAAGGGCAGTTCAAGACGGTCACATAATCGAGTTAAGGTTTGTTGTCTTCTAAAGGGACCATCGCGTTACTTGCACTACTTAGAACGTTCTTAAACCACGGAAAAATCCAACAATTGGAAATTTCCCGGCAGGGGAAAAAGTGGGTATTTATATCCAGTCGAACCTTTTAACATATTCAAAAATTATCCGGAAAACACATAGACAAAATTAGACAATCCGATCGAAACACCGAGTCCCCAATACAACCCAGAAAAACTCAACTGTTGAGTATCAATTAAAAATTCCCATAAAATACAGCAACTTTAGATAGAGATTACTGTGCAAACAGAAGTGAACAAGCCCACAGTATTGCCGCGGAACTGCCGCCCAACCTAGGGTACGGCCGCGGTTCCGCGGCGGTTTAATCGAATTGGGTCCACAAATTTCACAGTAACTCCTATAAAACCCTGCTGAATTTTTTGGCTATTTTTAATTCACAAAAATCCAAAAATCCAGAAAATGTCCAGAGAGTGGTTTGAGTTAGGGTTTCGGGGTTCGTTCGGATTTCTAATATCGTCTACACTTCGCCTAAGGCTCTAGCTAGGCTCTGATACCACTGTAGGGTTACCAGGCACGCTCAAGAGGTCTCATAAGGCATCAACCATGCCAATTTCAAATTTTTCGGTGCCGAGAAACCCTAATATAGATCGTTAACCAGAGAATAGGCGAAACATGCAAGCTAGTAAACAACTTTAGTGCTAAGTGAAAGAGACTACAACCTTTGTAGATCCGGTCCTCCACTTCCTTAGCTCCATGATGATGTCCCTTCGCTGTGATCATCGGATCCCGGACTCTAGCGATGGTTTTATCGAAGAAATGATCGGGCTAGGTCGTCGACATCGATGCCGAAGATGATCTACGTCGAGGCAACTCAAGATCAAGCTCCAACTTCACCAAGTCATGAAACTTGTGAAGAAAACACCCTATACTACATGGCAAGTGGTAGAGAATGAAAAAATAGGAAGTGGCTTCACTTTGGATTTGGATTTCTCACTCTTTTTCTCATTTCACCATTGAAGCTAGCAAGCTTTCATGAAGCTTGATGAAGATGAAGATGAAGAAATAATAAAAATGAATTATCTTAAAAAGAAAATCCAAGTCATTCTTATCATAATGCAACCATGGTTGACTGTAGAGAATTAACTAGGGTTTAGTTAAATGGTTAGGTTAAGAGATGGAGACAAAATGGTCACTTAGTCAAAGATGCATGAAGCACAACCATTTAGTTTCCTTTTTCTTTTAACCAAAATAAATAAAGTAAATCAAACCTTAACCATTTATCTAAACATGGTGTATAGCATACACACACCCAAGTTTTCATGTATCATCAAACATGATACAAACTAGTGCACAAAACTATATCATATATACAATGTGCACATCAAGGAAGAAAATCCATCTTAAGTGAACCAATACTAGTTAATGCAAAGTAATATATCAAATATATAATTATACATTAAATCATTAAATCAACACTTGATTTAACGATCCGGTCATATCGCATATAACCGACTAATATCCAATGTACCGGCTTATCGAATCAATCCTCGATTCGATAACTAGGTTATATCGCATACAACCAATCGATACATTCATCGTGAGAATAGAATACGGTATCACATACACGCATTATTCTCGGTCCGCACATATCTCATATGCGCTCCTATTTCGTTTCGCTTGAGCCAGGAAACCTCTGTGTAGGACTCTAAAGACTCGTCAATACGCCGGCAGCAGGTGATGATCATATCAAACACCCACAAGCCGCAAGCGGTTTGCTAAACGTAACGGCCCCCCGGGTATTGAGCGATCAGAAGATCGACGAGCAAACCCGCTCACACTCCTGTGAATCCAACCAGTAACACTTACCGTACAGTTCGGTCTGATCGTCTGATATGTCGCATATCCCGCCTAGGGGTGGTAAACGTCAGACCCCAGTAGCTCGATAAGTCGTGTCGATATGAGATCTATAACAGTTCGAGAAACTACTGGTAACACTTACAAGTAAATCTCAGCAACCTTGGCCAGGGATTTCCGGTTATAGCCAATCGAACACAGTGCAACATCAACTCCCTATACCGGGAGAGACGAATCCCCTCCTATCGCTCATTGCCTCCATGTGATTCGGGACTGTACCCAAAAACCACCATTTTGCACGCCCTCTTGGATGTGGTAAGGTGGAAATCAAAGCACAGTGGGAATCACACAAGACTTTATGACGATCTCGGGTCAACAGACTAACCTGTACCAGTGTCACCAGAGAACTGCCATCTGACGTAAGGTATAATACCATCTGGGAGTTCTCGACGAGTCCGTCAAATGTACCCAGTCTCTACTGAGCACCCGTATATCATCTCTGATGTCAAACACAAATGGATATGGGATCATCCATCGCCCATCTGTATGGGTCGAGAAGGTATACGCTAGTCTACTCTGGTATATCGATGCCCCGTCTCGATGCACCCACAACTAGGGACCTTGAAGGATGTACTTATGGACTACCATGTCCCCACTAGTATGATCTGCATCATAGTCCAGGTAGTCAAGTACACATCCTAAGGGCTTTACCAACATGTAACAGAGAGACAATCAGTGTACACGTTAAGGTAAAGAGCAACCAGATAGCATACTATCATGTCGAGCAAGAAAGTCCTCCCTATATATGTCCAAGCATCCACTACAATATACTCCTATGTATAGTAATGGCCTCTAGGGCATACATATAACTAACACACATGTCATCAACGTAAGCAAGTATGCGTATCCCAATTGTCGTTGACGTATAGCAACGAAACCGGCGATACACCACATGCTACACTTACGGTCGCAGAAAAGAAATGTCAAACTACAACATTTAGAATCGACACATCCCTTAGACATCATAAACTCGGAATATCTCATGTTTCGGATTTCATGCCTAACATTTTAAATCTTACATTTGGGTCCCATCTATGAAAACACCTTTTCAAAAGAAATCGGGTAATTCAACAAGATTCCCGATTTCTACCGAGACCGAAATGTTAAATTTACAAACAACTAATCGATTTTCACAAAATTAATTAGTGAAGATCCCAACTATTGTATCACATTCATAAGAACTAGGAGATGTTAAACTTTTCGATCGGTCAATCAACCACCCAAAATTCTCAGAGGACTCAACACTTGAGTTAGATTCAAAAAATTTCCAGACAGTGCCACAAGCACATACGGACCAGCACAAGAAAGCATGTCCTAAGCCTCACCAACTGCGCCACGGAACCGCCGCAAAAAGCACCTTTCGGCCGTGGTTTCGCGGTCCTTAGGTCGAGTTAGGGCTTCATTTTTCTTGGGGGTCCACACAATACCCTGCACAATTTTCTGAACATTTTCAAACCAAAAAATTCCAAGTTTTGAAAAATTTCCAGAGAGCAAACTTGAGGTGGTGTTTGATGTTCGTTCGAACTTTTTAACGTCATCTAGTTTACCTTAAACAATGTTGAAATACGATTAAAGAAACACTCCGAATTTCAACTACAAAAAGATAACATCACATGCAATCTTTAATAAAATCAAACAATAGCAAAAACACCAAACCCCAGAGACTGGAACACCAGAGGAAAACGAAACCAAAACCCTACTACAAAATCGGTGGGGCCGGTTTATTTGTGTATTTGGCCGGTCAAAATCCGGCGGATTGGTTTCGTTTTCTGTTGTGTTCATATTACATCACATGTAACATTCTGCACCTGTTTAAAAAAATTCAGAGAACTTAATAAATCGACATAAACTAGGGATTTTGTTTCGAGATTTCGAAGTTATTTCGGTTTCGTAATTCTATTAACATCGTCTAATTCTCTAGCTTGGCTCTGATACCACTGCTGGGCTTGCTTAGTACTCTCACTAGGTTTTGACAAGCATCAAACATTCTACATTAAAAATTTTAGGGAGCTAACCAAACTTAACCTAGAATCGAAATAGAGTATTAGGGTAACAAAAAGCAAGTATTACATACAAGTAAGTGTCTAACACTAAGAGGGGAGAAATACAACCTTTGTAGACCTTTTCTCCTTGACTTCTTGGATCAACATAGAATTTGAACAGGTTCGCGTGAGTCCTTCGATATCCACGACAATCCACCACGGAGTCCCTTGGCACAAGCTCCAAGCTTCACTTGATCTTGGTGGAAGTGAAGCAAACAATCTACATTAGTGGGCTAGACTAATATAGATTGGTGATGTGGGTTATGATCTCACTTAAAAACCTTTCCTTTTAATTCTTCACTCACTTTTGAAGAGCTAGAGAGCTTAGAGGAGGAAGAAGAAGGAGAATGGCTTAGCTTGAGCTCATGTGAGAGTTATCTCAATAATAATGAGAATAATAGAAATATATGAGAGAGTCCCACTCACCCTTAACCATGGCTAATAAATATCTAGATGTTTTTTAAATTTAGTTAAGAAATAATAGGAAATGAAACCATGGTTATGACTTTGGTCAACTAAAGAAGAGTATAGAAGAAATCCAACCATGATTTAATTCCCAATTTCCTTTTCTCAATAATCAAAAATATATAAATAGTTTCCATGTGAGTCTTGCATAGCCATCTCTAATGTATCATCAACCATGACTCATGTATACATGCATGTGTGCATTCATATCAATATATACATACATACATTCATGCATACATATAAAAGAAAAGGGTTTAATAATATAACGTTTTAAAAATAATAAGTTTATAAATTCTTGCGGTTTTCCCCAAAATCCAAAAATCTCATAAACACTGAATCCTCAAGAAGAAATCACAATGTGTAAGCATATCGATGATGATGGACGCCTATAATATGATGGTATATGCTATGCTATGTACGAACAGAAACTATGTATGAAGTATGATGCGATGATGTATGTATATGTGACTAGCCATCCTATGTATCAATCTTGATGAATGAATATACAACTACCCATTTACATATCAAGTATGATGCAAATGCATGGATATCGATTCTAAACAAGTTCTATAGTGTTCGTGACATAACAGTTACCAATGGTGTGTGTGTTCGCATAAATAGTGCACGTGCGGCAGGAACCAATGGTAATGGTGCAAGTGTCCTATAAAATGATATCACATTTATATATAAATATGACGATGCGATACAACGAAACGGCTAACTAGGAAACTACGCATATAAATGAAATTACTACTAGTAACCCTACTGTCGGGCGCCTCGCGCCATCCAGACAATCCCCCCATAAATGTATACATCTACTCACCGGGACGCCTCGGCTAAACTGATCCGATATGCACCATGTCTTTCCGCGCCGCGTTCGATGCCTCTGCGACCGATCCTAGAATCAAACAATGCAACACACATGCAAAAAGAAAAAGAAAAAAAACTCGAGTCAGTTTAGGTGGGGCTACACCACCAGTATTTTGGCATTAAAGCTAGATTGTCATCAGGTATTTCATCCATAATCCACTACCACCGAGCTGTCAAATTTGCAAGATATGATAGTGGTGCACTTTAATTTTGGTGTCAACCATGGTGACATACTCAACAATCAAATATAGTGGTGCAACTTTCAGTGTGAAATCCCACACACCTTTCATTTTTAAATACTAGAAGACTATCATTGTAGTGATTTCATCCAGTAAATATCTTCTTCTTCTTTTTTTTTTGTCAATTCTTCAGTTTCTTCATCCTTGCATCCATGAGAGCACCCAGAAAAGGATAGCATATCCTTCTCATATCTCAGATGGAGCCCAACAAAGTAACTATTTTGTTAAGTATAGAAATAAGCTTCTCCGCTAACGCCACAATACGTGGAGTAATTTTCAATGCATCATAATTAACACGACACCGTAGTTTTAGGAGATCAGGTGGAACACCATTGTTTGTGAGACGAGCATCCGTCTTTACAAAATGAATCACTTTGTGCTTTCACATGAGAGGTAACACCTGTTTTGATTAATATGTCATATTAGACCAACTAATTGGAGGTACCGAATATATCTACTTGTTATTATGAAGCAATTTATCTATCACCCTTTTGAGGAAGTTTCTTAATGATCTTTAATTCATTTCTCAGTAAATTAATGAAGTGATCCACATTAAATATGTCTTCAAAGTTACTGGTATCATCCCAAAAGGAACTTTTTATCAAGTTCAGGAACTACCAAAGTCAAATTTAGATAGCGAGCAACGGCAACCATGTAAAAAATCACAAATCGCAGCATGCAATTGATTCAGGCCTCCATTACAAGATAACATGAGATAACCTTTTGCTTCCAAGAACTCTCCGAGGCCGGATCGCAAGCGGAGAGGAGACACTCCCTTCAAAAGTGTCAACCTCGGAGACGACATTGTTCGTCGAGTTGCCGGCGGCGACGCTGTGATCAAAGCACGGCGCCGGCCACGACTTCAACAGCCTAGGATGCCACGTGGCGGTCATCAGCGCCAGCTGCACGAACGCCACCCAAACGAAGACGCCGCCCCGAACCCTAATCGCCCACGCACGGATCCTTTTCCTCCTCATGAAATGACTCCGATGCTTGTCCTTGTCGTTATCCACAATCATCGCAGTCGAGAGGAGATCTAAATCGCCACCAACAAAAATAATTTTTGAGAATTTTTTTTTTTTGAGAGGAAAGAAGTAGTGAAGGAGGGGGAATTTTTTGGGCTGCCTAGGCTCGGCCAGGTTCTACAAAAAGAAGAGAGAGAAATATGTGGGTATCTGTAGAAACCTCCTCCCCCCATATTACATGTATTAAATCATTTCAATGATTATTTAATTTCCTAATTAATATTGTGCTAGAAAACTCTATAAATATGGAGACAATTGGAGAAAAGAGAATATATGGTAAACTTGTTTCTAAGTTGTCATGGTTCACTAAATTATAATTAACCCATTCCAATTTGTAATTTACAATAATTAATATATAAATGAAAGCTTATAATAATATTTAAAATAATTAATTAAGAAAAAAAAATATTTAAGTAAACTAACAATTTATAAGTGACTAATTAAATACCAAATGAAAGTAATTTCGTAGTTAATATAGGTATATTTAAGTCTATATTGAAAAATAATTATAGTTAAGTTTTAGGGGGAAAAAAAGATTTATTTCAGCGATTGTTAGAAAAATTATCTAAAGAATTTATTTATTTATTTATTTTTAAAACGTTATAATCTTCCCTCCTTAAAGAAATTCGGTCCCCGAATTTAAAATCTAACTACACATACCCTCGAAAAGATGGGGATATTCCTTCTGCATCTCGTCGTCGGCTTCTCACGTATCCCTTTTTGCTAATCGGGCCGCGCCAAAGAACCAATACGGTCGGTATGACCTCGAACCTCGGTTTCTTCACTTGCCGACCTAGCATGACTATCGGCTGCTTGGTGAAAAAAAAGAATCGCGCTCCAGCTGAATTGTCCGGTACCGAAATGCATGAGAGGGGTCAAGAAGGTACTTTCGGAGCATCGATACATGATACACGGGTGAACATCAGGAAATCCGGGTGGAAAAACTAAACGATAAACAACTGTGATGATACGCTCTAGAATCTCAAGGGACCCGCATATCTGGGACTAAACCTTCCTTCCTTTCCTAATCTCAACATGCCCTTTATCAATGAAATCTTCAAGAAAGTATCATTGCATATTATAACTCAAGTTTGTGCCAACGTCAGTCTGCATAAGATTTCCGCCTGCTCTGGGCCGCTCTCACCCTATCTTGAATTAACTGAATCTCTTTTCGGTCATCTCCTGTACAATCTGAAATACTGCTTTTACTGAGCTCTGTCCAACTTACGGGTAATTGACATATCTTCCCACAAAATGCTTCAAAGGGTGTCATCTAATTCTCTTCCTGGAAGCTGTTTTTAGGAAATCTCATATCAAGGGCAAGTGGCGATCCTAACTGCCGCCGAAAACTAGAACGCAAGCTCATAGATGTCCTTAAGAATCTTAATAGTCTTCTCAGATCGTCGGTCTGCGGATAGCAAACTGCACTGATACTCAATTGGTGTCCAAAGCCTCCTGAAGTTCCTGCCATAATCGGCTGGTGAACTGGGTGTCTCTGTCAGACACAATACAAGTTGGAACTCCATGTATTCACACCATCTTCTCAACATATATCCGAACATACTGATCGAATCCGAAAGGGGTCTTGACTGGCAGAAAATAAGCTGCTTTCCGTCAATCGTCTACTATCCCCCAAAAAAAGTCATATTCTCGACTGGTCCTAGATAGAACCACAATAAAAATCCATAGAAATATGTTCCCATTTCCACTCCGGAATGGGCAAAAGTTGCAATTCTCCTGCTGACCCCTGATTCTCGGCCCTGACTTGCTGATAAGTCCGCATCCCGAAACAAGTCTATGACATCTCTCTTCATCCCTTCCTACCGGTAAACACCTCTTAAGTCATGAAACATCTTGGAAACACCCGGATGAACACTATATGTGTAACACCCGAGCCCAATAATACTATTTCTGTTACTAGTTGAGTGTTCGACATTGCTCATTTCATTTATCTTGCTTTTTGGTACTTATTGCAAAATTTTAACCGGCTAAGTCAGTTTTGCATATAAAAAATTTTAACACCTAAAGTAAAATTAAAAATATCTATATTGGCCTACTCGTCACCCCTAGCCGCGTGGTAGCGTCCGCACGTCGAGTTTTCATCCCGTTCGGTGAAACGAGCAAGTTTGGACGGCTACGCGCGCGTGCAAGTGTCCGACTTGGGGGCATGCTTTTTAATCACAAAACATCTCATTTTAAAATTTGGAACCCGCTTAAAATCCTATTATTTGAATTTCAAATATTTGGGCGCAACCCGGGCGCGATTTGGAAATATTTCATTTAGCGCCAAAATCCCAATTTAATTAAATATACTAAAACTATAATATATATTCGATACTCTAATCTGTTACATATTTTTAACCAGTTAAATATTTAGAAAATCCTTTTAATCCTTTATGTTCTCGTCTCAGCCAATCACGAGGCTCAAACCCTCGTGGGCCCCCGCCTTTAACCTTCTCTCTACCTCTCTATCTCTCCTCTATCTTTCACTGTCTCTATCTATCTCCTCTCTCTTCCTCTAATCTCTCTCCTCTCTCTTCCCCTAATCTCTCTCTCTCTCTCTCGAATCTAATCTCTCTCTCTCTATCCTATATATTTTTTTACGCAGCCCCGTCTTCACTTTCCATCACGAGAACCCCCACGATCCCTCGCGTGAACCCTAGCCGCCACCGTGCCCGTCGCCGCCGCAGCCCCCGCGCCGACGACACCACCACCATCACCCTTGCCTCCTCAACCTCGACCGCACCTCCTTCCTCCTTTCTCCTTTCCTTCCAGCGCCTGCAGGTGGCCACCGCACGCCCTCGCACTCGCCCGCGCCACCTCGTCGGCGTTCCTCCATCGCCGGCGATCCTAGCCTCACCCCACCACCTTCACCAGCTCATTTCCTCCCTCGCCCTTGCACCAACACCCTGCGCATGTCTACGCAGCCCCGACCACCTGCTCACCCCGCCTGCACATCCCCTGCACACCGTCGGACCGCCGCCTGTCCCCGCCGACGACCCCGTTCCCGTGTCCCCGACCTCGCAGGCACACCCTTCGGTGAGATAACCTTCTTCTCCTCTCCCTTGCTTTTCCTTTCCGCTGTTAACTGTTTCATGATCGGAAGATCTACACCGCGTGCACTGTTCACCGCCGGAGCCAATCGACGCCGTCGACCGTCGTGACCCCCTTCACCCACAGTGAGTAATCCCCCATCCTCTCCTTTCTCTTCTCATTCCCTTTGCTTTCTAGATCTATACCATTGAAACCATTCTCACCGTTCTCTTTCTTGCCGGAATCCGGCCGTGCCGACGACTTGACCCGACATTCCAGCAAGGTACTCCGGTCCGCATGGTCCCGCTGTTCGTTGTTTGGACTCGATCCGTGAACCGTGCGTCCGTCGCGTGTTTTTCCGCCGACGCTACGTCCGTTTTCCCGGTTCGCGAAACCGTCGAGGCAAGTATCACTTGCTACATGCTATGTTATACAAATTGAATGTGTTTGACTCATTAAACTTGCAAAACTTAACTAAGTAGAGCTATTTTATAATTTGGACGCATTATGCCATATATCATGATACTGTAACCTAAAATCACAATTGCCACTTTAACCCTAATAACGAAACTACCGGTTAATCATTTTTACTGTTTAAAGGACGATAGCCGTACACATGTAGCTCTATTACTTTCTGTTATTGATGTTGCACTACCTTGTGATTATTGCACCGCAAGGGTGCTCGAAACTTGTTAATCTGATAGTACGACTGCACTATATTGGGATTAAATGAACTGATATTGTCGTTTACTTTATTTCCTGCTGTTATTTCCTTATTCGATTATATACCTGTTGTGAGCACACCCTCGATTGCGTTACATATTGACCTGACCTTGCTACACATGACATATATATACATACCGATGCACCGAACATGGTGCCCTTTACTATCGACTTAACCTGATGTACCATGACCTGACCTGTTACCTGATCTCATGCCTAATGCCAACAAACCTGACATGGAGTCCTCATGGACCATTCCTGTTGTCTATCCAGACAAACCTGCTTTTACTTGATCCTGTGTTGGCATTAGTTCTTGATTACTGAATACCTGACTCGACATACATAACTTGGGGGTATGGGGAAATCAAAGGTGAAACCGACTTGTAACTCAACAGTTCGATACCTGTTCTGATCAGTCTTACGGGCTAGGCCAGCCCCGGAGTGATGATGCTGACATCACTCACCCATCCTGCTACTTGTTACTGCCTAGCGGCACGTCTCGGATTCAGCCCCGAGAATCTTGACCGTGGTCCCGGGCACGCACGGGATACTATTGAGTTACATCGACGAGTCATCAATTGATTTCAAAGACTTTAGAATAGAAAACCTGATAGAACAGTTTAGTTACCACTGCACACTACCCTGCACTGCTTGATTCACATTATTTGCTACTCTCGTTTTATTCATGTTTATTTTGCATTGCCTGTTACAATGTTTATATTATATTATTGGTTGACATGACGCGCTGACGTCTGGGTTTTGCATGGCCCAGATTCTTTACCACTGTCGCCGACCGAGCAGGAGTACTTCAGCCAGCAGGCTGATTTGTGAGTTCTGTAGTGATTAGTTTTATTTCCTGCATTTTCATTTCCAGATGTGAGCCCGCATTATGGGACGTACTTTTCTATTTGGTATTGGATCATTTGCTTCCGCACTTATTTATTATTGACTCTTGTCATTTTGGGTTTGGACATGTGTTAGATAGTTTTTATCTTGTTCTTGATATCTCTACAGCCGTAATGTGACTGTGGATGGATACTTCCTACCCACAGGTAGCATGGTTGGCTATGTCACGTGCCCAATCTTGCATACTCTGGGAAGCGGGGCGTGACAATATGTCAACTGGTAGGCTTCCTTTAAATTCTTGCGTCTCAATCCCTCGCAATCTGGCACACACAGGCGAGTCCCAAATCGTAGTACACCCTGATCATTATCACGAACTGTGAATCTCTGCCCTGTCGAATTTGCCCCATGATCTCTGACCACCGAACGTCATCGGACCATGCTCCATGGATACTGTAAAATCACTGTGGACGTACACGGACACGAGCAAGCCGTCCTCCAGTCGACGTAAATTCGAACTGTACTTAGCTGTACAAAGAATCTACTATCCTGCCGTCGACTGTCTCTGAACTATGTTCAACCAAGAGAAGTTACCTCCGGGACTCCGACTCAAAGCATCTGCCACAACATTCACCTCGCCCGAATGATAAAGAATCTCGCAGTCAAAATCTTTCACTAGCTCCATCCAACGGTGCTGTCTCAAATTTTGATCTCGCTGCTGAAGGATGTACTTCAAACTTCTTGTGGTCCGTAAATATCTAGCACGACTCGTCGTATAGGTAGTGTCCCTACATCTTGAGTGCAAAATCACTGCAGCCATTCTAAGTCATGCGTGGAAATTCTACTCCTGCTTTTTCAACTACCGAGAAGCATCGCAATAACCAACAACACCGCCTGACCCTGAAGGCAAAGACCATACTGGCGCCATAATCAAATGAGTCTTTAACTGCTGAAAGCTCCGCTCGCACACCTCAATCCAACGAAAAGAAACTCCTTTCCGGATCAACCCGGTCAACGTTGTAGCTAAATGCGAAAAATCTCGTATGAAATAACAATAGTATCCGCCCAAAATCCAAAATGTTACGAACCTCCGTCACTAATACAGGTCTGGGCCAGTGCTGAGCGGCCTCGATCTTCTTCGGGTCTACACGTATACCATTTCTCGTGACTACGTGACCAAGATGTCCACACGATCCAACCAGAAAACACACTTGGATAATTTTAGCGAATAGCTGGCACTCCTTCAAAGTCTGCAACGAAATCCTCACTTACTGTCCAGGCTCCACTCGGCTCCAAAAGTATACTAAAATGTCATCAACGAACATAACAATATCTGATCAAGAAACGGCCTGAATATTCGGCTCATCCAATTCATAAACGTTGCTGGAGTATTGGTGAGCTCGAACGACATCACAAAGACTCATAACGCCCGTAACGTGTGCGAAAAGCTGTCGTCGGAATATCATCCTCTCGAACCTACAACTAATGGTCACCTGATCGCAAGTCAATCTCCGAAAAATGTCCCGCACAATAACCTGATTCAACTGAAGAATAATCGACGCACCAACACACAAACTGCCGTCTTTCTTCTTGACGAATAGAACAGGAGCTCCCCAAAATGACGCACTCGGACGAACAAGCTCTTTATGCAACAAATCTTTTAACCGTTCCTTTAGTTCTCTTAATTCCCCCGGGTCTATCCGATATAGCGGTATAAAAGAAGGCTCCGTGCCGGGACTCAACATCGCGCTCTGGCGACAAACTAAGCAAGTTGTCATGAAAGACATCTTGAAATTTCCCTCACAATCAGGACCTAGTCCAACAGTGCGGCTCTAACATCACAAACATACGCCAAGATTCCCTAACATCCTTTCCTCAAGAGCTTACTAGCGCGAAAAGAAGAAATCAAATTGACATATGAGTCCCTATCTCCGATAAAAACAAACAAACATGAATGAAAATATTCGAGTAATAAGAGATTTGCCTACCGAAGAAAATCACAACAAACGGCTGATTTAGTAGGGACAAAATCGGCTAGACTTCGATACAAAGTACATGGATACACTTTTAAACGACACCAAAAAGGATTACGCATCGGAAGAAAACATCGAAAGAATACCTGTGACAACGGCATCCATCTAACCGCCTCTGAGCTGCATACCAGAACAATTCCACTTCGGTCCAGAAACGATCGAAGTCTTAGAAATGCGCTCCTCCAACAGTAAGGTTGTGTTCATAGCAGCGACATAAGTGTCAAAATGCTGGGCACCAATAGCAAGAAATAACGGCATGCCCAATCTCCACACGAACCTCTTTATCCGTTTCTCTTCGGTGCCCGCCAGGTAATGAGCATATCGAACCACTAAGTAAACCGAAAGTTGTATTCGGATACTATCATCCTTGAAGTCTTACGCAAGGCTCGAAACTATGAGCTTGGGCATTTCGAACATGCTTCGGAAGAAAACGAGCAAGAATTACAGCTGTGAACTCATCCCAAGTCATAGAAAGTAGGTCCGCAGCTCGACCTTTCTCAATTAACTCGCACATCGTCAGAGCAAGACCTTTCTAGACGAAAACTCGCGATCTCAACACATATCTTGTTAGAACATCTCTGTGAACGAAAGTTTTAGCCATTCTGTCTAAGATTGTCTACGGATCCTCCTCTACATCTGTGCCGGTGAAAACTGGAGGCTTCGGCCATAAAACTCCTATAAGGATAAGGAAATAATTTCGGTGTCAACAGGAACAGCTGCCTGTGCAGCAAGTACAAACACGATTTCCGCAATAGGAGGGACATCATTGGCTCTCGGAGCTCGGCTAGCCACAACTAACGATCCAACCATCTGTCATACGTCCTGAATGCTCGACTCCAGCCTAACCATCCAGCCTGAAAAACTGGATCACTCTGTCCCTGAGGGGTAGGCATACCATCATGATCGGTCCTCGTCTCAACGAGCCTACTCTAAACTCATCGTTGTGCGCCAGCCTTCTGGCCCTCGTAGTCTCCGACGGCATAGTGGCTGGAACGAGAAACATGATCGATAGGAACATTGCGATTGAATCAAAGGATTCCCAGAATCAAGGAGGGAAATACAAGCAAATATATATCCTAAGATCACTTAGGCGGAGTACCGTATCGTAAGTATGCCGCGGAACATACACACGCTACGCCACTTTGCTTAAGTCACCTACTCCATCTACCAAGGGTCATCCTACACTCAGAAAGGTAAAACCTATCGCTCTGATACCAACTTTGTCACGACCCGAAGGTACGGAACGTGACTGGCACTTAGATTACGAGACGTCTAAAAGCGTAACGTAACCTAAGTCAGCCAAAGCCCAGAAAATCTAAACCAAAATCAAAAGAGTGAAGGAAACCTTTCATGAAAACGATTTTGAAATCAATTAAGTTGCATTGAAGCCCTTTTTAAAAACATCAAAAATTTCCAAAAATTTCGGCAGAGTCTCCTTTGTAAATTCTATCCCCCAAAATGGGTACAACAAGATATATAACCCGTAATCACAAAATGGCATCCCAAGCGGGAGCTAGCTCTTCGCCCAAAGGCGGATCTCAACCATACGCAATATATATGTAATATCAAGAAAAGAGCATAAAGAAATGCATAAAATAAGAAAACACAACGTCGGCTCAAGTGAGCTCGACCCAAAAGAAACCACATATACACAAATCTCTCAGTCTCATCACTAGGTCGAATATACAAATAAGAAGTGGTAGATGGAGAATACTAGATACAAAAAATAGTACAAAAAGAGATAAAAGTGCTCTCGCAACCCACCTACGAGCAATGTCGCGAGTCTGATCAAAAGAAGTCAATAATAAGATAAGTCGCCGCTACAAGGATGATAGTCCAACCTGCAAGACACCGTGGCACAACGGGGGTGAGTTGCCAGCTCGTGAGTAGAATATAACATCTAGTAAGTGTTTCCCCCAATCAGAGCAAAGCTCTGCTGGAAATTCAAAATTCAAATTTTGAAGCAACGCTTCAAATCCCGGGCGCAACGCGCCATGTGTCCGGCGCTGATACGTCAACGCAGCGCCCAAGAAGACGCGCCCAATCAGAGCAAAGCTCTATTTTAATGAAGCAACGCTTCAGCTGCGTAAGCACTGCGCTGCGCGACACGTGTCAGCGCAGATGCGCTAGCGCAGTTGCGCTGCGCTTTGCGCTGCGCGACACGTGTCAGCGCAGTTGCGCTGCGCTGTGCGCTGCGCGACACGTGTCACGCGCTGGGGCATCTGCGCCAAACAGAATTAAATTTCTACGAAATCTTTTCTGTTCTTGTTAAAACAAGAAGATTTTCTTCTGCAAAGCAGAAGCCCTTGGATCAAAGATCCAACGGTGGGGAAAATTCCCCAAATCACTCAGAGAAGGATCTCTTTAACAAAATTAACTAATTTATGGGCACTATAAAAAGGACCCTAGGCCTCAATTCAAAAGGATCAACATTTTTCTTTAAAAAAAAAGGGTCAAGAGCTTCAAACAGAGAGAACTCTGAGAAAATTCCAAGAAAAAAGTAAAGAACCTTCATAAAATAGAAGAAGAAATTTCTTCTAATAGATCATTGATCTAAAAACAAGATCAATGATCTTTATATAAAATCAGTGCTTTGCACTTCTTATGAACCTTTGGTTCTTTAAAATAAGAAAACAATAAAATAAAAAAAATAGTGCTTTGCACTTTTATGAACCTTTGGTTCTTGAAACAAAAAAGAAAAAAAAATTCTTTGATCTAAATTTAGATCAAGAAATTAAACAGTTCTTTGCACTTCTGTTCTTGAATCTAAAAGATTTTTAGTGCTCTGCACTTGCAAACTGCGCTGTTGCGCTCTTAAGAGGGCGCCACGTGTCAGCTATAGAACCACTTGCGCTACGCGCTCTTGAAATAGAGCTTTGCTCTCTGGAATTGGCGCAACTCACCAGAGTGCGCCACGTGTCAACAGCGCAACAGCGCAGCGCACTAGCGCAGCGCACTGCGCTGTTGCGCTTGCGCTCACCAGAGCATGACACGTGTCCTAACCACAAGCACTTGCGCTCAGTAATTGGCGCAAAGCGCCTGACAAATGCAATGCATTTCTTTTCCTGAAGGGCCAGGCCCAATTAAAAGACCAAACATGCCTAATTAAATTGATGCTCTGCATCATTTATAAATGGGCAGAGCCCAAACAAAATAATAAAATGCTATGCAGATGCCTTGCAGAGTCCAAAATAAATTGATGCTCTGTATATTTTATGGGCAGAGCCCAAACAAAAAAAAAGAAAATAATGCAATGCATTATTTAAAAATGGGCCAAGCCTCAACACAGGTCTAACAGACCAAGAACAAATAAAAAGCGTTGAATACTTTGGACTCAGCCCAATCATGGCCGTAAGTCCTCAAATTAAATTGACTGAGCGATATTGCTCCCTTAAATCAATTTATATCCGGTTCGAGGGTACATCTCCGAGCTCCTCTGACACTTATCGTTGTAATCCTTCAACGACGTCAGAGAGGTGACGGGTCCCGACGACCACACACGTATATGGACTGCGGGGTCCTTAAACTCGTGGACCGAAACGTCCTTAAACTAATGTCGGACCGAAACGTCCTTAAACTAATGTCGGACCGAAACGTCCCTAAACTAATGTCGGACCGAAACATCCCTAAACTAATATCGGACCGAAACGTCCCTAAACTAATGTCGGACCGAAACGTCCCTAAACTAATATCGGACCGAAAAGTCCCTAAACTAATATCGGACCGAAACGTCCTTAAACTAATATCGGACCGAGACGTCCCTAAACTAATATCGGACCGAAACGTCCCTAAACTAATATCGGACCGAGACGTCCCTAAACTAATGTCGGACCGAGACGTCCCTAAGCTAATCTCGGACCGAGACGTCCCTAAACTAATATCGGACCGAGACGTCCCTAAACTGGAATATGGACCACCACGTCCCTAAACTGACGATGGACCACCACGTCCCTAAACTGGAAAATGGACCACTACGTCCCTAAACTGGAACAATAGAACCTCCAAATGCCCTTTTGCCGGATCTAAACGGTCCCGTTTAAGTTGATCTTAGCCCCAGACACGGCTAACGTATCCTTAGACATTTAAATGAATGATAAAACCCCAAATCAACTTTGGTTCAAGGGTACATCTCTGAACTCCTCTGACACCTGTCGTCGTAATCCTTCAACGACGTCGGAGAGGTGACGAGTCCCGACGGCCAGATATTAAATCGATCATCACGTCAAGTTGATCTTAGTCCAAAACAGGACTAACGTATCCTTGACGAACGTTTAAGTTGATCTTAGCCGCAACGCGACTAATGCATCCTTAAACTAAAAACACCAAACCCAAATCTAAGTAAATACGGATTTGGACTAATCCACGTCCTACGGGCAACGGTATTACTCAGTCTCCGTATACAATCCACGGGCAACCACAAACAAAACAAACACACACGACACGAAGTGAAATTCTGGAGAAGGAGAAAGTTGTTACCGCGATGCGGTAGCGTAATTAACTGCAGGGGCTTACGCCTGCAGGGAAGAGCGTCCCCACAATCAAAAACCCCTCACCCTGAGAGGGAATCTGACGAAGTCTGCTACATCGGCCGCATCCGTCTAAACCTCCGATACACGGTGCCATAAATCAACTTGTCATCTTCGGAGAGGTAGACGGATAAAACCAAATAGCATCTGCCCCGAATCACAGGCAAGACGCAAAGTCCGCGCCGCCATTCGGAGGGGAACAGATTCTGGCACGCCCGGTGGGACCTCTTCCTCTTTCCACTCCACACTTCGTGTGTCGTCCTCGCGAACCAATCGCAGTTTGTTAAATGGTTGCCTTCGGATTTCAAGTTACTAAGATTTGGTCTTTTGCCTGGCACAAAACTAAAGATTCAATGACCTTTAACTGCACCAACTGCTCGAAATGCCACTGCAACGGACGCTCCACCTCACCGGGAGGTGTAGCATATGGGCCCCAAGCGGCCTCCTTCCTCGCTCTGCCGGTAGACCAGGTGACCCAAGCCACCACTGGCCTGTTTTTCGAGACCATGGTCCCACCTACAAGCTGCTCTATGCCAATACTTGCACCGGAGGTGAACAAGAAGTCGGTCTTCGACCGGCTCACTGCCACGACGGCCCCTGTCAACGGGTCGCCCGCTACCAAACCGATAGCCTCTGTTTTCACCAGGCTAAATCAGAACTCTAAATTGGCTGTCCCAAAGAGGGCAACGGCCGCTGCTCCGGAAGACATTAAGGAGGCTTCTCCCGTCAAAGAGTCAGTCTTTTCAAGACTGACGATTCCCGTTCCTGCCCCTACACGAAGATTTGTCTTTGACAGATTGGATATTACCCCGCAAGGAACAACCTCAGTTTTTAAAAGGTTAACACCGGCGGTGCCTCATTCAGACAGGGGGCAAAAAGAAGCTATCTCTATCTCTGAGCCAGTCCCAACGGCTCGTCGTGCTCGACGTCGCCATTGGCAACGAGTGAGGAAGGCAGGGGGCAACTCCCCCTCAGGGCTAACTCCACCGACTCCAGTGGTGGAAGTCAACGCTGCTGTTCCAACTGGGAACAGCTTTGAATTGCTGAGGAGGGTACGGAAGAACTCTCCAACCGCTACACTGAAGAGATCTCCTCCACCTGCGGAGAGAGTTCCGGAAACGAAGCAAGAACGGCCCCATCAACGGCTGTCCTCAACAATTTATAAAGTTTGGAGGAGGGTTCAAGACTCCGTGATCGACACGGATCACTCCCGTCAACGAAAGAAGATGAAGGTGCAGAAAAAAAAAGACCGTCCAATTAAACAGCAGAGGACAACGATCGCTAGGGTGCCCACTGCAATGGCCCCTTCCACCTCAACGGCCCACAAAAGAAGGAGGCCAGAGAAGACTCCCGTGTCAGCGGCAAAAGTTAAAAATGGTGAATCTAAACGCCCCAAGTCAGGGGGCATAACAGTTCATACGGTTTACATGGCATCGGGAAAAGAAGATAGCCGCATTTCAACAGGTCATAGACCGCATACGAGGTCAGTGACCAAGGCTCAGGAGCAGCAGCAGAAGCTCCAAGAAATGATGAACGCTATGGCCGCACTTATAGGGCCAAAAGAAACCCCGGAAACATCCTCAGACGAGCGTCAAGAACAAGAAACGAACGCCGAATTCCTTCGGCGCGTACTAGAGAAGAAAGACAAAGAAGCTGCGGAGCAGGCATCCAACATAAAGAAAATGGCCCTCCTGTTCCAGGATATTGTGGGTATGATGATTCAACAAGATCCACCTGCTGAAGATCCCCCGATCACTCTTGAAGACGATAGGGGAGAGACATCGAATCCTCCACCGGCTCTATCCATAGCTAAAGAGGATACCATATCAAAAGCTGATTTGGATGAATACATCGCCCAGCAAATACGGGTGCATCAGGCGACTGAAGCAGCCGGTCAGGTCGTAAAAACGGGACGGCCATATCCAAGCTGGTATGACCAAATCAAGTACCCGCCGGGTTACACGATTCCCAAGTTCCATGTCTACAAAGGGACGGGCAATCCTCATCAACATGTTGTCCAGTTTAGGGCACTCTGCGGCAACACCGGTGGTGATGACAAGCTGTTGCTTCGCCAGTTTGTTAGAAGCTTATCAGATACGGCGTTCGAGTGGTATTCTGAACTCCCAAACGACTCTATTAAAACCTTCACGGAGATGGAGCTGCTGTTTACTCAACGTTTTGCAAGTGCCAGTGAACGTACCCCGATGACGGCACTGATTAACGCCAGGATAAAACCCGGCGAGACGTGGGTTCAGTACGCTATACGATGGCGGAATTTATGGTCAAAGTGTGAGCAGCGCATTGAAGAAGCTCCCGCAGTTGGTATGTTTGTGGGAACCCTCGATCCACAAGCAACCATCTCACAATTTATGATGTTTTTCAAGCCAACTACCTTCCAGGCGTTGATTGATAAACTAGCGCAAATGGATCAAATAGGCCATAAACCCCCTCTTCCAAGGCCGGACTCCCGAAATGACAAAGGGAAGGGAAAAGCGATCGTCGTCGCTAATGCTCAACAACAACCAAGCGACCCGAAGCCAGTGGCTCGTCAAAATAATATGCGCCCGTACGTACCCCTTGAGGATAGGACGGGACGTCCTTATTCCTTTCCTCGCGATAAAACGAAGAGGTTATTCGAGCTGGCGTTACGCAACAGACTCATAAATCTGCCGGATCCAAAACGTCCGTTGCAACCAAGTGACGTCAACGAGCCCAACTACTATCCTTATCATCGAGTACTAGGCCATCCGATCGAAGATTGCTACGTTTTCAAGAATTAGCTTGAAAACCAGTACCGACAGGGCAAGTTCCCGTTATCTGACAAATGGAAGGTGAATCCCCCGCAGCCCCACACCGCTAAGGGGACGAATACGCCGGGGGCAACATGCTCCGTCATTGAAGAAGCTCCTTGGGAGGTTGTATTATCAGCCAAGACAAAGAGAATGCTAAACGATCTTCAGGCATGTCCAGCAATCAAGTGGAAGAACCCGTTGGAACCGCAGGTCATTGAAGGGATGTTGAAACTGCGTACAACTCCAAAGACTGATGGTGGTGGCTCAAACACTCGCAACCAGCCGTCAAATCCTCGAAAAAGAAGAAGAAGAAATCTAAGAAACCCGTGAAGCCTGGCAACAAGCGCACGGACTTACAAAAGCAAATTGACGCGCTAGATGAATACAACCAAAAGGCGCGGACTCCCATTACGCTCCAAGAGTTCCTCAATCACGTCTTTCAAGAGGAAGATGAGGGTGAAAGTTCATCGGATGAATCCGAGGAAAATGTAGCGAGCTGTCATATGATCTCCCATTCGATCACGAACGATGAGGAGACTTCTGGCACTAAAACGCTGGGGGCAGATACCGAATCAAAAATTCCGGAGCTATCAGTCGAAATGATTGACGCGTTCCTTAACGAAGCTCGACTGAAAAGTAAAGCTGATCGAGAACGCGAGATGGCTATATTTGAAAGGGCCAAGCGCCAGCGACTTGATGAAAGAGCTGAGGTAATCCCGCTGGAGCGAAATGCCTCCGCCATTGACAAAAGCCAATTCAAGATAAAGAAAAGGTTTGCTAAGGCCACATCAATGGGCATGAAGCTACCATCCTCTGAAGGAAAAATTACTGGTGAAATAGAAATGCACCCCTCCTTTTGCTTATATCATCAGAAGGTTTCGCACCCCACTCAAGAATGTAAAGCTTTCGATAAATGGTGGCAAGGATATGTTGCTCGTCAACAACGCTTCAAGCGGGAAAAGCGTAAAACTCGTCGAGAGCAAAGAGATACGACCGAAGAGCTTAAAAGAACTACCGGCGATTGTCGCATGGTCAACACTGCCGGGTCACAAGTGCCTACATTCGGGAGCGATTCTGATGAAGAGCTAGAACTCGCCCCTCTCTTTAAAGAGTCAACTTCGGGAAAAGGAGAAGAGCCAAAGGTTTGCGAAAATATCCAGCTACGCAATCGGACATTACCTGAAAAGAATCTCGGACCCTTAAACAAGAAAGATAAAGGGAAAGAAAAGGTTTCTGAGGATATTACTCTAGATGACCAAGTTGCGGAAGAGCTAACCGCCAAGAATCCGCCGAAAAGAAATAAGGTGGATTACAATGTCTTGGCCCATCTGAGGAAGCTGCCCTCACAACTCAGCATTCTTGATGCCCTGTTACTATCAAAAGAGGCGAGGGATTCTTTGATTAAAGCGCTACAAGATCCGGACCAGTTCCAAGCCTTTCTGGCCGAAGAAAAGATGAAGGATGAGTTGGAAGAGGTGCACACGGCCGACGTTGCTTTTGGCGATGAAGACCTTCTCCTTGGGACGTGCGAACACAATCACCCTCTCTATGTCTCAGGATACTGCCATGATATAAAGATAGGCAAGATCCTGATCGATAATGGATCGTCTGTTAATCTCCTCAACGTGCGAGTGTTGAAGGAAATCTGCATGAGCGTCCAGCACCTTGCGCGGGACAAGATCACCATCTCCGGGTTCGACTCCCAATCATCAAGGACTCTTGGATCTGTGATATTGACGTTACGCTTCGGGTTGCTCGTCACAGATATTAAATTCCATGTCATAGACGCCAAGACATGTTATAATGCTCTGCTCGAACGACCATGGTTACACGAGTACAATATTATCCCTTCTACACAGCATCAGTGTATGAAATATTGTAAGGATGGTCTCGAGTACACTGTGGCAGGAGAATTGAATCCGTTTTCCGTGAATGAAGTTCGTAAGTATGAAGATGCCAAATACTTCTTGCCGAGTTTCGAAGACACGGAAAGATGTCACAAGCCTGAGAACAAAACTAACGCCACCATCCCTGTCTTCGGCAGCGATACCGAGGAGGAAGAGGATATAACTTATTCGGGTCCGCCCCAATACACCAAGCTGGGACCAGCCGTTCCTTCATTGATCTTCGGTAGTGATTCGGAGGATGAAGTTCATGCTGTATTCCCTTCTCGGCTGTCAATCCGAACTTCTGCTGATGAAGAGCGAAGTCTACAGATAGCCATGGTGCCGCCTAGACACCATAAAGAACTGGATGCACTTAATATCTACAGTGTAGAAGAGTTGCGGACATTCTATATCCCTCCCAGGAGAAAGAGAGAGAAAGCAATTTTGCTTTACCGCTCTGAAGAAAATAAAGTGGAGAAAGAGATCTGGTATGGAGCAGATCCAACGCTGAACAGGCTTCAACCCATTCGTCTACCCAGATATTATACGGAAGGTTTGAAAAAGCTGCTGAAGCGCCAAGGGATACCCTTCGAACAGACTGTTAGGAAGGCCAAATTCTATGACAGGGTTTGGAACGTCCCCGGAACTCAACACAAGCTACCTAATGGGAGGATGGAGACGATCGGGCTCGGATACATCCGTTCAAAGAAACGACAGCTATTAAACAGCTGCTATGTCATATATGACTTCCATGAAGAAGCGGATGCTCAATGGGAGGACGCTAATCCTGAGCCAATAAAAGTGCCAGATGCAAAGGAACCCAGTCCATCGTTCGAAGAACAAATGGACAAGCTTATAAGAGAAGCGGGTCAAAAGGTCTGAGACGACCATAACCGCGAAATGGTCATCTACGAGAAAGCCAGAACGCAACGCCTTCTCCAACAAGCTGTGAAAGATGAAAAGGCTGCTCCCTGTCAACCTGTTATAAAGAAGGCTCAGCGCAAAAGCAGAAATAAGTCGAAAGGCCAAAAAGGCGCTCAACAACAACAAAGCAGGGCTAAGAAGCCACGCAAACGGGAGTCGAGCGCTATTGATCTATCCCTTATGAAGAAAATGGGTCGAGCGTACTCGTTTCCTCGGGACAAAACGAAGAAGATACTTGACCTCGCTCTAAAACATCAGATGCTTACACTGCCGGAGTCCAAACACCCCGAACGAACAGGCGAAGTCTCACACCCAGACTATTGCTCTTATCACCGAGTAATAGGGCACCCTCTCGAAGATTGCTTCACTTTCAAGAATTGGGTCGAAGATCAGTACCAGCTTGGCAAATTCGCTCTGTCTGACAACTGGAAGGTAACGCCACCACAAAAGCACGAGCCCAAGGCCACGGAAGAAAAACCAGTTCCACATTGGGATTGGAAGCGAATTCATACCTATCACATGATCACAATATTAAAAGAAGAGCCCGAGGACATAGATGAGCTCCCTTGGTGCTTCGAAAACAGCAGCGACGAGATAATCTCAGAATTCCCACCAGCGCCAAAAGAGCTGGAAGATGGAATCCATACCACTGCAGATAATCTCAAGAAAATTGAGTTGGGGACGGCAAATGACCCGCGACCAACATTCATCAGCGAGCTGCTATCTGAAGAAAGGGTGGCTGCGTTAAAGGATGTGCTTTTACAGCATAAAGATTGCTTCGCATGGAACTATTCCGAAATGCCGGGACTAAATCCAGAAATTGCTGTGCACAAATTGGCGATATCTCCGAACGTTAAACCAGTCAAACAGGCGCCAAGGAGAATGCAGCTCGAGCTTGAGATGAGTATCAATGCTGAAGTCAAAAAGCTGATCGACTCTGGCTTCATCCACGAAGTTCAATATCCAGAGTGGATTGCCAACATCGTCCCGGTGATGAAGAAAAATGGGACAGTGCGTATATGCGTGGACTTTCGGGATCTCAATAAAGCTTGCCAGAAGGATGATTTCCCAGTGCCAGTCACCGAATTGATGATAGACAATATATCCACTCATGAGGTTTTCTCCTTCATGGACGGCTCATCGGGGTATAACCAGATAAAAATGCATCCAGAAGACCAGAAGCACACAGCCTTCAGGACCCCTTTAGGAATATTCTGTTATAAAGTGATGCCCTTCGGTTTAAAGAACGCCGATGCTACTTATCAGAGGGCCATGACGAAGATCTTCGACGACCTTATACACGAAATCGTCGAATGCTATATCGATGATCTAGTGGTTAAAAGCAAATCATACGAGGAACATCTCGAGCATCTGAAGACCGTATTTCAACGCCTTCGACAATACAACTTGAAGATGAACCCTCTTAAGTGTGCGTTCGGAGTTTCCTCAGGCAAATTCCTGGGATTCATTGTTCGACATCGAGGTATTGAAATAGATCCGTCAAAGATCAAAGCGATCATGGAAATGCCTCCGCCGAGAACTCTCAAACAGCTGCGGTCTCTCCAAGGGAAGCTCGCATATATACGGCGATTTATATCCAACCTTTCAGGAAAGTGCCGTCCCTACAACCACCTGATGAAGAAGGGAACCCCGTTTGTCTGGGATCACAAATGCCAAGGCGCACTAGACGAGATCAAGCAATACCTACAAAACCTTCCAGTGTTGGCTGCTCCGGTTAAGGGAAAGCCTCTCATTCTTTATACAACCGCCCTCGAAGGTTCTTTAGGCGCATTATGGGCACAAGAGAACGATCAAGGGAAAGAAAGAGCACTCTACTACTTAAGTCGAGTTCTACTGGGGGCAGAAAGCAACTACTCCCCCATTGAAAAACATTGCCTGGCGTTGATCTTCGCGATAACAAAGCTTAGGCACTATGCGTTGGCGCATGAGGTCCGTCTCATTTCAAAGGTGGACCCCCTTAAATTCTTGATGTCAAAGGCCATATTGACGGGACGACTCGCTAAATGGGCTCTACTCTTGATGGAGTTTTCGATAACGTATCAACCTCTCAAGGCAGTGAAAGGCCAGGCCATCGCCGACTTCCTCGCTGAGCATCCCATACCCGCCGATTCTCCTCTAAATTGCGATTTGCCAGACGAACATGCGTTCGATGCGATCGACGGTGGTGATACCCAATAGGAACTTTATTTCGATGGAGCATCTTCCATGAAAAAGCGCAAACAAAGTACCCCTATAATCAAATCGCGGGTATGATTCATCTTTGTAACTCCACAAGGAGGAATAATACGCTTTGCTTTCTCCCTGACGGAGCCAAGGACAAACAAAAAAGCCGAATACGAAGCTCTGATAGCAGGCCTCGAGATCGCCATTGACATGGGAATTGAAAACCTCCTCATATACGGAGATTCTCAACTGGTCGTTAGTCAAGTAAACGGCGACTACCAAACGTGCAAACCGGAGTTAGTGAAATACGGTGAAAAGGTACAACAACTGTTGACCCAAATTCCCTCCTATACTTTAGAGAACATACCGCGCGCGGAAAACAGCAAAGCAGACGCGTTGGCCAAACTTGCTAAAGAACTGGCTGACGAGAACCTCGATGACGTTAGAATCGTGGTACAAAGCCGTCGAGTGCTTGCCCCAGCAGAAATATCTTCGGAATCATCCGAAGAAAAAGAAATGACTGAGAGAATGGCTCTACAAATAAAAGACTGGGAAAAGGCCGAGGATTGGATGGAAGTCTTCATAGACTACTTTAAGTCCCACCGATTGCCTGAAGAAACGTCCACAAGACATCAGCTCATGAAGCGGGCTCTATCTTTCGCCTTCGTCAACGATACTCTGTACAAGAGATCGTTTGATTCTCTGTGGTTGAGATGCTTAGGACCTGACGAAGCGAAAAGAGTCGTTCAGAAAGTTCACGACGGACTCTGCGGTTCTCACCAAGCGGGCCCAAGGATGAAGTTGAAGATAAAACGGATGGGCAACTACTGACCCACGATGATTCAAGACTGCCTCGAATATGCGAAGCAGTGTCACTCGTGTCAGATCCATGGGGACTTCATCCACCAGCACCCAAATCCACTACATCCAACGATAGCTAGCTGGCCATTCGAAATGTGGGGGACTGATATAGTCGGCCCCATCGAACCAGCATCGTCTAGAGGACATCGTTTCATCCTAGCAACGACTGACTACTTCTCTAAATGGGCAGAAGCAGTACCATTAAGAGAAGTGAAGACGGAAAATATCCTCCACTTCTTCAAGACGCATGTCATATATCGATTTAGAACTTCGCGACGGATCATCTCCGATAACGGGCCAGCTTACAGAAGCCACAAGATCAGTCGCTTCGCGCAACAGCATAATATAGACTGGAGATATTCCTCGGTTTATAACCCGCGAGCCAATGGACTAGCTGAAGCCTTTAACAAGACATTGACAAAAATCATAAAGAAAACGGTGTCCCGTAATAAGAAAGATTGGCACGAAAGACTGCAAGAAGCTCTTTGGGCGTATCGAACTACGTTCAAGACGGCCACAAACACAACGCCGTATGCGTTAGTATTTGGGACGGAAGCAGTACTCCCCCTCGAGGTAGAGTTACCCTCTCTACGAGTGGCAGTTCACCACGAGCTAACGGACGAAGAAAATGCTCACCTTCGGCTTGAGGAGCTTGACGCCCTTGATGAAACCCGGCTCATAGCACAGCAAAATCTGGAGGCTTATAAAGCAAAGATGACGCGCTCATATGAAAGATTGACCCGACCGAGGACATTCCGCCAAGGCGAACTTGTGCTCGTGGTCAAAAGGCCTATGATCCCCAATCGCGCCAAGCGGGGAAAATTCGAGCCAAACTATAAAGGCCCGTACATCATAGATAAAGTTTACCAGGGTAGAGCCTATCTGCTCATGGACATGCATGGTGAAAGGCCTTTCAGGCCAATAAACGGTCGCTTCCTAAAGAAATATTATGCTTAATGAGCCACAGCCTAGGTCAATGATAGATGACGACGACTATGTCCGCTCGCTATCTTCCTAAGCTCAAGCTTTATAAAAAGTAGCCGGCCTTCTCCATGACGGACCGAAACATCCTTAAACTAACGACGGACCGAAACGTCCTTAAACTAACGACGGACCGAAACGTCCTTAAACTAATGACGGACCGAAACGTCCTTAAACTAATAGCAGACCGAAACGTCTTTAAACTAATACCGCAGCATCCTTAGGCTGACGAGATGAATAAAAAAAAATATGAATAAAAAAAATATAAATAAAAAAAATATAATAAAAAAATGGTATGTCCATAAGCAAAATGGGCACGGATGAAAACCTGAAAGGGCTCCGTGAGTAAAAACAGCAGGGCTACCGGCGAGTGTTTGTGAAAACCCGAAAGGGCGCAACCTCGTTAAAAGACGCTTATAGGGTCCTCTCGACCTTGTTAGGAGAAACCACCCGCGTGAGATCCTTACGACTCACAAGGGAGCAACACACTTAGGGATCCTCACAATTCCTAGGGAGAAAATACACTCGCGAGATCCTCACGACTCGTGAGGAGAACTCTCTTATGGGACCCTCACGGCACATAAGATTTGAAAGTCTTAAGTTACAGAGACCTAAACCAGCGCTTAAGCAACCCCCACAACTTCTGAGATTGCCCTACAAGTGGTCCAATACTGACCCTTGTATACAATCCACGGGCGCGAATAAACATTTCCCTAACCAAGTCTCATCCCTGACTTGGGATATGTTCGCATGGTGAACAACCCTTGTAAATCCTCTCGATTTACGAAGAGAATACCCTCCTGTAGGATCCTTACGACTTACAAAGGGAGCAACACACTTAGGGATCCTCACGATTCTTAAGGAGAAAATGCACCTACAAGATCCTCACGACTTGTAGGAAGAAATACCTTTGTGAAACCCTTACGGCTCATGAAGTCAAAAGCCTTAGTCGACAGGACCTTAACCCTGGTCGCTAAGCCACCTTTGTTCGACATCAACAGAGGCAGATGATGATTCGCTCCTGGCAATATCCCAGTTGTAGCGGTGCTGATGCCGAAATCGGCGTCTGATTCCAGGTTTACGGCGAAAAGCCAGTAGGCCGCAAATGCATACGAAATAGCCGAAATGATGGGGCAGCTTGCAATAAAAAGCAGCAAGTAAAAATGTATGCATGCAAAATGGCCGAAATGATGGGGCAACTCGCAATAAAAAACAGCGAGTGAAAATAAAATAAATAGCCGAAATGATTGGGCACAGCGAAAAATAGCCGAAATGATTGGGCAGTCGCGACCTTCGCGATATAAAAAGCTGAAATGATAGAGCATCGCGGAAATAAAATAAAATAAAAAGAAGAGATGATAAAACTTTGGCCCTACAGTTAAGATCACATCGATCCCTGTATACAATCCAAGGGCGTAAACAAAGAGGGAACCATACTTTCCCAGCAGGCTCCGCCAAAAGACGAAGCTAAATCTCGACGGTTCAGTCCGACTCTGAAGAAACCAGTATCTTCACCAAATTCCTCGACTCACGGATACAAACACTCCTTGACGAGAGCCTCCTGACCTGCGTCGACTCGCAGAGCCACCAGTGCCTTCGTGGGAATCCTCGACTCGTTTCAAACCCCAAGGAAACAAATAATCCTTGGCGCTTGGGAAACAAATAATCCCTAGCAAACTCCTCGACTCACGGATACAAACACTCCTTGACGAGAGCCTCCTGATCCGTGTCGACTCGCAGAGCCACCAGTGCCTTCGTGGGAATCCTCGACTCGTTTCGAACCCCAAGGAAACAAATAATCCTTGGAGCTTGGGAAACAAATAATCCCTAGCAAACTCCTCGTCTCACGGATACAAACACTCCTTGACGAGAGCCTCCTGATCCGTGTCGACTCGCAGAGCCACCAGTGCCTCCGTGGGAATCCTCGACTCGTTTCAAACCCCAAGGAAACAAATAATCCTTGGCGCTTGGAAACAAATAATCCCTAGCAAACTCCTCGACTCACGGATACAAACACTCCTTGAAGAGAGCCTCCTGATCCGCGTCGACTCGCAGAGCCACCAGTGCCTCCGTGGGAATCCTCGACTCGTTTCAAACCCCAAGGAAACAAATAATCCTTGGCGCTTGGGAAACAAATAATCCCTAGCAAACTCCTCGACTCACGGATACAAACACTCCTTGACGAGAGCCTCCTGATCCGCGTCGACTCGCAGAGCCACCAGTGCCTCCGTGGGAATCCTCGACTCGTTTCAAACCCCAAGGAAACAAATAATCCCTAGCAAACTCCTCGACTCACGGATACAAACACTCCTTGACGAGAGCCTCCTGATCCGCGTCGACTCGCAGAGCCACCAGTGCCTCCGTGGGAATCCTCGACTCGTTTCAAACCCCAAGGAAACAAATAATCCTTGGAGCTTGGGAAACAAATAATCCCTAGCAAACTCCTCGACTCACGGATACAAACACTCCTTGACGAGAGCCTCCTGATCCGCGTCGACTCGCAGAGCCACCAGTGCCTCCGTGGGAATCCTCGACTCGTTTCAATCCCCAAGGAAACCCCAAGGAAACAAATAATCCTTGGCGCTTGGGAAACAAATAATTCCTAGCAAACTCCTCGACTCACGGATACAAACACTCCTTGACGAGAGCCTCCTGATTCGCGTCGGCTCGCAGAGAAACCATTGTCTCCGCGGGAAACTCCCGATTCGTCTCAACTTGCAAATGAAGCCTCAGGCAGCAGGGACTAAAAAACTTGCTTCCTGAACAATGGGACCCTGCAAGTCAATCCAAAATGGTCTCTTGCATACTATTCACGGGTCTCACTCTCCAAAGTCGAATTTCGACGAAGAGGGAAACAACCGCTTGTGGGTCCTCTCGACCCGTAAGTGGGAAAAATTCTCTTATAGGATCCTTACGACTTATAAGAGAAAACCACACTTAGGAATCCTCACGATTCCTAAGGAGAAAACCCACCTACGAGATCCTCTCGATCCGTAGGGAGAAAAGTCTCTATGAGACCCTCACGGCTTATGGAGTTGAAAAGTCTTAGGCAGCAGATCTGAACCTGCGGCCTAAGCCATCGCTGATTCTTAGGAAAGTCAAGATGCGTGCCCTACTATCCGTCAACCATGTTCGCTAAGGTGATATGCTGATAATAAAAGAAAGAAAAGACGGAGAAAATGACACATTACAAAAAAGGTGTATCTTTTATTCATAAACTTAATTGGATACAGGATACATTATGTCAAAGAATAAAAATATATATATATATACATTCTTTTATCTATAAGTACAAACGATACAAAAATGGATAGCTACTGAGGAGGAAGTGTCTTTAGTAAGTTCACAAGCTGCTCTCGCACTTCTTTCAGCGCTTCCTCTCGAGTGACAGCCGCGGCCACCTCCGCCTCCACCTGGGCCCGCTGCTGCAAGAAGGATGAAAGTTGCTCCTCCGCCGCCTTCTGGGCTGCTTCCTGGCTGGGTGCAGCTCGCTCGACAACGTCAAGTTTTTGCCTCAATGATAACCCTTCGGAGAGACATTGCAGAAGGCCCTCAAAGATAACCTTCAGCCGTGCGGCGTTGGCCTCCACCCGAGCATGCAGTTGAGCAGACTTGCTCGAAGTCTCACCACGCTCCTTACGCCTTGAAATGACTTCTTGTTCGAGATGGCGGAAGTAAGGAGCGCTCTGCTCAATCCACGCTGTCCTTTGATTACTGGCAGCCACGATCTCGGGAGCGGAACGCAGTGACTCCAACTGATATAGGCGACCCTCGATCTCCTTACAATGGTTAACCTAGGATGCAATGATGCCCTCATCATGAAAGTTCACGAGTATTGCTAGCATCGGGTTAACCACCATAGCGAAGTCTGCGGCAGATGTAGGAGTTTCAACGTCGAGTTCCTCGACGTAGTCACTCAACATGCGCAGACTATTCGCGGCGCCTTTTGAAGACAGACTCCTCAGATAAGGACCCGCCGGCATTGTGATGCGAGGTTCGAAGGACTCCGAAGCCAGAACGACAGCTGAAAGAAACAGGATGCGATCAGATAACAGTACAGAAAATAAAGAGAGGAAAGTTACCAATATGATGGTCATTGTACCAGTTGAGACAGGTGGTAAGGTCGGAAGGGCTGGTGGCACAGCTGATCTTTTATCCCCTCCTTCAATCTGTAGCACTGCAGTTGAGATGAGAAAAAGAGGTTAGAGGTAATTCCATCAATAAGAAAAAAGAGAGGAAGGATGTCAACGGAAATCATACTCACCAACGCCACCAGAGGAAGAAGCAAGCTCAGATGGGAAGGAAAAGTGTGGGAGCAACATCTGATATACATGATCAAAAAGCACTCCTGAAAATACAACAGTGTGACTTTAGTACACGAATTATATGGCTGGAAAACAAGATTAATAAATCGTAAACACATACCTTCCAATATCTTCGAGGGTATGAGAGAGGGTTGAGAGGTGACCACCGCCAAGGCAGTCGTTAAAGGCGCTCCCTCGAGCGGTGGGGCATCAGCACTGGCTGCACCTGCATTACGAAAAGGTGAACTTGTCAGAAAAGATTGTAAAGTAAAGAAAAGCAGCCACTTGGGGTTTACCTGAGGAGCTCCCGGCTGAAACGGAGGCGACTCCCTCCTCTATCGACATGAGACCACCGCCCGTGGCCTCGTCACCCGACTCGATGGGGACCGTCGTCGTGCTCGCAAGACCTGGAGACGGCGGAGGGCCATAGACGGGAAGGGCTATGATTAGAGTATTGCCAGATTCCAGAGAAGGAGCGGTTGGCTCGTCCTCGGGAATCATGGCCACCTCACCCACTACTCTCTCAGGTTCAGTAGTTGCGGTTGTATCGTCCACCATCGTCGGGGGATCGCTGGCCTCGAGCGCCTCATCCGCCACCACCCTGGACTCAGTTATAATGATCATATCATCTGCCACCACTTCAGGTTCGGCATCAATGACCTTCTCGGCGGTAGGCCCCTCGACCTCCACTTCAGGCTCCAAAGCCACAACGACATTGCCTACCGTCGGCTCGAGTTCGGCAGGTACCGCCTCCTCTGTTTCTTTGGGATCAACGGTTTCCGCCTCCCCCTCAATCGGACTTGGCCCTGCAAGATAAGAGATATAAGGACCAATGACATTAAAATCCTTATAACAAAAACTCTGAGAGAAACATTACCTGAAGTGGATTTACCGTTTGCGCTCCGAACTGCGCGCGCCACCTCTCTGCGGGCAGTGGATAGGGCGACAGGGGCCTATTCGGATGGAGTATCAGCGCGAGGGACAGTGCTGGGACCCGCTCCCATAGCCAAGGCAGCCCTGCGTGCCTTCGCCTCACGCCTCAGCCTCTTCCTTTCCTCCCGGGCTGTCGCGATAGACCTTTGTGACGCCTCCTTCAAGGCGTCGTCATCCTCGTTCAGGGATGCCTCCAGAGCCTTTAAGGCATCTCTCATCGGCTCTTCAAGACGAACCTCCTGCGGTGGCCCAGACGAAGCAGGAATATCGGCGGCTGGCGGAACATTTGTGTCGCTTGGTGGGAACGGCATTGAGGTTTCTGCAATAAAAAGAGAGAGGTTAGATCGACCATAACATGAGGGAGATGGAGACTTGATGAATTAGAACTTACTAAGGCCCATAGACGCTCTAAGACGTTCCTCCTCTTGGAAAGACTTCAAAGAAGCGGCAATGGCTTCTTCATCAGTGATGCCTGTTGAAAGAAAGGAGAGAAAAGCGTTAATCAAGGGCGATAAGGAAGATATGATGTAATAAGGAAAATGTGACTAGTAGTTACCTGACTGCGCAAGCTTAGCCAACCACGCGTCACGCCTCGCCAACCATGCCGAAGCTTTGAGAGCAGCCTCCAAGTCTGTATCGTCCGGCGGCGGCATCACTAATCCTGCGTCAGTCCCATATTCGAGCAGACCTTCAGCATAGGGAGCATGGGGTTCCTGGCCGAACACGACGTCCGCAGCGAAGAGCGACTTCTTTTTCTTTTGCCCTCCGACCCTAGGCTCGCGGGGGATCGACTTCCGCTTAGCAGCCACTTTGGGACGACGGGTCCCGATGTCCGCACCCACGCCAGACTCTGGCGAGGGTACAACCACTGTCTCCACTGGAGCACAGGGTGCGGGAGGTGCATCTACGATATCAGGGAGCGGCAGCTCACGTGGAGGACTTTGCGCACGTGATGGTCTACCCCCGGCATCTTTTAGAGGAGGAGCCACCAGGATCCTTGGCGCTAAGGGAGCGTTACGGTTGGTGCCGGGAGGTACTTCTTTACGGTCGATCAACACTCGCCTCTCTTCCTTTATAACAGCCCCCGTCGCATGATTGTACCACTCTTTATATACATTAAGGAGTCGTGGAGCACAGGCCGGCGTGCTGATGAAAAAACGAGAACCCGTGTTCAGACGCATGAAGTGATGTAACGCGTTCTCCATCCCTTCTTCATTGACAGCAGGTTCCAGTAAGAAAGCTTCCAAGGGTACCCCTTGATCGTAACCTAATTGTTGGGCAAAACGATACGGGTTATATCTCATAAAGACTGCTGCACCGCCCTGCCTGAAGACTAGGAAACCCGGTCTAATAGAATACAAATGGAGGATCTCCCGGGCCGTTAACACTGAAGCTCCATCCTTGAAGGAGTCCTGTAATGGTCGCACCGCAGTGGTGGACGCTTTTCCAATGGTTAATACCTTATCAATAAAGGACATCCCGACTTCAACGGTGTGAGGGAGAAGCAGTAAACCCCTGGCGTCCCATGGTGAAGGGGTCACGATTGATGAGCCAATCAACTGTAAAATGCGAGGAAAACCGCACTTGTCAAAGAATGAAGGCCTTTTATGCATGCCGAAGACACCCGCCGTGTGTAGCTCGAGCCACGATGCAAAGTAGTGCATCGGGAAGACCACGTGCAGTACCCCGGGTTCGTTGGCATCCGCTGCTCGGCTGAGGCCATGATATTGGTGCGTCAAGCCAGCGATCCCCACAGCCACCTTTATCCCGATGACCATTCGGTGGGCTGGGTAGAAGACGGAAGGCCGCATGCGATGAGAGTGCATTGGGATTGCGAACCAACTCAGCCACAGTCCGAGAAATCCTAAAAAGAAAGCCTCTTCATCCATTTCAGGGGCTGCAATTTCTGCAAAAGACATGGTTGGGGAGTTAGAAAGAAAAAAGTCCTTTTGGTCTATGTCTTTCGCTGGCAGGTTATCCAAACCTAAACCGAAAGGGTCATCCAGGGTGGCAAACTTGGCAGATCTCGATGAAATGACGCTTGGACGAAGGAAACGAGCAATGAAGTCCTCAAAGTTAACCCCCCGACTCCCGTGTTCGATAAAAAGGGACTCGTAGATGTTCAACACCTTGATCAGGCTCGGGAATTGGTGTTGAACGGCATTTTCCGGCGTGATCCCCCTTACCATCGGCTTAGCACCGAAGACGTACTCATCTGTCGGGAGCACCTCTTCATAGTGTTCCCCCATGACTGGTAGGCCGGATACCTCCGTGAATTCCTCCAAAGAAATGGACACTTCCCGATCTATGGCGAGGAAAGTGTGGGTGGGAATATTCCATTGCTCCAAGAAAGCCTTGAACCACCAGGTGGGGAGCGAGGGATACTGGAAGAGAGAGACGTAGACCGCGGTATACAATCCTAATCTTATCAACTGCGACTTCTTCGTCGACAGGATGTACCGGGCCCATGGCAGGTAGCCAATCGGATGACGGGGGATCAGACCAATGTTATATGATTGCCCCCAGGGTCTCGCCTCGCCTTGACAAATACGACGTCCTAGGATATCCAAGACCATAGGACGTTGGACCGGAACCGCATCCATAGCAGGATGAAGAAAGCTGTTTGCGGTCCAATCCACCATCTCCACGGCGTACTGCACCGAGGGTGGGCTAGCGTAGTGAATTGCCGTGATGGGTTCTGACGGCACCGCGCAGGTGAAGCTCCGTCGGCCCATGATGATCTGATTGTACCACGACCCCCAAAGATGGAGACTCTTGTATTCCGGGTCATACTCCTTAATCATAGCCAGAACTTCACGGTCCAAGGGCGCCTCGGGAAACCCCTCCTCTGAGCGGACGAACGGGAATGAAGTGTCTAAAGACATGATCGCTGCAAAAGAACAATTTAGCCGTTAGTGTTGTAATCCCAACGTTTGGCGTTTAAAGAAGAAAATGCATTAATTAATTACACCACACAACAGTGCAGTGAGTAAGGGACCAAAGGGGGACCCATAAAATCTGGATGACAGTACGTCAGTTAATAGGACAATCTCATCATTGGATGAGATTGTCAGTTGGTCCCCAGGAAAACATTCCCATTAATAAAGAATCCCTAGAGACAAGGAGAAAATCTCCTCTTTCAGAGCAAAGCTCTGTCACAGAGTGACACTTGTCAAACTCTGGTCTCAAGGGAATAAGATTCCTTAAAAGAGCCTAGCTCTGTGATGATGATGAGAAAATTTATTTAAAACTCCTAAAGAAATTAAAATCTTTTGAAGGCTATTAGAAGTTCTTCGTTTTTAGATCAAAAAGATCTATTTTTGGATCCATGAGCAAAGCTCTGCTCATGGGTTAAAACCCATGAACAAGATCTCTATAGATCTATGGATTCATGAGAGCAAAGCTCTGTTAGTGAAACCCCAAAGGGAATTTCTTTAGATCAAAAGATCAATAAGAGCAAAGCTCTTTTGGTTAAGATTGATTTAAATTAATCTGATTTAAATTAATTTTACCTAAAAGTGTTCTAACTGTGGAAACGAGCAAAGCTCTGAAATCAAAATTTAGAAAATGGTGAAGTTTTCTAAAGGGCCATAGGTCCTATTTATAAGGCGCTTGCGCCCCTTCAGCTCACCCCTTGATCCAACGGTCAGGGGCTTGCCACCGCTGCACTCACGTGCGCGCCACGTGAGCGCAACGGTGGGGGGGCATTTGTTTCCCCCAATCAGAGCAAAGCTCTGCTGGAAATTCAAAATTCAAATTATGAAGCAACGCTTCAAATCCCGGGCGCAACGCGCCACGTGTCCGGCGCTAATACGTCAACGCAGCGCCCAAGAAGGCGCGCCCACTCAGAGCAAAGCTCTATTTTAATGAAGCAACGCTTCAGGTGAGCAAGCACTGCGCTGCGCGACATGCGCTGCGCGACACGTATCAGCGCATTTGCGCTAGCGCATTTGCGCTAGCGCAGTTGCGCTGCGCTGTGCGTTGATCGACACGTGTCACGCGCTGGGGCATCTGCGCCAAACAGAATTAAATTTCTAAGAAATCTTTTCTGTTCTTGTTAAAACAAGAAGATTTTCTTCTGTAAAGCAGAAGCCCTTGGATCAAAAGATCCAACGGTGGGGAAAATTCCCCAAATCACTTAGAGAAGGATCTCTTTAACAAAATTAACTAATTTATGAGCACTATAAAAAGGACCCTAGGCCTCAATTCAAAAAGATCAACATTTTTCTTTATAAAAAAAAAGGGTCAAGAGGTTCAAACAGAGAGAACTCTGAGAAAATTCCAAGAAAAAGGTAAAGAACCTTCATAAAATAGAAGAAGAAATTTCTTCTAATAGATCATTGATCTAAAAACAAGATCAATGATCTTTACATAAAAAACAGTGCTTTGCACTTCTTATGAACCTTTGGTTCTTTAAAACAAGAAAACAATAAAATAAAAAAAATAGTGCTTTGCACTTTTATGAACCTCTGGTTCTTGAAACAAAAAAGGAAAAAAAAATTCTTTGATCTAAATTTAGATCAAGAAATTAAACAGTGCTTTGCACTTCTGTTCTTGAATCTAAAAGATTTTTAGTGCTCTGCACTTGCAAACTGCGCTGTTGCGCTCTTAAGAGGGCGCCACGTGTCAGCTATAGAACCACTTGCGCTACGCGCTCTTGAAATAGAGCTTTGCTCTCTGGAATTGGCGCAACTCACCAGAGTGCGCCACGTATCAGCAGCGCAACAGCGCAGCGCACTGCGCTGTTGCGCTTGCGCTTACCAGAGCATGACACGTGTCCTAACCACAAGCACCTACGCTCAGTAATTGGCGCAAAGCGTCTGACAAATGCAATGCATTTCTTTTCCTGAAGGGCCAGGCCCAATTAAAAGACCAAACAGGCCTAATTAAATTGATGCTCTGCATCATTTATAAATGGGCAGAGCCCAAACAAAATAATAAAATGCTATGCAGATGCATTGCAGAGTCCAAAATAAATTGATGCTCTGCATCTTTTATGGGCAGAGCCCAAACAAAAAAAAAAGAAAATAATGCAATGTATTATTTAAAAATGGGCCAAGCCTCAACACAGGTCTAACAGACCAAGAACAAATAAAAAGCGTTGAATACTTTGGACTCAGCCCAATCATGGCCGTAAGTCCTCAAATTAAATTGACTGAGCGATATTGCTCCCTTAAATCAATTTATATCCGGTTCGAGGGTACATCTCTGAGCTCCTCTGACACCTATCGTTGTAATCCTTCAACGACGTCAGAGAGGTGACGGGTCCCGACGACCACACACGTATATGGACTGCGGGGTCCTTAAACTCGTGGACCGAAACGTCCTTAAACTAATGTTGGACCGAAACATCCCTAAACTAATGTCGGACCGAAACGTCCCTAAACTAATGTCGGACCGAGACGTCCCTAAACTAATGTCGGACCGAAACATCCCTAAACTAATGTCGGACCGAAACGTCCCTAAACTAATGTCGGACCGAGACGTCCCTAAACTAATGTCGGACCGAGACGTCCCTAAACTAATATCGGACCACCACGTCCCTAAACTGGAATATGGACCACCACGTCCCTAAACTGGAAAATGGACCACTACGTCCCTAAACTGGAACAATAGAACCTCCAAATGCCCTTTTGCCGGATCTAAACGGTCCCGTTTAAGTTGATCTTAGCCCCAGACACGGCTAACGTATCCTTAGACATTTAAATGAATGATAAAACCCCAAATCAACTTTGGTTCAAGGGTACATCTCTGAACTCCTCTGACACATGTCGTCGTAATCCTTCAATGACGTCAGAGAGGTGACGAGTCCCAACGGCCAGATATTAAATCAATCATCACGTCAAGTTGATCTTAGTCCAAAACAGGACTAACGTATCCTTGACGAACGTTTAAGTTGATCTTAGCCGCAACGCGACTAATGCATCCTTCAAATAAAAATACCAAACCTAAATCTAAGTAAATACGGATTTGGACTAATCCACGTCCTACAGGCGACGGCATTACTCAGTCTCCGTATACAATCCACGGGCAACCACAAACAAAACAAACACACACGACACGAAGTGAAATTCTGGAGAAGGAGAAAGTTGTTACCGCGATGCGGTAGCGTAATTAACTGCAGGGGCTTGCGCCTGCAGGGAAGAGCGTCCCCACAATCAAAAACCCCTCACCCTGAGGAGGAATCTGACGAAGTCTGCTACATCGGCCGCATCCGTCTAAACCTCCGATACACGGTGCCATAAATCAACTTGGCATCTTCGGAGAGGTAGATGGATAAAACCAAATAGCATCTGCCCCGAATCACAGGCAAGACGCAAAGTCCGCGCCGCCATTCGGAGGGGAACAGTATGGCTATCGTAAGAATGCACACAAATGTGTCGCAGCATGTATGTCCAGACGTGATGTAATACTTCTAGTATGCATGCACATGTATGCAAGGTCAAGACTAAATCTTTAAGTGTTTTAAATACTTGAGTTCTGCATTCTTAACTTTAGAAAAAGAATATCTGTATAATAGCTAAATACCATCAAGAAATCATCTTAAACCCGTGTCAAACATCGACACCAAATATGAAAACACATCTGTCTCAATACATCGGGCTCCGTCAGTCCGGATCGGCCCATATCATCAAATCTCACGACAACGGTCGGTATCCTCCGGATATCCGCCGCGCCAGACATCACCGGTAGGTAGTTTTCCCTTGCCAGGCTCATCGTCTACAACTCGATCTTCTTGCCCTGGGGTACCATACCGGGCCCACCATGTACCCGAGACGGTTCATCCACTCCTCGAATCGGGTCTCGAAATCCAACAGAAAACATGAAAACTCATGGTGGACGACACATACATCACGAGAAAACCGCAGCTTGCATACATCACGAGAAAACCGCAGCGTCGTCGAGTTGCCGGCGGCGACGCTGCGCTCAAAGCACGGCGCCGGCCACGACTTCAACAGCCTGGGATGCCACGTGGCGGTCATCAGCGCCAGCTGCACGAACGCCGCCCAAACGAAGACGCCGCCCCGAACCCTAATCGCCCACGCACGGATCCTTTTCCTCCTCATGAAACGACTCTGATGCTTGTCCTTGTCGTTATCCACGATCATCGCAGTCGAGAGGAGATCTAGATCGCCACCAACAAAAATAATTTTTGAGAATTTTTCTTTTTGAGAGGAAAGAAGTAGTGAAGGAGGGGGAATTTTTTGGGCTGCCTAGGCTCGGCCAGGTTCTAAAAAAAGAAGAGAGAGAAATATGTGGGTATCTGTAGAAACCTCCTCCCCCCATATTACATGTATTAAATCATTTCAATGATTATTTAATTTCCTAATTAATATTGTGCTAGAAAACTCTAGAAATATGGAGACAATTGGAGAAAAGAGAATATATGGTAAACTTGTTTCTAAGTTGTCATGGTTCACTAAATTATAATTAACCCATTCCAATTTGTAATTTACAATAATTAATATATAAATGAAAGCTTATAATAATATTTAAAATAATTAATTAAGAAAAAAAATATTTAAGTAAACTAACAATTTATAAGTGACTAATTAAATACCAAATGAAAGTAATTTCGTAGTTAATATAGGTATATTTAAGTCTATGTTGAAAAATAATTATAGTTAAGTTTTACGGGGAAAAAAACGATTTATTTCACCGATTGTTAGAAAAATTATCTAAAGAATTTATTTATTTATTTTTAAAACGTTATAAATAAATGAGCTAATGGTCATTGATATTAAATCAATACTTGATTTAATAATACGGTCATATCACATACGACCCGACCAATAGAAAACGCCAGATTAAAATACGGTATCATATACGCGCATTTAATCAAGCTCCCGTGCATATCCCCATATGCACCCATCATCATTTTGCCTGAGCTAGGAAACCCCTCTGAGGGACTCTAAGACTCGTCAATACGCTAGCAGTAGGCGGTGATCATATCACATACCCACAAACCGTCAGCGGCACTAGCTGTATGTAAGGGTTCCCTGGTATTGAGCGAACAGAAGAAAAACAAGCGAACCTGTCAAAACTCCCGTCGAGCCAACTGGCAACACTTACCGTACAGTCCGGTCTCTTTGTCAAATATGCTGCATATTGAGTTTAGGGATGGTATCATCGACCCCAATAACTCAATAAGTCATGTTTGTATATGCCCTATAACGGATCGAGAAACTACTGATAACACTTATCAGTAAATCTCATCAACCTTGGCCAGGGACTTCCTGTTATAGCCAATCGAGCATAGCGCAATATCAACCCTCAATACCGGGAAAGACGAAACTCCTCCTATTGCTCATTGCCTCCATGTGCCTCGGGACTGTACCCAAAAGCCACCTGTTTGCACGATTTAGTAGAGCCGTGGTAAGGTGGAAATCAAAGTACAGTGGAAGCACACATAAGACTCTATCACGATCTCGGGTCTACAGACTAACCTGTACCAGTGTCACCTGAGAACTGCTATCCGACGATAGATATAATACCATATAGGGGTTCTCGACGAGTCCGTTCAGTGTACCCAGTCTCCACTAAGCACCCGTATACAATCTTTGATGTCAAACACCAATGGATATGGGATCATCTATCGCCCATTATATAGGTCAAGAAACTTATACGCTAGTCTACTCTGGAATATCGATGCCCCGTCTCGATACACCCACGACTAGGAACATTTAAGGATATGATTATAAACTACACAGGTCCCACTAGTATGATCTGCATCATAATCTCAGTAGTCAAGCAAATATCCTAAGGGCTTTATCAACATGTACCAAATGAGTAATATGCATGATCAAGTGAACATGTCAAAATAAAGTGCAACCAGATAGTATACTATCATGTCGAACAAGAATGTCCTCTGAATATATATATACACATACCGATACATCCACTATCAAATAATGGCCTCTAGGGCATACATATATCCAACAATATAAACACACTGGTTATGCATTACAGATTTGTTTTGTGCATGTACTTATTGTTTCATTATTATTTCATGCTTATGATATTCGGTTTTCATGAGATTTCTGGATTTGAGAAACCGCAAATACATTTTGAAAACTTATGGCTGTTTTAAAAATGCCGTTTCTTTTGATATGATGTTTGGCGTCCATCATGATTTTTCTCGGTTCTGAGTTATGTGTATATTCGATTCGAGGAAAGAGAAGGCACCGTCTGCAGGTACATGATGGACTCGGCACGGTACCTCGGGGCAAGAAGATCGTATAGAAAGATGTTGAACCAGGCAGGAGAACACTACCTACTGGTGACAGTACTGGACGCGGTGGATATCTGGAGGATACCGACCGGAGTGATATAAGACAATAAACATGAGGGCCGATCCGATGAGACGGCGCCTGAGATATATGTATTTATGTGTCGGTGTTGGACACGGGTTTTATGATGATTTTGAGTGTCGATACTTGGCACTCAGGTTTTATGATGATTTGATGTGTCGTTGATGGGCACATGTTGGATGATACATATATATACTTATATATGAAACAGATGACATAGTATCATATATTATCACAGGCACGATATTATTATTAGTAGTAGTAGTATTAGTATTATTATATTTATGTATACACAATCACCCTTGTCACCACACTGCATTATGCTACTATATTACTGTATGACCTAAGAGATCGTCATATATTCGATTTCTACCTGATGATATTTTCTACTCACGAGTTGGCAACATACCATCGTTGTGCCGCGGTTTTCTTACAGAATCGACCTCTCGGATTCAGCAGCGATTTGTTGGCACATTGTTCCTTTCTGGATGATTTGCATTTGGTAGGTGGGTTACAGTTCAGAGCGTAACCACCCTTGTATGCATTTATTATTCATTTGTATCTAGTAAAAAACTCCATCAGCCAGACCATATATATTTGGTAGACCTAGAGACCGGTTTGTATATTCTTTGTATTTCGAATTGAGACTTGTATATATATATTTCTATATTGGATTTGATAGTGTTTTGGTTTTCTCTATTCTTTTTCTGTGATTGATCTTTCTCTTGGGCGTCGTATATTCTTATTTGTGTGGTTGTGATTCCGCCAAATGGGCGAAGAGCTAGCTCCCGCTTGGGGATGCCTATATTATTGTTATGTATTGGTTTGGGTCAAAATTTACAAAAGAGGTGCTATCTATATTTCAACTCACGAAAATATTTTCAACTATAGTATACAACTCATCACTAGAGTTGGGGATTTTTTACTTAAGGGTAGAATTGTAAATTTGTACCCGCTGTTAACTTTGTTAGAGCAAAACTAACGGAGGAAACTCTAGGGTATTTAAATACTAGAATAGAAAACATTGAGACATTTAAGCGCAGAAGGGGTGAAAACATTTGGGGGGGGGGGGGGGGGGTTTAGTGCAATTTAGCCAAATATTTTAAGGCTTGATTGAATTCAAATCTCACCATCATCAACCCCGGCCAACTGAAGAAAAAACACCACGCACAAATTAATATCTAAGACATCTTTGCTATATTTCAAGGGACTTATTTAAGATTTCATTTTAAAATTACAATATTTATATTAAATAGAATTATCTTACATCCACTTGCATGGCTCATGCAAAAAATTTCAATATATATACAAGTCGTGGAAACAGTGGCATCAGATGATTAAGTAGTAGTATATTGTTAATTAAATGTTCAGCTCAAAGTGTGCCTGGCCCTAACCCGACATTGTTCGGGACCAATCAAATTTGCTTTTCACAGCCTACAAAATAATTTGATTGCATTCGGAAGAATGTTCACATCAAATCAAAATTAAAATTGCCATCGTCCTCTCAATCCCTAAAAAAACCAGTTATTTGCATTAAATTATCGAGTGAGACAGATTTTCATTCTACCTGCTTGAGGTGACACGAGATCAATACCGAAAATGATTGCAGAACAAACATCCAATCCCCCAAAGGGTCAACATTGACTTACAAGAAGTAACACAAGGCTCAACCACCTGTTGTACCTATAGGTCAGCTTGATTGTACAAGGATTGTTAATTAACAAGCTTTGTTAAATTTAAGGTCTTTATGCAACTAATTGGAGGGGGGGGGGGGATTGAAGAGAAGTAGGGCAATATGCCCAACTCAAAATTGTATTAAAAAAACTTATGTACAAATACACCGTCAACATGCCATACATCAAATAAATATCGGCAAAAAAAAACATAGATCAAGATATTTGCAGGTTATCATTAGGCTGACTAATAGGACAGAGAGCGGACAAATTGTCGTCATCTATCACAATTAATATAACCCGATGAGAAAGTGCCAACACCATATCAAAAATGTCGAGAGCAACACAAGAAGCAATAAACAACCAATAAATACAATCGAAAAATCTTGTCACTATCAAGCCGCATTGAGCCAAAACGGAGGTTGTCAATGTTGCTCGGTGATGCCAAGTGCAAACACTGGGAATGAAATTAAGGCTTAGGTTTATCGAGTCTGACTGGCTTCTTTGTGTTAGCAACACCTATCCACAAAGATACAAGAGAAAAAATTTGCATGAGTATCGTATCTCAACTATGAAAATCATCGTTAAAAGTCCTGTAAGTGAGTATAACCTAACTATAATGTTGAGATGCAAACCCTGCTTGCATTAGGCTACAGCATATACATCTAAACCAGATTTTGAAAGTCTACCTTAACACTACCATGAGATTCAAGAGAAATGAAGCATTCCACATTTTAATTTTTGTTAGGTGTTAAGTTAGACTAACAAGATCATTACTAGATTATTAGAGTTTGCCTTTATGATGTGATTAACTCAAGGGAAGAAAAGAGTATACAACCTTTGTAGTTCGAGTCCTTCTCTTCAATAGCTCCGGGTTGAAGTCCACACGACTTGATTGATCGTCTTTGACGTGTTAAGTAAAATGTTTTAGAACCAAAGAAATTTATACCGCAATCAATTAACGGTGTCGATATAGCGCGTTAATGAATATGGATCGTCCACCGTGATGCGTGAATTTGTTTGATCTTGTCTTAGATGAGTCGAAATGAAAATATAAAATAAAATGATTCAAGATTTGTGAGATTTCATTTCAAGAAACAAAAAGAAATAGATTTAGAATCAAGAATCAAGAAGATGTCCAAATCAATTTAGTTATCAAGATTTGTAGAATGGCTTATAGGATTCGATTAAATTAGTAGTGGTGGTGAATTTAGAGATGACTAATCTTATCTATTGATAATTTGTAGCTAGAACGATGGTGACGAATGAAGATTAGGGATCTATTGAAGAAACTAGGGTTTCCCCTTCTCTATCCCTTGTCTTTTAATTGATCATCATTCGGATCTAGCCTTTAGCAAAGATAATCATCAATCGTTTCATGAGTCTGGACAGATATGCCTGTGTGTACTTTGAGACGGGGTACGAACAGGGAACGAGTGAACGTAGCAAGCTTAAGAGAGAGTAGGGGCGATAGCGTAATCCCTAGTTTGCAACGAAATTAGCAAGAATGTGATCTCGATCCAAATTAGGTCATTGATGATTCTTTTTCCTAAAGTTCACAAATCTCATAAGACTTAAGATTAGTAAAAGGATCTTATCATCACTAGATCTACCGATTCTCTCGAATCCTCCACAAGCGGAGATTTCACTCACACATCATGAAAATTAAAGAATCAAGAATCGATAACTTTTCGTAATGCAAGAATGTAAAGAAAAGCAAGATTTATAATTTTCACCTTTATTAATCGACGATTAGGTACAATTCACTCAAAAATTACAAAATTTGAGGAGGTAACTAGATCCACCGAAATTAGCTTCGCATCGATATTCTTGAGTCGCGGATCGTCGTGGATCTCTTGCTCGGATAATAATCGGCGTTGATTCAAAGGATTTTCATTTGCTTGCTTGAGTCGCTTCTCAAAATGATCTTAATTTGGCTTTGGATTTGGATTGGGTTAGGGTTTTGGATCACAAGTTGTGTCACTCAACTTGTGCAAATTTGTCTCAATATTCAACCACTCAATTAATGAACAACCTTTGTAATGAAGCCCTAAGTCCCCTTTTATAGTTTTTCCTTTATCTTCTCCTAGAAGCTTGGTTGTTATGAGGCTTGCATAGGAAGCTAGGTAGTTGTAGAGAAGTTTCTAGATTAAGATAGTTAGCTAGCTTGCATGAGAAGCCTTTCTGTTGGAGGGAAACTTCTGGAGATTTGAAGCGTCTTGAAGAAATTTGGCCGTTGATAGGGTGCCACGTCTGAAACATTCTGCCGCTGATGAGTCAGAACGGCCGTGGATCTGCGGCAGATCGGCCTGACTCGGCCTCGGATCCGCGGCTATATAGTGGAGTTGCTGCATGAAATTTCCAGTACTGATTTGTGTTGGTTTTATGGCACTTTCCTGATATCTGGAATATTTTTATACTTTTTTTTTACTGTCAGATCACAAGTCTTGGACTTGATATATTTTATCTGCACATTTAGCAGTTCCGGCTCTTTTACCTAGAGAATTTCCTGCACACAATCTCGAGACAAGTGTTTAAATATACAAAGATCATGTATGTAGTAATAAACACACAATTTCCCTCATAATTCCGGTTATAATGTATAACACATGTTATTTAATATTTCGCCGACGAATTGCTAATATGTACTATATTTATCCCAAACACCTTTAGATAATTAGAAAAAGTAGGGAAATTGATGTGTTAAGAATGCAATATTTTCGACTAATCAAATCCCCCCAAACTTAATTTTGGGCGTCTCGAGCAAACTTATTTTATTCAAGAGAAGGAGAAAATATAAGAAAAAGAAAAATTAGCTAGCACACTTTCGTAGGCAACACGATTGCACTGAGCACGTGCAACAAGCTTTTAAACCTCTAGGTGTCCCTAGTAGGAGGAGTGTTGTCTCCTGAGGGTTTTCAGCAAATTGCATCCACAAAATCCAATAATAAAAGGAAGACCGTGAAATTTACATGTAAAGATAAGAATTGTAAAAGAAAAACTTTGAAAATTAGAGTTTCCAACTACACTAGCTTTTCAGTTGTCATGAGCCCTATCTTAATAGTCATGAAAAGATGTTAGAAATCACATCATCCCCCAATAAGACATCGTCTTTATTCTTCATTCCTACATTTCTTCCAAACATTGATCATATACCCCTACGTGTGTGTAAAGACATCCCTATATTCGGAGAATTCAATTCAAGCTATCATACTCTTGTCCATCTACCTTAGTACTTTTTAATCGGTGAATATTTAGATGGATTTGCTCACACATTTTTCATGCGACCGTTAATACTTCTTGAGGTACTAACCGACCGATTACTCATGTGCTTACTGATTAGGTGTATTAGTATTTTCCTCGTCTTGCAACACCTAAGGCTTAGCAGTGACTCCCAAACCAGTTGGTCTAAGGCACTAGGTGATGAAGCGCCCTCGCTATATTTTTTTATGCTGCCTTGGTGTTTACAAAACCAGTGTTCATTTTTCTACACCATTTTATCTTTTATGCTTCATTTATTATTTTCTTTGTACTTTGGCTTTTAGATAAGAGCATTTCAAGGTATCCTCTACTATCCCGAGTTTCGAGACGTGTGTAAGTGCGTATAGTAGGGTATCAATATTCAAATGTTTGGCTTCCAGAATAGAAACTATTTTTCAGACTTATTTTTATCCTCAGATTAGTGACTTCTTTCTTCTTACTAACCCTTAGGACAATGGCTCATAACTACTTATTACTAGTTTCGTTTAAGAAAACTTCTAACCTTCTAGGTTTCCTTAAACTTTTCTAATAGTTTAGATGTAATTTTTCACTATCTAATCTTTTATTATCTTATTTATGTACAAAAAAAATTATTATTTTTTTATTATATGTTTTGTGCTCATGCAAAGTATGATGCAGAGTGATGCGTAAATAAGCACAAACCTCTCCCAAACTTATTTATAACAGTGTCCTCACTCTTACCATCTGTTAAATCTTGAAAACCTGTAGACTTGGGAGGAAATTTATTAACTGGAGCAATAAATATGATCTTGAAAATCCTCCCCCAAACTTATTTTTGACTCACAATTTTGATGACAACTTTTATTTTCAAGAACCAAAAATATAACCCCCCCCCCCCCAAACTTGAGCTAAACAATATTAAGATCATAAGATGGGGGTAAAGTTATTTGGTCAATATAAGACTTTGCAAAGACCAAAAATTAATACCAACCATTCAAAAATTTTATCAATGTATCGTATAAGTCGGTGGAAGAACATGTTGTATTGAGTCAGGAAAAAGTGGGGAAGAGATAAGTGGTGATCTGGAAAGGGTTTGAGTTTTAAATTATAGAAATAAAAGAATGAGGATGAATGACAGGGAGAATGTGAATGATTAGGAAGAAGGAGTGGTGGAGGTTCAACTTCTATAGGTGGAGGTTGATTAATCACAAAATCCGTATTGTTTAGGAATGCAAGTTCGTCAGCAAAAAGTTTTCAAAACTTTCATCAATAGTGTGATCAAAAATTTTGCTGTCAATAAGTTTTGTGCCAGAATTTATCATACTTGATTTGTCAAAAATTATGGAGGTAGGAGACTCGAAAAACTCATCTACCTCATTTTCAAAAGTATCCAAATCAAGTTGACTTTCTGGTATTATTGAACTTGAATTATCGGATTGTGATTCATCAACACTCACTAACATTACAGGCACAGAAGAAGAACCGGAGTAAGTAGAAGGTGAAATGGGTAAACAAATTGGTGTGTCGAGTATTGCTGAACCAGATGTGGGAGATGGAGGCTGAATTTCGGTCTGATCTTCGGTTATATGATTAACATCAACTTCAAGACGCACTTGGGGTTCGAGAAGAATTAAAGGCTCAAGACGATGACCACAAGAAAGTGAAAGGACCAGATGAATTGATGGGACAAACTCATCCATCATCAAACGATATATCCCCAACGTCAATCACCTCATTCAAGTGAAGGTTAAAATTCTCAAACACCTCATCAAAAGTATGGATTTCAATCAATTTTGGTTCAAGAGAGGAGGTGTAGAGCTCACAAGGATTTGGCAAAGTTTCACTTGAAATGGACCCTTCACAGTCGGGTAAATCAAACACTTCAAAGTCACACAACTTATCAATTGGTGGATCAATTGGTGTACTTGATGAATCTGTGAAATTGGAGTTGTTGATTTCAGTTTGGAAAGGGAAGGTTTGATTAAAAAAGGTGTATAGTTCTCTCTCACTACCCAAATTCTCACTTTGTCCCATGCCCGAATTATACACTGAAGAATTTTGGGCAGGTTCGACATTTGTTTCTTTCCTCCACTCTGTTAGTTCCTTCCTAATTTGGTTCGACATTTCCAAATATTTTTCTAAGGTCTGCTCAAGACTAGACTTGGGTCGATAAGGGGTTTCAGTATAAGATTGAAATTCTTGTGGACGATTAAAACCCCCAAATGACTGATTAGAAGGATTGTCTAGAGAAGGTGGAAAAGTCGGATTGGATTGATAGGAATTGAATGGTTGTGAAAATTGGGCAGGAGTAGGGTCAACATTGTGATAAGAAGAATATTGATATTGGTTGGTCGGTTGGCTATTGGACATCATACATGCCACAAACCGATTATGAAATTCTTCTTTAGAAAGTGGAGGTGATGGTTGACATTGGTCCGGATTGAAACTTTGGCCTTTAGCCCTAGCTATATGCTCAGCAATGGACATGCGTCTAGGGGCATTCTCACTCGGAGTATCAACTGAAACGGATGTAAAATTAGGATACGGTTGATAAGACCTGGATTGTGGTGACCAACTGTTTCTATCCGCTTGCGCTATCCGATCTCTTAAAGACATGGGAGAGTCGGATGGTATACCGAAGCGATTACGAAAACAAGAAATATCTGGTTGTGGACAGCAAAGCTCAGCAAGAGTTCGTCTGTTTGGGTCACCCATTATAAGAAGAGAAAATGGGGAAAAGGGTAAAAATGGGAGAAAATAATTGGTTTGTTTTGAAAAAGGATGGATTTATGAAAATTCACACAAACATGCACAAGCAACTCTATATCTAATGGTCACCTAGGTCAAGTCTCTAGACCGCTCCTAGACTTCCAAAAGACAAATCGCAGGATAGATTCTCTACTACCTCTTTATCCCTCCTGTGGCCAAGTAAGTGCCAGGTAAGTGGGAGGTTCTCCGCTACGTAAGTAACGGGCCTAATTAAGTAACTACTTGCCTTAGACACACTTGCCTTAGACATCACAAAAGAAATGCGGATAAGCAATAGATTACCCACGACCTTCTTCTGTCCTAGTTGAGCGCGACGGTCCTTAGAGTCTTGCCTAGATATTTTTAGTTAATGAAGGGTGATGCAGATGCTAGTTTTGTGATTTTCGGGACTTAGGAAGGGTAATGAACTCCCCACCTAATCTGAATTTAGTGTTTGCCCCTTAATTTCCGTATTAAAATATGCAAACAAGCAATTTCAAGAATCGCAACAAATTTATTTTTTAGCGGCGCTGAATTTTTGCAAAGAATCCTGCAAGAAATTGATTATTGGATAAGATCAGAGAGTAGAGAAGAGAACAGAGAGTGTACCACAGAAATTTAGAACAGTGAACCACCTAAACGGCGGCGGAACCGCTGCAAAAACGCCTCATTGGCCGTGGATCCGCGGTGTAAAGGAGGGATTAGGGTTTCAACTTTTTTCTGTAGCTTCTTGTACTCCTCTGGAATCTGTAGAAAGTCTCTGAATCTTGATCTCACTGTTACAATGATTCCAGATTCCCGCAAAAATTCAAACACTAATCGTTAAGCACTTGAAACGATTCTTGAATTAAAAATTCTGATGGAATAATAAATTTTCAACTCAAATAACAAAAACGAACAAAATAGCACACATCCCCGGCAACGACGCCATTTGATTGATCGTCTTTGACGTGTTAAGTAAAATGTTTCACAACCAAAAAAATTTATACCGCAATCAATTAACGGTGTCGATGTAGCGTGTTAATGAATACGGATCGTCCACTGAGATGCGTGAATTTGTTTGATCTTGCCTTAGATGAGTCGAAATGAAAATACAAAAGAAAATGATTCAAGATTTGTGAGATTTCATTTCAAGAAACAAAAAGAAATAGATCTAGAATCAAGAAGATGTCCAAATCAATTTAGTTATCAAGATTTGTAGAATAGCTTATAGGATTCGATCAAATTAGTAGTAGTGATGAATCTAGAGATGACTAATCTTATCTATTGATAATTTGTAGCTAGAACGATGGTGACGAATGAAGATTAGGGGTCTATTGAAGAAACTAGGGTTTCTCCTTCTCTATCTCTTGTCTTTTCATTGATCATCATTCGAATCTAGCCTTTAGCAAAGAGAATCATCAATCGTTTAATCCCTAGTTTGCAATGAAATTAGCAAGAATGTGATCTCGATCCAAATTAGGTCATTGATGATTCTTTTTCCTAAAGTTCACAAATCTCATAAGACTTAAGATTAGTAAAAGGATCTTATCATCACTAGATCTACCGATTCTCTCGAATCCTCCACAAGCGGAGATTTCACTCATACATCATGAAAATTAAAGAATCAAGAATCGATAACTTTTCGTAATGAAAGAATGTAAAGAAAAGCAAAATTTATAATTTTCACCTTTATTAATCGACTATTAGGTACAATTCACTCAAAGATTACAAGATTTGAAGAGGTAACTAGATCCGCCGAAATTAGTTTCGCATCGATCTTCTTGAGTCGCGGATCGTCATGGATCTCTTGCTCGGATGATGATCGGCGTTGCTTCAAAGGATCTTCATTTTCTTGCTTGAGTCGCTTCTCAAAATGATCTTGATTTGGCTTTGGATTTGGATTGGGTTAGGGTTTTGGATCACAAGTTGTGTCACTCAACTTGTGCAAATTTGGCTCAATATTTAACCACTCAATTAATGAACAACCTTTGTAATGAAGCCCTAGGTCCCCTTTTATAGTTTTTCCGTTATCTTCTCCTAGAAACTTGGTTGTTATGAGGCTTGCATAGGAAGCTGGGTAGTTGTAGAGAAGTTTCTAGATTAAGGTAGTTAGCTAGCTTGCATGAGAAGCCTTTCTGTTGGAGGGAAACTTCTGGAGATTTGAAGCGTCTTGAAGAAGTTTGGCCATTGATAGGGTGCCACGTTTGAAACTTTCTGCCGCCGATGAGTCAGAACGGCCGTGGATCTGCGGCAGATCGGCCTGACTCGGCCACGGATCCACGGCCATATAGTGGAGTTGCTGCATGAAATTTCCAGTGCTGATTTGTGTTGGCTTTATGGCACTTTCCTGATGTCTGGAATATTTTTATATTTTCTTGTTTACTGCCAGATCACAAGTCTTGGACTTGATATATTTTATAGCACTTTTAGCAGTTCCGGCTCTTTTACCTGGAGAATTTTCTGCACACAATCTCAAGACAAGTGTTTAAATATACAAAGATCATGTATGTAGTAATAAACACGCAATTTTCCTCATAATGCCGGTTATAATGTATAACACATGTTATTTGATATTTCGCAGACGAATTGCTAATATGTGCTATATTTATACCAAACACCTTTAGATGAGTAGAAAGAGTAGGGAAATTGATGTGTTAAGAATGCAATATTTTGACTAATCACGACTCTACTAGGCTCCTCTTCGAGTTGAACGAACCTCTTTCGTGATCTTCGCGCAAAAGACGATCCACCCGAAGTCTACAAGCTCAAGCTAACCCTTCACTAATCTCATTAGTGAAGGCAACACTCCACATCAAATTGCTAATCTAATGTGTGATGGTGAAGTAAGGGTTTAATTTGCTCACTAGTTTGTCTTCAAGCTTCATGGTTCACATCATATATGAGGGTTGAAGCTTGAACCATGAGATTGAGGAAGAAGAAGAAGGAAGAGAGAAACCATGGGAACAAAGCAAGCAATATGGTTAAGTGTTGAGAATGAGACTAATATGAATGGCAACTCTTGACCCCCACTCATTCAAGCATGGAAGTTTGCAAAATAAAATTGCAACCAGGCTTGAATAGTGAGTCAAGATAAATAAACTATGAATAAAGCCCATGCTTGCAACCATACTCTCATTTTCCACCTCTTTTCTATTTTTCTCAAAAATAGAAATCGTACCATGCTTCATTATATATATATATATATATACAAAACCCGAGACCGACTTACTGTTGTCCTTATCACTATGGAAACTCGAATCGGTAAAGGACTCCGTCTGGAGTTCACCGTTACCATACACCAAGAACATTTCTTTAGTCCTTCTCAAGTACTTAAGAATGTTCTTCACAGCTGTCCAGTGATTTTCCCCAGGATCTGATTGATACCTGCTCACTACACTTAGTGAGTAAGCTACATCCGGATTATTCTTCATTATATATATATATAATGAAGAATAATTAGTGAGCTAATGATATTAGTTAAGAAATAATTATATCATATATAATATATATCACATTATTAAATCAACACTTGATTTAATAATCCGGTTATATCACATATGAATAACTAATATCATTCATCTGCATATCAAATTATCAAATCAATACTTGATTCGACAATCTGATTATATCACATATAACCGAACCGATAACAGATAACTGCCAGATTACAATACGGTATCACAAACTCATATTTAATCAGACCCACGCACATATCAACATATGTGCCCTACTTCGTTTTGCTCGAACCAGGAAATTTCTGTGTGGGACTCTAAAGACTCGTCAATACGCCAGCAGTAGGTGATGATCACATCAATCACTTACAATCCAGCAGCGGTACTAGCTGGACGTAACGGTAACCTGGGTATTGAGCGATATGAAGATCAACAAGCAAGCTCATCCATACTCTCCATGAACCCTATCGGTAACACTACAGTACAGTCCGGTCTCTTCGTCTGATATATCGCATATCATGTCTAGGGGTGGTAAACGTCAGTCCCCAGTAACGGTTTGAGAAACTACTGATAACTCTTATCAGTAAATCTCAGCAGCAGCCCTGGCCAGGGACTTCCAGTTATAGCCAATAGAGCATAGCTCCTATCGCTCATTGTCTCCATGTGACTCGGGACTGTACCCAAAATCCACCTGTTTGCATGACTCCTTTAAGCCGTGGTAGGGAGGAAATCAAAGTATAGTGGGAGCCATACAAGACTCTATGACTATCTCAGGTCTACAGACTAACCTGTACCAGTGTCACCAGAGGACTGCTATCTGACGATAGATATACTACCACATAGGAGTCCTCGGCGAGTCCTGTTCGGTGTACTCATTCTCTAATGGGCACCTGTGTACAATGTTTGATGTCACACACCAATGGTTGTGGGATCAACCATCACCCTCTAAGGGATAAGAAACGTATACACTAGTCTACACTGGAATATCGACGCCCTGGTCTCGATATTCCCATGACTAGGAAAACTGATTAAAGGATGTACTTGTGGACCACCCTGGCCCAACTAGTATGGTCTCATCATAATCCTGGTAGTCAAGTACATATGCTATGGGTTTTATCAACATGTGAGAGCAAGACAGAAAAGAATACCAGTTAACATGTTAAGATAAAGAGTAACCGCATAGCATACTATCATGTCGAGCAAGAAAGTCATATATATATATATATATATATATATATATATCTGTGTGTGTGTGTGTCCGAGCATCCAATATAATATACATCACATGTACAATAATGTCCTCTATGGCATACATATAACTAACAATCTCTCACTTGCACTAAGGCCACGTGTTGTAGTATCTCATACCCAACATCCCAAAAAGTCTCTCAAATTGTATCTGGGGGAGGGCCTTTGTCAGTGGATCCATCCTTCATGACAACTCTCCTGATCTCGATCTCCCGGCGATCAACTATCTTCCTGATCAGGTGATACCGCCTCAAAATATGTCTGGATCTCTGATGGGACCTGGGTTCCTGGCCAAAGCCACAGCTCTATTGTTATCACAATACACAGGTATTGGATGCTCAATGGATGGAAAAACACCAAGCTCGGCAATGAACTTCTTCATCCAGACAGCTTCTTTGGCAGCATCGTTGGCAGCGATGTATTCAGCCTCCATCGTCAAGTCCGCTATGGTGTCTTGGTTGGAACTTTTCCAACACACCGTCCCTCCGTTGACGGTAAAGACAAAACCCGAAACCGACTTACTGTTGTCCTTATCACTATGAAAACTCGAATCGGTAAAGGACTCCGTCTGGAGTTCACCGTTACCATACACCAAGAACATTTCTTTAGTCCTTCTCAAGTACTTAAGAATGTTCTTCACAGCTGTCCAGTGATTTTCCCCAGGATCTGATTGATACCTGCTCACTACACTTAGTGAGTAAGCTACATCCGGTCTGGTACATAATATCGCATACATTACAGAGCCTACTGTCGAAGCATAGGGTATCCCTTGCATGCGAGCCTCTCCAAATCTGTCTTGGGAGACATCTCTTTGGAGAGAGTGATTCCTGAACAAGCGGGTACATTACCTCGCTTGGAATCTTCCATACTAAACATCTTTACTATGATGTCTATGTACCTGGATTGGGACAATCCCAACATCCGTTTAGATCTATCTCTATAGATCTTTATCTCCAGAATGTAGGAGGCATCACCAAGATCTTTCATGGAGAACTTGAGTGATAAGAAGAGCTTGACCGAGTGTAGCACAGGAATATCGTTTCCTATCAAAAGTATGTCATCCACGTACAATACGAGAAAGACCACCTTACTCTCTATTACCTTCTTATATATACAAGGTTCATCTATATTTTTGATGAAGTCGAACTCTTTGATAGTTTCATTAAAACAGATGTTCCAACTCCGCGACGTCTGCTTTAATCCGTAGATAGATTTAAGCAGCTTGCACGCTTTTCCGCTGCTCCCACTGTCTACAAAGCCCTCTGACTGTGTCATGTATACGCTCTCTTCTAAATCACCATTTAGAAAAACGGTCTTGACGTCCATCTGCCAGATTTCATAGTCATGGTATGCAACACTGGCAAGTAGGATCCTGATGGACTTAAGCATAGCGACAGGAGAAAATGTTTCATCATAGTCGATGCCAGGTCGTGACGAAAACCTTCTGCTACAAGTCTAGCTTTGAAAGTCTCAATTTCTCCATCTACACCTATCTTCTTTTTGAAGATCCACTTGCTCCCAATGGGTTTTACCCCTTCAGGAGAAACTTCCAAAGTCCATACTTGGTTGGTGTACATGGATTCCATCTCAGATCGCATTGCATCCAGCCATTTCACAGAGTCCCCACTCATGATGGCCTGCTCGAAGCTAGTTGGGTCATCATCTTCCATGATGCAATCCCCGTTCCCACCATCAATGAGAAAACCGTAGTATCTCTCAGGTGGATGAGGAACCCGACTAGATCAGCGGAGAGGCTAAGATTCGTTGGGAACTATCGAATCCTCTAGTTCCACCAAATCTTCTATTGTAGTCTATGATGCTGGAACCTCTTCCAATTCTACCTCAAGGCCATTAATTTCTTTCGCAAGAAATTTCTTTTCTGAAAAGGTGGCATGCCGAGAAATAAACAATTTTTGTTCCTAGGTGTGGTAGAAGATATAGCCTTGTGAGTTTTTAGGATATCCTACAAACTTACACAGAACAGACCTTGCCTCGAGTTTGTCCGGATTCTGCCTTTTGACATAGGTCGGAGAACCCCATATCTTAACATAATTAAGACATGGCCTTTTCCCCTTCCATATCTCATATAGAGTGGTAGGCACTGATTTAGTAGGGACTATATTCAATAGGTGTATGGCTGTCTCAAGCGTATATCCCCAAAAGGAAATAGGTAACCCAACAATACTCATCATAGAGCGCACCATATCCAATAGGGTGCGGTTTCACCGCTCCGATACACCGTTGTGCTGTGGTGTATACGGAAGAGTAAGCTAAGAGAGAATCCCATTCTCTTTTAGATAGCCACGGAATTCCGTGCCCAAGTATTCTCTTCCCCGATTAGATCGTAGGATTTTAATACTTTTACCCGTCTGGTTCTCGACTTCATGGTTATATTCTTTGAATTTCTCAAAAGCTTCAGACTTGTATTTCAACAGGAACACATGTCCGTATCTTGAGAGATCGTCAGTGAATGTAATGAAGTATGAGGAACCATCCCTGGCGTGTGTAGACATGGGACCGCATACATCACTATGTATCAGTCCCAAGAGTTCCGTAACTCTTTCTCCATGTCCAGTAAACGGAGTTTTGGTCATCTTGCCTTTGAGACATGACTGGCAAGTTTCATAAGATGAAAATTCGAACAGATTCAAATATCCATCCTTATGTAACTTGGCTAGTTGTGTCGCATTCATATGACCTAGTCTATAATACCACAAGAAGGATTCGTTCATTTCTGAACTCTTCCTCTTGTGTGTGTTTAATACGTTAAGAACTGAGTTTTGATTCAGAACATATAAACCGTTACATAACGTACCAAACCCAATCAACACTTGATTTAGGTAAATATTCATAACATTATTCTCTACTACAAACTTATATCCTTCTTTATCTAATAAAGAAGTTGATATTAAATTGCATATCATAGAGGGTACATAATAACAGTTGTTCAAGATCAATGTATAGCCATTTGGTAATACAAGATGATATTCACCAACTGTTTTGGCTGCAACACTTGCACCATTCCCTACTTTTAGAGAATGATCACCATTTCCCAGTTCTCTACCTTTTTTAGCCCATGTAACATATTACATATATGGGATCCTGATCCGGTATCTAATACCCAGGACGTAGAGTGTACTGAGAAACAGTTCTCGGTAACTAACACACCCGAAGAAGATGCATCAACATGCTTATTCTTCGTTTGGGTGGCGTGGGAATCCGGATATTCCCCTATTTCCTGCTCGGACTTATAACAATTATAATTGGGAGCGGAACCAATGTTCCCCTGCTTAGTATAACAAGCGGGTTCGGTCAATACATCCATATTATTATCTTGATTAAGGCCTGACATGGTCTCTACCTGGAGAGAGAGAGAAGAAAACACTTAGCGTATGCTTTTACAAGATTAGATTGGTTATTATCTTATCTAATCAGGATGGCTCCCACTGGTTTTATCAAATCTTCCTTCAAACCCTAAAAGGTAAGACTAGCCGGGATTAATTACACGCTATAAGTTCGCCAATCTTTCAGCTAGGCTAGTGTCGGTACTTTGAGGGAGGTTCCCCGTGCTTTCGCACGGACCTAATTAAAATAAACCTCATTTTTCCAGAGGTATAACCCCATTAACACATTTCTAGACACCTACTTGATCAGCTAATTGTAAAGTGCAAAACTCTCTCAGGAGTAATTCTAACTCGCAGTGGGTATCGGGATCCAACTATCTCATAGAAGGTATGCAATCTCATTGCAAATTTCAACACTCGAAATTCCTGATAACATTTTGCCCCTAGCGTCCTATGACCTTGACGAAAGCCAACAAACCATAGTCCGTTAGTCAAGTTCAACCCATACATTTCATGATTGAATTAAACCCACCCGCACGACCCTTGACGAAAGCCAACAAAGTCGTACGACTAGCCTAATTCAATCGCATCATATGCAGCAGATAAGCAGTAAGTAGCTACCGCACACTACGCCTTGACGATAGCCAACAAACGTAGCACGAATGCTAAATACTACTTATCTGAAATGACGGAGGGCTACGAAAGGTTTTTAAGAAAACCTTTTGCGTAATGAACTTGATGTCGTTGTAGAATCGGGTGATTTTGAAAAGGGGTGCTTTTTAGGCTTTTGCTAGTTTCGCTAAAGAGGTCACTCCCGGTGAAGGGATCTCGGCTCTTTCCTCATCGAATGAGGTGCAAGATATTCGTCAATACCACTATACAAAGCAAGAACGAGAGAAGCTATCAAAAACAAAACCGAGTGAGTTGTAGCATTTGCTAGTTTCGCAAAAGAGGTCACTCCCGGTGAAGAGATCTCGGCTTTTTATGAGGTGCTGGATATTCATCAAGGAATACCACTATGCAAAGCAAAAACTAAAGCTACCATTTTTGAAAATTTGATTCTACAACATCTTTTGGTTTCTTTCTTTTCATTAATCTCATTAATGAAGTCCCATCAGTTAATGTTTCCTAAACATTACAGAAAAATAAAACGAAAATAGAACGTGCGTTTATGCCATCCGCATTCGCCACGGGACCCCGTCATGCACCGTTAGATTACTTAACTACCGGCAGAGCGGGGGCTGGACTAGCGCGGGTGCAAAACATAAGAAACGTTTATTATATATGATATATATAATATTACATTCGTCTCGCGCAGTTATATGATCAACATCACAGAATCAAGCAGCAGAAGCAACATATAAAATATTGGATATACTAGGATGTCCGTGTTTTAAATTTAGCAAATAATGTAAAACACGGATTCCACAGTCATGATGAATAGCCAAACCCACATCCCTAGACCCCTACGAGAGCGGCAAGTAAGCCTACCAATTCTAGAGTTAGAAGACCCGGTCTCAACTTCTTGAGATGGTCTCCCACTGGACTCTAAAACCCGGTTACTTGTGCTCCCCGTCTTGGGTCTATCCTAATGCGGAAAAGTAAATAATATACAACAGTGGTGACATCATCCTCAACCCGGAAGTGCCCCAATAAAAGAATATTACATACAAATTTTACATGAATGAAAATAAAAACCCTCATCTCACATAAAATCCCCCGGCTATTCTTTCACGACGATCCAATAAATCATATCAACAGCAACACATGATATCACATATTATCAACGTAAGCAAATATGTGTATCTCTAAAACTCATTGACATATAGCAACGAGATTGGGATACCCCACATATAACACTTACGGTCGCAGAAAAAAAACCAGAAAACTAAAATAATTAAAATCCGCAATTTCTTTAGACTTCATAAACCCGGAATATCTCATATTCCGGATTTCATGCATAACTTATAAAACTTGCATTTTAGTCTCAAATTGAAAACTCTTTTCAATTGGTTGTCGGATAATTCAACAAGATTCCCGACTTAGTGATCACGTAAAATACGCAATTGCGACGGAGTTTTGATCCGAATCAAAACTTCGTGGCAATAAATCAATTGAGACTAAACGGCTAGTTTTACAATATACTAACTAGTTTTCATAAAACTAATTAATCCGGATTCTAATAATTATATCACACATATCACAAATCTTGTAAAGTAACCGCGACATTAGAATTCCACACGCAATTAGCAAACTTAACCAATTTTTCCAAAACACGAAAAATCCAGTGAGCTAAAGTTCCAAAACCGATCGTTTTAAGCCAATCCGGGAGTCGAAACAAACTCGAAACCCGCCTGAATCATTGAGGGGGCGAACACCCAAGATTAAGTATCGAATGGGGGCCTATAAGGGGTACCCCACCCCCGAAGCCACCACGAGGTGGCCAGGGGATGAGGCAGACCCGAAACTTCCTAAAGAGGGGCAGTTTTGGGTCCCCACCGCCAAGACCACCTTGTGGTGGTCTTGGGGAGTGGGCTCAGACGTTCGGGCCCCCCCAGGTATCCCCGGAGTGCGCACTCTCCACCCCGCGGCTTCTCGGTTCAAACCGTGAGCCCGCGGGGTGTGCAAATAACTCAAAATATCAATTTCGAAACTGTTTTTATCGGCAGTTTTTGCACGACAAAAACGGCGGATTTCTAACTTCGCTACAAATTACCCTAATGTTCTAGCTTGGTTCTGATACCATGAAAATCTATCTTAACACCACCATGAGTTTTTAGAGGTATCAAGCATGCCACATTTTAATTTTTGTTAGGTGCTAAGTTAGACTAACAAGATCATTACTAGATTATTAGGGTTTGCCTTTGTGATGTGATTAACTCAAGATAAGAAAAGAGCATATAACCTTTGTAGTTCGAGTCCTTCTCTTCAATAGCTCCGGGTTAAAGTCCACGCGACTCTACTAGATTTCTCTTCGAGTTGAACGAAACTCCTTCGTGATCTTCGCGTCAAAGATAATCCACCCGAGGTCCACAAGCTAAAGCTAACCCATCACTAATCTCATTAGTGAAGGCAACACTCTACATCAAATTGCTAATCTAATATGCGATGGTGAAGTAGGGGTTTAATTTTCTCACTAGTTTGTCTTCAAGCTTCATGGTTCACATCACATGTGAGGGTTGAAACTTGAACCATGGGATTGAGGAAGAAGAAGAAGTTAGAAAGCAACCATGAGAGCAAAGCAAGCAAAATGGCTAAGTGTTAAGAATGAGACTAGAATGAATAGAAACTCTTGACCCTCACTCAATCAAGTATGGAATTTTGCAATATAAAATTGCAACCATACTTGAATAGTGAGTCAAGATGAGTACACTATGAATAAAGCCAATGCTTGCAACCATGCTCTCATTTTCCACCTTTTTCTCAAAAATAAAAGGCATGTCATGCTTCATTATTATTATTATTATTATTATTATTATATAATGAAGAATAATTAGTGAGATAATGATATTAGTTAAGATATAATTATATCACATATAATATATATCATATTATTAAATCAACACTTTATTTAATAATCCGGTTATATCAGATATGACTGACTAATATCATTCATCTGTATATCACATTATCAAATCAACACTTGATTCGAGAATCTGGTTATATCACATACAATCGAACCAATAACAGATAAATGCCAGATTAAAATACGGTATCACATACTCATATTTAATCGGGCCACGCACATATCAACATATGTGTCCTATTTCGTTTCGCTCGAACCAGGAAACTTCTGTGTAGGACTCTAAAGACTCGTCAATACGCCAGCAGTAGGTGATGATCACATCAATCACGTACAAGCCGTCAGCGGTACTAGCTGGACATAACGGATATCCGGGTATTGAGCGATATGAATATCAACAAGCAAGCTCATCCGTACTCTCCATGAAGCCTATCGGTAATACTACCGTACAGTCCGGTCTCTTCGTCTGATATATCGCATATCATGTCTAAGGGTGGTAAACGTCAGTCCCCAGTAACGTGATAAGTCATGCCGATGTCTGGCCTATAACGATTTGAGAAACTACTTATAACTCTTATTAGTAAATCTCAGCAGCAGCCCTGGCCGGGGACTTTCAGTTATAACCAATCGAGTATAGCGCAACATCAGCCCCCAATACCGGGAGAGACGAAACCCCTCCTATCGCTCATTGCCTCCATATGACTCGGGGCTGTACCCAAAATCCTCCTGTTTGCACGACTCCTTTAAGCCGTGGTAGGGAGGAAATCAAAGTACAGTGGGAGCCATACAAGACTCTATGACGATCTCGGGTCTACAGACTAACCTGTACCAGTGTCATCAGAGGAATGCTATCTGACGATAGGTATACTATCATATAGGAGTTCTCGGCGAGTCCTGCTCGTTATACCCATTCTCCAATGAGCACATGTGTACAATCTTTGATGTCACACACCAATGGTTGTGGGATCAACCATCGGCCTCTAAAGAACAAGAAACCTGCACACTAATCTACACTGGAATATCGATGCCCTGATCTCGATATTCCCACGATTAGGAACTGATTAAAGGATGTACTTGTGGACCACCCTGGCCCCACTAGTATGATCTCATCATAATCCTGGTAGTCAAGTACATATCCTAAGGGCTTTATCAACATGTGAGAGCAAGACAGTAAAGAATACCAGTCAACATGTTAAGATAAAGAGTAACCAGATAGCATACTATCATGTCGAACAAGAAAGTCCTATATGTGTGTGTGTGTGTCCAAGTATCCAATATAATATACATCACATGTACAATAATGTCCTTTAGGACATACATATAACTAACAGATTTCTCTTGGGAGTAACAATAAAGTTTTCTCTTGGGAGTAACAATAAAGTGTTGGAATAACCAAAATGTTAATTTAGGGTATTTTTATTTTAAATTTAGATCTGAATAAATAATTGAAGAAGATTGAGGCCTTGGAATTTTAAATTTAAGTTTTAACAAGTCATATTAGTAATAGAAGTGTCGAGAGATAAAGTTTTCTTATTCTCCCTTACTACTGGTAAAACCAGTTACAATATATTAAAGAGCAACTCAACACAAAGAAGTTAAAAGAAGGAGACAAGCTAAACCCATTAAGTTATTCATTCTACCTCCAAAATTACATTGATAACCTATCAGGCAGATGTGGCAGGACCTCATCTTCTAAACATATCAGTAATAGGAGTATTTAGAGATAAAGTTATCAAGGTTAATTTGAAAATATTTATCCTTGTTATGTATTTGTTATATTAAGAAATCATATTTTTAGAGTATGTATTGGGAGATGGGAAAAATAAAGAAGACTGAAAAAGCTAGTTAAACCTAGTTTCTTCTCAGTAATATTCACCGACGACCCACCGATGATGCATTTTTTATCACGGTCATTACTGCTGTTGGATAGATCGGTGGCAACCTTCATATCTTGATTGTTAGGTCCTTCTACCCTTCTAGCAAGCACATGCATTTCGAGTCTGCCTTCTCATACATGTATTTCCTGCTAAAGAAAAAAGAAAAAGAAAATGTAGGGATTTGCAATGTAGCATCTTATTCAAAAATATGCAAAAAGAAAACACTCCCTACGATTTCAAAAATGAAGTCCTTTTTTGATTATGCATACTGACCATGTTTGGATACTTGGGATAAAAATTCGTCGGATTTCATGTAGGTCGTATTTGAATACTCATATTCCAATGGAAAAAAGTCTAGATTCTTTTTTTCCGTTGGACTAGGAAAATCCAAGAAAATCGGGTATTTCGGTAAATTTTTTAAGAAGAATTCTAATGGAAGAAGACAAAAAGATCCCTAATCAATTGGATTCTAAAAATTGGTAAAGACCCAAGTTTTCTTCCAACACTCGCTCTCTCTCTCTCTCTCTCTATCTCGCTCAATCTCAATATCACTTCAATCTCTTTTTTAATTTCTTTCTCTCTTACTTTAATGTTATCCTTATCCTGACCATCAAACATGCATTATGTTACCAAAATTCATTGGAATTTTATTTTTGAAACGCATTCTAACACACTTTAATTCTAAACTCATTCCTATGGACTTTAACTATCTAAACATGACCTTGCGATAAAATTGTCTAGGAAGAATGCATGTGCATTACCTTTGGTAAAAAATTCCAAAGGATTTTTATATCAAAACTTGTTTGGATTGTAAAAGATAAATTTTCATAATAAAGTATTATTAATTATATATTGAAATTAAAAGTGTAGATAAAATTATATTTTTATCTCCTTCTGATGGAGGTCTTTTTCAGATCTCCTTCAGATGTTGTCTTCCGTCGATCTCCTGACGGATTCTGGAGGGGATCCTCTGTTGTGTGTGTGTCTCAATGGGTTTTGAGGAAATATGGTGATTGGAGGAGTTGGACGCCAAGTACCTGCAAAGAAGTCCCGGGGTGGTTTGACACCACCGAGGACCCTCCGACGATCAAGTTAGTACTAGATCCGAGCAGCTTAATGGTTAAGTGGAATCAAAAATGGCTTACTCGACCCCTCTGTGATGGGAGTTTATATAGTGGTGGAGGCACGCAGCAGCAGGCGCGAGAATCTCGCCGGCAGTTACGCTCCCGACGTCACGTCCGCGTAGAGAGCGGATCGCCCATTAATGGGGATTGTGGAGGCGTGGAACGTGGGATGTTGCGGGAGGAGAATCTGCGCATGGCGAGATTCGCGGAGCGGCGGTTACGCCTGTGAGCGGTGGAGCTGGGCGGAGAACCGAGGAAGACAGTCTCGGTCGGGGGGCTTGTGGACGAGCGAGAAGGCCGAGAATACTTGGTCTTGTGGCAGCTTAAGGCAAGCTGAGGGGCCGAGGAGGCCAATTTGCTGGGAGCCCCGAGGAGGATTGGCTTGTGCCGGCAGGTCGGGTATAGGGGTCGCCTGGTCGGCCTCTGTGGGCCCTTTCTTCTGAGTTCTGAGACATGCTATCCGCCACATGTCCTGATCTTAGGGATCCCCAATATTGAGCATCATCATTAGCCCCCCACTCCTGTCCCGACCGGTTAGAGGATCGGGTCAGGAGTGGACTGTCGGGCCTCCCGGGGTGAGCTCCCTCCTAAGATTTCGTCGGGGCGCGTCCCCGGGCCGTCAGCTGTCTTTTCTGCTAGTGATTCCGGGGGAATCTCCGCATTTAAGGAGAGTGCGCCAGTTCGTGTCGCTTTGAAGTGATGGCCTACGTATCAAGCGTCGATTGGCTGACGCGACGTGTGCAGACCTGCTACGTCTGAAAGGGCGCGGTCCAGTGCGAGGAAGACAAGTGGAGCAATCGGAGCCGTTGGACGCGAGGAGGCGTCTTGGAGGGAGGTGAAGGGCACCGTTGGATGAAGTCGCTTGTGACGGTAAAAAGGGGTGGGGCCCGTTCCAGGGCCCCTACTCCTTCATATTTCTCGTTCTAGGCCTCGGTTGCTCGGCGCTCATCTCCTTCCTTCCACTTTCGTTTCCTATGGATGATTCTTCTCAAGGTTAGATGTCTTCTCTTTTCAAGTCGGTAGATGTCGTTGAGGTAGGTTCCAAGAACCCTTTAGGTGAGTCTGAGTCCTCCCGGGGGGCAGGGGTCGGCCCTTCTTCCCGGGATCGTGCGGCGGGGGCAGCCCTCAAGGAGGAGGCGGTAGATGCTGCCTCTAGCGCCTCGTGTTGGATAAGGCATGAAGACGAGCTTGCCAACGCTCGGGCTCGTTTCCACATCCCCTCATGCTATACGCTCCGTCTGGCCAAGGAGGGAGAGAGGGCAGACCAAGTACGGGGCAGGAAGATCGCCCTGTATTTGGAAGCATTCTGGAGAGGAATGCGCCTGCCCTTCTCTCCTGAGGTCTTGGGAGCGTTGAACTTCTTCGGGTTAGCTCCCGGTCAGTTGGTGCCGAACTCGTGGAGGATTCTCCTCGGGTTCCTGATCCGCCTGAAATTGCAGGCGATCCTCTTCAGCCTTTCCCTCCTTGATTCCTCCCTCGTCTTCAAAAATCACCCCGGTGGTCGAGCGGGCGACCCGAGGTGGGTTTATCTCTCTTTCAGAAAGCGACCAGGGGGCGCCGCTGGGAAGGGGTTGTGGCCCTACCTTCTTCCATTCACGACTGGAAGAAGAAGTTCTTCTTCGTTTCCCCTCCCGAGGGCGAGGACTGGACCGTGCCTACAGAGTGGTCGAGGGAGAAGCACTTGCCGGGGAACCAGTCCAGTGACCCCGCCGCGGTGAGAGTGCCGTCGTGGGAGCCCATCCCCCTCTACGACGTGCTGTTGTCTGAGAGGGTTCTGAGTTGGGCCGGACTTAGCCCCGTTGAGTTCGTCGGTAAGTTTAGGTTTGCTTTTTTGGCTCGTACATTGCCTATGTCGCTGACTCCCTTGCACTCGGTTTTGTGCAAGACCCATGGATATAGACTCGCTCAGAAAGTCCATGTGCCAGCCGAGGCCGGTCGCGAAGGTTGGGGGCGCTGACCTTTCCCGTTCAAAGCCCGCCTTGGCTCCTTCTCCCCCGGTGGTAGCACCCCGCGAGCGCTCAGAGGCGGATATCGCCCCGGGGACCAGCAAAGCATTGGGTCGGAGGCGGGCTCGGATTCTGGAGGACCCGGCCTTGGAGGAGGAGACCAGCTCTCCCACAAGGCCGCTCAAGAGGAGATCTTCCCGGGGACCGTATTCGCCGATCACGGTGGAGGAGAACGGTCTCCAGTTCGCCGTGCTTTCGGGGCTATCCATCGCAGATAGCCTGCTGCATGAGATAGAGGCGTCGGCCGGGGGTAGAGTCCCCGTGGGGACCTTTAGGGCTCAGCTGGCGTCTATCGCACAGGAGTCCGTGCAGGTAAGCGCTTGTCTTTCATTATTATTATTTTCGAGGTTCGATGCCTCCCTCATCTTCCTGATCTCTCTTCTGCTTTTCAGGTCCTTCAGCACGTCGCCCTCGCCTTGCGCATGGAGGCCGAGGTGGTAGCCCCGGTGATGAAAGCTGCGGGCCAGCTCGCCTCGCTGGAAGAGAGCTCCAAGCGGGAGCTGGAGGCGATGATGGCGAGAATTGTCGCCTTGGAGGGCGAGTTGGAGGCTGGGAAGCGGGAGGTCGCCCGGCACCGCGGGGCCGCCGTGGTTGCTGAGGCCAAGCTTGAGGACGCTCAGGTGCTGGCCGGCAATCTGAAGAAGACAGTGAAAACCCTCCGGAAGAAGGTGGGGGCGGCGGCTGAGTGGGCAAAGTCGGCCGACCTGAGGGCGACCAAGTTGGTCGACCTCTCGGCGGCGAAGGCAGTGGAGGGCTACAAGAAGTCAAAAGACTACTACGATGACCTGGCCTTCGCCACGACCCTCATCTGGTACAAGTCCCTCGACGCTGTTAAGGCCTGGGTGCCGGGGTTCGCCGATGAAGAGCTCCGGGCCCAGTACCCCCTCGCGGACACTAGCAGGCAAGTGCAAGAGATTAATGACGTCGCCGAGGACCCAGCTCGCCTCGTGGTGGATGTCGAGGGCCTTGAGGTCGCTCCTAGCCCCGAGGCCTAAAGCCCTCGTCTTCCTCCTCCTTTTTATTTTGCTGTGTCTGGAACTTTGTAAGCCTCCGGGTATTTTGTTAGGCTGGGGAGCCAAAAATACCATCTGTAAAGATCGCCTTTTAGTAATAAAACTTTTTCTTTGTTTGGTTTCAATGATTTGCGCTTTGGTCTTCTGTTCATGAAGAATGCTTATAAATTTTTTCTTCTTGTGCTGTTGGGCCTCCATGTCGAGTCGGCTATCTTCCAAGCGATTGTCTGTCGAGTTGATCCAAGCGTTCCTGAGGAGAAGGCGTCTCCATGGCCCCGAAGTCAAGGGGAGATCGCTCGAGACTTGGATGGAACTGATGCCCCTAGTTGGCAGCTCGGACCGTCTGTGTGTGGTGGGAAGAGGGTTGTCCGCCTTATTTGGGCTGAGGATGGATGGTGGCTTCGATCTCTGGCGTCGTGGGTAGGCAACTGCCAGCCTGAGATGACCGAGCAGGGTAGCCGCTCGAATGCCTCTTGCGAGGGGTCCGATCCCTGACTTCATGGGTAGGGAGCTACCTGCCGAAGATGACCGAGCAGGGTAGCTGCCAGGCTGCCCCTTGCGAGGGTTTTTGATCTCTGGAGTCGTGGGTAGGCAACTACCAGCCTGGGACGACCGAGGGGGGTAGCCGCTCGGATGCCTCTTGTGAGGGCTCCGATCCCTGGCGTCGTGGGTAGGGAGCTACCGGCTGAAGATGACCGAGCAGGGTAGCTACCCGGTTTCCTTTTGCGAGGGATTTGATCCTTCAGGACGGGGACCGAGCAGGGTTACTGCCCAGTGCCCCTTGGCGAAGACTTTGATCTCTGTCGGTTGTGGTAGGATGCTACCGGCCGGGGATAGCCGAACAAGGACTCGACTACCTCTGGGAGGACTTTGGTCCTTGGCGCGGAAGGGGCTGTAGAAGCCTTCCAAGGACCCTTGGCCGGGTAAGGTCACTGCCCAGTGCCTCTTGGCGAGGGCTTTTGTCCTGAAGGATAGCCGAGCGAGGGATCCTCGGGCTCGACCGTCTCTGGGAGGGCTTTCTGATCCTTGGCGTTGAGGTAGGGAAGCTACCTGCCAGGGATAGCCGAGCGATTGGTTGTGCTCGACTGCCTCTGGGAGGACTTTCTGATCCCTGGAGTTGCGGTAGGGAAGCTACCCGCCAGGGATAGCCGAGCGATGGTTGCGCCCGACTGCCTCTGGGAAGACTTTCTGATCCCTGGCGTTGAGGTAGGGAAGCTACCCGCCAGGGATAGCCGAGAAATGGTTGAGCTCGACTGTCTCTGGGAGGACTTTCTGATCCCTGGCGTTGCGGTAAGGAAGCTACCCGCCAGGGATAGCCGAGCGATGGTTGGGTCCGACTGCCTCTGGGAGGACTTTCTGATCCCCAGCGTTGCTGCTAGGTTGCCTCTTGGTGAGGGCTTTGGTCCCTGGCGTTGCGGCAGGGAAGCTACCCGCCAGGGGTGAACGAGCAGGGCAGCTACTGGGTCGGATCTTCAAGAGGTTTTGCCCGACCATACATTTGGGGAATAGGAACGATTAGCATGCACGTTGAATGTGGAGGGAGGTGAAGCGCCAGGGTCGCGGCGCTTCGATTCCGCCGGAGAAGGCTTAACGATTGCCGCGTTTCAGCGACCTCTTGGGCGAAAGCGGGCGACTGTTGAGCTTCGCTGGGACGTGGTGGGCTATATAAGGCTGAATGAGTACTGGTCCTTCCTTCCTTCACAAACAGAAGATCGAGAATGCAAGACTTCCTATTCACCATCCCCGACATCATCCACATCGAAGATGTGTACCCCGTCGGCTGAGAGGTGCCCTTCCCGGCGCATGCCCTCGATCTTCTTTCCGAGGGCGTCGAGTCGGCCGTGGTCCCCGAGGACTCGGCGCCTCATGATCCCTGGCCTATGCTGTGGGAGACCTGCGTCTGGGCACGGCTCCGGTTCCTCTCGATGAGGTTCCTCAGATCCCTGGGCGCGGTGGCTCTCGAGCCATCGTGGCGAGCCCCTTTTGTGCGACCCCGTCAGGGGAGTGGGTGTCGGTCATGCCTGTAGGCAGGCGAGGTGACCGACATCTCCTCAGGGGGGCAAGGGTCGCTAAGAGGTTCGAGGCATGGTGCTCCGGCGGCGGGCCTGGGGGTGGAGCCGTGAGGCGCCCAGCGGGCCTCATGGAGTATCGGTCCGTGGGATCCGTAGTCGGGAGTCGCAGCCCGCTGGTGGTCGGCCGCGCCGACGGGGGCAGAGCATTCCGGAGGCGGAGGGGCGGCGATCTGGGGCCCAGGCCCGGCCGTTTGGGCTCGGACGAGCGCCTCCACGAGGGACTATAGCCGATCTATTCGGTTGGAGAGGGCGTAGATGATGGTCGCCGGAGGGGGTTCATCCGCACCTCCGGTGAGGGGGAGGCGGCGGCCGGTACCCGAATCTTCAGGATGGTCGCTTGCCATGTGGAAGGAGATCGGAAGGCCAACTTTGTTTTTGTGGAGTTTGCGTTTCCCACAGACGGCGCCAACTGATGGAGGTCTTTTTCAGATCTCCTTCAGATGTTGTCTTCCGTCGATCTTCTGGCAGATTCTGGATGGGATCCTCTGTTGTGTGTGGGTCTCAATGGGTTTTGAGGAAATTTGGTGATTGGAGGAGTTGGACGCCAAGTACTTGCAAAGAAGTTCCGGGGTGGTTTGACGCCACCGAAGACCCTTCGACGATCAGGTTAGTACTAGATCCGAGCAGCGTAATGGCTAAGTGGAATCAAAAATGGCTTACTTGACCTCTCTGTGATGGGAGTTTATATAGTGGTGGAGGCACGCAGCAGCAGGCGCGAGAATCTCGGTGGCAGTTACGCTCCTAACGTCACGCCCGCGTAGAGAGCAGATCGCCCATTAATAGGGATTGTGGAGGCGTGGAACATGGGATGTTGCGGGCGGAGAATCCGCGCATGGCGAGATCCGCGGAGTGGTGGTTACGCCTGTGAGCGGTGGAGCTGGGCGGAGAACCGAGGAAGACGGCCTCAGTCGGAGGGCTCGTGGACGAGCGAGAAGGCCGAGAATAATTTGTCTTGTGGCAGCTCAAGGCGAGCTGAGGGGCCGAGGGGGCCAATCAGCAAGGAGCCCCGAGGAGGGCTGGCTTGTGCCAGCAGGTCGGGTACAGGGGCAGCACGGTCGGCCTCTGTGGGCCATTTCTTCTGAGTTCTGGGACGTGCTATCCGTCACGTGTCCTGATCTTAGGGGTCCCCAATATTGAGCATCATCACCTTCAATTTTTTTAGATCTCTTAACCAATTATCTTTTCGAACTCAATTTTTTTCAATTTTATATCCCGTCATCTTTCAACTCAATATTTTACCAATTTCATAACATATTCTCTTCGGAGTCATTTTTTTTTCATTTTTTAAATCAATTTTATAACTCATTATTTTCCATCTTAATTTCTCTTCAATTTCATAATCCACTATTTTATTCCTCAAATTTTATTCTAATTCTCAGTACCCATTGTTAATTTCTTTTATCCCCTAATTTCCTACAACACATCATCTTCTTCTTCTTCAATTTTCTTCTTAATTTTTACAATACATCATCATGTTTATTCTCTCAATTTTCAACCTAGCTGTTGATTTCAAAAAAGTTTAATCTATTCTATTATTATTCAAATTCCTTCTTTTCTCTCTAATTCCACAATTTATCTTTCTCTTTTCTGATTTCAAACTAATTTGAAAACCTACTCTCATGATTATTTTTACAAACAAATCATTACTTATTTTATCATACAACCAATATCAAAATCCCATTTTTAATTCAAGAAAATAGATAGGAGTAGAAAGTTAGAGGGTGTCAGAGATAGTATAGAGAAATAAAGAATAGTTGAGATTTTTTTTATCAAACTGAAAGAAGATGCAAAGATAGAAAAAAAATTCTAGAAGAAGAAGAAAGGAAGGAAGGAAGATAGAGGAGGGAAGAGAGCTCAGGATTAAAAAATGAGCTCTAAGTTAAAAGTATCTATCTCTTGGAATAGCCCTATTTGGGGTTTTCAAAGCCTCTGGATTACTGTTGAAAATTTGCATCCAAACAACCACACTTGAGGGATTGATCAAATCCATCGGAAAAAAAATCTTGATAAAAAAATTCCATAAAATTAGAGCTATCCAAAAATCTACTAATGCTAAATGCTAATTTACTAGTTTGACCCTAATAATTACATTTCATTACTTTATTTGAAACCTTAACAAACAATCAACTAAAAATTTATTAGGGTTAAAGTTGGAAATCTATTTATCCATTACATCAATTCATTCACTCTTCTGAGAAAAAATTTAAGATATCTAATTTTATTAACATGCCATAACCTAAAAGAATCCGTATTCTCTCCATTGTTGGTCTCTAATGAAGAGTCCATATGATGATATCCAACCGTTCATGTAGAATGAACGGCTATAAATGATTAACATGTTTACATATAGTCTCATTATTAATTAGGTATAAGTGTTTAAAGAAGTCAAATAATTTGATTTTATGCAAAACATTTTAAATTAATCTTATTCTTTTTCAATGCAAAATATCCACAGTTTTCGATCTTGCTGCTTTTTCTTCTTATCTTTCATTGCCCAATAACCTTTCCCAACAAAACCACACTGTTGTTTACTCGAATTTTCCAAAACCGCGATATAGTTTAAACCCAACACGAAAACCCGCCGAACTTTTATTTCGCTACACAGAAACCTCCTGCTGTTATTTATTTCAAAAGTTGACTAAATTAAGCTCTTATTTTAATGAAAATACGAATGTTCTAGATGCACTGAAGGTAAACCATACTCATAGTGCCGTTTAGTGGACAGTTTGGTCTAATTTGGAGAAGAAAACTTCATGTTTGAGAATTTGGGAAAGAAAACTCAATTTGAGTTAATCGAAATTTAGAGAAAAAATAACTGATATAATGAGATTATGATGGATAATTTAGAATAAAACTACAAAAATTGGTTAAATGTAGTGTCATATGAGCCGTGTCGCTAAAAATACTTTACAAATCAAACCGCATGGGGTTCTTGTACAACGAAATAAAAGTTTGGGGGGTTTTCATGATTGGTTTAAACTATAGGGCGGTTTTAAAAACTCGAGTAAACCACGTGGTTTCTATTATATTATGGAAGTATATTCATCTTGTTTCCATTCAATTTTTTTTTTAAAAATATCAGAATTCATTTTGTAACATAATAACATTTGAAATCAACTACAATTATTATTGTGATGGATTTATTTCTAATTTAAACTTCAGGAATAGCCAAAATATTGATTTGGAGTATTTTTATTTTAAATTGAGATTTGAATAATTAGTTGAAGAAGATTGAACCAGTGGAGTTTTAACGACTCATATTAGTAATAGGAGTAACAGGAGTGTTTAGAGATAAAGTTAGGTTAATTTGAAAATATTTAGCCTTATTATGTATTTGCTATATAAAAAGGCTTAATTCCATTGGAAAAAAACATCAAGTTTGACGATTTTTCTGAAAGCTTAACTTAATTTTGGAAACTCAAGAAAACCCCATGGATAACGGTACCACGTCAGCATCATTAGGCCTTTGGTCACTGTTGACGCCAAAAAAAAATAACCCGTTTCGGATTTTGTGATGCCTTGCAGGGTTTTCGAGAGTCCCTTTGTCTCTGTTGCGCTATCTTAGCGGATATCCCAAACAAGTACTCTCAAGTTGGATACCCTTGTTGAGATTAGTCTAAATTTAAATAGTTAGTTATCATAAATAGAATTAAGATAAATCTCTTATTTAAATATAAATTTATATATGAGAAATTATTCTATTAGGTAAATCTATTATTTAAATATAGATTTAGATTTAAATAAGAGATATTATTCCATTAGATACGGATAAAGGAGATTTATATTAATTCTAATCTAAGTGGGAGAAGATTTATTCTATGCAATAAATAGGTAGATGCTCTAATCAAATAGAAATATCGACTTGATCATAAGGTTCAAGAGAGACAAGAGACGACTCCATAAGAGATCAAGGCGGCCGTTAAAAGATAATTTGGATCATAAAATTTAAGGGAGACGAAACGGCAGCTCCATAAAAGATTAAAACGATCATAAGGCGAATTTGTAGAAGAAAGAGTTCTCGTTCGAGATCATAAGTAGAGGTTTTTTTGTAATCTTTTGTAAGGTGTTCTTTTCTCAAATTCTAATAAAGTTCCCCCCCCCCCCACAATCTATTGTGTTATTTATTTCTGCGGTTTGCATCTGGTGTTTTTTGTTATTCGTCTATAAAGGAATTTAGGTTTATAGATCCGCAAGGTTTTCCGTTGCATCGCCGATTGGTCTTGTGGTTCATCAACAATTGGTATCAGAGCCACGTTCTATAGTTTTGCAATTTAAGTTTACGGTGGGTGACGACGCTTGTGTCCGCTTCTTATCTTCTTAGATTGTGATTCTATTGATAGTAGATCGTAAAGATCCGAGGGAAAAGTTTTTTCTTTGGAATTAAGGATAACAAATAATAAGGTAAATATCACTAAGGTTGAGGTGGAGAAATTTAATGGGAAACAAAACTTCTCGATGTGGCAGAGAAGGGTAAAAGCACTTCTGGTGAAGGAAGGAATGTTTAAGACACTTAGGGGTAGTAAATCTACCACCATGACAGATGACGCATGGGCATAGATGGATCTGAAAGCGCAATGCATGATAGAACTCTGTTTAGCACATAACATAATGTATAACATTATGAAAGAGAGTTCTGTGGCAAGTTTGTGGTTGAAGCTAGAGAGTTTCTACATGACAAAGTCGTTGTCAAATAAGTTGTACCTAAAGAAGCAACTTTACGGATTACGCAAGAAGAAATGGACTCTTATTCACGACCACCTAAACAGCTTCAAAAAGATGGTGAGCGATCTTCTATGGAAGTCAAGTTAGAGGAGGATGACCAAGCGCTATTGCTGCTATCTTCACTTCCGAATTCGTATGAACATTTGGTGACAACGATCCTTTATGAGAAGGAGACTCTCGAGATGGAAGAGGTTATAACGACACTTCTAAATAATGAGATTATGAAGAAATCAAATTCATCTTAGGAGTCATTGGGGTTATTCGCCGGTGAAAGGGTGTAATACCCAATTCCATTATAACTATCTTCCGTATTTTAAATAAATACTTTTCCCAAAATTTCTATTTCAAACTTTTACAATTATTATTTTTCCAAAATTTCCTAAGTTTAATTTCAGATTTTAATTTCCTAACATAAATCATAAAACCCTAACTATCAAACCAAAACCTTTTAATTCCTAAAATTTTACAAAGCCCACGGGCCCAGCCCGTTCCCTAACCTTTCACTCAACCCTACCGATCCGAACCCTACCGACCCGACCGGCTTCCCCACTCCCTTCTTCTTCCTCTCTTCAGTCCCTTTTCCCTCTTGTTTTCCCCCGTTTCTCCCCTCCTCACGCCCACGACCCGTTCCTTCACCCCACATCCCCGCGACCCACTCTACCCCAGCGACCACGTCCCCGCTCCTTTCTCATCAACTACCCCGCGCGCTTCTCTCGCCAAACTCCTCCATCTCCTCAACGTCCCCTACCCCTCACGCTCCACGAGACCCGCGCCCACGCTCCAACGGCAACGCCCACTTCCCCACTCCTGCGAGACTCACTCCCCTCGCCTATCTCGCTCCCTCTCTCCTCACAACTTAATCCCATAGCACCCACTGCCACCTCGCCATCATCATCTTACCCAGCACCTTATCTCCACCTCCTTCTCCTCTTCTCCTTCTCCCCTTCCTCCGCGACGACGAGACCCACTGCAACTCAAACCGACCCCAAGAACCCACACCCCCATCGCCGCCGCCCCACGCCGACGACCACCATCAGCAACCTCGTCGGAGTCTCTCACACCACCGTCGACTTCCCCCTGACTGCCAACAGCTCACTACTGCGCCTCTATCACCTTCACATGAGTGTCCTCCTAACCCATCACCCCACTACCTCCATCACCACCGAGAACCATTGTCGTCACCATCCCTGCCTCACCAATGACGCCCGAGCTATCAACACCGTCGACGGAGAACCCCGGCTAGCAACCCACAACACCCCAGCAATCACCCCGCTGCCACCAACAGACTCCATCGCCCCTGAAAGCTCCAGTGAACATCACCTCCCTTTCCCGAGCTCACCCACTAGCACGCCTGCACCTCTGCTTCCTCGCTGAACAACCGTGAGCACCCTTGCAACCTCCAGACTGTCGACGGCCCCTTCCTAAACATCCAAGCTTTTGCTGCTGCCCTCGCCGGAGCTCTCTAGATTGTTACCGACCTCCTTCCCCCGAAACCTTCGCAAACATATCGCAGCTACCTATCGCCTCCAACCATCACCTGGTTTCTCGACCTCACCGGATCCCCAACACCGTCAACCTTTGAGCTACCAGTCACCAAGCACTGAGACTTCCAACACCCGAGCTCCACTTAGCTGAGTCCAAAACCTTCGCCGCCAAGTCCAGTTGTTATTGCTGCCGTGTGGTCATTGCTGCCGCCACGCCGTACCTACTACCATGCCATTGTCGTGACGTTGCCGTGACCGTGTCCGTGCTGCGTCTCGCCACTGCCCCTGGACCACCGTCACCGCTTCTGCCTCATTTCCCCTAACCAAGAAACGCCCCAAACGCCCGTACCCACTTGATTGATAATCGATTTCCGTGACGTGTTTTGAAAAGTGTAAAGATCACAACCAAAGAAATTTGTAAACCGCAATCAATTGACGGTGTCTATTGTAGTTTCGTAAATGAGAACGGACCGTCCACTGAGAAAGTGTGATTTGCTCGCTATTGTTTTAGTTGAGTTGAATCAAGAATCAAGAATTGTCAAGATGATATCCAAATCAAATGAATTATCAAGATTTGTAAAGTGGCTCGTAGGAATCGATCCAATCGATAGTGATGATGAAGAATTATGATTACAAATTCTTATCTATTGATAATTTATTGCTAGATCGATGACGATCAACGAGGTTTAGGGATCTCTTGAGAAACTAGGGTTTCTTCATCACATCCCTTATCCTTTCGTTGATTAGCATTCAAATTCTAGCCCCTAGGAAATTCAATCATCGATCGTTGATCTCTAATTTAGAGCGAAAACATTCAAGAAAGCATCTCGCTCGAAACTAGATTGTCGATGATTCAATTTCCTAAAGTTTACAAAACTCATAAGACTTAAGAATCGTTGAAGAATTTAATCATCATCATCTATCTATTTTCTCGATTCCTCCACGAGCGGAGTTTTCACTCAAACGTTATGAAAAAGAAAACAATCAAGAATTGATAACTCTTCATAATGCTTGAATGTAAAGAAAAGCAAGATCAAGAATTTTCACCTTTTATTATTCGATGTTTCGTTACAATTCACTCAAAGACTACAAGAATTGAGGAGAGAACTTGATCGTCGAACTAGCTTCGCATCGTCTTCTTGAGTCGCGGATCATCGTGGATTACTTGCTCGGATGAAGATCGGTGTTGCTTCAAAAAGGCTTGTTGAATGCTTGCTCGGATGAAGATCGGTGTCACTCAATTTTTGTGGATTTTGATTTGGATCTTGCAACAACTAATCAACTACCGAACAGCAACCTTTGTAATGAAGCCTTAGGTCCCCTTTTATAATCTTCTCCTTTAGCTTCCCCTAGAAGCTTGATCTAGCTTCCTTTAGAAGCTAAGCTAGGTTTAGCTTCCTTTGTAAGCTTGGTAGGTATGAGAAGAAGCTTCAGATTAAGGTAGTTAGCTAGCTTACAAGAGAAGCTTGGTTGTTATGAGAAGAAGCTTCTAGATTAAGGTAGTTATCTAGCTTGCTTGAGAAGCTTGGTAGGTATTAGGCTTGTACAAGAAGCTTGGCTGTTAGAAGAAAAGCTTCTGGAGATCTCTGGAGACTGAAGTGTCTTGAAGAAGTTAGGCTATAGAAAGGAGACCCCCGAAAATGTATTCTTCCGATGATGTGTCAACGTGGCCGCGGATCCGCGGCGGATCGCCCATTCGGCCGTGGATCCGCGGCCGTTTGGTGCGCTTGATGCATAAAATTTCCAGGTTGATTTCATGTTGGCTTTTGCCACTTTTCTGATGTATAGAATATTTTTATACTTTCTTGTTCACTGCCAGATCACAAGTCTTGGACTTGATATATTTTTATCAGCACTTTTAGGATTCCGGCTCTTTAGCTGGAGAATTTCCTGCACACAATCTCGAGACAAGTGTTGCGATATACAAAAGATCATGCGTGCACTGATAAACACACAATTTCCCTAAAAATGCCGGTTATAATGTATAACACAAGTTATTTGGTATTTTACAGTCAAATTGCTAATATGTGCTATATTTATACCGAACACCTTTAGATGATTGCAAATAGTAGGAAAATTGATGTGTTAAAAATGCAATATTTTCGACTGATCAAATTCCCCCAAACTTAATTTTGGTCGTCTCGAGCAAACTTGTTTTATTAAAAAGAGAAGGAGAAAATATAGAAAAAGAAAAACTAACCAGCACACTTTCGTAGGCAACACGATTGCACTGAGCACGTGCAACAAGCCTTTAAACCTCTAGATGTCCCTAGTAGGAGGAGTGTTGTCTCCTGAGGGTTTTCAGCGGATTGCACCTACAAAATCCCATAATAAAAGGAAGACTGTGAAAATTACATATAAAGATAGGAATTATAAAAGAAAGACTTTGAAAATTAGAGTTTCCAACTAATACTAGCTTTTCAGTTATCATGAGCCTTATCTTAATAGTCATGAAAAAATGTTAGAAATCATATCATCCCTCAATAAAACATCGCCTTTATTCTTCATTCATATATTTCTTCCAAACACCAATCATATAACCCTACGTGTGTGTAAAGAACATCCCTACACTCGGAGAATTCAATTCAAGCTGTCATACTCTTGTCTATCTACCTCGGTACTTTTTAATCGGTGAATATTTAGATGGGATTGCTCACACATTTTTCATGCGACCGTTAATACTTCTTGAGGTACTAACCGACCGATTACTCATGTGCTTGCTTATTAAGCGTATTAGTATTTTTCTCATCTTGCACCACCTATGGCTTAACAGTGACTCCCAGACCAGTTCGTCTAAGGCACTTGGTGATGAAGCACCCTCGCTATATTTTTTTATTGCTGCCTTGGCGATAACAAAACCAGTGTTCATTTTTTTCTTAACACCATTTTATCTTTTTCATTTTTTTATTTCCTTCATACTTTGGCTTTTAGACAAGAGCATTTCAAGGTATCCTTTACTATCCCGAGTTTCAAGACGTGTGTAAGTGCGTATAGTAGGATATCAACATTCAAATGTTTGGCTTCCAGAATAGGAACTATTTTTCAGACTTATTTTTTATCCTCAGATTAGTGACTTCTTTCATCTTACTAACCCTTGGGACAACGGCACATAACTACTTATTACTGGTTCCGTTTAAGAAAACTTCTAATTTTCTTGGTTTTCTTAAATTTTTCTAATTTTTTGGATGTAATTTTTCACTATCTAATCTTTTATTATCTTATTTATGTAAAAAAAAATTATTATTTTTATATGTTTTGTGCTTATGCAAAATATGATGCAAAATGATGCGCAAATAAGCACAAACCTCCCCCAAACTTATTTTCAACAGTGTCCTCACTGTTGTCTTCTGCTAGATCAAAAAAAACTGTAAGCCTGGGAGGAAATTATTTATTAATAGGGACATGAAATATGATCGTGAAAATCCTCCCCCAAACTTATTCTTTTGGCTCACCATTTTGAGTAAAAATTTTATTTTCAAGAGCCAGCTTATACCCCCCCCCCCAAACTTGAGTTAAACAATGTTAATCTTTTGAAAATCACAAAAGGGGGTCAAAAATTACTGGTCAATACCAATCTTTGCAAAGACCGAACGTCAACACCAACCATTCGAAGATTTTATCAATGTAGTGCACAGGTTGGTGGAAGAACAAGTTGAAAAAAGCCAAGAAGAAGTGTGGAAAAGATAAGTGGTGTGAAAGAATGTGTTTGCGTCTCGTTTTGGAGAGACGGCTCAGTGATTGTGATGGATCACTCGCATTCTCTTTATAGTCTAGAAGAAGGGGTGGAGGTTCAATTTCTTTATGGAGTTGATTCGTCTCAACACCCGTGTTTGCTAAAAATGCGAGCTCATCAGCGAAAATTTCCTCAAAACTTTCATCGATACCCCGAAGAATAATGTCATCAAAAAGCACGGGGTGATCTTCAGACTCCAAGAATAGTTCATAATCAGTGTTAGTTGTTGACCTGGACAACTCGGTGGAAGAGTCTGTATGTGTATGATACATAGTTGGGTCAAACAACAACATATGAAAAGAGTCTAGATCAGTATCATGAGGTTGATCAAATTCGCCGCTGTCGACATCCATTAATTAGACAAAACAAACCTGAGCCGTAGGTTCGGAGGGTACACTTCCCAACTTGTAAATGTTCAGCTCAATTGACATCTTCCCGAAGGATAGGGTCATAGAGCCGTTACGACAGTTGATTATAGCATTGGAAGTGGCCAAAAAGCGGCGACCAAGAATCACCGGAATTTGATTCCGTGGGTTTGCTACAGGCTGTGTATCAAGTACAATAAAGTCCACAGGGAATACAATTCCCCGATTTTTATTTACACGTCCTCCAACTCACCCCTAGGTTTGGTGATTGATCGGTCGGCCATCTGGAAAGTGCAGTGAGCTGGCTTCAACTCTCCGATCCCTAACTGCTCATAAACCGAGAAAGGAAGCAGGTTAACACTTGCGCCAAGGTCAAGTAGAGCACGGTTAATGTGTTTATCCCCAATAGAAATAGAAATAGTAGGATAGCCAGGATCCTTACGTTTCCTAGGTAATTGTTAGGGAAAAGCTGTGTCTACAGTCTTTGACATGAATACTTTCTTTGGCACTTGAGTCTTCCTCTTCCTAGTGCACAAGTCTTTGAGAATTTTTGCATAAGCGGGGACTTGTTGTATTGAATCTAGAAGAGGGATATTGATGTTAACCTGTTTAAATATTTCCGTGATATTCTCCATTTGCGGACTTGGTCTGTTTCCCCTTAACCGATTCGGATAAAGAGCTTTAGCTATAAGAGTGGGGTCCAACTTTGGAGAAGATCGTGTGGGTAGAAAAGATCCAAGAATAGGAGTGGGGATCATCTTTGGTGGACTAGAAGAGGTATGCTGAGGTGTCGAGCCTTGAGGAAAATGGAGAATAGGCTCGGAAGAAAATGGTGGGGTAGACGAACTGGGGTCAGAAGTAGAAGTAGAAGTGGAAGGAAAAGTCTCAGCCGGGGTATCATCGATTGATTTTTCATTATTATCAATCTCTTCACCGACATGGTTGTCAAGCACTCTTCCAGATCTTAACGTGGTGATAGCATTCACATGATGTGAATAGCCAGGATTGGGTAAAGGTTGAGCTGGAAGTTTCCCTTTCTCTCTAGCACTCAATTCGGCATTTATACGGGCAATTTGTGCTTCCATCGATTTAATATTTTCATTTTGAGAGTCAATGCTCTTCATCATATTATCGAAGGAAGATTGAAAATTTGCTGTCACTTGGATGGATTGTTTCATAAAAGTATCCAAGGTTCGTTCGAGTGCAGTGAAATTATCAGTACCGGCCATTTGCAAAGAATTTTCATATGGTGCAGAAGTGTTGGCCGGATTTTGAAAGTTTTGTGATTGGTAGGGGTACTGACTCAATTGAAGTGGTTGCTTTTGTGGTGGAGGAGCCCTTTGAAAATTATTTTGGTTTGGAACCGTGTTTTGATTTTGTTGTTGGTTCCAAGCAAAGTTAGGGTGGTTCCTCCAACGCTGATTATACATGGAAGAATATGGATCGTTTCTAGGTCTTTGTTGGAAAGAAGCATTGATATGGTCATGACCTTAAAACGGTGAATGCAAAGGACATTCTTCCGTAAGATGAGATGGATCAGAACAGCATCCACATACAATTTTGGAGAGTGACATCTGATTTAGGGCGGCTGCTAAAAATTTATTTTCCATAGTTTCGAGTTTGTTTTGCATTGCTGACATTTCAGCTCTAACTCCTATGGAAACATCAGATTGGTAATTACCACCCCTAGACGATGGTTGACTTACACTCTCCCACTGTAACGTTTTCAACGAAATCTTCTAAAAATCTCCAGGCTTCACCATCATCTTTAGTCATGAAGGTGCCTTGACACATGAATTCAAGGGTCTGTTTTGTGGTAGGATTAATGCCCTCATATATGATTCTGCACAGATCCCATGTAGGAATTCCGTGATGTGGACATTGAACTAACAGATTCTTGAAGCGTTCAACACACTTTGAGAATGGTTCATTTGGAAGCTGGGTAAATTGATTTATTTCGCTACGGACTCGAGCTGTTTTATGATTGGGGTAGAATTTCTTTAGGAAAGCTGTTACGAATTCTCCCCAGTTGAAATAGAATGTGCGGCTGTGTTATAAAGACACTTCTCGGCTATATCGTACAAAGTGAATGGGAGAAGACGTAATCTCATAGCATCCACAGAAAGCTGTGAAGTATCCATCATAGCGCATACATTTTCAAATTTGGTAATAAAGACATATGCGTCTTCAGACTCAAGACCGTGATATTTCGGTAGAAGATTGATGTATTGTGGTTTGATTTCAAAATTGTCCCAATTGGTTGGTGGAATGGTGGGACAGGTCGAAAGAGGACCTTGCATAGGGTAACATCTCTCTTGGAGAGAGATGCGGGGTGAATTCTGCGCACCTGCGGACGGTAGCAGAGTAGTGTTAAAGAAGTTTGATGGAGAATTGTTCATCGAAGTGGGTGTGGTGATGGGTAAAGAAAAAGTAGACGTAGAATTACCGACTTCGGAGTCGATAGGAGGGACACAGACAAGACGGGCACTAGAATCCCGTATCCAGCCGAGCATGCACTAAATGGTTTAGCACAAGTGGCAGCGTTGTGATAATTAAGGAAAAGATAAGTTGGTGTTTGTTTTTGAAAAAGTACGGATTTTTGAAAAATCAAATCACACAAACAATGCACAAGCAACCCTAATTCTAGTGGTCACCTAGGTCAAGTCTCTAGACCGCTCCTAGACTTCCAGAAGACAAGTCGCAAGATAGATCCTCTACTGCCTCTTTGTCCCTCCTGTGGCCAGGTAAGTGCCAGGTAAGTGGGAGGTTCTCCACTACGTAAGTAGTGGGCCTAATTAAGTAACCACTTTCCTTAGAAACCACAAAAGAAACGTGAATAAGCAATAGATTACCCACGACCTCCTTCTGTCCTAAGTAAGTGCAACGGTCCTTAGAGTCATGTCTAGATATTTTTTAGTTAATGAGGGTGATGCTGATGCAAGTTTGTGATTTTTGGGGCTTAGAAAGGGTAATGAACTCCCCACCTAATCTGAATTTGGTCTTTGCCCCTTAATTTCCATATTAAAAATGCAAACAACCAAGATCAAAACACGCAACAAATTTTCTTTTTGCGGCGCTGCGGATTTTTGCAAAGAATCCTGCAGAAATTAGTTAATGGAGTAGAGCAGGGAGGAGATAAGAAAGTACAGAATATACCAGAGAAGTTTGGTGAACTAAAGCCCTAAGAATGTCGCGGAACCGCCGCGAGAATCTACCTATCGCCGCGGAAACGCAGTGAGATGATGAGATACCTGCACCAAAATTCTTGCAGATGCTCCTGTTCACTTACTGAACTCTCTGGAATGTTCAGAAAATTTTTCCTCTTGCTCCACAGATTCCAGATCTCCTTGCAACAAATCACAACAAATCGTTAAGCGCCTGTTACGAATTTGATCTAAAAAAACTGATGGAATAATAAATTTTCCAACTCAAATTACAAAAATGGAATAAATTAGCACGCGATCCCCGGCAACGGTGCCATTTGATTGATAATCGATTTCCGTGTCGTGTTTTGAAAAGTGTAAAGATCACAACCAAAGAAATTTGTAAACCGCAATCAATTGACGGTGTCTATTGTAGTTTCGTCAATGAGAACGAATCGTCCACTGAGAAAGTGTGATTTGCTCACTATTGTTTTAGTTGAGTTGAAATTAAAGGATAAAAGAAAATTGATTCAAGATTTATGAAATTTAGTTTCAAGAATCATTGGAAAAATAAAGATCAAGAATCAAGAATTGTCAAGATGATATCCAAATCGAATGAATTATCAAGATTTGTAAAGAGACTCGTAGGAATCGATCCAATCGATAGTGATTATGAAGAATTATGATTACAAATTCTTATCTATTGATGATTTGTTGCTAGATCAATGACGATCAACGAGGTTTAGGGATCTCTTGAAGAAACTAGGGTTTCTTCATCACATCCCTGGTCCTTTAGTTGATTAGCATTCAAATTCTAGCCTCTAGAAAATTCAATCATCGATCGTTGATCTCTAATTTAGAGAAAAAACATTCAAGAAAGCATCTCGCTCGAAACTAGGTTGTCAATGGTTCAATTTCCTAAAGTTTACAAAACTCATAAGACTTAAGAATCGTTCAAGAATTAGTCATCATCATCTATCTATTTTCTCGATTCCTCCACGCGGAGTTTTCACTCAAACATCATGAAAAAGAAAACAATCAAGAATTGATAACTCTTCATAATGCTCGAATGTAAAGAAAAACAAGATCAAGAATTTTCACCTTTTATTATTCGATGTTTCGTTACAATTCACTCAAAGACTACAAGAATTGAGGAGAGAACTTGATCGTCGAACTAGCTTCGCATCGTCTTCTTGAGTCGCAGATCGTCGTGGATCACTTGCTCGGATGAAGATCGGCGTTGCTTCAAAAAGGCTTGTTGAATGCTTGCTTGAATCGGTACTCGATGATCTTGATTTGGATCAAATTGTGTCACTCAATTTGTGTGGATTTTGATTTGGATCTTGCTACAACTAATCAACTACCGAACAACAACCTTTGTAATGAAGCCTTGGGTCCCCTTTTATAGTTTTCTCATTTAGCTTCCCCTAAAAGCCTGATCTAGCTTCCTTTAGAAGCTAAGCTAGGTTTAGCTTCCTTTGTAAGCTAGGTAGTTATAAGAAGAAGCTTCTAGATTAAGGTAGTTAGCTAGCTTACAAGAGAAGCTTGGTTGTTATGAGAAGAAGCTTCTAGATTAAGATAGTTGGCTAGCTTGCTTGAGAAGATTGGTAGGTATTAGGCATGCACAAGAAGCTTGGTTGTTAGAAGAGAACCTTCTGGAGATCTCTGGAGACTGAAGTGTCTTGAAGAAGTTAGACTATTGAAAGGAGACCCCCGAAAATGTATTCTGTCGATGATGTGTCAACGTGGCCGCGGATCTGCGGCGGATCGGCCCATTCGGCCGCGGATCCACGGCCGTTTGGTGCGCTTGATGCATAAAATTTCCAGGTTGATTTCATGTTGGCTTTTGCCACTTTTCTGATGTCTGGAATATTTTTATACTTTCTTGTTCACTGCCAGATCACAAGTCTTGGACTTGGTGTATTTTTATCAACACTTTTAGGATTCTGGCTCTTTACCTGGAGAATTTCCTGCACACAATCCCGAGACAAGTGTTGCGATATACAAAAGATCATGCGTGCACTAATAAACACATAATTTCCCTCAAAATGCCGGTTATAATGTATAACACAAGTTATTTGGTATTTTACAGTCAAATTGCTAATATGTGCTATATTTATACCGAACACATTTAGATGATTGCAGATAGTAGGGAAATTGAAGTGTTAAAAATGCATTATTTTCGACTGATCACCACTCCAGCGTCGCGCCATGCCCACCTGTGTGCCACGATAGCACCCACTCCGTACCCGGCACCATATCACCATCAGACCCACTCACGTGTCGCGCCCCCGTACCCACTCCCCATGCCACGTCGTGCCAACCCCTATGCCACACCATGCTCGATCCAGTGCATGTGCCGTGTTGCGCTTTGCTACGCACCGAGACAGGACCACGCCCATTACCGTATCACGCCCGTGTCGCCGCTGCGTCCAGTACCGAATCTCCACGCATCGCGCCACCCGTCTGTGTCCAGTATCGCTCCGTCTCGTGTGTCGAGACAAACTCTGCAGCTACGTCGCTTCTATATCAAGCGACCGAAGGCAAGTGAACCTCCTTCACTTATTCAAATCATGCTATGTACATATATAGTTTAGTAAATATAGTCTAATGGTTTAATTGGTAAAATGTATGATGTGTGTAAGTAAAAATAGATAACATTCACATACACGCACCGACTGCTCGATGCGATTACCCTATTAAGAATCCCCAAATTTTATTATTAGAAGTGTCGATTGATGTTAATGAGTGACATATAATAAATTGGGATCAAATAGTTAAGGCATCGAATATAAAATGACATCCAATTGGTTACGTCAAATCTGAAAATCACCGTACACATCACGTTGTAAAATTTGTAGTTAATTAAATATAAATCTAATCATGGTGTTCTAGGGCTCGTATCGAACCTAACTAGATAACCTATAACCCTATGTGATTATTTATTGAATATTGCAATTTCACGACACTGAAAAATGAAGGGGGATGCGGCTCTGGACTGCAGTCCGGGCAACATTCTACGGGGGAAACCTGAATTTAAGCACATGTACATACCTGCATAAACTGAAAAAAAACGCGGAGTCCTATATCATAACGTATATAATCAATTCATCTAAATAATGGTGTTAGTTTCATTAATTAAATTAATGTTTCCTATTTTAAAAGTATTTTAGATCGTCGACTTATCCTGTAGTCTTCTGCAGTGATAGTCTATACACATTGATATTAAACTGAACATATCTCCCTATATACAGCAGATATTATCGATCCGTCTAATACATTGGAAACCTAACTGTTAAACCTAAATATTATCCAACTATAGCGTTGCCTAATTATGATCTCAGTTGGGATTAAAACGTGTTACGAAACGGACTTCCGGTTCAGAAATTGGATTTCCAGCAGTAAACACTTAAAATGAAATGGCCACAACTAGCGAACCCGAAACCCGATTGACACAAAACTAATTTTGATGGACAGATAATTAAACATATTGCTTACCCCCTTTTTATTATTTTGCTTAATTCTGCATGTATGATTTATAGTAAATTTTGCAAATGGTGTGACACCGGTTGCTATGTTATATTCGCATTATAATTAATTGCATTCTTATCATATCATGTAGCGGTTATATCCTTATTAAACAATGGTCATGAAGCATTGATAACCTAGTGATCGTGCACATTACCCAGTGATAGATATTAGTGTTTTTATTGTGGAAAGTACGTTAGTGTTAAAGCGTGAATGAATATGTGAAAGTGATACGTACTTGTACACAATCGGCGGAACTAGTTAAATTATTGCATTGTCGACACCTATGGGGCATATATAAGTGTAACTATATCTGGTATGGGACGGTTATGGAAGCACTTATATTAGTGTCATAGGTAAGGCGTCAAACACTGTCCATTTATCTTGGATACCAGTCGAGACATGCTTGATGGAGATCCTGTCTCCAGTTCTCGCATAGACTTGTCATGGACCAACTAGTATTTGGGTTTATGGTCGGGGTTTGATGTAGACCACGGGATATGGGGTAGTTTGAGTGTGAGTTCAACGGAATCTCGGGAGTCCCATTGCCAGCATATACCGTGATTTTGGAAGTTGTATGGATGGTGTTACTGATTATTATCGTGCGTGATTCGGGCCCGTGTTCCCTTTCCCTTAGGGCCCTACCCTTGGGTTGCGGATACTCCTGCGTGGTTGTCACTCACACTTGGACTGACGATAGGTTTAGTGGCCTGGACAGTGAGACTTAGAGACTGATAGGTTTAGTGACATGGTCATGCATTGTTTACTGATTCGATATACCCGCTTTATTGTTTACCTGTACCGGTTACTTCATGTTCATATTATCACTCCATGCTTACTGTTTCATATTCATTATTATTGCACGTGTAATGGCCCGTGTCCTTCGGTCTCCGTCTCCACTCCGATCTCCTGCGGAAAGTCCGTCCATCACCTCCTCGTCGGAAAGGGCACCACGTAGCCAGAATCTTTTACGGGCTCCTGCCTCTTGACCGAGGCAACTCGGGCGCGAAGTTGACTAGCCGACGCGTCCAAGACTTGCTATAGAATGAAGTGTAGTAGCTTATCTCTTTGGGGTTTAGTTGCCTTTGTATGAATGGAGGTGGAGAAAAATGACTTAGGAAAAATGGTGAAGTTTCTTGCAAGCCAAATGAGATGAACAATATCCCCTCACACAAAATGAAATCTCTCATTCTCACCCCTCAAAAGTGGCCGGCCTCTTTTCATGGTGGAGATTGGAGAGAGAAAAAGGCAAGAGAAAAAAACATGTGAAGAAAAATGGTGTGTATATAAAAAGGAATATCTTTCACAACCATTTTCCAAACTCATCAAATCAAAGCACCATCAAAAGAAAACCAATGGAAATGACCATAATAGAATATCATGATTATGAAGCCACATATATGCATGAAACCCCTCAACAAATAAGTTAATTGCAAACCTGCAATTAACCCCCTCCAACAGAAAGTCCGGCCGTGAAGGAATAAAAGAAAACCGGCCGGAACGGAATGCAAACTGGCAACTTTAGAAAACCGATCCCGTAATAAATTACAGGAAAACCCCGCTACTGCAAATACATGCCCGCATTTGTATTCCCACTGAACACAAATGCAAAGAGACAATATCTACACTATCTAATACTAGGATCCGGCTTAAGCCAAAGCCGGCTAGTAAAAACCGTCCGATCATGATCCGTGCAATACCGCACGTATCTGATCGAACCCTGCCATATCTCCATACGGCCTCTACAGCGTTTCGCCCGAAACCTGAGTAACTGAGTGTGTGGTGGACTCTAAAGACTCGTCAATACTATGGCTGTGGATTTAACCACTAGCACGTCAGAGGTATAAGCCAATACGTGACGGGCTACCAGGTATTGACCAAAAGGGACGTCGATGAGCGAACTCATCCTGACACCCTACTGAGCCTGTCAGTGACAATATCCGTACAGTCTGGTCCGTTCGTCTATGAGCATCGCATGGCGGGCCTAGGGGGTTGGTAAAAGTCAGACCCCCAAAAGCGGTACAAGTCGTGTCGGAGTGTAGCCCAGAATACTCTGAGATACTACTGGAATACCTACCAGCAAATCTCCTGCCTTGGCTAAGGACTTCTCATGTTCTGGCTCTCCTCGACACAGCGCGACCTCACCCCCAATACCGGGAGAGACGAACCCTTGCAGATCCGCTCACTGCCTCCATGTGGCTCGGGACTGTACCCAACTAAAACCTATTTGCACGACTCCTTTGAGCCGTGGTAGGGTAGTAATCAAAGCACAGTGGGAACTCACACGAGACAAATGACGATCTCAGGTCGATGAACTAACCTGTACACATGTCACCAGGGAACTGCTATCTGACGTCTGGTATAATCCCAACTAGCAGGTTCCCGGCAAGTCCTGTCCGGTGTACTCATAACCCAATGAGCACCTGTATACATCTTAGGTGAACTAACTGACATCAGTGGAATGTGAGACCAGCCACCGCCCCTCGTCGGGGTCTCGACTGTATACATTAGTCTACTCTGGAGAATCGATGCCCTGTCTCGAAACTCCCACGACTAGGGACCTTTTAAGGATGTGCTTATAGACTCCAGCTCTCACTTATATGATCGCCCTCATACTGCTGGTAGTCAAGCAAGAATCCTAGGGGCTCTATCAACGTGTAATAGCGACTCGTAGGGTCACCTAAAGCAGTACACGATGATAAAGATAAACCAGATAGCATACTATCATCTCGAGTAAGACTGTCCTACTGGGACAGGTCCTCCCCTCAATCATTGCAATCACGCGCCTGTGATCCAATAATTGACTCTGAGGGCACTATCTCCAACATATCTTTCCTATGACTCTATCCGGTTAGTTTTATATCTGTTTTGATTTAGTGACTGCATTTCCCATTACCTGTGCATTGATTACTGATTACCATGTAATGCTAGAAGCCGAAGTGTGACTACGGCAGGATATTTCCTTGACCGTAGGAGTATGGCTGGCCTTATCAACCCTCGTATTTCGTATTTTGGGAAGCGGGACGTGACAAAAGGGAAGACAAAGAATAGAGACGGAGCCAAGAGTATAAGGGGAAATCCAAATCATCCAGGCAAGAAAGCGGGTCGTGCTTGTTTTACAAACAGTCGGGGCATCTGAAAAAGTAATGTCATAAATATAAACAGTAGTTAGAGAAGAAGAGTAAAAGTGTGTAACATTTTGAAAATTATAAATATTATTTTATAATTTAAATATGGATATTGCGGGTTTTTACGAAAATAATACCGAGTGTGGATTTTGGGTTTTCGGATTGGTATCCGTATGTGTGTGTGTATGTGTGTGTGTGTGTGTGTGTTTTATGAAATTGAAAATGTGAAATATTTTGAAAATGGCATGTATTTTATTCTAGGAAAATATATGGGACTTTGTGATAAGTTATTGTTTTATTTTGTTGAGATAACTAGAATTATGCCCTCACCACATCCTAACATAATATCTAATATATTATGTCTTGTTTCTCTCTCCTCCTCTCATTATCCTCACTTCACTAAAATATCTTCATCTTAGATATTACCTCCATCATCAAAACCCTCACCCAAATCCTAACTTCCCACCATAAAAACACCATAGCTCTTGATAATTTCTTTATATAGAATAATCAAGACCTCAGGTTTGGCTACAACCTCACCAAAAATGTCCTCATAGACTTTTGTAGAGCTTGGATCCCTCTCAATCTTCACCAAAGAGGTATAAATATTATTTTTATTCAAGTTTATTGTATTTTGTCATATTATCTTTGGGTTTATTGGTTAAAGTCATACTATTTTAAAGTCGGTCTTTTGAGGGGCTAAGTCTTGGAAAGGGAGAGTTTTGTGGTGGTTTACTGGTAGTAATGAAGTAGAGTGGGGTAATTGGTACTATAACTTGACTTGGGGATAGTTGGTTGTATTTTAATGCATGGATTGTTGATTTCAAAGTGTTTTATGTTTTGAAAACTATAGTTTCATTGAATTTTTTATGTTCAAATGAATTCTGGAATAATTAGGGAACTCTGAAAATTAAAAGAGTTATTGTTTTGAGCTGTTTAGACCTTCTTGAGACCATGGTAGAAGCCCGGGCCCCAAATTTTACTCCATGACCGATCAAAGGACGAGATTTTCGGCCCAATTTCCAAGTTAGGGTCTGGTTTTTGGTCTGTAGCTCAGAAACTTGAAAAATTAGCTCTTTTGATAGCTATTTTTGTCCTAGATTCCCGGTAGCCAAATCTGAGAGAATTTATCTTACAGATTTTCGATGTTTTACGGTTTTTAAACTTGAGTTTTTGTATTTCTATATCTTGACTTATTCGTTCGACGTTTATACGTCGACACCCGTGGTATTTGTCGTATTTAGCACACGTTGGCCATAGGTTCTAATATATGTACGCTTCGCTCGTTGTGTCATTTACGATTTGAATTTTTATGCGATTGTGTTATAGTTTCGATTATGAGAATACCCGAGACGGCGAAGAAGGACGAGGCAGTCGTAGGTTTTGACTAGCTCTAGATGTCGGTGAGTAGATCTATATTTACGGAAGAAGTCGGGTGGATGGCGTATAGCACCCCTGCAACTAAACTAAGTAGAACATTGTTTATATAGGGCATTCATAGATTATATTCATATAATTCATAGGCTTAGACTATAGCTATGTAACTAGTTTATAATTCATAACTAGTAAGGTATAAATATATGTATTTATATAATAAATGTTATGTGTCGTACGCGGCTAGATGTCCGTACTATATATGATATGTGTTTGCGTACGTGACGCTACATTTATATAAATAGTTCTAATTAATTTCGTTTGCTAGTTAGCAATTGCCAGGCTTATATGAATAAACTGATAGAACACTGCACAACTACCAATAATTGCTATGTTGCACAAATCACAGACTCGCATGTTATACTACATATCATTGATACTGCCCTGACACTGTAGGATTGTAATACTAAAACATATCCTTGTTTATGTGGATATTGTCTATTATGATTTCGTTATATATGTGGTCGATTAATATATCCGTGTATAAAACACTTGTGCAACTAATAATGATTGTCATACTTCACGATCACAGACTCGTATGTTGCACTACACATCATTAGTATTACCATGACACATTAGAACTGCTATACTTTTCATGTTCTAGTTAGATATACTAGTATGCAAAATTCTTATTGATTTTTGTATACGAATACCATTGCTATGGGTATTCGTATATGATTGTTACCAAATGTGGCAAAGATGATTTATGCTTTATAATCTTATAAACTTGAGATGAATTATGGATTACGTTCTTCGGAACTTGATATTTTTCCATGGATTTGAGAAGCTGCTGTATAATTTATAAAACTTGAGAATATTTTCAAAGTGCGGTTTTCTCCTGAATTTGATGATGATGATGATGATGATACGTCCACCCTAAGTTTTTCATGTATTTATGATGATATCCGGTAGTTCGAGGAAGGGGCCGAAGACGATACGGATATTGGGTGGACGGTGTTTTGATGATATCCGGTAGTTCGAGGAAGGGGCCGAAGACGATACGGATATTGGGTGGACAGTGTTTTGATGATATCCGGTAGTTCGAGGAAGGGGCCGAAGACGATACGTATATCGGGTTGACGGTGTTTTGACGGTATCTAAGAATCGAGGAAGAGGCCGGAACCGATTACGGATACATGACGAATCACGATGGATATCTTGAGGATACCGATCGGTGATAGTCTTGAACACTCGGTAGATGATGATTTTGAGTGTCGATGATAGACACTAACTTGATGATATAGATATTATGGATGATATATTTCCAAATGATGACAATCTTGTAGATCATGTTTGTTGTGCGCGATCCGATATGATGCGCTTATAGATACTGATGTGATGTATATTTATATATTTTTTCGTTATCACATAGTATGATAGTATTATACTTTATAACCTAGGTAAATCGTTATATATTTCGATTTCTACCATACGATATATTTTTATTCGCTGAGTTGGCAACTCACCCCCCTTGTGTCTTAGTTTCTTGCAGGACCGACCGCTCGGATCAGTAGCGATTTGCCAGCACACTTCTTATTTAGGGTGATTGCTTTTAGTATGTGGGTTACGCGGTCTCACCGTAACCACCTCTTGTATATGTATATTCTTTTGGATCTAGTTAAAAACTCCATCGACCAAAACTTATATATTCTGGAATTAGAAGCGAGACTTAGATGTTTAAGTTTTTAGGTGCCGTACACGTGTGGAGTCAACTTGATATTGGCCTCGTTGTGTTTATGGTTTGCTTGCTATTCTTCGCCTTGAGCGTCGTATATTAACTACGTGGTTGCTCTGCCGTTTAGGCGTGGAAACTAACTCCCGTTGGGGACGCTTATTATATTTTATATTTGTATGTGGTTTTATTCAAAATTTACAAAGGATGTGCTACCCGATTTTTAAACGACGAAAATTTTTCAATTAAACTTTACTTATACTTTAAAAAAAAAACTTGATTTCATTTAGTAACTATTTCAAAACTTCACTCCCGTTATTCTTTTAAAAAGGTTTAGATTCTGGGATTTTGTCTTACTTGGGTTACAGTGGGGTACTATAGACTTCACGTGATTCAAATGCAGGTCGTGTGCCTTTTCCGGGTCGTGACAAGGTGCCAGCATAAAGGATTCAGATCAAACCAGTGTTGCGATCGAAGTAGAATAAGATCTGTGTGATGTACTTACAGTACACACTGGGAAGGAAGATTCTGATACTTGGATTTTTTATTCTGGATATTCATACCATATGTGTCCAAAGAAAGAGTTGTTCGACTTCTATAAAGGGTATAATGGTAGCAGTGTTCTCATGGGGAACAATGTGGCGTGTAAGGCCATTGGTATATGGAATATCAAAGTCCGCATATTTGATAGGATGTTGCGAACACTTGTGAACGTGCATTACGTTCCGGAACTAAAGAAGAACATGATTTCTCTTGGAGCATTGGATGCGGCAGGATGAAAGTTTGGTCAAGACGGAGTATTAAAGGCTGTCAAGGATGCCCTAGTGATCATGAAGGGACAACGATTGAAGACCTTGTATTGTTTGGACGACGGCACGGTGACAGGTGGTACGGCCGTAGCTACGGAGAAACAGGTGGAGAACATCGTAAAACTGCAGCATATGTGTCTAGGCCACATGTGAAAGTGTTTGTTAGCATCACCACTGGGTTCTACTAGCATCAAGCATGCCATTTTAAAAATTTTCGGGGTGCTAATCAACACTAACCAAGATCTTAAACTAGATGATTAGGGTTTAACTATGATATCATAAAATATACTACAAGATGGACGGCTACAACCTTTTTAGACCGTGCCCTTCTCTTCTAAAGCTCCGGGCTGTAGTCCCTACAGCTCCACTATGCTCCACTTGAAGGTTGAACGATCTTGCTTCAATGACTTTTGTGCCGAAGATGATCCACCCGAAGTCCGCTAATCTAAGCTACCTCTTCACTAAACTCTTTAGTGAAGTAAACACACTACACCAAAGTGCTAATCTAGTGTAGTATGGTGAAATAGGGGTTTTGTTTGCTCACTAGGGTTCCCATAAGCTCAAGGGTTCACAACTCATGTGAGGGATTGAGCTTAGAGGTAGAGGTGAGGAAGATGGAGAGAGATAGAGAGCAACTCATCACATGAGCTCTCAAAATGAAAAATGAACCAAGTCATGTGAATAATGGCTTGACCCACTCACTTATTGAAGCATCCAATATCCATCAATATAGAATTGTAACCATACTTCAATAGTGTAGGATGATGAATAAAAAATTCATCAAGCCATGCTTTACACCATGCCACAAAAGTCTCCTCATTTTTCCATCTCTTTTTTCTATTTTCTAAAAATAGAAAATCCATGCCATGTTTCATATTATATATAAATATATATATATTATGAAGAATAATTAGTGAGCTATAATATTAGTTAATATATAATTATATCAAATATAAATATATATCATATTATTAAATCAACACTTGATTCAATAATCCGGTTATATCACATGTAACCTAACTGATAACAAATAGCCGCCAGATTACAATACGGTATCTCATACTCGTATTTAATCAGGCCCCCGCTCATATCAGCATATGTGCCCTACTTTGTTTCGCTTGAACCAGGAAACCTCTTTGTGGGACTCTAAAGACTCATCAATACGCCAGCAGTAGGTGATGATCACATCAGTCACCCACAAGCCGTCAGCGGTACTAGCTGGACGTAACGGCTACCCAAGTATTGAGCAAATAGAAGATCAACAAGCAAGCTTGTCCAAACTCCCATGAAGCCTATAGGTAACACTTACTGTACAGTTCGGTCTTTTTGTCCGATATGTCGCATATCGAGTCTGGGGGTGGAATAGTCAGACCCCAATAACTTGATAAGTCATGCCGATGTGTGGCCTATAACGGTACGAGAAACTACTGATAACACTTAGCAGTAAATCTCATCTACAGCCCTGGCCAGGGACTTTCTGTTATAGCCAATTGAGCATAGTGCAACATCAACTCCCTATACCGGGAGAGACGAAACCCCTCCTATCGCTCGTTGCCTCTATGTGACTCGGGACTATACCTAAAATCCACCTGTTTGCACGACTCCTTTGAGCCATGTTAGGGAGGAAATCAAAGCACGGTGGGAACCACACAAGACTCTATAACTATCTTGGGTCTACAGACTAACATGTACAAGTGTCCCCAGAGAACTGCTATCTGACGATAGGTATAGTACCATCTAGGAGTTCTCGGTGAGTCTTGTTCGGTATACCCATTCTCTAATGAGCACCTGTGTACAATCTTTGATCTCAAACACCAATGGCTGTGGGATCAACCATCGCGCAAACACAGGGTCAAGAAACATGCCCTATCTCGATATACTCTCGATTAGGAACAATTAAATGATGTGCTTATGGACTACCCAGGTCCCAGTAGTATGATCCGCATTATAGTTCTGGTAGTCAAGCCAACACCCTAAGGGCTTTATCAACATGTATCTGAGAGACAGTATTATAATAGTAATTGTACATGTTAAGATAAAGGAAACCAGATAGCATACTATCATGTCGAGCAAGAAAGTCCTCCATATATATGTCCAAGCATCCACTATATCATATAATAATGGCCTCTAGGGCATAATATCACTAACAATCTCCCAGTTGCACTAAGACCAGTTGTTGTAGTATCTCATACCCAACATCCCAAAAAGTCTCTCAAATAGCATCTGGGGAGGGGCCTTCGTGAGTGGATCCGCTGTGTTGTCCTTCGAGTCAACTCTCCTGATCTTGATCTCCTGGCGATCTACTATCACCCTGATCAGGTGATACCGCCTAAGAATATGTCTGGATCACTAATGAGACCGGGGTTCGTTGGCCAAAACTACAGCTCCATTGTTATCACAATACCCAGGTATTGTATGCTTAATGGATGGAACCTCACAAAGTTCATCTTATGAACTTCTTCATCCAGACAGCTTCTTTGGCAGTATCGTTGGCAGCGATGTATTCAGCCTCCATCGTCGAGTCTGCTATGATATCTAGCTTGGAACTCTTCCAACATACCGCCCCTCTATTGAGGGTGAAGACAAAACCCGAGACCGACTTACTGTCGTCATTATCACTCTAGAAGCTCGAATCGGTAAAGGACTCCACCTGGAGTTCACCGTTACCATACACCAAGAACATCTCTTTAGTCCTTCTCAAGTACTTAAGAATGTTCTTCACAGCTGTCCAGTATTTCTTCCCTGGATCTGATTGATACCTACTCACTACACCTAATGAGTAAGCTATATCCAGTCTGGTACACAATATCTCATACATGATTGACCCGACTGCCGAAGCATAGGGTATCTCTTGCATGCGAGCCCTCTCCAAATCAGTCTTGGGAGACATCTCTTTGGAGAGAGTGATTCCTTAACAAGCGGGTAAATTACCACGCTTAGAATCTTCCATACTAAACCTCTTTAGTATGGTGTCTTTGTACCTGGATTGGGACAGTCCCAACATCCGTCTAGATCTATCTCCATATATCTTTATCCCCAAGATATAGGAAGCATCACCTAGATCTATCATGGAAACTTGTGTGATAGAAGAGCATGACCGAGTGTAGCATAGGAACATTGTTTCCTATCAAGAGTATGTTATCCACGTATAATACGAGGAAGACAACCTTACTCTCTACTACCTTCATATATATACATGGTTAATCTACATTTTTGATGAAGTCAAACTCTTTGACAACTTCATCGAAACAGATGTTCCAGCTCCGCGATGTCTGCTTTAATCCGTATATTGATTTGAGCAGCTTGCACATGCTTCCGCTGCTCCTACTGTCTACGAAGCCCTCTGACTGTGTCATGTACACGCTCTATTCTAAATCACCATTTAGAAAAATGGTCTTGAGGTCTATCTGCCATATTTCGTAGTCATGGTATGCAGCAACGGTAAGTAGGATCCTGATGGACTTAAGCATAGCCACTGGAGAAAAAGTTTCATCATAATCGACACCTGGTCGTTGACGAAAACCTTCTGCTACAAGTCTTGCTTTGAAGGTCTCAACCTTTCCATCTATACCAATTATCTTCTCAAGATCCGCTTGCTCCCGATGGGTTTTACCCTTTTTGGAGCAACTTCCAAAGTCCATACTTTGTTGGTGTACATGGATTCCATCTCGGATCGCATAGCATCCAACCATTTCACAAAGTCTTCACTTATGATGGCCTGCTCGAAACTAGTTGGGTCATCATCTTCCATGATGCAATCCTCGCTCCCACCGTCTTTGAAAAAACCGTAGTATCTCTCAGGTGGATGAGGAACCCTACTAGATCTGCGGAGTGGCTGAGGTTCGTCGGAGACTATTAATCCTCCCGTTCCACTAAATCGTCGGTTATAGTTTGTGTTGCTGGAACTTCTTCCAGTTCTACCTCATTACCACTAATCTCTTTGACAAGAAATTTCTTTTCTAAAAAGGTGGTATGTCGAGAAACAAACACCTTTTGTTCCTCGGTGTGGTAGAAGATATACCCATACGAATGTTTGGGATATCCTATAAACTTGCACAGAACTGACATTGCCTTGAGCTTGTCCGGATTTTGCTTTTTAACATAATCCGGACAAACCCATATCTTAACTCGTTTAAGAGATGGTCTCTTCCCCTTCCATATCTCATATGGAGTGGTAGGCACGGATTTGGTCAGAACTCTATTCAATAGGAATGCAGCTGTCTCAAGTGCATAACCCCAAAAGGAAATATGCAACTCAGCATTACTCATTATAGAATCCTCTTCTCTGAAACTCTATTGTGCTATGGTGTATACGGAGGAGTAAGCTGAGAGAGAATCCCTGTAACGCCTTAGATTTCGATTAGTGTTAGTTTAGACGGTAATGCGGGTTTTTGGTAAAAAGTTTACCAATTTGGGTTCCTCACATTTTATAACATTTAATTAATAATTTATTATTATTTGTTATGGTATGCACACACATGTGCATGTTTATGTGAGGGTGTGTTTGTGTTATCTAGATTAGTGACCATGACAACTTAACCCTAATCTAATCCTTTGCTTTATCCTAATCCTTGTTTTAATCTTATCCTTAATCATATATTTGTGTGAGAAGAGAGATATTTCTTTTGGATGTGAGAGGAGGTAGCATGGTGGTAGTGTGGATGCATTAATGGTGAATTAATGTAAGGGTACACTCAACTCTCTCTTTCTCTTTATCTTTTCCTTCTCTCTTTCTGTCACGCCCGCTTCCCAAAATACGGAAAACGATGGATGACTAGGCCAGCCATGCTCCTACGATCAAGGAAAAATCCTGTCATAGTCACACTTCGGCTTCTAGCATTATATGGTAATCAGTAAAATACAATACGGGTAAAAAGAATGCAGTCACTAAAACTATCGAGTATAAAGAAATCTGAGCTCAATGGAACTAAGCAAAAGGGCAACTAACCAGGAATGTCAATGGAGCAATGTAACTAGTTCACTGGTCTGGATCTTCACGGTCTCCTCGAGATCAGAAAACTCCACCTCTATCACTGAGCGTGCATACTCAGGTCGTCAGAGCGACGTAATAGCAATTTTTATAATAGTGACAAGAAACAAGCAAATAAAGTAATAGCAGTGGAAGTAAAATGCAGGTAATCAATATGTCACTAACTGATGCAAAGTATGATCTGTGTCCCTATCAGTCTCTAAGTCATCTTTGAAATCGAGTTGTGGAAAGGAGGATCATGTTTAACGAGGGTCTCGTACATACCTGAGACTACGGCCCGCTATCGCCCGGGACATAACCCTGTCAGCCGGACCGCTAGGCCCAACCTAATATATATAAAAGTCGTTGTTCGAATGATCATCCTCTAAATCACTGTCCTCGCTAAATAAAATGCTCTTTCCACTTTGATTTCCCCTTTTTCCCCAGATTTACACTATTTATGAGTATGGTCTAGTCGTGTACAAGTATACATCAATAACACGGTTTTTGTCACTGTTCACTGTATTGTTCACTGTAACGAATCATTCACTTTTCCATTGGAGTACTTGACACTCCTAAACCAATACCATTCACGCACGATAATGCATTGTATACTGAATAATAACGCGCACTATCACTATATGTATGGCAATCGGGTAAGATATGTGCATTTATGCAGTTAACAAGTCTTGTGTAATATGAACTATTATACACCATATGAACTTATAAAAATTACCTTAAATCATACGTTCAAAATTCAGTAAAATGATACAAAGGCGATAGCAATTAAAATCAGTCGGAAGTTCAGAAAAATTTATTTCAGTACAATCGGATCTCAGGTTTGCAAGTTACAGCCGTTTCTTTTTAAGTGTTCGCTGCATGAAATTCAGTTCCTTAACTGAACGTCCATTTCGCGACACAATGTTTACCCTGTTGGGATCAGAATTTAGCGACGTTATAGTTGAACGAAATTTAGTTTATCAATAGGGTTTCCAACGCACTAGACGTATTCTCAATATCGCCTCTACATCAGATGTTATGTACTGTACAACAATAGGGTATCAGTTCTGTTTCTGTTTGGGACTACTATACGTCATGTTCGTTTAAATTACAGTTTAAATAGTAAACGACGGTAAAAAGGTATGAAATCACTTTCATTATTTATCTAACTGTTTCATCTTCACTATGGTGTAGGGTTCCGCAATACAACATGTTCAAGCAGTAGAAGGTAAGCATTACAAGGTGGGAATCAACAGCCAGAGCTGCTCTGGACTGCAGTCCAGAGTCGCTCTCCAAACCAGTTTCCGCCATCTTTTCAGTATAGAAACAATTTAAAACTTTTATGGGGTTGCAGGTCGTCGAGTCGTCTTAGATTTGAGCCCTCGAACGCATCATTCCAATTTGTAAACAATTAATTATGATTTTTACAAGTTTCAGAGGCGGGAAATTTCAGTTTTAACGGGTGTAATTGGGGATGATCGTTCACGTCAGTAACGATTATATTTTTCAGCCAAATTTTAAAACAATGTTCATTACCACACGGGCCAATTCATGTGATCAATTTCCGTTAGTTTAATGGAAGGTTTTCGTTCGGGTTTTGCATCAAACACTTGCTTCATAAAAATTTACACAAATTATATATACGGAATTCATAGGGTTTTGAATTGTAACAGAACGATTTAACATGTAGCAAGTAGGGTACTTGCCTAAAGACGCGTTGACGACGCACGACAGCGGCAACGGCACGAACGCACCATGAACGGCACAGTTAGAGTTCACGGCCTCGGCTCGAGTTTTGGTTCTTGGCAGCGGGGCTTAGGTTTCTGGGCGAGGCGGCTGTGAGTGATGGTGGGGCGTCGGAGGAGTTCAGGCACTGGAAGGGAAGCAGCCGAGGCGGATGAGATGGTCGCCGGCGAGGGTGCAGCGAGGGGGTTCGGGGTTGAAGCTTGGTGGCCTAGGAGAGAGGGTGGAAGCAGTGGGTTGGTAGGAGGTGATGATGATGATGCAGAGGGGTCGACGAGGTAGCCGGCGGTGCGATGGGAGCGGGTGATCGTCGGTGGCGAGAGAGCGCGCAGGGGAGGCTCGGCGAGTAGGTTGGGTTCCGGCTCGGTAGTGCAGGCGAGGTGGGGGAGGTGAAGTGGGGTTCGAGTTTTGGAGAGAGAAGCGAGGGAGGAATGAAGTGGTGACTGAGGTGTTCGTCGTCATCGTGGTTCAGCAGGGTGCAGGGGATGAAGCTGGGAGTTTTTGGAGAGAGAAGAGGAGAACGAGAGTGAGGAGTGAGAGAGTTAGAAGGACGAAGAGGAGTTTAGGAACTTGTGAGCGTGTGTGCGATCGTGGGTCAGTCGTGGGTCATGGGCAACGAAGACGGGGCGTTGGCGAGACGACGTGGGCGACGTGGGACGTAAAAGAAAAGAAGCAGGAAGAATGAAACGAAGTGGGGAAGAGGATAGAGGCGGGTTGGGTCGGGCATGGGGGATTGGGTTTGGTTTGGTGTGGGCCGGGAAATGTGTTAGGGATTTATTCATTTCATTTAGTTCTTTTTTTTTTGTTTTCTTTGGGCTGGGCTTAGGGAATTTGTTTAATTAATTTTGGTAAAGGAAAAATGGAAGTGGGCTGAGCTGGGTGTTGTTAGGGCTGAGCTGGGTGTTTGATTAATTTGTATATTTATTTATTTTTGTTTTGGACTGGGGTTAAAAGGTTCAGGGAAATTTAAAAACTAAGAACCTAGCCACCAATTTCATACAAAATAATACGAGGAAAAATAGGAAAACATTCGGGAAGCTTGGAAAATAATAGAAAATTTTCATTGATGGAAACGGGGATTTACATCATACCCTCCTTACAACAATTTTGTCCTTGAAATTTAAAAGAGACACGAAACAACAGTACTAAACAAAGAGATGTGGAAAACGTGCACGGATATCTTCCTCACGCTCCCAGGTAGATTCTCCTGGGGAACGACCGCCCCAAGACATTCGGATTAACGGAATGACTTTATTCTTCAGCACTTTCTCTCTGCGGTCGAGGATGGTGGTGGGCTGCTCCTCATACGATAGGTCAGTACCCAAAGCTAACTCCGAATAGATAAGAACATGGTTCTCATCCCGAACATAACGCCGCAACTGAGATACGTGAAAGGTATTGTGCACACCAGCTAGCGATGGAGGCAAGGCAAGTCGATAGGCCACCTCTCCTACTCGCTCTAGCACCTCAAAAGGTCCGATGAAACGGGGGCTGAGTTTCCCGCGACCTCCAAACCTGATAACTCCACAGGTATGGGAAATCTTCAGGAATATGTGATCTCCGACTTCAAATTATAGTGCTCTCCTGCTGGTATCCGCCCAACTTATCTGTTGATCCTGAGCCGTCTTAATGCGTTGCCTAATCATTTAGACCTTGTCGACTGTCTGAACAATGAGCTCGGGACCCAGTAATCTTCGTTCTCCCACATCATCCCAACAAACTGGGGATCGACACTTATGTCCGTAAAGTTCTTCGAAAGGAGCCATCTGGATGCTAGCCTGGTAACTGTTGTTATAGGAAAACTCGACTAGATGCAGATGATCTTCCCAGGAGCCCTGGAAGTCCAGCATGCAAGCTCTCATCATATCCTCGAGCGTCTGAATCGTACGCTCTGATTGTCTGTCCTTCTGCGGGTGATAAGCTATACTGAACTTGAGGCGGATACCCAAACTCTCCTGTAAGCTCCTCCAGAAGCGCGAAACAAATCAGGTGTCTTGATATGACACAATGCTGACCGGAACTCCATGAATTCGCACTATCTCCTGCATGTATCTCTCCGCTAGTGACTCTGTTGATTGTCCCACTCGGAATGGTAATAAGTGTGCAGCTTTTGTGAGGCGGTCGACGATAACCTAAATGGCGTTGTTGCCCCTAGGGCTTCATGGTAAGGTCGTCACGAAATCCATAGTAATGTGCTCCCACTTCCATTCTGGTATTGGAAACGGTTGTAACAGTCCCTCTGTCCTCTGATGTTCCGCCTTCACTTGCTGGCATACCAAGCACCTGGATACAAACCACGCAATTTCTCGCTTCATCCCGTTCCACCAAAAGTGCTGCTTTAAATCCCGATACATCTTCGTGCCTTCCGGATGCACAGAATAAGCTGAACTATGCGCCCCAGTTAGTACTTCTCCTCAAACATCCCCTTTGGGTACGCAGAGTCTGCTACAGAATCTCAGAGAACCGTCTTCATGTATGAGTAAGTCCGTTCTCATCCCGGCTTCTACTTGCGCTCTGAACTTTTGCAATCGAGGATCATCTGCTTGTGCAGCCTTGATGCGATCTACAAGGGAAGACTACACCTGTAGTTGCCAAAATTGACTGATTGCGCTCGGTGTAACGACCTCAAGCTCGAGTCTCTGAAAATCCTCAATGATGCTCCTCTGACTGGTAAAATCATGACCGCTGGCTTGCGACTGAGAGCACCTGGTACAACATTAACTTTTCCTGGATGATACTGAAGGTCCAAGTCGTAGTCTGCCATCAATTCTAGCCATCGGCGCTGTCTCATATTTAGTTCTTTCTGAGTGAAGACGTACTTCAGACTTTTGTGATCCGCGTACACCTCCACCTTCTCACCCAACAGGTAGTGCCTCCAGATCTTCAATGCAAAAACCACTGCGGCTAACTCCAAGTCATGTGTAGGGTAGTTCCTCTCGTGATTTCTCAGCTGTCGAGAGGCGTAAGCAACCACCCGACCGTGCTGCATTAGAACACAGCCTAAGCCTCTCCCTGAATCATCGCTGTGTATCACCAAACCATCTGAATCGTCTGGCACTGTAAGAATAGGTGCCGTGGTCAACATCTATCTCAGTATATCAAAAGCCTGAGTACACTCCTTTTCCATACGTAAGGCACTTCCCTCCACATCAGCCAAAATGGGGGATCGGGTGATTATGGGGTTCAAGGGTGGGATAAAAGTAATGTCTTTGTAAGAAGGAAAGGAATTTGTAAGAAGGATCAATTAATGCATCAAATGGATTTTAAAGATACAATACTCTAGAAAAATTCGATCGAACCGAAACTTTATTAATCAAAGTTTGACAGAGTACAACTGAGAGATAAACTTGGCCCTAAGCTATACATCATTATTGTCTGGCCCTAAGAAAAGAAAATAAGCTGCGTCAGTCACGATTGTAGAAGTTCAACAAGTTGCGATATGCTCTCGCACTAAGATGGGGGCATCCATTCCCAAAGCGTCCTGCCTGAAAGTATGCTTGAGCTTCTTCAGCCTCGAGTTCCTCTTCACTCGAGGTTTCATCTTCCGATTCCTCCTCGGCTGGAGCTTTGTCTTCCGATTCCTCCCCTATAGGGTTTTCTTCTTCTGGCTCTTCCTCTACGGTGGGAGCTTCCTCATCAGAATCCTCCTCCATATGTTCTGCCTCTTCTGGGTCCTCTCCTGGATCTTCTGCCATAGGGTCTTCCTCAGGATTTCCCTCTTCAGGGCCCTCATCTGGATCCTCCTCTATTGCGTTTTCCTGTGGGTCCTCTTCTATTGGATCTTCCTCCGGGTCTTCCTATTCATCATCCGAATCATTAATCATACTGATCTCCGGAATTGCGACATCGAATCCCTTGTCCTCGGGTTCGTTGTCGTTGAAAATGACCTGTGGGCCATCGACCTCGTCATCTGAAGCGGTGCGGCCCCAGGGTTGGCCATGGTCTGAAATGCAAAGGTTATAATCAGATAGTGGAACACGAATGAAAATAACGATTAATGATGCGGAACACGAGGAAAAGATAAAGTAGATAAGATTCAAAACATGAACTTGAGTGGTGATGCACAAGTAGTATATGAAAGTGAAAGCAAGGAATAAAGTATGATTCAAGGGACCCCTAAATTGGAATTCAATCTTATTCTAAACCCGGTGCTCTGATACCAACAAAACCATGTCACGCCCCGCTTCCCAAAATACGGAAAACGAAGGATGACTAGGCCAGCCATACTCCTACGATCAAGGAAAAATCCTGTCGTAGTCACACTTCGGCTTCTAGCATTATATGATAATCAGTAAAATACAATACGGGTAAAGAGAATGCAGTTACTAAAACTATCGAGTATAAAGAAATCTGAGCTCAATGGAAGTAAGCAAAAGGGCAACTAACCAGGAATGTCTATGGAGCAATGTAACTAGTTCACTGGTCTGGATCTTCACGGTCCCCTCGAGATTAGACAACTCCATCTCTATCACTGAGCATGCATACTCAGGTCGTCAGAGCGACGTAATAGCAATTTTTATAATAGTGACAAGAAACAAGCAAATAAAGTAATAGCAGTGGAAGTAAAATGCAGGTAATCAATATGTCACTAACTGATGCAAAGTATGATCTGTGTCCCTATCAGTCTCTAAGACATCTTTGAAATCGAGTTGTGGAAAGGAGGATCATGTTTAACGAGGGTCTCGTACATACCCGAGACTACGGCCCGCTATCGCCCGGGACATAACCATGTCAGCCGGACCGCTAGGCCCAACCTAATATATATAAGAGTCGCTGTTCGAATGATCATCCTCTAAATCATTGTCCTAGCTAAATACGATGCTCTTTCAACTTCGATTTCCCCTTTTTCCCCAGATTTACACTATTTATGAGTATGTTCTAGTCGTGTACAAGTATACACCAATAACACGGTTTTTGTCACTGTTCACTGTATTGTTCACTGTCACGAATCATTCACTTTTCCATTGGAGTACTTGACACTCATAAACCAATACCATTCACACAGGATAATACATTGTACACTGAATAATAACGCGCACTATCACTATGTGTATGGCAATCGGGTAAGATATGTGCATTTATGCAGTTAACAAGTCATGTGTAATATGAACTATTATACACCATATGAACTTATAAAAATTACCTTAAATCATACGTTCAAAATTCAGTAAAATGATACAAAGGCGGTAGTAAGTAAACTCAGTTGTAAGTTCAGAAAAATTTATTTCAGTACAATCGGATTTCGGGTTTGCAAGTTACAGCCGTTTCTTTTTAAGTGTTCGCTGCAGGAAATTCAGTTCCTGAACTGAACGTCCATTTCGCGACACAATGTTTACCCTGTTGGGATCAGAATTTAGCGATGCTATAGTTGAACGAAATTTAGGTTTATCAATAGGGTTTCCAACACATAATACGGATTCCCAATCGCGCCTCTACGTCAGAAGTTATGTACTGTACAACAATAGGGTATCAGTTATGTTTCTGTTTGGGACTGCTATACGTCCTGTTCATTTAAATTACAGTTTAAATAGTAAACGACGGTAAAAAGGGGTGAAATCACTTTCATTATTTAGCTAACTGTTTCATATTCACTATGGTGTAGGGTTACGCAATACAACATGTTCAAGCAGTAGAAGGTAAGCATTACAAGGTGGGAATCAACAGCCAGAGCTGCTCTGGACTGCAGTCCAGAGTCGCTCTCCGAACCCGTTTCCACCATCTTTTCAGTATAGAAACAATTTAAAAAATTTATGGGGTTGTAGGTCATCGAGTCGGCTAAAATTTGAGCCCTCTAACGCATCATTCCAATTTGTAAACAATTAATTATGATTTTTACAAGTTTCAGACGCGGGAAATTTTAGTTTTAACGGGTGTAATTGAGGATGATCGTTCACGTCAGTAACGATTATATTTTCTGCCAAATTTTAACACAATGTTCATTACCACACGGGCCAATTCATGTGATCAATTTCCATCAGTTTAATGGAAGGTTTTCGTTCGGGTTTTGCATCAAACACTTGCTTCATAAAAATATACACAAATTATATACACGGAATTCATGGGGTTTTGAATTGTAACAGAACGATTTAGCATGTAGCAAGTAGGGTACTTTCCTGAAGACGCGTTGACAATGCACGGCAGCGGCAACGGCACGAACGCGCCATGAATGGCACAGTTAGAGTTCGCGGCCTCGGCTCGAGTTTTGGTTCTTGGCAGCGGGGCTTGGGTTTCTGGACGAGGTGGCTGCGAGTGATGGTGGGGCGTCGGAGGAGTTCGGGCACTGGAAGGAAAGCAGCCGGGGTGGATGAGATGGTCGCCGGCGAGGGTGCAGCGAGGGGGTTCGGGGTTGAAGCTTGGTGGCCGAGGAGAGAGGGTGGAAGTAGTGGGTTGGTAGGAGGTGATGATGATGATGCAGAGGGGTCGACAAGGTGGCCGACGGCGCGATGGGAGCGGGTTATCGTCGGCGGCGAGTGGGCGTGCAGGGGAGGCTCGGCGAGTAGGTTAGGTTCCGGCTCGGTGGTGCAGGTGAGGTGGGGGAGGTGAAGTGGGGTTCGAGTTTTGGAGAAAGAAGCGAAGGAGGAATGACGAGGTGACTGAGGTGGTCATCGTCATCGTCGTGGTTCAGCGGGGTGCAGGGGAAGAAGCTGGGAGTTTTTGGAGACAGAAGAGAAGAACGAGAGTGAGGAGTGAGAGAGTTAGAGGGACGAGGAGGGGTTGAGAAACTTGTGAGCACGCGCGTGATCGTGGGTCGGGGTCGTGGGTCGTGGGCAACGAAGACGGGGCGTTGGCGAGGTGACGTGGGCGACGTGGGACGTAAAAGAAAAGAAGCGGGAAGAATGAAACAAACTGGGGAAGAGGATGGAGGCGGGTCGGGGCGGGCATTTGGGATTGGGTAGGGTTTGGTGTGGGCCAGGAAATGTGTTAGGGATTTATTCATTTCATTTAGTTCTTTTATTTTTTGTTTTCTTTGGGCTGGGCTTAGGGAATTTGTTTAATTAATTTTGGTAAAGGAAAAATGGAAGTGGGTTGAGATGGTTGTTGTTGGGGCCGAGCTGGGTGTTTAATTAATTTGTATATTTACTTAGTTTTTTTTTGGACTGGGGTTAAAAGGTTCAGGGAAATTTAAATACTAAGAACCTAGCCACCAATTTCATACAAAATAATACGAGGAAAAATAGGAAAACATTCGGGAGACTTGGAAAATAATAGAAAATTTTCATTGATGGAAATGGGGATTTACACTTTCTCTCGCACTCATTCCCTTCTCATTTTCTTCATCCATCTCTCATCTAAACTGAACACTTGGCCATTTCTTCACTAAACCTTCACTAATCCATCACAAACTTCACAAAATCTCAGCAAAATTACTTCTTTTGCCTTGATTTGCCTCTTGGATGCCTTGGAGTTTGGAATGCTAGGATCTTTAAGTTCTTTTGGATAGGTAATGATCTCTTTCTGTTAGTTAAGTGTTTATTGTGTAGCGTAGCTTGTTAGTTTCAGTTTAGATCGCGTATAGTTTCGTTTCAGGTAAATATCGTATTTTTAGTGTCATTTGTGATATCTGTGATCTGCTGTGACCCCGAGAGTATACTAGAAAACCAAACAATGTAGTTGTGTTGTACCTGAGACCATAGGATTTCACCTGAAGCACGAACCCAAACAGCTCGGAATCGGCCGGCCACAAGAAGGGGATTTCCGGCGACATCGGTTTTTCTGGGGTGTTGGGGTGTGGATTTTTTTTGGGTAGATGTCTGAAGTGGTTTAGGTGTGTTTGGTCCTGTTAGATTTTTGGGTTTTCTCTGTATACAAAATCTGGGATCGCATAGCTAGTTCTTGTGTTACGACTACGCGCGATACGTTATCCGACACGGTTCGTGCACTTTGTACTGCTTTTGCTCTTGGGTTGGTTTCATTGTATCACTACGCACGTTAGCCACAATACGAACACTTGAGAGTATGTTTTGAGTGGATGCGTCGGTCAAACGTAGTTTGTACGTGTTTTGGGTCTATTGCTAATAAATACTTGTTATATTATTATTTGCTTTTAGGATCGCAGGCGGGAACTTCGGACGCTGTGAAGAAGGGAAAACAGGTGGTTGGCTTTACTTTGCCAGGACGGTTGGTAAGTAGATTTAACATCTACAGGGGAATCGCCCGCATGGCATTATGCGTCTGGGCTAGAAATGTTATGATATTGTCGTACATTCTATTGCATATATAGAGTTGCGCATACACGTTATTGCTTAGTTACTTGTTGTGCTTGGACTTATACCTTTAGGACACTGCACTATTATTGACGGCTCATGTTGCACGAGCACTGATTGTATGTCACACACACCGTCAATAATTTCCATGACACGCACAATACACATACATATATAATATTGTTGGGTTAGGGACATTGAGACATTGATTCATATTCCTTGTTGCATATGACATATAGTATACCTGTATACCTACATGTTTACACATATGCCTTATCATGCTTGCATGCTAGTTACATGTATACCTATATGGTATTGTACCATTAGTGATAGGTATATTTCACACACAATGACATAGCTACATGTATACCATGCATACATACTTACACTTATACCTGGAGGGTATATTACATCATTACCGATAGGTAGATATATATACCTTGCTATACCTACTTGTTTACACATTTATCTGGCTATAGCTACATGTTCACCTTTATTTGATATTATATACACTTGGAGAAATTAGGAACCGCATGATATTTATATTAACTTGTTGCAGTTAAATAGTGGCTTTTCCTTTATATGCTTACATTACAATTTTATGTTGTATATATTATATTCATAGATTTTCGCATTGAGATATGGATTTTTCATGATGTTTTCTGGATTTGAGGACCGTGGTAGTTCATGAAATTATGCATTCTTTGAAAAACCTGGTTTCTCTTGATATGATATTTCAGCATCCACCATGAGATTTATCGATTCTGATATATATATATATATATATACCCCACGCGAGGAACGGAGGGAACCGTGTGCGAGTACATGGTGGGGCCCGGAGGTATCCCGGGGCAAGAAATTTGTGGAGTAGACGATGAGTTAGTGGGGGAACCATACCTACCGGTGACAGTACCTATGACTCGGCGGTTATCGTGGGGATACCGACGGGAGTCATGTACGTATGGATACGTCGAAAGACGAGGGTCGAAGCTGGGCACTCAAGTTTTTGGGATAGCGTATGATACGTACCTATCAGGGGGCCAGTCGTGGTGACAGCACCTGATAGATCAGTATTTATGTGTTGATGCTTGACACAGATTTTCATGATATTTTTACTCTTAAGTATATATAACAGTGGAATGGGAGGTTGTTATATATGCAAATATATATATATATATATATATATATATATATTAGTGGAATGGGACGCTAATATATATGTATACATATCATTTCATACATCATCATTATTATTCATGCAAATATACTTATTCAGGATATATGAGATTCACTTGATATTGGATTCAGGATATATGAGATTATTTGATATTGGACACTACAGGATATATGGGATTTACTTGATTTTGTACATTCAGGATATATGAGATTTACTGGATATTGTACATTCAGGATTTATAAGACTTACATGGTATGAGAGCCAATTTGAGAAAATTGGGATTTGGATTGTCTTGATGGACTTAGGACCTACCACGAGGTCAGGATTCCGTGGGAATGACATGTTTTATCCCATACTCTGCATTTAGTGTTTATCCACTGCTTCATGTATTAGTAGTACCTGATAGAGTACCTTCCATGACTGTTGCATTTACATACTTTTATTTTATATGCACTGCTTCATGTATTAGTAGTACCTGATAGAGTACCTTTTATGACTATTGCATATATACATTGTCATATCATTGCTTCATGTATTGGTAGTACCTAATAGAGTACCTTACATGACTGTTGCATACATATTGCCATTTATTGTTCATGTATTAGTAGTACCTGATAGAGTACCTTACATGATTGTTGCATACATATTGTCATATTATTGCTTCATGTATTAGTTGTACCTGCTAGAGTATCTTTCATGACTATTGCATACATATGACCATTTATTGCTATTAGCTTGCATATGTTAGATTCGCGTTGTACATACATACTTGCGATTACCTGCATATGTTATTTACTATTCATGAGTTGGCAACTCACCCCCGTTGTGCCACAGTGTTTTGCGGGTTGTTCCCCAGAGTATTCGAGGCAGGCTATTCATCTATCATATCATCTTTTGCAGCGGATACCGCTTCGGCTCATAGTGTGCAGTTTTGCTTAGGTGGGTTTTGCGGTTATCCGATGTTGTTTATCTTATATTCGTTGTATCCTGTACTCTCCATCTACCATTATCATGTATGACTTAGAGACTTGATGTGAGGGCGTTATTGTATATTATTTTGTGACTTGGAGGTCTTTTATGCAGTTTTTTTTATCGTCTTTTATTTCTTCGCTGCGGCGTCGTATATCTGTTATGGTGGTTGTTTTCCGCCTCTGGGCGTGTTTTTGCTCCCGTTTGGGGATGCTTTACTTATATCTTTGTTGTATCCATTTTTGGGGCTAGTTTTTACAAAGGAGGTGCTGCCAAAATTTTTAAGGAAGAAAAGTTGGACTTTAAAGAATTTAGTTTGAGATTTCAAAAGTTTTAACAATGTTCTTATTTCTTACTAATTTTAATGGTTTAGATTGCTGGGTTTTCGGCTTACTTAAATTGCATTACGCCTGTGGACGTTGCGTAGTTTAAGGGCCGTCACGTGCCAATTTCGGGTCATGACAAAGCTGGTATCAGAGCACTAGGTTTTACCTTTTGGAGAGTAGGATGACCTTGGTATGATGGAGTAGGTAGTTTAAGCAGAGTAACCTAGTGTGTGTATGTCCGCGGCATACTCACGACGCGGTACTCCGCCTAAAGTGACTTAAGTACTAATTGCTTGAAATTCCTTCCTTGATGATACATATCCTTGTGATTCGATTTCCGTGTTCTTATCGAATCATTTTTCCATTTATAGCCTTTGCCGCCGATGACTATGGGGACTCAGAGTGATGCAGCGAGGGCTGAGGTCAGAGTTGACTCGTATGGGACGAGGACTGACCAGGATGGCACACTCGTTGCACAGGAGCAGATGGATCCGCCTTCGACTGATCGTATCGCTAGGCTTATGGCAGAGATGCAGGACTTGCGCCAGACGATGAGGTCTTTGGTTGAGGCCAGTAGAGCGCAGCGACAGGAGGTCGCCACCCTTGTTACCCAGTTGTTCTTTGCGGTCAGCACTCAGCATAGTGTTACGTATACAGCACCAGTGGACGCGACCCTATTCAACGAGGAGCGTCTTTCCGAGACTTTGGGAGTCCGAGGATAGAGGAGGGCTCGTACAGGTGTGTCAGCCCCAAGACAGAGGTTCAGTCGCCGAGAAAGATTTCGTGACCGTCGCGGGAGTGGCTGAGGCTTGGGACGAGGACAGTCGTTCAGCTCTCATCCCTAGGAGGGTCAGCAGTCATCGCGTGAATGTTTCTGGTGCGGGAGCCTTCATCACCTCATCAGGAATTGTTCCTTAGCACTGCGTCAGGGTCGTATTCTGAGAGGTCGTGGTCATGGAGATTTTGCTCAGAGGGGACAGGTTGGCAGAGGCGCGGTTCATCCAGTTGCAGGTAAGGGGGCAGACACGAGAGTTTACTTCTACTCATCGGGACCCGCGGGCATCCAATGCAGAGTTTTCAGGTATTCTTAATTCGTATGTTCTTTTGATGCACTTGTTTGTTTTACACACTTTGTGCCATGGTTGGACCGAGAGTCGTGTTAGCTAGATCGACCGTTTGTTGCGTTAATTTTCTGTCAGTGATTCTTTTGTTGCGCGATACGTGTTTCGGTCGTGTGCCAATCGGATAGGAGATAGAGATTCGTCCGTCATTATGATCCTTCTAGAGATGTTGGATTTGACTTTCTCTTAGGCACGGACTGGTTACCTACGTGCTTCGCGTCTATGGACTGTCGCGAGGAAACAGTCAGGTTTTGTTTACCCGGCAAGTCAATTCTTGTTATGCAGGGGGACAGTGGTGCCGCCTCTCACAGCTTGAATTCAGCCTTTTTCGCTAGTTGGCTTTGAGGAGAGGATGTCGAGGATTCTTGGCTTTCATTCATGATACCGGAGCCACAGTGGGTTTGTTGGACTGGGTTTCTTTCGTGCGAGAGTTTTCCGACGTTGTTCCAGATGAGCCGGCAGAGCTTAGGGAGCTTAAGGATCTGCTGCAGAGTTGCTAGATAGGTGGGACTTATGCGTCTGAGTGTTTCGCTTTGGGGAGCTCCTATTTTGTTCGTCAGGAGAAGGACGGTAGTTTAAGGTTGTGTAGTGATTGATCGTCGATTGAACCGGCTTACGGTGCGGATAGGTATCCTTTACCTCGCATTGACGATTTCTTCGATCAGCTCCAGAATGCGAGACATTCTTCTAAGTTTATTTGGGATCAGGTCATCATTGGTTGCGGGTTCGGAGTGATGACATTCCGAAAACTTCTTTTGTGAGTGCTATGGGCAGTATGAGTTTTGGTGGTGTCGTTGGACTCACCAATACCCTAGCAGCATTCCTGGATGTGATGAACCAGATTTCTTCAGGCTGTTCCTAGACCAGTTTATTGTTGTGTCATTGATGACATTCTGGTCTTTTCCAAGAGTCGTGAGGAATGTGGGCAGCACTTGAGGATTTGCTTGCATACATTGGGAGAGCACCGGCTGTTTGCTAAATTCTCGGAGTGTTCCTTCAGGCTTGATTGTGTTGACTCCTAGGTCTTGTAGTTATGGGAGACGTTTTCGTATGGTCCCGAGGAAGATCGAGGTCGTACAGCTTCGGCCGAGACTTGTGTACGGGACGGAGGTCCGCAAATTTTGGGCTTAGCAGGTTTTTACCGCTCTTTTGTGCAGGATTGCTAGTGTATCGCTGCACCGCTGACTGGATTGATCGGAAAGGAGGTTCCTTTTCTTTGGACTGAGGCATGCGTGCGGAGTTTTCGGCAGTTGAAGACTCGGTTGACAACTACACCAGTTCTTTCTTTGCTTTCTGGCTCGGGCGACTTTGTTGTTTAACTGTGATGTTTCGTGAGTGGGGCTCGATTGTGTACTGATGTGGCACTATAGAGTTATCGCTTATGCTTCCCGACAGTTGGAGGAAGTACGAGCAGGATATCCCACTCATGATCTGGAGATGGCCGCGGCGGTCGTGCATTGGAGATTTGGGGACACTACTTGTATGGAGAGTCGTGTCAAATTTTCACGGACCACTAGAACTTAATGTACATCTTCCTGCAGCGGGTTTTGGTTGTTGAGAAAGCGTCGTTGGATGGAGCTTGTGAAGGATTGTGTTTGTGAGATCCTCGTTACCCGTGGAAAGGCGATTATGGTAGCTGATGCTGGAGTCGTAGGCCCGGGGTTAGCGTGTTCCAGCTGTGCGCAGTTCAGATACAGTCATCTGCAGAGTTACAGTTCTTGTGTGATCGTTGAGTACAGCTTAAGTTCGCCTCTACTGAGGGGACAGCTTGCTCATGTCCGCGCCCATCCATTTTTCCTTAATCGTTTTCGCGAGGCACGGCCCGCCGATGCTCGTTTGTCAGAGATTTTTGAGCATACTCGGCCGGGTGAAGATTCGGAGTCCTTGATTTATGAACAGGGTGTACTACGTTTAGGGACGCGCTTGTGTATGCCTGATACTGATAGGTAAAAAAGCTAAATCATAGAGTAGGCACATCAGTCAGCTTTCAGTGTTCATTCAAGTTCCACCAATTTGTGACGTAACTTGTGAGATAGTTACGGGTGGGCAGGGATGAAGAGTGAAGTTACGGATTTCGTTTCGAGGTGTCTGTCTTGTTGTGAGCTAAAGTTGAGCATCTGAGACCGGCTGGAGAGTTGCAACCTTTAACCATTCCGGAGTGGGAATGGGAGCAGATCTCCATGAATTTTCGTTGTTGTGTCTACCCAGGTCTAGACAGGGTGTGACTCCATTTGGGTGTTTCTTGTCCGGTTATGCTCAGTTTGCTCAGTTGTTCTTCGTTAAGTTTGTGCGTTTGCACGGAGTTCCTTCATGTGTTGTATCCAATGGAGGGACCCTGTTCGCTTGCCGTCTTGGGCAGAAGTTTCAGGAAGCCTTGGGTACTGTTTGAGCTTTAGCTCCGCTTTTCCATCCGCAGGACGAGAGTTTGTAAGAGCGGGCTATACAGACTCTGGAGGATATGCTTGTGCGTGCGTACATTGTTGTTGGCAGTTGGGATCGTCACATGCCATTATTAGGATTCTCCTTCGATAGCAGTTAGCAGGAGACATTCCAATTGGAAATCTTTAGGTTTTGTTTGGTGGGCCGTGTCGATCGCCAGTCTATTTTCTGACTCTGCGAGAGTAGGATTTTTGGACCCCAGCTAGTCTAGAAACTTCGGAGATGATCCAGTTGATTCAGGTCAGGATGAGAACAGCCCAGTGCGAACAGAGGTCTTATGCCGACCGTGGTAGTCGCAGACTTGAGTTCGCGGTGGGAGATCATATATTCCTAAGGATTTTCCGATGAATAACGTGTTGAGTTTTGGGAAGCTTATCCTAGGATTGTAGGTCCTTTGAGATCCTCAAGCGAGTTAGTTCCATTGCCTATAATTTGGCACTTCTACCCAAATTATTGAGTATTCATCCCGTATACCTTGTGTCGATACTTCGCAAATACCTTCATGACCTTTCTCACATGATTCAGCATCAGACCATTTAGCTTGGACACGATCTTTTCGTTCACCGGCAGCCAATTGTGTTAGTGGTTCGGCAGGTGGAGAAACTTCGGTCAAGAGTCTTGCCATCTGTGGAGGGTTTTCTTGGGCGTAGCCATATAGTGAGGTGGTCACTTGGAAGGCTGCGAGCTAGAATTGTGATTTTTGCACTCATCTCTTTGAAGGTACGCTTAGTGAAAATTTTAAATTCAGGGATGAATTTTTATAAGGGGGAGATTGTAACGCCTTAGATTTCGACTAGTGTTAGTTTAGACGGTAATGCGGGTTTTTGGTAAAAAGTTTACCAATTTGGGTTCCTCATATTTTATAACATTTAATTAATAATTTATTATTATTTGTTATGGCATGCACATATGATTGGTATGGGAATTTACGTGCGCTTTCGCTTTTAAAAGATGAATCAAAGAATATTAACCGCAATCAAGAACGGTATCGCTTGGTTGCTAGCCGGTTGAGTACGGGTCGGTCCAAAGGGATTTTGTGTATTTTCTATTTGTTCTAACGAGTTAATTCCAATTGTGGTGGATTGGATTATCAATAAAAACTAAGGTTGATTTAGATTAGGATTAAAACCTTGCTAGGGTTAGGTTTAGCTTAAGTTTGGAAATTCAATATTTCTCACCGCTTTCTATGCCCTAATTAAGATCTAATTAGGTGTTATGGTAATAATTAATAAAGGGGATTAGCACGATCGGGAAGAAACTATGTTTTTTCCTCTAGGTCCTTGTCCGTCCTTTCTTAATTCTTACCCTAACCTCCATGGAAAACATACACAAGCGGTCTTTTAAACTACGGTATCACCACTACCTCGTAGGATAGGGTGCCGTAGTGAGCGGTGTGTGTATGTATGCATGAAGTCCTATAAAAAAATATGCGAAGAGCAAGAAAGGGGTGAGAGATTTTCATCTCTCAAACCTTTCCTATTCCTAACCCTAACAAGTGAGGAACTACTCACTCATTAGGGAATTGATAAAAGATTTCATTTTTTTTATGATTTTTTTTAAAAGACTAATTATCTAAACTACGGCAAATAAATAAAATCTAAACTAGGGCAGATAAATAAAATTGGTAAACTACGGCAGAAAAGAAATTAACTAGGGCATGGAAAGGAAAAACTTACTTTATTCGATGCACTCTTCAAAACATTACAGTGAATAGAATTCTCAATTTGATAAACAAAAAGAGGCATGCTCCAAAAAGAGCTGTAGGGTTCCTATTTATAGTTTATAGAAACCCTAGGGTTACATCTGATCTCTATCTGCATTTACAAAATTACCTTAAGAAGCCTAGTCAACGCACCACCGTCGCCGTCAAAGTTTGCACCGACACGTGCTTAGCACGGCCGCGGATCCGCGGCCATATGCCCTGTTTGGCCGCGGATCCGCGGCCATATGGTGGAGTCATTGGTTCTTTTCTTCTGGGTTGCTTCCTGTCGCATTTGGCTTCTGGTTTCTTCACTTGGTTTCTCAGATTGTCTTCTAGTTTTTTCCAGATTCCCATAGTGCCGAATATTGTGGACTTTTACCGTTCGCTTCGTGTCGAAGTCTTTGAACCTTGCGCTGCCTTTGTACTTTGTGAAATTGTTCATTGATCTTCATTTGTCCCTCAAACTATAGGCATGATCAAGATTCTTCTATTTGTTGGTCGTAGTCCCACTTTTGTATCGTCTTTTCATCATTTTCACTGTTTTGTTCCGAGAACCTGTAACCTGCAACTATGTAGCAGACATTGATCAAAAGCACCTGTTTATTTGTAAAATGAATAAGAATGGGGAATATAATAATGCAAAATTATGATATGAATAAATACCCCCAAACTTATCTTTTGCTCGTCCTCGAGCAAAACTAGTTTTATTCTCGAAAAAGACCTAGCCTCACTTTCGCAGGGAAACGCGATTGCACTGAGCTCGTGCAACAAGCCGTTAAACCTCTAGGTGTCCCTAATAGGAGGAGTGTTGTCTCCTGAGGGTTTTCAGCGGATACTACCCACAAAATCCTATCAATTTGGCCTATTGACTTTTATTCTCCAATTCGGTTTTCTAACAAGAAATTCTATCATCTTCAACCCAAAAATTATCAACCCGTATTTTTCACGCTTCCTTATCATTTAACTTAAGATTGTATATGTTTTATAAATTTACTTAGTTTTTAGCATCTTTTGAATTTTCCTTCTAAGGTTCCATCTCAACTTAGGAATTTTTATCATCTCTACTAAACATATAAGTCCTATTTTCCATTCCTATCTCTCATCTAAACCCCAATCATATACCCCTACATGTGTGTGTATATCACCCCTACACTTGGAAATTCAATTCAAGCTCTTATACTCTTGTCCATCGTCCAAAGTATTTTTAGTTGGTGAATTTTTAGATGACATTGCTCACACATCCTTCATACGACCGTTAATACTTTTTGAGGTACTAACGATCGATTACAAAATGTGTTTGCACATTAAGGCGTAATTCCTAGTCTTGTAACACCTAGGACTTTAGCAGTGACTCCCAAACCAGTTGGTCTAAAGCACTAGGTGATAAAGCACCTCCGCTAAATATTTTTTTTCTATTTATGCAGCCTTAAGTAATTACAAAAATCAGTGTTCATTTTTTTTATTTCTTTATTCACACTTGTATTTTTATTTTATTTTCCTTCATACTAAGGACTTTAAACAAGAGCATTTCAAGGTCTCTTCTACTATTCCAAGTTTCAAGGTTCTTTTTTATGCAATTTGTAAGGTATATATTTTCAGAATTTAGACTTAAGCTTAGGAATTATTTTTCAGACTTATACTTTAATAAAAATATCAATACCCTTCCCTTATTTTGACTTAGCCCAAGAAGTGAACTCAAAATTTGCCTATTTCTAAGTAAACTACAAAGACATATATTTTCTACCATTAGATTTTAAGAAAGGTTATTTTTAGGGTTTTTAATTTACTAAGTCTAGGATCTAATTGTTCCTATCTAGTTAACCTTCTTGTCAAACTCAAGTCAATTATGGCCAAAATTGAATGTTTTAATTTTTATGTTTTTTTTTCAAATTTTTTAGTTTTTATTTGATTTTTCTATTTTTTTATTTTCAATTTTTTCAATTTTTATGATTTTTTTTATATAGATGCAATGCAGAATTTAAACGTGCAAAAGAAAAAGAAAAATATATACAAAAATTTAAAAAAAATATGCAATGCAAAAGATAACTATTTACAACCACCTACTCCCCCAAACTTATCTAAAGCAGTGCCCTCACTGCTCGGCCCCACGCCGTGCCCTCGAGCTTGGACGGGAACACTCCTCCCTACCTAGCAGGTTCGGATCCCCTGCTCTACTTCAGTCAACCGCCTATCATGCTCTCTAGTTATCCCCCTCAACTCGTCAATGCCCCTGACAGCTCTTCCCATCAAATTTGCATGTTCTAAAGGGGTAAGTTCTCCTTCGCTCGCGGTCGAGCTGGAGCTAAGTGTGCGGACGGGAACGTGCTCCACCGGTTCAGTTCTTGACCACACATCTGTCAATCGTGTATAGGATGTAGAAACGCCCTCAATGAGAAGCCTGACGGGTATGCCTCCAAGCATGTAAAATTCGAACTCCTCCACGGGGAGGAAATATCGACACAGTTGTGTCACAAGCATAGGGCAAGGATAGTTAGCGGCTCTTTTTCCCGCACCAATTGAGTTTAGCAATACCGTGCACATGTCGAAACGAGGGTTTCTTGTCATGAGTGTGTGCACGATATGCAGTGAGGGTGTAAAAAATGTGGTGTTGTGGGAGCTTCCAAAAATATTGTTTTGTGCCCACCGGCACACAGTTAAAACATTTGCGAAAAGGGTTCTTGCTTGGATCCCCTTCCGCGATTCCCTAGAGCAATCATTGCCCATCAAGGGCATGTAATCCTCAAATTGTAATGGTTGATTATGAGCGGGTATCCGAGGGATTAATGTGACTTCATGTATGAGGACTTTATCAATGATAATTTCCCTATCACCCCACTGCAATTTTATAAAGCCGTATTAGGCGAGACACCCATCTTCCATGCACTCGTAAAAACGAGTGACTAATTCCGGAAGGGCGTAGGCGTTTGGGTGATTATATATTAAAAAGTTCCAGCCCCTACGTGCTATCTCATTTGCAAAATAACTTCCATACACCGCATGTGAAAAAATTTATGAAAAGTCATGTTCCAGTTGCATACTGGGTGCCATCAGATAACTACAGATCTAAAAATTTAAAAACAGAGAGGGTTTTCAGAAATCAAACCTCCCCTGAAAAAATCAGGGGGTGAAGAGACCTAGGCGCGGCGGTTGCGCGGCGGCAAGCGACTCTGGGCAGCGGTTGCGCGGCGGGAGGACGAGGTCTCTCTGGAAAAATAGCGGCGGCGGCTAGGGTTTGAGGATTGCTGAAATATTTAGGGTAAACAAACAGAGAGGGGTCGGGGTTATTTATATAGGGAAAGTGTGATGGATATTTGCAAATAAACCCCTCTAAAAAGAGGAAATTATTTGCAAATAAAAATTTTATTTTATTTATTTAATCTGGAAATTTACAAAAATACCCAAAAAAATTTATTTTCAAATTTTTTTTAATTTTTTAATGTCATTTTGTATAAAATTACAAATGATACATACCCCCAAACTTGTTTGAAACAATGTTTTTGCTAGATGATCGAAAATTTGGGGGTAAATGGAGGAAGATCAGTCAGTATAAATCGGCTCCTGCAAAAACAGGAGCTCCTCCGACGGGTCCGCAGTGAGGAACGGTTTGAGTCGATGTCCGTTTACTTTAAATAATGTACCGTCCTCCGGGTTTTCTAGACCTACCGTACCGTGCGGATATACGGTGCGTACCAAAAACGGCCATTTCCATCTAGGTTTGAGCTTTCCAGGATGGAAGTGCAACCGAGTGTCATAAAGCAAAACCTGTTGACCAGGTTTGAAAGTTTTGCGCATAAGGTGTTTGTCATTGAACACCTTCGTTCGGTTTTTAACAATTACCGCATTTTCATAAGTCTCATCCCGCAGCTCATCCAATTTATTCAATTGCAGCTTTCTACTGCTGCCCGAATCTCCCATGGATAAGTTCAACTCTTTAATCGCCCAAAATGCCTCGTGCTCAATTTCAACAGGAAGGTGGCAAGTCTTCCCATAAACAAGTCGGTATGGAGACATACCAAGATCGGTCTTGTAGGCAGTACGGAATGCCCATAATGCATCAATCAGTTTTGTTGACCAATCTTTACGGTTTTTAGAAACCGTTTTCTCCAAAATTTGTTTAATCTGCCGATTCGAACAAGTTTGGGGATGATATGGTATTGACAATTTATGAGTAATGGAGTATTTGCGCATTAAGGACTCAAAAGTCCTATTACAGAAGTGAGATCCATTATCACTTATAATCGCTCGAGGATGCCCAAACCGAGAAAAGATATTTTCTTTAAGAAATCGAACGACAACTTTTTTGTCATTCGTTCGGCTGGGCACAGTCTCGACCCATTTTGACACGTAGTCAACAGCCAGTAGAATATACATATTCCCAAAGGAATTGGGAAATGGTCCCATGAAGTCTATTCCCTAAACATTAAAAATATCAACAACCAAAATTGGTTGGAGCGGCATTTCATTTCTCCGCGATATACGGCCCAAGTGTTGGCACTGGGAGCATGTCTTGCAGTAATCGTATGCATCTTTAAAGAGTCGTGGCCAGTAGAAACCACACTGCAAGATTTTTTCTGCTGTCTTCTTGGGGCCAAAATGCCCGCCACACGCTTGATCGTGGCAAAAAGACAGCACACTCTTAAACTCGTTTTCGGGGACACACCGACGAATAATTTGGTCGGAACAGTATTTAAAGAGATACGGTTCATCCCAGTAAAAATGTTTTACTTGGGACAGGAATCAGAGTTTGTCCTATTTCGACCAATCTTTAGGTATCAGTCTGGTGGCTAAATAGTTTACTATATCAGCGAACCAAGGTTCACATGACACGGTTAAGAGTTGTTCATCGGGAAAAACATCTTTAATAGGAATTTCGAGTGTAGGTGAAGAAGGAAGTCGTGAAAGGTGGTCGGCAACTATATTTTCACATCCTCTTTTGTCCCTTATGACAAGATCAAACTCTTGTATCAAGAGGATCCAACATATTAGCCGGGATTTAGCATCCTTCTTCGCAAAAAGATGGTGAAGAGCTGAATGGTCCGTGTAAACAATCACAGGAGAGCCGATTAAATAGGGCCTGAATTTTTCAAGTGCAAACACAACGGCTAAAAATTCTTTTTCTATTGTTGTGTAATTCAATTGGGCCTCATTTAATGTTCGGCTAGGGTAATAAATTACGTACGGCATCTTATTAATGTGCTACCCAAGGACAGCACCAATGGCGAAATCAGTTGTATCGCACATAATTTCAAATGGATGCGTCCAGTCGGGAGATGAAACAATGGGTGCAGAAATAAGTGAGTGCTTCAATGACTCGAACGCTTTCATGCATGTTGAGTCAAAATCAAAAGTTGTGTCCTTGGCCAATAAAAGAGTCAAGGGTCTAGCTATCTTGCTAAAATCCTTGATGAACCATCTATAAAAACCGGCATGGCCAAGGAAGGCTCGGATGTCTTTGACGCATTTAGGAGGAGGAAGATTGGAAATGACTTCAATCTTGGCTTTATCAACCTCTATATCATTTTGCGAGATGACATATCCCAAGACAATGCCCTCTCGTACCATAAAGTGGCATTTCTCCTAATTTAAAGTGAGGTTCTTATCCCTACAGTGGGTAAGAACTGCATCTAAGTGTAGCAAACACTCATCGAAGGAGTCACCGAAAATGGAGAAATCGTCCATAAAAATCTCCAAAAATTTCTCCACCATGTCTGAAAAGATTCCCATCATACACCGCTGAAAAGTAGCGGGTGCATTGCATAACCTAAAGGGCATGCGATGGTAAGCGAATGTACCAAAAGGACAAGTAAATGTGGTCTTGTCTTGATCCTTTTCGGCGATGGGAGCTTGATTATAGCCGGAATAGCCATCCAAAAAACAGTAAAATTCGTGCCCAGCCAATCGTTCTAGCAATTGGTCAATAAAAGGTAAAGGAAAGTGGTCTTTCCTTGTCGCGGCGTTGAGTTTTCTATAGTCGATGCAAACTCGCCACCCAATTTGGGTGCGAGTAGGTATTAACTCATTCGCCTCATTGGTTATGACCGTTATGCCTGATTTCTTTGGGACAACATGAATGGGGCTAACCCACTGGCTATCAGAGATAGGGTAAATGATACCGCTATCTAGACATTTGACAATCTCCTTTTTGACAGCCTCCTTCATTATGGGGTTGAGGCGTCTTTGTGGATCCCTTACTGGCTTGGCATCATCCATCATATGTATATGATGTTCAACTATGAGGGGACTAATCCCTTTGATGTTCGCCATAGTCCATCCAAAAGCTTGCCGGTTATTTTGTAAGACCACTAAAAGGGCTTTCTTTTACTCGGGAGTTAGAGATGCCGATATGATAACAGGAAGGGTCTCATTCTCACCTAAGTAAGCATATTTAAGGTGAGACGGCAAAAGCTTGAGTTCGAGTTTTGGAGGTGAAACAATTGAAGGTGACATTGGTGAAACTGTCTCGAACTCGAAGGATTCCAACAATGGTTCAAATCGAGTGTAAGCAACCGAGTCGGATGGTTCAACTAACTCATCCGAAAAATCAAAAGACTCAAACTCGGATGGTGAGTCTTCAAAATCATCCAAAAAAGTGAAACACTCGTAATCGTTATCCGGCATGAAAGCTGTGTCAGATTCTAGGAGGAACGCACTAGAGGCGTCAAAACTGCTGTGATCGAATAGAAATTTTTCAAGCTCACAGTCCTCCTGCGTGATCTCGTGGATCGAGCAAACATCAAGTATACTAGCATTAGGCTCGGAGGGCCGATTCCCCAACTTAAAAATGTTGAGTTCAATTGTCATATTTCCAAAAGATAGGTTCATTGAACCATTTCGACAATTGATCACCGCATTAGAAGTCGCAAGGAATGGTCGACCGAGTATCACCGGAATTTGACTCCGGGGTTAGCTACAGGTTGTGTGTCCATAACAATGAAATCAACGGGGAAAATGAAGTCCCCTGCTTTAATTAACACATCCTCTAACTCACCCCTAGGATGGGTAATGGATCGGTCGGCCATTTGGAGAGTACAATGAGTGGGTTTAAGCTCTCCAACGTCTAATTGTTCATATACTGAATAGGGTAGCAAATTAACACTAGCACCAAGATCTAAAAGTGCTAGATTGATGTTCTTATCCCCAATTGTTATTGAAATTGTAGGACAGCCGGGGTTCTTATGTTTTTGGGGTAAAGGTTGGATAAGAGCATCACTTACAGCATTAGCCACGAAAACTTTCTTGGGTACCTGTGACTTCCTCTTCTTGGTACATAAGTCTTTTAAGATTTTCGCGTAAGAAGGGACTTGTTGGATTGCATCCAAGAGAGGTATGTTAATGCTAACCTGTTTGAATAACTCCACAATCTTCTCCATTTGTGGAGTTGGTTTATTGGATCTCAACCTGTTTGGTAAAGGAACATTTTGAAAATTTGTTGAGTCCAATATTCGTGGAGTAGATTGCGGAGTTGGAACGGATCCCAGTGTTGGTATGTTCGTGATGTGAGATGTGGGTCCGTTCGAATTAGAAGAAGTAGAGCCTTATGAAGAATGAAGAATAGGCTCTGAAGAAGATGAAGAAGAGGAAGATGAAGAAGAAGTACCGGCAGGGGTGTCATCACTACTAACCACGTTATTGTGCAACACTCTTCCAGATCTCAATATGGTCACAGCATTTACATTATGATTTTGTTGTTCATAAGCAACATGTGCGTTGTGTGTGTGACCGGGATTTGGCAATGGTTGAGACGGCAGCTTTCCCTTTTCTCGCTCGCTCAACACAGCATTTAGTTATGCAATTTAGGCCTCAATTGATTTGATGCTTTGATCATGTGAAGCACTATTTTGCACCAAAGACTGAATGGAAGTTTCCAACCTTGCTGCGGATTGTGTAGATTGTTTTAAAAACGCATCTAGACTTCGTTCTAGCAAGGAAACCTTATCGTTATTCGGTTGAACAAAATTGTTTTGAGGATAAGAGTTGTTGGGTACAAAATTGTTCATTTGGTTTGGGTAAGGTTGGGGTTGGAAAAGTTGCCGGTATTGAGTTTGTTGAGGTGCTTGTTGTTGTGGAGGAGGTCTTTGAAAGTTGTTATTGCCTTGGAATTGTTGATTTTGATTCCAAGCAAAATTTGGGTGGCTCCTCCAACCAGGATTATAAGTCGAAGAGTATGGATTATTTCTTTGTCTTTGCTGAAAGGCAGCATTAACTTGATCTTGTTCTTGAACAGGTGGATTGTAAGGACACTCTTCAGTAAGATGGGATGGATCCGAACAACAAGCGCAAACAGTGCGTGGGGGTAAAGCAGGGGCAGGAGAAGACGATGAGAATTTGCTCTCAATTGCTTCTAGCTTTTTCGTAAGTGCGGCCATTTCGACATTCATTGCAATCGACATATCTAGTTGATGTATGCCTGCCCTAGACTGACCTGATGAAGAAGATGAGGTGGTCTTAGTGCTTTCCCACTGAAGTGTTTTTTCAGCAAGATCGTCGAGAAACTGCCAAGCTTTCTCGCTAGATTTTGTATGAAAGTGATCTTGACAAATGGTTTCCAACAACTGCTTAGTTGCTGGGTTCAATCCTTCGTATAAAGTTTGGCAAAGTTGCCAATTCTCGATACCGTGGTGAGGGCATTGAACAAGTAGGTCTTTAAATCTTTCAAAACACTTCCAAAAAGGTTCGGAAGGAAGCTGGGAAAATTGAATAATTTCGTTGCGAATTCTCGCGGTCTTGTGGTGTGGGTAAAACTTTTTTAGAAAAGCTTTAACAAAATCTTCCCAATTTTTAATCGAGTGTGATGCTGTGCTATATAACCATTTCTCGGGTAGGTCACATAAAGTGAATGGAATGACACGTAGCCTTATAGCATCATCAGAAAGTTTTGTTGTCTTCATCATTGCGCAAACATTCTGGAATTTGTTTATGAAGATGTAGGCATCTTCGGATTCCAGCCCGTGAAATTTGGGCAACATGTTGATGAAGTAGGGTTTAATCTCAAAGTTATCCCCATTAGCCGGTGGAAGTGAAAGACAAGTTGGTAAAGCGGTGCGGATAGGGTAGAAAAGATCCTGGAGCGCGATTCGTTGGGGCACTTCAACAGGTGGGTGTTGTGGGTTATTCGCACCTAGTGGAGGTAGAATCAGTCCCGCGGGTAAGGGGTTATTAGGATTGAATCCCGACATCTCCTTAGAAGACGAAGAATATGAAGGTGAAGCTAAAGAAGTGGAAGGAATTTCGACTTTGGAGTCGAAAGCGTCGTCAGTCGGTACTAACGAGACACGGACTAAACAGGCACTAGTGTCCCTAGTCCAACCGGACTACACTAAAGAGATATAGTGTAGTCAAAAGGTGAAAAACAGAAGGTGGGGGTAAGAAAACGTCAATGGAAGGAAGTGGGTGCAAATGGGGTGCAATGGATTTCTTAGCGACAAGTGGTAAGTTTTTATAAAAAAAAATTCCGTTTTGTGTTTTTTTTATAAGGAGCTTTTTGCAAAAAGATTTTTTATTAGACACACGTTCAATCAATCACAATATGCACAATCAAGCCTAGATCTAGGGTCACCTAGGTCAACTAGACTGCTCCTAACTGTTCCAAAGGGCAAGTTGTGAGGACCTCAAATCGCCTCTTCACCGCCAATTGTGGCCAGGTAAGCACAAGTAGAGAAAGGAGGGATTCGCTCACGAATCACCGTGAGACGGGCCTTTTAAAGTTACCTTTCCCCATTTGTCTAGCCTAGGCACCACAAAGTCTGGTTTAGATAAACGATCGATGCCTACAACTATTCCTTTGTCCTATTGAGCGCGACGGTCCTTATAGGCTGAGTCTAATCTTTTTTAATTAACTCGATGGTTTATGCAATATGCTTTTTGTGATTTTTGGGGTCCTAGGAAGGGTAATGAAATCCCCACCCAATCTGGATTGGTGTTCAAGCCCCTTAAAGTCAATTTTAAAGATGCAAAGCAATAAGACACACAAAACACTTGCAAACAATTTTTTTTTTATTGCGGCGCAAAGAATCCAGCACAAGATCATGTTATCAGAGAAGGGAGAGAAGTTTTTGCGAAAAGAACCCTGCAGGAAATTTTTCAGAGGAGTTTATGGGGTTACAGAGAAGAAGAGAAAGCATACAGAGAGGATTTGGTCTGCTGACATCAGCAGACCGCGGCGGTTCCGCGGAAAATAGCACAAATTAGCGGCGGTTCCGCGGTACTTTGATCGGCTCAGCTCCCAAAAATTCTTCTGTTTCTCTGTTCTGATTATCCTCTATCTGTTCAGATATGATGTTTGCTGTTTTGCTCACTGGAATTTTCCAGATCTGAATCCGTTCGTCGATCCTGCACGATTCAAACGAAACACCCTTCAAAAAATAACAAGATGATAAATTTTTTATCATTTTTTTATTTTTCAGTTTTTATGAATTTTATGATTTTATATTAACCGGAAATTGCAAAAAGAAAATAACTACGCCATCCTCGGCAACAGCGTCATTTGATTGGTATAGGAATTTACGTGCGCTTTCGCTTTTAAAAGATGAATCAAAGAATATTAACCGCAATCAAGAACGGCGTCGCTTGGTAGCTAGCCGGTTCAGTACGGGTTGGTCCACAGGGATTTTGTGTATTTTCTATTTGTTCTAACGAGTTAATTCCAATTGTGGTGGATTGGATTATCAATAAAAACTAAGGTTGATTTAGATTAGGATTAAAACCTTGCTAGGGTTAGGTTTAGCTTAAGTTTGGAAATTCAATATTTCTCACCGCTTTCTATGCCCTAATTAAGATCTAATTAGGTGTTATGGTAATAATTAATAAAGGGGATTAGCACGGTCGGGAAGAAACTATGTTTTTTCCTCTAGGTTCTTGTCCGTCCTTTCTTAATTCTTACCCTAACCTCCATGGAAAATATACACAACCGGTCTTTTAAACTACGGTATCACTGCTACCTCATGGGATAGGGTGCCGTAGTGAGCGGTGTGTGTATGTATGCATGGAGTCCTGTAAAAAATATGCGATGGGCAAGAAAGGGGTGAGAGATTTTCATCTCTCAAACCTTTCCTATTCCTAACCCTAACAAGTGAGGAACTACTCACTCATTAGGGAATTGATAAAAGATTTCATTTTTTTATTATTGTTTTTAAAAGACTAATTATCTAAACTACGGCAAATAAATAAAATCTAAAGTAGGGCAGATAAATAAAATTGTTAAACTACGGCAGAAAAGAAATTAACTAGGGCATGGAAAGGAAAAACTTACTTTATTCGATGCACTCTTCAAAACATTACAGTGAATAGAATTCTGAATTTGATAAACAAAAAGAGGCATGCTCCAAAAAGAGCTGTAGGGTTCCTATTTATAGTTTATAGAAACCCTAGGGTTACATCTGATCCCTATCTGCATTTACAAAATTACCCTAAGAAGCCTAGTCAACGCGCCGCCGCCGTCAAAGTTTGCACCGACACGTGCTTAGCACGGCCGCGGATCCGCGGCCATATGCCCTGTTTGGCCGTGAATCCGCAGCCATATGGTGGAGTCATTGGCTCTGTTCTTCTGGGCTGCTTCCTGTTGCATTTGGCTTCTGGTTTCTTCACTTGGTTTCTCAGATTGTCTTCTAGTTTTTTCCAGATTCCCACAGTGCAGAATATTGTGGACTTTTACCGTTCGCTTCCTGTCGAAGTCTGTGAACCTTGCACTGCCTTTGTACTTTGTGAAATTGTTCATTGATCTTCATTTGTCCGTCAAACTGTAGGCATGATCAAGATTCTTCTATTTGTTGGTCGTAGTCTTACTTTTGTATCGTCTTTTCATCATTTTCACTGTTTTGTTCCAAGAACCTGTAACCTGCAACTACGTAGCAGACATGGATCAAAAGTACCTGTTTATTTGTAAAATGAATAAGAATGGGGAATATAATAATGCAAAATTATGATATGAACAACACACATATGTATATTTTTGTGAGGGTGTGTTTGTGTTATCTAGATTAGTGACCATGACAACTTAACCCTAATATAATCCTTTGCTTTATCCTAATCCTTGTTTTAATCTTATCCTTAACCATATTCCCTAGATATTTGTGTGAGAAGAGAGATATTTCTTTTGGATGTGAGAGGAGGTGGCATGGTGGTACTGTGGATGCATTAATGGTGAATTAATGCAAGGGTACACTCACCTCTCTCTTTCTCTTTATCTTTTCCTTCACTCTTTCTCTCACACCCATTCCCTTCTCATTTTCTTCATCCCTCTCTCATCTAAACTGAACACTTGGCCATTTCTTTACTAAACCTTCACTAATCCATCACAAACTTCATAAAATCTCACCAAAATCACTTCTTTTGCCTTCATTTGCCTCTTGGATGCCTTGGAGCTTGGAAAGCTAGGATCTTTGAGTTCTTTTGGATAGGTAATGATCTCTTTCTGTTAGTTAAGTGTTTATTGTGTAGCGTAGCTTTTTAGTTTCAGTTTAGATCGCGTATAGTTTCGTTTCGGATTTTTAGTGTCGTTTGTGATATCTGTGATCTGCTGTGACCCCGAGAGTATACCAGAAAACCAAACAATTTAGTTGTGTTGTACCTGAGACCATAGGAATTCACCTGAAGCACAAACCCAAACAGCTCGGAGTCGGCCGGCAACAAGAAGGGGATTTCCGGCGACATCGGTTTTTCTGGGGTGTTGGGGTGTGGATTTTTTTGGGGTAGCTGTCTGCAGTGGTTTAGGTGTGTTTGGTCCTGTTTGATTTTTGGGTTTTCTCTGTATACAAAATCTGGGATCACATAGCTAGTTTCTTGTGTTACGACTATGCACGATACGTTATCCGACACGGTTCGTGCACTTTGTACTGATTTTGCTCTTGGGTTGGTTTCGTTGTGTCGCTACGCACGTTAGCCACAATACGAACACTTAAGAGTATGTTTTGAGTGGATGCGTCGGTCAAACGTAGTTTGTACGTGTTTTGGGTCTATTGCTAATAAATACTTATTATATTGTTATTTGCTTTCAGGATTGCAGGCGGGGACTTCGGACGCTGCGAAGAAGGGAAAACAGGTGGTTGGCTTTACTTAGCCTGGACGGTTGGTGAGTAGATTTAACATCTACAAGGGAATCGCCCGCATGGCGTTATGCGTCTGGGCTAGAGATGTTATGATATTGTCGCACATTCTATTGTATATATAGAGTTGCGCATACACCTTATTGCTTAGTTACTTGTTGTGCTTGGACTTGTATCCTTAGGATACTGCAATATTATTGACGGCTCATGTTGCACGAGCACTGATTGTATGCCTCACACACCGTCAATAATTGCCATGACACGCACAACACACATACATATATAATATTGTTGGGTTAAGGACACTGAGACATTGATTCATATTCTTTGTTGCATATGGCATATAGCATACATGTATACCTACATGCTTACACATATGCCTTATCATGCTTACATGCTAGTTACCTGTATACCTATATGGTATTGTACCATTAGTGATAGGTATATTTCACACATAATGACATAGCTACATGTATACCTTGCATACATACTTACACTTATACCTGCAGGGTATATTACATCATTAATGATAGGTAGATACATATACCTTGCTATACCTACATGTTTACACATTTATCTGGCTATAGCTATATGTTCACCTTTATTTGATATTATATAGACTTGGAGAAATTAGGAACCGCGTGATATTTATATTAATTTGTTGCAGTTAAATAACGGCTTTTCCTTTATATGCTTACATTACAGTTTTATGTTGCATATATTATATTCATGGATTTTCGCATTGTGATATGGATTTTTCATGATGTTTTCTGGATTTGAGGACCGCGGTAGTTCATGAAATTATGCATTCTTTGAAAAACCCGGTTTCTCTTGATATGATATTTCAGCATCCACCATGAGATTTATCGGTTCTGATAAATATATACCCTACGCGAGGAACGGAAGGAGCCGTGTGCGGGTACATGGTGGTGTAAGTCTACGGTAGCGCCCCGGCCGTCTATCCGAGGCCAAAATGCGGAAACGAAAACTTTTCATAAACTTTAAACCGGCGCTATCGCAGACTTTAATCCCGGATCGAACCATTAAGCTACAACTAGCAACTAGAGAAGGGTTGAAAAGGCTATACCAATCGATCCGTGTCCTTCGGTCTTTGGCCACCATCCCAAGCTCCTCGCGGCATCTTCGGTCTCGATCTCCTTATCGGAAAGGGCACCACATCATCGAGTCTTTTTATGGGCTCCCGCTTCGTCCGAAGCAACTCGGGCACGAAGTTCGCTAGCCGACGTGTCCAAGACGATGTAGAGAATGTGTGTGATAACTTTGTCTCAAGCATCCATTGATTCTCATCACATGAGAGTGTATGGATGGAGGTTAGTGATGATGCCATTAATGGAGGTTGTGAGCTAGAGCAAGAGGAAGAAGAAGGAGCCTTTTCTTTCTTGAGTTGTTTTATAAAAATGAGAGCAAGAATGTATAATACAAGAGCAAACCCAAAGGGATATGGCTGCCCTTCTCTCTCTTTCTCTTATTTCATCTCAAATCTATCACATAATGTGACATATGCACAATAAAAGAGACCATGAGTCACTACTCTTGCACATGCCACATTAAATGCACTCCATGATGATTTCTAGCTCACAATTTCCATTTGTAAACATTAATCCAAATGTTTACAACAATAAAAGATACGACAACATCTAAGGTAAACTCGTGACGGATCATAAGGATACCCCTCACCTGTATATACATACCTGCATCCGCATTCCGACTGAATGCGAATGCGATGAGACTAAAGTAATCCAACAAATCTAATACTAGGATCCGGCTTAAACCAAAGCCCACTAATATGATCCGTCCGATCATGATCCGTGCACTACTGCACGTATATGATCGGACCCTGCCATATATCATACGGCCTCTACAACGTTTCGCCCGAAACTTGAAAACTGTCTGTGGGAGACTCTAAAGACTCGTCAATACTTTGGCTGTGGATTTAACCACTAGTACGTCAGAGGTACTAGCTGTACGTAACGGGCTACCAGGTATTAACCAAAAGGGAGGTCGATGAGCGAACTCATCCTGACACCCTACTGAGCCTGTCAGTGACAATATCCGTATAGTCCGGTCCGTTCGTCTATGAGCATCACATAGCGGGCCTAGGGGGTTGGTAAAAGTCAGACCCCTAAAAGCAGTACAAGTCATGTCGGAGTGTAGCCCAGAACACCCTGAGATACTACTGGAATACCTACCAGTAAATCTCCTGCCTTGGCCAAGGACTTCGTGTAATGGCTCTCCTAGACACAGCGCGATCTCACCCCCAATACCGGGAAAGACGAAACCCCTGCCGATCCGCTCACTGCCTCCATGTGGCTCGGGACTGTACCCAACTAAAACCTGTTTGCACGACTCTTTTGAGCCGTGGTATGGTAGTAATCAAAGCACAGTGGGAACTCACACGAGACAAATGATGATCTCAGGTCGATGAACTAACATGTACACATGTCACCAGGGAACTTCTATCTGACGTCAGGTATAATACCAACTAGCATGTTCCCGGCGAGTCCTGTCCGGTGTACTCATAACCCAATGAGCACCTGTATACATCTTAGGTGAACCAACTGACACCAATGGCTTGTGAAACCGGCCACCGCCCCTTGTCGGGGTCTTGACTGTATACACTAGTCTACTAATGGAGTATCGATGCCCAGTCTCGAAACTCCCATGACTAGGGACCTTTTAAGGATGTGCTTATAGACCCCAGCTCCCACGTATATGTTCGCCATCATACTGCTGGCCGTCAAGTAAGAATCCTACGGGCTCTATCAACACGCAATAGTGACCTGTAAGGAAACCTGAAGCAGTACACGATGATAAAGATAAACCAGATAGCATACTATCATCTCGAGTAAGACTGTCCTACCGGCATAGGTCCTCCCTCAATCATTGCAATCACGTGCCTGTGATCCAATAATTGACTCTGAGGGCACTATATCCAACAATCTCCCACTTCCACTCAAGGCTAATTATTACGATGTCGCATACTCACAGCCCGTGTGATACCGAACACCTAACTCCTCTACTAATCAGTTTCACAAAACCCGTTTGCGAAACTATTGCGTTCGAGGAATAGCCTCAGTGAGTGGATTCGCCCTAATATTTCTTTCTATGTCTCTCTTTTTCTCAAGTTCGCGGAGAAAACCATCTCCCGAAATGAGCAATACCCGTCTTAGAATATTTCTGGATATCTGATGGGACCTAGTTCATAAAAGAACTCCAAATCCAAACTTCTTAGGCTGTATCGTGAAACGAATTTAATCAGTGTCCTGCACCACGCCTCCCTCAGTATCCGCTTGGACCACCTGTCCAAACTACTGCCCCTCATCAGAGGGAAAACTACAACTCTGACAGCCACTCTGTCATCCAGGTCACCTTGGAAGCCTGGAATGATAACTGTCTCCTAAAAGAAGCTGTTGTTATCATATCCCTAGAACATCCACTTATGTTCTAAAACAGCTTCCGAACGTTTCTCCATGATAGGATTAATATCAACTTATTGCATCTAGTGCAAAAATAATATCTGGTGTGGTACTTGACATCTCATGATTGACTCAATTGCCTAAGCAATTGATCTGCCAATCATGCACATCCCTCTCCTCTTTAGTCTGTAAGACACCTTTAGAGAGGGTGACTCCATTACCTGCAGGTACACTACCATGCCAGGAGTCGTCCATTCTAAAACACCTTTAGAATACTGTCTAAGTACCCAGATTGGGACACTACCCAAATCTAGATCTAAAACCATAGAACTAGTAACCAGATTGTCTAATATTATATCCAAGTCTTATGTGGAGAAACCACTGTGTGACAACCAAAGTATAACCGATCGTAGTATAGGAATTTCACTTCCTACTATGTGTATGTCATCCAAATACCAGGATATCACACCTCACTACCTTCTTAACAGATCCATCCCCTATTCTGATGAAGTCAAACCTATGACTGTCATATAAGAAATAGATTATCTATCTCCACTATATCTGCTTCAGTCCATAAATAGACATAAGCTACTTGTCCACTAAGCTTCCGCTGCTCCCACTGACTACGACAACCATCAGGCAGAGTTATATATTCGTGCAGTTCTAAAGCTAATTTAGAACGACGCTATACTCATCCTCCTGCCGGGTCTCATAGCCTGGAACAACAGTAGTGTCAAGTCTGGGTAAACAAGAACCTCCATGTCACCGTCCTTGAGGCTACCGGAGTACCTCTCGGGTGCCTGAGGTTACCCACCATATCTGCGGAGTGGCCAATGGAATGTCAAACCAGATCGAATCTTTAGGTTCTTATCAAATTTTCAGTAATCGTTTGCGGTTCTGGAATCACTTCCAGTTCTACCATACTCCCACTACTGTTTTCTGAAAAAATCCATTTTACTAAAACTGTGGCGAGTCAAGAACAATATCACCATTGATCATCCAGATGGTAGAAAGTTAACCCTCGTCATAGCCCAGGTCAAACCCACAAACAGCCATCACAGAAACATGCCTTGAGTTATCCAGAGTCTGGTTTTAAGCATAAGCCGGACAACTTCCCGGACCTTAACATTGTTAAGATATGAACTTGTAACGTTTTGAAAATCGTTTCGGTGAAATTTCGAAAAATCGGTAAAATAAGGGGGTTTTCTGTGAAAAGTCAAAATACAAATATCTTATTATAAAAATTAAATATACATATTCTAGATATGTAATTGCTATTATTTGGTGTTTATTGAGCCGCTGGTGAAATTTCAAATTTTCTGAAAAAAAATATTATTTTATTATTATTTAAGCCGTCACTAATACATTTAATTAGGGAAAATTACAAATTGGAATGAGTTGAAACAAATTTTGTGCATCATAAAACATTAAATAAAATTTTATCATGTGGTTTTTGGAACGAAATCATTTGCCAAAACGGTATAGAAATTATTGAAGAAAATAGGCTTTTTTTTTAGCGTAAATGGATGTTTGGGGTATTATATTTATCATTTTTCATCACCCCACACCCGTACCCACATCCACACACTCCCATTTACTTCTCCCCTTGAAGAATTCAGCAGCCCACTTCTCCCCCTCAAAAATTTCTCCATCTCATTTGTGTGGGTGAAATAGAGTTTATAGGTGTAGGTTAAGATGTATTGTTTTGGAGGCTCATTGTACCTTGATTTGAGGGGGGTTGACTTGACCAATTGTGCACAACACCCACACCATTCCCCCCATCACCCCATGGCCGAAATTCTGCAGCCCTTCCCCCTTCATTTTCCCTCTTTTCATTTCCTTCAATTTAAATCAAAAAAAATGCTCCAAAATCCAATTTAAATCTCACAAATTGATTTCCATTCTTCATCCCATTCTCCTTAGCTTTTATCACTTGGATCATGGTGTTATGAAGCCATCATTGGAGGCAAATTCTTCTTGCTAGATCACTAGATTTTAAGGTATAATTTCTACCCATTTAAATTCTTATGTTTAGATTTATTTAATTGAGTTGTTTTAGTGTTAATTTTAGTGCTATTTGCATACTAGTTTTTTTTTAAGTTTATGGCTTGAGTTGAATTAGGGTTTTGTTGTGGAAATGGGTTATGATAAATTGTGCATGGTTTTGTGTTGTGGATTAACATCTTAAGTTTTATAGAAAGCTAATTTAGTTGTTAATTCCAAACCATTACTTATAAAATGCCCTAATTAAGTTATTTTGCTAACTAGAGTTTTGGAAAATTATTAAATGCCTTAGATTAAATTATAATTATGGTTTCATGTCATTATAGATAATATATTGAGTGGGTTAATGCTTTTAGTTCATGAAAATCCTAGCTAAATTGTTGTTTGTGCATTTTTGCTATAAATTGTAAAAAAAATTGGGTATTTTGTAAACTAGAATTTTGGGGTTAATGGAATTTAATGAGATTAAATTATGGAAATTGTTTTTATGACTTATTTAAGATATTTAATAAGTATTATGGCCACTAGATTTGTTTAAACATCATGTTTTGTACAAAAACGGCGAATTGTGCTTGCTAGATTTTCGGAAAAATGACTTTTTAAGTGAAATTGTGGTTTTTGTGAATTTTAACCTATTTTATATTAAAATTAGTGTTCGTGAATGTGCAAATGAGTGTATTTGGGTTTTTCTCGATGATTTGGCGTTTGTACGCCGACGTCGAGGGTTTTTGGGTTGATTTGTGAAAGCAACCATAGGTTTTGACCTATGTGGGATTCGTGTGTCGTTTTGGTCATGAGTCGGATTTTAATACGATACGGTGCGTTATGATATGTAGGTACCCCATGTGGACTTCGAGACGATAAGCAAGCGCGTGACGACGTCAGCACCGGCAAACGAGGACCAGGTGAGTAGATTTATATCTACGGGGAGAAGTCGGGTGGATGGCGTATAGCACCCCCGCAGTTCGTGGTGATGTATACGAATACGTATACACACAGATATTGATTATATGTTGTTGAGATTATTGATGATAAGATGGATATTTGGTATTTTTGGATTGGTTTAGTGTAGTTGCGAAACCCTAGAGTAGTGGTCGCACTCACACACGCACACACACACATACTTGCATACATTCTTCTTTTATATGTGCGTATATGCGAGTATATATTTATGTGTTCACATGGGTATGTGACTATGTGTTCATATACTGGATTTGAGGATAGTATTTGGAATTTGAGATGAGTTGATGATATTGGGCCTGAGGCCAGAAGATCGGTGATGTGATTTGGTTCGTATTGAGATACGACATGATGTTTTAGCGGGTCTTTTGACGTAGCAATTCTTACACCTGTATGCATGCTTAGGCGGTATCAGTATTGTACTAGACGTAAGACATTGTCCCGGATCATGATATTTGATAAAGAAGATACCAGATGAATAGTGTGATTGAATGTGATATTAACCCGTACCCAGATTTGGGGATGCCGTACGACGGATTTACGTACGAGCTATATTGATGATTGATCCGCACTCTTGACTTGGGATGCCTGATTATAGATATGGTATCGGATATGATATTATTGAGGCAGGATCACCGACTATACATATACAGGTATGTATATGTATCGACTCAGATGATAGGCGGTTTCCTTACCTGTAGTTCAGCTTGTTAGTTCAGCTGTATAGTTTAGTGTAGTTGTTAGGTTAGATTAGACTTCTTACCTATTTCAAAAACTAACGAATCGTGGGAATTTTTAAAGACAGCCCAAGGGATCCTACGGATATTTCAAAAGACGTATTTTTTCATAAAAACACCGTAGCCCCTATTTTCAAAACCCCATGATTCGTGTTATTTCAAAAGGCACCATTTGTAGGACTGATATTAGATTAATGCAGATTAGTTATAGTTGCGTCTAGTTTTCAGCTCCCGCTCATTTTTGTGGTCCGCTTCGCATCGCATGCTTATTTTATGTTTCATACTCCATTATTGATATCATGCTGTTAGGACACCAGCACCATTACCGATGATGCGTATGTACCACGTACACTTAATTGCCGGCTCACACACATCTTCATCGGTAATTGCCATGTCACGTACACCTTAGAAAATGTTATTGCTTGACATAGCCTGTTAGCTAATAGTTAGGCATGATATTAGTGTACTTGCCTTATATGTTAGTTTAGACATTGTAGTTATTACCTGCTACTTCATGCATACTGCTATTCATTGTTATGCCGTATTCATGGATTCTCATGCATATATTCACTATTTTACGTGTTATTGTGGTTTTGGACTCGGATTTCCATGAGATTTTCTGGATTTGGAGGAAAACCGCAAAAACTTATATGAACTGATTTCTCTCTTTTTAAAATAAAAAGTGCGGTTTTCCCATGATGTATGAGTCGTCCACCATGAGTTTGCTGATAGATTTCGAGACCCGATTCGAGGAGACGGATGAACCGTTTCGGGTACATGGTGGATCCGGTAAGGTACCCCGGGGCAAGAAGCGCGTGATGATGACGATGTGAGACTGGCAGGGGAGCACTACCTACCGGTGATTTTACCCGACGCGTCGGATATCCGGAGGATACCGTCGTGGTCTTGAGATGGATGGTAGGGCCGGTCTGGACTGACGGCGCCCTAGATATTGAGGTACAGAGACTGTGATACAGAGATATTGAGATATTGGGATTACGTTTTGTGCCGATGCTAGGCACTGTTTTATGCTGATTTCATTATGATACCTCATTTTCAAAATACAAAGGAAATCTCACTAAATTATGGAAACAGTTCTTCATTTACATGTATTCTGTTTTCATGCATTCATACCTCATTCATATGATATATTGCTACCCTTGGGCACTGCCACGGGCGCATGAGATTACACTCGGGTTAGATATTTACCCTAGCCTTGTTATAGGCTACATGTTATTCATATATTTGAGGATATATTATGATCATTGACCTAGGTTGCGTTATTTATGCGATTTCTGTGCGTAGATATTTTTCTATTCACGAGTTGGCAACTCACCCCCGTTGTGCCCCAGTTTCTTGCAGGTTGCCGTACAGGTTTCATTACGGCTTTGCGGACTCAGTTTCATTCGGGTGACTTGCTAGTAGGTGGGTTTTTCTTGTATCGTACCCATCATATTACCTTGTATAATATTATTCCGTTGTATCTAGTAAATTCCATCAACCAAACATGTATTTTTTTGAGATAGAGACCAGTGTTGTTTATTCTTTCGACCTTAGAGTTGCTCGTTATATTTCTGGTGGTTTTGAGTTTCCTTTTGAGTTTTGATCCTCGCCGTTGGCGTTGTATATTATATTGTTTGTGTGGTTGTGACCGTCGATTGACGAAGAGCTAGCTCCTGCTTGGGGATGCCCTTTTCTTCTTTTCGTATACTATTCATGTTGTATCCCGTTTGGGGGCCTGTATTTACAAAGGCGACTCTGCCGAAATTTTCAGTAAATTTTTAATGTTTTAAAAACCGCATAATTCGGCTTATGCTATTAAAACTACTTGTTTTAAATTGGTTTTCCTTCACTCTACTTCTTTTCTTGGTTTGGATTTCTGGGTTTTCGGTTTACTTAGATTACGTACGCCTCGAGACGTTTCGTAGTTTAAGTGCCGGTTATGTTCCGTACTTTCGGGACGTGACAAAGTTGGTATCAGAGCGTTAGGTTTTAACCTTCGGAGCGTAGGATGACCCTTGGTTGATGGAATAGGTGACTAAAGTAGAGTGACGTACCGTTGGTATGTTCCGCGGCATATTTACGACACGCCACTCCACTTAAGAAGCCTTAGGATGTACATTTCCTTGTTCAGTATTATATTCCTTCCTGATCTAGCCTCATCGTTACCAGTTTGGTTTTGCAGCCACGATTTGGGCTGGGAGAGATACGGCTAGAGTTGCGGTCAACAGGAGCTCGTCACAAATGAGGACTGACCAGGGCGTGATTCCGGCGACACCCAATTGTAGAGATGTGTCTTTTTACTGTGTTTCCGCGCCACGAGCGTTTGGCGGATCGACTTTATGAGGTTACTCGGAGGTGCTGATCGACACTAGAGAATTGAGCCAATGATGGAGGCCAGCCAGATTTTGATGACCGTTGGTGTGTTGCTTACTCCTGATGATTGAGGCACGGTTCAGCATACAGACGAGTGAGCCAGTTATTGCTGCGAACGACGAGATATCGCCCCAGATGTTGGAGCTATTGCAGTATAAGTTGTACTAAGAGATGATAGAAGGTCGCTAGTCATCGAGGATGAATGACTAGGACATGTGGATCGTTCACCTACCCCGATGCGAGGTCATCAGATAGATTGATTCCAGCTAGAGACGACTTCACGCGGAGACGTTGGGAGTCGACAGAGACGATCGAATGTCAGAAACCTATTATTCCAAGTTTAAAGTAGTCGGAAAGACATGCAGGCAATTCTATGGTCCCTCTAGAAGAATGAAACCCTAACTCGACTTAATGACCGTGTGAAAGCCTTTGAACCTTCGGGTTTGCGGCAGTTCTACGGCGCCATTAGTGAGGCTTGGGTTTGCCCTTCTACGGCTGGACCTCCGATGCTGTGGTACGTACTCGATACTATTATACTGTACCCAAGATGTTGAGCTCTTGGGGGATTATGAGGTTTTGACGACTCGATTGGATGGCTCGACTTAATTCGGATGCTAGGTGGTGAGATGCATTTCTTGGGAGACTCCCGATACGAGGATAGCCGTTGGAGCTCAGTCCATGCAGCCACGACGAGACGAGTCCGAAACGGTCGACCTTGGAGAAAAGTGGAGTAAGCGGTGCGTACGAGATCTTGATAAGATGATGTTCTACTCTGCCGACATCATAGATGCGATACGCATGCCGAGGCATTGTACTTGGATATACCTTCCAGAAAGAGTCGCGATGAGTATGCAGCCGTTCCGGAACAAGGAGCATATATAGTAAAGGACGATGACTCCCGGACAGTTGGCAGAGATGAGACTGGAAGAGACCTTGAGTAGGATTCCTTTCAGGACAATGCTGCAATGATATTTGCATCCAGGATCAGATGTGTCACGTGCATTTAGAGAGCCAGAGGCCGACTCCAGTGACATATTGCTTTACGAGTGGTCGTGCGGATTGACCGAGAGATGACCAGAGAAGTGCCAAAACGGAATCGTCCCCGTTAGCACACCTGACAGGGCCGATGAGCCGATGGACCGAAAGATTGGTAATTCACAGTGAAGACCTTGACCCAGGAGTGGTCATGGTTACGCACGCCAGCAGGACAGAGTTCATGATCATCGACGAGACGTCCCACTAGTGACCGCGACAGTTGGCCGAGATTCTTAGAGAATGCGCTTGAGCAGTACTATTCCGCCATTATTGATTACGATGTTTTGGGTGATTTATTCGTATGATTTGATTTTGATGATTGAGGATTTACGATCTTTGCACAGTGTTGCACTTGATATCGTTTTCGTGCTTCAGTTTCACATGTTTGTGATTTTACGATTTTAAACAGTTGAGTTGGTTTTGTGCGTATGCATGCACACGATTTCGTTCCTGCACTCGGTATAGTTTATATATGCTTGCAGTGCAGTGATACGCCTTTTGTGCACTTAGATGCACTGGACTTCGATTTCGATTGTGATACCCGATATTTGTTTTGTGCACATTGTGCACCTGATTGATTTTGCGCACGTTCGGCGCTTGATATTGGATTTCATGATTTCGTGCACGATAGATGCACCTGATTTTGCTGTCAGGCACACATGTTGCCTACGACAGATGTTTCGTGCACACCCGATGCACTTAGATGTTGTTTCTGTGCGCATGTATGGCACATTCATGGATTTTGATTTCCGTGCGCACCAGACGCACGTAGCATTCATGTGCATATTTTGGGATTGATTTCGTATAAAGCAGTACGTTTTTATGATATTGCTATGTATTTTCGTACTGAGCAGGACTAGTCAGAGGACAGTACCTGAATATATTTTGCATGCATTGATAGTTATTGAAGGGATTTCCAAAAAGCGAGCTATAGCCTCATTATTTACCTACGTGTCTGATATGACACGAAATGTTTAAAACAAGGAGACCCTTCTAAATTGTTTCCAAAACGGCGGAACGTACATTTCAAACAAAGGTATATATTTATATAGTTATTTTCTTATGATAGACGTCCGCCACTGTGCAGTGTTATACGCGTTGCACAGCGACTTAAAGAGATTTGGCATGCATTTCCTTCAGATACTTACAGATATAGATTCGATATTTACATGTATAGTTTCGAGTTATATCATATTGGTTTGATTTAGATTTGGCATTGATGTCTTCTCCATGACTCCGATGATTGCGGGATGCTTGACGGAGTTTTGATTTGAGTTATATACTCATTTTTCAAGCGCATGCGCTGCGCTACGATTTGTTTTATGTAGTTACAATTTCGGAGCCCCGACGACTTGATGGTTTTTCTTAGATGTTTTAGTATCTGGGGGAGTTTGAATTTAAATTCGGGGACCGAATTTCTTTAAGGGGGAAGATTGTAACGTTTTGAAAATCGTTTCGGTGAAATTTCGAAAAATCGGTAAAATAAGGGGGTTTTCTGTAAAAAGTCAAAATACAAATATCTTATTATAAAAATTAAATATACATATTCTAGATATGTAATTGCTATTATTTGGTGTTTATTGAGCCGCTGGTGAAATTTCAAATTTTCTGAAAAAAATATTATTTTATTATTATTTAAGCCGTCACTAATACATTTAATTAGGGAAAATTACAAATTGGAATGAGTTGAAACAAATTTTGTGCATCATAAAACATTAAATAAAATTTTATCATGTGGTTTTTGGAACGAAATCATTTGCCAAAACGGTTTAGAAATTATTGAAGAAAATAGGCTTTTTTTAGCGTAAATGGATGTTTGGGGTATTATATTTATCATTTTTCATCACCCCACACCCGTACCCACATCCACACACTCCCATTTACTTCTCCCCTTGAAGAATTCAGCAGCCCACTTCTCCCCCTCAAAAATTTCTCCATCTCATTTGTGTGGGTGAAATAGAGTTTATAGGTGTAGGTTAAGATGTATTGTTTTGGAGGCTCATTGTACCTTGATTTGAGGGGGGTTGACTTGACCAATTGTGCACAACACCCACACCATTCCCCCCATCACCCCATGGCCGAAATTCTGCAGCCCTTCCCCCTTCATTTTCCCTCTTTTCATTTCCTTCAATTTAAATCAAAAAAATTGCTCCAAAATCCAATTTAAATCTCACAAATTGATTTCCATTCTTCATCCCATTCTCCTTAGCTTTTATCACTTGGATCATGGTGTTATGAAGCCATCATTGGAGGCAAATTCTTCTTGCTAGATCACTAGATTTTAAGGTATAATTTCTACCCATTTAAATTCTTATGTTTAGATTTATTTAATTGAGTTGTTTTAGTGTTAATTTTAGTGCTATTTGCATACTAGTTTTTTTTTAAAAGTTTATGGCTTGAGTTGAATTAGGGTTTTGTTGTGGAAACGGGTTATGATAAATTGTGCATGGTTTTGTGTTGTGGATTAACATCTTAAGTTTTATAGAAAGCTAATTTAGTTGTTAATTCCAAACCATTACTTATAAAATGCCCTAATTAAGTTATTTTGCTAACTAGAGTTTTGGAAAATTATTAAATGCCTTAGATTAAATTATAATTATGGTTTCATGTCATTATAGATAATATATTGAGTGGGTTAATGCTTTTAGTTCATGAAAATCCTAGCTAAATTGTTGTTTGTGCATTTTTGCTATAAATTGTAAAAAAAATTGGGTATTTTGTAAACTAGAATTTTGGGGTTAATGGAATTTAATGAGATTAAATTATGGAAATTGTTTTTATGACTTATTTAAGATATTTAATAAGTATTATGGCCACTAGATTTGTTTAAACATCATGTTTTGTACAAAAACGGCGAATTGTGCTTGCTAGATTTTCGGAAAAATGACTTTTTAAGTGAAATTGGGGTTTTTGTGAATTTTAACCTATTTTATATTAAAATTAGTGTTCGTGAATGTGCAAATGAGTGTATTTGGGTTTTTCTCGATGATTTGGCGTTTGTACGCCGACGTCGAGGGTTTTTGGGTTGATTTGTGAAAGCAACCATAGGTTTTGACCTATGTGGGATTCGTGTGTCGTTTTGGTCATGAGTCGGATTTTAATACGATACGGTGCGTTATGATATGTAGGTACCCCATGTGGACTTCGAGACGACAAGCAAGCGCGTGACGACGTCAGCACCGGCGAATGAGGACCAGGTGAGTAGATTTATATCTACGGGGTGAAGTCGGGTGGATGGCGTATAGCACCCCCGCAGTTCGTGGTGATGTATACGAATACGTATACACACAGATATTGATTATATGTTGTTGAGATTATTGATGATAAGATGGATATTTGGTATTTTTGGATTGGTTTAGTGTAGTTGCGAAACCCTAGAGTAGTGGTCGCACTCACACACGCACACACACACATACTTGCATACATTCTTCTTTTATATGTGCGTATATGCGAGTATATATTTATGTGTTCACATGGGTATGTGACTATGTGTTCATATACTGGATTTGAGGATAGTATTTGGAATTTGAGATGAGTTGATGATATTGGGCCTGAGGCCAGAAGATCGGTGATGTGATTTGGTTCATATTGAGATACGACATGATGTTTTAGCGGGTCTTTTGACGTAGCAATTCTTACACCTGTATGCATGCTTAGGCGGTATCAGTATTGTACTAGACGTAGGACATTGTCCCGGATCATGATATTTGATAAAGAAGATACCAGATGAATAGTGTGATTGAATGTGATATTAACCCGTACCCAGATTTGGGGATGCCGTACGACGGATTTACGTACGAGCTATATTGATGATTGATCCGCACTCTTGACTTGGGATGCCTGATTATAGATATGGTATCGGATATGATATTATTGAGGCGGGATCACCGACTATATATATACAGGTATGTATATGTATCGACTCAGATGATAGGCGGTTTCCTTACCTGTAGTTCAGCTTGTTAGTTCAGCTGTATAGTTTAGTGTAGTTGTTAGGTTAGATTAGACTTCTTACCTATTTCAAAAATTAACGAATCGTGGGAATTTTTAAAGACAGCCCAAGGGATCCTACGGATATTTCAAAAGACGTATCTTTTCATAAAAACACCGTAGCCCCTATTTTCAAAACCCCATGATTCGTGTTATTTCAAAAGGCACCATTTGTAGGACTGATATTAGATTAATGCAGATTAGTTATAGTTGCGTCTAGTTTTCAGCTCCCGCTCATTTTTGTGGTCCGCTTCGCATCGCATGCTTATTTTATGTTTCATACTCCATTATTGATATCATGCTGTTAGGATACCAGCACCATTACCGATGATGCGTATGTACCACGTACACTTAATTGCCGGCTCACACACATCTTCATCGGTAATTGCCATGTCACGTACACCTTAGAAAATGTTATTGCTTGACATAGCCTGTTAGCTAATAGTTAGGCATGATATTAGTGTACTTGCCTTATATGTTAGTTTAGACATTGTAGTTATTACCTGCTACTTCATGCATACTGTTATTCATTGTTATGCCGCATTCATGGATTCTCATGCATATATTCACTATTTTACGTGTTATTGAGGTTTTGGACTCGGATTTCCATGAGATTTTCTGGATTTGGAGGAAAACCGCAAAAACTTATATGAACTGATTTCTCTCTTTTTAAAATAAAAAGTGCGGTTTTCCCATGATGTATGAGTCGTCCACCATGAGTTTGCTGATGGATTTCGAGACCCGATTCGAGGAGACGGATGAACCGTTTCGGGTACATGGTGGACCCGGTAAGGTACCCCGGGGCAAGAAGCGCGTGATGATGACGATGTGAGCCTGGCAGGGGAGCACTTATAGGGTTCCTAGGCACTCTTGTGAAGGTTCTTAAGGCATCAAACATGCCCGGATTAAATTTTAGACGTGCCGAACAACCCAAACCCGGGATCTTTGCTAGATTATTAGGGTTTAACATGCAATAAGATAACTTTTATCTAAGTGTGAGGGATTACAACCTTTGTAGTCCGCTCCTTCACTTCACAAGCTCCGAGTAGAAGTCCCTTTGCCGCGATCCACGATCTCCCGGACTCATGAGAGGCTCCACGACTCGAACGATCCATTCTAGCTCGTCGTATTCCAAATCTCCGATGATCTACCTCGAGGTTTCAAAGAACTCAAGCTATCTCACTCTTAAAGAAGTGAACACACTAATCCTATAGGCTAGATGAGATGAGGATGAGAGAGTAGTAATTTAGCTTTCTTTTTATATCATTTTCTCATAATCTTTCATCACATAAGAATTTTCAAGAGAACTTCTTCAAGAGAGAAGAAGAAGAAGATAATGGATAATCAAAAGATAATGATCAATCATTTTCTTTTGTGATGAATAGAAATATAAACATATGATTGAATTATTAACCATGGTCAAGGATGATTGGATGAGAACAAGTAGAGAAACAACTAGAGTTAGGGTTTGGTTAAGTTAATAATGTGTCATCACAAAATATCTTTACAAATGACAAAAGAAAATTGCTTCTAGAAGGAACTTGAAGCATCTAAACCTAATCAAACCCTAACCTCAAGTATCATCCTTAAACATGTTTAACAATTAATCATATCATGTCACAATAATATATATCATATATATATTATATATTTGCAACAAAAGAAAATAATACAATTAACATATATCGCATATATATCAATATATCATCCACTGAGAAAATGAAATAATAAAGTAAGCCAATATTAGTTAATATAATAATATATCATATATATATTATTATATATTAAATCATCGAATCAACACTTGATCCGACGATCCGGCTATATCGAATATAACCGGCTAATATATCATGTACCGATTCATCGAATCAACACTTGATCCGATGACCCGATTCATATCCATAAATCGCGAGAATATAATACGGTATCCCATATCGCATTATTCTCGCTCCTGCGCATATCACATATGTGCCACTACTCTGTTTCGCCTGAACCAAGAAACCTCTGTGTAGGACTCTAAAGAATCGTCAATACGCCGGTAGCAGGTGATGATCATATCAAACACCCACAAGCTGCAAGCGTTCAGCTAAACGTAACAGCCACCCAGGTATTGAGCGATCAGAAGATCAACAAGCTAGCCTGTGCGTTCTCCTGTGAATCCGATCAGTAACACTCCCGTACAGTCCGGTCTGTTCGTCTGATATGTCGCATATCAAGTCTAGGGGTGGTATACGTCAGACCCCAGTAACCGATAAGTCGTGTCGATGTATGGCTCAAAACGGGTCGAGAAACTACTAGTAACACTTACCAGTAAATCTCTATATCAGCCCTGGCCAGGGACTTCCAGTTATAGCCAATCGAACACAGCACAACATCAACTCCCTATACCGGGAGAGACGAATCCCCTCCTATCGCTCATTGCCTCCATGTGATTCGGGACTGTACCCAAAAGCCACCGTTTTGCACGCCCTCTTGGACGTGGTAAGGTGGAAATCAAAGCACAGTGGGAATCACACAAGACTCTATGACGATCTCGGGTCTTCAGACTACCCTGTACCTGTGTCACCGGAGAACTGCCATCTGACGTGTGGTATATCACCATCTGGGAGTTCTCGACGAGTCCGTCCAGTGTACCCAGTCTCTACTGAGCACCCGTACACCATCTCTGATGTCAAACACCGATGGATATGGGATCATCCATCGCCCATCATATGGGTCAAGATGCGTATACGCTAGTCTACTCTGGTGTATCGATGCCCTGTCTCAATATACCCTCGACTAGGAACAGTTATAGGATGTACTCATCGACTACCGCGGCCCCACTAGTATGATCTCATCATAGTCCCAGTAGTCGAGTATAAGTCCTAAGGGCTTTATCAACATGTGAGAGTAAAACAGTAAACCAATACAAGTCAACATGTTAAGATAAAGTGAAACCAAATAGCATACTATCATGACGAGCAAGAAAGTCTTCTCTATATATAACCAAGCATCCATTATAATATACATCATATGTACAACAATGGCCTCTAGGGCATATACATAACTAACAATCTCCCACTTGCACTAAGGCCAGCTGCTGTAGTATCTCATACCTAGCATCCCGAATAATCTCTCAAACTGTATCTGGGGAATAGCCTTCGTGAATGGATCCGCAGTGTTGTCCTTCGTATCTACTCTCCTGACCTCGATCTCCCGGCGATCAACTATCTCCCTGATCAGGTGATACCGCCTCAGAATATGTCTGGACTTCTGATGGGACCTGGGTTCCTTGGCCAAAGCCACAGCTCCATTGTTATCGCAATACAGAGGTATTGGATGCTCAATGGATGGAACCACACCAAGTTCACTAATGAACTTCTTGATCCAGACAGCCTCTTTGGCAGCATCGTTGGCAGCGATGTATTCAGCCTCCATCGTTGAGTCTGCAACGGTATCCTGTTTGGAACTTTTCCAACATACCGCCCCTCCATTGAGGGTAAAGACAAAACCCGAATGCGACTTAGAGTCGTCCTTATCACTTTGGAAGCTGGAATCGGTAAAGGACTCCACCTGGAGTTCTCCGTTACCATACACCAAGAACATCTCCTTAGTCCTTCGTAAGTACTTGAGAATGTTCTTCACTGCTGTCCAATGACTCTCTCCAGGATCTGCTTGATACCGACTCACTACACTTAGTGAGTATGCTACATCGGGTCTGGTACATAGCATCGCATACATGATAGAGCCTACTGCCGAAGCATAGGGTATCCCTTGCATGCGAGCTCTCTCCAAATCAGTCTTGGGAGACATCTCTTTGGAGAGAGTGAGTCCAGAGATCGTGGGTTGGTTCCCACGCTTGGATTCTTCCATACTAAACCTCTTTAGTATGGTGTCAATGTACCTGGATTGGGACAATCCCAGTATCCTTTTAGATCTATCTCTATAGATCATGATTCCCAATATGCAGGAGGCATCACCTAGATCTTTCATTGAGAATCTCTGTGATAAGAAGAGCTTGACTGATTGCAGCATAGGAATATCATTTCCTATCAAGAGTATGTCATCCACGTACAATACGAGGAAGACTACCTTACCCTCTGCCACCTTCTTATAGATACAAGGTTCATCTATATTTTTGATGAAGTCAAACTCTTTGACTACAACATCAAAACAGATGTTCCAACTCCGCGATGCTTGCTTTAACCCATAAATGGATTTAAGCAGCTTGCACACCTTACCGCTGCTCCCACTATCTACGAAGCCCTCTGGCTGAGTCATGTACACGCACTCTTCTAAATCACCATTTAGAAAGGCGGTCTTAACATCCATTTGCCAGATTTCGTAGTCATGGTATGCAGCAATGGCAAGTAAGATCCGGATGGACTTAAGCATAGCTACTGGAGAAAAGGTTTCGTCATAATCCACACCTGGACGTTGACGAAAACCCTTTGCTACAAGTCTAGCTTTGAAAGTCTCAACTTTTCCATCTACACCAAATTTCTTTTTAAAAATCCACTTGCTCCCAATGGGTTTTACCCCTTCAGGAGCATTTTCTAAAATCCACACTTTATTGGTGTACATGGATTCCATCTCAGATCGCATTGCATCCAGCCATTTCATAGAGTCACCACTCGTGATGGCCTGCTCGAAACTAGTCGGTTCATCATCATCCATGATGCAGTCCTCGCTTCCACCATCAATGAGAAAACCGTAGTATCTCTCAGGTGGACAAGAAACCCTACTAGATCGGCGGAGAGGCTGGGGTTCGTCGGGTACTATTGAATCCTCTGGTTCTACCAAGTCTTCTGTTATAGTTTGTGTTGCTGGAACCTCTTCCAGTTCTACCTCATTGCCATTAATTTCTTTTGCAAGAAATTCCTTTTCCAAAAAGATGGCATGTTTAGAAACAAACACCTTTTGTTCCTCAGTATGGTAGAAGATATACCCTTGTGAGTTCTTGGGATATCCTACAAACTTACATAAGACAGATCTTGCCTCGAGTTTGTCCGGATTTTGTCTTTTGACATAGGCTGGACAACCCCATATCTTAACATACTTAAGAGATGGTCTCTTCCCTTTCCATATCTCATATGGAGTGGTAGGCACTGATTTGGTAGGAACCATATTCAATAGATGTATCGCTGTCTCAAGCGCATACCCCCAGAAGGAAATAGGTAACTCAGCCTCGCTCATCATAGATCGTACCATATCTAATAGGGTCCGATTCCTTCGTTCCGATACACCGTTGTGCTGTGGTGTATAAGGAGGAGTAAGCTGATAGAGAATCCCATTCTCTTTTAGATAATCTAGGAACTCACCGCTCAAGTATTCACCTCCTCGATCAGATCGAAGAATCTTAATACTTTTGCCCGTTCGGTTCTCTACTTCGTGCTTATATTCTCTGAATTTCTCAAAAGCTTCAGACTTGTGTTTCATCAGAAACACATGTCCGTATCTAGAGAGATCGTCAGTGAATGTAATGAAGTAGGAAGAACCGTTCCTGGCATGCGTAGACATGGGACCGCATACATCACTATGTATCAGTCCTAAGAGTTCGGTAACTCTTTCTCCGTGTCCACTAAACGGAGCTTTGGTCATTTTTCCTTTGAGACATGAATGGCAAGTATCATAAGATGATAATTCGAACGGACTCAAATAACCATCCTTATGTAACTTAGCCAGTCGTGTCGCATTGATATGACCAAGTCTACAATGCCACAAGTAGGATTCGTTCATATCTGAACTTTTCCTCTTGTGTGTGTTTTGTATATTCAGGACTGTATTCTGATTTAGAATGAATATGCCATTATGTAACGAGCCTGATGCAATCAACTTTTGATCTAGGAATATGTTCATAACATTATCCTGTACTACAAAATTATATCCCTCTTTACTCAATAAAGAAACTGATATAATGTTGCACATCATGTTCGGTATATAATAGCACTCGTTTAGAATCAGTGTATTACGACTTGGTAATACAAGGTGATATTCGCCAACTGCTTTGGCTACAATACTTGCACCGTTCCCTACTTGAACGGAATGATCACCTTTTCCCAGTTCTCTACCTTTACGTAGCCCATGCAACTGTTTGCATATGTGGGATCCTGATCCGGTATCTAATACCCAGGACGTAGGGTGAACTGAGAAACAGTTCTCAATAACAAACACACCCGAAGAAGATGCATCAACATGCATATTCTTTTGGGCGGCGTGAGAATCCAGATATTCTCCTGTTTCCTGTTCAGTCTTATAACTCTTATAAGAAAGAATGGGTCTAACGTTCCCTTGCTCAGTACAATAATCAGGTTCAGTCAATACATCCATATTATTATCTTGATTATGGCATGACATGGTCGCTACCTGGAGAGAGAGAGAAGAAAAACACTTTTAGCGTATGCTCTTGCAAGATTAGATTGGTTATTATCTTATCTAATCAGGATGTCTCCCACTGTTTTTATCAAATCTACCTTAAAACCCTAAAAGGTAAGATTAGCCGGGATTAATTACACCCTACAATTTCGTCAATTTTTCAGCCAGATCAGTGTCGGTACTTTGAGGGAGGTTCCCCGTGCTTTCGCACGGACCTAATTAAAGTAAACCTCGTTTTCCCAGAGGCGTAACCTCGTTAACACTTTTCTAGACACCTACTTGAATGACTAATTGTCCTGTGTAAAACTCTCCCAGGAGTAACTCTTACTCGCAGTGGGTATCGGGATCCAACTATCTCATAGGAGGTATGCAATCTCATTGCAAATTTCAACACTTGAAATTCCCGATAATGCTTTTGCCCCTAACGTTCTATGACCTTGACGAAAGCCAACAAACCATAGTGCGCTAGTCAAGTTCAACCCGAACATTTCTTGATTGAATTAAACCCAGCCGTACGTCCCTTGACGAAAGTCAACAAAGCCGCACGACTACCCTAACCCAATCTCATCATATGTAACAGATAAGTAATAATTAGCTACCGCACACTACGCCTTGACGAAAGCCAACAAACGTAGCACGAATACTAAGTATTACCTATCTGAAATGTCGGAGGGCTACGCAGGTTTTTCAGAAAACCCTGAGCGTAATGAACTTGATATCGTCGTAGAATCAAGTCATTTTTGAAAAGGAGTGTTTTTGAGGCTTTTCTTAGTTTCGCTAAAGGGGTCACTCCCGGTGAAGGGATCGTCGGCCCTTTCCTCATCGAATAAGGTGCAGGATATATCATATATACCGCTGTGCAAAGCGAAACACTAAAAGCAATCAAAAGACAAACCGCGTTTTGTAGCATCTGCCAGTTTCGCTAAAGGAGTCACTCCCGGTGAAGGGATCTCGGTCCTTTCCTCATCGAATAAGGTGCAGGATATATCGTATATATCACTGTGCAAAGCAAAACTGTAGCTACCCTTTTTATAAAGTTTTTGATTCTACAACATCTTTAGGTTTCTTTTCTTTTATTAATCTCATTAATAAAAATCCCATCAGCTTATGCTTCCTAAGCATCACAGAAGAAACGAAAGCAGTAATATTTATATATCAGCATATATATATAGTATAAGCATTCGTCTCAGGCAGTAATATGATCTCATCACAGAACATTGCAGCAGAAGAACATATATGAAATATTGGATATACTAGGACGTCCGTGTTTTCAATACGAGCCTGTATAAAACACGGATTCCACGGTCGCGACGAATAGCCAAACCCACATCCCAAGACCCCTACGAGAGCGGCAAGTAACACTGCCAATTCTAGGGTTAGAAGACCCGGTCTCGACTCCTCGAGATGGCCTCCTACTGGACCCTAGAACCCGGTTACTTGTGCTCCCCACCTTGGGTCTACCTAATGCGGAAAAGTAAATAATATACACTGGTGACAGCAACCGCAACCTGGAAGTGCCCCAAATAAAAGAATATTACATTACAAATGAATTTTACATGAATGAAAATAAAAACCCTCATCTCACATAAAACCCCGGCTATTCTGAACGCGACGATCCAATATAACATATCACAGCAACACATAATATCTCATATTATCAACGTAAGTAAATATGCGCATCCCAATTGTCGTTGACATATAGCAACGAAACCGGCGATATCACATATTACACTTACGGTCACAGAAAAGAAAGTGTAAAACTACAATATTTGGAATCCACAATCACTTTAGACATCGTAAATCCGAAATATCACATACTCCGCATTTCATGCCTAACTCTTTGAATTCCACATATTGTATCACATTCCAGATAAATAGACGGAATTAAACTTTCCGAACAGATAATCAAACACCCAAAATTTCCCAAAGTGCTCAACTCTTGAGCGGAGTTCAAATAATCCCAGAATATGTCACAGTACCAGTGATCCAGCCGTAGAAGGGTCAAGCCAACGCCTCACATGTGGCACGCCGTACTGCCCCAAACCCGAAGGTTCAAAAGGCAGTTCAAGACGGTCACATAATCGAGTTAAGGTTTGTTGTCTTCTAGAGGGTCCACCGCTTAACTTGTACAATTTTCCCGAAAGATTTAAACCCGAATAAATTTCAACACTTGAAAGTTTGCCGTACCGGGAAACAGTAAGTTAATGATATCCGTTCAACTAGTTTAACAATTTCTAAATATCCGGAAAGAAATACGAACTTAAATATTCCGATCGAGTCTACTATTACAAAACAAACCCCAGAATTTTAAACACCTGGAACAGAATAAAAATATCCAGAATGGTCAGCAAGTACCTACGGGAATTACCATCAAAGCCACGTGTCAATATCTCATCAACCCGCCGCGGAACTGCCGCGCAAGCCATGCTTACGCCGCGGTTCCGCCGCCGTTTGATCGATTTAGGGAATCGTATTTTAGGGTAATTCTTATAATTGCCTGCTGATTTTTTTACATATTTTTAATTCAGAAAAATCCCAAATTTTAAAAAAAATCCAGAGAGGGGGTTTTTTCCGTCGTTTCGCGTTCGATCGGAGTTTTAACTTCGTAAACACATCGCCTAATGCTCTAGCTAGGCTCTGATACCACTGTAGGGTTCCTAGGCACTCTTGTGAAGGTTCTTAAGGCATCAAACATGCCCGGATTAAATTTTAGACGTGCCGAACAACCCAAACCCGGGATCTTTGCTAGATTATTAGGGTTTAACATGCAATAAGATAACTTTTATCTAAGTGTGAGGGATTACAACCTTTGTAGTCCGCTCCTTCACTTCATAAGCTCCGAGTAGAAGTCCCTTTGCCGCGATCCATGATCTCCCGGACTCATGAGAGGCTCCACGACTTGAACGATCCATTCTAGCTCGTCGTATTCCAAATCTCCGATGATCTACCTCGAGGTTTCAAAGAACTCAAGCTATCTCACTCTTAAAGAAGTGAACACACTAATCCCATGGGCTAGATGAGATGAGGATGAGAGAGTAGTAATTTAGCTTTCTTTTTATATCATTTTCTCATAATCTTTCATCACATAAGAATTTTCAAGAGAGCTTCTTCAAGAGAGAAGAAGAAGAAGATAATGGATAATCAAAAGATAATGATCAATCATTTTCTTTTGTGATGAATAGAAATATAAACATATGATTGAATTATTAACCATGGTCAAGGATGATTGGATGAGAACAAGTAGAGAAACAACTAGAGTTAGGGTTTGGTTAAGTTAATAATGTGTCATCACAAAATATCTTTACAAATGACAAAAGAAAATTGCTTCTAGAAGGAACTTGAAGCATCTAAACCTAATCAAACCCTAACCTCAATTAATCATCCTTAAACATGTTTAACAATTAATCATATCATGTCACAATAATATATATCATATATATATTATATATTTGCAACAAAAGAAAATAATACAATTAACATATATCGCATATATATCAATGTATCATCCACTGAGAAAATGAAATAATAAAGTAAGTCAATATTAGTTAATATAATAATATATCATATATATATATTATTATATATTAAATCATCGAATCAACACTTGATCCGACGATCCGGTTATATCGAATATAACCGGCTAATATATCATGTACCGATTCATCGAATCAACACTTGATCCGATGACCCGATTCATATCCATAAATCGCGAGAATATAATACGGTATCCCATATCGCATTATTCTCGCTCCTGCGCATATCACATATGTGCCACTACTCTGTTTCGCCTGAGCCAAGAAACCTCTGTGTAGGACTCTAAAGAATCGTCAATACGCCGGTAGCAGGTGATGATCATATCAAACACCCACAAGCTGCAAGCGGTCAGCTAAACGTAACAGCCACCCAGGTATTGAGCGATCAGAAGATCAACAAGCTAGCCTGTGCGTTCTCCTGTGAATCCGATCAGTAACACTCCCGTACAGTCCGGTCTGTTCGTCTGATATGTCGCATATCAAGTCTAGGGGTGGTATACGTCAGACCCCAGTAACCGATAAGTCGTGTCGATGTATGGCTCATAACGGGTCGAGAAACTACTAGTAACACTTACCAGTAAATCTCTATATCAGCCCTGGCCAGGGACTTCCAGTTATAGCCAATCGAACACAGCACAACATCAACTCCCTATACCGGGAGAGACGAATCCCCTCCTATCGCTCATTGCCTCCATGTGATTCGGGACTGTACCCAAAAGCCACCGTTTTGCACGCCCTCTTGGACGTGGTAAGGTGGAAATCAAAGCACAGTGGGAATCACACAAGACTCTATGACGATCTCGGGTCTTCAGACTACCCTGTACCTGTGTCACCGGAGAACTGCCATCTGACGTGTGGTATATCACCATCTGGGAGTTCTCGGCGAGTCCGTCCAGTGTACCCAGTCTCTACTGAGCACCCGTACACCATCTCTGATGTCAAACACCGATGGATATGGGATCATCCATCGCCCATCATATGGGTCAAGATGCGTATACGCTAGTCTACTCTGGTGTATCGATGCCCTGTCTCAATATACCCTCGACTAGGAACAGTTATAGGATGTACTCATCGACTACCGCGGCCCCACTAGTATGATCTCATCATAGTCCCAGTAGTCGAGTACAAGTCCTAAGGGCTTTATCAACATGTGAGAGTAAAACAGTAAACCAATACAAGTCAACATGTTAAGATAAAGTGAAACCAAATAGCATACTATCATGACGAGCAAGAAAGTCTTCTCTATATATAACCAAGCATCCATTATAATATACATCATATGTACAACAATGGCCTCTAGGGCATATACATAACTAACAGCACTACCTACCGGTGATTTTACCCGACGCGTCGGATATCCGGAGGATACCGTCGTGGTCTTGAGATGGATAGTAGGGGCCGGTCTGGACTGACGGCTCCCTAGATATTGAGGTACAGAGACTGTGATACAGAGATATCGAGATATTGGGATTACGTTTTGTGCCGATGCTAGGCACTGTTTTATGCTGATTTCATTATGATACCTCATTTTCAAAATACAAAGGAAATCTCACTAAATTATGGAAACAGTTCTTCATTTACATGTATTCTATTTTCATGCATTCATACCTCATTCATATGATATATTGCTACCCTTGGGCACTGACACGGGCGCATGAGATTACACTCGGGTTAGATATTTACCCTAGCCTTGTTATAGGCTACGTGTTATTCATATATTTGAGGATATATTATGATCATTGACCTAGGTTGCGTTATTTATGCGATTTCTGTGCGTGGATATTTTTCTATTCACGAGTTGGCAACTCACCCCCGTTGTGCCCCAGTTTCTTGCAGGTTGCCGTACAGGTTTCATTACGGCTTTGCGGGCTCAGTTTCATTCGGGTGACTTGCTAGTAGGTGGGTTTTTCTTGTATCGTACCCATCATATTTCCTTGTATAATATTATTCCGTTGTATCTAGTAAATTCCATCAACCAAACACGTATTTTTTTGAGATAGAGACCAGTGTTGTTTATTCTTTCGACCTTAGAGTTGCTCGTTATATTTCTGGTGGTTTTGAGTTTCCTTTTGAGTTTTGATCCTCGCCGTTGGCGTTGTATATTATATTGTTTGTGTGGTTGTGACCGTCGATTGACGAAGAGCTAGCTCCCGCTTGGGGATGCCCTTTTCTTCTTTTCGTATACTATTCATGTTGTATCCCGTTTGGGGGCCTGTATTTACAAAGGAGACTCTGCCGAAATTTTCAGTAAATTTTTAATGTTTTAAAAACCGCATAATTCGGCTTATGCTATTAAAACTACTTGTTTTAAATTGGTTTTCCTTCACTCTACTTCTTTTCTTGGTTTGGATTTCTGGGTTTTCGGTTTACTTAGATTACGTACGTCTCGAGACGTTTCGTAGTTTAAGTGCCGGTCATGTTCCGTACTTTCGGGACGTGACAGAACTATTCTATATCCAATATAGAAACAGAGGCACTGATTTAATTGGAACCAGATTCAAATCATGCAGCTGTCTCCAGTGCATGTAAACTAAATGGAAGGAGGCCGATCAGCGTTACTCAACTTAGGAATACATCCAGATATGAGTAACCTGAAAGAGAAGCAAGTTCTCATAATCATTACTATCAACTGAATACCATTGTCACGACCTGAAAGTACGGAACGTGACTGGCACTTAGATTACGAGACGTCTAAAGGCGTGCCGTAACCTAAGTCAGCCAAAGCCCAGAAATCTAACCCAAAATCAAAAGAGAGTGAAGGAAAACCTTAAATGAAAACGGTTTTTGAAATCAATTAAGTTGCATAGAATCCAAAAAAAACATCAAAAATTTCTGAAAATTTCGGCAGAGTCTCCCCTGTATTTTCTATCCCCAAAAATGGGTACAACAAGATAATAAACCTGTAATTATAAAAATGGCATCCCCAAGCGGGAGCTAGCTCTTCGCCCAAGGCGGATCACAACCACATGCAATATAATAGTAATATCAAGAAAAAAGAGCATAAAAGAGATGCAAATACCAGAAAACACACGTCGGCTCAAGTGAGCTCGACCCAAAAGAAACCACAAATATACAAATCTCTCAGTCTCATCACTAGGTCGCATATACAATACAAGTGGTAGATGGAGAATACTAGATACAATGATAAAGCAAAAAGAAATAAAGCATACTCGCAACCCACCTACGGGCGATGTCGCGAGTCTGAGCAAAAGGAACTGATGACAAGATAGCCCGCCGCTACAAGACTGACGGGTCCGACCTGCAAGACACTGTGGCACAACGGGGGTGAGTTGCCAGCTCGTGAGTAAATATAACATCTAAAAGGCAATCGTAAGAATGCACGCAATGCGGAACAACATGTATGTCCATATGTGATGTAATAACTCTAGTATGCATGCACATGTATGCAATATCTTTTCTAACTCTTTAAGTGTTTTAAATGTTAAAGTTACTGCATTCTTAACTTTTAGAAAACGAATGTCTGCATAATAGCTAAATATCATCAAGAAATCCTCAGAAAACCCGTGTCAAGCATCGACACCAAATAGGAATCATATCTGTCTCAATGTCGGGCTCCGTCAGTCCGGATCGGCCCATATCATAAACCTCACGACAACGGTCGGTATCCTCCGGATATCCGCCGCGCCAGACATCACCGGTAGGTAGTCTTCCCCTGCCAGGCTCATCGTCTACAACTCGATCTTCTTGCCCCGGGGTACCATACCGAGCCCACCATGTACCCGAGACGGTTCATCCACTCCTCGAATCGGGTCTCGAAATCCAACAGAAAACATGAAAACTCATGGTGGACGACACATACATCACGAGAAAACCGCAACTTTGTTTTGAAAATGATAAATATAGGGTTTTGTTAAATTCTTGCGGTTTTCCCCAAAAATCCAGAAATCGCAGCAAACTGAAATCCTCAAGAAATCATAATGTCCACATGTTATATATGATAAGTGTCTATGATATCAATGTATATGATGTGAGAGTTTGGCTAGAAATCTATGTAAATATGATAGTAATGCGAGGTATATGCGTGCGATACAATCTCAAATATCATGCATGAATGCAATGGCGTTACTAAGCTAAACAGGTTTTTATAGTGCACGTGGCATGGCAAATACCAAAGGCGTGTGTGTCACATGAATAGTGCGCGTGCAATAGATGCCAATGGTAAGGTGTTCGTGTCCTACGAAATGATATCGCATATGTATATATGAATGTCATATGAATGTCCATGCAATCTAGTATAGGGTTAGCTGTAAGGGTATGCAATGTACATAAATGGATAAGCTAGCTAACAATATAATTATTGCATAAAGTAGAGTAATTCTAACTAGGGAGGGGGGCCTCACGCCATCCAGACGATTCCCCCATAGATGAATATATCTACTCACCAGAAATCCCCGCTAATCTGATCCGGCCACCGCTTTGCCTTTTCGCGCCGTATCCGAAGTTTCCCCGACCGATCCTAGAATTGCGTAACACAAAATATAAGGTTACAGATTTCTGAAATGATGCAACTCACACTAAGAAAAGATCGACGCTCTCGAATTAATCACAACGTGCACTCGGTACGCGGAAAATACACGAAAATCGCTAAAACCTTAACTAAAATCGCCGTATCGGGGAAATCGATTAAACTACAACCCGACTAGACAAAACCCCGCGTTCGCGCATTCTAATAATCCTATATGAAGCTAATAACATTGCTAACCTAGCGCAATTCGAACGCATACTACTTTTCGAAAAAATCTAGTAAGCGATTATCAAACCAAATCGATGCAAACATTGAAATTTGTCGTTTTAGCGAGCATACCAATACACAATTAACCACTCCAATCACCTAGATAACCATCCCTAACATAATCCAAGCATTATGCTACAAACCCTAATTTCTAAAATCAAAACCTTCTCTTGATTTTTCCAAATCAAACATTTACTACTAAACTAGTATTTAGAATTGAGATTCCAGCACAATTAAACCACTCTAATTAATTAGATAACCAAACCCCAACTTTAATACATCAACCATGCATCAAACCCTAATCCACAATCAAATCCCTTTCTTGAATTTAATGAACAAGCAATTTCTATTAAATTGATACTTCAAAATTCTATTTTAGCACCTTTAAACTACAATTTGACAAAGAGACTAGAATTTTCACCTCACAAGTTGAATCCTAACATGCTCAAGCCACCAAATAAGCCTCCTTTCTTCAAGTTTTTAACTAATTTGGGTTGAGGAGAGATAGGATTTGGATTTTGCTTTGAATTGGAGAAAGAATTTATGAATTTTCTATGGATTTTGATAAGAAAAATGTAGCAAAAGAAGTGAGAAAATGGGAGTTGCTGCAGCTTGGAGCTCGGCCAGAAGCAAGAGGAGGGTGGTGTGGGGTTTGTGTAGATGTTTCTAGGCCAATAAAACCCCTCAAGTCTCAATTAATGCACTTCACATCAACCTTTTCACAAAAAACCCCATTTTACACCATTTTCTCATTAAATTTCCAACCCAAAAACTAAAAATGTGAAAGTCATGACACAATTTTTTTAACACCCTATTTTAGCTTATAAAGACTCCTAATTAAGAAATTTACCTAATTAAATTTGTATTTATCCCTAATTAAATGTATTTAAAAAGGCTTAAAATAACAAAAAAAATAATTAATTACGAAAAAAAATTTATTTAACTAGAAAATTATAAGTGACATTTTAGTGACAAAATTATAGTAATATCTTATCTAAATTTTGTATAATTAGGTCTACAGTGAAAAATATCAATTTTGACTTTTTACGGAAAAAGCCGAAAAATTTGCCGATTACCGAAAAACTGCCTAAACGATTTTCGAAGGGTTACAACCATGCATAAGTATCTACATCTTCGATCACCTTGAAGAATCCTGATACTTGCAATACCAGGTTCTCTACTTTATTCATATACCTATAACTTCTCAAAACTTAGATCTTGAATTTCTATGAAACACATGTCTAAGAACTAGAGAAGTCACAAGTAAATAGAATATAGTACGAGTACCAACCCCTCTGTCATAATGGACACTGGACAACATACAATACTCTGTATAAGTCTCCTGAGTCTAATAACTCAAACGCTGTGCGTCGTAGGTTGAAAACTATACTTATGGTTAACAAGAATTACACCGCTGTTTAATGCTCCTTACCTAACCATCCACTGATATAGGTAAATGTCATAGACATAAATTCAAAAAGTTATATCTCGCTTTATAAAAATAAACGTACAGATATATCAATTTGAAATTGGTGCATAACAACGGATATTCAAAACCAAATATTTGCCGTCCGGCAAATAACCCAGGCTATTTCCTCAAATATCACCAATTACAACGAATTCCGATATAACGAGGATGATCACCCAATTCCCAATAACTTACTCCCACTCATCATCTGTAAAACCATACAGATGTGAGAATCAAACCTGGTAAATACATACCCTGGAGCAAGGGCTAATTGGGAAATCAGTTTTCTTTTAACAATACACAGTGAAACTGAAACATATAAATGTTTCAAAGGGGTATCCGGGTATTCCTAGTAATGCCTCTTCCATTATCAGATTCACAACTGTAACCGTTTATTTCTTTGCCATCTCTCCAAATCCCTTTCTATGTCTTTAGTCATTACCTTCTGTACACCTCCTTTAAGCCAAATGGTTTTCTTCCTTCCCTACCGTTCGGCACCAGCCTATGTCTTTAGTCATTACCTTCTGTACACCTCCTTTAAGCCAAATGGTTTTCTTCCTTCCCTACCGTTCGGCACCAGCCTATGGTTTGGAAGAAAACTATCCAATAAGCATAATGGGTGTACTCTCCTAATCCTAGGAGTACTCTTAACCTGAGAGAAGGTGAAGATAAAAGACAACTGAATAAATCTTATTCCTATTTCTCCTGAACAAGAATCCATCCCTAAACTGGGACAAGTTCCTTCGAGTTCGTATATAACCATACGATGGAGTATCCAATAAACTGTGGATCTTCGTAGTGATACAGGGTGTTCCGGAGAAATACAAAGGTGCAGTAGGAGTGGCGATGAAATACTTTGTTTGGTCGTGAATAGCAGTCGCAATTTACATTGCCCTCTAACTAATCCCTTTATTTGTCTTTACTTAATACCTTCTGTACACCTTCGTTAGGCTAATTGGTTTTCTTCATTCCCTACCGTTCGGCACCAGCCTATGGTATGGAAGAAGACTATATAATAAGCGTAATAGGTGTACTGTCCTAATCCAAGGAGCACTCACAACCTGAGAGAAGGTAAAAGGAAAAAACAACTGAATAGTCCTATTCATTTTCTCCAGAACCGGAAACCATCCTCGAATCTGGAACAAGTTCCTTCGAGTTCGTATATAGCCATCCGCATTCGCCACTGGGTCCCATCATCACCCGTTAGGTTACTTAACTAACGACAGAGCGGGGACAGGACTACCGTGGGTGTAAAACATATACAACATCTACTAGTATATATATCAATATATAATAATCGCTCAAGGCGTGATAAAAATGCAACATCACAAAAATGTAATAAGTATCACAGAACAATACAGATAATCTGGGATCCCCGGGTTTCATAAACCGCTACTGAAACCCGACGTTCCCCTGGTCGTGTGGATAGACTGTGCAATGAAATCCTAAACCCCTACGGGCGCGGCAAGTTACCCGCCAAAACCTGAAGCGAGGCAGCCCCCTTCAACAAAGTGAATGGACCACCCAACACATCACGGAATTCGGTAACTTGAGCACCCCTCCTTGGGTCAACCTGCACCCCTACGAGTGCGGCGAATAGCCCGCCAATTCTAGAGTGAAGCCCCCTCCGTCTCAAAGCTATGAGATGCGGGCCCATTGCCCTCTAGAACCCGGCTACCCATGCACCCCTCCGTGGGGCAATCCTAGTACAGAAAGTAAAATATATACAATGGGTACATCGACCTCAGCCCGGTCATGCCCCAAAAGAATAATATACAAACAGGCAGTGACGGCAATTCACATGTCGGACGCTCGCCCCGCAATATCAAATGTACAAATACAACCAAACTGTACTACCATTGCTCCAGGCTATCCACCACGACAAATCCGCAACACCACAGCACAACACAGAACATCAACGTGAATGTCACGTTCGCAAATTCGTCTAAAAGGGCTATAGCAATTAGACAGGATTTACCGATCAAATGACATTCACAGTCGCAGATATAATGTAAATACTGTGAACTAACATGTTTAAAATTTTCGATCGACAAAATTTCCCGAAGTGGGCCCCAAGCACAATTTCCAGTACTAAAAATAATCTGGGCCAAGACAAAAATTACCAGAAACCCCATTTCCAAGTCAGAAACCAGTGGAGGAAAATTGGTGGGCTGATGCTACAGTACAGCGGCGGAACCGCGGCCAAAACATGGGTACGGCCGCAGTTCCGCGCTGCTACAGTGGAATCAGTGAACCAATTTTTCTCAGATTTCTTAAAAAAGCCTGCCTGATTTTCTGCAATACTCAAAATAATTTTTCGACGACAAAAAAATTCAACAGAAAGTTCAGAATTGGAAATGCAGTTTTGGAAAATTTCGTTCGATCGAAGTTCTAAACACGTTAGAGCAAGCTAGTAAAGCTTAATGTCGTGTCTCTGATACCATGTAAGTCTACGGTAGCTCCCCGGCCGTCTATCCGAGACCAAAATGCGGAAACAAAAACTTTTCATAAACTTTAAACCGGCGCTGTCGTAGACTTTAATCCCGGATCGAACCGTTAACCTACAACTAGCAACTAGAGAAGGGTTAGAAAGGCTATACCGATCGATCCGTGTCCTTCAGTCTTTGGCCACCATCCCAAGCTCCTCGCAGCATCTCCGGTCTCGATCTCCTCGTCAGAAAGGGCACCACATCATCGAGTCTTTTTACGGGCTCCCGCTTCGTCCGAAGCAACTCGGGCACGAAGTTTGCTAGCCGACGTGTCCAAGGCGATGTAGAGAATGTATGTGATAACTTTGTCTCAAGCATCCATTGATTCTCATCACATGAGAGCGTATGGATGGAGGTTAGAGATGATGTCATTAATGGAGGTTGTGAGCTAGAGCAAGAGGAAGAAGAAGAAGCCTTTTCTTTCTTGAGTTGTTTTATAAAAATGAGAGCAAGAATGTATAATAAAATAGCAAACCCAAAGGTATATGGCTGCCCTTCTCTCTCTTCCTCTCATTTCATCACTCAAATCTATCACATAATGTGACATATGCACAATAAAAGAGACCATGAGTCACTACTCTTGCACATGCCACATTAAATGCACTCCATGATGATTTCTAGCTCACAATTTCCATTTGTAAACATTAATCCAAATGTTTACAACATTAAAAAGATATGACAACATCTAAATTAAACTCGTGACGGATCACAAGGATACCCCTCACCTGTATATACATACCTGCATCCGCATTCCGACTGAATGCGAATACGATAAGACTAAAGTAATCCAACAAATCTAATACTAGGATCCGGCTTAAACCAAAGCCCACTAGTATGATCCGTCCGATCATGATCCGTGCACTACTGCACGTATATGATCGGACCCTGCCATATATCATACGGCCTCTACAACGTTTCGCCCGAAACTTGAAAACTGTCTGTGGGGGACTCTAAAGACTCGTCAATACTTTGGCTATGGATTTAACCACTAGCACGTCAGAGGTACTAGCTGTACGTAATGGGCTACTAGGTATTGACCAAAAGGGAGGTCGATGAGCGAACTCATCCTGACACCCTATTGATCCTGTCAGTGACAATATCCGTACAGTCCGGTCCGTTCGTCTATGAGCATCGCATGGCGGGCCTAGGGGGTTGGTAAAAGTCAGACCCCCAAAAGCGGTACAAGTCGTGTCGGAGTGTAGCCCAGAACACCCTGAGATACTACTGGAATACCTACAAGTAAATCTCCTGCCTTGGCCAAGGACTTTGTGTAATGGCTCTCCTAGACACAGCGCGATCTTACCCCCAATACCGGGAGAGACGAAACCCCTGCCGATCCGCTCACTGCCTACATGTGGCTCGGGATTGTACCCAACTAAAACCTGTTTGCACGACTCCTTTGAGCCGTGGTAGAGTAGTAATCAAAGCACAGAGGGAACTCACACGAGACAAATGACGATCTCAGGTCGATGAACTAACCTGTACACATATCACCAGGGAACTTCTATATGACGTCAGGTATAATACCAACTAGCATGTTCCCGGCGAGTCCTATCCGGTGTACTCATAACCCAATGAGCACCTGTATACATCTTAGGTGAACCAACTGACACCAATGGCTTGTGAGACCGGCCACCGCCCCTCGTCGGGGTCTCGACTGTATACACTAGTCTACTAATGGAATATCGATACCCAGTCTCGAAACTCCCATGACTAGGGACCTTTTAAGGATGTGCTTATAGACCCCAGCTCCCACGTATATGATCGCCATCATACTGCTGGCCTTCAAGGAAGAATCCTAAGGGCTCTATCAACGCGCAATAGTGACCTGTAAGGTCACCTGAAGCAGTACACGATGATAAAGATAAACTAGATAGCATACTATCATCTCGAGTAAGACTGTCCTACCGGCATAGGTCCTCCCTCAATCATTGCAATCACGTGCCTGTAATCTAATAATTGACTCTGAGGGCACTATATCCAACAGGTGGGGCCCGGAGGTACCCCGGGGCAAGAAATTTGGGAGTAGACGATGAGTTAGTGGGGGAACCATACCTACCGGTGACAGTACCTATGACTCGGCGGTTATCGTGGGGATACCGACGGAAGTCATGTACGTATAGATACGTCGAAAGGTGAGGGTCGAAGCTGGGCACTCTAGTTTTCGGGATAGCGTATGATACATACCTATCAGAGGGCCGGTCGTGGTGACAGCACCTGATAGATCAGTATTTATTTGTCGATGCTTGACACAGGTTTTCAAGATATTTTTACTCCTAAGTATATATTACAGTGGAATGGGACGTTGTTATATATATATATATATATATATATATATATTAGTGGAATGGGACGCTAATATATATGTATACATATCAATTTATACATCATCATTATTATTCATGGAAATATACTTATTCAGGATATATGAGATTCACTTGATATTGGATTCAGGATATATGAGATTATTTGATATTGGACACTACAAGATATATGAGATTTACTTGATTTTGTACATTCAGGATATATGAGATTTACTGGATATTATACATTCAGGATTTATGAGACTTACATGGTATGAGAGCCAATTTGGGGGCTGATTTGAGGAAATTGGGATTTTGATTGTCTTGATGGACCTGGGTCCTACCACGAGGTCGGGATTCCGTGGGAATGACATGTTTTATCCCATACTCCGCATTTAGTGTTTATGCACTGCTTCATGTATTAGTAGTACCTGATAGAGTACCTTCCATGACTGCTGCATTTACATACTTTTATTTTATAAGCACCGCTTCATTTATTAGTAGTACCTGATAGAGTACCTTTCATGACTGTTGCATATATACATTATCATATCATTGCTTCATGTATTAGTAGTACCTGAAAGAGTACCTTACATGACTGTTGCATACATATTATCATTTATTGTTCATGTATTAGTTGTACCTGATAGAGTACCTTACATGACTGTTGCATACATATTGTCATATTATTGCTTCATGTATTAGGTACTTGCTAGAGTACCTTTCATGACTATTGCATACATATGACTATTTATTGCTATTAGCTTGCATATGTTAGATTCGCGTTGTACATGCATACTTGCGATTACCTACATATGTTATTTACTATTCACGAGTTGGCAACTCACCCCCGTAGTGCCACAGTGTTTTGCAGGTTGTTCCCCAGAGTAGTCGAGGCAGTCTATTCATCTATCATATCATTTTTTACAGCGGATACCGCTTTGGCTCATAGTGTGCAATTTTGCTTAGGTGGGTTTTGCGGTTATCCGATATTGCTTATCGTATATTCGTTGTATCATGTACTCTCCATCCACCATTATCATGTATGAATTAGAGACTTGATGTGAGAACGTTATTGTATATTATTTTGTGACTTGGAGGTCTTTTATACAGTTTTATTTTTATCGTCTTTTATTTCTTCGCTGCGGCGTCGTATATCTGTTGTGGTGGTTGGTTTCCGCCTTTGGGCGTGTTTTTGCTCCCGTTTGGGAATGCTTTACTTATATCTTTATTGTACCCATTTTTGAGGCTAGTTTTTACAAAGGAGGTGCTGCCAAAATTTTTAAGGAAGAAAAGTTGGACTTTAAAGAATTTGGTTTGAGATTTCAAAAGTTTTAACAATGTCCTTATTTCTTAATACTTTTGATGGTTTAGATTGCTGGGTTTTCGGCTTACTTAAATTGCGTTACGCCTGTGAACGTTGCGTAGTTTAAGGGCCATCACGTACCAATTTCGGGTCGTGACAATCCCATTCTCTTTTAAGTAGTCTCTGAATTCCGTGCTCAGGTATTCTCCTCCCTGATCAGATCGAAGGATTTTAATACTTTTACCCGTCTGGTTCTCGACTTCGTACTTATATTCCTTAAATTTCTCAAAAGATTCAGATTTGTGTTTCAATAGGAACACATGTCCGAATCTTGAGAGATCATCGATGAATGTAATAAAGTACGAGAAACCATTTCTGGCATGTGTAGACATAGGACCGCATACATCACTATGTATCTGTCTAAGAGTTCAGTAGCTCTTTCTCCGTGTCCAGTAAACGGAGTTTTGGTCATCTAGCCTTTGAGACATGACTGGCAAGTTTCATAAGATGTAAATTCGAACGGATTCAAATATCCATTCTTATGCAACTTAACCAGTCTTTTCGCATTGATATGAACTAGTCTACAATGCCACAAGATGGTTTTGTTTATTTTTGAACTGTTCCTCTTGTGTGTGTTATGTATACTTAGAACTGTTTCGTGATTTAAAACGTATATAACGTTATACAACGTACCATACCCAATCAACACTTGATTTAGGAAAACATTCACAATATTTTTTGTGTGAAATAGCAGTCGCTCAGAATCATTGTGTTACCACTTGGTAAAACAAGGTGATATTCACCAACTGCTTTGGCTGCAACAATTGCTCCATTCCCTACTTTTATAGACATATCACCCTTTCCCAGTTCTCTACCTCTCTTTAGCCCATGTAACAAATTAAATATATGGGATCCTGATCCGGTATCCAATACCTAGGACATAGAGCAAACTGAGAAACAGTTCTCGGTAACGAACACACCCGAAGAAGATGCATCAATATGCTTATTCTTGGTTTGGGTGGTGTGGGAATCCAGATATTCCCCTATTCCTTGCTCAGACTTATGACAATCACAAGAAAAAGAGGAACCTAGCCCGGTATAATAAGTGGGTTCGGTCAATACATCCATATTATTATCTTGATTAAGGCGTGTCATTGGTCGCTACAAGGAGAGAGAGAGAAGGATAATCATTTTTGTGTGCGCTCTTTGTAAGATTAGATTGGTTATTATTTTATCTAATCAGGATAGCTCCCACTATTTTTATCAAATATTCCTTCAAACCCTAAAAGGTAAGATTAGCCGGGATTAATTACACTCTATAACTTCGCCAATCGTTCGGCCAGGCAGGTATTGGTACTCCGAGGGTGTCTCCCCATGCTTTCGCATGGAACTAGTTAAATAACCTCGTTTCCGCAGGGGCATCCCCCATTAACACCTTTCTTAGATACCTACTTGATAAGCTAATTGTAAAGTGGAAAACTCTTCCAGGAGTAACTCTTACTCACAGTGGGTATCGGGATCCAACTATCATATAGAAGGTATGCAATCTCATTGCAAATTTCAATACTTGAAATTCCCAATAATTGTTTTTTACCCCTAGCTTCCTATGACCTTGACGAAGGCCAACAAACCATAGGCCGCTAGTCAAGTTCAACCCGTTCATTTCTTGATTGAATTAAACCCACCCGCATGACTCTTGACGCAGGCCAACAAAGTCGCACAACTACCCTAATCCAATCGCATCACATGCTGCAGATAAGCACTAATTAGCTACCGCACACTATGCCTTGATGCAGGCCAACAAACGCAGCACGAATACTAAATAGTACTTATCTGAAAGGACGGAAGGTTGCGGCTGGTTTTTTAAGAAAACCTTTAACGTAATGAACTTGATATCGTTGTAGAATCTAGTGATTTGAAAAGAAGTGGTTTAAGCTCCTCTTTTAAAATCGAGTAGTTTTCAAAAACAAACCGAATAAGTTTTACTAGCTTTTGCTAAAGAGGTCACTCCCGGTGAAGGGATCTCGGCTCTTTCATCATCGAATGAGGTGCTGGATATCCATCAAGGAATACCACTATGCAAGAAACTATGATGATAAACCGAGTAGGTTGTAGTATTTGCTAGTTTTTCTAAAGAGATCACTCCCGGTGAAGGGATCTCGGCTCTTTCCTCATCGAATGAGGTGCTGGATATTCATCAAGGAATACCACTATGCAAAGCAAGAACTAGAGCTACCTTTTTAAAAACTTTTGATTCTCCAACAACTTTAGGTTTCTTTTCTTTTCATTAATCTCATTAATGAAGTCTCATCATTTAATGTTTCCCTAATCATAGAAAATGAAACGAAAATAGAACGTACGCTTATACCACCCGTATTCGCCACGGGGCCCTGTCATGCACCGTTAGGTTACTTAACTAACGGCAGAGCGGGGGCTGGACTAGCGCGGGTGCAAAACATAAGCAACGTTTATTATATATATCATATATATATAGCATTCGTCTCATGCGGTTATATGATCACATCACAGAACTAAGCAGCAGAAGTCAACATATGAAATATTGGATATATTAGAAGGTTCGTGTTTTAAATTCAGCCAGTAATGAAAAACACGGATTCCACAATCATGATGAATAGCCAAACCTACATCCCTAGACCCCTATGAAAGCGGCAAGCAACCCTACCAATTCTAGAGTTAGAAGACCCGGTCTCGACTCCTCGAGATGGTTTCCCACTGGACTCCAGAACCCGGTTACTTTTGCTCACCACCTTAGGTCTATCCTAATGCGGAAAAGTAAATAATATATATCAATGGTGACATCATCCTCAACCCAGAAGTGTCCCAATAAAAAAATATTACATACAAATTTTACATGAATGAAAATACAAAACTCTCATCTCACGTAAAACCCCCGGCTATTCAATCACGACGATCTAATATAACATATCAGCAACACATAACATCACATGTCATCAACGTAAGTAAATACGCGTAACCCAAATTCCATTGACATATAGCAACGAGATTTGGGATACCCCACATATTACACTTGCGATCGCAGAAAAGAAATGAAAAAGTACAATAATTAGAATCTGCATTACCTTAGACATCATAAATGCGGAATATCTCATATTCCGAATTTCATGCCTAACCCAATAAACCTTGCATTTTAGTCTCATATCGAAAACACTTTTCAATAACTTAGTCGGATAATTCAACAAGATTCCCGACTACCCGATTAAATACTCGTCGGGAACTTTAGTAGATGGTCGCACCCCCGATACCGTCGACCAAGTGCACTTAGGCGGAACACCGTGGCTGCGAGCATCCAAGTGGATGCTTTTAGCAACGGGGTTCTCCTAAAGTCACTTGGTCGAAGCTATGGGGCGTGGCTACGTAGTAAAGTTATCTAGCGAGTATTCGCGTATGATACGCGATTGCGATAGAGTTTCGATCCGAATCGAAACTTCATGGAAATCGATCAATAGAGACTAACATGCTAGATTTACAAACAAACTAGTTTTCACAAAACTAATTTAATGTGGATTCCAACTACTGTATTACATATCAAACTTAAACCCGAAACGATGTAAAAAATTACGACTACGAAACACTCTGTATTAGCCCCTTCATAAAATTAACATCACATGCAATTTTGGGCCAATCAAACATAACCTAAAACCCCAAATGCAAGTGAACAGAACACCACAAAAATTCCAACTTCTAATTGCTACAGTAAACGGGTGAGATCGGGATTTTAGCAAATGTGGTCGGCCATAATATCTTCAAAATGCCTCAAATTTTTCTGGTGTTCTAGACACTTCATAAGTAGCACTCTGCACTTGTTTAAAAAAATTTCAGAGGCTCTGAAAAATTCGACAAAGAACACAGTTTCAGTGCGACTGTTTCGGAGTTGTTTCGGTTTCGTAATTTTAACTGCATCGTACAATCTTCTAGCTTTGGCTCTGATACCATGAAAGTGTTTGTTAGCACCACCACTTGGTTTTATTAGCATCAAGCATGCCATTTTAAAAAAAATCAGGATGTTGACTAACACTAACCAAGATCTTAAACTAGATGATTATGGTTTAACTATGATATCATAAACTATACTAAGAGATGGATGGCTACAACCTTTGTAGACCGTGTCCTTCTCTTCTAAAGCTCCAAGTTGTAGTCCCTACGACTCCACTAGGCTCCACTTGAAGGTTGAAAGAACTTGCTTCAATGACCTTCGTGCCGAAGATGATCCACCCGAAGTCCGCTAATCCAAGCTAGCTCTTCACTAAACTCTTGAGTAAAGTAAACACACTACACCAAAGTGCTAATCTAGTATAGGATGGTGAAGTATGGGTTTTGTTTGCTCACTAGGGTTCCCCTAAGCTCAAGGGTTCACAACTCTTATGAGGGATTGAGCTTGGAGGTGGAGGTGAAGAAGATGGAGAGAGCTAGAGAGCAACTCATCACATGAGCTCTCAAAATGAAAAATTAACCAAGTCATTTGTAGAATGGCTTGACCCCCTCACTTATTGAAGCATCTAATATCCATCAATATAGAATTGTAAGCATGCCTCAATAATATAGAATGATGAATAAAAAATTCATCAAGCCATGCTTTACACTATGCCACAAAAGTCTCCTCATTTTTCCACCTCTTTTTTCTATTTTCTAAAAATAGAAAATCCATGCCATGCTTCATATATATATATATATATATATATATATATATATATATATTATGAAGAATAATTAGTGAGCTATAATATTAGTTAATATATAATTATATCAAATATAAATATATATCATATTATTAAATCAACTCTTGATTCAATAATCCGGTTATATCACATATAACCGACTAATATCATTTATCTGTATATCGCATTATCAAATCAACACTTGATTCAATAATCCGGTTATATCACATATAACCTAACTGATAACAAATAGCCGCCAGATTACAATACGGTATCTCATACTCGTATTTAATCAGGCCCCCGCACATATCAGCATATGTGGCTTATTTCGTTTCGCTTGAACCAGGAAACTTCTATATGGGACTCTAAAGACTCGTCAATATGCCAGTAGTTGGTGATGATCATATCAGTCACCCACAAGCCGTCAGCGGTACTAGCTGAACGTAATGGCTACCCAGGTATTGAGCAAATAGAAGATCAACAAACAAGCTTGTCCAAACTCCCATGAAGCCTACAGGTAACATTTACCGTATAGTCCGGTCTCTTCGTCTGATATGTCGCATATCGAGTCTGGGAGTGGAATCGTCAGACCCCGATAACTTGATAAGTCATGCCGATGTGTGGCCTATAATGGTATGAGAAACTACTAATAACACTTACCAGTAAATCTCATCTACAGCCCTGGCCAGGGACTTTCAGTTATAGCCAATCGAGCATAGCGCAACATCAACTCCCTATACCGGGAGAGACGAAATCCTTCCTATCGCTCATTGCCTCTATGTGACTCGGAACTGTACCAAAAATTCACCTATTTGCCCGACTCCTTTGAGTCGTGGTAGGGAGGAAATCAAAGCACAGTGGGAACCACACAAGACTCTATGTCGATCTCGGGTATACAGACTAACCTATACCAGTGTCGCTAGAGAACTGCTATCTGACGATAAGTATAGTACCATCTAGGAGTTCTCGGCGAGTCCTGTTCAGTGTATCCATTCTCTAATGAGAACCTGTGTACAATCTGTGATGTCAAACACCAATGGCTATAGGATTAACCATCGCTCCCATACAGGGTCAAGAAACATACACACTAGTCCACTCTGAAATATCGATGCTCTGTCTCGATATACCCTCAACTAGGAACAATTAAATAATATGCTTGTGGACTACCCAGGTCGTAGTAGTATGATCCGCATCATAGTCCTGGTAGTCAAGCCAACACCCTAAGGTCTTTATCAACATGTATCTGAGAGACAGTATTATAAAACTAGTTGTACATGTTAAGAGATAAAGGCAACCAGATAGCATACTATCATGTCGAGCAAGAAAGTCCTCCATATATATGTCTAAGCATCCACTATATCATACAATAATGGCCTCTGGAGCATACATATCACTAATGTAACATTTCAGAAAAATAAAATATTATTTTTGGGAATTTATAAAATTAAATAATAAATATTATGAATATTTGATAATGCGGTATAATTAATTTCCAATAAATTGGGAAATATTTGGAAAATTATAGGAATTACTGAAATGAGGGTGTTTTATATGATTTAAACAAAATATAAATTCTTTATGATTAATTATATTCCATGTTAATACTAATCGCGATTAAATATCACTAATCGTGCATTAAGCTTGTTTTGTGCATGTGACATGCACCATGTCATGTTTCACATTTTTTACATTTTCTACCATGGCTTTTCTTTATTTTCATTTTGGTTTGGTTTTAAATGAGTAGAAGAGAAGAGAAGAGAAAAGAAAAAGAAAAAGAAAAGGAAATGAATAAACAAAAAGGGAGTTGATGTTGCATGAGAGAAAGAAGTGAGGGGTTTCCTTTGACTTGGCCATTTCTTTTCCCTCCTCATTTTCTTCATCTTTTCTCCCCCTTCCTCCTCCATGGCTACCTCTTCCCCTACCTCCTCTAAGACCTCACAAAACACCCACATTTCCATCTCAAAACATCATCTCCACTTCACTAAAAATGTGCACAAGCCCACTACAAATACTTTGGACCAAGAAAAATTGGATTTTGAAGACTTAGGGCAACTCAAGAAATTTCTTGAGTTGCTAAATGAGGTATTTTCTTTACCATTAGCATTGTAATTGTTTCACTTTAGTATACATGCATATTTAGAAGTGTTTTAGGATGGTTTAGTGAACTTTGAAAATTCCTAGAAGGGGTTAGAGTTTGATTTGAATTGAGATGGTATAATTAAGATTTAGTAGTGATCTTAGACCCCTTTAATGTTAAAATTCTGGACAAAACCAGAGATTAGAACCCAAAGACACGAACTTGGAAATCTGCCGACATTGGAGTTTCTGGAAATTGTGGCGATGTATTGAGATCTACTATGACCCGGGGGACCTGAAAATTTTATAGCGATTACAGAGAAGTGTGCAGGCAACCTGGAACCTATACCCAAGACTCGAGACCCTACCTCCTAGTTTTGGCCGCAAATTTACCTAGAATGGCCGCAAATTGCATCCTGGGATAGTTAGGTGGGCCCCATCTTGGTTCCATGGCTCCAGTATCTGTAAAATAGACCCTCCATGTATGCAAAATTGGCTAATTTCAGCTAGAGTAAAATCTGGGACCATTTTCATGAGTTGCTGCCTTGTTCTTCGTGATATTTATGAATCGAAGTTTGGATATTTGTGTTTTTATCGGTCGATTCACGTTTGTACGTTAATCGTCGAGAGTTGTTTGGTTATTCTTGCATGCGTAAACTATAGGTTTTGACTTATGTGTGATTCGTGCGACGTTTTGGTTTTCGTGCGTGATTTTTGTTTACGATGCTATATGTATGTATATATAGGTACCCCCACGTGGACTTCGGATGATGAAGAAGAGGATGGAGACATCGACTTCGGCAAGCGATGATCAAGGTGAGTAGATATATATATCTACGGGGGAAGTCGGGTGGATGGTGTATAGCACCCCCGCAGTTCGTAGTGTAGCCTAGGATATATTAAAATTATAAATGATCATTTGTTTGTGCAACTTGGATAGTTAGCAAGTAGGATCTTAGAAGATCATGGGTTAATGTAGTATAATTAGATGTTAGTGTCGATGGTTAGTTGTAGTCGTGAAACCCTAGAATAAGGTTTACACTCACTCACTCACACACGCACATACTTGTTTACTTGTGCGTATATGGGGAGATATATATATATATACATATATGTTTGTGAGTATGTGTGTGTATGTGTGTGTGTGTGTGTGTATACATGGATAATGAGGATAGTACATGGTACTTGGAGATGAGTCGATGAGATTGGGCATGGTGCCACGGGATCGGTGATATGATTTGGTTCGTATTATGAGATACGACATATTATTATAGCGGGTCTTTAGGCGATGTGTTTTCATACACACGCATGTATATATGTTGATGGTATCAGAGTGTACTAGACTTAGATCAGTACCCCTAATTCAGGATATGATGATAAGGATACCAGATGAATAATGAGATAAATGTGATATTCGACCCGTACCCAGATTTGGGATATCGTACGACGGATTTACCGTACGAGCTATAATTATGATAATTGATCCGCACTCTTGACTCAAGAATGTCATATCATATTATATATTGTATCGTATGTGATACTATTGAGGCGGCATCACCGACTATTATATATATATCGACTCAGACTTAGGTGGTTTTCCTTACCCTTTTCGACTAGTCTGTTAGTGTAGACCTGTAGTGTACTTAGTAGATGTTAGACTGGGCTCGAGTCATACTATTTCCAAAACTAACGAATCATGAGTATTTTAAAGACAGGCCAAGAGATTCTACGGATATTTCAAAAGACGTACCTTTTCTTAAAAACACCGTAGCCTTTATTTCTAAACACCACGATTCGTATTCTTTCAAATGTCAAAACTGTATGACTCATATATAAATGTATATTCATATATGTTGCGTTATTATTCATGTTCCGTATATTCTTGCTGTTCACATCGCATTGCATGCTTATTTGTGTTTTCATTAGTTATTATGAAACCCATGCTGTCAGGACACCAGCACCATTACCGATGATGCGTATGTTCCACGTACACCTTCTTGCCGGCTCACATACATCATCATCGGAAATTGCTATGTCACATACACATTAGAAAACAATATTCATTAGTATAAATTGTTAGCTGATAGTTTCGACATGATACTAGTGCGCTTGCTTTTATATGATAGCTTAGACTTTGCATTTATTATGTGATTTTCATGCATATTTATATATTCATTTGCCATGACATTATGGGCCAGTCCGGATTGCCGGAGCCCAATATTATGGAATTCGTTGTTTATTTACCATCTTGATTTGAGATTTCGGATTTCCATGAGATTTATGATTTTGGAGAAACCGCAAGAATTTTATAAACTGATTATCATTTCTAAATATAAAATTGCGGTTTTCTCGTGATATGATTTGAGATATGTCCACCATGAGTTTTCTCGGCTCTTGAGTGATATCATACACCCGATTCAAGGAGGAGGAGGAACCGTCTGTGGGTGCATGGTGGACCCGGTGCGGTATCCCGGGACAAGATGGTCGCAGATGATGGCGTTGAGCCTGGCAGGGGAGCACTACCGACCGGTGATTTTATTGTGACTCGACGGATATCCGAAGGATACCGATCAGAGTATGGGCCAGTCCGGATAACCGGAGCCCTAAATATTGAAATTTGATGATATGGGCCAGTCCGGATAGCCGGAGCCTTAGATATTGAGATTCGAGGATACAGGCCAGTCCGGATTGCCGGAGCCTGAGATATTGAGATATTTAGATATATGTTTTGTGTCGATACTTGACAATGATTCTATGTTGATTTCATTGATGATACCTCGATTTAAATATACAGAAAACTCACTAAATTAAGAAAACAGTTTTCACATGCATGATATATTCTGTTTTCATTATATTGCATTCATACCTCATATTTATGATATGTTGCTACCTGAGGCACTGACACGAGCACTTGGTATTACACTTATGTATAGATGTTTACCTATGCCATTATTAAATGCTTCAGGCTTTATCATTTTGAGGACATATTGATCGTATGACTTAGGATTGAGTCATACATGCAATTTCTGCTCTATGATGTTTTCTACTTACGAGTTGGCAACTCACCCCCGTTACGCCACAGTTTCTTGCAGGTTTTGCCGTACAAGTTTTTCTTGGCGGCTTTGTGTTCAGACATAATTTCGCATTATTATATTCCCCATTCTTAGGCATTTTACAAATAAACAGGTGCTTTTGACCCATGTCTGCTACATAGTTGCAGGTTAGAGGTTCTCGGAACAGAAACAGTGAAAAAGACAAAAGACGATACAAAAGTGAGACTACGACCAACAAATGGAAGAATCTTGATCAAGCCTACAGTCGGAGAATAAACGAAGAGCAATGAACAAATTCGCAATGCACAAAGGCAGTGCAAGGTTCAAGACTTCATCACGAAGCAACGGTAAAAGTCTACTGCAATTATTCACTGTGGAGATCTGGAAAAAACCTAGAAGCCAACCTGAGAAAAAAATAAAGAAAACAGAAGACAACAGCAGCCAGAATCAACCCAAGAAAATAGAGCCCACAATCCCCACACATGGCCGCGGAACCGTGGCCAAACAGGGGTGTTGGCCGCGGATCCGCAGCCACGTGGCACGAGCGTCGGTGGAAAAAGTCTTGAGCTGGCGATGCGTTGACTAGGTCTTTTTTCTTAGGGGGTATTTTTGTAAAAGCAGATATGACGCGATTGTAACCTAGGGTTTCTATGAATCTATAAATAGAACCCTAAAAACCTGATTTAGGTTATCCTCTTCTTGTGCCTCATTGTAAATCTCAAATTCAGATCTGTAAAGAATGAAGAGTGCATCAATAAAATAGGAGTAAGTTTTCTTTTCATCGCCCTAGTTAATTTTATTTCATTGCCCTAGTATAATTTCTTATCTGCCCTAGTTAGATCTTTAATTCCTTGCCCTAGGTAGATAGTTTAGATATGTTCTTCAATTCCCTAATAAGCGAGTAGTCTCCTCGCTTGTTAGGGTTAGATTTGGGGAAGGCTTGAGAGATGAAGATCTCTCACCCCTTTCTTGCCCATCACACGTTTTTATAGGACTCCATGCATACATGCACACACCGCTCCCTACGACACCCTATCCCACGAGGTAGCGGTGATACCGTAGTATAAAGGCCCGGTTGAGCGTGTTTTCCATGGAGGTTACGGTAAGGATTAAGAAAGAAAGGACAAGAACCTAGAAGAAGAAACACTGTTTCGTCCTGATGGTACTAATCCCCTTTATTAATAATTACCATAACTCCTCATAGATCTTAATTTGGGTATAGAAAGCGGTGAGATTTATTTACATTTCCAAACTTACCCTAAACCTAACCCTAGCAAGATTAAGATCTAGATAAATTTAGTTTTTAGATTTAATCAATCCGACACCCATCGGAATTAACTCGTTAGACCAATTAGGAAATTCACAAAATCCTTGTGGACCGACCCGTACTCACCGGCTAGCTACCAAGCGACGCCGTTCTTGATTGCGGTTAACAAATATTTTTGATCTAAAAATCTCTACGAATCACTTTGCTGGCACGTTGCTTCTTTCCGGGTGATTGCTTTGGTAGGTAGGTTCACTCGTATCGTAACCACCCTTGTATTTATTTATATTCAGTTGTATCTAGTAACTCCATCAACCAGACTGTATTATTTATTAGACTTAGAAAACCAGACTTGTATATTTATTTGACTTAGAAGACCAGTGTATATTATTTCGACCTTAGAGTCACGCTGTATTATTATGGATTTCTTGATGATATTGAGTTTCCTTTTGAGTTTTGATTCTCGCCCTTCGGCGTTGTATATTATATTGCTTGCGTGGTTGTGACCGCCAATTGGCAAAGAGCTAGCTCCCGCTTGGGGATGCTTTTATATATTATTCATGTGGTACCCCTTTTAGGGCCAGTATTTACAAAGGAAACTCTGCCGAAATTTTCGGAAAAGATATGATGTTTTAAAAATGTTTGCAATGACTTTTCAAAGTGATTATATGCAACTTCAAAACAAGTTTTCCTTCACTTTCTTCTTTTTAAATGGTTTAGATTTCTGGGTTTTTGGCTTACTTGAATTAGATGGGGTCCTATAGACTCCATATGATTCAAGTGCCAATCACGTGCCATTTCGGGTCGTGACAACTAACAACATGAGTGAAAGGGGGCTTCATGAGTTGCACAGAAGGGAGTTATTGAAAAATGTTACTTCGTGTAACTTAGATTTCTGCAAATTTTATACGATGTGGAAGCAATATAAGGTCGGCTTCAAGAAAGCCGTACACAAGACTAAACGACTCCTCGACTACATTCACTCAGACGGATAGGGGCCATCGCCGGTTGCATCAAAGAGAGGTGACATGTATAATATCATCTTCATTGATGATTTCTCACGGAAGGTATTGGTTTACTTCCTCAAACACAAATCAGATGTGTTTGCCAGTTTTAAGGAGTGGAAAGAGGCTATGGAGAAGCAAAAGGAGCGACTAGTGAAGTATTTGCGGACAAATAATGGAAATGAATACACCTCGAAGTAATTTCAGGATTTCTGTAAAGAACATGGCATACATCTGCAACGGACAGTTCCAGGACAGCCAGAGCAGAATAGGATAGCGGAGCGCATGAACAGGACACTATTAGAAAGAGCCAGAAGTATGCAGTTGCAATCCAGACTTTCGGAGGACTTCTAGGCAGAGGCGGTGAGTCATGCATGCTATTTGGTCAACAGGTCTCCATCAATGGCCATAAATCTTCAGATCGCAGAAGAAATATGGAGAGGAGAGCCGGTCAGTTATAATTATCTACGAGTGTTTGGGTGCCCTGCCTGCTCGCTTATGATAAAAGGATAGGACCAAGCTGGAATCAAAGTCAAAGAAGTGTGTTTTCTTAGGATTCAAACTTGGTGTTAAAGGCTACAAGTTATAGGATCTAGAAAACAAAAGGTCATTACCAGCCGAGATGTAATCTTCGATGAGGATTCCATGTTGAAAGACGTGGTTGGAGATAATAAAGAGACAGGTAGAGCATCAAGGAACAATGATTCGGTGGAGGTGGAGTTTGAAAGTGTTTACTCGCACCACGGTAGGGTCAAAACCGGCATCACACATGCAATTTAAAAAAAATTAGGTGCTAATCAACACTAAACAAGGATCAAACTAAACTATTAGGGTTTCTGTGATGATATCATAAGATCTAGCTAAGAGATGGATGGCTACAACCTTTGTAGACCGTGTCCTTCTCTTCTAACGCTCTGGGTTGTAGTTCACGCGACTCCACTAGGCTCCACTTGAAGGTTAAACGAACTTGCTTTGATGACTTTCGTGCCGAAGATGATCCACCGAAGTCCGCTAATTCAAGCTACCTCTTCACTAAACTCTTTAGTGAAGTAAACACACTACACCAAAGCGCTAATCTAGTGTAGGATGTGAAGTAGGGGTGTTGTTTGCTCACTAGGGTTCTCACAAGCTCAAGGGTTCGCAACTCATGTGAGGGATTGAGCTTGGAGGTGGAGGTGAAAAAGATGGAGAGAGCTAGAGAGCAACTCATCACATGAGCTCTCATGTGAAGAAAAATCACTCAAGTCAAGAATGAAGTGTAGAATGGCTCATCAAAGCTCACCCATTATTGAAGAATACGATTTTTAACACTTAAAAACTGTAGCCATGCTTCAATGGTGTAAGCAAATGAATATAAAATAGAATAAGCCATGTATATTCCATACCTCAAAAGTCTCCCCATTTTCCATCTCAATTTCTATTTTCTAAAAATAGAAAAAACCATGACATGCTTCATATAATATATATATATATATATATAAAGATAAGCATATAATTAGTGAGCAATAATATTAGTCAATATACAATTATATCAAATATAAATATATATCATATTATTAAATCAACACTTAATTTATATCACATATAACCGACTAATATCATTTATCTATATATCACATTATCAAATCAACACTTCATTCAATAATTCAGTTATGTCACATATAACCTAACTGATAACAAATAGCCGCCAGATTATAATACGGTATCTCATACTCTTATTTAATCAGGCCCTCGCACATATCAGTATATGTACCCTACTTCGTTTTGCTTGAACCAGGAAACTTCTATATGGGACTCTAAAGACTCGTCAATATGCCAGCAGTAGGTGATGATCACATCAATCATCCACAAGCTGTCAGCGGTACTAGCTGGATGTAACGGCTACCCAGATATTGAGCGATTAGAAGATCAACAAGCAAGTTTGTCCAACTCTCATGAAATCTATAGGCAACACTTACCGTACAGTCCGGTCTCTTCGTATGATATGCGTATATCGAGTCTGGGGGGGAATCGTCAGACTCTAATAACTTGATAAGTCATGCCGATGTAAGGCCTATAATGGTACGAGAAACTACTGATAACACTTACCTGTAAATCTCATCAACAGCCCTGGACAGGGATTTCCTGTTATAGACAATCGAGCATAGCGGAACATCAACTCCCTATACCGGGAGAGACGAAACCTCTCCTATCGCTCATTGCCTCCATGTGACTCGGGACGGTACCCAAAATCCTTGCATGACTCCTTTGAGCCGTGGTAGGGAGGAAATTAAAGCACAGTGGGAACTACACAAAACTCTATGACGATCTCGGGTCTACAGACTAACCTGTACCAGTGTCACCAGAGAACTTCTATCTGACGATAGGTATAGTACCATCTAGGAGTTCTCGGTGAGTCATGTTCGGTGTACCCATTCTATAATAAGCACCTGTGTACAATCTTTGATGTCAAACACCAATGGATATGGGATCAACCATTGCCCCATATAGGGTCAAGAAACGTACACACTAGTCTACTCTGAAATATCGATGCCCTATCTCGATATTCCCTCGACTAGGAACAATTGAAGGATGTGCTTGTGGACTACCTAGGTCCCAGTAGTATGATCTGCATCATAGTCCTGGTAGTCAAGCATACATCCTAAGGGCTTTATTAACATGTATATGAGAGACAATATAATAATACCAGCGAACATGTTAAGATAAAGGCAACTAGATAGCATACTATCATGTCGAGCAAGAAAGTACTCCATATATATGTCCAAGCATCCACTATATCATACAATAATGGCCTCTAGGGCATACATATCACTAACAATCTCCCACTTGCACTAAGGCCTGTTGTTGTAGTGTCTCATACCCAACATCCCAAAAAGTCTCTCGATTAGCATCTGTGGGAGGGCCTTGGTGAGTAGATCCACTGTGTTATCCTCTGTGTCAACTCTCCTGACCTCGATCTCGCGGTGATCTACTATCTCTCTGATCGGGTGATACCGCCTAAGAATATGTTTGGATCTCTGATGGGACCGTGGTTCCTTGGCCAAAGCCGCAGTTCCATTGTTATCACAATACACAAGTATTAGATGCTCAATGGAGGGAACCTCAACAAGTTCATCTTATGAACTTCTTCATCCAGACAGACTCTTTGGCAGCATCGTTGGTAGTGATATATTCAGCCTTCATCGTCGAGTCTGCTACGGTATCTAGCTTGGAACTCTTCCAACATACCGTCCCTCCATTGAGGGTGAAGACAAAACCCGAGACCGACTTACTGTTGTCATTATCACTCTAGAAGCTCGAATCGGTAAAGGACTCCACCTGGAGTTCACCGTTACCATACACCAAGAACATCTCTTTAGTCCTTCTCAAGTACTTAAGAATGTTCTTCACAGCTGTCCAGTATTTCTCTCCAGGATCTGATTGATACCAAATCACTACACCTAGTAAGTAAGCTACATCTGGTCTGGTACAGAATATCGCATACATGATTGACCCGACTGCCGAATCATAGGGTATCCCTTGCATGCGAGCCCTCTCCAAATCAGTCTTGGGAGACATCTCTTTGGAGAGAGTGATTCCTTAACAAGCGGGTAAATTATCATGCTTAGAATCTTCCATACTAAATCTCTTTAGTATGGTATCTATTTACCTGGATTGGGACAATCCCAACATCCGTTTAGATCTATCTCTATATATCTTTATCCCCAGGATGTAAGAGGCATCACTTAGAACTTTCATGGAGAACTTGTATGATAAGAAGAGCTTGACCGAGTGTAGCATAGGAACATCGTTTCCTGTCAAGAGTATGTCATCCACGTACAATACGAGGAAGACAACCTTACTCTCTACAACCTTCTTATATATACATGGTTCATCTACATTTTTGATGAAGTCAAACTCTTTGATAGCTTCATCAAAACAGATGTTCCAGCTCCACGATACCTGCTTTAATCCGTAGATTGATTTAAGCAGCTTGCACACACTTCCGCTGCTCGCACTGTCTATGAAGCCCTACGGTTGTGTCATATACACGCTCTCTTCTAAATCACTATTTAGAAAAGCGTTCTTGACGTGCAACTGCCAGATTTCGTAGTCATCGTATGCGGCAACGGCAAGTAGGATCCTGATGGACTTAAGCATAGCTACTGGAGAAAATGTTTCATCATAGTCGACACCTGGTCGTTGACGAAATCCTTTTGCTACAAGTCTAGCTTTGAAAGTCTCAACTTTTCCATCTACACCAAATATCTTCTTAAGATCCACTTTCTCCCGATAGGTTTTACCCCTTCAGGAGCAACTTTCAAAGTCCATACTTTGTTGGTGTACACGGATTCCATCTCAGATCACATAGCATCCAGCCATTTCACAGAGTCTCCACTTGTGACGGCCCATCATCTTCCATGATGCAATCCTCGCTCCCACCGTCTATGAAAAAACCATAGTATCTCTCAGGTGGATGGGAAACCCTACTAGATTTGCGGAGTGGCTGAGGATCGTCGGTGACTATTGAATCCTCCGGTTCCACCAAATCGTCAGTAATAGTTTGTGTTGCTGGAACTTCATCCAGTTCTACCTCATTACCACTAATCTCTTTGATAAGAAATTCCTTTTCTAAAAAGGTTGCATGTCGAGAAACAAACACCTTTTGTTCCTCGGTATGGTAGAAGATATACCCACGCGAATGTTTGGGATATCCTACAAACTTGCACAGAACTGACCTTGCCTTGAGCTTGTCCAGATTTTGCTTTTTAACATAGGCCGGATAACCCCATATCTTAACTCGTTTAAGAGATGGTCTCTTCCCATTCCATATCTCATATGGAGTGGTAGGCACGGATTTGGTCGGAACTCTATTCAATAGGAATGCAGCTGTCTCAAGTGCATAACCCCAAAAGAAAATAGGCAACTCAGTATTACTCATCATAGAGCGCACCATATCTAATAGGGTGCGATTCCTCCGCTCCGAAACTTCATTGTGCTGTGGTGTATATGGAGGAGTAAGCTGAGAGAGAATCCTATTCTCTTTTAAGTAGTCTCTGAATTCCGTGCTCAGGTATTCTCCTCTCCGATCATATCGAGGGATATTAATACTTTTATCCGTCTGGTTCTCAACTTCGTACTTATATTCCTTGAATTTCTCAAAAGATTCAAATTTGTGTTTCAACAGGAACATATGTCTGAATCTTAAGAGATTATCGGTGAATGTAATAAAGTATGAGGAACCATTCGCGGCATGTGTAGACATAGGACCACATACATCACTATGTATCTGTCCCAAGAGTTTAGTAGCTCTTTCTCCGTGTCCAGTAAACGGAGTTTTTGGTCATCTTGCCTTTGTGATATGACTGGCAAGTTTCGTAAGATATAAATTCGAATGGATTCAAATATCAATCCTTATGCATACAGAGTTATCTGGCGCTCATAAGGTTATGGACACTGAAACACAATTACAGCCTATTGATGCGGAGGTGGATGGGCAAATTACGGAGACAAAAGGTAAGGACCAACCCTAACAAGACCCAAAGGCAATAGCAGTAAGGAAATCAATACGTACTCATAAGACACCAGTCAGATACGGTTTCGAAGATTTGCTCGCATACGTTTTAGTCATTGAAAGCGGAGATCCCGACTCTTATTAAGAATCCATTAGGCAAGAGGATAAGGATCGATAGATTATGGCGATAATAGAGAAGATGAAGTCACTTCGAAAGAATAGTACGTGGAGATTGACAGAGCTACTGAAAGGCAAAAGGGTTATTGGCTACAAGTGGGTATTCAGGAAAAAAAAGGAAGACGGGCAATACAAGACACGTTTAGTTGCGAAGGGTTTAGCTTAGAAGGAGGGGATTGAATACAACGATATTTTCTCGTCGGTAATCAAGCATACGTCTATTCGAGTGTTGTTGGTGAAGATAGCTAGTAAATGGATGTGAAAATGACATTTCTGCAAAGGGAGTTGATTGATTCTGTATCTTTAAGAAGTTTTTTCGTAAAGTAACCGCAATCAATAACGGCCTTGCTTTGTTCTAGATCTACGATATACGGATGTAGATTTTATAAAAAAAGAGGCCTGTAGGGTTCATATGACTTAGTAGTAATAGATGACTAATTAAAAATGACTCCTTTTATCTTTTAATTGTTTAAAACTAGATCGATAGTGATGAATGTCGATTAGGGTTCTTTTGGAAGAAACTAGGATTTCCCCACTCTTAACCCTTGTCCTTGCATTGATCTCTATTCATGTCTAGCCCCTAACAAAACAAGTGTTAATCTAATCTCAAATCATGGTCGAGACTATTAATAAATTGGTAGCGCGCCCGATAAGGATGTTAACATTTATTTTGCTAAAGTCTATAAACTTTAAAATGTATAAAAAGAGTTAAATGATTTTAGCATCCATTGATCTACCATAGCCTACGAACCGTAGCAAGTATAGAACTACTCACGCATGTTTTGAGAAGAAGAAGAAAGGATGGAGAAGGAGATCATAATATAAATGCAGAAAGTAAAATGCAAAGAACTAAACTAAAGATCTACCTTTATTAATCAACTTTAACATGTACAAATCCTTTGAAATTAGAATATAAAGAACTCTCGTGTTGCTATCGATCTTTATCTCGTAGGAAGTAGATGTTCAGTCGATTGATCACGTCGATTCGTGGAACTGTCTTGGATCTTTTGATCTTGTCAGTGATTTTGGAGATGTAAAAGGTGATTTTAGTGATCTATTTCGAGATAATTTTCATCTGAAACTCTCGGTCCTTTAAATAGCCCTAGAAACAGAAACCCTAGATCCTATGTATTGTTATTTGATAATACGATCACACCCATAAAATCTCATATCCAACGGCCATCAGAGGGCCATGGATCCACCGCATATATAGGGATTTGGCCGCAGTTGGGCGGCAGTATGATGGGATCAGGTCTTCAAAATTCTGGTGCTGCCTCATATTGACACGTGGAGATTGTTGTGATGCTTGGATTCTTTATATCTTACTCTGAGTCTCCGCGTTTATGATTTTATTCAACTTTATCGACAGATTTTATTCCCGACATCTCGAATACCTCGATCTCCAGACCTGAGCTCATATAATATCTCAATTCAAAGTATTAGTAATATTTGTTATTTATTTTGAGATATTATCCTAACCATTAGTATGATATGATATTTTAAGAATATTGATTAGGATTATTTGATATGATATGCATATTTAAATTATCAAAATATCATATAAATATTATATGCATATATTTTCCTTCATAATGTTAATTATAATATATAAACATATGATAAAGAGTATTTTGCAGATAAACCCACATATGTTCCATAATTACAATAAATACCTTTAAGTACTTAACAAAAGTAAGAAAAATATTCCATCAAATGTGCAATATTTTCGACTGAACAAATACCCCAAAACTTAATTTTGATCGTCCGGAGCAAACTATTTATTCAAGAGAGGGAGAAAAAAAAAGAAAAGAAAGACCTAGCACACTTTCGTAGGCAACACGATTGCACTTAGCACGTGCAACAAAACTTTAAACGTCTAGGTGTTCCTAGTAGGAGGAGTGTTGTCTCCTAAGGGTTTTCAGCGGATTACACCCACAAAATCCCATAATAAAAAAAGACGATGAAAGTTACATACAAAGATAAAGAACATATAAAAGAAAGAACTTGAAAAGAAGCGTTCCAAACTATACCAGCTTTTCAGTTGCCATGAGCCCTATCTTAATGGTCGTGAAAAGATGTCGGCAATCACATCATCCCTCAATAAAACACCGCCTTTAGTCTTCCTCCTACCTTTCTTCCAAACATCGATCATATACCCTTACGTGTGTGTAAAAGACATCGCAACACTTAGGATATTCAATTCAAGTTATCATACTCTTGTCCATCTTCCTTAATACTTTTTAGTCGGTGAATATTTCAGATAGAATTGCTCATACATTTTTCATGCGACCGTTAATACTTCTTGAGGTACTAACCGACCGATTACTAAATGTGCTAACTCATTTAGGCGTAATTAGCAATTTCCTCATCTTGCAATACCTAAGGCTTAGCAGTGGCTCCCAAACCAGTTGGTCTAAGGCATTAGGTGATAAAGCACTCTCACTATATTTTTTATGCTGCCTTAAGCAATTACAAAACCAGTGTTCATTTTTCTTCACCATTTTATTTTTTTATGTTTCACTCTTTTTTTTCCATTGATCTTCATACTAAGGCTTTTAAACAAGAGCATTTCAAGGTATCATATACTATCCCAAGTTTCAAGATGTGTGCAAGTGCGTATAGTAGAGTATCAACGTTCATATGTTTGGACTCAAGAATAGGGACTATTTTTCAGACTCAATTCTATTCTCAGATTGGTGATTCCCTTCATCTTACTAACTCTTGGAACAACGGCTCATGACTACCTATTACTAGCTTCGTTATAAAACATCTAATTTTCTTGATTTTCTTAAACTTTTCCTATCTTTCATATGTAATTTTTCACTTTCTAATCTTTTATTATTAAAAAAATTGTGTTTTTTTTCGTATAATACAAAAGAAATTATGCGTGAAAAAGCACAAACCTCCCCCAAAGCTATTTGCAGCAGTGTCCTCACTGATGTCATCTGTTAAGCTTAAAACCTGTAGACTTTGGAGGAAAAGTTAGTAACGGGGACAAAAATTAATGGCAGTGAAATCCTTCTCCAAACTTATTTTTGGCTCATAATTTTGTAAAAATTTATTTTCCTTCAAGGGCCAAAATATTTTCTCCCCCCCCCCAAAAAACTTGAGTAAAATAGTATTAAGCATTTAAAATTATGAGGGGGGTAAAGTTATTGGTCTATGCAAAGCTTTACAAACACCAAAAATCAACACCAGCCATTCGAATATTTTATCGATATAACAATATAGTTGGTGGAGGATCATAGATGTGCAGAAGTGGGGAGATAGGAGGCGGAATCGATCGGGTTTACGTCTCAGATGGTAGAGACGAAACAGTGATGGTGCACTACTCGTATTCTTGTTCTTGATAAGAAGAAGGGGTGGCGGTTCGACTTCTTTGGGTGGGGGTTGATTCATCACAACTCCCATGTTTTCTAGGAATGCGAGTTCTTTAGCAAAAATATCTTCAAAACTTTCATCAAGATTCCAAATGATGATCTCATCGGAAATGGAGTTATGAAACTAAGATAGCTCGACTAAATCATTCGACAAATCAAAAGGTTTGGACTTAGGTGTGGACTTGTCGATAGAAAAGTTTTCACGTGTATAATAAACAGTAGGATCAAACCCTAACGTACTAGTGGCGTCGAGATCAGAATCGTGAAGCTCCTCAAATTCGCAACTTTCGGAAGCTATCTTTTCAACAGAACAAACATGAGCATAGGGTTCTGATGGTTGACTTCCTAGATTGTAGATGTTAAGATCAATTGTCATCTACCCAAAGGACAGGTTCATTGAACCGTTACGACAATTGATTATCGTGTTTGAAGTTGCTAAGAAAGGTCGACCTAGAATCGCCGGAATTTGGTTCTGTGGGTCCGCTACAAACCGTGTATCTATAACTATAAAGTCCACAGGGAATATAAATTCTCCGACTTTGATTAACACGTCCTCTAGCTCACCCCGTGGTTAGGTGATAGATCGATCGGCCATATGGAGAGTGCAATGCGTAGGTTTCAATTCTCCTATCCCTAATTGCTCATAAACAGAATATGGAAGCAAGTTAACACTAGCACCAAAATCGAGTAGAGCACGATTGATATTTTTACCCCCAATGGTTATAGATATTGTAGGACAACCGGGGTCCTTACGTTTTGTAGGCACCAATTGGGTAAGAGAATTGCTCATATTACTCGCTACGAAAACTTTTTTAGGTACTTGAGTTTTCCTCTTCCTAGTGCACAAGTCCTTTAAAATTTTCGCATAGGACGGAACTTGTTTGATAGCATCTAGGAGAGGGATATTTATGTTAACTTGCTTTTAAATATCCACAATCTTCTCCATTTGGGGACTTGATTTGTTGGCCCTCGACCTATGTAGAAAATGAGCTTTATCAATAAGGGTCGGGTCCAACTTTTGAGGAGAAGTTTGTGGGGATGGAATGGATCCTAAAATTGGATTTGAGATGGTTGTAGATGGTAATTTCTTCAAGGAAGTGGGATGAGGGTTCGAGCCTAGCGGAAAACGGATAATAGGCTTGGAAGAAAATGGTGGGCTAGACGAATTAGGGTTAGAAGGAGAAGCCGGGGTTTTATTTGATTCAACGTCATCAACCTGTTCACCGACTTGATTGTTCAGCACTCTTCCCGATCTCAACGTGGTTATGGTACTCACATTATGATTTTGTGAGTGTCCAGGATTCGGTAGAGCTTGAGATGGAAGTTTCCCTTTCTCTCTCTCGCTCATCGCGGCATTTAACTGTGCAAGTTGTGCTTCTATCGATTTTATGCTTTCACCGTGGGAAGCGGTGTGCTGTACTAATGTTTGGATAGAAGATGTTAAATTAGCCGTCGTTTGCTTGGAATGGTTAATAAACGTTTCTAAGCTTCGTTCGAGTCCAGAGGATTCGGTACCGACCGTTGGGAAAGAATTATTATAAGGTGCAAAATTGTTGGCCGGATTTTGAAAAGATTGTGGTTGAAAGGGGTGTTGACTTTGTTGTGGTGGTTGTTGTTGCTGTGGAGGAGGCCTTTGATAGTTATTTTGGCTTGGGAACGGATTTTCGGTTTGAGTTTGGTTTTGGTTCCAAGCAAAATTAGGATGATTCCTCCATCCCTGATTGTATGTGGAAGAATAAGAATCGTTTCTATGTCGTTACTGAAAAGCAGCATTAGTTTGTTCTTGACCTTGAAATGGAGGATTCAAAAGGTATTTTTCCGTTAAATGTGATGGGTCAGAACAGCAACCACACGCGGTTTTAGGGAGCATAACTTAGTTTAGGGAGGCTAATAAGAATTTGTTTTCGATAGCGTCGAGTTTCTTTTGCATTGCGGCCATTTCGGCTTTTACTGCGATAGAAACATCGAGCTGATGAATACCTGCCCTAGATGAAGTTGGTCTAACGCTTTCCCACTGTAAGATTTGTTCGGCGAGATCTTCCAGAAATTGCCAAGCTTCACCATCGTCTTTAGACATGAAATGGTATTGACTAATGGTTTCAAGCATTTGTTTTATGGCAGGATTAACACCCTCATATATAATTCGGCAAAGTTGTCATCTATCAATTCCGTGATGGGGGCATTATAGAAGAAGATCCTTAAACCGCTCAAAGCATTTCCAGAATGGTTCGTTGGGAAGTTAGGTAAACTGGTTAATCTCGCTTCAAACACGGACGGTTTTGTGATTGGGATAAAATTTCTTAAGGAATGGTATAACGAATTCGTCCCATTTGGCGATAGAATGTGCGGCAGTGCTATAAAGTCATTTTTCTGCTAGGTCTCACAAGGTAAGAGGGAGAAGACGTAATCGCATAGCATCCCCTGAAAGTTAGGTTTTGCCCATCATTGCGCATATGTTTTCGAATTTGGTGATAAAAACATATGCGTCTTCGGATTCAAGTCCGTGAAATTTGGGTAACAAGTTAATGAAGTAGGGTTTAATTTCAAAATTATCCCCATTGGCCGGTAGAAGAGACAGACAAGTAGGAAGGGGTCTACGCATAGGGTAGCATCTTTCTTGGAAAGAGATGCACGGTGGATTCTGCGCACCTACGGATGGTGGAAGGGTGGTATCGTGAAATCCCGATAGAGATCCGTCCATTTCGAGAGATGTGTTGGGTTGAGGGGAAATAGAAGATGAAGAAGTACCGACTTCGGAGTCGATAGCAAAGACGCGGATAAGACGGGCACTAGAATCCCGTGTCCATCCGATCATGCACTAAGCGGGTTTAGCGGACGTGGCAGCGTATGTAAGAACGATTTTTAGAAAAAGTTTGTTTTGAAAAAGTCAGACTTGAAACTTGACTCAACAAATCATAAAATGCACAATCAACCCTAGAACTAAGGTCACCTAAGTCAAGCACTAGATCGCTCCTAGACTTCCAAAGGACAAGCCGCAGAATCAATCCTCTACCACCTCTTTATCACTCTTGTGGCCAGGTGAGTGTCAGGTAAGTAGGAGGTATCCGCTATACGAATCACCAAAAATAGCGGGCCTAATTAAGTAACCACTTTCCTTAGTCACACTTACCTAGACACCACAAGAGAGATGCAGATAAGCGATAGATTACCCACGACCCTCCTATGTCCTAATTGAGTGCGACGGTCCTTAGAGGCATGATCTAGATATTTTTTAATTAATGTAGAGTGAAAGTATGCTCGTTTTGTGATTTGTGGGGCCTACGAAGGGTGATGAAATTCCTACCTAATATGAATTTGGGTTATTGCCCCTTAAAGTCCGGTTAAAATATGCACAAACAAACTAATATCAAAACACGCAAAAGATTTTTGAGCGGCGATATTTGCAAAGAATCCTGCAGAAAATATCAGATTATTGGATTTTAGAGGAGAAAGAAACAGAGAAAGATACCTGAAAATTTTGGGGGCACAAATCCCCAAAGACGCCGCAGTTCCGCGGCCACGTTCTTACAATTTCCGCGGTTCCGCCGCACTTTGGTGTAGTCTTTTTTGGTTTTTCTGCACTGCACCCCTAAGTTCCTCTGGAATATGTGGAAAGTCTCTGAATCTCTATTTTCTTGCTCCTGTGACTCCAGATTCACTCGCAAAAGTCGCACAATAATCGTTAAATACACAATATGTGATTTTGGTTCTCTTTTATGGTTGTCGGATTTTATAAGAAATCAACCCGAATAACAAGAAAAAAAATTACAGCCGTCTCCCCGGCAACGGCGCCATTTGATTGATTCTGTATTTTGAAGAAGTGTTTTCGTAAAGTAACCGTAATCAATAACGGTGTCGCTCGTAGCTAGTCGAGATGAGTACGGGTCATCCTCAGGGAAACGTCGAACCTTTATCTTGCTTTAGACGAGTTGATTGAAATATGGATGGTTTGTTCTAGATCTACGATATACGGATGTAGATTTTATAAAAAAGAGGCTTGTAGGGTTCATATGACTTAGTAGTAATGGATAACTAATTAAAAATGACTCATTTTATCTTTTAATAGTTTAAAACTAGATCAATAGTGATGAGTGTGGATTAGGGTTCTTTTGGAAGAAACTAGGGTTTCCCCGCTCCTAATCCTTGTCCTTGCATTGATCTCTATTAATGTCTAGCCCCTAACAAAACAAGTGTTAATCTAATCTCAAATCATGGTCGAGACTATCAATAAATTGGTAGCGCGTCCGATAAAGATGTTAACATTTATTTTGCTAAAATTTATAAACTTTAAAATGTATAAAAGGAGTTAAATTATTTTATCTAGCCTACGAACCCTAGCAAGCGTAGAATTACTCACGCATGTTTTGATAAGAAGAAGAAAGGATATAGAAGGAGATCATAATGTAAATGCAGAAAGTAATGCAGAGATTAAATGTAGAAAGTAAAATGCAAAGAACTAAACTAAAGATCTATCTTTATTAATCAATTTTAACATATACAAATCCTTTGAAATTAGAATACAAAGAACTCTCGTGTTGCTCTCGATCTTTATCTCGTAGGAAATAGATATTCAGTCGATTGATCACGTCAATTTATCACGTCGATTCATGGACCTGTCTTGGATCTCTTGATCTTGTCAGTGATTTTGGTGATGTAAAAGGTGAATTTAATGATCTATTTTGAGATAATTTTCATCTGAAGCTCTCGGTCCTTTAAATAGCCCTAAAAACAGAAACCCTAGATCCCATATATTGTTATTTGATGATACAATCACACCCACAAAATCTCAGATCCTACGGCCATCAGAGGGTCGTGGATCCGTCGCATATATAGGGATTTGGCAGCGGTTGGACGGCAATATGGTGGGATCGGGTCTTCAAAATTCTGGTGCAGCCTCATGTTGACACGTGGAGATTGTTGTGATGCCTAGATTATTTATATCTTCCTCTCAGTCTCTACGTTTATGATTTTATTCAACTTTATCGGCATATTTTATTCCCGACATCTCGAATATCTCGATCTCCAGACCTGAGCTCATATAATATCTCAATTCATAGTATTAATAATATTTGTTATTTATTTTGAGATATTATCCGAAGCATTAGTATGATATGATAATTTAAGAATATTGATTAGGATTATTTGATATGATATGAATATTTAAATTATCAAAATATCATATAAATATTATATGCATATATTTTCCTTCATAATATTAGTTATAATATATAAACATGTAATAAAGAGTATTTTGCAGATAAATCCACATATGTTCCATAATTACAATAAACACATTTAAGTACTTAACAAAAATAAGAAAAATGTTCCATCAAATGTGCAATATTTTCGACTGAACAAATACCCCCAAATTTAACTTTGATCGTCCCGGGCAAACTAGTTATTCAAGAGAGGAAGAAAAAAAAGGAAAAGAAAGACCTAGCACACTTTCGTAGGCAACACGATTTCACTTAGCACGTGCAACAAGACTTTAAATCTCTAGGTGTTCCTAGTAGGAGGGATGTTGTCTCCTGAGGGTTTTCAGCGGATTACACCCATAAAATCCCATAATAAAAGAAAGACGATGAAAGTTACATACAAAGATAAAGAACATATAAAAGAAAGAACTTGAAAAGAAGCGTTCCAAACTATACCAGCTTTTCAGTTGCCATGAGCCCTATCTTAATGGTTGTGAAAAAATGTCGGCAATCACATCATCCCTCAATAAACTATCGCCTTTAGTCTTCCTCCTACATTTCTTCTAAACATCGATCATATACCCATACATGTGTGTAAAAGACATCCCAACACTTAGGATATTCAATTCAAGCTATCATACTCTTGTTCATCTTTCTTAATACTTTTTAGTCCGTGAATATTTCAGATAGAATTGCTCACACATTCTTCAAGCGACCGTTAATACTTCTTGAGGTACTAACCGACCGATTACTAAATGTGCTCACTCATTTAGGCATAATTCGCAATTTTCTCGTCTTACAACACCTAAGGTTTAGCAGTGGCTCCCAAACCAGTTGGTCTAAGATATTAGGTGATAAAACACTCTCGCTATATTTTTTTATGCTGTCTTAAGCAATTACAAAACCAGTGTTCATTTTTCTTCACCATTTTATTTTTTTATGTTTTACTATTTTTTCCCCATTGATCTTCATACTAAGGCTTTTAAACAAGAGCATTTCAAGGTATTCTCTACTATCCCAAGTTTCAAGACATGAGCAAGTGCGTATAGTAGGGTATGAACGTTCATATGTTTGGACTCATGAATATGGATTTTTTTTCAAACTCAATTCTATTCTCAGATTAGTGATTCCCATCATCTTACTAACTCTTGGGATAACAGCTCATAACTACCTATTACTAGTTTCGTTATAAAACATCTAATTTTCTTGCTTTTCTTAAACTTTTTCTATCTTTCATATGTAATTTTTCTCTTTCTAATCTTTTATTATCAAAAAAAATTTGTGCTTTTATTCCGTATAATACAAAAAAAATGATTCGTGAAAAAAAATGATGTTGTTTAGAGTTGAATTTGAGAATTTTTTTAGGGGTTTCGATCGATGAGTAGAGTTGACGTTTGTGGGAATAAATTGCTTATGGGCTATAAGTGCCACGCACGGTAAACCACAGGGGTGTTTTGTGCAATCAACCATAATAACAAAAAGAAAAGGGTAAATTGTCAAAAAGCGCCCGACCAGCTCAGGAGTTGTCTAAAAACTTCTTATATTTTCAAAATTGTTGGGAAGGGCCTACTTTTTAATTTTTTTTTGAAAAATCCTTTGAGTTGCATTTCATTTATGCATTTATTCGCTCTAACCGTTTATACGTTACATGCAACTATTTTGATATGGCAGGCCAGGAGTTTCTTACGAGAGCAAAAGGCCCAAGGGTTTTTACACAAGTTTGAAGCGCGCCATGTTTTTTTTTTAACAATTTACCCAAAAATAATAAAAGGATAAAGGCAAAAGCCCAAACTCTTGAGTTAACAAAATACATACAGGCCTAACTAAAAAGGTCTCTGTTCTCACGAGTTAAAAGCCTATAGTTAGTAGCATCATTGTGGGGTTCAAACATTATCCCTGCAGAGCAGTGCAAGCTTGGAGCACAGCTTGTCTTAATTTTATAAAGGCCTAAGCCCACTCATTTGGTAACTTGATGGATAAGGATTGTGAACAATCTTTTGTTAATTAATTGAGCCGTTATTAAACTAAGCTCAAGACTAATTAGAATATGCCATGTGTTTATGTTTTGTGGTTAGGAAATTAAGGGGTTGTGATCCCAATTTAGCTCAAACCTCCCTCTCAAACAACAATTTGACAGAAGTCGCTTTTCCTAACAAACCCCACAACTCCAACAATGCAAGCCCTCGAATTGTTTTGATCACCATATGATTTGATCACAATTTTATACCAAGCATTTTGTATTTTCAAAGATTTTAAAATCCATATGAAGTTTGTTACAGTAGAATATCAGTTATTCTGGTCTCTTTTTCCATGATGGAGTAATTTTTTTTCTAACGATCATTTAGGATTATGTTTTGCTGATAACGCTATTTACGGTGCATTTGGGATTAGATTAATAATTAATCATAATCAATGCTTGCTTTTCCATAGCTAACCCAATTTTAAGGGAAACTACGATAACTAATGGCAAAGATGATAATGAGTTTCTTATTAATTGTAAGGGAAAGGAATTGAGAAATTAAGGCAATATGATCAAAGCTACCTTGGAACAAGGTAGATAATAAATGAATATTTCATAAGCTGTAAAAGAAATTCTTTGTTTAGCTGCAACTTATTATTGAGGATTGAATATTCGATCTCTGTGAAAGACCGGTAACTATATCTTTTATCGATCAAAACCACTAATAGTTGAAACCGATTTTGAAGACAAAAACATATCAATGTTTACATTGGCGGATTTAAACAAAAATATAGTTTTTTTGTTCTATGTTTATATATAGATATCTTTTTCCATAAAGAGGATAAATGGATAAATACTTGAGCAACTTCATGTTTTCCTTGAATGGGTCTCATGATGCTCTTAAATGAAAATTCCTCATATCACGACACGTGGCGAATGACGTGTCATCCGTGACAGCTCACTAGACTCCTAGGGGGCTACCGAGACAAAATCAGTGTGGAGTACTGATGACCTTCCTCGGTTCGTCTCCGAGCTTACACTCCGCCTTTTACCCAAGAGCGACCTAGCCGCCGAACTGGCATCCATTCTCCTGTGCTCGTCTCCGAGCTATTGCAGAGCTGAGCTTTCTCGGTCTCCCGGCTCGTCTCCAAGCCTCATGCCGAGCTAAATCTCCCCAGCTCTCCCGGACAAACGAGAACGCGAGGCCCTGGCGCTCCCGCAACGGCTCCGCGTATCTCGCCAAAGCGAGATATCCGCCGCCCCACGTCCCACGTCCCATGCTGGCGCATCCCCCCATTAATGAGCGTATCCCGCCATTAATGAAGGGATCCCGTCATTCACGCTGGCGTAACGTCAGGGACATAACCGAAGGCGAAAATCTCGCGCCTGCTCGCTCCATGCGACAACTATAAAAACCACTCTCTCAGACGACTTAGATAAGGCAATTTTAATCCAATAAGCCGCTACTCTGCTCATTTTTCTCAGCTAACTTGATCGTCAGAGGGTCCTACGCTGGTCACTCATCCCGGGACTTCTTTGCAGATAGCTTGGCTTCACCTCAAAATCAACCCATTGAGATCCACACGCTCAAGGAGACAACCTTTAAATCAAATCTCAGTCGTTCAACAGTTCTTGTTACAGATTGACGGAGGACAACATCTGAAGCAGATCCAACCTCCATCAGTTGGCACCGTCTGTACGAACAGCTTGTAAATTTCTTCCCCCATCAAAGTTGATCTTCTGTCTTCAACCTAATGGCGAGCGAGAACCGTGGCGATCCCAGTACGAGTCATGCCTCCTCCACAACGGAGGCGGGAGCGGCTCATCTCCTCCTCCCAATGCCATTGTCGCCTTATCCGTCCGGATCGAAAGACTCACGTCGATGGTGGACGTGCTTATTTGCTTCAGGCGACGGGCCTAGCCCCCCAGATCGCAGTTCCCCCTCCCAGGATCATGACGTCGGCAGAAAAGTGGATAACATTACTCCCCTCGATGTCCCCGAACACAGGCATGCCGACTCCGACAACCATGGCTCCCATGCAATGACCGATTCAATGACTAGCTAGGTGCCGCACGGCTCTACGCCGCGATCCCAGGAAAGAGACCATTGCCGTGATGCCCATCGTGCTCCCGCGCCACCCAAGGAGGTGTCGGTCAGCTCTCCCGCTTCCAGGAGTGACCGACGCCCTCTCCCTCGCCGGGACCACGCAAACAACTCGTGTCAAGGCTGCTAGAAAAGGACGTCGCTCGAGGATCTGAGAAACTTGATAGAGCGGAATCGAAGCTGGACTACCGTGCAGACTAGGAGCGGAAATGGTCACCACTCTAACTGTGCTGAATCCTCGGGTACCACAACCGCCTTGAAGCCCTCGAGAAGAAAATCGAGGGCATACACCGGGATGGCCAGGCGTCCGGCGGAGGGGCCCGATACTCCGCCAATTCGCTGACAAAACCATTTACGGAGGAATTACTGGCCGAGCATGTCTCATCCAGGAACAGACTGCCCAAGGTGTCCTTCTTCGACGGGAAATCCGACCCAAAGGACCATCTAGACGCATTTACGGCAGGCATGAGCTTCCAGGATAACTCCAACGCTGCCCAATGCCGAGCATTTCCTGCCACCCTCATCCGGGGTGGACGGGACTGGTTCCGAGGACTCACGCCACGCTTCATCTCTAGCTTTGATGAGCTGTCCACCCAGTTCCTCGGTCACTTCGTTGGAAATAGACGACAGAAGAGGACTGTCGATTACCTCTTCACTATAAAGAGCAGGGACAAGGAATCTTTTAAGGGATACGTCACTCGCTTCTACAACGCTCTCCTCGAGGTCCCCGAGCACCGGGATGAAACTGTCATCACCGCACTAAGGTCGGGTCTTAGGCATATAGAGTGGCTTCGCTCTTTTGCATTAGCACAACCTAAGACCATGGCCGAGATAAAAGTTTGGACCGAACGAGAGATCTAACTCGAGTCGGAGGTGAACGCCAACCTGCCCCGGGGCGACCAAGATGACCAAAAGAAGAGGGGAAGAGAAGAGAAGAAGAGGGTCGACCGACCAAAGCCATACTCCCCGAAGTTCCAGGAGTACACTCCTTTTAATATCTCCCAAACCGAGCTGTTGGAGGAGGCGAAGGGCGAGAGATTCTTCAAGCTCCCACCAGTCACCCATAGAGCGGATAAGCGTATCCGGGACCCGTACTGCGCCTTCCATAGGTCGCAAGGTCACCCGACCGAAAACTGCAAACAACTCCGTGACTATATCAAGGAGTTGATCCGCTCTGGCCACCTGGCGAAGTACCTGCGGGACAAGCGACAAGCAGATCGGGAACAAGAGAACCATCCCCTTCCCGGGGAATTAACGATCAGGGAAATTATGGTCGTTACCTCGGAATCTGCCTGGGGTGCTGGCGAAAATCACCGCCTACTACCCGTCGAGGGTACTAGCGAACCACCCCAGAAGAAGTGCAGGACGGCCGAGCCCATTATCTTCACCGATGAAGACCTCCACGGTATATCCTTGCCTCACAACGACCCTCTCGTTATAACTACTCGGGTCCACCGTTATGAAGTACAGAGGATATTGGTCGATTCCGGGAGCTCGGCTGGCATCCTCTTCTACGACTGCTTCCAACGTATGGGGCTTGGACCGTCCGACCTAAGGCCCACCTCCCACGTCCTCTCAAGGTTTACCGACCACTCTATCCTGGCTTATGAGCAGGCCACCCAGTTCCTCGGTCACTTCGTCGGAAACAGACTACAGAAGAGGACTGTCGATTACCTCTTCATCATAAAGAGCGGGGACAAGGAATCCTTTAAGGGATACATCACTCGCATCTACAAGCTCTCCTCGAGGTCCCCAAGCACCGGGATGAAACTGTCATCACCGCACTAAGATCGGGTCTTAAGCACGAAGAGTGGCTCCACTCTTTTGCATTAGTGCAACCTAAGACCATGGCCGAGGTAAAAGCTTGGACCGAACGAGAAATCCAACTCGATTCGGAGGTGAACGCCAACCTGCCCGGAGGAGACCAAGCCGACCAAAAGAAGAGGGGCAGAGAAGAGAAGAAAAGGGTCGACCGACCAAAGCCATACTCCCCGAAGTTCCAGGAGTACACTCCTCTTAACATCTCCCAGACCGAGCTGTTGGAGGAGGCGAAGGGTGAGAGATTCTTCAAGCTCCTGCCAGTCACCCATAGAGCGGCTAAGTGTATCCGGAGCCCGTACTGCACCTTCCATAGGTCGCAGGGTCACCTGACCGAAAACTGCAAACAACTCCGTGACTACATCGAGGAGTTGATACGCTCTGGCCACCTGGCGAAGTACCTGAGGGACAAATGACAAGCGGATCGGGAACAGGAGAACTAGCCCCCTTCCGGGGAATTAACGATCGGGTAAATTATGGTCGTTACCTCGGAATCTGCCTGGGGTGCCGACGAAAATCATCGCCTACTACCCGTCGAGGGTACAGCGACTCACCCCAGAAGAAGTGCAGGACGGTCGAGCCCATCATCTTCACCGATGAAGACCTCCACGGTATATCCTTGCCTCACAATGACCCTCTCGTTATAACTGCCCGGGTCTACCGTTATGAGGTACAGAGGATATTGGTTGATTCCGGGAGCTCGGCTGACATCCTCTTCTACGACTGCTTCCAACGTATGGGGCTTGGACCGTCCGACCTAAGGCCTACCTCCCACGTCCTCTCGGGGTTTACCAACCACTCTATCCCGGCTGAGGGAGTGGGCACCCTCCTCCTCAACATTGGAGAAGCGGGACGTACGAGGACCATACCTGTATAGTTCATCGTCGCTAGGGTTCCCTCATCCTACAACATCTTCCTGGGCCGCCCGACATTGAACGCCCTCCGGGCCTAAATCTTGACCTATCACATCGCGATCAAATTTCCATTAGATCAAGGGGATAGGCCAGACCTATGGGAACCAGCAGATCGCTAAGATTTGCTTCACCTCGACGTCCCCCGCCGGAGAGCAGAGCGACAACTTTGAAGACACGGACGATTTTCTGGGGTCCTTGGAGTACTATGGGCATTGCGCACATCGAAGAAGACACCCATGGAAGAAACCCCCTTCAGCCTCTGCTACGGTACCGAAGCAATAGTCCCGGCAGAGATCGGATTACCCAGTTACCAAGTCGAACATTTCGACAATAAAGCTAACACCTCGGCGCTAAGGATCAACTTAGACGTCTTATTGGAAAAACGTGATCGGGCGCAAATCCGAGCGGCCACCTATCAACAGCAAACTGCTCGCTACTACAACGCACGAGTAAAGTATCGCGCCTTCAAGACAGGAGATTTGGTCTTACGAAGGAATGAGTTCGTAGATCAAGACCGGATACACAAGTTCTCCCCGAAGTGGGACGGCCCTTTCCTCGTCACAGAGGTGTTGCCCGGTGGGACATATCGCTTGTAAGACGCTAGGGGTCGTAGGTTTCTTCCGCCCTACAATGCTGAGAAGCTCAAATTGTACAAATGAATATGTTTCTTCTTTTCGAAGCGATGTAATTTTTTTCTACTATTATTAAGTCTCATGAATTAGAAGATACTTCTTTGTTATATTTTCTTCTTCCTCGGTTCCGAGATCCCTAGATTCGTTTTGAGAAAATATGTAAAAAATGTTAAGGGATAAAAGAAGACAAAACAGATCAGAAAAGAAGAATTTTATTTATTAAGAGGTATTTTAGACTTCTCAGCCTTACAAAAAAATTACAGCAAAAGGGGCCGGGGATTGAGAAAGCATTGTTGATGATACTCCGACGAAATCTCCACCAGCCGAGCCTGAGATTCCTCGGCTACCTCAGAAGTGCCACCCACCGGACAAAAATCAATGATTAGCCTCTTCTGGAAACACTCCAGAAGAAGACCCACTGATCAGTCTCCCCTGCTCTTCGAGATCAGGCCGAGATGGTAAAGCGAGTGCAACTTCTCGATTGCCTCATCCCTCAACTGCAGGGACAAGGCATTGTGCAAACTCGGGGTGTCACGCCCCGCTTCCCAGTATACGGGCAGAAGACGCGACGAGGCCGCTACGTATTTACTCTGAAGTAAACACGCTAAGCGTATCTAAGCAATATAAGTAAAATGCACAAGAGACAGGATGTAAATAAACATCAACTTTATTTATTAACATTATTTTTACAATACATCTGAAAAGTAAATACATGGAATGGAAAGCAATGCCTAAATAGTGGCATAATAGAAATGGAAAATACATAATGTAAATGTGTACAAGGAATCTAAAGTTCTAGGTCAAAAGCTAGCTAGTTCAGGTCCTCGCTGGTGGGCTCGATCTCCTGAAGGTCCGATCCACCTGTCGACATTCCAAAGAAGAAGAAAGAGAATGTCGTCAGCGAACAAATCGCTCGGTAAGTCCTAAAGAGGAGGGAGAAGTAGAATAGACAGAGAGAGAGTATAACTATTATAATGTTGTTTGTTCTGTTAACGTAGTTGTTTATAACTTGGTATAGAAGATGCCAGTGTATACGAGAGGAGTCCAAATTCCCCATGGACTAAAGTATAAGGAGCACAAGGAACCGTTCAGCCACGGTACAACGGCAATTGAATTCAGGTTAGGTGTATTATGGTTACAGTCCCGTGCCACTTTTAACACATTTCGTACCAATCTATCCCTTTATAAACCCTGTGATGTCTTGATTGTACTGTTTGTATTGTATTGTATTGTAAATTGTATAGATGGATGACTTGCCAAAACCATGATATCAGTAATGGAACGGATATAATGGATGAATATGTAAATGGAATATATCCATGGTTCGGGTCAGTTAATATTGATTGAATAGATTGAACAGATTGAATATATAGATTCATGGATTCATGTTAAATTATAGTTTGATACTTGAATCATATTCAAGTCAGATTGATTTTATTGAGACTCGGTATGAGTGAGACAATTAGAAAAGAAATAGAAGTCCTGAATTATGTTTTGGTGCTATTGGTAACTGCAGCACATGGACGGCAGGATTTGTATCTTTTTCAAAAATAATTACCATGTTGATAACACCGTTTGTTAAGTTGTCTACCTTAAATAGGCAAGCACCCATATCTCCGGCTCCCTGAGGCTCAAGAGACTGGTCCCGCTTAAACCTATGTTTACTAGGGTCCTTATTGTAATTTAGTATAACTTGAGGGGGTTTTATGTAAAAATAGTTTTGTTATACTTTCAAAGTATACCTCAAGTACTTAATTATCGTGTTTAGAGTTTTCATAGATGTATCTTTTATCAATGTGACATTTCTAGTGAATAAAACCTAATTTCATAATATATGGTATTTATTTGTAATATTGGAATTGTATGGTATATTCTTGTAAATGGAATGTTTTTCTTGAATTTTGGAAATGTGGAATATTATAAATATTAGAAATAGATATTTTGATATTAATTACATATATATTTATTTATTAAAAATATAAGTTTTATTTATAATAAAAATCACATTTTCTAAAGAAAATTGTATTTTAAATCTTTCGAGATCGTATGCTCCTTGCGGAGATCTGCATCTCACTCTACTAGGCCCAAGAATGTGCGATAATCCGCACCATACCGAACGGGTTCCCCAAAATGGGTTGTAAAGGCGTAATTGCAAAGATTTGTTAAAATACACTTCTTGTAGAAAAAGGTTTTATAAGTTGAAGGTAGTTATATGTAATGTCGTATTTCCCAGATCTATGTTCCAAAATTCCATCTTGCTATGTTAGATATGTATGTTGTGAGGAGGTAGGTCATTATCTCGTGAGTTTTATAAAGGTATTATAGAGTTTATGTCGGAAACTAAAATTTGTGGTATTTTAATGTAAAATTGCAATAAAAGATGCATATAATAATCTTTTGTGATGAAACTTGTTAAAGATATTTATTAATGTTTAATGAACAATATGTGATGATATGAAGGTATCTTGATTAAGAAAAATTATAGTTTTTAAAGAAAACCGAATCGGAAGTCAGACTAACTCCGCTTCCGTCGGGTTTTAGTTTTGAATGTTTTTAGAATAGAGAAAAGAAGAAGAAGTATGGACTTACTTGTTGATTGACTAGAGGAGAGGAGGAGGAATAGGTGGGAGCTGCCGGTACGTCGTTTCGTCGTCGGAATCTCCTCGGATCGTCGCCGGAAGTTCGTCGGAGGTTCGCCCTTTCTTAACTCCACTTGCACACTAAAAGACTTGAAAGTTTTGTATAGTTTTTGTAGGGAAATTTAAGTGTGAAGCGATGAAAAATGGAGTGGGTATTTATAGGACAAATTAGAGTTTAGGGTGTGATGAAAAATGCATTTAAATTTGTATTAAAAAGGATTAAAAGGGGGTATTTTAATTCTCTGGTTAATTGCAGAGAATGTAAACAGTGTAGGGGAATGGGTTAGGCCAAAGGGCGCAAGGGGTTAAAGAAAATTAGGGTTTGGGCTTACTTCCACCGGCGGCGCCGGCCGAGTCAAGCCTTTCGCCGGCCCGAGTCGGACGAGTCGGGCCTCGTCTTGGTGCCACGTGTCCCTGACGCGGTCTATCCTCGTGGACACGTTTGTTTAAGCCGTGACACTTGGTTTTACGGGTTGTGAACGTGTAGACTATTGAGCTTCTAAAAGATTAAAAGAATTTTAATCAAAAAAAGTTGGCTGATGGGATTTGAACTCTGGTACTTTGGTTCAGCAGTGAAAGGTCATACCAATGAGCTACAAGCTCTTTCTTGCTGTTCTAAAGCAAAACAAACTTATAACTTGTGCTCAGGCTCAAGTAACCCTTTCTGTATTTTTGAAAAAAATTGTACAGAAAGTTTAGGCTTGTTACATTCTACCCTCCTTAAAAAAAATTCGTCCTCGAAATTTGTAAAAAGAAAGTGTAGCAGATTCAAGGAAAGTTTGGTGATAGAAGTACTTAATAGTGTATGAAAATAACAAAGTGATACAAGGGATTGAAAAGGTTGAAAAGAATTACCAGTGTTACCTTGATTTGCAGTCTCGGCTTCTACGGCTGCTAAGGTAAAAGCCTGACGCCGGGGGACATTCCTTCTAGCTGGAGGCACATTTCTCTGTCCTTGGGGCATGTTTTTATGCCCTAGAGGCATATTTCTTAATGCCTGATGGAATTGGCGAGTAGGCTGTGCAGGTAGTGGAACAGGGAATGCAAGATGAGGTGCAAGAGTCTGGATAGCTAGCTGTTGTGGATAGTTGATGGGTGTGTGAGCTGGGTTGCGTCTATAAGGACAGTTTCCAATTCCGTGATTGGATGCGCCACAAACTAGACACAGGCCTTTGGCGCGCCTACAGTCCTACACTAAATGTCCATTCCTCTTGCAATAGAAGCAAAAATCTGTACTTGGCTGGTTATCTGTTACTTCCGGTCTCCTCGGTTCAACAGTTAGCCTTGAAGAGGCTCATCCTGCCATCTGAGTGGCAGGATACTTCACTCCGGCAGATTGAGGTCTGCCCTTCTTATTCACTACTGCCTCATATCTTCGGACAGCTTTCAAAGCCATATCATGGGTTGGGAAATCCCCTGTAGCTAATGCAGCTTGGATTTCCGGGTCCAACCCTTGCTGAAATCTTCTAGCCCTGATCTCAGCAGTCGGTATGAGATGAGCCGCAAACCTGTTACAGTCTTGTGTTAGCTGTGTAGTATATGATATATTGAAAATTGAACTATTGAGGCATATCTTACCGACTGAGTATGGTAAACTCAGCATCATACTCATCTACTGATTTGGTCCACATTGAACCCTGTTGCAGATGGATGAACTGCTGCTCCATATCAAAGCGGGCAGTCTCAGGAAAGTACTTTTCATCGAACATGTCACAGAAATTCTTCCATTCGATAGGTTGATGAAGACGGCTTTCTTCCGCCTTCCACCAAACCCGTGCATTATCAGTGAGCTGCAGCTTTGCAATTCGAACCCAAGCGACCTCTGGCACTTGTGCTGCTGCCAGGTCATCTTCAATATTTTGAGCCCATTCCTCAGCTTCTAGAGGGCTCTCTTTTCCTGAGAACTGCTTAGGGTGCAAGGCCCTAAATTGCTTCACCCCAGGTGCTTCTGCCTCGGGACGGTTCATCAAGATAGCAGTCTGCTGCTGGTATCCTTCCAGGGGGCTACGGATCGCCTTAAGCAAAACCGTCTGCTCATTGATCGGAGCAGCTACGGCAGGTGTAATCGGTAGGGGAGGTGGAGTGTTGTTGAAGTTGGTGCTAGTGTTGTTTGGGGAATCCATAACCTTGAAAGAAAAATTTGGATTAGGACAGATTCAAAATATATGAAATGATAAGATTCAAGAAATATAAATTGTAAAGAATGTTTTCAGTTGCTGGTTCTTGTGTTATATTGATTAGATTGTCTATGCAGAGCTGGCCTGTATGTCCATACAGAGCTGACCTGCATAGTTGGGTTCCATACAGAGCTGACCTGCATGGGCCACCAACAAAACCTGTTACGCCCCGCTTCCCAGTATATGGGCAGAAGACGCGACGAGGCCGCTACGTATTTACTTTGAAGTAAACACGCAAAACGTATCTAAGCAATATAAGTAAAATGCACAAGAGACAGGATGTAAATAAATAGTAACTTTATTTATTAAAATTTTTATACAATAAATCTGAAAAGTAAATACATGGAATGGAAAGCAATGCCTAAACAGTGGCATAACAGAAATGGAAAATACAGAATGTAAATGTGTACAAGGAATCTAAAGCTCTGGGTCGAAAGCTAGCCGGTCCAAGTCCTTGCTAGTGGGCTTGATCTCCCGATCTACCTGACGACATTCTAAAGAAGAAGAAAGAGAATGTCGTCAGCGAACAAATCACTCGGTAAGTCCTAAAGAGGGGGAGAAGTAAAATAGACAGAGAGAGAGTATAACTATTATAATGTTATTTGTTATGTTAACGTAGTTGTTTGTAGCTTGGTACAGAAGAGGCCGGTGTATACGAGAGGAGTCCAACTTTCCCTGTGGACTAAGGTATAAGGAGTACAAGAAACCGTTCAACCACGGTACAACGACAATTGAATTCAGGTTAGGTGTATTATGGTTACAGTCTCGTGCCAATTTTAACACCTTCCGTACCAATCTACCCCTTTATAAACCCCGTGATGTCTTGATTATATTGTTTGTATTGTATTGTATTGTAAATTCTATAGATGGATGACTTGCCGAAACCATGATATCAATAATGGAATGGATATAATGGATGAACATGTAAATGGAATATATCCATGGTTCGGGTCAGTCAATATAGATTGAACAAATTGAATATATAGATTCATGGATTCATGTTAAATTGTAGTTTGAAACTTGAATCATATTCAAGTCAGATTGATTTTATTGAGACTCAGTCTGAGTCAGATAATTAGAAAAGAAATTGAAGTCCTGGATTATATTTTGGTGCTATCGGTAACTGCTGCACATGGACGGCAGGATTTGTGTCTTTTTCAAAGACAATTACCGTGTTGATAATACCGTTTGTTAAGTTGTCTACCTTAAATAGGCAAGCACCCATATCTCCGGCTCCCTGAGGCTCAAGACTGGACCCGCTTAAACCTATGTTTACTAGGGTCCTTATTGTAATTTAGTATAATTTGAGGGGATTTTATGTAAAAATAGTTTTGTTATACTTTCAAATTATACCTCAAGTACTTAATTATCGTCTTTAGAGTTTTCATAGATGTATCTTTTATCAATGTGAAATTTCTAGTGAATAAAATCTAATTTCATAATATATGGTATTTATTTGTAATATTGGAATTGCATGGTATATTCTTGTAAATGGAATGTTTTTCTTGAATTTTGTAAATGTAGAATATTATAAATATTAAAAATAGATATTTTGATATTAATTACATATATATTTATTTATTAAAAATATAAGTTTTATTTATAATAGAAATCTCATTTTCTAAAGAAAATTGTATTTTAAATCTTTTGAGATCGTATACTCCTTGCGGAGGTCTGCATCTCACTCTATTAGGCCCGAGGATGTGCGATAATCTGCACCATACCGAACGGGTTCCCCAAAAAGGGTTGTTGAGGCGCAACTGCAAAGATTTGTTAAAATACACTTCTAGTAGAAAAAGATTTTATAAGTTTGAGGTAGTTATATGTAATGTCGTATTTCCCAAATCTATGTCCCCAAATTCCATCATGCTATGTTAGATATGGATGTTGTGAGGAGGTAGGTTATTATCTCGTGAGTTTTCTAAAGGTATAAAGGTATTATAGAGTTTATGTCGGAAACTAAAGTTTGTGGTATTTTAATGTAAAATTGCGATAAAAGATGCATATAACAATCTTTCATGATGAAACTTGTTAAAGACGTTCATTAATATTTAATGAACAATATGTGATGATATGAAAATATCTTGATTAAGAAAAATTATAGTTTTTAAAGAAAACCGAATCGGAAATCGAACTAACTTCTCTTCCGTCGGGTTTTAATTTTGAATGTTTTTAAAATAGAGAAAAGAAGAAGAAGTAGGGACTTACTTATTGATTGACTAGAGGAGAGGAGGAGGAAGAGGTGGGAGTTTCCGGTAAGTCGTTTCGTCGTCGGAATCTTCTCGGATCGTCGCCGGTAGTTCGTCGGAGTTTCGCCCTTTGTTAACTCCACTTGCACGCTAGAAGGATTGAAAGTTTGTATAGTTTTTGTAGGGAAATTTCAATGTGAAGGGATGAAAAATGGAGTGGGTATTTATAGGACAAATTAGAATTTAGGGTGTGAAGAAAAATGCATTTAAATTTGCATTAAAAAGGATTAAAATGGGGTATTTTAATTCTCTGGTTAATTGCAGAGAATTTAAACAGTTTAGGGGGAGCGGGGTAGGCCAAAGGGCGCAGGGGATTAAAGAAAATTAGGGTTTGGGCTCACTTCCACCGACGGCGTCGGCCGAGTCAAGCCTTTCGCCGACCTGAGTTGGGCGAGTCGGGGCTCGTCTTGGTGCCACGTGTCCCTAACGCGGTCTAGCCTCATGGACACGTTTGTTTAGGCCATGACAATTGGTTTTACGGATTGTGCACGTGTAGACTATTAAGCTTCTAAAATATTAAAATAATTTTAATTAAAAAAAAGTATGGCTGATGGGATTTGAACTCTGGTGCTTTGGTTCAACAATGCAAGGTCTTACCAATGAGCTACAAGCTCTTTCTTGCTGTTCTAAAGCAAAACAAACTTATAACTTGTGCTCAGGCTCAAATACCCCTTTCTGTATTTTTGAAAAAAAATTGTACAGAAAGCTTAGGGTTGTTACACGGGGACCTCCTCCAGATCGCATAAATAAGAACTTTGAGGAGTGGAGATCACCGGGGAAGAAGGCGTTCGAAATGGCCCTCCACGTGGTCTATCACCGCCTCGTACGTCTGTTTGGATCGGTCGAGGTTGTAAAGTCACACATCGTCCCGGGAAATTATCTCGCTGATGAGCACGCATCGACGCTCGGCCATCTTCAGAAACACAAAGCCAGAAAGGAACCAACACGCCTTCGCTATTTATAGCCTCAACAAAAATCTTCCAACGGCCGAAATTTACGCGTGCAGCGACGCGAATCGCAGTATATTTTCAAATTCCCAATATAGAGCTGCCACGTGGCGACCATGCCGATCCTCACGAACCCCTAAGCGGTCAATGGAAGATTGAACGACGCGAATCTCGGATTATCACACCCTACCGGCACGCTTCTACCACGCGTTATCCGCGACGGTCACTCTTCCTGATTTTACGGGTCATGGAAAATTGAACGACACCCCACAAAGGCGAAGGGAAGTCTAAAAAGCCCTCATCTCGAGGCCACCGGGCATCTTTCCTGTCCGGTCCATCCCTGGTGGGTAGATTCCTACCCATCTACGCCAAAGATCAAAACCCTCATCACGAGGCCACCGAGCAGGGCCGGTGCATCCCTGGCGGGTAGATTCCTATCTGTCATGTCCCGCTTCCTAAAATACAGAATACGAGGGGTGACAAGGTCATCCATGCTCCTACGGTCAAGGAAATATCCTGCCATAGTCACACTTTGGTTTCTAGCATTACGTGGTAATCAGTAACATAGCATAGATAATGAGAAATGCATTCACTAATTCTACCAAAACAGATATAAAACTAACCAGGTAAAGATCAAGGAAAAGATAGGGCTGACGTCGTTGATCTAGATGTCCTTAGTATCCTCAAGATAAGAAAGGTCATGATCCGAGCTGAGTCCACTTCTCACTCTGAGCATGTATACTCAGGTCGTCAGAGCGACACAATAGCACTATATACATATATAATGTGCAATGATGAAAAACATGAAGCAGCAAATATAGAATAATGACGCGAGTATGAAATAACCGGTACAGGTAAGGATAAAGCAAGTGTATCAGATCAGTAATCAATGCAATACCCATGTCACTAAAACTATCAGTCTCTAAGTCTCACGGTCCAGGTCGCTAAACCTATCATCAGTCCAAGTGTGAGCGTCAACCATTGCAGTGGTATCCCCAATCCAAGGGTAGGCCCCAGGGGCAAGGGAACACGGGCCCGAATCACGCTCGCTAATAATCAGTAATACCATCCATACGACTCCCGAAATCGCTATATATGCCAGCAGTGGGACTCCCAAGATTCCGTTGATCGAATTCACACTCAAACTACCCCACCCCCTACGGTCTACATCAAACACCGACCAGGAATCCAAATACCAATCGCTCCATGAAAAGTCTACGCGAGAACTAGAGACAGGGTCTCCATCAAGTATGTCTCGACTTGTATCCAAGATAAATGGACAGTACTCGATATCTTACCTATGAAACTAATATAACTGCTTCCATAACCATCCCATACCAGTTATAGTTACACTTATATACCCCATAGACGTCGACGATGCAATAATTAACTGGTTCCGCTGATTGTGTACAAGTACGTGTCACTTCACTTATTCAGTCACGCTTTTACACTAACGTACTTGCCACAATCCAATCACTAATATTTATCACTTGGTAAGGTAACACGGTCACTAGGATGTCGATGCAAATGAACACTATTTACACGGGTATATCAGTCATGCAACAGGATGGGAAAACAGTAAATGCGCTGCTAAAAACATATGAGCAACCGGTGTCGGTTGGATTAGAAAAAGCATATAAAATCACACGTGCATAATTTGGTGAAACAATATAAGGTATATGAAGTATACTTGTTCATATAAGCATTAAATTGGTTTCAAGTCAAACGGGTTTCGGGTTTGCGAATTACGGTCATTCCATTTTAAGGGTTTACTGCTGGAAATCCAATTTCTGAACTGGGAATCTGTTTCGTAACATGTTTTACTCTTGGGGGCATAATTAGGCGACACTACAGTAAGATAAAGTTTAGGTTTATCTGTTATGTTTCCAACGCATCAGATTGTTTAACAAAAGTCATCTTTGTTTAGGAGTTATGATCATATTACTGATGAAGGGTGCAAGCTGAAATGACAAAAATCTGCCGTACATGTCATTTATTTAAAATATGATTTAAATACCAAATGATACTGGAATTTAGTGAAACTAGTACCATTGCAAAGCTAAAACAATTGTCTACGCAACGGTAATTGTCTCCACACACTTTCACAATTAAACATTACGGTTGCAGGTGTTTAAAATCATGTCAAAGGTAAGTTCCTGCTCTGAACTGCAGTCCAAGGTCAGTTAAGTTCTTTGTTTCGGATGTTCATAGAATATATCTAACAGTAAAGCTACACGTCATTTTAAATATTATGCAGTACCCTTCGCAACGAACCCAGGCACGCTACGATTGGATTTTTCTGAAATTAATTATGAATTTAGCGGTATCAAATGTTCCGTAAAATGCAAGTTTCGGTATAGATATTAGGGCATCACTTTAAGTGTGTATACGACATCGATTTGCTACCAAATTCTTACAGAATGTTTTTTAACAGTACTAGAGTCTAAACATAATGAGTTCTGCCATTTTATATTTTATTTTCTCATGAGATTTGCATCAAACACTTCGGCTATATATGTATATGATGTTTTCCAATGAATTTTTTGGTTTCTTTTATTCATCCACACGAAAATCATTTCCTCGTATATCCTACTTGATTTAAACACGGATAGTAACCTTTAAGAGGCCCCAACATTAAATTAACAAGATGATTAGCAGTAATTAATTGGATCTAGATAGCTCAAATGTCAACTATATATATATATAGAGAGAGAGAGAGAGAGAGAGAGAGAGAATAATGGAGGAAAGATGCCATATGAGGAAATTTTCTCCTATAGCGTCGAAAGCACACACCCTCCATCGTGTTTTCCGACGATCGGAATGCATCATATTCATCGTTATCATCTAAGATATGGGTATACCGAATTTCATGTGATTCTACAACTTTTCACCGTTGAATTAGTGGGTTCAAAATTAACGGTTTACCGACAATAGAACTTTTTACATTGCTAAATCAACGGTGAAAATGTTGTAGAATCACATGAAATTTGGTGTACCCATATCTTAGATGATAACGATAAAAATGATGCATTCCGATCGTCGAAAAACACGATGGAGAGTGTGTTTTTTCGACGCCATAGGAGGAAATTCCCTCATATGGCATCTTTCCTCCATTATTCTCATATATGTGTGTGTGTGTGTGTGTGTGTGTAACTAGCATGTATAGCAAGTGTTTAACTTGCCTGAAGATGATCGGAGACACAACCGTGATGATGACGACGAAAGCAACGGCACGATCACGGCGCAATGACAACGACGCGAGTAACAGCAGCAGCAGCAGCAGCAACGAGCCTTGTCTCGGCTCTGGCCCGAGCTCGTGGCGTGGCCTTGATGATTGGTGATAGGGTGGTTGTGGCTGCGGTGGAAGCGAGATCGAGATGGCTAGTGGTGAAGGTGATGGTCTCGACGGAGGCTGTGCTCGGCGGTGGTCGCGATGAGGGATGGAGCTGGGTTGTGAGATAGGGGAAGCTTAGTGGAGTTAATGAAGTGGGGCTCGGTGCAGTAGGGGTTGCGGCGACGAGTCAGCGAAGGAGACAGCGATGGTGATGATGGTGGTGGTGTTGTGTTGGTGACGAGGAGGAGATCGACGGCGTTGTTAGAGGCCGGCGGTGTAGTTCCTCACGATCGGAGGAGGAGACAAGCTGCTGGGGTGAGGTAGGGGAATGGTATCAAAGGGGCTCGGGCAGCGGTGCTCGTCGGAGAAGGTGCAATGGGCGGCTATGGGTGTTTGGGTGCGGGTTGGTGGAGGCGACGAGGTGGAGTGGTGGGGTTGAGTTGGGGCTACTGGTAGGCTCACGCTCATTGGCGGAGATGAGAAGCTTGAGAAGTGGGGCTTCACGAGTGAAACGATCAAGAGGAGTGAGGAGGTTAGAGAGAGTGAAGAGATGCAGGAGAGGGGATCACGGAGGGCATTGAGGGGAGTGGACTTTGTCATCGTGGCCGTTGAGGAGCGGGTCACATGGGTAGCGTGAGGGAGGGGGGATGTTAAGGAGATGGAGGGGTTCGGCGAGAGGATCTCGCGGGGTAGTTGAGAGAGTGGGCGCGGTCGTCATAGAGGTGGGCGCGAGGACGTTGGGACGAGGAGGAACGGGTCGTGGGGGAAAGAGGCGGGAAAGAAGGCAAGGGAGAAGAAGAAGAAAGGAGTAGGGGTGTAATGGGTCGGGTCGGGTTCGGGTAGGGTAAAGGGAAAGGGTTTGGGCTTAGTTCAGGGAGTTGGACCCGGGGCTGTGGGTTAGGTTTGGGAAAAATCTAATTTGGGTTAGGGTTTACAATTGAGAAATATTTGAGTTAATAAAAATTTTGTGATCTTTGTTTTTAAAAAAATACGGAAATTATTTAAAAGGAACTGGGTATTACACTACCCATCTACGCCAAGGATCGAAGCCCTCATCACGAGGCCGCCGAGCAGCTTCTTTACCCGGTCCATCCCTGGCGGGTAGATACCTATCCATCTATGCCAAGGATTAAAGCCCTCATAACGAGGCCACCGAGCAACTTCCCTACCCGGTCCATCCCTAGCGGGTAGATTCTTACCCATCTACGCTAAGGATCGAAGCCCTCATAACGAAACCACCGAGCAGCTTCCCTGCCCGGTCCATCCATAGTGGGTAGATTCCTACCCATCTACGCTATGGATCAAAGCCCTCCTAAAAAGGCCACCGTGCAGGTTACTCTCCGACGGGTTGATTCCTACCCTACGAAGAGACGTGGTCGTCAACCCGGATCTGAGAATGGACTAGTACCGACCCTCCAACACTTGGATATCTGTTGTTTCATCCTAAATGAATGATCATCACCTCGACTCCGGGGAGTGGAAGGGCACCAGTGGAAAGGCACCGACCTTCCTACACCTGGCGGTCAATCGACTTACACTCGACACGCGATAGTCATCTAAAAGGTCGGTCATCGACCTACGACCTAACACTTGATTCGAAAAAAAAAGACTGGCAAGCTGAAGTACTCACGCAGAAAACACATAGTCATGCAGAGGAAAATAAGCCCATCTTTATTTATATTCCAGAAATTTTTACAAGGTACTCTGGGCTCCTCAGCCTTACAAAAGGTGTCCGGAGGCTTACAAAATTTGAAAAATAAAAAGGAAAAACAAAAAACGCACAAGGCAAAAAGGCTCATCCTGCGGACTCCGCCCGGGTCTCGCCTTACTTGGCACCGTCCTCAGGGGCCGGGGCTTCTACCTCCACAACCTCCTCTCCCCCGATGGCTGCCCCGGCGCCAGCCACTTGCGGCATATCCACTGAGAGCGGGACTCTAGCGCGGAGCTCACCGTCGGCAAACTCCGGCATCAACGCCTTGACGGTATCAAGAGCCTCATGCCAAATGATGGCCGAGGTTTCGGTGATGTCGGCGTAGAACTGGTCTGACGCCTTATGCTTCTCCACCGACTTCGAGGCTCGGAGCTCGGCAATCTTCGCCGCCTCAAGTGCCGCCTCGGCCTCCCTCTTACTGGCATCCCTCGACTTCTTCATTGTGGCATAGCGCTTGCCCAACTCCTCCAACATAGCTTGAACGGCTTGGTTGGACGCACTCAGAAGTTGTTGGGACTCCTGGCACTTAGAGACCGTTAACGCCTCGGCGGCCAACCGGGTTTCGAGGGCGGTTATCTTCTCCTTCTCCTACTGCGGCTCAAGACGCAGACCCTCCTCCTGCGAAGACGATTCTCCACCTTCCTCATGTCCAGGGCAATCTCCTCGGATTCCATATTTACGATGAGGGCGCAGTGTTGGAGAACCTGAGGAAAGCAGCAGAAGCTGTTAAAAGTATTCAAATTAAGAAAGAGCACTTAAGGCGATCTTTAAAGGAAACAGATACCGACCTAAAACGCCTCCTGAGCAATGGCGGCCACTTGAGCCTTCAAAGTCCCCCGGGGAATTTTTCCCCCGGCCAATTGCTCCATGTCGGAGAGCAAGCTGTCGGCAACGGAAAACCCCGATAGGACCACAAAGCAGACGTCCCCCTCCTGCACAAGAATCCCCTCAGAAATCTCAGTGGAAGACGGGCGGGAGATCATCTTTTTCCTCTTGAAGGGAACCTCAACACCCTCCTCCTCCCCCTTCGCCAGGGCCGGGTCTCGCGCATGCTTCTGACTGCCCCCACGGCGGTCATATAGGGCTCGGGACGCTACGGAAGGCCTTGCCGGTGGAGATGGTCTCGGGGCCGAGCTTGGGTCGGCTCGGGACAAGCTCACGCCCCCGGCCTTCTTCTGGGATGTAGCAGCTATGGCAGCTAAGATCTTGGATCGGTCCATTTGTCCTGCGAAAAGAGAATACACAAAAGAGTTAGTGATGCTAGAATGGCAAAAGAAACCATTCAAGTCTAAACAGATCATCCAAAGACCTAACCTACCCATGAAGCATGTGGGGCTGAGCCGGGCCCAGCTAAGAACCTGCTCAGAAAGCAGGACGTCGTCTCGATGGATCGGCTCCCACATGGATACCTCCCCCGCCTCAGGCGAGGATGACTGCTTCACCCTCGGGTAGTCGGCTCTGTGCCACTATGTAGGCACGGGCCAATCCTCGCCCTCGGGTAGCCCGACGAATACAAACTTCTCCTTCCATTCATGGATAGAAAAAGGAACGACTACTATACCCGACCCGGCCACCCCGCCCTTGTGTTTTTTGAAGGAAAAATACACCCAGCTCAGCTAGTTCTTGTTAGTTCCGGGGTGATTCTTATAGCAGAGAAGGGAAGTAAGAAAGGTCAAGCTGAAGGGGATGTCCTCAAATTTCAACCGGAACAGAAACCAAAGGAGGATTCTCCACGAGTTCGGCGTTAGCTGGCTCGGGGAGAGATGGAAGCTACGAAGTACCCCACATACCTCGGTTGGAAAAAGCAGGCGCATTCCCGCTCGGAATGCTTCCAAATACAGGACAATCTCTTTCCCTTGCGCACCTGGTCCGCCCGTTCGTCCTCTTTAGCCAAACGGAGCGAATAGTTAGAGGGGATATGGAAACGGGCCCGAATCTCGGCAAGCTCGTCCACATCCCTCAAAACGGAGGGCGCATCGTGGGCGTCCCCGATGCGCACCTTAGAGGCCCTTGTCGCCGCCGGACGGCTAGCGACGCGGGTAGCCCTGGCTCTTTGGGGCGAGCCCGACACAAAAGAAGCAACAAGAGAACCCTCTTGGCTGTCAGCAGCCAAAGAGGCGGAAGACTCTTTAGACTCGGCTCCAACAATTAGAACCTCATCGTCCGACTCAACCCTAATTACTTCTACAGACTTCTCAGAAGAAGACATCTAACCTGATTCAAAGGGATTGGTTCTCCGAGGAAAAAGCACAAGGGATCCGATCTAACGGAGGGAGCACCGAGCAATCTTTAGGAACGAAGGGAAATTATGACGGAAAGTGTTGGCCCTAGGGGGGTCCCCTCCTATTTATACACTGCAGAAAAGGCATCCAACGGCCCAGATCAATTCCCACCAAAACGAAACGTCACGTCTGCCAGCCGTCAAGTCTCTACGTATCGAACAACCATTGGGGACGTCCCTTTGATCGCAGGCGACAGCGACAGCCTGTCACGCCCGCCAACCCGCTTCAGACGCATGGCATGTGACCCAACAGATGAACGAGCGAATCGGCGCCCCCTCTTCAATGCGCGATCATTTCGCTGATCCGTTGATATCATCGGAGATACGCGCGAAGATCCAAGCGCTGGGGGATACGCCACGTGGGTCCGGAAATCTGAACGATGCAACTGCCCAACACCACGTTGCCCCGGAAAATCCACACCGAGGATTCCCGGCAACAGACTGAGCGAGACAAACCAAGCAGGCCAATCTCGACCCGACCCATAAATATGTCGGAATGAGAGTGGGGGGTTAATGATGATGCTCATAAGTGAGAATTCCTCATATCACGACACGTGGCGAATGACGCGTCACCCTCGACAGCTCACTAGACTCCTGGGGGGCTACCAAGGCAAAATCAGTGTGGAGCACTGATGACCTTTCTCGGTTCGTCTCCGATCTTACACTCCTCCTCTTACCCAAGAGCGACCTAGCCGCCGAACTGGCGCCCATCCTCCTGTGCTCATCTCCGAGCTATTGCAGAGCTGAGCTTTCTCGGCCTCCCGGCTCGTCTCCGAGCCTCACGCCGAGCTAAACCTCCCCAGCTCTCCCGGACAAACGAGAACGCGAGGCCCTAGCGCTCCCGCAATGGCTCCGCGTATCTCGCCAAAGCGAGATATCCGCCGTCCCACGTCCCGTGTCCTACGCTGGCGCATCCCCCCATTAATGGACGTATCCCGCTATTAATGGGGGGATCCCGTCATTCACGCTGACGTAACGTCACGGGCATAACCGAAGGAGAAAATCTCGCGTATGCTCGCTCCATGCGACCACTATAAAAACCCCTCTCTCAGACGACTCAGGTAAAGCAATTTTAATCCAATAAGCCGCTATTTTGCTCATTTTCCTCGACTAACTTGATCGTCGGAGGGTCCTACGGTGGTCACCCATCCCGGGAGTTTTTTGCAGATAGCTCGGCTTCACCTCAAAATCAATCCAGTGAGATCCACACGCCCAAGGAGACAACATTCAAATCAAATCTCAGCCGTTCAACAGCGCTCGCTACAGATCGACGGAAAACAGCATCTCAAGGAGATCCGACCTCCATCAGGGTCCCTCACCTGCCACGTCTTCTTGATGATGGGAGGTATACGCGGATACTTGTATCCATCGTGCAATTAGTTAAGAGCTTTTGAGAAGAATAAGAGAGGAGGAGACCGCCACTCACAAGAATCTCTCAATTATACAAACCCTGACGCCGTATAATAGTATGTAGGGTAAACAAGATCTAATATAACAGACCCGGACTAACCTCGAATGGCTAATAGGGCCGACCTAGTTCGGGTTCCCCTCGGAAGATCAGTTCTTCTAGCCGAATCCTTAGGCCAAATACATATATCGTTATCATATACAGGTTCAAGGTTTCATTCATTTTTTTCTGGGATGAGATCTCTTTTGGGAATCGAACCGTCGACTTGTCGCTTTGGAAAGAAAATCTTTACCATAATCGCCATGCTCCTTTGGTAAGTATCATCATATCCGGATGTACATCTAGCAAACAATTCATTTTTAAAAAAATTTCTAATGGGCTTCTTAGGAATGGAACCGGTGACTTTCCATTTAAATTGTTCTTCTTTGATTCCTACATCACATTTGCGTATGCATCATATCATCATCCACAACTTCGCTCATAATCAGAGCCTGAACTTTGCATCAACCTCTATCGGGTCACATATGACTCGTATCATTAAGAACAACGGAATTAATCTTCCTTCAGTTTCGATAAATTATAAATTTACATAAAAAGGCTGCAAAAAATTTACCAAATGACAAAACAAGAAGAAGAAGAAGAAGGGAAATGGTCTAAACAAGCCCGCTACGGATCTCGTGGCTCGAATTGAATCAAGATCTCCACCGTCCGCCCCCTCACCCGCGTGCTACATTTTCAAATCCATCCATACATTTCCAAGTTTTTACAATACTCGCCGCCTAAGCTTACGGTAAACAAATGATTGAACGAGGGCTTTTTTTGAAAACGCAGCCCTCAAATATAAAAACCTCTCTCTCACAAGAACGTTATTAAAATCACCTACTCTCTCTTCTTTCTCTCTCTGGTCTCATTCCCTCCTCTCTCTCTCCTCTCTCTCTCTCTAAGAAAACAATAAAAGAAAAGGGGTTTCCGTCGCCGCCAATGGCCGCCGCCGCCGACCCATCCCCTTCCCGCCACCGCCGCCTCCCCTCGCCGGCGGAGAACCACACTGCCTCCGGCGCCACCTCCACCGCCAGCCGCCGCTCCCTCCACAACTTCTCCTTCCCCCCTACGCTCTCGTGGCGCAACCAGCGCGTCCTCCGCTGCGTCAACCTCACCGCCGCCGGAGACCACGCAGCCGGCGAGCACGCCCCGTCGCCGTCGGAATCCGATCCGAAGCCGAAGCCGAAGCGGGTCGAGGAGGAGGCCGAGTCCTCGCCCGCGAGGCCATGGAACCTGAGGACGAGGCGGGCGAATCCGAATCGGACCTTGAACCCGAACCCGAATCGGAGCTCGCCGGGGTCTCCTTCGCCGCCGTCGCCGAAGATGCTGCAGGTGGAGAAGCGCAATTTGGTAAAAATCGTGAGATCAGAGGGCGAGGAGGAGCGGGACAAAGGGGAAAGGTGCAAGTTTGCGATCTCGCTGAAGAGGGAGGAGATTGAAGAGGATTTCTTGCAGATGAAGGGATCCAAGCCTCCGAGGAGACCAAAGAAGCGAGCCAAGTATATTCAGAGGCAGCTCGACGTAAGGGAAATTTCTTACAAATTTATTTTTTTAAGCTGAATTTTGAATTTCTGTGGCTGATTTGAGAGAGAAAGGAGAGATTTTTTTGATCACTTTCTTCTTTGATTCATTAGAGCATTCTTGCTTCATTTGGGGAAAAAAAACTCTCTTTTACTTGATTTCTTTCAATTCTTCTTCATCAAAGCTCTTCCTTTATATACCCGTTCTTCTGATTCTTTTGTTTTAAGTTTATGCATAATAATTTGTGTAATTTTTCCTTTTCTGATTTTAGATGGTTTAAAAAAAAGGAGCAATTTTTGTTTAAAAACAAAACATGTGCAGTTTCTGTTATCTTTAATTTGAATTCTTCAAATCAAGTGAATGAGGGAAAAAAATTAGTACTGATTGCTATCATTTTGATTTTTTTGTGCAGTCCCTTTTTCCTGGCTTCTGGTTGTCTGAGATTACACCTGAATTATACAAGATTGATGTTGAGGTAAAACTTGTTTTTTCTCCCTCTTTTTAATCATTTGTTCTAATTTTGGGTGTTGTTTCAAGCTTGAGATCTAACACGCATTTTTCTAGCTTATTTTTTCAGAAAACTCGAGGCATGTCGACTCAAAGATATTCGAGGAATTTGCAAGATGCTGACTGCCCAGTGTAATTTTCATGCCTTCGGTTAGTTTGGTGCTTGTATCGCATTGCATCCATATGCAATTTGTGAATTAATTATATAATAAATGTGTTTCAAAATTTTGTTTTCTTTTTAACCCATTGCAATTTGTTTCCTTGTTTTCATATTTGTATCTGTTTCTTTCCCTCTTTGTGTCTCTCTTAGATTTGAACTTTTTGTATACATGAAAATCAATTTGATATATCATTCTAATTATAGATATTTAGAACACTTTGATTCGATTGTTTAGAATAGCATTTCGTATTGAATCATTGGTTTTCTTTTATATAAATCTATATTATACATTGATACGTGTCTGTTTGTACTAAATTAAATTTCGGCAAACAGTGTCGAAGTAAAGCCATGATAAGAGCCAGTCATATACTCTTGTATAACATTTTTCTTCATGATAAAATTAAGTTATACTAAACAAGCATTTGGAAGATGCCGATTCTCAAAAGAAACTTGTTGCTTGTAAAATGAATTGGCACTAGTGTAACTTAAATAAACTCTATACAGTCTCCCTTAAGCTAATTATACTAACCGTCGAACGTTCTATCTAAGTTTTATCATTTTGAAGCTTTAGTTATCTTCTTGGCAACTACCTACATATTCTGTCATGTTTTATTTGCAATTTATAAGTTGCTTCATTCTTAATGGACTGGACTTTCAGATCGATGTATGCACAACAAATCATTTCTTCGGTATGGATTTCCTAATGTTCTTGATTTGGAGCTTTTACAGATTGCTATTGTTCAATTGGTACGTGTAAAATCTTAGGATATTGTCTCTCTCATTCATATGTTATCCGAAAAGTGCTGTTGGGAATGACTTGCCGATTCCTTTGGCTATTAATGTAACCAATGTTTCGCTTTTTCGTCGCTAGAGATAACAAAGCATTTGACTCTGTAAAACTACATTTGTCGAGTCACCGCTATTTTTGTATCCTAAGTTTAGTATCACTTGAGATACTTGGTTTTCTGCATCCATCTGCATGATGGTTCTTGTTGAGAGTTATGTTTTGCTCCGATACACGGTACTTCTTTCTACAAATTTTTTTGATGGTTTATGATGTTTCGATGTCTCTAAGCTGCTTCAGCGCTTCAAGAAGAATTATATCTTCTTTTTAAGGATTTGTGGTTCCAATTTTGCAGCATTCTGATGATTCTGATGATTCTCCAATGAAGTAAATAAATCCCTGGTAAAGAATTACCATTAAAGGGGATGTTGAATCCAAACTCATCTCCAGAAAAAGGAAGAAGGGGGATCCATGTATAGTGAGTTATTTATATGTTTTACCTTTTCTTTTTTGTTCTTTATTTAGCTGGTTCTGGTCATTGAGAAATAGTCTTTTTAGGGTTTGAGAATGAGTTGTTGCCTTCAAAGTTTTGTATTTTCTCACTTATTAACTAATTATTATGTGGTAATTCACAGAAAGATACAGCTACTGTTTTCCTTTGCTTTCCTTCTTTTTTTTCTTATGCAATTTCCTATCATAAAGAGACATTTCTAATGTCTTAAAAGTATTTTAGTTATTTGATTATGGTTTTGCTTGTTTAATTCCTTAACAAAATAGCTTTAACTTTTGTTTGGCTTTATCATATGCAACCTTTTGATGACTCTGTGAAAATAATGCATTTAATTATCTGCCAACAATAGGGGCGTAATTTTTTTGAGATCATATTTGTATGTTGGAACTATTTTTGTTTGATTGAAACAGTCTTTCATCAATAGCTTGTTAAGTATTTATGTGGGTTTTTTTTGCTTTATTTATTGACTATGCCACACTTATTAGTGGAAATATGAGTTTTTTGTGTTTTTGGTTGGGATATATAATGGAGGAAAGAAGGCCCTAGTAGGTTTTCTCCTCAGTTTGCCTCAAAACACCACACCCCCACCATTTTATTTGACGATCGGTATCATCCATCTTAATCTCCATCGTCTGATATGTCGATATACCAAAATTCATATGATTCTAACGATTTTTCACCGTTGAATTTAGTGGGTGCAAAATTAACGGTTTACCAACGATAGAACTTTTTACATTGCTAAATTAACGGTAAAGGTATTAGAATCAAATGAAATTTGGTGTATGAAAATCAAGATGGACAATGCTCGATCGTCAAATAAAATGCTAGAGCGTGTAGTCTTTTGAGGCCACCTTGATGAAAAAAAGCCTCCTATGGCCTCTTTATTCCATATATATATATAGCATTTGAATCCAGTGTTGTTGGTCACTGATCTGGCTATGCAAACTTTATAAGCATGCAGCAAATTTTGCAGGGTAGGGATATTCTGCTGTGCTTCTGAAGTGTGTACAATTAAAGGCTACATCATTGAAAGCAAAAAACCTGGGTTGTTTTGCTGTGAAAGTGTTGCAGCAAATTTTACCAGAAAAAATGTAACAAATAATTTGTAGTTGCAACAAATGTTTTATTTTAAATAATTTACCTTAAAAACACATAATAATGACTTGCTATTTTTAAAAACGATCTTAGACGCTGTATTTCTGTAATAAATTCTTGTCATGTGGCTGCCTAAATTGTTAGTAATTGACCTTTTACCGCAAAAGGAGGGTGCAACATACCAAATAAAGAATTTGACATCAATTATTTGCAACAAATCAAATGTAACATTTTCTTTTGCAACCAACTAAATCTCTCTGGATGTTGCAAATATATTTTTACTTAAGGACTGATGCTGCCTTTTTGTTATTTTTATTTAGGGCTTTTTACTGAAAAGCCCCGGCATACTTCGCCAATTACTGAAAGCCCCTCCATACTTCATATATTTACTTGAATGACCTCCATACATTTAAATTGCAATAAAAAGCCTCCTAACATGTCCAAAAGAGATTTTTTTGGCATATTCCATTATTCTGTTAGGAGGGTAACGGTGAGTATCGGGTTAGCATTTTAAAACCTTCACAACCCCTCTTCTTTTTCCAAAATTTCTAAATTTTCCCACAAATTGCCTTAGTTTCGATCCAAGATCTCACAAATTGGTCATGAAAACTGGCTCATCTTTCTCAATCTTTTTCATCAACGTGTTTGTCGAGTGCCATTGTCCTTTTAATTACAAGTATCAAGTTCGTGACAGCCTCATTTGAAAGCAAAGTGATCCTTTAGTTGCGCTAGATCCCAATCTTCAACTAAATGAGAATGCACGTTATTTTTATGAGACACCTACCTAAATATTTAGAAGATAAGAAAACAGCTCAAGTATAAGTTCCAGCTCCATGTTCCTAACCAGACACTAAATTTTGATGGAAAACTTGTGAGGGGTTTTTTTTAGTGCAATTTAAATATATTAGAGACTTTTAAGTAAATACAAAGTAAGGAGAGGCTTTCAGTAATTAGCAAAGTACAAGAAAAATTTTCAGTAAAATGCCCTTTTATTTATTTATTTTTGCAATAGCCTATAACAATTTTTTTTTTTTTGGGGGGGGGGGGGCCTGGCGTGGAAATTGCCCTCTATATATGATTGAAAACGTCATCAACGATTTGTATTTCTATTTTTTTTTCTTTTTCTCTTTGTGTGTTTTTTGGGTAAATTTTCAAATAAAAAAAAAACCAACTGTCAAAACCCCGGCTTCGAAACGGTAATCAAAACCCTCCGTAAATGTTTAATATCTATATATTGATATCTAACTAATTTATACAAACTATTTAGATATCACAGGAAATGGTTTAGATACACATGCAACTGCTTAAATATGCAGCGGCTTAGATATAGCAGGAAATTACTGGATATCATAGGTAAGGGTTTTTTTGACAACTAAAAACTTCTTAAAGGAGGTTTTGACTACAGTTTCGAGGTCAGAGTCTTTTGACAACGGAAAGAGTGCTTGGTTTTTTTTGACAATTTACTCTTCTTCTTTTTTTGAGAAAATAAAATAACTTGCTGTGAAGTAGATATTTAAAAGTTTATGCTATATGTTGGATTTCTCTACAAATATGTACTTGATGTGAGTATCTACCATATACACTTGCGTGAACACGCGCAAATCTCCATTAAAAGTTTAGTTCTACAAAGAGAATAAAGTGTTTGAATAATTTATGGAGTCTATTAACAACGTTTGTTTCTAAATCGTACTTTTGTTTAAGTTAAAAGCTTAATAGCAATTTTCGCTTATGCAAACGAAGGTTTTGTAGAAGTGAGGTTTTGCAAAATTCAGGGTCCGTTAATATTATAGTCTTAAAACTATGGGTTCCTTGAAACTAGTTTTAAAAAAATATGACTTGAAACTTTTCCAAACTTTACTCTTTTTAGTCTAATTTGGCAATAAGGTTGGCTTCGTTTAACTTCAAACAAAATCGCGGTTCGCACTCATGCATGCAAACCGCATTTTAGTAAAAATAGGGACTCACAAAATTTAGAATCCGTTCGCCAACTTAGTTTTTGAAACCAAGTTTTTATATATCTAATTTTAAAAAAATAAAATAAATTAAGAAACTAAGAACAATTTCTAATTAGCGGAAAATCATAATATATGAAGAACACATTTATATGTTATGAGAAAATAAAGACGGAGTATATGAATAAATATTATTTTTAAGAGATCAATTTGGCGGTCGAGAAGACGGAATCATGGTGTGTGAGAGAGAGAGAGAGAGACGAGAGAGAGAGAGAAGATTTTTCTCGCAAAACGAGGCTCAGTTTAACCTTATACATATAGGCCACATTGCCTCGCCTTCCTATAGTTGTCGTGGAGGCCGAAAAAAATATCATGATATAAAGTGTGCAACTCCCGCCTCCAGGCCCATATGATATTTCTTGCTTGGGCCTTTCTTAGATGACAATTGTAACTTTTGGCACTTCCACTCTAGTCCCTAGAATAAAAACATATTTCAAAATCGCATATTTCTCGCATAGTTGACCCTGCTATGTTAATGCTAAAGAAGGGTACATGGAGGACGTGCAAAAGAAATCCCTCTATTTTTTTGCCATGTCAGCAATACTGATATATCAAAAATTGGTAATTTTGATTTATATTATACTTGAAATAAAAAATAAAATGTAAAGTTTTTGAGGTTATTGTTATTATTCACTCATAACAAACTTTTCATAACTGAAAAATTTTAGGTTACATCATCTCTGTAACTCTCTTTATTCCCACGTTCCCATCTCTTCAACTAATTTCTTAAAAATCTTTTCAAATATTTGTATGTCAAAATATACAAACATGTGCCACATAATAGTTTGGATAATTTTATTGATGTGCATTTGGAGTTAATGATGGAATTTAAATATTTACTTCCAAATGATAGGTATACTGTAGTTTACTTCCAAAATGCTTTTCTGTTAAATATTTAATTCAAAAATATCTTAACTCATATAAATATCTATTTAAAATATAAATGATGAGTTTCAAAAATGTTCCAAAATATTACAGGCTATTTTCTAATGTTCATCTTAATTATGAAACTGTCATTTTCTACTATTCATCTTTATTACGAATTTTCCATTCAAAATATTATTCAAAATCGGCCTTCATAATTACGATTTCATCAATCTTACAGCCTTCTATACTAAAAACAGAGATGATTCTGAAAATTTGAATCCAAATTTGACACAACTAACTTTGACCCCACGTACAAGTTGGTTGTTTTTCCATATATACACTTATCAATCATTACAACATTTCTCTATTTCTGAATCATCACATAAGAATTGATTAGCTATGATTGACATACAAATAATTTACGCAAATTGACATGAAGTACACGATCCACCGGAATTTTGGAGGAATCCAACAGGAACTATGAGCATCTTAACACTTTAGATTCCCAAATTTTATATTACGATCCTGTCCAATATTCAAACAGCCATTTAAGCCCCCTCCTATCTAAAAATCTCAAAATGTTAGTATACAACATCAGAAAGGTTCTAACAACATCCACCGTAAAAGGAGATATGACATCTTAGCAAACGCTGCAAAATCTAAAAACCCAATACAGCCGATCACAATGACTTTTGATGATTGTGAAAATCAATCAAATGTCGTTGAAACTCCCATTGCAAAAGGGGGTTGGTGGTCAAAAAAAGGAAACAGTTGCAACAGAGCCAAAAACTTGCAATGCAGTCACTAATTAGTTTGGTCAGCATTGAATATACACCTGAACCTATCAAGTTTCCTGGACAATCGAGCGCTAACATCGTGAGTAACTTATTTATTCTACAACAATGTATATGTTTGATTGAGTAAAAACTTCAATGGCTGTGCTAACATAACGGCCTTTTGAAAAATCTTTAATGGTTTAAGAAAATATATGATTATTTTGTGGCATTTAGTAACATAGTTCACGTAGATAATTTTGTTTAATAAATTTAAACAATTCAGGAGGTAATTCTCATAGCAAAGAGGAAAATTTTTACTGCAAACACTTTGCAATATGATTAAGAATTATAATGTTATCTCACATACTTATCCCATCAATTTACAAAATTGCAGATAATTTTGATAAGGGAGATGTGATTACTGATGAGGATGTAGAGGAAGACGATAATATAAGTAAGTTTTATTAATTTTTCATGTAATCGTGGATATATATGACATTTGTTGCAATTTTAACATGTGTTTAACAATTTAGTGTTTCTCTTAGCAAAAAAGCAAAATATTTCTGCAAATACTTTGCAAATTGATTACTTCTTATAATATTATCTCACAAACCTGATCCAATCAATTTATAAAATTGCAGATAATGTTGAAAATGAAGATGTGATTAGTGATGAGAATGTAGAGGAAGACGGTAATATAGGTCAGTTTTATTACTTTTTCATGTATTGTGGATATATAAGATATTTGTTGCAATTTTAACATTTGTTTAACTTTTTAGTAATTCTCATAGCAAAAAGAAATAAAATTTCTGCAAACGCTTTGCAAATTGATTATTTTTTATAATGTTATCTCACGAACCTCATCCAATCAATTTACAAATTTGCAGATAATGTTGAAAATGGAGATGTGATTAGTGATGAGAATGTAGAGGAAGACTATAATATGGATAAAATTTATTACTTTTTCATGTATTCGTGGATATATAAGTCATTTGTTCCAGTTTTAACATTTGTTTAATGATTTTGTAATTCTCATAGCAAAAACGAAAATTATTTCTACAAACACTTTGCAAATTGATTACATTTTATATACCTATCTCACAATCTTGATCCAATAAAAAAACTAAATTTGCAAATAATGTTGAAAATGGAGATGTGATTAGTGATGACGATGGAGAGGAAGACAATAATATAGGTAAGTTTTATTACTTTTCATGTATTCACGTATATATAAGTCATTTGTTTCGATTTTAACATCTTTTTATGATTTTGTAATTCTCATTGCAAAAAGGAAAATTATTTCTGCAAACACTTTGCCAATTGATTACTTTTTATATACCCATCTCATGAACCTAATCCAATAAAAAACCAAATTTGCAGATAATGTTGAAAATGGAAATGTGATTAGTGATGAGGATGCGAGAAAGTCGATTATATAGGTAATTTTTATTACTTATTCATGTATTCATGGATATATAAGTCATTTGTTTCAATTTTAACATTTGTTTAATAATTTTAAATTTTGTTTGAGATTTTCTACTAATTACAATATAATTTTTGTTTAATAGGTTTTCCACCTGAGTACAACAGTCTCGGTGCTCCTGATGTAATATATGAATATTGTGGAGCTGTGATGTGGCAGGAAGAGCGTAACAACAAAAATGCGAAATCAAAAAATGCACTCTTTCACTGTGTTGTGGTATGGATCAGGTGGAATTACCTGAAGTTAAGCAGCTTCCCCTTTATCTAGTAGAGCTTCTGTTGGATGATCAAAATGGCCAGAAGTTTAAAGAAAAAATCAGGGTGTACAATTCACTATTTTCCTTTTCTTCGTTGGGGGGTAATATCGATCATAGCATAAACGCTGGCAATGCTCCATACTCCTTCAGATTGAATGGACAAAATCATCGCAGAATTGGTATTTTTTTACCAATTGAGGGTGAAAATCAACGTTTTTGCCAATTATACATCTATGATACGGAGAATAAGGTTAATAACAAAATTTCAATATTACGAATCCATCACCTTTTGGTGCGCAAAATCCACCACCTCCTACACAAACGCCACCATGCATCGCGCTTCAAGACCGATGCTATCCCACTCGTGGACCCCTTCCTACGTGTCTGTCTCTTCCACCTGCCGATGAGGATAATTTCGAAATTAAACCTCACTTCATCAACTTGTTGCCCAAATTTCACAGGCTTGAATTTGAGAATGCCTACATTTTTATAACCAAATTTCAAAACATATGTGCAACGATGAGCACCACCCAACTGTCGGGGGATACTATGAGATTACATATTTTCCTCTTTGCCCTATGCGATCTTCCGGAGAAATGGCTTTATAGCACCTTCTCACATTCCATCAACAGTTGGGATGAATTTGTTAAGGCATTCCCTAAAAAATTCTATCATAATCATAAAACTGCTCGAATTAGAAACGAGATCAACCAGTTTGCCCAGTTTCCCACCGAACCCTTTTGGAAATGCTTTAAAAGGTTCAAAGATCTCCTTGTCTAATCCTCTCATCACATATTCGAAAAATGACAACTTTGCCAAAATTATGTATGAGGACGTTAATCTAGCGACAAAACAAATGTTAGAAACCATTTGTCAATGTCATTTCATGTCTAAATCCGACGAGGAGGCGTGGCAATTTCTCGAAGATCTTGCCGAGCAAACACTACAGTGGGAAAGCATAGGACCGACGTCGTCATCTTCATATTCATCTAGGACAGGTATCTATCAGCTCGATATTTCCATCGCAATGAAAGCTGAAATGGCCGCAATGCAAAAGAAGCTCAAAGCTATTGAAAACAAATTCTTTTCAGCCACCCTGAATCAAGTCTCTCTCCCCAAAACCGTGTGTGGTTATTGTTTTGATCCATCACGTTTGACTGAAGAGTGTCCTTTGAATCCTCCATCTCAAGGTCAAGAACAAACTAATGCTGCTTATCAGCAACGACCTAGAAATGATTCTTATTCTTCCACATATAATCCGAGATAGAGGAATCATCCTAATTTTGCTTGGAACCAAAACCAAAACCAAAACTAGTTCCAAAATCAAAACAAATATCAAAGGCCTCCTCAACAATAACAACAACAAAAACAACTACCACCACAACAATTTCAACAGCCCCTTCAACCACAACAATTCCAAAATCCGGCCAATAACCTTTCTACTGCCGGTACCGATAAAATCTCTGCACTCGAAAGAAACTTAGAAGCCTTCATTAAACAATCTGCTCAAACTTCTGCGAGTCTTACCTCTTCTATTCTGTATCTTGTGCAACACACTACTTCCCACAGTGTAGCATCAAATCTATAGAAGCACAATTGCACAGTTGAATGCGGCGATGGGTGAAGGAGAGAAAGAGAAACTTCCATCTCAACCTGTACCAAATTCCAGCTACTCACACCATGCAAACGTCATTCGTGAACAATTAAATCATAATGTGAGTGCTGTAACGACGTTGAGATCCGGAAGAATGATAAACAACAAGGTAGGCGAACCAGACTACGACAGTGATGAAACCCCGGCGGCCCCTTCTTCTTCGTCTTTTCCTGCTTCTTCTATTCCAATTTCTTCTTCGGAGCCCATTCTCCACCGGGCTCTAGTTCTCCTTTTAATGGACTCCTTTCTCACTCCACTCAAATACCAATTGTGGGATCCATTCCACCTCCACAATCTCCTCCACAAATATTGAACCCAACCCTTTTAATTAAAGCACACTTTCCAAACTGGTTGAGACCCAACAAACCAAGTCCACAATGGAGAAGGTTGTGGAGTTGTTTAAATAAGTTAACATCAATATCCCTCTCTTAAATGCTATCCAACAGGTCTTGTCGTATGCAAAAGTTCTTAAAGAATTGTGCGCCAAGAAGAGGAAGAAACAATTGCCCAAAAAGGTTTTCTTAGCGAGCAATGTGAATGATGCACTTTCTAGTTCCCTACCCACCAAATGTAAAGACCCCGGGTGTCCTACAATTTCAATTACAATTGAGGACAAGAACATAAATCGCACGCTCTTGAACCTTGGCGCTAGTGTGAACTTACTTTCTTACTCTGTTTATGAGCAACTTGGTATATGGGAGTTGAAACCCTCGAAATGTACACTTCAAATGGCTGATCGATCAATCACCCATCCTAAAGAAATATTATAGGACGTGTTGATAAAAATTGGGGAATTTATTTTCCCTGTTGATTTCATTGTTTTAGACACAAAGCATGTAGAAAACACCCGGAATCAAATTCCGGTGATTCTCGGCCGACCATTTCTTGTAACTTCTAATGCGGTGATTAATTGTCATGATGGCTCCATGTCCTTGTCTTTTGGAAAGCGAACAATTAATCTCAACATTTTTAAGTTGGGGTATCAACTTTCTGAGCCGGGTGCTCACCTTCTTGAAGTCTATTCCATTGATGAGATCGATGACGGTGAGTCCGAAAATTCTTTTGATAATCTAGACACCGAGGATGTGTCTTTTGAGATTAAACCCTTGAATGAGAGCGAGATTTCTGAGAACCCGTTTTATGATTTTCTGGCACCCACAACACCGGATGTGTCGAGTTCTTTGAATCTTGAACGAGAACAATTTGACTTTGAATCTTTCACACTCTCTAGTGAGTCCGATTTCTCGATTGATATGAATATCGATTCTGATTTCTTTATTTCCGATGAAGTGCTCAATGATAGGGACTTCTATAATGATCAATTCGAAGATATTTTCTTTAACGAGCTCATGTTTCTCAACGAATTAGATGCAATGATGAATCAAGCACCGTCGGCATTTCATGCACTTCCTATTCCGACTGAAGATATGGATCCACCATTTTTCATCATTTTACAATTCTTCCATTCATTCCTTTTCTTACTTCCTCTCATTTTCTTTCCCACTGTTTTTTCGCCTATACCGACTAAGGCGGAGAGTTATTAGCCATCATTTTTTCTTATCACATGACATAACTGACCCGTTGACTTCTCCCTTTCCCATATTTTCTATCCTAGTCATTCTTCCATTTGATATCATGTGCCTTTCTTCTTTTCGTCACACACATCTTTTCGTCTTCATCGATCGAAACGCAAATCCATTCTTCAAACCTTTCAATTGCACTTCGTATCTTTCCTCCACGCATTCTTCTACCAACCATGGTCTTATTATGATAAAATATTTGAATGGTTGATTTTAACTTTTGATCTTTGTAAAGCTTTGTATAGACTGATAATGTTCTCCACCATCTTATATTGAATTTCAATGATTAGTAATGAAAACACTATTTTACTCAAGTTTGGAGGAAAGAAAAATATTTTTAACATGGCTCTTGAAAGAAAAGAATTTTTTTTGCACGATTGTGAGCCAAGAACAAGTTTGGAGGAGGATTTCACTGCCATTAACTCTTGTCCCATTTACAAATCTTTGAGAACTTTTCCTCCTAGTCTTTAGGTTTAAGCTTAAAAGGCTACATCAGTGAGGAAGCTGCAAATAAGTTTAGGGGAAGGTTTGTATGTATCCACGCATCATATGTAAATTTTGCATTGAACAATGTATCCACGCATCATATGCACAAAAAAAAAACTAGAAGATTGTGAAAATGAAAGTTAGAAAGTGAAAAATATATATAAAAGAGAGGAATAGACTTAGAAAATGCAAAAAAATTAGATGTTTTAGAATGAAACTAGTAATACGTAGTCATGAGCTGTTGTCCCAAGGGTTAGTAAGATGAAAAAGTCATTGATCTGCGGATAGAAATAAGTCTGAAAGATAGTCCATATTCTTGAGTCCAAACTTCTAAACATTGATACCCCACTATATGCACGTATACAAATCTTGAAGCTTGGGATATCAGAGAATACCTTGAAATATTCTTGCCTGAAAACCTTAGTATGGAGGGGGGGGGGGGAAATATAAATTAACAAAATATAAATGATGCATAAAATAAAATTTTAAAAAGATGAACATTGGTTTTGTAATTATTTAAGACAGCATATAAAAAAATACATCGAGGGTTTCTTATCACCTAGTGCTTTAGACCAACTGGTTTGGGGGTCACTGCTAAGCCTTAGGTGTTGCAAGATTAGGATATTGCTAATTACGCCTTAATAAGTGAGCACATTCGATAATCACTTGGTTGGTGCCTCAAGAAATATTAACGGTCGCATGAAAAATATGTGAGAAAATCCATCCAAAATATTCACCGACTAAAAAGTACTAAGGACTATGGACAAAGGGTATGATAGCTTGAATTAAATTCTCCAAGTGTAAGGATGACTTTTACACACACGTAGGGGTATATGATCGATATTTGGAGGAGAAGTAAGGAGGAAGACTAAAGACAATGTCTTATTGAGAGAGGATGTGATTTCCGGTATCTTTTCCAGACCATTAAGATAAGGCTCATGACAACTGAAAAGCTAGTGTAGTTCAAAATTTTTATTTTCTTATTTTTCTTTTATATATTCTTATTTTTGTATGTAGTTTTCATTTTCCTATTTTTGTTTCCTAATTTTCTACAATTTTGGAATTTTGTAGGTAGTATTTGCTGAAAACCCTCAGAAGAAAACACTCCTCCTAGTAGAGACACCTAGAGCTTTAAAAGTTTATTGCACGAGCTAAGTGCAATTGTGTTGGCTACGAAAATGTGCTAGATTTTCTTTTTCTTTTAAAATAAAACAGTTTGCTTGGGACGATTAAAAGATAAGTTTGGGAGTATTTGATCAGTCATATTTATTACCCATTTTTCCGGTCATTTTTCCTATTTTTATTAATTACTAAATTGTATTATTTGTAATTTAAGAACATATGTGGGTTTATGTGTAAAAAGATTTTGTCATATATTTCTTAACTTATAATTAATATAATTGGGAGTAATATGTGCATATCATATTTAAATAAAATATTCATGTGATTCTTAATTATTAAGAAAAATAATTGCAACCATATCTTTTTAAATAAATTATATGTTTCTTAAATATTAAGTAATTTAATTGTGAGCAAAATTGGTTGGAATATTTTTTCTAATGGAATAAATGCTTTGATTTGAGATATTGTGCATGTATTAAAGTAACAAATCAGTTCAAGGCTGCAAACAGGATTAAGAGATCCAAATCAAAACAAGTTAGCAAATCAAATCAGCCAAGTTTAGGAGCAAATTGAATATTTTCTCAACTACAGAGATAAGACAATTTTTTCAAGATTTTATCGTCAGAAAGAGTTCCTAAAATCACAAGAAGAAAGAGAAAAAAATTGAAGACGAGATCCCTGTTAGGAATATGTATGCCCTAGAGGCCATTATTGATGATATAGTGGATGCTTGGACATATATATAGAGGACTTTCTTGCTCAATATGATAATATGCTATCAGGTTAGCTTTATCTTAACATGTAGACTGGTATTTATACTGTCTGTCTCTTACATGTTGATAAAGCCCTTAGGATATGTACTTGACTACCAGGATTATGATGAGATCATATTAGTAGGGCCAGGGTGGTCCAAAAGTACATCCTTTAATCAGTTCCTAATCTTGGGAATATCGTGACTAGGGCATCGATATTCCAGAGTAGACTAGTGTGTACATTTCTTGTCCCTTGGAGGGCGATGGTTGATCCCACAACCATTGGTGTGTGACATCAAAGATTGTACACAGATGCTCATTAGAGAATGGGTACACCGAACAGGACTCGCCGAGAACTCCCATGTGGTAGTATACCTACCGTCAGATAGCAGTCCTATGGTGACACTGGTACAGATTAGTCTGTAAACCCGAGATCGTCATAGAGTCTTGTGCGGCTCCTACTGTGCTTTGATTTCCTCCCTACCATGCTCAAAAGAGACGTGCAAACAGGTGGATTTTGGGTACAGTCTCGAGTCGCATGGAAGCAATGAGCGATAGGAGGGATTTCGTCTCTCCCGGTATTGGGGGTGGATGTCGCGCTATGCTCGATTGGCTATAACTGGAAGTCCCTGGCCAGGGCTGCTGACGAGATTTACTGATAAGTATTATCAGTAGTTTCTCGAACCGTTATAGGCCAGACATCGGCATAACTTATCACGTTTCTGGGGACTGACGTTTACCACTCCTAGACATGATATGCGACATATCAGACGAAGAGACCGGACTGTACAGTAGTGTTACTGATAGGCTTTATGGAGAGTATGGACAGGCTTGCTTGTTAATCTTCATATCGCTCAATACCCGGGTAGCCGTTACGTCCAGCTAGTATCGCTGACGGCTTGTAGGTGATTGATGTGATCATCACCTACTGCTAGCGTATTGACGAGTCTTTAGAGTCCCATACAGAAGTTCCATGGTTCAATCGAAACGAAGTAGGACACATATGTGATATGTGTGTGGGCCCGATTAAATACGTGTATGCGATACCGTATTGTAATCTGGTAGTTATCTATTATCAGTTGGGTTATATGTGATATAACCAGATTGTCGAATCAAGTGTTGATTTGATAATGTGATATACAGATAAATGATATTAGTCAGTCATATGTGATATACCCGGATTATTAAATCAAGTGTTGATTTAATAATGTGATATATATTATATGTGATATAATTATATGTAACACCCGAGTTCATTTATACCAATTCCAGTTTCCGTATTTACTTATCCATGGTATTTTCTTGATTTAACGTATTTTTGGGTGCGAATGGTATTTTACACATTACATTGCTTTCGACCCAACCCGCTTGCTTGAAACTTGTTTGATTCATATTTATGAATCACCCTGACTTGTTTATGTAGACCTGTGCATTTTCAACTTTAGCGCATACTGGCATTTATCTGGCATGGCATCTTTTACCATATAACATTTTAAGTCACGTAAAATATTTTAAAAATACATTTCATAGCCTGCATGATACCCCTAACCCCGTAGTAGCATCTGCGCATCTTGTTCTCGTCCCGTTCAGTGAAACGGACGTGTTTGGATGGCTACGCGCACGTACGTGCGTCCGTTCTTGGGGGTATGCATTTTCGTTACCCGAGCATTCGTTTTAAATTTTGGTCGTCGCACATATTTTTCATATTTTAAAACTAAATTTTAGACCCGACCCGGACGTATTTTGGACTAGTTTTGTATTTACCTGAAAATCCAAATTTTAATTAATTATAACCTACGATTTAAAATTTAATAACAAACCAAAATATTTAAAAAACCCACGAATCTTTTTAAAAGAAAATTTAAATTTTTCCCAGCCAATCATTTCTTCTTTTCTCTCTCAGGTGGCCCCACGAGCTCTCTCTCAATTTCTCGCTCTTTCCCTTTCTCTCTCTCTCCCCCCTTTCTCTCTCCTCTCGCGTTTTCTCTCACCTCTCGGAATCACTGTGCACTTCTCGACTCTGGTTACCTCCCTCCTCTTATCGTCACCTCCCTTCATTCTCTTCTTCTTCTTTTTTTTAAAACCCAGCGCCCACGAGAAAACCCTAGCCTTTCTCGCCGTCGCCCACAGCCGACGACGCCACCCTCAACCCCATCTCTCCTCCTAGCACCATATCCATCGAAGCCAAGACCATCATCGACATCGCCCCTCGTCGTCGAGCACCCAGCAGCCCCTCATCGGCTCCTAACCCTGCAGCCACTATCATTTCCGATCACCACCTCTTTCGATCCCATCTGGTCTTCATCACCACCATCTCCATCATCGCACCAAAACCCACATTTTTCTTCTTGTTCTCTTCACGTCGACCCGAGACCTATCTCCTTTACCCTTACCGTCGCCAGCAACCATCTTGCTGGCGCCTCATCCGTCTCGATTGCCTTTAACACCATCATCTTCCACGAGAACCATCAAACCCCTTCTTCCACCGATGTCTTCTTCCTTGTCTCTTTATCGAAACACTAGCCACGACCCTTACACCCACATCTCCTCACACTCGTGCACCCATCTTTCTCAACTCCAAACCCATGCCTTCACCCTCCACCAACCGAGACAACCAACCTCGTCGCCATCGTCTTGTGGTCGGTGGGGCTCGAGTTTTACGTCAGCATCCTCTTGTTTTTGGGTAGCGATCAGCTGGAGCATGGAGGCTCGATCTTGATGCATAATAAGGTCATTTCAGTGTGGGGCTCCTTCAAGATGAAGTTGATTTTATGAGTCGTGTTATGAAAGTTGTAAAGGGCTCCTTGGAATCTTATGCTGATATTGGTAGTTTGGATGCTCAAATCTAAGCAATAAAGATAGGCAGTTGAACTTCCCTTAACCCAAACTCGTGTACAACCATCAAGCTTGGATCTTGCTTCCGTCATGTTGTTTTCGTGACTGTCGTCTCCGAGATCGCCGGAGCCGTGACGACGTCGACATCCCGACGACCCGACGAGCGTACCTGACCCGTGTGACCCCCTCGTACGTTGCTTGGATCCGTTCCGTGTACCGTGCGCGCGTCGCGACTTTTCCCGCCGACATGTGACGTTCCGTGCACCCGTTTCTTGATCTGTCGAGGCAAGTGAAACTTGCTACATGCTATCTATAATATTTTTATACCTATTAAACTGCATAGTAAACCTGTAGATTATATATAGCGCCATGATCATTCGAAAATATTGCATTTCTAACACGACAATTTCCCTACCATTTGCACTCATCTAGAGGTGTTCGGTATTAATATAACACATATTAGAAAATTGACTATAAAATACCAAATAACTTGTGTTATATATTAAAACCGACATTTCTGAGGGAAATTGAGTGTTTATCATTGCATCGCATTATCTTTGTATAGCGCAACACTTATTTCGAGAATCTGTGCAGGAAATTCCAGGAACAGAGCCAAAACAGTTAAAAGTGCTGAGATAAATACGCCAAGTCCAAGACTTGAGATCTGGCAGAAATTGAGAAAGCAAAATGATATTCAACACATCAGAAAAGCACCAAAATGTCAGAACAAAGCAGCACAAGAAATTACATGCACAGAGGGCTCTAAAGAGCCGCGGATCCGCGGCTTCATAGTGACATCATCGCTTCATTTTTTCACACGTGACTTCCTGTAACGGTCTCAGCTTCCAGAAGACTCCAGAAACACCACGTGGCTTCATCCAGAAGGCTCTGCCTAACAACCTAGCTCTAGAATATTCCCTCCAACTAACTTCTTATAGAAGCCTCTCTCTAATAAACTTTTGGAGGGAAATTTGAAATTTGAATTCTAGATCTTAGGTTGAGATGCTTATAAAAGGAAACCTAGATCTAGAGTTTTGGGTTGTTCATTAACCATTACACACACAAGTTGAGTGACACAACTTGTGCATTCAAACCCTAACCCTAATCCAATCACCAAAGCCAAATTCAAGATCCCCGAGTACAATTCAAGCAAGAAGCCTTCAACCTTTTAGGAGCGAAGCTGATCTTCATCCGAGCAAGTGGTCCAAGACGATCCGCGACTCACGAAGACGAGCGAAACCAAATCGACGATCGAGTTCTTTCCTCATTGTAGATCTTGAGAGAATTGTAACAAAATTGTTGATAAATAAAAAGGTGAAATTCTTTATCTTGATTTCTTTACATTCTTGCATCATGATTAGATCTCTATTTGTTATTGTGTTCTTTGATATGATGTTTGAATAAAACTCCGCTCGTGAAGGAGTCGAAAGAATCAATAGATGATGATGATTAGATCTTGAAATGATTCTTAATTCCTATAAGTTTTGTAAACTTTAGTAAATTGAAGAATCGGCAACCTAGTTTCGAGCGATACTTTCTTGATTGTGTTCGCTCTTAATTAGTGATCCACGATCGATTCTTGAATTTACTAGAGGCTAGTTTTTGAATGAGATTCATCGAAAGGACAAAGGATGAGATGAAGAAACCCTAGTTTCTTCGAAAGATCCTTAAACCTCGATTAATCGTCATCGATCTAGTATCAAATCATTAATGGATAAGAAAACGTAATCAATAGTTTTCATCACGTCTATAGATTCAATCGATTCCTACAAGCCTCACTTCGATTCTTGATTATTGGATTGGAAATCATCAATTCTTGATTCTTGATTTTACTGTTTTCTTGTTATTAGATCTAGATTTTAATAATTCTTGAAATTCACTTTTAAATCTTGAATTGAATTGTCTTTTCTCTTTTCTTTAATTTTCAATTCATCTAATTCAAATTCGAACGGATCTCACTTTCCCTGTGGATGATCCGCACTCGCTAACGCGCTACATCCGACACCGTTATTGATCGCGGTCAAAAATTTCTTTGATTGTGAAACATCATTTCTTAAACACGACACATCGGGAAATCGAATCAATCAAATGGCGCCGTTGCCGGGGATAGTGCGCTAATTTGTTTGTTTTTGAAATTTGAGTTGAAAAATTTATTCCATCAAAATTTTTAGATCTAAATTCGCACAAACACTAAACGATTTGTTGTGATTTGTTGTGAGGAAATATGGAATCTGTGGATTGCGAGGAAAAATATTTTGAATTTTCCAGAGAGCTCAAGAAGTGAACAGGAATAGTGTCTGAATTTTTTGTGCAGTGAATAGTTCAACACGCGGCTGAACCGCGGTCGAATAGCGCTCATTGCGGCGGTTCCGCGGCGGGAATAAAGCTTTGCTGCACGAAAATTTCTCGGTGAATTCTTGACTTTCTTATCTCTTCCTCAATCTGCTCCAATAACAACTTTGCTGCAGGTTTCTTTGCAAATAATTCGCAGCGCCGCAAAAAGCAATAAAAAGTGTGCTTGTTTTGATTCTTGGTTGTTTGCATATTAATACGGAAATTAAGGGGCAAAGACCAAATTCAGATTAGGTGGGGAGTTCATTACCCTTCCTAATCCCCGAAAATTATAAAATTGCATCCGCATCACCCTTATTAATTAAAAGAAATCTAGACTTGACTCTAAGGACCGTCGCGCTCACTTAGGACAGGAGAAGGTCGTGGGTAATCTATTGCTTATCCGCGTTTCTTTTGTGGTGTCTAAGGCAAGTGTGTCTAAGGCAAGTGGTTACTTAATTAGGCCCACTACTTACGTAGTGGAGAACCTCCCACTTACTTGGCCACAGGAGGGACAAAGAGGCAGTAGAGGATTGATCCTGCGACTTGTCTTTTGGCAGTTAGGAGTGGTCTAGAGACTTGACCTAGGTGACCACTAGACTTAGGGTTGCTTGTTGCATTTGTGTGATTTGCATCATTTTTTCAAAAATCCGTATATTTTTCAAAACAAACACCACTTCATTCATTTCCCCTAATTATCTTAACGCTGCCACTTGTACTAAACCCTTTAGTGCAAGATAGGCTGGACACGAGATTCTAGTGCCCGTTTAGTCCGCGTTCCCCCGATCGACTCCGAAGTCGGTATTTCTACATTTACTTCTTCTTTACCCACCACCACACCCACATCGATGGATGCTTCTCCATCGAACTTCTTTACCACTAATCTGCCGCCGTCTGCAGGTGCGCAGAATCCACCCCGCATCTCTCTCCAAGAGCTTGGAGGTGCTATCCTATGCGAGGTCCTCTTTCGACCTGTCTCTCCATTCCACCAGCCAACGGGGATAATTTTGAGATTAAACCCCAATACATCAACCTTTTACCCAAATATCACGGTCTCGAGTCTGAAGACGCATATGTCTTTATTACAAAATTTGAAAATGTATGCGCAATGATGGGTACTTCACAGCTTTCTGTGGATGCTATGCGTCTTCGTCTTCTCCCATTCACTTTGTGCGATATAGCCGAGAAGTGGCTTTACAACACAACTGCATATTCCATTTCAAACTGGGAAGAATTCGTAAAAGCATTCCTAAAGAAATTCTACCCCAATCATAAAACAGCTCGAGTCCGCAGCAAAATAAATCAATTTATCCAGCTTCCAAATGAAACATTCTCGAAGTGTCTTGAACGCTTCAAGGATCTGTTAGTTCAATGTCCACATCACGAAATCCCTAGATGGGATCTGTGCCGAATCATATATGAGGACATTAATCCTAACACAAAACAGACCCTTGAATCCATGTGTCAAGGCAACTTCATGACCAAAAATGATGGGGAAGCTTGGAAATACTTAGAAGATTTCGCTGAAAAATCTTTACAGTGGGAAAGTCAATCATTTAGGGGTGGAAATAACCAATCGGAAGTTTCCATAGGAGTTAGAGCTGACATTTCAGCTTTACATAAGAAACTCGAGACTATGGAAAACAAATTTTTAGCTGCCGCCCTAAATCAAATGTCACTCTCCAAAACTGTATGTGGATGCTGTTCTGATCCTTCTCATTTGAAGGAAGAATGTCTATTGAATTCTCCGTTTCAAGGTCATGAGCATACCAATGCTGCTTTTCAAAGACCTAGAAACGATCCATTTTCTTCCACTTATAATCAGGGTTGGAAGAATCACCCTAACTTTGCTTGGAACCAATCACAAACTCAAAACACGGTTCCAAATCAAAACAATTTCCAAAGGGTCCTTCCACCATAACAACAACCACTTCAATTGAGTCAGCACCCCGTCCAAGCACAAAACTTCCAAAATCCGGTCAACACACCTGCACCGTCTAGTCCTTTGCAGTTGACCGGGACTGATGAATCCTCTTCATTTGCACAATACATGAATTTGGTCCTAACAACTATCATGCAAGTGTCGGCTGAAATGAAGTCTTCTGTCGATGACATGAAAAGAAATACTGTCTCTCAAAATGAGACTATAAAATCGATGGAAGAAGAAATTGCACGATTAAAAGACGAAATGAGTGCAAGAGAGAAAGGGAAACTTCCAGCTCAACATTTGCCCAATCCTGGCTATTCACATCATGTGAATGCAACACCACGTTGAGATCTGGAAGAGTGCTTGACAATCACGTTGGGGAAGAGATTGATGATACAGAAAAATCTATCAATAATACCCCGGCTGAGACCTTTCCTTCCACTTCCACTTCTAATTCTGACCCCAGTTCGTCTACCCCACTATTTTCTTCCGAGCCTATTCTCCGTTTTCCCCAAGGCTCGACACCTCAGCCCAGCTCTTCTAGTCCACCGAAAACGATCCCCACTCCTATTCTTAGATCGTTTCCACCCACACGATCTTCTCCAATGTTGGACCCCGACCTTATTGTTCAGGCTCCTTACCCGAATCGATTAAAGGGAAACAGACCAAGTCCACAAATGGAGAAGATCACTGAAATCTTGAAACAGGTTAACATCAACATCCCTCTTCTAGATGCTATCCAACAAGTCCCCGCTTATGCGAAAACTCTTAAGGACTTATGCACTAGAAAGAGGAAGACTCAAGTGCCCAAGAAGATATTCATGGCAAAGACAGTAGACACGGCTTTCCCCCAACAATTACCGTAAGGATCCTGGCTATCCTACTATTTCCATTTCTATCATAGAGAAACACATCAACCGTGCTCTACTTGACCTTGGCGCAAGTGTTAACCGGCTTCCCTTCTCGGTTTACGAGCAGTTAGGGATCGGAGTGTTAAAGCCTTCGAGCATAACTCTCCAGATGGCTGACCGATCAATCACCAAACCTCGGGGTGAACTGGAGGATGTGTTAATAAAAATCGGGGAATTTGTATTCCATGTGGACTTTATTGTAATTGATACACAGCCTGTAGCGAACCCACGAAATCAAATTCCGGTGATTTTAGGTCGCCCCTTTTTTGCCACTTCCAATGCTATCATCAACTGTAGAAATGGTTCTATGACCCTATCTTTCGGGAATAGGTCAATTGAACTGAACATTTACAAGTTGGGAAGTGTACCCTCCGAACCTACTGCTCAAGCATGTTTTGTCGACTTAATGGAAGTCGACATCAGCGAATTTGACGATCCTCATGAAACTGATCTTGACTCTTTTCATACGTTGTTGTTTGACCCAACTATGTATCATACACATACGGACTCTTCCACTGAGTTGTCCGGGTCACTAGTAAAATAAGGGGTTGCCCCTACGGATAATAACATCCGTAGGGGCAGTTAAAGTTTGGCCCTACGGATTAATCCGTAGGGCAAAACGGTTGCCCCTACGGTCGTTCAATATTTACTTAAAATTTATTAAATCTTAAAGTGTTTTTTCCCCTACGGAGCCGCAAACCAAGCACCTACGGGTATATCCGTAGGGGCATATAAATAGGGATTTAAGAGATCGATCCCTACGCTGATTATTTCTTTTTCTTATTCTCGCGCGAAACCAAATTTTCCCAAATCGAGATCGTCGTCGCCGCCGCGCTGCAGTGATCTCGTCATCGCCGAATCCAAGACGAATCGTCGTCGCCACGCCTGCGCAGTGATCTCGTGGTCGCCACCGTGCTCCGTTCTCGTTGTCGCCACCGCCCTCGTCGTTGCCGATTGCGTCTCCGTCGTCGCCTACAGGTAATTAGTTAAACATTATTATAATGATGTTAGGGTAGCGATCGATGAGGGTTAGGATTAGGTATCGGTTGTGGTTAGGGTTAGGATTAGGGTTAGGGTACGGGTTCGATCGGCGGTTGGGGTTTGACGACTGGTGTTGGGGTTAGGGTTCGGTTGGGGTTTGGTGTTGGGGTTGGGGTTCGGCTGGGGCTGGGTTGGGGTTAGGGTTAGGCCGGGTTAGGGTTTGGTGTTGGGTTGGGGTTCGGCTGGGGCTGGGTTGGGGTTAGGATGAGTTGGAGAGATTGAAGGCAAGCTGGGTTTTGGGAGAAGAGAAGGAAATGGCACTTCTTGCTGCTTCAATTTTTTGATATAGATAGATAAGGTTCTTTTGGGATTTTGGAGGGGTTTTGGGGGAAATAAATAGCTTTGGAGATGAAATGGGGCATTTCGGTAATTTGATTCTCTGTTGCAAATATTATTTATCAATATATTTAATTATAAATATTAAATAAAATAAAGTAAACTATAAATAATATGAAACCAATATATGATACTCGATGATAATATGAAACCTTCATATTCCCATCGATACTCATATATGAAACTAAAAGCGCCACTTAGTCCCCGTCTATCGGTTAATATACGTGCGATGCTCGTCGTGACCTAGAACTATACGAAGGTTGTTAAATATCGGACAGTATAGCTCGATACCAACAACCGTCGTATAGTCTATACGACGAGAAAATTCAATCGTATGGTAACCCATAGATTTGTCCCGTGTGGACAAGTTAAGAATGTATAAAGCAAACGCCTTCATTCACTTGTGTTTTCATCCGTTTCGAGATATTTCGTCGGTACCTTTCCGCTGGTTCTCCGTGTACAAAGATAGATTAGATGTTCATTTCAACGTTGTTTCACAGCTTTGAAATGATTATCTATTCTATTACAGTGTACTCGGAGAACAGCGGGGAGGTGCTGCCGAAATTTACTCGAAACGGTTGAAAGCACAAGTGATGGGCGTTCGCTCTATACATTCTTAATGGGATAGAAGCCTACCCCCGACAGCCGGAACACACACATACAACAAGAATACACAACAAACGCATAATTAGAGAGCGATTCGAGATGTTCGGGTTAAAACCAATATATGATACTCGATGATAATATGAAACCTTCATATTCCCATCGATACTCATATATGAAACTAAAAGCATCACTTAGTCCCCGTCTATCGGTTAACATACGTGCGATGCTCGTCGTGACCTAGAACTATACGAAGGTTGTTAAATATCGGACAGTATAGCTCGATACTAACAACCGTCGTATAGTCTACGCGACGAGAAAATTCAATCGTATGGTAACCCATAGATTTGTCCCGTGTGGACAAGTTAAGAATGTATAAAGCAAACGCCTTCATTCACTTGTGTTTTCATCTGTTTCGAGATATTTCGTCGGTGCCTTTCCGCTGGTTCTCCGTGTACAAAGATAGATTAGATGTTCATTTCAACGTTGTTTCACAGCTTTGAAATGATTATCTATTCTATTACAGTGTACTCGGAGAACAGCGGGGAGGTGCTGCCGAAATTTACTCGAAACGGTTGAAAGCACAAGTGATGGGCGTTCGCTCTATACATTCTTAATGGGATAGAAGCCTACCCTCGACAGCCGGAACACACACATACAAACGCATAATTATAGAGCGATTCGAGATGTTCGGGTTAAAACCAATATATGATACTCGATGATAATATGAAACCTTCATATTCCCATCGATACTCATATATGAAACTAAAAGCGCCACTTAGTCCCCGTCTATCGGTTAACATACGTGCGATAATTTATTCTTTTCAACGACAAACGCACACACAAAGCATATACACGGATTTTCTCCTTTGTCAGTAACTATCCCGTTCTTATATTTCTCAATATAGTCAGCATAACCTACAATTTATATGTTATTCAGTCTAACATGGCCCATGAGTACGTCAGAGTTAAGGACTGGATGTATGTGGATTGGAAACAACGTATGCAACCTAAGTTTGTCGCAGGAGTTGCTGCTTTCCTTGAATTTGCACGCGCACATAATAAGATCATAATAGAGAAGATTCTCTGTCCGTGCGATAGATGTGGCAATAAGTACTGGCAGAAGGTAGAATTGGCAGAGCTTCATATTGTAAAACATGGGTTTACTAGACTTTATTCAACTTGGAAATATCACGGGGAAGGAGAAGAATGCAGTACTGCGGTAGAAGAAGAAGGAGAATACGATAATGCGGCAGGAGAAGAAGAAGGATTCGGTAATACGGCAGGAGACGGAAATTTATTTCCATCAGAAGAAATGGAGGATATGGTAGAGGCTGCCCTAGGTGAATCTATTCGTACCGAAGATGACATTCCTTCCGGTCAAGGACCGCGTGCGGATAAATATGAAAATTTCATGAATGATGCTAGGAAACCAATTTATGAGAATGCAAAGTATTCCACCCTCTCATGGTTCGTCCAACTTTTCCAGATTAAGTGCCTAAATGGATGGAGCAACAAGTCATTCACAATGCTTCTTTCGTTCTTGAAAGATTCTATGCCTCCGGGAAATAATGTGCCCGAAAGCTGGTACGAAGCCCAGAAGATGATGTATGATTTGGGTCTAAAGTGTGAGAAGATTCAAGCATGTCCTAAAAATTGCGTGTTGTACCGGAAAGAGAATTCAGATTTGAAAGAGTGTCCAACATGCGGAGAGGCCAGGTATAAGCCGAAAGATTCTGATAAGAAGCCTGATATACCTGTGAAGATAGCACGATACTTTCCCATAACACAGAGGCTACAGAGGCTATTCAGGTGCAAGAAAACAGCCGAGGCAATGATTTGGTATCACCGTGCTCCTTCAAGCGAAAATGGAAAAATGAGCCATCCAAGAGATTCACCGGCATAGAAGGATTTCGATAGGAGGCACGCAATATTCAGTAGCGATCCTCGCAATGTCCGGCTCGGACTGGCTACCGATGGCTTCTGCCCATTCAACTATATGGCTGGAAGTCACAGTACATGGCCCGTTGTAATGATAATTTATAATCTGTCGTCTTGGTTGGCTATGGACCAATCATACTTTATGATGCCTCTTCTTATCGACGGACCAAACTCACCGAGGAACAATATCGACGTCTATCTCCGACCTCTGATCGAGGAGCTGAAAACTTTGTTTATTGATGGTGTAGAGACATATGATTCAAACACAAATACAACCTTCATACTGCGTGCGGCTTTAATGTGGACAATTAATGACTTTCCTGCGTATGGAATGCTATCAGGTTGGTCCGTACATGGTCACAAAGCATGTCCTCATTGCCATGAACACACTGTAAGTCGATGTACTTCACCCCAGTACTTGTGGGGAGGCGGAATTTTCAAAAACGATCATGTTTAAAGAACGAACATCGAATAACCGCTTAAATCGAAGCTAAACGATAACTAACCAAACATATAGTTGTTCTAAACTACTATGCTTAGGGATTATACCTATCGAAACTAGTCCTTCGTCTTTACGATCTCCTTGTTCTCCTCGGCCTTCTCTAGGTAGTAGACGATCCACCCGAGAGCAAAACTCCAAGCTAAACCTCTAAACTTGAGGCAACTAACCTTCTTGGATTGCTAATCAAAGAAGATAGATGAAATAGAGTGATGGTTATGGATTGATTAGTCTAACTAATCCTAGATCTCAACACATGAGGGTGAGGATTAGTCTTTTGAAGAGAGAGAGCTTGAGGAGAGAGAGTGTGAATAATATTATGTTAAATAAGTTATGAGTATCATATCATATATGAAGCATTTTCTAATAAGAAGAAAAGAATAAAGAGTGATGAATAATCATGCTTCATAAAATATCTAGTGGTGATTCATTAGCATGAGTCATTAAGCAATAAATGTGTATTAATGAAATGAATGAATCACCACCATGACTCATATAACTCATTTAATGAATATGACACATAACCCTCCTTAGTCACCATCTTCTAGAAGCTTCTCGAGTAATTACGAGAACGCCCCTCCGATCCGTAAAAATACGGAAAAACTTTAGACTGTATAAATCCAATAACCGGATACCAGTAACTGGCTTAAACCAAAGCCGACTGGTAAAAACTGTCCGAAAGTCGTACGCGCGTAAACGCACGTATGCGTCCGAACCCTTTGTCGCAAAACCATGCAACCTCTATATCGTTTCGCCTGGAGTAGGAAACTCTCTGTGTGGGACTCTAGAGACTCGACTACTACGCTGGCAGTGGGTTTAACCACAGACCGCAAGCGGCACTAGCTGTACGTAACGGTCCCCAGGTAGTTGTCGATAAGAAGGCCGATGAGAAAACCCATCCGAACTCCTACTGAGTCTGATGTGACAATCTCCATACAGTCCGGTCCGTTCGTCCAAGACTATCGCATATCGGGCCTAGGGGGGCGGCAAGCGTCAGTCCCCTAATAGCAGTATAAGTCGTGTCGGAGGGAAGCCCATTACACCCTGAGAAACTACTGGAACCTACCAGCAAATCTCGCTTGCCCTGGCCAGGGACTTTGCGTAATGGCTCTCTGACACAGCACGATATCTACTCCCAATACCGGGAGGGACGAATCCTGTCTAACCGCCACTGCCTCCAAGTGCTCGGGACTGCACCCAACTGCTACTTGTTTGCACGACTCCTTTGAGCCGTGGTAGGGTAGCAATCTAAGAACAGTGGGACACACTCGAGGCGAAGTAGTAGTGTCAAGTCTGCGGACTACGCTGTACTCATGTCACCTGGGAACTGTTCACTGACGACTGGTATCAAACCAACCAACAGTTCCCTGTGAGTCCTGTCCGGTGTACCCGTAACCTAACGAGCACCTGTATACTATCTCCAGTACGACGTACTGACGGCTGTGGGACAGACCATCTCCCCAACTGGGATGAGAAGCGTACACACTAGTCTACTCCGGAGTATCGATGCTCTGTCTCGATAATCCAATGACCAGGGACCTGAATAAGGATGTGCTTGTAGACTACCCAGCCCCCACTAGTGTGACTGCCATCACAACGCTGGTAGACAAGCAAGATCCTAAGAGCTCTATCAATACGTACACTCACATATTAAGATAGAAAAACCAAGTAGCATACTACCATGTTTAGCAAGACTGTTATATACATGTGAATATCCCAAGCTTCCATTAAGTAATATACAAGCTAGTATGATACAGTAATGGCCTTCTAGGGCATAAACACTAACAATCTCCCACTTGCACTAGGGCCATGTACTGGCATATCGTAGACCAATGATCTCGAGTAGCCTCTCGAACTGAATCTGAGGAAGGGCCTTCGTGAATGGTCAGCAATGTTCTCTTCTGAAGCAACTCTCCGAACCTCGATCTCCTGACGATCAATGATCTCCCTGATCAGGTGATACCGCCTCAAGATGTGTCTGGACTTCTGATGGGACCTTGGTTCCTTCGCTAAAGCTATAGCTCCGTTGTTGTCGCAATACAGAGGTATTGGATCAACTATGGTAGGAACCACCTGAAGTTCTGTTAGGAACTTCTTCATCCAGACTGCTTCTTTTGCGGCATCGCAAGCAGCTATATACTCTGCTTCCATCGTCGAGTCAGCAACGGTGTCCTGCTTGGAGCTCTTCCAGCACACCGCCCCTCCATTGAGGGTAAAGACATAACCCGACATGGACTTGGAATCGTCCTTATCACTCTGGAAGCCGGAATCAGCAAAGGCCTCCAACCTGAGGTCTTTTCCGCCGTAAACCAAGAACATCTCCTTAGTCCTCCTTAGGTACTTGAGAATGTTCTTAACTGCTTTCCAGTGCATCTCCCCTGGGTCTGACTAATACCGGCTTACCACGCTCAGTGCGTAAGCTACATCTGGTCTGGTACACAACATCGCATACATTATAGAGCCTACCGCAGAAGCGTAGGGTATAATAGACATGCGTTCCCTTTCCAAATAAGTCTTGGGAGACATCTCTTTGGAGAGGGTGATTCCGTGACAAGCCGGTAGATTACCGCGCTTAGAATCTTCCATACTGAATCTTTTCAGTACAGTGTCGATATACCTGGACTGCGAAAGTCCCAACATCCTCTTGGATCTATCACGATAGATCCGGATCCCCAGAATGTAAGAGGCATCACCCAGGTCTTTCATGGAGAACCTGTGTGACAAGAATCCTTTGACAGATTGTAGCATATGAATGTCATTTCCTATCAATAGAATGTCATCCACGTACAAGACGAGGAATACGACACTTCTGGCTACAACTTTACTATATATGCACGGTTCATCTGGATTTTTGATAAACTCATATTCTTTGACTGTCTCATCAAAACAGATGTTCCAACTCCGCGATGCCTGCTTTAGTCCATAAATGGACTTAAGCAGCTTGCATACTTTCCCGCTGCTCCCACTCTGATTGAAACCCTCTGGCTGATCCATATAGACGCTCTCTTCTAAATTTCCATTCAGAAAAGCCGTCTTTACGTCCATCTGCCAGATTTCATAATCATGGAAGGCAGCAATAGCAAGAAGGACCCGAATAGATTTGAGCATAGACACTGGAGAAAAAGTTTCGTCATAGTCCAAACCAGGTCTTTGACGAAAACCCTTTGCAACAAGTCTAGCCTTATAAGTTTCCACCTGTCCATCTACACCAATCTTTTTCTTGAAGATCCATTTGCATCCTATGGGTTTTACCCCATCTGGAGCAAAGTCCAAAGTCCATACTTTGTTGGTGTACATGGACTCCATTTCGGTCCGCATTGCATCTAGCCATCGTACCGAGTCGCCGCTCTGGATGGCCTGCTGGAAGTCAGTAGGTTCATCATCATCTATGATGCAATCCTCTCTATCCCCATCTATGAGAAAACCGTAGTATCTCTCAGGCGGATGAGACGGCCTACTACTCCTGCGGAGGGGTGCGGGAATGTTCTGTTCTTCTTGAACCTCTGGTTCTACCAAACTTTCAGTAGCAGCTTGTGGTTCTGGAATTTCTTCCAGTTCTACTGCGCTCCCACTCTTCTGATTTTCCAAAAATTCAGTTTCTAAGAAGCGGGCATGACGAGAAACAAAAACCTTTTGTTCCTCTGCGTAATAGAAGCAATATCCTGTAGAGTTCTTTGGATATCCCACAAACTTACACTCTACTGAGCGTGCCTCGAGCTTGTCCGGATGCTGCTTTTTTACAAAAGCTGGACATCCCCATGTCTTCAGGTACTGAAGATAGGGTTTCTTCCCACTCCACATCTGATATGGTGTGGTAGGCACAGTTTTGGTTGGAACTCTGTTCAAAAGATGTATCGCTGATTCTAGCGCATACCCCCAGAAAGATCGCGGTAACTCAGCATTACTCATCATGGATCGTACCATATCCAATAGGGTTCGATTCCGTCTCTCCGATACACCGTTGTGCTGTGAAGTGTATGGAGGAGTAAGCTGAGAGAGAATTCCTTTCTCTTTTAGGTAACCTAGGAACTCGGCACTTAAGTATTCTCCACCTCGATCAGATCTCAGTGTCTTAATACTTTTGCCTGTTTGGTTTTCCGCTTCACTCTTGTATTCCAGGAATTTCTCAAAGGCTTCGGATTTATGCTTCATTAAGAAGACATGTCCAAACCTAGAGAAATCATCTGTAAAAGTAATGAAGTAGGAATAACCACCTCTTGCATGTGTAGACATTGGACCACATACATCGCTGTGTATGAGTCCTAAGAGCTCGCTCGCTCTTACTCCTTGTCCAGTAAATGGAGTCTTTGTCATCTTTCCTTTGAGACAAGATTGACAAGTGTCATAAGATTGATATTCGAACGAGTCTAAATATCCTTCTCTATGCAACTTAGTCAACCTTCTCTCATTGATGTGACCCAGTCTACAATGCCATAAGAAAGCTTTATTCAAATCTGGAGACTTTCTTTTTAGTGTGTTATGGATATTGAAAATTTGGAGTTGGTTTAAAACATATATGCCGTTATTTAATGTACCTGACCCAATCAAACCATGATTAAGGTGGATGTTGACAACATCTCTTACAAACGTGAAATCATAACCTTTATTTGATAACAAGGAAACTGATATGATATTACACGTTAAGCTTGGTACAAAATAACAGTTATGTAAAACCAAAATGTGTCCACTCGTCAATCCTAGGTGATAGTCCCCGACGGACGCAGCTCCCACGCTAGGTCCGTTAGCAACCTTTAGGGTCATATCACCTTCCTTCAGCACTCTACGGTTTCTCAGTGCCTGCAATGAATTGCAAATATGAGATCTTGATCCGGTATCAAATACCCAGGAAGTAGAGTTGATCGACAGACAATTCTCAATTACAAACACACCTGAAGTCGAAGCCACAGCTTGCTTCGGTTCCTGGTTCTTGGCGTTCCACGCCTTGCAATCCTTCTTCCAGTGCCCTTTCCTGTGACAATGGAAGCACTCATCCTGGCCAACTATCGGTACTGCAGTCTTTTTCTTTCCCTTCCCTCCCACCTTACTAACACCTACTCTAGGTCTGGGTGCGGCCTTCTTCTTCCTTCCTTTGGCTCTAGCCTTGGACCCGGAAGAAGATGTACCGCCAACAAACATAGCGGGTGTTTCCCTTGAATTCTTCAAGGTGCCCTCTGCACTCCTTAACATGTTCAGGAGTTCCGGAAGTTCAACTTCTTTTCTTTGAAGATTGAAGTTCAGGATAAACTGGGCGTAGGTGTGAGGAAGGGACTGGAGAATAAGGTCTGTATAGAGCTCATTATCCAAAGTCGTCCCAAGGTCTGCGAGCTCTTCTATGTAGCCGATCATCTTTAGGACATGTTCTCCTACTGATGACCCGACAGCCAACCTCGCTCGAAACAAGTTCTTTGAGGTCTCGTATCTTGCTATACGAGATTGCTCTCCATAAAGTTCCTTTGTATGGAGAAATATGCCATCAAGGTCCATATCCTCGTGCCTCCTCTGATGTTCATTGTTCATCGAGGCAAGCACGATGCACTTGGCTTTCGCGCAATCTAAATCCCAGGTTTTGCGGATTTCCTTATCCGCATTGCTGGATTTGGGACCAGGGACAGCAGGTGCCGTAGCGGTGAGGATGTACCCCAGTTTGTCATAGGTCAAAGCCATTTTGATATTCCGCAGCCAATCTTTATAGTTTGGCCCCGTCAGTATATTTTTCTCTAAAAGTAACTTAAGTCCAGTCATTTTCAGGGTCGCTGCAATTAGGAGAGAGAGAAGAAAACTCTTTAGCATGATGCTCTTGCAAGTTTAGAGTGGTTTTTAGTTTATCTAAACTGGATGGCTCCCGCTGTTTCTCGAATCCTTCCTCAAACCATAAAAGAAGAATTAGCCAAGACTATTCTCACCGAACAATACTTGCTTAACCGTTCAGCCAGGCTGTTGTCGGTACTTCGAGGGAGGTTTTCCAACGCTTTCGCGAAGTTCCTTAATTAAATAACCACTTTTCTCTGGGGGCGTAACCCCGCTGACACTTTTCTGGACACCTACTAGGTTTATAGCATTGATCGTTAAGTGACGAATATCCTGATAAGTAGCATATACTCACAGTAGGATCGGGATCCAAATATCATCGTATGATAATGTTGAAGGAATCCTACCAACATTCATCAAACTCCAAATGGTATGCATCTCTTTGCAAATTTCAGTTTCTTTAGAAATTCCCGATATAAGTTTTTGCCCCATGCTCTTATGACCTTGATGTATGCCAACAAATCATAAGTCACATGTCAAGTTCTGCCCATCATTATCTTGTTAATTTGAACCCACCCGTATATACCCTTGACGTATGCCAACAAGGTAATGCGACTGTCCCAAACCAACACATCTATCTATGCAACAAATGAATACCCCAGCAGGTACCAAACACTATGCCTTGACGTATGCCAACAAGCATAGCTTGAATACTACTGACCATCCATAAGAAATGACGGAGGGCTACGACTGGATTTGGCGAAACCGTGAACGTAGTGAACTTGATATAACCGAAGGATCCTGATAGCTTTTAAAAGGAGTGGTTAAATCTCCGCATTTAAAAATATCTGTTTTTAAAATTAACCGAGTGGTTTCTTTTAAATTGTTCCAACGATTTAAAACTTTGGTTTATTTTCTTTGCATTATAGATAATGCGTCCCATCATTAACCTATCATTGCAGAAAACAACGAAAATACAACGTCCTCTTATGCCATCCGCATTCGCCACGGGGTCCCGTCATCACCCGTTAGGTTACTTAACTAACGAATGAGCGGGGGCTGGGCTAGCGCGGGTGTAAAACATAAGTGACGTCTAAATAGCTATCATATATATAGATATTTTACATTCGTCTGACGCAATGATATTCATTCCAGAACACAGATAAACAATATTGGATTTGCAAGCAATCTGTATTTCTTTTGAGCCTGCAAGAAAAGACAGATTACACAGTTGTGATGAATAGCCGTTACCCCACCCTCGACCCCTACGGGTACGGCAAACTACCCACCCGGCAGTTTGTGTACCCCACCTTGGGTCAGTCCTAGGAGCAAAAACAGTAAAATGAAATAATACAACGGTGGCTACAACCGCAACCTGGATGCGCCCCGCAAAAATAATATTACAACAAATTACATTTACAACAAATGAATTAAACAATAACCCATTGCTAAACCCCGGCTAAACACCACAACAGTCCAATACAGTTTATATGCACAAACAGATATAACCATTTCAGAAATGTGCAACCCCCTGCCAACCGACATACTAGCAGTTAGGGGAGGTTTACGAACACATTAAACAATCACAGATATAATCCAATATGCAAATACTGTACAATTTCGATCGATTAAACATCTTTAATATTGCTCCAAAATCTGCTCTGTATACTGGAAACCTGAGCAAAATTAAAATATTCCAGAAAATCCCTAATTACACAGAGAAGCAACAGAAGAAAATTGGGTTCCTGACTCGCCAACTCGGCGGCGGAAGCGCGGCGACTCAGTAGGCTGAGGCCGCGGTTCCGCGGCGAGTTAGGCGATTCAGGGGCCTATTTTTCTTGGGTGTTCTTCTGTGGTCTTGTCAAGCTCTCTGAACACACCTGAAAAATTTTTGGACTTCATTTTAAGTTCGACAGAAACTGAACAGATTTAGGGTTTTCCGGCTTCGTTTTTCCGTTCGAAATTCGTACAAATTTGCAATTAAGTTATTTATTGTTTAGCGAGGCTCTGATACCACTGTAAGTCGATGTACTTCACCCCAGTACTTGTGGGGAGGCGGAATTTTCAAAAACGATCATGTTTAAAGAACGAACATCGACTAACCGCTTAAATCGAAGCTAAACGATAACTAACCAAACATATAGTTGTTCTAAACTACTATGCTTAGGGATTATACCTATCGAAACTAGTCCTTCGTCTTTACGATCTCCTTGTTCTCCTCGGCCTTCTCTAGGTAGTAGACGATCCACCCGAGAGCAAAACTCCAAGCTAAACCTCTAAACTTGAGGCAACTAACCTTCTTGGATTGCTAATCAAAGAAGATAGATGAAATAGAGTGATGGTTATAGATTGATTAGTCTAACTAATCCTAGATCTCAACACATGAGGGTGAGGATTAGTCTTTTGAAGAGAGAGAGCTTGAGGAGAGAGAGTGTGAATAATATTATGTTAAATAAGTTATGAGTATCATATCATATATGAAGCATTTTCTAATAAGAAGAAAAGAATAAAGAGTGATGAATAATCATGCTTCATAAAATATCTAGTGGTGATTCATTAGCATGAGTCATTAAGCAATAAATGTGTATTAATGAAATGAATGAATCACCACCATGACTCATATAACTCATTTAATGAATATGACACATAACCCTCCTTAGTCACCATCTTCTAGAAGCTTCTCGAGTAATTACGAGAACGCCCCTCCGATCCGTAAAAATACGGAAAAACTTTAGACTGTATAAATCCAATAACCGGATACCAGTAACTGGCTTAAACCAAAGCCGACTGGTAAAAACTGTCCGAAAGTCGTACGCGCGTAAACGCACGTATGCGTCCGAACCCTTTGTCGCAAAACCATGCAACCTCTATATCGTTTCGCCTGGAGTAGGAAACTCTTTGTGTGGGACTCTAGAGACTCGACTACTACGCTGGCAGTGGGTTTAACCACAGACCGCAAGCGGCACTAGCTGTACGTAACGGTCCCCAGGTAGTTGTCGATAAGAAGGCCGATGAGGAAACCCATCCGAACTCCTACTGAGTCTGATGTGGCAATCTCCATACAGTCCGGTCCGTTCGTCCAAGACTATCGCATATCGGGCCTAGGGGGGCGGCAAGCGTCAGTCCCCTAATAGCGGTATAAGTCGTGTCGGAGGGAAGCCCATTACACCCTGAGAAACTACTGGAACCTACCAGCAAATCTCGCTTGCCCTGGCCAGGGACTTTGCGTAATGGCTCTCTGACACAGCACGATATCTACTCCCAATACCGGGAGGGACGAATCCTGTCTAACCGCCACTGCCTCCAAGTGCTCGGGACTGCACCCAACTGCTACCTGTTTGCATGACTCCTTTGAGCCGTGGTAGGGTAGCAATCTAAGAACAGTGGGACACACTCGAGGCGAAGTAGCAGTGTCAAGTCTGCGGACTACGCTGTACTCATGTCACCTGGGAACTGTTCACTGACGACTGGTATCAAACCAACCAACAGTTCCCTGTGAGTCCTGTCCGGTGTACCCGTAACCTAACGAGCACCTGTATACTATCTCCAGTACGACGTACTGACGGCTGTGGGACAGACCATCTCCCCAACTGGGATGAGAAGCGTACACACCAGTCTACTCCGGAGTATCGATGCTCTGTCTCGATAATCCAACGACCAGGGACCTGAATAAGGATGTGCTTGTAGACTACCCAGCCCCCACTAGTGTGACTGCCATCACAACGCTGGTAGACAAGCAAGATCCTAAGAGCTCTATCAATACGTACACTCACATATTAAGATAGAAAAACCAAGTAGCATACTACCATGTTTAGCAAGACTGTTATATACATGTGAATATCCCAAGCTTCCATTAAGTAATATACAAGCTAGTATGATACAGTAATGGCCTTCTAGGGCATAAACACTAACACACACAACATCAAAAATTTTGAATTTTAGCAGGAAGGTTTGTTATTGCGGCTATCGACGTTTTCTGCCTCCAGACCACCCTTATAGGTTAGACACGGTTCACTTTGATGGTCATCAGGAGTTTCTTGGACCTCCATCCCCATTGTTCGGAGAGGACGTGACTGCTAAATGGGATGGTTACAATAACGTGACCTTCGGGATGGATCCGACGAAACAGGTCAAACCACAATATTGGAACAAGTTAAGCATTTTCTTCGAGCTTCCGTACCGGTCTACAAATTCAGTGCGTCATTGTCTGGACGTCATGCATATAGAGAAGGGAGTATCAGAGTACATACTTAACTTGCTTCTGTGTAAAGACGGGAAATCGAAAGACAACATGAATGCTCGGATGGATCTACAAGAGTGGGGAATAAGAAGTGAACTGCGCCCTAAACCGGTAGTGGGTAAACCGGGCAAGTTTGTACTTCCCAATGCCGCTTATCATATGTCACAACCGGAGAAGAAAAGATTCCTGCAGGTGTTGCATGATTTAAAAGTCCCCACAGGTTTTTCAGGATCATTCAGTAAGAAAATAAAAATTATGAAGGGCAAGATCGATGGGCTGAAAAGTCATGATCACCATGTTATCGTGGAGCACCTTCTTCCATTAGCCCTCAGGACTTCTCTCCCCGACTCGGTTGGTCTAGTAATCAACGACCTATGTTGTTTTTTCAGGGAGTTGTGTGCTAAAACACTGGAGGTTGCGACGCTGGATAAACTAGAAAATTCTATTGCGTTGATACTTTGCAAGTTTGAGCGTATTTTCCCACCGTCATTCTTCGATATCATAATACACTTGACGGTTCATCTTGCAACTGAGGTGAAGCTAGCCGGACCGGTACAATATCGATGGATGTATCCCGTCGAGAGGTACGTGTAATTTTTCGTTTCGCGCAATTTATAAATTTATTGTTGTCCTGTATGCCCATATTTATTTATTCAACATATTCTCATTTGGTACCTTTACACTCTTAAGAAGTATATACGCAATAAAAATCGACCAGAGGGTTCTATCATGCAAGGTTATCTTCTTGATGAAGCAACCATATTTTGTTCCCGCTATCTGGACGAGAACATTGAGACAAGGCTTAACCGACCACGAAGAATTCAAGACGGGCCATATGGTAAAGCCGAGTATAAGAGGGTAGACACTATGTTTATCAACAAGATATACTGGTTTATCTTGCTTAATTGCGCATGTCTTGAACAAATTAGAGAGTAAGTTCTTTTGGATTAATTGTTATATCTGTGTTTGTGTGTGTATGAAATGACATAATATTAATGTCACAATTATTTGTCGAAAACAGAACTCATTTTAACGAGGTACGTGAGGGGCATCCTGATTGGAACGAAGAACGTTTGGAAAAATACCATCAGGATAATTTTTGTGATTGGGTCACAGAGCATGTAAGTTATTCGAATTACATTTTATTGCTATCAGTTTTAATCTAAACTTGTATCGTTATGTATTTGTCGTAAAATTTGTTTTGTTAGATCCACGATCCGAACTTGTCAGCATCAGTTGAGAGTGATTCAAGATGTTTAGCTCAATTTCCTAGTATGGAGGTTGCATATTACAAAGGATTTGGTGTTCTTGGATACAAATTCGAAGTTAAGGACATAGAAACATCTAGAACCACTCAGAATAGTGGGATTGCAACGGTAGGATCGGACGGTGTGATTTACTATGGGTACTTAAATTGTATACTCGGCATCCACTATCCCGGACGATCAGAACCCTTTTATATATTCCAGTGTACTTGGTACGATCCGCGAACCGATACGGACAGGTAGAGAAGCAGTCTTGGGACTTGGAAAGATGAATATGGATTGACCAGTGTGAACACACTTCGATTTTACGGTCAGGACGATCCGTTATCTTTCCGAACCAAGCGTTCCAAGTATACTATTCACAGTGTTTGAAGCATCCGGGGTGGAGTGTTGTATGCCGATGGAAACCCAGAGATGTCTACGATGTCCCAGAATACGAGGACAGCGATGAGGACGAAGAAGAGAGAAGGCTTAAAGTGCTCCGACCGTCTATTTCGAAGGACGGGTTGTCTTCGACTGATCATGAAGTTATGTGGGTTAGAAATGACATCGACGATGAAATCCAAGCAGATATGTATGATGCGCCCACGAAACGAAAAAGGTTATCAGTAATGTTATATTATTACTTCACATTTTATGCTCTATACATATATAGTCAATACTTTTAATGATTGTCTAATGTGTCCACGAACCGTTTATCTAGATTTGATGACGATGTCGGGAGCAGCGAGGGGCGGCAGGAGCTCCAGCAGCGGCAGAGGCAGAGGCAGAGGCAGAGCGGTTCTGCCGCCCGGAGAGCTCCGTAGGGAGCTTCAGAGGGCCGGTCTTGCACCCAGATCGGAGACCCCTTCGGATTCCTCCTTCCGTGTGGATTTTGCCACATCTCCAGGTATACTGCACGCATATCCATTTTGAATGTAATATTACAGATATTCATGCCTGTTTATGTCAAAATTACTTATATTGTCAATGTTTGATTGTCTAGTTGTTGGTGATGCATCCACATCTGGAACAGAGGCCACCCCCGCTCCTCCAGGTATGTTTATATATCATATAGTGTATGTATATTGATTTAGAATGCTATATCATAAATATACACATTCCTTTTGCTCTTACTTAGCAATTTTTATTATTGTCTAGCTGTAGGTGGTGACACCACCACACCTGCGGGTATGTTTATATATCCTATAGTGCATGCATATTGATTTATAACGTTGTATTATTGATCTACACATTCTTTTTGCAATTACTTATATAATCTATTTTTAATTGTCTAATTATAGGTGGTGCGTCCACACCTTCCGCAGGGGCCACTCCTGCCGCTTCCATACCCTCCGCATCGTCTGCAGGTTAGTATGAATAAATTTAAAATATTTACTCATTCTACATATGCTCTATAGAATAAATATGAACTTCATGGAAATTTAGCGTCGATGTTTATTTTCTAGTTGGAGGGGATGCGTCCGCATCCGGGACCCCGGTTGTTCCTCACCGGAGGAACTATCGTCCCGCTCGTGCTGCTGCCCGGGCCCAGGCTCGTGCGATAGTCACCGGAGGTATATATCATACTTGAATTTTCGTTTAACCTTGATTTTTTAATACAACTTTGTCTTATTATTGATTGTCTTGATATTTCGTGCAGACGCAGGGCCTCCCCATCCCTAGAGGGGGACTCGAGGCCCGAATCAGTTCCATAGGCTGAGGCCTGACAGAGCTAGGGGAGAGGCAGCATTCCCCCCTTTTTTTTACCCTTGACTATCGCTATACCGGTCCTCATGCCGAGAGGTTCGGCCGGTATTTGGGGGAAGAGAGCCGGCTCGTGAAGAACTATCCACTTCACGTTGAGTGGGGCGAGCAGCACCAGCGCTCATTCGCCCTCTTCTTTGATCAGGCTCGGGTATGTATTAATATATATTTTCATTTGATCTATCCAATATATTTATTATTAACACTTGCAATCTAATAACAATGTTTTTTTGTATTTTCAGTTGGATTGCGATTTTCAGCCTGTAGCCGACCCTGATCACCCGGGGAGGGTGCTCGACCTTCATGCTCTGTACAATGGCCTGATGAAGAACATGCAGGCCAAGATCCGATACAACAGGAATGAGCTGAAGGCCGACTGCTACTTCCTGTGGATGGCGACCCCCGAGGCAGAGAGAGCGGCCCTCCTATCTACTCCGGCGTTTGCGAGAGTCGACGTAGAGACATGGCCTCTATTGTGCGCTTATTTCGACTCCCAACGCAAACAGGTATGTATTTTAAATGTAATTCATTATTTATGATATAATTTATTTCTTTGTGTTTCTTAATTAGAAAACTAAATGTTAATGCGTTGTGCAGAAACAGGCCGCTCAGAATACAGAGAACAGGAAGTCGGCGAAGAGGGGTCGCCCCACTTACACAGGTGGCTCGAGGAACATTACTCGAGCCATGGAGTTATCGATAAATTACAATAGACCGACGTTTGTGATATTCTGCAATATTAAGAGTTATTTTCTAATATTTCTAATATTAAGAGTTACTTTCTAATATTGCAGACATCTCGGACCGTGGCGTCAGGTGGTACACCGAGCGTACTGTCCGCATATCTTGCCGTCCACGGCACCTCGACAGATCCCGCCATGGGCGAGGTTCGATATCCCGACGTCGCTACCCAGGAGTACTGCGTAAGTGTTAATATTTTTTCTACCCAAATTTTAAATTTTAGTTTTGGAAGGTTCAAGTTTAAATCTTATACTTATACTTTACTACTTAATGTGGGTGTAGGAGCGGGTGGTTGAGCAGGCCCAGGCCTCGGGGATCGATTTTACCGGACAGAGCGATCCGAGGCTGCTGACCCCAGTTCTGGATGCCGCACACGGAGGTTGGGAGAGAGGCCGGGGACTGGGCCCTAGCAGGGCCCATATGAGGTTGGACTCCACCCCGGCGGTTACTTCCTCCGTCTCCGGTGACCGACGTGTCCATCAGGAACTGGAGAGCTTGAGGGCCACCGTTCAGGAGTTGAAGGAGATGCTGGTATGTATACTGCTTTATAGTAAAATATCATGTCATATTATATAGATATCAACATATCCATAATTAGTACGTAGCTTGAGCTTATTTGGTTTTAGACTTAAGTTTGATTAATCATACATACAGATGTAATTAAAATAAACAACAAACTAGATATCCAAACGGGGTTTCGAAATAACTTAATAATGATACGAATTCGAATAATACATAGTTCTTACACTCTTATTACACACGTTAGGTCCAGACGCGACAGGGTACATCGGCCGAGCCTCCACATGCATCTCCTTCGGCTGCGGCTCCGCAAGCCACTACATCGGCTGCGCTTCCGCAGACAGCTCCTGTAGCTCCACCGCCCACTCAGACTCCCGCAGCCGCGGCTCCGCAAGCGACTACCTCGACGGCGGCTGCGCAGACCACATCGCCAGCTCCACAGGCCGCTCAGACCCCCGCTCGTGCCGAATTGCAGAGTTTATTGACCGAGGAGCAGGCGCGCGTTATTCTATCGTTATTCAGAGGTGGAGCTGGACCGAACTAGGGTAGCTTTTTGGTTCTTATTTTTTGAAACATGTATTTATTTATATCATACACATTGTACTACATTTTGAAACGATATCGATATTGGTTTATATTTATATCATATTCAGTTTTTGGATTTTTTTTGTATATTATATGCGTGAGATGTGATTATGAATACTGCGATATATGTTGTGTGATGATTATTTTTATATTTGATTGATGTATATATTATTGTGCACAGGGCGGGAAAAAATCAGGCAGCACTTTTTAAAAAAAAAATACAGACAATATGTACCTACGGATTAATCCGTAGGCACACATGTTACCCCGACGGATATATCCGTAGGGGCAAAATGTCAGCAGTAACTGACATTTGCCCCCTAATCTCAGTACCGGGGGTTGGGAGTGCCCCTACGGACATATCCGTAGGGGCCATTGCTTCGCCCATACGAAGATATCCGTAGGGGCATAATATCAGGAATCCTGATATTTTGCCCCTACGGATAGGTACCTACGTAGCTATCCGTAGGGGGTATAACTTGGACCTACGGACATGTCCGTAGGTACAATTAATATATTAAAAAAACCGTAAATAATATAAATTTTTTTACCCTACGGCGTAGTCTGTAGGGGCAACAGGACCTACACAGAACTCCGTAGGGGCAAGAATTTGCCCGTAGGGGCAAGTTCAGGGCCTCAACTTGCACCTGTGGCCTTTGCACCTACGGGGTATTTTTTCGCCCCTACGCATATATCCGTAGGGGAAACCCTTATTTATAGTAGTGGGTCAACAACTAATACTGATTATGAACCGTTTTTGGAGTCAGAAGATCACCCCGCACTTTGTGATGACATTATTCTTCGGGGTATTGATGGAACTTTTGAGGAAATCTTCGCTGATGAACTCGCATTTTTGAATGACATGGGTGTTGAGATGAATCATCTCCAAAACAATGAAATTGAACCTCCACCCATTCTTCTGAACTGTAAGAAGAATGTGAGTAATCCATCATATTCACTGCATCGTCTCTCCAAAATGAGACGCACACACATTCTATTCCACCACTTACCCTTTCCCCACTTCTTCTTCCACCAACCTGAGCACTACATTGATAAAATCTTCGAATGGTTGGTGTTAACTTTCGGTCTTTGCAAAGCTTGGCATCGACCAATTATTTTTGACCCCCTCATGTGATTTTCAAAGCTTAACATTGTTTAACTCAAGTTTGGGGGGTTATCTGGCTCTTGAAAAGAAATTTTTTACACAAAATGATGAGCCAAAAATAAGTTTGGGGGGGGGGGATTTTCACTTAAATATTTTGCCCCCGTTAATAAATTTCCTCCCAGGCTTACAGGTTTTTCAAGATTTAGCGGATGGCAACAGTGAGGACACTGTTGAAAACAAGTTTGGGGGAGGTTTGTGCTTATTTTCGCATCATTTGCATCATACTTTGCATAAGCACAAAACATTTGAAAACCTATAAAAATTTAAAAATGAAAAAAGTTGAATACATAAATAAGATAATAAAAGATTAGATAGTGAAAAATTACATCCAAAAATTGGAAAAATTTAAGAAAACCAAGAAAATTAGAAGTTTTCTTAAACGAACTAGTAATAAGTAGTTATGAGCCGTTGTCCCAAGCGTTAGTAAGATGAAAGAAGTTACTAATCTGAGAATAAAAATAAGTCTAAAAAATAGTTCATATTCTGGAAGCCAAACATTTTGAACGTTGATACCCTGCTATTCGCACTTACACACGTCTTGAAGCTCGGGATAGTAGAGGATACCTTGAAATGCTCTTGTCTAAAAGCCAAAAGTATAAAGGAAATAAAAAAAAATATAAAATATAAAATGGTGAAGAAAAATGAACACTGGTTTTGTTATCGCCAAGGCAGCAATAAAAAAATATAGCGAGGGTGCTTCTTCACCTAGTGCCTTAGACCAACTGGTCTGGGAGTCACTGCTAAGCCTTAGGTGGTGCAAGACGAGGAAAATACACCTAATAAGAAAGCACATGAGTAATCGGTCGGTTAGTACCTCAAGAAGTATTAACGGTCGCATGAAAGTGTGTGGGCAAATTAATCTAAATATTCATTAATTAAAAAGTACTGAGGCATATGGACAAGAGTATGATAGCTTGAATTGTATTCTCCGGGTGTAGGGATGTATATTATATACACGTAGGGTTATATGATCGATGTTTGGAAGAAAGATAGGAATGAAGAATAAAGACGAAGTTTTATTGAGGGATGATGTGATTTCTGACATTTTTTTCATGACTATTAGGATATGGCTCATGACAACCGAAAAGCTAGCATAGTTGGAAACCCTAATTTTCAAAGCTTTTCTTTTACAATTCTTATCTTTATATGTAATATTCACGGTCTTCCTTTTATTATTGGATTTTTTGGGTGCAATCCGCTGAAAACCCTCAGGAGACAACACTCCTCCTACTAGGGACACCTAGAGGTTTAAAGGCTTGTTGCACATGCTCAGTGTAATCGTGTTGCCTACGAAAGTATGCTAGTTAGTTTTTCTCTTTCTTTATTTTCTCCTTCTCTTTTTAATAAAACAGTTCGCTCGAGACGACCGAAAATAAGTTTGGGGGAATTTGATCAGTCGAAAATATTGATTACAGTTGATGTAATCTAGATCTAATAACAAGAAAACAGTAAAATCAAGAATCAAGAATTGATGATTTCCAATCCAATAATCAAGAATCGAAGTGAGGCTCATAGGAATCGATCGAATCTATAGACGTGATGAAAACTATTGATTACGTTTTCTTATCCATTAAGGATTTGATACTAGATCGATGACGATTAATCGAGGTTTAAGGATCTTTCGAAGAAACTAGGGTTTCTTCATCTCATCCTTTGTCCTTTCGATGAATCTCATTAAAAAACTAGCCTCTAGTAAATTCAAGAATCGATCGTGGATCACTAATTAAGAGCGAACACAATCAAGAAAGTATCGCTTGAAACTAGGTTGCCGATTCTTCAATTTACTAAAGTTTACAAAACTTATAGGAATTAAGAATCGTTTTAAGATCTAATCATCATCATCTATTGATTCTTTCGACTCCTTCACGAGCGGAGTTTTACTCAAACATCATATCAAAGAACACAATCACAAATCGAGATCTAATTATGATGCAAGAATGTAAAGAAAGCAAGATAAAGAATTTCACCTTTTATTTATCAACAATTTTATTACAATTCTCTCAAGATCTACAATGAGGAAAGAACTCGATCGTCGATTTGGCTTCGCTCGTCTTCGTGAGCCGCGGATCGTCTTGGACCACTTGCTCGGATGAAGATCGGCTTCGCTCTTAAAAGGTTGAAGGCTTCTTGCTTGAATTGTACTCGGGGATCTTGAATTTGGCTTTGGTGATTGGATTAGGGTTAGGGTTTGAATGCACAAGTTGTGTCACTTAACTTGTGTGTGTAATGGTTAATGAACAACCCAAAAATCTAGATCTAGGTTTCCTTTTATAAGCATCTCAACCTTAGATCTAGAATTCAAATTTCAAATTTCCCTCCAAAAGTTTGTTAGAGAGAGGCTTCTATAAGAAGTTAGTTGGAGGGAATATTCTAGAGCTAGGTTGTTAGGCCGAGCCTTCTGGATGAAGCCACGTGGTGTTTCTGGAGTCTTCTAGAAGCTTAAAGAAAATTTCCTCCCAGGCTTACAGGTTTTTTCGACATCAATTCTTGATTCTTGATTCTACAAGTTAGCGAGTGCGAATCATCAATTTTTATACCTATTAAACTGCATAGTAAACCTGTAGATTACATATAGCGCCACATGTTCCATTTTCCTTTTCGATATTCCATATATCATTTTAGATTTGGTTTTTGAATTATATCTTGTTGCATGTTAGAGTACAATATCGTGGTACCCACGTCTATGTTTAAATCACTTAATAATTATCTGCATAGACCATAGCACCTTTAAATAGTTTCTACGCCGAACACCCGGTTGTATCCATTGAACATATTTTTATATATCATTGCATCCCTAGATCATTTAACCCATAATAACGAGATTTAACAATTCCATACTGGTTTAAGTGTATTTTACTTAATGTTGGAACCACAACCCTAACTCTAATCTATAACTGTGCATCCCCATGCTTTAATCTGTACCCTTGCATATATCATCACCATGTTTCATTTTATTGTTTCACTAGTAACCCAAGCTTATTTGGTTTACCCATGCTTACGTTAGTTGATGATGAGCACCCACATGACATTTTTTGCACCCCTGACATGACTTGTTACATCTATTACTTGACCCGACATAGTACCGTGCACCTCTCGACACGACATGATACCTATATACTACCTGACTTGACCTGATGTACCATGAATTTACCTGTTACCTGATCTTGTGACTAATGCCAACAAACCTGACCTGTTGTCCTTACGGACGTTTCCTGTTGTCTATCCAGACAAACATGTACCTGCCTGATCCTGTGTTGGCATTAGCTCTAGATTACTTAATACCTGACCTGAACACATATGACTTAGGGGTATGGGGAAATCAATGATGAAACTGACTTGTAACTCAACAGTTATATACCTTTTCTGATCAGTCTTACGGGCTAGGCCAGCCCCGGAGTGATGCTACTGACATCACTCGCCATTACCTACCACCCTTTACTGCCTTGCGGTACGTCTTGGGTTCAGCCCGAGAGTCATAGACCGTGATCCCGGGCACGCACGGGATACTATTGAGTTACATCGATAATTCATCAAATTGATTTCAAAGACTTGAGAGTAGTTAACCCAATAGACCAGTTTAGATTACTCACTGCACACTACCTTTCACTGCCCTAATTTATATTGCTGTTACACCTGCTTTACCTTTATGATCATACTTGCATGTCTTGCTACCCTGTTTATATAGTATTGCTTGATATTATGACGCGCTGACGTCTGAGTTTTGCATGGCCCAGATCCTCTACTTTTGCTGCAGACTGATCAGGAGCATTGCCGCTGTTAGACCGAGCGGTGAGGATCCTGTTGGTATCCAGTTTTACTTTCCAGGTGTTTTATTTATTGGATCTTTTGCTTCCGCATATTATTATTTCTTGACTCATTTATTCTGGCTTATGGACATGTACTAGATAGTTTAGTTTACTTTCCTGTTCTTGATATCTCTACAGCCGTAATATGACTGTGGAGGGATTTTTCCTATCCACAGGTAGTATGGTTGGCTATGTCACGTGCCCATCTTAGCGTACTCTGGGAAGCGGGGCGTGACATTATTCTTAACTAATATCATTAGCTCACTAAATATTTTCTTATATGTATGTATGTATATATATATATGTGTGTGTATGCGCGCGCGCGTGCGTGTAGCATGGCATGTTTTCTATTTTTGAGAAAAATAGAAATGAGGTGGAAAATGAGAGCATGGTTGCAAGCATGGGCTTTACTTTTGTTTATTTGTCACGCCCCGCTTCCCAGTGTACGGCGAAGTGGACGCGACGAGGCCCGCTACGTATATACTCAGAAGTATATACGCTAAGAGTAACTAAGCAATATAAAGTAAATCACAAGAGACGAATAATATAGAAATAACAACAACTTTTATTAATAACATTCTTTTTACAATGCAGGAAAAGAAAATACAACTGGAATGAAAAGCAATGCCTAAACAGTGGCATAACAGAAAATGAAATAAACTGGAAAGAACAAGGTACAGTATCTAGAGCTCTGGATCTTCCTTGAACTGCTCCAAATCCTTACCGGTGGGCTCGATCTCAGCTTGGTCCAACGCACCTGACGACATTCAAAGAAGAAGGAAATAGAATGTCGTCAGCGAACAGGTCGCTCGGTAAGTCCCAAAGAATAAGAAGAATGAGAATGACAGAGTAACAGTATTTTCTAAAATATTATATTGTTTAATATTATGGAATATTGTGTAACGCTGTTGTTTGTAGCTTGGTACAGAAGGATGCCAGTGTATACGAGAGGGATCTCTATATGCTAGAGATCAGGGCAAAAGGAAAGTACAAGGAACCGTTATGCCACGGTACAACAGCAATAGGATTCAGGTTAGTTAATCTGACCACCTCGTGCCACCTTTAACACCTTCCGTACCAATCTACCCCTTAAACCCCGTAGTGTTTTAACAGTATTATAGTATTGAAATATGTAAGTTGGATGACTGACCAAAACCATGATATCAGTAAACATGTGGTAACTGTATAATCAGGTAAATGGAATATCAGGATAATGGATGAATATCCATGGTTTGATTCAGTCAAAAAAGAATATATTGTTAACTGGATTCAGGGTTTATGTATTCAAATCGTATTGGATTATAAAAGAATAAAGATTGACTTGAATCATATTCGAGTCAGGAATAGTCAGACTCTAACCCGAGTCAGACTAAAAGAAAGATAATTTGAAGTTCAATATTAGCTAGGGGCCTTATTGTAATTTGTAAAACTTGAGGGTTTTTTATGTAAAAGTACTTTTGTATAGTTTTCAAAATACACCTCAAGTATTTAATAATCGTCTTTATTGTTATAATGAATGTGAATTTTATTTGTATTATTCTAGTGAATATATCCTAATAAAAGTATTAATTGTTTTATCTGAAATTCATGGTATTTTAGTGTAACTTTTAATCTTGTAATTTTAGGAAAAATGTGGAAACTTATATTATGATAAAATAGATGTTTAAATGATAATTATATATATATATATATTAACACATGAATAATTTTATATAAACATTTTATTTAGAAAAATCTCATTTTCCCTAAATATCGTATTTTGAACCTTTCGAGACCGAATGCTCCTTGCGGAGGTCTGAATCTCGCACTACCAGCCTGTGGGTGCATGATGAACCGTACTATCCCTAACAGGTTCCCCAAAAGTGGGTTGTAGCGGCGCTTTGCTTAGGTTTAACAAATACTTTTCATTTGGGGAAACGGTTTTATAAATATGGGGTATTTATTTGCAAAAGAGTACAGTTTTCCGTATTTTAGTTATTAGGGTTTTCTAAATCAACTAGCCTATTTCTAAGGTCTAAACGATGAGTCATTAGAAGCCTCAAATCGCCTCTTCACCGTCAATTGCGGCCAGGTAAGTGCCAGGTAAGTGGGAAGGAACCACAGTCGTGGGCCTAATTAAAAACCACTAGCCTTAGACACACTTGCCTAGGCACCACAAGACAGTTTAGATAAACGATCGATGTCCATGACCAATCGTGTTTTCATTTTATTAAAAGATTTTATCTAGAAAAGTTTACAACTTAAAGCTTTAAATAAAAGTTGTAAAGATTATGGTTTTTTAGTGAAAAGTCCTGTAATTTCGTATTCTGTATTTTGATATTTATCAATTAGGGTTATATTGAGTGTGTGTAGGGGTAGATCATTACCCCGTGACTTATTTTAAGTTTTGGTGAAGTTTAAAGGTAAAACATGACAAGTTAAAGTTGAAGGTATTAAAGTGCAAGAATACGGTATTCCAAAACATTATCATTTTATGTGTGAAATTTCATTCAAAGTGGGTTCTACAAGTTTAGTGATCAAGATAAACCTATTTAGGAGTGAGGGAATTAATTAGAACAAGAAAAATAAACTTTATGGTATTTTTATGAAAAGAATACGGTTTTGCAAAGAAGTTATCATTTTATGTGAAAAAGTTTGATTAAATTGGTTTATGGGTGATTAATAGTCAACATGGATATGGGTAGATAATATGTATTAGGTGACAAGTGGAAATTTATAGAAAAACCGAATTGGAAATCGGTTTGTCCGATTTCCGTCGGGTTCCAAAAAGTCGTATTTTTATCTTAAAGAAAAGAGAGATAGAAGAAGGTGAGACTTACGGTTTGGGCAAGCTAAGGAAGCTAATGGACGTGGTGGTTGTCGATTCGTTGAACACGTCGCGAAGGTTCTGATCCGGTCGCCGGAATCCGTCGTCGATTTCGGCAGCGCTTCGCTTCTCGCTCTTAATACCGAGTTCTCGAGAATTTGATAGAGTGGACTTAGAGTTGTGAAGGGAAAAGGTAGAGTATAGGGGTCTTTATATAGGGCTAGGCTAGGGTTAGGGTTAGGGTTAAAAAATATTAAAAGAAAATATAAAAAACATTAAAAATTCATTAAAAATCATTAAACGTAGGAGTAAAAGGGATTTATTGGCCAAATCAAAACCGATCCAGGTATAATAAGTGTGCAAGAGGGTTGACCAAGTCAAGAGCCAACTTTTCTCAGTTGGTGACTCGGCCGTCCGGCCAAGTCCGGCCGGCGGCGCCGGACCGAGTCGGCCGAGTCGCCGGCCGGCGGCGCCGAGTCGGGCCGATTCGGGGGTCCATTGGCCGGGGATTTTCTGGGGGTACAATTTGGTATATTTACTTTTTCAAGTCCAATACATATTTTGGGAGTTATGACCTTTTTACCGTTAACTTCCCAAAAAAATTAAAACAAAATAAATGCAAAAATAATGTGGGGCATGGGATTTGAACTCCGGTGGCTTGGTTCAGCAGTGCAATGTATTACCAATGAGCTACAAGCTCCTTCTTGTAATTATTATGGTTTTTAATTACTTAAACTGATAGCAGCAAGAATAAATACTCCTAGTATACATTAAATTTAAAGTAATTTCTTGTACACTAAAAATGGAGTTATTTCATTCTTGTAGCTTGTAATTAAAAACAAAAATAATTACCTAAATCTTGTGCTCAGGCTTAAATACCCCTTTGTGGATTTTGAAAATATATTTGAAAAATTTTGTATAGGAAAAAGTGTATCAAAAATTAGGGTTGTTACATTATTCATCTTGAGTCACTATTCAAGCATGATTGCAATTTTATTTTGCAAAATTCCATGCTTGAATGAGTGGGGGTGAAGAGTTGCTAATCATTCTTACTTCATTCAAAACACTTAGCCTATTTTTTTTTGAGGAGCTCCCATGGTTGCTCTCTAGCTTCATCATCTTTCTCATTTGTCATGGTTCAAGTTTCAACCCTCACATATGATGTGAACCATGAAACTTGAACACAATCTTGTGAGCAAAATCATATCCCCTACTTCACCATCCTACACTTGACTAGCGGTCGAGTGTAGCGTGTTTTCTACGCTAAAGAGTTTAGTGTAGAGGTAGTTTGAATTAGAAGGACTTCACATGGATCACTTCGGCACGAAAGTCATCGGAGGAAGCTCGTCCAAAGCCTCAAGTGGAGCCTAGTGGAGTCACGGGACTACTACACGGAGCATGTAAAGTGAAGGACTCGATCTACGAGGGTATAGCCATCTTTCGCTTCTTTAGTTTTAGTAAATATCAAACCATAACCCTAATCACCTAGCTAAAGATCTTGTTAAGTCTAGCCTAGCGCCATAAAAAAATTGAATTTGGCATTGTAAGTCTATGCAGCACACCCCACGGCTCGCGGGGAGGCGGAATACTTTAAAAAACGATTTTTCTCATATCAGCAGAACTTGTTTTTCTTTGCAACATAGACTTATTCCATTTTTAGGATCTTGATTAAACCTTAGCTAACAAAAACAAGACTATAAGAGGGTGTTAACTACTAGGTTAGAATGTTATACCCTCGTGTCAAGTCCTTCGGGTCTTTAAGTGGTTCCTTGCTCCTTGGTTCAAGCTTCTTCTTGATCTCCTTGCTTTGGCTTCTTCTTGGTTTCAAAAGAACTCGGTTGCCGGTCTCCTTTGCGTCGAAGATGGATCCACCCGAGAGCCTATGGTCAAGCTCCAACCTCAAAGAGATAACTTAGTGATCCAACTTGCTAGGGAAGATTACTAAGTAGAAGTAGAGAAGAAGTGTATTGGATTAATTAATCTCAAAGCTCATTGTTTCACAACACATGTGAGTGTATGAGCTTGAGGGGGAAGGAGAGAAGAAAACCTAGGAGAGAGAAACCTTTTGTGAGAATGAGTAGAGAATGAGATGGGAGAATGGCTAAGTATTTTGCTAATAATTCAACCATGGAAATAAAATAGTCTCATAAAATGAAACCATGCTATAATAGTAGCTCCAAGTGAATAAACAATTACTAAGCCATGCTCGCAACCCATTCCTTAAATATCTCATAATTTCCACCTCATTAATCCTTTATGGAAAAAGGATAAATCAATAATGAGGTGTCTCCTTCTAGAAGCTCATTCTTGTAGAATTACAAGAATGCCCTCACCGTACATACATACCCGTGTCCGTATTCCGAAAAATACGGATACACAGAGACAAGTATAATCCAATAATATAACACTAGTATCCGGCTTAAACCATAGCCTACTTATATTATCTGTCCGAACATCATTCGTGTAGCTAGTACACGTATGAGATCGAAACCCTACAGTAAAACCATACAGCCTCTACATCGTCTCGCCTGATCCAGGGAAAATCTCTGTGTGGGACTCTAAAAACTCGACAGTACGCTGGCAGTGGTTTAACCACAAGTCCGTCAGTGGCACTAGCTGTATGTAACGGCAACCCAGGTACATGTCGAAAAGGAGTTCGACGAGCGAACTCGTCCGAAACCCCTAATGAGCCTGTCCGTGACAATATCCGTGCAGTCCGGTCTGTTCGTCTGAGAGTATCGCATGTAAGGTCTAGGGGTTGGAAAATGTCAGACCTCTAATAACCGTACAAGTCGTGTCAGTGTGGCTCAAGACCGTCCGAGAATCTACTGGTCCGCCCACCAGTAATTCTCAATCAGCCCTGGCCAGAGACTTATGGTAGTGACCAACCGATCACTGTGCAATATCGACTCCCTATACCGGGAGAGACGAATCCCTAACAGTCGCTTACTGCCTCCATGTAGCTCGGGACTGTACCTAACTAAAACCTGTTTGCACGACTCTTTTGAGATGTAGTAGGGTAGTAATCAAAGCACATTGGGAACTCACACGAGACAAATGACGATCTCAAGTCGACAGACTATCTGCACACATGTCACCTGAGAACTGCTATCTGATGCTAGGTATAATACCATCTAGTCAGTTCTCGGCGAGTCCTGTCCGGTGTACTCACACCCAGTGAGCATCTGTATACAATCTTAGGTGCACATCACCAATAGCTGCGGGACCAATCCATCGCCCCTTGTCAGGGTCTAGATATGTATACACTATTCTACTCTGGAGTATCGATGCCCAGTCTCAATACTCCTGCGACCACGGACATTTAAGGATATGCCTATTGACCACCCAGCTTCCATAAGTATGACTGCCATCACAACGCTGGTAGTCAGGCAAATATCCTAGGGGCTTTATCAACATGTTCACAATATATGAAATACAAAGTATAATATATCACATGTTAATATAAAGACAAACCAAATAGCGTACTATCATATCGAGCAAGATTGTCCTGTACATACATATACCTAGCATCCTATACAATGAAGGCCTCTAGGGCATATATATTCAACAATCTTCCACTTGCACTAAGGCCTGCAATTGGTGCAATGAGTATCCACTGTCTGTACTAGATCCAGTTGCTGGCATACCGCATGCCCAACATCTCAAACAGCCTCTCGAACTGAACTTGAGGGATGGCCTTGGTGAATGGATCTGCCGTGTTTTCTTTTGTGTCCACTCTCCGCACATCGATCTCCCGTCGATCCACGATCTCCCTGATCAGGTGATACCGCCTCAAGATATGCTTGGATTTCTGATGGGACCTTAGTTCCTTCACTAATGCTACAACCCCATTGTTATCACAATACAAAGGTATTGGATTTGCAATGGATGGAACCACCTGAAATTCAGAGATGAACTTCTTCATCCAGACAGCTTCTTTTGCGGCATCGTTAGTAGCTATATACTCAGCCTCTATAGTTGAGTCTACGATGGATCCTGTTTGGAACTCCTCCAACATACCGTCCCTCCATTGAGGGTAAACACAAAATCCGAAACGGATTTAGAGTCATCTTTGTCACTTTGGAAGCTGGAGTCGGTAAAAGCCTCGACCTTGAGGTCCCCATTACCGTAAACTGAGAACATCTCCTTAGTCCTTCTCAGGTACTTGAGAATGATCTTTACCTCTATCCAATGCTTCTCACTTGGGTCAGACTGATACCTACTTACCACACTAAGTGTGTAAGCTACATCTGGTCTGGTACATAACATCGCATACATTATGGATCCTACTGCTGAAGCGTAGGGTATAATGCCCATGCGAGCCCTCTCTTCATCAGTATTTGGAGACATCTCTTTGGAGAGGGTGATCCCGTGACAAGAGGGTAAATTACCGCGCTTGGAATCTTCCATACTAAATCTCTTTAGTATAGTGTCAATGTACCTGGACTGTGAAAGTCCCAACATTCTTTTGGATTTATCATGATAGATCTTAATTCCCAGAATGTAAGAGGTATCTCCCAAGTCTTTCATGGAGAATTTCTGTGACAAGAAAAGCTTTACTGATTGTAACATAGGGATATCATTCCCTATCAGCAGTATGTCATCGACGTACAGAACGAGGAAGACTACCGCTCCTTCTACAATCTTCCTATAAATGCATGGTTTATCTACATTTTTGATAAAGTCAAATTCTTTGACCGTCTCATCAAAGCAGATGTTCCAACTCCGCGATACTTTCTTTAATCCATAAATGGATTTAAGCAACTTGCACACCTTTCCGCTGCTCTCACTGTCTAAGAAACCTTCTGGTTGATCCATGTAAACACTTTCTTCTAAATGTCCATTTAGAAAAGCTATTTTTACGTCCATCTGCCAGATTTCATAGTCATGGAAGGCAGCAATAGCAAGCAGGATCCGAATAGATTTAAGCATAGCTACTGGGGAAAAGGTTTCATCATAGTCCAGTCCTGGTCTTTGACGAAAACCTTTTGCAACGGGTCTAGTTTTGTAGGTTTCCACTTGTCCAAATACACCAATCTTCTTTTTGAAGATCCATTTGCATCCAACTGGTTTCACCCCACGAGGAGCAACATCTAAAGTCCATATTTTATTGGTGTACATGGATTCCATTTCGGATCTCATAGCATCCAGCCACTTCACCGAGTCTTTACTCGTGATAGCCTGCTGAAAATTAGTAGGCTCATCATCACCGATAATGCAATCCTCTCGATCCCCATCTACAAGAAACCCATAGTATCTCTCAAGCGGACGAGAAAGCCTACTAGATTTGCGGAACGGCGTTGGTTCGTCGGGCTCTATTGAAACCTGAGCTTCTACTAAGTCCTCGGCAGTAGTTTGAGGTTCTGGAATTTCTTCCAGTTCTATCGTGCTCCCACTGATTTCTTTTGCAAGAAATTCGCTCTCTAAGAAGACAATGTGGCGAGCGACAAACACCTTTTTTTCTTCAGTGTGGTAGACTAGATATCCCTTTGAATGCTTGGGGCATCCCACAAACTTGCACAAAACTGATCGTGCTTCGAGCTTGTCCGGATTGCGCTTTTTAACAAATGCTGGACACCCCCATATCTTGATATACTTGAGATATGGTCTCTTCCCACTCCACATTTCATATGGAGTGGTAGGCACAGACTTAGTCGGAACTCTATTCAATAGGTATGCCGCTGATTCCAGCGCAAAACTCCAGAAGGAAAGTGGCAACTCGGCATTACTCATCATTGAACGCACCATGTCCAGTAGCGTGCGATTCCTCCTTTCTGATACACCATTATGCTGAGGTGTATATGGAGGAGTAAGCTGAGAGAGAATTCCATTCTCTTTTAAGCATTCAAGGAAACTGGTACTTAAGTATTCTGCACCTTGATCAGATCGAAGTGTCTTGATGCTTTTACCAGTCTGTTTCTCCACTTCATTTTTATACTCATTAAATTTCTCAAAGGCCTCGGATTTATATTTCATTAAGAACACATGTCCGTACCTCGAGAAATCATCAGTAAAACTGATGAAGTAGGAGTAACCGCTTCTTGCATGTGTAGACATCGGACCACATACATCGCTTATATAAGTCCCAAGAGCTCCGTGGCTCTTTCTCCGTGTCCGGTGAACGGAGATTTGGTCATTTTCCCTTTGATACATGATTGACAAGTTGCATATGATGAATATTCAAACGGATCTAAATATCCATCTTTATGTAACTTCGTCAACCTTGTTTCATTTATATGACCAAGTCTACAATGCCATAGGAAGGCTTGGTTTGAATCTGGAGCCTTTCTTTTGAGTGTGTTCTGAATATTGAAAACTTGAGATTGATTAAGTATGCATATACCGTTTTCCAGTGTGCCAAACCCAATCATTTCTTGATTTAGGAGAATGTTCATGACATTTCTTTCAAGTGCAAAATTATATCCTTCATTAGATAACAAAGATACCGATATAATATTACATAGCATACTGGGAATACAAAAACAGCTGTACAACACCAAAATGTGTCCACTAGTCAACCCCAGGTGATAATCCCCCACTGCAATAGCATCCATGTTTGTTCCATTGCCTACCCGGAGGGTCATATCACCTGCTTTCAGTTCTCTACGGTTTCTCAGATCCTGCAAAGAATTACAGATGTGAGAACCAGAACCGGTATCAAGTACCCATGATGTAGAGTTTACTGAAAGACGATTTTCGATTACAAACACACCTGAAGCAGAAGCAGCAACTTGCTTCGTGTCCTTGGCTTTAAAAGCCATGCAATCCTTCTTCCAATACCCCTGCTTGTGACAATAATCGCATTCATTCTTATCCGCCTTCACCCTTCCTGCCTTGTTCGTTCCCTGCACCTTCTTGATCCCCCCTTTCGGTTTGGTGGCTTTCATCTTCTTCTTCCCCGTGGCTTTCGCTTTGGATTTAGAAGAGAATGATTGGTCAACATACAGAATGGAGGTCTTCTCCTTTTTCAAGGAGGTCTCTGCTACCCTCAACATGTTGAGGAGCTTTGGAAGATCAGCATCTATTTCGTGCATGTTGAAGTTCAGCACGAACTGAGAGAAGGTGTGGGGAAGGGACTGCAAAATCAAGTCGATGTATAAATCATTTTCTAGCACGCATCCCAGGTTTGCGAGTTCCTCAATGAGACAGATCATTTTTATGACGTGCTCTCCTACTGGTGATCGTGGAGCTAACCTCATCTGGAATAGTTTCCTTGAGGTCTCGTACCTCGCGATACGAGAGTGCTCTCTATACAGTTCCTTGCAATGGAGAAATATGGATTCAATATCCATATTTTCGTGTTGTTTCTGGAGTTCATTATTCATGGACGCCAGCACGATACACTTAGCTTTCTTGCAGTCCAGATTCCAAGTCTTGCGGACTTCTTTGTCCGCAACTGAGGAATCTGGTCCTGGGATAGGGGGAGCAATAGCGGTGGCGACATATGCAACTTTGTCATAAGTCAGTGCAATGTTGACGTTCCTCAGCCAATCCTTATAGTTTGGCCCAGTCAGTGTATTCTTTTCAAGTAATAGTTTTAGTCCTGTCATGGTAGCTGCCAGAGAGAGAAAAGAAACACTCAGCATATGCTCTTGCAAGTTTAGAATGGTTTATTAATTTATCTAAACAGGATGGCTCCCACTGTTTTCCCAAATCCTTCTTCAAACTCTAAAAGAAGAATTAGTCAGGATTAATCGCTCGTCACAATACTTGCTTAACCTTTCAGCCAGGCTAGTGTTGGTACTTCGAGAGTGGTTTTCCAATACTTTCGCGAAGTTCCTTAATTATATAACCTCTTTTCCCTGGAGGCGTAGCCCCACCAACACCTTTCTAGACACCTACTTGGTTTATAGCATTGATTGTTAAGTGAGAAAATCTCCCGAGAGTAATCCTACTCATCAGTGGGATCGGGATCCAACTATCATTATATGATGACCTAGATGGAAGCCACTCTAGTCACCACACTCCAGAAGTTATGCTAAATCTGCAAGTTTCCTTTATGTTTGAAACTCCCGATGTGATTTTTACCCCAAGCTCTTATGACCTTGACGTAGGCCAACAAATCATAAGATGCAAGTCAAGTTCTACCCATCGTTGTCCTGATTAATTTAGACCCATCCGTACTCGCCCTTGACGTAGGCCAACAAGGATGTACGACTGTCCTAAACTAATGCATCTATCTATGCAACAAATAAACAACACATTGCTACCATACACTGCCTTGACGTAGGCCAACAAACATAGCATGAATACGATGTGTTGTTTATTTGAAACGACGGAGGGCTACGGCTGGTTTTTGGCGAAACCGTTAACGTAATGAACTTGATATAATCGAAGGAACCATGATAGCTTTTTAAAAGGAGTGGTTTAGGCTCCGCATTTAAAACTTGCTTTTTGAAGAAAACCGAGTGGTTTTGAAATTGTTCCAACGATTTTAGCTTAGGTTTGTTTTCTTTGCATTAATGAGTTAATGCTGTCTCATCAATTAATCCTACCATTGCAGAAAGAAACGAAAATATAATGTACGCTTATACCATCCGTATTCGCCACGGGGCCCCGTCATCACCCGTTAGGTTAGTTAACTAACGACAGAGCGGGGGCTGGACTAACGCGGGTGCAAAACATAAGCAACGCCTAATAAATATCATATATAGATATATCCATTCGTCTCACGCAATAATAGGCATTCCGGATCACAGATTAACATATTGGATATACTAGGAATTCCGCACTTCGTTTAAGCCCATAACGAAAGACGGATTCCACGGTCGTGAAGAATAGCCAAAACCCCACCCTACACCCCTACGTGTGCGGCAAACTACCCGCCAAATTCCCGAAGTGAAGCAGCCTCCCTCAACAAAGTGAGTAGGTCACTCGGTACTTCAAAGAACCCGGTAGTTTGTGCACTCCTCCTTGGGTCTATCCTACGAGCAAAAACAGTAAAAGAAAAATAGTACAACGGTGGCTACAACCTCAACCCGGATGTGCCCCGCAAAATAATATTACATCACTTTTACAAATTACATTGAATGAAAGAAAAGAAAACACTCGTCTCACACCCCCCGGCTATTCATCATCGATGATCCAATAAGATTCATATACACAAACCAATCATCACAGATATGTGCAACCCCTACTAATCGTCGTATAGCGATTAGCGGACGTTTCAAAATACATATATCATTACAGAAGAACCGATTAGCTAAAGTAATTAGAATTTCGATCGATTAAGCAAATTTGAATCTACCCCAAGTACAACACAGTACACAAAATATCTGGGAAGAAACAAAATATCCCATAAATCACAATTCCATAAAATCAAAATAACAGAAAAAATTTGGACCGAATCGGAGTCGACTCGGCCGCGGATCGGCGTCAGAACGCTAGGTTCCGCCGCGGTTCCGCGGTGGTCTGACCAATTCGTGAGCCCAAATTTCTTCTGTGTTCTTAAAAAACCCTGCATGTATTTTTAAGCCGTCTGAAAAAATTTTAAGACCAGATTTCAAAATCGACAGAAACATGCCTTTTCGGATGTGATTTCGGGATTTTTCCGATGATTGAATTTCTAACACTTTGCTAACAAGTTAGTTAAGGTTTAACCCGGCTCTGATACCAGTGTAAGTCTATGCAGCACACCCCACGGTTCGCGGGGAGGCGGAATACTTTAAAAAACGATTTTTCTCATATCAGCAGAACTTGTTTTGCCTTGCAACATAGACTTATTCCACTTTTAGGATCTTGATTAAACTTTAGCTAACAAAACAAGACTACAAGTGGGTGTTAACTACTAGGTTAGAATGTTATACCCTCGTGTCAAGTCCTTCGGGTCTTGAAGTGGTTCCTTGCTCCTTGGTTCAAGCTTCTTCTTGATCTCCTTTCTTTGGCTTCTTCTTGGTTTCAAAATAACTCGGTTGCCGGTCTCCTTTACGTATAAAATGGATCCACCCGAGGGCCTATGGTCAAGCTCCAACCTCAAAGAGATAACTTAGTGATCCAACTTGCTAGGGAAGATTACTAAGTAGAAGTAGAGAAGAAGTGTATTGGATTAATTAATCTCAAAGCTCATTGTTTCACAACACATGTGAGTGTATGAGCTTGAGGGGGAAGGAGAGAAGAAAACCTAGGAGAGAGAAACCTTTTGTGAGAATGAGTAGAGAATGAGATGGGAGAATGGCTAAGTATTTTGCTAATAATTCAACCATGGAAATAAAATAGTCTCATAAAATGAAACCATGCTATAATAGTAGCTCCAAGTGAATAAACAATTACTAAGCCATGCTTGCAACCCATTCCTCAAATATCTCCTAATTTCCACCTCATTAATCCTTTATGGAAAAAGGATAAATCAATAATGAGGTGTCTCCTTTTAGAAGCTCATTCTTGTAGAACAAGAATGCCCTCACCGTACATACATACCCGTGTCCGTATTTCGAAAAATACGGATACACAGAGACAAATATAATCCAATAATATAACACTAGTATCCGGCTTAAACCATAGCCTACTTATATTATCTGTCCGAACATCATTCGTGTAGCTAGAACACATACGAGATCAAAACCCTGCCGTAAAACCATACGGCCTCTACATCGTCTCGCCTGATCCAGGGAAAACCTCTGTGTGGGACTCTAAAGACTCGACAGTACGCTGGCAGTGGGTTTAACCACAAGTCCGTCAGTGGCACTAGCTGTATGTAACGGCAACCCAGGTACATGTCGAAAAGGAGTTCGACGAGCGAACTCGTCCGAAACCCCTACTGAGCCTGTCCGTGACAATATCCGTGCAGTCCGGTCTGTTCGTCTGAGAGTATCGCATGTAAGGTCTAGGGGTTGGAAAATGTCAGACCCCTAATAACCGTACAAGTCGTGTCAGTGTTGTAAGTGCACGGCGGCGCCCCGGCCGTCAATCCGACGGCCAAATGAGAAAACGGTGATAAACTTAAATTTTGCGAACTTAGCAAACCGGCACCACCGCGCACTAAACACCCGTATCGGGCCATTAAACCAGATCTAGCAAAGTATAAGAAGGGGAAGAGATATACCGAATGATCCGAGTCCTTCGGTCTTCGTCTCCACTCCGATCTCCCGCGGATGCTTCGTCCTTCATCTCCTCGTTGTCGCCTCTTCGCCGGAAGGGCACCACATCGCCTGCATCTTTTACGGGCTCCCACCTCAATACCGAGGTAACTCGGGCGCGAAGCTGGCGAGTCGACGCGTCCAAGATTTGCTGTAGGAAGTGTAGTGTAGAGGCTATGTCTCATATGGGTTCGTTGCCATTTGAAGATGATGGAGGAAACAAGATAAGAAAAATGGTGCTTGCATTTTTCTAGCATGAAATGAGATCAAGAAAATGAAACTCTCAAGAATGAAAACTCTCATCTTTTTCCTTTTTTTTTTTTCAACCATGAAAAAACTTCCCTTCTTAGAAAATGGTGGAGGAAAGAATATGAAGCATGAAGGGAGGTGAAGGTAGGAGCACAAGTGGTGACCACATCCAAAACATCATCATAACCATCTCACATCAAACTCTAATCACTTCTAATCAACAAAAAGCAAGTGATAATGATGGATAAGAATGGTATCAAAAGATGCTATCATAATAAATACATTTGCAAGAAAAACCTCCACAATGTGTTATTTGCAAACTTGCAAATAACCCCCTCCATCGGAAAAGTCCGGCCGGGAAAGAACAAAGGAAAACCGGCCGGAACGGAATGCAAACTGGCAACTCCAGAAAACTGGTCCCGTAATAAATTACAGGAAAACCCCGATACTGTGCATACACACCCGCATCTGTATTCTGTCCGGATACAAATGCAATGAGACAAAATCTACACTGTACTAAACTAGGACCGGCTTAAGCCAAAGCCGGCTAGTAATATCCGTTCGATCCTGATCCGTGTAATACCGCACGTATCAGATCGAACCCTGCCATACAACTATACGGCCAATAGGACAAAACTGTCCGATCCTGATCCGTGCAATACCGCATGTATCTGATCGGACCCTGCCATATCTCCATACGGCCTCTACAGCGTTTCGCTCGAAAGCTTGAGTAACTGTAAGTGTGGTGGACTTTAAAGACTCGTCAATACTATGGCTGTGGATTTAACCACTAGCACGTCAGAGGTATAAGCCAATACGTGACGGGCCACCAGCTATTGACCAAAAGGGACGTCGATGAGTGAACTTATCCTGACACCCTACTGAGCCTGTCAGTGACAATATCCGTACAGTCCGGTCCGTTCGTCTATGAGCAGCGCATGTCGGGCCTAGGGGGTTGGTAAAAGTCAGACCCCCAAAAGCGGTACAAGTCGTGTCGGAGTGTGGCCCATAACACCCTGAGATACTACTGGAATACCTACCAGTAAATCTCCTGCCTTGGCCAAGGACTTTTCATGTTCTGGCTCTCCTCGACACAGCACGACCTCACCCCCAATACCGGGAGAGACGAACCCCCGAAGATCCGCTCACTGCCTCCATGTGGCTCGGGACTGTACCCAACTAAAACCTGTTTGCACGACTCCTTTGAGCCGTGGTAGGGTAGTAATCAAAGCACAGTGGGAACTCACACGAGACAAATGATGATCCCCAGGTCGATGAACTAACCTGTACACATGTCACCTGGGAACTGCTATCTGACGTCAGGTATAAGACCAACTAGCATGTTCCCGGCGAGTCCTGTCCTGTGTGCTCATAACCCAATGAGCACCTGTATACATCTTAGGTGAACCAACTGACACCAGTGGCTTGTGAGACCGGCCACCGCCCCTTGTCGGGGTCTCGACTGTATACACTAGTCTACTCTGGAGAATCGATGCCCTGTCTCGAAACTCCCTCGACTAGGGACCATTTAAGGATGTGCTTATAGACCCCAGCTCCCACTTATATGATCGCCCTCATGCTGCTGGCAGTCAAGCAAGAATCCTAGGGGCTCTATCAACGTGCAATAGCGACATGTCAGGTCACCTAAAGCAGTACACGATGATAAAGGTAAACCAGATAGCATACTATCATCTCGAGTAAGACTGTCCTACCGGGATAGGTCCTCCCTCAATCATTGCAATCACGTGCCTGTGATCCAATAATTGACTCTGAGGGCACTATCTCCGACAATCTCCCACTTGCACTCAAGGCTAATTATTGCGATGTCGCATACTCACAGCCCGTATGATACCGAACACCCAACTCCTCTACTAGTCAGTCTCACAAATCCCGTTTGTGAAACTATTGCGTTCGAGTAATAGCCTCAGTGAGTGGATCCGTCTTGATGTTTCTTTCTATGTCTCTCTCTATATCTCAAGTTCGCGGAGAAAGCCATCTCGCGAAATGAGCAATACCTGTCTTAGAATGTCTGGATGTCTGATGGGACCTAGCTCATAAGTGAACTCCAAATCCAAACTTCTTAGACTGTATCGTCAACTGAATCTAGTCAGTATCCTGCGCCATGCCTCCCTTAGTATTGCCTTGGACCACCTGTCCAAAATACTGCCCCTCGTCAGAAGGAAAACTTATAACTCTGACGACTTCCTTGTCGTCCAGGTCACCTTGGAAGCCTGGAATGATAACTGTCTCCCAAAGGAGGCAGCCGTTATCATATCCCTAGAACATTCACTTATGTTCTAAAACTGCTTCCGACTGTTTCTCCAGGATTGAATCAATGTCAACTTATTGCATCTAGTGCAAGAACAACATCTGGTGTGGTACTTGACATCTCATGATTGACTCAATTGCCTAAGCAAGTGATCTGCCAATCATGCACATCCCTCTCTACTTTAGTCTATAAGACACCTTTAGAGAGGGTGACTCCATTACCTGCAGGTATACTACCGTGCCAGGAGTCGTCCATTCTAAATACTCTTAGAATGCTGTCTAAGTACCCAGATTGGGAAACCACCCAAATCTAGATCTAAAACCATAGATCTAGTAACCAGTATGTCTGATATAATGTCCAAGTCCTTTGTGGAGAAACCACTGTGTGACGACCAAAGTATAACCGATCGTAGTATAGGAATATCACTTCCTACTACCTTCTCAACAGATCCATCCCCTATTCTGATGACGTCAAACCTATGACTGTCACATCAGAAATAGATGATCTATCTCCGCTACATCTGCTTTAGTCTATAAATAGACATAAGCCTGATGTCCACCAATGCTTCCGCTGCTCCCACTGACTACGACAACCCTCTGGCAGAGTCATATAGACGTGCACTTCTAAAGCAAGTTTAGAACGACGCTATACTCATCCTCTTGCCGGGTCTCGCAGCTTGGAACAACAACAATGGCAAGTGTGGGTAAACAAGAACTTCCCTGTCACCGTCCTTGAGGCTACCGGAGTACCTCTCGGGTGCCTGAAGTTACCCACCTTATCTGCGGAGTGGCCAATGGAATGTCAAATCAGATTGAATCTTTAGGTTCCTTATCAAATCTTCAGTAATCGTTTGCGGTTCTGGAATCACTTCCAGTTCTACCATACTCCCACTACTGTTTTTGAAAAAATCCATTATTAATAAAACTGTGGCGAGTCTAGAACAATATTTCTATTGATCTGCCAGATGGTAGAAAATCAACCCTCGTCATAGCCTGGGTCAACCCACAAACTGCCATTACAGAAACGTGCCTTGAGTTGTCCAGTGTCTGGTTTTAATCATAAGCCGGACAACTCCCCGTACCTTAACATCGTTAAGATATGAACTGTTCTATATCCAATATAGAACCAGAGGCACTGATTTAATTTAACCAGATTCAAATCATGCAGCTGTCTCCAGTGCATGTCAACTAAATGGAGAGAGGCCGATCAGCGTTACTCAACTTAGGAATGCTTCCAATTATGAGTAACCTGAAAGAGAAGCAATTTCTCTTTATCATTACTATCAACTGAATACCATACACAAGTATCTACATCTTCGATCACTTTGAAGAATCCCGATACTTGCTACACCTGGTTCTCTACTCTATTCAAATACCTATAACTCCTCAAAACTTAGACCCTGTGTTTCTACGAAATACATGTCTAAGAACTAGAGAAGTTAAAAGTAAACAGAATATAGTATGAGGACCAACCCCTCTGTCCTAATGGACATTGGACAACATACAATACTTTGTATAAGTCCGCTGAGTCTAACAACTCTTTCACTGTGTGTCGTAGGTTGAAAACTGTACTTATGGTTAAGAAGAATTACACCGCTGTTTAATGCTCCTTACCTAACCATCCACTGATATAGGTAAATGTCATCGACATAATATCAAAAGGTATATCTCACTCTATAAAAATAGACGTACAGATATATCAATTTGAAATTGGTGCACAACAGCGGATATTCAAAACCAAATATTTGCCGACCGGCAAACAGCCCAGGTGATCTCCTCACATATCACCGATTACAATGAATCCCGATATAATGAGGATGATCACCCAATTCCCAATGACTTACTCCCACTCATCATCTGTAAAACCATACAGATGTGAGAATCATACCTGGTAAATACATACCCTGGAGTAAGTATCTAATCGGGAAATCAGTTTTCTTTTAACATTACACAGTTGAACTGAAACATTGAAATGTTTCGATAGGGTATCCTGGTATTCCTAGTAATGCCTCTACCATTATCCAGATTCACAACTATAACCGTATAATTCTTTGCCACCTCTCCAAATCCCTTCATATGTCTTTAGTCATTACCTTCTGCACACCCCTTTAGGCCAATTGGTTTTCTTCCTTCCCTACCGTTCGGCATCAGCCTATGGTTTGGAAGAAGACTATCCAATAAGCATAATGGGTGTACTGTCCTAGTCCTAGGAGCACTCGCAATGCGAGAGAAGGTGAAGATAAAAAACAACCGAACAAACATTATTCCTATTTCTCCTGGACCAGAATCCATCCCCGAACTGGAACAAGTTCCTTTCGAGTTCGTATATAACCATACGATGGAGTATCCAATAAACTGTGGATCTTCGTAGTGATACGGAGTGTCCTGGAGAAATACAAAGGTGATTTTAGGATTGGCGAAGAAATACTTGGTTTGGTCGTGAATAGCAGTCGCAATTTACTTTGCCCTCTTACTAATCCCTTGCTTTGTCTGAACTCAATACCTTCTGTACACCGTTTAGGCTAACTGGTTTTCTTCATTCCCTACCGGTCGGCACCAGCCTATGGTTTGGAAGAAGACTATCCAATAAGCGTAATAGGTGTACTACTCCTTAACCAAGGAGCACTCGCAACCTGAGAGAAGGTGAAAAGAAAAGACAACTGAATAATCCTATCCGTTTTCTCCAGAACAAGAAACCATCCTCGAATTCCTTCGAGTTCGTATCTAACCATACGATGGTTTTGTCCAATGGAAGTGGGCGTTCGTAGTAATACGGGGTGTCCTGGAGAAAAGGGTAAAAGTAGGAGTGGTAAAGAGGTCTGCAACTCTGACAATCCAAAAGCCAGTGTTAAGAAGGTTCGGTCAACTTGGTCACTGAGTCATAGTCTAGGGTTGGGTCAATGGTCGCTGCCAAAGAGAGAGAGAAAAGAAACACTCAGCGTGCACTCTATCCTAGATCAGAATGGTTATCACTTTTTCTAATCTGGAAACCTCCCACTGTACCTCAAATTCTCCTCCAAACCTGAAAGAAGAATTAGTCGGGGTCACCCGAGGAGTAAACTAACTCATCAGTGGGAATCGGGATCCAACTCTCATCGCATGACAACGTGACGGAATCCGCTCACGTTATCACACTCCAGAAGGTATGCGCATATCTGGCAAGTTTCAGTTCTTTTGAAACTCCCGATGTGATTTTTACCCCATGCTCTTATGACCTTGACTAAGGCCAACAAATCATAAGTCACATGTCAAGTTCTACCCGTCATTGTCCAGGTTGATTTGAACCCACCCGTACAAGCCCTTGACTAGGGCCAACAAGGCTATACGACTGTCCCAAACCAACACATCTATCTATGCAGCATATGAATATCCAATAGCTACCAAACACTGTGCCTTGACTAAGGCCAACAAACACAGCTTGAATACTATTGACTACCCATATGAAACGACGGAGGGCTACGAATGGTTTCTGGCGAAAACCTTTAACGTAATGAACTTGATCTCGTTGAAGGAACGGATAGCTTTTTAGAAAATATAGTGACGAAAGCCTTTACTAAAGAGGTCACTCCCGGTGAAGGGATCTCGGCTCTTTCCCCGTAGAATGGGGTGCAGGATATTCCAAATGAATACCACGATGCAAAGTAAAAGTAATTGGCTATAGTGAAGTTAATGCCCTGACGCAAACTTCTGTCCAAGGGGTCACTCCCGGTGAAGGGATCTCGGCCCTTGCCTCGTCGACTGAGGAGCAGGATATTCCAAATGAATACCACGATGCAAAACAAAAGTGAACGTCCTTGCAATAACAGCTTTTTGAAAAGTGTTCCAACAACATCAGATTAGGTTTGTTTAACTTGCATTGATCCGAATCAACGCAGTCCCATCAATTGATCACACCACAAAGAACGAAAATATACTGATGTACGTATATGCCATCCGCATTCGCCACTGGGTCCCGTCATCACCCGTTAGGTTAGCTAACTAACGGCAGAGCGGGGACTGGACTAGCGCGGATGAAAAGCATATACAACATCTACTAATATATATACCAATATATTATATTCGCTCAAGGCGTGATAAGAAATTCAACATCATAGAAATGTACAGCATCACAGAACAATACAGATATCTGGGATCCCCGGGTTTCACAGAGCCACTACTGAAACCCGACGTTCCCCTGGTCGTGTGGATAGCCTGTGCAATGAAATCCTAGACCCCTACGGGCGCGGCAAGTTACCCGCCAAAACCTGAAGCGAGGCAGCCCCCTTCAGCGCCGTGAATGGACCACCCGGCACTTCACGGAATCCGGTAACTTGGGCACCCCTCCTGGGTCAACCTGTACCCCCCCTACGAGTGCGGCGAATAGCCCGCCAATCCTAGAGTGAAGCCCCCTCCGTCTCAATGCCATGAGATGCGGGCTTGTTGCCCTCTAGAACCTGGCTATCCGTGCACCCCACCGCGGGGTAATCCTAGTACAGAAAGTAAAATATACATACAACGGGTGCATCGACCGCAACCAGGTCGTGCCCCAAAAGAATAATACAATCAGGCAGTGACGGCAGTCCACATGTCGGACGCTTGCCCCACAATATCAAATGTACATAATACACCAACACTGTACTAGCATTGCACCCAGGCTATCCCCCACGACCGATCCGCAACATCACAGCAAAAACAGAACATCAACGTGAAGGTCACGTTCGCAAATCCGTCTAACCGGACTATAGCAGTTAGACAGGATTTACCGATCGAGTGACATTCACGGTCGCAGATATAATGTAAATACTGTGAAATAATGTGTTTAAAATATCCGATCGATCAAAAATTAACAAGTGGGCCCCAATCAATACTGTAGCACTCACAGAAAACCTGGGCCCAATTTTAATATTCCAAAACCCCTAAAAATAGCCCAGAAGCCCACTGGAAAAAAATGATGCATTGACGACTCCAATGTGCGGCGGAACCGCGGCCGCAAGGGGGGTTTGGCCGCGGTTCCGCGCTCCAATCGTCGACTGAATGTATCGAATTTTTCCAGTAGTCTTATAGTCTCCAGTACATCAATTTTATACAACCTGAAAAATTTTTAGAGACCAAAAAATTTCAACAGAAAACTGTCGTGAACTAAAATTGGGTTTTTGGAATTTTGGTCGATCGGAACTGAAAAACACATCAAACGAAACTAGACGAAGTTAATGGCGAGGCTCTGATACCACTGTAAGTGCACGGCGGCGCCCCGGCCGTCAATCCGACGGCCAAATGCGGAAACGGTGATAAACTTAAATTTTGCGAACTTAGCAAACCGGCACCACCGCGCAATAAACACCCGGATCGGGCCATTAAACCAGATCTAGCAAAGTATAAGAAGGGGAAGAGATATACCGAATGATCCGAGTCCTTCGGTCTTCGTCTCCACTCCGATCTCCCGCGGATGCTTCGTCCTTCATCTCCTCGTTGTCGCCTCTTCGCCGGAAGGGCACCACATCGCCTGCATCTTTTACGGGCTCCCACCTCAATACCGAGGCAACTCGGGCGCGAAGCTGGCGAGTCGACGCGTCCAAGATTTGTTGTAGGAAGTGTAGTGTAGAGGCTATGTCTCATATGGGTTCGTTGCCATTTGAAGATGATGGAGGAAACAAGATAAGAAAAATGGTGCTTGCATTTTTCTAGCATGAAATGAGATCAAGAAAATGAAACTCTCAAGAATGAAAACTCTCATCTTTTTCCTTTTTTTTTTCAACCATGAAAAAACTTCCCTTCTTAGAAAATGGTGGAGGAAAGAATATGAAGCATGAAGGGAGGTGAAGGTAGGAGCACAAGTGGTGACCACATCCAAAACATCATCATAACCATCTCACATCAAACTCTAATCACTTCTAATCAACAAAAAGCAAGTGATAATGATGGATAAGAATGGTATCAAAAGATGCTATCATAATAAATACATTTGCAAGAAAAACCTCCACAATGTGTTATTTGCAAACTTGCAAATAACCCCCTCCATCGGAAAAGTCCGGCCGGGAAAGAACAAAGGAAAACCGGCCGGAACGGAATGCAAACTGGCAACTCTAGAAAACTGGTCCCGTAATAAATTACAGGAAAACCCCGATACTGTGCATACACACCCGCATCTGTATTCTGTCCGGATACAAATGCAATGAGACAAAATCTACACTGTACTAAACTAGGACCGGCTTAAGCCAAAGCCGGCTAGTAATATCCGTTCGATCCTGATCCGTGCAATACCGCACGTATCAGATCGAACCCTGCCATATAACTATACGGCCACTAGTACAAAACTGTCCGATCCTGATCCGTGCAATACCGCACGTATCTGATCGGACCCTGCCATATCTCCATACGGCCTCTACAGCGTTTCGCCCGAAAGCTTGAGTAACTGTAAGTGTGGTGGACTCTAAAGACTCGTCAATACTATGGCTGTGGATTTAACCACTAGCACGTCAGAGGTATAAGCCAATACGTGACGGGCCACCAGCTATTGACCAAAAGGGACGTCGATGAGTGAACTTATCCTGACACCCTACTGAGCCTGTCAGTGACAATATCCGTACAGTCCGGTCCGTTCGTCTATAAGCATCGCATGTCGGGCCTAGGGGGTTGGTAAAAGTCAGACTCCCAAAAGCGGTACAAGTCGTGTCGGAGTGTGGCCCAGAACACCCTGAGATACTACTGGAATACCTACCAGTAAATCTCCTGCCTTGGCCAAGGACTTTTCATGTTCTGGCTCTCCTCGACACAGCACGACCTCACCCCCAATACCGGGAGAGACGAACCCCCGAAGATCCGCTCACTGCCTCCATGTGGCTCGGGACTGTACCCAACTAAAACCTGTTTGCATGGTAGGGTAGTAATCAAAGCACAGTGGGAACTCACACGAGACAAATGACGATCCCCAGGTCGATGAACTAACCTGTACACATGTCACCTGGGAACTGCTATCTGACGTCAGGTATAAGACCAACTAGCATGTTCCCGGCGAGTCCTGTCCGGTGTGCTCATAACCCAATGAGCACCTGTATACATCTTAGGTGAACCAACTGACACCAGTGGCTTGTGAGACCGGCCACCGCCCCTCGTCGGGGTCTCGAATGTATACACTAGTCTACTCTGGAGAATCGATGCCCTGTCTCGAAACTCCCTCGACTAGGGACCATTTAAGGATGTGCTTATAGACCCCAGCTCCCACTTATATGATCGCCCTCATACTGCTGGCAGTCAAGCAAGAATCCTAGGGGCTCTATCAACGTGCAATAGCGACATGTCAGGTCACCTAAAGCAGTACACGATGATAAAGGTAAACCAGATAGCATACTATCATCTCGAGTAAGACTGTCCTACCGGGATAGGTCCTCCCTCAATCATTGCAATCACGTGCCTGTGATCCAATAATTGACTCTGAGGGCACTATCTCCAACAAGTGTGGCTCAAGACCATCCGAGAATCTACTGGTCCACCCACCAGTAATTCTCAATCAGCCCTGGCCAGGGTCTTATGGTAATGACTAACCGATCACTGTGCGATATTGACTCTCTATACCGGGAGAGACGAATCCCTAACAGTCGCTCACTGCCTCCATGTAGCTCGGGACTGTACCCAACTAAAACCTGTTTGCACGACTCCTTTGAACCGTGGTTGGGTAGTAATCAAAGCACAGTGGGAACTCACACGAGACAAATGACGACCTCAAGTCGACAGACTATCTGCACACATGTCACCTGAGAACTGCTATCTGATGTTAGGTATAATACCATCTAGTCAGTTCTCGACGAGTCTTGTCCGGTGTACTTACACCCAGAGAGCATCTGTATACAATCTTAGGTGCACATCACCAATGGCCGCGGGACCAATCCATCGCCCCTCGTCAGGGTTTAGATATGTATACACTAATCTACTCTGGAGTATCGATGCCCAATCTCAATACTCCTGCGACCAGGGATATTTAAGGATATGCCTATTGACCACCCAGCTCCCACAAGTATGACTGCCATCACAACAATGGTAGTCAGGCAAATATCCTACGGGTTTTATCAACATGTTCACAATATATGAAATACAAAGTATAATATATCACATGTTAAGATAAAGACAAACCAAATAGCGTACTATCATATCGAGCGAGATTGTCCTGTACATGCATATCCCTAGTATCCTATACAATGAAGGCCTCGAGGGCATATATATCCAACAGGCATGCTTGATGCCTCTTGGACCCCTTGCTGATGCTAGGGTAGACTTTCAATCCCAACAAAAGACGGCGGATCAGCGGCCCATATAGTGCAACTCGCGGCGGATCCGCTGCTTAATCGTGGCCGTTTGATCAAATTTTTCATGGGCTTGATCGATATTTCATATGCGTCGAGATGAGCTCTAGGGTTTCAAGTTTCAGAGCCAATATAAAAGACCGAACAATAATGAAGAAAATATATCTAGGGTTTTAAATTTTTTTAGCACTTTTCTTTTAGCCATTGAGAATTTGTAATGGAGATGCAAGTTTTTATTAATAAAATGTAGAGTAATTTTTCTTTATGTCTCTTTTTATGGTTATTTTAATTCTTGCATTTAATTTCGCATTTAATTTCCGCACTTTATTTTTCTTGCTTTTAATTTTTAGTTAGTTAGATGTGTTTTCTATAATTTCTTCTTCCTTCTTATTGAATTTTAAGCGATGATGCTATCAAAAGAAACTCGTTGTTTTTTGTAAGGGATCTTAAAACCCGCTTTATAATTTATTTCTCAACCCTTTTCTTTTTGATTTTAATGGGTGGGTAATTTTCTAGCTTGTTAGGGTTTAGGAAAGGAGGGTTTGAGAGAGAGAAAAATCTCTTACACTTTACCTTAACCAAATTATGAATCTAAATTTTTTTCAAAGATAAACCACTTCTCTATCTTTTTGGGTGCCCCATCCTTCAATGATAGTTGCGACCCAATTTTTGAGACAAGTTGTGGAAGCTTTGTTAGAGGCTTGAAATAATAGTAATAAATGGAAGGATAAGGATCAATGAAGGAAATCTCTAGTATCCCTTTAAATCTTAATCCCCATTGTTTATTATTATCCTCGCATAAAGTCAACAAGTGGGTAAAGGTAAAGTATTTTTAATACATCTCTTAAATAATCCAAATCCTAAACCTAATGAGTTCTTTTATCATTAAGTTTTCAAATCTTTTTTAGAATAAAAACGACAAATCCAAATCTTTTTCTATTAACTCGTCTAAAACAAGATAAGTAATTCACTATCTCCTTATGAACGACTCGTACTCACTATCGGCTAGTTATTTGCGACAACGTTATTGATTGCGATATTTAGGACACTTTGAAACTCAATTTTTCACACCAATCAACACCCTTGACTGTTTAATACACGGTTTAACTATTTGAATTATAGATAATGTTATATAGTTCAATATATTTTATATTTGTAACTTAACGCATGGATAAATCAGGAATAGAGTTATAATCATAGCTGAGGATTCCGGTGATGCTATTAATATTGTTTTAATGGACCGTGAGATTAGGTGAATAGTAGAGAAAACTGTAACGCAAATGCTGGCTCTGTTAAACAAGATTTGTATATTATTTAACTCCATTTCTAAAATATTTGATATATAAAATAATTATTTATAGCGTACATGTGGTTTATTATATTTGGTTGGTTTTCGTTTCAGGCAAAGACTACTTACCAGTTTCCTAGCGATATAAAGTAAATTTTAGGGAAATAGTTTTCAATTACTATATCTCTAAATGATGATAACTTAATATATGGTAAACAACCCTATATTGCTTGCGACATTTCAGATGAAATTGAGACAATGGAAAGCCACTTTGCCAAGGATACGGTTGAAAATCTTCAGGAATAATATAGTTTTACTCAAATAAGAATGATTTTTGGCTTATAATAAATTTATAATTATATTAAGATAGATTACACATATCCGTTCAGCCATGATTATTTTTCATTATTTTAAATTTAGGCTTCAGGACCAGAGGACTATGATATACCATTAAGTGAAAAGTTGAAACGAACGCAGAACTCTCTACTCCAAAATATTGACTTACTTTTTGGGAAGCCAAATTTGGTATGTTCTATTTCTAATTAAATAATATTTTTTTAATGTTTTACTTATGTATGCATATCATTTATTTAGTTAATAAAATGGGTTACAAATCATACTTTATATATTCTTAACACTAGTAAAATAAGGGGTTGCCCCTACGGATAACAACATCCGTAGGGGCAGTTAAAGTTTTGCCCTACGGATTAATCCGTAGGTCAAAGTGGTTGCCCCTACGGTCGTTCAATATTTATTTAAAATATATTAAATTTTAAAGTGTTTTTTGCCCCTACGGTGGCGCAAACCAAGCACCTACGGGTAAATCCGTAGGGGCATATAAATAGGGATTTAAGAGATCGATCCCTACGCCGATTATTTCTTATTCTCTTTCTTTCGCTCGCGCGAAACCAAATTCCCAAATCGAGATCGTCGTCGCCGCCGCGCTGCAGTGATCTCGTCGTCGTCGAATCCAAGCCGAATCGTCGTCGCCACGCCTGCAGTGATCTCGTGGTCGCCACCGTGCTCCGTTCTCGTTGTCGCCACCGCCCTCGTCGTCGCCGATTACCTCTCCGTCGTCGCCTACAGGTAATTAGTTAAACATTATTATAATGATGTTAGGGTAGCGATCGATGAGGGTTAGGATTAGGTATCGGTTGTGGTTAGGGTTAGGATTAGGGTTAGGGTATGGGTTCGATCGGCGGTTGGGGTTCGACTGGTGTTGGGGTTAGGGTTAGGGTTCGGTTGGGGTTTGGTGTTGGGGTTAGGGTTCGGCTGGGGCTGGGTTGGGGTTAGGGTTAGGCCGGGTTAGGGTTTGGTGTTGGGTTGGGGTTCGGCTGGGGCTGGGTTGGGGTTAGGGTTAGGCCGGGTTAGGGTTTGGTGTTGGGTTGGGGTTCGGCTGGGGCTGGGTTGGGGTTAGGGTTAGGCCGGGTTAGGGTTTGGTGTTGGGTTGGGGTTCGGCTGGGGCTGGGTTGGGGTTAGGGTTAGGCCGGGTTAGGGTTTGGTGTTGGGTTGGGGTTCGGCTGGGGCTGGGTTGGGGTTAGGGTTAGGCCGGGTTAGGGTTTGGTGTTGGGTTGGGGTTCGGCTGGGGCTGGGTTGGGGTTAGGCCGGGTTAGGGTTTGGTGTTGGGTTGGGGTTCGGCTGGGGCTGGGTTGGGGTTAGGGTTAGGCCGGGTTAGGGTTTGGTGTTGGGTTGGGGTTCGGCTGGGGCTGGGTTGGGGTTAGGGTTAGGCCGGGTTAGGGTTTGGTGTTGGGTTAGGGTTCGGCTGGGGCTGGGTTAGGGTTAGGGTTAGGGTTAGGGGTGATATTGGAATCGAGAATATGGAATTTGAACACCCAAACTAGAATGAACAAATGTAACAAATCTACTCAATTTTGTGATCTTTGCAATACCTAGCTATAGTTTGATCCTCATGACTGCATATAACTGAAAAGGTTTGTGGTTTTGCAGGATGCTTCTATTATCAAGAATTTACATTGTGTAATTATCCTCATATATGATTTACAACTCTGTATGTGTTTGTGTGCATGTGCATGCGTGTGTGTGGAGGGGTTATTTGCCAGTGCATCTCAACTTGGCTCCTAGGCTTATGCCGTACCTCAGGAATGAGACACAATTCCCTATTGCAAAACTCTTTTTATCTCCCCCCTCATCAAGATGCTTTCCTGAGCTATGAGAGTATTTGGGGGACTGTACCTTTCTTTGCACTAGCTTAAACTGCATTATCCTTTCCTCTTTGTTGACTGGTTTGCTGGGGGTTCATCCCTTTTGTCCATAGTTTCCTTCACCAGGATGTGGGTAGGCTGGATACAGGTTCACTGTTAGTGATAAAATTTTGACAAAATTTCTAGCGATCCTTAATTTTTCTGTATGTAGTTTGATGTCGTTCCCAATAGACGGCTCTATTTTGACTACAAAATTTTTAATCCGTAGGGGCAGATTTAACTTGGCCCTACGGATTAATCCGTAGGGGGGGTTACCCCTACGGGCACAGACGTTCAAGAATTAAAATATTAATTCTTAATTTGGTGTTTGCCTTAGGGTTAGGGTTGGGGTTCGGCTGCTGCTGGGGTGGGGCTGGGGTTAGGGTTTGCCTTAGGGTTGGTGTTGGGGTTTAGCTGGCCACGCTGGGGTTAGGGTTGGGCTGGGGCTGGGGGCTGGGGCTGGGGCTGGGGGCTGGGGCTGGGCCACGCGGGGTTTTGGGATCTTTGTAATTTGCTTGCTCTGTTTGGGGTTTCAGTTGATCCTCATTAAAAAATTGGCGATTGATATCTCCATTCATATTATTATCTGTATTTAAAATTTTTGTGAAGCCTTCAGAGTTTGGGAAAATTACTGGGGGAATTTTTCCTAAAATGTCTTGAGAGGGGGTTCAAGTGATGGGATAATTTCATTTGGTAATCTTTTACTTATTTTACATCTCTTATTTTTTCATGCAAAAATCTGAATAGGTTTCTTGCAATTTTGCCTATCGATCAATTATTATATTTATTTCTATTTTTTGTGGATGATTTGGCTTCAATTGAATGGAGGCGATGATGGCTTGCCCTCAAGCTTCCACTTTTATGAGCTTTATAGTTATGAGATTGGCGAGGCAAGCTGGTTTGTAGCCATCTTATTTCTTTTCCTAAATTCAAATCCAAATATAAACTGTTTGATTGAGAGAGAGAGAGAGTATGGGAGATTATGTATTATTCAATGTGTTTGGAAGCTGGCATGTTCTGAGCGTCATCTCTGCATGAAAGCTATGGTTTTGCAAAGGGTTTGCCCTAACTATTTTCTGTGGGGAAGCTGAAGGCCTGAAGCTTCATCAAACTCAGGATTGGATTCTGGTCGGGTATTGTAAATTCTTGTGAAAGTTCCGTTCAAGATTTGTTCAGAGCTTGCATAACATCCAATATATGATACTCGATGATAATATGAAACCTTCATATTCCCATCGATACTCATATATGAAACTAAAAGCGCCACTTTGTACCTACGGTGCCCGACATTTTAATTTAAAAATATTATATCTTAATTTGTTGTTTGGCCCTACGGGCACCTAAATGGGAATTTAATTAAAAAAGGCACAGAAATGCCCTACGCCTCGATATCTTTCCCTCTCGTTCCCAAAATTTTCTCTCGTTCCCGCGTCTCCAATTTTCTCTTCGTCGCCACCGCGCGCCCTCCGTTCTCAGCCCGCCACCGCCCTCGTTCTTCCTCGTCGCCGATATTTGTGCCTACATTGATGCCTCAAGCAACGAATCAAATGATGTGGATCACAAACTAATTAAATAAATTTTGAATACCAATCTGGACTGGGATTTGAATACCAATCCTAGTTTGCTATATTATATCTTGAATTTGCACGCGCACATAATAAGAAGGAGAAGAGAATAATGTGGCAGAAGAAGAAGGAGAAGACAGTAATGTGGCAGAAGAAGAAAAAAATGACATTCCTCGTTCTCTGTTTCAGCATCAATCTTCTGATATGAACTAATGATGGTTTTCACATAGGCTTTTCCCATTAGAGACTTCTTAGTGTCCAATGGAAAGCATACATCAGATTTGTGCAGGTCGGGTTCTTCTATGACTTTCAAGAGTCTCAACCGATTCTGTTAATTACACTCTAGTTGGATGGTACTTTTACCACTTCTCACTGCAGGTGCGCTCTCTAATATCCATTTTGAATGTAATATTATCGATATTCAAAATGGATATTAGAGAGCGCACCTGCAGTGAGAAGTGAGAAGTGGTAAAACTATCACCCAACTAGGGTGTAATTTACAGAATCAGTTGAGACTCTTAAAAGTCATAGAAGAACCCGACCTGCACAAATCTGATGTATGCTTTCCATTTGACACTAAGAAGTCTCTAAAGGGAAAAGCCTATGTGAAAGCCATCATTAGTTCATATCAGAGGATTGATGCTGAAACAGAGAACGAGGAATGTCATTTTTTTCTTCTTCCGCCACATTACTGTCTTCTCCTTCTGCCACATTACTGTCTTCTCCTTCTTATTATGTTCGCGTGCAAATTCAATGACTATATTGAGAATATGGATTAATAGTGGGCAGGAAAAGTATTTCTCAAATGGCTTTTGCGTCTTAAAACCATAAACTACTAAGTAATGACATACATAATTTTTTTAGTATAAAGGTTGTTATTTTAAGTTTTCCCTTATAGAGATATGATCTAACTGCATCTATCAACTATAAGTGTGCAGAAAATTATGATAAGAAATCATAAGAAAGGGTCGTAGCCATGCATAACCTTGAATCTACATACCAAATCATGCAAAAGCATGCACTTATTGTCATCTTGCCTTGGAATATAAAATATCTTGGAAGACTATAAGCGAGCATTTAAATCTTGTTAGCTTTTGACTTCAACATATATTTTTCTCAAGTACCATGAAATATACTTGCTCCGTATAAACCGTTTTCAGGAAGATGGATTAATAATGACAAATTATCCATTGTGACTCACTAGGTTAGAATTTTCTCTTCTATTAACCATCTTTCTAATCAGCTTGGTAAATTTATTCGGAACCGGCTGCGAATCATTAAAAGATATGCATAAGAAAGAAAACTAAAATACAGATATATAGCATACCGATACATCGAAACTTCATAGTTGCGATGGCAATCCAGAGATATTTATTTCTACACACATGGTGCGCGTGCGAATGCGTCAGGCATCATGGACAAATATTTCAGAACATGAAAAGTATTATTCGTATAAAGTAATTAAAATTTTTAAACACCTTGGGTAGATATTTTCTTAGTTGATGCAATCATATCATGATGACTAAATTTAAGCTATTATACATATGCTTATGTATTTTTCTAATCTAATATATCACACACACAGAGAGAGAGAGAGAGGGGGAGAATACCAGGTAGATAGAGAAATCAGTTAGCAGGATCCTGAAGAAATGGAGTCCACAGCATTGCTCATCATCATCATCCGTGATCCCTTTGAAAAAATATTATCAAAGGGATCATGGATGATGATGATGAGCAATGCTATGGACTCCATTTCTTCAGGATCCTGCTACCTGATTTTTTTACCTACCAGGTGTTCTCTCTCTCTCTTTCTGTGTGTGTGTGTGATATTTTAGGTTAGAAAAATACATATGCATATATATAATAGCTTAAATTTAGTCCTCATGATATGATTGCATCACCTAAGAAAATATCTCTACCCAAGCTGTTTAAAAGTTTTAATTACTTTATACGAATAATACTTTCCATGTTATGAAATATTTGTCCATGTTGCCTGACGCATTCGCACGCGCACCACGTGTGTAGAAATAAATATCTCTGGATTGCCATCGCAACTATGAAGTTTCGATGTATCGGTATGCTATATATCTGTATTTTAGCTTTCGTTCTTATGCTACTCTTTTAATGATTCACAGCCGGTTCCGAATAAATTTATCAAGCAGATTAGAAAGATGGTCAATAGAAGAGAAAATGCTAACCTAGTGAGCCACAATGGATAATTTGTCATTATTAATCCATCTTCCTGAAAACGGTTTTATACGGAGCAAGTATATTTCATGGTACTTGAGAAAAATATATGTTGAAGTCAAAAGCTAACAAGATTTAAATGCTCGCTTATAGTCTTCCAAGATATTTTATATTCCAAGGCAAGCTGACAATAAGTGCATGCTTTTGCATGATTTGGTATGTAGATTCAAGGTTATGCATGGCTACGACCCTTTTTTATGATTTCTTATCATAATTTTCTGCACACTTATAGTTGATAGATGCAGTTAGATCATATCTCTATAAGGGAAAACTTAAATAACAACCTTTATACTAAAAAAATTATGTATGTCATTACTTAGTAGTTTATGGTTTTAAGACGCAAAAGCCATTTGAGAAATACTTTTCCTACCCACTATTAATCCATATTCTCAATATAGTCATTGAATTTGCACGCGCACATAATAAGAAGGAGAAGACAGTAATGTGGCAGAAGGAGAAGACAGTAATGTGGCGGAAGAAGAAAAAAATGAAATTTCTCGTTCTCTGTTTCAGCATCAATCCTCTGATATGAACTAATGATGGCTTTCACATAGGCTTTTCCCTTAGAGACTTCTTAGTGTCCAATGGAAAGCATACATCAGATTTGTGCAGGTCGGGTTCTTCTATGACTTTTAAGAGTCTCAACTGATTCTGTAAATTACACCCTAGTTGGGTGATACTTTTGCCACTTCTCACTGCAGGTGCGCCCTCTAATATCCATTTTGAATGTAATATTATAGATATCCATGCCTGTTTATGTCAAAATTACTTATATTGTCAATGTTTGATTGTCTAGTTGTTGGTGATGCGTCCATATCAGGGACAGAGGCCACTCCCGTTCCTCCAGGTATGTTTATATATTATATAGGGCATGTATATTGATTTAGAATGCTATATCATAAATATACACACATTTCTTTTGCTCTTAGTCGTCCAACTCATTATCATGGGCTGCTTGATGAGATTAGATTTGCGCCTGATGATCTACAAGAGCTTGTTCACTCCCTGTCATATGTGTAAGCAGCGCTATATGCGAGTTTACCTTGTTAGTATGTATGTACTGAAATTAATTAATATTATTCAAATTTTGATACATGCAGATACCAGAGGAGCACATCTTCTATCTCTGTAGGTAAGGCTTTGAATTTGTTGATTTTGGTGTTTCTTGTCAATTTTATAGACCAGTATGTGCTAAATATAATGTTCTGACAGTTGCTAGGGGAAGGCAACATTCGAGGCTGCTGACCCCAGTCCTGGACGCCGCACACGGACGGCACCACGGAGGTTGGGAGAGAGGCCGAGGACTAGGCTCTAGCAGGGCTCATATGAGGTTGGACTCCACCCCGGTGGTTACTTCCTCCGTCTCTAGTGAGCGACGTATCCATCATGAACTGGATAGCTTGAGGGCCAGCGTTCAGGAGTTGAAGGAGATGCTGGTATGTATACTACTTTATAGTAAAATATCATTTCATATTATATACATATCAACATATCCATAATTAGTACGTAGCTTGAGCTTATTTGGTTTTAGACTTAAGTTTGATTAATCATACATACATATGTAATTGAAATAAACAATGCTTTTCCAAACTAGATATCCAAACAGGGTTTCGAAATAACTTAATAATGATACGAATTCGAATAATAAACAGTTCTTACACGCTTCTTACACACGTTATATCCAGACGCGACAGGGTAGATCGGCCGAGCCTCCACACGCAACTCCTTCGGCTGCGGCTCCGCAAGCCACTACATCGGCTGCGGTTCCGCAGACAGCTCATGTAGTTTCACCGCCCACTCAGACTCCCGCAGCCGCGGCTCCGCAAGCGACTACCTCGACGGCGGCTGCGCAGACCACATGCCGCTCAGACTCCCGCTCGCGACAAATTGCATAGTTTATTGACCGAGGAGCAGGCGCGCGTTATTCTATCGTTATTCAGAGGTGGAGCTGGACCGAGCTAGGGTAGATTTTTGGTTCTTTTTTTTTGAAACATGTATTTATTTATATCATACACATTGTACTACATTTTGAAACGATATTGATATTGGTTTGTATTTATATCATATTCAGTTTTTGGGTTTCTTTTGTATATTATATATATGCGTGAGATGTGATTATGAATACTGCAATATATGATTTGATTGATGTATATATTATTGTGCACAGGGCGGGAAAAATCAAGCAACCCATTTTTAAAAAAAAATTTCAGATAATATGTACCTACGGATTAATCCGTAGGCACACATGTTACCCCTACGGATATAGCCGTAGGGGCAAAATATCAGCAGTAACTGATATTTCACCCAGATCTCAGTACCACGGGGTTAGGAAAGCCCCTACGGATATATCCGTAGGGGCCACTGACTCTCCCCTACGGCTTTATCCGTAGGGCCTACATATCAGGAATCCTGAATTTATGCCCCTACGGAAACGTACCTACGCATATATCCGTAGGGGGTAGTACATGCCCCGACGGGTATATCCGTAGGGCAAAGTAATTTATTAAAATAAACCGTAAATAATATAAAATCTTATACCCTACGGATTAAGCCGTAGGGGAAACAGGACCTACACAGATATCCGTCGGGGCAAGAATTTGCCCGTAGGGGCAAGTTCAGGGCCTCAACTTGCACCTGCGGCCTTTGCACCTACGGGGTATTTTTTCGCCCCTACGTATATATCCGTAGGGACAACCCCTATTTGTAGTAGTGTAAGGAAATTGAGCATGTGAATAAAAAAGGTGAACGCCTGGCACTGCGAAGTCCACAAACAGGAGAAAGCCGGGGATTTACACGAACGTAGATGGTGACGAGAATACAACGGTCTCAGTTCTGGCCTATGCAAAGAAGATCAAGCAGGAACGTGCAAGTATAAAACATTTTTTATTATCATATAGTCATAATAAACTTTATCACAATATTTAACATAACTTTAATTTCTTGATTTAGAATGCTTGAAGTGATGTTCTAATGACTGTGGGCATAGCAATTAGTAAGACATTTTACAGATATTTCTGTTTTAGAGGCTGTGGACCAATAGTTGAAAGCATACACTTTTGGTGCATTTTGAAACTCTATTTGTGTATATATCAATCGACTATTGACATATTCCAAAAAGAAGTTGGTAGCTTATTTTTTTCCTTTATATATATATATATATATATATATATATATATTGAGAATAATGGAGAAAAGATGCCATAGGAGGGAATTCCCTCCTATGGCGTCGAAAAAATACCCCCTCCACCAATTTTTCCGACGATCGGCCCCCATCATCTTCATCGTCATCATTTAAGATGTGGGTACACCAAATTTCATGTGATTCTACAACTTTTTCACCGTTGATTTAGCAATGTAAAAAGTTCTATTGTCGGTAAACCGTTAATTTTGAACCCACTAAATCAACGGTGAAAAAGTTGTAGAATCACATGAAATTTGGTGTACCCACATCTTAAATGATGACGATGAAGATGATGGGGGCCGATCGTCGGAAAAATTGGTGGAGGGGGTATTTTTTCGACGCCATAGGAGGGAATTCCCTCCTATGACCTCTTTCCTCCATTAATCTCATATATATTAGTGGTATTCATATTAATTGTGTAAATTAACAATCTCTTTTTTCTCAGCAAAAATTCATGATTCTACTCTGAATTTGGAATTCAGCAACTGCTGAATTTCAAAATTGTATCTCTAAAATGCAGCCAACAAGGTACATGATTATACCTTCTGGTTCAAGATACTTTTATATTATCTTCTATTTCCTGTATTCAGTTTGTGCTCTCTAAATTATGTCGCCAAAGGCGGCGGCTGGAAGACATTCGTTTTGCTTATCCGGGTGCAACACATGGGCAACACACTTGTTCTAATTAAATATTTGGATGAAGGGACATTTTGGAAATGCATTAAAGCTGGGAGGAGGCAATGTCGTAGGTTTTGAAAAGTCAAGGGTGTTTTCTGCTATTGAGACGAAAGTAAGAGATATTTTCTGCAATTTAGCCTTTTGATTTTCTATTCTTGTTTTTTGTCCGGCCTTTCATTTTCCCCTCCCCCATCCCAAACCGTCTTAGTGAATGCTTTGTTTAACGCAAAACCAAATGACCAATGAGCTATAGCTCAGTTAGCATGAACACTTCCCCTCTTAGGAAGAAGGGAGAGTGCGGGGCTCGAATTTAGGGACCCTAAGAGGGGAAGTGACCACAAATTAACGTTTTCGGGGCAAATTTGTGGATCCATATGTGTGTGATGTATGTGTATGTGTGATGTGTGCATAGGTTAGGACTTACGGATCAGTGAAAAAAAGAAAAAATCTACACCAGATTTTAAGTATGCACGATTAGATAAGTGAACATAGAATTATGAGTAATACTTTATCTACCTGCTTGGAATCATTCCACAATCTATCCAAGAGATAAAATGGTGGAACCCACAAAATCTAGATACTAGTGCCAAACAAGTAGGCTCATGATATTTGTCTCTTAGATAGATTGTGGTAGGATTCCAAGCCCGACAGGTTAAGTATTTTTCTAGAATTATTAGAAAGAACATGCACAAAATAATTTATGTAAAACCATATATAAAATAAATAAATATTAAGTGAGTCATGAATAATTTTTCATTTCAAACTGCAGGATGCCTGCATGATTTCTTTTAGGAAGGAGGAAGAAAGAGTCATGTCGGTGGAGAGACAAAAATAAAATATGAGGTAAATTTAGGTAAATTTTTCTGGGATCCGGAACCTCTACTATTTCTTTTCCTGCTATTGAAATTCTACTGCTGAGAGAGGAGGTATAATAGGAGGCCCATGCTGGTATGGCGTCAAGAAGAGGATCCAACAACTGGGGCAGAGCAGAGTTCTTGGAAAAAATGGATAGCATGATCCTAATCCATTTATCTGGTTCTTAAAAGTTGATGCGACTTTTCTCAACTTTAAAAATTGTTGTTTTTTTTTGAAAAAAGGACGTCACTTGCCTCTTTTTTGGCAATTGGCCGTAAGTTTCATTCAAGCACTCATCATATTCACGCACACAACACTCAGGGGATCCACGACTTTACCCCGAAAACGTTAATTTGTGGTCATTTACTTTCTGGAGTTCGAACCCAAAACGTTAATTTGTGGTCATTTCCTTTCTGGAGTTCGAACCCTGCTCTCTCTCCAGGAAGAGAAGTGTCATACCGATCGAGCTATTGCACATTAACGCCTAGTTATAATAGCAGAGAAAAAAAATCAAGGAGAATAACATATAAAATTAACTACATCTAACAATATCCCCCAAAAAAATATTGTTAAAACATTCTTAGCATACACTTTCAGTTGATCAACATATTGAAAATTCAATCCATAAAGTCAATCTTGTAATAAAAAGGAATACAAAAATCAAGCCATCACCAAAAAGCACCAAAAAAAAATAAAATTCGCAACCCGACAACAAACAAACAAACCAACAAGCAACCACGACACCTAATCCAACCTCAATGCACAAGCAAATGGATAATGGATCCTTTACAGGTCTTCATCCACCAACCTTACAACCTTATTGCTCAAAACCCAAGTAAAAGAATTTAAAAATAAAGAAATAAATATTAAAACATAAGTATCAATAACACTCCATGCTCCTATTATTCCCACCACCAACGCAACTGCATAGCAAGAATCCAATGAATCCTCTCTCTTTGGGAAACAACGGGACGGGGCTCATTCTGTTACCCCCGTTCCCACAAACCCCTTTGTTTTTCAAATTCTTACGTTGCGGTTGAGGTCGAGGTTTCGGTTTCGGTTTCGGGTTCATTGGATTTGGGTTTGCATTTGGGTCCGACCCGGTCGAATAACTCCTCAAAAACTTAATCTGCATCATCCCACTCCCCCCACAATTAAGGCTTGCACTCCTCCCAAACATCCACAACGACTTTTTACCGCCATTTTTCTTACTAACGGGTACGGTTATCGGGTCCGGGTTCGGATCCGGATTCAGGTTTTTGAGGGGTATAGGTAGGATTTTACCGTCGGAGAAAAGCTCATCGGCGGAAGAAGCATATCGAGACTCAGATACTTTGAAGTCAAAGTCGGAGTCCGGAGAGTCGACGGGCTTTTGAGGAGGGTTATCGGATTCGGGTTGGATGAGGCATTGGGAGAATGAAAGCCTTGGGGTAGGGGGGCATTCGCTACTCATATTGGATTTGGAATAATTGGGTTGAGATATGAGATTGGTGGGTTGATATAATTATGAACACACACAATGTGTGAGTTTTCTATAGAGAGAAAGAGAGGAAGTTGAAAGGAATGTGAGAGAGAGAGATGAAGAGGTAGGAAACAGAAAGGTTTAATTGTATGGGGCCGTTGAGAACACGTAGAGAGAGACAAAGGAGATAATGATAGGAAATAATGCAGGAAAAGAGTGAAGGAGATCGTTATCAAGAGAGGGAGAGGGGCAAGTTTTTGACCCGACTCGGTAAGATGTTGGAAACTAATGGTAATGCGACCGAAGTTTCATCTTCTTTGTTTAGTTGTCTTTGTTGATTACTGATGGCAACTCATGGCCCAAAAGAACAGGCCCAAAGCACAAGATAAAGCCCATAAATGCTACGTGCATTGTGCATATTGCACGTAGAGAGGGAATGACTTTGTCCTCTACGCAACCGAGAGGAGAGAGAGAAATAGGTTTGTAATTAGAGAAAGATTGCATTGTATTCGGATGAGATTGAGAGAGCAGAAATTATCTTTTATAATTTTTTTATTGAATGTTGGAAACGATTGGCCGTCGGTTTGCTCAATTAGATGTAAGTGTGCACCTAAGTTGGGTAATGTCTTGTGTCCTTTGCTTTTGCCTAGTTGTGCAAGAACAGACAAGTAATAAAAGAAGAAAAAACACATTAAGCAAAAGACATAAAATATTACCCAGGTTCGGTACATCCTTGCATCTAATCCTGCAAACCGACGATGAATTGCTTCCACCATTCAACTAAGAATTACAAAAGATAGTTTCTGCCCTCTCGATCTCATCCAAATACAAGACACAATCTCTCTCTAAATACAAACCCCTCTCTCTCGGATTTTAAACCTGGGCGGGCAATTTAAAACTCTCTGCCTTTTTCTTGCAATTGCAGACCTCTTTCTTGACTCCCTGTGAATTTCTCAAAGCCACAGCAATCTTCAGGCTTTTATGTGGCTCTTTTTTATTGATTCATTAATTAATCTCTCTCTCTCACTCTCACACACACACACACCTATATATATATATATATATATATATATATATATATATATATATATATAGCCGATCGTATGAGGTCCGGCACAAACACCCAACAACCTCCGTGTTTTTCACCGATCTGCTCCGGCTACCGTGATCGACGCAAGTTAGATAAGTTATGTATCAAATTTTACGAGATTTGGCCCATCAAGCGATTTTGTTTTTCATGCATCGTAAAGTCGTCAATTTTTCAGTCTATTTGATAGATTAGTTAGAGCTCTCCAAATCTCGTAAAATTTGATTATATAACCTATCTAACATGTATAGATTACGGTGGCTGAAACGGATCGGTGAAAAATACGGAGGTTATTGGGTGTTTGAAAATTGGACCTCAAAATAAGAAATGAGGCCGGATCTCATAAGATCGGCTAGGCCGATTCTCATTTCTTATTTTGAGGCCAAATTTTTAAACACACAACTTCGGAACTGCCTAAAAGGCTTGTTTTAGATATAAGATTAGAAATTTAAACTAGAGATTAGTTTAAAATAGAGGTAAGTTTGAGAATTTAATTAATTAGATTAATTAAATCTTCTCCAAATATATTTCTACTCAAAACCCCGTAACTGTCTCTTGCGCACGCCTAACCGCACGTGTCGAGTTCCGACGTGCTGCACTGTACACGCACTGTACATGTGTCTCTGAGTCTTGAGTTTTTGGGCTCTTGATCTCGGCTTCTGAATTTACAATCAATTTGAACGGTTTAGTTAATTGATGTACCAGATTGAATTAGAGAGTTTTGGTTTGACAAAACTATATACCTACCAAGTAAGATAGGTGCTCCTGGATTCCCACCATAAATCTTTGTACTTGTTTTGACGGGAAGTAACATTTCTGAAAGTTTAGAATCCATGTTTATTTGAATTTCACACAATTAGCATTGGGACTAGGAGGATAAAAAGAACTGACGAGTAAAAAAATCAAATCAAGGAAGAAAGCGCACAGGTGAGGAGAGAGGTATGGACCAGCGAGAACTGTTTGATTTACTGGAAAACGTCAGCGTCAACTTTACAAACCTTTTGAGGCAAAAAAGGAGAAGCAACAAAGTAAAGTTACAGACAATCTTATGATGCAAAGTTTTTGCCGGAATGCAATTTTGGAAATCTCATTTACTTTGGACAGGACCATACTTTTATTATTTATATCTTTTGTCCGGATGTATACGGTCGACACATGAAATAACTTTTGGGGGAGTGGTATGTACTGCTACTTAAATTTTCCATTAGGAAAAGGAATAAAGAAACATTTAACTAACATGTTTTTAACAAAAACACTTGGTTGAAATATTATTTTCATTGAAGCAAGTAAAAGAAATTAAAATAGTTCCAGAGTTTAATAGGATTTAACTACCTTACAAATTTAGATCATAAATAAGAAACCAGAAGACTAAAAGTAATATCTTTTGGAGAATTATTAATATAAACTGACAATAAAATGATACCAACCGTAATTTGGATTTCACCGCCTTTTAGAGCAAATTTCCGTCCTCAGGAGAAGTGTAACTTGATGTAAGGATATGATGGTCTGCCCTTCTGGATCCTTCACATTATTCCTCGTGACCGTATATTCAATTACGACAATGACATGAACTCGCTAGTTATTTACTCATGAACATTGGATATCAAAAGGAAAAATTTAGCAGAAAAGAGAGAGGCTTTGTAGAAGATGAGATTACATGAAAGTTTTTTGTGCATTTTTAACAAAGAAAGTGATGGAGGTCTGGGTCTCTTTCAGATGTTACCCTCCGTCGATCTGTCGCGAGTGTTAATGAAGGGTTGAAATTGATTTTAAAGGTTGTCTCATTAGACGTATGGATCTCAATGGGTTGATTTTGAGGTGAAGCCGAGCTACCGGCAAAGAAGTCCCGGGGTGGGTGACCACCGTAGGACCCTCCGACGATCGAGTTTGCCGAGAAAAATGAGCAGAGTAGCGGCTTGTTGGATTAAAATTGCCTTACCAGAGTCGTCTGCGAGAGGGTTTTTTTTTACAGTGGTCGCATGAAGCGAGCTGGGACGATATTTTCACCGTCAGTTACGCCCCTGACATTACGCCTACGTGAATAACGGGATCTCTCCATTAATGATGAGATACGCTCGTTAATGGGGAGATACGACGGCGTGGAACGCGGGATGTTGGGTGGCGGATATCTCGCTTCTGGAGAGATACGCGGAGCCGTGGTGGAGACGCTTGGGCTCTGCATTCTTGGTTGCTCGGCAGAACCAGGGAGGCTTAGCTCGGTGGGAGGCTCGGAGGCGAGCGGAAGGCCGAGGAAGCTCGGTTCTGTGATAGCTCGGAGGCGAGCTGGGAGAGCTGAGGAAGCTCAGCGTGTAGGAGGGCTCCGAGGCGAGCCGATGGTTATTTGTAAAGCGAGCACAGGAGTGTTCTGGGAGGCCATCGAAGGTCGGGTAAATCCTCGGGGCGAAGGCCCGGGGAATGCCTTCAATGTATCGTGCTTGCTCCTATCCCATAAGCCTCAGGACACGTTATCTACCACGTGTCATGATTTGGGGAATTCCCACTTATGAGTATCATCATTAGCCCCCCACTCTCGTTCCGACCTATTTATGGATCGGGTCGAGAGTGGTCTAATCGGTTTTCTGGATGCAGCCTGTTGCTAAAAATCTATCGGCGCAGATTTCCGGGATGACTCGGTGTAGGGCAGTTGCGTCGTTCAAATTTATGAGCCCGCGTGGCGTATCCCAGGCGCTTGGATCTCCGCGCGCATCTTTGATGACATCAGCGGATCAGGGAAAGGATCGTGCATTAAAGAGGGGGTGCCGATTCATTCGCACGTCTGTTGAGGTGCAGGCCACGTGTCCGACGCGGATTGGTGGATGCGACAGGCTGTTGTTGTTGCCTGCGGCCAAAGGGACGTTTCCAATGGTTGTTCGACACGTGGGGCTTCGACGGCTGGCAGACGCGATACTTTGTTTTGGCGGGAATTGATCAGGGCCGTCGGATACTTCCCCTTGAGTTGTATAAATAGGAAGGGGATCCCCCTAGGGTTAACACTTCTGCCATTATTTTTGTTCGCTGCGAGAGATTGCTCGGCTCTCTATCCTTTAGATCGGATCCTTTGTGCTCCTTCCCCGGAGAACCCCTTCCTTTGAATCAGGTTAGATGTCTTCTTCCGAGGAGTCTGTAGAAATAGTTACTGTCGAGTCTAGGGAGTCTTCCACCTCTTTGGCTGCTGACAGCCAAGAGGGTTCTCTTGTTGCTTCCTCTGTGTCGGGCTCGCCCCATACAGTCAGGGCTACCTGCGTCGCTAGTCGCCCGGAGGCGACAAGGGCCTCTCAGGTGCGCATCGGGAACGCCCGCGATGCGCCCTCCGTCTTGAGGGATCTGGACGAGCTTACCGAGATTCGGACTCTTTTCCATATCCCCTCTAACTATTCACTCTGTTTGGAAAAAGGGGGTGAACGGGTGAACCAGGTGCAGGGGAAGGAGATTGCCCTCTATTTAGAAGCGTTCCGAGTGGGAATGCGTCTGTCCTTTCCAACTGAGGTATGTGGGGTACTTCGTTGCTTCCATCTCTCCCCGGGCCAACTAGCACCGAACTCGTGGAGAATCATCCTCAGGTTTCTAGTCCAGTTGAAACTTGAGGACATCCCTTTCAGTTTGACTCTTCTTACTTCTTTTCTCTGCTATAAAAATCACCCCGACACGAGCAAGAACAAGTTGAGCTGGGTGTATTTTTCCTTTAAAAAACGCAAGGGCGGGATGGCCGGGTTGGGAGTAGCAGTCGTTCCTTCTTCCATTCACGAATGGAAGGAGAAATTTGTATTCGTCGGGCCACCCGAGGGCGAGATTTGGCCTGTGCCTGTACAGTGGCACATGGCCAACTGCCCGCGACGAAGCAGTCATCTTCTCCTGAGGCGAGGGCGGTGTCCATGTGGGAGACGGTCCAGCGGGCCGACGTCTTGCTTTCCGAGTAGGTCCTTAGCTGGGCCGGGCTCAGCCCCGCTCGCTTCGTGGGTAAGTTAGGAGCTTAGACGATCTGTTTAAACTTGAATAATTTCCTTTTGCCCTTCTTTCATCACTAACTTTTCTGTGTATTCTCCTTTTGCAGGACAAATGGACCGATCCAGGATCCTAGCTGCCATAGCCGCTACATCCCAGAAGAAGACCGGGGGCGTGACCATATCCCAAGCCGACCCGATCTCGGTCCTGAGACCGTCACCATCGGCGAGGCCTTCCACATCGCCCTGAGCCCCCGATGACCGCCGCGGGGTAGCCAGAAGCACACGCGAGACCCGGAATCCCGGGCGAAGGTAGAGGAAGGAACAGAGGTTCCCCTCAAGAGGAAAAGGACGGTGTCATGTCCCACTTCCCAAAATACGGAATACGGGAGGCGACTAGGTCAGCCATGCTCCTACGGTCCGGAACAATCCCGCCGTAGTCACACTTCGGCTTCTAGCATTACATGGTAATCAGTAAACACAGTACAGAAGTAAAGGAAACACATCACTAGTTTATTACACCAACTTTCATTGTTCACAGTTTACAATAGTTTGAAAGAAAAAGAAACTACTAACCAAGTGCGAATATAAGGTTGATTTATGGAAAGCGGTAAAAGCACTGAAGGCACGACCGTCTAGATCTCTGCGAGCTCGAATGATAGGTTTGACTCCTGAACCGGGTCCTTTCCAATCTCTGAGCATGCATACTCAGGTCGTCAGGACGACACAATATAAATATTATGACAATAACAAAGAGGCAAGAAAATAAAGTAATAACGGTGGAGACAATAGATGCAGATAATTGATATGTCAATAAACAATGCAATGTATGATCTGTATTCCTATCGGTCTCTAAGTCACTTTTGAAATCGAGTTGTGGAAAGGAATGATCATGTTTAACGAGGGTCTCGTACATACCCGAGACTACGGCCCACTGTTGCCCGGGACATAACCCTGTCAGCCGGACCGTTAGGTCCAAACCTAATATATATATATATATATATATATATATATATATATATATATATATATATATATATATATATATATATATGAGTCGCTGTTCGAATGATCATCCTCTAAAATCGATAACCTCGCTAAACACAAGTTCCTTTCCACTTCGATTTCCCCTTTTTCCCAAGGTTCACTATCTATAAGTATTGACTAGTTGTGTACAAGTACGCACCAATAACACTGCTTTATTCACTATTTACTGTGTTGTTCACTATCACGAATCATTCACTTCCTACCGGCGTACTCGACACAACTAAACCGATACCATTCACGTTCGACAATGCATTATACACTGAAAAATTAATAAGGACGCTCACTATCACTAGAGGTATTGTAGTCGGGTAAAAATGTGAATTATGCCGCTAAACAAATCATATGCAATACAAGTCATTACGCGTCTTATGAACTTAAAAAAATCATATTAAATCGTACGTTCAGAAAGTAAAATGATACAAAAGCGGTAAAAAGTAAATTTAACCAGAAGTTCAATGAAATTAGTTTCAAGTCAATCGGTTCTCGGGTTTAAGAATTACGGTCATTTCTTTTTAAGTGTTCTTTGCTGGAAATTCAGTTCCTGAACTGGAAGTTCATTTCGTAACACAGTTTTCACTCTGTTAGGATCATAATTAGGAAATGTTACAGTTGGATAATATTTAGGTTTATCAGTTAGGTTTCCAACCCACTAGACGGATCGATAATATCCACTGTGTTCTGGGAGTTATACATTATTTAAGATCGGGATATACGTTCTGTCCCTGCTTGGGACTGCAGTATGTACTGATGATTTAAAATATGATTAAAATAGCAAACGATGGTAAAAATGAATAAAACTACCTCCAATAGTTAGCTAACAGATTAATCTTCGCAACGGTATAGGGTTCAGCATTTTTCACACAGAGATGTAAAAACATTTCAAATCAAGTATCGACAAGCAGTGCTACTCTGGACTGCAGTCCAGAGCCGTATTCCTGAACAGTTTCTGTCAACGCTATAAAATAGAAACAAAATATAAATTATATGGGGTTCTAGGTTGTCGATTCCGATTCGATACGAGCCCTCGGAAACAATATTCCGGTGTGTATCCAATTTACTATGATTTTCACGAATTTTAGGTACGGAAAGTTTCAGATTTGACGGATCTAAATGGGGATGACATTTTACGGTGTTAGGGTCCTTATTTTCGACCCAACTCTTTACACAGTATTCATTATAACTAAGGTAATCCATTACACCTAAGTTCCGTCATTTTAAGAGGGTTTTTAGCTTAAGGTTTGCATCGAGCACCTATGATAAACATTTGATTTGCCACCGAAATGCTCGTTTGTTTCAACCAATAAACAATATTGATACTACAATTTTATCATAACGTCATCACTAGCTTCTAGACTGGATAATATCTCAAAAATTAGTATTAAGATTAAGATACGACTCAATATTAAATCGCAATAGTAATTCTCGACATAATTCGTACGCAATCGGAAATAAACATAATATAGCATGTAAGTATTTGAACTTGCCTGCGACGATCGATGGTCACGACAATGACGATGATGGCAACGGATCGCACGGGCACGGTATGGAAACACAGCAACACCACTAAGGGTTTGGCCTCGGCTCGAGCTTGGATTTGAAGGCTCGGCAGTGACTAAGGGTCGGGTGATGCAACGATGGCTGTGACGATAAGCACGGTGTGCCGTTGGCAAGGTCGTCGGTGGTCCAGAGACGGCTCCGACGAGGTGAGGAGCTCGGACGAAAGTGGGGTTGTGCCGGGTCAAGTGATGGTTGCAGGCTCAGGGATCTCGTCGGAGGTGAAGTGGAGAGGAGAGAGAGGGAGAATAGAAGATGGCGGTGAGCGGGTGAGACCGACGATGGTGAGGTGGTGACAGCGAGGCCGGAGTTGCAGAGGAAAGTGTGGTGTTGGGTCGGCCAGAGCTTGGAGTCGGGGCTTGGGGTTGTGATGGCTGGAGCTGTAATGGTAGAGGGAGGTCGGGAGCTCTGGGAGGAGAGTGGAAGGGGTCGCCGATGGCGGTGATGAAGGTCGGAGCAGTGGGCGTCGGTGGAGATAGGGGAGGCTTGGTGATCACGGTGCAGTGGAGAGAGGGAGGCAGTGAGGTGTTGGCGAGCGTGGAGAGGTCGTGACGGAACCGGCGGTGAGTCACGGTGGATGGAGCTTAGAGGTGGAGGCGAGGGCGTGTTCTCATAGTGGTGGTGGGTTTGTTTGGGGAGAAGAGGTGACGAGTGGGGAAGAAGAGAGAGAGGGGGCGAGAGAGAGCGATCGAGAGGAGAGAGAAAGAGTGTTCGAGAGGATAGAGAGTGAACGTGGTGAGAGAGAGTGTGTGTGAACGTGAGGGTTTTTAAAAAAAAATAAAGGAGAGAGTAATGAGGAATTAATATATATATAATTATTAAGTTTTATTGGAATTTATTTGAAATTGATTGGGGGTAGGATGAGGATATATATATATTTTTAATTTTGAAAGGGGAGAAAGTATCTGTTGGTTAAAATGGAGGGTTGTTGGGCTTGGACTTAAGAAAATTTAGGAGGAAAAGAGTGGATTAAAGATGGACCCGGGCTTAGGGTTTTAAACATTAAGTTAGATAGCAAAAGAGTTAGGAAAAATTTGTTAGGGAAAAATATTTTTGGTGAAGCATATATATATGGAATAAATTAAATAGAAAATATAGATAATTATTATTGAAGTACGGATAATAAATATAGAGGGACTGAGTATTACATACGGTCTCCTGCGTGCTGTCGACTAAGATCCCTGAGGGGATTCCCTTGCTGGAGGGGGATGTCTGCTTCGTGGTCCACTCGGGGCTTTCCGTCGCCGACAGCTTACTCACGGACATGGAGCAGTCAGCCGGGGGTAAGATTCCCCGGGGGACCCTGAAGGCCCAAGTGGCCACCATTGCTCAGGAGGCAGTTCAAGTTGGTATCCGTTTAAGTATTATCTTAAGTACCCTTTCTTAATTTGAACACCTCTAAATTCATCTGCTGCTTTCCTTAGGTCCTCCAACATTGCGTCCTTATCGTCAACATGGAATCCAAGGAGATTGCCCCGGCCATATGGAAGGCAGGGGAATCGTCTTCGGAGGCGGAGGATCTACGCCTTCAGCTGCGGCAGGAGAAGGAGAAGACAACTGTTAGTTATATGTATGCCCTAGAGGCCATTATTATACATGTGATGTATATTATAGTGGATATTTGGACATATATAGGGATGCCTTTCTTGCTCGACATGATAGTATACTATCTGGTTGCTCTTTATCTTAACATGTATATTTATTGTCTCTCTATTACATGTTGATAAAGCCCTTAGGATAAGTACTTGACTATCAGGATTATGATGCAGATCATACTAATGGAGCAAGGGTGGTCGGTAAGTACATCTTTCAAATGTTCCTAGTCGTGGGAGTATCGAGACGGGGCATCGATATTCCAGAGTAGACTAGCGTATACGCTTCTTGACCCATATGATGGGCGATGGATGATCCCATATCCATTGGTGCTTGACATCAGAGAAGGTATACGGGTGCTCAGTGGAGACTGGGTACACTGAACGGACTCGCCGAGAACTCCTAGATGGTATTATACCTATCGTCAGATAGCAGTTCTCTGGTGACACTGGTACAGGTTAGTCTGTCGACCCGAGATCGTCATAGAGTCTTGTGTGATTCCCACTATGCTTTGATTTTCACCTTACCATGTTCAAGAGATCGTGCAAAACGGTGGTTTTTGGGTACAGTCCCGAGTCATATAGAGGCAATGAGCGATAGGAGGGGATTTCGTCTCTCCCGGTATTGGGGGTTGATGTTGCGCTATGCTCGATTAGCTATAACAGGAAATCCCTGGCCAGGGTTACTAAGATTTACTGGTAAGTATTATCAGTAGTTTCTCGAATCGTTATGTGCCTCACATCGGCATGACTTATCAGGCTATTGGGGGTTGACGTTTACCACCCCCAGGCTATGATATGCGACATATCTGATGAAAAGACTGGAATGTATGATAGTGTTACTTATTGGATTCGCAGGAGTATGAGCTTGCTTGCTTGTTGATCTTTTGATCTCTCAATACCCGGGTATCCGTTACGTCCAGCTAGTAACGCTGACGGCTTGTGGGTGACTGATATGATCACCACCTACTGCCGACGTATTGACGAGTCTTTAGAGTCCTACACAGTGGTTTCCTGGCTCAACCGAAACGAAGTAGGAGCGCATATGTGATATGTGCGGGACCGAGATTAATACGAGTATGTGATACCGTATTCTATTCTCGTGATATGTGATATAGTCGGGTTATCGGATCAAGTGTTGATTCGATAAGTTGATACATATGATATTAGTCGGTTATATGTGATATAGCCGGATTATTAAATCAAGTGTTGATTTAATAATTTAATGTATAATTATATATTTGATATATTAATTTACATTAACTAATATTAGCTCACTTAAGAATTCTTTTTCCCACTTGTGCATTTAGTATATTTGTGATATATATTAATGTACATTCTCTTTTGTATCATGCTAGAGGATACATGAGACATGGGTGTATAAGAATCACACCATGCTTAACATAATGAAGGGTTTTATTTATCTAAAGTAAATCAAAATTAAATGGAAATTAGTCACATGGTTGAAGCTTGTGGAACCATTGACCAAGTCCACTAATTTTGTTCTACTTGAGATATTTATTAACCCAACCATTAAGATTAGCCATGATTTAGTCTCTACATGAGTTAGTATATGATATTAACTCACCCATAGTTGCCATTCTACTCTTGACTTTTTCCATGGTTGGTTTTCTTCATCTCCTTCCTCTAGCTCCCTTGCAATTTGGAAGGTGAAGAAAATGAGTGAGAAAAATATTTTTAAAGTGAGCAAAATTCCTACTTCATCATTCTCTACTAGATTAGCTATTTAGTTTAGGGTGTTAGCTTCACTAATTCCATATTAGTGAAGAGGTAGCTTGAGTTGGTGTCTCCTCGACGTAGATCGTCTTCGGTCTCGAAGACTTCAAGCAAGCTTGTTCCTTTCATCTTATGGAGCCTTTCTAGAGTCCGGGAGTTCACTACTTGGAGTGAAGGGACTACTACACGGAGCTATTGAAGTGAAGGACCGGTCTACAAAGGTTGTATTCCTTGTTCACTTAGATGTAAAGATATTTACATTCTAGTTTCGTCTAATTCTCTAGTTAAGATTCTAGGTTAGGGTTCTTTAGCGCACCAAATTTTTGAAAACGGCATGGTCGATGCCTCCCGAAACCCAGTGGCGGTGCTGCGGAACCCTACAGTGGTATCAGAGCCATGCTAGAGAATTATACGATATTTGTAGAATTGCGAAACCAAAATAACTCCGAAACACTCGAAACAAAAACCAAGTTTCTGTCAAAATTTTTAAGTCGTATAAATTTTTTTTAAGCAATTGCAGAATGTTGCATGAGATGTAACATGAACATCAGACCAAAACGAGCCCCTTTCACCGGATTTGACCCGGCGACAAGTAGGATTTTGACCGGCCCCACCGGTTTTTAGACTTGTTCTAGCTTCGATTTCGTGTGGTGTTCCAGTCTCTGGGTTTTGGTGTTTCAGGTGTTGCTTGTTTTTATTGATATTGCATGTGATGTTATATTTCTGTAAAAGCAATTAGCAATGTTTCGCAGTCGTAATTCTAACATCGTTTTGGCTTATTTAGACGGCGTTAAAAAGTTCGAACGGATATCAATAACCCATTTTCTCTCTCGCTGGAAATTTTCCAAGAGCTGGATTTTTCCAAGTTTAAAATCTTCAGAAAATCATGCAAGTGTTTTTTATGGACCCTCTAGAAGAATGAAACCCTAACTCGATTCTATGACCGTCGGAATCACCACCAAACCATTAGATTTGCGGTAGTTCCGCGGCGCCATGGGTGAGGCAAGGGTTGGCCCTTCTATGGTTGGTCCATAGGTGCTGTGGCGTGTTCTGGGTAATTTTTAAACTGTGCTCAAGTGTTAAGCTCTCTGGAAAATTTTGGGTGTTTGTTGATTCAATCGAAAAGTTTAACATCGTCTAGCAATCAGTGATTGTGATACAAAACTTAGAATCCACAATATTTAGTTTTGTGAAAACTAATTTGAATTTTATAAATCTAGCAATTCAGTCTCATTTGATCGGTTGCTACGGGATTTTGATGTGGATCAAAACTCTGTCGCAATCACGAAACGTACGCGGATACTCGTCAGGTAACCTTACTAGATAGCCACGCCCCATAGCCCCGACTAAGTGACTGTAGGAGAACCCCGTCGCCAAAAGCATCTGTTCGGGGGCTCGCGGCCGCGGTGTTCCGCCTAAGTGCATTTCGTCGATGGTATTGGGGGTGCGGCCGTCTACTAAAGTTTCCGACGAGCATTCGATCAGGTTGTCGGGAATCTTGTTGAATTACCCGACTGGTTATTGAAAAGTGTTTTCAATATCGAGACTAAAATGCGGGGTTTATAATTGTTAGGCATGCGATGTCTAAGGAATTCATTTGGTTAGGCATGAAATCCAAAATATGTGATACATTGGGTTTATGATGGCTAAGGTGGTTGCGGATTCCAATTGTTGTAGTTTTCACTTTCTTTTCTACAACCGTAAGTGTAATATATGGTGTATCGCCGGTTTCGTTGCTATATGCCCACGACAATCGGGATACGCATATTTACTTACGTTGATGACATGTGATATTATGTGTTGCTGGGATATGTTATATTGGATCGTCGTGTTTTGAATAGCCGGGTTTTTTTTATGTGAGATGAGAGTTTTTTATTTTTATTCATGTAAAAACTTGTATGTAATATTCTTTTGTTGGGGCACTTCCGGGTTGAGGATGATGTCACCATTGATGTATATTATTTACTTTTTCGCATTAGAATAGACTCATGGTGGGGAGCACAAGTAACTGGGTTCTAGAGTCCAGTGGGAGACCATATCGAGGAGTCGAGATCGGGTATCCTAACTCTAGAATTGGTAGGGTTGCTTGCCGCTCTCGTAGGGGTCTAGGGATGTAGGTTTGGGTATTCATCGCGACCATGGAATCCGTGTTTTTTACTAGCTTAATTTAAAATACGGAATTCCTAGAATATCCAATATTTCATATGTTATCTTTTGCTGCTGATATTCTGTGTGATCACTTGATATTCTGAGACGAATGTTTATATTATATATATGATATATAATAAATATTGCTGCTTTCGTTTCTTCTGTGATGCTTGGGAAGCATAAAAGATGGGACTTCATTAATGAGATTAATGAAATAAAAGAAATCTAAAGATATTGTAAAATCTTGTTTTAAAAACTGGTAGCTCTAGTTCTTACTTTGCATAGTGGTATTCCTTGTAGAATATCCAGCACCTCATTCGATGAGGAAAGAGCCGAGATCCCTTCACCGGGAGTGACCTCTTTAGCGAAACTGGCAGATACTACAACCCACTCGGTTTTGTTTTGATTACTTTTTAGTTCATGCTTTGCATGGTGGTATTTGTGAAATATCCAGCACCTCATTCGATGAGGAAAGAGCCGAGATCCCTTCACCGGGAGTGACCTCTTTAGCAAAACTAGTAAAAGCCTAAAAAACACTCTTTTTTCAAAATCACTCGATTCTACAACGATATCAAGTTCATTACGGAAAGGGTTTTCTTAAAAACCCGTCTCAGCCCTCCGTCATTTCAGATAGGTACTACTTAGTATTTGTACTACGTTTGTTGGCATGCGTCAAGGCGTAGTGTGCGGTAGCTATTTAGTGCTTATCTGCTGCATATGATGCGATTGGATTAGGGTAGTCGTGCGACTTTGTTGGCCTGCGTGAGCGGTCATGCGGGTGAGTTTAATTCAATAATGAAATGTACGGGTTGAACTTGACTAGCGGACTATGGTTTGTTGGTCTGTGTCAAGGTCATAGGACGCTAGGGGCAAAATATTATCAGGAATTTCAAGTGTTGAAATTTGCAATGAGATTGCATACCTTCTATGAGATAGTTGGATCCCGATACCCACTGCGGGTAAGAGTTACTCCTGAGAGAGTTTTGCACATTACAACTAGCAGATCAAAGTAGGTGTCTACAAATGTGTTAACGGGGTTAAGCCTCTGGGAAAACGAGGTTTATTTTAGTTAGGTCCGTGCGAAAGCACGGGGAACCTCCCTCAAAGTACCGACACTGGCCTGGCTGAAAAATTGGCGAACTTGTAGGGTGTAACTAATCCCGGCTAGTCTTACCTTTTAGGGTTTGAAGGAAGATTTGATAAAAACAGTGGAAGCCATCCTGATTAGATAAAATAATAACCAATCTGATCTTGTAAGAGCATACGCCTAGTGTTTTCTTCTTTCTCTCTCTCTCTCTCTGGTAGCGACCGTGACATGCCTTAATCAAGATAATAATTTGGATGTATTGACCGAACTTGCTTATTATACTGAGCTGGGAAACGTTGGTTCCGCTCTATCTTATAATTGTTATAAGTCCGAGCAGGAAACAGGAGAATATCCGGATTCCCATGCCACCCATTCGAGGAATGAGCATATTGATGCATATTCTTCGGGTGTGTTCGTTACCAAGAACTGTTTCTCAGCATTCTCTACGTCCTAGGTATGAGATACCGGATCAGGATCCCACATGTGTAATTTGTTACATGGGCTACAAAAAGTTAGAGGACTGGGATTGGGTGATATGTCTCTAAGTGTTAGAGAATGGTGCAATTGTTGCAGCCGAATCAGTTGGAAAATATCACCTTGTATTACCAATTGGTAAATACATTGATTCTGAACAAATGTTATTAGATACCGAACCTGATATACAACATTACATCGGATTCTTTATTAAGTTAAAGAAGGATATAATTTTGTATTACAGGATAATGTTGTGAACATTTTCCTTAATCAAGAGTTGATTGGATCAAGCACGTTATGTAATGGCATATAAGTTCTAAATCAAATCACAGTTCACAGTATATAGAACATACACAAGAGGAGTAGTTCAGAGATGAACGGATCCTTCTTATGGTATTGTAGACTAGGTCATATCAATGCGACACGACTAGCTAAGTTACATAATGATGAATATTTGAATCTGTTCAAATTTTCATCTTATGATACTTGCCAGTCTTGTCTCAAAGGTACAATGACCAATACCCCGTTTACTGGAAACAGAGAAAGAGTTATTGAACTCTTGGGATAGATACATGGTGATGTATATAGTCCTATATCTACAAATGCCAGGGTTGGTTCTTTGTACTTCATTACATTCATCGACGATCTCTCAAGATTCGGACATGTATTCATGTTGAAACACGAGTCTGAAACTTTTGAGAAATTCAAGGAATATAAGCTTGAAGTTAAGAACCGGACGGTAGAAGTATTACGTCCTTCAATGTGATCGAGGAGGAGAATACTTGCGCATGGAGTTCTTGAAGTTTCTAAAAGGAGAATGAGATTCTCTCTCATCTTACTTTTCGTATACATCACAGCACAACGGTGTGTCAGGGCGGAGGTATCGCACCCTATTAGATATGGTACGCTCTATGATGAGTACTGCTGAGTTGCCTGTTTCCTTTTGGTGTTATGCACTTGAGAAGCTGCATACCTATTGAATGGGGTTCCAACCAATTCAGTGCCCACCACTCCATATGAAATATAGTATGGGAAGAGACCATGTCTTAAACGAGTTAAGATATGGGGTTGTCCGGCCTATGTTGAAAGGCAAAATTTGGACGAACTCGAGGCAATGTCAGTTCTGTATAAGTTTGTTGGATATCCCGAACATTCGCGAGGGAATATCTTCTACCACGCTGAGGAGCAAAATGTGTTTTGTTTCTCAGCATGCCACCTTTTTAGAAAAGGAATTTCTTATGAAGAAATTAGTGGTCATGAGGTAGAACTAGAAGAAGTTCCAGCTGGACAAACTAACAGCTGATGATTTAGTGGAACCAAAGGATTCAATAGTCACCAACGAATCTCAGCCTCTCCGCGAATCTGGCAGGGTTTCTCATCCACCTAAGAGATACTACGGTTTTTTCGGTGACGGTGGGAGCGAGGATTGCATCATGGTAGATGATGACCCAACTAGGTTCAGGCAGGCCATCACGAGTGGGGACTCTGTGAAATGGCTGGATCAAAGATGGAATCCATATACACCAACAAAGTATGACTTTGAATGTTGCACCTGAAGGGTTAAAACCTATCGGGAGCAAGTGGATCTTGAGAAGATTCTTGGTGTAAATGGAAAAGTTGAGACTTTCAAAGCTAGACTTGAAGTAAAAGGTTTTCGTCACTAACCAGGTGTAGTTTATGATGAAACCTTTTTCTCCAGTGGTTATGCTTTAGTCCATCAGGATTAAAGCGGGTATCGCGGAGTTGGGACATCTGTTTTGATGTGGCAGTCAAAGAGTTTGACTTCATCAAAAGGAAGATGAACCTTGTATATACAAGAAGGTTGTAGAGAGTAAGGTTGTCTTCCACGTATTGTACGTAGATGACACACTCTTGATAGGAAATAGTTTCCTATGCTACACTCGGTCAAGCTTCTCTTATCACGAGAATTATCCATAGAAGATCTGGATGATACCTACTATATCTTGTGGATTATGATCTATGATGATAGATCTAAGTGGATGTTGGGAGTGTCCCAAATCCTGGTACATTAACACCATACTAAAGGGGTTTAGTATGGAGGATTATAAGCGTGGTGGTTTGCCCACTTACTCAAGAATCACTCTCTCCAAAAAGATGTCTCCCGAGACAGATTTGGAGAGAGCTCGCGTACAAGGGATACCCTATATTTCGGCAGTAGGCTCTATCATGTGTGCGATATTATATACCTAAATCACTAGGTGTAGTGATCAGGAATCAATTGTATCTTAGGTGAATCACTGGACAGCTGTGAAGGACATTCTTAAGTACTTGAGAAGCACTAAAGAAATGTTCTTGGTGTTTGGTAACGGTGGACTCCAGTGAGAGTCCTTTACCAATTCCAGCTCCCAGAGTGATAAGAATGATTGAAATTCAGTCTCGGGCTTTGTCTTTACCCTCAATGGAGGGACGGTATGTTGGAAGTGTTCCAAGCTAAATACAGTGTCAAATTAGACGATAAAGGCTGAATACATCGCTATCAATGATGCTACCAAAGTGGATGTCTGGATATTTCTTGTTCATGAGATGAATATGGTTCCTACCATTGAGCGTCCAATAACTGTTATTGTGACAACAATGGAGTTGTGGATTTGGCCTAGGAATGCCGGTCCCATCAGCGATCCGGACATATTCTGAGGACAATATCATCTGATCAGGGAGATGGTTGATATTCAAGGGATCGAGGTAAGGAGAGTTGGCGCGAAGGATAACACAGCAGATCCACTCACAGAGGCCTTTCCCTAAAGAGACTTTTATGGGGCGTTGAGTATGAGATACTATAACAAATGGCCTTAGTGGAAGTGAGAGATTGTTAGTTATATGTATGGATCTTCAAGGGATCGAGGTAAGGAGAGTTGGTGCGAAGGATAACACAGCAGATCCATTCACAGAGGCTTTTCCCTAAAGAGACTTTTATGGGGCGTTGAGTATGAGATACTATAACAAATGGCCTTAGTGCAAGTGAGAGATCGTTAGTTATATGTATGCCCTAGAGGCCATTATTATACATATGATGTATATTATAGTGGATGCTTGGACATATATAGGGAGGACTTTCTTGCTCGACATGATTGTATGCTATCTGGTTGCTCTTTATCTTAACATGTACACTTATTGTTTCTCTATTACATGTTGATAAAGCCTTTAAGATGAGTACTTGACTATCCGGATTATGATGCAGATCATACTAGTGGGGCAAGAGTAGTCGGTAAGTACATCCTTAAAATATTCCTAGTCGTGGGAGTATCGAGACGGGGCATCGATATTCCAGAGTAGACTAGCGTATACGCTTCTTGACCTATATGATGGGCGATAGATGATCCCACATCCATTGGTGTTTAACATCAGAGAAGGTATACGGGTGCTCAGTGAAGACTGGGTACACTGAACGGACTCGCCGAGAACTCCTAGATGGTATTATACCTATCGTCAGATAGCAGTTCTCTGGTGACACTGGTACAGGTTAGTCTGTCGACCCGAGATCGTTATAGAGTCTTGTGTGATTCTCACTGTGCTTTGATTTCCACCTTGCCACTTTCAAGAGATCGTGCAAAATGCTGGTTTTTGGGTACAGTCCCGAGTCACATGGAGGCAATGAGAGATAGGAGGGGATTTTGTCTCTCCCGGTATTAGGGGTTGATGTTGCCCTATGCTCGATTGGCCATAACAGGAAATCCCTGGCCAGAGTTACTGAGATTTACTAGTAAGTGTTATCAGTAGTTTTTCGAATCGTTATGGGCCTCACATCGGTATGACTTATCAGGCTATTGAGGTCTGACATTTACCACCCCAGGCTATGATATGCGACATATCTGACGAAGAGACCGGACTGTATGGTTGTGTTACTTATTGGATTCGCAGGAGTATGAGCAGGCTTGCTTGTTGATCTTCTAATTGCTCAATACCCGGGTAACCGTTACGTCCAGCTAGTACCGTTGATGGCTTGTGGGTGATTGATATGATCATCACCTACTGCCGGCGTATTGACGAGTCTTTAGAGTCCTACACAGAGGTTTCCTGGCTCAAGCGAAACGAAGTAGGAGTGCATATGTGATATGTGCAGGACCGAGATTAATACGAGTATGTGATACCGTATTTTATTCTCGCGATATGTGATATCGGACGGTTATATGCGATATAGCCGGGTTATCGGATCAAGTGTTGATTCGATAAGTTGATACATATGATATTAGTCGGTTATATGTAATATAGCCGGATTATTAAATCAAGTGTTGATTTAATAATTTAATATATAATTATATATTTGATATATTAACTTATATTAAGTAATATTAGCTCACTTAAGATTTCTTTTTCTCACTTGTGCATTTAGTATTTATATGATATATATTAATGTACATTCTCTTTTGTGTCATGCTAGATGATACATAAGATATGAGTGTATAAGACTTACACCATGCTTAACATAATGAAGGGTTTTATTTATCTAAAGTAAATCAAAATTAAATGGAAATTAGTCATATGGTTGAAGCTTGTAGAACCATTGACCAAGTCCACTAATTTTGTTCTACTTAAGATATTTATTAACCTAACCATTAAGATTAGCCATGGCTTAGTCTTTACATGAGTTAGTATATGATATTAACTCACCCATGGTTGCCATTCTACACTTGACTTTTTCCATGGTTGGTTTTCTTCATCTCCTTCCTCTAGCTCTGTTGCAATTTGGGAGGTGAAGAAAATGAGTGAGAAAAATATTTCTAAAGTGAGCAAAATTCATACTTTATCATTCTCTACCAGATTAGCCATTTAGTTTAGTGTGTAAGCTTCACTAATTTCATATTAGTGAAGAGATAGCTTGAATTGGTATCTCCTCGACGTAGATCATCTTCGGCCTCGAAGACTTCAAACAAGCTTGTTCCTTTCATCTTGTGGAGCCTTTCTAGTGTCCGGGAGTTCACTATTGAAACGAAGGGACTACTATATGGAGCTATTGAAGTGAAGGACTGGTCTACAAAGGTTGTATTCCTTGTTCACTTAGATGTAAAGATATTTACATTCTAGTTTCGTCTAATTCTCTAGTTAAGATTCTAGGTTAGGGTTCTTTAGCGCGCCAAATTTTTTAAAACGGTATGGTCGATGCCTCTCGAAACCCAGTGGCGGTGCTGCGGAACCCTACAACATCCGCCCTCGAAACCCGGTTGGCCGCCGGGGAACTCACGATCTCCAAGTGCCAGGAGTCCCTCCGAGTCGTCGAGGTCAATTTGGAGGAGTTGGGCAAGAACTACGTCATAATGAAGAAGGCGAGGGACGCCATCAAGAGGGAGACCGATGCTGCGCTTGAGGCGGCGAAGATAGCCGAGCTCGCAAGTCAGTGGACATGTACAAGGCGCCAGACCAGTTCTATGCCGACATCGGCGAAGCCTCTGCCATCATTTGGCATGAAGCTCTTGATGTCGTCAAGGAGTTAATACCGGAGTTTGCCGACGGTGAGCTCCATGCTCGGGTCCCGCTTTCGGTGGACACGCCTCAAGTGGCTTGCGCCGGGGGAGGGGCGGTTACGGAAGTAGAAGCTCCGGCCCCTAAGGGCGGTGCCGAGCAAGGCGAGATCCGGACAGAGCCTGCAGCCTGAGCTTTGTGTTTTTCCCTTTATTTCTTCTCAAATTTTGTAAGAATCCAGGCACTTTTTGTAAGGCTGAGGAGCCCAGAATACCTTGTAAAGACTTTCGGAACATGAATAAAACTAGGTTTATTTTCCTCTGCATGACAATGCATTCCTTGCTTGAGTACTTGAGCTTGTCGGTCTTTTCCTCGATTCAATTATTAGGCCGTAGGTCGATGACCGGCCTTTTAGATGACAATCGTGTGTCGAGTGTAAGTCAATTGATCTCCAAGTGCAGGAAGGTCGGTGCCCTCCCGCCCCCGGAGTCGAGGTGGCGATCGTTCACTTAGAATACATCGGAAGATCCCTCAGTGTAGGAAGGTCGGTATCTGCCTATTTCTTATAGTCGGACCGATGACCACGTCTTTTAGCGTAAGTTGAACAATAGCCAAGTTAGAATTGGTCGGCGTTGACTGATTCCCCCTTAATGTAGTTCCTAGACCCTCGTCTAGGGATGGTAGAAATTTATCACTCGGAGGTTAGCCGAGCAGGGATATGCGCGGTTGCCCCTTAGTGTGGCTTCGATCCTTAGCGTCGGGGGTAGGAAGATACCCGCTAAGGTGCCACGACCCGAAGTTACGGAACATGACTAGCACTTAAATTACGAAACGTCCCAAGGCGCAACGTAATCTAAGTAAGCCAAAGCCCAGAAATCTAAACCATTTAAAGCAATAGAGTGAAGGAAAACTTAGTTAAAGAAAACGATTTTAACAAAATAAGTTGCACTAATCATTTTAAAAACATTACAATATTTCCGAAAAATTTCGGCAGAGTCTCCTTTGTAAATACTGGCCCCCAAACAGGTAAAACATATGAAAATACATATAAATCAATAAAGGCATCCCCAAGCGGGAGCTAGCTCTTCGCCAAAGGCGGAATCACAACCACATGCAATATATATCATCGAGTGCGGAATAAGCAAATAAAAGCACGAAAGTAAGAAAACATCCCGTCGGCTCATGTGAGCATCGACACCAAAAACCACAATACAAGTCTCACAAGTCTCACCGTCTAGTCCAAATATACAAGGGTAGATGGAGTATACTAGATACAAATAAAATACACGGTGGGAGCAAGAGAAAATCCTCCAAACACCCACCTATGAGCAAGCTGCAAGCCGAAGCAAAGAAAGCAGAATAGGTGTACACCCGCCGCTACTGTACTGAAGGGTTAGTCCTGCAAGATACTGTGACACAACGGGGGTGAGTTGCCCAATCGTGAGTAGTAAGTAACATCTAACAAGGCTATCGTAAGCATGCACGCAAATGTGTCACAACCTACATATCTCGATATGATGCGATGCACTAATATGTATGCAACATGAATGCATAATCCACGCGAAACTTTTATATTTTTGGTACGAGAAAATCTGTATCCTTACTTAGAAAACTTGTAAAATAGCTAAGGTATCATCAATGAAATCATCAGAAAAGCCGTGTCAAGCCTCGACACAAAATATGAATATATCAATGTCTCAATATCTCAATGTCTCGACATCTCAATGTCACAATATCTCAATGTCTCAATATCCCAGGATCCGTCAGTTCGGATCGGCCTATATCATCAAATCTTAATATCTCGGGCTCCGTCAGTCCGGATCGGCCCAAATTATCAAATCTCATGACTACGGTCGGTATCCTCCAGATATCCGCCGCGCCAGACAATACCGGCAGGTAGTCTGCCCCTGCCAGGCTCATCGTCATCCTCACAAAAACACTCTTGCTCTGGGATACCGTACCGGGCCCACCATGTACCCGAAACGGTCATTCTACTTCTCGAATCGCGTCTCGAAAACCAACAGCAATCATGAAAACTCATGGTGTACGACACATACATCACGAGAAAACCGCAACTTGCATTTTAAAATGATAATAAGTTTTATTAAAATTCTTGCGGTTTCCCCCAAAATCCAGAAATCTCATAATACTGAAATCCTCGAGAAGAATCACAAGATATAAATATGCCGGTGATGATGGCAATCTATGTTACGGTAATATATATACCATACAAAATACGACTAGAAGCTATGCATGAATCATGATGCAATGAGGTATGTATACACGATTAACAATCCTACGTATCCATTTAATGAAATGAATATGCAGGTATAAATATTCGGATCATATACGATGCAAATGCACAAATATCTATTCTTAGCAAGTTCTATAGTGTTCGTGACATAGCAATTACCAATGGCGTGGGTGTTTGCATAATTAGTGCACGTGCGGCAGGAACCAATGGTAATGGTGCAAGTGTCCTATGAGATGATATCACACACACACACACACACACACACACACACACACATATAACGATGCGATGCAATGAGATGGCTAATTAGGAAACTATGCATATAATGCAAATACTATAAGTAAAACTAAACCATCGGGCTCCTCGCGCCATCCAGACGATCCCCCATAGATGTATACATCTACTCACCGGGACGCCTCGGCTAATCTGGTCTGATCTACGCCTTATCTTTCCACGCCGCGTCCAACGCCTCTGCACCCGATCATATAATTGCACACAAGCAATTAAAAGGATAAATATAAGAATAGTCGCGGAACAAGCGACACAAGTTAACCACGCGCCTTAATTAGACGCGCACGCACACGGTGCACAAAACGCGCTCGCAACAACGCCACAAACCGCAACCAGGGTTGCTATACGTGAAAACCACTAAGCCTAAAATCCAATCGTACCAATCGCATGTTCATAAATATTATATGCAATCGGTTGTTTATCATCAAAACCACAACTTAATTAAAATCGATTTAATTCCAAAAACCTAGTAAGCATCCATTTGCCATTTTTGTTCGAATCTTGATATTTTAACAATTCTAGTGGCCACAATTCTTACTAAATATCTTAATTACGTCACACAAACCATTTAAATTTTTTTATCTCATCCATTTATATTAATTTTAAAAACCTAGTTTGCAAAATTATCTAATTTGAAATTTTTTTGAAGCAACAATTTACAAATTAACAACTAAACTAGATTTTGCATATCTTAAAATGTTAAACCACTCATCATAACCATACTCAAATAATAAAAACCCTTGTTTCCCCCAATTAGAGCAAAGCTCTGTTCAAATTCCAAGGCGGGAAATGAAGCAACGCTTCCGTTTCCCCCAATTAGAGCAAGGCTCTGTTTTAAAATTTAAATTTAAAAAAAAAATAATAATAAAGGAAGCAACGCTTCAGTTGACTTGCGTTCTGCGCTGCGCGACACGTGTCAGCGCAGTTGCGCTAGCGCAGTTACGCTGCGCGACACGTGTCAAGCGCAGGTGCGCTTGCACCAACTGTGCCAGCATTTAAACAATAAAATTTTGGAAAGATCTTTCTAATCTTGTTAAAAGTAAGAAGATTGCCTTCTTTAAAACAGAAGCCTTAGGATCAAAGATCCAACGGTGGGGAAATATCCCCAGATCAATCAGAGAAAGATCTCTGTAACCAACCTAACAAACTAATTGGCCCTATATAAAGGCCCCTAGACTCTAAGTCTCGGATATACAGAGCTCTTCTAAAAAAAAAACTTTGAGAAGAATTCAAAGAGAAAGAGAAAAAGGTAAAACCTTTGAAAAAAGAAGAATTTCTTCTAAAAAGATCAATGATCTAAGAACAAGATCAAGATCTTCCATAAACAAAAAAGAAAAAGATCAATAAAAGATCCAATAAAAAAAGAGAGAAGTAATTTACTTATTTATTAGATCTTTTGATCTATATAAAGGAACAACCTTTTGATGAACCATTGGTTCTTGAAAGTTGAGGTAGAACCTCTTTGGAACAAGAAAAACTCATTTTTTTTTATCTAAATTTGATCAAGATGCGCTCTGCGCTATTGAACAGTGCCTTGCACTCTTGATTTGCGTTGTTGCGCTCCTTGGACGGGCGTAAGTCACCAGAAAGCGCCACGTGTCAATCTGCGCCTTGCGCTCCTAAAAACATAGCACTGCGCTCTTGGATTGGCGCACTGCACCAGAGCGCGCCACGTGTCAGCAGCGCACTGGCGCAGCGCACTGCGCTAACAGACTTGCGCTCAGCAGAGCGCGCCACGTGTCAGCAGCGCACTGGCGCAGCGCACTGCGCTAACAGACTTGCGCTCACCAGAGTGTGACACGTGTCACCTCCACATCAATTTGCGCCTTGCGCTCCTCAATTGGCGTAAAGCGCCTGACAGGACACGTGGCGTGATGTCAGACCATTGAATCCTCTACATTATTAAAGAAAAGGGACAGAGCCCAATTAAAAAGGCCTAACAGGCCAAAATAAATGCTATGCATTTAATTAAAAAGCCCAATACTGTGCATTATTTTAAAAAGGGGGCAGAGCCCAACCAAAGGCCTAAACAGGCTAATCATGAACAAAATGTTAAACATTTTCAAATGGACTTAACCCAATTCTGGCCGTAAGTCCTCAAATTAAATTAAACTGAGCACGACTGCTCTTTCAAATCAATTTACACCCGGTTCAAGGGTACATCTCTGAACTCCTCTGATATTCGTCGTTATAATCCCTCAACGTCGTCAGAGAGGTGACGGGTCCCGACAACCATACATTGATACGGACTGTGGGGTCCTTAAACTCGTGGACTAATGCGTCATTAAACCAATATTCGTCCCCAAAATGGGAATGCTGGACCACCATGTCCCTAAACTGGCACTGGACCACCATGTCCCTAAACTGGCAATGGACCACTATGTCCCTAAACTAGAACAATAGAGCCCCCAAATGCTCTTTTGTTGGATCTAAACGATCCCGTTAAGCTGATGTTAGTCTCAAATTAGACTAACGTATCCTTAACTAACGTTTAAGTTGATCTTAGCCTCAAATATGGCTAACGTATCCTTAAACTAAAACCTTCAAACAGACTTTAGTCCCAAATTGGACTATAGATCTTCCAACCAACTTTGGTTCAAGGGTACATCTCTGAACTCCTCTGATATCTGTCGTTGTAATTCTTCAACGTCGTCAGAGAGGTGACGAGTCCCGACGGCCATACATTCAATGGACCACCATATCCCTAAACTGGCAATGGACCACTATGTCCCTAAACTAGAACAATAGAGCCCCCAAATGCTCTTTTGTCGGATCTAAACGATCCCGTTAAGTTGATCTTAGTCTCAAATTAGACTAACGTATCCTTAACAAACGTTTAAGTTGATTTTAGCCTCAAATATGGCTAGTGTATCCTTAGACCAAAACCCCAAACCCAAATCTAAGAAAATACGGATTTGGGCTAATCCACGTCCTACGGGTGACGACACAAATTAGTCTCCGTATACAATCCACGAGCAACCACAAACACCCACGACATGAAGTGACCATCTGGAGAAGGAGAAAGTTGTTACCGTGATGCGGTAGCGTAATTAACTGCAGGGGCTTGCGCCTGCAGGGAAGAGCGTCCCCACAATCAAAAACCCCTCGAACGAGGGGGAATCTGACGAAGTCTGCTATATCGGCCTCATCCGTCTAAACCTCCGATACATGGTGCCATAAATCAACTTGGCATCTTCGGAGAGGTGGATGGATAGCACCGAATAGCATCTGCCTCGAATTTCAGGCAAGACGCCCATCGCGTCTCCGCCACGTCCTTCGGAGGGGAACAGATTCTGGCACGCCCGGTGGGACCTCTTCCTCTTTCCACTCCACACTTCGTGTGTCGTGTTCGCGAACGAATCGCGGTTTGCTGTGGTTGCCTGTGGATTCGAGGTACTTAGATTTGGTGTCTTGCTCCATGCAGAAAACAGAAGGTTAATGGCTTCAAACTGCACTACCTGCAACTGCAACTCTCGCTCCGTCCTTGGTGGAGGAGTGACTTACGAGCCCCAAGCGGCCTCTCTTTCCAAGATGCCAGTGGAGCAGGTAACTCAAGCCACCACTGGACTATTCTTCGGGACCATGCTCCCACCGATGAGCTTCAATACCCTAATGACGTCGCAAGAAGCTCCAAAGAAGTCGGTCTTTGATCGGCTTACAACTACCGCGGCCCCTCTCAATGGGTCGCCCAACTCCACTGCCTCGGTTTTTAACAGACTAGGCCAGAGCTCCAATGGGCCCATGAAGAAGCCTGCAATACCAGAAGGTGTTATCCCGAAGCGGATAGCCATCCCTGCTCCCAAAATCGTCAAGGCGGTTTCTCCTGCCAAAGGGTCGGTCTTCATAAGACCGACTATTTCTACTCTCGTTCCAGGCAAAATCACCAAGATTGCTTCCCCTACTGGGAAGTCTGCTTTTGATAGATGGGCCGTCCCCATTCAACGGACGCCGGTCTTTAAAAAGCTGATAACAGCGAATTCTGACCAACACAGGGGGCATGAGGAGGTCACCCTACGGCTAAACCAACTCCAATCGCGCGACAGCCGGGTAAGGAAAGCTGGGGGTAACTCCCCCTTTGAGATAACTCCGCCAGCTCCGATAGTGAAAGTCAATGCTGCTGTTCCGACCGGGAATAGCTTTGAACCGCTAAGAGGGGTGCGCAAAAACTCGGCAACTGCCGTATTGAAAAGATCTTCTACACCTATGGATAATGCCCCAAAGGTGAAGCTGGAGCAGCCCCCTCAACGGCTGTCATCTAAAATTTACAAGGTCTGGCGTCAAGCCCAAGACTCCGTACTGGATGAAGACTATCTCCGCCAACAGAAAAAGATGAAGGTTTGGCAGGAGAAGAACTACTCTGTCAAGCCAGAAAAAGCAGCAGCTACTTGGGTGCCCACTACAACGGCCCCCTCAACTTCGACCGCTCACAAAAGAAGGAGGTCGGAGAAGATCCCTGCGTCTTTGGCAAATCGCAAAGACACTGAATCTAAATGCCCCAAGTCTGGGGGCATGGTGGTGCACACTGTCTATATGGTATCCGGGAAGGAGGAAAGCCGCACTTCGACGGGTCACCGGCCACTCACCCGATCCGTGACCAAAGCCTGGGAGCAACAACAGAAGCTTCAAGAGATGCTGACTACAATGGCCGCATTTACCGGGCCAAAAGAAAGCCCGGAGGCATCGTCAGAACAGCGTCACGAACAAGAAACTGACGTTGACTTCCTACGCAGAGTCCTCGAAAAGAAGGACAGAGAAGCGGCAGAACAAGCCGCTAACATAAAACAGATGGCGCTTCTCTTCCAAGACATGATAGGGATGATGTTACAGCCGGATCCTCCAGCTGAAGATCCTCCAGTGATAATTGAAGATGATAAAGGAGAAACATCAAACCCTCTGCCGGCTATATCAGCAGCCAAGGAAGAGACCATCTCCAAAGCTGCCCTAGATGATTACATCGCTCAGCAGATACGAGTTCACCAGGCGAATGAAGCGACTGGGAAAATTTTTAGAACCGGACGTCCCTATCCGGGCTGGTATGACCAAATCAGTTACCCGCCGGGATATACGATCCCTAAATTCCATGTATATAAAGGGACGGGGAATCCTGATTAGTCGAAAATATTACATATTTTAGCTGGCAATTTCCTAATCATTTGCATCCATATAGAAGTGTTCGGCATTCATATTTTACATATTAGCAAAACTGTCGCAAAATATCAGATTGCATGTATTAGACTCTAAAACCGACACTATAAAGGAAATTGACCACATTTCATGGCATCGCATCATTCCTACATTTGCGTAACACTTGTTTTGAGATCTGTGCAGGAAAATCCAAAAGAAAGGCCAAAATATACATGGTACCGATCAAACATGACGCCAACCCAATGATTTCAGTTCTGGTATAAATCCAAAGGGACAAACAAAAATCAACATATCAAAGGAAGCTCCAAATATTAGCCCAAGACCACAGAAGAAGCCACAAGACCCAAGCCAACAAAGTGGCCGCGGAACCGCGGCCGAAGCCGGCTTGCGCCGCGGTTCCGCGGCGGTCTTGACCCTTCACCTCCTAAATTTTGGTGCAAAATACCTAGCTCAGCTCCTACACTTCAGAAATATACTTCAAGTTCCAGAAGACTCCAGAGACTTCTGCCAGATCAGCAAGCTTTGGGATCAACACTAAACTAGCCTATCATTCTAGAAACTTCTTCCTAAACCCTAGCTTAAATCCTAAGCTAAGCCTAACAAACTCCTTCTAGAAGTCTTTCAATAAACTTTTGGAGGGAACTCACAAAGGCTTAGGGTTTGGGTGATCTATAAATACGACCCTAGGCTCACTTGTAAAAGAATCAAATAATTGAGAGACTTGATCTTTGATTAGTTGATTTTAGTAGCCAATTTAGAGCCATTCTATCTCTCTCTTCATCTTCTTCTTCCACAAGTCTAGTGAGAGGACTTGTGTGAAACCCTAACCCTAATTCCAATCAAAAGCCAAGATCCCGAGTACCCATTCAAGCAAGAAGCCTTGCAACCTTTTAGGAGCCGAGCCGTTCTTCAACAGAGCAAGTGGTCCAAGCCGATCCGCGACTCACGAAGCCGAGCGAAGCCAATTCAACAATTTAGTTCTTCCTCTTGTAGTTCTTGAGCGATTGTAATCAAATTATTGATAGAAATAAAAGGTGATATTCTTTTATCTTGTTTTCTTTAAATTCTTGCATCATGATTCAATCTAAATTTCTAGTTGTAATTCTTGTTGTGATGTTTGAGTAATACTCCGCTCGTCGAGGAGTCGAGACGATCAATAGAATGATGATGTAATATATCTTAAATCGGTTCTTGAATCCTACGAGTTTTGTAAACCCTAGCAAGTTCAAGAATCGACGACCCAATTCGTTGCGATGCTTTCTTGATTGATATCGCTCGAGATTGGGGAGTTACGATCGTTTCTTGAAATTGCTAGAGGCTAGAATGTGAATGATAATCAACGAAAGAATAAGGGTTAAAAGATGAAACCCTAGTTTCATCAAGAAAGCCCTAACTCTTGTCGATCATCATCTATCTAGTATCAATCCTTCGAAGGACAAGAACACGAAATCTTGAAATTACATCACGTCTATAGATCCGATCGATTCCTACGAGCCTCATTTAGATTCTTGACATTTTGGTTGGAAATATTATCGAAACCCAATTCTTGATTGTTTATCAGTTTCTTGATTCTTGATTAAGCTCGTGACACCTGAATCAATTGATAAATTCTTGAATCATGTTTACTTTTCTTTTCGATTAACTTTTCGATTCAAACAAATCAAATATAAAAACGAATCGCACAATCCCTGTGGACGATCCGCACTCGCTTACGATCTACAACTGACACCGTAGTTGATTGCGGTCAAATATAATTTTTTGATTGTGAACTTTATTCAATTTTCAAATTACCGACACAAAGACACTCTTATCGATTTGATTTACTTACACAGTCTCGCATTTTACGATCAATCAAATAGTGCCGAAATCGGGGACTATTTGAATCGATACTTTTACATTTACACATCAAGATAATATTTCAATCAAAATGGCGCCGTTGCCGGGGATCGCGCGCTAATTCGTTTTATATCAAAGTTTGAATTGAAAGATTTATTTCATTGTGATTTTTGAGATCAAAATTCGTGCAAACCCTAAACGATTTGTTATGGTTCATTGCAAGGAAATCTGGAGCTTGCTGGAAATTGGAATTTTTTTTTGAAATATACCAGAAGACAGGGGAAGTGAACAGGAACATTCCCTAAAAATTTTGTGCAGTGTTCTTTTCATTCAACCGCGGAAGGGCGGTGGGAGCCTCCAATTGCGGCGGAACCGCGGCCTCATTGAGGTATCTCTGCACCAAATTGCTTCAGGTAACTTCTTGCCTTCTCCTCTCTCCTCTTTTTAGCTCCAACTGACAATTTTCTGCAGGATTCTTTGCAAAGAATAGCAGCTCGCAAATTGCAAAATTAAATTTGTGCGTGATTTTGTTTCTTGGTTGTTTGCATTATAAATACGGATATTAAGGGACACGGCCAAATCCAAATTAGGTGGGGATTTCATTACCCTTTCTAGGCCCCGAAAATCGCAAAACTTGCATCCGCATTGACCCACATTAACTAAAAGAAATCTAGAGATGACTCTAAGGACTGTCGCGCTCAATTAGGACAGAAGAAGGCCGTGGGTAATTCATTGCTTATCCGCGTTTTCTTGTGGTGCCTAGGAAAGTGTGTCGAAGGCTAGTGGTTATTAATTAGGCCCACTACTTACCTAGTGGAGTACCTTCCCACTTACCTGGCACTTACCTGGCCACAGGGGAACAAAGAGGCAGTGGAGGATTCTATCCTGCGACTTGTCTTTTGGCAGTTAGGAGCGGTCTAGAGCCGGACCTAGGTGACTACTAGATTCTAGGGTTTTGTGTGCTGCATTTGTTGTGTCGCATCATTTTTTTTCAAAAATCCGTCCCTTTTTCAAAGCAAACACCGCATTCATTTACCCCTAATTATAAGCCAACGCTGCCACTTGTACTACCCTTTTTAGTACAAGATAGGCTGGGCACGGGATTCTAGTGCCCGTTTAGTCCGCGTACCCTTTATCGACTCCGAAGTCGATATTTCTCCATTTACTTCTTCTTTACCCCCTACCACACCCACACCGATGGATCCACCTCCATCAAACTTCTTTAACCCTAATCTGCCACCGTCCGTTGGTGCGCAGAATCCACCCCGCATCTCTCTCCAGGAGAGGTGCTATCCACTTAGAGGTCCTCTTTCGACCTGCTTATCCACACCACCAGCCAATGGGGATAACTTTGAGATTAAGCCCCAGTATATCAATCTTTTACCCAAATTCCACGGACTCGAGACTGAGGACGCTTACGTTTTCATTACCAAATTTGAAAACGTCTGCGCAATGATGGGTACGTCACAACTTTTAGTGGATACGATGCGTCTACGACTTCTTCCATTTACATTGTGCGATATAGCCGAGAAGTGGCTATATAACACTACCGCACACTCTATTACGAATTGGGAAGAATTCGTCGCAGCATTCCTTAAGAAATTTTACCCAATCCAAAAGACAGCTCGAATCCGTAGCGAACTGAATCAATTTGCCCAGCTCCCTACCGAACCATTTTCAAAATGCTTTGAACGTTTCAAGGATCTTTTGGTTCAGTGTCCTCATCACGGCATCCCGAGATAGGAGCTTTGCCGAATCATTTATGAGGGCATTAACTCAAACACTAAACAGAGCCTTGAAAACATGTGTCAAGGTACTTTTATGACCAAGAATGATGGGGAAGCTTGGAACTACTTAGAAGAGTTCGCTGAAAAATCACTACAGTGGGAGAGTGGAACCCAACCATTGAATAGGGGTGGCGTACACCAAATAGATGTGTCCATAGGTGTTCGAGCTGAGATGGCAGCAATGCAAAAGAAGCTCGATGCTATGGAACACAAATTTTCTGCAGCCCCCTTAAACCCAATGTCGCTCCCCAAAACTGTTTGTGGGTGATGTTATGATCCGTCTCATTTAACGGAAGAATGTCCATTAAACTCTGCGTTTCAAGATCACGAGCATTCTAATGCCACATTTCAAAGACCGAGAAACGATCCATATTCTTCCACGTACAATCAGGGTTGGAGGAATCACCCGAATTTCGCTTGGAACCAAAACCAATCTCAAAACACGGTTCCAAACACGAATAATTTTCAAAGGGCTCTTCCTCCACCACAACAGCAACCCCTTCAACTCACTCAGCACCCCTACCAGTCACAAAATTTCCAAAACCAGGGCAACACTCCTGCACAGTCTAATCCTATGCACTTGTCCTGTTCTGACGAGTTCTCTCAATTCACTCAAACCATGAAATCACTTTTATCAAATTTCATAGAGGTTTCGACTGAGGTTAGATCTTCCGTCAGTGAGATAAAAAAAAACTCAGCGTCCCAAACTGAGAGTATCAGATCGATGGAAGCTGAAATTGCACGCCTAAAAGCCGAAATGAGTGCGAGAGAAAAAGGGAAACTTCCTTCTCAACCCCTACAGAATCCTGGGCATTACAATGTAAATGCCATCACAACGTTGAGATCGGGAAAAGTGCTAAACAATCATGTCGGGGAAGGTATTGATGATACTGAAAATCATATCAACACCTCGGCTGAGACCTTTCCACAAACACACACTTCTCCTTCTGATCCTTCTTCTTCTACCACACCATCTTCTCGAGAGCCTATTCTCCATTTCCCACTAGGCTCGACATCTTCTCCCAACCCTTATAGTTCTCTACAGACGGTCCCCACACCTCTTTTGGGACCTCGTCTACCCCCTCTTCCTTCTCCTATGATGGACCCAGCGCTTATTGCGAAAGCTCCTTACCCGAATCGGTTAAGGGGTAATAGAACGAGTCTTCATATGGAGAAAATTTTGGAAATGTTCAAACAGGTTAACATCAATATCCCTCTCCTAAATGCAATCCAACAAGTCCCCGCTTATGCGAAAATTCTTAAGGACTTGTGCACTAGGAAGAGAAAGACCCAAGTGCCGAAGAAGGTCTTTATGGCTAATAATATCAGCACTGCTTTTATTCCCCAGCTACCAAAGAAACGAAAGGACCCAGGATGTCCTACAATATCGATTTCTATTGGGGGTAAAAACATAAATCGTGCTCTTTTAGACCTTGGCGCAAGTGTTAACCTGCTCCCTTATTCTGTCTATGAGCAACTAGGGATTGGAGAGCTGAAACCTGCTCACTGCACTCTCCAGATGGCAGACCGATCTATCACCAAACCAAGGGGTGAATTAGAGGATGTGTTGATAAAGGTCGGGGAATTTGTTTTCCCTGTAGACTTCATTGTACTTGACACACAGCCTGTAGCAAACCCCCGGGGCCAAATTCCGGTGATTCTAGGTCGTCCTTTCCTTGCCACTTCTAACGCTGTTATAAACTGTAGAAACGGTTCAATGAATTTATCATTTGGAAATATGACCATTGAACTAAACATCTACAAAGTTGGAAGTCAGCCATCAGAACCCTCTGCTCATATTTTAGATGTGTGCTCTGTCCATAAGATCGCTCCCGATAGTTGCGGAGCTGAGGAACTTTCCTTTACTGATCTCGATGACATTACCACATCTCTGTTTGACTTCACACAAGATCTTAGTGAGGACACTTTACCTACACTTGAGTCCTGCACTTCTGACTTTTCTCCATCCGAGTCTATATCTTTCACAGGCTCTGATCTTCTTTGTAAATCCAAAAATCATTCAATGATCCCTCCTTCTATCATTTCTCCGCCTGAATTAGATCTCAAAATTTTACCGTCTCATCTGAAATATGCTTATTTAGGTGAGAAGGAGACTTTACCGGTTATAATTTCAGCTTCTCTAGCATTAGAGCAAGAGAATGCACTTTTATCGGTATTGAGATCTAACAAAGAGGCGTTTGGTTGGAGTATGGCGGACATCAAAGGGATTAGTCCCTTGATAGTTGAACATCATATACATGTGATGGATGATGCCAGACCAACTCGAGAACCACAGAGACGGTTGAATCCCGTCATGAAGGAAGCGATCATGAAAGAGATCGTCAAATGCTTAGATAATGGTATTATATACCCCATCTCCGATAGCCAATGGGTGAGTCCTATACATGCCGTTCCTAAGAAATCCGGCATCACAGTTATAACCAATGAGGCGAATGAGTTGATTCAGATACGCGCCCAAACTGGGTGGCGTGTATGTATCGATTATAGAAAACTCAACGCTGCCACGAGGAAAGGCCACTTTCCTCTACCATTCATTGATCAAATGCTGGAACGCTTAGCGGGACGAGAGTATTATTGTTTTATGGACGGATACTCAGGCTATAATCAGGTCCCCATCGCCAAAAAGGATCAAGATAAAACCACTTTTACTTGTCCTTTTGGTACCTTTGCTTACAGTCGCATGCCCTTTGGGCTATGCAATGCTCCCGCTACATTTCAACGGTGTATGATGGGGATATTCTCTGATGTGGTAGAGAATTTTCTGGAGATCTTTATGGACGACTTCTCGATTTTTGGAGACTCTTTTTCCGATTGCCTAGCGAATCTTGACGCTGTTCTTACTCGTTGCAAAGAGAAGAACTTGACTTTGAACTGGGAAAAATGCCATTTTATGGTCCAAGAAGGAATTGTTCTTGGACATGTTATTTCACAGAAAGGCATTGAGGTTGACAGAGCTAAGATAGATGTCATTCAAAACCTCCCTCATCCCAAAAGCATCAAAGATATTCGCTCTTTCCTTGGCCATGCGGGCTTTTATAGGAGATTCATTAAGGACTTTAGAAAAATTGCTAGACCTTTAACTCTTCTCCTGGCCAAGGATACGACCTTCCATTTTGACTCGGATTGCGAGACAGCTTTCGACTCACTTAAACACTCACTCACTTCAGCCCCCGTGTTATCATCACCAAACTGGGACTACCCCTTTGAGCTGATGTGTGACGCATCTGATTTTGCAGTAGGTGCAGTCTTAGGACAGCACATCGAAAAGATGCCACACGTGATTTACTATGCAAGTAAGACCCTGAATGATGCGCAAATCAATTATACAACCACAGAAAAAGAACTTTTAGCGGTTGTATTTGCATTAGAAAAATTCAGGCCTTACTTAATTGGCTCACCTATAGTTGTGTACACTAACCATTCCGCTTTAAAACATCTTCTGGCGAAGAAAGATGCAAAAGGTCGACTAATACGTTGGATCCTTCTGTTACAAGAATTTGATCTTGTTATCAAAGATAAGAAAGGATGTGAAAACGTAGTAGCTGACCATCTTTCACGCATCATTTCTTCCCCTGTGACCCTGCCGATCAATGACTCGTTTCCTGACGAGCAACTCTTGAGCGTATCCAATGAACCATGGTTCAGGGATATTGTGAACTATCATGCCACAGGACTAATACCCAGCGAGTGGTCAAAACAGGACAAATACCATTTTCTATCCCAAGTAAAACACTTTTACTGGGATGAACCCTATTTGTTTAAATATTGTCCTGATCAGATCATTCGCCGGTGTGTCCTGAATGAAGAGTTCAAGAGTGTTCTTTCTTTTTGTCATGATCAGTCCTGTGGGGGTCACTTCGGTCCTAGAAAAACAACGGTAAAGGTTTTGCAATGTGGATTTTATTGGCCGACCTTATTCAAGGACGCATTTGAGTATTGCAAAACCTGTACTCAATGTCAGTATACGGGTAGAATCTCCCAGAGAAATGAAATGCCTCAGCAACCCATCTTGGTTGTTGAAATATTCGATGTTTGGGGCATAGATTTTATGGGTCCTTTTCCCAACTCCTTTGGGAATTTGTACATACTGCTGGCGGTTGATTATGTCTCAAAGTGGGTAGAAGCCATTCCATGTCGCACTAATGATAAGAAAGTTGTCATTAAGTTCTTAAAAGAGAATATCTTCTCGCGATTTGGACACCCACGCGCTATTATTAGCGATAATGGGACACATTTCTGCAACAGGTCTTTCGAGACTCTGATGCGGAAATACTCAATCAACCACCGACTTTCTACACCCTATCACCCCCAAACAAGCGGGCAGGCTGAAATCTCAAACAGATAAATCAAACTTATTCTGGAGAAAACTGTTGCTAAAAATAGAAAAGACTGGTCAACCAAACTGACGGATGCTCTTTGGGCATTCCGAACTGCATATAAGACCGACCTAGGGATGTCTTCATATAGGATAGTGTTTGGGAAAGCATGTCACTTACCTGTCGAGATAGAACATAAAGCATTGTGGGCTGTTAAAGAAATAAATTTTGATTTAAACCTTGCTTGCAACTTTCGGAAGCTGTAACTAAATGAGCTAAGCGAACTCCGCGATGAAGCTTATAATAACGCTGTGATCACAAAGAATAGGACTAAGGTTTTTCACGATAAAAATATTTTGAGGAAAACATTTTCACCTGGTCAACAAGTCCTTCTTTATGATTCACGATTACACCTTCACGCGGGTAAGCTCCGATCTCGATGGAAGGGACCTTTTGTTGTGAGGTCTGTATATCCGCACGGGGCAGTAGAAGTAGAAAATGTTAAAAACGGCACATTTTTTAAAGTGAATGGACATAGATTAAGCCGTATTTTTCCACTGACCCCACGGAGGAGCTCTTGTTCTTACAAGAGCCAGTTTATTTGGATTAAAATTCCTCCATCTCACCTTCATATCCAGTATATCATTGCATCATCTTTTGAATGTAGGTGAGTGAAAAGAATAAGTTTGTGGGAAGTTCTTCACTTATATATTTTGCCCCCACTAATAATTCCTCCCAGACTTACAGGTTTTTCAGATATAGCTGTTGGCAACAGTGAGGGCACTGTTGAAAACAAGTTTGGGGGAGGTTTGTGCTTATTTTTGCATCATTTGCATATCATCTGCATAAGCACAAAACATTTCTTTAAAAATCTATAAAAATTGAAAAAATTTCAAAACCCATAAAAATCTAAAAATTTTCAAGTATAAAAATAATTTTAATATTTACACTTTTTTTGTATATAAATAAGATAATAAAAGTTTAGATAGTGAAAAATTACATCCATGAGATTAGAAAAATTTAAGAAAACTAAGAAAATTAGAAGTTTTCTTATACGAACTAGTAATGAGTAGTTATGAGCCGTTGTCCCAAGGGTTAGTAAGATGAAGGACGTCACTAATCTGAGGATAAAAATAAGTCTGAAAAATAGTTTCTATTCTGGAAGCCAAACATTTTGAACGTTGCTACCCTGCTATTCGCACTTACACACGTCTTAAAGCCTGGGATAGTAGAGGATACCTTGAAATACTCTTGTCTTAAAGCCAAAAGTATGAAGGAAATAAAAAAAATATATATAAAGTGGTGAGAAAAATGGACACTGGTTTTGTTATCACCGAGGGCAATAAAAAAAATATATAGCGAGGGTGCTTCTTCACCTAGTGCCCTAAGCCAACTGGTCTGGGAGTCACTGCTATGCCTGAGGGGGTGCAAGACGAGGATAATACACCAAGTAAGCAAGCACAGAAGTAATCGGTCGGTTAGTACCTCAAGAAGTATTAACGGTCGCATGAAAGTGTGTGAGCAATCTCATCTAAATATTCATTAATTAAAAAGTACTGAGGCTGATGGGCAAGAGTATGATAGCTTGAATTGAATTCTCCGGGTGTAGGGATGTCTTTACACACACGCAGGGTTATATGATCGATGTTTGGAAGAAAGATAGGAATGAAAAATAAGACGATGTTTTATTGAGGGAGGACGTGATTTCTAACATCTTTTCATGACCATTAAGATAGGGCTCATGACAACCGAAAAGCTAGCTTAGTTGTAAACCCTAATTTTCAAGACTTTTCTTTCACAATTCTTGTCTTTAAATGTAATATTCATGATCTTTCTTTTATTATTGGATTTTGTGGGTGCAATCCGCTGAAAACCCTCAGGAGACAACACTCCTCCTACTATGGACACCTAGAGGTTTAAAGGCTTGTTGCACGTGCTCAGTGCAATCGTGTTGCCTACGAAAGTGTGCTAGTTAGTTTTTTCTCTTTCTTTATTTTCTCCTTCTCTTTTTAATAAAACAGTTCGCTCGAGACGATCGAAATTAAGTTTGGGGGAATTTGATTAGTCGAAAATATTGCATATTTTAGCTGGCAATTTCCTAATCATTTGCATCCATATAGAAGTGTTCGGCATTCATATTTTACATATTAGCAAAACTGTCGCAAAATATCAGATTTCATGTATTAGACTCTAAAACCGACACTATAAAGGAAATTGATCACATTTCATGGCATCGCATCATTCCTACATTTGCGCAACACTTGTTTTGAGATCTGTGCAGGAAAATCCAAAAGAAAGGCCAAAATATACAAGGTACCGATCAAACATGACGCCAACCCAATGATTTCAGTTCTGGTATAAATCCAAAGGGACAAACAAAAATCAACATATCAAAGGAAGCTCCAAATATTAGCCCAAGACCATAGAAGAAGCCACAAGCCCCAAGCCAACAAAGTGGCCGCGGAACCGCGGCCGAAGCCGGCTTGCGCCGCGGTTCCGCGGCGGTCTTGACCCTTCACCTCCTAAATTTTGGTGCAAAATACCTAGCTCAGCTCCTACACTTCAGAAATATACTTCTAGTTCCAGAAGACTCCAGAGACTTCTGCCAGATCAGCAAGCTTTGGGATCAACACTAAACTAGCCTATCATTCTAGAAACTTCTTCCTAAACCCTAGCTTAAACCCTAAGCTAAGCCTAACAAACTCCTTCTAGAAGTCTTTCAACAAACTTTTGGAGGGAACTCATAAAGGCTTAGGGTTTGGGTGATCTATAAATAAGACCCTAGGCTCACTTGTAAAAGAATCAAATAATTGAGAGACTTGATCTTTGATTAGTTGATTTTAGTAGCCAATTTAGAGCCTTTCTATCTCTCTCTTCATCTTCTTCTTCCACAAGTCTAGTGAGAGGACTTGTGTGAAACCCTAACCCTAATTCCAATCAAAAGCCAAGATCCCGAGTACCCATTCAAGCAAGAAGCCTTGCAACCTTTTAGGAGCCGAGCCGTTCTTCAACAGAGCAAGTGGTCCAAACCGATCCGCGACTCACGAAGCCGAGCGAAGCCAATTCAACAATTTAGTTCTTCCTCTTGTAGTTCTTGAGCGATTGTAATCAAATTATTGATAGAAATAAAAGGTGATATTCTTTTATCTTGTTTTCTTTAAATTCTTGCATCATGATTTAGTCTAAATTTCTAGTTGTAATTCTTGTTGTGATGTTTGAGTAATACTCCGCTCGTCGAGGAGTCGAGACGATCAATAGAATGATGATGTAATATATCTTAAATCGGTTCTTGAATCCTACGAGTTTTGTAAACCCTAGCAAGTTCAAGAATCGACGACCCAATTCGTTGCGATGCTTTCTTGATTGATATCGCTCGAGATTGGGGAGTTACGATCGTTTCTTGAAATTGCTAGAGGCTAGAATGTGAATGATAATCAACGAAAGAACAAGGGTTAAAAGATGAAACCCTAGTTTCATCAAGAAAGCCCTAACTCTTGTCGATCATCATCTGTCTAGTATCAATCCTTCGAAGGACAAGAACACGAAATCTTGAAATTACATCACGTCTATAGATCCGATCGATTCCTATGAGCCTCATTTAGATTCTTGACATTTTGGTTGGAAATATTATCGAAACCCAATTCTTGATTGTTTATCAGTTTCTTGATTAAGCTCGTGACACCTGAATCAATTGATAAATTCTTGAATCATGTTTTCTTTTCTTTTCGATTAACTTTTCGATTCAAACAAATCAAATATAAAAACGAATCGCACAATCCCTGTGGACGATCCGCACTCGCTTACGATCTACAACTGACACCGTAGTTGATTGCGGTCAAATATAATTTTTTGATTGTGAACTTTATTCAATTTTCTAATTACCGACACAAAGAGACTCTTATCGATTTGATTTACTTACACAGTCTCGCATTTTACGATCAATCAAATAGCGCCGAAATCGGGGACTATTTGAATCGATACTTTTACATTTACATATCAAGAAAATATTTCAATCAAATCCACATCAGCATGTCGCTCAATTCAGGGCCTTATGCGGCAGCACTGGAGGCGACGACAAACTGTTGCTTCGCCAATTCGTCGGCAGCTTAGCAGAAACGACCTTTGAATGGTATTCGGAGCTACCTAACGACTCTGTCAAAACATTTGCGGAGATGGAGCTACTGTTTACACAAAGATTCGCGAGTGCTAGTGAACGCACCCCGATAACGGCACTGATCAATGCAAGAGTGAAGCCAGGAGAAACTTGGGTTCAATATGCAATCCGATGACAGAACTTGTGGTCGAAGTGCGAACAGCGCATCGAAGAAGCACCAGTGGTGGGCATGTTCATGGGCACCCTAGACCCTCATGCAACCATATCCCAATTCATGATGTTCTTCAAGTCGACCACCTTCAAGGCCTTGATTGACAAGCTGGACCAAATGGACCAGATGGGCCATAGGCCTTCCTCTTCCAAGACGAAGACTTGAAATGAAAAGGGCAAAGGGAAAGCAACATTCGTCGCCAACGCTCAACAACAACCGAGTGGCCCGAGACCGATTGTTCGCTAAAGCAACAAGCGGCAATCTCTCGATGAGAAGTTGAGATGTCCTTACTCGTTTTCCCGGGATAAAATAAGGAAACTGTTTGAACTGACAGTGCGCAATGGGCTCATCACCCTACCGGAGTCGAGACACCCAACGCGACCGAACGATGTCAACGATCCTAATTACTGCCCCTACCACCGAGTATTGGGCCATCTAATTGAAGACTGCTGCATCTTCAAAAATTGGGTTGAAAACCAGTATCAACAGGGCAAATTCGCGCTGTCCGAAAACTGGAAGGTAAATCTGCCACAACAGCACACCCCTAAAAGGGTGGACACGCTGGGGGCATCATGCTTTTTTATAAAGGAAGCTCCATGGGAGGTCGTGCTTTCCGCAAAAACCAAAAGGATGTTGAATGATCTCCAGACATGCCCAACGATCAGATGGAAGAACCCGTTGGAACCTGAGATCATCAAGGGGATGCTGAAGCCGCGCCCAACACCAAAGATTGGTGATAGCCAAAATGCTCACACTCAGCCGTCAAAATCTTCGAAAAAGAAGAAGAAGACCAAAAAGCCCGTGAAGCCTGGTGACAAGCGCACGAGCCTGCAAAAACAAATCGACGCACTGGAGGAATATAATCAGAAGGCGCGGACTCCCATCACGCTCCAAGAATTCCTCAGCCACGTCTTTCAGGAGGAAGATGATAGAGAAAGCTCGTCGGATGAATCTGAGGGTTACGTAGCAAGTTGTCATGTGATCTCTCACTCGTTTACAGAAGATGAAAAGGCTTCTTGCACAGAGAAACTGGGGGCAGGTCCCGAACCAGAACTTCTAGGACCATCAGACGAAATGATTGATGCATTCCTAAACGAAGCCCGTCGGGAAAGCAAAGCCAATCGAGAGCGTGAACTGACTATATTTGAAAAGGCCAAACGCCAACGACTGGAGGAAAAGGTCGAAACGCCCCGAATGGAGCAAAGTATCCCTATCGCCAACAAAAGCAAGCTTAAAATAAGGAAACGATTCGCTAGGGCCCGGGCAATAGGAATGAAGTTGCCCTCTCTCAAAGGAAATTCCCCTGGCAATATACGTCTTGACGAAGCGGACATAAATCCTAACTTCTGTTTATACCATCAGAGGATTGCACACCCTACCGAGGAGTGTATAACCTTTAAAAACTGGTGGCAGGGATATGTTGCCCATCGACGACACGTTCAACGAGTGAAGTGCAAGGCTCGTCGGGAATAGAAAAGCACGACATGTGAGCGTGAAAGAGCTGCTGGCAGTTGTCACATAGCCGACACCAAGGGATCGCAAGTTATCACCTGTAACAACCTTAATTTTTCTATACACTTTTCTGTTAGGTCCACGTTGCCCACCCCGGTGCTTACGGGGAGGCGGAAAACATAATAAAAATTGGATTTTTATCGACTTAGGCAACATGGACCGAGCTTGTGAGGATCTTTGCTAAACGAAAACTAGCTAGAGCAAACTTACAACTAGCTAAGTTGTAGAAAGGTTATACCTTGAGCTTGAACTCCTTCTCTCCTTGCTCGCCGGAATGGTAGAAAGATGTCACCTTGCTTGTCTTCTCCCGTCAAAGAACGATCCACCCGAAAGCCTCGACCTTTAGCTTCAACTCCAAGCTAGGAGTAACTAGAGTGCAAGAAATGCTAAGACTTGAACCCTAGAAGAGAGTAGAGAAGATCAAGTGAAGGTTTTTCTCTAGCTTTTTGTTTCTCAACACATGAGAGGGAGAGAGCTTGAGGGAGAGGATGAGCAAGAGAGAGAAATGATATGAGATAATGAAATATTAGTGAGCCATTCTCACTAATATGTGTGTAATATTTTAATTCCATAATTAGCTAGAAAATTGTCATGGTTTAATCAAGAGGTGACCATTATCATTTCAATATTAATGCAAATTGCAAGGATCAAAGAGCATCTTCCAATTGAAATGATTATGGTCAAGTTGTCAACATGGTCAACAAGTCAATGAAGTCAAATGGTCAACAACAACAACCATGCACAATAATTAAGCTAATTATCAATTAACAATAATACACACAAAAAACAATAGGGTTAATAAAATGACAATAGTCATTAACCCTAAACAAGGTCCTCTCCCTCAATCTCAAGCAACTGTGCATACGCACCCGCATTCGTGATCCTAGGAACACGAATGCACTGAGAAAAACCAATCTCAAATCATATACTAGGATCCGGCTTAAACCAAAGCCCACTAGTATAAACTGTCCGGACAGCAAACGTGCACAAGTGCACGGATGCGAACGAACCCTGTCGCAAAACCATGCGACCTCTACTCATTTTGCCTAAAGGCGAATAGCTCTCTGTGTGGGACTCTAAAGACTCGACACTACACTGGCAGTGGGTTTAACCACAGACCGCAAGCGGCACTAGCTGTACGTAACGGTCCCCAGGTAGATGTCGATAAGAAGACTGACGAGGTGAACCCCATCTGCACTCCTACTGAGCCTGTATGTGACAGTCTCCGTACAGTCCGGTCTGTTCGTCTGATACATCGCATGGCGGGCCTAGGGGGGAGGTGAACGTCAGTCCCCTAATAGCGGTACAAGTCGTGTCGGAGCGTAGCCCAATACACCCTGAGATAACACTGGAACCTACCAGTAGATCTCGCTTGCCCTGGCCAGGGACTACTTGTGTAATGGCTCTCCTAGACACAGCGCGATGTCAACCCCCAATACCGGGAGAGACGAATCCTGTCTAACCGTCACTGCCTCCAAGTGCTTCGGGACTGCTCCCAACTACTACCTGTTTGCACGACTCAGTAGAGCCGTGGTAGGGTAGCAATCAAAGAACAGTGGGAACACAATCGAGGCGAAGTGATAGTGTCAAGTCAGCGGACTAAGCTGTACTCATGTCACCTGGGAACTGATAACTGACGATAGGTATATTACCAACCAACAGTTCCCGACGAGTCCTGTCCAGTGTACTCGTAACCTAACGAGCACCCGCATACTATCCCAAGTACAACGTACTAACGGCTGTGGGACAGACCGTCTCCCACACTGGGATGAGAAGCGCATACGCTAGTCTACTCCGGAGTATCGATGCCCTGTCTCGATAGTCCAACGACCAGGGACCAGTATAAGGATGTGCTTATAGATTACCCAGCCCCCACGAGTGTGATCGCCATCACAACGCCGGTAATCAAGCAAAGATCCTAAGGGCTCTACTAATATGTATACCAGCAATATGCTAAAAGAAACACATGCACATATTAAAGCAGAGACAAACCAAGTAGCATACTACCATTTCGAGCAAGATTGTATATACAACTGTGAATATCCCAAGCTTCCATCAAGTAATATACATACTAGTATGATACAGTAATGGCCTCTAGGGCATATACACTAACAATCTCCCACTTGCACTAAGGCCATGTACTGGCGTATCGAAGACCTATCATCTCGATCAGCCGCTCGAACTGAGTCTGGGGTAAAGCCTTCGTGAATGGGTCCGCAGTGTTGTCCTTTGTGTCCACTCTCCGCACCTCGATCTCCTGTCAATCAATGATCTCCCTGATCAGGTGATACCGCCTTAAGATGTGCCTGGATTTCTGATGGGACCTTGGTTCCTTCGCTAAAGCTATAGCCCCATTGTTATCGCAATACAAAGGTATTGGGTCAACAATGGACGGAACCACCTGAAGTTCACTAATGAACTTCTTAATCCAGACCGCCTCTTTTGCGGCATCGCTTGCAGCAATGTATTCAGCTTCCATCGTCGAATCTGCGACGGTATCCTGCTTGGAACTCCTCCAACATACCGCCCCTCCGTTGAGGGTAAACACAAAACCCGAGACGGACTTGCTGTCATCTTTGTCACTCTGGAAGCTTGAATCGGTAAAGGACTCGACCCTGAGGTCTCCATTACCGTAAACCAGGAACATCTCCTTAGTCCTTCTCAGGTACTTGAGAATGTTCTTCACTGCTGTCCAGTGGTCCTCCCCTGGGTCTGACTGATACCGGCTTACCGTGCTCAACGCGTAAGCTACATCTGGTCTTGTACATAGCATCGCATACATTATAGATCCTACCGCCGAAGCGTAGGGTATAGTGCTCATGCGAACCCTCTCCTCATCAGTCTTAGGAGACATCTTCTTGGAGAGGGTAATTCCGTGCAATGCGGGTATATTACCGCGCTTGGAACCCTCCATACTAAATCTCTTTAGTACGGTCTCTATGTACCTGGACTGTGAAAGTCCCAACAGTTTCTTGGATCTATCTCTATAGATCTTGATCCCCAGAATGTACGAGGCATCACCCAGGTCCTTCATGGAGAACCTTTGTGACAAAAACAGCTTGACCGATTGTAGCATAGGAATGTCATTTCCTATCAAAAGAATGTCGTCCACGTACAAGACTAGGAATACGACAGTTCGTCCTACAATCTTCTTATATACACAGGGTTCATCTTCGTTCTTGATGAAATCAAATTCCTTGATTGCCTCATCAAAACAGATGTTCCAGCTCCGCGATGCCTGCTTTAATCCATAAATGGATTTAAGCAACTTGCACACCTTTCCGCTGCTCCCACTGTCTACGAAACCTTCTGGTTGATCCATGTAAACGCACTCTTCCAAACAACCGTTTAGGAAAGCCGTCTTAACATCCATCTGCCAGATTTCATAGTCATGGAAGGCAGCAATGGCAAGTAGGATCCGAATGGATTTGAGCATAGCCACCGGAGAAAAAGTCTCGTCATAGTCCAAACCAGGTCTTTGACGAAAACCTTTTGCAACGAGTCTAGCTTTATAGGTTTCCACCTGCCCATCTACACCAAGTTTCTTTTTGTAGATCCATTTGCATCCTACGGGTTTTACCCCGTCTGGAGCAATATCTAAGGTCCACACTTTATTGGCGTACATGGACTCCATTTCAGATTGCATTGCTTCTTGCCACTTATCAGAGTCCCTACTGATAATGGCCTGCCTGAAACTGGTAGGGTCATCTTCTTCCAAGATGCAATCCTCTCGATCCCCGTCAATGAGAAAACCGTAGTATCTCTCGGGCGGATGAGAAATCCTACCAGATCTGCGGAGTGGCTGAGGTTCTTCTGGGGTTATTGAATTCTGAGGTTCTGTCAAACTTTCAGTTTCATTTTGTGGTCGCTGAATTTCTTCCAGTTCTACCGAACTCCCACTTGTTTCTTTTGCAAGAAATTGCCACTCTAAAAAAGTGGGTGGCGAGATACAAACACCTTTTGTTCCTCGGTGTGGTAGAACAGATATCCTGCGGAGTTCTTAGGATATCCCACAAATTTACATAGAACTGAACGTGCCATAAGTTTGTCCGGATTTTGTACTTTTACATAGGCCGGACAACCCCATATCTTAATGCGTTTGAGATATGGCTTCTTACCATTCCACATCTCGAACGGTGTCTTAGGCACAGATTTAGACGGAACATCGTTCAATAGATATGCAGCTGTCAATAGCGCATGTCCCCAAAATGAAAGAGGTAACTCGGCATTACTCATCATGGAGCGAACCATATCCAGTAGGGTACGATTCCTCCGCTCCGAAACACCGTTGTGCTGTGATGTATAAGGAGGAGTAAGCTGAGAGAGAATACCATTCTCTTTTAAGTAATCTAGGAATTCCGTGCTTAAGTACTCCCCTCCCCTGTCAGACCGGAGGATCTTGATACTTTTGCCTGTCTGGTTCTCTACTTCGTTTCTGAATTCCTTGAATTTCTCAAAAGCTTCAGATTTGTGTTTCATCAGATACACATATCCGAACCTAGAGAGATCGTCAGTGAATGTGATGAAGTACGAGAACCCACCCCTTGCATGTATAGACATCGGACCACATACATCACTGTGTACGAGTCCTAAGAGCTCTGCTGCCCTTTCTCCATGTCCGGTGAACGGAGATTTGGTCATCTTCCCTTTGAGACAGGACTGACAAATTTCATAAGATGAAAACTCGAACGCATTCAAGAGTCCATCTTTATGCAACTTACTCTGTCTTTTCTCTCCGATATGACCAAGTCTACAATGCCACAAGTAGGATTCATTCGTATCTGAATTCTTCCTCTTGCGTGTGTTTTGTATATTGAGAACTGTATTCTGATTTAGAACGTAGATACCATTACACAGTGTACCCTCTGCAACCAGTACCTTATGAAGGTAAATGTTCATGATATTATTTTCAAGAATAAAGTTATATCTATCTTTATCGAGTAAATACACTGATATGATGTTGCAAACCATGGAGGGTACATAGTAGCAATCGTTCAAAATCATAGTCTTGCTATTTGGCAATACTAGGTGATATTCACCGACGGCTGCCGCATAAACTTGTGCTCCGTTCGCTACTCTGAGCGACATATCACCCGATACAACTTTCCTACTTTTTCTCAGTCCCTGTAATGAATTACAGATATGAGATCCTGATCCGGTATCAAGTACCCAGGAGGTAGGGCTGACCGTAAAACAGTTCTCAATTACAAGAACACCTGAAGTAGATGCAAAACCATGCTTCTTCTTCAACTGGGTATCCTGGAAGTCCATACTTTCCTCTTTCCCATTCTCATACTCATGACTGTTGTCACAAGTTAGAGCTGAACCAACTTTCCCCAGTCCCGAATAAGAATTTGGATCGGTCAAGCAATACATTTTATTATCTTGATTAGGGCGTGAAATGGTTGCTTCCTGGAGAGAGAGAAAAAGAAACACTCAGCGTATGCTCTTGCAAGATTAGATTGGTTTATTAATTTATCTAACCAGGATGTCTCCCACTGTTTCCTCAAATTCTTCTTAAAACCTTTTAAAAGAAGAACTAGCCGGGTTTTAATTCACGTCACAATACTTGCTTAACCTTTCAGCCAGGCTAGTGTCGGTACTTCGAGGGAGGTTTTCCAACGCTTTCGCGAAGTTCCTTAATTAAATAACCTCTTTTCCCTGGGGGCGTAACCCCGCTAACACCTTTCTAGACACCTACTAGGTTTATAGCATTGATCGTTAAGTGAAATAATCTCCCGAGAGTAAACCAACTCATCAGTGGGATCGGGATCCAACTGTCATTGTGTGATAACCTAGATGGAATCCACTCTAGTCACCACACTCGAGAAGGTATGCTAAATCTGCAAGTTTCAGTTCTTTTGAAACTCCCGATGTGGTTTTTGCCCCTAGGATCCAAATGACCTTGACTGAGCCAACATATCAAAAGATCCTAGTCAAGTTCAACCCGTCATTATCTTGACTGCATTAGACCCACCCGTACGAGTCCTTGACTGAGCCAAAATGACCGCACGACTGTCCTAACCAATCACTTTGTATCCTACGGAAAAATATTACATAGCTACCGTTCACTACGCCTCGGCTGAGCACGAAATACGTAGCACGAATACTAAGCAACATTAATCCGAAACGACGGAGGGCTACGACTGGGTTTTGGCGAAAACCCGTTAACGTAATGAACTTGATATCGTTGAAGGAACGTGATACACCATTTTTGAAAATATAGTGGCGAAAACTTTTGCTAAAGAGGTCACTCCCTGCGAAGGGATCTCGGCTCTTTCCTCGTCGTATGAGGTGCAGGATATTCCAAATTGAATACCTCGATGCAAAGCAAGAATAATCGACTATAATGAAGTTATTGCCCTGACGCAAACTTTTGTCCAAGGGGTCACTCCCGGTGAAGGGATCTCGGCCCTTGCCTCGTCGACTGAGGTGCTGGGCATTCACAACCGAATACCGCTATGCAAAACAAAAATGAACGTCCTTGCAATAACAGCTTTTTGAAAAATTGTTCCAACAACGTCTTTTAGGTTTATTTTCTTGCATTAGTTCTTTTAATGCGTCCCATCATTTAATCCTACCATTGCAGAAAACAACCAAAATATGACGTACGCTTATGCCATTCGCATTCGCCACGGGGCCCCGTCATCACCCGTTAGGTTACTTAACTAACGACAGAGCGGGGGCTGGGCTAGCGCGGCTGTAAAACATAAGCAACGCCTAAATAGTTATTATATATAAATATATAGCAATGATAGACATTACAGATCACAGATGAATACATTGGATATACTAGGAATCCGCAATGCGTTCGAGCCTGCAACGTAAAGCGGATTACACGGTCGCGGTGAATAGCCAAAACCCCACCCAAGACCCCTACGGGTGCGGCAAACTACCCGCCAAGCACCCGAAGCGAAGCAACCTCCCTCACCACCGTGAGTAGGCCACTCGGCACTTTGAGATACCCGGTAGTTTGTGCACCCCCTCCATGGGTCTATCCTATGAGCAAAAACAGTAAAAAGAATTATACAATGACGGCTACAACCCCGACCCGGTTGTGCGGCCATACAAAGAATATTATTACATCAATTTACATGTACAAATGAATGAAAGAAGAAAAACGCTCATCTCACATCCACCCCGGCTATTCACCCGCGACAATCCAATCTATTCATATCCACAAACCAATAACAATCACAGATCATGTATAACCCCGACTAATCGTCTTATAGCGATTAGCCGACGTTCAATACATGCAAGCATCACAGATATAACCGATGTAGTTAAAGTGTAGTGAAGTTCCGAAAAATACGGATTTATAGGCCCCCAAAAGTAAATTTTAGTTCTGGAAAATCTGGGCACTTATAATATATTTTAAAAATCCCAAAACCAACACAGACACACACTGCACGAAAAACGATGCACAGAAGACAACAAACTGCGGCGCTTCCGCGGCACATGGCTACCTCGTGCGGCGGAAGCGCGGCGGTTTGAAAGAATTAGTGTATCGTTTTTCTTGGGTGTTCACACAAAACCCTGAGCCGAATTTACAAGTATAAAGTTTTTCATTTAGAGCAGAAAAATTTTTAACAGAAACTAGGGTTTTGCAAAACTTTGGTTTTTGGATTTTCGGTTTCGAAACTTCGTTACACTTCACTACCTAGCTAGTTTGAGTTTAGTTAGGCTCTGATACCACTGTTAGGTCCACGTTGCCCACCCCGGTGCTTACGGGAAGGCGGAAAACATAATAAAAATTGGATTTTTATCGACTTAGGCAACATGGACCGAGCTTGTGAGGATCTTTGCTAAACGAAAACTAGCTAGAGCAAACTTACAACAAGCTAAGTTGTAGAAAGGTTATACCTTGAGCTTGAACTCCTTCTCTCCTTGCTCGCCGGAATGGTAGAAAAATGTCACCTTGCTTGTCTTCTCCCGTCAAAGAACGATCCACCCGAAAGCCTCGACCTTTAGCTTCAACTCCAAGCTAGGAGTAACTAGAGTGCAAGAAATGCTAAGACTTGAACCCTAGAAGAGAGTAGAGAAGATCAAGTGAAGGTTTTTCTCTAGCTTTTTGTTTCTCAACACATGAGAGGGAGAGAGCTTGAGGGAGAGGATGAGCAAGAGAGAGAAATGATATGAGATAATGAAATATTAGTGAGCCATTCTCACTAATATGTGTGTAATATTTTAATTCCATAATTAGCTAGAAAATTGTCATGGTTTAATCAAGAGGTGACCATTATCATTTCAATATTAATGCAAATTGCAAGGATCAAAGAGCATCTTCCAATTGAAATGATTATGGTCAAGTTGTCAACATGGTCAACAAGTCAATGAAGTCAAATGGTCAACAACAACAACCATGCACAATAATTAAGCTAATTATCAATTAACAATAATACACACAAAAAACAATAGGGTTAATAAAATGACAATAGTCATTAACCCTAAACAAGGTCCTCTCCCTCAATCTCAAGCAACTGTGCATACGCACCCGCATTCGTGATCCTAGGAACACGAATGCACTGAGAAAAACCAATCTCAAATCATATACTAGGATCCGGCTTAAACCAAAGCCCACTAGTATAAACTGTCCGGACAGCAAACGTGCACAAGTGCACGGATGCGAACGAACCCTGTCGCAAAACCATGCGACCTCTACTCATTTTGCCTAAAGGCGAATAGCTCTCTGTGTGGGACTCTAAAGACTCGACACTACGCTGGCAGTGGGTTTAACCACAGACCGCAAGCGGCACTAGCTGTACGTAACGGTCCCCAGGTAGATGTCGATAAGAAGACTGACGAGGTGAACCCCATCTGCACTCCTACTGAGCCTGTATGTGACAGTCTCCGTACAGTCCGGTCTGTTCGTCTGATACATCGCATGGCGGGCCTAGGGGGGCGGTGAACGTCAGTCCCCTAATAGCGGTACAAGTCGTGTCGGAGCGTAGCCCAATACACCCTGAGATAACACTGGAACCTACCAGTAGATCTCGCTTGCCCTGGCCAGGGACTACTTGTGTAATGGCTCTCCTAGACACAGCGCGATGTCAACCCCCAATACCGGGAGAGACGAATCCTGTCTAACCGTCACTGCCTCCAAGTGCTTCGGGACTGCTCCCAACTACTACCTGTTTGCACGACTCGGTAGAGCCGTGGTAGGGTAGCAATCAAAGAACAGTGGGAACACACTCGAGGCGAAGTGATAGTGTCAAGTCAGCGGACTAAGCTGTACTCATGTCACCTGGGAACTGATAACTGACGATAGGTATATTACCAACCAACAGTTCCCGACGAGTCCTGTCCAGTGTACTCGTAACCTAACGAGCACCCGCATACTATCCCAAGTACAACGTACTAACGGCTGTGGGACAGACCGTCTCCCACACTGGGATGAGAAGCGCATACGCTAGTCTATTCCGGAGTATCGATGCCCTGTCTCGATAGTCCAACGACCAGGGACCAGTATAAGGATGTGCTTATAGATTACCCAGCCCCCACGAGTGTGATCGCCATCACAACGCCGGTAATCAAGCAAAGATCCTAAGGGCTCTACTAATATGTATACCAGCAATATGCTAAAAGAAACACATGCACATATTAAAGCAGAGACAAACCAAGTAGCATACTACCATTTCGAGCAAGATTGTATATACAACTGTGAATATCCCAAGCTTCCATCAAGTAATATACATACTAGTATGATACTGTAATGGCCTCTAGGGCATATACACTAACATTTTCTATACAAATTTTTTCAAAAAATCCATAAAGGAGTGTTTTAGCCTGACCACAAGATATAGGTAATTATTTGTTTTTAATTACAAGCTACAAGAATATAATAACTCCATTTTTAGTGTACATTTTTAGTGTACAAGAAATTATTTTAAATTTAATATATACTAGGAGTATTTATTCTTGCTGCTATCATTTTAAGTAATTAAATACCACAATAATTACAAGAAAGAGCTTATAGCTCATTGGTAATACCTTGCATTGCTGAACCAAGCCACCAGAGTTCAAATCCCATGCCCCACATTATTTTTATTATTAATTTGTTTTGATTTTTTTAGAATACCAACCTTTACACGTGCGTTTCTCACAAATTTCCTTCTGCACATAAAAAGTTAGATGTACCAAAAATCCCCCCAGGAGACCCCCCACCCATCGGCACTCCGACTCGGCCCGACTCGGCCGGCGGACCGGCCGACTCGGGTCGGCGCCGCCGGCCGGACTTGGCCGGACGGCCGAGTCGTCAAAATAGAAAACGTGTATTTTGACCTAGTCTACCCCCTGCACACACTAAATTCCTTGACCGGTTACAGAAAGCCCAATAAATCCCTTTTACTCCAAAGTTTTAATGATTTTAATGATTTTTATATATTATATATATATTTTTTAATTAAAACCCTAACCCTAGCCTAACCCTATATAAACACCCCTACCCTCTCCCCTCTCATCCTAAATTTCTAAGTCCACTCTCCCAAAATTCCAAGAGAACTTGGTACGTTAGAAAACGAGCGAAAGGCGAAGCGCTGACGAAATCGACGGTGAAATTCCGGTGATCGTACTAGGACCTCTCAACGACGTTTCGACGCATCGGCAAACCCTCTACCTCCCTCTCACTCTCTAGCGTTGTCCAAACCCGTAAGTCCCTCTTTTCTACCATTCTTTTCTTCCATTAAAATACGACTTTTCAAACCCGACGGAAATCGGAACAAACCGATTTCCAATTCGGTTTTCTATCAAATCTCACTTATCACCAATTCCATAATGCTTAAACATCTTCATGTGGACTACTAATCACTTAACAACTAATTTGAATAAGTTTTCTCACATGAAATGATAACGTTTCCATTTATCGTATTCCTTTCACTTAAATACCACAATGTTTAGTTCTCATATTTAACCCCTTAACACTGCCATACCTTAAAGTAGACCACGAGGTAATGACCTACCTCCACACACACGCAAATACAACCCTAAATGATATCATCAAAACTTAGAATACGATAATACAAGATTTTACATTTAAATACCCTTTTCTTATAAAACCTTTTCTAAAAGTTTTAGGTTTGATACACTTTCAAACAAATATCTTTTAATAGGAAAATACGATATGTCATGGACATCGATCGTTTATCTAAACCTGACTTTGTGGTGTCTAGGCTAGGCAAGTGAGAAAAGGTAACTTTAAAAGGCCCGTCTCACGATTCGTGAGCGGATCCCTCCTTTTCTCATTTGTACTTACCTGGCCACAATTGGCGGTGAAGAGGCGATTTGAGGCTTCTAACGACTTGTCATTTAGACCTTTTAGAAATAGTCTAGTTGAAATATAAAACCCTAGAATCTAAAATACGGAAAATCGACTTTTGCAAATAAATACCTTTTACTTTAATAAAACCGTATTCTAAGGATTAGTATTTATATATCTTAGCAAAGCGCCACTACAACCCACCTTTGGGGAACCCGTTAGGGATAGCATGGTTTATCGTGCACCCTCGGCTTAGTAGTGCGAGATTCAGACCTCCGCAAGGAGCATTCGTTCTCGAAAGGTTTAAAATACGACATCTTAAGAAAATGAGACTTTTAAAATACAAAATATTTATTGAGATTATTTTTATACAAATATATGAAAATTATCATTAAAAGATCTATTTTGTTATAATATAAATATTCCACTTTTTCTAAAAATCACAAGACTAGATTTTACATTAAAATACTATGAATTTCAAATAAATCAAGATTACCGATAAATACCTTTATTTATGGAATTAGGATATTTTCACTAGAAATATCACAAAATAAAATTACACTCATTATAACTATAAAGATGAATAATAAATACTTGGGGTGTATCTTGAAAACTATTCAAAAGTATTTTTACATAAAACCCCCTCAAGTTTTATAAATTACAATAAGGACCCTAGCAATTATAGAACTTCGACTTACATTTCTGTTGGTCTGACTCGGGTTTGAGTCTGATTATTTATGACTTGAATATGATTCAAGTCAATCTATATTCTTTAATATTCCAACTCAATATGAACACATGAATCCCAGAATCCAGTTATTAATCTAAACAAATTGACTGAATCAAACCATGGATATACATCCATTGTTCCGTTATTCCATTTACCTGATTATGCAGTTACAATCTGTTTACTGATATCATGGTTTTAGTCAGTCATCCAACTTATACAATGCAATACAACAATACAATCAAAACACTACGGGGTTTAAGGGGTAGATTGGTATGGAAGATATTAAAAGTGGCACGAGACGGTCAGATTTAAGACACCTAACATGAATCCAATTGCCATTGTTCCGGGCTTTCTAACGGAGCCTTGTACTCTATATTCCGTTTGCCATGGTCTCTAGCATATAGAGACCCCTCTCGTATATACTGGCATTCTTCCGTACCAAGCTACAACAAAAGCGTTAATACAACATTACTACAATACAATACAATATTCAAAGCTACTCTCTCTCTCCTACTCTTTGCCTATTTCTCCCCTATCTTTGGGACTTACCGAGCGACTTGTTCGCTGACGACATTCTATTTCTTTCTTCTTTGAATGTCGTCAGGTGTTTTGGACCCGTCAGAGATCGAGCCCACCGGTGAAGACTTGGATCAGTTTCACGAAGACCCCGAGCTCTAGACATTGTACCTTGTTCTATTCAGTATTTTCATTTTCTGTTATGCCATTGTTTAGGCATCGCTTTTCATTCCAGTTGTATTTACTTTTCATGCATTGTACAAAAGAATGGTATTAATAAAGTTGCTGTTATTTTTATATCTCTTGTCTCTTGTGATTTACCTTTATATTGCTTAGAGACGCTTAGCGTATTTACTTCATAGTAAATACGTAGCGGACCTCGTCGCGTCCCCATTCGCCGTATACCGGAAAGCGGGGCGTGACATCACCTTTAGAAGCGACTCTGACGAAGAAATCGCCATCAGCCCTCTCTTCAAGGAATCCACATCTGACACAAAACATGCGAAGATTTGCGACAAAATCTAGCTGCGTAATCGTGCGTTGACTGATGACCGAAACGTCCTTAAACTAATGATGGACCACTACGTCCTAAAACTAGTTGTTGACCGAGATGTCGATAAACTGTGGTGGATCGCGACATCCCAAAGCCGATACAAAAAAAAGAGAATAAAAAATAATAATAAAAAAAAATAAAAAATAAAAACGGTATGTCCATAAGCAAAATGGGCACGGATGAAATCCCGAAAGGGCTCCGTGAGTAAAAACAGCAGGGCTACCGGCGAGTCTTGTGAAAACCTGAAAGGGCGCAACCTCGTTAGAAAAAAGAATAAAAAAAAGAAAACAGTATGTCCATAAGCAAAATGGGCACGGATGAAAACCCGAAAGGGCTCCGTGAGTAAAAACAGCAGGGCTACCGGCGAGTCTTGTGAAAACCCGAAAGGGCGCAACCTCGTTAAAAGACACTTACAGGGTCCTCTCGACCTTATAAGGAGAAACCACCAGCGTGAGATCCTTACGACTCACAAGGGAGCAACACACTTAGGGATCCTCACGATTTCTAAGGAGAAATTACACTTGCGAGATCCTCACGACTCGTAAGGAGAACTCTCTTATGGGACCCTCACGGCTCATAAGATTTGAAAGTCTTAAGTTACAGAGACCTGAACCTGTTCTTAATCAACCCCCACAACCTCCAATACCGCCCTACAAGTGGCTCAATACTGACCCTTGTACACAATCCACGGGCGTGAATAAACATTTCCCCAGCAAAGTCCCACCCGTGACTAGGGATATGTCCATATGGTGAACAACCCTTGTAAGTCCTCTCGACTTATAAGGAGAAAACACTCTTGTTGGATCCTTACAACTTATAAGAGAACATACACTTAGGAATCCTCACGATTCCTAAGGAGAAAACACACTTACGAGATCCTCACGACATGTAGGGAGAAATACCTTTGTGAGACCCTTATGGCTCACGAAGTCAAAAGCCTTAGTCGACAGGATCCTAACCCTGTTTACTAAGCCACCTTTGTTCAACATCGACATAGGCAAATGATGATCCGTTCCTGGCAATATCCCAGTTGTAGCGATGCTGATGCCTAAACCGGTATCAAATTCCAAGTCCTTTCATGGCAAATGATGATTCACTCCGGGCAATATTCCAGTTGTAGCGATGCTGATGCTGATGCTGAGATTGGCACCAGATTCCAAGTTCCACACTCGCAATAAAAAATCAGCGAGTTAAAAATGCATATGAAATAGCCGAAATGATTGGGCAACTCGCAATAAAAAACAGCGAGTAAAAAAAAAACAGCTGAAATGATTGGGCAACTCGCAATAAAAAGCAGCGAGTAAAATAAAAAAAACAACCGAAATTATTGGGCAACTCGCAATAAAAAGCAGCGAGTAAAAAGAAAAATAGCCGAAATGATTGGGCAATCGCGACCTTCGCGATATAAAAGCGGAAATGATAGAGCATCGCGGAAATTAAATAATAATATAAAAAATGAATAAAACTTTTGCCCTACAGGGGAGATCACATCGATCCCTGTATACAATCCAGGGGCACAAACAAAGAGAGAACCATACCTTCCCAACAGGCTCCACCAGAAAGCGAAGCCAAATCTCGACGGTTCATAGACAACCCAGAGACAACCTCGACATTTGTCGCAATATTGCAGACATAATGTCAACGGACGAAGCAAAAATAGATCCCTAGCTTCAGGGTCTCGACGTCGATATCGACAACTTAGAGATCACCAACGGCGTTTCTCCTCACTCCAACCGGATGCAGACATGACGTCAATAACCGACCTCAGAGTCGCAACGAAACGGAGTCACGGCATAGGCCCTAGTTCCAAATCTTAACGGCAATATCTACAGCCTAAGAATCAGCAACGGCGTTCCTTCGCAATCCAGCAGGATGCAGATGCAACGTCAACGAAAGACCTCACGGTCAAAACAAGGTGGAGTGACGGCAAAATCTCAACTCCATCTCAGCATTCATCTCGTTACAGCAAACGCAATGTGAACAACGGCGTTCCTTCGTAATCCAGCAGGATGCAGATGCAACATCAACGAAAGACCTCATGGTCAAAACAAAGCGAAGCGACGACAAAATCCCAGCTTCACCTCAACATTCGTCTCGATACAGCAGACGAGATGTCAACAACGGCGTTCCTTCGCAGTCCAGCAGGATGCAGATACAACGCCAACAAAAGACCTCACGGTCGAAACAAAGCGGAGTGACGGCAAAATCCCAGCTCCACCTCAGCATTCGTCTCAATACAACAGACGAGATGTCACGACAGCGTTCTTCCTCCAGCAGGATTCGGACACGCCAGTAAATGAAGCAAATGCCAAATTCCTAGTTTCAAGGTCTTGACGGCAACTCATATAAAGCCAGAAAGACAATCGAAGATCATCTCACACCAACATGAAGTGATCACCACTGTTGGATATATGTATGCCCTAGAGGCCATTATATGATGGTGGATGTATTTATACATGTATGTATATATATATATATATATATATATTCAGTGTATATTCTTGCTCGACATGATAGTATTCAATCTGGTTTTTCTTTATCTGACATGTTGATTTGATCAAGCTTTTATTCAATCACACATGTTGATAAAGCCCTGAGGATATAGGCTTGACTACTGTGATTATGATAGAGATCATACTAGTGGGACATCTTTAGTTTATAAGCATATCCTGAAATGTCCCTAGTCGTAGGTGTATCGAGACGAGGCATCGATATACCAGAGTAGACTAGCGTATATGATACTAGACCCATATGATGGGCGATGGATGTTCCCACATTCATTGATGTTTGACATCGAGATCGTATACGGGTGCTCAATGGTGACTGGGTACACCGGACGGACTCACCGAGAACTCCTATATGGAATTATATCTATTGTCAGATAGCAGTTCTCAGGTGACACTGGTGCAGGTTAGTCTATAGACCCGAGATCGTCATAGAGTCTTGTGTGTTCTCCCACTATACTTTGATTACCATCCTACCACGGCTCTACTGAGTCGTGCAAACAGGTGGCCGTTGGGTACAGTCCCGAGACACACGAAGGCGATGAGCGATAGGAGGGGTTTCGTCTCTCCCGGTATTGGGAGTTGATGTTGTGCTGTGCTCGATTGGCTATATCAGTAAGTCCCTGGCCAGGGCTGTTGAGATTTACTGATAAGTGTTATCAGTAGTTTCTCGATCTGTTGTAGATCATTCATCGGCATGACTTATTGAGTTATTGGGGTCGACGTTACCATCCCTAGACTTGATATGCAGCATATCCGACGAAGAGACCGGACTGTACGGTAGTGTTGCCGGTTGGCTCGACGGGAGTTGTGACAGGTTCGCTTATTTTCTTCTGATCGCTCAATATCCGGGTGGCCGTTACGTTTAGCTGACCGCTTGCGGCTTGGGGGTGCTTGATATGATCATCACCCACTGCCGGCGTATTGACGAGTCTTAGAGTCCCACAATGGAGTTGCCTAGTCCAGGCGAAACGATGTGGTGCGCATATGAGATATGCGCGTGGACCCGGTTAAAATGCGCGTATGAGATACCGTATATTAATCGGGCGGTTTGCTTTTGGTCGGGTCGTATGCGATATGACCGGTTTGCTAAATCAAGTGTTGATTTATCATTGACCATTAGTTTCTTACTTTAAATCCTTTCTTGTCCTTTTGTTGTATGCATGCATGTATGCATTCATTCTCATTCATGCACATAGGATGTGCATGCACACATACATGCATACATAATCTATCATGGTTGTTGATATAGTGGATGGTGGCAATATAAGACTCACACCATATATATAAATATATAGATATTATTTTTGGAAAAGAAAAATGGAAATGGAAATTGTTTTCATGGTTTAATATTTTATTCTTGCACTAAAGCCTTGGATTAACCATGATTCATTTTCTATGGCCATTTTTGTTCCAAACTAAAATATCTAGATATTTTATAACTATGGTTAAGAATGAGGAAGTGAAAATATATATATTTTCATTTTCTCATTTTTATTCACATGCTTATCATTATCTTGAGCTCTTTACAAGCCATCATCTTCTTCCTCCTTTCTCTCTTGCTCTCTAGTTTTCTCAAGTGAGCAAAAGAGTCACCAAGTTAGGATTTTGAAGTGAGAAAACAAACCACATCACCATTCTACACTAGTCTTGCCCATTAGTGTAGAGTGTTAGCTTCCATTTCTTCTATTGATCTAGTGGAGCTTCAAGCTTGGACAAAGAGGACTCCGGGTGGATCGTCGTGGACCTAGAGGATCTCAAGCGAACCTTTTTCCCAACCCTCAAGTAGCCAAGAAGTCTAGCGTAGGGAGCTACAAAGGTTGTACTCTCAAAACCCTAGCTTTTATTACTTGTGTTAATGTTGCCCTAAATTTTCTAGCATGATCCTTAAGATAGTTTCTTTAGCACCATATAAAATTTAAATATGGCATGTGTGTTGCCTCCAAACCCTTGTAGTGGTGCTGTAGAAAACCTTTCATGGTATCAGAGCCAGGCTAGAGCTTTAGGCGATGTTTAGGCGAAGTTAAAACTCCGATCGAACCATGAAATACGGATTTTGACCCTTCTCTGGACATTTTTTGAAACTGTGTTTTTTTCTGAATTAAAAATACTTACAAAATTCAGCAGGGAAATATAAGCATAACTGTAAAAAACGACACCATGATCCGTACATATCGCCGCGGAACCGCGGCCATACCTTGCTTGGGCCGCGGATCCACGGCCGTACAGAAGCTTTATGGTATCGTATTTGTACAGTAATGTCAGTAGCTGCTTGTACACTTTTTTGGGTATTTTTAATCTGACTCAAGTGTTGAGTGTTCTGGGGATTATTTTGGATTCGTTGATTCGATCGGAAAATTTAATTTCGTGTTGTTTTCGGGTAATTTAGAAAGTATTAAAAAGTTCGAACGGATATCATTAACTCACTTTTTCCCGGCACGAAAAACTTTCAAATGTTTAATTTTTCTCGAGTTTAAATCTTTCGGAAATACGTGCAAGTAAAGTGGTGGACCCTCTAGAAGAACACAAACCTTAACTCGATTATGTGACCGTCTGAACTGCCTCTAAACCTTAGGGTTTGGGGCAGTACGGCGTGCCACATGTGAGGCGTTGGCTTGACCCTTCTACGGCTGGACCACTGCTACTGTGACTTGTTCCGGGATTTTTGAACTCCGCTCAAGTGTTGAGCTATTAAGGAAATCTTGGGTATTTGATTATTCGATCGGAAAGTTTAATACTGTCTATTTATCTGGAATGTGATACAATATGTGGAATTCGTATAGTTAGGCATGAAATGCGAAGTATGTGATATTTCGGATTTACGATGTCTAAAGTGATTGTGGATTCCAAATGTTGTAGTTTTACACTTTCTTTTCTGTGACCGTAAGTGTAGTATGTCGCATATCGCTGGTTTCGTTGCTATACATCAACGACAATCGGGGTACGCATACTTACTTACGTTGATGATATATGATATTATCTGTTGCTGAGATATGATGTGCAGGATTGTCGCGATTGAATAGCCGGGGGTTTTTATGTGAGATGAGAGTTTTCTTTTCATTCATGTAAAATTCAAATGTAATGTAATATTCTTTTATTTGGGACACTTTCGGGTTGAGGTTGATGCCACCAGTGTTGTATATTATTTACTTTTCCGCATTAGGATAGACCCAAGGAGGGGAGCACAAGTGACCGGGTTCTGGGGTTCAGTGGGAGGCCATCTCGAGGAGTCGAGACCGGGTCTCCTAAACTCCAGAATTGGTAGGGTCACTTGCCGCTCTCGTAGGGGTCTAGGGGTGTGGGCTTGGCTATTCATCGCGACTGTGGAATCCGTATTTTCTATTATTGGCTAAATACTAAATACAGATGTCATAGTATATCCTATATTATCATATATGTGTTTCTGCTGCCTGTATACTGTGATGTGATATCTTAGACAAATGATATATTATATATGAGATATATAGTAGACGTTGCTTATATTTTACACCCGCGCTAGTCCCGTCCCGGTATGCCGTTAGTTAAGTAACCTAACGGTGCATAACGGAACATTGCGGCGAATGCGGATGGCATAAGCGTACGTTGTATTTTCGTTTCTTTTCTGTGATTGGCTTAAGGACTTAAATGATGGGGCTACATTAATACGATTAATGTAAAGAAAATAAACCTAAAAAGATGTTGTAAAATCGGATTTGAAAACCACTCGGCTCTTTATGAAAAATCTACATTTCAAAACTGCGGAGCTCAAGCCACTCCTTTTGAAAACCATTTGACTCTACGATGATATCAAGTTCAAAGCGTTAAAGATTTTCTTAAAAATCATCTGCAACCCTCCGTCATTTTAGGAAGTAGAGTACTTAGTATTCGTGCTACGTTTGTTGACTATAGTTAAGGCGTAGTGTACGGTAGCTAAATGATGTCTTCCTACACTGCATATGATACAGATTAATTAGGACATTCATGCAACTTTGTTGACCATAGTTAAGGGTCATGTGAGTGGGTCTAATTAATCATGAAATTATGGGTAGAACTTGACTAGTACTTATGATTTGTTGACCATAGTTAAGGTCATAGTACTAGGGCTAAAAACCACATCGGGAATTTCAATAGTTGAAATTTGCAATGAGATTGCATACCTTCCATATGGTGGTTGGATCCCGATCCCACTGTGGGTAATAGTTGCTCCTAGGAGAGTTTTGCAGTTTACAATTAGCTAACCCATTAGGTGTCTAGAAAGGTGTTAACGGGGCTACGCCTCTGGGAAGACGAGATTTACTTTAATTAGGTCCGTGCGAAAGCACGGGGAACCTCCCTCAAGTACCGACACTGGCCTGGCTGAACGGTTAGCGAAGTTGTAGACTGTAATTAATCCTGGCTAGTTTTCTTTTTAAGGTTTGAAAGAAAAACTTGATTAAAGCAGTGGGAGACATCGATTAGATAAGATAATAACCAATCTGATCTTTGCAAGAGCTTTCGCTGAGTGTATTCTTTTCTCTCTCTTAATGGCAGATACCAATGATAGGACTCAAGCTTCTACTAGATAAAAATAAACTGAATGGGACCAATTATAAAGACTGGCTGAGGAATCTTAACATTGCCTTGACTTATGATAAGGTATCATATGTCCTCACGGCTCCAGCCCCGCCCGTCCCAGGTCCAAAATCCTCAGTTGCGGATATTGAAATCCGCAAGACATGGGACACTGACTGTGCCACGGCCAAATGCCTTGCGCTTGCATCGATGGATAACACACATCAAAAGCAGCACGAGAATATGGACGTTCACGCCATATTCCTCCATACAAAGGAGTTGTATGGAGAGCAATCCCGTGTATTATGATACGAAGTATCAAGAAAACTGTTTCAGATGTGAATGGCCCCTGGCACACCAGTAGGAGACCATAATCTGAAGATGATAGCCCTCATAGAAGAGCTACCGAGCTCATATGCCTCATACATAGTGATATATGTGGGCCAATGTCTACACAGGCTAGAGGCGGTTTTTCATACTTCATTACTTTCACTGACGATTTCTCAAGATTCGGTCATGTATTTTTATTAAAGCACAAATCCGAAGCTTTCGAGAAATTCACTGAATATAAACTCGAAGTAGAAAAACAAACCGGCTTGAGTATCAAAATACTTCGATCAGATCGAGGTGGGGAGTACCTCAGTACAGAATTTGCAAACTTCCTAAAAGAGAATGGGATTCTCTCTCAGCTTACTCCTCCTTACACACCACAGCACAACGGTGTGTCTGAACGACGGAATCGGACCCTATTAGATATAGTCCGATCCATGATGAGTGATGCTGAGTTACCCGTCTCATTTTGGGGGCATACATTGGAGACTGTAGCGTTTCTACTGAACAGGGTCCCAACCAAAACTGTGTCTACCACACCATATGAGATATGGTATGGGTAGAGACCATCTCTTAAGAAAATTAAGATTTGGGGTTGCCCGACTTATGTTAAAAAGCAAAATCCGGACAAACTCGAGACACGGTCGGTCATGTGTAATTTTGTGGGGTATCCAAAGAATTCCTATGAATATCTATTCTACCACAAGGAGGAACAAAAGGTATTTGTTTCTCAGTATGCCACATTCTTGGAAAAAGAGTTTTTCACAAATGAAACTAATGGCAATGTGGTGGATCTAGAAGAGGTTCTAGAGACACAAACTACAAATGACGACTTGGTTGAACTGGCTGTTGCAATAGAAACTGAGGAACCTCGGCCACTCCGTAGGTCTGGTAGGACTTCTCGTCTACCGGAAAGGTACTACGGTTTCCTCATTGATGGTGACAGAGAAGATTGCATCATGGAGGATGATGATCCTACCAACTTTCAGCAAGCTATCACGAGTGGAGACTCTGTGAAGTGGCTGGATGCCATGAGATCCGAAATGGAGTCTATGTACACTAACAAAGTATGGACTTTGGACGTTGTACCCCCTGGGGTAAAACCTGTGGGGGTGCAAATGGATCTTTAAAAGAAAGATTGGTGTAGATGGGCAGGTAGAGACCTATAAGGCAAGACTTGTGGCGAAGGGTTTTCGTCAAAGACCAGGTTTGGACTATGACGAGACTTTTTCTCCCGTAGCCATGCTTAAATCCATTCGGATCCTACTTGCTATTGCTGCTCACTACGACTATGAAATTTGGCAGATGGACGTTAAAACGGCATTTCTAAATGGAGATTTAGAAGAATGCGTTTATATGGATCAACCAGAGGGCTTCATTGACAGTGGGAGCAGCGGGAAAGCATGTAGATTGCTTAAATCCATATATGGGTTAAAGCAGGCATCACGGAGTTGGAACATCTATTTCGATGATGTTATCAAAGAGTTTGATTTCATCAAAAATCCAGATGAACCTTGTGTTTATAAGAAGGCTGTAGGGAGAGTTGTCACATTTCTCGTATTGTACATGGATGCCATTCTTCTGATAGGAAATGATATTCCTATGCTACAGTCAGTCAAATCCTTCTTATCACTAAGGTTCTCCATGAAGGACCTGGGTGATACCACATACATTCTGGGCATTAGGATCTATAGGGATAGATCCAAGAGGTTATTGGGATTGTTCCAAACCAGGTACATCAATACCATCCTAAAAAGGTTTAGTATGGAAGACTCCAAGCGGGGTGCCTTACCCGCTTGCCATGGGGTCACTCTCTCTAAGGACTCTTGCCCAAACACCGATGAAGAGAGAGCTCGCATGAGCATTATACCCTATGCTTCGGCAGTAGGATCTATAATGTATGCGATGTTATGTACACGCCCAGATGTAGCTTATGCACTTAGTGTTGTAAGCAGGTATCAATCCAACCCAGGGGAGAATCACTGGATAGCTGTGGAGAACATTCTTAAGTACTTGCGAAGGACTAAAGAATTGTTCTTGGTGTATGGTAATGGAGATCTCCAAATGGAGGCCTTTACCAATTCGAGCTTCCAGAGCGATAAGGACGACGGCAAATCTATCTCCGGGTTTGTATTTACTCTCAATGGAGGGGCGGTAAGTTGGAAGAGTTCCAAACAGGATACCGTTGCAGACTCTACGATGGAGGCTGAGTACATTGCTGCGAATGATGCCGCCAAGGAAGCCGTCTGGATGAGGAAGTTCGTCTCGGAGCTAGGAGTAGTTCCAACCATTATTGATCCAATACCATTGTATTGTGATAATAATGAGGCTATGGCGTTAGCCAAGGAGCCCAGGCCCCATCATCAATCCAAACACATCCTGAGGCGCTTTCATTTAATCCGGGAGATTGTAGATCGCCGCGAGTTCGAGATTAGGAGAGTAGACACAAAGAATAACGCCGCGGATCTACTCACCAAGGCCCTCCCTCAGTCCCAGCATGAGCGACTTTTTGAGATGTTGGGTATGAGATACGCCAATAACTGGCCTTAGTACAAGTGGGAGATTGTTGGATATATGTATGCCCTAGAGGCCATTATATGATAGTGGATGTATTTATACATGTATATATATATATATTCAGTGTACATTCTTGCTCGACATAATAGTATGCTATCTGGTTCTTCTTTATCTGACATGTTGATTTGATCATGCTTTTATTCATTCACACATGTTGATAAAGCCCTGAGGATATAGGCTTGACTACTGTGATTATGATAGAGATCATACTAGTAGGACATCTGTAGTTTATAAGCATATCCTGAAATGTCCCTAGTCATAGGTGTATCGAGACGGGGCATCGATATAACAGAGTAGACTAGCGTATATGATACTAGACCCATATGATGGGCGATGAATGTTCCCACATTCATCGATGTTTGACATCGAGATCGTATACGGGTGCTCAGTGGTGACTGGGTACACTGGTGCAGTTCTCAGATGACTCACCGAGAACTCCTATATGGAATTATATCTATTGTCGGATAGCAGTTCTCAGGTGACACTGGTGCAGGTTAGTCTATAGACCCGAGATCGTCATAGAGTCTTGTGTGTTCTCCCACTATACTTTGATTACCACCCTACCACGGCTCTACTGAGTCGTGCAAACAGGTGGCCGTTGGGTACAGTCCCGAGACACACGAAGGCGATGAGCGATAGGAGGGGTTTCGTCTCTCCCGGTATTGGGAGTTGATGTTGTGCTGTGCTCGATTCGCTATATCAGTAAGTTCCTGGCCAGGGCTGTTGAGATTTACTGATAAGTGTTATCAGTAGTTTCTCGATCTGTTGTAGACCATTCATCGGCACGACTTATTGAGTTATTGGGGTCGACGTTACCATCCCTAAACTTGATATGCAACATATCTGACGAAGAGACCGGACTGTATGGTAGTGTTGCCGGTTGGCTCGACGGGAGTTGTGACAGATTCGCTTGTTTTCTTCTGATCGCTCAATACCCGGGTGGCCATTACGTTTAGCTGACCGCTTGCGGCTTGGGGGTGCTTGATATGATCATCACCCACTGCCGGCGTATTGACGAGTCTTAGAGTCCCACAATGGAGTTGCCTAGTCCAGGCGAAACGATGTGGTGCGCATATGAGATATGCGCGTGGACCCGGTTAAAATGCGTGTATGAGATACTGTATATTAATCGGGCGGTTTTCTTTTGGTCGGGTCGTATGCGATATGACCGGTTTGCTAAATCAAGTGTTGATTTATCATTGACCATTAGTTTATTACTTTAAATCCTTTCTTGTCTTTTTGTAGTATGCATGCATGTATGCATTCATTCTCATTCATGCACATAGGATATGCATGCACACATACATGCATACATAATCTATCATGGTTGTTGATATAGTGGATGGTGGCAATATAAGACTCACACCATATATATAAATATATAGATATTATTTTTGGAAAAGAAAAATGGAAATGGAAATTGTTTTCATGGTTTAATATTTTATTCTTGCACTAAACCCTTGGATTAACCATGATTCATTTTCTATGGCCATTTTTGTTCCAAACTAAAATATCTAGATATTTTATAACTATGGTTAAGAATGAGGAAGTGAAAATATATATATTTTCATTTTCTCATTTTTATTCACATGCTTATCATTATCTTGAGCTCTTTATAAGCCATCATCTTCTTCCTCCTTTCTCTCTTGCTCTCTAGTTTTCTCAAGTGAGCAAAAGAGTCACCAAGTTAGGATTTTAAAGTGAGAAAACAAACCACATCACCATTCTACACTAGTCTTGCCCAATAGTGTAGAGTGTTAGCTTCCATTTCTTCTCTTGATCTAGTGGAGCTTCAAGCTTGGACAAAGAGGACTCCGGGTGGATCGTCGTGGACCTAGAGGATCTCAAGCAAACCTTTTTCCCAACCCTCAAATAGCCAAGGAGTCTAGAGTAGGGAGCTACAAAGGTTGTACTCTCAAAACCCTAGCTTTTATTACTTGTGTTTATGTTGCCCTAAATTTTCTAGCATGATCCTTAAGATAGTTTCTTTAGCACCATATAAAATTTAAATATGGCATGTGTGTTGCCTCCAAACCCTTATAGTGGTGCTGTAGGAAACCCTTCAACCACCCCGACGTTCGTCTCTACACAATAGACGAAATGTCACGACAACGTTCTTCCTCCAACATGATTCTGACGTGACAAAGCAAACGAAGCGAAGGCCAAATTCCTAGCTTCAGGGTCTTAACGGCAAGTCATATAAAGCCTGAAAGACAATCGGAGATCATCTCGCACCAGTGCGGAGTGGTCATCACCTCGACATTCGTCTCGACACAGCAGACGCAACATCACCAAAAGGAGCCACGGCAAAATCCCTAGTTCCAAACCTCGACGGTTCACCAGCAACCTAGAGACAACCGCAACATTCGTCTCAATACAGCAGACGCAATGCCGGAAAACGAAGCGAAGACCAAATTCCTAGCTTCAGGATCTTAACGGCAAGTCATATAAAGCCTGAAAGACAATCGGAGATCATCTCGCACCAGTGCGGAGTGGTCACCACCTCGATATTCGTCTCGATACAGCAGACGCAACATCACCAAAAGGAGCCACGGCAAAATCCCTAGTTCCAAACCTTGACGGTTCACCAGCAACCTAGAGACAACCGCGACATTCGTCTCAATACAGCAGACGCAATGCCAGCAAACGAAGCGAAGGCCAAATTCCTAGCTTCAGGGTCTTAACGGCAAGCATATAAAGCTTGAAAGACAATCGGAGATCATCTCGCACCAGTGCAGAGTGGTCACCACCTCGACGTTCGTCTCGACACAGCGACGCAACATCACCAAGAGGAGCCACAGCAAAATCCCTAGTTCCAAACCTCGACGGTTCACCAGCAACCTAGACACAACCGCGACATTCGTCTCGATATAGAGGACGCAATGCCAGAAAACGAAGCAAAGGCTAAATTCCTAGCTTCAGGGTCTTAACGGCAAGTCATATAAAGCCTGAAAGACTATCGGAGATCATTCCACACCAGCGCGGTGTGGTTATGACTCATCGGGGCCCTCCAAAATGAGCCTAACCTCAAGTAAAAAGCGACATGGCAAAATTCCTAACGCTTGCTCTTCCGACGGTCAAACTGCCTAGGAGGATTGCTTGAAGACGTCTTGTCCAGCCCTCGAAGGGATCAGAGACACGGCAGTTGCAAGGCTACTCGAACAGCAAGATTGCCTATCGAGGAATACATCAGCCAACACGACGGTACGATGGACAAAACCCTAAGTACCACAGACCCTAACAGACCTCTGTCGTAAAGAGCAGAGGTTAACTGCGACGTTAGGATATTCTTGCGAGAACTGCTCGATTCGTCTTGACTCATGAGGAAATTAGTGTCTTTGCGAGAACTTCTCGATTCGTCTCAACTCGTGAGGAAAAGCCTTAGGCAGCGGGGATTAAAAAACCTGTTTCCTAAGCACTGAGGTCCTACAAGTCGGTCCAAAACAGACTCTTGCATACTATTCACGGACCACACTCTCCAAAGTCGAATCTCGACAAGGAGGGAAACAACCACTTACGAGTCCTCTCGACTTGTAAGAGGGAAAATTCTCTAGTGAGATCCTTACGACTCTCAAGAGAAAACACACTTAGGAGTCCTCACGACCCCTAAAGAGAAAATACACCTACGAGATCCTCTCGACTCATAGGGAGAAAAGTCTTTATGAGACCCTCACGGCTCATAAAGTTGAAAAGCCTTAGGTAGCAGATCTGAACCTGCTTCCTAAGCCATCACTACTCCTCAAAGTATTCAAGACAGAATGTGCTATATCACCTACAGGCTATGCTTACTTAAGGAATATGCCAATAACAAAGCAGAAAATAAAAGGAAAGGGGCAAAAGATTTGTCATTCATACTCAGAAAATTTTACATCAATAAAGACAATAAACAAAAGGAGCATTATCGAGATGATTACAATGGCAAAACCTCAAATCCAGGACATGGATTGAGGAACTCAAAAGTGACCTTGTTCAGAACTTTCCAAGCCTGGCGAACCATCCTGGTGTGCTTTCTTTCGCGAGCACGAGCGTCGGGATCCCCACTGATGTCCTCCACCCTCCGATAGGCAGCAAGAATGGCGGACTGTTGAAAGGCCTGGTTCAAGAGATCGACAAGATTGTCTCACCGTCTCTTCGAGATTAGGTTCATCAGGTACACCGAGTGCACCTTATCCTCGGCGACGTCCAATGCCCCAAGTGGCACACCAGTACAGAACAAGGGAAGTGCTTCCCAGATTGCTCCCACGATAAGCTTCAAAAGAGGGGAACGCCGGGGAAGCAGTTGGCCATTATATGCGTCAAAACGACTCATAATCTCGGCACACTCGGCGTTGGTAAATTCTCGGTCCTGAGAACGGCCGAGTCGGCGAATGTCTCCGTAAGAGATGATCTCATCAAGGTCATACATGTGGGCGTCCATTACTCCTGCAAAAGAAAATCAACAAAATCAACAGACAGACTGGTTAAGCAATTTCTGATTTAAGACATGCACAGAAAGTTAAACTCCTCGAGAGCAATGCTCTACAAACAGGAGTGACACCTGTCAAAGTCAATTATGAAGGGAAGTTAAAGAAGGCCCCTGAGAACATTGAGAGCTCTGCTCTAAAAAGATGATATAATTCATCAAAAATAAAATTCCATCTTAAATCTTCAAGATCCATGAAAAAAGGAGCAAAGCCCCATTAATGAATTAAGAAATTATAAATAAGATTCTTTTAGAGAGTAAAAGCTCTACTAATGTAACCCTAAAGGGGCTTTCTTTAGATCAAAAGATCTATGAGAGCAAAGCTCTGTTAATGGGTAAAGCCCTGGTTTCTTAAAAGTTTTAAACTATACCTAAGTTTTAACAGAGTTTTACTCTTGAAAAGTTCTTAAAGCCTAAGAGCAATGCTCTGAATAAGAGATAATTCTCAAGGAGAGATGAAAATCATCTAAGGGACCAAAGGTCCTATTTATAGGCATTGAAAGTCGTTTCAACATCCAAAGGATGGCGCAACGGTTGGAATTCTGCCACCGCTGCGCTTACGTCTGGGGCCACGTAAGCGCAACGGTGGGGGGGCATTTGTTTCCCCCAATCAGAGCAAAGCTCTGTTCAAATTCTAAGGCGGGAAATGAAGCAACGCTTCCGTTTCCCCCAATCAGAGCAAGGCTCTGTTTTAAAATTTAAAATTTTAAAAAAATAATAATAATAAAGGAAGCAACGTTTCAGTTGACTTGCGCTCTGCGCTGCGCGACACGTGTCAGCGCAGTTGCGCTGTGCTCTGCGCTGCGCGACACGTGTCAAGCGCAGGTGCGCTTGCGCCCACTGTGCCAGCATTTAAACAATAAAATTTTGGAAAGATCTTTCTAATCTTGTTAAAAACAAGAAGATTGTCTTCTATAAAACAGAAGCCTTAGGATCAAAAATCCAACGGTGGAGAAATATCCCCAGATCAATCAGAGAATGTTCTCTGTAACCAACCTAACAAACTAATTGGCTCTATATAAAGGCCCCTACACTCCAAGTCTCAGATATACAGAGCTCTTCTAAAAAAAACTTTGAGAAGAATTCAAAGAGAAAGAGAAAAAGGTAAAACCTTTGAAAAAAGAAGAATTTCTTCTAAAAAGATCAATGATCTAAGAACAAGATCAAGATCTTCCATAAAAAAAAGAAAAAGATCAATAAAAGATCCAATAAAAAAAAAGAGAAGTAATTTACTTCTTTATTAGATCTTTTGATCTATATAAAGGCACAGCCTTTTGATAAACCATTGGTTCTTGAAAGTTGAGGTAGAACCTCTTTGGAACAAGAAAAACTCGTTTCGTTGATCTAAATTTGATCAAGTTGCGCTCTGAGCTATTGAACAGTGCCTTGCACTCTTGATTTGCGCTGTTGCGCTCCTTGGACTGGCGCAAGTCACCAGAAAGCGCCACGTGTCAATCTGCGCCTTGCGCTCCTAAAAACAGAGCACTGCGCTCTTGGATTGGCGCATTGCAGCAGAGCGCGCCACGTGTCAGCAGCGCACTAGCGCAGCGCACTGCGCTAACAGATTTGCGCTCAGCAGAGCGCGCCATGTGTCAGCAGCGCACTAGCGCAGCGCACTGGCGCAGCACACTGTGCTAACAGACTTGCGCTCACCAGAGTGTGACACGTGTCACTTCCACATCAGTTTGCGCCTTGCGCTCCTCAATCTGCGCAAAGCGCCTAACAGGCCACGTGGCGCCCTGTCAGACTATTGAATGCTCTGCATTATTAAAGAAAAGGGACAGAGCCCAATCAAAAAGGCCTAACAGGACAAAATAAATGCTATGCATTTAATTAAAAAGCCCAATGCTGTGCATTATTTTAAAAAGGGGGCAGAGCCTAAGCAAAGGCCTAAACAGGCCAATCATGAACAAAATGTTAAACATTTTCAAATGGACTTAACCCAATTCTGGCCGTAAGTCCTCAAATTAAATTGAACTGAGCACGACTGCTCTTTCAAATCAATTTACACCCGGTTCAAGGGTACATCTCTGAACTCCTCTGATATTCGTCGTTGTAATCCCTCAACGTCGTCAGAGAGGTGACGGGTCCCGACAACCATACATTGATACGGACTGTGGGGTTCTTAAACTCGTGGACTAATGCGTCCTTAAACCAATATTCGTCCCCAAATGGGAATGCTGGACCACTATGTCCTTAAACTGGTACTGGACCACCATAACCCTAAACTGGCAATGGACCACTATGTCCCTAAACCAGAACAATAGAGCCCCCAAATGCTCTTTTGTTGGATCTAAACGATCCCGTTAAGCTGATCTTAGTCTCAAATTAGACCATCGTATTCTTAACAAACGTTTAAGTTGATCTTAGCCTCAAATATGGCTAACGCATCCTTAAACCAAAACCTTCAAACAGACTTTAGTCCCAAATTGGACTATAGATCTCCCAACCAACTTTGGTTCAAGGGTACATCTCTGAACTCCTCTGATATCTGTCGTTGTAATCCTTCAACGTCGTCAGAGAGGTGACGGGTCCCGACGGCCATACATTCAATGGACCACCATGTCCCTAAACTGGCAATGGACCACTATGTCCCTAAACTAGAACAATAGAGCCCCCAAATGCTCTTTTGTCGGATCTAAACGATCCCGTTAAGTTGATCTTAGTTTCAAATTAGACTAACGTATCCTTAACAAACGTTTAAGTTGATCTTAGCCTCAAATATGGCTAGCGTATCCTTAGACCAAAACCCCAAACCCAAATCTAAGAAAATACGGATTTGGACTAATCCACGTCCTACGGGCGACGACACAAATTAGTCTCCGTATACAATCCACAGGCAACCACAAACAAAAACAAACACCAACGACACGAAGTGACCATCTGGAGAAGGAGAAAGTTGTTACCGCGATGTGGTAGCGTAATTAACTGCAGGGGCTTGCGCCTGCAGGGAAGAGCGTCCCCACAATCAAAAACCCCTCGAACGAGGGGGAATTTGACGAAGTCTGCTACATCGGCCGCATCTGTCTAAACCTCCGATACACGGTTCCATAAATCAACTTGGCATCTTCGGAGAGGTGGACGGATAGCACCAAATAGCATTTGCCCCGAATTTCAGGCAAGATGCCCATCGCGTCTCCGCCGCGTCCTTCGGAGGGGAACAACCCTAACTTGATCTCAAACCCCTTTCTTGAATTTTCAAACTTGAATTTTAAACCATATTAATACCTAATTGAGTTTGATTTAAAGTAATTATACAACAATTTACCATTGTGATGGAGGTCCTTTTCAGGCCTCCTTCAGATGTTGTCTTCCGTCGATCTCCCGGTGGATTTTGGAGATGATTTCCTGTTGCGTGTGGGCCTCAATGGGTTTGAGAAGATCGGTGATTTGAGGAGTTTAGCGCCGAGTACCTGCAAAGAAGTCCCGGGGTGGTTTGGTACTACCGAGGACCCTCCGACGATCAAGTTAGTGCTAGATCCGAGCAGAGTAACGGCTAAGTGGAATCAGAATGGCTTACTTGACCCCTCTGTGATGGGGGTTTATATAGTGGCGGCAACACGCAGCAGCAGGCGTGAGAATCTCGCTGGCAGTTACGCTCCCGACGTCACGCCCGCGTAAGGAGCGGATCGCCCATTAATGGGGATCGTGGTGGCGTGGAATGTGGGATGTTGCTGGCGGAGAATCTGCCCATGGCGAGATTCGTGGAGCGGCGGTTACGTCTGTGAGCGGTGGAGTTGGTCGGAGGACCGAGGAAGACGGCCTCGGCCGGGAGCTTGGGACGAGCGAGGAGGACGAGGAGTCCTGGTCTCGTGGCAGCTCGGGGCGAGCTACATGGCCGAGGAGGCCGATTTGTAGGGGGCCCTGTAGAGGGCCAGCTTATGCTTGCAGGTCGGGTACAGGTTTGGCCTGGCTGGCCCCTGTGAGCCCTTCCTTCTGAGTTCTGGGACACGCCATCTGCCACGCGTCCTGATCTTGGAGATCGTCAATATTGAGCATCATCATTAGCCCCCCACTCCTGTCTCGACCAGCTAGCGGGTCGGGTCTGGAGTGGACTGCCGGGCCTCCCGAGGTGAGCTCCCTCCTAAGGTTTCGTCGGGACGCGTCCCCGGGCTGTCGGTTGTATTTTCCGCTAGCGAATCATGGCGAGATCTCTGCATTTAAGGAAGGTGCTCCGGTTCGTGCATTCTGCCACTGTAGCAACGGTCCACGTGTCAAGCGTCGATTGGCCGACACGACGTATGCAGGCCTGCGGCGTCTGATGGGATGCGGCCCAGCGCAGGAACGACACGTGGAGCGATCGAAGCCGCTGGACACGAGGAGTTGTTTTGGCAGGAGATGACGGGCGTCGTTGGATGAGGTCGCTTGCAGCAATAAATAGGGGTAGGGCCCATCCTTGGGCCCCTACTTCTTCATATTTCCTGCTTCTAAGTCCCGGTTGCTCGGCGCTCGTCTTCTTCCTCTCACTTTCGTTTCCCAAGGATCCCGTTTCTTAAGGTTAGATGTCTTCCTTTGTCGAGTCAGTAGATATTGTAGGAGTAGGTTCTAGGGACCCTTTAGTTGTGTCTGTGTCCCCCCGGGGAGCAGGGGTCAGATCCTCTCCCCGGGATCGTGCGGCGAGGGCAGCCCCCAGGGAGGAGGCGGCAGATGTGGCCCCCAGCACCTCGTGTTGGGTGAGGCATGAGGACGAGCTTGTTCACACCATAATATTGTATTATTATATTCCCCATTCTTATTCTTTTTACAAATAAAACAGGTGCTTTTGACACATGTCTGCTACATATTACAGGTTACAGGTTCTTGGATCTAAAACGGTGAAAACAAGAAAAGACGACGTAAAAGTGAGACTTTGACCAACAAAGAGAAGGATCTTGATCAAGCCTACATGAAGATCAGTTCACAAAGCAAGGTTCAAGACGTCGACACAAAGCGAACGGTTAAAAGTCCACTACAAGTATTCGCTGGAAGATCTGGAGAAGATCTATAAGCCACATGGAGAAAAGAACTAAAGAAACAGAAAGCCCAAAAAGCCATAAGCCTACACCAGAAAGTACAAAGCCCAGTTCTCCCTTTTGGCCGCGGAACCGCGGCCAAACAGGGTCTGAGGCCGCGGTTCTGCGGTGGAGTAGAGCAGTTGAAGAATAAGAATTTTACCATAAATCTTTGTGGCTTTGACTGGTCAACCTAGGGGTAATTTGGTAAATGCAGACGTGCGAATCAATTGTAACCTAGGGTTTTTATCTCTTATAAATAGAAGCCCAATTCCTTGTATTAGGTTATGCCTCCCTTCATTAATAAAATTCAGATTTCTTTGGAGAGCATCAATTTGTAAGTTCTTAATTTATTTTTCTTTCCCTAAATAAATTTAATTCCTTGCCCTAGTTAAATTTAATTCCTTGCCCTAGTTAGATAGTTAGATCTTTTATTCTCTGCCCTAGATAAATGTTCTTCAATTCCCTAATGAGTGAGTAGTCTCCTCGCTTGTTAGGGTTAGCTTTGGGGAAGGTTTGAGAGATGAAGATCTCTCATCCCTTTCTTGCCCATCACATATAATTAATAGGACTCTATGCATACATGCACATACCGCTCCCTATGGCACCCTATCCCGCGAGGTAGCGGTGACACCGTAGTATAAAGGCCCGGTTGCGCGTGTTTTCCATGGAGGTTAGGGTAAGGATTGATAAAGGAAGGACAAGAAGCTAGAGGAAGAAACATCTTCCCGATGGTTCTAATCCCTTTTATTAATAATTACCATAACTCCTAATGGATCTTCATATGGGTATAGAAAGCGGTGAGATTTATTGACTTTCCAAACTTAACCTAACCCTAACCCTAGCAAGATTTAGATCTAGATTAATTTAGTTTTTAGATTTAATTGATCCATTCACACCGTTTGGAATTAACTAGCGATTAGGAAATTCACAACATCCCTGTGGACCAACCCGTACTCACCGGCTAGCTACCAAGCGACGTCGTTCTTGATTGCGGTAACATATATTTTTGATCTATAAAACCTCTCAAATCAGAGCTCGCCAATGCTCGGGCTCGCTTCCACATCCCCTCGCGTTACACGCTCCGATTGGCCAAGAAGGGGGAGAGGGCGGACCAAGTACGGGGCAGGGAGATCGCCCTGTATTTGGAAGCTTTTTGGAGCGGAATGCGCTTGCCCTTCTTTCCCGAGGTCGTTGCAGCGCTGAACTTTTTCTGTTTGGCCCCTGGCTAGTTAATGCCGAACTCGTGGAGGATCCTTCTCGGGTTCCTAATCCGCCTGAAGTTGCAGGCGATTCCTTTTAGCCTTTCCCTCCTCGATTCCTCTATCGTCTTCAAAAATCACCCTGGTGGTCGAGCGGGTGACCCGAGGTGGGTCTATCTATCTTTTAGAAAGCGGCCGGGAGGCGCCGCCGGGACAGGGGTCATGGCCCTGCCCTCTTCTATTCATGATTGGAAGAAGTAATTTTTCTTCGTTTCCCCTCCCGCGGGCGAGGACTTGACCATGCCTACAAAGTGGTCGAGGGAGAAATGCTTGCCGGGGAACCAGTCCAATGACCCCGCCGCGGTGAGAGTGGCGTCGTGGGAGCCCATCCCCCGATCCGACGTGCTGCTATCTGAGAGGGTCCTGAGTTGGGCAGGGCTCAGCCCCGTTGAGTTCGTCGGTAAGCTAGGCTTTGTTTTTGGCCTACGTATTGCTTATGTTGCTGACTTCTTTGCATTTGTTTTGTGCAGGACCCATAGACTTCGACTCGCTCAAAGCCTCTATGCGCCAGCCGAGGAAAGTTACAAAGGCTGGAGGCGCCAGCTCTTCTCACGCGAAGCCTGCCCCGGTTCCTCCTTCTCCGGTGGTTGCGTCCCGCGAGCGTTCGGGGGTGGATCCTGCCCCGGTTCCCAGCAGAGTGTCGGGCCGGAAGCGGGCCCTGGTTTTGGACGACCCGGTCTCGGAGGGGGAGATCGGCTCTCCCCTGGAGCCGCTCAAAAGGAGCTCCCAGAGATCTTCCCGGGGCCGGTCCTCGTCGATCATGGTGGAGGAAGGGGGCCTCCGGTTCGCAGTGCCATCGAGGCTATCCAATGCGGATAGCCTTCTGCACGAAATAATGGCATCGGCCGGGGGTAGAGTCCCCAGGGGGACCTTCAGGGCTCAGCTGGCGTCCATCGCCCAGGAGTCCGTGCAGGTAAGTGTTTGGCTCTTCGTGAAATTCAGTGCCTCCTTCATCTTTCTGATCTCTTTCCTATCTCTCAGGTTCTTCAGCACGTTGCCCTCGCCTTGCGCATGGAGGCTGAGGTGGTATCCCCGGCAATGATGGCTGCGAGCCAGCTCGCCTCGCTGGAAGAGAGCTCCAAGCGGGAGATGGAGGCGGTGACGGTGAGGGTTGCCGCCTTGGAGGGCGAGTGGAAGCCGGGAAGCGGGAGGTCGCCCGGTACCACGAGGCTGCCGTGACCGCCGAAGCCAAGCTTGGGGACACTCAGGCGCTTGCCGGCAACCTAAAGAAGATGGTGAAGACCCTCCGGAAGGAGCTGGGGGCGGCAGCCGAAGCGGCTAAGTCGGCCGACCTGAAGGCGGCGAAATCGGCCGACCTTTCGGCGGTGGAGGCGGTAGAGGGCTGTAAGAAGTCGAAGGACTTCTATGATGACCTGGCCGTGGCTACGACCCGCATCTGGCATGAGGCACACGACGCCGTTAAGGCCTGGATGCCGGGGTTCGCCGATGAAGACCTCCGGTCCGAATACCCCCTCGTGGACGCTGATGAGCAGGGGGAAGAGATTCCTGACGAGGAAGCCGCCGAGAACCCTGCACGTCATGTGGTGGTCGTCGAGGACCCCGAGGTCGCACCTGATCCTGAGGCCTAAAGCCCCCGTCTTCCTCTTTTTATTTTTCGTTTCTGGAATTTGTACGCCTCCGAGCATTTTGTAAGGCCGGGGGGCCCAAAAATACCCTTTGTATAGCTTTTGCCTTTGGTAGTAATGAAACTTTCTGCTTTGGTTTCATCGGTTCGCACTTTATCTTTCGTTTGCGAAGGATGCTTTGTAAAATATCTCTGCTTGCGCCGTTGTGTTTCCATGTCAGGTTGGCTATTCGTCCAGCGATCGTTCGTCGAGTTGATTTCGATCACATGCCGAGCATGCCAAGCGCTGGCGAGGAGGCATCCTCATGAGCCCCGAAGTTGAGGGGGGATCGTATAGACTTAGATGCCCCTTGGGGGGCCCTCGGATCCTTTGCATGTAACAGGCAGAGGGCTATTCGGTGGCCTCATGGCGGACTTTGGGTCCTTAGCGTTGGAGGAGCTGTAAGAAGCCCACTAAGGATGACCGGGCAGTGAAGCTGCGCGGTTGCCTCTTGGCGAGGGCTTTGGTCTTTGGCGTCGTGGGTAGGAAACTACCAGCCTGGGATGGCTGAGCAGGGTAGCCGCTCAGATGCCTCTTGCGAGGGCTTCGATCCCCGGCGTCATGGGTAGGGAGCTACCAGCCGAAGATGACCAAGCAGCGTAGCTGCTCGGTTGCTTCTTGCGAGGGCTTTGATCCTTCAGGACGGGGACTGAGCAGGGTTACTGCCCGGTGCCTCTTGGTGAGGGCTTTTGTCCTGAAGGATAGCCGAGTGAGGGATCCTCGGGCTCGACTGCCTCTTGGAGGGTTTTCTGATCCCTGGCATTGCGGTAGGGAAGCTACCCGCATGGGATAACTGAGCAGGGATGACCGGGCAGTGAAGCTGCGCGGCTGCCTCGATGGCTTTGATCTCTGGCGTCGTGGGTAGGCAACTACCAGCCTAGGATGACCGAGCAGCATAGCCGCTCGGATGCCTCTCGTGAGGGCTTCGATCCCTGGTGTCATGGGTAGGGAGCTACCAGCCGAAGATGACCGAGCAGGGTAGCTGCTCGGTTGCCTCTTGTGAGGGCTTTGATCCTTCAGGACGGGGACCGAGCAGGGTTACTGCCCAGTGCCTCTTGGCGAGGACTTTGATCCCTGTCGGTTGTGGTAGGAAGCTACCAGCCGGGGATAGCCGAGCAAGGACTCGACTGCCTCTGGGAGGACTTTGGTCCTTGGCGCGGGAGGGGCTGTAAGAAGCCTACCAAGGACCCTCGGCCGGGAAGGGTTACTGCCCGGTGCCTCTTGGCGAGGGCTTTTGTCCTAAAGGATAGCCGAGCGAGGGATCCATAGGCTCGACCGCCTCTGGGAGGGCTTTCTGATCCCTAGCGTTGCGGTAGGGAAGCTACCCGCCAGGGATATCCGAGCAGGGAAGCTGCTGGGCTGCCTCTGGGAAGGCTTTCTGGCCCCAGACGTTGCGGTAGGAAGCTACCCGCCAGGGGTAGCCGAGCAGGGAAGCTGCTGGGCTGCCTCTGAGGAGGGTTGGATCCTTAGCGTTGGAGGGGCCGTAGGAGGCCCGCTAAGGATAACCAGGCAGTGAATCTGCGCGGCTGCCTCTTGGCGAGGGCTTTTAATCCCCAGCGTTGTGAGTGGGGAAGCCACCGGGCAGGGATTGCCGAGTAGGGTAGCAGCTCGGCAAATTTTCGTGAGATTTCGTCCGACCATCCCGTTGCGGGCACGGGGAACAGGAACGGGCGCGGAGACCGTGCGCGCAGCATGCACATTGAATGTCGAGGGAGGCGAAGCGCTAGGGTCGCGTCATTTCGATTCCGCCACAGAAGGCTCGATGATCGCCGCGTGGCAGCGATCAGTTGGCGGAAGCGGGCGACTGTTGAGCTCCGTTGGGGTGCAGTAGGCTATATAAGGCTAAAGGAGCGCTGGTTCTTCCTTCCTTTGTATACAGATCGTTGAAAATGCAGGACTTCCCCTTTACCATCCCCAAATTATTCACTTCGAAGATGTGTACCTTTATGACCAGAATTGCACCGAGGACACGATGTAGCTGGTCTATGGTAGCATCGAAGACCACTTCGGCCGGTTGCTCCCTCGGCGCTCCTCCTTGTTGTAGCTGCTGATGTACTCTATCTGGAGGGCGTCGCCGGGGCTTTACAACCCCTTGTCCGAGCAGCTCTATGATGAGGCCGTGGGTAATCTGCTGTCTCTGAGGCGCTTTGGTCTGATCTCCGTGAACCGGCTAGCTCGCTCAGAGGTACTCGTCCGTGATTGCTACGAACTGAGGCTCGGGGTTGACGCGCGCGGTGGAAATCGAGGGCAGAGGCTGGATCTCGTGAGGTTTCGGCTGGCGGAGATCTTCACCGAGTACCATGATCAGTGCTCTCTGCACCCCTTCCCCCGCTGTTGTAATTTTTCTTTTTTCTTTTTGCATGTATGGCTGAGGAGCCCATAATACCTTTTATAAATGAGATTTGTCCTTCCTTTTTGCAATGTTCCATTGATCTTTATTAAATTAACAACAGACCCTAGGAAGAGCTTACATCGCCCAGAAAGAAAAGTACATGCTAATAGATAACCTTATTAGTCTCCATGCTCGGCATCGGGCGCGGGGCTTCCTAAGCGCTGGACTGGTCATCCGCCGAAACGAGCATGATCTGGCCGATGGTCAGCTCGGTGGGGGGGGCGTTGTTCATGCTCGCATTCGGCCTGCCGTTTGTCCCTCAAGTAGGAGGCGAGGTGCCCCGATTGGATGAGCTCCTCGATGTAGTCCCGGAGTTGCTTACAATCCTCCATTGCGTGGCCCAGCGTCCGGTGGAAGGTGCAGTAAGGGCCTCGGGTTCGCTTCGATGCCTGGCGCGGGATCGGAGGGAACTTGAAGAACCCCTCGACCTGGGCCTCCTCTAGCAACACTGCGAGGGAGATATTGAGCGGGGTGTACTCCTGGAACTTCGGTGATAGGGCTGCTGACTCTCCGGCCTGTCCTCCCGAGCCCTCTTCTTCTGGTCGGATCGCTCCGCTCGGGGGAGATTTGCGTTCATCTCAAATTCCAGCTGAACCTCACGCTCGGTCCACGCCTTGACCTCGGCCATGGTCTTAGGCTGTGCCAACGCAAAGGAGCACATCCACTCCTTGTTCCTCAGACCGGATCTAAGCGCCGTGATGACGGTCTCGTCTCGGTGCTCGGGGACCTCGAGGAGGGCGTTGTAGAAGCGGGTGATGTAGGCCTTGAACGTCTCTTTGTCCCCACTCTTAATCGTGAAGAGGTAGTCGACCATACGCTTCTGCCGACGGTTTCCAATGAAGTGGCCGAGGAATTGAGTAGCCAGCTCGTCGAAGGTCGAGATCGAGCGCGGTTCGAGCCCTCGGAACCAGTCCCGACCTGCGTGGATGAGGGTGGCCAGGAAGGCCCTGCATTGGGCGGCGTCAGAGTGGTCCTCGAAGCTCATCCCCACAGTGAAAGCGTCCAAATGGTCTTTCGGGTCAGTTTTCCCGTCGAACAGAGAGACTTTCGGCGGTTTGTTGCGCGAGGAGACGTGGACGGCGAGTAGTTGCTCGGTGAACGGCTTTGTGAGCTGGTCAGAGGCGTATTTAGCCCCGTCGCTCGAAGGGTGACCTTCCCGGCGTATGCCCTCGATCTTCTTCTCGAGGGCGTCGAGTCGACCGTGGTATCCCGAGGATTCGGCCCCTTTGGATCCCTGGCCTCTGCTGCGGGGACCCGCGTCTGGGAGCTGCCCCGGTTCCTCTAGATGAGATTCCTCGATCCCTGGGCGAGGTGGCTCTCGAGTCGTCGCGGCGAGCCCCTTCTGTGCGACCCCGCCGAGGGAAGGGGTGCCGACCATGCTTGTGGACAGGCGAGGTGACCGACATCTCCTCAGGGGGGTAAGGGTCGTGAGGAGGCTCGAGGCGAGGCGTTCTGGCGGCGGACCTCGGTGTGGAGCAGTGGGGCGCCCAGCGGGCCTCAGGGAGTATTGGCCCGAGAGATCTGTGGCCAGGAGTCGTAGCCTGCTGGTGGTCAGCCATCCCGACTGGGGCAGAGCCTCCTGGGGGTGGTGGAGCGGCGATCTGGGGCCTGGGCCCGGCCGCTTGGACGCGGACGAGCGCCTCCACGAGGGACTGTAGCCTATCTATCCTGCTGGCGAGGGCGTTGATGATGGTCGCAGGGGGAGGTTCATCCGCGCCTCCGGTGAGGGGGAGGCGGCGGCTGGTACCTGGATCTTCGGGATGGTTGCTGGCCATACGGACGGAGATCGGAAGGCCAACTTTGTTTTTGTGGAGTTTGCGTTTCCCACAGACGACGCCAACTGATGGAGGTCCTTTTCAGGCCTCCTTTAGATGTTGTCTTCCGTCGATCTCCCGGTGGATTTTGGAGATGATCTCCTTTTGTGTATGGGTCTCAATGGGTTTGAGGAGATTGGTGATTTGAGGAGTTTAGCGCCGAGTACCTGCAAAGAAGTCCCGGGATGGTTTGGTACCACTGAGGACCTTCCAACGATCAAGTTAGTGCTAGATCCGAGCAGAGTAACGGCTAAGTGGAATAAGAATGGCTTACTTGACCCCTCTGTGATGGGGGTTTATATAGTGGCGGCAGCACGCAGCAGCAGGCGCGGGAATCTCGCCGACAGTTATGCTCCCGACGTCACGACCGCGTAAGGAGCGGATCGCCCATTAATGGGGATCGTGGTGGCGTGGAACGTGGGATGTTGCTGGCGGAGAATCCGCACGTGGCGAGATTCACGGAGCGACGGTTACGTCTGTGAGCGGTGGAGTTGGTCGGAGGACCGAGGAAGACGGCCTCGGCCGGGAGCTCGGGACGAGCGAGGAGGCCGAGAAGTCCTGGTCTCGTGGCAGCTCGGGGCGAGTTATGGGGCCGAGGAGGCCGATTTGCAGGGGGCCCTGAGGAGGGCCAGCTTGTGCTTGCAGGTCGGGTACAGGTTTGGCCTGGCCGGCCCCTGTGGGCCCTTCTTTCTGAGTTCTGGGACACGTTATCTGCCATGTGTCCTGATCTTGGAGATCGCGAATATTGAGCATCATCACATTGGGTTAGGATTATACCTAAAAAATTATGAGATCCAACATGCAACTTTGCCTCCAAAGATGGTCTCTTGCTCCAAGATTTAAGCTAATTTGGGTAAAAGAAAAATGGGTGGAGCTTTAATGAAGAATTTGTAAGACTTTTTATTGATTTTTTTGATGGAAAAAGAATAATTTTTTGAAGAGAATTGGAGTGGAGAATGGGAGGCTGCTGCTGGCCATAATTCGGCCAAGGAGAATAAGGGGAGAGAGTGTGTGTGAGGTGGGTGTGGGTGTGTAGAAGCATCTCCAATTAATACACCTATTATGTCATTTCATAATTATTTTGTTTTAATTTATTTTTTAATTTATTTTATCCTAGAATTCTCTAGAATTTTGGAGACACATTATAAAAAAAACAAGCATGTTACAAACTTGTTATATAATTGTCAAGGTTTGCTAATAAAAGATTAACCCATTCCAATTTGTAATTATCACAAATTTAATGTATAAATGAAACCTTATAATATTACTTAATTAATTAATTAAGGAAAAATATTTAATTAAACTACCAATTTATAAGTGACTAAATAATTACCACATTCTAGCAAATAGATAATTAAAATAGGTGTATTTAAGTCTGTAATGAAAATTAATTATATCTTTGTTTTTACGGAAAACACGTATTGTTTTACCGATTATCGGAAAATTCACCTAAAGGATTATTTATTTATTTATTCTTAAAACGTTACAATCTTCCCCCCTTCAAGAAATTCGGTCTCCGAATTTAAAATCTAATTACGCGTACCCTCGAAGAGATGGGAACATTTCTTCTGCATCTCGACCTCGGCTTCCTAAGTGACCTCTTCGCCGCTCGGGCCACTCCAAAGAACCATTACGGTCGGCACGTTCTCGGACCTCGGTTTCTTCACCTGCCGATCTAAAATGACTATCGGCTACTCGGCTAAAGAAAGATCGCGTTCCAGCTGAAACATCTGATACTGTATCGCGTGAGAGGGGTCATGAAGGTACTTACGGTGCATTGATATATGAAACACGGGGTGAACATCTGAAAAGCTGGGTGGAAGAGTCAAACGATACGCAACTGCGCTGACATGCTCGAGAATCTCTAAGGGACACACATGTCTAAAACTAAGCCTTCCCTTCCTCCTGGATCTCAACACGCCCTTCATCGGAGAAACCTTTAAAAAAAACATGATCGCCAATATTAAACTTAAGTCTGTGCCGACGTCAGTCTACATAAGATTTCTGCCCGCTCTGGGCCACTCTCAACCTATCCTAAATCAACTGAATTCCTTCGGTCATCTCCTGCACAATCCGTGGCCCCCAAAAATACTACTCTCACTGCGCTCTGTCGAACTTTCTGTTGTCTATCATAGATAGGCAAGCACCCAAATTTCTCCGGCTCCCCGAGGCTCAAGAGAATTGGTCCCGCTTAAACCTATATTTACTAGGGTCCTATCGTAAATTAATATAACTTGAGAGGGTTTTATGAAAAATAGTTTTGATACATTTTCAAAATACATCTGAAGTATTTAATTATCGTTTTTAGGGTTTTCATAATTGTAATTTTTATAAAGTGAAATATTCTAGTGAATATAACCTAGTGTTCATTGTATATGGTATTTTAATGAAATATTGGAATTTGTATTGAATTGTAATGGTAGTTTTATGAAATTATGATTCTTTTACTTTAGAAAACATGGAATATTCATATATTATATTTAAAATAGATGTTTTGATAATAGTTATATATATATAATTAAAATAAAGTTTATTTATATTGTAGAAATCTCATTTTTTTAAAAATTGCATAAAAATTCCATCGAGATCGAATGCTCCTTGCGGAGGTCTACATCTCGCTCTATTAGGCCCGAGAATGTACGATAACCCTAACCCACACCATCCCGATCGGGGTTCCCTAAAATGGGTTGTAGAGGCGCAATTGCACCGAATTAAATAACACACTTTTTTAAAGAAAACGGTTTCTGAATGTTTAAGATATTTATTCGTAAAATCGTATTTTTCCATAAACTAGAATCCCAAAATTCATCGTGCTATATCAAAAATGTGTGTTCTGATGAGATAGGTCATTACCTCGTGAGTTTTCTAAAGATAATATAAGGGAATATGTTGAATTGTGTTGAAAGTAAAGTATATGCTATTTAACCGTAAAAATGCGATAAAAGTTGCATAATACATTGTTTTGAGATGAAACTTGTTCTAATGTGTTTGTTAATAATTACTAAACAATCTATTAAAAATTTGTAGATTTGTTATTAAGAAAATAATTAGATTTTTAAAGAAAAGAGAATCGGAAGACGAAATAACTCCGCTTCCGACGAGTTTTGAAAATGAGAAGTTTTAGAATAGCAAAAGAGGAAGGGAGAGGGGACTTACAGATTGTAAAATAAGAGGAGAGAGAAGGGAAGCTATTAGAACCATCGGGGGGTCGTTTCGTCGCCGGATTCTTCTCGAAACTTCGCCGGAACCTTACCCATTGCTAACTCCACTTGCACAACTTGGGACTTGGAATTTTTTAGAGAGTTTTTTTTAATGGAATTCTGAATGAGAAGGGGTGAAATGGAGTGTGGTATTTATAGGAAAAATTAGGATTTAGGATAATGAATTTGAGAATTAAAATGTGCATTAAAATGGATTAAAGAGGTGATTTTAATCCCTCTGTAAATGTGCAAAGAAATCAAACAGATTGGAGGTAGTGGGGTTGGCCAAAAGGTGCCAGGGGCAAAAATTTAGACCATTCCCGACGGGAGGCCCGGTACCGCCGGTCCAAATAGAATCTTGGTCGGTCGATTTATGGTGTCGGGGTGTGGGATTTATGCCACGTGTCAGGGTCTATTAGTATATCATTTTCCATGTGTTTGTTTTCTTTGTGACTTTTCATTTTACGTGTAATACACGTGTAAACTGTTGGGCTTCTAAAAGATTAAATGAAAAATCAATTAAAAATATATGTGGCTGGGGGGATTCGATCACAGGGACTACGTCACAGCAGTGCAAGACTTTACTAATGAGTTACAAGTTATTTCTTACTGGTCAAAAGCAAATTTAATTTATAATTTGTGCTCAGACTAAGGTGTTCCTTTCTGTATTTTAGAAAAAATTTGTACAGAAAGTTTAGGGTTGTTACACTCTTGATGAGGGCTTTTTAGACTTCTTTTCGCCTTCATGGGGCGTCGTTCAATCTCCCTTGACCCGGAAAATATGGAAGAGTGACCGTTGCAGACAACACGTGGCAGAAACGCACATGCAAGGCGCGACGTTCCGTGGTTTGCGTCGTTCCAACTTCTATTGACCGCTTAAGGGATCGTGAGGATTGGCATGGTCGCCACGTGGCTGCTCTGTATTAGGAAATTTGAAAATATCCCGTGACTCGCGTTGTTGCGCGCGCAAATTTCGGCCTTTAGGGATTCTGTTGGGGCTATAAATAGCGAAGGCATGTTGGTTTCTTTTAGATTTGCGTTTCTGAAAATGGCCGGGTTTATCTACTCCATCAAATAGATCATCTCTCGTGACGATGTGTACCTGTACGATCAGGGATGCACCGAGGAGACGTACCAAACGGTGATCGAGCGCGTGGAGGACCACTTCGGTCGTTTACTTCCCCGGCGGTCACCCTTTCTCCAATTGCTCATGTATACGATTTGGATGATGTCCCCAGGGCTGCATAATGTCGTGTCTCCGTAGCTGCTAGACGAGGCGCTTGACAAGCTGCATACGCTCCATCACCACAGCCTGATTTCGAAAAGCCGGCGGGACCGATCGGTGGCTCTTCTTCAGGAGGGTTTCCAGAAGAGGCGGATCTTGGACTCTCGCCCGGTGGGTGGGAGCTCCGGTGTTTGCGTGGCATCTCGGGTTCGCGGGCAACATCAAAGGGAGCGGGCTAAAGAAGCTAGGGCTCGGCTGGTGGAGACCTCCTCGGAGTACCATCAGCAGTGCTTTCTCAACCCCTTACCCCCTTTGTTGTAATTTATTTAAGGCTGAGGAGCCCATAGCACCTTTTAACGAATAAAGTTCTTCTTTTCTAATGTGTTTTGTCTCTTTTTTATTTTAGTACATTTTACATACTCTCTCAGAAATGAATCTAGAGATCTCGAAACCGAGAAAAAGAACAAAATTTGTGGAAGAAGTCCCTTTTAATTCAGGAGACTTAAGAAAAATTACATAGCTTTGAAAAGAAGAAAATACATTCATTTGTATAGTTTGAGTTTTTTAGCGTTATGGGGCCGAAGAAACTTGTGTCCCTCGGCGTCTTGTAAGCGATAGACTCCACCGGGCAGTACTTCGGAGACGAGGAAAGGGCCGTCCCACTTTGGGGGGAACTTGTGCAGTTTGCCCTAATCTACGAATTCGTTCTGCCTTAAGTCCAAATCTCCCGTCTTGAAGGCGCGATGCTTAACTCGTGCATTGTAGCAGCAAGCAGTTTATTGTTGGTAAGCGTCCGCTTTGATCTGTGCTCAGTCCCGCTTCTCTAGAAAGGTGTCCAAATTGGTCCGGAGCGCCGAGGTATTGGCTTCGTCATCGAAGTGTTCGACTCTGTAACTGGGCAGTCCGATCTCCGCTGGGACCATTGCCTCGGTCCAAATTGGTCCGGAGCGCCGAGGTATTGGCATATTCTTCGATGTGCGTAAGGCCTATAGTACCCGCGGTAGTTTCTCGACCCATCCGCCTCGCGTTCCTTCCAAACGAGCTTGAAGACCTCGGAGGACGTCTCGGTTAGCAATCTCGGCCTGTCCGTTGCATTGAGGATGCGCGATCGCGACAAACTTCATTAGTATGTGGTATTCGTTGCAGAACTCTTTGACTTTATCGTTTTTGAAATTCGTCCCGTGGTCAGTAATGATGCACCTTGGGATTCCGAATCGAGAGATTACATTGTTCTGCAGGAACTTTATGGTAGTGGCGGCGTCCGATTTTCTGATGGGGACGGCCTCAATCCACTTCGTGAAATACTTTACCGCGATGAGTATGTACTTGTGTCCGCCCATACCAGTGGGGAGTTGGTCCACCATGTCCATCCCCCACTGGGCAAATGGTCAAGAGGAGGTGAGGGTCGTTAGCTCGGTAGCCGGAATACAGGGTATGCTACCGTAGAGTTGGCAGCTTTTGTATCTTCTGACGAGCTTCTAAGCGTCTTGGTGTATCGTCGGCCAATGATATCCTTGGAGCAGCATCTTCTGGACCAAGGTATGGGCCCCTTGATGCGCTCCACTAACCCCTTCGTGTATCTCACGCAGGACGTAGTCGGTTTCGTGAAGGTCGACGCACCGGAGCAGAGGCTGTGTGTATGACTTCTTGTAAAGGTTTCCAGAGCTCCAGATGAAATGGCAGGCTTTGGCTCGAAGGCGGCACACTTCCCCTCGGTCTTCCGGAAGTGTACCATCCTTTAGGAACTCCACGAGGGGCTTTCTCCAATCCCGGCCTTCCTCCTGAGCAGTGTATACTTGAAGCGTTACCTCTGTGTCTTCCATGCTAGGCCATGGCAAGACTTCGAAGAGGATATTCCTCTTATTGTTGCAGTATAGGAAGATGCAAGTTTCCTCAGGGCGTCGGCTTGGACGTTCAGGTGCCGGGGATTCTGTTCTACTTGGACTTCGTCAAAATTTCTTTGTAGTCTTTTCATAAAGTGCCGGGGAATCTGTTCAGGTGAAAAAATACCCAAACCCTTGCGTGTATTTTCGTCTTCGATCTCATCGTCTTTGGGCTCGCCGTCGCCGCTGAACAGTGGAGGAGCACGGTGATTACCTCGATCGATCTCAGATCTGAATAGCGGAGGAGCTCGTCGTCTTTGGGCTCGCCGTTTGGGAGGTGATTCGGGCAAGCTTTCTTCTCCTCCGCAAGGTGTTGGGTTCTACAGTACACATCTTTTGGTAATTCTTTGTCTTGATATTCTATTAATTAAAGTTCTCAACATAAATTATATAAATTCTCTGTTAAGTAATTATCCCAATTATGAACAAATAGATAATTATATAAATTCTCAACATAAATTATAAAAATTCTCTGCAAGTTAATTCCTTTTTTATTTTGAAAATTCATATTTAACTTAAGTAATTTGAATTATATTAGGAATGGCTTCAAGCAATGGATTTGAAGATCAGCACATAGATGGTATTTCAGATGAGGTTCAGAACATGTCCCAAATCGATATTACAAATGAAATGATGATCCCAGAACCAACATCTAGATCATTACTGGAGCAAGAAGTAGGCATGGTATTTCATTTGAAATAGAAGCCTATGAGTTTTATAACAAGTATGCTAAGATAAAGGGATTTAGTGTTCGAAAAGGTTATCTTGATAGAAGAAAAGATGGAAGTATACAAAGTCAAACTTTGATGTGTAATAGAAAAGGAACTCGTAGAATTCATTCTAAACATATAACAAAGAAGGCACGTCCAATTGAAAGAACAAATTGTTTAGCACGGATAAAGTTTAAAGTGGATCGTGATGGTGTATGGAATGTCGGTAAGGTTATTGACAAGCAAAATCATCAATTTGCTAGTCCAAATAAAGTTTTATGCTAAAATCACACAGAATGATCGTGCCTGCTCAATGTAATTTGATAGAACAATTTGATAAGGCTGGAATTGGTCCTTCTGAAGGTTTTGAATTTATAGAAGTCGGGTGCGAAGGTGATAAAGTTTAAAGTGGATCGTGATGGTGTATGGAATGTCGGTAAGGTTATTGACAAGCAAAATCATCAATTTGCTAGTCCAAATAAAGTTTTATGCTAAAATCACACAGAATGATCGTGCCTGCTCAATGTAATTTGATAGAACAATTTGATAAGGCTGGAATTGGTCCTTCTGAAGGTTTTGAATTTATAGAAGTCGGGTGCGAAGGTGCCGGCAAAGTTGGTTTCCTATCAAAGGATTATTCTAACTACCTTTATGCAACAAGAGTGAGAGATCTTGCTACTAAAGATGCACAATATTTATTAGAGATATTAAAAGAGAAGCAGAAGGATGATCATGCATTCTTTTATGCATTACAACTTGACAAAGAAGGTCAGATAGCTAACTTCTTTTGGGCAGCTGGTCGATCGATTGCTGATTATAATTATTTTGGTGATGTATTATCCTTTGATACTACATTTCAGACAAATAGATATGAATTGCCATCCGCACCGTTTCTTGGTATAAATCACCATAAGCCAACTGTAATATTTGGTGCAATATTAATATTGGATGAAACTACTGAATCTTTTGTGTGGTTGTTTAAGACATTTTGTATTGCAATGTCGGGAAAGCAACCGAAGACTATCTTTACTGACCAATGTGTTGCAATGTCAAAAGCTATTAGTATGGTACTTCCAGAAACATGTCACCGTCTTTGTTTATGACATATATATCAGAATGCTGCAAAACATTTGTCACACGTCTATAGTAGTCATTCTGATTTTCATCATGAGTTTAACAAATGCATATATGAAGGTGGTTCCATTGAAGATTTTGAAAATAGATGGCAACAGATGATTACTCGTTACAGCCTTACTGAGCACTCTTGGTTAAATGATCTGTATGCACTTAAGGAGAAATGGGCATTGGTATTTCATCGTGAGTCTTTTTGTGCTACAATGACAACAACTCAACGTAGCGAAACATGAATAGACACTTCAAGAAATATTTCAATAGACGGTTATTTCTTTCAAAGTTCATTGAACAATATCAAGGAGCGTTAATTCGATTTTGTAAGAAGGAACTTTATGAAGATTATAAATCCAGACAAACCGAACCAGTTTTATATGTTCGTGACATGCCTATGTTGATTGAAGCAAGTAAGTCATATACAAGAATAATATATGCAGATTTTGAGGAAGAGTTCAAGAGTCAACTTACATGTGTATGTGAGCTTATCAATGTTGATGGTTCAATATGCACCTATAAAGTGTCTCCTCCAAAAGCTCGGATTTTTGGAATAGTTGAAATTAACACTGTAGATGTTACAGTCAAGTGTAGTTGTATGAAGTTTGAGTCAATGGGAATTCTATACATGCATGCATTTAAAGTTCTCAACTATAATAATGTTTTACATCTTCCAACTCAATATACATTGATGATGTGGACTAAATTTGCAAGGGATGGACCAATGGAGAATAGTCTACTTGTGGAATTAGATTCCGATGGTGAAGAAAGTCTTCAAACAAGATATAGAAGGCTTTGTCATAAATCAGTAAGTATTGCAATTAAAGATGCAAATTCCAAAGAGGTGACTGAAATGTTGGATCAAGAGCTTGAAATATAATCTTTGAGAGTAGAGAAAATGTTACATTCATCCAGTAAAAAAATTGCCGAAAGAACAAATGAAAGTGTAGCTATCGATAAAAAGCAAACTAATTCGTTTGCTCCCGAAATAAATGAATGTGCTATAAACAATCAAATTACCATAAAACCTCCTTCTGTTCGAAAGAAAGCAGGTATACGAGGTTCTGGCGGAAGAAAGAAGAGTATCCTTGAAAAGAAGCGAAGAAAAAATGGTGGTTCAACAAGGTAAAGAAATCATTGTTCTGCGTGTAACACATTTTCTTCATCACTATCAAGCAATAACACCTTTCCTTCATCACAATCAAGCATATTGCCTTCCCAGGTAAAAGTTTTTACATTTTTGTTGAAATATCATAGTTGCTTATTATTATATTTTTGCTTTATTTACACTTATAATAATATAGGAGGAAACTATGGCATCTCACTCGGTTTTCAACCTGTCAATGGGATCACAATGTTCAAATACTCCAAGTTTATGGAATACTCCTAATACAAAGGTTAATAAAAATTACGATCCTTTCATTTATTTTATTATGAAGATGCTTTAATGCTAACTAATAGGCTTACGTAATTTTTTAGTATTCAACTTCAGGTTATTCCAAGTATCCATGCCCCACAACTTCCAAATATACAAGTATCTCAATCTCCTCTATCTCAGATCATGGTATAGTATGATACCTAATTATATTTCAATAAGTGCATTGTATACTTTTATTGATCAGTTTAATAATATATTTCTATATTTTGAACAATGTTAGTTTCAAGACATGTTAAATATAAATATGTCAGTGACTCCTATGTTCCATGTTAGTTCAGTCTTATCAGAACATCATTCTCCTAATCCAAATTTTGATAATCAGACAGGTGCCGTGTGTATATAAGAATTATTTTCTTTTAATTGTAATTATATATAATTGAGCTTATTTGGTTTCATAGTTTTTGTGCCATGTTCGCAGCTAAATGATGTCCCCAGATGACAAATACTCAAGGAAGCAGGTTCTTCTAAATAAGTAGTTTGGATTGGGAACCTAGTGCTCGACGACTTCAGGGGAAAAGCTGAATGCATGCCCTTTTAGGATTTGGTTTCATTTTGTTGCTATGCTCCTATGTTTCACGTTAGTTCTTCTAAAGAAGCAGTTTGGATTTGGTTTCATTTTTTTGCTATATTTGAGTCATTGAGATGTCATGATCTTTTGGGATGCTTTATGTTTATGTATGTGTTGAACTTGTCTTTGGTAGCCATGTATGTTTTGAACTTGTCTTTGCTTGTACGCATTTGGCCTTAATGGCCATTCTATGTAACCATTAAAAACTGGTTAATGAATTACGGTGGCTAATTATCCACCTTTTCTTTCCATCCAAAAGCAAATTAAATAGTTGTTTATCGCCATATGAAACTTATAGGTACACCTTGCTCTAATCTTAGCTGCGGCGTTTATGCTTGAAGTGTTGTCGTGGTTGAAAGGGTCAGAGAAATCTGCCGCGTCTTCGGCTTTTTAAATGTGGTTTTTGAAGTTTTTTGTTTTCGGTTTTTGTGTTCAAAGGCAAATCTTGTACTCTTGATAATAGCATATGATATTGAGCTATCTATCATAAAAAAATTCTGTTTACCTCTGAGGTAGCAAATACAACAAAAGAACCAAATGGAAAGGCATAGTTCATCAGTTAATTGCCCATGATTCACATTGTCCTGCAGGTTTTTCACGCGAAAGATAACGGGCAAAAAATAAAATAAAATAAAAGCGAGAAAATGTTTATCTAAATACCAAACTAATTTCATAAGCTTGAAACAAATATACCGCATGTTTAAATAAATCTACAAGTTGTGCAACAAGGCTACCTACAACACAAATCATGAAAGGGACGTACTAAGCGCACTTTCAAACCGAGGCAGTGATAGATATTTATAATGAAAAAAGTACACTTCGTATTGGTTCAGTCACTCCAATCTCCATATAATTTACATACCAACGAGAAGTTTTAACATTTACATTATAAAGTTGGAAGGGCTGTTGATGAAAGCGATGTTGGCAGCCTAATCTCGGTTCTGATGTGCCACTCTGATAGCTAATCAAGATCTGTCAGAGCACCAAACAAGGAAATAAATGGAAGGGGTGTCAGAGCAGTTCGACGAGTAAATTATAAGGAGATAGCAATATAATCACAAGCATGCAATACATATGGTATACAATGTTATGTCACCATTGTACTTTAGAAGGTAAAGGATAATAAAATATCTGCCATTGCTGGTCGAGAAACATCGAGGCCCAACTTTTCAACGTCATGCAAAAGATCCTTATATAGATTTGACTCCTCAAGTGTGATATCTCTTTCTACCAATGCTAACTCGAGCTGAACTTTAAGGGCATGATTCTCCATAGATAAGTTGGAAAAGTCAGGTTCAAAAGCGACTGCTTTACTGCTGCTACAAGCCTCCTAGAAAGCAAAATTGCTCGTTATATAAGCATTAACATACGCTTACCATATACTACTAACAATTATATCCTTACATTTCGAAAATACTCGTTATAAGCCTTCTGTACTTCTTCCAGTGAATCATATCTGTGATGCACACAACCACTAAATTTATCAAGTTGTTCTTTGCATCCTGACCATGTTGTTTATATTCCTGCCTTTCGGCCTTTGAATACTACATAATATTTTGGCATTTTATCTATCAAAAGCAGGAAACAAAAACAAATCAAATTTTTAGCATGTTCAAGAATAAAATTGAAGACATATGATTCTAAACTTCATGCTTAAAGTAGTGGGACTGCACAAAAGCTTAGGTGTTGAGCAGCTGATGAGAAGCTTAAAATGTTGAAAAAAGAGAAGCTTGAAATATTTTCTTAATGGTGAACAGTAAAACTAATTCTTCATGGTGAACAACTAGCATAAACATGAAGGGCCGTCAACTAACAAAAAAATATCTAAAATCAGCCAAGAAATTATTTGAATATATTCTTCAAACCAGGATAAATATACCATGACATACATCCAAAGAAGACATTTCCATCGTATCTTAATTTAACTCTTCAATGCAAATTTTGCACCAAAAACAACAACATCAACAACTCCTACAGGTTAGAACTAAATGAGACTTAAACAAAGAATTTATGTTGATTGTTAATAGCTGAGATAATTTTCCGGCAATAAATAGAAATTAATGGCTATGTAAATAACTTATAAAATTATTATTGTTTAAATAAGCATCATTGATAGTCCAAAATGCTATAGTCTAATTTACATATTACATGGTCATATTTCACTGATGCAAAAAAAAATCTAATCTACATCTTTTGTAATGAATTACCAAAAGATGTGTAATGTAGAACCCAACACCTTGCGGAGGAGAAGAAAGCCTGCCCTAATCACCCCCTAAACGATGAGCCCAAAGGCTATAAGATCGAAGATGAATACAATGAAGATGACGAGCTCCTCCGCTGCTCAGATATGAGATCGATCGAGGTGATCACCGTGCTCCTCCTGCTGTTCAGCGGTGACGGCGAGCCCAAAGACGATGAGATCGAAGACGAAAGGACACGCAAGGGTTTGGGTATTTTTTCACCGGAGAGACTTGAAGAGAGAGAGGGGGGAAAGGGAAGAAGGCTTTGGGTTTTTTTTCAAGGAAGCGACAGCGTTAAGCAAAGATGATATTTCTTTAGGATTCATGATTGGGCTTTACATGTGGCCTTCATCCAACAGGCTTCCAGAGATTTTTCTCTCAAAGACCCTGCAGACTAGATTTTTCCAACACAATGGGTATGAAAATATAGGATGCACACCTGGGGACTTATACAATCATTGCTATTGTGAAATTGTTAAGAAAATAGAAAAGGGTGATGCCCAAACCGTATTAAACAGAATGAATGCTTGTCACGAACAGAATAATGGATTTTTCTATCGTCTCGATACGGACGATGATAATCGATTGATTCGATTATTTTGGACGGACGAGCAATCCCGGTTAGACAAACAGTATTTTGGTGATGTTATTCTGTTTGATTCTACCTATCATACAAATAGATACAATATACCTTTTATTCCAATTATTGGTGTTAATAATCATCGTCGCATGACCTTTTTTGGATGTGGAGTTGTCTGTCATGAAACTACGGATTCGTATGTGTGGTTGCTACAAGTGTTTCTTATGTGTATGTATCAACGGAAATTAAAACTGTTGTAACAGATGGGGACCTAAAACCATCAGCTAGAAGGAAGAGAAATTTAAAAAAAATAGCTTAAAGCCTTGGACGGCTGAAGCCTTTAATGTAAATAGTCCATTTATTTGGATGGTGGTGATGATACTCATAAGTAGGAATTCCCCAGATCACGACATTTAGCGGATGACATGTCATCCACGTAAGCTCGCTAGATTTCTGAGGGCTACGAAGCTGGAATAAATATGATGCATTAGGGATATTCCTCGGCACCTTACCTCCGAGATTGCACCCTACCTTTTAGAAGACCTCCCGGAGTACGTTCCCTCTTCGGTTGACCGCCGGCCAATAGCTCGTCTCCGAGCTATCGGATAGCTAAGACTCCTCGGCTCACTTGCTTGTCTCCGAGCTATCCTATATCCGAGATTTCTCAGTGTCCCTGTTTGTCCGAGAGCACGGAGCTTGAGCGACTCCGTAACGGCTCCGTGTATCTTGCCACGACGAGATCTCCGCCGCTCCACGTCCCGCATCCTACGCTAACGTATCTCGCCATTAATGGGCTCATCCAGCCATCAACGCGAATGTGACGTAGGGACGTAAATGGACGGCGAGAATCTCATATAGGCTCGCTCCATGCGACCGCTATATAAACCCCTCTTCCAGACGACTCAGGTAGGTGAAACTCAATCCAACATGCCTCTATTCTGCCTCAATATTCCTCAGAACTTATTTGATCGTCCGAGGGTCCGAGGGTGGTTTCCCATCCCAAAACTTCCCTTACAGGTAGCTCGGCATCAACAACATTCAACGGCCCATTGAGATCCATACATTCAATCCTCATATCCAATCTCAATCGTTCAGCCCCACTGGCCGTAAGATCGACGGAGGACAGCATCTGAGGGAGATTCCGACCTCCATCAATTAAGGCCGTCTTTGGAAAGAGTTTCTATCTTTTCCACCCAAAAAGTTGATCCTCCACTTTCGATTCAATGACTAGTGATAACCGCAACAATCCTAGCATGAGCCGTCCCGTCCTCCACAACGGAGGAGGGGGCGGTTCCACTCCACCTCCCAGCATCGTTGACGCTTTATCAGCGCGGATCGAAAAGATCACGGCGATGGTGGACGCACTCGCTCGTGTTCATACGGCCGGCCACGCCCGCCAAACCACTGTCTCAACCCCCGGAATGACGACGTGCATGAGACGACAGAAGGGCACGTTAGCGCCCATGACCTCGGTCACGCCCTTCTTGGTGACACCGGACACCGGCGTGCCGATTCTGGCAGTCACGACCCACATACGAGGAATGATTCCATGACCCGTTGGGCGTCGAACAGTTCAACACCGAGATCTCAAGGGAGACCGGGCTATTGCTTCAATGCCCACCGCACTCTTTCGCCCCCTGAAGAGACGTCGGTTAGGTCGCCTGAGTCCAGGCAAGACCGACGTCAACACATTCATCGAGGCCATCCTCGAAGGGTCCACCCTAAAGATTTGAGGAACGCGATAGAGCGAAGCCGAAACCACTCCATCGTACAAGTCCGGAGCAGAGATAAAAGGCACTTCGACTTTGGAGAATTCTCGGGGTACCAACAGCGAATCGAGGCCTTCGAAAAGAAAATTGAAGACATGCGACATGATACCTGTTCGGTCGGAGGAGTGGTGAAGTACTCTGCTGATTTGCTCACGAGGCCCTTTACAGAGCAGCTACTAGGTGAGCGGGTCTCGTCCATGAACAAACCGGCCAAAATGGCCCTCTTCGACGGGAAGTCCGACCCGAAGGACCACTTGGACGTGTTTACGGCAGGCATGAGCTTCTAAGAAAACTCAAATGCAGCTCATTGCTGAGCCTTCCCCACCACCCTCATATGGGCTGGCCGGGATTGGTTCCTTGGGCTTGCGCCATGCTCGATCTTGACCTTTGACGAGCTGGCCACTCAATTTCTCGGTCATTTCGTCGGTAACAGACGGCAGAAAAAGATGGTCGACTACATGTGCACCATCAAGAGCGAGAACAGAGAATCCTTCAAGGGTTACATCACCCGCTTCTATAATGCCCTCTTGGAAGTCCCCGAACACCGCGACGGAACGGTTATCCCCGCCTTGAGGTCGGGTCTTAGGCATAAAGAGTGGTTCCGCTCTTTTGCATTGGCGCAACCTAAGACCATGGCCGAAGTAAAAGTCCGGATCGAGTGAGAAATCCAACTCGAGTCGGAGGTGAACGCCAACCTATCCCGCGGCGACCGAACGGACCGAAAAAGACGGGACAGAGAAGAGAAAAAGAAAACCGACCGTCCAAAACCTTATTCTCCAAAGTTTCATGAGTACACTCCCCTGAACGTTTCCCAGACTGAGCTACTAGAGGAGACTAAGGGCGAGAGGTTCTTTAAACTCCCGCCGGCTACTCAGAGGCCGGGAAAGCGACTCCGCGGCCTGTACTGCGCTTACCATAGGTCGCAGGGACACTCGACCGAGAACTGCAAACAACTCTGTGACTATATTGAGAAACTGATTCGCTCCGGTCACCTGGCGAAATACCTGCGAGACAAGCAGCAGGCAGATCGGGAGCAAATGGACCAACCCCCTCCCGGGGAGTTGACAATCGGGCAGATCATGGTCATCTCAGTAGGTTCGACTTCGGGCAACGGGGGCCCCTTTCACCTCCGGCCGGTCATGACCTTGAGTGATTCGCCACATAAGAAGTGCAAAAAGGACGATCCGATCATCTTCACCGACGAAGATCTCCATATCGCGTAGATTAGTACCTGCAGGATAGGAGATCGACGGGGAAGTAGACGCTCACAGTGGCCCTCCAGACGACCTATCATGGCCTCATACGTCTCCTCGGAACTGTCATGACCCGGAAAAGGCACATGACCGGCACTTGAATCATGTGAAGTCTATAGGACCCCACCTAATTCAAGTAAGCCAAAAACTCAGAAATCTAAATCTTTTTAGGAGAAAATAGTGGAGGTGGAGTTTTGAAAGAATGGTACGATGAAATCAAGTTCTTTCCTTAAAATATATAAGTAATAATATATGAAAACAGAATCTTGTATTTAACTTGAAAACATTTTCGTTATTTAAAATTTAGGCAGCACCTCCTTTGAAATTTTTAACCCAAAAACAAATACAAGCAATAATATATAAGGCATCCCCAAGCAGGAGCTAGCTCTTTGCCAAATGGCGTAAACAACCACGTGTTTACCGCCGGAAACCGGGAAGACAAACTTCTTGCCTGAATTTGGGGGAAGATGCTATTTGGGTTTATCCGTCCACCTCTCCAAAAATGCCAAGTTGATTTATGGCACCGTGCATCGGAGGTTTGGACGGATGCGGCCATTGTAGCAGACTTCGTCAGATTTCCCCTCATTTCTAAGGGGGTTTTGATTGTGAGGACGCTCTTCCCTGCAGGCGCAAGCCCTGCAGTTAATTACGTTATCGCGTAGCGATAACCACTTTCTCCTGCTCCAGAAGTTCACTTCGTGTCTTGTGTGTGTTTTTTTTTTATTTTTTGGTTGCCCGTGGATTGTATACGGAGACTAGTTTGTGTCGTTGCATGTAGGGCGCGATTAGTCTAAATCCGTATATTTTAGATTTGGGTTTTTATTTAAGGATCGTTAATCTCGTTTAAGATTAAGATCAACTTAAATTTTTGTTAAGGATACGTTAATCCAATTTGAGACTAAGATCTACTTAATAGGGGTTTCAGGATCATTCGGATCCAACAAAAGAGCATTTGGGATCAATTGTTTTAGTTTAAGGACGTTACAGTCCGTTTTAGTTTAAGGACATTGCGGTCCATAGCTAGTTTAAAAACGTTGTGGTCCGTAGTTAGATGTGCGCATTGGTTTGGGAGTGCACCAAAAGTTGTTGGTTATCGGGACCGACCACCTCTCTAAACACGCTGAAGAAATACAACGACATGTATCAGAGATGTGAGAAGATGTACCCTTGAACCAATGTCTGTTGGAAGATTAGTAGTCACGTTTGGGACTAAGACCAATTTGGAAAATGATGAGCACATGGGCTCGGTTGATCTAAATTAGGGATTTGGTCAACTTGGACTCAGCCTACTCAGTCTTTGAATAAAGTGTTAAACACTTGCTTGGGCTCAGTCCCTTTTCTGTGCAAACAATGCTGGGCATTGATATGGGTTCTGACACTCACCCTTTACTTTACCCCTTTTTTTGTATTTTATGGAGTGTTAAACACTCTTTATGGCGCCCACGTGCGGAGTACGTGAGGCGCTTGGCGTTGAATGCCAACCACTGAGTGCTAAGCACTCCTTATTGAACAACGCCCACATGAGGCGTTTGGCACTGAGCGCCAACCATTGAGTGCTAAGCACTCTTTATTGAGCAGCGCCTATGTGAGGCGCTTGGCGCTGAGCTCCCACCATTGAGTGCTAAGCACTCTTCATTGAGCAGCGCCCACGTGAGGGACACATGAGGCGCTTGGCGCTAGGTTTTCTTTGTATGTCTGTTCTGAAGAGTTCAATTCTCTGTTCTTTTCTGGATCTTTGATCCCCAAGAACAAGTTCATCCCTATGAGAATTAAATTCTCATTTGTGGGAGACTTGTCTCATGGATCTCAGATCCAGGGAAATAACTAAGTTCTTTAATAAGGGTTGAACCCTTGGTTATGCAGACGAGATGCTCTGATCTCTATATTTTTTTATTTACCTCGAAGAAAAGGTATTCTTCTTTCTTCCTTCTTGAAGCTTTCTGCTTTGTTTTTCTCGAAGCTTATAGGGAGTCTCTCCCTACAAGACCTGAAGTCTTTGGTCCTTTATATAGTAGAGGCAGATTTGTTGATTTAGTTAAAGAAATATCTCGTTAAGAGATTTTTAATTGATTTGGGGATTTTATCCACCGTTGGATCTTTGATCCAAGAACTTCTGTTTTACAGAAGATATCTTTCTTGTTTTTAACAAGATTGGAACTATTTTCCCATACAGAGCTTATTCTGTAGCTTGGTGATTTTTAATCACCATTGGATTTTTAATCCAACGGCACTCTGTTTTACAGAGAGTAATCTTTCTTGTTTAGAAAGCTTTGAGGAATATTTCCTCAACAGAATTTAATTCTGTATTTTGATAATTTATCATCTCCGTTGGATCTTTGATCCAATGGCTCTGTTTAACAGAGAGATTTTAGTTCTGGCGCTAGCGCCCTCGTGCGAGACACGTGAGGCGCTGCCTCAGAGTTTTTAACTCCTGGCGCTGGCGCTCTCGTGCAAGGCACGTGAGGCGCTGCCTCAGAGTTTTTTAACTCTTGGCGCTACTTTTCAAATTTTGAACAGAGCTTTGCTCTTTTTTTGGGGAAACAAATGCCCCCCCACCATTGCGCTCGCGTGGCCCACACGTGAGTGCAGCGGTGGCCGCCTTTCCATCGTTGAATCTTCTTGAAAGTTGGATCGACTTTGCCTATCAGTAGGGCCTTTGGCCCTTGAGATGACTGCTGTTCATTTTCTCTTGTTCTTTTTTTTTTGAGAATTTAATTCTCCTTCCAGAGCTTAGATCTCTGCCCAAAGAAATCCCTTCTAGAGTTAGAACTCTGCCCAAAAATTTGGTAAGGATCATAATCGAACCCCTTAGCAAAGCTTTGCTCTTCTTAGATCGTAGATCTTAAGATGTATTTTAGGGTTTATTAATGTCAGCCCACGGTAGCGCACCGGTCGTCTAACAGACGCCAATATGCGGAACAAAACTTTTACGACTGGCGCTATCGCGTACTATAGCCCGGATCTGCCATTAAAGCTAAACTAACAAATTACAAAGTGGGTAGAAATGTTATACCGAACGATCCGAGTCCTTCGGTCTTCAACCATCACCCCACGCTTTGTTGCGGCGGCTTCGATCTTCTGAAACTCCAGTCTCGTCGTCCAGGTGGCACCACATCGACGGATCTTTAAACGGGCTCGCGCCTCTGAACCGAGGCAACTCGGTCGTCAAGTTTGCTAAAAGAGACGACCAAGATGTTGTAGAGAATGAGTAGAACACTTTGTCTCGTTACGTCCAAGGCTATGGACGAACGGTTAATGAAGTTTCCATTGGAATCGGGTAGATGGAAATTGAGCTATGAAATTTTCATACACTAAACTATCATAATCTTTTCAAAGGAAATCAAATGAACAACCATCCATCCTCACAATGAGGGGGCCGGCCATAAAAAGGAGAGGGGGAGGTGAGTGTAGGAGCTAGGAGGGTGATCATAAGGAAATGAAAGAATGAGTCACAATTTACACCTAGTATGAACTCATTAATGAAAACTATGATTCACCTTAACACATCATCACAACAATTAATGCCTTAACAATGAATCACCAAAACATTAAATGCTAACCATGAGTCACCAAATCTAGAACCTTCTAGAACCATGACTCACCCAAGAAAAGATAAATCCGTCTTTAACCGAATGTTAAAGACGGGTGATAGAAAACTGGAAACTGGCAACTTCCAAAAGTGATCCTGAAACGAATTTCAGGATAACCCCGTAATAGTATAAACATACCCGCATTTGTATTACGACCGAATATAAATGCAACTGAGACAAAGATATTATATCTACACAGTATAATACTGGGATCCGGCTTAAACCAAAGCCCACCAGTATTATCTGCCCAAAAAATGACACGTGCGAAAACGCACGTGCATTTTCCGAACCCTTCCATAATACCATACGGCATCTACAACGTTTCGTCCGAACTTGGGAAAGTGTCTGTGGGGGACTCTAATGACTCATCAACACACTGGCACTGGGTATAACCACTAGCATGTCAGAGGTACAAGCTGTACGTAACGGTTTGCCTATGTATTGATTGGAAGGGAAGCTGACAAGCGAACTCATCTATAAACCCTACTGAGCCTGACAGTGACAATATCCGTACAGTCCGGTCCATTCGTCTATGAGTATCGCATATTAGGCCTAGGGGGCCGGTAAACGTCAGACCCCCAATAGCTGCATAAGTCGTGTCAGAGAGCAGCCCATAACACCCTGAGATACTACTGGAATACCTTCCAGTAAATCTCGATTACCCTGGCCAGGGATTTCGTGTAATGGCTCTCCTAAACACAGCGCGATCTCACCCCCAATACCGGGAGAGACGAATCCCCGAAGATCTGCTCACTGTCTCCACGTGGCTCGGGACTGTACCCAAAATATACCTGTTTGCATGACTCCTTTGACCCGTGGTAGGGTATAAATCAAAGCACAGTGGGAACTCACACGAGACAAATGACGACCTCAGGTCGATGAACTAACCTGTACACATTTCACCAGGGAACTGCTATCTGACGCTAGGTATAATACCAACCAGCAAGTTCCCGGCGAGTCCTGTCCGGTGTACTCATAACCCAATGAGCACCTGTATACATCTTAGGTGAATCAGCTAACACCAATGGCTTGTGAGACCGGCCACCGCCCCTCGTCGGGGTCTCGAATGTATACACTAGTCTACTCCGGAGTATCGATGCCCTGTCTCGAAACTCCCACGACTAGGGACACTTTTAAGGATGTGCTTATAGGCCCCAGCTCCCACATATATGATCGCCATCACACTGCTGGTAGTCAAGCAAGAATCCTATGGGCTCTATCAACATCTACATGATGATAAAGACAAACCAGATAGCACACTATCATTTCGAGTAAGACTGTTCTATTGGTATAGGTCCTCCCTCAATCATTGCAATCACGTACCTGCGATCCAATAATTGACTTAGAGGGCACTATATCCAACAATTAACCCATTAATCAGAGCTTTGCTCATTTTCCATGAAGAACTCTTAGAGTTTGTTTTGCAGATCTTAAAGATCTTGGGATTTTACCCTGTTAAAAAGAAAGCTTTGCTTTTGAGGGTTCTGTTAGATCACCCTATTGTTTTTTACAGAGCATAGCCTTTAGAAAAAAATTTTGGGGGAATTTTATTCCCTTCTTAATTAAAATTGACAGATGTGAAATCTGTTTGCAGAGCACAGCTCTCGAGGGGAGTTTAACTCCTTAGCCCAATGAAATTTCTCATTAAATGAGAATCCTCTTAGGATTTTATTCTTAATGAGTGACTGCCCCATCAATGATGGGATGTCACACCTGTTTTTATTTTAGACTCTAAGCACCTTGATTTTTAACTTCTAGTCTTTTACTGAATTTTCTTTCCAGATACTATGATCGCTTATCTGTATGATCTTGATGAGATTATCTCCAATGAAGATATTCGCGTCCAAGGCCGCTGTCAAAACCAAGAGTTTACGAATGCCCAATGTGCTGAGGTGATGCGTCGCTTCGATGAATACAACGGTCGACTACTCCCCCATCGTTCCGTTCTTTTGAAAATTATCGTAGGGGCGATTTGGGAAGCACTTCCTGAATTTAACGAGGCCATACCGCTTGAGAAACTTGATGATGCCGAAGACAAGGTGCACTCAGTATATCTGATGGGCTTGATCTCGTAGAGGTGGCGAGATGATCTTGTCGATATTTTACATCAGGTCTTCCAACAGACGGCGATAATCTCTGTCTATCAGAGGATGGATGATATCAGCGAGAATCCTGACGCTTGCATTCGTGAGAAAATGCATAAGAAAATGGTCATAGAAGCCAGAAGCATTTTACTCGGCCTTACTTCTGAATTCCTAAATCCATGTCCGGGATTCAGTGTCTTGCCATTGTAAACATTTTGATGATATTTTTGTATGTTGTTATCACCGATGTATAAATTTTCCCAAGTATGAATGACAAAACTTTCCTTTCTTTTATACCAATACTCATAGGTGTCTCATGTGAAGTAGTAGTTACTCATATATATATAAAATACCGAGGGCCTCCGTGTTATACGTGCGAGGCACTGCGATTGGCACTGGCGCCCATATGTTGTACGCATGAGGTGCTATCACTGGTTCTAATTCTATGAAGGATTGGCTCTAAGGCAGAAGCTTGACTTCACCGAGCGGGTCACACAGGATTGCGAAACCGCCAAGCAGGAAATCACTGAGAAGCTTTCGTCCTGCTTGCAATAACAGGCTCAAATTGAAGCGGAGTTGGCCACAGTAGCTGACCACGAGAAAGGATTGAGAGGAGCGCGTGAGCAGATTGCTGATTTGTTGAAGGCGCCTCCTCCTTAATAACCGTCTTTGTACCAACTTTAAACTTGTGATTCATGAATAACATGTATTCATTTTGATTCTTTTATGAAATGTATCTTGTATTCACTTAAATTCATGAATAAAAGATATATCTTATTTCATATTGGCGTGTGACTCTGGCAAATGTATCTCATAAATATTTTATCTTGATCTCCTTATAGGGCAGCGATGGCTTAGGAAACAGGTTCAAATCTGCCGCCTAAGACTTTTCAACTTTATGAGCCGTGAGGGTCTCGTAAAAACTTTTCTCCTTACGAGTCGAGAGGATCCCGTAGGTGTATTTTCTCCTCAGTAGTCGTGAGGACTCCTAAGTGTGTTTTCTCTTGAGAGTCGTAAGGATCTCACAAGAGAATTTTCCCCCTTACAAGTCGAGAAGACTCGTAAATAGTTTTTTCCCTCCTCGTCGATATACGACTTTAGAGAGTGTGGCCCGTGGTTAGTATGCAATAGTCTATCTTGGACCGACTTGCAGGGCCCCAGTGCTTAGGAGAAAGGATGATATCCCCGTTGCCTAAGGTTTTTCCATACGAGTTGAGACGAGTCGAGGAGTTCACACAGGAACATTATTTTTCCCACGAGTCGAGACGAATCGAGAAGTTCTCGCAAGGGTGTCCTAATGTCACAGTTAACCTCCGCTGTTAGAAGTCCATTAGGGTCTGTGGTACTAGGTTTTTTTTCCGTTGTACCGTCGCGTTGGCCGATGTATTCCTCTATGCGCAATCTTGCTGTTCGAGTAGCCCCACGAATGTCGTGTCTCTGATCCCTTCGGGGGATGGACAAGACGTCTTCAAGTAATCTCCCAGGTCATATTACCGTCGGAAGAGCAAGTGTTAGGGATATTCCATGCCACTTTTTACTTGAGATTAGGCTCAATTTGGGAGCCCCGATGAGTCATGAACACTTCGCGCTGGTGTGGGATGATCTCCGATGGTCTTTCAGGTTTTATTTGAGTTGCCATCAAGACCCTGAAGCTAGGGATCTTCCTTTGGTTCGTTTTTTGACATTGTGTCTGCAATGTTGCGACGAATGTTGAGGTTGTCTCTGGGTTGTCTGTGAACCGTCGAGTCTTGGAACTAGGGACTTTGCCATGGCTCCGAGGTTTTGTTGACGTTACGTCTGTATCTGTCATGTTGGCTGATGCATTCCTCGATACGCAATCTCGCTGTTCGAGTATCCCTGCGACTGTCGCGTCTCTGATCTATTCGGGGACTGGACAAGACGTCATCAAGTAATCTTCCAGGTGATATTACCGTCGGAAGAGCAAGCATTAGGGATATTCCATGCCGCTTTTTACTTGATCTTAGGCTTAATTTGGGGAGCCCCGATGAGTCATGACCGCTCCGCGCTGGTGTAGGATGATCTCCGATAGTCTTTCAGGTCTCATTTGAGTTGCCGTCAAGATCCTGAAGCTAGGGATCTTCCTTTACTTCGTTTGTTGACATTGTGTCTGCAATATTGCGACGAATGTCGAGGTTGTCTCTAGGTTGTCTGTGAACCGTCGAGTCTTGGAACTGGGGATTTTTCCATAGCTCTATTTTGTTGACGTCGCGTCTGCATCCTGCTGGATTGAGAAGAAACGTCGTTGCTGATCTCTAGGCTGTAGATGTTTCCGTCGAGACCCTGAAACTAGGGATCTCTTCCTTCGCTTCGTTTGTTGACATTGTGTCTGCTATATTACGATGAATGTCGAGGTTGTCTCTAGGTTGTCAGTGAACCGTCGAGGCTTGGAACTAGGGACTTTGCTGTGGCTCCGTTGTTTGGACCATGGGGTCAGTTGTTGACGTTGTGTCTGCATCCTACTGGAGTGGAGAAGAAACGCCGTTGTTGATCCCTAAGCTGTAGATGTTGCCGTTGAGACCGTGAAGCTAGGGATCTTCCTTCACTTCGTTTGTTGAAATTGTGTATGTTATATTGCGACGAATGTCGAGGTTGTCTCTAGGTTGCCTGTGAACCGTCGAGTCTTAGAACTAGGGACTTTGTTATATCTCCATTTTGTTGACGTCACGTCTGCATCCTGCTGGAGTGAGAAGAAACGCCGTTATTGATCTCTAGTCTATAGATGTTACCGCCGAGACCTGGCTCTCCTTCTGATGGAGCCTGGTGGGAAAATGTGGTTCCCTTTTTCGTTTGTGCCCATGGATTGTATACAGGGGTCGATGTGGACTCGCTTGCAGGGCAGAAGTTTCATTCATTTTTTTCTTCCCGCGATACTCTATCATTTCAGCTTTTTATATCACGAAAGTCGTGATTGCCCAATCATTTCGGCTATTCTTTTCTTTTTTACTCGCTGTTTTTTATTGCGAGTTGCCCAAACATTTCGGCTATTTTTATATGCATATATTTTTCTCGCTGATTTTTATTGCGAGTTGCCCCATCATTTCGGCTATTTCATATGCATTTTTTGCTCGTTGATTTTTGTTGTGAGTATATGACTTAAGATTTGATATCAATCTTGGCATCAGCACGGCTGCGACTGGAATGTGGCCAGGAGCGAATCATCATTTGCCTTGAAAGGACTTGGAATTTGAAACCGATTTAGGCATCAGCATCGCTACAACTGGGATATTGCCAGGATTGAATCATCATTTGCTGTGAAAGGACTTGGAATTTGATACCGATTTAGGCATCAACATCGCTACAACTGGGATATTTCCAGGAGCGAATCATAATTTGCCGTGAAAGGACTTGGAATTTGATACCGATTTAGGCATCAACATCGCTAAAACTGGGATATCGCCAGGAGAGAATCATCATTTGCCTTTGTTGATTTGAACAAAGGTGGCTTAGCAAACAAGGTTAGGATCCTGCTGACTAAGGCTTTTCGACTTTACGAGCCGTAAGGGTCTCATAAAAGTATTTCTCCCTACGAGTCGTGAGGATCTCGTAGATGTATTTTCTCCCTAGAAGTCGTGAGGACTCCTAAGTGATATTTTCTCTTGCAAGTCGTAAGGATCTTACAAAGTATTTTCTCCTCATAAGTCGAGAGGACTTACAAGCGTCGTTCACCATATGAGGACACTCCCCGTCATTGGTGGGACTTGGTGAGGGAACGTTTGTTCGTGCCCATGGATTGTATAGAAGGGTCAATATTGGACCTCTTGTAGGGCAACTTGGTGGTGTGATGGATTAAGAACAGGTTCAGGTCCCTGCATCTTAAGGCTTTTGAATCCTATGAGCCGTGAGGGTCTCATAGTGGGAATTCTCCTTATGAGCCGTGAGGACCCCGTAAGTGTGATTTCTTTTTAGGAATCGTGGGGATCCTTAAGTGTATTGCTCCCTTGTGAGTCGTAAGGATCTCACGCAGGTGTTTTCTCCTTACAAGGTCGAGTGGACCTTGCAGGCGTTTTTATTTTAACAAGATTGTGTCCTTTCGAGTTTTCACAAGCTCGCTGGTAGCCCTGTTGTTTTTACTCACGGCGCCCTTTCGGGTTTTCATCTGTGCCCATCTCGCTTGTGGACGTACCGTTTTTTTTACCAATGGAACTTATGGAAGACTTCGTCATCGGGGCAGCTGTGCAGCCAACGGGACTTGAGTTGCATTTTTTGCCGCTGGGACCTGTAGACTTGAATTCTACAATCGCCGTGTTTGAGGCGACGTATTAGTTTAAGGACATTACGGTCCATTGTCAGTTTAAGGATATCTCGGTCCATTGTTAGTTTAGGAACATCTCAGTCCATACAGCTTCGAGACGAAGTTTTACCAGGTACTACTTATAGAGTTTGGACTCAGGAAGACAACGAGCGGACATGAGCGTCATCATCTATCATTAACCTGAGCCGTGACTTGTCAAGCGTAGTATTTCTTAAGGAACCGACCGTTTATTGGCCAGAAGGGTCTTTCGCCATGCATATCCATGAGCTAGTAGGCCCCATGTAACAACTCCAAATTTAGTGTACATAAAATTCATTTAAAATTAGTGTACAATCGGGGTATTTACAATTTCTGTGAAGGCTATAAGTATTTGTTTTACTTTTGAACAGCAAGAAAGAGCTTATAGTTCATTGGTAAGACCTTGCACTGCTGAACCAAAGCACCAGAGTTCAAATCCCATCAGCCACACATTCTTTTTATTTAACATTCTTTTAATATTCTAGAAGCCCAAAAGTCTAGACGTGCACAACTCGTAAAACCAAGAGTCACACTTAAAACAAACATGTGAAAATTAGTATTCAGACCGATCTGGACACGTGGCCTCAATCCGAACCCCCACCCCATTGATCCGACCGGAGAGAATCCATCTTGGGTCGGCGCCGCCGGTTTTGTGAACCCCAAACCCTAATTTTTTTTAACCCTAGCAACCCTTGGACTCCCCCCATAACTCCAGTATTGTTTATTTTCTACACATTTACAGAGAATATTAAAACACCTTTAAATCCCATTTTAATGCAAATTTAAATGCATTTTTATCACACCCCTAAACCCTAATTTGTCCTATAAATACCCACTCCATTTTACATCCCTTCACACTGAAAAATTCTATACAACTATACAAAATTCCCAAGTCTTTTGTGTGCAAGTGGAGTTAACAAAGGGCAAAGCTCCGACGAACTTCTGGCGACAACTCAAGGAGTTTCCGACGACGAAACGACGCACCGGCACCTTCCACCTCTTCCTCCTTCCCTCCTCTAGCCAAATAACCAGTAAGTCCCCCTTCTTTTGCTATTCCCAAACTCCTCATTCTTAAAATGTGTCGGAAGTGGAGTCATCCGGTTTCCGATTATCTTTTCTTTTAAAAAATACAACTTTTTCTTAATAACAATCTACAACTTTTGATATATTGTTTAGTACTCATTAACAAAGACAATAGAACAAGTTTGACATCAAAATAATAACCGTAGCGAGTTTTATTCCACTCTTACATTAAAATACCTTCATATTTCATTTCAACATGCTTAAAGTTTTTAAACCGTATTACCTTATAAAACTCACGAGGTAATGATCTACCTCCTCACAGCACACATATCTAATATAGCACGATGGAATTTGGGAACATAGATTTGGAAAAATACGACTTCACATATAACTATCTTCAACTTATAAAACATTTTTCTATAAGAAGTGTATTTAACAAATAATTGCAATTGCATCTCTACAACCCATTTTGGGGAACCCGTTCGGTATGGTGTGGATTATCGCACATCCTTGGGTCTAGTAGAGTGAGAGGCAGACCTCCGCAAGGAGCATACGATCTCGAAAGATTTTTAATACATTTTTCTTTAGAAAATGTGTTTTCTATTATCAATAAAACTTATATTTTTAATAAATAAATATATATGTAATTAATATAAAAATATCTATTTTTAATATTTATAATATTCCACATTTCCAAAATTCAAGAAAAATATTCCATTTACAAGAAAATACCATATAATTCCAATATTTCAAATAAATACCTTATACTTTAAAACCAGGACATATTCGCTAGAAATTTCACATTTAATAAAAGAAACATCTATGCAAACTCTAAAGACGATAATCAAATGCTTGAGGTATATTTTGAAATTATAACAAATCTATTTTACATAAAACTCTCTCAAGTTATACTAAATTACAATAAGGACCCTAGCAAACATAGGTTTAAGCGGGACCAGTCTCTTGAGCCTCAGGGAGCCGGAGATATGCTGGCCTATTTAAGGTAGACAACTTAACAAACGGTGTTATCAACACGGTAATTGTCTTTGAAAAAGACACAAATCCTGCCGTTCATATGCAGCAGTTACTGATAGCACCAAAACATAATTCAGGACTTCAATTTCTTTTCTAATTTTCTGACTCAGACCGAGTCTCAATATAATCAATCTGACTTGAATATGATTCAAGTATCAAACTACAATACAACATGGATTTACGAATTCGTCTTTTCAATCTGATTATATTGACTGAACCGAACCATGGATATATTCCATTTACATGATCATCCATTATATCCATTCCATTACTGATATCATGGTTTCGGTAAGTCATCCATCTATATACAATATACAATTCAAACAATACAAACCATACAATCAAGACATTGCGGGGTTTATAAGGGGTAGATTGGTACGGAAGATGTTAGAAGTGGCACGAGACTGCAACCATAAGACACCTAATCTGAATCTCCATTGCCGTTGTACTGTGGCTGAACAGTTTCTTGTATTCCGTATACCTTAGTCTCTGGTATAGTGAGACTCCTCTCGTATACACTGGCCTCTTCTGTACCAAGCTACAAACAACAACGTTAACAATAAAATACAACTTTAAAAGTTGCACTCTCTCTCTGTTTATTCTATTTCTCCTTCATCTTTGGGACTTACCGAGCGATTGTTCGCTGACGGCATTCCTTTTCTTTCTTCTTTGGAATGTTGTCAGGTGGATCGGACCTTTAGGAGATTGAGCCCACCAGCGAGGACTTGGACTAGCTAGCTTTCGACCCACAGCTTTAGATTCCTTGTACATATTTACATTCTGTATTTTTTCATTTCTGCTATGCCACTGTTTAGGCATTTACTTCCATTCCATGTATTTACTTTTCAGATGTATTGTAAAAAAAGAATGTTAATAAATAAAGTTGTTGTTTATTTACATCTTGTCTCTTGTGTACATTTCATTTTATATTGCTTAGATACGCTTAGCGTGTTTGCTTATGAGTAAATACGCAGCGGCCTCGTCGCATCCTCTGCCCGTATACTGGGAAGCGGGGCGTGAAACCCCACCTTGGTAGACTTTGTCTATGATGTACGGGCCCTCATAGTTCGGCTCGAATTTCTCCCATTTGGCACGATTGGGGATCATAGGTCTTTTTACGACTAACACGAGTTCGCCTTGGCGGAACGTTCTTGGCCTGGTTAGTCTTTCGTATGAACGCGTCATCCTTTCTTTGTAAGCTTCCAGGTTTTGCTGCGCCATGAGACGAGTTTCATCGAGGGCATCGAGCTCCTTAAGCTGAAGATGGGCATTTTCTTTATCTGTCAGATCATATCAAACAGCTACTCATAGAGAGGGTAACTCTATCTCCAAGGGAAGTACCACTTCCATGCCGAATACCAACGCGAATGGCGTTGTATTCGTGTCCATTTTGAATGCGGTTCGATACGCTCAGAGAGCTTCATGCAGTCTCTCGTGCCAGTCCCTTTTATTTCTAGACATCGTTTTCTTTATGATCTTCGTCAAGGTCTTTTTGAAAGCCTCAGCTAGACCATTAGCTCGAGGATTATAGACTGAAGAATATCTCCAATCTATACTATGTTGTTGTGCGAAGCGACTGATCTTATGGCTCTTGTAGGCCGGCCCATTATCCGAGATGATCCTTCGTGGAGTGCCGAACCGGTAGATGACATGTGTCCTGAAGAAATGGAGGATGTTCTCCGTCTTCACTTCATTTAGCGGTACTGCCTCTGCCCACTTAGAAAAGTAATCGGTCGTCGCTAATATAAACCGATGTCCCTTGGATGATGTTGGTTCGATAGGTCCGATTATATCGGTTCCCCACATTTTGAACGGCCAGCTAACCAATGTTGGGTGTAGCGGGTTCGGATGCTGATGGATAAAGTCCCCGTGAATTTGGAACGAGTGACACTGCTTCGGATACTCAAGGCAGTCCTGAAATATCGTGGGCCAATAGTAACCCATTCTTTTGATCTTCAGCTTCATCTTTGGAGATATTTCTGCTGGCGCGAGAATCCGGCGGCTTTGCACAATGATCCTTACGTCATTGAGGTTTTCGTCAGCCAGTTCTTTAGCGAGTTTGGCTAATGCATCCACCTTGCTATTTTCCGCACGCGGTAGACTTTCCAATATGTAAGAGGGGATTTGAGTCAGCAGCTGCTGCACTCTTTCGTCATATTTTACCAACTCTGGTTTGCACGTCTGATAGTCGCCGTTTACTTGGCTAACGACCAGCTGGGAGTCTCTATATACGAGGAGGTTTTCGATCCCCATGTCGACAGAGATCTCAAGACCTGCAATCAAAGCTTCATATTTTGCTTCGTTGTTTGTTCTTGGCTCTGTTAAGGAAAGGGCAAAATGCATTATCCCCTTGTGGAGTCACAAAGATTAAGCCTACCCCAGCTTTGATTATTGGGTTATTTTGCTTTCGCTTCTTCGTGGAGGATGCTCCGTTGAAGTAGAGTTCCCATTGGACATTATTTTCCTCTGTCTTCCCTTCGATTGTGTTGAACGCGTGTTCGTCTGGTAACTCACAATTTAAGGGAGAATCAGCTGGTATCGGATGCTCAGCGAGAAAGTCGGCGATGGCCTGGCCTTTTCTTGCTTTGAGGGGTCGATATATTATCCAGAACTCTATCAAGTGGAGGGCCCATTTCGCAAGCCTTCTTGTTAATATGGCTCTTGACATCAAATATTTGAGAGGATCCATCTTTGATATGAGATAGACCTCATGTTCCGAAGCATAGTGCCTGAGCTTTGTTTCCGCGAAGATTAACGCTAGGAAATGCTTTTCGACGGGGAAGTAGTTGTTTTCTGCCCCCAAGAGAACTTGACTCAAATAGTAGAGAGCTCTCTCCTTTCCCTGATCGTTCTCCTATGCCCATAGCGTACCTAGAGAACCTTCAAGGGCTGTTGTATACAGGATGAGAGGCTTTCCCTTAACCGGAGCGGTCAGTACTGGCGGGTTCTGCAAATATTGCTTGATTTCATCCAGTGCACTTTGGCATTTACGATCCCAAATGAACGGGGTCCTCTTCTTCATTAGATGGCTGTAGGGGCGGCATTTGCCGGAGAGGTTAGCCATAAACCGCCGGATATACGCGAGCTTTTCTTGGAGAGACCGCAGTTGCTTGAGAGTTCTTGGAGAAGGCATTTCCATAACCGCTTTAATCTTTGATAGATCTATTTCGATGCCTCGGTGTCGTAGGATGAATCCTAGTAATTTTCCTGAGGAGACTCCAAACGCGCATTTCAGAGGGTTCATCTTCAGATTATATTTCCGAAGATGCTGGAACACTATTTTCAGATGTTCCCAATGCTCCTCGTACGATTTGCTTTTCACCACGAGGTCGTCGATATAACATTCGACAATCTCGTGTATGAGGTCGTCGAAGATCTTCTTCATGGCCCTCTAGTACGTGGCGCCAGCGTTCTTCAGACCGAAGTGCATCAATTTATAGCAAAATATGCTCAGCGGAGTCCGGAAGGCAGTATGCTTTTGGTTTTCGGGATGCATCTTTATTTGATTATACCCCAAAGATCCATCCATGAAAGAGAAGATTTCATGAGCGGGCATGTTATCTATCATCAGTTCGGTAACCGGTACGGGAAAGTCATCCTTCGGGCAAGCTTTGTTGAGATCTCGGAAGTCCACGCAGATGCGTACTGTCCCATTTTTCTTCATCACCGGAATGATATTGGCAATCCAGTCAGGATATTGAACTTCCTGTATCAAGCCGGAGTCAATTAGTTTCTTGACTTCAGCGTTGATACTCGTTTCAAGTTCGAGCCACATTCTTCTTGGCGCCTGTTTGAGTGTCTTAATGTCTGGAGATATAGCCAGTTTATGCATAGCTATTTCCGGTTATAATCCCGGCATCTCGGAATAGTTCCATGCAAAGCAATCTTTATACTGCATAAGCACGTCTTTTAGTGTATCCACCCACTCTTCGGACAGCAGCTCATTGACGAACGTTGGCCTCGGATCATTTGTCGTCCCCAAGTCGATTTTTCTCAGATTGTCCGCCGTGGTATGTATCCCATCCTCCAGCTCTTTTGGCGCCGGCGGAAATTCTGAGACCACCTCGTCCTCATTTTCATCTGCGAGGCAATGGGAGAGGTTGTCCACATTCTCATACTCTCCCTCTTTCGACGGTGTTATCATGTGGCAGGTACGAGCTCGTTTCCAAGCTCGATGTTGATCTGGACTTGCCCTCGTAGTGTAGGTTTCTTTTGGCTCATGCTTTCGTGGTGGGGCTACCCTCCAATTGTCGGATAGAGCAAACCTGCCTTGCTGATACTGGTCTTCGACCCAGTCTTTGAAGGTGAATCAATCTTCAAGAGGATTTCCTATTGCTCGGTGGTAGGAGCAATAAGACGGATGATGGACCTCATTTATTTTCTCAGGGTGCCGAGACTCCGGGAGCGTCATCATTTGATACTTCATGACAAGGTTGAATATTTTCCTTGTCTTTTCTTGAGGGAAAGAGTACTCCCGACCCATCTTCTTCATAAAAGACGGGTTCCAGCTGACTTTTTCTTGATCGTGTGGCTTCTTGGATCCGCTTCGCTGTTTTTGAACGTCATTCCCGCCCTTCACCTTATTATTGCATCTACGTCGGGCCTTTTTCTTACCGCGAGAGCGCATAGCGGGCTGAGGATGAAGGGCATCGTCGTCTTCTCTTTCCGTAGACTGCTGAATGAGACGTTTCGTCCTGGCTTTCTCGTAAATGGCCATTTCGCGGCTGTGATCATCCCGAACCTTTTGACTCGCTCCCTTTATTAGCTTGTCAATTTGTTCTTCGAATAACGGGCTTGGTATTCTCATGGCGGGATCTCGCTCTGGTTCGATATCAGCGCTATCTGGAAATGCATTTGCTTCTCCACCGAAGTTATTTATGACATGGCAACCATGGAATCTCTCCCGTTTCTTGGACCAAACGTATCCAAGCCCAGTCGTCTCCATCTTCCCGTTGGACATCTTTCGCTGAGTCCCGGGAACGTCCCAAATCTTGTTGTAGAACTGGGCTTATGGAGCAGTTTGTTTGAAGGGAACACCCTGGCATTTTAGTAGCCTTTTCAATCCCTCTGCGTAATATCTGGACAGACGGATTAGTTGGAGCCTATCGAATGCAAAATCGGCACCATGCCAGACTTCTTTCTCCACTTTGGTCTCCGTAGATTGGTAGAAGAGGAACACCTTTTCATCCTTTCGACTAGGAGGAAATTTACTTTCCTTCTTTCAAGCTGTTCATAAAGGCAGGTAGAAGGTCTGCAACTCTTGCACGCCGTATGTATCGAGCACATCAAGTTCTCTGTAATGGTGCTGCGGAACCATAGTGATTCGCAAGCTCTGATCAGCTCCAATGAAGGTTTGTTTTGATGGACGAAGAGGGAATACTGTGTTGACCTCGTCTTCAAAGTCGCTGCCGAAGACCAAAATAGGGGTAGATGGTCCGGGTCTGTCGTCTTGAGGTAGCCCCGAGTAGACTATCTCTTCATCCTCCTCGGTACGCACCCAAAGATTAGGATGGTGGTGATGGCTTTTTGTTTATTCTTCGGTTTATGACATCTTTCCTTATCTTCGAAGTCTGGTAGGAAGTACTTAGCGTCTTCATACTTGCGGACTTCATTTACGGAGAATGGGTTTAGCTCCCCTGTAACCGTGTACTCGAGGCTGTCTTTGAAGTGCTTCATACGCTGATGTTGTAGAAGGGATGATGTTGTACTCGTGTAACCAAAGCCTGCCGAGCAGAGCGTTGTAGCAAGTCTTGGCATCGATGACATGAAACTTGATGTCAGTGACGAGCATCCTGAAGCGTAATGTCAGTATTACGGACCCAAGCGTCCGTGATGACTGCGAGTCAAACCCGGAGATGGTAATTTTATCTCGAGCCAAATGCTGGACGTTCATGCAAATCTCCTTCAATACTCTCACATTGAGAAGGTTGACGGAGGACCCATAGTCAACCAGGATCTTCCCTATCTTGATGTTGTGGTAGTACCCAGTGACATATAGAGGAAGGTTATGCTCGCATGTTCCGAGGAGGAGGTCTTCATCGCCGAATGTGACGTCAGCTGTGTGAACTTCTTCCAGCTCGTCCTTCATCTTTTCTTCTGCAAAGAAAGCTTGAAACTTATCAGGCTCTTGTAATGCCTTGATCAGAGAATCTCGTACCTCTTTGGATAGGATGAAAGCATCCATTATGCTCAGTTATGAAGGTATCTTCCTCAGGTGTTCCAGGACATTGTAATCCACCTTGTTTTTATTAGACGGGTCCTTAGCTGTGAGCTCTTCGACGACTCTATCATCGAGGGCAATCTCCTTTGGGACTTTTTCCTTCCCCTTGTTTTTCTTACCCGAACCTTTGTTTGAGGGTCCAAGATTCTTTTCAGGCAACGTACGGTTACGCAGCTGGATGTTCTCGCGGTTCTTCACCTTTTCTTCTTTTCCCGAGGTGGATTCCTTGAAGAGAGGGCCAAGGGCTATTTCTTCATCAGAATCGCTCCTGAAGGTAAGAACTTGAGATTTCCATTTTGTCAAAATGGCATCAACCATATAACAGTTACCAACTGTTTCTTTATGCTCATCTGTCGTGCTTTTTCGCTGTCGATGAGTTTCGCGCTTCATCCGCTTGAAGTGTTGTCGGTGGGCAGCATATCCCTGCTACCACTTCTTGAAGGCATTGTACTCCTCGGTGGGGTGTGTGACCCTCCGATGGTATAAACAGTAGTTCGGATGTACATCTACTTCGTCAAGGCACGTATTCCTAGGAGTATTTCCTTCGAAAGGTGGCAGCTTCATTCCCATTGACAAAGCTTTGGCGAACCGTTTCCCCGTATTAAATTTGCTTTTGTCTGTCGCGGGTGTGCTTCGATCCGGTTGGAGTACCGTGTGACCCTTCCTCGCCGCAGCTTCATCGTCCTGACGCCGACGCTTGACCTTTTCGTATATGGCCATTTCACGCTCTCGGTCAACTTTTCTCTTTTGAAGGGCCTCGTTCAACAGTTTATCGATCAGGCCGTCTGACGGTTCTAGGGATTTTGACGCCGGTCCTGCCCCCAGTTCCTCTGCGTTGCTTTCCGATGCCGAGAGAGCTTCTTCGTCTTTTAACGACAGGTGAGAGACCATGTGGCAACTCGCTACATAGTTCTCGGGTTCTTCTGACGAGCCGTCTCCTTCATCAATGTCACTGTCTATGTTTTCAAGAATATGCTCGAGGAACTCTTCAAGTGTGACTGGGGTCCGCGCCTTTTGGTTGTATTCCTCTAGCGCGTCGATGTACTTTTGCAGGCCCGTGCGCTTGTCGTCAGGCTGCACAGGCTTCTTGGTCCACTTCTTTTTCTTCGAAGACTTCGAAGGCTTGGCCTGGAGGTTTTGCCCATCGTTACCAGCTTTCGGCGCTGGGCGTAGTTTCAGCATCCCGTCAATGATCTCGGGCTCCAGCGGGGTTTTCCACCTGATTGCCGAGCATGCTTGAAGATCCTTCAGCATTCTTTTAGTTTTAGCTGAAAGTACAACTTCCCACAGAGCTTCTTCTATAAATGAGCATGATGCCCCCGGCGTGTCCACCTTCTTAGGAGCGTGCTGCTGTGGCGGGTTTACCTTCCAGTTTTCGGACATCGCGAACTTGCCTTGTTGGTACTGGTCCTCAACCCAGTTTTTGAAGACGTAGCAATCTTCGATTGGGTGGCCTATTACTCTGTGGTAGGAGCAGTAGTTGGGACTATTGACGTCACCAGGCTGCAGAGGGCATCTCAGATCCGGTAGAGTGATGAGCCTGTTGCGTACTTCCAGTTCGAACAGTCTCCTTGTTTTATCCCAGGAAAATGAGTAAGGACGTCTCAACTTCTCTTCGAGGGATCGTGGTTTGTTGCTTTGGCGAGCAACCAGTTTCGGGTCACTCGGTTGTTGTTGAGCATTAGCAATGAAGGTTGCTTTCCCTTTGCCCTTTTCATTCCGGGGATCCGTTTTCGAAGAGGACGGCCTATGGCCCGTCTGGTCCATTTAGGCCAGCCTGTCGATCAAGGCCTGGAAGGTGGCTGGCTTGAAGAACATCATAAACTAGGATATAGCTGCCTGAAGATCGAGGGTCCCTATGAACATGCCCACGGCAGGAGCTTCTTCGATGCGTTGTTCGCACTTTGACCATAGGTGGCACCACCGAATTGCGTATTGAACCCAGGTATCTCCTGGCTTCACTCTGGCATTGATTAATGCGGTGATCGGGGTGCGCTTGCGAACCGCTGTGTGAATAGTAGCTCAATTTCTGTAAATGTTTTGATGGAGTCATTCGGAAGCTCCGAGTACCATTCAAATGTTGTTTCCTCCAAGCAGCCGACAAACTGGCGAAGCAGCAGTTTTTCGTCACCTCCAGTATTGCCGCAAAGAGCTCTGAACTGAGCGACGTGCTGATGGGGATTGCCTGTCCCCATATAGACGTGGAATTTAGGGATCGTATATCCGGGCGGGTACTTGATTTGATCGTACCAGCCTGGATAAGGTCGTCCAGTTATGACGACTTGGCCAGCCGCTTCGCTTTCCCGATGAGCTCATATTTGTTGAGCTGTGTAATCATCAAGGGCAGCCTTGGAGATCGTTTCTTCCTTGGCTGCTGAGAAAGCCGGTGGAGGATTTGACGTTTCCCCTCTGTCGTCTTTGATAATTATCCGAGGGTCTTCGGCTGGGGGATCCGGCTGGATCATCATCCTGACCATGTCTTGAAAAAGGAGCCCCGTACACTTTTATTAGCAGCCTGTTCTGTGGCCTCCTTATCTTTTCTTTCTAGCACCCTCCGTAGGAACACGGTGTCGGTCTCTTGTTCCTAGCGCTGCTCAGACGATGCTTCCGGGCTTTCTTTTTGCCCAGTGAGTGCTGACATCCTCATTAGCATTTCTTGGAGCTTTTTTTGTTGCTCCTGAGCTTTTGTTACAGACCGTGTGAGTGGTCGATGACCTATGGAAGTACGGCTTTCCTCTTTCCCGAAAGCCATGTACACCGTGTGTACTACCATGCCCCCAGACTTGGGGCGTTTGGGTCCACTGCTTTTGAAATTTACTGCAGGCATGGGGATCTTCTCCGGCCTTCTCCTTTTGTGGGAGGTAGAAGTTGAGGGGGCCATTGCAGCAGGTACCCATGCAGACAATGCCTTCTGTGGTACGATGGAGGGATGGTCCTCCTCTTGCCGAGCCTTCATTTTCTTCAGTCGGCGAGAGTAGTCTTTATCATTCACAGAATCTTGGACCTTCCGCCAGACTCTGTTGATTTTGGAGGACAACCGCTGAGGGGGTTGCTCCGGCTTTGCCTGCATCATGTTTTCAGCAGGCAGAGAAGAATTCTTCAATACAGTGCTTGGGGAGTTCTTTTGCACCCTCCTGAACGGGTCGAAGCTGTTCCCAGTTGGAACAGTAGCGTCAATTTCCACCATTTGAGCCGGTGGGGTAAGTCCAGAGGGGGAACTGCCCACAACTTTCCTCACTCGGTGCTAGTGGCGACGTAGAGCATGTCTTGGAGACTGGATTGCCTCAGTTGTGGAAGCGGTCTCGTCATTCCCCCTACTCTGATGAAGGGCTACTGCTGGTGCCAGCCTGTTGAAGACTTACGTCCACTGAGAGAGGACGGTCAATCTTTCAAAGGCTGACCTTTTGGTAGGGAAAGCAGTCTTGATGACTTCGCCGGAAGTAGGAGTTGGAATGACCAATCTTGCGAAGATCGATCCTTTAGCAGGAGAAGCCCTGTCGACAACTTCTCTCGCCGGAGCTGGAACGGCTATCCGTTTCGGGATAAACCCCTCAGGTATCGCGAGCCTCTTTTCGGGCCCACTTGTGCTATGGCTCAGCCTGTTGAAGACTGAGGCGTTAGAATTGGACGACCCACTGAGAGGGGCCGTGGAGATTGCAAGTCGATTGAAGACCGACTTCTTGGGAGCTTCTTATGGTAGCACTGGGGCACTGAAGCTTGCTGGTAGGATCATGGTCGCAAAGAACAGTCCAGTGGTGGCTTGAGTCACCTGCTCCATTGGCATTACAAAGATGTAGGCCGCTTAGGGGGCCCGTAAGTCACTCCTCCAGTCGGGACGGAGCGAGATTTGTTGTTGCAGTTGGTGTAGCTGGAAGCCATCGATGTTATCTTTCTCGACAAGAGAAAGACACCAAATCTTAGTACCTTGAATCCAGGGGCAACCATATTAACCCGCGATTTGTTCGTGAACACGACACATGAAGTGTGGAGTGGAAAGAGAAAAAGGTCCCACCGGGCGTGCTAGAATCTGTTTACCGCCGGAAACCGGGAAGACAAACGTCTTGCCTGAATTTGGGGGCAAATGCTATTTGGGTTTATCCATCCACCTCTCCGAAGATGCCAAATTGATTTATGGAACCGTGCATCAGAGGTTTAGACTGATGCGGCCGTTGTAGCAGACTTCGTCAGATTCCCCCTCATTTTTGAGGGGTTTTTGATTGTGAGGACGCTCTTCCCTGGAGGCGCAAGCCCCTGCAGTCAATTACGTTATCGCGTAGTGATAACCACTTTCTCCTACTCCAGAAGTTCACTTCGTGTCATGTGTATTTGTTTTATTTTTTTTTGGTTGCCCGTGGATTGTATACGGAGACAAATTTATGTCGTCGCCCGTAGGGCGCGATTAGTCCAAATCCGTATATTTTAGATTTAGGTTTTTATTTAAGAATCGTTAATCTCGTTTAAGATTAAGATCAACTTAAATTTTTTTTAAAAATACGTTAGTCTAATTTGAGACTAAGATCTACTTAACAGGGGTTTCAGGATCATTCAGATTCAACAAAAGAGCATTTGGGCTCAATTGTTTTAGTTTAAGGACGTTACGGTCCGTTGTAGTTTAAGGACGTTGCGGTCCATAGCTAGTTTAAGGACTTTGCGGTCCATTGTAGTTTAAGGACGTTGTGGTCCATAGCTAGTTTAAGGAGGTTGCAGTCCATAGTTAGATGTTCGCATTCGTTTGGGAGTGCTCCAAAAGTTGTTGGTTATTGGGACCCACCACCTCTCTGAAGACGCTGAAGAAATACAATGACATGTATCAGAGATGTGAGAAGATGTACCCTTGAACCAATGTCTGTTGGAAGATTAGTAGTCACGTTTGGGGCTAAGACCAATTTGGAAAATGATGAGCACATGGGCTCGGTTGATCTGAATTGGGGATTTGGTCAACTTGGACTCAGCCTACTCAGTCTTTGAATAAAGTGTTAAACACTTGCTTGGGCTCAGTCCCTTTACTGTGCAAACAATGCTGGGCATCGATATGGGTTCTGACACTCACCCTTTACTTTACCCCCTTTTTTTGTATTTTATGGAGTGTTAAACACTCTTTATGGCACCCACGTGCGGAGCACATGAGGCGCTTGGCGCTGAACGCCAGCCACTGAGTGCTAAACACTCCTTATTGAACAACGCCCACGTGAGGCGCTTGGCGCTGAGCGCCAACCATTGAGTGCTAAGCACTCTTTATTGAGCAGCGCTCACGTGAGGCGCTAGGCACTGAGCATCCACCATTGAGTGCTAAGCACTCTTCATTGAGCAACGCCCACATGAGACGCTTAGCGCTAGGTTTTCTTTGTATGTTCAGTTCTGAAGAGTTCAATTCTTTGTTCTTTTCTGGTTCTTTGATCCCTAAGAACAAGTTTATCCCCATGAGAATTAAATTCTCATTTGTGGGAGACTTGTCTCATAGATCTCAGATCCAGGGAAAGAACTAAGTTCTTTAATAAGGGTTGAACCCTTGGTTATGCAGACGAGATGCTCTGATCTCTATCTTTTTTTATTTACCTCGAAGAAAGGTATTCTTCTTTCTTCCTTCTTGAAGCTTTTTGCTTTGTTTTTCTCGAAGCTTATGGGGGGTCTCTCCCTACAAGACTTGAAGTCTTTGGTCCTTTATATAGTAGAGGCAGATTTGTTGATTTAGTTAAAGAAATCTCTCGTTGAGAGATCTTTAATTGATTTGGAGATTTTATCCACCGTCGGATCTTTAATCCAAGAACTTCTGTTTTACAGAACATATCTTTCTTGTTTGTAACAAGATTGGGAAATATTTTCCCATACAGAGCTTATCCTGTAGCTTGGTGATTTTTAATCACCAATGGATTTTTAATCCAACGGCACTCTATTTTACAGAGAGTAATCTTTTTTATTTAGAAAGATTTGAGGAATATTTTCTCAACAGAATTTAATTCTGTATTTTGATGATTTAACATCTGCGTTGGATCTTTGATCCAATAGCTCTGTTTAATAGAGAGATTTTAGTTCTGGTGCTAGCGCCTTCTTGCGAGGCACGTGAGGCGCTGCCTCAGAGTTTTTAACAATGGGCGCCGGTGCCCTCGTGCAAGGCACGTGAGGCGCTGCCTCAGAGTTTTTTACTTCTGGCGTTGGTGCCCTCGTGAAAGGCACGTGAGGCGCTGCCTCAGAGTTTTTTTTAACTCCTGGCGCTTGCTTTCAAATTTTGAACAGAGCTTTGCTCTTTTAATTGGGAAACACCACGCAATAATGCAATTATACAATGCCGAAAGGCGAGGATCAAAACACAGAAATAAAGCATGAAAACTAAAGTATCACCAAGAAAATCCCAACAATAATGAATACAAGGGCGCGACTCTAGGGCCGAAAGAATATATAAAATATACAAGTCTGGTTGTTGGAGCTTTTAACTAGATACAACTGAAATGAAATATACAAGTAAATAATGGTGGTCACGAGGCAATGTGTCCTACCTACCAAAGCAATCACCCGGAAGAACAATGTTTTGCCAGTGAAGCCGCTACGGAATCTGTACGGCCAAACCTGCAAGAAACTGTGGCACAACGGGGGTGAGTTGCCAACTCGTGAGTAGAAGACATCACCGAGAAGAAATCGCATGTATGACGATCTCCTAAGTCATACAGAACTATAATATTAAAATAATAATGATACGATAACATCGAGTAGCAGTAAAGGTAGTACTATGAGCATATGCGAAATGTCAGAACTCGTGTCCGTGTCACAAGGTAACTATATGTCATGTATAGTATGTATGAATGCATCATCAAATGGGTGTGTCCAGCATCGACACACAAAATCATCAGAAAATCTGAGTGCCGAACATTGACACTCGAAATATCATGAAAACCGTGTCCATCAGCGACACATCATCCTCGTATCTCGGGCTCCGTCAGTCCGGATTGGCCTAAATCATCTGATCGCACGACTACTGTCGTTATCCTCCGGATCTCCGCGGCGTCAAATATCACCGGTAGGTAGTGCTCCCCTACCAGTCTCATCGTCTACATCTCGAGCTTCTCGCCTCGAGGTACCTTATCGGGTCCACCATGTACCCGCAAATGGATCATCCTACTCCTCGAATAGGGTCTCGAAAACCAACTCAGAACCGAGAAAACATCATGGTGGACGCTACTCATCATATCAAGGAAAACCATATCTTTCTCTTTTAAAATAATCATAAGTTTATAAAATTCACACGCGGTTTCCCAAATCCAGAAATCTCATGAAGGATCCGAAATTTGATGATCACGAGTCAATGAAGAGTGAATATTGGTATAAAGCCCCCACAACAGTACATAACCGAATTAATATATGAATGCATCGGGTATCTAAGTAAGGAATGCAATATCTAAACTAGCATATGAGAGCAAGCATACTAATAATATGTTTAAACTACCAGTTAGCAAGTTATGCCAATGAAGTAACGTTTTCTAAAGTGTACGTGACATGGCAATTACTGATGATGATGTGTGTGAGCCGGCAAGCAAGTGTACGTGCAACATACGCATTATCGGTGATGGTGCTGGTGCCCTAGCAGACGAGATCATAATAGCTAAAGGAAAACACATGTATATATATGCAATGCAAAGAGAACAACATGAGTATAACGGAAGATGAATAGTAAACGCAACATTATAGACTATAAATATCTGTATACGAGTCATATAGTTTTAGTGTTTGAAATAGCACGAATCGTGGTTTTTAGAAATCGGTATGACTCGAACCTAGTCTAGCATCTACCTAAACAACTAAAAGACTAAACTAAGAAACTATTCGGAATGATAAGAAAAATCTAAACATATTCCGAGTCGATATATCTAATAGTCGGCGATCCAGCCTCATAGTATCACGTACAGTAATATCTAACATACGGCATTCTCGAGTCAAAAGTGTGGATCAATCATCATATGTACCTCATACGGTAAAATTCATCATACGGCATTCCCAAAATCTGTATGGTATCATCATTGTACAATATCATGATCAGGGGTGCGGATCTAAGGTCTCGTACAATCTACCTTATCATGATCAGGGGTACGGATCTAAGGTCTCGTACAATCTACCTTTCATCAAGTCACCTGTTATCGCATGTTTGTATATATATATATATATCGCCCAACGATCCTTTATTATATCATATCATAATAGTGCCTCAACTCAAAACACATATCATAATCTCACAGTATCATGCCCGATCATATCGACTCATATCCATTCAACATCTTGTATCTTCATCTTATACGTGTGTGTGTGTGTGTGTGTGTGTGTATCAACGCATCCATATATATGTATATATATATATATATATATATACATATACATATATACATATACACCCATATATCATATCTCGTGTGCGCGCGCGCGTGTGTGTGACAACCTATACACTACGGTTTCGCGACTAAGAAACTAAACTAATGTCAATCTTCTTTCAAGTATGCTTAATCTAACCTATGGTCTCCTAGAAATCCCTATTTGCTAAGTATCCTTACTCCACATTAACACTCATATACATAATATACGCATCCTAACCTATGAATTTGCGGGGGTGCAATACGCCATCCACCCGACTTTCCCCGTAGATATACATCTACTCACCTTGATCCTCGCTTGCCGAAGTCGATACCGCCATGCTCTTCCTTTGTCGTATCAAGTCTACACGGGTACCTACAGTTTTCAATAGTTATATCGTAAACACGTATCAAACACGAAAACTAAAACGGCATACGAAATGCACATAGGTTAGAACCTATGGTCTGCGCATGCAAAAACAATCATAAAACCCTCGTCGTTGACGTACAAACGTCCAACGACCAAATCCACAATTTAAATACCAAAACCAAGTTTTTAAAGTCAGAAAAACATTGTCGAAACCAACTAAAAATGCTCCCAGATTTTTGGTCAGGTAAATTGGGGCTAAACAAACAACACAATGGGCTAGGTTATAGAGGGTAAGTGCTAAAGAACAAATCCCTACACCAGTGATCCATGTTGGCCCGGCGGGATTCCCATTTTGGCCGGTGTCGCCGTCCCAAGCATGGAATTTGTGGCTCGTCTCTTAGTGGTGGTCTTGAAGTGGTTAAACTAGGTGTCTGGGGTTGTTTGATTTTCCTGTAAAGGTCTCAGATTGCTTCAGATATCCTGTAGGCATCATAAACTACAAAATACGACATCGGCCAAATATCATCTCAAGTCTTGGGTTTAACTATAGTCGGTTGGTCCAGGATGACACTAGAGGGGTTATAGTCACTAATTACATTCAAATACACTCTCATAACTCATAAAATCACCTAAACCTCAACTTAGAATTTTTAGACATCACTAAACTACACAAATTTAACTCTAAACTACACTAAAACAAAAGGAAAACTAAAAACTTAACTAGAAGTGTGGGATTTTATCTCATTTGACAACTCAAGAATATTCTTGAGTTGCCAAAAGTCTTCAAAACCTTAACTTGATAATACCATAGGGTTTAGGGTGAGATGTAGAGCAATTTTTGTGAAGTGAGGGTGAGATTTTGAGTAGGTTTGATGTGGTTTGAGGGGGTGCAAGATTGATGAGTAGGTGGAGGGAAAGGAGCAGAAGAAGAAGGAGAAGAGGAGGAATGAGGATGAGGGAACCATGAGCCATGGTCTAAGGGTCAAGCAAGTGTAGAAGTTTCCTCTCTCTCTCTCTCTCATTTCCTAGCCCATACCCTCATGTCCCCCTTGTCCCAAAATATCTTCAAACTCTTTTTCTTTTCTCTTTTGTTTTCTAATTTAACCCAAAATCAAAACCAATACCATACAAATAAAACATGGTTCAACAAATGCAACAAATGTTTGTAACATGGTATAGTGCATGTCATATGCGTAAATATAATTAATGCAAAATTAGTAAACACTAATCGAGTTTAGTAAATAACCCATTTACAAATAATTGTATAATAATTCATAGAATGCCCAAATCACATAAATACCTTCAAATAAATAATTTTTATTAATTTCCCAATATTCTCCAAATTATCGGTATATAATTATACTTTTCATTAAAACTAATATCCATACTTTTAAAATGTCCATAATATTTATTATTTAATTATTTAAATTACCAAAAATAATATTTTATTTTCTGAAATGTTACAATCTCCCCTCTTAAATAAATTCGGTTCCCGAATTTAAGTTTTAAACTCCCCCCATATACTAAAATATTTCAGTAAAATGATCAAGTCGTCGGGGCTCTGAAATCATGAATACTTAAAACATATCATAACGCAATGCATGTGCAATGAAAACGAGCGTAAAACCCTAAATCAAAACTCCGTCAAGCATCACGCAATCATCAGAGTTATGGCGGAAGTACAAATGTCAAAATCCAATACGAAATCCAACATGATATACTCTAAACTATAACATGTATATAGTACGCATCGTTGTAAAATCATCAAAACATCCAAATAAAAATGCATACAAAACCTTTTTTTTCAAATTGCCGTGCGATGCGTGTATCACAGCATAAGTAGCGGACGTTTATTATAAGAAAGATACCTATGTGTGTATATATATATATACTTATCTTTTATTTAACATATACGTCCCGCCTTTTGAAAATAATTTAGAAGGGTTTCCTTGTAAAGTTTTCGTGTCATCTTGGACACGTAGGAAAATATTGAGACTATAACTTCTTTTAGGAAATCCCTTCGGCAATTATCGATGCATGCAAAAATACTTAGGTACTGTTCTCAGAACAGTCCTGCTTGATTATCAAACCATATAGTATATATCATAAAATATGCCGCTCTAAAGAAATCAATCCCAAAAATGCATAGAAAGGACGCCACGTGCGTCTGGTGCGCACGGAAATCGAAATCAAATATAGGTGCCATGAATGTGCACAGAAACAAAACTGAGTGCAACGGGTGTGCACAAAAACATCTGTCAAGTGCAACGGGTGTACCTGACAACAATATCATGTGCATCTGATATGCACTTAGAATCTCGATTTAGTGCATCTGGTGTGCACAAAATCGCATCATGTGCGCCAAGTGGGCGCAAGAATCCTAATCGAGTGCTCATGGTGCACGAAAACATAAATCCAGTACATTAGGGTGCACGAAACAATATCGCATATCAAAATCAAAATCAACGGTATACGACATACACCAAATCAAATCAAGTATACCGTGGCAAATAAACTCATACACATATGCATCTGTGAGCACAAAATCATGTCATTACTGAAAACTCGTGTAACCACACCGAATGCATAAGTCCAAATCAATGAAATTAAAGTCAAATATCTCGAAATGCACATAATTCAAAATCGAGTGCAGTGGGTATGCGCAAAACGAAAATCAGTACAACTGATACATGAGAATATAAACCAAGTACAACTATGGTGCACATAAGAAATACCAATCATAAAACGAAATCCTCAAAATATTAGAATCAAGACAACGGAAATGTCATGTCCGAATCACCGAGTCGCAAAGCATAAATAACTGTCATCGATGTGCCCCTTCTTCAAAGTGGGAAGGTGTCGGTGCATCTAAGGTTGGCAGAGCAAGAATATCTACTTGCCTCTGGCCCATAGTCTGACATCCTCGGCTCTTAGATCCTCATTTTTTTTCCTGCGAATTGCCAGTTACATGACTCCTCGGCTCAACAGCCCGATACGAAGTGATGACGGAAACAGTTTCGCTCTGGCGCATCCTCTGAAGATCTCCTGACCAATTAACATGGTCACTCGTAACGTATCACGTCAGTGATGGCATTCTCTGGACCAATGAGTAGGTGTGATACAACCGATCCTGGGTTCTAGTCTTACCGCGTAGTGTTCCAGATGGATCCTGCCACGGTATCTTTCCAATACCATCTCTGCCGGACTGCCTGGAAGTTAGCACTCTTTACTTAACCCGTTTTTTGTTCCGGAACAGCTGCATACTCATCATGACCTTTCTCTGGAAGTACGTCCGCATCCAACGCCTCTGCACGCGTAACAAGTCTCTGACATCAATGGAGTGGAACGTCATTTCGTCAAGATCTCGCACGAACCTCTTACTCCGCTTCTCTTCAATGTGGACCAATTCGGAATCATCTCTTCGTAGCTGTGGACTGCGCTCCAGTTAGTTGTACTCATATCTAGAGTCTCTTTCGAAGCTATGAACTCGGCATCTCTAATCCTCTATAGAAGGCATCTGGTCAATTACATCCTCGGGAACTCTTCCAAATCATCGGAGGAATACACTTCATTCGTCCGTTTTCGATCGAATCACAACGCATCTGTGTGAGGGCCTCTTCTAGCTGAAGTTAGTCATTTGATGACCTCGAATCGAAGCATCCAAACGAGCAAAAAGTACTAGTCTTTCATCCAAAGGTGACTAGCGATCCTCTATCATGTCCCCGTGTATAAACTCCTACTGCATTAACTTCAAGGGTCTGGAGCAATACTTGTCAAACTCAGCAACAGCTGGCTCATCTGTCCGCACGGTAGATATCGCCCCAATCCTCTGGAGAAGACGGTACATCAACAGTCCTTACATTCTGGCTGGCCTCTAGCAATAGCCCAATCATCTGGGGCAGATCTCGAACGCTCGTGTCAATGGAAAAATCCAAATAACAATATATCGATGTGTTTCGTATGCTATCGGAAAACAACCTGGTCAGTCCTCGTCCCTGACGAGCTCGTGCTGACCGCAACTCTAGCCGCAGCTCTCTCTCTGCTCGTGTAACCGTGGTAACAAAAACCACAATCCGACATCGATGAGGATAGATCATAGGAACGAATAGAAATAATGTGCCTAAGAAATGTACATCCTAAGGCTTCTTAAGCGGAGTAGCGTATCATAAATATGCCGCGGAACATACACACGGTACGTCACTCTACTTAAGTCACCTACTCCATCAACCAAGGTCAACCTACACGACGAAAGTTCGGATCTAATACCCCTTCGGCCAAGTCTAAGTTCCGTAAGGTCAAGCCTAGGTTCCGAATATATATACGCCCTAGACTCCGCATAGTCAAACCTAGACTCGAACCAAGGTTAAACCTAACACTCTGATACCAACTTTGTCATGACCCGGAAATGGCACGTGACTGGCACTTGAATCATGTGAAGTCTATAGGACCCCACCTAATTAAAGTAAGCCAAAAGCCCAGAAATCTAAACCTTTTTAGGTGAAAATAGTGGATGTGCAGTTTTGAAAGAATGGTACGATGAAATCAAGTTCTTTCCTTAAAATATATAAGTTATAATATATGAAAATAGAATCTTGTATTTAACTTGAAAACATTTTCGTTATTTAAAATTTGGGCAGCACCACCTTTGAAATTTTTAACCCAAAAACAAGTACAAGCAATAATATATAAGGCATCCCCAAGAGGGAGCTAGCTCTTCGCCAAATGGCGGAAACAACCACGCAATAATGTAAATATACAACGCCGAAAGGAGAGGATCAAAACATAGAAAGGAAGCACGAAAACTAAAGTATCACCAAGAAAATCCCAACAATAATGAATACAAGGGCGCGACTCTAGGGCCGAAAGAATATACAAAATATACAAGTCTGGTTGATAGAGCTTTTAACTAGATACAAATGAAATGAAATATACAAGTAAATAATGGTGGTCATGAGGCAATGTGTCCCGCCTACCAAAGCAATCACCCGGAAGAATAATGTTGTGCCAGCGAAGCCGCTACGGAACCTGTACGGACAAACCTGCAAGAAATTGTGGCACAACGGGGGTGAGTTGCCAACTCATGAGTAGAAAACATCACCGAGAAGAAATCGCATGTATGATGATCTCCTAGGTCATACAGTACTATAATATTAAAATAATAATGATACAATAACATCGAGTAGCAGTAAAGGTATTACTTTTAGCACATGCGAAATGTCAGAACTCGTGTCTGTGTCACAAGGTAACTATATGTCATGTATAGTATGTATGAATGCATCATCAAATGGGTGTGTTCAGCATCGACACACAAAATCATCAGAAAATCTGAGTGCCCAACATTGACAATCGAAACATCATGAAAACCGCGTCCATCAGCGACACATCATCCTCGTATCACGGGCTCCGTCAGTTCGAATCGGCCCAAATCATCTGATCGCATGACTACGATCGGTATCCTCCGGATCTTCGCCGCGTCAAATATCACCGGTAGGTAGTGCTCCCCTGCCAGGCTCATCGTCTACATCTCGAGCTTCTCGCCCCCGGATACCTTACCGGGTCCACCATATACCCGCAGACGGATCATCCTACTCCTCGAATCGGGTCTCGAAAACCAACTAAGAACCGAGAAAACATCATGGTGGACGCTAATCATCATATCAAGGAAAACCGCATCTTTCTCTTTTAAAATAATTATAAGTTTATAAAATTCACACACGGTTTCCCAAATCCAGAAATCTCATGAAGGATCCGAAATCTCAAAATCACGAGTCATTGAACAGTGAATATCTACATAAAGCCCTACAACAGTACATAACCGAATGAATATATGAATGCATCGGGTATCTAAGTAAGGAATACAATATCTAAACTAGCATATGAGAGCAAGCATACTAATAATATGTTTAAACTGCCAGTTAGAAAGTTATGCCAATGAAGTAACATTTTCTAAAGTGTACGTGACATGGAAATTACCGATGATGATGTGTGTGAGCCGGCAAGCAAGTATACGTGCAACATACGCATCATCGGTAATGGTGTTGGTGCCCTAGCAGACGAGATCATAATAGCTAAAGAAAAACACATGTATATATATGCAATGCAAAGAGAACAACATGAGTAGAACGGAAGATGAATAGTAAACGCAACATTATAGACTATAAATATCTGTATACAAGTCATACAGTTTTAGTGTTTGAAATAGCACGAATCATGGTTTTTAGAAATCGGTATGACTCGAGCCTAGTCTAGCATCTACCTAAACAACTAAAAGACTAAACTAAGAAACTATTCGGAATGATAAGAAAAATCTAAACATATTCCGAGTCGAGATATCTAATAGTCGGCGATCCAGCCTCATAGTATCACGTACTGTAATATCTAACGTACGGCATCCTCGAGTCAAGAGTGCGGATCAATCATCGTATGTATATCGTACGGTAAAATCCATCGTACGGCATTCCCAAAATTGAGGGTACGGGTCAAATATAATATATACATCATCATTCGTAGGGTATCATCATCGTACACTATCATGATCAGGGGTACGGATATAAGATTTCGTACAATCTACCTTTCATCAAGTCACCTGTTATCGCATGTTTGCATATATATATATCGCCCAACGATCCTTTATTATATCATATCATAACAGTGCCTCAACTCAAAACACATATCATAATCTCACGGCATCATGCCCGATCATATCGACTTATATCCATTCAACATCTTGTATCCTCATCTTATACGTATATGCATATCATATATATATATATATATATATATATATATATATATATATATATATATATACACACACACACACACATACACACACACACACACACACCCATATATCATATCTCGTGTGCGCGCGCGTGTGTGTGACAAGGTATACACTACGGTTTCGTGACTAAGAAACTAAACTAAAGGCAATCTTCTTTCAAGTATGCTTAATCTAACCTATGGTCTCCTAGAAAGCCCTATTTGTTAAGTATCCGTACTCCACATTAACACTCATATATATAATATACGCATCCTAATCTACGAATTTGCGGGGATGCTATACGCCATCCACCCGACTTTCCCCGTACATATACCTCTATTAATCTTGATCCTCGCTTGCCGAAGTCGATGCAGCCATGCTCTTCCCTTGTCGTATCAATAGTTATATCGTAAACACGTATCAAACACGAAAACTAAAGCGGCATACGAAACGCACATAGGTTAGAACCTATGGTCTACGCATGCAAAAACAATCATAAAACCTTCGTCGTTGATGTACAAACGTCCAACGACCAAATCCACAATTTAAATACCAAAACCAAGTTTTTAAAGTCGGAAAAACATTGTCGAAACCAACTAAAAATGCTCCCAGAGTTTTAGTCAGGTAAATTGGGGGTAAACAAACAGCACGGTGGGCTAGGTTATAGAGGGTAAGTGCTAAAGAACAAATCCTTACACCAATGATCCGTGTTGGCCCGGCTAGATTCCCATTTTGGCCGGTGTCGCCAGCCCAAGCATGGAATTTGTGGCTCGTCTCTTGGTGGTGGTCTTGAAGTGGTCAAACTAGGTCTCTGGGGTTGTTTGATTTTTCTGTAAAGGTCTCAAATTGCTCCAGAGATCCTGTAGGCATCACAAACTACAAAATACGACATCGGCCAAATATCATCTCAAGTCTTGGGTTTAACTGCAGTCGGTTGGTCCAGGATGACACTAGAAGGGTTGTGGCCACTAATTACACTCAAATACGCTCTCACAACTCATAAAATCACTTAAACCTCAACTTGGAATTTTCCGACATCACTAAATTACACAAATTTAACTCTAAACTATACTAAAACTAAAGGAAAACTGAAAACTTAACTAGAAGTGTGGGATTTTACCTAATTTGGCAACTCAAGAATATTCTTGAGTTGCCCAAAGTATTCAAAATCTTGACTTGATAACACCATAGGGTTTAGGGTGAGCTCTAGAGCAATTTATGTGAAGTGAGGGTGAGATTTTGAGTAGGTTTGAGGTGGTTTGAGGGGGGTGCAAGATGGATGAGGAGGTGGGGAGAAAGGAGCAGAAAAAGAAGGAGAAGAGGAGGAGGAATGAGGATGAGGGAACCATGAGCCATGGTCTAAGGGTCAAGCAAGGGTAAAAGTTTCCTCTCTCTCTCTCATTTCTTAGCCTATACCCTCATGTCCCCCTTGTCCCAAAATATCTTCAAACTCTTTTTCTTTTCTCTTTTGTTTTCTAATTTAACCCAAAATTAAAACCAATACCATACAAATAAAACATGGTTCAACAAATGCAACAAGTGTTTGTAACATGCTATGGTGCATGTCATTTGCATACACATAATCAATGCAAAATTAGTAAACACTAATCGAGTTTAGTAAATAACCCATTTACAAATAATTATATAATAATTCATAGAATACCCAAATCACATAAATACCTTCAAATCAATAATTTTTATTAAATTCCCAATTATTCTCCAAATTATCGGTATATAATTATACTTTTCATTAAAACTAATCTCCATACTTTTAAAATGTCCCTAATATTTATTATTTAATTATTTAAATTCTCAAAAATAATATTTTATTTTCTGAAATATTACAGGAACGATCGAGACCATAGAAATACACGTCGTCCCGAGATATGATCTTCCTGATAGTGTACGCGCGGCCCGTCATCTGGAAGAGACGAAACGGATAGAAGGAAATCAATGTGGATGTCCGAAGGGGAGGCCATACCTTCGATATTTATAGCCTCAACAAAAGTCTTCCAACGGCTAAGATCTTTACAAACCACGGCACGAATCACGGAATATCACATCTTCCTGATAAGGCGCGGCCATGTGGCATCCGATTACTGGCCCGCTCCTTCTATGTAGGTCAAGGAAAGTTGAACGACATCCCCAGGGAATCCCAAGAATCAAGGAGGCCAAGATACGAAAGCCCTTATCACGAGGCGGTCGAGTAGTTTGCTTCTTGGCTTATCCGCTGAGGGCAGCTTCCTATCCGGCCACTCTGCGAATCCAAAGCCCTCGTTATGAGGCAGCCGAGTAGTTCCCTGCTCGGCACATCCACCGAGGGCATCTTCCTGCCCGACCATTATGCGGATCCAAAGCCCTCGTCACGAGGCGGCCGAGTAGTTTCCTGCTCCGCTCATCTGCTGAGGGCAGCTCCCTGCCCGGCCACTCTGTGGATCCAAAGCCATCGTCATGAGGCGGCCAAGTAGTTTCCTACTCAGCTCATCCGCTGAGAGTTGCTTCCTGCCCGCCTACTCTGCGGATCCAAAGCCTTGCCATGAGGCGGTCGAGTAGTTCCCTGCTTGGCTCATTCGTTGAGGGCAGCTTCATGTCCGGCTGCTCTGCGGATCCAAAGCCCTCGTTATGAGGCGACCGAGTAGTTTCCTGCTCGGCTCATCCGCTGAGGGCAGCTTCCTGTCCGGCTACTTTGCGGATCCAAAGCCTCATCACGAGGCGACCGAGTAATTTCCTGCTCGGCTCATCCGCTGAGGTCAGCTCCCTGCCTGACCACTTTGCGGATCCAAAGCCCTCTTCAAGAGGCAACCGAGTAGTTTCCTGCTCGTCTTATCCGCTGAGGGCGGCTCCCTGCCCGGCCACTCTGCGGATCCAAAGCCCTCGCCATGAATCGACCGAATAGTTTCCTACTCGGGTCATCCAAGGCCAAGTCCAGGGACGCCGGCCTATCTACACTTGCAAAAGTAAAAACATTTTATAGGAGGGCTAAAAATACTTTATTTATATTCTGAACTATATACAAGGTATTATGGGCTCCCCAGCCTTACAAGATGCCCGGAGGCTTACAAAAATTTGATAAAAAAGGACGGGGGTAGCTCAAGCTGCTTTCTCGGTTGCCGCATCTCCATGCTCAGAGCTTTCATCGGGGGCTTCGGTAGCGACCTTCGGCTTGGCGTTTCCCCCCGCCACCTCGCCTCCTCCTGCTGGCTCGGCACTGCCTCCATGGGGCACTTCCTCGGTAAGGGGATACCTTGCGTGAAGCTCCTGGTCGTCGAACCCAGGCGTAGCTTCCTTGACGGCGTCAAGGGCGTTGTGCCACCTGACGACCGCGGAGTCGGCAAGGTCAATGTATAATTGATCGGAAGCCTTGTACTCCTCTACAGCCTTTTCTGCCCTACCTTTCGCAAGCTTTGCCGCCTCGTAGGCCATCCAGGCATCCTTTTTGAACAAGTCCCTCTGCCTTTTATGACGTCATAGAGCCTGTTGACCTCTTCCATCTAGGCCTGAATAGCCTGGTTAGAGTTGGTCAAAAGTTGATATGACTCCTTCAATTTGGCGACCGTCAAGCCCTCCGCGACCAACCTCGAGTCCAGGAGGGCGGCCTTATCCTCCGCCTGTTTCAGCTGAGCGAGGAGTTCTTCCTCTCGAGAAGAAGATTCACCGGCCTTCTTCATCGCCGGGGCCACATCCTCGGCCTCCATTGCAGCAAGAAGGGCGCAATGCTGGAGGACCTGCGGAAAACATGAACCGTTTTAGAAGCTAAACAGAAAAAACACTTGGAGAAATTTTTGGAATGTTACCGACCTGAACAGCCTCCTGAGCTATCGTTGCCACTCGAGCCTTCAAGGTGCCTTGGGGAATCTTGGCCCCCGCCGTCTTCTCCATGTCCGCCGGTAAACTGTCAGCCACGGAAAGCCTCGAAAGTACCTCGATGCAGAAGTCGCCCTCCTGCACCTATATCCAGGTCGGGGGTGGCCGGGAAAACACTCTCTTCTGCCTCTTAAGAGGAGATTCGGTAGGGGGCGGCACCTTCGTCCTGGCCCGGGGCGCCGAATCCCGTGCATGCTTCTGCCCTCCCCCGCGGCGTTCCTCCGGAACCGGAGGGGCTGTGGGGACCCTGGCGGAAGGGGCTTGCCGAGGAGCCATGCTCGTTGTGGATCGGGATGAGCTCGTGCCATCGCCCTTCCTCCCCTGTTCCTTAGCGGCCATGGCAGCCATGATCTTCGAGCGATCCATCGGTTCTGTGGAATACACATAAGAAAAAGAAAGGAGGGGGTTAGCGACCAAAAAACAGCAAATTATGATAAAATTATGCTAAGTCTAAATAGATCGGCGAAGCCCTAACTTCCCCCAAAGCGCATAGGACTGAGTCCCACCTAGCTCAAAGCCTGCTCGGAAAGCAGGACATCGGCCCGCTGGATCGGTTCCCACTGCGACACCACCCTTTCCTCTGGGGCATTCGACTGTTTAACCCTAGAGCAATCGGTCCTGTGCCACTTGGTGGGTACGGGCCAATCCTCACCCTTCGAAGGCCCAACGAAGACAAACTTCTCCTTCTATTTATGAATGGAAGAAGGGACGACCGCTACCCCAGACCCGGCCGTCCTACCCTTATTTTTTTTAAAAGAAAGATACACCCAACTTGGTTCGTCCTTTCTGGTACCGGGATGATTCTTATAACAAAGAAAGGAGAGGAGAAGTCTCAAGTCAAAAGGAATCCGATCAATCTTCAACCGGACCAGAAACCCGAGAAGGATTCTCCACGAATTCGGCGCTAGTTGGCCCGTAGCAAGACGGAAGCAATGGAGTATGGCACAAATTTCAGGTGATAAGAGCAGACACATATCTGACCTGAACGCTTCCAGGTACAGGGCAATCTCATTACCCTACACCTGGTCTGCTCGCACACCCTCCCTGGCCAGACACAGTGAATAGCTAGGGGGAATGTGGAAATGAGCCCGGATATCGGAAAGCTCATCCAAGCGATTCAAAATCGAGGGCACATCGTGAGTATTTTCGATGCGCACCTTAGGGGACCTCTTCTCCCCCCGACGACGAAGGATGAGGGCATCACCCCACCTGGGGGGCGAACCCGACACAGAAGATAAAGAGGAAGAGGAAGAAATTCCTTGGCCATCGAAAGCCGAGGAGGAAGAAGACCCACGAGACTCGTCTTCAGAAGCTGAAGCCTCATCGCCTGACTCGACCCCAACTACATCTATGGATACTTCGGAAGAAGATATCTAACTTGATTCAAGAAAGGATTGGCCGAAGAACGGTTTTAGGCTGAAGTTCCGACCTAAGCAAAGGTGCGCTGGGCAATCTTCAAACGGCAGGAAACGACTAGGGAAAAATATTTTCCAAGGAATGGCATCCCCTATTTATACACTGGACAAGAAAACATCCAACGGCCCAAATCCGTTCTCGCTGAAATGAAGCGTCACACATAACGGCCACAAGGACTCCATGTGGATATCGACCATTGGACACCTCCCCCTCACTCGGAATCAAATGACAACCCTTCGTGTCCCGTCACCCTATGGCGGACACGTGGCACGAAGGCCAACAGACCGAGCAAGAGAAACGGCGTCCACTTTAAAGCGCAATCATTTCACTGATCCGCTGACGTCACCAAAGATACGCGCGGGAATCAGGGCTCCTCGTGAGTCGCCACCTGGATCTAAGAATCCAAGAAACGTAGCCACCAAACGTCACGTCTTCATCGGACAACCCATTACGAAGAATCCTCGACGTTGAGGCTGAATTATTGAAAACCGAGCAGGCCACTCTCGACCAGACCCATAAATAGGTCGGGACGAGAGTGGGGGGCTAATGATAATACTCATAAGTGGGAATTCCCCAGATCACGACACGTAGAGGATGTCGTGTCATCCATGTAAGCTCGCTAGATTCCTAGGGGCTACGGAGCTGAAATAATATGATGCATTGGGGACATTCCTTAGCGCCTCGCATCCGGGGTTGCACCCGACCTTTTAGAAGACCTCCCTGGGGTATGTTCCCCCTTCGGCTGACCGCCAGCCAATAGCTCGTCTCCGAGCTATCCGATAGCTGAGACTCCTCAACTCACTTTCTTGTCTTTGAGCTATCCTATCCGAGATTCCCTTGCATCCCTATTTGGCAGAGAGCACGGAGGCCGAGCGCCTCCGTAACGACTCCGTGTATCTCACCACGACGAGATCTCCGCCGCTTTACGTCTCGCATCCTACGCTAGTGTATCTCGTCATTAATGAGCGCATCCTGCCATCAACGCGAATGTAACGCGGGGACGTAACGGACGGCGAGAATCTCGCATCGGCTCGCTCCATGCGACCGCGATATAAACCCCTCTTCCAGAAGACTCAGGTTGGTGAAACTCAATTCAACACGTCGCTATTCTACCTCGATATTCCCCGGAACTTATTTGATCGTCCGAGAGTCCTACGGTAGTTTCCCACCCTGGGATTTCCCTTGCAGGTAGCTTGGCGTCAACAACATTCAACGACCTATTGAGATCCACACATTCAATCCTCATACCCAATCTCAACCGTTTAGCCCCGCTGGCCGCAAGATCGACGGAGAACAATATCTGAGGCAGATTCGGACCTCCATCAGGTGGAGACGGTTATAGCTTGATATCTTCCAATAAGATATTAAAAAGATACTATTCGTTCCCTAAATTTAAGTATTCATTCCAATCAAATACTCTTAAGGGATTTTAACAGAATATTATCCTTTAAATTAATATTTTTGGTGTTCCTATTTTGAATTTCTTAAAAATTATATCATAAAATATAATTGCTAACTCCCTAGGATAATTTCACGTGTGTTGTAAGCCATAGGGTTTAGTGAGACTAAACAATCCATTAGCACTCTCTACATCATCTAGGACATTTATTTTAGCAAACTAAGTGCCTAAGTTACCTTGGTTTTGAGGTTGGAGCTCAGACTATAGACTCTCGGGTGGATCGTCTTTGACTTGAGAGGACCGACGAGGAGGCCCAATCTGTGTACGATCCGAGGAGCCTATGACGAGGAGGAGAAAAACAAGAAGACCCGAAGTACATAGTTCTGTAAGGTATAACTTTCTATCCAAGTAGTTAATCTCATAGAGTTTAGCTAGCTAGTGTTTATGGTCGATCCTGGGTTCAAGTCGGTGTTGCGAAGCCCGTAAAAATCATTTTTTGCGTATTCCGCCTCCCCGCGAACCCACGGGGTGCGCGAAATCGACTTACATTGGTATCAGAGCCTCTCCATAAGCCTTAGATAGCTTGCAGCGACGTTTAAAATACGCTGTTTTTGTCGTGCATGGACTGCCGAGAAAACATAACTGAAAAAAGTTGTTTTTTTGCACACCCCGCGGGCTCACGGTTTGAACCAAGAAGCCGTGGGGTGGAGCATGGGCACCCCGGGGGGACCAAAGGCCGGGCCTAACCCCAAGACCACCATAAGGTGGCCTTGGGGGTGGTGACCCGAGAGAACCACAAAATGCTGCTCTCGGGTCTGCCTCCCCTTGGTATCCACCTCGTGGTACCCCCCGAGGGTGGGTACCCCCCTGAGGCCCCCAGATCGACAGTTAATTCCCCCCCGGCTCCGTGAAGGTTCGGACGGGTTTCGAGTTCGTTTCGACTCCCGGATTGGTTTAAAACGATTTTTTTGGTGACTTTAGTGGACAGTTTTTCATGGTCTTGAAAAATTAGTTTTGTTCGCTTATTGTGCGCGGATTTTATAACATCGTGGGTTACTTTACAAGCTTTGTGATGTGTATATGTGTTCGTAAACCTCTGCTTATTGCTATACATCGATTAGTTGGGGGTTGCACATATCTGTATTGTGATGGTTTGTGGATATGGAGTATTGGATCGTCGTGAATGAATAACCGGGGGATGTGAGAAGAGTGTTTTCTTTTCTTTCATTCGATGTAAATTTATAAAGTTATGTAATATTATTTTTTCCGGGTTGAGGTTGTAGCCACCGTGTATTATTTCTTTTACTGTTTTTGCTTTTAGGATAGACCCAAGGTGGGGTGCACAAACTACCGGGTTCTTGAAGTGCCGAATGGCCTACTCATTTTATTAAGGGAGGCCGCTTCTCTTCGGGAATTTGGCGGGTAGTTTTCCGCATCCGTAGGGCTTTAGGGTAAGGTTTGGCTATTCATCACGACCATGGAATCCGTCTTTCGTTACAGGCTTAAACGAAACGCGGAATTCCTAGTATATCTAATATGTTCATCTGTGATCTGGAATGCCTATTATTGCGTGAGACGAATGGATATATTATATATGTTATATAATAGACGTTGCTTATGTTTTGCACCCGTGCTAGTCCAGCCCCCGCTCTGGCGTTAGTTAAGTAACCTAACGGTGTTAGACGGGGCCCAGTGGCGAATGCGGATGACATAAGCGTACGTGGTATTTTCGTTTCTTTCTGCAATGGTAGGTGTAAATGATGGGACTGCATTATATGTTTAATGAAAAGCAAACAAACCAAAGCTGAATCGTTGGAACAATTTTAAAACCACTCGGTTTTTTCAAAAAGCAAACTTTTAAATGCGGAGCTTAAACCACTCCTTTAAAAGCTATCATGGTTCCTTCGATCATATCTAGTTCATTACGTTCATGGTTTAGCCAAAACCATTCGCAGCCCTCCGTCATTTCAGATAGGTATTCAGTAGTATTCAAGCTGTGTATTTTGACCTTCGCCAAGACATAGTGATTGGTAGCTGCTGGGTATTCATCTGTTGCATAGATAGATGCGTTACTTTGGGACAGTCGTACTACTATTTTGGCCTTCGTCAAAGGTATGTACGGGTGGGTTCAAATTAACTTGGACAATGACGGGTAGAACTTGACTTGCGACTTATGATATGCTGGCCTTCGTCAAGGTCATAAGAGCTTGGGGCAAAAATCGATATCGGGAGTTTCTAAGGAAACTGAAACTTACTAGTGTTGCATACCATTTGGAGCGTGATAATTTTGGTAGGATTCCTTCAGGATTATCACACAATGATATCTGGATCCCGATCCTACTGTGAGTATCTGCTACTCCTCGGGAGATTTTTTCACTAAAAATGATCAATGTTATAAACCAAGTAGGTGTCTAGAACGGTGTTAGCGGGGCTATGCCTCCAGGGCAAAGAGCTTATGTAATTAAAGAACTTCACGAAAGCGTTGGAAAACCTCCCTCGAAGTACCAACACCAGCCTGGCCGAAAGGTTAAGCAAGTATTGTAAGAGTGAGATTAATCATGACTAATTCTTCTTTTATGGTTTGAGGAAGGATTCGAGATACAGTGGGAGCCATCTTGTTTAGATAAACTAATAACCAATCTAAACTTGCAAGAGCATCATGCTAAGTGTTCTCTCTCTCTCTCTCTTAATTGTAGCGACCAGGTGACCAGACTTAGGTTACAACTAGATAATAAATTGACTGAGCCAGAATGGAAAAGGTTTGTCCAGTTGTCCATTACCTATGACAAGCTGGGCCACCTCCTTACTACTAAAGCTCCCGCCATCCCTGGTCCAGTTTCCACCGTCGCGGATGTTGATATCCGTAAGACAAGGGAAAAAGACTGTGCGAATGCCAAGTGCCTCGTGTTGGCCTCAATGGATAGTGAAGACCAGAGGCAGCACGAGAAGATGGACTTAGCTTCTATCTTCCTCCATAACAAAGATTTATATGGAGAGCAATCTCGTATCTCAAGATATGAGACCTCGAAGGAATTGCTTCAAGCGAGGTTGGCTGTCGGGTCATCTGTAGGGGATCGCGTCCCTACAATGATCAGCTATATTAAAGAGCCCACGGACTTGGGGACCACGTTGGAGAACGAGTTATGTACTAACTTGATTCTACAGTTCCTACTTTCTACTTACACTCTGAAGGAAACCAGGGAGACACCCGCTCTTCTTATTAGGGAATCTTTCTCTTCTAGATCCGAGACGAAAGCCAAGGAAGAGAAGAAGAAGGCCTCCACCAAGCCGATAAGCGGTGTCAGTAAGGTAGAAGGAAAGGGCAGGACAAAAGTTTTGGGGCTAACAGTAGCGAAGGAGGATTGTTCCTATTATCATGAGAAAGGGCATTGGCAGAAGGAATGTAGGGCTTGGAAAGCTAGAATCCAGGATCCGAAGCACGTTGTAGGTTCGGCTTTGGGTGTGTTTGTGATTAAAAATTGTCTGTCAATTAACTCTACTTCCTGGGTACTATATACCGGATCAGGATCTCATATTTGTAATTCACTACAGGCTTTGAGAAACCGTAAAGTTATCAGGGCAGGTGATATGACTCTCATGGTTGCTAACGGAATGAGCGTGGACGCTGTATCCATAGGGGAATATCATCTAGGATTGATAAGTGGGCAGATATTGATTTTACGTAACTGTTTATGCGTACCTAGTCTAGCTTGTAATATCATATCTGTATCTTTACTTTCTAAAGAAGGATATGATTTTACATTTATAAGCGATGTGGTCCACATCCACCTTAATCAAGCTATGATTGGGTCAGGTATACTAGATAACGGTATATATGTATTAAATCAAACTCAGGTTTTCAACGTCCAGAACACACTTAAAAGAAATTCTCCAGAATTAAATAAGGCTTTCTTATGGTATTGTAGACTGGGTCACATCAATGAAATACGGTTGATGAAGTTACAAAGAGAGGGATATTTGGATCCTTTCGAATATCAGTTTTATGTAACTTGTTAATCATGTCTCAAAGGAAAGATGACAAAGACTCCGCTCACTGGATACGGAGTAAAAGCGAGCGAGCTCTTAGGACTCATACACAGCGATGTGTGTGGTCCAATGTTTACACATGCACGAAGTGGTTATTCCTATTTCATTACTTTTACAGATGATTTCTTTAGGTATGGACATGTCTTCTTGATGAAACATAAATCTGAGGCCTTTGAGAAATTCCGAGAATATAAGAATGAAGTGGAAAAACAAACAGGCAAAGTATCAAGACACTGAGATCTGATCAAGGTGGTGAATACTTAAGTGTCGAGTTCCTGGATTACTTAAAAGAGAATGGAATTCTCTCTCAGCTTACTCCTCCATACACACCAAAACACAACGGTGTATTGGAAAGGCGGAACAGAACCCTATTGGATATGGTACATTCCATGATGAGTAACGCCGAGTTACCGCAATCCTGGGGTTATGCACTAGAATCAGCTGCACATCTTTTGAACAAGGTTCCAACCAAGACCGTGCCTACCACACCATATCAGATGTGGAGTGGGAAGAAACCCTATCTTCAGTATCTGAAGATATGGGGATGTCTAGCTTTTGTAAAAAAGCAGCATGCAGACAAGCTCGAGGCACGCTCGGTTCTGTGTAAGTTTGTGAGATACCCAAAGAACTCCAGAGGGTATCTTTTTTATCACGCAGAGGAACAAAAGGATTTTGTTTCTCGTCATGCCCACTTTTTAGAAAATCAATTTTTGGAAAAAGAAACTAGCGGGAACGCAATAGAACTGGAAGAAATTCCAGAACCACAAGCTATTACTGAAAGTATGGTAGAACCAGAGGTTTCGAAAGAACAGGACATCCCCACGCCACTCCGAAGGACTAGTAGGCAGTCTCATCCGCTCGATAGATACTACGGTTTTCTCATAGACGGGGATAGAGAGGATTGCATCATTGACAATGATGAGCCAACTAGCTTCCAGCAAGCCATTCAGAGAGGTGACTCGATAAAATGGCTGGATGCAATGCGGACCGAGATGGAGTACATGTACACCAACAAAGTATGGACTTTGGACATTGCTCCAGAAGGGGTAAAACCCGTAAACTGCAAATGGATCTTCAGAAAGAAGATTGGTGTAGATGGACAGGTTGAAACCTATAAGGCTATACTTGTTGTAAAATGTTTTTGTCAAAGACCTGGTTTGGACTATGATGAAACATTTTCTCCAGTGGCTATGCTCAAATCCATTCGGATCCTTCTTACCATTGCTACTTTCCGCGATTATGAAATTTGGCAGATGGACGTAAAAGCCGTTTTTCTGAATGGACATTTGGAAGAGTGCGTCTATATGGATCAGCCAGAGAGTTTCATTCAGAGTGGGAGCAGCGGGAAAGTGTGCAAGTTTCTTAAGTTCATTTATGGATTAAAGCAGGAATCACGGAGTTGGAACATCTGTTTTGATGAGACGGTTAAAGAATTCGACTTTATCAAAAATCCAGATGTACCATGCATCTATAGTAAGATTGTAGTGAGAACTATGGTATTCCTCGTCTTGTAAGTGGATGATATTCTCTTGATAGGAAATGACATTCCTATGCTACAATTAGTCAAAGGATTCTTGTCACAGAGGTTCTCCATGAAAGACCTGGGTGATGCCTCCTATATTCTGGGGATCCAGATCTATCGTGATAAATCAAAAAGGATGTTGGGACTTTCGCAGTCTAGGTACATCGACACCATATTAAAGAAATTTAGTATGGAAGATTCAAAGCGCGGTAATCTACCGGCTTGTCACGGAATCACCCTTTCCAAAGAGATGTCTCCCAAGACTTATTTGGAAAGGGCTCGCATGTCGATTATACCCTATGCTTCTGCGGTAGGCTCTATAATGTATGCAATGTTGTGTACCAGACCGGATGTTGCTTACGCACTTAGAGTGGTAAGCCGGTATCAGTCAAACCCTGGGGAGAACCACTGGATAGCAGTAAAGAACATTCTCAAGTACCTGAGAAGGACTAAGAAGATATTCTTGGTGTATGGCGGAAAAGTCCTCCAGATCGAGGCATTTTGCTGACCAGATTCCAGAGTGATAAGGATGACTCCAAGTCCATGTCGGGTTATGTCTTTATCCTCATTGGAGGGGAGGTCTGTTGGAAGAGCTCCAAGCAGGACACCGTTACTGACTCGATGATGGAAGCGGAGTATATCGCTGCTTGTGACGCCGTGAATGAAGCAGTCTGGATGAGGAAGTTCCTAACATAACTTCAGGTAGTTATGTCCATTGTAGATCCAATACCTCTGTATTGTGACAACAAGGGCACTATAGCTTTAGAGAAGGAACCCAGGTCCCATCAGAAGTCTATACATATCTTAAGGAGGTACCACCTGATCAGGAAGATCATTGATCGCCGGGAGATCGAGGTGCGGAGAGTAGATACGGAAAACAACACTGCAGATCCACTCACAAAGGTCATCCCTCAGACACAGTTCGAGAGGCTATTCGAGATGATAGGTCTGCGATATGCCAATACATGGCCTTAGTGCAAGTGGGAGATTATTAGTGATATATGCCCTAGAGGCCATTATTGTATCATACTGGTTTTTATATTACATATTGGAAGCTTGGGATATACATGGATATAGTAACAATCTTGCTCGAAATGGTATTATGCTACCTGGTTTGTTTATACCTCAATAAGTGCATGTGTTTCTTTTAGCATATCGCTTATACATATTGGTAGAACCCTTAGGATCTTTACTTGATTAGCAGCGTTGTGATGGAAGTCACACTAGTGGGGGCTGGATAGTCTATAAGCACATCCTTATACAGGTCCCTAGTCATAGGATTATCGAGCCGGGCATCGATACTTCAGAGTAGACTAGTGTATACGCTTCTCATCCCAGCAGGGGAGATGGTCTGTCCCACAGCCATTAGTACGCCGTACTGGAGATAGTATGCAGGTGCTCATTGGGTTATAAGTACACTGGACAGGACTTGTAATACCCGGTTCTTTTATATACGCCTAATCCGTATTTCTCTTCAAACTATAAATTTTGTTATTTTTAATTATTTAATTATTTTAAAGAAACTCCATTAAACCCTAAAACACCATTTTTCCTTTTAAATTCACTCAGCCCATTTCTTTTATTAAAATTAAACCCAGCCCATTCCCAAATTTATTAAATTTAAGTTTCCCTATTATTTTCAAATCCCCGAGCCCAGCACCATTTTCTCAGCCCACCTTCTTTATTTAAACCCCATTTCTAAATCCCTAACCCTAAATTTATCTAAACTTTTTCCCCATATATTTTAGCCAGCCACTTCCTTTACTTACTTCCCCATTTTTCTTTCCTAATCCCTCAGCCCAAACAATAAAACCAAACTAAAGAAACCATTCCCTTTTTACTATAACCCTCAGCCCATAGAAAATTCATTTCCCTAAATTATAACCCTCAGCCCAAACTCCTTTTCAATAAATGAATTATATTCCTTGCCACGGCCCAGCCCGTCCCCTCCTTCAGCCCGAGCCCACGAGAAATTATAAAATTAAACCATTTTTCTTTTTACTCCTGGCCCACACCCAGCCCAAGCCCGCTTCACCCTCGCCCGTGCTGCCTACTCGACCCGGCCCACCACTCCTTCTTCCTTCCCGTTGCGCATCTCCCGCTCATTTACTGCGCCTCCGCCGCACCCCACGCCTGCGCCCACGTCACCGCTCGTCACGCGCCCCGCTCGCGAGGATTACCCACGATGCGCGCCCTCCACCTCTCTCCTCTACCAACTACTCCCTCTCCCTCTCTCGGATCTCTCCTTCTCTCTTCTTCCTTTCCGTTACTCCCTCGAACCCACGCTCACGCCAGCGCGTCGCGCTCGCCGTCGTCCCCTCACGTCACTCGCCTCCACCACGCCTTTTCTCACCTCGCCTCCATTCTCTCCACTTCATCACCCTCCTCCTCCACAACCGAGATCTCCATCACGTCCCTCTCAATTCCGTCACTACCCATCACTGCCACCTCGAGCACCTCTCACCTCCGACGAGCCCTGAACACCACCTCTGCATCACCTACGACCTCTTCTCACCATCATCTCTACTTCTCTCTGTGCCTCCCTCTCTCCCTCCACCTCTACTTTCTCACTACCTCTCTCGCTGATCCCCTCCCCTGTTCTCACTCTCTGTCTCTCTCTCTCTAACTTTCTCTCTCCTTCTCTCTGTTTCTCTCCTCTTGCTCTCTCTCTTCCTCACACTATCTATCTCACTCTATTCCCCTGTAAATTTCTCTCTCCCTCTACGGCCCCTCCTCCGTCACCAGAGCATCCTCGCTGCCTCCTTCGACCGTCGGAGTACCGCTAACCACCACGACCGCCACCTCCAATGACACCCTACCAACTCCTCACAACCCAGTAGCAACCACCTGCTTCACCTCCAGCCAACCTTCGCTGCCCATACTCGAGCTCCTAGCCTAGTCCAAGCTCCGAGGCCGAGCCAAGATCGAGCCGAGGCCAAACCTTGATGCGTTCCATGCCACTCCCTGAGACGTGTCCAGGCAAGTTCCCTACTTGCTACATGCTATCTTTGTTAACTACAAATCAAAATCGTATATATATCCCATGTTTTACTTTCTGTTAAATATTACGACGTAACTGTTCGATATAAGTTCTCAGAGGAAATTATCATTTAATTTGACGGAACTCGATTGTATAAGCTGGCCCGTATGGCTGTGAAACTAGTGTGTGAATTTCATTGGATAATATGACCGTTAACGACTAAAACGACTACCCCCAAGTTTACTCGTAAAACTGGAATTTTATTGTACCTGAAAACCGTTAAAATCACCATAAATTATATACTTACTGGAATGAGGCGTTCGAGGGCTTAAATCGAAGCCGACTCGACGAAATATAATCCTATACAAGTTTCTATTGGTTTCTGTACTTAAATGGTGACAAGATTTGGATCGGAGCGCGACTCTGGACTGCAGTCCAGAGCGACTCCAGTTGTTGTTTACTGTCCCGTATTGAACACCACCCTGTTTCCTTAACTCGTAGGTTGCGGAACTCCGCTGTTTATTAAAGTTGAATCTGTTAGCTAGACAACGAAAGTGATTTCATCCTATTTTGTTATCGTTTGTTAATTAATCTGTAATTTAAAAGATGGGGACGTATAACAGTCTCAGCAGAATCAGAACTGACATATTGGTATTGAATAGTGTATAACTCCTAACGTACACACGCAATTGAGAAACCGTCTATTGAGTTGAAAACATTACTGAAAACCCTAGATTTCATCCAACTGTAGTGTCGCTAAAATATGATCCCAACTGGGATTAAAATGCGTTGCGAAACGGACTTCCGATTCTGAAACCGGATTTCCAGCCGTGAACGCTTAAAATGAAATGGCTATAATTAGTGATCCTGGAACCCGATTGGCATGAAACTAAATCCGATGGATAGATAACTGAACATACTAATTATTACCTGTTTATCGTTTCACTAAACTGTAACCGTATGATTTATGATACATTGTTCAAGTGGTAGATTACTAATTCATGACATCCTAAACATGCTTTATATACTGTTTACGCATCATATCATACAAATGTCACTGCATTGATAACCTAGTGATAACGTGCATTACCCAGTGTTAGGTATTAGTGATGATTGTGGCAAGTACGTTAGTGTTCGTGTATCAGTGTATAAGTGAAAGTGATACGTACTTGTACACAATCGGTGAACCTTATTATTTTATTGCATTGTCGACGTCTGTGGGATGCGTGTACGTGTGACTATAAGTGGTATGGGCACTTATGGAAGCTCTTGCACGGGTGTCATAGATAAGGCACCAGACACTGCCATTTATCTTAGGTATTAGTCGGGACGTGCTTGATGGAGGTCCTGCCTCCAGTTCTCGCGCAGACTTGTCACAGACCGATTGGAATTTAGGGTTATGGTTAGCGTTTGATGTAGACCACGGGGTATGGGGTAGTTTGAGTGTGAGTTCAACAGAATCTCGGGAGTCCCATGCCGGCTTATATATTTAGGGAGATATATGGAGTTTTACAGGGTACATGATTATTACCGTGATATACATGTTGGGCCCGTGGTCCCTTGCCCTTGGGTTCTACCCTTGGGTGGAGGACACTCGCGAGTGGTTGACTCTCACACTTGGACTGACGATAGGTTTAGTGACCTGTACAGTGAGACTTAGAGACTGATAGGGATACTGGCATTGATATACCTTACTTACTGTGTTGACATACGTGGCATATCATTCTACTGCTTTACTGTTCCGCTGCATTGATTACTGCATGTTCATATCTATACCATTCTGATTTACTGCTACATATATCTATTATCACTGTTAGTATTGTCACATGATTTTATATATTATATTGCTATTGTGTCGCTCTGACGACCTGAGTATGCATGCTCAGTGTGAGGAGAAGATTTAGCCTGGACCAGGACTTGACGTATATCACAGACGCATCGACTTGCTATCCAGAGTTATATTCTTTTGTTTCTCCTCAGGTCAGTTCTTTACATTGTTTCATTCAGTTACTGCATTTCTCATTACCTGCGCATCATTTACTGTTTACCATGAAAAACTAGAAGCCGAAGTGTGACTACGGCAGGACATTTCCTTGACCGTAGGAGCATGGCTGGCCTTGTCTACTCCTCGTATTCCGTATTTTGGGAAGCGAGGCGTGACATGGTTTAGTTGGTATCAGAGCCAGGTTTTGTTTCGATTGGGATTGCAGTTTTCCGTGTAGAGCTCGACAATCTAAGACATCCCTCAGTCTAGATTGTAAATTTGATATTCTTGATCCATATTCGCATTGAGTGTTCTGCTATCCATTCGCTAGGGTTTCGGGTGACTTGGCAAGGCTACGTAGTTGCAATTGCACTACCGTACTCTGTTTAAGTGACTTAGAATGCTATAGTTGATTTCCATTTGTAATAAATCTCATCACATCCGATGTTCTTGATTCGTTGCCCAATCCATATTATAAATTGATTCTTATATCGTTCTCAAAATTATTGTTTCAGGATCATGACTTCCAACGACTCTTCGTCTATCTCCACTCCCCAGAATCAGACCGTTGAGATTCTGAGTGTACTGCAAGGTCTGAAGGAAGCCCAGGAGCGAACGAACGACTTGTTAGCTGAAGGACTGAGAAGGCAGGTGAATCAAACACCAGCGGGAATCTCCCATAGTAAAGGGATCCTCGTTAGACGAGGAAAAGAGAAGAAGATGAAGCGCAAATTTGCTTCCCCGCGACAGAAGCAACAGAAGACCCCATGCTGTGGGTACTATAAGAGGCCAGGACATCTTCAGAGGGATTGTCGCCGCGCTCAAGGGAAATGTCTGATTTGTGGATCCAGTGAACATCTTATCGACGGTTGCCCAAAAAGGAAGGAGCTACAAGGAGAAGACTCATCCACACTCTCCACTTCTGCCAAGTGATGATTATTGCGTAGTTCGAACCTCGAGGATAAGGCGGGCCCCGCACAGGATTCAACTTGCGTGACAAGGATACAACGGTCTAGCAATCAAAGAAGAATTTTCATGTTTTCTACTTTCAGTAATAATGTTGTCATCCTCTTATGAATATTTCTTTCCGTTTGAAATCTTGTATCCGTTGAACTTTCAGTTGAATGCAATAAAACTTGAATCGTAATATATGTATCATTCTCTTGCCTTCTCCTTATTTATACTATTCATTATCACAGCATTTTAATTCTGATCTTTCAGTTCCTGCCACCGCATATTTTCCTATACTTCGTACCCTGAGCTATTTTCTTGATGTATTCCACTGTCTAATCATGACTCTTTCTTTTCAGGCCATGGCCCACCCTGGAGCAGCACCGCATCTAGATGAGGATGCACAGTCATGTGTTTCCTTAGACCATACGCTGATGAGTTCTGACGATGAGATCAACGGTCCCCAGGTCAATTTCGGAAACAGCGATTCAGAGGACGAAGGAGCAGCTGCCCCGGAGTTTGACATGGTAGGCGATTCCGACGAAGAGGAAGGAGACCCTGAAGAGAACCCGATAGAGGAAGATCCCGAGGAAGTCCCGATCGAAGAAAATCCAGTGGAGGAAAATCCCGTGGAAGAAAATCCAGAAGAAGAGAATCACATGGAATCAGACCTCGATGAAGAAGCTCCAGCCGAGGAAGAAGGACCAGAGGGACAAGACCCTGCTGTGGAAGAACTCTCATTGGCGATCCCCGCGAGGCGCTATGGAAATGGACGTCCCTACCTGAGTGCGCGAGCCTACCGCAACCTGCTGAATCTTCACAACCGCGACTGACGGGACTAGATTTTTTTTAGATGTTGTCTTTTCGGGCCAAATAAAACTGTGTATAGTTTAGGGCCACCTTTCATCTTTGAGAATGCTTTGTTTAAAATCTTCTGGAATGAAATAAATTGCTGAGTTCACTAATCTTTTGATCTTCTTAGTTCACTTGATACCCGATTATTTCTTCTATACAATTATTTTTTCCTTTTGAGATCTGTCCGCCCCTATTCCTTACATTGTCTTAACCCTCACTAAGATTAACCAGTACCGCACCCGATCTTTAGAGGTCCACCTTCATCCTTCGTCTGTGCCCCGTTTGAGATCCTTCTGGGAGGAGAACATTTCTTGTGAAACTTCCGAGTTCCCTAACCCTTCAAATTCTTGATTCATATGATGTACCGAACGTTATCCTCCCCATACTTTCCCCTTGTAGTCCTTTGTTACTCACCTCTACTTCCTGTACTGACCCGATCTCAATCTCCTTGATCTTCAGCCTAAAGCCGCCACATTCCGACCTTCTGAATGAGCCACACTTCCTTGTAATCATTACACTAGCTAGTCCTATACCTCATTGTGTTTTTCCTATTATCCTATATATATATTTAGGGACATTATTATTCGAAAATTTTGTTTTCATTATTTTTTATTTATCGAAGAGTGTGTTTTATCGATTATTCCCGTTTTACGCATTTCAAGTACTCCACTACTGGTTTTCCCATTATTTTCAGTAGCGCAACCTTACACCGCGCATATTTGTGTTCCATGTTCCTTATTTTCACTATGTGAGTTTCTTAGTTATTTGATCGATACATCATCCTAAAATGCTTTAACCTACCGACAAATCTTTCACTACTATATTATCATTACTTTATTTTCGGGTGTTGTGCTTATATTTACTATTATTAATGATTGTGCCTTATACTCATTATTTCTGCCGTGCTACCTTTGATAGACTTATACGTGCACATAGTTGAATTTCGATTTTATCGAGTACGCCTCGAATGTCATTGTTCGTTATTGTTGCTATTGCTATTCTCGTATACATATTGGTTGCCTTTGTAGTTGTTACTGTCTTATACTTATTCAAACCTATATTTTTGTATGTTGTTCTTACATATATAAACCTTCAATTTTCTTCATCCGTCTATTTCAAGTAAATCTTTATGTGTTAGTTTGCAATATAATAGCTTTCGCCTATATTTGTATTACTTATCGTTTATTTTAAATTTCGAGGACGAAATTTTTGTAAGGGTGGTATGATGTAATACCCGGTTCTTTTATATACGTCTAAATCCATATTTCTCTTCAAACTATAAATTTTGTTATTTTTAATTATTTAATTATTTTAAAGAAACTCCATTAAACCCTAAAACACCATTTTTCCTTTTAAATTCACTCAGCCCATTTCTTTTATTAAAATTAAACCCAGCCCATTCCCAAATTTATTAAATTTAAGTTTCCCTATTATTTTCAAATCCCCGAGCCCAGCACCATTTTCTCAGCCCACCTTCTTTATTTAAACCCCATTTCTAAATCCCTAACCCTAAATTAATCTAAACTCTTTCCCCATATATTTTAGCCAGCCACTTCCTTTACTTACTTCCCCATTTTTCTTTCCTAATCCCTCAGCCCAAACAATAAAACCAAACTAAAGAAACCATTCCCTTTTTACTATAACCCTCAGCCCATAGAAAATTCATTTCCCTAAATTATAACCCTCAGCCCAAACTCCTTTTCAATAAATGAATTATATTACTTGCCTCGGCCCAGCCCGTCCCCTCCTTCAGCCCGAGCCCACGAGAAATTATAAAATTAAACCATTTTTCTTTTTACTCCTGGCCCACACCCAGCCCAAGCCCGCTTCACCCTCGCCCGCGCTGCCTACCTGACCCGGCCCACCACTCCTTCTTCCTTCCCGTTGCGCATCTCCCGCTCATTTACTGCGCCTCCGCCGCACCCCACGCCTGCGCCCACGTCGCCGCTCGTCACGCGCCCCGCTCGCGAGCGTTACCCACGACGCGCGCCCTCCACCTCTCTCCTCTACCCACTACTCCCTCTCCCTCTCTCGGATCTCTCCTTCTCTCTTCTTCCTTTCCGTTACTCCCTCGAACCCACGCTCACGCCAGCGCGTCGCGCTCGCCGTCGTCCCCTCACGTCAATCGCCTCCACCTCGCCTTTTCTCGCCTCGCCTCCATTCTCTCCACATCATCACCCTCCTCCTCCACAACTGAGATCTCCATCACGTCCCTCTCAATTCTGTCACTACCCAACATTGCCACCTCGAGCACCTCTCACCTCCGACGAGCCCTGAACACCACCTCTGCATCACCTACGACCTCTTCTCGCCATCATCTCTACTTCTCTCTGTGCCTCCCTCTCTCCCTCCACCTCTACTTTCTCACTACCTCTCTCGCTGATCCCCTCCCCTGTTCTCACTGTCTGTCTCTCTCTCTCTCTAACTTTCTCTCTCCTTATCTCTGTTTCTCTCTTCTTACTCTCTCTCTTCCTCACTCTATCTATCTCACTCTATTCCCCTCTAAATTTCTCTCTCCCTCTACGGCCCCTCCTCCGTCACCAGAGCATCCTCGCTGCCTCCTTCGACCGTCGGAGTACCGCCAACCACCACGACCGCCACCTCCAATGACACCCTACCAACTCCTCACAACCCAGTAGCAACCACCTGCTTCACCTCCAACCAACCTTCGCTGCCCATACTCGAGCTCCTAGCCTAGTCCAAGCTCCGAGGCCGAGCCAAGATCGAGCCGAGGCCAAACCTTGCTGTGTTCCATGCCACTCCCTGAGATGTGTCCAGGCAAGTTCCCTACTTGCTACATGCTATCTTTGTTAACTACAAATCAAAATCGTATATATATCCCATGTTTTATTTTCTGTTAAATATTACGACGTAACTGTTCGATATAAGTTCTCATAGGAAATTATCATTTAATTTGACGGAACTCGATTTTATAAGCTGGCCCGTATGGCTGTGAAACTAGTGTGTGAATTTCATTGGATAATATGACCGTTAACGACTAAAACGACTACCCCCAAGTTTACTAGTAAAACTGGAATTTTATTGTACCTGAAAACCGTTAAAATCACCATAAATTATATACTTACTGGAATGAGGCGTTCGAGGGCTTAAATCGAAGAAGACTCGACGAACTATAATCCTATATAATTTTCTATTAGTTTCTGTACTTAAATGGTGACAAGATTTGGATCAGAGCGCGACTCTGGACTGCAGTCCAGAGCGACTCCAGTTGTTGTTTACTGTCCCGTATTGAACACCACCCAGTTTCCTTAACTCGTAGGTTGCGGAACTCCACTGTTTATTAAAGGTGAATCTGTTAGTTATACAACGCAAGTGGTTTCATCCTATTTTGTTATCGTTTGTTAATTAATCTGTAATTTAAAAGATGGGGACGTATAACAGTCTCAGCAGAATCAGAACTGACATATTGGTATTGAATAGTGTATAACTCCTAACTTACAGACGCGATTGAGAAACCGTCTATTGCGTTGAAAACCTTACTGAAAAAACTAGATTTCATCCAACTGTAGCGTCACTAAAATCTGATCCCAACTGAGATTAAAATGCGTTGCGAAACGGACTTCCGATTCTGAAACCGGATTTCCAGCCGTGAACGCTTAAAATGAAATGGCTATAATTAGTGATCCTGGAACCCGATTGGCATGAAACTAAATCCGATGGATAGATAACTGAACATACTAATTATTACCTGTTTATCGTTTCACTAAACTGTAACCGTATGATTCTGATACATTATTCAAGTGGTAGATTACTAATTCATGACATCCTAAACATGCTTTATATACTGTTTACGCATCATATCATACAAATGTCACTGCATTGATAACCTAGTGATAACGTGCATTACCTAGTGTTAGGTATTAGTGATGATTGTGGCAAGTACGTTAGTGTTCGTGTATCAGTGTATAAGTGAAAGTGATACGTACTTGTACACAATCAGTGAACCTTATTATTCTATTGCATTGTCGACGTCTGTGGGATGCGTGTACGTGTGACTATAAGTGATATGGGACACTTATGGAAGCTCTTGCACGGGCGTCACAGATAAGGCACCAGACACTGCCATTTATCTTAGGTATTAGTCGGGACGTGCTTGATGGAGGTCCTGCCTCCAGTTCTCGCGCAGACTTGTCACAGACCGATTGGTATTTAGGGTTATGGTTAGCGTTTGATGTAGACCACAGGGTGTGGGGTAGTTTGAGTGTGAGTTCAACAGAATCTCGGGAGTCCCATGCCGGCTTATATATTTAGGGAGATATATGGAGATTTACAGGGTACATGATTATTACCGTGATATACATGTTGGGCCCGTGGTCCCTTGCCCTTGGGTTCTACCCTTGGGTGGAGGACACTCGCGAGTGGTTGACTCTCACACTTGGACTGACGATAGGTTTAGTGACCTGTACAGTGAGACTTAGAGACTGATAGGGATACTGGCATTGATATACCTTACTTACTGTGTTGACATACGTGGCATATCATTCTACTGCTTTACTGTTCCGCTGCATTGATTACTGCATGTTCATATCTATACCATTCTGATTTACTGCTACATATATCTATTATCACTGTTAGTATTGTCACATGATTTTATATATTATATTGCTATTGTGTCGCTCTGACGACCTGAGTATGCATGCTCAGTGTGAAGAGAAGATTTAGCCTGGACTAGGACTTGACGTATATCACAGACACATCGACTTGCTATCCAGAGTTATATTCTTTTGTTTCCCCTCAGGTCAGTTCTTTACATTGTTTCATTCAGTTACTGCATTTCTCATTACCTGCACATCATTTACTGTTTACCATGAAAAACTAGAAGCCGAAGTGTGACTACGGCAGGACATTTCCTTGACCGTAGGAGCATGGCTGGCCTTGTCTACTCCTCGTATTCCGTATTTTGGGAAGCGGGGCATGACAGGACTCGTAGGGAGCTGCTGGTGGGTATTATACCTATCGTCGGGTAGTAGTTCCCGGGTGACATAAGTACAACTTAGTCTGTCGACTTGACACTGCTACTTCGCCTCGAGTGTGTTCCCACTGTTCTTAGATTACTACGCTACCACGGCTCAAAGGAGTCATGCAAACATGTAGCAGTTGGGTGCAGTCCCGAAGCACTTAGAGGCAGTGGTGATTAGATAGGATTCATCTCTCCCGGTATTGGGGGTTGATATCGCGTTGTGTTCGGAAAGCCATTATATAAAGTCCCTGGCCAGGGCTGGCGAGATTTACTGGTAGGTACTCCAATAGTTTCACAGGGTGTTTTGGGCTACACTATGGAATGACTTATTGCGCTATTAGGGGTCTGACGGCTACTGCCCCCTAAGCCCGATATGCGATACTCTTAGACGAACAGACCGGACTGTACGGAGATTGTCACAGATAGGCTCAGTAGGAGTTCGGATGAGTTTGCTCATCAGTCTTCTTATCGACAGATACCTGGGTAGCCGTTACGTTCAGCTAGTACCGCTGCCGGCTTGTGGTTAAACCCACTGCCAGCGTAGTGTCGAATTTTAAAGTCCCACACAGAGGGTTTCCCTGCATAGGGCAAAAGATGTAGAGGCCGTATGGTTTTACGGCAGGGCTTCGATCACATACGTGTACTTGTACACAGATGCTGATCGGGCGGACAATACTAGCGGACTTTAGTTTAAGCCGGATCCTAGTATTGTATTATTGGATTGTTATCGTCTCAGTGTATTTGTATTTTTCGGAATACGGATACGGGTATGTATATACGGTGAGGGGCATTCTTGTAATTTGGCAAGGCATGCTTCTAGAAGGAGTCACCTCATTATATGTATTATCCATTTTCTAAATAGATTAATGAGGTGAAAAAGGGAAAATGGAGGAGACTTAATGTAGCATGGTGTAAAGAATGGGCTTGGATTATTTTATTTGGTTTGGGATCACTATTGAAGTATGGGAGGTATTTTATATTGTGAGATATTTCCATGGTCCAATAAGTGATCATATACTTAGCCATTCTCTACACTTCATTTTATGAGGTTAGCACATTTTTCTTCTCCTCATTCCCTCTCTTGATTTCTCCATCTCCTTCTTCCTCAAACTAAATCATAATCCTTCACATGTGTTGTGAGCCATATGGTTTAGTGAGACTAAACAATCCATTAGCACTCTTTACATCATCTGGGACATCTAGTTTAGCGAACTAGGTGCCTTAGTTACCTCGGTTTTGAGGTTAGAGCTCGGACTATAGACTCTTGGGTGGATCGTCTTTGACTTGAGAGGACCGACGAAGAGGCCCGATCCGTATACGATCCGAGGAGCCTATGACGAGGAGGAGGATAGCAAGAAGACCCTAAGGACATTGTTCTGTGAGGTATAACTTTCTATCCGAGTAGTTAACCTCATACAGTTTAGCTAGCTAGGGTTTATAGTCGATCCTGGGTTCAAGTCAGTGTTGCGAAACCCGTAAAAATCGTTTTTTGCGTATTTCGCCTCCCCGCAAACCCGCGGGGTGCGCGACATCGACTTGCACATCTAACATAACGGGTTCATTGTTGGTGTCAATATTCACAACCCGGTTGACCAAGTCAAAATCAAAGTCAACCCCAAACCAAGTGGGCCCAAGCCCAGGTCAAGTGGGCCAATGCCCGGGTCGAGCCCGAACATGAAGCGGCCGGCCTCCCCCATGCCAAAATAAAAAATTTGTCATAAATAATTTTGGTGTATTTCCTTTTTTATTTTATGAATAAATGTAAGAAAAATAGGCATAAAGCCTAATTTTTGTAAAACCCATGGCTCATGTGCAAAAGAAATGAGCACATGAGGCATGGGATGGGCAAAATGCCATTTTGTAAAGCCCAAGGGGCTATACGTAAAGTGTGTGGCCTATAAAGGAAAAGATGATAAAAATATCTCAACTCTCTCTAAAAATTAGGGTATGTGCCTCCTCCTTCCTCAAGGTTCTAAAACCTTCTTCCCCTTTTGAATTAAATTAAGAGTTTTACTCTTCTTTTTCCAAAAATAAATAGTTTTTCACCACAAAACCCACAAAGGGAGCTCAGATCTTCCATTAGATCTCAAAAAGGGGAGATTTTTAAATCTCACCGCCTTTCTTCAAGATCCGGCCAACCGAGAGGAAGAAGAAAGAGACCCATCTCCAGAAATCCCATCTTGGGAAGATCCAGGGCCAAAGGGGAGAGAAACAAAGGGGCCCCCTTTGATCATTTCTAAAGATTTCTAGGAGTTTAACTCCATTCAAGATCTGTTGGAGTTCAACTCCATAAATTAATCTCTCTTTATGAGTTTAACTCCAGAAGTCAAATCGGGAGCACAGCTCTCAGTGCAGGGACAAAGTCCATTTTCCTGCTGACACACAGCGCCCGTGTGCCAAGCACGTGGGGCGCTAGCGCCCGGCGCCCGCGTGTTAGGCACCTGAGGCGTTGGCGCTCACGCGTCCTTTGGACGCCATTTTCCCCCTCATTTTATATACACTCCACACTAAAAATACCTCCCCCGTTAGAAAAAATTTCTAATAGGGAGTTGCCCCGCACCCCGCAAGGGGGCTGCTAGCCCCCTTAACCCCAGCTCGCTATCCGGGTAGCGGGGCCCCCATAAACTCTGCGAGTCTCTCGATATATCCAAGCCCTTCCCAAAACACGACACACGCATACTCCACATTGAGTTCGCATGACCAGTTTGACCCGTCAATCGAAGGTTCCCTCGCTCCAAAGGCGATGGGTAATTAACGACAGCTTAGTCCGTGGCTGCCGGAGATTAGGATCCCCACAATCAATAAACCCCTGCCGGTACTAGGTAGAGTGAATCTGTAATGCGCCTGACAAGCGCGCGCATATTCCCATCTCAATGGGGTGACGAACAACTCCCTACAGATTCTGGCATGCCCGGTAGGACGTGTCTCTCCTCCCATATCTCGGGTCAAGTGTTCATGCGAACTCATTTAACATATATGCCGATGTTTGTACTGAAATAATGTTTTTTTCGTGCAGCAATCAAAATTCAACGACGATGTCTTCTAAGATGAATTCAGCTTCCGACGCGACCCCGATCTCGTACGTGGTCAAGATCAATGCCCGCGTGGTTCTCCCTGCCAGTCTCAGCCGGCAATGGGAGGAGCTACCCCGTCAATTTAGTTTCGTCGTCATCTACCCTGCTGGAAGCGCTCATCTAGCGGAGGTCACGGCAAACCAAGCGGCCAAACCGACCTCAAGGGGAAGGAAGCCGAACGTTATAGTCGCCAAAGCATCCCACCCCAAATGCAAATCTGTATTTGAACGGCTCTCCACTGTTCCAACTGGGGGAAATGCCGTCAACACCAATAGGGCCACAAAGTAGCTCCAGCAAGCTCAGATGGTGCCCTTGACAATCGTGAGAATGGGCATCTTCTCTGGCCTCTCTGTCAATCGGTCTACAGCGTCTTCCGGAAGAACCGAAGTCTGCCAAGTGCTTAAAACAGAAAAGTTAAGGCAGAAGCGGCTCAGGTATCGAGCCAACAGGAAGGCCAGGACTTCGTCCATGTGGAATCTTGTGAGGTTCCAAGAGTAAGGTTACTCCGCGAAGACGGCTGAGTCGGCCGTAAAAATCTGCAATTCCTTCGAACCTCTGAAGTGGGTTCAGAAAAATGCCATGACCGCCAGAATCAAGAAGACAGCGATCCGAACGTTGCTACAAAGAGACGTGTCCCAGCCCCGACAGAGAAAGTACGACACTGTCTCTTCAAGTGTCTATCAGGCGCTCTGTGCCACGCGAAAACAGCGGGGCAAAACCAAAAAGGAAGCGTCATCGCCATTCAAGAATTTGGCCAGGCCAGCCGCCTTCAGTCGACTGCCTGTTACCGAAACAGGAGGGTCAAGACAACGGTTCGCAAAATCAGCTACCAATAATGAAAATATGGCTGGATATGTTATCCACACGGTCTATATGGCAGGCACGCGCCCCAGTGACAACCTTCGCAGCAAAAGCAAGGATGGGGCCACCACATCCCAAGCCCAATCTGGCTTGAATGTGGTTGCCACTTCCCAAGAACAGCCGCCTCCGCTGGATGATGAAAACCCTCTTGATGAGGATGATAGGCAGAAAGACCCCTCAGTCCATGTAGAGTCAAGTTCGGAAAGCGAGGAAGAGCTGACTTTTTGCCCCAAGACCGCAGAGCAAGAGCTGGTTCAAGAGCTTCGAAAACAGCTCAGGAGCAAAGATAAAGAGATGGCCAAGCTTTACTCCAAAATCGACGACCTGACGAATGTCGGGATGCAGCTCACGGCTCAAATTGCCCAGACACCTCCCAATCAAGCACAAGTCTCTACTCATGAGCCAGGTGATGACGATCCGAAGCAGCCGATACCTGTCCCTTTGGGTCCAAGATTGGTCGAGCCGCACGAAAGCCGACCACATTCCGCTTCTAGGGATACCTTGGCCCTATATAGAACTATCCCGCTAACACAAGATCGGATAATGGATTTGGTCACCAGCAAGGTTAAAACATTGGTGGCCGAAGCCGAAGCTCAGAAAGAAATTGGCAGTAGTGGGCGGCCATATCCCGCACAGTACGATCTGATCGAGTTCCCGAGCGGCTGCATCATTCCTAAATTCGGAAGGTTTGACGGGATGGGAAACGCAAATCAGCACATCGCCCACTTTAAAGCGTCGTGCAGAAATACAGGGGGCAATGATGCGCTTCTTCTTCGTCCGTTTGTCAATAGCCTGACCGGTGTTGCTTTTAACTGGTACGCAAGCATACCAGATGGGTCCGTCATTACTTTTGCCCAAATGGAGTCTCTGTTTCGGCAAAGATTCATGAGCGTCAGTGACAAAATCTCCATCGCTGACCTCGTGAGAACCAAGCCGGGGAAAAATGAAAGCAACATGGACTTTCTTGCCCGATGGCGTAATCTCACGGTCAAGTGCGAACCGCCGCTGGAGCAGGACCAGTTCGTCAGCCTTCTCATTGGGAACCTCAGCAATTGGATGGTCCCATTCTTGTGTACAGCAGGCCTCAAGACGTTTCAGGAGCTAACCAAGAAAGTCCAAATACTGGAACGCTCAAAGAAAGAGTCTACCCCGGACTCTCAGAGAGACAATACTTGGAAAATTAAGCGGGACGACAACCGTAGAAGCGGGAATTCCAGCAGTACCAATGTCTTCAATGCGTCTGACAATGAAAACAAATGAAAGGCAGGCGATTCCAAAACCAACCGGTCTTGAAGGCCATTGCTGGGAGGACAAGGGCCTTCCCTAGAGGAGAAAAAGAACAAGGTTTACTCTTTCAAAAGGGAAAAGGTCCGCAAGATATTTAAAGATGCCTTGAACAACGGTCTGCAATTGCCGGAGTCGAAAAGACCTCAAAAAAATGGCTGACAATCCCCTGTATTGCCCGTACCACCGAGTAGTGAGCCATGCGATCGAGAATTGCTATATCTTCAAAGACTGGGTCGAGAAGCAGTACAAGGCTGGAGAGATCGAGCTGTCCAAGTGTGTGTTTGTAAACAATCAAGTTAAAGCCACCAACTTTTTACAGACAGAAGCTGAAGCCTTCTGGGAGCAGACTGCTGAACCCGCTGTCCTGAAAAATGAAACTGGCTCACCGCAGCCTCCGTGGAGTACGCACATATCTAATAAGACGAAGAAGATGCTAAAGTTACTTCGGAAAGATCCCAGAACAGAATGGGAAGGGCAGAAGAGACCCACCATTTCAGCTGCCAATTCGGCTCAATCATGCTCAAAATCCAAAAAGCTCAAGAAGAAGAAAAGTGCAGCTCAACGCAAAAGGAGTCTGCAGGGAGATCGACCATTCAAAAATATATCGATTCCCTCGAAGACTATGAACAAAAATAAAGAACTCTAATTCAATTGAAAGAGTTCTTCCCTGTAGAAGCAGCTAAGATTCCGAAGGAGCTAGAAGAAGACTCCAATGAAGGGATCCCTATAGTGATCTGCTATGCCATCCATGTGGGTAGCGACTCTGAGGAAGAGCGCTGTTTTCCTAAAGAGGACGAGGAGCTCGCCATAAAGGCCAACCAAATCCAGCTCAGAAGCGGCAGGGCTCTACCGCCGAATCGGGGCAATGCCTCAAAAGGGAAGGAAAAACAAGTCGCTAATGAAGAAGATGGCGGAGAGCCGGCTCATGAAAATTCGAGTCCTTCCTCGGTGGACCATAATGTCTTGGCTCATCTCCGAAAGCTTCCGTCTCTCCTGAGCATCTATGATGCCTTTGTCCTATCTAAAGAGCTTAGAGATATTCTCATTCACGCTCTACAAAACCCCGAGCGGTATCAGGCTCGCTTTGCAGAAATTAATATGAAAGAAGCCCAGTACGCTCTGCATGCCGCCACGTCACGTTTAAGGACGAAGACTTGCTACTGGGAACGGCTGAGCATAATCGGCCGCTTTATGTGACCGGGTACAGCGACGGAGATCGGATTAATCGCATATTGATTGATCCGGGATCTTCAGTGAACATCATGAACTTGCGGATTCTGAAGAGTTTGTCAATGGACGTCCGACACCTGTCAAAGGAAAGGATTGTCATTCAAGGCTTTAATCAAAACTGCCAGCAAGTTCTGGGGTCTATAGCTCTGCCAATCAAATTTGGGGATCTGCAAACCGAAACTAAGATATACATGATCGATGCTGACGCGTCTTATAAAATTCTCTTGGGACGGCCGTGGCTCCACGATTACGGTATCGTTCCATCAACTCTCCATCAATGTATGAAGTATACTAAAAATGGCGAAGAAAGACGCATTGATGGAGACATCCAGCCGTTCGGTGTGCATGAAATCCGATATGAAGATTCTCGGTACTTTGTGAACCTCTAAAGTGCTGAGCCACAGCTGACCAAAGACAGAACGGCCCCGAAACTCAAAAGCAAGTCTAAACCGGCTGTCACTTTCAAAAGCAAAAACCCCCAAGTGCGTCCGCATTTCGGCAATGACACTGATGAGTCTGATGTTGGAAGTCCGTCCGTCCATAAAAACACCCTCATTTTGGTAGCGATACGAACGAGTCTGATACTGAAGGCCCATCCGACAGCAAAATCCGCCCTCGTTTAGGCAGCGAAACTGAAGAGTCGGAGGAGGAGAACCTGCCTAGCAACAGCTATACAGATTGGGTCCCCACGCAACAAGCAAAGCTATGAGAGACCTTCGAAGTTGCAGAAGGGCCCCTAGCCGTCACAAGGGTGCCGGAGCAGATGTGCAAAGGGCTCGATGCATTGTCAGTCTCCACCGTGGACCAGCTGAAAACTTTCTACGTTCCCGGAAGGAAAAGTGGACAGAAGGGCATCCTATTTTATGGATCAAATCATGTTGTGCATCCGGACGATTTGTCTGTCGCGTGCCTTCCATATGAGATAGGCATAAGGGCCGTCCTCAATCCCAGATATTATGCTACTGAGATGCGGGAATATTTTAAAAAGTGTGGGTGTCGGCTATATCAAACGGACTCCGAAGCAAAGTTTTATGAAGGGCTATGGCATCCGCCTCAGGTCCGAGCACTCATCGATGGACGAATTCCAGATATACGGGGCATAGGTTTCATCCAGCCTGATTCCAAGGCATGTTATATGATCCATGTTGGTGAAGCCAGCGAAAGGTCAAATGATGATGACGAGATAGCCGAGCCAGAAGAAGCTCCTCAAGAGCTCAAAGATAGCGGACAAGCAACCTTCGATGAGCTAACCGATATCGATTTGGGAACGCCTGCGGATTGCTGTGGTGCAGCAATGTGAGTATCTCTCTGCAATCCAAGGCCGACCTACATCAGCTCACTCTTGTCAGAGAAAATGAAAGAGCAGATAATTGCCCTGCTGCATGAGTTCGCTGACTGCTTCGCGTGGACGTACAAAGAAATGTCTGGCCTCTCCCCTGAAGTGGCCGTGCATAAGATGGCTATATCTCCTGATGCCAAGCCTGTCAAACAAGCTCCTCGAAGAATAAGAAGGGAGCTGGAAGGAAAGGTCATTGAGGAAACTAAGAAACTTATCGATACTGGCTTCATCAGGGAAGAGAAATACGCAGACTGGATCGCATGCATTGTCCCAGTAAAGAAGAAAAATAGGCAGATCCGGGTTTGTGTTGATTTCAGGGACCTTAACAAAGCATGCCCTAAAGATGATTTCTCGCTTCCAGTCATGCAAATGATGGTCGATGACACCTTAAATTACGAGCTGTTCACCTTCATGAACCGTTCGTCTAGGTACAATCGGATAAAAATGTCGCCTGAGGATGAGAAGCATACAGCATTTCGAACCCCGATCGGCATATACTATTACAAAGTGATGCCGTTCGGACTGAAGAACGTAGGTGCTACATATCAAAGGGCAATGTCCAATATCTTTGATGACCTAATCCATAAAGCCGTTGAATGCTATGTTGATGATCTGGTCGTCAAGACTAAAGCCAAGGCCGATCACATCCAAGATCTTAGGACCGTTCTCACTAGATTGAGGGAATACGATTTGAAGATGAATCCTCTAAAATGCTCTTTTGGCGTGTCATCGGGAAAATTCCTGGGCTTCATAGTCCGACATCGAGAGATCGAAGTTGATCCATCAAAGATAAAGGCCATCATGGAGATGCCCCCTCCGAAGAATCTGACGCAGCTAAGATCTTTTCAAGACAACCTTGCTTATATATGAAGGTTTATCTCAAATTTATCGGGGAGATGTAGGCCCTTCTCAAAGCTCATGAAGAAAGGAGCTCCTTTTGTCTGGGATGCCGAATGTCAAGGAGCGTTCGAAAGCATCAAACGGTACTTATTGCATCCTCCAGTGCTTGCTGCTCCTATTTCAAATAAACCGTTGATTCTCTATACTGCCGCGCTAGATGAATCACTCGGTGCACCCCTTGCCCAGAATAACGAGGAGGGGAAAAAAATGCCCTCTACTACCTCAGTCGAACTTTAGTTGGGGCGGAACACAACTATTCCCCGATCGAAAAGCAATGCCTGGCTCTGATATTCGCTGTGAAGAAGCTGATGCACTATCTGCTTGCTCATCGGGTTATGTTGATCTCCAAGGTCGACCCGCTCAAACTCTTAATGACCAAAGCAAGCCTAGCCGGTAGAATGGCGAGATGGGCTGTCATGCTTCTTGAATTTGACATAATTTATACTCCTCAGAAAGCAGTAAAAGGGCAAGCCCTCGCCGACTTCCTTGCTGCTCATCCCATACCAGAAGGGTCGCCGCTCAATTGCGAGTTACCCAACGAACAAGTGCTGCACCTCGAGGATGACGGGCCATGTTGGGAGCTCTACTTCGATGGAGCCTCATCAATGAGGAGCTCTGGAAAATCAAGCATCATGCGGATAAAAGCGGGGATAGGATTAGTGTTCATCACGCCATCGATGGAAACCCTACGATGTTCTTTTGCTCTCACTGAGCCTCGCACAAACAATGAGGCTGAGTATGAAGCTCTGATAGCCGGTTTGGAGCTCGCCATAGAAATGGAAATCCTTCGACTACGAGTCTACAGTGATTCCCAACTTGTCGGCAACCAAGTAAGCGGCGACTATAAGATATACAAATCCGAGTTAGCTCGATATAGAAGCCGAGTGGTGGAACTCATGAAACGGTTCACTCACATTGAACTAATGAGAGTCCTTAGAGCATTGAACGGAAAAGCCAACATACTCGCTCGCCTAGCTAAGGAGCTAGCCGATCCTGACATTGACGAAATTCTAATCACAGTCAGAAGTCGGCAAATTCTGCCTCCAGTCTCTTTGTGTGAAGAATAAAGCGTAGAACAAGAGAACAATCCTGCCGAAGAAGCTTCGATCATTCAAGACGAGCCTGATTGGAGGGAACCCTTCATAGAGTACCCCCGATACGACAAGCTGCCTGAAGAAAAATCTGCGAGGATTCAGCTGAAGAAGAGAGCTCTTCGATACGTATTTGTAAATAATATGCTATACCGCAGATCATATGGCCAACTCTGGCACAGGTGCCTATCATCGTCCGAAGCCCAAAAAGTCATGAAAGAAGTTCACTCAGGCGTCTGCGGGGCTCACCAGTCCAGCCCCAAAATGCAGCTTCAGATCAAACGGCTTGGATATTACTGGCCCACCATGATAAGGGATTGCGAAGAGCATGCAAAGAAATGCCATCTCTGCCAAATTCACGGTGATTTCATTCACAAGCATCCCAATATGTTGCATCCTATGGTGGCGTCGTGGCCTGTCAAAGTTTGGGGCACCGACATTGTTGGCCCAATTGATCCTCCGTCATCCAAAGGCCACCGGTTCATATTGGCCGCAACTGACTATTTCTCCAGATGGGCTGAAACTGTCCCGCTAAAAGAAGTTAAAACAGAAAATATTCTGACGTTCTTCCAGCATAATATTCTATACCGCTTCGGTACACCAAGAAGAATCATTTCTGACAACGGGCCTTCTTTCAAGAGCTTCAAAGTCTCAAGGTTCGCTACTCAGCACAAGATAGACTGGAGATATTCCTCCATCTATAATCCAAGGGCCAATGGGCTAGCCGAAGCCTTCAATAAAACTCTATGCAAGCTCCTAAGAAAAAATGCTTCAGCCAACAAGAGAGACTGGAATCTCAAACTTCACGAGGCGTTGTGGGCATATTGTACCACACACCGCACTCCAACTCAATCCACTCCATACTCACTACTCTTCGGATTGGAAGCAATCCTCCCGCTCGAAGTCGAAGTTCCAAGCCTACGAATGGCCGTTCAGCACGAGTTGACGGAGGAGGAAAACATGCTCCTTCGACACGAAGAGCTCGATGCCCTCGAAGAAAAGAGGCTCGCAGTACAGCAAAATCTGGAGCTGTACCGAGCCACGGGCCTATGACAAGATAACCCGTCTCCGCGCTTTCAAGAAAGACGAATTGGTGTCGGTCCTCAAAAGACCGATTATCCCCAATCGACATGCCAAGAGAAAATTCGAGCCAAACTGGGAAGGACCATATGTCATCGAGAAAGTGTTTGATGGAGGATTCTACTAGCTGATAAATGCTGAGGGAGAAAGGCCCATGCCACCCATCAATGGCCGATATCTCAAGAAATACTACGCGTGAATGCTCCAAGTCACAGGTGAATTGAGCACACCGGCCCTACGGTCTGGATCATAAATCCTGCAAAACCGTATACAATCCGCGTAAAATGATCCCTATCTCTCCCAAGTCCTACCGGCAAGACTACGTTTAAAGTCCCACCAGTAATAAAGATTCGCCAATCTAAAAAAAACAGTATGTCCATAAGCAAAACGGGCACGGATGAAAACCCGAAAGGGCTCCGTGAGTAAAAACAGCAGGACTGCCAGCGAGTTTGTGAAAACCCGAAAGGGCGCAAACTCATAAAAAAAGGAGATGAAATACACTCGCAAAGTCCTCTCGACTTTGTGAGGAGAAAATCCCTGCGTGAGATCCTTACGACTCACAAAAGAGCAACACACTTAGGAACCCCTACGATTCCTAGGGAGAAAATACACCTGCGAGATTCTCTCGACTCATAGGGAGAAAGTGTTTTTATGAGACCCTTACGACTCATAAAATTGAAAAGCCTTAGGTGATAGGGATCTAAATCTGTCTCCTGAGCCACCGCTCCTTAACGGGCAACGGCAAATGATGAGTCGCTCCTGGCATTGCTTCAGTGTTAGCAGTGCTGATGCCGACCCAAAAACCAAATCCCAAGTCCTCTCAGGGAAAATGATGAATTGCTCCTGGCATATGTACTTCAGTGTTAGCAACGCTGATGCCTACCCTAACCCCAAAATTCCAAACTCCAATCCAATAGACCCCTAAGTCTTTAAACTAGGAATAGATGACCTCTAAGTCGTTAAACTGGGAGCAGATGACCCCTAAGTCGTTAAACTGGGAACGAGGGAAATTCCCTCACGGCAAATGATGATTCGCTCCTAGTACCATATTCCAGCGTGGCAGTGCTGATGCCAAACCAAAACCAAAACCCCCAAATCCTCTCATGGCAAATGATGATTCGCTCCTGGTACCATATTCCAGCGTAGTGATGCTGATGTCAACCCAATTCACATCAAATCAGCAAGACAACCAACGACCTCCCTGGCGGAATCAAGCTCCACCTCGGAAACAATTCAAATCCTGACACCGCAGGAAGCGGAGCGAGTCAAATCCAATCCCTGACACCACAAGAAGCGGAGCAAGTCAAATCAAGCACCGACCGTCCAAGTCGCTAAAAGGGCAGCACCGACCTTCCAATTCGCAAAAAGGGCAGAACTGACCGTCCAAGTCGCAAGGGCAACACCGACCATCCAAGTCGCTAACAGGGCAGCACCGACCATCCAAGTCGCTAAAAGGGCAACACCGACCGTCCAAATCGCAAAAAGGGCAGCACCGACGGTCCAAGTCGCTAAAAGGGCAGCACCGACCGTCCAAGTCGCTAAAAGGGCAGCACCGACCAGCACCGACCGTCTAAGTCGCAAAAAGTGCAGCACCGACCGTCCACGTCGCAAAAATGGCATAACCGACCGTCCAAGTCGTAAAAATGGCAGAATCGACCGTCCACGTCGCTAAAATGGCAGAACCGAACGTCCAAGTCGCAAAAAGGGAAGAATCAACCGTCCACGTCGCTAAAATGGCAGAAACGACATCCACGTCGTCAAAATGGGAACAAAATTAAATCAACCTCCACTCGAAAGAAGATCCATCAATTTCATGCACACAACCCACATATGTGGTGTGCATTTATTGAAGGGGGCAATTTGTTGGGGTCAAAATTTACACCCCGGTTGACCAAGTCAAAATCAAAGTCAACCCCAAGCCAAGTGGGCCCAAGCCCAGGTCAAATGGGCCAATGCCCAGGTCGAGCCCGAACATGAAGCGGCCGGCCTCCCCCATGCCAAAATAAAAATTTTGTAATAAATAATTTTAGTGTATTTCTTTTTTTATTTTATGAATAAATGTAAGAAAAATGGGTATAAAGCCAAATTTTTATAAAACCCATGGCTCATGTGCAAAAGAAATGAGCACATGAGGTATGGGATGGGCAAAATGCCATTTTGTAAAGCCCAATGGGCTATATGTAAAGTGTGTAGCCTATAAAGGTAAAAATGATGAAAATATCTCAACAACATTTTCTCTCTCTCAAAAATTAGGGTCTGTGCCTCCTTCTCCTTCCTCAAGGTTCTAAAACCTTCTTCCTCTTTTAAATTAATTCAAGAGTTTTACTCTTCTTTTTCCAGAAATAAATAGTTTTTCACCACAAAACCCACAAAGGGGTGCTCAGATCTTCCATTAGATCTCAAAAGGGGAGGTTTTTAAATCTCACCCTCTTTCTCCATGATCCGGCCAACCGAAAGGAAGAAGAAGGAGACCCATCTCCAGAAATCCCATCTTGAGAAGATCCAGGGCCAAAGGAGAGAGAAACAAAGGGACCCTCTTTGATCATTTCTAAAGATTTCTAGGAGTTTAACTCCATTCAAGATCTATTGGAGTTCAACTCCATAAATTAATTTCTTTTTAGAAGTTTAACTCCAGAAGTCAAGTCGGGAGAACAGCTCCCAGTGCAGGGACAAAGTCTCTTTTCCTACTGACACCCAGCGCCCGCATGCCAAGCACGTGGGGCGCTGGCGCCCAGCGCCCGCGTACCAAGCACGTGAGGCGCTCACGCATCTTTTGGACGCCATTTTCCCCCTCTTTTAGACGCCATTTCCCCCCTCATTTCATACTGGTTTGTATATTACATATTGGAAGATTGGGATATACACGGATATAGTAACAGTCTTGCTCGAAATGGTAGTATGCTACCTGGTTTGTTTCTACCTCAATAACTGCATGTATTTCTTTTAGCATATTGCTTATACATATTGGTAGAGCCCTTAAGATCTTTACTTGATTACCAGCGTTGTGATAGAAGTCACACTAGTGGGGGCTAGATAGTCTATAAGCACATCCTTATACAGGTCTCTAGTCGTAGGATTATCGAGCCGGGCATCGATACTCCAGAGTAGACTGGTGTATACGCTTCTCATCCCAGCAGGGGAGATGGTCTATCCCACAGCCATTAGTACGCCGTACTGGAGATAGTATGCAGGTGCGCATTGGGTTATGAGTACACTGGACAGGACTTGTAGGGAGCTGCTGGTGGGTATTATACCTATCGTCAGGTAGCAGTTCCCAGGTGACATGAGTACAACTTAGTCCGTCGACTTGACACTACTACTTCGCCTCTAGTGTGTTCCTACTGTTCTTAGATTACTACCCTACCACGGCTCAAAGGAGTCATGCAAACAGGTAGCAGTTGGGTGCAGTCCCGAAGCACTTAGAGGCAGTGGCGATTAGATAGGATTCGTCTCTCCCGGTATTGGGGGTTGATATCGCGTGTGTTCGGAAAGCCATTATACAAAGTCCCTGGCCAAGGTAGGCGAGATTTACTGGTAGGTACTCCAGTAGTTTCACAGGGTGTTTTGGGCTACACTCTAGCACGACTTATTGCGCTATTAGGGGTCTGACGGCTACTGCCCCCTAGGCCCGATATGCGATACTCTTAGACGAATAGACTGGACTGTACGGAGATTGTTACAGATAGGCTCAGTAGGAGTTCGGATGAGTTTGCTCATCAGCCTTCTTATCGAAAGATACCTGGGTAGCCGTTACGTGCAGCTAGTACCGCTGACGGCTTGTGGTTAAACCCACTGCCAGCGTAGTGTCGAGTGTTTAGAGTCCCACACAGAGGTTTTCCCTGCATCGGGAAAAAGATGTAGAGGCCGTATGGTTTTACGGCAGGGCTTCGATCACATACGTGTACTTGTACACAGATGCTGATTGGACGGACAATACTAGTGGACTTTAGTTTAAGCCGGATCCTAGTATTGTATTATTGGATTTTTATCGTCTCAGCGCATTCGTATTTTTCGGAATACGGATACGGGTATGTATATACGTTGAGGGGCATTCTTGTAATTTGGCAAGGCATGCTTCTAGAAGGAGCCACCTCATTATATGTATTATCCATTTTCTAAATAGATTAATGAGGTGAAAAAGGGAAAATGGAGAAGACTTAATGTAGTGTGGTGTAAAGAATGGGCTTGGATTATTTTATTTGGTTTGGGATCACTATTGAAGTATGGGAGGTATTTTATATTGTGAGATATTTCCATGGTCCAATAAGTGATCATATACTTAGCCATTCTTTACACTTCATTTTATGAGGTTAGCACATTTTTCTTCTCCTCGTTCTTTCTCTTGATTTCTTCATCTCCTTCTTCCTCAAACTAAACCCTAATCCTTCACATGTGTTGTGAGCCATATGGTTTAGTGAGACTAAACAATCCATTAGCACTCTCTACATCATCTAGGACATCTAGTTTAGCGAAGTAGGTGCCTTGGTTACCTCGGTTTTGAGGTTGGAGCTCGGATTATAGACTCTTGGGTGGATCATCTTTGACTTGAGAGGACCGAAGAGGAGGCTCGATCCGTGTACGATCCGAGTAGCCTATGACGAGGAGGAGGACAACAAGAAGACCCGAAGGACATGGTTATGTGAGGTATAACTTTCTATCCGAGTAGTTAACCTCATACAGTTTAGCTAGCTAGGGTTTATGGTCGATCCTGGGTTCAAGTCGGTGTTGCGAAGCCTGTAAAAATCGTTTTTGTGTATTTCGCCTCCCCGCGAACCCATGGAGTGCGCGACATCGACTTACACATATAACATAACGGGTTCATTGTTGGGGTCAAAATTCACACCCCGGTTGACCAAGTCAAAATCAAAGTCAACCCCAAACCAAGTGGGCCCAAGCTCAGGTCAAGTGGGCCAATGCCCGAGTCGAGCCCGAACATGAAGCGGCCGGCCTCCCCCATGCCAAAATAAAAATTTTGTAATAAATAATTTTGGTATATTTCTTTTTTTATTTTATGAATAAATGTAAGAAAAATGGGCATAAAGCCAAATTTTTGTAAAACCCATGGCTCATGTGCAAAAGAAATGAGCATATGAGGCATGGGATGGGCAAAATCCCATTTTGTAAAGCCTAAGGGGCTATGTGTAAAGTGTGTAGCCTATAAAGGAAAAGATGATAAAAATATCTCAACTCTCTCTAGAAAATTAGGATCTGTGCCTCCTTCTTCTTCCTCAAGGTTCTAAAACCTTCTTTCCCTTTTGAATTAAATTAAGAGTTTTACTCTTCTTTTTCTAAAAATAAATAGTTTTTGACCACAAAATCCACAAAGGGAGCTCAGATCTTCCATTAGATCTCAAAAAGGGGAGATTTTTAAATCTCCCCCCTTTCTCCAAGATCCGGCCAACCGAGAGGAAGAAGAAGGAGACCCATCTCCAGAAATCCCATCTTGGGAAGATCCAGGGCCAAAGGGGAGAGATACAAAGGGGCCCCCTTTGATCATTTCTAAAGATTTCTAGGAGTTTAACTCCATTCAAGATCTGTTGGAGTTCAACTCCATAAATTAATCTCTTTTTACGAGTTTAACTCCAGAAGTCAAATCGGGAGCACAGCTCCCAGTGCAGGGACAAAGTCCCTTTTCCCGCTGATGCCCAGCGCCCGCGTGCCAAGTACGTGGGGCACCTAGCGCCCAGCACCCAGCGCCCAGTGCCCGCGTGCTAGGCACCTAAGGCGTTGGCGCTCACGTGTCCTTTGGACGCCATTTCCCCCTCATTTTATATACACTCCACACTAAAAATACCTCCCCCGTTAGAAAAAATTTCTAACGGGGAGCTTCCCCGCACCCCGCAAGGGGGCTGCTAGCCCCCTTGATCCCTAGCCCGCTATCCGGGTAGCGGAAACCCCGTAAACTCTGCGAGGCTCCCGATATATCCAAACCCCCCCAAAACACAACACACGCATACTGCACTTTGAGTTCGCATGACCAGTTTGACCCGTCAATCGGAGATTACCTCGCTCCAAAGGCGAGGGGTAATTAACGGCAGCTTAGTCCGTGGCTGCTAGAGATTCGGATCCCCATAATCAATAAACCCCGACCTACCCTAGGTAGGGGGAATCTGTAATGCACCTGACAAGCGCGCACGTATTCCCATCTCAATGGGGTGACGAAAAACACCCTACATTCATCTTCAACGATATTCTCATCACCGTTCTCACTAACACCTTCGGTCAAATCAAACGAATAGGTATTCAAGAATTCATCAGTTATACAATCCTCAATCGATAAATCACTTGGTTCACTTGATGGAGTTGGAAGGTTTGAAATATCAAGTGTAGTCGAATAAGGATCGGTTTGATTTGAAATGGTGTCAAGCTCTCTTTCACACTCACTGTTAGCAAAGTCAAACATGTTTTTCTCAGGCACCTCATCACTTAAACTATGAAGCGGTTGAACATCGAATATATTCGGTTGGGGTGCAGGATGGAAGGTGTCGAAGTCAAAAGAATTGGTTTTGGTTTGACTTTGATGGATCTCTTGATCTTTTCAGTACTCAATTCCAACTTTACTTCAAGACTAGACATGGGTTGTGAAGAAGTTCCAATGAAGGATTCTCTTTGAACCGTGGAACTTCCTAATTGGTTTTCAGAAGCACTGTCTAGATAAGGTGAGAAAGTTGGGTATGGTTGGAAAGTGTCTAATTGTTGGCTACGGGCAAGTTCAATGTGTTCCGCAATCGACATGCGTTTATGATTTGCCGCATTAGCCTGAAAAGAAATGTTAAGAAGAGGTGCCTTTCATTGTTGGCAACAAGCAAGTTCAATGTGTTCCGCAATCTACATGCGTTTATGACTTGTCCTATTAGCCTCACGATAAGTGTTAACATGAGAGCGTGTAAAAGTTTGGTATTGTGGATAAGAATTAGAAGGGTGAACCTAAATTTCATAAATTAGGATCAATACTGTAGTATGAAGAATATTGAGATTGATTGGTTACTTGGTGACTGGCAATTGCTAGTTGTTCAGCAATGGTCATGGGTGTAAAAGATAGCATATTCGTCTCAAAACGAGTATCAATATTTTCATATGGAAATGAAGGTGTTTGTTGTCCTAACGGTTTTGAATTAGTGAAAGAATTGAAACTTTGGTTTTCAGCCTTCGCAATATGCTCAGCGATAGACATGCGTTTCGAAGTTCCTTCACTCGCCATAAACGGATTATCAACATAAGAAAATGTGGAATTTTGATGCGGTTGATAGGACCTTGAGTGAGATATCCAACTGTTCTTTTCCGCGTGCTCTATCCTATCCCTACATGGTAGAGTCGGATTTTGTACCGAAGCAGTTACGAAAACAAGATATATCTGGTTCTAGATAGCAAAGCTCGGCAAGAGTTCGTCTGTTTAGGTTACCCATTATAAGAAAGTGAAAAGAAAATAGGGTGATGTTAATGATTTAAGCTCTTATTGGATTTTGGAAATTGTTTTGCTTTGAAAGAGAGACTTGAGGTTTGACTCGACTAATCACAAAATGCTCAATCAATTCTTAAAACTAGGGTCATCTAAGTCATGTCACTAGACCGCTTCTAGACTTTCAAAGGAAAAGTCGCAGGATCAATCCTCTACTACCTCCTTATCAATCTTGTGGCCAGGTAAGTGGGAGGTATCCGCTATATGAATCACCGAACTAGCGGGCCTAATTAAGTAACCACTTTCTTTAGTCACACTAGCCTTAGACACCACAAGGAGAATGCGGATAAGCAATAGATTACCCACGACATTCCTCTGTCCTAATTGAGCACGAATGTCCTTAGGGGCTAGGTCTAGATATTTTTTTATTAAAGTAGGGTTATGCGTATGCACGTTTGTGATTTGTGGGGCTTAGGAAGGGTGATGAAATCCCCCATAATCTGAATTTAGGTTTATTGCCCCTTAAAGTCCGGTTTAAATATGCAAAACAAACCAAAATCTAAAACACGCAAAATAATTTTTAGCGACGATATTTGCAAAGAATCCTGCAGGTAGAATCAATTTATTGGAGTTTTAGAGGAGAGAGAAAGATATTAGGAAATTACCTGAGGATTTTGGGGGCCCAAATCTAACAACGTGTCGCGGTTCCGTCGCCGTCTTGAGGGATCTTTGCTAAATTTTTTTCAGGGCCCTTCTATACTCCTCTGGTTCAAGTTGATAGTCTCTGAATCTCTATTTTCTTACTCCAGTTACTCCAGATTCCCTTACAAAACTCGCACAATAATCGTTAAATACACAAGATGCGGTTTTTGGTTCTCGTTTATAATATGTTTGCTGGATTTTATAAGAAATCAACTCGAATAACAAGAAAAAAATTACAGTCGTTTCCCTGGCAACGGCGCCATTTGGTTGATCTGCTGAAAAGTTGTTAGTGTATATGCCCTAAAGGCCATTACTGTATCATACTAGTTTGTATATTACTTAATGGAAGCTTGGGATATTCACAGTTGTATATACAATCTTGCTCGAAATGGTAGTATGCTACTTGGTTTGTCTCTGCTTTAATATGTGCATGTGTTTCTTTTAGCATATTGCTGATATACATATTAGTAGAGCCCTTAGGATCTTTGCTTGATTACCAGCGTTGTGATGGCGCTCGCACTCATGGGAGCTGGGTAATCTATAAGCACATCCTTATACAGGTCCCTGGTCATTGGACTATCGAGACAGGGCATCGATACTCCGGAGTAGACTAGCGTATGCGCTTCTCATCCCAGTGTGGGAGACGGTCTGTCCCACAGCCGTTAGTACGTCGTACTTGAGATAGTATGCGGGTGCTCGTTAGGTTACGAATACACTGGACAGGACTCGTCGGGAACTGTTGGTTGGTAATATACCTATCGTCAGTTATCAGTTCCCAGGTGACATGAGTACAGCTTAGTCCGCTGACTTGACACTGTCACTTCGCCTCGAGTGTGTTCCCACTGCACTTTGATTACTACCCTACCACGGCTCAGAGGAGTCGTGCAAACAGGTAGTTTTTGGGTGCAGTCCCGAAGCACTTGGAGGCAGTGACGGTTAGACAGGATTCGTCTCTCCCGGTATTGGGGGTTGACATCGCGCTGTGTCCAGGAGAGCCATTACACGAGTAGTCCCTGGCCAGGGCAAGCGAGATATACTGGTAGGCTTCCAGTGTTATCTCAGGGTGTTCTGGGCTACACTCCGACACGACTTGTACCGCTATTAGGGGACTGACGTTCACCGCCCCCCTAGGCCCGCCATGCGATGTATCAGACGAACAGACCGGACTGTACGGAGACTGTCACATACAGGCTCAGTAGGAGTGCAGATGGGGTTCACCTCGTCAGTCTTCTTATCGACATCTACCTGGGGACCGTTACGTACAGCTAGTGCCGCTTGCGGTCTGTGGTTAAACCCACTGCCAGCGTAGTGTCGAGTCTTTAGAGTCCCACACAGAGAGCTATTCGCCTTTAGGCAAAATGAGTAGAGGTCGCATGGTTTTGCGACAGGGTTCGTTCGCATCCGCGCACTTGTGCACGTTTGCTGTCCGGACAGTTTATACTAGCGGGCTTTGGTTTAAGCCGGATCCTAGTATATGATTTGAGATTGGTTTTTCTCAGAGTATTCGTGTTCCTCGGATCACGAATGCGGGTGCGTATGCACAGTTGCTTGAGATTGAGGGAGAGGACCTTGTTTAGGGTTAATGACTATTGTCATTTTATTAACCCCATTTCTTTTGTGTGTATTATTGTTAATTAATAATTAGCTTAATTATTGTGCATGGTTGTTGTTGTTGACCTTTTGACTTCATTGACTTGTTGACCAAGTTGACAATTTGACCATGATCATTTCATTTGGAAGATGCTCTTTGATCCTTGCAATTTGCATTAATATTGAAATGATAATGGTCACCTCTTGATTAAACCATGACAATTTTCTAGCTAATTAATTAATTAAAATATTACACACATATTAGTGAGAATGGCTCACTAATAATTCATTCTCTCATATCTTTTCTCTCTCTTGCTCATCCTCTCCCTCAAGCTCTCTCCCTCTCATTTGTTGAGAAACAAAAAGCTTGAGAAAAACCTTCACTTGATCTTCTCTACTCTCTTCTAGGGTTCAAGTCTTAGCATTTCTTGCTCTCTAGTTACTCCTAGCTTGGAGTTGAAGCTAAAGGTCGAGGCTTTCGGGTGGATCCTTCTTTGACGGAAGAAGACAAGCAAGGTGAGGCCTTTCTACCATTCCGACGAGCAAGGAGAGAAGGAGTTCGAGCTCAAGGTATAACCTTTCTACAACTTAGCTAGTTGTTAGTTTGCTTTAGCTAGTTTTCGTTTAGTAAAGATCCTCACAAGCAAGGTCCATGTTGCCTAAGTCATTAAAAATCCGTTTTTTATTATGTTTTCCGCCTCCCCGTAAGCACCGGGGTGGGCAACGTGGACTTACAGTGGTATCAGAGCCTAACTAAACTCAAACTAGCTAGGTAGTGAAGTGTAACGAAGTTTCGAAACCGGAAAATCCAAAAACCAAACTTTTGCAAAACCCTAGTTTCTGTTAAAAATTTTTCTGCTCTAAATGAAAAACTTTATACTCCTAAATTCGGCTCAGGGTTTTGTGTGAACACCCATGAAAAACGATCCAGTGTTTCATTCAAACCGCCGCGGTTCCGCGGCACGAGGTAGGCATGTGCCGCGGAACCGCCGCCGTTTGTCGTCTTCTCTGCATCGTTTTTCGTGCAGTGTGTGTCTGTGTTGGTTTTGGGATTTTTAAAATATATTATATATGCCCAGATTTTCCAGAACTAAAATTTACTTTTGGGGGCCTATAAATCCGTATTTTTTCCGGAACTTCACTACACTTTGACTACATCGGTTATATCTGTGATGCTTGCATGTATTGAACGTCGGCTAATCGCTATAAGACGATTGGTCGGGGTTATACATGATCTGTGTTTGTTATTGGTTTGTGGATATGAATGGATTGGATTGTCGCGGGTGAATGGCCGGGGTGGATGTGAGATGAGCGTTGTTTTTCTTTCATTCATTTGTAACATGTAAATTGATGTAATAATATTCTTTGTATGGCCGCACAACCGGGTCGGGGTTGTAGCCGTCATTGTATAATTCTTTTTACTGTTTTTGCTCCTAGGATAGACCCATGGAGGGGGTGCACAAGCTACCGGGTATCTCGAAGTGCCGAGTGGCCTACTCACGGTGGTGAGGGAGGTTGCTTCGCTTCGGGTGCTTGGCGGGTAGTTTGCCGCACCCGTAGGGGTCTTGGGTGGGGTATTGGCTATTCACCGCGACCGTGTAATCCGCTTTACGTTGCAGGATCGAACGCATTGCGGATTCCTAGTATATCCAATGTATTCATCTGTGATCTGTAATGTCTATCATTGCTATATATTTATATATAATAACTATTTAGGCGTTGCTTATGTTTTACAGCCGCGCTAGCCCAGCCCCCGCTCTGTCGTTAGTTAAGTAACCTAACGGGTGATGACGGGGCCCCGTGGCGAATGCGAATGGCATAAGCGTACGTCATATTTTGGTTGTTTTCTGCAATGGTAGGATTAAATGATGGGACGCATTAAAAGAACTAATGCAAGAAAATAAACCAAGTAAAAGTCGATTGGAACACTTTGAAAACCACTCGGTTCTTTTCAAAACTAAACTTTTAAACGCGGAACTTGAACCACTCCTTTTAAAAGCTATCTCGTTCCATCGATTATATCAAGTTCACTACGTTCACTACGTTCACGGTTTCGCCAAAACCATCCGTAGCCCTCCGTCGTTTCGTATGGATATTCAATAGTATTCAAGCTATGTTTGTTGACCTTCGTCAAGGCATAGTGATTGGTAGCTGTTGGGTGTTCATATGTAGCATAGATAGATGCGTTGGTTTGGGACAGTCGTACTACCTTGTTGACCTTCGTCAAGGGTATGTGCGGGTGGGTTCAAATTAACCTGGATAACGACGGGTAGAACTTGACATGTGACTTATGATTTGTTGACCTTCGTCAAGGTCATAAGAGCATGGGGTAAAAATCCACATCGGGAGTTTCATAAGTATTGAAACTTGCTAGCGCTGCATACCATTTGGAGTGTGAGAATTCTGGTAGGATTCCTTCGGTTTTATCACGCGATGATATTTGGATCCCGATCCTACTGTGAGTATATGCTACTCCTCGGGGACTTTCTCACTTAACGATCAATGCTATAAACCAAGTAGGTGTCTAGAAAGGTGTTAGCGGGGCTACGCCCATAGGGAAAAGAGGTTACTTAATTAAGGAACTTCGCGAAAGCGTTGGAAAACCTCCCTCGAAGTACCGACACTGGCCTGGCTGAACGGTTAAGCAAGAATTGTACGGTGAGAAAGATCCCGACTAATTCTTCCTTTGTGGTTTGAGGAGGGATTCGAGAGACAGTGGGAGCCATCCTGTTTAGATAAATTAAAAACCAATCTAAACTTGCAAGAGCATCATGCTAAGTGTTTTCTTCTCTCTCTCTTAACTGCAGCGACCCAATGACCGCACCTAGGTTACATCTAGATAATAAGATGACTGAATCTGACTGTTGCGACAGGCAAAGGTCTGTCCAGATGTCCATTGCTCAGGACAAGCTGGGACACCTCTTGACTGATCCAACCCCTGCCGTCTCAGGTCCAGTTTCCCCTGTCACGGATATCGATATTCGTAGGACATCGGAAGAAGACTGTGCAAAAGCCAAGTGCCTCGTGTTAGCCTCAGTTGATGGTATATACAAGAGGCAGCACGAGAAGATAGACTTCGCTTCTATCTTCCTCCATAACAAAGTTTTATATGGAGAGCAATCTCGTATCGCAAAATATGAGACCTCGAACGAATTGCTTCCAGCGAGGTTGGCTATCGGGTCATCTGTAGGGGGCAACGTCCTTACAGAGACCAACTCTTTTGAGCTCTCGGACCTGATGACCACGTTGAAGAACGGGTCAGATCCTGACTTAGTTCAAAAGTCTCTGCCTACTGCCCTGAAGGAAACCAGGGAAGTAGAAAGAAAGAGAAAGGCAGAAGTTTCTGGAATGGATGCAGTAAAAGAGGGATGTTCCTATTGTTACGGGAATGAACATGGGCAGAAGGATTGCAGGGCTTGTAAAGCCAGTAGCCAGAATTCGAAGCATGTTGTGGCTTCGGCTTCGGGTGTGTTTGTGATAGAGAACTGTATGTCAGTTAACCCTACTTCCTGGGTATTGGATACCGGATCAGGATCTCATATCTGTAACTCGTTACAGGCTTTGAGAAACCGTAGGGTTATCAGGAAAGGTGATATGACTCTCAGGGTTGCTAACGGAATGAGCATGTATGCTGAATCCGTAGGGGAATATCATCTAGGACTGACAACTGGGCAGATATTGATTCTGCGTAACTGTTTTTATGTACCAGGTGCGACTTGTAATATCATATCTGTATCCTTAATTTCTAAGGAAGGATATGATTTTACTTTTGTAAGCGATGTAGTTAACATCCACCTAAATCAAGTTCTGATTGGGTCAGGTACATTACAAAACGGTATATACGTATTGAATCAAGCTCAGATCTTCAGTGTCCAGAACACACTTAAAAGAAAGTCTCCGGAAACTAATCAGGCTTTCTTATGGCATTGTAGACTTGGTCACATTAATGAGACACGGTTAACAAAGTTACATAAAGAGGGATACTTAAATCCGTTTGAGTATCAGTCTTATGCCACTTGTGAATCTTGTCTCATGGGAAAGATGACAAAGACTCCGTTCACTGGACACGGAGAAAGAGCAAGCGAGCTCTTGGGACTCATACACAGTGATGTGTGTGGTCCAATGTCTACACATGCGCGAAGTGGTTATTCATACTTCATTACTTTCACAGATGATTTCTCTAGGTATGGGCATGTCTTCTTGATGAAGCACAAATCCGAGGCCTTTGAGAAATTTCAAGAATTTAAGAATGAAGTTGAAAAACAAACAGGAAAAAGTATCAAGACACTAAGATCTGATCGAGGTGGTGAATACTTAAGTGCCGAGTTTCTGGGCTATTTAAAAGAGAATGGAATTCTCTCTCAGCTTACTCCTCCATACACACCACAACACAACGGTGTATCGGAACGGCGGAATCGAACCCTATTGGATATGGTTCGTTCCATGATGAGTAAGGCTGAGTTACCGCGATCCTTCTGGGGTTATGCGCTAGAAACAGCAGCATATCTCTTGAACAAGGCTCCAACCAAGACTGTGCCTACCACCCCATATCAGATGTGGAGTGGGAAGAAACCCTGTCTCAAATACCTTAAGACATGGGGATGTCCAGCTTTTGTAAAAAAGCAGCATGCGGACAAGCTCGAGGCACGCTCAGTACTGTGTAAGTTTGTGGGATACCCAAAGAACTCCAGGGGGTATTTTTTCTATTCCGCAGAGGAACAAAAGATTTTTGTTTCTCAGCATGCCCACTTCTTGGAAACTGAATTTTTAGAAAATCAGATAAGTGGGAGCGCAATAGAACTGGAAGAAATTCCAGAACCACAAGCTATTACTGAAAGCTTGGAAGAACCAGAAGTTTCAAGAGAACCGGACATCCCAGCGCCACTCCGCAGGAGTAGTAGGCAGTCTCATCCGCCCGAGAGATACTACGGTTTTCTCATTGACGGGGATAGAAAGGATTGCACCATGGATTATGGTGAGCCTACTAGCTTCCAGCAAGCCATCCAGAGCGGCGACTCGGTAAAATGGCTGGATGCAATGCGGGCCGAGATGGAGTCTATGTACACCAACAAAGTTTGGACTTTGGACTTTGCTCCAGAAGGGGTAAAACCCGTAGGATGCAAATGGATCTTCAGAAAGAAGATTGGTGTAGATGGGCAGGTCGAGACCTATAAAGCTAGACTTGTTGCAAAGGGTTTTCGTCAAAGACCTGGTTTGGACTATGACGAGACCTTTTCTCCAGTGGCTATGCTGAAATCCATTCGGATCCTTCTTGCCATTGCTGCCTTCCACGATTATGAAATCTGGCAGATGGACGTAAAGACGGCTTTCCTAAATGGAAATTTGGAAGAGTGCGTCTATATGGATCAGCCGGAGGGATTCAATCAGAGTGGGAGCAGCGGTAGAGTGTGCAAGTTGCTAAAGTCCATATATGGACTTAAGCAGGCATCGCGGAGTTGGAACATCTGCTTTGGTGATACTGTCAAAGAATTCGACTTTATCAAAAACCCAGATGAACAATGCATTTACAGTAAGATTGTAGGGAGAACTGTGGTTTTCCTCGTCTTGTACGTGGATGACATTCTCCTAATAGGAAATGATATTCCTATGCTACAGTCAGTCAAAGGATTCTTGTCGCAGAGGTTCTCCATGAAGGACCTGGGCGATGCCAACTACATTCTGGGGATCCAGATCTATCGTGATAGATCTAAGAGGATGTTGGGACTTTCACAGTCGAGGTACATCGACACCATACTAAAAATGTTCAGTATGGAAGATTCCAAGCGCGGTAATCTACCGGCTTGTCACGGGATCACCCTCTCCAAAGAGATGTCTCCCAAGACTGATTTGGAGAGGGATCGCATGTCTATTATACCCTACGCTTCTGCGGTAGGCTCTATAATGTATGTGATGTTGTGTACCAGACCAGATGTAGCATACGCATTGAGCGTTGTAAGCCGGTATCAGTCAAACCCAGGGGAGAAACACCGGATAGCGGTAAAGAACATTCTCAAGTACCTGAGAAGGACTAAGGAGATGTTCTTGGTGTATGGCGGAAAAGACCTCCAGCTTGAGGCCTTTGCTGACTCCAGCTTCCAGAGTGACAAGGATGACTCCAAGTCCATGTCGGGTTATGTCTTTACCCTCAATGGAGGGGCGGTTTGCTGGAAGAGTTCCAAGCAGGAGACCGTTGCTGACTCAACTATGGAAGCGGAGTACATAGCTGCCTGCGATGCCGCAAAGGAAGCTGTCTGGATAAAGAAGTTCCTCACGGAGCTTCAGGTGGTTCCTACCATTGTTGATCCAATACCACTGTATTGCGACAACAACGGAGCTATAGCTTTAGCGAAGGAACCCAGGTCCCATCAGAAGTCCAGGCACATTTTGAGGAGGTATCACCTGATCAGGGAGATCATAGATCGCCAGGAGATCGAGGTGAAGAGAGTAAATACGGAGAATAACACTGCAGATCCACTCACGAAGGCCCTACCCCAGACTCAGTTCGAGCGGCTGATCGAAATGATAGGTCTTCGATACGCCAGTACATGGCCTTAGTGCAAGTGGGAGATTGTTAGTGTATATGCCCTAGAGGCCATTACTGTATCATACTAGTTTGTATATTACTTAATGGAAGCTTGGGATATTCACAGTTGTATATACAATCTTGCTCGAAATGGTAGTATGCTACTTGGTTTGTCTCTGCTTTAATATGTGCATGTGTTTCTTTTAGCATATTGCTGGTATACATATTAGTAGAGCCCTTAGGATCTTTGCTTGATTACCAGCGTTGTGATGGCGCTCGCACTCGTGGGAGCTGGGTAATCTATAAGCACATCCTTATACAGGTCCCTGGTTGTTGGACTATCGAGACAGGGCATCGATACTCCGGAGTAGACTAGCGTATGCGCTTCTCATCCCAGTGTGGGAGACGGTCTGTCCCACAGCCGTTAGTACGTCGTACTTGAGATAGTATGCGGGTGCTCGTTAGGTTACGAGTACACTGGACAGGACTCGTCGGGAACTGTTGGTTGGTAATATACCTATCGTCAGTTATCAGTTCCCAGGTGACATGAGTACAGCTTAGTCCGCTGACTTGACACTGTCACTTCGCCTCGAGTGTGTTCCCACTGCACTTTGATTACTACCCTACCACGGCTCAGAGGAGTCGTGCAAACAGGTAGTTTTTGGGTGCAGTCCCGAAGCACTTGGAGGCAGTGACGGTTAGACAGGATTCGTTTCTCCCGGTATTGGGGGTTGACATCGCGCTGTGTCCAGGAGAGCCATTACACGAGTAGTCCCTGGCCAGGGCAAGCGAGATATACTGGTAGGCTTCCAGTGTTATCTCAGGGTGTTCTGGGCTACACTCCGACACGACTTGTACCGCTATTAGGGGACTGACGTTCACCGCCCCCCTAGGCCCGCCATGCGATGTATCAGACGAACAGACCGGACTGTACGGAGACTGTCACATACAGGCTCAGTAGGAGTGCAGATGGGGTTCACCTCGTCAGTCTTCTTATCGACATCTACCTGGGGACCGTTACGTACAGCTAGTGCCGCTTGCGGTCTGTGGTTAAACCCACTGCCAGCGTAGTGTCGAGTCTTTAGAGTCCCACACAGAGAGCTATTCGCCTTTAGGCAAAATGAGTAGAGGTCGCATGGTTTTGCGACAGGGTTCGTTCGCATCCGCGCACTTGTGCACGTTTGCTGTCCGGACAGTTTATACTAGCGGGCTTTGGTTTAAGCCGGATCCTAGTATATGATTTGAGATTGGTTTTTCTCAGAGTATTCGTGTTCCTCGGATCACGAATGCGGGTGCGTATGCACAGTTGCTTGAGATTGAGGGAGAGGACCTTGTTTAGGGTTAATGACTATTGTCATTTTATTAACCCCATTGCTTTTGTGTGTATTATTGTTAATTAATAATTAGCTTAATTATTGTGCATGGTTGTTGTTGTTGACCTTTTGACTTCATTGACTTGTTGACCAAGTTGACAATTTGACCATGATCATTTCATTTGGAAGATGCTCTTTGATCCTTGCAATTTGCATTAATATTGAAATGATAATGGTCACCTCTTGATTAAACCATGACAATTTTCTAGCTAATTAATTAATTAAAATATTACACACATATTAGTGAGAATGGCTCACTAATAATTCATTCTCTCATATCTTTTCTCTCTCTTGCTCATCCTCTCCCTCAAGCTCTCTCCCTCTCATGTGTTGAGAAACAAAAAACTTGAGAAAAACCTTCACTTGATCTTCTCTACTCTCTTCTAGGGTTAAAGTCTTAGCATTTCTTGCACTCTAGTTACTCCTAGCTTGGAATTGAAGCTAAAGGTCGAGGCTTTCGGGTGGATCCTTCTTTGACGGAAGAAGACAAGCAAGGTGAGGCCTTTCTACCATTCCGACGAGCAAGGAGAGAAGGAGTTCGAGCTCAAGGTATAACCTTTCTACAACTTAGCTAGTTGTTAGTTTGCTTTAGCTAGTTTTCGTTTAGTAAAGATCCTCACAAGCAAGGTCCATGTTGCCTAAGTCATTAAAAATCCGTTTTTTATTATGTTTTCCGCCTCCCCGTAAGCACCGGGGTGGGCAACGTGGACTTACAAAAGTGTTGTTCGTAAAGTAACCGCAATCAAAACGGTATCGCTAATAGCTAGCCGTGATGAGTACGGGTCATCCGCAGGGAAATGTGAACTTTTTTCTTGCTTTAGGCGAGTTGATTAAAGAAGGGTGATTGTTTGTCGTTACAGATATAAAATTTTATAAAGGAAAGGCCCGTAGGGTTTAGAGGATTTAGTAGTAATGGATGAATAATTAAAAATGACTCCTTTAATCCTTTAATAGTTTAAAAATAGATCGATAGTGATGAATGTAGATTAAGGTTCTTTGGAAGAAACTAGAGTTTCCCCACTACTAACCCTTGTCTTTGCATTGATCTCTATTCATGTCTAGCCCCTAACACAACAAGTGTTAAACCAATCTCAAATCGTGGTCGTGACTAGCAATAAATTGGTAGCGCGCCCGATAAGGATATTAACATTTATTTTACTAAAGTTTATAGACTTTAAAATGTATAAAAGAGATTAAGAGATTTTATCATCCATTTTCTACCCTATCCTACGAACCCTAGCAAGTTAGGAATTAATCGCTCATGATTAAATATTTAGAAGAAAGGATGGAGAGTGAAAACATGATTAAGATGTAAAAAGTAAGTGCGGAAATTAATTGCAAAAAGAACAATAAAAACACTACCTTTATTAATCAACTATTGCATTTACAAATTCTTTGAAAGTAGATCACAAGAACCCTAGTTGCTCTAGATCTCTTTCTTATTGGAAGTAGATGACTAGCTGATGATCACTCGGATGCGTGGATCGCTTGGACCTCTTGATCTCTTCGATGATGATCTTCAATGTGAAGCTCTCGATCCTATATATAGTCCCATAAACTAGAAACCCTAGATGTCATCTATGAATATATACTGATACGATCAAATATCCAAAATATCACATCCAACGGCCCTAGATCTGCCGCGGAATCGCTGCATATAGGCTTGTTTGGCCGCGGTTCCGCCCCGGTTTAGTAGTATGAGATTTTGGGATTTTTTGTAGTGTTTTGTATTGATATTTTGAGATCCTTTCGATGTCTGGATTCTGAAAATAATGCTCTGAGTCTCTGCCGTTGCTAGATCTTATAATTTACTTCAATATTTTGGCAGATTCGATTCCGACATCTTGATTTATCCCGGATCTCTTGGATTCTAGACCTGAGCTAATATCTGCACAATATCTCAAATAAAAGTGTTGGTAGTATTTGGTATTTTTAAGATATTATCATAACCATTTTATATGATATTAAATCTTAAGAATATTGATTAGAAATATTTGATATGATATGCATATTACAATATTTCATATAAATATTATATGCATGTATTTTCCCTCATTATGTTAATTATAATGTCGAAACATATGATAATAAACTTTTTACCCATAAACTCTCATATGTTCTATAATTACAATAAACACCTTTTAGTACTTAACAATAATAGGGAAAATGTTCATTCAAATATGCAAGATTTCAGACTAATTACTATGCAAGATTTGGTGCTCGAGCAGCTCGATGTTAAGACCTCTTTCTTGCACAGTGATTTGGTAAAGAAGATCTACATGCAACAACCCGATGGTTTCGAAATTGAAGGTAAGGAAGATTACGTTTGTTTGTTATAGAAGTCTCTCTATGATTTGAAGCAGTTGTTTAGACGTTGGTACAAGAAATTTTACTCCTTCATGAAAGATATTTGGTTTATGAGAAGCAAGGATGACAATTGCGTTTATTGCAAGAAGCTCGCCGATGGTTTTTTCATATAATTGTTATTTTATGTTGAAAATATGTTGATGGCAGTAAGATATATGGTTGATATTCATAAACTTAAGAAACAGTTGAAAGGCAAGTTCGAGAACAAAGATTTAGGAGCGGCCAAGAAAATTCTCGGTATAGAAATTGAGCACGGTCACAAGAGAAGTAAACTTTACTTGTCTCAACAGCGATACGTTAAGAAAGTTTTGGAGCATTTTGGCAAAGCAGACGCTAAATCAGTAAGTACCCTTTTGGCAGCTCATTTCAAACTTTCAACACGTTTATTACCGCAAACAGAGGAAGAAATTCAGTATATGTCGCATATTCTTTATTCGAGTGGGGTGGGTAGCATTATGTATGCCATGATTTGTACCTAACCCGATATTTAATATGCATTTAATGTTGTTAGTCACTATATGACATCTCTTGGTAAAGTCCGTTAGAAAGTAGTGAAATGGATTTTATGATACCTGCGAGATACGTCTGATGTGGGGTTGGGGTTTGAAAAGAACGGTGACAGTTTGGTTAGTTTCAGTGATTCTGAATATGCAGGTGATCTCGACAGGAGAAGGTCAATCACTGGTTATGTATTCTCGTTTAGAGGTTGTGCCATTAGTTAGCATGCTTCGTTACAGCCTACGATAGTGTTATCTACGATGGAGGAAGAGTAAATGGCTGTTGTTGAGGCCGTTAAGGAAGTAATCTGGTTGAAAAGACTATTTTCGGAACTTAGTATCCAAAAGAATATCATAATAATAGTCTATTGTGATAGCTACAGTGCAATTCATTTGATAAAAGATCAGATGTATCATGACAGAACGAAGCACATCGATATTCGTTATTGGTTTGCTAAGGATATCGTTGAAGAGAAAGAGATAATCGTAAAGAAGGTTGGCACAGCGGATAATCCGACCGACATGTTGACAAAGTCTCTTTCATTTATTAATTTTGAGCATTGCTTGAACTTAATTGAAGTGTGTCACACTCATTGAGCCATTTAGGGGTTTTATGGAGAAGGTGGGCTACTACTAATATTATGGAGATGTTTTGTGGCGAATGCGAGGCAAGATAGAGAATTGTTGAGTTTATCTCGTATTCTATGATCTCTGGAAGTTGAGCCGGCTCATGACAATCTTGAGCCGACTCACAAGTCATTTGGAAACATTAATTGTTCTCTGTTTATAAGATACGGTTCGGGACAATCTTGAGCCGGCTCGACTTTATGATGAGACAGCTCAAGTGAAGTATGAAACGGCTCATAACATGTCTGAAATTACAGATTTCTCATTGTTCATATGAGACGGCTCAAGATAAGTTCGAGCCAGCTCGAAGTCTGTTGGGCCGAATTCTGGGCTGTTTCGGAAATCCTATTTCTAATTTTATTTGCCTCATACTATATATATTGTAGTTTGTAACCATTAGGTTAACCCTTTTGTAATCAGAATTAAGAGAGTGCAAGCTAGGATTCTTTGTTAGGGATTTTGTAAAAGTTGATCCACCGTTGTAATCCTCCAAATTTGTTCAATTAGTAAAATGCTTCTATTTCGCCCGTGGTTTTTTCCGTAAGGGGTTTCCACGTAAATCTTATGTCTTTTGGTTTGTAATTTTCTAAACTGGCGCTATCACAACCCGATGCCCGGATCTACCCTAAACCCTATACTAGCAAACAATAAAATGAGTTAGGAATGGTTATACCGAGTTGATTCGTGTCCTTCGGTCTTCATCCACCTTCCCAAGCTTCTAGAGGTCTCCATGATTAAGCTTGATCTCCGGTCTCCCTCCATCAAAGATGATCCATCCGAAGGTTTGTGCAACGAGCTTCAACCTCATAACCGAGGTAACTATGGTATCTAGTTTGCCAAACTTGATAGCCTAGGAGATATAGAATCTAATGATGGATTAAGTTGTCTTTAATCACCCAATGTTTCTCAACACATAAGACATTATGGGTGGAGGAAGAAGATGAAGCATGAGGATGAGAGTGTAGCAACTCAAGAAAGGAAAATGGCTAAGTGTTGTGAGCATGAGTGAGTGTGGCATCAAGTGAAGAAAAGCAAGCATGCTAGCAACTAAAGAAAAAATCCATCTCCCCAAAATATCTCACAACACTAATAATATCAAGCATGGTTTAATAGTGCCATCATGAGTCACCACTTGAGCCATGCCATCAATAAATGCCAAGTCCACCTCATCCTCCACCTCATTAAACCATTTATCAAAATGGTTAAAACAATAATGAGGTGGCATCTTCTAGTGGCATCTTGTAATGAAATTACAAGAATACCCCTCATCCGTATATACATACCCGTATCCGTATTCCGAAAAATACGAATACAATGAGACGAAAATAATCCAACAATACAATACTAGAATCCGGCTTAAACCAAAGCCGTTAGTATTATCCATCTGAATCATGATACGTGCACAAGTGCACGTATATGATCGAACCCCGCCGTAAAACCATACGGCCTCTACATCGTATCGCCCAAAGCAGGAAAACTCTCTGTGTGGGACTCTAAAGACTCGTCAATACGATGGAAGTGGGTTTAACCACAAGCACGTCAGCGGCACTAGCTGTACATAACGGCTACCCAGGTATTGAGCGAAAGGGATGCTGACGAGCAAACTCATCCTGAACCCCTACTGAGCCTGATGTGACAATATCCGTACAGTCCGGTATGTTCATATGAGAGTATCGCATATCGAGTCTAGGGGGTGGATAAAGTCAGACCCCTAATAATGCGATAATTAGTGTCGGTATGTAACCCATCACCACCTGAGAAACTATCGATCCTGGATCGGTAATTCTCATCTACCCCGGCCGAGGATTTCTGGTGATGGCCACCCATGCACAACGTGGCATCAACCCCCAATACCGGGAGAGGCGAATCCCCGACGATCCGCTCACTGCCTCCATGTGGCTTGGGACTGTACCCAACTAAAACCTGTTTACACGACTCCTTTGAGCCGTGGTAGGGTAGTAATAAAAGCACAGTGGGAACTCACATGAGACAAATGACGATCTCAGGTCAACAGACTAACCTGTACACATGTCACCTAAGAACTGCTATCTGACAATAGGTACAATACCAACTAGCAGGTTCCCAGCAAGTCCGTCCAGTGTACTCATAACGCAATGAGCTCATGTATACTATCTTAGGTGAACAAACTAACACTAATGGCTTGTGAGACCGGGCCACCGCCCCTCGTCGGGGTCTCGATCAATATACACTAGTCTACTCTGGAGTATTGATGCCCAGTCTCGAAACTCCCACGACTAGGGACATTTAAGGATTTGCTTATAGACCACCTAGCTCCCACGTATATGATCACCATCATAATGCTGGTAGTCAAGCATAAATCCTATGGGCATTATCAACATGTAATAGCATGATGATAAAGACATACCAAATAACATACTATCATCTCGAGTAAGACTGTTCTACCGGTATAGGTCCTTCCTCAATCATCATAATCACCTGACTGCGACTATGATAATTGCGTTGAGGGCACTATATCCAATAATCTCCCACTTGCACTTAAGGCCAATTATTGCGGTGTCGCATACTCATAGCCCGTGTGATACCGAACACCTAACTTCTCTACTAATCAGTTTCGCAATGCTCGTTTGTGAAACTATTGTGTTCGAGAAATAGCCCCAGTGAGTAGATCTGCTCTAATGTTTCTTTCTGTATCTCTCTATATCTCAACTTCGCGGAGAATAACCATCTCCCGAAATGAGCAATACCTGTCTTAGAATTTGTCTGGATATTTGATGGGACCCAGTTCACTAATGAACTCCAAATCCAGCAAACTTTTTAGACTATATCGTCCACTGAATTTAATCAGTATCATGTGCCATACCTCCCTCAGTATCCGCTTGGACCACCTGTCCAACATACCGTCCTTCAAAAGTGGGAAAACTATAACTCTGACAGCCACTCTGCCATCCAGGTCACCTTGGAAGCCTGAAATGATAACCGTCTCCCGAAGGAGGCTACCGTTACCATATCCCTAGAACATCCACTTATGTTCATAAACTGCTTCCCAACGTTTCTCCAGGATTGTATTAATATATACATGCTTATTGCAACTAGTGCAAAAGCAATATCTGGTGTTGTACTTGACATCATATGATTGATTCAACTGCCTAAGCAAGTGATATGCCAATCATGCAAATCCCTCTCCTCTTTAGTCTGAAATACATCCTTCAGAGAGGGTGACTCCATCACCTGCAGGTACACCACCATGTCAGGAGTCAACCATTCTAAAACACCTTTAGAATAATGTCAAACTACCCAGATTGAGAGATTTCCCAAATCTAGATCTAAAACCATAGATCTAGTAACCAGAAACCTCGATATTATATCTATATCCTATGTGGAGAAACAACTTTATGACAACCACAGTATAACCGATCGTAGTATAGGAATTTCACTTCCTATAAAGTGCATGTCATCCAAATACCAGGACATCACACCCTACTACCTTGTCAAATCTAGATCCATCTGTTGTTCTGATGAAGTCAAACTCTATGACTGTCACATCAAAACTAGATGATCTATCTCCGCTATAACTGCTTTAGTCTATATATAGACATAAGCTACTTGCCCACTATACTTCCGCTGCTCCCACTGACTACAACAACCCTCTGGCAGAGTCATATACACGTGCACTTCTAAAGCTAGTTTAGAACGACGTTATACTCATCCTCCTGCCGGGTCTTATAGTCTAGAGCACCAGCAATGGCAAGTCTGGGTAAACAAGAACCTCCCCGTCACCGTCTCTAAGAAGACCGAAGTGCCTCTCGGGTGCCTGAGGTTACCCACCAAATCTGCGGAATGGCTAATGGAATGTCGAAACCAATTGAATTCTCATGTTCTATTAAATTTTCAGTAATCGTTTGTGGTTCTGGAATCACTTCCAGTTCTACCATACTCCCACTAATGTTTTCTGAAAAGAATCCATTTTACTAAAATTGGTGGCGAGTCAAGAACAATATAACTATTGATCTTCCAGATGGTAGAAAGTTAACCCTTGCCAAAGGCCGGGATAACCCACAAACTGTCATTACTGAAACGTGCCTTGAGTTCGTCCAGATTCTGGTTTTAAGCATCAGCCGGACTATTCCCTATATCTTAACATCGTTAAGATATAAATTGATTCTACATATCCAATATAGAAACAAAAGCACTAATTTAATTGGAACCAGATTCAAAATCATGCAGCTGTCTCCAGTGCATATCAACTAAGTGGAATGCGGTCAAGCAGCATTACTCATCTAGGAGTGCATCCACATATGAGTAACCTGAAATAGAAGCAAGTTCTCAAAACTATTACTTACAACGGAATACCTTACACAAGTATCTACATCTTCGATCACTTTGAAGAATCCTGATACTTGCAACACATGGTTCTCTACTTTATTCTTATACCTATAACTTCTCAAAATCCGGACCTTGTATTTTAACAAAATATTTGTCTAAAACAAGAGAAGTCATGAGTAAACAGAATATAGTACGAGTGCCAACCCCTCTGTCCTAATGGATACCGGACAACATACAATACTTTGTACAAGTCCCCTAAGTTCGATAACTCAAACCCTGTGCGTCGTAGGTTGAAAACTGTACTATGGCTAAGAAGAATTACACCGCTGTTGAATGCACCTTAGCTAATCACCAACTGATATAGGTAAATGTCATAGACATAATATCAAAAAGTTAAATCTCACTTTATAAAATAAACGTACAGATATATAAGTTTGAAATCGGTGCATAACAACGGATATTCAAAACCAGATATTTGCCGTCAGGCAAAACCCAGGTGATTTACTCAAATATCACCAATTACAAAGAATTCCGATATGTTGAGGATATAATCACTTAATTCCCAATATTTTACTCCCACTCAGCATCTGTAACGCCATACAGATGTGAGAATCAAATCTGGTAAATACATACCCTGGAGTCAGAATCTAATTGGGAAACAGTTTTCAATTAACATTGCACAGTCAAACTGAAACATGAAAATGTTTCGAAGGGGTAATTGGGTATTCCTAGTAATGCCTCTTCCACTATCCAGATTCATGACAGTAACCATATATTTCCTTGCCCACACTCCAATCATTTTATATGTCTTTACTTATTACCTTCTGTACACCACACTTAGGCTAATTGGTTTTCTTCCATCCCTACCCTTCGGCACCAGCCTAAGGTTAAGAAGAAGACTATCCAATAAGCGTAATAGGTGTACTCTCCTAATACCAGGAGCCCTCGCAACCTGAGAGAAGGTAAAGGGAAAAGACAACTGAATAATCCTATTCTATTTCTCCTGAACCGGAAACCATCCTCGAATCTGGAACAAGTTCCTTCGAGTTCGTATGTAACTATACGATGGCGTGTCCAAGCATTATGGACGTTCGTAGTGATACGAAGTGTTCTGTAGAAATCCAAAGTGGATGTAGGAGTGGCAGGGGTATGCACAGTTTTTGTCGTGAATGATAGCAGTCACAATTTTCTTTGTCATTATTCTAATCCCTTTATATGTCTTTACTTATTACCTTCTGTACACCACCTTTAGGCTAATTGGTTTTCTCCCTTCCCCACCTTTCGGCACCTGCCTATAGTCTGGAGGAAGACTATCCAATAAGCTCAATAGGTGTACCCTCTCCCAATCCTAGGAGCCCTTACAACCTGGGAGAAGGTAAAGGGAAAAGACAACCGAATAATCCTATTCAATCTCTCCAAAACCAGAATTCATTCTCGAATCTGGAACAAGTTCCTTCGAGTTCATATGTAACTATACGATGGATATATCCAATAGAAGTGGATGTTCGTAGTGATACAGGGTGTTCTGGAGAAATGCAAAGATGATATATAGAAGTGGCAATAATATATGCGACACCGTGATATTCCAAAAGCCAAAGTGTTTTAAGAAGGTTCGGTTAACTTGGTTCATGAGTTTTAGTTTAGGGTCGGGCCATGGTCACTGCCAAAGAGAGAGAGAGAAAAGAAACACTCAGCATGCACTCTAACCTGGATCAGAATGGTTAATCACTTTATCTAATCAGGATGACTCCCACTGTTTCCTCGAATTCTCCTCCAAACTCAAAAAGAAGAATTAGTCGGGATCATCTAAAATCATCCGAGGAGTAAACCAACTCATCAGTGGGAATCAGGATCCAACAATCATCGTATGATAACTTGATGGAAGCCACTCAAGTTATCACACTCCGGAAGGTATGCGCATGCCTGGCAAGTTTCAGCTTCTTTAGAAACTCCCGATATGGATTTTTTCCCCATGCTCTTATGACCTTGACGAAGGCCAACAAATCATAAGTCACATGTCAAGTTCTACCCATCATTGTCCAGATTAATCTAAACCCACCCGTACTCGCCCTTGACGAAGGCCAACAAAGCTGTACGACTGTCTTAGATTAATGCAAATCCATGCAACAGAAAAGTAACACATAGCTACCATACACTATACCTTGACGAAAGCCAACAAACATAGTATGAATACTAAGTGCTACCCATCTGAAATGACGGAGGGATATGGCTATTTTTTGGCGAAAAACCTTTAACGTAATGAACTCGATATCGCTAAAGGAATCCAAGTGGTTTTATAAATATATAGTCGCGAAAACCTTTGCTAAAGAGGTCACTCCCGGTGAAGGGATCTCGACTCTTTCCTCGTCGAATGAAGTACAGGATATTCCAAACTGAATACCATGATGCAAAGCAAAAGAATCGACTATAGTGAAATTATTGCGCTGACGCAAACTTCTGCCCAAGGGGTCACTCCCGGTGAAAGGATCTCGGCCCTTGCCTCGTGGAATGAGGTGTTGGATATTCATAATCGAATACCACTGTGCAAAGCAAAAGAGAACGTCTGTAATATCAGTTTTTTTAAAAAACTTGGTTCCAACAATATCAAATAGGTTTCTTTTCCTTGCATTGATCAGAATCAATGCAGCCCCATCAATTAATCATACTAGAAAAGAACGAAAATATATGATGTACGTATATGCCATCCGCATTCCCCACTGGGTCCCGTCATCACCCGTTAGGTTACTTAACTAACGACAGAGCGGGGACTGGACTAGTGCGGGCGCAAAACATATACAACATATACTAGTATATATATAAATATATATAACAATCGTCCCAGGCATGATATAAAGCAACATAACAGAATCTCAGCCAACAACACAGAGTGGTGGATAATCCTGGGGCCTCAGGTTTCACTTGAGCAACAAATGAGACCGGACGTTCCCCTGTCGTGTGGATAGCCTGTGCAATGAAAACCTAGACCCCTACGAGCGCAGCAAGTTACCCGCCAATCCCAGAAGCAAGGCAATCCCAATCAACAATGTGAATGGGCCACCCAGCACTTCACGGAATCTGATAACTTGAGCACCCCTCCGTGGGTCAACCTATACCCCCTATGAGTGCGGCGAATACCCCGCCAATTCTAGAGTAAGGTCCCCTCCGTCTCAACGCCATGAGATGCAGACCCGTTGCCCTCTAGAACCCGGCTATTCGTGCACTCCACCGCAGGGTAATCCTTGTACAGAAAAGAAAATAATATGTACAACGGTGACATCGGTCTCAACCCGATCGTGCCCCAAACAAATAATATACAAACTGGCAGTGACGGTAGTCCACATGTCGGACGCTCGTCCCGCAATGTCAAATGTACAAATGAAACTAAACTGCACTACCATTGCACTCAAGCTATCCACCACGACGATTGTTCATATCATAATATTGCATTTTGTATTCCCCATTCTTATGCATTTTACAATGAAAACAGGTGCTTTTGACCCATGTCTGCTACATGTTACAGGTTACAGGTTCTTGGAGCGAACACAGTGAAAAAGACAAAAGACGACACAAAAGAAGGATTTTTGACCAACAAATAGGAGGATCTTAGTCAAGCCTAGACGAAGAACAGTTCACAATCAACAAGGCAACGCAAGGTCCAAAATGTCAAAGCAAACGGTTAAAAAGCCATTGCAAATTGTTTACTGAAGATCTGGAACTAATGCAGAAACCCAAATGGAGAAAAAACTAAAGAAATGAAAAGCCCAAAGAACCCTAAAGCAGCCCAGGAAAAATGATCATCCAATCTTGTCAAAGGGCCGCGGAACCGCGGCCCAAGCCAGCCATTGCCGCGGTTCCGCGGCCGTATAATGCCCGTACTTCGAGAAAATTTTACCAAAATGCTTTGGCGGCTCTGAAAAGATTTCCTAGGGGTATATTTGTAATTTTAGACATGCGGATCAATTGTAAACCTAGGGTTTCTATGTCCTATAAATAGAACCCAAACCCTTGTATTTTCTCATGCCTCTATTCATCAATAAAATTCTGTTTTCTTTGAAGTTTGGAGCGTATCAATCGTAAGTAGGATATTTTTCTGCCCTAGTTCTAATTTCAATTTCTGCCCTAGGTAAATTCTTTACTTGCCCTAGTTTAATTTAGTTTAGAATTTTATTAACTTGCAGTAGATGTTTCTTCTCTTTAATAAAAACAAAACAAAAATTATGTCTTTCTTAATTCCCTCAATGAGCGAGTAGTTTCCTCGCTTGTTGGGGTTAGGAGTAGGGAAGGGTTTGAGAGATGAAGATCTCTCATCTCTTTTCTTTGCCAATCTATTATGAACATTAGGACTCCATGCATACTCTCATCTTCCGCTCCCTACGGCACTCTACCCTTGAGGTAACGGTGATCCGTAGTATAAAAGACCGGAGTTGTGAGTTTTCCATGGAGGTTAGGGTAAAGGTTAAGAAAGGAAGGACAAGGATCTAGAGGAAGAACATCTTCCCAATCATCCTAATCCCCTTTATTAAAATTTACCATAACCCCTAATATCAAATCTAAATTAAGGCATTGAAAAGAGGTGTAGATCTTTGTTTACCAAACTTTACTTAAACCTAATTCTAGCAAGTTTCTAATCCTAGTATAACACAACTTCGTTTTAGATTTAATTATAAGACCAAACACCATTTGGAATTAGCTCGTAAGAACTTTAAGGAAAATTACCAAATCCCTGTGGACCGATCCGTACTCACCGGCTAGCTTCATGCGATACCGTTCTTGATTGTGGTAAATATTTTTGATCGACAAAACCTCTTTAAATCAAATGGCGCCGTTGCCGGGGATGGCGTAAAATTTCCTTTTTGTAATTTCGGGTTAATATAAAATATAAAAAATCATAAAAATTTGAAAAAAAATCAAAAATATAAAAACTCTATCATCTTTTATTGTTTGAAGGGTTTTCTTTTGTGAATCTTTGCAGGATTGACGGATCTGAAACGACACAGAAGGCTAATCAGAAAAGCATACATCAGAACAGAGGGAGATTGCCACAAAAGAGCCGTACAATTTTTTTCAGGACCCGATCCTGCAGCCCTACCGCGAAACCGCGGCCTTGACGCGCATAAAACCGTGGAACCGCGGCCTGTTTAACTGTTCAACGCAAATTTTTTGCACGGTTTGATTTCTTATTCTCCCCTCTGCAAATCCCCATATATCTTCTGTCAAATCTTCTGCAGGATTCTTTGCGCTAAAAATCTTCTTCCCCCTTCCAATAATTGATTTTCTGCAGGATTCTTTGCGCCGCGCTAAATAGCAAATTGATTGCAAGTGATTTACTGCTTTGCATATTTTTATCTGACTTTAAGGGGCTATTGACCAATTCAGATTGGGTGGGGATGTCATCACCCTTCCCAGGACCCCAGAAATCACTTAAGGCATTTGCATTGACCACTCTTAATTAAAAAATATTAGAATCAGCCCTAAGGATGCCGCGCTCAATAGGACAGAGGACTAGTATAGGCATCGGCCGTTTATCCTAACCTGTCTTTGCGGTGCCTAGGCAAGTGTGTCAAGGCTAGTGGTTTTTAATTAGGCCCACAGTGTGGTTCCTTCCCACTTACCTGGCACTTACCAGGCCGCAATTGGCGGTGAAGAGGCGGTTTGAGGTCCTATCTCTAGCCCTTTGGAACAGTTAGGAGATGTCTAGCTGACCTAGGTGACCCTAGACCTAGGCCTGATTGTGCATTTGTGGTTAATTGCATTTGTGTCACAAGTCTCTTTTCAAAAATCTTTTTGCAAAAGCTCACATAAAAAAGAAAAAGGAAAAATCTTTTCAAAACTTGCAACTTGTCGCTAAAGAAATCTTTGCACTCACTTACACCACTTCTTCTCATTGACGTTTTCTTACCTCCACATTATGTCTTTCATCTTTCGACTGCACTAACCCTCTTAGTGTATGTCCGGTTGGACTAGGGACCCTAGCGCCCGATTAGTCCGTGTTTCGTTGGTACCGACCGACGAACCTTTCGACTCCGAAGTCGAAATCTTGTCCACTTCTTCACTTTCACCATCACATTCTTCTTCCGAAGGTATGTCGGGATACAATCCTAACAACACCTTACCGACGGGAATGATTCCACCTCCGTTAGGTGTGAATAACCCGAATCACCCGCCTGTTGAAGCGCCCGCACGAGTCGCGCTCCAGGATCTTTTCTACCCCGTCTGCACCGCCCTTCCTACTTGTCTTTCCCTCCCACCGGCTAATGGGGACAATTTTGATATCAAACCCCACTTCATCAATATGCAGCCTAAGTTTCATGGTTTGGAATCCGAAGATGCATATATCTTTACCAACAAATTCCAAAACGTTTGCGCCATGATGAAAACTACCCAATTAAGTGATGACGCTATAACGCTAAGGGTCATTCCTTTCACCTTATGTGACTTAGCCGAGAAGTGGCTATACAGCACAGCATCACATTCAATTAGAAATTGGGACGAGTTAGTGAAAGCTTTTCTTAAAAAGTTCTATCCTCATCACAAAACTGCTAGAATTTGTAACGAGATTATACAATTTTCTCAGCTTCCGTCGGAGCCATTTTGGAAGTGTTTTGAAAGATTCAAAGACCTACTCGTTCAATGCCCTCATCATGGGATCGGAAGTTGGCAACTCTGCCAAACATTATACGAGAGATTGAACCCGGCAACGAAGCAGTTGCTAGAAACCATCTGTCAAGGTCACTTTCTAACCAAATCAAGTGAGGAAGTGTGGCAGTTTCTTGAGGACCTTAGTAAACAAACAATTCAATGGGAGAGCACCATGACCACATCATCTTCTTCTAGTGGTCAATCTAGGGCAGGCATACATCAATTAGATATATCGATTGCTATGAAGGCCGAGATGGCCGCTCTTACGAAAAAGCTAGAAGCGCTTGAGACCAAAATCTCATCGCCTTCTCCTGCCCCTGTTGTGCCTCCACGAACTGTTTGTGCTTGTTGTTCGGATCCATCACATCTCACCGAAGAGTGTCCTCACACTGCTTCTACTCAAGGACAAGATCAAGTCAATGCTGCCTTTCAGCAACGACAAAGAAATGATCCATACTCTTCGACATACAATCCGGGTTGGAAGAGTCACCCAAATTTCGCTTGGAACCAAAATCAACAATCCCAAGGAAACAACAATTTTCAAAGGGTTCCTCCTCCACAACAACAAGCACCTCCACAAACTCAATTTCAGCAACCTCTTCAACAGCATCTTTACCTTAATCAAATGAACAATTTTGTACCCAACAATTTTGTTCCCCCTCAAAATGCTGCTAGCTCGCTCGAAAGAAGTCTAGAAGCGTTCCTACAGCAATCTACACAGTCCACAGCTAATCTTTGGTGCAAAACAGTGCCTCACACAATCAAAGCATCAAATCTATTGAGGCACAAATTGCACAACTCAACGCTGCATTGAAAGAGCGAGAGAAAGGAAAGCTTCCGTTTCAACCACTGCCAAATCCCGGTCACGCACATGCTGCATATGAACAGCAGAATCATAACGTAAATGTTGTGACCACGTTGAGATCCGGAAAAGTGTTGCAAAACAATATGGGTATTAACCATGACACCCCTGCCGGTGGTCCTTCTTCATCTCCTTCACCTTCTTCTTCTTCTTCTTCTTCTTCTTCTTCTTCGTTAGAGCCTATTCTCCATCCTTCACACGGCTCTACTTCTTCTAGCTCGAACGGACCCACTTCTCACAACACGAACACATCTACACGGGGTTCCGTTCCAACTCAACAATCTGATCCGCAAAAATTGGACTCAACAACCTTTCAAAATGTTCCTTTTCCAAATCGGTTGAGATCCAATAAACCAACTCCACAGATGGAGAAGATTGTAGAGTTGTTCAAACAGGTTAGCATAAATATCCCTCTTTTGGATGCAATCCAACAAGTTCCTTCATATGCAAAAATCTTAAAGGACTTATGCACCAAAAAGAGGAAATCACAAGTACCAAAGAAAGTTTTTGTGGCTAGTGCTGTTAGTGATACCCTTGTCAATTCTTTACCCCCAAAGCACAAGGACCCCGGTTGTCCTACTATTTCGATCACAATTGGGGACAAGAACATCAATAGAGCACTATTAGATCTTGGTGCGAGTGTCAATTTGCTACCTTATTCGGTGTACGAACAATTAGGCGTTGGAGAGCTTAATCCCACTCATTGTACTCTCCAAATGGCCGACCGATCAATCACCCATCCTAGGGACGAGTTGGAGGATGTGTTAATTAGAGTAGGGGATTTCATTTTCCCCGTTGACTTTATTGTTATGGATACACAACCTATCGCTAACCCCCGTAATCAAATTCCGGTGATACTTGGTCGACCATTCCTCGCGACTTCTAACGCGGTAATCAACTGTCGTAACGGTTCAATGAATCTATCTTTTGGCAATATAACAGTTGAACTCAACATTTTCAAGTTAGGAAGTCAGCCTTGCGAGCCTAATTCTAGCGTACTTGATGTTTGCTCGATCAATGAGATCGCGGAGGAGGACTGTGAGTTCGAAAATTTTATGTTTGATCACAGCAATGATGACGCCACTAGTGCGTTCTTCCTAGAATCCGACACAGCTTTCACGACGGACAAAGATTATGAGTGTTTCATCTTTGGAGATGATTTTGAAGACTCTCCATTCGAGTTTGAGTCTTTTGCTTTTTCGGATGAGTTAGTTGAACCATCCGACTCGGTTGCGTACATTCGATTCGAACCTTTGATGGAATCCTTCGAGTTTGAAACAGTTACTCCTTTGTTACCATCTATTGTTTCACCTCCTAAACTCGAACTAAAGCTTTTGCCATCGCACCTAAAATATGCTTATCTAGGTGATAATGAGACCTTACCCGTTATCATATCGGCCTCTCTAGCTCTTGAGCAAGAGAAGGCCCTTTTAATGGTCTTAAAGAATAATTGGCAAGCTTTTGGCTGGTCTATGGCGGACATCAAGGGGATTAGTCCCCTCATAGTCGAACATCATATACACTTGATGGATGATGCCAAGCCGGCAAGGGATCCACAAAGACGCCTCAACCCCATTATGAAAGAGGCGGTCAAGAAGGAGATTGTTAAATGTCTTGATAGTGGTATCATTTATCCTATATCGGATAGCCAATGGGTTAGCCCCATTCATGTCGTGCCAAAGAAATCGGGCATCACGGTCATTACCAATGAGGCAAATGAGTTAATTCCTACTCGCACCCAAACTGGGTGGCGAGTTTGCATCGATTATAGAAAACTCAATGCCGCGACAAGGAAGGACCACTTTCCTTTACCTTTCATTGACCAAATGCTAGAACGATTGGCGGGGCATGAGTTCTACTGCTTTTTAGATGGCTATTCCGGTTATAACCAAGTCCCCATCGCCAAAGAGGATCAAGACAAGACCACATTTACTTGTCCCTTTGGCACTTTTGCTTATCGTCGCATGCCCTTTGGGTTATGCAATGCACCCGCTACATTTCAGCGGTGTATGATGGGGATCTTTTCGGACATGGTGGAGAAGTTTTTGGAAATCTTTATGGATGATTTCTCCATTTTCGGTGACTCCTTCGACGAGTGTTTACGACATCTTGACGCAGTTCTTACCCGCTATAGGGATAAGAACCTAACGTTAAATTGGAAGAAGTGACACTTTATGGTACGAGAAGGTATTGTCTTAGGACATGTCATCTCGCAAAACGGCATAGAGGTTGATAGAGCCAAAATTGAAGTCATTTCTAATCTTCCTCCTCCTAAATGCGTCAAAGATATCCGAGCTTTCCTTGGCCATGCCGGTTTTTATAGACGGTTCATCAAGGATTTTAGCAAGATTGCTAGACCCTTGACTCTCTTATTGGCCAAGGACTCAACATTTGATTTCGACTCAACTTGCATGGAAGCGTTCGAGTCTTTGAAATACTCTCTCATTTCTGCGCCCATTCTTTCATCTCCAGACTGGACGCACCCCTTCGAAATCATGTGCGACGCATCAGATTTTGCCATTGGTGCTGTTCTTGGGCAGCACATTAATAAGATGCCTCACGTGATTTATTACGCTAGCCGAACATTAAATGAGGCCCAATTAAACTACACAACAACAGAAAAAGAGTTTTTAGCGGTTGTGTTTGCACTTGAAAAATTTCGGCCTTATTTAATCAGCTCTCCAGTTATTGTGTACACTGACCATTCAGCTCTTCGCCACCTTTTTGCGAAGAAGGATGCTAAATCGAAGCTCATACGTTGGATCCTCTTTGTAACACCCGAGCCCAATAATACTATTTCTGTTACTGGTTGAGTGGTTGACATTGCTCATTTCATTTATCTTGCTTGTTTGGTTCTTATTGCAAAATTTTAACCGGCTAAGTCAGTTTTGCATATAACAAATTTTAACACCTAAAGTAAAATTAAAAACATCCATATTGGGCTACTCGTCACCCCGAGCCGCGTGGTAGCGTCCGCGCGTTGAGTTTTCATTCCGTTCGGTGAAACGGGCGAGTTTGGACAGCTACGCGCGCGTGCAAGTGTCCGACTTGGGGGCATGCTTTTTAATCATAAGACATCTCATTTTAAAATTTGGAACTCGCTTAAAATCCTATTATTTGAATTTCAAATATTTGGGCGCAACCCGGGCGCGATTTGAAAATGTTTCATTTAGCGCCAAAATCCCCATTTAATTAAATATACTAAGACTATAATAAATATATTCAAATCTCACAAACTGTTACTTAAATAACGAATTAATCCTCTAAATCTTTCCTAAAATATTTAGCCAGCCAATCACGAGGGACTTTATCCCTCGTGGGCCCGCCTCTTTCTCTCTCTGTTTCTCTATCTCTCTCTCTCTCTTCCTCTAATCTCTCTCTCTCTCTCTATCCCTATATATATATAATCCCTAACCTCCTTCGTCTTCGCAGAGAACCCCCACGAACCCACGAGAGCCTCGTCGCAACCCTAGCCGACACCGTGCCCGTCGCCGCCGCAGCCCCGCGCCGACGACACCACCACCATCACCCTCGTCGCAGCCGCTACCCACTCCTTCCTTTCTTCCTTCCTTCCAGCGCCTGCAACCCAGCGCCGTGACCACCTGCACCGTCTCCGTTTGCCGTCGCCGCCGCATCTCGTCGCCGACGACTCCAGCATCTCCCTTTCGCCCTCTTCCCGACCTCGACGCCTTCCTCCTCCTTCCCGTGCGCCGGCGCCGCAACAGAACCCAACTGCAACCATATCGCCTTCTTCAGTTCGCCGGAAAACGCCGCCGTCGACCCTCGTCGTCGTCACCCGTGCCACCGCCGACCACCTCCTCTTCCCCTGCGACCAAAACCCGGCCTTTACCTCCCCTCATCGCAGCACCACCTGATCCAGCAACCTTAGCCGGATCTGCCGCGTTCACTGCTCCCCGTCGGCGCCCCATCGCCGTCGACCCCATCGCGGTTGCCACCCTTGCTATCCCTGTAAGCTTCTCTTTACCTTCTCCCTTCGTTTTACCCCCTCGCTGGTCGATCGTTGTCCATGCATCGTATTTTGCTAACTTTGTCGCTGTTTTGACATTTCGCCGGAATCCGGCCGTGCCGACGACTTGACCCGACATTCCAGCAAGGTACTCCGGTCCGTGCGGTTCCGCTGTTCGTTGTTTGGACTCGATCCGTGACCCGTGCATCCGTCGCGTGTTTTCCGCCGACGTTACGTTCGTTTTTCCCGGTTCGCGGAACCGTCGAGGCAAGTATTACTTGCTACATGCTATGTTATACCAATTGAATGTGTTTAACTCATAAAACTTGCAAAACTTAACTAAGTAGAGTTATTTTATAATTTGGACGCATTATGACATATATCATGATACTGTAACCTAGAATCATAATTGCCGCTTAAACCCTAATAACGAAACTACCGGTTAATCATTTTGCTGTTTAAAGGACGATAGCCGTACACATGTAGCTTTATTACTTTCTGTTATTGATATTGCACTACCTTGTGATTATTGCACCCCAAGGGTGCTCGAACCTGTTAATATGATAATACAACCGCACTATATTAATGCACCTTTGTGATTAAATGAACTGTTATTGTTGTTTACCTTTATTTCCTGCTGTTATTTCCTTATTCGATTATATACCTGTTGTGAGCACACCCTCGATTGCGTTACATATTGACCTGACCTTGATACACATGATATATACATATATCGATGCACCGGACATGGTACCCTTTACTATCAACTCAACCTGTTGTACCATGACCTGACCTGTTACCTGATCTCATGCCTAATGCCAACAAACCTGACTTGGGGTCCTCATGGACCATTCCTGTTGTCTATCCAGACAAACCTGCTTTTACCTGATCCTGTGTTGGCATTAGTCCTTGATTACTGAATACCTGACTCGACATACATAACTTGGGGGTATGGGGAAATCAAAGGTGAAACCGACTTGTAACTCAACAGTTCGATACCTGTTCTGATCAGTCTTACGGGCTAGGCCAGCCCCGGAGTGATGATGCTGACATCACTCACCCATCCTGCTACTTGTTACTGCCTAGCGGCACGTCTCGGATTCAGCCCCGAGAATCTTGACCGTGGTCCCGGGCACGCACGGGATGCTATTGAGTTACATCGACGAGTCATCAATTGATTTCAAAGACTTTAGAATAGAAACCTGATAGAACAGTTTCGTTACCCACTGCACACTACCCTGCACTGTTGTTTCATATTATTGCTTTATTCATGTTTATTTCTGCATTGCTTATTACCATGTTCGTATTATATTATTGGTTGACATGACGCGCTGACGTCTGGGTTTTGCATGGCCCAGATTCTTTACCACTGTCGCCGACCGAGCAGGAGTACTTCAGCCAGCAGGCTGATTTGTGAGTTCTGTAGTGATTAGTTTATTTATTGCATTTTATTTCCAGATGTGAGCCCGCATTATGGGACGTACTTTTCTATTATTGTATTGGATCACTTGCTTCCGCACTTATTTATCATTGACTCTTGTTATTATGGATTTGGACATGTGTTAGATAGTTTAATTATCTTGTTCTTGATATCTCTACAGCCGTAATGTGACTGTGGATGGATACTTCCTACCCACAGGTAGCATGGTTGGCTATGTCACGTGCCCAATCTTGCGTACTCTGGGAAGCGGGGCGTGACACTCTTGCTACAAGAATTTGACCTTGTCATAAGGGACAAAAAAGGATGTGAAAACGTAGTGGCCGATCACCTTTCACGACTCCCTTCTTCGCCTACACTGGAACTTCCAATCACTGATGTTTTTCCCGATGAGCAACTCTTGACCGTTTCTTGCGAACCATGGTTCGCTGATATCGTAAACTACTTAGCCACCGGCTTGATACCTAAAGATTGGTCGAAACAAGATAAACTTCGATTCTTGTCCCAAGCAAAGCATTTTTACTGGGATGAACCTTATCTTTTTAAATACTGTTTCGACCAAATCATTCGTCGGTGCGTACCGGAAAATAAGGTTAAGAGTGTGCTGTTTTTTTGTCACGATCAACCATGTGGCGGGCACTTTGACCCAAAAAAGACAGCCGAGAAAGTTTTGCAGTGTGGTTTCTATTGGCCACAACTCTTCAAAGATGCATATGAATACTGCAAGACTTTCTCCCGGTGCCAACACTTGGGCCGGATATCGCGGAGAAACGAAATGCCGCTCCAACCAATTTTGGTTGTGGATATTTTTGATGTTTGTGGTATAGACTTCATGGGACCATTTCCTAACTCTTTGGAAATGTGTATATTCTTTTGGCTGTTGACTACGTTTCAAAGTGGATCGAGGCTGTGCCTAGTCGAACGAACGACAACAAGGTTGTCGTTCGATTTCTTAAAGAACACATCTTTTCTAGATTTGGGCACCCTCGAGCGATAATAAGTGATAATGGTTCTCACTTTTGCAATAAGACTTTTGAGTCCTTAATGCGCAAATATTCTATCACCCATAAGCTGTCAACGCCATACCATCTCCAAACATGTGGGCAAGCCGAGGTCTCGAATCGGCAAATTAAGAAAATCTTGGAGAAAATGGTTTCTAAAAACCGTAAAGATTGGTCACTCAAATTGATCGATACACTATGGGCCTTCCGTACTGCATACAAGACCAATCTTGGCATGTCTCCATACTGGCTTGTTTACGGGAAGGCTTGCCACCTCCCAGTAGAAATTGAGCACAAGGCATTTTGGGCTATCAAAGAGCTGAATTTATCTTTAGGAGATGCGGGCAGCAACCGAAAGCTGAGTTGAATGAACTAGAAGAGCTGCGGGATGAGGCATATGATAATGTCATAATTGCTAAAAACCGAGCTAAGGTGTTCCACGATAAACACCTTTTGCGAAAGACATTTAAACCTGGTCAACAGGTTTTACTCTATGATACTCGGTTACATTATCACCCCGGCAAGCTCCGTTCTAGATGGAAATGACCTTTTGTAGTCCGCACCGTTTATCCGCACGGTGCGGTTGATCTTGAAAATCCAGAGGACAGTACTTTATTCAAAGTGAATGGGCATCGATTGAAACCATTCCTCACAGCGGACCCATCGGAGGAGCTCCTGTTTTTGCAGGAGCCGATCTACACTGATTAATTTTCCTCCACTTTCACCCCCGAATTTCCAATCAACTTTTTCCAAAACATTATTTCAAATAAGTTTGGGGGTGTGTATAATATGTAAATATAATTGCCGACATTATCGACCCACTTGGTGCAACATGACAGTGAGAACACTGTCCAGTTTAAGTTTGGGGGTATGCTCGGTAAGTTTGATTTCTTCGCATTCATATGTATACTTTTGCATTGCACCTTTATATAAAAATCATAAAAATTTGAAAAATTTGAAAAAAAAAATTAGAAAATGAAAAACCCATAAAAATTGAAAAATTTCAAATTAATGTTTTCAATTTTGGTTAATTGACTTGAGTTTGATAAATAGGTCAACTGGCTAGGAAAAACTAGATCTTAGACTTAGTAAATTAAAAACCATAAAAATCACCTTCCTTAAATTCTAACGGTAGAGAGTATATGTCTTTGTAGTTATTTAGAAATAGGCAAATTTTGAGTTCACTTCTTGGGCTAAGTCGAAACAAAGGAAAAGTATTGATATTTTATTAGAGTACAAGTTTGAAAAATAATTCCTAGCTCAAGTCTAGATTCTGAAAATGTATACCCTACAAATTGCACAATCACGCACCTTGAAACTTGGAATAGTAGAGGAGACCTTGAAATGCTCTTGTCTAAAGTCCTTAGTACAATGAAAATAAAAGAAAAAAAAAGTGAATAAAGAAAAAAATGAACACTGGTTTTTGTGATTACTTAAGGCTAAAAAAATAGAAAAATATTTAGCGAGGGTGGTTCATCACCTAGTGCCTTAGACCAACTGGTTTGGGAGTCACTGCTAAAGCCTTGGGTGTTACAAGACTAGGAAGTACGCTTTAAAGTGCTAACGCATCTTGTAATCGGTTGTTGGTACCTCAAGAAGTATTAACGGTCGCATGAAGGATGTGTAAGCGAAATTCAAAAATTAATAAGTGCTTTGGACAATGGACAAAAGTACGATTGCTTGATTTGAATTTCCAAGTGTAGGGGTGAGATTTACACACACGTGGGGATATGTGATTAGAGTTTAGATAAGAGAAAGGAATGAAGAATAGAACTCGTATCTTTAGTAGAGTTGATAAAAATTCCTAAGTGGAGATGGAACCCTAGAAGGAAAACTTAAGAAATGCCGAAAGCTAAGTAAGTCTATAGAACATATATAATCTTAAGTTAAATGATGAGGAAATGTGAAGAATATGGATGGATAATTTACGGGTTGACGATAATAGACTTCCTTGTTAGAAAACCTAATTGGAAAACAAAAGTCGAAAAGCCAAATTGATAGGATTTTATGGGTAGTATCCGCTGAAAACCCTCAGGAGACAACACTCCTCCTACTAGGGACACCTAGAGGTTTAACGGCTTGTTGCACGTGCTCAGTGCAATCGCGTTTCCCTGCGAAAGTGCGGCTAGGTTAGATTTTTATCGAGAATAAAAAATAAGTTTGCTCGAGGACGAGCAAAAGATAAGTTTGGGGGTATTTGTTCATATCATAATATTGCATTTTGTATTCCCCGTTCTTATGCATTTTACAATGAAAATAGGTGCTTTTGACCCATGTCTGTTACATGTTACAGGTTGCAGGTTCTTGGAGCGAAAACAGTGAAAAAGACAAAAGACGACACAAAAGAAGGATTTTTGACCAACAAATAGGAGGATCTAAGTCAAGCCTAGACGAAGAACAGTTCACAATCAACAAGGCAACGCAAGGTCCAAAATGTCAAGGCAAACGGTTAAAAATCCATTGCAAATTGTTCACTGAAGATCTGGAACTAATGCAGAAACCCAAATGGAGAAAAAACTAAAGAAATGAAAAGCCCAAAGAACCTTGAAGCAGCCCAGGAAAAATGATCATCCAATCTTGTCAAAGGGCCGCGGAACCGCGGCCCAAGCCAGCCATTGCCGCAGTTCCGCGGCCGTATAATGCCCGTACTTCGAGAAAATTTTACCAAAATGCTTTGGCGGCTCTGAAAAGATTTCCTAGGGGTATATTTGTAATTTTAAACATGCGGATCAATTGTAAATCTAGGGTTTCTATGTCCTCTAAATAGAACCCAAACCCTTGTATTTTCTCATGCCTCTATTCATCAATAAAATTCTGTTTTCTTTGAAGTTTGGAGCGCATCAATCGTAAGTAGGATATTTTTCTGCCCTAGTTCTAATTTCAATTTCTGCCCTAGGTAAATTCTTTACTTGCCCTAGTTTAATTTAGTTTAGAATTTTATTAACTTGCAATAGATGTTTCTTCTCTTTAATAAAAACAAAACAAAAATTATGTCTTTCTTAATTCCCTCAATGAGCGAGTAGTTTCCTCGCTTGTTGGGATTATGAGTAGGGAAGGGTTTGAGAGATGAAGATATCTCATCTCTTTTCTTTGCCAATCTATTATGAACATCAGGACTCCATGCATACTCTCATCTTCCGCTCCCTACGGCACTCTACCCTTGAGATAACGGTGATCCGTAGTATAAAAGACCGGAGTTGTGAGTTTTCCATGGAGGTTAGGGTAAAGGTTAAGAAAGGAAGGACAAGGATCTATAGGAAGAACATCTTCCCAATCATCCTAATCCCCTTTATTAAAATTTACCATAACCCCTAATATCAAATCTAAATTAAGGCATTGAAAAGAGGTGTAGATCATTGTTTACCAAACTTTACCTAAACCTAATCCTAGCAAGTTTCTAATCCTAGTATAACACAACCTCGTTTTAGATTTAATTATAAGACCAAACACCATTTGGAATTAGCTCGTAAGAACTTTAAGGAAAATTACAAAATCCCTGTGGACCGACCCGTACTCACTGGCTAGCTTCATGCGACGCCGTTCTTGATTGCGGTAAATATTTTTGATCGACAAAACCTCTTTAAATCAACGATCCAGCCACAACACAGCACAACACAGAAACATCAACGTGAATGTCACTTTCGCAAACTCGTCTAAAAGGATATATAGCAATTAGACGAGTTGTACCGCTCTAATGACATTCACGGTCGCAGATAGTAATGTATGTATTGAAAACATTTAAACAGTGTTCAAAATATCGATTTCGAAACACCCCAAATTCCCCCTGAACAAAAGATAACACTATATCCAAAATGGGCAAAACAAACAATACCACTGAACCAATATTCCAGAGACTAGACAATCCTACAAAATTCAAGTCCAAACTGTAATTCCAAGTTGCCCATCCCGGTGCTTGCGGGGAGGCGGAAACGTTATGAAAAATCGGATTTTTACAACACTAGGCAACATGGACTATGCTAAAGGAGGGATCTTTGCTAAACAAAACTAACTAACAAGCTAAAAGAGTTAGCTACTCGGAAAGGGGGTTATACCTAGGTCTTCAAGTCCTTCTCTTCTTGCTCCTTGGAGTGAAAGAACGGGTTCTCCTTGTCGTCTTCTCTTGCCGAAGAAAGATCCACCCGAGGGCCTCTACCTTTGGCTCCAACCTCAAACTAGAAGTAACTAAGGTGCTTGGTGTGCTAAACCTAGGACCTTAGAAAGAGTAGAGAGTATTTTTGAGGGTTTTATCTCAAGCTCAAAGGGTTCTCAACTCATGAGAGGGGAGAGCTAGAGAGAGAGGAAGAGGAGGAGAGAGAATGAAAATCATAGAATGAGAAGAATAATCCAACCTTCTCACATATATGTGAATTATGAAAAATAGATAATTAGTTAAAGATAATTGTGATGGTTAATCAAGAAATGACCATTATCATTTCACATTAAATGCTTTTGCAAGGATCAAAGAGCATCTTTCATATGGAATGATGATGGTCAACTTGTCAACCTAGGTCAACAAGTCAAGTATAGTCAAATGGTCAACAACCCTAACCATGCACAATTATAATTAACTAATATTAATAAATCATATTTCACACATAAACATTAGGGTTAAGAAAATGACAATGGTCATCAACCCTAATGAAAGTCCTCTGCCTCTGCCTCTGCCTCTGCCTCGGTCAACTGTGCATACACACCCGTATCCGTGTTCCGAGGAACACGAATACAATGAGATAAAACCAATCCCAAATCATATACTAGGATCCAGCTTAAACCAAAGCCCGCTAGTATAAGCTGTCCGGACACCAAACGTGCACAAGTGCGCGGATGTGAACGAACCCTGTCGCAAAACCATGCGACCTCTACTCATTTTGCCTAAAGGCGAATGACCCTCTGTGTGGGACTCTAAAGACTCGACACTACGCTGGCAGTTGGTTTAACCACAGACCGCAAGCGGCACTAGCTGTACGTAACGGTCCCCAGGTAGATGCCGATAAGAAGACTGACGAGGTAAACCCATCTGAACTCCTACTGAGCCTGAATGTGACAGTCTCCGTACAGTCCGGTCTGTTCGTCTAAAAGTATCGCATGGCGGGCCTAGGGGGCGGTAAACGTCAGTCCCCTACTAGCGGTACAAGCCGTGTCGGAGTGTAGCCCAGAACACCTGAGATAACACTGGAAACCTACCAGTCTATCTCGCTTGCCCTGGCCAGGGACTTTGTGTAATGGCTCTCCTAGACACAGCGCGATATCAACCCCTAATACCGGGAGAGACGAATCATGTCTAACCGTCACTGCCTCCAAGTGCTTCGGGACTGCACCCAAAAACTACCTGTTTGCACGACTCCTTTGAGCCATGGTAGGGTAGTAATCAAAGTACAGTGGGAACACACTCGAGGTGAAGTGACAGTGTCAAGTCAACGGACTAAGCTGTACTCATGTCACCTGGGAACTGATAACTGACGATAGGTATAATACCAACCAACAGTTCCCGACGAGTCCTGTCCAGTGTACTCGTAACCTAACGAGCACCCGCATACTATCTCAAGTACGACGTACTGACGGCTGTGGGATAGACCGTCTCCCAAGCTGGGAGAAGAAGCGCATACGCTAGTCTACTCCGGAGTATCGATGCCCTGTCTCGATAGTCCTACGACTAGGGACCTGCATAAGGATGTGCTTATGGATTACCCAGCCCCCACGAGTGTGACTTGTAACAACTCCAATTTTTGTATACCTAAATTTGATTTAAATTTGAAGTATACTTGGAGTATTAATGTTGCTGATAACACTTTAAGTATCTATTTCCCTACAATAATTACAAGAAGGAGGTTGTAGCTCATTGGTAATACCTTGCACTGCTGAACTAAGCAACCAGAGTTCGAATCCCGTGCCCCACATTATTTTTAGTTTATTTTTCTTTAAAAATTCTTGGAAGCCCAACAGTCCACAGGCCATAACTCCCAAAAGTTGAACTGAACCCTAAAAACTAAGTATACCAGAGCCTACATCAGGCGAACCCACGCCCGACGACACCCGGACTCGGCCGGACGGCCGAGTCGCCAACACGAAAGATTCGCCTTTTCAGCTCCCTTAACTCCCTGTTAACTCCAATTTATTAGGTCGGTTCTCAATTGTTAAATACGACCAATTTATTACAAATTTTAATGCTTTTTTTATTTAAATTTTTATAATTTTTTAAATAAATAAAACCTTTCACCTACCCTACCCTAGCTACCCTATAAATAGACCCCCTACCCCCTACCTTCTCATTCCAAAACCATAGAATTACTCTCTTGAAATTTCCAGAAGAAAAGTGTGTGTTGAAATCGAGTGCACGGCGAAGCGCTTCCGGCGACGTTCTTGGAAGCAACCGGTGACGAAACCACACCTCGGCCTTTTTTCCTAGTTCCTCTTTACTCTTTAGAAGAGTTTGAAACCTGTAAGTCCCATTCTTCTCTCTTTTCTATTTCTTAAAATACGGAATTATGAAACCCGACGGAAATCGGAACAAACCGATTTCCGATTCGGTTTTTCTACAAAATCTCACTTGTCACCTAATCCATAACACCTAAACATATCCATGATGACTATTAATCACATAAAAATCAAATTAGACAAAGTTTCTCACATGAAATGATAACTTTCTTGTAATATCGTATTCTTTTCACAATAATACCATAAAGTTTATTTTTCTTCTTCTAATCAATTCCCTCATTCCTAAACATGTTCATCTTGATCACTAAACTTGTAAAAATCAATTTGAATGAGTTTTCACACATGAAATGATAACTTTTACAAATACCGTATTCTTACACTTAAATACCCTCATGTTTCATTTATCATATTTAACCTCTAAACTTCACTAAACCTTAAAATAAGTCACGAGGTAATGACCTACCTCCACACACACTCAAATACAACCTTAATTGATATTCCCAAAATTTAGAATACGAAAATACAAGACCTTACATTAAAATACCATAATCTTCATAAAACCATTCTTAAAGATTTTATATTTGTTTCACTTTTTAGTAAATGGTTCTTACTAGGAAAATACGATAAGTTGTGGACATCGATCGTTTATCTAAACTGATTTTGTGGTGTCTAGGCAAGTGTGTCAAGGCTAGTGGTTTTTAATTAGGCCCACTATTGTGGTTCCTTCCCACTTACCTAGCACTTACCTGGCCGCAATTGGCGGTGAAGAGGCGATTTGAGGCTTCTAATGACTTGTCGTTTAGACCTTAGAAATAGGCTAGTTGGCTTAGGAAACCCTAGAAACTAAAATACGGAAATTACATCCTTTTACAAATAAATACCTTACATTTATAAAACCGTTTTTCTAAATGAATAGTATTTATTAAACCTAAGTAAAGCGCCGTTACAACCCACCTTTGGAGAACCCGTTAGGGATAGTACGGTTCATCGTGCACCCGCGGGCTAGTAGTGCGAGATTCAGACCTCCGCAAGGAGCATTCGGTCTCGAAAGGTTTAAAATACGACATTTAAGAAAAATGAGATTTTGGAAAATAAAATATTTATTTAAAATTATTCTTGTATTAATATATATATAATTATCATTTAAACACCTATTTTATCATAAGATAAAGTTTCCACATTTTTCTAAAAAAATACAAGATTAAAAGTTACATTAAAATACCATGAATTTCAAATAAATCAATATTATAAATTAATACTTTTATTAGGATATATTCACTAGAATAACACAAATAAAATCCACACTCATTATAACTATAAAGACGAATAATAAATTCTTGAGGTGTATTTTGAAAACTATACAAAAGTACTTTTTACATTAAACCCCCTCAAGTTCTATAAATTACAATAAGGACCCTAATAATTATAAAACTTCAAATTACTTTTCTTTTAGTCTGACTCGGGTTTGAGTCTGACTATTTCTGACTTGAATATTATTCAAGTCAATCTATATTCTTTAATATTCCAACTCAATATGAACACATGAATCCCAAAATCCTGTTAACAATCATTACAACTTGACTGAACCGAACCATGGATATATTCCTTTTACATGTTTCCCAGTATTCCATTTACATGACTCTATGGTTATAACCGTTTCCTGATATCATGGTTTCGGTCAGTCAGTCAATCGATCATGCAATCTATACAATTTTACAATACAACAATACTGTTAAAACACTACGGGGTTTAAGGGGTAGATTGGTACGGAAGGTGTTAAAGGTGGCACGAGGTGGTCAGATTAAGACACCTAACCTATATTCCGTTGCTATTGTACCGTGGCTTAACGGTTCCTTGTACTTTCCGTTTGCCCTGGTCTCTAGCATATAGAGACCCCCCTCGTATACACTGGCATCTTTCTGTACCAAGCTACAAACAACAGCGATAACATAACATTATAACAATAGTTTACATTTTTAAAATGTACCTTCTTATTCTGTCTTCTCTACTTCCCTCTTACCTTTGGGACTTACCGAGCGATCTGTTCGCTAACGACATTCTGTTTCTCTCTTCTTTGAATGTCGTCAGGTGACCTGGACCCGGCAGAAGTTGAGCCAACACAAGAAGACTTGGAGCAATTTGCCGAAGACCCTGCAGTATAATTTCATTGTACACTTTTCTTTTCAGTACTTTCCATTTCCTGTTATGCCACTGTTTAGGCATCTTTATTTCAGTTGTATTTTCTTTTCCTTGTATTGTACAAAGAATGTTAATAAATAAAAGTTGCTGTTCTTTTTATACTCTTGTCTCTTGTGTATTTATTTTATATTGCTTAGCTACGCTTAGCATATGTACTTCTGAGTACATACGTAGCGGACCTCGTCGTGTCCCCTTCACCGTACACTTATAAGCGGGGCGTGACATGACTGCCATCACAACGCTGGTAATCAAGCAAAGATCCTAAGGGCTCCACTAATGTGTAAAGAAGATATGCTAAAAGAAACACATGCACACATTAAAGCAGAAACAAACCAAGTAGCATACTACTATCTTGAGCAAGATTGTCAATACAAGGTGAATATCCCAAGCTTCCATTATGTAATATATATGCTAGTATGATATAGTAATGGCCTCTAGAGCATATACACTAACACAAACTCCCATAAAAAACCGGCGACACCCATTTTTTAAGCAATCTCACCGGGTTAAAACAGGTGAATGGGGCTCGTTTTTGTAGGGTGTTCTAGTTGTCTCAAAAATAGCCTTATGCAGTTGCTTAAATTTTCTTTAAGACCCTGAAAAATCGACAGAACCTGGAATATGCAGTGTACTATTTCGGAGTTGTTTCGGTTTCGATACTTTAACATCGTCTAAACTAGCTAGCTAAGGATTTAAGGGTTGGCTCTGATACCATGTTGGTTTACGGCAGCGCCCCGGTCATCAAACCGTGGCCAAATGCGGAACAAAAATTTTCTAAACTGGCGCTGCCACAACCCGATGCCCGGATCTACCCTAAACCTATACTAGCAAACAATAAAATGAGTTAGGAATGGTTATACCGAGTAGATCTGTGTCCTTCGGTCTTCAACCACCTTCCCAAGCTCGTAGAGGTCTCCATGATCAAGCTTGATCTCCGGTCTCCCTCCATCGAAAATGATCCACCCGAAGGTTTGTGCAACGAGCTTCAACCTCATAACCGAGATAACTAGGGTATCTTGTTTGCCAAACTTGATAGCCTAGAAGATGTAGAATCTAATGATGGATTAAGTTGTCTCTAATCACCCAATGTTTCTCAACACATGAGACATTATGGATGGAGGAAGAAGATGAAGCATGAAGATGAAAGTGTAGCAACTCAAGAAAGTAAAATGGCTAAGTGTTGTGAGCACGAGTGAGTGGGCATCAAGTGAAGAAAAGCAAGCATGCTAGCAACTAAAGAAAAAATCCATCTCCCCAAAATATCTCACAACACCAATAATATCAAGCATGGTTCAATAGTGCCACCATGAGTCACCACTTGAGCCATGCCATCAATAAATGCCAAGTCCACCTCATCCTCCACCTCATTAAACCATTTATCAAATGGTTAAAACAATAATGAAGTGGCATCTTCTAGAAGCATCTTATAATGAAATTACAAGAATACCCCTCATCCGTATATACATACCCGTATCCATATTCCGAAAAATACGAATACAATGAGACGAAAATAATCCAACAATACAATACTAGAATCCGGCTTAAACCAAAGCCATTAGTATTATCCGTCCGAATCATGATACGTGCACAAGTGCACGTATATGATCGAACCCTGCCGTAAAACCATACGGCCTCTACATCGTATCGCCCAAAGCAGGGAAACTCTCTGTGTGGGACTCTAAAGACTCGTCAATACGATGGAAGTGGGTTTAACCACAAGCACGTCAGCGACACTAGCTGTACGTAACGGCTACCCAGGTATTGAGCGAAAGGAAGGCAGACGAGCAAACTCATCCTGAACCCCTACTGAGCCTGATAGTGACAATATCCGTACAGTCTAGTCTGTTCATCTGAGAGTATCGCATATCGAGTCTAGGGGATGGATAAAGTCAGATCCCTAATAACGCGATAATTAGTGTCGGTATATAACCCATCATCACCTGAGAAACTATCGATCCTGGATCGGTAATTCTCATCTACCCCGCCGAGGATTTCTGGTGATGGCCACCCGTGCACAACGCGATATCAACCCTAATACCGGGAGAGGCGAATCATCGACGATCCGCTCACTGCCTCCATGTGGCTCGGGACTGTACCCAACTAAAACCTGTTTACACGACTCTTTTGAGCCGTGGTAGGGTAGTAATCAAAACACAGTGGGAACTCACACGAGACAAATGACGATCTCAGATCGACAGACTGACCTGTACATATGTCACCTGGGAGCTGCTATCTGACAATAGGTATAATACAAACTAGCAGGTTCCCAGCGAGTCCGTCCAGGGTACTCATAACGCAATGAGCACCTGTATACTATCTTAGGTAAACAAACTAACACCAATGGCTTGTGAGACCGGGCCACCTCCCCTCGTCGAGGTCTCGATCAGTATACACTAGTCTACTCTGGAGTATCGATGCCCAGTCTCGAAACTCCTACGACTAGGGACATTTAAGGATTTGCTTATAGACCACCCAGCTCCCACGTATATGATCGCCATCATAATGCTGGCAGTCAAGCATAAATCCTATGGGCTCTATCAACATGTAATAATATGATGATAAAGACAAACCAGATAGCATACTATCATCTCGAGTAAGACTGTTCTACTGGTATAAGTCCTCTCTCAATCATTATAATCATCTGACTGCGACTATGATAATTGCCTTGAGAGCACTATATCCAACAATAATCTGAGGAATTCCCATTTACGATCATCATCAGGACCCATGGTAAAACAATCACTTATTGAATAGTAAAAGTGAGATCCAAACACACTATCTATTTGGGATCCATCTTGATGTGATTTTTAATTTGATAAAAAATAATCCAATCCAAACAGGCCTAATAATACGCGGTCAAAATCAAGTCATGTGTAAATTTAAGTTTCACAAGGGTATAAGCAAAAGAAAGCATCCTTTTTTATGAACAAATGTGGAGAGAAATAAATATTCAAAAAATCTTATCAACTAGTAATAAAATAAGTTTTTTTCACTTTATTACCGCAATACCCCATCAATTTACCGCAGAACCCCCTTATAATTTGGTGACAACCCTGAAGCTTCGCGAAGAATCGAATCGCCATCTCTCAACTCCGCCGTTTTCACAGGTACGTGTCCTCCTCCATTTTCTCACAACCAACCAATTTATTCATAAATCTTTATAATTTTCCCTTTCAGAATTTCAATTTCAATTTCAATTTCAATTTCAATTTTAGTTATAGATCTTGTTGTTTCAGCGTTAGTTTCAAATCTGCAATTGTTGCGAGATCTTGATTTAGTTGATGTTTGAATGGATCGCTGTTATATCTAATCAATTTTCCAAGTGAAAAAAATTGTGCCTTTTGGGGCTATTAATTTTACTGAACAATCCTCTTTAGATGTTGAGTTTGTGTTCAGATCTGAAAACAGACAACAAAAAAATAATATTAGTTGTAGATGCAAAAGGGATAATATTTGTGGAATTGCTGGATTAGTTAGTAAACCATGAATCTTCTTATAAGTGGTTTGAATGTATAGTTTTTAGTGCTAATTATTATTATTTTTTGGTTGAAGAAAATGAATATTCTAATTCTTTAAAACCTTGAACATGTCCATGAACAAGAATGAAATCCGAGTATCACTAAGTTTGCAAGTGCAGACAAACTTTCTATTGTTGGATGCCGATTGATCTTTCCGCATCGATGTCTCGCAGGATGCAGTTGATACTTGAAATATATGTCCGCTGCATGTATCTTGCAGCCAATATTGAAATTTGAAATATTTGATTGTCTTATATAGAATTTTAAGAGATCGACCCACAATGTTTGAACTCGGGTACCTGTTATTGCAGTAGTAAAAAAAAAAAACCATATACATATAGTCATATACATATAGACACACACATGCATGTATAGACAGGCATATTTACATCTACACACACACATGCATGTATCTTAGAACATGTAGTAAAACAAGTCTAAATAAAGTTCCAAAAGAATTTGGTCAATTGATTTCATTTTTCATCTGCTATACCAGCATTGAGGGGTTTTTTACACTCAAATGGCTGATTCCTATCATTCGCTCACGAGCCATGTGCCTTTAGGTTCTTCCTCAAAATCAAGCATGTTATATGAGATGACATCAATTGCATGCATGAGCAAATTGCTTTTCATGTCTAGGTGGAAAGCAACAACGAAATCCATCATTCACATCAATGTTGTTAAAGACGTATGTATTCTTTGTTCGGTTGAGCAATGCATAAAGCATATGTGGATTAGACGTATAATTGGATGCGTCCGAAATAGACTAAAGAAATTTTTGATAATTTAACGCATACATAACAATATAGGAAGATATTTAAAAATCAGAAAATATCAAAATATATTGATAAAGAGTACGAAGAAAGAAATGAGCCTATGCCCATACTTAGTTGGATATTTGATTTTGGATATCAGACAGGCTATGTGCATTTTATGTGCACATGATTATATGGCCATTAGTCCTTATATTTCACATTGAATCTCTTATGTGTCCGTCAAACACTTAATTCTATTTGATGTGTGGTTGCAGCCGAAAATATTTTACCGACGATGGATCGACCTCTTAAACTTTGGTTTACAATATCGATTCACATGATGTAGTAGTTTAATTGTTTGCTATATTTGATTATATCATATCCTTCCATTAAAATCGTACCCAACTTGGCAGGTGAAAAATGGCTTCCAACACGCGCCAAGGTGGAATTCAACAATTGTTAGCCGCGGAGCAAGAGGCTCAACATATTGTCAACAATGCTAGGAATGGTAGCCTCCCAGACTTGGCCATTCTTATTCAGTTTAAGCATGGATTTATATGATGTTAAGAATAGCTCTTGAAATGAATTTATTGCTCCTCATGATCTTGTTTCTTAGTCTATACTATTAGAAGCTTTACAATATTCTTGCCTTGTTATGTATCGAGTGGGGGTGAAACATTGGTTCATGCTTTGCAGACTCAACATAATGATAGCAATAGGCCAACTATTAGGAAAGAATAAAAGAGCAATATAGACAGGCTCTCATTGCAATTTATTGAATAATGAAGTGTCGCCTAAGTTTTTCTGTAAAAATAATTTTTACAGTTTGTGCCTACAGTTTTGCATAAATAACTTGCTTGCGGATATACATATAAAGCATGTGTAGTGAATATTATGATCTTGAATCTAGCACAAGGACAACATTTCATTGTAATTGCTAGGTATAAGTATATTTATGCAAGTGATTTTGTTTCAAAGGACTGAATGCTTCATAAAGATTCAGTACTTTGAAACTGATGCTGGAACTTATATTATGTTGACAATTGCTGTTATTTGCTTGTAGGCAACTGATTGCATATTAGTAATGTTATAAAAATAATTATTTTATGAATTTGAGATAGTTGATTTTCCGTTATTGTGGCTTCAAAATTAAATATAGCAAAACTTAATATGGCTGTAAATAATAATATAAAAAAGATTAAAAGATAAATATTGCAGTAAATAAAGAAATAGATCTCTGGCTACAAGGTTGGGTGAGAATTCTCCTGCCCTAAGAATATCGACTCTGTCTCTCATTTAAACAAACATGACGTCGACTTCTGAAGCGATGCAAAATTCTTCTCACTAGAGTCTTGATGTGCATGAACAATCGTGTTTAGACCCGATATTTGTTTTAGATTTACCCAATAATACATAAGATAAAATCTATCTTGAGGAAATTTTGTAGATTTGTATAGAAAGCAAGGAAAGTAATTGACGCGGAGAAAGACTAGAGCATTTGATTTTCTTGTTTATTATAAATATGGTTTAAGCTCTTTTATATTGACAAAGAGACAATGATAATTCCGTCTTCTAAATTTATAAGCTAATCAATTACCACCATTATCACATGCAGGGACGGATGTGGGAATTTTTACCCGGGGGGCGCCAAACAAAACAAGACTAGGTTAAGAAGTCAAACTAAATATTTATATAAAAATCATCAGATACTTTGAAAAGCTGAAACAAAATTTTAAATTTAGGAGTTACTTTTCCTTTACAAAGAAAAACCTTAATGAAATTCATACCTATTTAAATATAATATAAAATAATTCAATAAGTAATTGTGTGGACAGTGGGAATTGAACTCAAGACCTTTTGTTGGAGAAATAAAACAATTTACCACTTGAGACATTATGTTATAATCATATATAATATTTGTAAAAAAAAATCCTAACACTTGTTCCTAATCGATATTAGTCTCTATTTTCCAAACTTCAAATGGGGGATGTGCCCCCTCTATTATTGGATCCGCTCCTGATCGCATGTTAACAGCAATGCAACATAAAGAAGCACATGGTTTAGATGCAAATGTAAGATGTTGGAAGTTAACGAGAAACATGAGATAATGAGCAACTTTAAATGGAAAAAAAAATCAAAGGGAGAAATAAGAGGCAACAATGCAACATAACTTACACTTTCCAACTTGCATGCACATCCAAGAGCTTTGGCCCATAAGAACCAAACAAAATAAAGTTAGGGTAAATCAGAGTAGGCCATAATTGGAACTATAGGAACAAAGGTCCCATAGCAAACTTGGTTTGTCGAAAAATTTGTGAAGTCAAACTTCAACTAGGAGTCATTAAAGCCACACTCTATGTCCTTAGTCAATTTTATTATTCATTCTGATGAGTGTTGGTTGGATTGTGGAGGTAATAATCATGTTAATTTTGATCGCTCTTAGTTTTGTTAGAGTTTGACTTCCCTTAGTCAATTTCATTACTCATTTCGATGACTGGTGGTTGGATTTTGGTGGTAATATTCATGTTAATTTTGATTGCTCCTAGTTTCGTTAGTTTGACTTCACATATTTGCTGGGATAAGGATAACCAAGTTTATGCGTTCTTTATTCCCATGATTTACCAAAGGCCAGTACGACCTAAGTTGATTTCCCTTTATTTATTTTGTTTGGTTTTGCAAGCTTAGTAAGCTCATCCATGTGCATGCAAGGTGGCTTGTGTGGGTTATGCAGCATGGTTTCTTTTCTTCTTTTATTTTTTTTATATTTAAAGTTAGTATCTCATATTTTTCTTGAGCTGTAGCCTTTTTCAACCCTTAAATTTGCATTTATATCATGTGGGTTTTTCTTGCTGTATTGCTCATTAACAAGTGATAACGGTGACAATTGATTAGCAGGTTAATTTGGATTTTAACTGAGAAGATACCTTCTTGATGAATAAAATTTGTGTTGGGCACTTCGGCAAAAAAAAAATTTGTGCTGGACACGGAAAGTGCATTTTTAATCATCTATGCTAATGTGTGTGTGCATCTATCCTATTGTGTGTGCACCTGCCTTCACGTCTTTTTCTCATATTCCCTTTGGCTAAATAGATTGGAAATCTTATTTCATATTAGCCTATCATTAAGAAACACCTTGATAGTCGATGGCAAATAATATATTAACATTCCGGCTGACATACTTTACCTTGTGTTTTTTGTATATTGCTTTATGCAGCGAGAGCACTAGAAGGGATGTGTTTCCTTTGCATTCTTATATGTAACATATTTAGGGTAAAAAGGGTCCATATTGGCCTTGTAATGTTATACCCACAGTGAATTTGGCATGACACCATTTCATGTGCTCTTACCCATTATTATTAATTGATGTGCCATAAGCTGATCCCTTTTGTTTAATGAGGAAATCTAATAGGTAACAATGATGTGATGCCTCATTTTCTCCACTATAAGCATCTCCATACAGTGTCACTGTAGGCTCCTTAAGTCTACATATTATGCTAGAACCTTTTAGGTTTAGAACCAAGGTATAATTAACTTCTATGTGCTTTCAGCGAAAATGGCTAGGCTAAAGCAGGCAAAGGAAGAGGCTGAGAAAGAAATTGCCGAGTTTCGTGCACAGATGGAAGCCGAGTTCCAAAAGAAGGTTGCTGCGGTAAGTATAATGTTTTAGGCTAAATTGCTGAAATCTCCCTTATCCTTTTAGCCCTTACAGCAGTAAACCATCATAAACATGTAGTGACCCGCAATTTACATCCAATCTTAACATTAGTATATTTGACTCTAATTACATATGAATTGCATGAACTTTCTGCCACTTTTTTAGCTTCCAAAATTTCTCTTAGGTCACAAAAGTGTTTTTTTGCTTGATAGTGATGTAACCTGAGAACAAGATGGAGGTTAACATTGGAAATAAAAGTCTCTCTAAGACAGAAATGCTATTTAAAGTCGGGAAAACAAATGCATGTTCTTAGAATTTAAGAAGATTTCCTGTAATTTCTCTTGATTTTCCATTGTGTTGTATTCTTACAAGTACATATATTTTTCTGGTATAACAGAGCAGCGGTGATTCCGGTGCTAATGTTAAGCGCCTTGAACAAGAGACCACAGCCAAGATCAGTAATCTGGACGCACAGGCAGCGAGCATTTCGCATGATGTTAGTCAAATGCTTTTGAGGCATGTGACGACCGTGAAGAATTAAATTGCATGACCTTTTATCTTATGAGGGTTTTTTATTGTCGATAGACCTGGATCATGTATTTCGAAATAAGGCGCAGATTTTTCCCTGTGAAATTTGTAACTGCAATAACTATTGTATTGATTGTTGAAAGTTGTTTTCCGGTGATATTGATAATGCATGATATAAAGGAAATCACTTCATCAGTTTTTGAATCACTATAGATCAGTCTACTGATTACAACGGTGATTGTGCATTATTATATCTTTGTTCGTTTAGTGTTGGACATCGTTATGTTGTTCGATTTGCTGTACGAAGTAATATCATGTTAATTTGTGTGTGCGTGCGCGCGCATCGAGCGTGTATATTTCATTGATTGATAACCCTTAATGACTATTGGCAGCGAAGTATGGCTTAGGTTTCTAAGTTGAGTTCATCATGTCACTATTAATGGCGGTGCCGACAAATTTAGGTATTTGGGATATTGATTGATGCAACATGATCAAAATTTAGTTTTGTGTATGGTTTACAGGCTCTGTAAGTTGCTTATCCGAAACCCGTGTGATATGTAAGTCATTCTGGAAAAAGATTTAAGAAGATTCTTTTATAAAACTTTATAAACTAAAAGTTTTAATATGAGGATATTTTTTCAGACACAATAGTGTGGTCAAAAAATCAACTTTACATATTTTAATTAATTCAAAGACCGGCGCTTTTCATGATGCTCACCGAACGATCTTGTGCTTAACATGATGTTTTAAATTTCTTTGGACTGTAATAAATTTGGCTGTTTTTTATAATAAAATATTTCTCGGCTATAGATTTATGATAAAAAAAAAGAGTGAAAAATCATATGATACTTGTTGTAAATAGATTTTATGCCATGTAGATCAACATACACGGTGTTGACCATCAAACTAAAATGTGTAAAGTTGAATTTTATTTTATCCCATGATACTTTGGAAAGAAATTTCCTGCAGAATTTCATTTACTCTTTCTATATAGTTTGTTAGAGGTGTGACATGAGATGGTTGGAATAAGTGAATTTCCCCACATAATCCCCCTCCCCCTCACCCCCAAAAAAAAAAAAAGAAAAAAAGAAAGGATTTAATTAATGCCAGCTTTTTGTTTATGCTTTTTTCTAGATTATAATTTACTGTAAAATATATAATCATATCCATCATCTACAAATATCGCTATTAGCTGTCAACGCTAAATTGTTTTGGTCCCCTTGAATTTCCAAAACATTTTTTTACTTGCATGCTTCAGAAATTTCTAACAGCAAACTGTATATTTAACAATTTCATCCAACCTTTTTGCCCTCTTAAATTAAAAACTTTGTATCCGTGAAGAAATTATTCGGTGTGCCGGGTGTACACCCAGACAGGGGTGAGAGAAAGAGGAGAGTTTCGGGCGGCCTGTAGAGCTCACACATCTATTTCCTCTCTCTGTTGTCCGGGTATATACGGACGGCACATAGAATAACTTTTCGTATTTGTGACTGCGTATACAGAAGACGGCATGTGGTGCAAAGTGTAGAGTTGATGACAAAAGAGGGAGAGATAAAAGTTATGCAGAGAGTCGGAGTAGGAATTCGGTTATCGATGGTCATCGTTTCAAGAGATGAGCAATCTGGCGGCAATCTTGGCGGTGACATTCAAGCTGATGCCGGCAGCAGAGGCTAGAGAGAGACACAGAGCATACTTAGAGAGGTGAAGGCTTCAAACCTATGCTAATTTTGTTCTTTCCAATTATATCTTTTCATTAATCAATTCAAGCTTGTAATAAGCAAATATGTCATTTTCGACCAAAAAAAGAATAATTTGTGTAAATTATATTTTCTGCTGCTTCCCTTTGGTAGAGGTTGCAATAATAATACATTAGACAATTGTGCCATCACAATCATTAAAGATTAGAACTCAAACTAAAGGACAATCCATCATTGCTCAGACGATTCATATGCTCTAAGTTATGAATCCATCATCACAATCATTAAAGATTAGAACTCTAACTAAAGGACAAAGAATTTCCCCTAAGTTATGCATATGTGAAGCATCACTTCAATTTTTTGTCCTATTTCGAGAATTAAATGGAAATATCTATGAGAAAATGAGTATTTAAAGAATTACTGACCGAAGCAAATAATCATTGGTTCACTGTCGTTAAAAGCAAATTTCCGTCCAACGAAGAATGATGAGGCTCGATATCGGTGAAGCTCCAGATGCTGACACGTTGCAGATGACGTGTCTCAGAACCTACAAGAAAGGATCAAGAACTTCAGTTGGGATCACACCTCGGGTCTCCGGCCCGAGAAGTCTCCCGACCTTTGGTGACCTTCCAGACCTCTCCCGGCTCACCTCCGAGCTATCACGGAACCAAGATGCATCGGGCTCCCGCTCGTGCCCGAGCCTCCCGCCGAGCTCATCTTCCTCAGCCTCACCCAGACCGATCCATAGCGCTGGTCACAGGCGCCTACGTCATGGCTCCGTTAATCTCGTCATGCGCGAGATATCCACCGCCCACGATCCCGCGTTCCACGTCATCACGATCCCCCATTAACGAGCCTGTCTCATCATTAATGTGGGATCCCGCCTATCATGCGGGCATGACGCTAGGGGCGTAACGGCCGCGTGAATCTCGCGCGCCGCCTGCCCATTGCAGCCGTTATATAAACCCCTTTCTCACACGATCGAGGTAAGCCATTTTTACTTCACTAGGCCATTACTCTGCCAAAATACCCCGTCTAACTTGATCGTCGGAGGGTCCTCGGTGTCACAACCACCCAGAGACTTCTTTGCAGGTAGCTCGGCCACAACCACTCACAACCCATTGAGATCCACACGCTCCAGGGATCAACCCTCCAACTCAATCTCAGTTGTCCATCCGCACACGAAGAGATCAACGGAAACGGAAGATAACATCTGAAGGAGATCAAGAGATCGATCAAAGAAGGTTTCTTGTTAAAAAGGTTGACGATGGCCTGCCATTTCATGTACGTATGTGTGGGGCTTCAAAACCATCTTTGGTGTCAAGGCTAATGACCGGAAGGAGACGTGTACTCAAAAGATAAAGATATTGGGATGTGTAATAACAATGTATATCAAGCAAATCGCATGCTTAATATTAAGAGAGAACATTAAAGGTTCAACAAAGAATGTATTGAAATAACCGATAGATTCGAAACCGATTTGAGCAAAAATGAGAAGGGACGGTATTTCTTGATTGTAGCTGCAAAAATCGAACTGCACATATTTTTAACTTCAATTTTCTTTGAATAATAAACCGTAAAATGATGCAAGCGGGATAAAACCCCTGGATCTCTTATCTTCAACTACAATAGGCTTCACCACCGTTCTACAAGACCCTATATGTCTGCCTATTATATTAGAGATTTGGCAATGAGGCTGCATTGTTGATGTGCCATATTTAGGAGCCCCCCATTTTTGTTGGCTGGATGCATATTTTGGGCCTTGTGGTTTTATGGACCCATAGTTGAGGCTTTATTCAAATGGAGATTCGTCTTTAAATTTTTTTTGGATAGTCTTGATTTTAAATATGCAGAATTGCATTAAAATTTTATTTCAAGAAACAGATATATAGATTTGCATTAAAATTTACTTAGTAATTTCTAGTTTGAAAATAAAATATAAATGATACCATGTAAAAATTAGAATGTGTGGAAGATAGTTTCAAAATAATTAAGCAGTAAAAGTTTCTTAGTTTCAAAATGATATGCTTAGTTTTAGAGATAAAGATAGTTGCTCACAAAAGGTGTTGCTGGTTTCTATAATGAAGAATTTGGTTAATATATATATATATATATATATATATATATATATATATATATATATATATATATAAACATTTAACGTGGGAGTTTAATAATATTTTTGATGCATAAGCAAATACTATATGGTATGGAATTGAGGCCACAATTTCAAGGGAAACTAACCGTATCTTCTTTGGTATTATAACAGTAGAGGTATATGTTTCAAAATGTATTACTTTGATGTTTAATATTGCATGTTCATAAACATCTAGCATTATTAACTAATTACAGCTTGTAGGAGGAGGAAAACCCAACCGATATGCGAGCGAAGCGCTGGATCTATATCCAGAAACCCGTTAGGGTTAGGGATCACGGCAGGAGAACTAATCGAGCTCGCGGGTCTCGAAGGATTTCAAATATGGGGAGCCAATGTATCGGAGGTCCATGCCAACTTCGTCATAAACTCCAACGGCTCCACTTCACAAGAAATGCTACACCTCATTGAATATGTCAAAGAGAAAGTAGGTCATATATTTGGGGTACAACTCAAGGAAGAAATAAGATACGTGCCTTACAATATCATGTAGAGGTGTATATGCTAGAGGTTTATTTTTTGTACTCTTCTTGTTCTATTTTCTTGGGTAACTTCAAGCCCCTCAACGACTGCAGGTGTTCTTCAAATTATATATTTATTACAAACAAGCAGGTTTATCGTATATGTAGGGCTGTTAAAAAAACGCTAAAAGCTTGGAGCTCGGGATCGGCTTGTTAAAAGCTCGGTTCGGATTCGTTTGATAACTAAATGAGCCACGCTTGAACCACTACTACGAAGAGGGGGAGCCCCCACTGTTCAAACCGTAGAGACAAAGCGATGTGCGTACCGTAGGGACAAAAATTCAGACAGTAGAGACTAAAGTGTAGGGGAAAATACGGTGTAAACCGTAGGGGTCTATTTCCCTATGGTTTTCACCGTAGGGGACAATTTTATTTTTTATTTAATTAAAAAAATTGTTGTTTACTTGCTCTACGGTTTATACGTAGGGGCTAGTATTTTTCCTTACGGTGATTCTTAAAAGGGCAAGAATAACATTTTTAAATTTTTTTTTTTAAAAATAAATATATTTTGTTTCCTCTACGGTCTAAACCATAGAGGAAAATACTAGCCCCTACAGGTTAGTCCGTAAGGACAAAATATCATGACATTTGATCCTTACAGTCAAAACCATAGGGGCAAAAGTAAACTTGCTGGGGAACAAAAAAAATATTTTAAAAAATATATTTCCCTTGTTTTTTTGTCTTCATATATATATATATATATATATATATATACATACATACACACACACACATACCATACACGATATATAAATATTTATTATAGCATCCCACGCATAATATATAATGAAATAAATAAACACATACAAAATCTGAATCATAACTAACATATACACCAACCGATGTCCAAGATACACAATATGTATCAAATAAACTACATGCATCCCAAAAAAATTAACAAAAATAAACAAAACTCTACTGGCACGGTCCACCGCCAATAATCTGGGAAATTTGGCGCAACAGCTCCTTGGTGTAGCCCCGAGCTGACAAAATCTGAATCAATGGATCATCAGAAGTAGGAGTAGGCTGTCGGGGCCGAATGAGTAACCTGCGTAGCCTCAGCCGCTGCCGAAATAGTGGCTCCATGTGTAGCAGTAGCCGAATGGGTGCCTTGCCCAAACTGTAAAGCTTTAAGTATGTGTAATTCAGGATTGGGGTTAGGCTGGATTTGACAAGAGTTCAATGTAGAAAAAAATGATGATAAATTAATGTATGGTCATTGTTTGTATGTATGTGTGTGTGTATGTGTTTGTGTGCATACGGACACACAAGCGCGCGTGCACCCCTAAGCAACCTATTTTTTCTATTTTACTAAAATACACTTAAAAACCCTTAACTACTCTTGGTTTTTCATTAAACTACCTTAAATTAACTAAATTACTATGAATTTCACTAAAATACCCCTAACTATTGTAGTTTTTCACTAAACTATCAACTAAACGATTCCTTTTAGTAAATTAACTAAATTACTATAAATTTTATTAAAATATCCTTAACTTTTTTTGGTTTCACTAAACTATCATTAAAATTTTTAATAAAAAACCCCACTTGCTCAATATTACTTATTTACACTAAAATATTATTATCTATTGTTGGTTTTCACTGAAATACTCTTAACTATTGTTGCTTTTCACTAAATTACGTACAAAAACTCTTAACTATGTATATGTATGCACGCACGTATGCTTGTGTGTTTAAGTTTGTGTAATTTAGGGTTGGGGTTAGGGTCTTTTATCTCGGGACCGGTGAAAGTTAGAGTTCAATGTATAGGAAAATGATGATGAATTAATGTATGGCATTATTTGTATGTGTGTGTATGTGTATGTATGCGCACACACAAGCGCGCGCACCTCCTTAAGCAACCTATTTATTCTATTTTACTAGAATACACTAAAATACCTTTAACCATTCTTGGTTTTTCACTAAACTGCCTTAAATTAACTAAATTACTATGAATTTTATTATAAAAAAACCCTTAACTATTGTGGTTTTTCACTAAACTATCTTAAAAATTTAACTAAACGATTTCTCTTAGTAAATTAACTAAATTACTATAAATTCATTAAAATATCCTTAACTTTTGTTGTTTCACTAAACTATCATTAAAATTTTTAATAAAAAAACCACACTTGCTCAATATTACTTATTTACACTAAAATACACTTACTTATTGTTGGTTTTCACTAAAATATCACTATTGTTGCTTTTCATATGTATCTTCTCCTGAAACGGCTGGAATTGGGAGATCAGCTCGTCCAACCGCTTCTCCAGACGTCGTTCGTGGGAATGGGAGAAGTAACCGCTAGAGAGGAGGATAACTTGAGATTGCCCCTGCTGGGACCAAGTCGCCGGCCTCTCTCCCAACCGCCGTGATACCCTCCGTGTACGCGGTCAAGAATGTAGGTCAGCACGGCCGGATTGGTCTGTGTACTGAAATCAATTCTTGGTACTTGTGCCTCCTCCACCAGCCGCGTCTACACCATGTAAAGCATTCAAATGTAAGTAAACCATTTAAATTCAAACTTATAAAAAAAAGTTTCATTCTTATTAGAACAAATATTAACACTTATGCAATACTCTTCGGTTTGCATGCCGGGATATACAAGCTTGTCCGTGGCCGGATCTGTCGATGAGGCATGGACGGACATCCAATTTTGCAATAAGATCGGTGTACCACCCTAAGCCACAGTCCGGGCTCTCTGAAATTCACAAATAAACACATATTAATAACTTAACATTAATTCATATTCCATTATATGAAAATAGATATATTGTAATTTACCTTTACTGAGATGGTACAAGTAATGTTCCTCGACCCACCCATGTAGGTAGGTCGACCCCTCTTCGCCAACTTGCGATTCACCATGTTTTGGGCGGACTGTTTTTGCTTGTGCTCAGATGCCCAAAACTCGCACAATGCAGGCCAAGTCTCTAAATCGACCCCGGCAAAGTCCGGAGACAGTTGAAGAGCCGCTCTGTCCGCTTCAGGGGTCGCCAGCCACAAGGAATACTGATCCTTCTTCATCTTATTCCTATTGTACCATGTTGGATATATGTATGCCCTTGAGGCCATTATATGTATAGTGGATCCGTGGACATGTATATATGTATATAGATGACTTTCTTGCTCGACACGATAGTATACTATCTGGTTTACTTTATCTTGACATGTTCATTTGATCTTGCATCTTATTCATTTGGTACATGTTGATAAAGCCCAAAGGATATTTGCTTGACTACTAAGACTATGATGCAGATCATACTAGTGGGACACCTGTAGTTTATAAGCATATCCTTTAACTGTTCCTAGTCGTGGGTGTATCGAGACGGGGCATCGATATTCCAGAGTAGACTAGCGTATACCATTCTTGTCCCATGTGATGGGCGATGGATGATCCCATATCCATCTGGTGTGATGACACCAAAGATTGTATGCGGGTGCTCAGTGGAGACTGGGTATACTGAACGAACTCGCCGAGAACTCCTATGTGGTATTATATCTATCGTCGGATAGCAGTTCTCAGGTGACACTGGTACAGGTTAGTCTGTAGACCAAAGATCGTCATAGAGTCTTGTGTGTTCTCCCACTGTACTTTGATCTCCACCCTACCACGGCTCTACCGAGACGTGCAAACATGTGGATTTTGGGTAAAGTCCCGAGGTACATGGAGGCAATGAGCGATAGGAGGAGTTTCGTCTCTCCCGGTATTGGGGGTTGATGTTGTGCTATGCTCGATTGGTTATAACAGGAAGTCCCTGGACATGGCTGCTGAGATTTACTGATAAGTGTTATCAGTAGTTTCTTGATCTGCTATGAGCCATACACTGGCATGACTTATTGAGTTATTGGGGTCGACGATTCCATCCCTAGACTCGATATGCAGCATATCTGACGAAGAGACCGGACTGTACGGTAAGTGTTACCAGTTGGCTTGACGGGAGTTTTGACAGCTTCGCTGGTTTTCTTTTGATCGCTCAATACCCGGGTGGCCGTTACGTTTAGCTGACTGCTTGTGGCTTCTGGGTGTTTGATATGATCATCACCTAATGCCGGCGTATTGATGAGTCTTAGAGTCCCACACAGGAGTTTCCTAGCCTAGGCGAAAAGATGTGGTGTGCATATGAGATATGCGTGGGGACCCGATTAAATACGTGTATGTGATACCGTATATTAATCGAGCGTTTTTCTATTGGTCGGGTCGTATGTGATATGACCGGTTTGTTAAATCAAGTGTTGATTTAACAAAGACTTTTAGCTTAATTCTTTATTAAACCCTTATCTTTGTTGATGTATGCATGCATGTATGCACATGATGATGTGCATGGACACATACATACATACATACATCGTATCATGGTTGATGATACACTAGTGGTGGCAATGCAAGACTCATATGGGAATAAATATGTATATATATTTATTTTTGAATTAAAGAAATAGAAAATAAATTCATGGTGGATAATTATCCTTCACCCTTCATTTGACCAAAGCTTCCACCATGAGTTAACTTTCTATGATTCTTTTTCTCCAAAATAAATATCTAGATATTTGTTAACCCATGGTTAGAAGTGAGAATGATTTAATATATGTATTATTCATTTCTCATTTTTTGTTATCATATCTTTATCTCTTGAGCTCAAAACTTAGCCACCATTATCTCCTTCTTCCTCCAAACTCTCTTGATTTTTCTAAAGAGTGAGGTTGATAAAAAAATAAGGGTTTTGATTATAGAATACAAACCACCTCATCATTCTACACCTCTCTAGTTCATTTATGTAGGGTGTTTTGCTCTACTTCTTTCAAAGTTCAAGTAAAGTAAGGAGTTTTGGGCAAAGGGACTTCGGGTGGATCATCGTGGACGAGGAAGACCTCTAGCGATCCGTTCCAAACTCTCAAAGGTCTAAGGAGTCACCAAGGAAGGTCTACAAAGGTTGTAATCTCTTCACATAGTGATAGATTCTCATTTATATATGATACTAGTTCATTGTTACCCTAAAATTCTAGTTAAGATTCTAGTTTAGTTTACTTAACACCTTTAAAATTTTAATTGTGGCATGTGTGATGCTTCCAAACCCTAGATGAGATGCTAGGTAAACCCAACAATGGTATCAGAACCAAGCTAGAGTTTTATAGTAACCTAGACGACGTTAAAAACCTCGAACGAACGAAACATGTCGTCCGAATCATGCTCTCTGGAAATTTTTCAAAAAGTTGGATATTTCACATTAAAAATACTCAGAAAAACGTGCAGGAAATTGTATGGGACCATAGGAAGAACGAAGCCCTAACTCGACTTAACGACCGCGGAACCGCGGCCAAAATGGTCATTTTGCGGCGGTTCCACGGCGCCGTTGGTGAGGCGTGGACTGTGCCTTCTTGTGCTGGCCCGTATGAGCTTGTAGCAGTCTTTAGTGTATTTTAATATTGCTTAAATGTTGAGCTTTCTGAGAATTATTTGGGTAATTGATCGTTCGATCGAATGTTTTAACTGCGCCTAGTATTTGAGAATGTGATACAATAATTGGAATCTACAAATTTGTTTGTTGCGTGTAAATCTAACATTTCGGTCTCGGGTTTAATCAGAAATATTGTTGAATTATCCGACTTAATTTGAAAAAGTATTTTCGTGGGTGAGACCTAAATGTGAGCTTTATATTTGTTGGACATGAAATCTTTGATATGTGATATCCTGGGTTTTTGATGTCTTACGATTCCAATTGCTGTAGTTTTTCAATTTCTTTTCTGCGACCGTAAGCGTAGTATGTGGTGTATCACCGTTTTCGTTGCTATACATCAACGATAATCGGGATACGCATACTTACTTACATTGATGATATATGATATTATATGTTGCTGAGATATGATGTGCAGGATTGTCGTGATTGAATAGCCGGGGGTTTATGTCAGATGAAAGTCTTTATTTTTCATTCATGTAAAATTTAATTGTATGTAATATTCTTTTGGGGCACTTCCAGGTTGAGGATTATATATCCATTATTGTATATTATTTACTTTTCTGCATTAGGATAGACCCAAGGAGGGGAGCACAAGTGACCGGGTTCTAGGGTTCAGTGGGAGGCCATCTCGAGGAGTCGAGACCGGGTCTCCTAAACTCTAGAATTGGTAGGGTCACTTGCCGCTCTCGTAGGGGTCTAAGGGTGTGGACTTGGCTATTCATCACGACCGTGGAATCCATATTTTCTATTGTTGGCTTAATACAAAATACGGACATCCTAAATATCCTTTTATTTTCATATGTGCTTCTGCTGTTGATATTCTGTGATGTGATTACTTAGTATCTGAGACGAATGGATTATTATTATATATGTGATATATAATAAACGTTGCTTATGTTTTACACCCGCGCTAGTCCCGTCCCGCTATGCCGTTAGTTAAGTAACCTAACGGTGCATAACGGGACACTGTGGCGAATGCGGATGGTATAAGTGTACGTTCTATTTTCGTTTCTTTTCTGTGATGGCTTAGGAACTTAAATGATGGGACTACATTAATGAAATTAATATAAAAGAAAAAGAAACCTAAAGATGTTGTTGAATCAGATTTGAAACCCACTCGGCCTTTTTATGAAAAATGCAAGTTTCAAGAGATGCGGAGCTTAAGCCACTCCTTTTCTAAACTGTTTTGATTCTACAATGAGATCAAGTTCAAAACGTTAAAGGTTTTCATAAAAACCATCCGCAACCCTCCATCATTTTAGGAAGCAGAGTACTTAGTATTCGTGTTACGTATATTGATTATAGTCAAGGCGTAGTGTACGGTGGCTAAGTGATGTCTTCCTATAAAGCATATGATGCGATTAGTTAGGACATTCATGTGATTATGTTGATCATAGTCAAGGGTCATATGGGTGGGTCTAGTTAATCTCGAAATAACGGGTAGAACTTGACTAGTGCTTATGATATGTTGACCATAGCCAAGGTCATAAGCAGCTAGGGGTAAAAACCATATCGGGAGTTTCAAGAGTTGAAATTTGTAATGAGATTGCATTTCATCTATATGATAGTTGGATCCCGATCCCACTGTGAGTAAGAGTTACTCTCAAGAGAGTTTTGCACTTTACAATTAGCTAATCTAGTAGGTGTCTAGAAATGTGTCAACGGGGTTTGACCTCTGGGAAAACGAGGTTTATTTTAATTAGGTTCGTACGAAAGCACGGGGAAGCTCCCTCAAAGTACCGACACTGGCCTGGCTGACCGGTTAGCGAAACTGTAGAATGTACTTAATCCTGGCTAGTTTTCTTTTCAGGTTTTGAAAGAAAATTTGATAAAAGCAGTGGGAGACATCGATTAGATAAGATAATAACCAATCTAATTCTTTGCAAGAGCATTTCGCCGTGTGTTTTCTTTTCTCTCTCCTAATGGCAGATACCGATGACGGGACATAAGCTTCTTTTAGAGAAAAATAAACTGTCAGGACCGAATTATAAAGAATAGTCGAGGAACTTGAACATTGCACTCTGTTCATATCAGATTTTTGCATTTTCATACCGCCCAATTTTTATCACATTGCATATCCGTAGATACTCTTGAGCCGTGTTTGCTAGTCAATTGCAGGATACAGGTTCTCGGTTCTAAAACGGTGAAATTCACGGAAAACACGAAAAAATCCGGGTTCCTGCCAACCACTGAGAAAACACGGTCTCCGCTCTTCATCCGTATGTTGCCAGATACCAGTTTAGGAAGACAAAAGGTCAAATCAATATCATTCTCATGCACAAGGCTCAATGGTAGCACAAGATCCAAGAGATCTACGCGGAGCTCAAGGCAATCATGACAAAAACATCCACAAAAGTCCACCTTTCCCTCAACAGAAATTCTGGAAGAAATGTGGAGGTATTTTCAGAAAACACATATGCCATACTGAAGTACACAAAAGACCAGGGAAGCACAGAAAAAGCCACACCCTAACTCTACAGTAGGGCCGCGGATCCGCGGCCAATAGGGGGTCTAGGCCGCGGATCCGCGGCCGTACTGGCGCCGCATCTGCAGAGCTTTGGGGGGTATTTTGGTCATTCTGTTTGGGTTCTGGTGGTTGCCCTAGGTTTTCATTTTTTGGCCTATAAATAGCCCAGAACTTTGTGAAGGAAAGGGTCCATTCTTGTATTTTCATTTTTGCTAAGTTTAGTGTGTTTCTTCTTCCTCTTCTCACCTCTTCTCCATTAAACTTGTAGTGAGCTCATGAGTGAAGAGTGATGAATAAAGAAGAACCATTTATTATCATGCTTGTCTTGCTCTTTCTTTACTTGTTGTAACTTTAATTTGTTAAGTAGTTGTTGTTATTTCCTTGTTGTTTCTTTCTTCTCTCTTTTTCTTTATCCTTACATACGACAATGATGCTTACGCTCGATCCTCGCCAAGGTGAGGTCGCAAATAGCTAGTCGTATTCTTCTAATCTCTTTCTTTCTATCTTCCTCTTTTGTTTTGTTTTATTTTTCCGTATAATGATGTGTGAGTAGTTCATTCTTGTTAGGGTGGGATAAGGGAAGTTTGAGAGAAGGAAATCTCTCTCACTCTTTTCTTGCCCAACAGCTTAAATCGACTCCCGTTAATTGAACCACAATCCGCTCCTTACGGCACCCTATCCTACATGATAGCGGTGATTCCGTAGTGAGACCGGTTGTGGTTGAATTAACCGGAGGTTATGGCTAAGAGCCAAGAACGGACGGACAAGCACCAAAAGGAAGGACTTGCGTTGGAAAGCCTAGCTTATACTCGCAAGTTCCTTCCTAGTCGTGCTAATCCCCGTTGTTGCCGATTACCATAACACCGATATTAAGAGGGGCAACGAAAGATGTGGAGACTCCTAACTCAAACCAACCTAATCCTAACCCTAACAAGCCCGCTTTAAATATCAACTCAACACTTAGATAATCACAAACAAAATCTGAACAACCGGACTTAACTCGTTAAAACACATTGAAAAAGACTCCCATCTCCCTGCGGACGACCCGTACTCAACCGGCTAGCTACAAGCGAAACCGTCTTGAGTGCGGTATTTAAAACTAAACTTGAACACGCACGTATTCTACCAATCAAATGGCGCCGTTGCCGGGGAGACGGTAGTTTATTTCCTTGTGTAATTTCGGGTTAATTTGTAAGTATAAATATAACCAAAAAACGAAAAAAATACATACTTTGTAAAAAACCATCTTGTTGTTTTTTTGATTAGCTTTTGTGCAAGTGTGCAGGAAAATACAAGGTTCGAGTTCAGTGGCCAAGACGTTGAAAATACGGAGTTCAAGTACAGTGCCAAAGACGTGGGAAGATAGACCAACATTTCGCGGCTACACCGCGACGGACAAAACGAAGCATCCGGTCTACTGAAAAATCTGGAGCAGTTACAGTGAGTAGATAAAAATTCAGTACATCCAGACAAGAAGAGGAGACCCAGAGCAGCACCTACACCAAACCTGAAGCCCTAACTCCCTAGTATTACCGCGTTTCCGCGGCATAAGTAAGCTTAGGCCGCGGATCCGCGGCCACTTGGTGGGGTCAGTGGTCCAAAATCTCTCTGTAAGTCTCTCTCCTCTCTCCCACTCCTCTGAACTCCACTGAATTGTGTTTTCTGCAGCCTTCTTTGCGCAAATTCTTCTCCCCCTTCCAATAAACTGTTCTTGTGCAGGATTCTTTGCGCCGCAAAATAAAAATTGTTTGCAGTTGATTTGTTACTGCTTTGCATTTCTTTAATACGGACTTAAGGGGCTTGAAACCAATCCAGAATTGGGTGGGGATTTCATCACCCTTCCCAGGACCCCAAAAATCACTAAAGCATATGCATTGTCCATTGTAAATTAAAAAATACTAGACTTCAGCCCTAAGGACTTCGCGCTCATTAGGAGAAGATAAACCGTGTTTAGAACCTCGCTTAACCGTATATTGTTTACGGGGTGTCTAGGAAAGTGTTAAAGGCGCAACCGCCGAAAGAGAAAGGGTTATTTAATTAAGGAACTTCGCGAAAGCGTTGGACAACCTCCCCTTATCTCTGCACTTACCTGGCCTCGTGATCAGTGTATTTTTAAGCCCGTTTCTCGACACTGTTTAACTTCGACAATCAAGTTCAGGAGCAGGTCTAGTAGACCTAGGTTACCCTAGATCTAGGTGTGATTGTGCATATCTTGTTTGTGATTGCTTAAGCCGTATTTCCGTACATATTTCTGTAAATCTCTTTCTAAAAACAAAACAAAAAAAAGAAAAATCAAAAACTTTTATAAAAACTTGCCCTTTTGTCGCCAAATCCATTTTCACCCACCACCCATCGCCTTTCTCCATTGACGTTTTCTTACCCCCACCTTTTCCGCTTTGACTATTCTAAACTCGTTTAGTGTATGTCCGCTTGGACTCGGGACACTAGCGCCCGTCTAGTCCGCGTTACGTTAGTCGCGACCGACTACGCGATCGACTCCGAAGTCGATACTCCGTTCACTCCTCTTTCACCCCTTCCTTTGCCGGCCAACTCCGACGTTGACCGGAATTCTGTTCATACATCTTCACCTTCACCTTCACCTTCACCAACCTCTTCTTCCGCGATGTCAGGATTTAATCCGAACATCTCTTTGACCACCGCTGGATTGGCTCCACCTCCTACGGAGACCAATATCCCACCACCTCCGCCTGTTGTAGCGCCGTAGCGAATCGCGCTCCAGGATCGTTTCTATCCCACCCGTTCTGCACTTCCCACCTGTCTTTCTCTTCCTCCGGCCAATGGGGACAACTTTGAAATTAAGCCCCATTTCATCAACATACTTCCACGTTTTCATGGGCTTGAATCTGAAGATGCCTATATCTTCATCAATAAATTTCAAAACGTCCATGATGAAAACCACCCAGCTGTCGGACGATGCTATACGTCTACGGGTCATTCCGTTCACTTTATGCGATCTCGCTGAAAAATGGCTGTATAGCACCGCTTCCCACTCAATCACCAGCTGGGACGAGTTTGTTAAAGCGTTTCTGAAAAAATTCTATCCGAATCATAAGACCGCAAGGATTCGAAATGAAATCAACCAATTCTCCCAGCTTCCTTCTGAACCCTTCTGGAAGTGCTTTGACCGGTACAAAGACCTTCTTGTTCAGTGTCCTCACCACGGTATAGAAAAATGGCAACTCTGCCAAACCTTATACGAGGGACTGAACCCAGCAACGAAGCAGTTGCTGGAAACCATCTGTCAGGGCCACTTCCTATCGAAATCTGACGAGGAAGCGTGGCAGTTCTTTGACGACCTTGCGGAGCAAACGCTACAGTGGGAGAGCACTAGACCGACTTCTTCTTCTTCTACCTCCACTTCTACCGGTCAGTCTAGGGTAGGAATCCACCAACTCGATGTCTCTATTGCGATGAAAGCTGAAATGGCTGCAATAACACGAAAGCTTGAAGCGATAGAGAGCAAATTTTCTGCTCCTGCCCCCACCCCTGTTCTCCCCCTTCGTACCATCTGCGCTTGTTGTTCCGATCCTTCTCACTTGACCGAAGAGTGTCCTTACAATCCACCCTCGCAAGGACAGGATCAGGTTAATGCTGCCTTCCAGCAAAGACCGAGGAATGATCCATACTCTTCCACCTACAATCCCGGTTGGAGGAACCACCCCAATTTCGCCTGGAATCAGAATTAGAATCAATTCCAAGGCAACAATTTCCAAAGGGCCCCTCCACCGCAACAACAAGCGCCACAACAAACTCAACATCAATATCAGCAACCCTTCCAACCCCAGCCTTTCCAAAACCAGACGAACAACTTTGCACCCAACAACTCTTTTCCACCAAACAACTTTGTTCCGTCAAACAACGATAAGGTTTCCTCGCTCGAGCGAAGTCTGGAGGCGTTTGTTAAACAATCGACTCAATCCACCGCCAACATCCAGTCTTCCATTCAATCTTTAGTGCAACACACTGCCGCACACGGGCAAAGCATCAAGACCATCGAGGCCCAGATTGCACAGCTGAACGCGGCCTTAAGCGAGCGAGAGAAGGGGAAGCTCCCGTCCCAGCCACTTCCAAATCCCGGTCACCCACATAATGCACATGTTGCTCTTGAACAACAAAACCATAATGTGAGTGCCGTGACTACACTGAGATCGGGAAGGATGCTGCAGAACAACATTGGCAAACGAATCAACGATGACACCCCGGCCGCCGCTTCTTCTTCTTCTCCTTCTTCTTCGTCTTCCGAGCCTATTCTCCGTTCTTCAACAGGCTCTCCTTCCTCTTCTTCTGCTCTGAACGGACCCACTTCTCACTCCACGAAAACACCTATTCTGGGATCCGTTCCAACTCCAAAATCTCCTCCTCCAGCATTAGACTCAACCAATTTTCAAAATGTTCCATTTCCAAACCGGTTGAGGTCTAACAAACAAAATCCTCAAATGGAGAAGATTCTGGAGTTATTCAAGCAGGTTAACATTAACATTCCTCTTTTAGATGCTGTCCAACAAGTCCCGTCCTACGCGAAAATCTTAAAGGACTTGTGCACGAAAAAGAGGAAGTCTCAGGTACCCAAGAAAGTTTTCTTGGCTAGTGCTGTGAGTGATGCCCTTACCCAATCTTTACCACAAAAACGGAAGGACCCTGGCTGTCCTTCGATTTCAATTACTATTGGGGATAAGAACATCAACCGCGCACTATTAGATCTTGGTGCCAGTGTTAACCTGCTTCCGTATTCAGTATACGAGCAATTAGGCGTCGGAGAGCTGAAACCCACACACTGCACTCTCCAAATGGCCGACCGATCAATCACCCATCCTAGGGGTGAGCTAGAGGATGTGTTAATAAAAGTCGGGGACTTCATATTCCCCGTTGACTTCATTGTATTAGATACACAGCCTGTAGCTAACCCCCGGAATCAAATTCCGGTGATACTCGGTCGCCCATTTCTCGCAACCTCAAATGCTGTGATCAATTGTCGCAATGGTTCGATGAACCTCTCTTTTGGAAATATGACGATTGAACTCAACATTTTTAGGTTAGGGAATCAGCCCGCCGAACCTAATGCTCATATACTGGACGTCTGCTCGATCCAGGAGATCACCCCAGAAGAGTGTGAATTCGAGGAGTTTCTATTTGATTACAATAACCTTGACGCCACTAGTGCGTTTCTCTTCGAACCTGCTGCTGTTTCTGCGCCCGACAACGACTACGAGTGTTTCACGTTCTCGAACGATCTTAGCCACGCACAACCCGAGTTTGAATCTTTCGACTTTTCGGATGAGTTACCTGAACCATCCAACTCGGTTGCCTACACTCGCTTTGAACCTTTGCTGGAGTCCTTTGAGTTCGAGACCTTTGCACCAGTCTTGCCTTCCATCATTTCACCTCCAACGCTCGAACTCAAGCCGTTGCCGTCTCACCTTAAGTATGCTTACTTAGGTGAGAACGAGACCCTCCCTGTCATCATCTCGGCTTCTCTAGCTCCCGAGAAAGAGAAAGCCCTTCTCGCGGTCTTGCACAGCAACAAGCAAGCTTTTGGCTGGTCCATGGCGGACATCAAGGGGATTAGTCCCCTCATCGTTGAGCATCACATTCATCTGATGGATGATGCCAAACCAGCCCGGGATCCACAAAGACGTCTTAATCCAGTCATGAAGGAGGCTGTGAAGAAGGAGATCGTCAAATGTCTAGATAGTGGTATCATTTACCCTATCTCTGATAGCCAGTGGGTTAGCCCCATTCACGTTGTCCCCAAGAAGTCGGGCATCACGGTCATCACTAACGAGGCGAATGAGTTAATCCCTACTCGCACCCAAACTGGGTGGCGAGTTTGCATTGATTACAGAAAACTCAACGCCGCAACGCGGAAAGACCACTTTCCGCTACCCTTCATTGACCAGATGCTTGAACGATTGGCCGGACACGAGTACTACTGCTTTCTTGATGGCTACTCCGGCTATAATCAAATTCCCATCGCCGAAAAAGACCAGGACAAGACCACTTTCACTTGTCTTTTCGGCACGTTTGCATATCGACGCATGCCCTTTGGGTTATGCAATGCGCCCGCTACTTTCCAGCGGTGTATGATGGGAATTTTCTCGGACATGGTGGAAAAATTTCTGGAGATTTTCATGGATGACTTCTCCATCTTCGGCGATTCCTTCAACGAGTGTTTGCTGCATCTTGACGCTGTCCTTACCCGATGTAAGGACAAGAATCTCACTTTGAACTGGGAGAAATGCCACTTCATGGTGCGCGAAGGTATTGTCTTAGGACATATCATCTCGCAAAATGGCATCGAGGTTAACAAAGCAAAGATTGAGGTCATTTCCAATCTGCCTCCTCCCCGATGCGTCAGAGATATCCGAGCCTTCCTTGGCCATGCCGGTTTCTATAGACGGTTTATCAAGGACTTTAGCAAGATTGCTAGGCCCTTGACTCTTTTGCTGGCCAAGGATACGCCTTTCGACTTCAACTCGAGCTGTGTGAATGCATTCGAGTCACTGAAACGCTCCCTCACTTCTGCTCCCGTTCTTTCTTCCCCTGACTGGACGCACCCATTCGAGATTATGTGCGATGCATCCGACTTTACCATTGGTGCTGTCCTTGGACAACACATCAACAAGATGCCGCACGTAATCTATTACGCAAGCCGAACCCTGAACGACGCCCAACTTAACTATACAACAACTGAGAAGGAATTCTTAGCTGTTGTATTTGCTTTAGAAAAGTTCAGGCCCTACCTCATCGGCTCTCCAGTCATTGTCTACACGGACCATTCAGCTCTGCGCCATCTTTTTGCGAAGAAAGATGCCAAATCTCGGTTAATACGTTGGATCTTCTTGCTTCAAGAGTTTGACCTTGTCATTAAGGACAAACGAGGATGTGAAAACATAGTTGCCGACCATCTCTCACGACTTCCTTCTTCGCCTTCGCTTCCAATTCCGATCAACGACGTTTTCCCGGATGAACAGCTCTTGGCAGTATCGTGCGAACCCTGGTTCGCAGATATTGTGAACTATTTGGCCACGGGATTACTACCGACTGAATGGTCGAGTCAGGACAGACTTCGCTTCTTATCCCAAGTAAAACACTTTTACTAGGACGAACCCTACTTGTTCAAGTACTGTCCCAACCAGATTATTCGTCGGTGTGTCCCTGACGAGGAATTCAAGAGTGTGCTGTCATTTTGCCACGATCAAGCGTGTGGCGGGCATTTTGGGCCTAGAAAGACAGCTGAGAAGATCTTGCAATGTGGTTTCTACTGGCCACAACTTTTCAAAGACGCTCACGACTATTGCAAGACTTGCTCCCGGTGCCAACACATGGGCCAGATATCCCGGAGGAACGAGATGCCGCTCCAACCGATCTTGGTTGTGGAGATTTTCGATGTTTGGGGGATAGACTTCATGGGGCCGTTTCCCAGCTTTTTTGGGAACTTGTACATTCTTCTAGCTGTTGATTACGTCTCTAAATGGGTCGAGGCTGTGCCCAGCCGGACTAACGACAACAAGGTTGTCATTAGGTTCCTTAAAGAAAACATTTTTTCCCGATTTGGGCACCCCCGAGCGATCATTAGCGACAATGGAAGTCATTTCTGCAATAAAACTTTCGAAGCCTTGATGCGGAAATACTCCATAAATCATAAGCTCTCTACGCCCTACCACCCCCAAACCTGCGGGCAGGCCGAAGTTTCAAATCGGCAAATCAAGCAGATACTGGAGAAGACGATTTCCAAGAACCGTAAGGATTGGTCTCTGAAACTCACTGATGCCCTTTGGGCATTTAGAACCGCTTATAAGACCGACCTTGGCATGTCTCCCTATCGGCTTGTGTACGGAAAAGCCTGCCACCTTCCTGTCGAAATAGTGCATCGCGCATTTTGGGCGATAAAGGAGCTGAATATGTCTCTTGAGGATGCGGGCAGCCATCGGAAGCTGCAGTTGAACGAACTGAACGAGCTTAGGGACGAGGCTTACGATAACGCGGTTGTCGTTAAGAATCGAACGAAGGTGTTTCATGATAAACACCTTTTGCGCAAAATCTTCGTACCTGGTCAGCAGGTACTGCTTTACGACACCCGACTTCACTTCCACCCTGGAAAGCTCAGATCTCGCTGGAAAGGGCCGTATTTTGTGCGGAATGTGTATCCGCAGGGCGCTGTGGATTTGGAAAATCCAAAGGACGGTTCACTCTTCAAAGTGAACGGACATCGATGCAAACCGTACCTTAGTGCCGAACCGACAGAGGAGCTCCTGTTCTTACAGGAGCCGGTTTACCCTGCATGATCTTCCTCTGCCTACCTCCAAACTTCGGTTATCCAGCCAAGAACAGCGGACACTGTTCCAAATAAGTTTGGGGGTATGTACAAACCATTTTGTATATATTTGTGTATATTCTTTTTCTTTTCTTTAAAAACAAAAACAAATAAAAATTTGTGTATCACTAACCGACAATTTTGAACCTTCCAACTACTCTCTTCATGCAACGACAGTGAGGACACTGTCCAGTTTAAGTTTGGGGGTATGCTCGGTACGCATTTCTTACCTTCGCATTCATATGTATATTTTGCATCTGCATATTAATATCCATAAAATCCATAAAAATTTGAAAATTTTCTAAAAAATATAAAAACTTTTTTGTCAAGTTAGCTTGTGGAAGAATTCTGATTCAACATTCGACGGTTTTTGTTTGAAAAAATAGGAATAACTAAATCTTATGTTTGGATTTTGAAAACCTGAAAGATAACTCTCCTTTGAAGTTAACTATAGCTGATATAAGTCTTTACATCACACTACACGTGTCGTGAGTTTTGGGAATTAGATGACAAGTCTTTTATGTTTAAAAACTTTTAAACAAATAAATGATTTTCTGAGGATCAAATAGGTTTGTTCTGAAATAAGTAATGTCAAGAATAGTTTATGAAGTAAAGCGAATATGAAGGAATGTTATTGATGCCGTAATTGGAGCTAAGTCTGAAAAATAACCCATCTGAAACTTGATTGGAATGATTACACACCAAACCCACTAAACACGTCTTTTATCCAAAAAAAAATTGAACTGCCAGTTATATCTCCGTTCATATTAAATCGTCTGATTTTCACGTCAAACTGTCTTTTGTTTTTGGACCTAGGTAACTTGAGTAATTAAGTCCGCTGGGGTGTTTCTACACCTAATGCCCTAAAACCAACTGGTTTGGGTGCATTGGCCTAAAGCTCGCTAAGAAGCCTAGAAAGTCCAGTTTAAAACAAAGTCAAGCAAGTGTTCTCTCCGAGTTAAAATTCCTAACGGTTCTTTGTGTGAGAATAATCTTGATAAAAGACAGGCTTTTATAAAAATTTTAACGGAGATATGAAGGTTTTATTCTATGATAAAGACTATTGCACGTTCACAGAGGTGTGTATGAAATGAAAGCAAGAAAAGGGTGGAGTGAAAAATACGACTTAATTTCCTGTTATGGAAGATAGAAATTCTGAAGTTGAAACCTTACTGGAAAACGAAACTTGAAAAATGCTTAACTCTTTATAAAACTTATGTGATCCTTTTAAAATTGTTATCTGGGCTTTATTGTGCGACATGATGACTTTATTCGACCTTTCGGGAACTTAACGACACTATTTGCACTGCACGTAAAGACATATAAATCTGTAGTTAAATAAGAAGCGAGGTGTGAAAAATAAAGGTTCGATAGTCTAAACTTAGGATTATAGAATTGTTATTTTCTGAAACAAAACTTTAGGGTTTGAATCTTAGTTATTTTACAAAACGAACTTGACCGGATTTTGTGGGTAGTATCCGCTGAAAACCCTAAGGAGACAACACTCCTCCTACTAGGGACACCTAGAGGTTTAACGGCTTGTTGCACATGCTCAGTGCAATCGCGTTCCCTGCGAAAGTGAGGTCAGGAAATTTTTTGTGAATAAATGGGCTTTGCTCGGGACGAACAAATGATAAGTTTGGGGGTATTTGTTCATATCAGATTTTTGCATTTTCATACCGCCCAATTTTTATCACATTGCATATCCGTAGATACTCTTGAGCCGTGTTTGCTAGTCAATTGCAGGATACAGGTTCTTGGTTCTAAAACGGTGAAATTCATGGAAAACACGAAAAAATCCGGGTTCCTGCCAACCACTGAGAAAACACGGTCTCCGCTCTTCATCCGTATGTTGCCAGATACCAGTTTAGGAAGACAAAAGGTCAAATCAATGTCATTCTCATGCACAAGGCTCAATGGTAGCACAAGATCCAAGAGATCTACGCGGAGCTCGAGGCAATCATGACAAAAACATCCACAAAAGTCCACCTTTCCCTCAACAGAAATTCTGGAAGAAATGTGGAGGTATTTTCAGAAAACACATATGCCATACTGAAGTACACAAAAGACCAGGGAAGCACAGAAAAAGCCACACCCTAACTCTACAGTAGGGCCGCGGATCCGCGGCCGTACTGGCGCCGCATCTGCAGAGCTTTGGGGGGTATTTTGGTCATTCTGTTTGGGTTCTGGTGGTTGCCCTAGGTTTTCATTTTTTGGCCTATAAATAGCCCAGAACTTTGTGAAAGAAAGGGTCCATTCTTGTATTTTCATTTTTGCTAAGTTTAGTGTGTTTCTTCTTCCTCTTCTCACCTCTTCTCCATTAAACTTGTAGTGAGCTCATGAGTGAAGAGTGATGAATAAAGAAGAACCATTTATTATCATGCTTGTCTTGCCCTTTCTTTACTTGTTGTAACTTTAATTTGTTAAGTAGTTGTTGTTATTTCCTTGTTGTTTCTTTCTTCTCTCTTTTTCTTTATCCTTACATACGACAATGATGCTTACGCTCGATCCTCGCCAAGGTGAGGTCGCAAATAGCTAGTCGTATTCTTCTAATCTCTTTCTTTCTATCTTCCTCTTTTGTTTTGTTTTATTTTTCCGTATAATGATGTGTGAGTAGTTCATTCTTGTTAGGGTAGGATAAGGGAAGTTTGAGAGAAGGAAATCTCTCTCACTCTTTCCTTGCCCAACAGCTTAAATCGACTCCCGTTAATTGAACCACAATCCGCTCCTTACGGCACCCTATCCTACATGATAGCGGTGATTCCGTAGTGAGACCGGTTGTGGTTGAATTAACAGGAGGTTATGGCTAAGAGCCAAGAACGGACGGACAAGCACCAAAAGGAAGGACTTGCGTTGGAAAGCCTAGCTTATACTCGCAAGTTCCTTCCTAGTCGTGCTAATCCCCGTTGTTGCCGATTACCGTAACACCGATATTAAGAGGGGCAACGAAAGATGTGGAGACTCCTAACTCAAACCAACCTAATCCTAACCATAACAAGCTCGCTTTAAATATCAACTCAACACTTAGATAATCACAAACAAAATCTGAACAACCGGACTTAACTCGTTAAAACACATTGAAAAAGACTCACATCTCCCTGCGGATGACCCGTACTCAACCGACTAGCTACAAGCGAAACCGTCTTGATTGCGGTATTTAAAACTAAACTTGAACACGCACGTATTTTACTAATCACACTCACATATGATAAAATATCATATGTCCTCACTACCAAAGCCTCACCTGTCCTAGGACCTGAATCATCTGTTTCGGATAGAGAGATCCGAAAAACATGGGATATTGATTGTAACATGGCCAAGTGCCTCATGCTTGCTTCTATGGATGGTATACATTAGAAGCAGCACGAGAATATGGATGCTCAATCCATATTTCTTCATACAAAGGAGTTGTATGAAGAGCAATCTTGGACTTTACGATACCAAGCATCTCGAAAGTTGTTTCAGATGCGGATGGCCTCTGGTATATCAGTAGGAGAACATGTTCTAAAGATGATTGGTCTTATAGAAGAACTCAAGGAACCGGGATGGACCATGGATAATGAGCAATATACAGATATTGTTCTGCAGTCTCTCCCCCGCCTTTGCTCCGTTCATAGTGAATTTCAATACGAACGATTTGGAGAAATGATTGTCCAAACTTCTCAATATGTTAAGAAGTGCAGAGAGCACGCTTAAGACAGCGAAAACTCCTGCTCTGCTTGCTGGGCTATCTTCTTCTTCCGTCCCAAAAGCCAAGGCCAAGGGAAAGAAGAAGAAGAAACCCATCAAACCAAAAGGTGGAGTTCAAAAGGCGAAGGGGAAAGACAAATCCGAGGCCGCGGGAAGTGGAAAAGGAGTATGTTTTTACTGCCATAAGTCGGGACATTGGAAACATAACTGTGCTCTGTATCTTGCTGATCTTAAGAAGAAGAAGAAGTATGTTGATGCTTCCGCTTCAGGTTGTTTGTAACTGAAAACTGTTTTTCTATAAACTCTGTATCTTGGGTATTAGATACCGGTTCTGGTTCTCACATGTGCAATTGTATGCAGTTATTGAGAAACAGTAGAGTTTTGAAGACTGGTGATCATACTCTGCGGGTTGGAAATGGTTCTAATATACATGCTGTATCCGTAGGAGAGTATCATCTGGGATTGCCTTAGGGTTGTATTATGGTTTTGAACCCGTGTTATTATGTACCTAGTATGCTATGTAATATAATATCCATTTCTTTATTGGACAATGAAGGATATCATTTTGTGTTGCAGAATAATGTTATGAACATTAACTTGAATCAACAGTTGATTGGGTATGGTACACTAAATAACGGTATTTACGTCCTGAACCAACATACAGTTTTAAATATACAACATACTAATAAAAGAAAGTTTTCAGATATAAATGAAGCTTTTCTTTGGCATTATAGACTTGGTCATATTAATGAAACAATACTAAACAAGCTACATAAAGATAGATATTTAAATTCTTTTGAATATAAATCTTATGCGACTTGTCAGTCCTGTATCAAAGGTAAAATGACCAAAACTCCGTTTACTGGACACAGAGAGAGAGAGCTGTGGAACTCTTAAACCTCATACATAGTGATGTATGCGGACCAATGTCTACACATTCTAGTGGCGGTTTTTCATACTTCATTACTTTTACTGATGATTTCTCAAGATTCGGACACGTGTTTTTGTTAAAGCATAAATCCGAAGCTTTCGAGAAATTTAAGGAATACAAACTTGAAGTAGAAAAACAAACAGACTTGAGTATCAAGAAACTTCGATCAGATCGAGGTGGAGAGTATTTGCGTACAGAGTTTTCAAACTTCTTAAAAGAGAATGAGATTCTCTCTCAGCTCACTCCCCCTTACACACCACAGCACAATGGTGTGTCAGAACGGAAGAATCGTACCCTATTAGATATGGTACGGTCCATGATGTGTGATGATGAGTTACCGCTTTCCTTCTGGGGACATGTATTGGAGACAGCAATGTATCTGTTAAACAGGGTTCCAACCAAGACCGTGTCTACCACTCCATATGAGATATGGTATGGAAAGAGACCATCTCTTAAAAGAGTTAGGATATGGGGTTGTCCGGCTTTTGTCAAAAAGCAGAATCCGGATAAACTCGAGACACGATCGGTCATGTGTAAATTTATGGGATATCCAAAACATTCATATGGATATCTATTCTACCACAAGGAGGAACAAAAGGTGTTTGTTTCTCAACATGCCACATTTTTAGAAAATGAGAATTTTACAAAAGGTGATGATGGCAATGCGGTAGAACTAGAAGAGGTTCTAGAGACACAAATTACTCATGTCGAATTGGTTGAAACTGATGTTGCAATAGAACTTCAAGAACCTCAGCTGCTCCGGAGATCTAGTAGAACTTCTCGCCCACCGGAGAGATGCTATAGGTTTCTCATTGATGGTGATAGAGAAGATTGCATCATGGATGATGATGACCCTACTAGTTTTCAGCAAGCTATCATGAGTGGTGACTCAGTGAAGTGGCTGGAAGCTATGAGATCTGAAATGGAGTCCATATACACCAACAAAGTATGGACTTTGGACGTTGCACCTCCTGAGATAAAACCCGTAGGGTGCAAATGGATCTTTAAAAGAAAGATTGGTGTAGATGGACAGGTAGAGACCTATAAACCAAGGCTTGTAACGAAAGGTTTTCATCAAAGACCAGGATTGGACTATGATGAAACTTTCTCTCCAGTAGCAATACTTAAATCCATTCGGATCCTACTTGCTATTGCTGCTCACTACGACTATGAAATCTGGCAAATGGACGTTAAAACTGCATTTCTAAATGGTGATTTAGAAGAATGCATTTATATGGATCAGCCCGAAGGCTTCATTGATAGTGGGAGCAGCGTGAAAGCATGTAGATTACTTAAATCCATATATGGATTAAAGCAGGCCTCACGGAGCTGGAACATTTGCTTTGATGATACAATCAAAGAGTTTGATTTTATCAAAAATATAGATGAGCCATGCATTTATAAGAAGATTGTAGGGAGTACTGTCACATTCCTCGTATTGTACGTCAATGACATTCTCCTGATAGGAAATGATATTCCTATGTTACAATCGGTCAAATTATTCTTATCACAAAGGTTTTCCATGAAGGACCTGGGTGATGCCTCGTGCATTTTGGGCATCAGGATCTATAGAGATAGATCCAAGAGGTTATTGGGATTGTCCCAAACATAGTACATTGACACCATCCTAAAAAGATTTAGTATGGAGGATTCTAAGCGTGGTGCCTTGCCTGCTTGTCATTGAATCACTCTCTCCAAGGACTTCTGTCCGAAGACTGATGAAGAGAGAGCTCGCATGAGTATTATACCCTACGCTTCAGCCGTAGGTTCTATAATGTATGCGATATTATGTACTCGTCCTGATGTAGCTTATGCACTAGCTGTAGTACGCAGGTATCAATCCAATCCAGGGGAGAAACATTGGATAGCAGTGAAGAATATTCTTAAGTACTTACGAAGGACTAAAGAATTGTTCTTGGTGTATGGTAATGGGGATCTCCAGATGGAGGCCTTTACCGATTCCAGCTTCTAAAGTGATAAGGATGAAAGCAAATCTATCTCAGGGTTTGTATTTACCCTCAATGGAGGGGCGGTTAGTTGGAAGAGTTCCAAACAGGATACCGTTGCAGACTCCATGATGGAAGCTGAGTATATTGCTGCAAATGATGCTGCCAAGGAAGCCGTCTGGATGAGGAAGTTCATCGCGGAACTAGGAGTAGTTCCATCCATTATTGATCCGATACCATTGTATTGTGATAATAATGGGGCTATGGCGTTAGCCAAAGAACCTGTTAGTTATGTATATGCCCTAGAGGCCATTGTTGTACATATGATGTATATTATAATGGATGCTTGGATATATATAGAGATGACTTTGTTGCTCGTCATGATAGTATGCTATTTGGTTTCACTTTATCTTAACATGTTGATTTGTATTGGTTTACTGTTTTACTCTCACATGTTGATAAAGCCCTTAGGATCTGTACTCGACTACTGGGACTATGATGATATCATACTAGTAGGGCCACGGTAGTCGATGAGTACATCCTATAACTGTTCCTAGTCGAGGGTATATCGAGACAGGGCATCGATACACCAGAGTAGACTAGCGTATACGCATCTTGACCCATATGATGGGTGATGGATGATCCCATATCCATCGGTGTTTGACATCAGAGATGGTGTACGGGTGCTCAGTGGAGACTGGGTACACTGGACGGACTCGCCGAGAACTCCCAGATGGTGATATACCACACGTCAGATGGCAGTTCTCCGGTGACACTGGTACAGGGTAGTCTGTAGACCCGAGATCGTCATGGAGTCTTGTGTGATTCTCACTGTGCTTTGATTTCCACCTTATCACGTCCAAGAGGGCGTGCAAAACGGTGGCTTTTGGGTACAGTCCCGAATCACATGGACGCAATGAGCGATAGGAGGGGATTCGTCTCTCTCGGTATAGGGAGTTGATGTTGTGCTGTGTTCGATTGGCTATAACTGGAAGTCTCTGGCCAGGGCTGATATAGAGATTTACTGGTAAGTGTTACTAGTAGTTTATCGACCCATTATGAGCCACACATCGACACGACTTATCGGTTACTGGGGTCTGACGTATACCACCCCTAGACTTGATATGCGACATATCGGACGAACAGACCGGACTGTACGGGAGTGTTACTGATTGGATTCACAGGAGAATGCACAGGCTAGCTTGTTGATCTTCTGATCGCTCAATACCTGGGTGGCTGTTACGTTTAGCTGACCGCTTGCAGCTTGTGGGTGTTTGATATGATCATCACCTGTTACCGGCGTATTGACGATTCTTTAGAGTTCTACACAGAGGTTTCTTGGCTCAGGCGAAACGGAGTAGAGGCACATATGTGATATGTGCAGGACCGAGAATAATGCGATATGAGATACCGTATTATATTCTCGAGATATTTAGATATGAACTGAGACATCGGATCAAGTGTTGATTCGATGAATCGGTACATGAAATATTAGTCGGTAATATTCGATATAGCCGGATCATCAAATCAAGTGTTGATTCGGTGATTTAATGTATAATAATATATATGATATATTGTATTACATTATCTAATATTGGCTCGCTTTATTATTTCATTTTCTCACTGGATGATACATTGATATATATGCGATATATGTTAATTGTATTATTTTCTTTTGTTGCAAATATATAATATATATTATTGTGACATGATATGATTAATTATTAAACATGTTTAAGGATGATTAATTGAGGTTAGGGTTTGATTAGGGTTAGATGCTTCATGCACCTTCTAGAAGCATTTTCTTTTGTCATTGTTAAGATATTTTGTGATGACACATTTTTAACCCAACCAAACCCTAACTCTAGTTTATTCTCTACACAATCTAAGCCACTCATCCTTAACCATGGTTTATATATCAATCATATACATTTCTTTCTATTCATCACAAAAGGATTAATCTTTTTATCATTTCCATTTTCATCTTCTTCTCTCTTGAAAAAGCTTACTTGATTTTCTTTATGTGATGAATAAATATGAGAAAATGATTTAAAAAGAAAGCAAAAATACTACTCTCTCATCCTCATCTCATCTAGTCCATGAGATTAGTGTGTTCATCTCTTTAGAGTGAGAAAGCTTGAGTCTTTGCAACTTCGACGTAGATCATCGGAGATTTGGAACACTTCAAGCTAGCATGGATCGTTCGAGTCGTGGAGCCTCTCATGAGTCCGGGAGATCGTGGATCGCGGCAAATGGACTTCTACTCGGAGCTTATGAAGCGAAGGAGCGGACTACAAAGGTTGTAATCCCTCACACTTAGATAAAAGTTATCATCTTGCATGTTAAACCCTAATAATCTAGCAAAGATCCCGGCTTTGGGTTGTTCGGCACGTCTAAATTTTTATCCGGGCATGTTTGATGCCTTATGAACCTTCACAAGAGTGCCTAGGAACCTTTCAGTGGTATCAGAGCCTAGCTAGAGCATTAGGCGATGTGTTTACGAAGTTAAAACACCGATCGAACCCGAACCGACGCAAATTAACCCCTCTCTGGAAATTTTTCAAAAACTGGGTTTTTCTTAATTAAAAATACGTAAAAAAATCAGCAGGGAATTCTAAGAATTACCATGAAACACGGGCCCACAATTCGTCTAAACGGCGGCGGAACCGCGGCGCAAGCATGCTTACGCGGCGGTTCCGCGGCGGAATTATGGATTGGTGACACGTGTTTTTCATGGTAATATCCGTAGGTGCTTGTTGATACTTCTGGGTATTTTTAATCTGTTTCAAGTGTTGAATATTCTGGGGTTTGTTTTGTAATAGTAGATTCGATCGGAATATTTAAATTCGTATTTCTTTCCGGATATTTAGAAACTGTTAAACTTTTTGAACGGATATCATTAACTCACTGTTTCCCGGTACGGCAAACTTTCAAGTGTTGAATTTTTTTTCGGGTTTAAATCTTTCGGAAAAATTGTACAAGTTAAGCGGTGGACCCTCTAGAAGACAACAAACCTTAACTCGATTATGTGACCGTCTTGAACTGCCTTTTGAACCTTCGGGTTTGGGGCAGTACGGCGTGCCACATGTGAGGTGTTGGCTTGACCCTTCTACGGCTGGATCACTGGTACTTTGACATATTCTGGGATTATTTGAACTCCGCTCAAGAGTTGAGCACTTTGGGAAATTTTGGGTATTTGATAATCTGTTCAGAAAGTTTAATATTGTCTATTTATCTGGAATGTGATACAATATGTGGAATTCATAGAGTTAGGCATGAAATGCGAAGTATGTGATATTTCGGATTTACGATGTCTAAAGTGATTGTGGATTCCAAATGTTGTAGTTTTACACTTTCTTTTCTGTGACCGTAAGTGTAATATGTGATATCGCCGGTTTCGTTGCTATATGTCAACGACAATTGGGATGCGCATATTTACTTACGTTGATGATATGTGATATTATGTGTTGCTGTGATATGTTATATTGGATCGTCGCGTTCTGAATAGCCGGGGGTTTTATGTGAGATGAGGGTTTTCATTTTCATTCATGTAAAATTCATTTGTAATGTAATATTCTTTTATTTGGGGCACTTCTAGGTTGAGGTTGCTGTCACCAGTGTATATTATTTACTTTTCCGCATTAGGTAGACCCAAGGAGGGGAGCATAAGTAACCGAGTTCTAGGGTCCAGTGGGAGGCCATCTCGAGGAGTCGAGACCGGGTCTCCTAACCCTAGAATTGGCAGTGTTACTTGCCGCTCTCGTAGGGGTCTTGGGATGTGGGTTTGGCTATTCGTCGCGACCGTGGAATCCGTGTTTTATACAGGCTCGTATTGAAAACACGGACTTCTTAGTATATCCAATATTTCATATATGTTCTTCTGCTGCAATGTTCTGTGATGAGATCATATTACTGCCTGAGACGAATGCTTATACTATATATATATGCTGATATATAAATATTACTGCTTTCATTTCTTCTGTGATGCTTAGGAAGCATAAGCTGATGGGATATTTATTAATGAGATTAATAAAAAGAAAAAAAATCTAAAGATGTTGTAGAATCAAAACTTTATAAAAAGGGTAGCTACAGTTTTGCTTTGCACAGTGATATATATGATATATCCTGCACCTTATTCGATGGGGAAAGAGCCGACGATCCCTTCACCGGGAGTGACCTCTTTAGCGAAACTGGCAGATGCTACAAAACTCGGTTTGTCTTTTGATTGCTTTTAAAGTTTTGCTTTGCACAGCGGTATATATGATATATCCTGCACCTTATTCGATGAGGAAATGGCCGACGATCCCTTCACCGGGAGTGACCCCTTTAGCGAAACTAAGAAAAGCCTAAAAAACACTCCTTTTCAAAACTTCACTCGATTCTACGACGATATCAAGTTTATTACGCAATAGGTTTTCTGAAAAACCTGTTGTAGCCCTCCGTCATTTCAGATAAATCCTACTTAGTATTCGTGCTGTGTTTGTTGACCTTGTCAAGGCACAGTGTACGGTAGCTAATTAGTGTTTATCTGCTAAAACATGAGATGTGATTGGATTAGGATATTCGTACGGCCTTGTTGACCTTGTCAAGGGTCATGCGGGTGGGTTTAATTCAATCAGGAAATGACGGGTTAAACTTGACTTGCGATTTATGGTTTGTTGACCTTGTCAAGGTCATAGATCGCTAGGGGCAAAATATTATCGGGAATTTCAAGTGTTGAAATTTGCAATGAGATTGCATACCTCCTATGAGATAGTTGGATCCCGATACCCACTGTGAGTAAGTGTTACTCCTGGGAGAGTTTTACACAGGACAATTAGCCGATCAAGTAGGTGTCTGGAAAAGTGTTAACGGGGTTACGCCTCTGGGAAAACGAGGTTTACTTTAATTAGGTCCGTGCGAAAGCACGGGGAACCTCCCTCAAAGTACCGATACTGATCTGGCTGAAAGATTGACGAAATTATAGGGTGTAATTAATCCCGGCTAATCTTACCTTTTAGGGTTTTAAGGTAGATTTGATAAAAACAGTGGGAGACATCCTGATTAGATAAGATAATAACCAATCTAATCTTGCAAGAGCATACGCTAAAGTGTTTTCTTCTCTCTCTCTCCAGGTAGCGACCATGTCAGGCCATAATCAAGATAATAATATGGATGTATTGGCTGAACCCAATTATTGTACTGAGCTAGGGAATGTTGGACCCGTTCTTTCTTATAAGAGTTATAAGACTGAACAGGAAACAGGAGAATATTTGAATTCTCAAGCCGCCCAAAAGAACATGCATGTTGATGTATCTTCTTCAGGCGTGTTAGTTATTGAGAACTGTTTCTCAGTTCACCCTACATCCTGGGTATTAGATACCGGATCAGGATCCCACATATGTAAACAGTTACATGGGCTACGGAAAGGTAGAGAACTAGGAAAAGGTGATCATTCCATTCAAGTAGGGAACGGTGCAAATGTTGTAACCAAAGCAGTTGGCGAATATCACCTTGTATTACTAAGTCGTAATACACTGATTCTAAATGAGTGCTATTATATACCGAATATGATGTGCAACATTATTTCAGTTTCTTTATTAAGTAAAGAAGGATATAATTTTGTAGTAAAGGATAATGTTATGAACATATTCCTAGATCAAAAGTTGATTGCATCAGGCTTGTTACATAATGGCATATTCATTCTAAATCAGAATACAGTCCTGAATATACAAAACACACACAAGAGGAAAAGTTCAGATATGAACGAATCCTACTTGTGGCATTGTAGACTTGGTCATATCAATGCGACACGACTGGCTAAGTTACATAAAGATGGTTATTTGAATCCGTTCGAATTATCATCTTATGATACTTGCCATTCATGTCTCAAAGGAAAAATGACCAAAGCTCCGTTTAGTGGACACGGAGAAAGAGTTACTGAACTCTTAGGACTGATACATAGTGATGTATGCGGTCCCATGTCTACGCATGCCAGGAACGGTTCTTCCTACTTCATTACATTCACTGACGATCTCTCTAGATTCAGACATGTGTTCCTGATGAAACACAAGTCTGAAGCTTTTGAGAAATTCAGAGAATATAAGCACGAAGTAGAGAATCAAACAGGTAAAAGTATTAAGATTCTTCGATCTGATCGAGGAGGTGAATACTTAAGCAATGAGTTCCTAGATTATCTAAAAGAGAATGAGATTCTCTCTCAGCTTACTCCTCCTTATACACCACAGCACAACGGTGTATTGGAGCGGAGGAATCGCACCCTATTAGATATGGTACGCTCTATGATGAGTACAGCTGAGTTACCTATTTCCTTCTGGGGGTATGCGCTTGAGACAGCAGCATACCTACTGAATCAAGTTCCAACTAAATCTGTACCTACCACACCATATGAGATATGGAGTGGGAAGAGACCGTATCTTAAACGAGTTAAGATATGGGGTTGTCCGGCCTATGTAAAAAGGCAAAATCCGGACAAACTCGAGGCACGGTCAGTTCTTTGCAAGTTTATAGGATATCCGAAGAATTCTTATGGATATTTTTTCTATCACGGTGAGGAGCAAAAAGTGTTTGTTGCTTAACATGCCACCTTTTTAGAAAAGGAATTTCTTGCAAAAGAGATTAGTGGCTCTGAGGTAGAACTGGAAGAAGTTCCAGCAACACAAACTGCAACTGAAGATTTAGTGGAACCAGAGGATTCAGTAGTACCCGATGAACCCCAGCCTCTCCGCCGATCTAGTAGGGTTTCTCGTCCACCTGAGAGATACTACGGTTTTCTCATTGATGGTGGAAGCGAAGATTGCATCATGGAAGATGATGACCCGACTAGTTTCGAGAAGGCCATCACGAGTGATGACTCTGTGAATTGGCTGGATGCAATGTGATCTGAGATGGAATCCATGTACACCAATAAAGTATGGATTTTGGAAAATGCTCCTGAAGGGGTAAAACCCATTGGGAGCAAGTGGATTTTTAAAAAGAAATTTGGTGTAGATGGAAAAGTTGAGACTTTCAAAGCTAGACTTGTAGCAAAGGGTTTTCGTCAACGACCAGGTGTGGGTTATGACGAAATCTTTTCTCCAGTGGCTATGCTTAAGTCCATCCGGATCTTACTTGCCATTGCTGCATACCATGACTATGAAATCTGGCAAATGGATGTTAAGACCACCTTTCTAAACGGTGATTTAGAAGAGAGCGTGTACATGACTCAGCCAGAGGGCTTCGTAGATAGTGGGAGCAACGGAAAGGTGTGCAAGCTGCTTAAATCCATTTATGGGTTAAAGCAAGCATCGCGGAGTTGGAACATCTGTTTTGATGTTGTAGTCAAAGAGTTTGACTTCATCAAAAATATAGATGAACCTTGTATCTATAAGAAGGTAGCAGAGGGTAAGGTTGTCTTCCTCGTATTATACGTGAATGACATACTCTTGATAGGAAATGATATTCCTATGCTGTAATCAGTCAAGCTCTTCTTATCACAGAGATTCTCAATGAAAGATCTAGGTGATGCCTCCTGCGTATTGGGAATCATGATCTATAGAGATAGATCTAAATGGATACTGGGATTGTCCCAATCCAGGTACATTGACACCATACTAAAGAGGTTTAGTATGGAAGAATCCAAGCGTGGGAACCGACCCACGATCACTGGACTCACTCTCTCCAAAGAGATGTCTCCCAACACTGATTTGGAAAGAGCTCGCATGCAAGGGATACCCTATGCTTCGGCAGTAGGCTCTATCATGTATGCGATGCTATGTATCAGACCCGATGTAGCATACTCACTAAGTGTAGTGAGTCGGTATCAAGCAGATCCTGGAGAGAGTCACTAGACAGCTGTGAAGAACATTCTCAAGTACTTACGAAGGACTAAGGAGATGTTCTTGGTGTATGGTAACGGAGAACTCCAGGTGGAGTCCTTTACCGATTCCAGCTTCCAAAGTGATAAGGACGACTCTAAGTCGCATTCGGGTTTTGTCTTTACCCTCAATGGAGGGGCGGTATGTTGGAAGAGTTCCAAACAGGATACCGTTGCAGACTAAACGATGGAGGCTGAATACATCGCTGCCAACGATGCTGCCAAGGAGGCTGTCTGGATAAAGAAGTTCATTAGTGAACTTGGTGTGGTTCCATCCATTGAGCATCCAATACCTCTGTATTGCGATAACAATGGAGCTGTGGCGTTGGCCAAGGAACCCAGGTCCCATCAAAAGTCCAGACATATTCTGAGGCGGTATCACCTGATCAGGGAGATAGTTGATCGCCGGGAGATCGAGGTCAGGAGAGTAGATACGAAGGACAGCACTGCGGATCTATTCACGAAGGCTATTCCCCAGATACAGTTTGAGAGATTATTCGGGATGCTAGGTATGAGATACTACAGCAGCTGGCCTTAGTGCAAGTGGGAGATTGTTAGTTATGTATATGCCCTAGAGGCCATTGTTGTACATATGATGTATATTATAATGGATGCTTGGATATATATAGAGATGACCTTCTTGCTCGTCATGATAGTATGCTATTTGGTTTCACTTTATCTTAACATGTTGACTTGTATTGGTTTACTGTTTTACTCTCACATGTTGATAAAGCCCTTAGGATCTGTACTCGACTACTGGGACTATGATGAGATCATACTAGTGGGGCCACGGTAGTCGATGAGTACATCCTATAACTGTTCCTAGTCGAGGGTATATCGAGACAGGACATCGATATACCAGAGTAGACTAGCGTATACGCATCTTGACCCATATGATGGGCGATGGATGATCCCATATCCATCGGTGTTTGACATCAGAGATGGTGTACGGGTGCTCAGTGGAGACTTGGTACACTGGACGGACTCGCCGAGAACTCCCAGATGGTGATATACCACCGTCAGATGGCAGTTCTCCGGTGACACTGGTACATGGTAGTCTGTAGACCCGAGATCGTCATGGAGTCTTGTGTGATTCCCACTGTGCTTTGATTTCCACCTTACCACGTCTAAGAGGGCATGCAAAACGGTGGCTTTTGGGTACAGTCCCGAATCACATGGAGGCAATGCGATAGGAGGGGATTCGTCTCTCCCGGTATAGGGAGTTGATGTTGTGCTGTGTTCGATTGGCCATAACTGGAAGTCCCTGGCCAGGGCTGATATAGAGATTTACTGGTAAGTGTTACTAGTAGTTTCTCGACCCGTTATGAGCCACACATCGACACGACTTATCGGTTACTGGGGTCTGACGTATACCACCCCTAGACTTGATATGCGACATATCGGACGAACAGACCGGACTGTACGGGAGTGTTACTGATTGGATTCACAGGAGAAGCACAGGCAAGCTTGTTGAGCTTCTGATCGCTCAATACCTGGGTGGTTGTTACGTTTAGCTGACCGCTTGCAGCTTGTGGGTGTTTGATATGATCATCACCTGCTACCGGCGTATTGACGATTCTTTAGAGTCCTACACAGAGGTTTCTTGGCTCAGGCGAAACGGAGTAGAGGCACATATGTGATATGTGCAGGACCGAGAATAATGCGATATGAGATACCGTATTATATTCTCGCGATATTTAGATATGAACTGAGACATCGGATCAAGTGTTGATTCGATGAATCGGTACATGAAATATTAGTCGGTAATATTCGATATAGCCGGATCATCAAATCAAGTGTTGATTCGATGATTTAATGTATAATAATATATATGATATATTGTATTACATTATCTAATATTGGCTCGCTTTATTATTTCATTTTCTCACTGGATGATACATTGATATATATGCGATATATGTTAATTGTATTATTTTCTTTTGTTGCAAATATATAATATATATGTGATATATATTATTGTGATATGATATGATTAATTGTTAAACATGTTTAAGGATGATTAATTGAGGTTAGGGTTTGATTAGGGTTAGATGTTTCATGCACCTTCTAGAAGCATTTTCTTTTGTCATTGTTAAGATATTTTGTTATGACACATTTTTAACCCAACCAAACCCTAACTCCAGTTTATTCTTTACACAATCTAAGCCACTCATCCTTAACCATGGTTTATATATCAATCATATACATTTCTTTCTATTCATCACAAAAGGTTTCCATTATCATCTTCTTCTCTCTTGAAAAAGCTTACTTGATTTTCTTTATGTGATGAATAAATATGAGAAAATGATTTAAAAAGAAAGCAAAAATACTACTCTCTCATCCTCATCTCATCTAGCCCATGAGATTAGTGTGTTCATCTTTTTAGAGTGAGAAAGCTTGAGTCTTTGCAACTTCGACGTAGATCATCGGAGATTTGGAACACTTCAAGCTAGCATGGATCGTTCGAGTCGTGGAGCCTCTCATGAGTCCGGAAGATCGTGGATCGCGGCAAAGGGACTTCTACTCGGAGCTTGTGAAGCGAAGGAGCGGACTACAAAGGTTGTAATCCCTCACACTTAGATAAAAGTTATCATCTTGCATGTTAAACCCTAATAATCTAGCAAAGATCCCGGCTTTGGGTTGTTCGGCACGTCTAAATTTTTATCCGGGCATGTTTGATGCCTTATGAACCTTCACAAAAGTGCCTAGGAACCTTTCAGAACCAAGGTCCCATCAGAAGTCCAGACACATCCTGAGGCGATATCATTTGATCCGGGAGATAGTAGATCGCCAAGAGATCGAGATCCGGAGAGTAGATACAAAGAATAACACCTCGGATCCACTCACCAAGGTCCTTCCACAGCCGCAGCATGAGCGAATTTTTGAGATGTTGGGTATGAGATACGCCAATAATTGGCCTTAGTGCAAGTGGGGGATTGATGGATATATGTATGCCCTAGAGACCATTATATGTATAGTGGATGCTTGGACATGTATATATGTATATAGATGACTTTCTTGCTCGACATGATAGTATGCTATCTGGTTTACTTTATCTTGACATGTTCATTTGATCATGCATCTTATTCATTTAGTACATGTTTATAAAGCCCATAGGATATTTGCTTGATTACTAAGACTATGATGCAGATCGTACTAGTGGGACACCTGTAGTTTATAAGCATATCCTTTAACTGTTCCTAGTAGAGGGTGTATTGAGACGGGGAATCGATATTCCAGAGTAGACTAGTGTATACCATTCTTGTCCCATGTGATGGGCGATGGATGATCCCATATCCATTTGGTGTGATGACACCAAAGATTGTATGCGGGTGCTCAGTGGAGACTGGGTACACTGAACGGACTCGCTGAGAACTCCTATGTGGTATTATATCTATCGTTGGATAGCAAGTCTCAGGTGACACTGGTACAGGTTAGTCTATAGACCCAAGATCCTCATAGAGTCTTGTGTGTTCTCCTACTGTACTTTGATCTCTACCCTACTACGGCTCTACTGAGTCGTGCAAACATGTGGATTTTGGGTACAGTCCTTGTTCCCTCATGGGAATTAAATAAAACACAGATACAACAGCAAGGAAAACCCTTATGTGGAGCATCACGTGCTCACACGTGACCGGGCATCACGTGCTCACACGTGACCAGGTCTCACGTGTAGACACGTGACTTTTTACAGGCAAAGCCTGTAGGCACCGAATAAAATAAATAATTGTAAATACTCAATCGGTGGCATCATGTGTCTACATGTGACCGGGCCTCACGCACAGACAAGTAACCATTTACAGGCAAAGCCTGTAGATACTGGATAAAATAAACAAATTGGAAATGCTGTGTTAGTGGGGTCACGTGCCCACACGTGACCAGGTCTCACGTGCAGACACGTAACCATTTACAGGCAAATCCTGTAGACACTGAATTAAATTCTAAATTAAATGCTTAATCAATGGGGTCACGTGTCAACACGTGATGGGTCTCTGAGCCCTCTGAACTAATAGAATTGAAATTCTAATCAAATGCTTTATCAAGTAGGGTCACGTGCCAACACGTGATAAACTCTTAACCCATCTGAGCTAATAGAGTTAATTTCTAATTAAAAGGGAATCAAAAACCCTAATTGGAAAAATATTTCTCTAAATCTTTCTAAACAAAAAGATTGCACTCTGTAAAGTGGAGCATCGTTGGATTAAAATTCCAATGGTGATTAAAAATCAACAGTTTATAGAAAGATTCTACATAAGGAAATATTTTCCTAAAATCTGCCAGGATTAACAAATAAAATATCTTTTGGATTAAAAATTTAATGGTGAATAAAATTCACCGAGTGATCTAAAAGATCATGTTGGTTACAAAATCAATCAAAATCTCTCAAGGAGAGATTGGATGAACAAATTGATTCTTTTATTTCTCCTATAAATAGGAGCCAAGAAGAGAAGAGAAAAAGAGAGACAACAATAGAGAGAGAATACAAAAAAAAAGAATTTAATTCTCCAGAGAGAATAAAAGATCTCTTCAGAAAAGAAAGAAACCCTAGGGAAGAGAGAGAAAGAGATCATTCTATAAACTCCCATAAAACAAAAGAGAATTTAATTCTCAAATTAAGAGTATAACTCTTCTAAATAAGAACTTAGTTCTTCCTCTGGTTGAAGATATGCAGAAGCAGATCTCCCCATAAGTTGAGAATTTAATTCTCGTCGGGGAGATTCTGTCATGCAGATCTAAAACCTGAGGGAGGACCTAAGTTCAGAGAATTCTATTCTCCCACAAAGCATATAGGAATTTAATTCCTCCAACAAAAATAGGGTTTAACCCTTAATACAAGAACTTAGTTCTTCTTCATGGTAATAGATCTGCAGAAGCAGATCTCCCCATAAGTTGAGAATTTAATTCTCATCAGGGAGATTCTGCCATGCAGATTTAAAAGCTTAGAAGGAGAATTGGGTTAAAAGAATTTAATTCTTTTAAGCACATAGGAATTTAATTCCTCTAAATAAAATTAGGGTTTAACCCTATAAGAGAATTTAATTCTTATATAAGGGATTTATCTCTCCATACCCGTAAAAGGATCAAGTACCCAACATGATCACGTGGCAACACGTGACCCTCCCCTCCAGTGACCACAAGAGAACGAATAAGATTAAGTCACATGCTCCCACGTGACCCTTGAACGGACTTCTCAAAACAAGAAGGGCAGAATCGATTTTGGGTGCCTCACGTGTCCCCACGTGACCCCTGACAAAAATGAGAAAAAACTGAAGGATTAATATCCAACGCATGGGCACCCTCACGTGTTCCCACGTGACCCCTAACAAATCCTTTTAATATCCAATGCATGGGTACCCATCACGTGCTCACATGTGATGGCCATGAAGATTAAGTGTTTAACACTTACTTGCATATTCTAAGAATAAAATAAAGGAAGTTTGGCCCAACACTCAGGCGCCTCACGTGACCACACGTTAGCGCTTTCTTTTTTTAGTGTTTAACACTATTTTGTTCGTTTGATCCTTAGTGTTTAAAACTATTTTAAGCGCATCACGTGGGAGCACGTGAGTGTCGAATGTACTCTAGTGTTTAACACTATATTCAAGCCAACCTTAGCCTAAATTATCTAAGTTTTCCAGAGGCAAGATCCCGTGAAACTGAACTCCAACTATACTCTTGACATTCAAAGTAATTCCCAGAGCCTTTCAATCAACTTTGGTACGAGGGTACATATCTTCACACCTCTGATATATGTTGTTGTAATTCTTCAACGTATTCAGAAGAGGTGGTGGGTCCCAATGACCAATAACTAACTGGTGCATTTCCAAACCCATGTTTGCATCTGAACCTGGACCGCAATGTTCCTAAACTAAATAATAGAGCCCAAATGATCTATTGTTGGATCTAAATGATCCTGTTAAGTAGATCTTAGTCTAAAAATTAGACTAACGTATCCGTAACAAACATTTAAGTCGATCTTAATCTCAAACGAGATTAATAATCCTTAAATCAATCTAACTAAAGATCCCCCAACCAATATTGGTTTAAGGGCACATCTCTTTACTCCTCTGATACTTGTCATTGTAATCCTTCAACGTCTTCAGAGAGGTGACGGGTCCCGACAACCAGACATTCCATGGACTGTGGGGTCCTTAAACTCATGGACTATGATGCCCTTAAACTTTACGGACTGTGGCGTCCTTAAACTCATGGACTATGATGTCCTTAAACTTTACAGACTATGACGTCTTTAAACTATGGTCTATGATGTCCTTAAACTCCATGGACTATGATGTCCTTAAACTTCTGGACCGCAATGTCCCTAAACTAAAACAATAGAGCCCAAATGCTCTTTTGTTGGATCTAAATGATCCTGTTAAGTAGATCTTAGTCTAAAATTAGACTAACGTATTCTTAACAAATGTTTAAGTTGATCTTAGTCTCAAATGAGATTAATGATCCTTAAACCCAACCCAAACCCAAACCTAAGAAAATACGGATTTGGACTAATCCCCGCCTTATGGGCGACAACATAAATTAGTCTCCGTATACAATCCACGGGCAACCAGAAACAAAATAAACTCACACGACATGAAGTGACCATCTGGAGAAGGAGAAAGTGGTTACCGCGATGTGGTAGCGTAATTAACTGCAGAGGCTTGCACTTGCAGGGAAGAGCGTCCCCACGATCAAAAAACCCCTCAAATGAGGGGGAATCTGACGAACTCTGCTACAACGGCCGCATCCGTCTAAACCTCCGATACACGGTTCCATAAATCAACTTGGCATTTTTGGAAAGGTGGACGGATAGCACCAAATAGCATCTGCCCTCGAAATTCAGGTCGGACGTCCCAACGTTCCGGTCGCGTCTTTTCGGCGGAGAACAGATTCTGGCACGCCTGGTGGGACCTTTTCCTCTTTCCACTCCACACTTCGTGTGTCGTGTATTGAGAGCAAGTCATGGTTTGACATGGTTGCCCTGGATTCGAGGTACTAAGATTTGGTGTCTTGCTCCATACAGAAAAAAGAAGATCAATGGCTTCTAACTGCTCCAGCTGCAACAATTGCAACAACTCCCGTTTCGTCCCTGTCGGAGGAGTGACCTATGGGCCTCAAGAGGCCTCCCTTTTTACAATGCCAGTGGAACAGGTGACGCAAGCCACCACTGGGATACTCTTCGGGACCATGATCCCACCAGCAAGCTTCAGCGCTGCAATGCCGTCGCACGAAGTTTTAAAGAAGTCGGTTTTTGATCGGCTTACCACTACAACGGCTCCTCTCAATGGGTCGTCCAAGTCCAATGCCTCAGTTTTCAACAGACTAGGCCGAAGCTTAGATGGGCCCGTCAAGAAGCCCACAATTCCTGAAGGGGTTATCCCGAAGCGGATAGCCATTCCTGCCCCTGAAGTCGTCAGAGCGGCTTCCCCTGCTAAGGGGTCGGTCTTCATAAGACTGGCCGTTTCAGCTCCCGTTCCAGGCGAAGTCATGAAGGCTGTTTCCCCTGTTCGAAAGTCGGCCTTCGCAAGACTGACTGTCCCCTCTCAATGGACGTCGGTCTTTGACAGGATAACGACAACAACAGCCCCTTATCGGAACGGGGGTCATGAAGAAGCTCATCCAACAGTGGAGGTGATCCCAGCCGCACGACATGCTCGACGTCATCACTGGCGCTGAGTGAGGAAAGCTGTGGGCAGTTCGCCCTCTGGATTTACGCCGCCAGCTCCAACGGTGGAAGTCGATGCTGCTGTTCTAACTGGGAACAGCTTTCAGCCACTCAGGAAGGTCCGTAAGAACTCTTCGACCGCTGTGCTAAAAAGATCTCCTCCACCTATGGAGAACGTTACAAAGGTAAAGCTGGAGCAGCCCTCTTAGCGGCTGTCTTCTAAAATTTACAAGGTCTGGCGTCATGTCCAAGACTCGGTGATTGATCAAGATTACTCCCGCCGACCGAAGAAGATGAAGGTTCGGCAAGAGAAGGACCACTCTATCATACCACAGAAGGTGTCGTCTACCTGGGTGTCCGCCACAACGGCCCCCTCAATGTCACCAGTCTACAAAAAGTGAAAGCTGGAGAAGATCCCTATGTCTGCGACAAAGCTCAAAGGCACTGAATCCAAACGCCTCAAGTCTGGGGGCATGGTAGTGCATACTGTTTATATGGCTTCCGGGAAGGAGGAGAGTCATGCCTCTGGGGGTCATCGAACGCTCACCAGATCCGTAACGAAGGCCCAGGAGTAACAACAGAAGCTTCAGGAAATGTTAACACAGATGGCCGCACTTACTGGGCCAAAAGAAAGCCCGGAAGCGTCGTCAGAGCAGCGTCATGAACAAGAAACTGATGCTGAGTTCCTCCACAGAATTCTCGAGAAGAAGGACAAAGAGGCAGCGGAACAAGATGTCAACATAAAACGAATGACGCTTCTATTCCAAGACATGGTCGGGATAATGTTACAGCCGGATCCTCCAGCTGAAGACCCTCCAATTATCCTTGAAGACGATAGGGGAGAGACATCGAACCCTCTTCCGGCTTGTTCAGCAGCCAAGGAAGAGACCATTTCCAAAGCCTCCCTGGATGACTATATCGCTCAACAGATACGATCTCATCAGGTGAACGAAGCGGCTAACCAAATCGTTAAAACTGGACGACCCTATCCGGGTTAGTACGATCAAATAAAGTACCCACCAGGATATACGATCCCTAAATTCCACGTATATAAGGGGACGGAGAATCCACACCGGTACGTTGCTCAATTCAGGAGTCTGTGCGGCAATACTGGGGGTGACAACAAACTGCTGCTTCACCAGTTTGTTGGCAGCTTGTCGGAGATAGCGTTAGAATGGTACTCCGAGCTCCCGAACGACTCCGTTAAGACATTTGCAGAAATGGAGTTGCTGTTCACACAAAGGTTCGCAAGCGCTAGCGAGCGCACCCCTATCACAACATTAATTAATGCCAGGGTGAAGCCGGACGAAACATGGGTGCAGTACGCAATACGGTGGCGGAATCTATGGTCGAAGTGCGAGCAACACATAGAAGAGCTCCTGCAGTAGGCATGTTTGTGGGAACCCTCGATCCGCAGACGACTATATCCCAATTTATGATGTTCTTCAAGCCGACCACTTTCCAGGCCTTAATCGACAAGCTGGCCTAAATAGACCAGATGGGCCATAGGACTTCTTCTTCAAAGACGGAGTCTCGGAATGAAAAGGGGAAAGGGAAAGCAACCTTTGTCGCCAATGTTCAGCAACAGCCGACTGGTCCAAAACCAGCTGATCGCCAAAACGACAGACAGCGATTTATCAATGAAAAGTTAAAGCGTCCGTACTCATTCCCTCGGGATAAAATAAGGAGACTGTTCGAACTGGTAGTGCGCAACAGGCTCATCACTCTACCAGATCCGAGACGCCCATCGCAACCAGGTGACGTCAACAATCTCAATTACTGCTCCTACCACCAAGTAGTAATCCATCCAATCGAAGATTGCTTCGTCTTCAAAGGCTGCATTGAGGACCAATACCAACAGGGCAAATTCGCGCTGTCCGAGAATTGGAAAGTAAGTCCGCCCCAGCCGCACTCTCCTAAGAAGGTGGACACACCAGGGGCATCGTGCTCATTTATAGAAGAAGCTCCATGGGAGGTCGCTCTTTCAGCCAAAACAAAAAGAATGCTGAAAGATCTCCAAGTATGTCCAGCAATTAAGTGGAAGAGCCTGCTGGAGCCCGAGGTCATTGAAGGAATGCTAAACCGCACCGGACACCAAGAAGTGGAAGCGACGGGCAAAACGCCCAGGCCCAGCCGTCAAAGCCTTCAAAGAAGAAGAAGAAGACCAAAAAGCCCGTGAAACCTGATGACAAGCGCACGGACTTACAAAAACATATTGACGCGCTGGAGGAATACAACCAAAAGCCGCGAACCCCGGTCACACTCCAAAAATTTCTCAACAATATCCTTGAGAGTGGAGATAACGACAATAACGAAGGAGATAACTCATCATAAGAATCTGAGGATTATGTGGCAAATTGCCACATGATCTCTCATTCGGCGTTAACTAACGAAGAAGCCCACTCGGCGTTAGAAGATAGCATAAAGGAGCTGGGGGCAGGGTCGAAGCCAAAGCCTTTGGAGCCGTCTGACGAGATAATCGATTTGCTGCTGAACGAAGCCCATCAGAAAAGCAAAGCCAATCGAGAGCGTGAACTGGCTATATTCGAAAAGGCTAAACGCTAGTGATTCAATGAAAAGGTTGAGGCACTTCGACCAGATTGAAACATGTCTACTGCAGACAAAAGCAAACTTAAGATAAGGAAAAAGTTCGCCAAAGCCATATCAATGGGAATGAAACTGCCCTCTTTCGGAGGAAATTCTCCCGGCGGTATACATCTTGATGATGCAGACGTATATCCTAACTTCTGCTTATATTATCAGAGGATTGCACACTCTACTGAAGAATGCAATGCCTTTAAAAATTGGTGGCAAGGGTATGTCGCTCACAGGCAACACTTCAAGAGGATGAAGCGTGAAGCTCGTCGACAGCGGAAAAATGCGACAGATGAACGAGGAAGAGCTGCCGGCAACTATCACATGGTTGATAGCAGGGGATCGTAAGTTCTCACCTTCAGGAGTGATTCTGAAAAAGAAATGGCTCTCGGCCCTCTCTTGAAAGAATCCACCTCAGGAAAAGAGGAAGAAACGAAGACCTGCGAGAACATTCAGCTGCGCAATCGCACGCTACCTAAAAAGAATCTCGGACCCGCAAACAAGGGATCAAACCAACGGGATAAGAGGAAAGAAAAGGTCCCTGAAGATATCTCCCTCGATGACCGAGTTGTCTAAGAGCTCGCAGCCAAGGACCCGCCCAAGAAAAACAAAGTGGATTACAACGTTCTGGCGCATCTGAGGAAGATACCCTCGCAGCTAAGCATTCTCGATGCCCTTCTGCTATCCAAAGAGGCGAGAGATTCTCTGATCAAGGAGTTACAAGAGCCTGGCCAGTTTCAAGCTTTCCTCACCGAAGAAAAGATGAAGGACGAGTTGGAAGAAATTCACACAGCTGACATCACTTTCGGAGATGAAGATCTCCTCCTCGGAATATGCGAGCACAACCGTCCCCTATATGTCTCCGGGTATTGCCATGACATTAAGATAGGGAAGATCCTAGTTGACAACGGGTCCTCTGTCAATCTCCTACATGTGAGGGTGCTAAAGGAAATCTGCATGAGCGTTCAATACCTCGCTCGGGATAAAAACACTATCTCCGGTTTCGATTCTCAGTCATCGCGGACGCTTGGGTCCGTGATACTGACGTTACGCTTTGGGCTGCTCGTCACTGACATCAAGTTTCACATCATTGACGCCAAGACTTGTTACAACGCTTTGCTCGGCAGGCCTTGGTTACACGAGTACAACATTATCCCTTCTACACAACATCAGTGTATGAAGTATTTCAAGGATGGTCTCGAGTATACCGTGACAGGGGAGCTGAACCCATTCTCCATGAATGAAGTCCGAAAATATGAGGACGCAAAGTACTTTCTGCCAGACTTTGAAAACACGGAAAGATTCCATAAACCTGAGAATAAGCAAAAAGTTATCACCACCATTCCAGTCTTCGGGAGCGATACCGAGGAGGAAGAAGAGATGGTCTATTCAGGGCCTCCCCGATACAACAAACCGGGACCATCTACCCCTATTCTGGTTTTTGGCAGTGACTGTGAAGATGAGGTCAACGCAGTATTCTCGGCTCGTCCATCAGTGCAAGCCTTCATTGGAGATGATCAGAGTTTGCGGATCGCTATGGTTTCGCAAGAGCATTACAAAGAGCTCGACGCATTTGATACCAATAGTGTGCAAGAACTGCAGACGTTCTACGTCCCTCCCAGGCGAAGAGATGAAAAGGCGATCCTCTTTTATCGATCCATGGAAACCAAAGTGGAGAAAGAGATCTGGCATGGGGCCGATTCTACGCTTGAGAAACTCCAGCCCATCCGTCTGCCCAGATACTACACAGAAGGATTAAAAAGGCCGTTGAGGCACCAAGGCGTACCCTTGAAGCAGACCGCGCGACAAGCCCAGTTCTACAACAGGATCTGGAGCGTCCCTGGAACTCAGCGCAAATTGCCCAACGGGAGAATGGAAATGATCGGGATTGGATATGTTCAATCCAAAAAACGGGAGCGATTCCATGTCCGCTGTTATACATGATTTCGATGAAGAAGGAGATACTCTGTTAAAAGACGCTAACCCTGAACCAAGACGAGGTCCCGCCATGAAAATGCCAAGTCCGTCGTTTGAAGAACAGATAGACAAGCTAATAAGAGAAGCGGGTCAAAAGGTCCGGGATGATCATAGTCGCGAAATGCCCATCTACGAGAAAGCCAGGACGCAGCGCCTCCTTCAGCAGGCTACGAAGGATGACGATGCCCTTCGTCACCAGTCCGTCATACAAAAGACCCGACGCAGAGGTAGAAACAAGCTAAAGAGCGGGAAGAACGTTTGACAACAACAAAGCCGGTCCAAGAAGCCATGCGATCGAGAATTGAGCAGCCAGGATTCATCTCTTATAAAGAAGATAGGTCGAGCATATTCTTTTCCCCAAGACAAAACAAGGAAGATATTCAGTCTTTGTTTCGCCCAATCAGAGCAAAGCTCTGTTTGAATTCAAAATTCAAATTTTGAAGCAACGCTTCAAGTCTCGGGCGCAACGCGCCGCGTGTCTGGCGCTAATACGTCAGCGCAACGCCCAAGAAGGTGCGCCCAATCAGAGCAGAGCTCTATTTGTCTGAAGCAACGCTTCAGTTGCGCTGCGCTCTGCGCTGCGCGACACGTGTCAGCGCAGATGCGCTAGCGCAGATGCGCAAGCGCAGTTGCGCTGCGCGACACGTGTCAGCGCAGATGCGCTAGCGCAGTTACGCTGCGCTCTGCGCTGCGCGACACGTGTCAGAGCAGATGCGTTAGCGCAGTTGCGCTGCGCTGTGCGCTGCGCGACACGTGTCACGCGCTGGGGCATCTGCGCCAAACTGAATTAAGATTTTAAGAAATCTTTTCTGTTCTTGTTAAAACAAGAAGATTTTCTTCTGCAAAGCAGAAGCCCTTGGATTAAAGATCCAACGGTGGGGAAAATTCCCCAGATCACTCAGAGAATGATCTCTTTAACAAATTTAACTAATTTGTGAGCACTATAAAAAGGACCCTAGGCCTCAATTCAAAGGCATGAACATTTTTCTTGAAAACTTAAGAACTTTAAACAGAGAGAACTCTGAGAAGATTTCAAGAAAAAGGTAAAGAACCTTCATGAATTAGAAGAAATTCCTTCTAATAGATCATTGATCTAAAAACAAGATCAATGATCTCTACATAATAAACAGTGCTTTGCACTTCTTGTGAACCTCCGGTTCTTTAAAAACAATAAAAAAATAAAAAATAATAATAATAGTGCTTGGCACTTTTATGAACCTCTGGTTCTTCAAACAAAGAAAATCTTATTTTTCTTTGATCTAATTTAGATCAAGAAATTAAACAGTGCTTTGCACTTCCCTTCTTGAATCTAAAAGATTCTTAGTGCTTTGCACTTCCAAACTGCGCCGTTGCTCTCTTAAGAGAGCGCCACGTGTCGGCTATAGAACCGCTTGCGCTAAGCGCCCTTAAGATAGAGCTTTGCTCTCTGGAATTGGCGCAACTCGCTGAGAGCGCGCCATGTGTCGCCAGCGCAACAGCGCAGCGCAGCGCACTGCGCTAGTGCGCTTGCGCTCGCCAGAGCATGACACGTGTCTTCATCACAAGCGCTTGCGCTCAGTAATAGACGCAAAGCGTCTGAAAAATGCAAGGCATTTCACTTCCTGAAGGGCCAGGCCCAATTAAAAGGCTTAACAGGCCTAATAAATAAAATGCTGTGCATTGTTTGAAAGGGCAGTGCCCAACTGAAAGGTCTAATGGACCAAAACAAATGATCTGCATCATAATAAAAAGGGCAGAGCCCAGTCAAAATAGGCATAAATGACCTGAAGTAATGCAATGCATTATTTAAGTGGGGGCAAAGCCCTAGCACAGGTCTAATAGACCAAAAATAAATAAGGGTGTTGAACATTTTCAACTGGACTTAGCCCAATTTTGGCCGTAAGTCCTTAAATTAAATCGGTTGAGCAAAGATTGCTCTCTTAAATCAATCTATATCCGGTTCGAGGGTACATCTCCGAGCTCCTCTGACACCTATCGTTGTAATCCTTCAACGATATCAGAGAGGTGACGGGTCCCAACAACCACATACATTAATATGGACTGCGGGGTCCTTAAACTCGTGGACCGAAACGTCCTTAAACTAATATCGGACCGAAACGTCCTTAAACTAATATCGGACCGAGACGTCCCTAAACTAATATCGGACCGAGACGTCCCTAAACTAATATCGGACCGAAACGTCCTTAAACTAATATCGGACCGAGACGTCCTTAAACTAATATCGGACCGAGACGTCCTTAAACTAATATCGGACCACCACGTCCCTAAACTGGAATATGGACCACCACGTCCCTAAACTGGCACAATAGAGCCCAAATGCTCTTTTGTCGGATCTAAACGGTCCCGTTAAGTTGATCTTAGTCTCAAACTGGACTAACGTATCCTTAACAAACGTTTGAGTCGATCTTAGCCTAAAAAATGGCTAACGTATCCTCCAAACAGACTTTAGTCCCAAATTGGACTATGAGTCTCCCAAACTGGAACAATAGAGCCTCCAAACGCTCTTCTGTCGGATCTAAACAGTCCCGTTTAAGTTGATCCTAGCCCCAAACATGGCTAACGTATCCTTAAACATTCAAATGGATTATAAAACTCTCAATTAACTCTGGTTCGAGGGTACATCTCCGAACTCCTCTGATACATGTCGTTGTAATCCTTCAACGACGTCAGAGAGGTGACGAGTCCCGATGGCTATACATTAAGTTAACCACTACGTTAAGTGGATCTTAGTCTAAAACAGGACTAACGTATCCTTAACGAACGTTTAAGTTGATCTTAGCCGCAACGCGACTAATGCATCCTCAAACTAAAAACACCAAACCCAAATCTAAGTAAATACGGATTTGGACTAATCCACGTCCTACGGGCGACGACATTACTCAGTCTCCGTATACAATCCACGGGCAACCACAAATAAAACAAACACACATGACACGAAGTGAAATTCTGGAGAAGGAGAAAGTTGTTACCGCGACGCGGTAGCGTAATTAACTGCAGGGGCTTGCGCCTGCAGGGAAGAGCGTCCCCACAATCAAAACCCCCTCACCCTGAGGGGGAATCTGACGAAGTCTGCTACATCGGCCGCATCCGTCTAAACCTCTGATACACGGTGCCATAAATCAACTTGGCATCTTCGGAGAGATAGACGGATAAAACCAAATAGCATCTGCCCCGAACCTCAGGCACGGACGCGAAGTCCAGGCCGCCGTCCGGAGGGGAACAGATTCTGGCACGCTCGGTGGGACATCTTCCTCTTTCCACTCCACACTTCGTATGTCGTCTTCGCGAACCAATCGCGGTTTGTTAAATGGTTGTCTTCGGATTTCAAGTTACTAAGATTTGGTCTTTTACCTGGCGCAGAATTCAAGATTCAATGGCCTCTAACTGCACCAACTGCTCGAAATGCCACTGCAACAGACGCTCCACTTCACCAGGAAGTGTGACGTATGGGCCCCAAGCGGCTTCTTTCCTTAATCTGCCGGTAAACCAAGTGACCCAAACCACCACCGGCTTGTTCTTCGGAACTATGATCACACCTGCAAGCTTTTCTGCACCAATACCTGCACCGGAAGCGGGCAAAAAGTCGGTCTTCAACCGGCTCACTGTTTCGACAGACCCTGTCAACGGGTCGCCCGTCACTAAACCGACAGCCTCCGTTTTCAGCAGGCTAGGTCAGAACCATGAAGTGGCCACCCCAAAGAGGGAAACGGTCGCTGCTCTGGAAGTCATTAAAGCGGCTTCTCCCATCAGAGAGTCGGTCTTCACAAGATTAACGGTTCCCACTCCTCCCCCAACTGGTCAAAAGGCATCAGTCTTCGATAGGCTGACATCGGCAGTTACCCAACGCTCAAACAGGGGGCAACAAGAAACCATCTCGATTTCCGAGCCAATCCCAACGGCTCGTCGTGCGCGACGTCGCCATTGGCGACGAGTGAGGAAAGCAGGGGGCAGTTCCCTCTCAGGGCTAACCCCACCTGCTCCAGTGGTGGAGGTCAACGCTGCTGTTCCAACTGGGAACAACTTTGAATTGCTGAGGAAGGTGAGAAAGAACTCTCCAATTGCTACATTAAAAAGATCTCCTCCGCTTATGGAGAAAGCTCCGGAGACAAAGCAGGAACAGCCCCCTCAGCGGCTGTCGTCAAAAATTTATAAAGTTTGGCGAAGGGTTCAAGACTCCGTGATTGACCCAGACCACTTTCATCGCCAGAAAAAGGCAAAGGTGGAAAAGGACAAAAACCGCCCCATTAAACAGCAGGGGGCAACAAATGCTAGGATGCCCACTTCAACGGCTCCTTCAACCTCAATGGTCCACAAAAGAAAAAGGCCAGAGAAAGCTCCCGTGACACTGACAAAGTTTAAAAGCGGTGAACCTAAACGCCCCAAGTCAGGGGGAATAACAGTTCATACGGTTTATATGGCTTCTGGAAAGGAAGAAAGTAGTACTTCTACGGGTCACCGACCGCTTACCCGATCAGTGACCAAGGCTCAGGAGCAGCAACAAAAGCTCCAGGAGATGATGACTACAATGGCTGCACTCACGGAGCCAAAAGAGAACCCTGAGACGTCCTTAGATGAACACCAAAAGGAAGAGACCGACGCCGAGTTCCTCCGCCGAATACTGGAAAAGAGAGACAAAGAGGCTGCTGAACAAGCAGCCAATATACAGCGTATGGGCCTCCTCTTCCAGGACATGATAGGGATGATGATACAACAAGATCCCCCGACTGAAGAACCCCCGATTGTCCTTGGGGATGATAGGGGAGAGACATCAAACCCTCAGCCCGTTCTATCAACGGCTAAAGAGGATACAATCTCTAAAACTGATCTGGACGAATATATAGCCCAGCAAATAAAGGTTCATCACGCGGCCGAAGCAGCCGGCCACGTCGTAAAAACGGGGCGACCGTATCCAGGCTGGTATGACCAAATCAAATACCCGCCGGGTTACACAATTCCCAAGTTTCATGTCTAGAAAGGGACCGGCAATCCCCATCAACATGTTGCCCAATTCAGGGCGCTTTGTGGTAACACCGGCGGTGATGACAAGTTTTTGCTTCGCCAGTTTGTTGGAAGCCTATCAGATACGGCGTTCGAATGGTATTCTGAGCTCCCTAACGACTCCATTAAAACCTTTGCGGAGATGGAGCTGCTCTTCACCCAACGTTTTGCAAGTGCCAGTGAGCGTACCCCGATGACGGCACTAATTAATGCCAGGGTAAAACCCGGCGAGACATGGGTTCAGTATGCTATACGGTGGCGTAATCTATGGTCGAAGTGCGAACAGCGCATAGAAGAAGCTCCAGCGGTGGGAATGTTTGTTGGAACCCTTGATCCACAAGCAACCATCTCGCAGTTCATGATGTTCTTCAAGCCGACTACTTTCCAGGCTTTGATCGACAAACTAGCGCAGATGGACCAGATGGGCCATAAACCCCCTCTCCCGAAGCCGGACCTCCGAAACGACAAAGGAAAGGGAAAAGCGATCATTGTCGCTAATGCCCAACAACAACCGAGCGACTCGAAGCCGGTTGCTCGTCCAAACAATACACGCCCATACGTACACCTTGAGGACAGGATGGGACGTCCTTACTCCTTCCCCCGTGATAAAACGAGGAGGCTATTCGAGCTGGCGTTGCGCAACAGACTCATAAGTTTGTCAGATCCAAAACGCCCGTTGCAACCGAACGACGTCAACGAGCCTAACTACTGCCCTTACCATCGAGTGCTAGGCCATCCCATCGAGGATTGCTACGTTTTCAAGAATTAGCTTGAGAATCAGTACCGTCAGGGCAAATTTGCGCTATCTGACAAATGGAAGGTGAATCCCCCGCAGCCCCACACCTCTAAGGGGACGAATACTCCGGGGGCAACATGCTCCGTCATTGAAGAAGCTCCTTGGGAGGTTGTATTATCAGCCAAAACGAGGAGAATGCTAAATGATCTTCAGACCTGTCCAGCGGTCAAGTGGAAGAACCCCTTGGAACCGCAGGTTATTGAGGGGATGTTGAAGCCACGACCGACTCCGAAGACCGATGGTGGTAGTTCAAGCGTTCATAGCCAGCCGTCAAAATCTTCGAAAAAGAAGAAGAAGAAATCTAAGAAGCCCGTGAAGCCTGGCGACAAGCGCACAGACTTACAAAAGCAAATCGATGCACTGGATGAATACAACCAAAAGGCGCGGACTCCCATTATGCTCCAAGATTTCCTTGATCACGTCTTTCAAAAAGAAGATGAGGGAGAAAGTTCATCGGATGAATCCGAAGAATATGTGGCGAGCTGTCATATGATCTCCCATTCGGTCACGAACGATGAAGAGACTTCTGGCACTGAGACGCTGAGGGCAAATGCCGAATCAAGAGCTCCGGAGTTATCAATCGAAATGATTGACGCGTTTCTTAGTGAAGCTCGATTGAAAAGTAAAGCTGATCGAGAACGCGAGACGGCTATATTCGAAAGGGCCAAGCGCCAGCGACTTGAGGAAAGAGCTGAGATGGTCCCGCTGGAGCAAAATGCCTCCACCGCTGACAAAAGCCAATTCAAGATAAAAAAAAGAGGTTTGCTAAGGCCATATCAATGCGCATGAAGCTATCATCCTCTGAAGGAAAAATTACTGGTGTGGTAGAAATGCACCCCTCTTATTGCTTATATCATCAGAAGGTCTCGCATCCCACCCAAGATTGCAAAGCTTTCAATGGATGGTGGCAAGGATACGTCGCTAATCGACAACGCTTTAAACGGGAAAAACGTAAAATTCGCCGGGAGCAAAGAAATACGACCGAAGAACTTGAAAGAACTGCCGGCAATTGTCACATGGTTAGCACTGCCGGGTCACAAGTGCCTACATTTGGGAGCGACTCTGATGAAGAGCTAGAACTTGGCCCCCTCTTCAAAGAATCCACTTCGGGAAAAGAAGAAGAACCGAAGGCCTGCGAAAATATACAGCTACGCAATCGAACATTACCCGAAAAGAATCTCGGACCCTTAAGTAAGAAAGACAAAGGGAAAGAGAAGGTCTCTGAAGATATCGCCTTGGATGACCGAGTCGCGGAAGAGTTAACCGCCAAGAACCCGCCAAAGAGGAATAAAGTGGATTACAATGTCTTGGCGCATCTGAGAAAGCTACCCTCACAACTCAGCATTCTCGATGCCCTATTACTATCAAAAGAGGCGAGGGATTCTTTGATTAAGGCCCTACAAGATCCGGACCAATTCCAAGCTTTCCTGGCCGAACAAAAGATGAAGGATGAATTGGAAGAGGTGCACACAGCCGACGTTGCTTTCGGCGATGAAGACCTTCTCCTCGGGACGTGCGAACACAATCGTCCCCTTTATGTCTCAGGATACTGCCATGACATAAAGATAGGCAAAATCCTGGTCGATAACGGATCATCTGTCAATCTACTTAATGTGCGGGTGTTAAAAGAAATTTGCATGAGCGTCCAACACCTCGCCCGGGACAAGATCACTATCTCCGGTTTCGACTCCCAATCCTCAAAGACTCTTGGATCTGTGATATTGACGCTACGCTTCGGGTTGCTCGTCACAGACATCAAATTCCATGTTATAGACGCCAAGACATGCTACAATGCTCTGCTCGGCCGACCATGGCTACACGAGTACAATATCATCCCTTCTACACAGCATCAGTGCATGAAATATTCTAGGGATGGCCTCGAGTACACAGTGGCGGGAGAGTTGAATCCGTTTTCCGTAAATGAAGTTCACAAGTATGAAGATGCCAAATACTTCTTACCGAGTTTCGAAGACACGGAAAGGTGTCACAAACCGGAGAACAAAACTAACGCCACCATCCCTGTCTTCGGCAGTGACACCGAGGAGGAGGAGGATATAATTTATTCAGGTCCATCCCAATCCACCAGGCCAGGACCATCCGTTCCTTCATTGATCTTCGGCAGTGATTCAGAGGATGAAGTTCATGCTGTATTCCCTGCTCGGCCTCCAATACGGGTTTCCACTGATGAAGAGCGAAGTCTGCAGATAACCATGGTGCCGCTTGAACATTACAAAGAACTGGATTCACTCGACACCAACAGCGTAGAAGAATTGCAGACATTTTATATCCCTCCCGGACGAAAAGGCGAGAAGGCAATCCTATTCTACCGTTCTGAAGAAAACAAGGTGGAAAAAGAAATTTGGCATGGCGCGGATCCCACGCTCGACAGGCTTCAGCCTATCCGTCTTCCCAGATATTATACCGAAGGTTTGAAGAAACTGCTGAAACGCCAGGGGATATCCTTCACACAGACCGTTAGAAAGGCCAAATTCTATGACAAGGTCTGGAACGTTCCCGGGACTCAATGCAAACTGCCTAACAGGAGAATAGAAACAAAAGGGCTTGGGTACATCCGGTCAAAGAAACGGGAGCTAGTAAACAGCTGTTATGTCATGTATGACTTTGATGAAGAGGCGGACGCTCAATGGGAGGACGCTAATCCTGAACCAGCAAAAGTTCCTGATACAAAACCGCCCAGTCCATCGTCTGAAGACCAGATGAGCAAACTTATAAGGGATGCGAGTCAAAAAGCCCGAGATGATCACGATCGTGAAATGGCAATCTATGAGAAAGCCAAGACACAGCGTCTCCTTCAACAGGCAGTAAAGAACGAAGATGCTGCCCCATGTCAACCTGATACAAAAAGGGCTCGACACGGAGGCAGAAATGAGTCAAAGGGCGGAAAAGGCGCTCGACAACCACAAAGCAGAGCTAAGAAACCACGTATCCGAGAATCGAGCGTTATTGACTTAGCCCTCAGGAAGAAAATGGATCGAGCATACTCATTTCCTCGGAACAAAACAAGGAAGATATTCGATCTCGCTCTAAAACATCAAATGCTTATGTTGCCAGAGTCCAAGCACCCCGAGCACGCAGGCGAGGTGTTCAACCCAAATTATTGCTTTTACCATCGAGCAATGGGACACCCTCTTGAAGATTGCTTCACCTTCAAGAATTGGGTTGAAGATCAGTATCAGCTAGGCAAATTCGCGTTTTCTGACAACTGGAGGGTAGCGCCACCACAGAAGCACGAGCCCGAAGCCGCGAAATAAAAACCAGTTCCACATTGGGGTTGGCAGAAAATTCGCACCTGTCGTATGATAACGATATTGAAAGAAGAGTCCGAGGACGTGGATAGCCTTCCCTGGTGCTTCGAAAACAGCAGTGATGAGGTAATCTCAGAATTTCCCCCGGCTCCGAAAGAACTGGAGGATGGAATACATACTACTGCAGATAACCTCAAGAAGATCGAGTTGGGGACGGTAAATGATCCGCGACCGACATTCGTCAGCGAGCTGCTGTCTGAAGAGAGGGTGGCTGCGTTAAAAGACGTCCTTGTGCAGCATAAAGATTGCTTCACATGGAACTATTCCGAGATGCCGGGACTAGATCCAGAAGTTGCTATACATAGACTAGCAATATCCCCGAACATCAAGCCAGTCAAACAGGCGCCGAGAAGGATGCGACTCGAGCTTGAGATGAGCATCAATACCGAGGTCAAAAAGTTAATCGACTCTGGCTTCATCCAGGAAGTTCAATACCCTGAATGGATCGCCAACATCGTCCCAGTGATGAAGAAAAATGGGACAGTGCGCATATGCGTAGACTTCCGGGATCTTAATAAAGCCTGCCCGAAGGATGATTTCCCAGTGCCAGTCACTGAACTAATGATAGACAATACATCCATTCATGAGGTTTTTTCCTTCATGGACGGCTCATCGGGGTATAACCAGATAAAAATGCATCCAGAAGACCAGAAGCACACAGCTTTCAGGACCCCTCTTGGTATATTTTGTTATAAAGTAATGCCCTTCGGTTTGAAGAACGCCGGTGCTACTTATCAGAGGGCCATGACAAAGATCTTCGACGACCTTATACACGAAATCGTCGAATGCTATATCGACGATCTCGTGGTTAAAAGCAAATCATACGAAGAACACCTCGAGCATTTGAAGACCGTGTTTCAACGCCTTCGACAATACAACTTGAAGATGAACCCGCTTAAGTGTGCATTCGGAGTTTCCTCGGGCAAATTCCTGGGATTCATCGTCCGGCACCGAGGTATTGAGATAGATCCATCAAAGATCAAGGCGATCATGGAAATGCCTCCTCCAAGGACTCTCAAACAGCTGCGATCTCTCCAAGGGAAGCTCGCGTATATACGGCGATTTATAGCCAACCTTTCAGGAAAGTGCCGTCCTTATAGTCACCTGATGAAGAAGGGAACCCCATTCGTGTGGGATCAAAAATTCCAAGGTGCACTGGACGAGATCAAGCAATACTTGCAGAATCCGCCGGTGTTGGCTGCTCCGGTTAAGGGGAAGCCTCTCATTCTTTATACAACCGCCCTCGAAGGTTCCTTAGGCGCATTATGGGCACAAGAGAACGATCAAGGGAAAGAAAGAGCACTCTACTACTTAAGTCGAGTCCTGCTGGGGGCAGAAAGCAACTACTCTCCCATTGAAAAACACTGCCTGGCGTTGATCTTCGCAATAACAAAGCTTAGGCACTATGCGTTGGCGCACGAAGTCCGTCTTATTTCAAAAGTGGACCCTCTCAAATATCTAATGTCAAAAGCCATATTGACAGGGCGACTCGCTAAATGGGCCCTGCTCTTGATGGAATTTTCGATAACATATCAACCTCTCAGGGCAGTAAAAGGCCAGGCCATCGCCGACTTCCTTGCTGAGCATCCCATACCTGCCGATTCTCCCTTAAATTGCGATTTGCCAGACAGACATGCGTTTGACGCAATCGACAGTGGTGATACCCGTTGGGAGCTTTATTTCGATGGAGCATCTTCCATGAAAAAGCACAAACAAAGTACGCCAATGATCAAATCGGGGGTAGGACTCATCTTTGTGACTCCACAAGGAGGAATAATGCGCTTCTCCTTCTCCTTAACAGAGCCGAGAATGACTAATGAAGCTGAATATGAAGCTTTGATAGCAGGCCTCGAGATCGCCATTGACATGGGAATTGAAAGCCTCCTCATATATGGGGACTCTCAGCTAGTCGTCAGTCAAGTGAACGGCGATTACCAAACATGCAAACCGGAATTGGTAAAATACGGTGAAAAAGTGCAACAACTGCTAACCCAAATTCCCTCCTATACTTTGGAAAGCATACCGCGCGCGGAAAACAGCAAAGCGGACGCACTAGCCAAACTTGCTAAAGAACTGGTTGACGAGAACCTCGATGACGTTAGAATCGTGATACAAAGCCGTCGAGTGCTCGCCCCAGCAGAAATACCTCCAGAATCATATAAAGAAAAGGGAGCAACTGAGCAGGCGACCCTACAAATAAAAGACCATGAGAAGACCGAAGACTGGAGAGAAGTCTTCATAGATTACTTCAAGTTCCACCGAATGCCTGAAGAAGCGTCCATAAGACATCAGCTCGTGAAACGAGCTCTGTATTTCGCCTTCATCAACGATACTCTATACAAAAGGTCATTCGATTCTTTGTGGCTGAGATGCCTAGGACCTGACGAAGCGAGAAGGGTCGTCCAAGAAGTTCACGACGGACTCTGCGGTTCCCACCAAGCAGGCCCTAAGATGAAGTTGAAGATAAAACGGATGGGCTACTACTGGCCCACGATGATGCAGGATTGCCTGGAATACGCGAGGAAATGTCATTCATGCCAAATTCATGGGGACTTCATCCATCAGCATCCCAATCCACTGCATCCAACAGTGGCTAGTTGGCCATTCGAAATGTGGGGAACTGACATAGTCGGCCCCATCGAACCAGCATCGTCCAAGGGACATCGTTTCATCTTGGCGACGACTGATTACTTCTCCAAATGGGCAGAGGCGGTACCGTTGAGGGAAGTGAAGACGGAGAACATCCTCCATTTCTTCAAAACGCACGTCATATATCGGTTTGGAACCCCGAGAAGGATCATCTCTGATAATGGGCCAGCCTACCGAAGTCATAAAATTAGCCGCTTCGCACAGCAGCACAATATAGACTGGAGATATTCCTCAGTTTATAATCCGCGAGCTAATGGTCTAGCTGAGGCCTTCAACAAGACCTTGACGAAGATCCTGAAGAAAACGGTGTCACGAAATAAGAGAGATTGGCACGAAAGATTGCAAGAGGCTCTTTGGGCGTATCGGACTACATTTAAAACGGCCACAAACACAACGCCCTACGCGTTGGTATTTGGGACGGAAGCAGTACTCCCTCTCGAGATAGAGCTACCCTCTCTACGAGTGGCAGTCCATTACGAACTGACAGACGAAGAAAATGCTCACCTTCGGTTTGAAGAGCTTGACGCCCTTGATGAAACCCGGCTCATAGCGCAACAAAATCTGGAGGCCTATAAAGTAAAGATGACGCGCTCATATGAGAGACTGACCCGAACAAGGACATTCCGTCAAGGCGAACTCGTGCTAGTGGTCAAAAGGCCTATGATCCCCAATCGCGCCAAGCGGGGAAAATTTGAGCCAAATTATGAAGGCCCGTACATCATAGATAAAGTTTACCAAGGTGGGGCCTATCTACTCATGGAAATGCACGGTGAAAGGCCTTTCAGGCCAATAAACGGTCGCTTCCTAAAGAAATACTATGCTTAATGAGCCACAGCCTAGGTCAATGGTAGATGACGACGACTATGTCCGCTCGCTATCTTCCTAAACTCAAACTCTATCAGCAGTAGCCAACCTTCTCAATAATGGACCGAAATGTCCTTAAACTAATAACAGACCGAAACGTCTTTAAACTAATACCGCAGCATCCTTAGGCTGACAAAAAAAAACATATAAAAATAAAATAAAGTAAACGGTATGTCCATAAGCAAAAAAGGGCACGGATGAAAACCCGAAAGGGCTCCGTGAGTAAAAAAACAGCAGGGCTGCCGGCGAGTGTTCGTGAAAACCCGAAAGGGCGCGACCTCATAAAAAAAAAAGAAAATAAGAAGAAGAAAAAAACGGTATGTCCATAAGCAAAATGGGCACGGATGAAAACCCGAAAGGGCTCCGTGAGTAAAAACAGCAGGACTACCGGCGAATGTTTGTGAAAACCCGAAAGGGCGCAACTTCGTTAAAGAACCCTTATAGAGTCCTCTCGACCTTGTAAGGAGAAACCACCTGCGTGAGATCCTTACGACTCACAAAGGAGCAACACACTTAGGGATCCCCACGATTCCTAAGGAGAAAATACACTTGCGAGATCCTCACGACTCGTAAGGAGAACTCTCTTATGAGACCCTCACGGCTCATAGGATTTGAAAGTCTTAAGTTACAGAGACCTAAACCTGTGCTTAAGCAAACCCCCACAAACTTCCAATATTGCCCTACAAGTGGCTCAGTATTGACCCTTGTATACAATCCACGGGCGCGAATAAACATTTCCCTAACTAAGTCCCATCTGAAACTAGGGATATGTTTGCATGGTAAACAACCCTTGTAAATCCTCTCGACTTACAAGGAGAAAGCCCTCCTGTAGGATCCTTACGACTTACAGAGAAACAAACACTTAGGGATCCTCACGACTCCTAAGGAGAAAATACACCTACAAGATCCCCACGACTTGTAGGGAGAAATACCTTCACGAGACCTTTACGGCTCATGAAGTCAAAAGCCTTAGTCGACAGGACCCTAACCCTGGTCGCTAAGCCTCCTTTGTTCGACAACGACAGAGGCAAATGATGATTCGCTCCTGGTAATATCCCAGTTGCAGCGGTACTGATGCCGAAATCGGTGTCCAATTTCAGGTTTACAGCGAAAAGCCAGTAGGCCGCCCATGCATACGAAATAGCCGAAATGATGGGGCAACTTGCAATAAAAAGCAGCAAGTAAAATGTATGCATGCAAAATAGCCGAAATGATTAGGCAACTCGTAATAAAAAGCAATGAGTAAAAAAAAAAAAAAACAAATAGCCGGAATGATTGGGCACCGCGAAAAATAGCCGAAATGATTGGGCAGTCGCGACCTTCGCGATATAAAAGCTGAAATGATAGAGCATCGCGGAAATAAAATAAAATAAAAAGAAGAAATGATAAAACTTTGGCCCTACAGTTAAGATCACATCGATCCCTGTATACAATCCAAGGGCGTAAACAGAGAATGAACCATACTTTCCCGGTGGATTCCGTCAGAAGACGAACCCCAAATCTCACCGGTTCATTTCAACCGAAGAAGCCAGTGACTTCAGCAAAATTCCTCGACTCATGGATACAAACACTCCTTGACGAGAGCTTCCTGATCCGCGTCGACCCGCAGAGCCACCAGAGCCCCCGTGGGAATCCTCGACTCGTTTCAAACCCCAAGAAAACAAATAATCCTTGGCGCTTGGGAAACAAATAATCCCAGCAAACTCCTCGACTCATGGATACAAACACTCCTTGACGAGAGCTTCCTGATCCGCGTCGACCCGCAGAGCTACCAGAGCCCCCGTGGGAACCCTCGACTCATTTCAAACCCCAAGGAAACAAATAATCCTTGGCGCTTGGGAAACAAATAATCCCAGCAAATTCCTCGACTCACGGATACAAACACTCCTTGACGAGAGCTTCCTGATCCGTGTCGACCCGCAGAGCCACCAGAGCCCCCGTGGGAACCCTCGACTCGTTTCAAACCTCAAGGAAACAAATAATCCTTGGCGCTTGGGAAACAAATAATCCCTGGCAAAATTCCTCGACTCATGGATACAAACACTCCTTGACGAGAGCCTTCTGATCCGCGTCGACCCGCAGAGCCACCAGAGCCTCCGTAGGAATCCTTGACTCGTTTCAAACCCCAAGGAAACAAATAATCCTTGGCGCTTGGGAAACAAATAATCCTAGCAAACTCCTCGACTCACGGATACAAACACTCCTTGACGAGAGCTTCCTGATCCGCGTCGACCCGTAGAGCCACCAGAGCCCCCGTGGGAACCCTCGACTCGTTTCAAACCCCAAGGAAACAAATAATCCTTGGCGCTTGGGAAACAAATAATCCCAGCAAATTCCTCGACTCACGGATACAAACACTCCTTGACAAGAGCTTCCTGATCCGCGTCGACCCGCAGAGCCACCAGAGCCCCCGTGGGAACCCTCGACTCGTTTCAAACCCCAAGGAAACAAATAATCCTTGGCGCTTGGGAAACAAATAATCCCTAGCAAATTCCTCGACTCACGGATACAAACACTCCTTGACGAGAGCTTCCTGATCCGCGTCGACCCGCAGAGCCACCAGAGCCCCCGTGGGAATCCTCGACTCGTTTCAAACCCCAAGGAAACAAATAATCCTTGGCGCTTGGGAAACAAATAATCCCTAGCAAATTCCTCGACTCACGGATACAAACACTCCTTGACGAGAGCTTCCTGATCCGCGTCGACCCGCAGAGCCACCAGAGCCCCCGTGGGAATCCTCGACTCGTTTCAAACCCCAAGGAAACAAATAATCCTTGGCGCTTGGGAAACAAATAATCCCAGCAAATTCCTCGACTCACGGATACAAACACTCCTTGACGAGAGCTTCCTGATCCGTGTCGACCCGCAGAGCCACCAGAGCCCCCGTGGGAACCCTCGACTCGTTTCAAACCCCAAGGAAACAAATAATCCTTGGCGCTTGGGAAACAAATAATCCCAGCAAATTCCTCGACTCATGGATTTGGACTAATCCACGTCCTACCTCCTTGACGAGAGCTTCCTGATCCGCGTCGACCCGCAGAGCCACCAGAGCCCCCGTGGGAACCCTCGACTCGTTTCAAACCCCAAGGAAACAAATAATTCTTGGCGCTTGGGAAACAAATAATCCCTAGCAAATTCCTCGACTCACGGATACAAACACTCCGTGACGAAAGCTTCCTAACTCATGTCAACTGTTCCGCTACAACTGCAAACAGATCCCCGATTCGTCTCAATTTGTAAGAAGAATTCTCAGAAAGCAAGGATTGAAAAGCTTGCTTTTTGAGCAATGGGGCCCTGCAAGTCAATCCAAACTGGTCTCTTGCATACTATTCACGGGTCTCACTCTCCGAAGTCGAATTTCGACGAGGAGGGAAACAACCACTTACGAATCCTCTCGATTCGTAAGAGGGAAAATTCTCTTATAAGATCCTTACGACTTAGAAGAGAAAACCACACTTAGGAATCCTCACGATTCCTAAGGAGAAAATCCACCTATGAGATCCTCTCGATCCGTAGGGAGAAAAGTCTCTATGAGACCCTTACGGCTTATAGAGTTGAAAAGTCTTAGGCAGCAGATCTGAACCTGCGGCCTAAGCCATCGTTATTTCTTAAGAAGGTCGGGATACTCGTCCTAATCATCCGTCAATCATGGTTACTAAGGTGGAATACTGATAATAAAAGAAAGAAAAGACGGAGAAATGACACAAGACATTACAAAAATGTGCATCTTTTATTCATAAATATTGATTGAGTTTAGGATACATCGTACTAAAGAATACAAGATATACATATATGTTACAAATACCAACGATACAAGGAAAATTACTGAGAAGGAAGCGTCTTGCACAGATCCAGCAATTGCTCGCACACTTCCTTCCATGCCTTTTCCCGATTGGCCACCACTGCCAACTCTGCCTCCACTTGGGCCCGTTGCTGTGCGACGGATGCAAGCTGATCCCTGACGGCCTGATGAGCAGCCTCACGGCCTGCAATGTCACGCTCGGCAATATCGAGTGCCCGCTTCAGTCTCAGCCCATTTGAGATGCGCTCCAGAAGACCCTCGAAGACGGCCTTTACCTCAGCGGCGTTCGTCTCAACTTCAGCACGCAAGCGAGCAGTGTTGCTTGAAGATTCTTGGCACTCCTTCAGCCTCAAAACCACTTCTTGTTCCAGATGACGGAAATGAGAAGCACTTTGCTCGAGCCATGCTCCCCGTTGAGTGCTCGAGGTCAAAGTCTCAGGGGACAGGCGCATTGACTCTAGCTGATGAAGGCGAGCCTCGATCTCCCGACAATAGTTAACCCAAGAGGCGACAGTACCCTCGTCATGGAAGGTAGCAAATATCGCCAACATCGGGTTAACCGTCATGGCGAAATCCTCAGCAGATACTGGAGCCTCGATGTCGAGCTCCTCGATGTAGTCGCTCAACATGCGCAAACTATTCGCGGCACCTTTTGAGGACGGGCGTCGCTGGGAAGGGCCGCCCGGTATTGTAATGCGAGACTCAAAAGGTACCGAGACTGGAACGACGGCTGGAAAAAGACGAAAGGCGATTAGATGATGATTTAATAGATATGAAGGAAGTCATTGATAAGATGGTTTACTATACCGGTGGAGACAGGTGGCAAGGCCGGAAGGGCTGGTGGCGCAGCCGATCTTTCTGCTCCCCCTTCGATTTGCAACGCTGCAGTCAGAACAAAAGAGAGTTGGAAATAATTCTACCGCTAAAAAGACAAAGCTACCAATCGGGAACAGTACTCACCAGCGCCACCAGAGGGGGAGGCGAATTCAGATGGGAAGGAGAAGTGTGGGAGCAAAACTTGATAGAGATAATCAAAAAGCACTCCTGAAAGATACAACAGTGTGACTTCAGTACATAAACTGTATATCTGAAAGATAGGATTAATAAGTTATAAACCCATACCTTCCAACATCTTCGAAGGAATAAGAGAGGGTTGAGAGGTGACCACCGCCAAGGCAGTCGTTGAAGGCGCTCCTTCAAGCAGTGGGGCATCAGCACTAGCTGCACCTGCATTACGAAAAATTGAACTTGTCAGAAAAGATTGTAAAGTTAAGAAAGGCAGCCACTTGGGGTTTACCTGAGGAGCTCCCGGCTGAAACGGAGGCGACTCCCTCCTCTACCGACATGAGACCACCGCCCGTGGCCTCGTCACCCGACTCGATGGGGACCGTCGTCGTGCTAGCAAGACCTGGGGACGGCGGAGGGCCATAGACGGGAAGGGCTATGATTGGAGTATTGCCAGATTCCAGAGAGGGAGCGGTTGGCTCGTCCTCGGGAATCATGGCCACCTCACCCACTACTCTCTCAGGTTCAGTAGCTGTGGTTGTATCGTCTATCGTCGCCAAGGGACCGCCGACCTCGAGCGCCTCAGCCGCCACCACCCTGGACTCAGTTATAATGGTCATATCATCTGCCACCGCTTCAGGTTCGGCGTCAATGACCTTCTCGGCGGCAAGCCCCTCAACCTCCACCTCAGGCTCCAAAGCCACAACGACGTTGCCCACCGTCGGCTCGAGTTCGGCAAGTACCGCTTCCTCTATTTCTTTGGGATCAACGGTTTTCGCATCCCCCTTGATCGGACTCGGCCCTGCAAGATGAGGAATATAAGGACCAATGACATTAAAAACCCTTATAATAGGAACTCTGAGAGAAATATTACCTGAAGCGGATTTACCGTTTGCGCTCCGAACTACTCGCGCCACCTCCCTGCGGGCAGTGGATAGGGCGACGGGGGCCTCTTCAGAGGGAGTATCAGCTCGAGGGGCGGTACTGGGGCCCGCTCCCATAGCCAAGGCAGCCCTGCGCGCCTTCGCCTCACGCCTCAATCGCTTTCTCTCCTCCCGAGCGGTTATGAGGGACCTCTGTGACGCCTCCTTCAAGGCATCATCATCTTCATTCAGGGATGCCTCCAGAGCCTTTAAGGCATCTCTCATCGGCTCTTCAAGATGAGCCTCCTGCGGTGGCCCAGAGGAAGCAGGAACGTCGGCCGCTGGTAGAACATCTGCGTCATTTGGAGGGAACGGCATTGAGGTTCCTGTAATTAAAAGGGAAAAGTTAGGCCGACCGTAACACAAGAACAAAAAAAACTTGATGAGTCGAAACTTACTAAGACCCATAGAGGCTCTGAGACGTTCCTCCTCCTGAAAAGTCTTCAGAGAAGCAGCAATGGCTTCTTCATCAGTGACGCCTGTTGGAAGAAAAGAAAGAAAAGCGTTAGTCAAAAATAATGGAGAAGATATGTTGCAGTAAAAAAAAGCGGCTAGTAGTTACCTGACTGCGCAAGCTTAGCTAACCACGCGTCACGCCTCGCCAACCCTGCCGAAGCTCTGAGAGCAGCCTCCAAGTCTGTATCGTCCGGCGGCGGCATCACCAACCCTACGTTAGTCCCATATTCGAGCAGACCTTCAGCATAAGGAGCGTGGGGTTCCTGGCCGAACACAACGTCCGCAGCGAAGAGCGACTTCTTTTTCTTTTGCCCTCCAGCCCTAGGCTCACGGGGAATCGACTTCCGCTTGGCAGCCGCTTTGGGACGACGGGTCCCGATGTCCGCACCCACGCCAGACTCCGGCGAGGGTACAACCACTGTTTCCACCGGAGCACGGGGTGCAGGAGGTGCATCCGCGATATCAGGGAGCGGCAATTCACGTGGAGGACTTTGCGCACGTGATGGTCTGCCCCCGGCATCTTTTAAAGGAGCGACTACTGGGGTCCTAGGAACCAAAGGAGCGTTGCGATCGGTACCTGGAGGCGCACCCTTACGATCGACCAACAGTCTCCTTTCCTCCTTTATAACTGCTCCTGTTGCATGATTGTACCAGTCTTTGTACACATTGAGGAGTCTCGGAGCGTAAGCCGGCGCATTGATAAAAAAATGAGAGCTCGTATTCACACGCATAAAATGGTGCAATGCGTTCTCCATCCCCTCTTCAGTGGCAGCGGGTTCCAGCAAGAAGGCTTCCAAGGGGACCCCTTGATCGTAGCCCAGTTGTTGAGCAAAACGATGTGGGTTATACCTCATAAAAATTGCCACACCATTCTGCCTAAAAACTAAGAAACCCGGTCTAATGGAATATAAGTGGAGGGTCTCCCGAGCCGTTAAAACTGAAGCTCCATTCTTAAATATATCTTGTAATGGCCGCGTCACAGTGGTAGACACCTTTCTAACGGTCAATACCTTATCGACAAAGGACATCCCGGCTTCGACGGTATGAGGGCGAAGGAGTAAGCCCCTGGCGTTCCGTGGTGAGGGGTTTACAATTGATGCGCCGATCAGCTGTATAATGCGAGGAAAACCGCACTTGTCAAAGAACGAGGGCCTTTTATGCATCCCGAAGACACCCGCTGTGTGTAACTCGAGCCACGATGCAAAGTAATGCATCGGGAAGACCACATGCAGCACCCCGGGCTCGCTAGCATCCGCTGCTCGACTGAGGCCGTGGTATAAGTGTGCCAAGCCGGCGATCCCAACAGCCACCTTCACCCCGATGACCATCCGGTGTGCTGGATAAAAGACAGAGGGCTGCATCCGATGAGAGTGCATTGGGATAGCGAACCAACTCAACCATAACCCGAGAAACCCTAAGAAAAAGGCCTCCTCATCCATCCCAGGGGCCGCTACTTCTGCAAGAGACATGGTTGGAAAGTTAGGAAGAAAAAAATCCTTTTGGCCTATTTCATTCGCCGGCAGGTTATCCAAACCTAAACCGAAAGGGTCCTCAAGGGTGGCAAACTTGGCAGTGGCCGCACAGAGGGCGTTCGGGTGAAGAAACCGAGCAATGAAATCCTCAAAATTAACTCCTCGACTCCCATGTTCGACGAAGAGAGACTCATATATGTTCAACACTTTAATCAAGCTTGGGAACTGGTGTTGAACAGCAGTATCCGGCGTGACCCCCTTCACCATCGGCCTAGCACCGAAGACGTACACGTCTGTTGGGAGCAGCTCCTCATAATGTTCCCCCATCACCGGTAAACTGGATACCTCCGCAAACTCCTCCAGGGAGATTGACACTTCCCGATCCATGGCAAGGAAAGTGTGGGTGAGAATATTCCATTGCTCCAAGAAAGCTTTAAACCACCAGGTGGGAAGCGTGGGATACTGGAAGAGAGAGACATAGACCGCGGTGTACAGTCCTAATCTTATCAACTGTGACTTCTTCGTCGACAGGATATACCGGGCCCACGGCAGATAGCCAATCGGGTGGCGGGGAATCAGACCAAGGTTATACGATTGCCCCCAAGGTCGCGCTTCACCTTGACAGATACGACGTCCTAGGATGTCCAAAACCATAGGACGCTGAACCGGTATCGCATCTATAGCAGGATGTAGAAAGCCTTTCGATGTCCAGTTCGCCAACTCTACGGCATACTGCACCGAGGGTGGGGTAGCATAATGAATCGCCGTGATGTGCTCGGACGGCACCGCGCATGTGAAGCTGCGTCGACCCATAATGATCTGATTGTACCACGACCCCCAAAGGTGGAGACTCTTGTACTCCGGGTCGTATGCCTTGATCATGGCCAGGACCTCACGGTCCAAAGGCGCCTCTGGAAATCCCTCCTCCGAGCGGACGAACGGGAATGAAGTGTCTTCAGACATGATCGCTGCAAAAGAGCAATGTAGCCGTTAGTGTTGTAATCCCAACGTTTGGCATTGAAAGAAGAAAATGCATTAATTAAATTAAAATCAAAATTAATTAATTACACCGCACCACAGTGCAGTGAGTAGGAGACCAAAGAGGGACCCACAAAATCTAAATGACAATACGTCAGTTAATAAGACAAACTCATCATTGGATGAGATTGTCAGTTGGTCCCTGGGGGGAACATTCCCATTAAAAAAAAGGGGGGGAAAGAATCCCTAGAGACATGGAGAAAATCTCCTCTTTCAGAGCAAAGCTCTGTCACAGAATGACACTTGTCAAATTCTGGTCTCAAAAGAATAAAATTCCTTAAAAAAGAGCTTAGCTTTATAATATTCCATCAAAAAGAAAGTTTTTGAAAAGAAATTTAAAATCAAAATTTCTGGAATCCTGAAAAAAGATCCATGAAAGCTTATAGAAAAATTCTTCATTTTTTAGGTCTAAAAGATCTACATTTGATTCAAGAGCAAAGCTCTGTTCATGGGTTAGAACCCATGAACAAGATCTCTGTAGATCTATGGATTTGTGAGAGCAAAGCTCTGTTGATGAAACCCCAAAGGGAATTTCTTTAGATCAAAAGATCTATGAGAGCAAAGCTCTGTTGGTTAAAATTGACTTAAATTAATTTAACTTAATTTTAAATTAATTATTACCTAAAGTTTTCTAAACTTTGGGAAATGAGAGCAAAGCTCTAGAGTTCTGAAAGCAAGAGCAAAGCTCTGAAATTCTTAAGCAAGAGCAGAGCTCTGAAAATCTAAATCTAGAAAATGGTGGAGAGTTTTCTAAGGGCCAGAGGCCTATTTATAAGGCGCTTGCGCCTCTTGAGCTCACCCGCTTGATCTAACGGTCAGGGGGGTTGCCACCGCTGCACTCACGTGTGCGCCACGTGAGCGCAACGGTGGGGGGGCATTTGTTTCGCCCAATCAGAGCAAAGCTCTGTTTGAATTCAAAATTCAAATTTTGAAGCAACGCTTCAAGTCTCGGGCGCAACGCGCCGCGTGTCTGGCGCTAATACGTCAGCGCAACGCCCAAGAAGGTGCACCCAATCAGAGCAGAGCTCTATTTGTCTGAAGCAACGCTTCAGTTGCGCTGCGCTCTGCGCTGCGCGACACGTGTCAGCGCAGATGCGCTAGCGCAGATGCGCTGCGCGAGACGTGTCAGCGCAGATGCGCTAGTGCAGATGCGCTAGCGCAGTTGCGCTGCGCGACACGTGTCAGCGCAGATGCGCTAGCGCAGTTGCGCTGCGCTGTGCGCTGCGCGACACGTGTCAGCGCAGATGCGCTAGCGCAGTTGCGCTGCGCTGTGCGCTGCGCGCTGCGCGACACGTGTCACGCGCTGGGGCATCTGCGCCAAACTGAATTAAGATTTTAAGAAATCTTTTCTGTTCTTGTTAAAACAAGAAGATTTTCTTCTGCAAAGCAGAAGCCCTTGGATTAAAGATCCAATGGTGGGGAAAATTCCCCAGATCACTCAGAGAATGATCTCTTTAACAAATTTAACTAATTTGTGAGCACTATAAAAAGGACCCTAGGCCTCAATTCAAAGGCATGAACATTTTTCTTGAAAACTCAAGAACTTTAAACAGAGAGAACTCTGAGAAGATTTCAAGAAAAAGGTAAAGAATCTTCATGAATTAGAAGAAATTCCTTCTAATAGATCATTGATCTAAAAACAAGATCAATGATCTCTACATAAGAAACAGTGCTTTGCACTTCTTGTGAACCTCCGGTTCTTTAAAAACAATAAAATAAAAAAAAAAAATAATAATAGTGCTTGGCACTTTTATGAACCTCTGGTTCTTCAAACAAAGAAAATCTTATTTTTCTTTGATCTAATTTAGATCAAGAAATTAAACAGTGCTTTGCACTTCCCTTCTTGAATCTAAAAGATTCTTAGTGCTTTGCACTTCCAAACTGCGTCGTTGCTCTCTTAAGAGAGCGCCACGTGTCGGCTATAGAACCGCTTGCGCTAAGCGCCCTTAAAATAGAGCTTTGCTCTCTGGAATTGGCGCAACTCGCTGAGAGCGCGCCACGTGTCGCCAGCGCAACAGCGCAGCGCACTGCACTAGTGCGCTTGCGCTCGCCAGAGCATGACACGTGTCTTCATCACAAGCGCTTGCGCTCAGTAATAGACGCAAAGCGTCTGACAAATGCAAGGCATTTCACTTCCTGAAGGGCCAGGCCCAATTAAAAGGCCTAACAGGCCTAATAAATAAAATGCTGTGCATTGTTTGAAAGGGCAGTGCCCAACTGAAAGGTCCAATGGACCAAAACAAATGATCTGCATCATAATAAAAAGGGCAGAGCCCAGTCAAAATAGGCATAAATGACCTGAAGTAATGCAATGCATTATTTAAGTGGGGGCAAAGCCCTAGCACAGGTCTAATAGACCAAAAATAAATAAGGGTGTTGAACATTTTCAACTGGACTTAGCCCAATTTTGGTCGTAAGTCCTTAAATTAAATCGGTTGAGCAAAGATTGCTCTCTTAAATCAATCTATATCCGGTTCGAGGGTACATCTCCGAGCTCCTCTGACACCTATCGTTGTAATCCTTCAACGATATCAGAGAGGTGACGGGTCCCAATAACCACATACATTAATATGGACTGCGGGGTCCTTAAACTCGTGGACCGAAACGTCCTTAAACTAATATCGGACCGAGACGTCCTTAAACTAATATCGGACCGAGACGTCCCTAAACTAATATCGGACCACCACGTCCCTAAACTGGAATATGGACCACCACGTCCCTAAACTGGCACAATAGAGCCCAAATGCTCTTTTGTCGGATCTAAACGGTCCCGTTAAGTTGATCTTAGTCTCAAACTGGACTAACGTATCCTTAACAAACGTTTGAGTCGATCTTAGCCTCAAAAATGGCTAACGTATCCTCCAAACAGACTTTAGTACCAAATTGGACTATGAGTCTCCCAAACTGGAACAATAGAGCCTCCAAACGCTCTTCTGTCGGATCTAAACGGTCCCGTTTATGTTGATCCTAGCCCCAAACATGGCTAACGTATCCTTAAACATTCAAATGGATTATAAAACTCTCAATTAACTCTGGTTCGAGGGTACATCTCCGAACTCCTCTGATACATGTCGTTGTAATCCTTCAACGACGTCAGAGAGGTGACGAGTCCCGATGGCCATACATTAAGTTAACCACTACGTTAAGTGGATCTTAGTCTAAAACAGGACTAACGTATCCTTAACGAACGTTTAAGTTGATCTTAGCCGCAACGCGACTAATGCATCCTCAAACTAAAAACACCAAACCCAAATCTAAGTAAATACGGATTTGGACTAATCAACGTCCTACGGGCGACGACATTACTCAGTCTCCGTATACAATCCACGGGCAACCACAAATAAAACAAACACACACGACACGAAGTGAAATTCTGGAGAAGGAGAAAGTTGTTACCGCGACGCGGTAGCGTAATTAACTGCAGGGGCTTGCGCCTGCAGGGAAGAGCGTCCCCACAATCAAAAACCCCTCACCCTGAGGGGGAATCTGACGAAGTCTGCTACATCGGCCGCATCCGTCTAAACCTCTGATACACGGTGCCATAAATTAACTTGGCATCTTCGGAGAGATAGACGGATAAAACCAAATAGCATCTGCCCCGAACCTCAGGCACGGACGCGAAGTCCAGGCCGCCGTCCGGAGGGGAACAGTCTTGTCATTAAACATCAGATGATTACCCTCCCGGAGTCCAAGCACCCCAAACAAGCAAGTGAGGTTCATCACCCAGACTATTGCTCCTATCACCGAGTAACATGACATCCTCTTGAAGACTGCTTCACCTTCAAAGACCGGGTAGAAGACCAGTATCAGCAAGGCAGGTTCGCTTTATCTAATAGTTGGAGGGTAACCCTGCCACAGAAGCATGAACCAAAAGCCACGTATGCAGCGAGAGTAGAGCCGTATCAATATCGGTCTTGGAAGCGATATCGTACCTGTCACGCGATAACGCTGTCAGGAGAAGGAGTACGCGAGGATATGGCTGAACTCCCCTAGTGCTTCGAAAATGATGACGACGAAGTGATCTCAGAGTTTCCATCGGTACCAAAAGAGCTGGAAGATGGGGTGCATACTACTGCGGATAACCTTAGAAAAATCGACTTGGGGACGGCAAATGACCCACGTCCGACGTTCGTCAGTGAACTGTTGTCCGAAGAAAAGGTGGCCACGCTAAAAGACGTGCTCATGCAGTATAAAGACTGCTTCGTATGGAACTATTCCGAGATGCCAGGATTAGATCCAGAAATAGCCATCCACAAGTTGGCGATATCTCCGGATGTCAAGCCAATCAAACAAGCGCCGAGAAGAATGCGGCTCGAACTTGAAATGAGCATCAACGCCGAAGTCAAGAAGTTAATAGACTCCGGCTTCATCCAATAGGTTCAGTACCCTGACTGGATTGCCAACATCATCCCAGTGATGAAGAAAAATAGGACAGTGCGCATCTGCATGGACTTTCGAGACCTCAACAAAGCTTGCCCGAAGGATGATTTTCCTGTACCGGTTACCGAGCTGATGATAGATAACACGTCCACTCACAAAGTCTTCTCCTTCATGGACGGCTCATCGGGGTACAATCAAATAAAGATGCATCCCGAAGACCAGAAGCATACCGCTTTCCGGACCCTTTTGGGCATATTCTGCTACAGAGTGATGCCTTTCGGTCTGAAGAACGCCGGCACTACTTATTAAAGGGCCATGACGAAGATTTTCGATGACGTCATATACGAAATCGTTGAATGCTATATCAACGACCTCGTGGTTAAAAGAAAATCGCACGAGGAACACTGGGAGCATCTAAAGATAGTGTTTCAGCGTCTTCGGAAATACAACTTGAAGATGAACCTTCTGAAATGCGCATTCGGAGTTTCCTCGGGCAAATTCCTAGGATTCATCGTACGACATCGAGGCATCGAAATAGACCCGTCAAAGATCAAGGCGATCATGGAAATGCCTCCTCCAAGGACTCTGAAATAATTGAGGTTTCTCCAAGGAAAGATCGCATACATCCGACGGTTCATAGCTAACCTCTCCGGAAAATATCGTCCCTACAGTCACTTAATGAAGAAGGGAACCCCATTCGTCTGGGATCACAGATGCCAAAGCGCACTAGACGAAATCAAGCAATACTTGCAGAATCCGCCGGTACTGACTACTCCGGTCAAGGGAAAGCCTATCATCCTGTACACAACCGTCATTGAGGGTTCTCTAGGCGCATTATGGGCACAAGAAAATGACCAAGAGAAGGAGAGAGCCCTCTATTATTTGAGTCGAGTTCTCCTGTGGACAGAAAACAATTACTCCCCCATTGAAAAAACACTGCTTGGCGTTAATCTTCGTGATAACAAAGCTCAGGTACTATGCGTTGGCGTATGAGGTCCATCTCATATCAAAAGTGGATCCTCTCAAGTATTTAATATCAAGAGCCATACTAACAGGACGACTTACTAAATAAGCCCTCCTCTTGATGGAGTTCTCGATAACTTGTTGTAACAACCGAGCCCAATGCTACTAATTTCTGTTACGTTATGATTGGAGTGTGGCCTTTATTTCATTTATCTTGCTTGATTATTACTTATTGTAATTTTACCCCGTCAATTCATTTCTGCATATAACAATTTAAGGCGTCTAAAATAAAATTAAAAATATTCGTCATAGCCTGCTTGACACCCCTAACCCCGTTGTAGCGTCCGTGCATCGTGTTCTCGTCCCGCTCAGTGAAACGGGCGAGTTTGGACGGCTACGCACACGTACGTGTCCGTTTTGGGGGTATGCTTTTGATTGTTAAATACTTCATTTTAAATTTTGGATCCCGCCTAAAATTTTCTTATTTCAATTTCAAATTTTTGGACCCGACCCGGGCGCAATTTGGAAATGTTTTACTTTGCGCCGAAAACCCAATTTCTAATATATTTTGTAACCTCAGAATATTTTCCGTTTCATTAAAATCTTTCACAAAAATTTCTTGGCCAGCCAATCAATTTCGTTTATTTTCCCCGTGGGCCCCACTTTCTCTCTCCCCCACCGTCTCTCTCTCTCTTTCTCCGTATCTCTCTCTCTCTCCCGTCTCTATCTGTCTCTCTCTCCCTATATCTCTCTCTCTCCCCCCCTCTCTCTATATATATATAAGTTTCCAACCCCTCCATTTTCTTCCCTTTCAGCGTAACCCAAACCTCACGAACCCTAGCCGCCGTGCCTCTCGCCGCTGCAGCCCCAACGCCGACTCCACCATCACCGGCCTCCTCGCCTCCTCACCCTCGTCATCTCCGCTACACCCTCTTTCCTCCTTCATCAACCTCCGTGCACCCTGCACCAGCAACCGCGACCACATACAGCCGCAACTCGTCGTGGGATCGCCACCGGCGATCTCCATACGTCCCGAGCCTCGCAAGCACCCCCTCGGTGAGTTTCACATCCCCCCATCTTCTCCTTTCTTCGTCTTCCTTCTCTGGTTCAAGTTTCTTGATCTAAAAATTTTCCGCCGTCATCGCAGGCTGACCGCCGGAGCTCCGTCGACGTGGTCGACCATCACCACCCCTCCACAGATCCTCGTGAGCACCCACTCCTCTATCCTCCTTCCCTTCTCTCTTCTTGATTGTTCTATTCTCTTTCCATGCTTTTTTAAGTATTGTTATTCACTGTTCTGTACTTGGCCGGAATCCGGCCGTGCCGGCGACGCGTCCCGACGTTCCAGCGAGGTATCCCGACCCGTGTGGTTCCACTGTTCGTCGTTTGGGTTCATTCCGTGAACCGTGCGCCCGTCGCGAGTTTCCCCGCTTACGTTTTACGTTCCGTTTTCCCGATTCGCGACCCATCGAGGCAAGTACCCCTTGCTACATGCTAAACAATATTTACATATACATTGATGACCCCCTAAACCTATAGTGTAACTTTAGCACGATAATTTCCTATTTTCATGTTCAATATTATTATATGTCATTTTATCTTTCAAACTTATAATCTACCGTTTACAATTAAACCTAATAACCACATTTACATGTTTTAATTACACCTTCACTGATGATGTAGCCTATGGCACCTTATCTATCGTTTTACTTCATTCGGACACTCGTGTACATTTAACCTGCATAAACTGTGATTTCATCCATGGAACTTATAGATATATATCATTGCAACCATGAAGTCTTAAACTTGTTAACATGATTAAATGGCTATAATTGTCTTACTGCATTCTTATAATGTTGAAATCATCTCTGTGACACAACGGATAACCGTACTGCAAATTGAGTGAATCTGCCTATTATTTAATTCGTTGCTTAAATTTATGCTGTTGATAACCATGCTTGATTATGTAACTGAGTATGAGCACACCCATGATATCGTTTACATCTTGACCTGACTTGCTTCATACATCTTGATTGACCCGACATGGTACCGTATACTGCTTGACTTGACCTGATGTACCATGACCTGACCCGTTGCCCGATCTTGTGTCTAATGCCAACAAACCTGACATGTAGTCCTCATGGACCGTTCCTATTGTCTATCCAGACAAACCTGTTTACCTGATCCTGTGTTGGCATTAGTTTCTTGATTACGGGATACCTGACTTGACATACACTTATAACTTGGGGGTATGGGGAAATCAAAGGTGAAACCTGACCTGTAACTCAACAGTTCGCTACCTGTTCTGATCAGTTTTAGGCTAGGCCAGCCTTAGAATGATGATGCTGACATCATTCATCTGTACACATTCCTGTTTGGTGCCTAGCGGCATGTCTCGGTTCAGCCCGAGAATCTTGGGGCTGTGGTCCCGGGTATGCACGGGATACTATTGGTTACATCGATGATTCATCAATTTGGTTTCAAAGACTTTAGAATAGAAAACCTGACAGAACAGTTTAGTTTACCCACTGCACAATACCCTGCACTGCTCTGATTCATATTATTGTTACCCTTGTTTTATTCATGTTTATATTTGCATTGCCTGTTTATTATGTTATTACTTGATGACTTGACGCGTTGACGTCTGGGTTTTGCATGGCCCGGATTTCGTACCGCTGTCGCAATCCAAGCAGGAGTACTTCAGCCGACAGGCTGAGCTGTGAGTGTCACCAGTAGTTAGTTTTCTTTCCTGCATTTATTTCCTGATGTGAGCCCGCATTATGAGACATACACTCCAGTCATTTTGTATTGGATCTTTCGCTTCCGCATTTTATTATTCTTGACTCATGATTTATCTTGGATTATGGACATGTTTAGATAGTTTTATTTTGATCTTGATATCTCTACAACCGTAATGTGACTGTGGATGGATACTTCCTACCCACAGGTAGCATGGTTGGCTATGTCACATGCCCATTTTAGCGTTCTCTGGGAAGCGGGGCGTGACATGGTTCTTTTGGTATCAGAGCCATAGGTTAGTCGAGTTGATTCTTTTGTAGTTGGGTATTGTACCTAATACCCGAATCTGAAAACCCGTGTTTAGGAAACATGTCCTGCCATGTTGCCGTTTTACCGTTCTTGAATCAAATTCTTCCTGATTATGTCTTCTACGATGTGCAAACTTCCTTTGCATATCGACTCGAAAACCCGATTCCTTGTTATCTCTAGGACTTAGGCTACTTGGATGGAGTTATGTAATTGTGGCTATGATACCGCGGCATAGTTACAATGTAGCACTCTATTTAAGTAACTTGGAGTTCTAGCCTTGATCTATATTTCGAATCTATCATCATGCTAATGTTGGGTATTTTGATTTCAGGAATATGGCCGGTAAGAATTTGAAGACGTACCAAAGACGTGTGGACGAAGCCGCCATGCTTGGAGTGATAAGGGGAATGCTGGAAAATCAAAAGAGACAGACCGAGCTGAAGCCGGCGTCTGCACTGAACCAAACGTCCGTACGTAGAAGTGTTCCGGTGAACAGACGCAGCATAGCACCAATGAAGAAAACAATTGTGGTTGATCGGAAGAGGAGCGTGATTTGTAACTACTGCCATGTACACGGACATGTGCAAAAGGATTGTCGAAGGAGGCTGGGACTCTGTTTGGTTTGTGGAGCGGCAGATCACGCTGTTAGTGCTTGTCCGTCGAAGCTTCGTATGAGGGATGATTTTCAGAAGCCTCCGCAGAGACCGTTCCAGGGACAGAAACAGCTGACTCAAGGACCTAATCAGGCTCTAGCTTTTACCTTAACAGCTGAAGAAGCTAAGGCGTTAGGAGAAGTTGTTTCAAGTACTCTACTCGTTCATGGTTTTCCCGCATTAGCGTTATTTGATTCTGGTGCGTCCCATTGTTTTATGTCATCCAAGTTTATAACTGCACACTCGATTGGACACACGACCCTGTCTAGTTTCTGGGACATACACACTGGGAATGGGAAAATCATAGCTAGTAGGGAATGCAAAGATTGTACAATTGTTGTGTGCGGACGGGAGCTTTTTGCAGATTTCTTGGTGATTGATACGGGTAGCTACGAGGTTGTCTTGGGAATGGATTTTCTTGGCACTTTCCACGCCCACATTGACTGTAGGGCAAGGAAGGTAATTTTCCAGATTCCCGGATATCCCGAGTTTAGCTTCACCGGAGGAAGCAATTCTTTCGGGCCAGTCGAGTTTAGGGCTAGGCCGACAAACAATATTCTTGCAGCAATGGAAGTTGATGAAAGTGAAGATCCGGCTGTTGTTCGTGATTTTATGGACGTGTTTGAAGATATATCGGGTTTACTGCCACAGCGAGATGTGGAGTTCGCAATTGATCTTATTCCTGGTGCAGCGCTAGTATCCAAAGCGTATTATCCAATGGCGCTAGTAGAGTTGGAAGAAGTCAAGAAACAGGTTGCTGAACTGCTTGAGAAGGGTTGGATTCGAAGCAGTAGCTCGCCTTGGGGCGCTCCAGTTCTTCTAGTAAAGAAGAAGGATGGCACAAGAAGGATGTGCATCGACTATCGAGAATTAAACCGGGTGACTATTAAGAACAAGTACCCGATCCCTCGCATTAGCAAACTTTTCGAGCAGCTTAGTGGCGCGAGGGTATTCTCGAAGCTGGATTTACGATCCGGATATCATCAGGTCCGAGTGAAAGCAGAAGATAATTGCAAGACGGCATTCCGAACTTGGTATGGACATTACGAATACTTAGTGATGCCCTTCGGAGTAACGAATGCGCCGGCAGTATTCATGGACTTGATGAACCGAATCTTTTCACCATTCTTAGACCAGTTTATTGTGGTATTCATTGACGATATTCTGGTTTACTCGAAGAGTTTTGAAGAGCATACTGAGCATTTGAAGATCGCACTGCAGACGTTGAGACAGGAGAAGCTATATGCGAAGATGAGTAAGTGCGAGTTTTGGCTGGAGGAAGTAAAGTTTTTGGGGCATGTTGTGTCTGGCGATGGAATTGCCGCCGATCCAGAAAAGATTGCAGCAGTTTGAGATTGGCCGATTCCAAAGAATGCTGCGGAGATAAGAAGTTTTCTTGGACTCGCCGGGTATTACAGAAGATTCATGGAGAACTTTGCTCGTTTGGCGGAGCCGTTAACCAAGCTTATGCACAAGGAGGTACCTTTTGTATGGATGGATAGGTGTGCGATGGCTTTGAGACGTTGAAGCAGAAGTTGATAACCGCCCCTATTCTGACGGTGCCAGATAATTCCGGAGGATTGGTGATTCACAGCGACACATCTGGGAAAGGACTGGGATGTGTTTTGATGCAGCATGGTAAGGTTGTAGCATACGCATCGAGACAGTTAAAGACCCATGAGAAGAATTACCCAACTCATGACTTGGAACTTGCGGCTGTGATTTTCGCTTTGAAGATTTGGAGACACTACCTTTTGGGCGAAAGGGTCGAAGTTTTTACTGATCATAAGAGCTTGAAGTATGTGTTCACATAAAAAGAGCTTAATATGAGGCAGCGTAGATAGTTGGAGCTGATGGCTGACTACGATCTTGATCTTAAGTACCATCCGGGGAAGATTAATGTCGTGCCGGATGCGCTTAGTCGGTTACCAGCAATTCAGATGTTAACTACGCAGAAGGAGCTCATTGAAGATTTTCGAAGATTTGACTTGGAGGTTGTGCTACCGCATTCTACGGGACTGTTGATGCAACTGCAAGTACATTCATCGTTGATCGAGAATATTAAAGCAGCACAATCGCAGGATCCTAGACTGCAAAAGTTTTGAGAACAGGTTGAAGTCGGACTACGAACGGATCTATTAATCCACGAAGATGGTTCGTTGAGGTATGGTAGCCGTTTATGTGTGCCAAAGGGGGATATTCGTGAAGTGCTTATGAAGGAGGCACACAGTTCAGCTTATTCTGTACATCCACGAGGCACAAAGATGTACCGAGATATTCGACAGCATTTCTGGTGGGAAGGCATGAAACGAGAGATTGCTCGCTTTGTGGCAAAGTGCTTGGTGTGTCAGCAAGTTAAGGCTGAACATCAAAGGGTTGCTGGTTTATTGCAACCACTTCCGATTCCTCAGTGGAAGTGGGAACATATAACCATGGATTTCGTGACGGCTTTACCGCGAAGTTCAAAAGGCAACAATGCTGTATGGGTGATTGTTGATCGTTTGACCAAGGCATCTCACTTTATTCCTTTTCGGGCTGGTCAATCAACAGAGACTTTGGCAGAGTGGTACATGCAAGAGATTGTAAGATTGCATGGAGTACCGGTGAGCATCGTGTCCGATCGGGACACTCGGTTCTTATCACACTTTTGGCAGAGTTTACAGGAAAGTTTGGGGACTCGATTGAAGTTTAGCACAGCTTATCATCCTCAAACTGATGGTCAGTCGGAGAGAACAATCCAAACTCTTGAAGATATGTTGAGAGCATGCATGTTGGACTTCAAGGGGTCTTGGGAGGATCATCTATATTTGGTCGAGTTTTCTTACAACAACAGTTTTCAGGCAACTATCCAGATGGCTCCATTTGAAGCTTTGTATGGTCGTAAATGCCGTTCACCTGTTTGCTGGGACGATGTCGGTGAACGAAGATTATTGGGACCGGATTTGGTTGTGCAGACAGTTGAGGAAGTTAACACTATCAGAAATCATATGAAAGTAGCTCAAGACCGACAAAAGAGTTGGGCAGATACGTCGAGAAGACCTCTAGAGTTCGCCGTGGGTGATTTGGTATTCTTGAAGATATCACCGACTAGAGGGGTGATTCGTTTGGAAGTCGAGGAAAGCTCAGTCCTCGATTCGTTGGACCCTTTGAGATCTTGGAGCATGTTGGTGAGGTAGCGTATCGTTTGGCGTTACTACAGTCCTTGGCGAATGTGCACGATGTGTTTCACGTATCTCAACTCCGTAGGTATGTTCGAGATGAAACGCACGTATTGGATCATTCGGAGCTAACAGTACGAGAAGACTTGATTTTTGAGGAGCGACCGATTGGAATTGTGGATCGAAGGGAAAAGGTTCTTAAGAACAAGGTGATCCCTCTTGTGCTTGTTTCTTGGGGTAATCGCTCGCATGGAGAGTCCACTTGGGAACGAGAAGATGAAATCCGGCAGAATTTTCCTCATCTTTTCTTATAGTTATTTGTTGTTTATCCTTGTATTCTTGGAATTTCGAGGACGAAATTCTTTTGTAGTTGGGTATAATGTAACAACTGAGCCCAATGCTACTAATTTCTGTTACCTTATGATTGGAGTGTGGCCTTTATTTCATTTATCTTGCTTGATTATTACTTATTGTAATTTTATCCCATCAATTCATTTCTGCATATAACAATTTAAGGCGTCTAAAATAAAATTAAATATATTCGTCATAGCCTGCTTGACACTCCTAACCCTGTTGTAGCGTCCGTGCATCGTGTTCTCGTCTCGTTCAGTGAAACGGGCGAGTTTGGACGGCTACGCGCACGTACGTGTGTCCGTTTTGGAGGTATGCTTTTGATTGTTAAATACTTCATTTTAAATTTTGGATCCCGCCTAAAATTTTCTTATTTCAATTTCAAATATTTGGACCCGACCCGGGCGCAATTTGGAAATATTTTACTTTGCGCCGAAAACCCAATTTCTAATATATTTTGTAACCTCAGAATATTTTCCGTTTCATTAAAATCTTTCACACAATTTTCTTGGCCAACCAATCAATTTCGTTTATTTTCCCCGTGGGCCCCACTTTCTCTCTCTCCCCCCGTCTCTCTCTCTCTTTCTCCGTATATCTCTCTCTCTCTCTCTCTCCCGTCTCTATCTGTCTCTCTCTCTCCCTATATCTCTCTCTCCCCTATATATATATATATATATATATATATATATATAAGTTTCCAACCCCTCCATTTTCTTCCCTTTCAGCGTAACCCAAACCTCACGAACCCTAGCCACCGTGCCCCTCGCCGCCGCAGCCCCAACGCCGACACCACCATCACCGGCCTCCTCGCCTCCTCACCCTCGTCATCTCCGCTACACCCTCTTTCCTCCTTCATCAACCTCCGTGCACCCTGCACCAGCAACCGCGGCCACCTACAGCCACAACTCGTCGTGGGATCGCCGCTGGCGATCTCCATACGTCCCGAGCCTCGCAAGCACCCTCCTCGGTGAGTTTCACATCCCCCCATCTTCTCCTTTCTTCGTCTTCCTTCTCTGGTTCAAGTTTCTTGATCTGAAAATTTTCCGCCGTCATCGTAGGCCGACCGCCGGAGCTCCGTCGACGTGGTCGACCATCACCACCCCTCCACAGATCCTCGTGAGCACCCACTCCTCTATCCTCCTTCCCTTCTCTTTTCTTGATTGTTCTCTTCTCTTTCCATGCTTTTTTAAGTATTGTTATTCACTGTTCTGTACTTGGCCGGAATCCGGCCGTGCCGGCGACGCGTCCCGACGTTCCAGCGAGGTACCCCGACCCGTGTGGTTCCACTGTTCGTCGTTTGGGTTCATTCCGTGAACCGTGCGTCCGTCGCGAGTTTCCCCGCTGACGTTTTACGTTCCGTTTTCCCGATTCGCGACCCATCGAGGCAAGTACCCCTTGCTACATGCTAAACAATATTTACATATACATTGATGACCCCCTAAACCTGTAGTGTAACTTTAGCACGATAATTTCCCATTTTCATGTTCAATATTATTATATGTCATTTTATCTTTCAAACTTGGAATCTACCGTTTACAATTAAACCTAATAACCACATTTACATGTTTTAATTACACCTTCACTGATGATGTAGCCTATGGCACCTTATCTATCGTTTTACTTCATTCGGACACTCGTGTACATTTAACCTGCATAAACTGTGATTTCATCCATGGAACTTATAGATATATATCATTGCAACCATGAAGTCTTAAACTTGTTAACATGATTAAATGGCTATAATTGTCTTACTGCATTCTTATAATGTTGAAATCATCTCTGTGACACAACGGATAACCGTACTGCAAATTGAGTGAATCTGCCTATTGTTTAATTCGTTGCTTAAATTTATGCTATTGATAACCATGCTTGATTATGTAACTGAGTATGAGCACACCCATGATATCGTTTACATCTTGATCTGACTTGCTTCATACATCTTGATTGACCCGACATGGTACCGTATACTGCTTGACTTGACCTGATGTACCATGACCTGACCCGTTGCCCGATCTTGTGTCTAATGCCAACAAACCTGACATGTAGTCCTCATGGACCGTTCCTGTTGTCTATCCAGACAAACCTGTTTACCTGATCCTGTGTTGGTATTAGTTTCTTGATTACGGGATACCTGACTTGACATACACTTATAACTTGGGGGTATGGGGAAATCAAAGGTGAAACCTGACCTGTAACTCAACAGTTCGCTACCTGTTCTGATCAGTTTTAGGCTAGGTCAGCCTTGGAATGATGATGTTGACATCATTCATCTGTACACATTCCTGTTTGGTGTCTAGCGGCATGTCTCGGTTTCAGCCCGAGAATCTTGGGGCCGTGGTCCCGGGTATGTACGGGATACTATTGAGTTACATCGATGATTCATCAATTTGGTTTCAAAGACTTTAGAATAGAAAACCTGATAGAACAACTTAGTTTACCTACTACATAATACCCTGCACTCCTCTGATTTATATTATTGTTAACCTTGTTTTATTCATGTTTATATTCGCATTGCCTGTTTATTATGTTATTACTTGATGACTTGACGCGCTGACATCTGGGTTTTGCATCGCCCAGATTTCGTACCGCTGTCGCAGTCCGAGCAGGAGTACTTCAGCCGACAGGCTGAGCTGTAAGTGTCACCAGTAGTTAGTTTTCTTTCCTGCATTTATTTCCTGATGTGAGCCCGCATTATGGGACATACACTCCAGTTATTTTGTATTGGATCTTTCGCTTCTGCATTTTATTATTCTTGACTCATGATTTATCTTGGATTATGGACATGTTTAGATAGTTTTATTTTGTTCTTGATATCTCTACAACCGTAATGTGACTGTAGATGGATACTTCCTACCCACAGGTAGCATGGTTGGCTATGTCACGTGCCCATTTTAGCGTACTCTGGGAAGCGGGGCGTGACACTTGTCGTCCGCTCAAGGCAGTGAAAGGCCAGGTCATCACCGACTTCTTCGCTGAGCATCCGATACCTTCCGATTCTCCCTTGAACTGCGAATTGCCAGACGAGCACGCGTTTGACACGATCGACGGGGAGAAAGGAGGGAGTGATACCCGATGGGAACTCTACTTCGATGGAGCATCTTCTATGAAGAAGCGAAAGCACAACTCCCCCATAATCAAATCTGGGGTGGGCCTCATCTTTGTGACTCCACAAGGAGGGATAATGCGCTTTGCCTTTTCCTTAACAGAGCCGAGGACGAACAATGAAGCCGAATATGAAGCTTTGATAGCAGGTCTTGAGATCGCTGTCGACATGGGAATCGAAAGCCTCCTCATATACGGAGACTCCCAACTGGTCGTTAGCTAAGTAAACGGCGACTATCAGACATGCAAACCGGAGTTGGTAAAGTGCGGCGAGAGAGTGCAGCAACTACTGACTCAAATTCCCTCCTACGCTCTGGAAAGCATTCCGCGTACGGAAAATAGTAAGGCGGATGCTTTAGCCAAGCTCGCTAAAGAACTGGCCAACGAGAACCTCGATGACATAAGGATCGTTGTGCAAAGCCCCCGGGTTCTTGCACCGGCAGAAATATTTCCGGAGTCGTCCGAAGAAAAGGGAGCGACCGAGTAGGCGACCCTACAAATAAAAGACGAGGAAAAGGCTAAGGATTGGAGAGAAGTCTTTATAGACTACTTCAAATTCCGTCGAACACCTGAAGATGCGTCCTCAAGACATCAGCTCATGAAACGAGCCCTGTCTTTCACCTTCGTCAATGATACTCTATATAAGATATCGTTTGACTCCCTGTGGCTAAGGTGCCTGTGACCTGAAGAAGCAAGGAGAATCGTCCAAGAAACTTACGACGGACTCTGCGGTTCTCACCAAGCCGGGTCGAAGATGAAGCTAAAGATCAAAAGAATGGGCTACTATTGGCCCATGATGATTCAGGTCTGCCTTGAATACGCGAAGAAATGCCATTCATGCCAGATTCATGGATATTTCATCCACCAGCATCCAAATCCTCTACATCCAACGGTGGCTAGATGGCCATTCGAAATGTGGGGAACTGACATAATCGGGCCCATTGAACCAGCATCGTCTAGAGGACATCGGTTCATACTGGTGACAACTGATTACTTCTCCAAGTGGGCAGAAGCGGTACCACTAAGAGAAGTGAAGACAGAGAATATTCTCCATTTCTTCAAGACACACGTCATCTATCGGTTCAACACTCCGCGACGGATTATCTCCGATAACGGGCCGGCCTACAGAAACCATAAGATCAGCCGCTTTGCATAGCAGCATAATATAGACTGGAGATACTCTTCGGTCTATAATCCCCGAGCTAACGGTTTGGCTGAGGCTTTCCAACAAGACCTTGATGAAGATCGTGAAAAAGACGGTGTCCAAAAATAAAAAGGACTGGCACAAGAGACTGCATGAAGCTCTCTGGGCATATCGAACTACCTTCAAAACGGCCACAAACACAACGCCGTATGCATTGGTATTCGGCACTGAAGCAATACTCCCCTTGGAGATAGAGCTACCCTCTCTGCGAGTAGCAGTTCACTACGAGCTAACAGACGAAGAGAATGCTCATCTTCGGCTTGAGGAGCTCGATGCCCTTGACGAAACCCGACACATGGCGCAGCAAAACTTGGAGGCTTACAAAGCAAAGATGACGCGCTCATACGAGAGATTGACTAGGCCGAGAACATTCCGCCAAGGCGAACTCGTGCTAGTGGTCAAGAGACCTATGATCCCCAATCGTGCCAAACGGGGGAAATTCGAGCCGAACTATGAAGGCCCGTACATCATAGACAAAGTCTACCAGGGTTTGGCTTACTTGCTCATGGATATGATGGCGAAAGACCCTTCAGGCCAATAAACGGTCAGTTCTTGAAAAAACAGTATGCCTGACGAGTCAGGGCCTAGGTCAACAATAGATGACGACGCCTACGTCCGCTCGCTATCTTCCCAAGCTTGAACTCTATAAGTAATATCCGACAAAACCTCGCCTCGAAAATGTGCGACGGACCGAAACGTCCCTAAACTAACGATGGACCGCAATGTCTTAAAACTTGGAAATGACCGAGACGTCTATAAACTACTACGGACCGCAGCATCTTAAGACCGACGCAAAAAAATCGGTACGTCCATAAGCGAGATAGGTACGGATGAAAACCCGAAAGGGCTCCGTGAGTAAAAACAACAGGACTACCGGCGAGTTTGTGAAAACGCGAAAGGGCGCAATCGCGTTAAAAGACACTTGCAAGGTCCTCTCGACCCTGTAAGAAGAAAATATCGGCGTGAGATCCTTACGACTCACAAGGGAGCAACACACTTAGGAATCCCCACGATTCCTAAGGAGAAATTACACTTACGAGATCCTCACGACTCGTAAGGAGAACTCTCTTATGAGACCCTCACGTCTCATAAGATTCAAAAGTCTTAAGTTGCAGGGATCTGAACCTGTTCTTAAGCCATCATCTTTCCCACATTGCCCTACAAGCGTTTCAATATTGACCCTTGTATACAATCAACGGGCACGAATAAATCTTTCCCTAACAAAGTCCCACCAGCGGCTAGGGATATTCTCACACGGTGAACGACCCTTGTAAGTTCTCTCGACTTAGAAGAAGAAAACACTCTTGTAAGATCCTTACGACTTATAAGAGAACATACACTTAAGAATCTTCACGATTTTTAAGGAGAAAATGCACTTACGAGATCCTCACGACTCATAGGGAGAAACACCTTTATGAGACCCTTACGGCTCATGAAGTTAAAAGCCTTAGTCGACAGCATCCTAACCCTGATTGCTAAGCCACCTTTGTTCGAACCGACAAAGGCAAATGATGATTCGTTCTTGACAATATCTCAGTTGTAGCGATACTGATGCCTAAATCGGTATCAAATCCTAAGTCCTTTCACGACAAATGATGATTCACTCCTGGCAATATTCCAGTCGTAGCGATGCTGATGCTAAGACTGGCACCAGAATCCAAGTTCCACACTCGTGATAAAAATTCAGCGAGCCAAAAATGCATATGAAATAGCCGAAATGATGGGGCAACTTGCAACAAAATCAGTAAGTAAAAGACATGGATACAAAAATAGCCGAAATGATTGGGCAACTCGCAATAAAAAGCAGCGAGTAAAAACAAAAATAGCCGAAATAATTGGGCACCGTGAAAAATAGCCGAAATGATTGGGCAATCGCGACTGTCGCGATATAAAAAGCTGAATGATAGAGCATCGCGGAAAGAAATAAAAAATGAAAGAATGAAACTTTTGCCCTACAGGCGAGTCCATACCGACCCCTGTATACAATCCATGGGCATAAACGAAAAGGGAACCACATGTCCCCTACCAGATCCTGTCAAAAAGGAAAGTCAGATCTCAACAGCAACATCTGCATCCCAGAAACCAACAACAGTGTTCCTCCTCATTCTAGCAGGATTCAGACGCGACAATAAACCTTGACATTCGTCTCGTTACAACAGATGCAACGTCAGCAAAGTGAAGCCACGGCAAAGTCCCCAGTTCCATAACTCTACGGTTCACAGACAACCTAGAGATTACCTCGACATTCATCTCGTTACAGCAGATGCAACGTCAGCAAATGACCCCGTCGCGGAAATACGTCGACAAATGACCCCGTCTCGGAAATACGTCAGCAAATGACCCCATCACGGAAATACATCAGCAAATGACCCCATCGTGGAAATACGTCATCAAATGACCCCGTCGCGGAATTACGTCATCAAATGACCCCGTCGCGGAAATACGTCATCAAATGACCCCATCACGGAAACACGTCAGCAAATGACCCCGTCGCGGAAACATGTCATCAAATGACCCCGTCACGGAAATATGTCATCAAATGACCCCGTTGCGGAAACACGTCAGCAAATGACCCCGTCGTGGAAATACGTCATCAAATGACCTCTACGTCAGCACATGACCCCGTCTCGAAAATATGTCAGCAAATGACCCCGTCGTGGAAATACGTCATCAAATGACCCCGTCGCAGAAATACGTCATCAAATAACCCCGTCACGGAAATACGTCATCAAATGACCCCGTCGTGGAAATACATTAGCACATGACCCTGTCTCGGAAATACGTCAGCACATGACCCCGTCGCGCGGAAATACATCAACACATGACCCCGTTGTAGAATTACGTCATCCAATGACCCCGTTGCGGAAACACGTCATCCAATGACCCCGTTGCGAAAACACGTCATCCATTGACCCCGTCTCGAAAACACGTCAGCAAATGCCCCTTTCACGGAAATACATCATCTAATGACCCCGTCGCGGAAACACGTCATCCAATGACCCCGTCTCGGAAACACGTCAGCAAATGACCCTGTCGCGGAAACACGTCATCCAATGACCCCGTCTCGGAAACACGTCAGCAAATAACCCCGTTGCGGAAATACGTCATCCAATGACTCCGTCGCGGAAACACGTCGTCCAATGACCCCGTCACGGAAATGCATCATCAACTGACCCCGTGCGGCCAAAGTCAACCCTCGACCTCCCCATCAAAGCAATGCTTTGATTCAGGAGCAGGTCAACTCATCAATCACTTACGAGTCCTCTCGACTTGTAAGGAAGAAAATTTTCTTGGGAGATCCTCACGACTCTCAAGAGAAAAAAACACACTTAGGAATCCTCACGATCCCTAAGGAGAAAATACACCTACGAGATCCTCTCGACTCGTAGGGAGAAAAATCTTTATGAGACCCTCACGGCTCATAAAGTTGGAAAGCCTTAGGAGGCAGATCTGAACCTGACTCCTAAGCCATCGCTGTCCTGCAAGAAGATCAAGCTAGATTATCTACAAAACACATCTGCTGAAAAGAGACACACCGTCATGAAACAAAATATGTCTTTTATTCATAAATAAAAATGAATACAAAGTACAATCTATAGAAGAATAAAAAAATACTCTCATTTAGGAGTTTGTACAAAAAAAACATATACATTGTCTTCAAGCTGGCGGACGATTTAATAGAGTTGTCAGTTCATCCTTCTTCCGCTGGGTCTCGGCCTCATAATTTGTTATTGCGATAAGACGGGCCTCTGCCTGAAACTGTTGGGCCTGGTACAAGACGGGCCGACTTTCAAGCTCCGGTTCGGTAACTTTGTGGGCTTCAACCATCTCATGAGTAAAAATGACGGCTTTATCAATAGCTACCACCTTCCTGATAGCTTCTTGAAGCACCCGCCAGAGTTCATATGCACGAGTGTTCTTGGCTGTAAGTTCAGCTTAAAGTTCCCGCAGCGCATTTGAAGCCAGCTCCCTCTCAGGAAACTTTCGGTTGAGCCTCTTCTCGCATGACTACAGATTTGCGGCGCACTGTTCAACTAGCCCCTGCAAGCTCGCCTTTGCAGCCACGACCTCTGAAGGAAGGCGCATGCACTCAAGACCATGTAAGCAAGCCTCCACCCTATGACAAAACTCAACCCAGACATGCACCAATGTTTCACCATGGTAAGCAGCAAGAAAGGGGGGAGAAATGTTGGCTTCGGCAGCAAATTCTTCGGCTGTGAGCGAGCTACCAGCACGAAGGTCTTTGATGAAAGCTGACAAAGAATGAAGGCTTAGGTTCGCCATTCGCTCAGATGCGCGTAGAGCATAAGGGCCGGGTGGCATAATAATGCGAGATTCCAGTGGGGTAGGAACAAGCAATGCTGTTAAGATTCATAAAAAAAAATCAGAGAGATTTGCAAACAAAGAGCAGATGGAACAGCGTTGAAACCTTGCTTACCCACAGTCATGCAAGAAGGGTCTAGAAGATCTCCAGGCCCGTCAAGGATCTCAACTTCGTCGTCAGCTTCCAGAACTACAGAAGACATCAGCATCATTATACAAAATAATAATAATGCCACCAGGAGGACAAATAACACTAACCTTGCCCAGAAGAGAGGACGATGCGTTGAGGGGATATTGCCTGCGGAGCGTCGAGTAAACGCTGAAAAGATTTTCTAGGAGACAGATCAGCGATAGATGCCGCCAATCCGCGTAACTCTGAGAAAATGGAAGGATTTAAATAATGAAGAGATCATTAAAACAAAAGATAGAAGAATACCTTCGATGCTCCTCCCGGTTTGAACTTGAGGGATAGCAGCTTCGGCAGCTTCCTCCATGCCCTCAGATACATCATCTGCATTTTTAACACATCAATTTCTCTACTATTTGCACTCATTTAAAGGTGTTCGGTATGAATATAGCACATATTAGCAAACCATCTGTAAAATACCAAATAACATGTGTTATATATTATAACCGACATTTTGAGGGAAATTGAGTGTTTATCATTGCACGCATGATCTTTTGTATAGCGCAACACTTGTCTCGAGAATCTGTGCAGGAAATTTCAGGCAAAGAGCCGAAACTGCTAAAAGTGCTGATAAAAATGCGCTAAGTCCAAGACTTGTGATCTGGCAGTGAACAAGAATGTACAAAAATATTTAAGACATCAGGAAAATACCATGAGGCCAACATCAAGCAACACAGGAACACAGGAATTTTGATGCACCAAGGCAACCAAAGGGCCGCGGATCCGCGGCCGTAGGGCCCTATTGGCGGCGGATCCGCGGCCACGTGATCATGACGTCAGCAGTTCATTACTTCAGGCTTCTCCTTTCAAGGTCCAAACTTCTTCAAGCCAATGTAAATTCCAGAAATCTCCAGAAGCTTCTGTCCGAACAGCCAAGCTTCTTGTACAAGCTAATCACCTCCAAGCTTCTCAAATAAACTAGCTAAACCTAGAAGGTTCTTTCCAACCAAGCTTATCAAGGAAGCTAACTAACTAACTAACTCTAGAAGCTTCTACTCAACTACCAAGCTTGCAAGTGAAGCTAAACTAAACCTAGCTTCTAAAGGAAGCTAATCCTAATCAAGCTTCTAGGGGAAGCTAAAGGTGAAGGCTATAAAAGGAGACCCAAGGCTTCTTCTCAAAGGTTGCTGATCATTCCACATCAATTCACCCACAAGTTGAGTGACACAGCTTGTGCACCCAAACCTTAATCCAATCACCAAAAGCCAAATTCAAGATCTCCGAGTACAAATCAAGCAAGAAGCCTTCAACCTTTTAGAAGCGACGCCGATCTTCAACCGAGCAAGTGATCCAAGACGATCCGCGACTCACGGAGACGATGCGGAGCTAATTCGACGATCGAGTTCTTTCCTCAAATTCTTGTAGTTCTTGAGCGAATTGTAATAGAATTGTTGAATAATAAAAGGTGAAATTAGGGAAATTGAGTGTTTATCATTGCACGCGTGATCTTTTGTATAGCGCAACACTTGTCTCAAGAATCTGTGCAGGAAATTCCAGGTAAAGAGCCGAAACTGCTAAAAGTGCTGATAAAAATGCGCCAAGTCCAAGACTTGTGATCTGGCAGTGAACAAGAATGTACAAAAATATTTAATACATCAGGAAAATACCATGAGGCCAACATCGAGCAACACAGGAATTTTGATGCACCAAGGCAACCAAAGGGCCGCGGATCCGCGGCCGTAGGGCCCTATTGGCAGCGGATCCGCGGCCACGTGATCATGACGTCAGCAGTTCATTACTTCAGGCTTCTCCTTTCAAGGTCCAAACTTCTTCAAGCCAATGTAAATTCCAGAAATCTCCAGAAGTTTCTGTCCGAACAGCCAAGCTTCTTGTACAAGCTAATCACCTCCAAGCTTCTCAAATAAGCTATCTAAACCTAGAAGGTTCTTCCCAACAACCAAGCTTATCAAGGAAGCTAGCTAACTAACTAACTCTAGAAACTTCTACTCAACTACCAAGCTTGCAAGTGAAGCTAAACTAAACCTAGCTTCTAAAGGAAGCTAATCCTAATCAAGCTTCTAGGGGAAGCTAAAGGTGAAGGCTGTAAAAGGAGACCCAAGGCTTCTTCTCAAAGGTTGTTGATTATTCCACATCAATTCACCCACAAGTTGAGTTACACAACTTGTGCACCCAAACCCTAATCCAATCACCAAAATCCAAATTCAAGATCTTCGAGTACAAATCAAGAAAGAAACCTTCAACCTTTTAGAAGCGACGTCGATCTTCAACCGAGCAAGTGATCCAAAACGATCCGCAACTTACGGAGACGATGCGGAGCTAATTCGACGATCGAGTTCTTTTCTCAAATTCTTGTAGTTCTTGAGCGAATTGTAACGGAATTGTTGAATAATAAAAGGTGAAATTTCTTTATCTTGCTTGTCTTTACATTTGAGCATTATGATGAGTTCTCGATTCTTGATTGATTTCTTTGTCATAATGTTTGAGTAAAAACTCTGCTCGTGGAGGAATCGAGAGAATAGATAGATGATGGTGATTACAATCCTTCAACGGTTTTTAATTCCTATGAGTTTTGTAAACTCTTGTAGATTGAATCATCGACAATCTAGTTTCGAGCGAGATGTTTTCTTGAATGTTTTCGCTCTTAATTAGAGATCAACGATCGATAATTCAATTTACTAGAGGCTAGCACTTGAATGATAATCAACGAAAGGACAAAGGATGAGATGAAGAAACCCTAGTTCCTTCAATAGATCCTTTAATCTCGTTGATCGTCATCGATCTAGAAATAAATCATCAATGGATAAGAATACGTAATCACAAGTCTTCATCCTCGCTATCGATTTAATCGATTCCTACGAGCCTCATTACAAATCTTGATTACTAAATTCGATTTGGATATCATCAATTCTTGATTCTTGATGTTTAGTATTCTAGATATTAGATCTAGGTTTTAATAATTCTTGAAATTCACTTTTAAATCTTGAATCGAATTCTCTTTTCTTTCCTCTTTAATTTTCAATTCATCTAAATCAATTATGATCAAATCACACTTTCCCTGAGGACGATCCATATTCATTAACGCGCTACAATTGACACCGTTATTGATTGCGGTTTAAAAATTTCTTTGATTGTGATCTTTATACATTTTCAACACACGGCACACAAAGAATCATTCAATCAGGGGACATGGGACGGTATAACAGCTTCCAGTTGAGGAGCAGCGGCCACGGCTTCAGGCTCAGGACGGCGGCCTCGACTACCTGTCCTACAGTCTCCGGGCCGTCACAAGAAAGATCCAATGAATCTGCGGTCAATGAAGATGCCTCTTCCGGGAGAGCAAGCACTGGGAGAACGGAAGCCACCAATGGAAGCTCTGCTACAAGAATAGCAGCTGTAGCGACCCCCTCCACACATACTGGTGTCTCAACGGGAATATTTACAGAGTCCACAGTCAAGGCACTACTCGAGCTCAGATTCTCTGTCATGGCCGAAGTCCCTGCAAAAGTTTTACGAAGATAAGAAGACATAAAAGCGAAATAAATTACTTGCCAAAGGAAACATACAGAAATCATGCAAACCGATACGCTAGGATGCCTCTAATATGGGTTTTTCAAGCCGACGTTCCTTCCTGAGGAGGTATGCTCGCCGAGGTTCAAATGTGGATTCGTGGCCGCCGGTCCACAATGACAACTCATCTTCGGAAGCGGCTGAGATAGGCTGTTTAAGGGCTATCCGCCTCCCTTTTCCAGAGGACCTATAAATATTCGCCGTATTGATGGTAGATCTTCATAGAATATGACGGTAGGATAAGGACTCTTCGGGACGCGCACGTTCTCGGTCTCGTCCTGAGAACGCCTTATAGCCTCAACCAATTGTGCGGCTTCCTCGGCGGATGAACCTGGAAAAAGAAGACCATCATCCGGTTCTTGCATAGATGGTGGTTCGTCTTGAATGATAGGCTCGGATTCCGTTAAAAAGTCAAGCAGACCGGTGACGGTCTTCTTCCTCCGCTTCGATCCGGAACTGGCGCTGGAAGATGATCGCTTCCTTCCCTTCGGCGCTTTGGTGCGACGTTGACCCACTTCGCCTTCAGTATCCTCTCTCGGCGGTGCTACCGATGATGACACTGCTATTGCCGATGCCGCAGCGGATGAAACTGCTACCGGCGCCTTATTAGAAGCCCTTGCCTAAGTTCTAGTGCGCATCGGCATGCCAACTGTGGGAGGAGTCAGGTCCGCGTCCACCGCCTCAGGAATAAGTAAGGCGCCAATACCCCTCAAGGGAAGGCGAACCGTTGTCCGCGGTCGCAGCGGGACTCCCATAGCTTGGAGCGGGGTGGGAGCTTTATGTCCCCCTCTCCTCAGCAATAATGGGAATGACTCGGTAGCGGTACCAACCCGTAAAAGCCCCCACACACCTTGGAATGTAGTCGGCCTCGGGGATCATGAAGTGAGAACCGGTATTCAGCCGTATGAAATGGTGGGCAGCGTCACGAAAAGCTTCCAAAGAAGAGCTAGGCTCCACCATGAATGCCTCAAAGGGAACACCCTGGTCATAACCCAATTGCCAGGCAAAGCCATGTGGATTATACCGCATAAAAAGAACTGCATCATTTCGGCGGAACACCAAATAACTCGGCCTGATCGAGTACAAGTGCATGGCTTCCTTGGGCTTCAAGGATGGTGCTCCCTCTTTCGATAAATCAAACAGCTGCTGAACAGGTCCCGAAGGAGCAGAGAGGATTCAGTCATTAAATACCATCCCGCCTTCGTTGGCATAAGGATTAAGCAGCACACGAAGAGCCCCTAACTGATTCGGGTCAGGAGCAGAAGCGCCCACCAACCTCATAAGCCGCGGGAAGGTATAAGCATCGTAACAGCCCGGTCTCTGGTGCGCAGCGAACGCCCCTAATACGTGCATTTCAATCCATGAAGTAAAATAATGAAGAGAGAAACTCACCACATTCACATCCGGGGTTGAGGTATTGGCTGCAGTGCTCAGCCCGTGGTACAAGTGCGATAACCCTGCAATGCCCACGGCTAGTCGCGTCCCTTCGGCATTACGATAAAGCAGGGTAAATGGCTGAGGCTCTTATAAAGCGATGATGTGTTGGAATGACAAACTAACTGAGCCAAACGCTGATAAAACCGACGAAGAAAGTTTCTTCATCCACGCCGGGAACCACAATCGACTCAAAAGGTACAGCTGACAAGATTGAGATGTAAAACTGCGGCAGATCTTCTTCTCTGGCCGGTAGCTTATTTAACCCAAACCCGAAGGGGTCGTTGATATTCGCGAACTTCGGAGCCTCCTTTGATAGGACGTCTCCATGAAGGAAGCAGGAGATAAAGCTCTTAAAAGTGATGCCCTGTTCCTCTGACTCGGTGAACAGCTTCTCAAAAATACCCAGAGTCTTGATTAGACTTGGATACTTGTGACGAACGGCGTTTTCAGTTAATAAACCGTCAAGCGTAGCAGGCACAGTTGCGAACGCATACTCGTCAGGAGGCAGAAATTCTTCATAGGGCGCTCCCCTGATTGTCAATCCAGAGATTTCGCGAAACTCTTCCAAAGAAATCAAAACTTCGCTGTCCCCTAATAAGAAAGTGTTGGTGGGAAGATTCCATTGATTTAGGAAAGCTTTAACCCACCATACATGGGGAGACTGATAATGGAAGAGAGACTCGTACACCGCCTGGTAAAGCCTGACCCTCTGCAGTCGCGCACGATGAGCGGACAAGATGTAACGAGCCAAGAGAAGATAGCCCGTGGGATGGCGAGGGGTGAGCCTTATCTTGTAGACTTGTCCCCAAGGCTGGGCTTCACCTTGGCAAATACGACGCCCCAAGATATCTATGGCTGGAACAGGCTGGTGCGGTATCCCAACTGTAGACGGCTCAAGATGGCCCGTAGGAGTCCAATCCACCACCTCTATGGCAAAGGCAGTCTGCGAACGATCCAACGACAAGAATGGGCGGAAAGGTTCTGTTGGCGCCTCGCAAAGAAAACTTCGACGACTGCGGATGATATGACCGTACCAGGTTCCCCACAAAAGCAGATTGGCGCAGTCCGGGTCATGAGCTCTAATCATCGCCATCACCTCTTCGTCAGACGGTGACTGAGGAAAAGCAGCCTCCGAGTGGGTGAAAGGGAAGTATGGAAGAGAAGCCATTGTTCCTAAAACAAAGGAAGGGGAAACTGTTAATGAAACTCACACGTGTATATATATATATATATATATATATATATCTATAAATATATATATATATATCTATAAATATATATATATATATATATCTATAAATATATATATATATATATCTATAAATAAATATATATATATAAAGACAGTGGAAGAAAACGACAAGCCACTTATTTCATAGGACCATTGGTTGCAAAACACATAGGCCCCACAAAATCAATATGGCAGCTCACTAATGATGAGGCAGGGTAATCATTATGAGAATAAAAGGAAGATTCTCAATAAATGAATAGTGGATTTCAAACATCTCTACACATTCCCCAAGGAAAACCCCATCATAAACTCTGTGCAAATAAAGCAAAATCTCTCCTAAATTTTTTTTATCAAGAACAACTGAAGATGAAAATCTCAAGAAGTCTTCTTGGTAGAACTATGTTCTCTGGGGAATTAAATTCTTTTTTTAACAGAGAAAATAAATTCCAAGAAAATTTTCATAGCTAAGCTCTTTGGAATGGAATTAAATTCCAAAAGAAAATGAGTACCATCATCAATCCCTTAAGATCAGAGAAAGATGCCTAACATTGAGGGCTTACTACCTAAAGATCGTGCATTCTTAGAGCTTGGAAAGATGAGTTCTTATTTAAAGGGAAAAACCCTTGGTGTGGATTTAAAATCCAAAGAGAACATGTTAAAAAAGTTCTTCGGCCGTTCATGACCCTCACCTGAAAAGGGATTCTATTGTGTGGACAGAGTTAAATTCTGAAATTTTTTCTTTGAACAGAGAACTAAGCTCTGGGGAAGAGAATTAAATTCTCAAAGAAATTGAATAAGGAAGAAGATGAAGGGATGGAGGCGCTGTTGAAGAGACCTATGCATTTATAGGACATGATGGGAAACGGTTCATCTTCCCCGTTCCTTAGGCAGATCCAACGGCCACAAAAGTTACAGCGTTGCACTCACATGCAAACACGTGAGAACAACGCTGTGGGGGCATTTATTCCCTCATGGGAATTAAATAAAACACAGATACAGCAGCAAGGAAAACCCTCAAGTGAAGCATCACGCGCTCATACGTGACCGGGCATCACGTGCTCACACGTGACCAGGTCTCACGTGCAAACACGTGACCTTTTACAGGCAAAGCCTGTAGGCACCGAATAAAATAAATAATTGAAAATACTCAATCAGTCGCATCATGTGTCCACACGTGACCGGGCCTCACGTGCAGACACGTGACCATTTACAGGCAAAGCCTGTAGACACTGAATAAAATAAACAAATTGGAAATACCGTGTTAGTGGGGTCACGTGCCCATACGTGACCAGGTCTCACGTGCAGACACGTGACCATTTACAGGCAAAGCCTGTAGACAATGAATTAAATTCTAAATTAAATGCTTAATCAACGGGGTCACGTGTCAACACGTGATGGGTCTCTGAGCCCTCTGAACTAATAGAATTGAAATTCTAATCAAATGCTTATCAAGTAGAGTCACGTGCCAACACGTGATAAACTCCTAACCCATCTGAGCTAATAGAATTAAATTCTAATTAAAAGGGAATCAAAAACCCTAATTGGAAAAATATTTCTCTAGATCTTTCCAAACAAAAAGATTGCACTCTGTAAAGTGGTGCATCATTGGATTAAAAATCCAATGGTGATTAAAAATCACCAGTTTATAGAAAGATTCTATATAAGGAAATATTTTCCTGAAATCTGCCAGGACCAACAAATAAAATATCTTTTGGATTAAAAATCCAATGGTGAATAAAATTCACCGAGTGATCTAAAAGATCATGTTGGTTACAAAATCAATCAAAATCTCTCAAGAAGAGATTGACTGAACAAACTGATTTTTTTCTTTCTCCTATAAATAGGAGCCGAGAAGAGAAGAGAAAAAAGAAAGACAACAACAGAGAGAGAATACAAAAAAAAAAGAATTTAATTCTCCAGAGAGAAAATAAGATCTCTTCAGAAAAGAAAGAAACCCTAGGTAAGAGAGGGAAAGAGATCATTCTATAAGCTCCCATAAAACAAAAGAGAATTTAATTCTCAAATTAAGAGTTTAACTCTTCTAAATAAGAACTTAGTTCTTCCTCTTGTTGAAGATCTGCAGGAGCAGATCTCCCCATAAGTTGAGAATTTAATTCTCATCGGGGAGATTCTGTCATGCAGATCTAAAACCTGAGAGAGGACCTAAGTTCAGAGAATTCTAGTCTCCCACAAAGTATATAGGAATTTAATTCCTCCAACAAAGATATGATTTAACCCTAATACAAGAACTTAGTTCTTCTTCATGGTAATAGATCTGCAGAAGCAGATCTCCGCATAAGTTGAGAATTTAATTCTCATCAGGGAGATTCTGTCATGCAGATTTAAAAGCTTAGAAGGAGAATTGGGTTTAAAGAATTTAATTCTTTTAAGCATATAGGAATTTAATTCCTCTAAATAAAATTAGGGTTTAACCCTATAAGAGAATTTAATTCTTATACAAGAGATTTATCTCTCCATGCACGTAAAAGGATCAAGTACCCAACATGATCACGTGGCAACACGTGACCCTCCCCTCCAGTGACCACAAGAGAACGAATAAGATTAGGTCACGTGCTCCCACGTGACCCTTGAACGGACTACTTAAAATAAGAAGGGCGGAATTGATTTTGGGTGCCTCACGTGTCCCCACGTGACCCCTGACAAACACCTCATTAAAAAAGAGAAGATGGGGAAAAACTGAAGAATTAATATCCAATGCATGGGCGCTCTCACGTGTCCCCACGTGACCCCTAACAAATCCTTTTAATATCCAATGCATGGGTACCCATTATGTACTCACATGTGATGGCCATGAAGATTAAGTGTTTAACACTTACTTGCATATTCTGAGAATAAAATAAAGGAAGTTTGGCCCAAGACTCAGGCGCCTCACGTGACCCCACGTGAGCGCTTCCTTTTTTTTATTGTTTAACACTATTGTGTGCGTTTCATCCTTAGTGTTTAAAACTATTTTAAGCGTGGGAGCACGTGAGCGTCGAATGTACTCTAGTGTTTAACATTATATTCAAGCAAATCTTAGCCTAAATTAGCTAAGTTTTCCAGAGGCAAGATCCCCTGAAATTGAACTCCAACTGTACTCTTGACATTCAAAGTAATTCCCAGAGCCTTTCAATCAACTTTGGTACGATGGTACATCTCTTCACACCTCTGATATATGTCGTTGTAATTCTTCAACGTCTTCAGAGAGGTGGTGGGTCCCAATGACCAATAACTATCTGGTGCATTTCCAAACCCATGTTTGCATCTGAACCTGGACCGCAATATCCCTAAACTAAACAATAGAGCCAAAATGCTCTTTTATTGGATCTAAATGATCCTGTTAAGTAGATCTTAGTTTAAAAATTAGACTAACATATCCTTAACAAACATTTAAGTCGATCTTAATCTCAAACGAGATTAACAATCCTTAAATCAATGCAACTACAGATCCCCCAACCAATATTGGTACAAGGGTACATCATTTTACTCCTCTAATACTTATCGTTGTAATCCTTCAACGTCTTCAGAGAGGTGACGGGTCCTGACAACCAGACATTCCACGGATTGTGGGGTCCTTAAACTCATGGGCTATGACGTCCTTAAACTTTACGGACTGTGGGGTCTTTAAACTCATGGACCATGATTTCCTTAAACTTTACAGACTATGACGTCTTTAAACTATAGACTATGATCTCCTTAAACTCCATGGACTATGATGTCCTTAAACTTCTGAACCGCAATGTCCCTAAACTAAAATAATAGAGCCCAAATGCTCTTTTGTTGGATCTATATGATCCTGTTAAGTAGATCTTAGTCTAAAATTAGACTAACGTATCCTTAACAAATGTTTAAGTTGATCTTACTCTCAAATGAGATTAACGATCCTTAAACCCAACCCAAACCTAAGAAAATACGGATTTGGACTAATCCCCGCCCTACGGACGACAACATAAATTAGTCTCCGTATGCAATCCACGGGAAACCAAAAACAAAACAAACACACACGACACGAAGTGATCATCTGGAGAAGGAGAAAGTGGTTACCGCGATACAGTAGCGTAATTAACTGCAGGGGCTTGCGCCTGCAGGGAAGAGCATCCCCACGATCAAAAACCCCCTCAAACGAGGGGGAATCTGATGAAGTCTGCTACAACGGCCGTATCCGTCTAAACCTCCGATACACGGTACCATAAATCAACTTGGCATCTTCGGAGAGGTGGACGGATAGCACCAAATAGCATCTGCCCTCGAAATTTAGGCCGGACGTCCCAACGTCCCGGTCACGTCTTTTCGGCGGAGAACAGTCCCGAGGCAAATGGAGCAAAGAGCGATAGGAGGGGTTTTGTCTTTCCCGGTATTGGGGGTTGATGTTGTGCTATGCTCGATTGGCTATAACAAGAAGTTCCTGGCCAGGGCTGCTGAGATTTACTGATAAGTGTTATCGGTAATTTCCTGATCTGTTATGATCCATACACCGGCATGACTTATTGAGTTATTAGGGTCGACGATTCCATCCCTAAACTCGATATGCAGTATATCTGACAAAGACCGGACTGTACGGTAAGTGTTTCTAGTTGGCTCGACGGGAGTTTTGACAGCTTCGCTGGTTTTCTTCTGATCGCTCAATACCCGGGTGGTCGTTACGTTTAGCTGACCGCTTGCGGCTTGTGGGTGTTTGATATGATCATCACCTACTGCCGGCGTATTGACGAGTCTTAGAGTCCCACACAGGAGTTTTCTTGCTTAGGCGAAAAGATGTGGTGTGCATATGAGATATGCGCGGGGACCCGATTAAATACGTGTATGTGATACCGTATATTAATCGGGCATTTTTCTATTGGTTGGGTTGTATGTGATATGACCGGTTTGTTAAATCAAGTGTTAATTTAACAAAAACTTTTAGCTTAATTCTTTATTAAACCCTTTTCTTTGTTGATGTATGCATGCATGTATGCACATGATGATGTGCATGGACACATACATACATACATTGTATCATGGTTGATGATACACTAGTGGTGCCAATACAAGACTCACATGGGAATAAATATGTATATATATTTATTTTTGAATTAAAGAAATAGAAAATAAATTCATTGTGGATAATTATCTTTAACCCTTCATTTAACCAAAGCTTCCACCATGAGTTAACTTTCTATGATTCTTTTTCTCCAAAATAAATATCTAGATATTTGTTAACCCATGGTTAGAAGTGAGAATGATTTAATATATGTATTATTCATTTCTCATTTTTTGTTATCATATTTTTATCTCTTGGGCTCAAAGCTTAGCCACCATCATCTTCTTCTTCCTCCAAGCTCTCTTGATATTTCTAAAGAGTGAGGTTGATAAAAAGAAAGGGTTTTGATTATAGAATACAAACCACCTCATCATTCTACACCTCTCTAGTTCATTTGTGTAGGGTGTTTTGCTCTACTTCTTTCAAAGATCAAGTAAAGCACGGGGCGTTGGGCAAAGAGATTTCGGGTGGATCATCGTGGACGAGGAAGACCTCTAGCGATCCGTTCCAAACTCTCAAAGGTCCAAGGAGTCACCAAGGAAGGTTTATAAAGGTTGTAATCTCTTCACTTAGTGATAGATTCTCGTTTGTATATGATACTAGTTCATTGTTACCCTAAAATTCTAGTTTAGTTTACTTAGCACCTTTAAAATTTTAATTGTGGTATGTATGATGCTTCCAAACCCTAGATGAGGTGCTAGGTAAACCCAACATACCCGACCTTCGTCTGCATGCTCATCGCGAGGCCCGTGTAAATAACCTGAAAATTGAGCCCTCTGTCAGGGTTATCGGGATCGACTATGGCCTGGAAGTCATAATTGCACTGCAAATACAAGAAATTAACGTCTTTAAATTTTAAGTGCCAAATGATAGTAAATTTATTTTATAAATCAAATTAAACTATATAATTATACCTAAGCCTGTTCGAATTACACTCCAACTATTCTCCTATCATACTCTTTTCCAAAAATGCCCAAGTTCCATTTTCCTATTCTCCCAAGAATATTGTTTCAATAACCAAATTCTTTTTAACCCAAAACTCTAAGCCAAAGCCCATTTCATTCTTCTTTGTCTTCCTTCCTTCTCTCCCAGCCCAGGCACAAAGCCGAAACCCAAATTTAAAAACCCAAAATCAAACCTCAACCTTTTAACCCCACTAAACTCCCCACCTTTCAAATTCTAAACCCATTTTTAATTCCAACCCAATTAATTAAACCCATTCATTTCCACATGCACTGTTCATCTTCCATGATAAAAACTCACGAGCCTCTCTTATGAACCGGCCATCTCTTCTCCGTCCCTCTCGTTCATCTCCCGTAACCGATCAGCATCCCTCTCTCGTTCACTCTCTTCTTCTCCTTCATATCTTCTTTTAAATTACTCTACTTTAAAACCCATGCAAACCTCATCTCCCATCACCTCTTTTTCTTCCCTCCACAAAGTCCTAACCCCCCTGTGCTGCCTCTCCATGGACGGCCACCTCCATTGGCCGAGCACTGCAACCCCGCCGCCGTCATAAACAACAGCATCAGCAGCAGCCGCAGCAACAACGGCGTCTTCACTTTGGCCGAGCACCTCCCACCTACCATCGACTTTTCGACAGCTTATTCGATGTGTTACGGACCGAGAAACGAGGCTCCAAGGCCACGCCTGAGTCCACGTGATAACGACGGTCATTTCCATGCATCTGGATCTTCAATCCGTTGACGTTTCGAACTTGCGCCCAGAGGCGTTCGATGAAATGCCCCAATGGAATTATCATCGTTTCTCACGAGTCATTCCCATCTTTTTCGATCTCTCTCTCCCTTTCCTTCTCTCTCGTCATATGATTCGGTTATCCAGTATAGATTATGGATTGGAAATTTTGATTAAAAATGAAGTTGTAACTACCCTGTAAACAGAGATGGGTTTTCTTGCTTCTCAAATTGAAATTAGACAAGCCCTGGTGTTCTAACTATAATAATAGAAATAAAAGTATCTAACACTGTGAACTAGAACTCTTCCATCTGGACTTGAACTCTAATATAAAACTGGAAATCTGTATAATTTATGCTTCAAATATTTACAAGAAAGGATTTGCTTCATAATCCTTATAAACCTTAGCAGTGTTTGCTACTTATTTCGTATGTTCCTATGCTTTTAATACGCAATTGAATGCATCAAGTACAATAATCATGCATCATGAATACAAGTGTGAGTTATGTGGAGATATAATTTGTTTGTTAACAGGGCAAATGCAATTTTATATATTTAATCATGTTTTACTTTAGTCAGCGTATATAAACTTTTTGATGAATATGTAAGCCATGCCTGTCACAATCCATCACATTTGAAATAAATGCTTATTTATTTCCTCATGAATCGTCATTGGACCTATAATTAAAGAATTTCATGTCCGTTTTAACATTTGAAGCCATCATTCTAATGATCCTATATTTTTTCTCCGGAAAATAGGGAAGAGAAACAACTTTTTAGTAGTTTTACCTAACTAGATCTTTCAAATAAAAAAAAAATACTTTCACCTTGTAAAGATAAGATTACATTTAAATACCATTAATTTTAAAAGTTAAGCTTTTCATAAAATACCATTAACTTATATAAGATAAATTTTTACAAAACTACCTTTGAGACTTATAATAAAATTAACAATTATCCTTTATCCTTTGTAATTTCGTCTCTGCAACTCTTTTTAGGGGAACCCGTTGTGATGGTGCGGATTATCATGCGTTTTGGGTTTAGTGAAGTGAGATGCAGAGCTTTTCACGAGCACGGTCTCGAAAGGAAATACGGATCTTTTTAAAAGAAAGTAAAACAAAATTTAACAATATAAAAATAATTTAATCATCATCTATTTGTAACTTAAAGGAAAGTAATTTTGCAAATTTAATTTTAATAAAATACTCTAAATTAAAAGATTAAGTTTTATTAAAATACCTCAAATTTTCGAAAGTTAGATTTTTCATTAAAATACCATAAACTCTTAAAATCTAGGTTTTGTCACTAAAATACCACAAAAACTCTCGACATTCTAATTAATATTTTTACCAAAAATACCCTCGAGATTTAATTTTTTTCAAAATAAGGTATCTTACATAAAACCCACTCGAGCTTTTAAAAGACTATTTTACATAAATAACTTAAAATGCAAAATGATATATTGAAAAATATACCTCAATATATCAAGCTAGCTAGTATGTAAGTAGCAGATGAGTTTAAGTGACCTATTCTCTCTTGAGTCTCTGAGAGCTGGAGACAATTAGCGTTATCACTTGTAGCTCGTTGGTAAAGCCTTGCACTGCTGTGATGTAGCCCTTGTGATCGAATCTCTCCAGCCACATTATCTTTTTATTAATTTTTTCTTTTAATCTTTTAGAAGCCCAAGGGTTTACACGTGTACTACACGTAAGAGGAAGAATTACAGTGTAAACAAATATGTGTACTGGGATATATGAGGCGACGGGGACACGTGGCCCCAATCCAGAGCCCATCTCACCGGATCGGACCGGCGAGATTCAATGAAGTGGTCCCCATATTTTTACCCTAGCACCTCTTCGCCTAACCCTAACCCACTAACCCCATATTGTTTGTTTACTCTGCATTCATCCAGAGAATTTTAAATCACCTTTAATCCAATTTTTAATGCATTCTTTAACCCCCAAAACCCTAATTTTCCCTATAAACACCACACTCCATTTCACACCTCCTCACTCAGAAATTCCCTGCTAAAACTCTCAAAAATTCTCAAGTCCATATAGTTGTGCAAGTGGAGTTAGCAAAGGGCAAGATTCCGACGACGTTTCGAGGCGACGAAACGACACCCCGACGCTTCGCTACTCTTTCCCCTTCTCCCCTCTACCTCATTAGCTAGTAAGTCCCATCTTCTCCTCTCTTTTACTATTCTCAAACTCTTCATTATCAAAACTCGTTGGAAGCGGAGTTAATCCGGCTCCCGATTCGTTTTTCTTTAAAAATCCAATTCTTTTCTTAATAACAAACCTAAAAATTTCAATGTATTATGTTATAACCTTTAACAAACACTTTAGAACAAGTTCTACTTCAAAATAATAATCGTAGCAAGTTTTATTTCACTTTTACATTAAAATATCCTCATGTTTAAATTCGACATTGCTTATTTCTTTTAACCCTAATACCTTTAGAAAACTCACAAGGTAAGGACAAACCTTATTACAACACACATATTGGACATAGTATGATTTACTTTTGGGCAATATTTATGGAAACATTACGAGTAACAATAAAATACCTTAAACTATTTCAAAACCGTTTTCTTTAAAAAGAGTGTTCATTAATTCCTTACAATTACGCCTCTACAACCCATTTTGGGGAACCCCGACCGGGATGGTGCGGGTTATCGCACGTCCTTGGGCATAGTAGAGCGAGATGCAGACCTCCGTAAGGAGCATTCGATCTCGATGAAATTTTTAATGCTATTTTTAAGAAAATGAGATTTTCTAGAAAATAAATAAATTTTATTTTTATTAAATATATAGATATATATGAATATTATCAAAAGATCTATTTTAAATATATTATACAAATATTCCAAGTTTTCTAAATCGAAGGAATCACAATTACACGAAAGTACCATTTCTATATAATACAAATTCCAATTTTGCATTAAAATACCATATACAATGGAAACCAGGTTTTACTCACTAGAAATTTCACTTTTATAAAATATACATTTACGAAAAACCATAAAGACGATAATTACATACTCGAAGTGTATTTTGAAAATATATCAAACTATTTTTCATAAAACCCCCTCAAGTTATACTAATTTACAATAAGGACCCTAGTAAACATAGGTATAAGCGGGACTAATTCTCTTGAGCCTCGGGGAGCCGGAGAATTTGGGTGCTTATTTATCTAAGATAGACAATTTAACAAACGGTGTTATCAACACAGTAATTGTCTTGGAAAAAAACACAAATCTTGCCGTCCATGTGCAGCAGTTACCGATAACATCAAAACTAATTCAGGACTTCAATTTCTTTTTAAGTGTCTAACTCAGATTGAGTCTCAATCCAATCAATATGACTTGAATATGATTCAAGTATAAATTACAATACAACATGAATTCATGAGTCCGTCTATTCAATCTATATTACTCTGTTATTTACTGAACCGAACCATAGATATACACCATTTACATGACTATCAATTTTTATCCATTCCGTTTACTGATATCATGGTTTTGGCAAGTCATCCATCTATATAACAAAACAATACAATCAATACAAAAGACATTATTGGGTTTTAAAGGGGTAAATTGGTACGGAATGTGTTAGAAGTGGTATAAGACTGTAACCATAATACATCTAACCTGAATATCCATTGCCGTTGTACCGTGGCTGAACGGTTCCTTATGCTCCGTATACCTTAGTCTCCGGAATAGTGGGACTCCTCTCGTATACACAGGCATATTCTGTACCAAGCTACAAACAACTGCATTAATATTATAATCAAACATTACTGGTTATACTCTCTTTCTGTCTATTCTATCTCTACTCATCTTTAGGACTTACCGAGCGATTGTTCGCTGGCGACATTCCTTTTCTTTTTTCTTTGGAATGTTGTCAGGTAATTCGGACTCACTAGAGATCGAGCCCAGTACTGAAGATTTGGAGCAGTTAGCCTTTGACCCGGAGCTTTAGATATTTGTACATACTTTTCATTTCAGTTATGCTATTGTTTAGGCAGTGCTTTCTATTCATGTATTTACATTTCCAGTTGTATTTGTAAAGAATTGTTAATAAATAAAAGTTGTTGTTCAATTACATCTATTGTCATTTTTCTTGTGTACATTTACTTCATATTGCTTAGATACGCTTAGCGTGTCTATTTCGGAGTAAATACGTAGCGGGCCTCGCCCTGTTACCTTCCCGTATAACGGGAAGCAGGGCATAACAGGTTTTGTTGGCGGCCCATGCAGGTCAGTGCTACATGGAACCCTACCGTGCAGGTCAGTTTTGCATGGACATGTGGGTTAATTCTTCATGGAGTCCTAAGCAATATAACATAAGAATCAGCAACTAAAAACATTCTTTATAATTCATATTCTTTGAATCTTACAATTTCATATACTTTGAATCTATCCTAACCCAAATTTTTCTTTCAAGATTATGGATTCTCCAAACAACACTAGCACCAATTTCAACAACACACCACCACCTCTACCGCTTACACCTACCGTAGCTGCTCCGATCAATGAGCAGACGATACTGCTTGAGGCAATCCGCAACCTTCTAGAAGGACAACAGTAGTAGACTGCTATTCTGATGAAACGTCTAGAAGCGGAAGCGCCCGGAGTAAAGCAATTCCGGGCATTGCACCCAAAACAATTTTCAGGAAAAGAGAGCCCTCTGTAAGCTGAGGAATGGGCTCAGAGTATTGAGGATGATCTGGCAGCGACACAAGTGCTAGAGATCGCTTGAGTTCGAGTTGCGAAGCTGCAACTCACCGACAACGCCCGAGTATGATGGAAGACGGAAGAAATCCGTCTTGACCAACCGATCGAATTGAGGACTTTTCGCGACATGTTCGACGCGAAATACTTCCCAAAGACTGTCCGATTTGACATGGAACAGCAGTTCATCCATCTACAATAGGGTTCTATGTGGACTAAGTCCGTGGATGAGTATGATGCCGAGTTTACCATGCTCAGCAGGTAAGATATGTCTCAATATTCGATTTTCAAATATCACATATTACACAGCTAACACGAGACCTTAACAGGTTCGCGGCACATTTGATACCAACTGCTGAGATCAGATCCAGAAGATTTCAGTAAAGGTTAGATCAGGAAATCCAAGCTGCTTTAGCTACAGGGGATTTCCCAACCCACGAGCTGGCTTTGAAAACTGTCCGCCGATATGAGGCAGTGGTGAAGATGAAGGGCAGATCCCAATCTGTCGGGATGAAGCGCCCCGCCACTCAGATGGCAGGAGGATCCTCTTCAAGGCCACAATTTGTACCCAAGAGACTGGGAGTACCGAACAACCGGCCCAACCCAGCCTTTTGCACCTATTGCAGGAGAGATGGACATTTGGCAAAAGACTGCCAGCGTGCAAATCGCCTTTGCTTAGTCTGCGGCTCAGCTACTCATGACATTGGGTCTTGTCCTTATAGACACAACCCAAATGCTGCACCCAGACCAGCAATTACTTATCAGCAGCACCCAGCCATCCAGGCACCTGCTCCAAGACTCGCTCTCCCTGCTCCACCTCCTCGTGGACTGACTGCGCCTCCTCCTCGTCAGTTCTATCAAGCTCAAAGGAACGTACCTCAAGTACCAAGGAACATGCAGAGGAATGCTCCTCCAGCAAGGAGGAATGTACCGATGCGACATGCTTTCACAATGACTATGGAAGAAGCTGAAACCACCGGCCAAGTCATCACTGGAAACAATTCCTTTCAAAACTTTCTTTCAGTCTATATACATACCCATATAATTATCTTTATACCTAAAACCTATCCCACATAATTTAGGTACGATCTTAGTAGCTCACTTTCTGCACTAGCACTCTTCGATACTGGAGCATCTCATTGTTTTATGTCGCAACGGTTCGTCCGAACTCATGCGATTCCAGTCAAACCTCTCGTATCCAGTTGGAATGTCAGTTCAGGGAATGACGTTCTAAAGGAAATAATGGGATACGACCTGTGTCCGGTGGTCGTCTGCAGCAGAGAATTCTATGCTGATTTCAAGGTGCTGGACATACCGAATTTCGATGTCGTTTTGGGTATGAATTGGCTCAGAACTTTTTACGCTACCATCGACTGTCGTCAAAGGAGGGCAGTGTTCGAGATTTTAGAACATCCGGTCTTTTATTTTAAAAGTGGAGACCGTACCATGGAGCCAAGCACATACAAGGCAACATCGAAGAAGGCGGTAATTGCAACACTTCAAGCGGAGGAAGGATCGAAGCCAGAGATAGTTCGAGAGTTCGATGATGTATTCCCTGAAAATATATCGGGTTTGCCTCCTGATCGAGCTCTTAAATTCAGCATTGATTTAGTACCTGGAGCACAACCGGTGATCAAAGCACCGTATCGGTTAAGTCCTGAAGGTTTGAAGGAAGTCCGTACTCAGTTGGACGAATTATTGACGAAAGGATGGATTCGTCTCAGCACTTCAAGTTGGGGATCATCAGTTCTACTTGTGATGAAGAAGAAAGGTTCATATCGAATGTGCATTGATTATAGAGCTTCGAACGATATAACTATAAAGAATAAGTATCCACTCTTGCGCATCGACGATCTGTTCGATCGGCTAAGTGGATCTTGCATTTTCTTCAAGTTAGATCTTCGTTCGGGTTATCATCAGGTGAAGGTCAAAGAATCTGATATCCATAAAACGACATTCAGAATTCGCTATGGATATTAGGAATTTCTTGTGATGCCATTTGGAGTGACCAACGCACTAGCTATATTCATGAACCTAATGAATCAAGTTTTTCGAGAGTACCTAGATAGGTTTGTTGTCATCTTCATCGACGACGTCCTGGTATATTCCAAGAGTTGGAAAGAACACGCCGAACACCTACGAATTGTCCTGGAAACTCTACGACAGCATCAACTCTATGCCAAGTACAGCAAGTGCGAGTTTTGGCTAGATTAAGTCAGTTTTCTCGGACATATTGTATTAGGCGATGGAATCTCTGTAGATCCAGGTAAAGTATCAGCAGTAAGCGAATGGCCGATACCGAAGTCAGTGAAGGACATTCGAAGTTTCTTGGGTTTAGCAGGATATTACAGAAGGTTCATTGAAGGATTTTCGAAGATTGCAACACCCCTGACCAAGCTCACATGTAAAGATAAAGAATTCGTGTGGTCAGAAGCATGCGAACGAGCTTTCATAGAACTCAATTCAAGATTGACATCAGCACCTATTCTCGTTATACCGGACCAATCTGGAGGTTTCGAAGTGCATTGTGATGCATCCGATAAGGGATTAGGATGTGTTTTACATCAGCACGGTAAAGTTGTAGCTTATTCTTCAAGAAAGCTGAAGATTCATGAGCGCAATTATCTGACGCATGATTTGGAGTTGGCGGCTGTAATCTTTGCTCTTAAGATTTGGCGCCATTATCTTCTTGGTGAACGAGTGGATATATACATAGATCACAATAGTCTGAAATATGTGTTTACTCAGAAAGAGTTGAATATACGGCAGAGAAGAAGGTTAGAACTCATGACGGACTTCGACATCAACCTACAATATCATCCAGGAAAGGTGGATGTAGTTCCTGATACCCTTAGTCTCCAACCATTAGCATTGAATCTCACCGCACAGTGGAAGTTTCAACAATACTTGCATCAAATGCAGATTGAAGTAGTCATGCCAGGTAACGCTTCAAGTTTGATGAACTTACAAGTTCAATCTACCATTGTCAATCAGATCAAAGCAGCTCAAGCAGGTGATGCTAAGTTGCAAAAGATTAGAGAACAAGTCGAAAATAGAGTTCGAACAGACTTCATCATTCATGAAGACGGATCTTTGAGATACAGCAGTAGACTGTGTGTACCAAAAGGTTCTGTGCGGGAAGAGTTGATGAAAGAAGCTCACAGCTCTCCTTATTTAGTACACCCTAGAGGTACCAAGATGTACAAAGATCTGTGTCAAAATTACTGGTGGCATGGAATGAAGCGTGAAGTAGCCAGAAGCGTCGCTAAATGCTTGGTGTGTCAGCAAGTAAAAGCTGAACATCACAGGACAGCTGGTTTACTTCAACTATTACCTATCTCAGAATGGAAGTGGCAACACATCACAATGGATTTCGTGACTGCACTTCTTAACAGCACGAAGGGTAACGATGCGGTATGGGTTATTGTGGATCGATTCACAAAGTCGGCTCACTTCATCCCATTTCGAGTTGGCTAATATAATGCAGGAAATCGTGAGATTACATGGAGTACCTGTTTGCAGTGTCTCCGATCGTGACACTAGATTTCGATCGCAATTTTGGCAAAATCTGCAAGCTAGCTTGGGAACAAGTTTGAACTTCAGCACAGCTTATCATCCATAAACAGATGGTCAGTCTGAGCGAACAATTCAGATCTTAGAAGATATGCTCAGAGCGTGTATGCTAGACTTCGGAGGATCGTGGGAAGATCACCTACATCTTGTGGAGTTTTCATACAACAACAGCTACCAAGAAAGTATCGGAATGACACCATTTGCAGCTTTATATGGAAGGAAGTGTCGTTCACCATTAAGTTGGGACGATATCGGAGATAGAGAACTCCTTGGACCTAAGATGATAGTAGCAACAGTCGATGTAGTTCACACTATCAGAGAAAGAATGTGCATAGCCCAACATCGACAGAAGCACTGGGCTGATGCAAAGCGCTGTCACTTGGAGTTTCAACCGGGAGAACATGTATTTTTGAAGATATCTCCGAAACGTGGAGTGATTTGCTTTGGAAGACGAGGTAAGGTAAGTCCGAGGTGTATTGGGCCGTTCGACATACTCGAATGAGTCGGTGAAGTGGCTTATCGCTTGGCACTTCCACCTTCATTGGAAGGAGTGCACAATATGTTCCACATATCCCAACTCAGAAGGTATGTGAGTGACCCCGGCCATATTCTTGATCACTCCGAGCTCATTGTACAACCGGATTTATCCTGTGAGCAACAACCTGTTGAAATTCTGGATAGAAATGTGAAGTCACTTCGGAATAAGGAAGTCAACTTGGTTTGAGTAATATGGAGAAAAGATTCACCAGAAGAATCAACATGGGAACGTGAGGACGACATGCGTGCAAGATACCCTCATTTATTTGTAAATTAGTCCTTAAAATAATTGTAAATTTCGAGGACGAAATTTTTGTAAGGAGGATAAATTGTAACAACTCCAATTTTAATATACAGAAAATTATCTAAAAGTTAAAGTACAAATGGACTATTTGCAATCCTGTGTATACTATAAGTATTTGATTTTCTTTTGAACAGCAAGAAAGCACTTGTAGCTCATTGGTAAAGCCTTGCACTGCTGTGACGTAGCCCCTGTGATCGAATCCCCCTAGCTACATTATCTTTTTATTAATTTTTCTTTTAATCTTTTATAAGCCCAATGGTTTACACGTGCACTACACGTAAGATGAAGAGTTACAAAATAAACAAACATGTGCACTTGGGTATATGAGGAGATGGGGACACGTGGCCCCAATCCAGAGCCCATCTCACCGCATCGGACCGGCGAGATTCAATGAAGAGACCGTCACCGCCGGGCCGTCCGTAGGGAATGATCCCCATATTTTTAACCTAGCACCTCTTCGCCTACTCCACTAACCCCATATTGTTTGTTTACTCTGCATTCATCCAGAGAATTTTAAATCACCTTTAATCCAATTTTTAATGCATTCTTTAACCCCCAAAACCCTAATTTTCCCTATAAACACCACACTCCATTTCATACCTCCTCACTCAGAAATTCCCTACCCAAACTCTCAAAAATTCTCAAGTCCATATAGTTGTGCAAGTGGAGTTAGCAAATGGCAAGATTCCGACGACGTTTCGAGGAGTTTCCAGCGACGAAACGACATCCCGACGCTTCCCTACTCTTCCCCATTCTCCCCTCTACCTTATTAGCTAGTAAGTCCCATCTTCTCCTCTCTTTTACTATTCTCAAACTCTTCATTATCAAAACTCGTCGGAAGCGGAGTTAATCCGGCTTCCGATTCGCTTTTCTTTAAAAATCTAATTCTTTTCTTAATAACAAACCTAAAAATTTCAATGTATTGTGTTATAACCATTAACAAACACCTTAGAACAAGTTCTACATCAAAATAATAATCATAGCAAGTTTTATTTCACTTTTACATTAAAATATCCTCATGTTTAAATTCGACATTGCTTATTTCTTTTAACCCTAATACCTTTAGAAAATTCACGAGGTACGGACATACCTCATCACAACACACATATTGGACATAACACGATTTACTTTTGGGCAATATTTGTGGGAACATTACGAGTTACAATAAAATACCCTAAACTATTACAAAACCGTTTTCTTTAAAAAGAGTGTTCATTAATTCCTTGCAATTATGCCTCTACAATCCATTTTGGGGAACTCCGATAGGGATGGTGCTGGTTATCGCACATCTTTGGGCCTAGCAGAGCGAGATGCAGACCTCCGCAAGGAGTATTCAATCTCGATGGAATTTTTAATGCTATTTTTAAGAAAATGAGATTTTCTAGAAAATAAATAAATTTTATTTTTATTAAATGTATAGATATATATGAATATTATCAAAAGATCTATTTTAAATATATTATACAAATATTCTATGTTTTTTAAATAGAAGGAATCACAATTACATGAAAGTACCATTTCAATACAATACAAATTCCAATTTTGCATTAAAATACCATATACAATGAAAACTAAGTTCTACTTACTAGAAATTTCACTTTTATAAAATATACATTTATGAAAACCCATAAAGATGATAATTAAATACTTGAGGTGTATTTTGAAAATATATCAAACTATTTTTCATAAAACCTCTTAAGTTATACTAATTTACAATAATGACCCTAGTAAACATAGGTTTAAGCAGGACCAATTCTCTTGAGTCTCGGGGAGCCGGAGAATGTGGGTGCTTACCTATCTAAGGCAGACAATCTAACAAACGGTGTTATTAACACGGCAATTGTCTTGGAAAAAGACACAAATCCTGCTGTCCATGTGCAGCAGTTACCGATAACATCAAAACTAATTCAGGACTTCAATTTCTTTTTAAGTATCTGACTCAGACCGAGTCTTAATCTGACTTGAATATGATTCAAGTATAAACTACAATACAACATGAATCTATGAGTCCGTCTATTCAATCTATATCAATCTGTATTGACTGAACTGAACCATGGATATACACCGTTTACATGACTATCCATTTATATCCAGTCCGTTTACTGATATCATAATTTCGGCAAGTCATCCATCTATATAACAAAACAATACAATCAATACAAAAGACATTATGGGGTTTTAAAGGAGTAGAGTGGTACGGAATGTGTTAGAAGTGGCACAAGACTGTAACCATAATACACATAACTTGAATATCCATTGTCGTTGTATCGTAGTTAAACGGTTCCTTGTGCTCTGTATACTTTAGTCTCTGGAATAGTGGGACTCCTCTCGTATACACTGGCATATTCTGTACCAAGTTACAAACAACTGCGTTAACATTATAATCAAACATTATTGGTTATACTCTCTTTCCGTCTATTCTATCTCTACCCATCTTTGGGACTTACCGATGGATTTTTCGCTGACGACATTCCTTTTCTTCTTTCTTTAGAATATTGTCAGGTGATTCAGACTCACTGGAGATCGAGCCCAGTACTGAAGATTTGGAGCAGTTAGCCTTTAACCCGGAGATTTAGATACTTGTACATATTTTTCATTTCAATTATGCCATTGTTTAGACATTGCTTTTTATTCATGTATTTACATTTCCAGTTGTACTTGTAAAGAATTGTTAATAAATAAAAGTCGCTGTTCAATTACATCTATTGTCATTTTTCTTATGTACATTTATTTTATATTGCTTGGATACGCTTAGCGTGTTTACTTTGGAGTAAATACGTAGCGGGCCTCTCCGCATCCTCTCCCCGTACACCGGGAAGCGGGGCGTGACACATGCTATACTTGTTTGCCTTGCTCATGTATTCTTTCCATGCTTATATTCATATTGCCTTGCCATGTGCATATAGTTGCAAGGTTTAATTTATACCCTTACATAACCACATTATAATTCATATTCTATTTGCATGCTGTCCTTTACCACATTCACATTTCTATCATTGTTGGGGACTTACCGAGCGAAAGTTCGCTGATGGGTATTCCACCCATCTTTTGTTTCTTTCGGATGTTCGTCAGATGATCTAGAGACTGAGGAGGTGGAACCTACTGCTGAGGATTACGACCAGATCACTGCTGAAGCCATTCCTTAGTTTTCATTTCAGCCTTTATTTTCTGTATGCCACTTGTTAAGGCACTTTCGTTTTATGTTTCTTGTTCATACATCTTGATTCATTTTAAAACCCGCAAAACTTGGAATGTAAATATATAAAGTTGGATTTTTATTATCATGTCATCTCTTATCATTTTATACTGCTTACTTTAACTTAGCGTATTTGTTTCGAGAAAGGTCCTTATCGGAATAAATACGTCGCGGGCTTTGTCACGTGCCATTACCGTCTTTTGGGAAGCGGAACGTGACATATATCAACTTAATCTTAAAAACAAGTATATGAAATAATATCTCCTGTATCTTTGAACGTGCTGCTATCTTAGTGATATTATCATATATATAAGTGTCTACATCAAAGTATCGTCGGTTATCATGTGACCCTACTTATATTACGGTTCTATCTGTATGCAGCTGTAGTTGGATAAAATAATGAATTAATGATCTAATTATTTTTCACATATAATTCCAACTGTATCTTATGAGAAAAAATATATTTTTGGAGTTTAGTATATACCCGGGGTGACATCACCACGAGTCTGAGCCTGTCTAGCAGCACGAGAGGGACGATCGTTCCTCCGGTAAGGAACAACCTGTGTCCCGGACGTGGATGAATCTACTCCAACTAGATAATACATAATGAATACATAAGTAACTTGGGAATAAAATAATACGTAATCAATTTGACGTATTATATAATAAAAAATACTGACATGCAGACTGTGTGGAGGGCATAGATCGGGCATCCTATGTCTCGGATGTAGAGATAATACCCCTTCCAACTAGACAACCAAAAACGACTATATAAGTAATTTCGAAATGAATTGATATGAGTAATATGGAATATATAAACATACCTAACGGTGTGATAACGGCAAACGCCATGGATGTGGGGGCACCCCCTCCGACTAGATAATAAAAAATGAGTATAGAAGTAACTTAAAAATGATTATGCGTGTATATCTATAATTTATCATTAAAAATGAATTAATATGAGTGCAATATACCAGGTGGTGTGGCAGGATCCACACATAATGGGAGATTAGGAGGGGGTAATGGGAGATCTGGAGGGGGAAGGCTCATCGGTGCAACAAAGGGCCTCCTCCGTAGAATCTGCTCCCTACGCAGATCACTGGGCATCAGAACCCCCTTCCCCTTGCCGCCTCTGAAGCAACTTCTACGTTTTCTTTTGTCGGATGTGGTGCCCCCGCCCCTCGGTGGTCCGAACTTCGTCATTGCTATATAGAAGGAGGGTCATTACATATTCATGCAATAAGTGTATGTAAGAGAAATGTAAACTCGTAATATAAATATTAATGATAGCCTTTTTCGTTTCATAGACGCATTAGATATCTTATAAATATCTACTTTGATCTCATCATCGATATCATTCCTAATCCATGTAATATCACGATCATCCGAAGACGACCCATCTATGGGGAGAGAAGGTTGGAGTATTCTAAGTATTCTCTCCTCTATACATTACTCATCACTGTCGTCCATGCGATCTTGGAATTCTGGGACATCATAAATATCCCTAGGCGTCCACCGGCGTACAACACTCTATTCCGGATACTTCAAGCACACTGAGTAGTATACTTGAAATGCTTGTTGCGGAAGTATAAATGATTTGTCTGCACAACAAAATTGACATATGTTTACACTAGTCAAATCATATTTATCTTTCCAAGTCCCGAGATTGTCTCTCCATTTCTTCATGTCGGTTCATGTATCGAATCAAATAAACTGAAATATGTAAAATAGTTTTGCTCATCCAGGATATTGGATACCAAGTATGCAATCTAAGTACCTATAATAAATCACACCGTTCGAGCCAACGGTCACAATCCCACTATTCTATACAGTTCGAGGTTTTTCTATTTTCTTAACTTCAAATTTGTATCCAAGGACACCGAATCTTTTATAGTATTGAACTTCCATGCTATGATACTAAGCTAGACATCTTGAGTCTCTCTCTAATGAAACACACATGTTCGGATCTTGGATCCGACAAAACAAATTATGCGGAAAATACATAATGATATAAGTTTAGGGTAAGACTAAGACTAGTCGGAAAAATATGAGCTTCGAACATTTTACATGATGTGCAAATCGGTCGCAAAAATTGTCCTGATGATATTTTTCCAATCGATCATCAGCCCAATTAGGATTCCCGCAACGTACTTCATCCTTATGAATATTGTTCTCAATATTAAATTATGACGTCAACCTTATATTATTTCATATACATATATACAGAAAAATTAATGCAAAACAGACTTACCTTCTGACTTTATCAAGACATCCGCTATTGAAGAGACAAACTGATGTATCTTGTTGATAAACATGGGTTCTACTCTTGATTGTTCGCGAAAAGGTGTTTGTATGTGTTTTGTAAATAACCGCAATCAAGACGGTGTCGCAAATATCTAGCCGTGATGAGTACGGGTCGTCTGCAGGAAAACATGAACTTCTTTTCTTTCTTTAGACGAGTTGATAAAATAGAGGATGGGTTTGTTGTCGTTTTTATTAAGATGAATATAAAATTTTATAATAGAAAGGCTTGTAGGGTTTATTGGACTTAGTAGTTAGTGGATGAATGTTTATAAATGTCTCTTTTTATCTTTTAATAGTTTAAAACATAGAGAGATAGCAATGAATGTGGATTAGGGGTTCTTGGAGCGAATTAGACTTTTCCACTACTGCCCCTTGTCCTTCCATTGATCTCTATTAATCTCAAACCTTTAACAAAATAAGTGTTTAACTAATCTCAAATCGTGGTCGTGACTATCATTAATTGATAGCGCACCCGATAAGAAGGTTAGCATTTATTTTGCTAAAATTTATAAACATTAAAATGTCAAAAGAAGTTAAAAGATATTTCATCCATTATTCTACTCTATCCTACAAACCCCAGCAAGTAAGAAATTACTCGCTCATGCTTTGTAGCGATTTAAAAGAAATGTTGAAAATGAATTAAACCATAATTAAAAGTGCAGAAAAGTAATGCGTAAAGTAAGTGTGGAAAAGTAAATGAAAAAAATTAAAACAAAAACTACCTTTATTAATCAACTATTGCATTACAACCTTTCTCCTTCAAAAGTAGATTACAAGAACCCTAGTTTCGCTCTAGATCTCTCTCTTTTGATGGGTGTAGATGAATATATGATTAGATTATGGGATGATATTGGAATGCACAGCTCTTGGTGTTTTATATAGCTCCTGAAAGTACAAACCCCAGATTCCATATGGGAGTAGTTGATATTAAGATCATTTCCCTAAAATCCCGGATCCAACGGCCACCAACAGACCGTGGTTCTGCCGGACTGCAGATCTGCCGTCCTTTAGTGGGTTTGGAACTTGGGATTTTTTTCTGGTTTTCTCTCTCGATATTTGGAGATCTTTTTGATATATGGATTATGAAAATATTGCCCTTAGTCTTTGCTGTTGCTAGATTTCTCGATTTGTTTCTAAAATTTGGCATATTCGGTTTTGATATCCCAATTTGACTTGGATCTCTTATATAGATTTCAGACCTGAGCTAATCTTTTATAATACCTGCACAATATCTCAAATTAAAGTGTTAGTAGCATTTAGTATTTTTAAGATATTATTCCAACCATTTACATGATATAATATTTTAAGAATATTGATTAGGAATATTTGATATGATATGCATATTTTAATTACTAATATTTCATTTAAATATTATATGCATATATTTTCCCTAATTATATTAATTATAAATGAAGAAATATATGATAATAATCTTTTACAATTAAACCCACATATATTCTTTATTTACAATTAACACCTTTTAGCACTTAACAATAATAGGGAAAATGTCCATACAAATGTGCAATATTTTAGAGTAATCAAATACTCCAAACTTATCTTTGATCGTTCCGAGCAAACTATTTATTGAAAAGAAAAAAAAACTAGCACACTTTCGTAAGCAACAGGATTGCACTTAGCTCGTGCAACAACCCTTTAAACCTCTAGGTGTCCCTTGTAGGAGGAGTGTTGTCTCCTGAGGGTTTTCAGCGGATTTCACCCACAAAATTCTATAAAAGAAGAAGAAGATGAAAATTACATACAAAGATAAGGAACATATAAAAGAAGAACTTGAAAATAAGAGTTTCAAACTACACTAGCTTTTTAGTTGTCATGAGCCCTATTTTAATGGTCTTGAAAAGATGTCAGAAATCACATCATCACTCAATAAAATATCTTCTTTAGTCTTCCTCCCTATCTATCCTCCAAACATTTATCATATACCCCTACATGTGTGTAAAATACATCCCTATATTTGGAGAATTCAATTCAAGCTATCATACCTTTTTTCCATATTCCTTAGTACTTTTTAGTCAGTGATGTTTTTAGATGGATTTAATGCTCACACATTCTTCATGTGACTGTTAATACTTCTTGAGATACTAACCAACCGATTACCAAACGTGCTCACTTATTAAGGCGTAATTAGCAATATCCTAGTCTTACAACACCTAAAACTCTAGGTGATAAGGTACCCTCGCTATATTTTTTTTTACTGTCTTGAGTAATTATAAAACCAATGTTCATTTTTCTTTTTAATTTTTTATGCACCACTTATATTTTGTTAATTCTTCATACTAAGGCTTCTAGGCAAGAGTATTTCAAGATATTCTCTACTATCCCAAGTTTCAAGATGTGTGCAAGTGCGTATAGTAGGGTATCAACGTTCAGAAGTTTGGATTCAAGAACATAGACTATTTTTCAGACTTATTTCTATCCTCAGATTAGTAATTTCCTTCATCTTACTAACTCTTGGGACAACAGCTTATGACTACGTATTACTAGTTTTGTTTTAAAACATCTAATTTTCTTGCATTTCTTAAAAAATTTCTTATCTTTCATATGTATTTTTCACTTTCTAACTTTTATTTTCAATTTTTTTTTATTTAGTGCATTTATTTAGTATAATGCAAAATGAATAAGCACAAACCTCTCCCAAACCTATTTGCAGCAGTGTCCTCACTGATGTCATCCTTTAAGCTCAAAACCTGTAGACTTGGAAGGAAAAGTTTTCAATGATTAGTAAAAAAGACAAGAGTTAATGACAGTGAAATCCCCCTAAAAAGGACAAGAGTTAACGACAGTGAAATCCTCACAATCGTGCAAAAATTTCTTTTCGGCTCACAATCATGCAAGAATTTCTTTTCATTCAAGACCAAAAAATATTTTTCTCCCCCCCAAAACTTAACTAAAACAGTGTTTTCATTACTAAGCATTTAAAATCATAAGAGGGGGATAAATATTATTGGTCTATGCAAAACTTTACAAAGACCAAAAGCTAAAACCAACCATTCAAATATTTTAGCAATATAACACCATGATTGGTAGAAGATCATATTACAGATAGACGTGAAGAAGTGGGGAGGAGATAAGAGATGTAATCGAACGGTTTTACGTCTCGGTTGGTAGAGATGAAAAAGTGAATGCGAACAAAAATGAGCATTTGAAAGATAAGGAATAGGTGGAATAGTCGCATTCTCGTATGTGATAAGAAGAAGGGGTTGTGGTTCAACTTCTTCGGGTGGAGATTGATTCATCACAACATCCAAATCTTTAAGGAGCACGAGTTCTTCAGCGAAAATGACTTTGAAACTTTTATCGATATTCCGAATGATAATCTCATCAGAAAGAAAGGAATCGATATCTATATTAATGGAATATGTAGATTCACTAGGACAGTTGAAAGTTCTAAGGTCAGTCATTTGCGCACCAAGATTCAAAACACTCGATTCGTCAGAAATTATAGAGGTAGGAGACTCGAAAAGATCGTCTCCCTCATTCTCAAAAGAGACTAACTCGAATGGTCTTTTAAGAATCATAGAACTCAAAATATTAGAGTGTGGTTCATCAAAACTTGGTGGAATTGAAAGAAAATTAGAAGAAGAACCAAAGAAAGTGGGTAATGAAATGGGTAAACGAACTTGGGTGTCAAGCATTGTTGAATTAGATGTGGAAGATGAAGGCTAAATATCTTTTTTCTTATCGGATAGGTCGGTGGTAAGAATTTGATCGGTTACATGCACAAGAAGATATTCACATTCAATAGAAGGGATATGATGGGTCGGTAAATCCAACTCATCCAACATAGCAGGTTCATCTTCAAAGATATTCTCATCACCGCTCTCACTGACACTTTTGGTCAAATCAAACGAACGGTTTTTTAAAAATTCATCAATTATACTATCCTCAACCGATGAATCACTTGGTTCACTTGATGGAATTGGAAGGTTTGAAATATCAAGTGCAGTTGAATAAGGACCGGTTTGATTTGGAAGGGTGTAAGGCTCTCTTTCACACTCATGATTGGAAAAGTCAAACATGTTATTCTCGGACGCCTCATCCCTTAGAGTATAAAGCGGTTGATCCTCAAATACATTCGGTTGGAGTGCAGGATGGACAGTGTTGAGATCAAAAGAATTTGTTTTGGCTTGACTTGGGGGAATCCCAGGTTCTTTCTCTCTTCTCAATTCCAACTCTACTTCAAGATTAGACATGTTTTGTGAAGAAGTTTCAATGAAGAATTCTCGTTGAACCGTGGAACTCCCTAATTGACGTTCATAAGCGTTGTCCAGATACGGTGAAAAAGCTGAGTATGGTTGGAAATGGTTTAATTTTTGGCTATGGGCGAGTTCAATATATTCCGCAATTGACATGTGTTTACCACTTGCCATATTAGCCTCAAGAGAAGTGTTAATATGAGATGGTTTTAATTGTTGGCTACTGATGAGTTCAATATGTTCCGCAACCGACATGCGTTTACCACTTGCTATATTAGTCTCAAGAGAAGTGTTAACATGAGCGGGTGTGAAAGTTTGGTGTTGTGGATAAGAATTTGAAGGGTGTATCCAAGTTTCATAAACAGGATTAGGATCAATATTGTGATATGAAGAATATTGATATTAGTTGGGTAGTTGGCGACTGACAATTTCAATTTGTTCAGCAATGGTCATGGGTGTAAAAGTTGCCGTATTCTCCTCAAAATGAGTATCAATATTTTCATATTGAAATGATTGTTGTTGTTTTCCTAACAATTTTTGATTAGTGAAATGTATGAAACTTTGGCTACGAGCCTTCGCAATATACTCAGCGATGGACATACGTTTAGACGTTTCCTCACCAGCGTTAAATGGATTATCAATATAAGAAGATGTTGAATTTTGACACGGTTGATAGGACCTTGAGTGAGGTGTCCAACTGTTATTTTCCGCGTGCTCTATCCTATCCCTTAAAGAAAAGGTAGAGTCGGAATTTGTACCAAAGCAATTACGAAAACAAGAAATATCTGGTTCTGGATAGCAAAGCTCGGCAAGAGTTCCTCTGTTTGGGTTACCCATAATAAGAAAGTGAAAAGGAAAGAGGGTGAAAAGGTAATAATTTAAGCTCTTTTTTTTTGGATTTTGGAAATTGTTTTTCTTTGAAAGAAGGACTCGACAAACGTGCACAAACTATATCTAGAACTAGGGTCACCTAGGACAAATTACTAGACCGCTCTTAGACTTCCAAAGCACAAGACATAGGATCAATCGTTTACCACCTCCTTATCAATCTTGCGGCCAGGTAAGTGCTAAGTAAGTGGGAGGTATCCGCTATACGAATCACTGAAATAGCGGGCCTAATTAAGTAACCACTTTCCTTAGTCACACTTGCCTTAGACACCATAAGAAAAATGCGGATAAGCAATAAATTATCCACGACCCTCCTTTGTCCTAATTAAGCGCGAATGTTCTTAGAGACTTGGTGTAACATTTCAGAAATTATAAAATATTATTTTTGGAATTTAATATTAAAATAATATATTTCTCGAAAACCGCACGAATTTCGAAATTGGGGTTTTCGAAAAAGGGTATAAATATATATTGATAATTGTGAAATAAATGAAAATTAAAATAATTTACTCATTTAAAAATATATTTAAAGGATTTGGCATTTTTAAAATTTATTATATGCAGTTTGGATAAAAACCCGATTAATGCACTGCTAATCACGATTAAGCCAAATCCGTGTTTCTACAGTTTCCGTGGCTAGTGCACCATGTCATGTTATATTTTGATTACATGTTGTGTTCTTGTGTTATTTTTGGGTATTATGTGATTTGGGTTTTAAATAAAAGAAAAAGAAAAATGAAAAGGGTAAAAGGGTAATTAATTGTGTGTGAGAGAGAGAGTTAGAATAAGAGAGGAGAGAGAGAGAGGGGGCTGCCATATCCTCACCGCATTTTATTTCTTCATCTCCTTCTTCTTCCCCATCCCCCTCCACCTTCACCCCCTAGATCCATCTCCAAAGCTTCATCAAAACCCTAAACCTCTTTCACTAAAGTTGATCCCCTCTTCACCCTCTACACTTTGGACCTATCAATGTTGGATTTTGAGGACCTTGAGGAGCTAGGGTTTTGCTTGGCTACATCCATGAGGTATAATCCATTTCCCTTAGTTTAGTTTCAAGTGTTCCGAGCATTCTAGGTTAGTTTAGATGTTGTTTGCGAATGGGTTTGTGAACTTAGGAATTCAAGAGAAGGGTTTGAGTGTTGTTTGGAATTGGTGATGAGTAGTGGCTGCTAACAAGACTTGAGTGGTGTTTATTTGACCTAGAGCGGAGAATATAAACCAAACACGACTTATAACTTTCCGACATTGGTTAAATTGATAGTTTGAGGTAGTATTATGGAATCTGGAGTAACCCGGGGGGCACTAAAAATAATTTAGCAAAGACAGGGAGGTAAGTAGGTGATTGTGAGTGTACCAATGAAACCCTAGCCCCAACCCCTAAACCCAGGCAGCAGATTTATTCTTCCTGGCTGCAAATTACGGCCAAGGTGGGGTGGAACCCCTTCGTGTTTGGTCCATATCTTTTTCTCCAGTAAACTAGACCCTGTATATGTGCAACTTTGGCTAGTTTGACCTGAGTCAAAATCTGGGGGCACATTAGTATGATTTTTGGATATGTTTTCCGTATTTTGAATGATGAGTTTTTATATTTGGATTTGTTCTTGGTTGTTGAATGTTTGTACACCAACGACCAGGGGTAATTTGTTGGTTTTGCATACGTGTGCTATAGGTTCTAACCTATAGGCGACCCGTGTGCCGTTTTGGTTTCCGGACTTGATGTTAATAGCGATTGCGACTGTTTATTATTATAGGTACCCTCGCGTGAATTCCGAGGCGACGGAGCATGGCGTCACCGACTTTGGCAATCGAGGATCAAGGTGAGTAGATCTATATCTACGGAGGAAGTCGGGTGGATGGTGTAGGGTTCCTAGGCACTCTTGTGAAGGTTCATAAGGCATCAAACATGCCCGGACTAAATTTTAGACGTGCCGAACAACCCAAAGCCGGGATCTTTGCTAGATTATTAGGGTTTAACATGCAAGATGATAACTTTTATCTAAGTGTGAGGGATTACAACCTTTGTAGTCTGCTCCTTCGCTTCACAAGCTCTGAGTAGAAGTCCCTTTACCGCGATCCACGATCTCCCGGACTCATGAGAGGCTCCACGACTCGAACGATCCATGCTAGCTCGAAGTATTCCAAATCTCCGATGATCTACCTCGAAGTTGCAACGACTCAAGCTTTCTCACTCTAAAGAGATGAACACACTAATCTCATGGGCTAGATGAGATGAGGATGAGAGAGTAGTAATTTTTCTTTCTTTTTAAATCATTTTCTCATATTATTTCATCACATAAAGAAAATCTAGCAAGCTTTCTTCAAGAGAGAAGAAGATGATAATGGAAAAGATAATGAATGTTTTTTTTGTGATGAATAGAAAGAAAGAGTATATGATTGATTATAAACCATGGTCAAAGATGAGTGGCTAGGATTTAGTAGAGAATAAACTAGAGTTAGGGTTTGGTTGGGTTAAGAATGTGTCATCCAAAAAGATCTTAAGAATGACAAAAGAAAAAGCTTCTAGAAGGTGCATGAAGCATCTAACCCTAATCAAACCCTAACCTCAATTAATCATCCTTAAACATGTTTAACAATTAATCATATCATGTCACATTAATATATATCACATATATATTATATATTTGCAATAAAGGAAAATAATACAATTAACATATATCGCATATATATCACTGTATCATCCACTGAGAAAATGAAATAATAAAGCGAGCCAATATTAGATAATGTAATACAATATATCATATATATTATTATACATTAAATCATCGAATCAACACTTGATCCGACGATCCGGCTATATCGAATATTACCGACTAATATATCATGTACCGATTCATCGAATCAACACTTGATCCGATGACCCGGTTCATAACTAATTATCGCGAGAATATAATACGGTATCCCATATCGCATTATTCTCGTTCCTGCGCATATCACATATGTGCCTCTACTCCGTTTCGCCTGAGTCAAGAAACCTCTGTGTAGGACTCTAAAGAATCGTCAATACGCCGGTAGCAGGTGATGATCATATCAAACACCCACAAGCTGCAAGCGGTCAGCTAAACGTAACAGCCACCCAGGTATTGAGCGATCAGAAGATCAACAAGATAGCCTGTGCGTTCTCCTGTGAATCCAACCAGTAACACTCCCGTACAGTCCGGTCTGTTCGTCTGATATGTCGCATATCAAGTCTAGGGGTGGTATACGTCAGACCCCAGTAACCGATAAGTCATGTCGATGTGTGGCTCATAACGGGTCGAGAAACTACTAGTAACACTTACCAGTAAATCTCTATATCAGCCCTGGCCAGGGACTTCCAGTTATAGCCAATCGAACACAGCACAACATCAACTCCCTATACCGGGAGAGACGAATCTCCTCCTATCGCTCATTGCCTCCATGTGATTCGGGATTGTACCCAAAAGCCACCGTTTTGCACGCCCTCTTGGACGTGGTAAGGTGGAAATCAAAGCACAGTGGGAATCACACAAGACTCTATGACGATCTCGGGTCTACAGACTACCCTGTACCAGTGTCACCGGAGAATTGCCATCTGACGTGTGGTATAACACCATCTGGGAGTTCTCGGCGAGTCCGTTCAGTGTACCCAGTCTTTACTGAGCACCCGTACACCATCTCTGATGTCTAACACCGATGGATATGGAATCATCCATCGCCCATCATATGGGTCAAGATGCGTATACGCTAGTCTACTCTGGTGTATCGATGCCCTGTCTCGATATACCCTCGACGAGGAACAGTTATAGGATGTACTCATCGACTACCGCGGCCCTACTAGTATGATCTCATCATAGTCCCAGTAGTCGAGTACAAATCCTAAGGGCTTTATCAATATGTGAGAGTAAAACAGTAAACCAATACAAGTCAACATGTTAAGATAAAGTGAAACCAAATAGCATACTATCATGACGAGCAAGAAAGTCTTCTCTATATATAACCAAGCATCCATTATAATATACATCATATGTACAACAATGGCCTCTAGGGCATATACATAACTAACAATCTCCCACTTGCACTAAGGCCAGCTGCTGTAGTATCGCATACCTAGCATCCCGAATAATCTCTCAAACTGTATCTGGGGAATAGCCTTCGTGAATGGATCCGCAGTGTTGTCCTTCGTATCTACTCTCCTGACCTCGATCTCCCGGCGATCAACTATCTCCCTGATCAGGTGATATCGCCTCAGAATGTCTGGACTTTTGATGGGATCTGGGTTCCTTGGCCAATGCCACAGCTCCATTGTTATCGCAATACAAAGGTATTGGATGCTCAATGGATGGAACCACACCAAGTTCATTAATGAACTTCTTGATCCAGACAGCCTCTTTGGCAGCATCGTTGGCAGCGATGTATTCAGCCTCCATCGTCGAGTCTGCAACGGTATCCTGTTTGGAACTCTTCCAACATACTGCCCCTCCATTGAGGGTAAAGACAAAACCCGAATGCGACTTAGAGTCGTCCTTATCACTTTGGAAGCTGGAATCGGTAAAGGACTCGACCTGGAGTTCTCCGTTACCATACACCAAGAACATCTCCTTAGTCCTTCGTAAGTACTTGAGAATGTTCTTCACTGCTGTCCAATGACTCTCTCTTGGATCTGCTAGATACCGACTCACTACACTTAGTGAGTATGCTACATCGGGTCTGGTACACAACATCGCATACATGATAGAGCCTACTGCCGAAGCATAGGGTATCCCTTGCATGCGAGCTCTCTCCAAATCAGTCTTGGGAGACATCTCTTTGGAGAGAGTGAGTCCAGAGATCGTGGGTTGGTTCCCACGCTTGGATTCTTCCATACTAAACCTCTTTATTATGGTGTCAATGTATCTGGATTGGGACAATCACAGTATCCGTTTAGATCTATCTCTATAGATCATGATTCCCAATATGCAGGAGGCATCACCTAGATCTTTCATTGAGAATCTCTGTGATAAGAAGAGCTTGACTGATTGCAGCATAGGAATATCATTTCCTATCAAGAGTATGTCATCTACGTACAATACGAGGAAGACAACCTTACCCTCTGCTACCTTCTTATAGATACAAGGTTCATCTATATTTTTGATGAAGTCAAACTCTTTGACTACAACATCAAAACAGATGTTCCAACTCCGCGATGCTTGCTTTAACCCATAAATGGATTTAAGCAGCTTGCACACCTTTCCGCTGCTCCCACTATCTACGAAGCCCTCTGGCTGAGTCATGTACACGCACTCTTCTAAATCACCGTTTAGAAAGGCGGTCTTAACATCCATTTGCCAGATTTCGTTGTCATGGTATGCAGCAATGGCTAGTAAGATCCGGATGGACTTAAGCATAGCCACTGGAGAAAAGGTTTCGTCATAGTCCACACCTGGTCGTTGACGAAAACCCTTTGCTACAAGTCTAGCTTTGAAAGTCTCAACTTTTCCATCTACACCAAATTTCCTTTTAAAAATCCACTTGCTCCCAATGGGTTTTACCCCTTCAGGAGCATTTTCCAAAATCCATACTTTATTGGTGTACATGGATTCCATCTCAGATCGCATTGCATCTAGCCATTTCACAGAGTCACCATTCGTGATGGCCTGCTCAAAACTAGTCGGGTCATCATCATCCATGATGCAATCCTCGCTTCCACCATCAATGAGAAAACCATAGTATCTCTCAGGTGGACGAGAAACCCTACTAGATCGGCGGAGAGGCTGGGGTTCGTCTGGTACTACTGAATCCTCTGGTTCCACTAAATCATCTGTTGTAGTTTGTTCTGCTGGAACTTCTTCCAGTTCTACCTCAGAGCCACTAATCTCTTTTGCAAGAAATTCCTTTTCTAAAAAGGTGGCGTGTTGAGCAACAAACACCCTTTGTTCCTCACTGTGGTAGAAAATATACCCTCGCGAATGCTTGGGATATCCAATAAACTTACATAAAACAGATCTTGCCTCGAGTTTGTCCGGGTTTCGTCTTTTGACATAAGCCGGGCAACCCCATATCTTAACAAAATTAAGATATGGTCTCTTCCCTTCCCATATCTCATATGGGGTGGTAGGCACTGATTTGGTAGGAACTTTATTCAGTATGTATGCCGCTGTCTCAAGTGCATACCCCCAGAAGGAAATAGGCAACTCAGCCTCGCTCATCATAGAGCGCACCATATCTAATAGGGTGCGATTCCTCCGCTCTGATACACCGTTGTGCTGTGGTGTATAAGGAGGAGTAAGTTGAGAGAGAATCCCATTCTCTTTTAGATAATCTAGGAACTCACTGCTTAAGTATTCACCTCCTCGATCAGATCGAAGAATCTTAATACTTTTGCCCGTTTGATTCTCTACTTCGTGCTTATATTCTCTGAATTTCTCAAAAGCTTCAGACTTGTGTTTCATCAGGAACACATGTCCGAATCTAGAGAGATCGTCAGTGAATGTAATGAAGTAGGAAGAACCGTTCCTGGCATGCGTAGACATGGGACCGCATACATCACTATGTACCAGTCCTAAGAGTTCGGTAACTCTTTCTCCGTGTCCACTAAACGGAGCTTTGGTCATTTTTCCTTTGAGACATGAATGGCAAGTATCATAAGATGATAATTCGAACGGATTCAAATAACCATCCTTATGTAACTTAGCCAGTCGTGTCGCATTGATATGACCAAGTCTACAATACCACAAGTAGGATTCGTTCATATCTGAACTTTTCCTCTTGTGTGTGTTTTGTATATTCAGGACTGTATTCTGATTTAGAATGAATATGCCATTATGTAACGAGCCTGATGCAATCAACTTTTGATCTAGGAATATGTTCATAATATTATCCTGTACTACAAAATTATATCCCTCTTTACTCAATAAAGAAACTGATATAATGTTGCACATCATGTTCGGTATATAATAGCACTCATTTAGAATCAGTGTATTACGACTTGGTAATACAAGGTGATATTCGCAAACTGCTTTGGCTACAATACTTGCACCGTTCCCTACTTGAACGGAATGATCACCTTTTCCCAGTTCTCTACCTTTACGTAGCCCATGTAACTGTTTACATATGTGGGATCCAGATCCGGTATCTAATACCCAGGACGTAGGGTGAACTGAGAAACGGTTCTCAATAACTAACACACCCGAAGAAGATGCATCAACATGCATGTTCTTTTGGGCGGCTTGAGAATCCAGATATTCTCCTGTTTCCTGTTCAGTCTTATAACTCTTATAAGAAAGAACGGGTCTAACTTTCCCTTGCTCAGTACAATAATCAGGTTTAGTCAATACATCCATATTATTATCTTGATTATGGCCTGACATGGTCGCTACCTGGAGAGAGAGAGAAGAAAACACTTTAGCGTATGCTCTTGCAAGATTATATTGGTTATTATCTTATCTAATCAGGATGTCTCCCACTGTTTTTATCAAATCTACCTTAAAACCCTAAAAGGTAAGATTAGCCGGGATTAATTACACCCTACAACTTCGTCAATCTTTCAGCCAGATCAGTGTCGGTACTTTGAGGGAGGTTCCCCGTGCTTTCGCACGGACCTAATTAAAGTAAACCTCGTTTTCCCAGAGGCGTAACCCCGTTAACACTTTTCTAGACACCTACTTGATCGGCTAATTGTCTTGTGTAAAACTCTCCCAGGAGTAACTCTTACTCGCAGTGGGTATCAGGATCCAACTATCTCATAGGAGGTATACAATCTCATTGCAAATTTCAACACTTGAAATTCCCGATAATATTTTGCCCCTAGTGTCCTATGACCTTGACGGAGGTCAACAAACCATAGGCTACTAGTCAAGTTCAACCTGTCATTTCTTGATTGAATTAAACCCACCCGCACGACCCTTGACGGAGGTCAACAAGGCCGTACGACTGCCCTAATCCAATCTGCATCAAATGCATAAACAGATAAAAAACTAGTCAGCTACCGTACACTACGCCTTGACGGAGGTCAACAAACGCAGCACGAATACTAAATAATATCTATCTGAAATGACGGAGGGCTACGCAGGTTTTTCAGAAAACCCCGAGCGTAATGAACTTGATATCGTTGTAGAATCATGTATTTTTGAAAAGGAGTGTTTTTGAGGCTTTACTTAATTTCGCTAAAGGGGTCACTCCCGGTGAAGGGATCGTCGGCCCTTTCCTCATCGAATAAGGTGCAGGATATATCACATATACCGCTGTGCAAAGCAAAACACTAAAAGCAATCAAAAGACAAACCGCGTTTTGTAGCATCTGCCAGTTTCGCTAAAGAGGTCACTCCCGGTGAAGGGATCGTCGGCTCTTTCCCCATCGAATAAGGTGCAGGATATATCGTATATATCACTGTGCAAAGCAAAACTATAGCTACCCCTTTTTATAAAGTTTTGATTCTACAACATCTTTAGGTTTCTTTTCTTTTATTAATCTCATTAATAAAAATCCCATCAGCTTATGCTTCCTAAGCATCACAGAAGAAACGAAAGCAGTAATATTTATATATCAGCATATATATATAGTATAAGCATTCGTCTCAGGCAGTAATATGATCTCATCACAGAACATTGCAGCAGAAGAACATATATGAAATATTGGATATACTAGGACGTCCGTGTTTTCAATACGAGCCTGTATAAAACACGGATTCCACGGTCGCGACGAATAGCCAAACCCACATCCCAGGACCCCTACGAGAGCGGCAAGTAACACTGCCAATTCTAGGGTTAGGAGACCCGGTCTCGACTCCTCGAGATGGCCTCCCACTGGACCCTAGAACCCGGTTACTTGTGCTCCCCTCCTTGGGTCTACCTAATGCGGAAAAGTAAATAATATACACTGGTGACAACAACCACAACCTGGAAGTGCCCCAAAAAAAAGAATATTACATTACAAATGAATTTTACATGAATGAAAATAAAAAAAACCCTCATCTCACATAAAACCCCCGGCTATTCAGAACGCGACGATCCAATATAACATATCACAGCAACACATAATATCTCATATCATCAACGTAAGTAAATATGCGCATCCCAATTGTCGTTGACATATAGCAACGAAACCGGCGATATCACATATTACACTTACGGTCACAGTAAAGAAAGTGTAAAACTACAACATTTGGAATCCACAATCACTTTAGACATCGTAAATCCGAAATATCACATACTTCGCATTTCATGCCTAACTCTATGAATTCCACATATTGTATCACATTCCAGATAAATAGACAGTATTAAACTTTTCGAACAGATAATCTAATACCCAAAATTTCCCAAAGTGCTCAACTCTTGAGCGGAGTTCAAATAATCCCAGAATATGTCACAGTACCGGTGATCCAGCCGTAGAAGGGTCAAGCCAACGCCTCACATGTGGCACGCCGTACTGCGCCAAACCCGAAGGTTCAAAAGGCAGTTCAAGACGGTCACATAATCGAGTTAAGGTTTGTTGTCTTCTAGAGGGTCCACCGCTTAACTTGTACAATTTTTCCGAAAGATTTAAACCAAAAAAGATTTCAACACTTGAAAGTTTGCCGTACCGGGAAACAGTGAGTTAATGATATCCGTTCAAATAGTTTAACAGTTTCTAAATATCCGGAAAGAAATACGAACTTAAATATTCCGATCGAATCTACTATTACAAAATAAACCCCAGATTTAAACAATACTGGAATCACTGTTAAAAATATCCAGAAGCATCAACAAGTACCTACGGACATTACCATAAAATCCACGTGTCACAAATCCACTGTTCCACCGCGGAACCGCCGCGCAAGCATGCTTGCGCCGCGGTTCCGCCGCCGTTTAGTCGAATTGGGGGCTCGGGTTTTATGGTAATTCTTAGAATTCCCTGCTGATTTTTTTACATATTTTTAATTCAAAAAAATCCCAAAATTTAAAAAATTTCCAGAGAGGGGTCTAGTTTCATCGTTTCGGGTTCGATCGGAGTTTTAACTTCGTAAACGCATCACCTAATGCTCTAGCTAGGCTCTGATACCACTGTAGGGTTCCTAGGCACTCTTATGAAGGTTCATAAGGCATCAAACATGCCCGGATTAAATTTTAGACGTGCCGAACAACCCAAAGCCGGGATCTTTGCTAGATTATTAGGGTTTAACATGCAAGATGATAACTTTTATCTAAGTGTGAGGGATTACAACCTTTGTAGTCTGCTCCTTCGCTTCACAAGCTCCGAGTAGAAGTCCCTTTGCCGCGATCCACGATCTCCCGGACTCATGAGAGGCTCCACGACTCGAACGATCCATGCTAGCTCGAAGTATTCCAAATCTCTGATGATCTACCTCGAAGTTGCAACGACTCAAGTTTTCTCACTCTAAAGAGATGAACACACTAATCTCATGGGCTAGATGAGATGAGGATGAGAGAGTAGTATTTTTGCTTTCTTTTTAAATCATTTTCTCATATTATTTCATCACATAAAGAAAATCTAGCAAGCTTTCTTCAAGAGAGAAGAAGATGATAATGGAAAAGATAATGAATTATTTTATTTTGTGATGAATAGAAAGAAAGAGTATATGATTGATTATAAACCATGGTCAAAGATGAGTGGCTAGGATTTCGTAGAGAATAAACTAGAGTTAGGGTTTGGTTGGGTTAAGAATGTGTCATCCAAAAAGATCTTAAGAATGACAAAAGAAAAAGCTTCTAGAAGGTGCATGAAGCATCTAACCCTAATCAAACCCTAACCTCAATTAATCATCCTTAAACATGTTTAACAATTAATCATATCATGTCACAATAATATATATCACATATATATTATATATTTGCAACAAAGGAAAATAATACAATTAACATATATCGCATATATATCAATGTATCATCCACTGAGAAAATGAAATAATAAAGCGAGCCAATATTAGATAATATAATACAATATATCATATATATTATTATACATTAAATCATCGAATCAACACTTGATCCGACGATCCGGCTATATCGATTATTACCGACTAATATATCATGTACCGATTCATCGAATCAACACTTGATCCGATGACCCGGTTCATAACTAATTATCGCGAGAATATAATACGGTATCCCATATCGCATTATTCTCGTTCCTGCGCATATCACATATGTGCCTCTACTCCGTTTCGCCTGAGCCAAGAAACCTCTGTGTAGGACTCTAAAGAATCGTCAATACGCCGGTAGCAGGTGATGATCATATCAAACACCCACAAGCTGCAAGCGGTCAGCTAAACGTAACAGCCACCCAGTTATTGAGCGATCAGAAGATCAACAAGCTAGCCTGTGCGTTCTCCTGTGAATCCAACCAGTAACACTCCCGTACAGTCCGGTCTGTTCGTCTGATATGTCGCATATCAAGTCTAGGGGTGGTATACGTCAGACCCCAGTAACCGATAAGTCGTGTCGATGTGTGGCTCATAACGGGTCGAGAAACTACTAGTAACACTTACCAGTAAATCTCTATATCAGCCCTGGCCAGGGACTTCCAGTTATAGCCAATCGAACACAGCACAACATCAACTCCCTATACCGGGAGAGACGAATCCCCTCCTATCGCTCATTGCCTCCATGTGATTCGGGACTGTACCCAAAAGCCACCGTTTTGCACGCCCTCTTGGACGTGGTAAGGTGGAAATCAAAGCACAGTGGGAATCACACAAGACTCTATGACGATCTCGGGTCTACAGACTACCCTGTACCAGTGTCACCGGAGAACTGCCATCTGACGTGTGGTATAACACCATCTGGGAGTTCTCGGCGAGTTCGTTCAGTGTACCCAGTCTCCACTGAGCACCCGTACACCATCTCTGATGTCTAACACCGATGGATATGGGATCATCCATCGCCCATCATATGGGTCAAGATACGTATACGCTAGTCTACTCTGGTGTATCGATGCCCTGTCTCGATATACCCTCGACTAGGAACAGTTATAGGATGTGCTCATCGACTACCACTGCCCCACTAGTATGATCTCATCATAGTCCCAGTAGTCGAGTACAAATCCTAAGGGCTTTATCAACATGTGAGAGTAAAACAGTAAACCAATACAAGTCAACATGTTAAGATAAAGTGAAACCAAATAGCATACTATCATGACGAGCAAGAAAGTCTTCTCTATATATAACCAAGCATCCATTATAATATACATCATATGTACAACAATGGCCTCTAGGGCATATACATAACTAACAGATGGCGTATAGCACCCCCGCAAAGTTTTTGTGGAAACCGATTTGTAGCATATGGTTAAGAAAACCTAGATTACGAAACTAGGGTTAGAGTTAAAAGATTGTTAGTGAAACCATATTATAAACTAAAGAATAGTTATAAGTGTTTTGATACGACAAATATGTGATGACGTAATTTGAGGATGACGTTTGACGATATTGCCGTTTAGGGTACTATATGACTAGATAGCCGACGTAATTGTGTTATCTGAACCATACCTATTTCCAAACCGAAGAATCGTATGCATATTTTAAACAGATACCTTGAGGGACGCTACAGATTTTCAAACGATATCTTTTCCTTAAAAACACCGTAACCCTTACTTTCAAAACTACGATTCGCACCATTTAAAAACTGAGTGTATGGTTCGGGTGGGTATGTTAGGTTAGATACGTAAACTTATAGTAAGATAGAATGTTTATGTAGAATTGATTCGATGTGAGATATAAATGTGATGAACAGAATGTACGATGGGATATGATGACTTGGCGATATGTTGGTATACGGATGAGAGTCTATTGAGATATTTGATACCTTGCCGGTCCCCTGATATGAGTTTGTTATGGATGCGACCTGTAAGTGCACGGCGGCGCCCCGGCCGTCAATCTGACGCCGGAATGCAGAAACGATGATTTACTTTAACTTTTTAAACCGGCACCACCGCGCACTAAAATCCCGGATCGTGCCATTAATCTAGTCCTAGCTAACTAAAGAATGGGATAGAGAGATATACCGAGCGATCCATGTCCTTCGGTCTTCTCTTCGTCGTCCCGATCTCCCGCGGAATGTCCGGTCTCCACCTCCTCGCCGGAAGGGCACCACGTCGCCGGTTTCTTTTACGGGCTCCGACCTCTAGACCGAGGCAACTCGGGCACGAAGTTGGCAAGCCGACGTGCCCAAGATTTGCTGTAGAAAACGTGTAGGGCTCTATGTCTCATTTGGGGTTACTAGAAGTTGCCTTTGGTGGAGGAATGATATGATAACATTTTTGAGATGAAATTGGGGATTTTTGCAAGCACAATAGAACCAAAAATCCCCACCCAAAAATTGGGCAGCCCCTCCCTCTATCATGGCCGGCCAAAAATGGTGAGGGGAGAGAGAGCATGAGGGAGAGTGAGGAGTGTGAATGAGGTAGCCACATGCATAATCCAAGAGAGAGAAAGGGTCATGATAATAGGCAATGATCACAATCAAAGAACCTCACTCCAAAACCCAATCATCAACAACCATGATTGCTCCAAAACCAACACTCCAACAACCTAATCATCAACAACCATGATGACTCTAAAAGTCAAGCCATGATGAAAAGAAGAAGAAGTCAAATGAAGTCAAATGAGGGCGCAACCATCATGAAGCAATAATATGCAAAGACCACCCTCCAAAATGCTTATTTGCACAAATGCAAATAAGCCCTCCTCCACCAATTTTCAGCCAATGAAAGATACAAAGAAATATGGCCGAAACGGAAAACAAACTAGCAACTCCAAAAAACTGATCCCGTAATAAAGTACAGGAAAACCTCGCTACTGTATATACATACCCGCATTTTTATTCCGACCGAAATACAAATGCAATGAGACAAAATCTACACTGTACTATACTAGGATCTGGCTTAAACCAAAACCCGCTAGTATTAACCGTCCGATTTTGATCCGTGCAATACCGCACGTATCTGATCAAACCCTGCCATATCTCAATACGGCCTCTACAGCGTTTCGCCCGAAACTTGAGCAACTGTCTGTGGGGGACTCTAAAGACTCGTCAATACTATGGCTGTGGATTTAACCACTAGCACGTCAGAGGTATTAGCCATACGTGATGGGCTACCAGCTATTGACTAAAAGGGACGTCGATGAGCGAACTCATCCTGACACTCTACTGAGCTTGTCAGTGACAATATCCGTACAGTCCGGTCCGTTCGTCTATGAGCATCGCATGGCGGGCCTAGGGGTTTGGTAAAAGTCAGACCCCCAAAAGCAGTACAAGTCGTGTCGGAGATCAGCCCAGAACACCCTGAGATACTACTGGAATACCTACCAGTAAATCTCCTGCCTTTGCCAAGGACTTCGTGTAATGGCTCTCCTAGACACAGCGTGACCTCACCCCCAATACCGGGAGAGACGAACCCCTGCAGATCCGCTCACTGCCTCCATGTGGCTCGGGACTGTACCCAACTAAAACCTGTTTGCATGTCTCCTTTGAGCATGGTAGGGTAGTAATCAAAGTACAGTGGGAACTCACACGAGACAAATGACGATCCTCAGGTCGATGAACTAACCTGTACACATGTCACCAGGGAACTGCTATCTGACGTCAGGTATAAGACCAACTAGCATGTTCCCGGCGAGTCCTGTCCGGTGTACTCATAACCCAATGAGCACCTGTATACATCTTAGGTGAACCAACTGACACCAGTGGCTTGTAAGACTGGCCACCGCCCCTCGTCGGGGTCTCGACTGTATACACTAGTCTACTCTGGAGTATCGATACCCTGTCTCGAAACTCCCATGACTAGGGACCTTTTAAGGATATGATTATAGACTTCCAGCTCCCACGTATATGATCGCCCTCATACTGCTGGCAGTCAAGCATGAATCCTAGGGGCTTTATCAACGTGCAATAGTGACCTGTAAGGTCACCTAAAGCAGTACACAATGATAAAGGTAAACCAGATAGCATACTATCATCTTGAGTAAGACTGTCCTCGTGGGATAGGTCCTCCCTCAATCATTACAATCACGTGCGTGCGATCCAATAATTGACTCTGAGGGCACTATCTCCAACAATCTCCCACTTTCACTCAAGGCTATTTATTGCGATGTCGCATACTCACAGCCCGTGTGATACCGAACACCCAACTGCTCTACTAGTCAGTCTCACAAAGCCCGTTTGCGAAACTATTGCGTTCGAGGAATAGCCTCAGTGAGTGGATCCGCCTTGATGTTTCTTTCTATGTCTCTCTATATCTCAAGTTTGCGGAGAAAACCATCTCCCGAAATGAGCAATACCTGTCTTAGAATGTGTCTGGATGTCTGATGGGACCTAGCTCATAAATGAACTCCAAATCCAAACTTCGTAGAATGTATCGTCAACTGAACTTAATCAGTATCCTGCGCCATGCCTCCCTCAGTATCCTCCTGGACCACCGGTTCATAATACCGCCCCTCGTCAGAAGGAAAACTATAACTCTGACAACCTCCTTGTCGTCCAGGTCACCTTGGAAGCCTGGAATGATAACTGTCTCCCGAATGAGGCTGTCGTTATCATATCCCTAGAACATCCACTTATGTTCTAAAACTGCTTCCGAATGTTTCTCTAGGATAGGATCAATGTCAACTTATTGTATCTAGTGCAAGAACAACATCTGGTGTGGTACTTGACATCTCATGATTGACTCAATTGCCTGAGCAAGTGATCTGCCAATCATGCACATCCCTCTCCCCTTTAGTCTGTAAGACACCTTTAGAGAGGGTGACTCCATCACCTGCAGGTACACCACCATGCCTGGAGTCGTCCATTCTAAATACTCTTAGAATGCTGTCTAAGTAACCTGATTGGGAAACCACCCAAATCTAGATCTAAAACCATAGATCTAGTAACCAGTATGTCTGATATAATATCCACGTCCCATGTGGAGAAACCACCGTGTGACGACAAAAGTATAACCGATCGTAGTATAGGAATATCACTTCCTACTCTGTGTATGTCATCCAAATACCATGACATCACACCCTACTACCTTCTCAACAGATCCATCCCCTATTCTGATGAAGTCAAACCTATGACTGTCACATCAGAAATAGATGATCTATCTCCGCTACATCTGCTTTAGTCTATAAATAGACATAAGCCACCTGTCCACCAAAGCTTCCGCTGCTCCCACTGACTACGACAACCCTCTGGTAGAGTCATATAGACGTACACTTCTAAAGCCAGTTTAGAACGACACTATACTCATCCTCCCGCCGGGTCTCGCAGCCTGGAACAACAGCAATGGCAAGTGTGGGTAAACAAGAACCTCCCTGTCACCGTCCTTGAGGCTACCAGAGTACCTCTCGGGTGCCTGAGGTTACCCATCGTATCTGCGGAGTGGCCAATGGAATGCCAAACCAGATTGAATCTTTAGGTTCCTATCAAATCTTCAGTAATCGTTTGTGGTTCTAGAATCACTTCCAGTTCTACCAAACTCCCACTTCTGTTTTCTGAAACTGTGGCGAGTCAAGAACAATATCACTATAGATCTTCCAGATGGTAGAAAGTCAACCCTCGTTATAGCCTGGGTCAACCCACAAACAGCCATTACAGAAACGTACCTTGAGTTGTCCAGTGTCTGGTTTTAATCATAAGCCGGATAACTCCCCGTACCTTAGCAATGTTAAGATATGAACTGTACTATATCCAATATAGAACCAGATGCACTGATTTAATTGAACCAGATTCAAATCATGCAGCTGTCTCCAGTGCATGTTAACTAAATAGAAGGAGGCCGATCAGCGTTACTCAACTTAGGAGTGCTTCCAATTATGAGTAACCTGAAAGAGAAGCAAGTTCTCTTAAACATTACTCTCAACTGAACACCATACACAAGTATCTACATCTTCGATCACTTTGAAGAATCCCGATACTTGCAATACCTGGTTCTCTACTTTATTCATATACCTATAACTTCTCAAAATTCGGACCCTGTGTTTCTACGAAACACCTGTCTAAAAACTAGAGAAGTTATAAGTAAACCGAATATAGTACGAGAACCAATCCCTCTGTCCTCATGGACGCTGGACAACATACAATACTCTGTATAAGTCCCTTGAGTCTAATAACTCATTCCCTGTGTGTCGTAGGTTGAAAACTGTACTTATGGTTAAGAAGAGTTACACCGCTGTTTAATGCTCCTTACCTAACCATCAACTGATATAGGTAAATATCATAGACATAATTTCAAAAAGTTATATCTCACTCTATAAAAATAGACGTACAGATATATCAATTTGAAATTGGTGCATAACAGCGGATATTCAAAACCAAATATTTGCTGTCCGGCAAACAACCCAGGCGATTTCCTCAAATATCACCGATTACAACGAATCCCGATATAATGAGGATGATCATCCAATTCCCAATAACTTACTCCCACTCAGCATCTATAAAACCATACAGATGTGAGAATCATACCTGGTAAATACATACTCTGGAGTAAGTATCTAATCGGGAAATCAGTTTTTCTATTAACAGTACACATTGAAACTGAAACATTGAAATGTTTTGATGGGGTATCCCGGTATTCCTAGTAATGCCTCTTCCATTATCCAGATTCACAACTGTAACCGTGTAATTCTTTGCCATCTTTCCAAATCCCTTTATATGTCTTTAGTCATTACCTTCTGTACACCCCTTTAGGCCAAATGGTTTTCTTCCTTCCCTACCGTTCGGCACCAGCCTATGATTTGGAAGAAGACTATCCAATAAGCATAATGGGTGTACTGTCCTAATCCTAGGAGCACTCGCAATGCGAGAGAAGGTGAAGATAAAAGACAACCGAATAAACCTTATTCCTATTTCTCCTGAACCAGAATCCATCCCCGAACTGGAACAAGTTCCTTTCGAGTTCGTATATAACCATACGATGGAGTATCCAATAAACTGTGGATCTTCATAGTGATACGGAGTGTTCTGGAGAAATACAAAGGTGATTTAGGATTGGAGAATAAATACTTGGTTTGGTCGTGAATAGCAGTCGCAATTTACTTTGCCCTCTTACTAATCCCTTGATATGTCTTTACTTAATACCTTCTGTACACCATCGTTATGCTAATTGGTTTTCTTCATTCTCCACCGTTCGACACCAGCCTAAGGTTTGGAAGAAGACTATCCAATTTGCGTAATAGGTGTACTATCTCCTAAACCAAGGAGTACTCGTAACCTGAGAGAAGGTAAAAGGAAAAGACAACTGAATAGTCCTATTCGTTTTCTCTAGAACCGGAAACCATCCTCGAATAAATTCCTTCGAGTTCGTATATAACCATACGATGGTTTAGTCCAATGGAAGTGGACGTTCGTAGTAATACGGGGTGTCCTGGAGAAAAGGGTAAGAGTAGGAGTGGCAATGAGGTTTGCAACTCTGACAATCCAAAAGCCAGCGTTTAAGAAGGTTCGGTTAATTTTGGTCACTGAGTCATAGTCTAGGGTCGGGTCAATGGTTGCTGCCGAAGAGAGAGAGAGAGAGAAAAGAAACACTCAGCGTGCACTTTAACCTAGATCAGAATGGTTACCAATTTATCTAATCTGGAAACCTCCCACTGTACCGTCAAATTCTCCTCCAAACCTGAAAGAAGAATTAGTCGGGATCACCCGAGGAGTAAACCAATTTATCAGTGGGAATCGGGATCCAACTATCATCGCATGATAACGTGACGGAATCCGCTCACGTTATCACACTCCAGAAGGTATGCGCATATCTGGCAAGTTTCAGTTTCTTTAGAAACCCCCGATGTGATTTTTGCCCCATGCTCTTATGGCCTTGGCGTGAGGTCAAAATATCGTAGATCACATGTCAAGTTCTGCCCATCATTATCCAGGTTAATTTGAACCCACCTGTACATACCCTTGACGTAGGCCAAAATAGTAGTACGACTGTCCCAAACCAACGCATCTATCTATGCTACAGATAAATATCCGTCAGCTACCAATCACTATGCCTTGACGTGAGGTCAAAATACATAGCTTGAATACTACCGAATATTTAACCAAAATGATGGAGGGCTACGAATGGTTTTTGGCGAAAACCTTTAATGTAATGAACTTGATATCGTTGAAGGAACCGGATAGCTTTTAAAATATAGTGACGAAAACCTTTGCTAAAGAGGTCACTCCCGGTGAAGGGATCTCGGCTCTTTCGCCGTAGAATGAGGTGCAGGATATTCCAACTGAATACCACGGTGCAAAGCAAAAGTAATCGGCTATAGTGAAGTTATTACCCTAATGCAAACTTCTGTCCAAGGGGTCACTCCCGGTGAAGGGATCTCGGCCCTTGCCTCGTCGACTGAGGAGCAGGATATTCCAACTGAATACCACTGTGCAAAACAAAAGTGAACGTCCTTGCAATAACAGCTTTTTGAAAAGTATTCCAACAACATCAGAATAGGTTTGTTTTTAACTTGCATTGATCCGAATCAACGCAGTCCCATCAATGGATCACACCAATAAAGAACGAAAATAATGATGTACGTATATGCCATCCGCATTCGCCACTGGGTCCCATCATTACCCGTTAGGTTACTTAACTAACGACAGAGCGGGGACTGGACTAGCGCGGATGCAAAACATATACAACATCTACTAGTATATATATCAATATATAATATTTCGCTCAAGGCGCGATAAAATGCAACATCACAGAAATGTAATAAGCATCACAGAACAATACAGATATCTAGGATCCCCGGGTTTCACAGAGCCACTACTGAAACCCGACGTTCCCCTGGTCGTATGGATAGCCTGTGCAATGAAATCCTAGACCCCTACGGGCGCGGCAAGTTACCCGCCAAAACCTGAAGCGAGGCAGCCCCCTTCAGCAACGTGAATGGACCACCCGGCACTTCACGGAATCCGGTAACTTGGGCACCCCTCCTGGGTTAACCTGTACCCTCTACGAGTGCGGCGAATAGCCCGCCAATTCTAGAGTGAAGCCCCCTCCGTCTCAATGCCATTAGATGCGGGCTTGTTGCCCTCTAGAACCCGGCTATCCGTGCACCCCACCTTGGGGTAATCCTAGTACAGAAAGTAAAATATACATATAACGGGTATATCGGCCTCAACCTGGTCGTGCCCCAAAAGAATAATACAAACAGGCAGTGACGGCAGTCCACATGTCGGACGCTCGCCCCGCAATATCAAATGTACATAATACAACCAAATCTGTACTATCATTGCATCCAGGCTATCCCTACGACCAATCCGCAACATCACAGCACAACACAGAACATCAACGTGAATGTCACGTTCGCAAATCCGTCTAACCGGGCTATAGCAGTTAGACAGGATTTACCGATCGAGTGACATTCACGGTCGCAGATATAATGTAAATACTGTGAACTAATGTGTTTAAAATTTTCGATCGATCAAATTTACCTAAGTGGGCCCCTAAGCACTACTGTAGCACTTAAAGAAATTCTGGGCCCAAAAAGAACATTCCAAAAACCCCATTTTCAACTCAGGAGCATTCTGTAAAATTTTGGTACACTGAACAGTGAAAGTCGCGGCGGAACTGCGGCCCAAGCATGGGTTTGGCCGCGGTTCCGCGGTGGGGTAGTGAGATCACGAGACCAAATTTTTACAGAAGGCTTAGAATTCCCTGCACATCATTCTGCAATAACCTGAAAAAATTTTGGAGCCAAAAAAAATTCGACAGAAACTGATGCTCATGAAAAATACGGTTTGGGAATATTTGTTCGATCGAATCTTTAAACATACTAGTGCAAGCTAGACTAGGTTAATGGCATGGCTCTGATACCACTGTAAGTGCACGGCGGCGCCCCGGCCGTCAATCCGACGTCGGAATACGGAAACGATGATTTACTTTAACTTTTTACACCGGCACCACCGCGCACTAAAATCCCGGATCGTGCCATTAATCTAGTCCTATCTAACTAAAGAATGGGATAGAGAGATATACCGAGCGATACGTGTCCTTCGGTCTTCTCGTCGTCGTCCCGATCTCCCGCGGAATGTCCGGTATCCACCTCTTTGCCGGCTTCTTTTACGGGCTCCCACCTCTAGACCGAGGCAACTCGGGCACGAAGTTGGCGAGCCGACGTGCCCAAGATTTGCTGTAGAAAACGTGTAGTGTTTTATGTCTCATTTGGGGTTACTAGAAGTTGCCTTTGGTGGAGGAATGATATGATAACATTTTGGAGATGAAATTTGGGATTTTTGCAAGCACAATAGAACCAAAATTCCCCACCCAAAAATTGGGCAGCCCCTCCCTCTATCATGGACAGCCAAAAATGGTGAGGGGAGAGAGAGCATGAGGGAGTGAGGAGTGTGAATGAGGTAGCCACAAGCATAATCCAAGAGAGAGAAAGGGTCATGATAATAGGCAATGATCACAATCAAAGAACCTCACTCCAAAACCCAATCATCAACAACCATGATTGCTCCAAAACCAACACTCCAACAACCTAATCATCAACAACCATGATGACTCCAAAAGTCAAGCCATGATGAAAAGAAGAAGAAGTCAAATGAAATCAAATGAGGGTGCAACCATCATGAAGCAATAATATGCAAAGACCACCCTCCAAAATGCTTATTTGCACAAATGCAAATAAGCCCTCCTCCACCAATCTTCAGCCAATGAAAGATACAAAGAAATATGGCCGAAACGGAAAACAAACTGGCAACTCCAAAAAACTGATCCCGTAATAAATTACAAGAAAACCCCGCTACTGTATATACATACCCGCATTTGTATTCCGACCGAAATACAAATGCAATGAGACAAAATCTATACTGTACTATACTAGGATCCGGCTTAAACCAAAACCCGCTAGTATTAACCGTCTGATTGTGATCCGTGCAATACCACACGTATCTGATCGAACCCTGCCATATCTCCATATGGCCTCTACAGCGTTTCGCCCGAAACTTGAGCAACTGTCTGTGGGGGACTCTAAAGACTCGTCAATACTATGGCTGTGGATTTAACCACTAGCACGTCAGAGGTATTAGCCTTACGTGACGGGCTACCAGCTATTGACCAAAAGGGACGTCGATGAGCGAACTCATCCTGACACCCTACTGAGCCTGTCAGTAACAATATCCATACAGTCCGGTCCGTTCGTCTATGAGCATCGCATGGCGGGTCTATGGGTTTGGTATAAGTCAGACCCCCAAAAGCGGTACAAGTCGTGTCGGAGATCAGCCCAGAACACCCTGAGATACTACTGGAATACCTACCAGTAAATCTCCTGCCTTGGCCAAGGACTTCGTGTAATGGCTCTCCTAGACACAGAGCGACCTCACCCCCAATACCGGGAGAGACGAACCCCTGCAGATTTGCTCACTGCCTCCATGTGGCTCGGGACTGTACCCTACTAAAACCTGTTTGCATGTCTCCTTTGAGCGTGGTAGGGTAGTAATCAAAGTACAGTGGGAACTCACACGAGACAAATGACGATCCTCAGGTCGATGAACTAACCTGTACACATGTCACCAGGGAACTTCTATCTGACGTCAGGTATAAGACCAACTAGTATGTTCCCGGCGATTCCTATCCGGTGTACTCATAATCCAATGAGCACTTGTATACATCTTAGGTGAACCAACTGACACCAGTGGCTTATGAGACTGGCCACCACCCCTCGTCGGGGTCTCGACTGTATACACTAGTCTACTCTGGAGTATCGATGCCCTGTCTCGAAACTCCCACGACTAGGGACCTTTTAAGGATATGCTTATAGACTGCCAGCTCCCACGTATATGATCGCCCTCATACTGTTGGCAGTCAAGCATGAATCCTAGGGGCTTTATCAACGTGCAATAGTGACCTGTAAGGTCACCTAAAGCAGTACTCGATGATAAAGGTAAACCAGATAGCATACTATCATCTTGAGTAAGACTGTCCCTCTGGGATAGGTCCTCCCTCAATCATTGCAATCACGTGCCTGCGATCCAATAATTGACTCTGAGGGCACTATCTCCAACACGACCTGGGACATAGGTATATAGATATATATAGAATGTCGTGAATCATGTGTGATATGTCGTACGGGACGTTAGGTCAGTACTCCTCATTGTCGTATAGGTTGATAGGATCCCTGATAGGTTAATGCCGCCGTACGATGATTTTCCGTACGTGATGAGTTTGACTTGAAGTTTGCTCCATACCCTTGACTAGAGGATACAGTACGATGGATTATACCATACATGATGTTGTGTGGCTAGATGCCGATTGATAGATTCACCGTCTCGGTCATGATAGATACGTATACCCGCCAGCATTGCATATGATTTACCTTATGCTGCATTCATGTTATTCGCATTGCATTACTTATACCTGTGCTAGTACACCTGCACCATTATCGATGATGCATATGTTACACTTACACAGATTTTCCAGCTCACATACTTCAACATCGATAATTGCCATGTCACTACACAGTAGGATTGCTGCATCATGACATACATATTGTACACTCATACTAGCGTATATACTCACTTGTACATCCATATTGGCGCACATACATATTGTACACTCATACTTCCATATATACCCACTTGTACATCCATATTGGCGCACATACATATTGTACACTCATACTTGCATATATACCCACTTGTACATCCATATTGGCGCACATACATATTGTACACTCATACTTGCGTATATACCCACTTGTACATTCATATTGGCGCACATACATATTGTACACCCATACTTGCGTACATACATATTTGCACATACATAGATGATGCTGGCTTGGCTTTGAGATTTGGGAACCGCATGACATATTTTAAAACGGGATTCATTTTAAGAGCGGTGTTCTCTCGATATGTGCATATTACTGTTCCTTGTTGCATGATATATGGATATGCTTACATTTCTGTTATATGTCACATACATCATGCTTTACGCTTTTACGCATTGAGATATGCTGTTTTCATGAGATTTCTGGATTTGAGAACCGTGGCTATTTCAAAAGAAAGCATGTACTGTTTTAAAAACCCGGTTTCTCTTGATATGATATTTCAGTGCGTCCACCATGCGTTTTCTCGGTTCTGAGACGTGTGACATGTGAAACCTGATTCGAGGAGCTGGATGAGGCCAATTGCGGGTACATGGTGGACCCGGTATGGTATCCCGGGGCGAGAACGGATTGCTGTGTAGTAGACGGTGAGCTTGGCAGTGGGACTACTACCTACCGGTGATAGTATTTGGGCTCGGTGGATATCCGGAGGATACCGACCGGAGTCGAGAGATGATATGGGCCGATCCGGACCGACGGAGCCCAAGGGCCGATCCAGACTGACGGAGCCCGAGATATGAGAATTTACGTGTCAATGCTAAACACGGGTTTCATGATGTTTTCGGGTGTCGATGTTGGACACCCAGCTTCTATGATTTTGATGTGTCGCGAGGGACACCCGTTGAGTCATATCCTCATACTTACATACATTGATTATATGGTTGGACGAGATCCATATGCATACATACATTGATTATATGATTGGACGAGATCCATATGCATACATACATTGATTATATGGTTGGACGAGATCAACATGCATACACACATGGATTATTTTGTTGGATGATACATGCTTATAGGCATTGATTACCTTGTTGGCACATATACAGATACGGTCACCCTAGATATCATAGTATCACCTTCATGATATAGTTGACATAGGAGTCATTGTTTATTCGATTTCTACTTGTAGATGTTTTTCTACTCACGAGTTGGCAACTCACCCCCGTTGTGCTACAGTTCTTGCAGGTTGACCGCATGGATCCGTAGCAGCATCGTTGGCACATAACTTCTTTTGGGTGTTTTGCAGTGGTAGGTGGGACATTTGCATTGTACCCACTCTTATATTTATATTTCATATTGTATCTAGTCAAGTCCATCAATCAAAATTAGTAAATTGTATAAGTAATGAGACTTAGTGAGATTGTGGTTGTGCGACTTAGAGCGAAGGGTTTTCCGCTACTCGTGGTTTTGATGTTTTACTTATTTCTTATTCGTTTGTGGTGATCTTCGCCGTTGGGCGTCGTATACATATTTTTATACCTTGCGTGGTTGTGTTCCGCCGGTTGGCGAAGAGCCAGCTCTCGCTTGAGGATGCCATTATTCTTGTTATGTATTGGTGGTTTTGGATCAAAATATACAAAGGAGGTGCTGCCTAAATTTTTAAAAGACGAAACACGTTTTCAAACTAGTAAATTCCACTTTCATTTTATGTTCCTTTTCTATGCATTAAGAAAACTTGATTTTATTATACCTTTATTTCAAAACTTCACCTCCTTTATTTTCTTAAAAAGGTTTAGATTTTTAGGTTTCAGCTTACTTGAATTACGTTACGACTTTAGACGTTGCGTGATTTAAGTGCTGGTCACGAGCTAATATTTCGGGTCGTGACACTTGGTCTAGATATTTTTTTATTAATGTAGGGTGATAGTATGCTCGTTTGTGATTTGTGGGGCTTAGGAAGGGTGATGAAATCCCCACCTAATCTGAATTTTGGTTTATTGCCCCTTAAAGTCCGTTTTAGATATGCAAAACAAACCAAAATCTAAAGCACGCAAAAAGATTTTTAACGGCGATATTTGCAAAGAATCCTGCAGGTAAAAACAATTTATTTGAGGTTTAGAGGAGAGAGAATACAATAGAAGAATATCAGAGAAGATTGGAGGCCCAATTCTTCAATAGGGCTGCGGTTCCGCCGCCTAATACCTACATTGGCCGCGGTTCCGCCGCCGTGTGATGTGATATTCCCTCCAAACTTCTTCAAATCACTCAATTGCTCCTCTGGTCCAATTTGAAAGTCTCTGAATCTCTGATGGTTCGCTCCAAGTGCTCCAGATTTCTCGCAAAACTCGTACAAAAATCGTTAAAAATACAAAATTCGGTTTTTTATTTATATTTATATTTTTTTTATGTTCGCTGGTTTTTATTAGAAATCAACCTGAATAACAAGAAAATTAATTACGACCGTTTCCCCGGCAACAACGCCATTTGATTGTTCGCGAAAAGGTGTTTGTATGTGTTTTGTAAATAACCGCAATCAAGACGGTGTCGCAAATAGCTATACGCGATGAGTACGGGTCGTCCACAGGGAAACATGAATTTCTTTTCTTGCTTTAGACGAGTTGATAAAAGAGAGGATGGGTTTGTTGTCATTTTTATTAAGATGGATATAAAATTTTATAGTATAAAGGCTTGTAGGGTTTATAGGACTTAATAGTTAATGGATGAATATTTAGAAATGTCTCTTTTTATCTTTTAATAGTTTAAAACTTAGAGAGATAGCGATGAATGTGGATTAGAGGTTCTTGGAGGGAATTAGGGTTTCCCACTACTGCTCCTTGTCCTTCCATTGATCTCTATTAATCTCAAGTCCTTAACAAAACAAGTGTTTAACTAATCTCAAATCATGGTCGTGACTATCATTAATTGATAGCGCACCCCATAAGAGAGTTAACATTTATTTTGCTAAAATTTATAAACATTAAAATGTCAAAAGAAGTTAAAAGATATTTCATCTATTATTCTACTCTATCCTACAAACCCTAACAAGTAAGAAATTACTCGCTCATGGATTGTAGCGATTTAAAAGAAATGTTGAAAATGAATGAAACCATAATTAAAAATGCAGAAAAGTAATGCGTAAAATTAATGTGAAAAGGTAATGCGTAAAGTAAGTGCGGAAAAGTAAATGCATAAAAAATTAAAACAAAAACTACATTTATTAATCAACTATTGCATTACAACTTTTCTCCTTCAAAAGTAGATTACAAGAACCCTAATTTCGCTCTAGATCTCTCTCTTTTGATGGGTGTAGATGAATAGATGATTAGATAATGAGATGATTTTGGAATGCACAGCTCTTGGTGCTTTATATAGCTCCTAAAAGTACAAACCCCAGATTCTATATAGGAGTAGTTGATATTAAGATCATGTCCCCAAAATCCTAGATCCAACGGCTACCATCAGACCGTGGTTCTGCCGCCCAAGCTCATGATTGACCGCGGATCTGCGCCTTTTGGTGGGTTTGGAACTTGGGATTTTTTCTGGCCTTTTCTCTCAATATCTGGAGATCTTTTTGATATATAGATTATGAAAATATTTCCCTTAGTCTCTGCCGTTGCTAGATTCCTCGATTTGCTTCTAAAATTTGGCATATTCGATTTCGATATCCCGATTTGACTTGAATCTCCTTCATAGATTTCAGACCTGAGCTAATCTTTTATAATACATGCACAATATCTCAAATTAAAGTGTTAGTAGCATTTGGTATTTTTGAGATATTATTCCAACAATTTACATGATATAATATCATAAGAATATTGATTAGGAATATTTGATATGATATGCATATTTTAATTACTAATATTTCATTTAAATATTATATGCATATATTTTCCCTAATTATATTAATTATAAATAAAGAAACATATGATAATAATCTTTTACAATTAAACTCACATATGTTCTTTATTTACAATCAACACATTTTAGCATTTAACAATAATAGGGAAAATGTCCATACAAATATGCAATATTTTAGACTAATCAACTCTCTTGTATTAAGCTTTACTATATGGTTCGTCTTGAATTCTCCGAGGCCTGTTAAAGTTCGTTTCAATGTCTTCGTCCAGATAGCAGGAACAAAATGTGGTTACTTCATTTAGGAGATAACTTTGCATGATAGAACCCTCTGGCTGATTCCTATTGCGTATATATTTTCTCAGAGTATAGAGGCACCTAAAGAAATATATGTTAAATAAAGAAATACAAGCATATAAGATAGCAAAAATTTAATAAAATGCATGAACCGAAAAATTCAAGGTACCTTTCGACGGGATACATCTATCGATATTATACCGGTTCGGTAACCTTAGCCTCGGTTACAAGATGAACCGTCAGGTGTATTATGATATCGATGAACGACGGCGAGAATATCCACTTAAGCTTGCACAATATCAAAATAATCGTATTTTCTAGCTTCTTCATCGCCACAGCATTGATATTTTTTGCGCACAATTCCCTTAAGAAGCAGCAAAGATCGTTGAGTACTAGACCAACCAATTCAGAAAGGAAAGTCCTGAGGGCTAATGGGACAAGATTCTCCATAATAACATGGTGATCATGAATTTTCAGCCCATCGATCTTACCTTTCATAATCTTTATTTTTTTACTAAGTGATCCTGAGAAACTTGTGAGAACTTTCAAATCATATAACACCTGCATGAACCTTTTTTTTCTCCGGTTGTGATATATGATATGCGATATTAGGAAGTAGAAACTTGTCTGATTTACCCTCTATCGGTTTAGGATGCAAATCAGTTCTAATTTCCAAGTCCTGAAGATCCTGCCGAGCATGGAGTCTGTCTTTCAATTTTCCAATTTTACAAAGAAGCAAGTTAAGTACGTGCTCGGATACTCCCTTCTCGATGTGCATGACATCCAGAAAATGACGCACTAAATTTGTTGACCATTACGGTAGCTCATAGAAAATGCTTAATTTGTTCCAGCCGGGTGGAGTTTCATGTCTTGCCGGATCTATTTCGAAGGTCACATTATCTAACCATCCCACTGAGCAATCACGTCCTCTCTGGAAAATAGGGCTGGAGGCCTAAGAACCTCCTGATGACCATCAAAGTGAACACCGTCAAACCTGTAGGGATGGTCTAGTGGTGGAAAACGCCGATGACCGTAGTAACAAATCTTCTTGCTATGATTCAACCATTTCGATGTTGTATTGTGGTGGCAGAAAGGGCATGTTTTGTAACCATGTATGGACCAACCTGATAGCATTCCTTATGCAGGAAAGCCATTATTGTCCGCATGCATTGAGTCTTTAGAGTCCTACACAGAGGGTTTTCCAAGCTTGGGCGAAATGATGTAGTCTACGTATTTTGATATGTAGTTGGTTCGATTAAAACATGTGCTTTTATGCACGCACTTTTAATCGAACAGTTTGTTAATACTAACCAGTTTGAAATATAGCCAGGTTATCATATTTTGGATTAAATGCGAGCTAGTATTATATATCTCTTTTAGTATCCCTTTTCGGTATTCGTATTCTGACAAAATACGGTATTTATACGAATACGGGTATTTGTATAAATACGTGTATTTGTGTCTTGATATTAATACGGGTATTTTTATCTTTGTACAAATACGGGTATTCGTATTTTATATGAATATGATATTCATATTTTGATACGAATACGGGTGTATGTATTTGTAGCATATACTTGTATTAGTGTATTTGTATATATTGATATATGTGCATATACATATGTATATGTGTTCCATGAGGTGGCATTCTCTACACTTATTTTTACATTCATGTTTCTTGTAGAATATGGTGGAACTTGTGATGCGCCATGGTGAGTCACAATCCATTCATATTCAAAGAAGAAAAGAAAAGAAAAGAGAGTGTGAGACGAGAGATTAATTCTTGAGTTGCCATGCTCATCTTCACCAAGTTTCTTCTTCTCCTCTCTTGGTTTTTATTAGTGGAGAATTGGAAAAGAATTATGAAAGATCAACTAGGGATTAGCTACTGCATCATCTAGTGATCAATTCTTACCAAGTCTTGATCACTAGTTGCTTCACTTGTGAAGCTAGAGCCTAAGCTAGGTTTCATTCAAGGTGGATCATCTTCGGAAAGGAAGACCCACTCCCAAACTCATTCCCGACGACTTAAGGAGCTTAAGAAGTGACAAGAAGATGAAGGACACGACTACAAAGGTTGTAATCACAAACCTAATAGTTAACTCCTTCTTGTTTAGTTTCTAGTTTAGTGTTTGGATTCGATTCTAGATTGTAGTGTTCATGCTCAAGTTTAAAAAAATTTCATTTTGTATTCCGTGTTACCGTTGGTTTGCGGCGCGAGCACGAGGTTCTACCTACATGGTATCAGAGCCACCCAAACACTATAACTAATTTAGATGATGATTAAGTTTCGAAAGGAACAAAATTCCGTATTTTAAAAACCAATATTCCATGTTTCTGTCAAAAAAAATTTGGTCTCTAAATTTTTTTTACGTATTGCAGAAAGATGATAGAACTATGAGTATGACACTGTACAAAAACGAGGCCAATTGGAGAAATTTCAATCGCTTTTTTATTCATTAAAACCGCTTTTTGCGGCCCTCCTTGCTCTAAAATGGCTTATCGTTTTACAGTGTCTTGGGTAATGAAAATGGGGATTTTTGGTAAACTTCTTTTTTGCCCAGATTTCACTTGGTGTTATCTTTGCATTTGGGAAACACATAACGTTTTGAACTCAAAACTTTTGCATCGTTTATCTCTTGTGTTTAGGAATGCCGTCTAATTTCTATAGGATGAATAGACGGGATTGCAAATACTTATTAGTTCTGCGATTCTTATTTGGATTGGAATAGTTGTGGTAGTCATCGTGAATAGCCGGTGGTTTTTATGAGATGAGAGTTTTATATTTACATTTGTATATTCATATTGCGGGGCGAGCGTCCGTCTTGTGGACTGCCGTCACTGCTTGATGTATATTCTTTTGAGGGGCACTTCCGGGTTGAGATTGTGTCGTCTATATATTATATTTGATTCATCTATTGTACCTAGGATAGACCCAGGAGGAGTGATCAAGTAGCCGGGTTCTAGGAGGCAACGGATGGCCATCTCATGGAGTTGAGAATGAGTCATCCCATTCTAGAATCGGCGGGACTACTTGCCGCACTTGTAGGGGTCTAGGGACTAGCGTTTGGCTATTCACACAACCGTAGAATCTGTTAGTTATATGTATGCCCTAGAGGCCATTATTGTACATATGATGTATATTATAGTGGATGCTTGGACATATATAGGGAGGACTTTCTTGCTCGACATGATAGTATGCTATCTGGTTGCTCTTTATCTTAACATGTATACTTATTGTCTCTCTATTACATGTTGATAAAGCCCTTAGGATGCGTACTTGACTACCAGGATTATGATGGAGATCATACTAGTGGTGAAATGGTAGTCGGTAAGTGCATCCTTCAAGTGTTCCTAGTCGTGGGAGTATCGAGACGGGGCATCGATATTCTAGAGTAGACTAGCGTATGCGCTTCTTGACCCATATGATGGGCGATGGATGATCCCACATCCATTGGTGTTTGACATCATAGATGGTATACGGGTGCTCAGTAGAGACTGGGTACACTAAACAGACTCGCCAAGAACTCCTAGATGGTATTATACCTATCGTCAGACAGCAGTTCTCTCGTGACACTGGTATAGGTTAGTCTGTCGACCCGAGATCGTCATAGAGTCTTGCGTGATACACACTGTGCTTTGATTTCTATCTTACCACGTTCAAGAGATCGTGCAAAACGGTGGTTTTTAGGTACATTCTCGAGTCACATGGAGGCGATGAGTGATAGGAGGGGATTTTGTCTCTCCCGGTATTGGGGGTTGATGTTGCGCTATGCTTGATTGGCCATAACGGGAAATCCCTGGCCAGGATTGCTGAGATCTACTGGTAAGTGTTATCAGTAGTTTCTCGAACCGTTATGAACCTCACATCGGCATGACTTATTAGGCTATTGGGGTCTGATGTTTACCACCTCTAGGCTGAGATATGCGACATATCAGACGAAGAGACCGGACTGTACGGTAGTGTTACTTATTGGATTCGCGGGAGTATGAGCAGGCTTGCTTGTTTATCTTCTGATCGCTCAATACCCGGGTAGCCGTTATGTCCAGCTAGTACTGCCGATGACGTCCAGCTAGTACCGCCGACGGCTTGTAGATGATTGATATGATCATCACCTACTGCCAGCGTATTGACGAGTCTTTAGAGTCCTACACAGAGGTTTCCTGGCTCAGGCGAAACGAAGTAGGAGCACATATGTGATATGTGCGGGACCGAGATTAATGCGCGTATGTGATACCGCATTCTATTCTCGCGATATGTGATATTGGTCGGTTATATGTGATATAGCCGGGTTATCGAATCAAGTGTTGATTTGATAAATTGATACATATGATATTAGTCGGTTATATGTTATATAGCCAGATTATTAAATCATGTTTTGATTTAATAATTTAATGTATAATTATATATTTGATATATTAACTTACATTAACTAATATTAGCTTACTTAAGCATTTCTTTTTCTCACTTATGCGTGCACTTGATATATATGTGATATATATTATTGTGTCATGCTAGTTGCTACATGCTACATGGGTGTATGAGACTCACACCATGCTTATAATAATGTAAGATTTTATTTATTTAAAGTAAATCAAATTAGTTGGAAATTAGTCACATGGTTGAAGCTTATGGAAGCTTGTGGAACCATTGAGTAAGTCTACTAATTTTGTTTTACATTAGATATTTATTAACCCAACCATTACCTTAAGCCATGGTTAAGTCTCTACAAGAGTTAGTATGAGATATTATCTCACCCATGGTTTCTATTCTCACACATGAGATTCATTCTACACTTTCTTCACTCCATGGCTGCTTCTTCTTCATCTCCTTCCTCAAACTCTCTAGCTTTTTGGGAGGTGAAGAAAATTATTCTAAAGTGAGAAAAATTCCTAATTCATCAACCTACACTTGATTATCTATTTAGTTTAGGTTGTTTGCTTCACAATTAGTGAAGAGGTAGCTTGAGTTAGTGTCTCATCGACGTAGATCATTTTCGGCCTCGAAAACTTCAAGCAAGCTTGTTCCTTTCATCTTGTGGAGCCTTTCTAGAGTCCGGGAGTTCACTACTTAGAGAGAAGGGACTACTACACGAAGCTATTGAAGTGAAGGACCGGTCTACAAAGGTTGTATTCCTTGTTCACTTAGATGTAAAGATGTTTACATTTTAGTTTCATATAATTCTCTAGTTAAGATTCTAGGTTAGGGTTCTTTAGCGCGCCAAATTTTTGAAAACGGCATGGTCGATGCCTCCCAAAACCCAGTGGCGGTGCTGTGGAACCCTGCAGAATCCGTGTTTCATCCATGGCTTAAATGAAACACGGAATTCTTAGTATACCCTTTATTTCATAGTGTTTGCTTTTGTTGTGATTCTATGTTTGCGATATATTATCATACCTGAGACGAATTGTATTATATATATAGTAGACACTATATATGTTTTGCATCCACGCTAATCCTGTCCCCTCCATGCCGTAAGTTAAGCAATCTTTCGGTGAAGACTCGAGACTCTGTGGAGAATGCAGATGGCATATATGCGCGTGCCTATTTTCGTTTCTTTTGGTGTGATATTATTAATTGATGGAATCGCATTATAGTTTTAATGCAAGAAAAACAAACCTAATTGATGTTATCGGAACCAATTTTTAAAACAACTCGGTTTTCTTCAAAACCAAAGTTATGTTCTTTTGCTTTGCATTGAAGTATTCGGTTGGGAATATCCTACACCTCATTCTATAAGGAAAGAGCCTTGATCCCTTCACGGGGAGTTTGTTCTTAAGCAAAAGTTTATGTTATTAGTTTTAAAAGCGCCTAAATCACTCCTTTTCAAAGCCACTCGACTTCCTTCAATGATATCAAGTTCATTACGTTAAAGGTTTTTTGCTAAAAATCAGCCGTAGCTCTCCGTCATATCAGACGAGTAGCGCCTAGTATTCATGCTATGTATTTTGGTCTTCGTCAAGGCATAGTAAATGGTAGCTATATGTTACTTTTCAGCTGTATAGAGATGCATTAATTTAGGACAGTCGTACAGCTATTTTAGCCTTTGTCAAGAGTTAGTATGGGTGGGGCTTGTTAGGAATATGTATGCCCTAAAGGCCATTATTGTATATTATAGTGGATGCTTGGACATATATATAGAGGACTTTCTTGCTTGACATGATAGTATACTATCTGGTTGCTCTTTATCTTAACATGTGCACTTGTTTTAGTTTACTATCTCATTAATACATGTTGATAAAGCCCTTAAGATGTTGGCTTGACTACTAAGACTATGATGCAGATCATACTAGTGGGGCTTGTGTAGTCCACAAGCACATCCTTTAACAGTTCCTAATCGAGGGAGTATCAAGACAGGGCATCGATATTCCAAAGTAGACTAGCGTGTACGTTTTTTGACCCTGTATAGGGCGTTGGTTGATCCCATAACCATTGGTGTTTGACATCAAAGATTGTACACAGGTGCTCATTAGAGAATGGGTACACCGAACAGGACCCACCGAGAACTCCTAGATGGTACCATACCTATCGTCAGATAGCAGTTCTCTAGTGACACTTGTACATGTTAGTCTGTAGACCCGAGATCTTCATAGTGACTTGTGTGGTTCCCACTATGCTTTGATTTCCTCCCTACCACGGTTCAAATGAGTCGTGCAAACAGGTGGATTTTGGATACAGTCCTGAGTAACATGGAGGCGGTAAGCGATAGGAGGGGTTTCGTCTCTCTCAGTATTGGGAGTTGATATTGCGCTATGCTCGATTGGCTATAACAGCAAGTCCTTGGCCAGAGCTGATGAGATTTACGGATAACTGTTATCAGTAGTTTCTCGAAAAGTTATAGGGCAAACATTGGCATGACTTATCGAGTTAGTGGGGTCTGACGATTCTACTCCCCCATACTCGATATGCGATATATCAGACGAAGAGACCAGACTGTACGGTAAGTGCTGCTTATAGGCTCAACGGGAGTTTGGACAAGTTTGCTTGTTGATCTTCTATTTATTCAATACCTGGGTAGCCGTTACGTCCAGCTAGTACCATTGACGGCTTGTGGGTATCTGATGTGATCATTACCTACTGCTGGCATATTGACGGGTCTTTAGAGTCCCACATATAGGTTTCCTAGCTCAAGCGAAACGAAATAGGGTACGCAAAGAGATATGTGCGGAAGCTTGATTAAATATGAGTATATGATATCGTATTCTAATCTAGTGTTTTTGATATCAGCTGGGTTATATATGATATAACCGGATTATTGAATCAAGTGTTGATTCAATAATTTGATTTATATATATGTTTATATATTTGATATTAGCCGGATTATATATGATATAATCGGTTTATTGAATCAAGTGTTGATTTAATAATTTGATATATATATATATATATATATTAACTAATATTAAATATTAGCCGGTCATATGTGATATAACCGGATTATTGAATCAAGTGTTGATTTAATAATTTGATATACACATAAATATTTGATATTAGCCGGGTTATATATGATATAACCGGATTATTGAATCAAGTGTAGATTTAATAATTATATATATATATATATATATATATATATATATATGCATTTGTATCATGGTTGATGATACATAGAACATGGATGTATAAGAATCACACAAGAGGTAAATATGAGATGATAATGATCAATATATATGAATTAAAGAAAAGATGAATGAGTCATGGTTTCTTGAGGTGCTTGTAGAAGTATTGAGAAACCATGAACCATCTATTCTCTTTTGTTTTATTCATTGATATTTATCATTCTCATTCTCATCTCATCCTAGCTAATGGTTCACACTCATTCCATGTTTATCTTCTTCATCATCCCCTCACTAGATTTTTTCTAGGGTTGAGAAAAAGAAAAGAAAAGAAATATTTTAAGTGAGCAAAATTCCTACTTCATCAACCTATACTATTCTATCCCATTAGTATAGGTTGTTAACTTCACTAATAGCTTAATTAGTGAAGTATGAGTTTGAGTGAGAGTTGCCTCAAGGTGGATCTGTTAGTTGTATGTATGCCCTAGAGGCCATTATTGTACATGAGATGTATATTATAGTTGATGCTTGGACATATATAGGGAGGAATTTCTTGCTCGACATGATAGTACGCTATCTGGTTGCTCTTTATCTTAACATGTACACTTACTGTCTCTCTGTTACATGTTGATAAAGCCCTTAGGATGGGTACTTGATTTCCAGGATTATGATGCAGATCATACTAGTGGGGCCTGGGTAGTCCATGAGTTCATCTTTCAATGTTCCTAGTCGTAGGAATATCGAGACGGGCATCGATATTGCAGAGTAGACTAGTGTATATCTTCTCAACCCATGTGATGGGCGATGGATGATTCCATATCTATTGGTGTTTGACATCAGAGATGGTATATGGGTGCTCAGTAGAGACTGGGTACACTGAACGGACTCACCGAGAACTCCTAGATGGTATTATACCTCACGTCAGATAGCAGTTCTCTGGTGACACTGGTACATGTTAGTTTGTCGACCCGAGATCGTCATAGAGTCTTGTGTGTCTCTCACTGTGCTTTGATTTCCACCATACCATGGCTCTACTGAGTTGTGCAAACAGGTGGTTTTTGGGTACAGTCCCGAGTCACATGGAGGCAATGAGCGATAGGAGGGGATTTCGTCTCTCCCGGTATTGGGGGTTGATGTTGCGCTATGCTCGATTGGCCATAACTGGAAATCCCTGACCAGGGTAGATGAGATTTGCTGGTAAGTGTTATCAGTAGTTTCTCAATCCGTTATGGACCTTACATCGGCATAACATATCAAGCTATTGGGGTATGACGTTTACCACCCATAGGCGAGATATGCGACATATCTGACAAAGAGACCGGACTGTACGGTAGTGTTACTGATTGGATTCGCGGGAGTATGAGCATGCTTGCTTGTTGATTTTCTGATCGCTCAATACCCGGGTGGCCATTACGTTTAGCAGACCGCTTGCGGCTTGTGGGTGTTTGATGTGATCATCACCTACTGCCGGCGTATTGACGAGTCTTTAGAGTCCTTCCTACACAGAGGTTTCCTGGTTAATGCGAAACGAAGTAGGAGCACATATGTGATATGTGTGGAACCGAGATTAATGCACGTAGGTGATACCGTATTCTATTCTCGCGATATGTGATATCAGTCGGTTATATGTGATATAGCCGGGTTCTCGGATTAAGTATTGATTCGATAAGTTGATTCATATAATATTAGTCGGTTGTATGTGATATAGCCGGATTATTAAATCAAGTGTTCACTTAATAATTTAATGTATAATTATATATATGATATATTAATTTACATTAACTAATATTTGCTCACTAAACATTTCTTTTTCTCACTAGTGTACACTTAGTATATATGTGATATATATTAATGTACATCATTTTGTGTCATGCTAGATGCCACATGCTACATGGGTGTGTGAGACTCACACCATGCTTATAATAATGATATGGTTTTATTTATTTAAAGTTAATCAAAATTAATGGTAATTAGTCACATGGTTGAAGCTTGTGGAACCATTGACCAAGTTCACTAATTTTGTTTTACTTGTAGATATTTATTAACCTAACCATTATTGTTAGCCATTGTTAAGCCTCTACAGGAGTTAGTGTATGACACTAACTCACCCATGGTTGCTATTCTCACCTCATGAGTTCATTCTCTCATCTTCATTCTTCATCTTCTTCTTCATTGAAAAAGCTTGCTAGCTTTTCTCAAGGTGAGAAAATATTGTGAAAAAAACAAATCTAAAGTGAGCCCATTTCCTACTTCATCATCCTCTACTATTAGCCATTTAGTTTAGGGTGTTTGCTTCACTAAACCCTAATTTAGTGAAGAGGTAGCATGAGCTTGAGTCTCCTCGACGTAGATCGTCTTCGGCCTCGAAGACTTCGAACAAGCTTGTTCATTTCTTCATGTGAACCCTTACTAGAGTTTGGGATTTCACTACTTAGAGCGAAGGGACTACTACACAGAGCTTTAGAAGTGAAGGACCGGTCTACAAAGGTTTTATTCCTCATTCACTTTCTATGTAAAGTTGTTTGCATTCTAGTTTAGCTCCTAAAACTCTAGTTAGATCCTAGGTTAGGTTGTTTGACACACTAGAAACTTTAAAATACGACATGATTGATGTCTTGTGAAACCTAGTGGTCGTGTCAAATAACCCAACAGTGGTATCAGAGCCATGCTAGAGCATTAGGAGTTGTCTAGGCGAAGTTATAAGTCCGAACGAACTCCGAAAACTTGATCTTGCCCATTCTATGGAAAGTTTTCAAAATGTTGGAATTCTTCACATTAAAAATATTCAGAAAAATATGTAGGTAAATCTATGGACCCTCTAGAAGAACGACACCCTAACTCGACAACATGACCGCGGAACCGCGGCCAAAGCTTTCCTTTTGAGGTGGTTCCATGGCGCTATGTGTGAGGCTTGGGCCGAGCCATCTATGGTAGGTCCGTAGCTACTGTGGCATAATTCTGGGTATTTTTGATACTGCTCAAGTGTTGAGCTTTCTGGGAAATTTTGGAATTCGTTGATTCGATCAAAAAGTTTAACGTCGTCCGGATATCCATAATTGGATACAATACTTGGAATCCACAATATTTGAATTTTATAAATCTAGCAATTTAGTCTCAATTGATCGGTTTCCACGGGATTTTGATGTGATCAAAAGTCCGTCGCATTCACGTAGCGTATGCGGATACTCGCCGGGTAACACTAATAGATAACCATGCCCCAAAGCCCCGACCAAGTGACTATAGGAGAACTCCGTTGCCAAAAGCATTCGCCCGGGTGCTCGCGGCCGCGGTGTTCCGCCTAAGTGCACTTCGTCGACGGTATCGGGGGTGCGGCTGTCTACTAAAGTTTTCGACGAGCATTCGATCAGGATGTCGGAAATCTTGTTGAATTGCCCGACTTGTTATTGGAAAGTGTTTTCAATATCGAGACTAAAATGCGGGGTTTATAATTGTTAGGCATGAGATGTCTAAGGAATTCATATTGTTAGGAATGCAATCCAAAATATGTGATATTTTGGGTTTAAGATGTCTAAGGTGGCTGCGGATTCCAAAAGTTGTAGTTTTCATTTTCTTTTCTGCGACCGTGAGTGTAATATGTGGTGTATCGCCGGTTTTGTTGCTATACGTCAACGACAATTGGGATACGTATATTTACTTACGTCGATGACATGTGATGTTATGTGTTGTTGTAATATGTTATATTGGATCGCCGTGTTTGAATAGCCGGGTTTTTTTTTATGTGAGATGAGAGTTTTTCATTTTCATTCATGTAAAAACTTGTATGTAATATTCTTTTATTGGGGCACTTCCGGGTTGAGGAAGATGTCACCGTTGATGTATATTATTTACTTTTCCGCATTATGATAGAACCAAGGAGGGGAGCACAAGTAACCGGGTTCTAGAGTCCAGTGGGAGACCATCTCGAGGAGTCGAGTCCAGGTCTTCTAACTCTAGAATTGGTAGGGTTGCTTGTCGCTTTCGTAGGGGTCTAGGGATGTGGGTTTGGCTATTCATCATGACCATGGAATCCGTGTTTTATATTGGCTTAAATTAAAACCCGGAAATTCTAGTATATCCAATATTTCATATATTGTCTTCTGCTGCTGATATTCTGTGATGTGATCACTTTATATTCTGAAATGGATACTTTACATATTATATATGAGATATATAATAGACGTTGCTTATGTTTTACACCCGCTCTAGCCCTGTCCCGCTCTGTCGTTAGTTACCTAACCTAACGGAGCATAACGGGACTCCTTGGCGAATGCGGATGGCATAAGCGTACGTTGTATTTATCTGTGATACTTAGGTAACTTAAATGATGGGACATTCATTAATAATATTAATGAAGGAAAATAAACCTAAAGATGTTGTGGAATCGAATTTTCAAAAATAGGTAGCTCTAGTTGTTGCTTTGCATAGCGGTATTCCTTGTAGAATATCCTGCACCTTATCCGATGAGGAAAAAGCCGAGATCCCTTCACCGGGAGTGACCTCTTAAGCAATAACTAGCAGATGCTTCAACCCTTGGTTTTGTCTTTTGATTGCTTTTCTAGTTCTTGCTTTGCATAGTGGTATTGTGAATATCTTGCATCTCATTCGACAAGGAAAGAGCCGAGATCCCTTTATCAGGAATGACCTCTTTAGCGAAAATAGCAAAAGCCTAAAAAAGACTCCATTTTAAAGCTATTTGATTCTACAACGAGATCAAGTTCAAAGCATTAAAGGTTTTCACAAAAACCCTCCGCAACTCTCCGTCATTTTAGGAAGTCGAGTACTTAGTATTCGTGCTGCATATGTCGACCATAGTTGAGACGTAGTGTACGGTAGCTAAGTGATGTCTTCCTACACAGTATATGATGCGATTAGTTAGGACATTCATGTGATTATGTCGACCATAGTTGAGGGTCATGTGAGTGGGTCTAATTAATCATGAAATGACGGGTAGAACTTGACTAGTGCTTATGATATGTTGACCATAGTTAAGGTCATAAGTACTAGGGGTAAAAACCATTATCGGGAGTTTGAAGTGTTGAAATTTGCAATGAGATTGCATACCTTCTATGAGATAGTTGGATTCTGATACCCACTGCGAGTAATTGTTACTCCTGCGAGAGTTTTGCACTTTACAATTAGCTGATTAAGTAGGTGTCTAGAAAGGTATCAACGAGGTTACGCCCCTGGGAAAATGAGGTTTATTTTAATTAGGTCCGTTCGAAAGCACGGGGAACCTCCCTCAAAGTACCGGCACAGGCCTGGCTGAAAAATTAGCGAACTTGTAGAGTGTAATTAATCTCGGCTAGTCTTTCCTTTTAGGGTTTGAAGGAAGATTTGATAATAACAGTGGGAGCCATCCTGATTAGATAAAATTTATAACCAATCTAATCTTGCAAGAGCGCACGCAGAGTGTTTTCTTCTCTCTCTCTCCAGGTAGCGACCATGTCATGCCTTAATCAAGATAATAATATGGATGTATTGACCGAACCCGCTTGTTATACTGAGCTAGGGAACGTTGGTCCTGCTCAAACTTATAATTGTTATAAGACCGAGCAAGTAATAGGGGAATATCAGGATTCCCATGCCGCCCAAACGACAAAAGTGCATGATTGATGCATCTTCTTCGGGTGTGTTCGTTATAGAGAACTGTTTCTCAGTATCCTCTACGTCCTGGGTATTTGATACCGGATCAGGATCCCGCATATGTAATCTGTTACATGGGCCACAGAAAGGTGGAGAACTAGGAATGAGTGATATGTCTCTAAGTATAGAGAACGGTGCAATTGTTGCAGCCAAGGTAGTTGGCGGTTATCACCTTGTATTACCAAATGGTACTACATTGATTCTGAACGAATGTCATTAGATACCGAACCTGATATACATATCAGTCTCTTTATTAAATAAAGAAGAATATAATTTTGTATTGATGGATAATGTTTTGAAAATTACCTATATCAAAGTGTTGATCGGTTCAGGCGCGTTATCTAATGGCATATACGTTCTAAATCAAACCACAGTTCTTAACGTACAGAACACACACAAGAGGAAGAGTTTAGAAATGAACGAATCCTTCTTGAGCCATTGTAGACTAGGTCATATCAATGCGACCCGACTAGCTAAGTTACATTAAGATGCATATGTAAAACAGTTTGAATTTACATCTTGTGAAACTTGCTAGTCATGTCACAAAGATAGGATGACCATAGCTCCGTTTACTTGAAACAGAGAAAGGGTTAATGAACTCTTAGGACTGATACATGATGATGTATGTGGTCCCCTGTTTATACATGCCAGGACTGGTTCCTTATACTTCATTATATTCACTGATGATCTCTCAAGATTCGGACACATATTCCTGTTGAAACACAAGTCTGAAGCTTTTGAGAAATTCAAAGAATATAAGTTAGAAGTTGAGAACCAAAACTGGGTATAAGTATTTAAGTCCTTTGATGTGATCAGGGAGGAGAATACTTGTGTATGGAATTCCTGGACTATTTCAAAAGGAGAATGAGATTCTCTCTCAGCATTACTCCTCCGCATACACCACAGTACAACGATGTATTGGGGCGGAGCAATCGTACCCTATTAGATATGGTACGCTCTATGATGAGTACTACTGAGTTACCTGTTTCTTTTTGGGAGTTATGCACTTGAGAAGCTGCATACCTATTGAATTGGGTTCCAATCAAATCAATGCATACCACTCCATATGAGATATGGTATGGGAAGAGCTCATCTCTTAACCAAGTTAAGATTTGGGTTGTCCCGCCTATGTCTAAAAGAAAAATCCGGACAAGCTCGAGGCAAGGTCAGTTCTGTGGAAGTATGTTCGATATCCCAAGCATTCGCAAGGGAATATCTTCTACCACACCGAGAAACAAAAGGTGTTTTATTTCTCGGCATGCCACCTTTTTAGGAAAATGAATTTTTTAAGGAAGAAATTTGTGGTCATGAGGTAGAACTGGAATTAGTTCCAGTTATACAAACTACAGCTGATGATTTGGTAGAACCAGACGATTCAATAGTTCCCGACGAACCCCAGCCTCTCCGCCGATCTGGTAGGGTTCCTCATCCGCCTGAGATATACTTTGGTTTTCTCAATGACAGTGGGAGTAGGAATTGCATCATGGAAAATGATGACCCAACTAGTATCGAGCAGGTCATCATGAATGAGGACTCTGTAAGAATGGCTGGATGCTAAGTGATCTGAGATGGAATCCATATGCACCAACAAAGTATGGACTTTGGTTGCTATATCTGAAGGGTTAAAACCCTATAAGAAGCAAGTATATCTTGAGAAGATTACTTGGTGTAGATGGAAAAGTTGAGACTTTCAAAACAAGACTTGTTGCAAAAGCTTTTCATCATTAACCAGGTGTGGATAATAATGAAACCTTTCTCCAGTGGCTATGCTTAAGTTCATCAAGATCCTACTTGCAATTGCTACATACCATGACTACGATATCTGGTGGTTGGGTGTCATGACTTCTTTTTGAATACTGATTTAGAAGAGAACGTCTATAAGTACACAGCCAGGGAACTTCGTAGATAGTGGGAGCAGTGGAAATGTGTGCAAGTTGCTTTATGCATTAAAGCAGGCATCGCAGAGTTGGAATATCTGTTTTGATGTGATAGTCAAAGCATTTGAATTTATCAAAATGGTAGATGAACCTTGTATATACAAAAGGGTAGTAGAGAGTAAGGTGTTCTTCCTCGTATTGCACGTGGATGACATACTCTTGATAGGAAAGGAGTTTTCTATGCTACACTCGGTCAATCTCCTCTTATCACATTGATTCTCCATGTAGGATCTAGATGATACCTCATAAATCCTGGGTTTTAGATCTATGAGATAAATCTAAGTGGATGTTAGGATTCTCACTAGGTGTAGTGAGATGGTATTAAATGATCCTGGGGAGAATCACTGGACAGCTTTGGAGAACCTTCTTAAGTACTTGTGAAGCACTATAGAATCGTTCTCGGAATTTGGTAACGGTGAACTCCAGTGGGAGTCCTTTCTTGACTCGAGCTTCCAGGGTGATAAGGTTGACTGAAAGTCAGTCACATGCACTGTCTTTACCCTCAAAGGAGGGATGGTATGTTGGAAGAGTTCCAAGCTAAATACCAGGGCAAACTAGATGATATAGGCTGGAGACATCGCTATCAAAGATGCTACCAAAGAGGCAGTCTGGGTGTATATTTGTTCATGAGATGAACTAGGTTCCTACCATTGTGTGACAATGGTGATGTGGCTTTGGCCTAGGAACCCCGGTCCCATCAGTGACCCAGACATATTCTAAGGCAGTATCACTTGATCATGGAGATGGGCGATCTCTAAGAGATCAAGGTTAGGAGAGTAAACTCAGAGGTTAACACGGCGTATCCACTCACTGAGGCCATCCCTGTGAGAGGCTTTTATAGGACGTTGGGTATGCTATACTACAACAACTGGCCTTAGTGCAAGTGGGAGATTTTTAGTTGTACGTATGCCCTAGAGGCCATTATTGTACATGAGATGTATATTATAGTGGATGCTTGGACATAAATAGGGAGGACTTTCTTGCTCGACATGATAGTACGCTATCTGGTTGCTCTTTATCTTAACATGTACACTTACTGTCTCTCTGTTACATGTTGATAAAGCCCTTAGGATGGGTACTTGATTTCCAGGATTATGATGCAAATCATACTGGTGGGGACTGGGTAGTCCATGAGTTCATCCTTCAATGTTCCTAGTAGTGGGAATATCGAGACGGGCATCGATATTCCAGAGTAGACTAGCGTATGTCTTCTTGACCCATATGATGGGCGATGGATGATCCCATATCCATTAGTGTTTGACATCAGAGATGGTATACGGGTGCTCAGTAGAGACTGGGTACACTAAACGGACTCGCCGAGAACTCCTAGATGGTATTATACCTCACGTCAGATAGCAGTTCTATGGTGACACTGGTATAGGTTAGTCTGTCGACTCAAGATCGTCAAAGAGTCTTGTGTGTCTCCCACTGTGCTTTGATTTCCGCCCTACTACGGCTCTACTGAGTCATGCAAACAGGTGGTTTTTGGGTACAGTCCCGAGTCACATGGAGGCAATGAGCGATATGAGGGGATTTCGTCTCTCCCGGTATTGGGGGTTGATGTTGCGCTATGCTCGATTGGCCATAACTGGAAATCCCTGGCCAGGGTAGATGAGATTTACTGGTAAGTGTTATCAGTAGTTTCTCGACCCATTATGGACCTTACATCGGCATGACTTATTAAGCTATTGAGGTCTGACGTTTACCACCCCTAGGCGAGATATGCGATATATCTGACGAAGAGACCGGACTGTACGGTAGTGTTACTGATTGGATTCGCGGGAGTATGAGAAGGCTTTCTTGTTGATATTCTGATCGCTCAATACCTGGGTGGCCGTTACGTTTAGCATACCGCTTGTGTCTTGTGGTTGGTTGATGTGATCATCACCTATTGCCGGCGTATTGACGAGTCTTTAGAGTCCTACACAGAGGTTTCCTGGTTCATGCGAAACAAAGTAGGAGCACATATGTGATATATGCGGGACCGAGATTAATACGCGTATGTGATACCGCATTCTATTCTCGCGATATGTGATATCAGTCGGTTATATGTGATATAGCCGGGTTGTCGGATCAAGTGTTGATTCGATAAGTTGATTCATATAATATTAATCGGTTGTATGTGATATAGCCGGGTTATTAAATCAAGTGTTGACTTAATAATTTAATGTATAATTATATATGTGATATATTAATTTACATTAACTAATATTTTCTCACTAAACATTTCTTTTTCTCATTAGTGTACACTTAGTATATATGTGATATATATTAATGTACATCATTTTGTGTCATGCTAGATACCACATGCTGCATGGGTGTATGAGACTCACACCATGCTTATAATAATGATATGGTTTTATTTATTTAAAGTTAATCAAAATTAATGGTAATTAGTCACATGGTTGAAACTTGTGGAACTATTGACCAAGTCCACTAATTTTGTTTTACTTGTAGATATTTATTAACCTAACCATTATTGTTAGCCATAGTTAAGTCTCTACATGAGTTAATGTATGACACTAACACACCCATGGTTTCTATTCTCACTTCATGAGTTCATTCTCTCATCTTCATTCTTCATTGAAAAAGCTTGCTAGCTTTTATCAAGGTGAGAAAATATTGTGAGAAAAACAAATCTAAAGTGAGCCCATTTCCTACTTCATCATCCTCTACTATTAGCCATTTAGTTTAGGGTGTTTGCTTCACTAAACCCTAATTTAGTGAAGAGGTAGCATGAGTTTGAGTCTCCTCGATGTAGATCGTCTTTGGGCTCGAAGACTTCGAGCAAGCTTGTTCATTTCTTCATATGAACCCCTACCAGAGTTCGGGATTTCACTACTTGGAACGAAGGGACTATTACACAGAGCTTTAGAAGTGAAGGGCCGGTCTACAAAGGTTGTATTCCTCATTCACTTTCTATGTAAAGTTGTTTGCATTCTAGTTTAGCTCCTAAAACTCTAGTTAGATCCTAGGTTAGGTTGTTTGGCACACTAGAAACTTTAAAATACGACATGATTGATGCCTTGTGAAACCTAGTGGTCGTGTCAAATAACCCAACAGGATCATCTTTGACGATGAAAACTACAAGTAAGCTCGTTCCATTCTTCAAGTGGAGTCAAAGAAGTGTTCTAGGATCTACTACTTGGAGTTTTAGAAGTGAATGACTAGACTACAAAGGTTGTAGACCCTCTTCACTTAGTTTAGAACACAGTTTGCTAATTTTGAAACCATAATTCTGTAGTTCGATTCTTATTTAGTATACTTAGACCTCTAAATTTTTAAAATTGCATACTTGATGCTCATTGAAACCCAGTAGAGATGCTAAGACATACTTTCCTGGTATCAGAGCCAAGTTAGAGACTTAGGAGTAGGTTAGACGAAGTTAAAGTGTTCAATCAACGTTTTAAACTCACGAATTTGCTAGTTTCTGTTAAATTTTTCAAACTTCATTATTTTCACTACTAAAAATGCTCAGAAAATTATGCAGGTAAAACTATGAAGCTACAAGAAATATGAGGTTTCAATTCCTCAAAGTGGCCGCGGAACCGCCGCCTAGACCATGTCTTGGCCGCGGTTCCGCCGCTCACTTGAGGAGATATGAGCTCGTTTTTCATGTGCTGCTTCATTTTGTCATTTTGTCATTTTTGGATATTTTTAATGAGGCTCAAGTGGTTGAGCTTTCTGTGAATTATTGTTGTTTGAAATATCGATCGAAATGTTTAACATCGTCTAGATTGCTTTGGATATGTGATACAATTTTTGGAATCCACATTGATTATTTTTGTGAAAACTAGTTAATAATTTGTAAATCTCGCATTTTAGTCTCAAATGATTGATTATCACGGAGTTTGGATTTGGAACGAAATTCCGTCGTAATCTCATATCGTATGCGAATACTCGCCGGGAGACCTTAGTAGACAACCACATCCCATTGCCCCGCCCAAGTGACTATAGGATAATCCCATGGCCAAAAGCATCCACTCAGGTGCTCGTGGCCACGGTGTTTCGCCCAAGTGTACTTCGTTTACGGCCTCGAGGGTGCAGCCATCTACTAAAGTTCCCGATGAGCCTTCGAATTATTAATCGGGAATCTTGTTGAATTGACCAGCTTAATTTTTAAAAAGTGTTTTCAATTCGAGACTTAAATGTAAGGTTTATAGGGTTATGCATGAAATTCGGAATATGTGATAATCTGGGTCTATGATGTCTAAAGATGCGGATTCTAATTATTGCAGTTTTCATTTCTTTTCTGCGACTGTAAGTGTAATATGTGGCAGTATCCCCGATCTCATTGCTATACGACCACGATATTAGGGATAAACATATTTACTTACGTTGATGACATGTGATGTTATTGTGTTGTATCGATATATTATATTGGATCTTCGTGATTGAATAGCCGGTTTTTTTTATGTGAGATGGAAGTTTTTCAATTTTCATTCATGTAAATAATTGTATGTAATATTCTTTCATTGGGACACTTCCGGGTTGAGCTTGTTGTCTCCATTCGATATATATTATTTACTTACCGCATTAGGATAGACCCAAGACGGAGAGCACGAGTAACCGGGTTCTAGAGTCCAGTGGGAGGCCATCTCGAGGAGTCGAGACCGGTCGCCTAACTCTAGAATTGGCAGGGTTGCTTGCCGCTCTAGTAGGGGGTCTAAGGGTGTGGGCTTGGCTATTCATAACGACCGTGGAATTCGTGTTTTTCGTTACTGGCTTAATCTAAAAACGGACCTCCTAATATATCCTATATTTCATATATCTGTTTCTGCTGTTCTGTGATGTGACCATATAACTGCGTGAGATGAATGCTACTTATATATATGATATATTAGTAGACACTATATATATTTTGCATCTGTGCTAGTCCTGACCCCGCTCTGCCGTAAGTTAAGTAAGCTTACGGTGAAGACCCGGGTCCCTGTGGTGAATGCGGATGGCATATATGTGTATTTTATTTTCGTTTCTTCTATGATGTTTAGGAAACATAATTGATGTGACTTCATTAATAAAATTAATGAAAAGAAAAGAAATCTAAAAGATATTGTAGAATCAAATTTTTCAAAAAGATATCTCTAGTTCTTGCTTTGCATAGCGGTATTCCATTATGAATATCCATCACCTTATTCGATGAGGAAAGAGCCTAGATTTCTTCATCTGGAATGATCTCTTTAGCAAAACTAGCATATACTACAACCCACTCGGTTTGTTTTGAAAACTACTCAATTTTTAAAGCGGAGCTTAAACCATTCCTTTTCAAATCACTAGGTTCTACAACGATATCAAGTTCATTACGTTAAAGGTTTTCTTCAAAACCAGCCGTAACCCTTCGTCATTTCAGATATGTAGTGTTTAGTATTCATGCCGTGTTTGTTGACCTCCGTCAAGGCATAATATATGGTAGCTAGGTAATACTTATCTGCAGCATGTTAATGCGATCGGTAGAGACAGTCACACAGCTATGTTGACCTCCGTCAAGGGTTTGTGTGGGTGGGTTTGAATTGATTAAAAAATGACGGGTTGAACTTGACTAACAACTTATGGTTTATTGACCTCTGTTAAGGTCATAGGTTGTTAGGGGTAAAAACAGATATCAGGAATTTCAAGTGTTGAAATTTGTAGGGTTGCTAGGCACTCTAATACGGTTCTACAAGGCATCAACCATGCCGGATTAAAATTTTAGCCGTGCCGAATAACTCTAAACAAGATCTTTGCTAGATAATTAGGGTAAGACATGCAAGTTAAACTCTTTAACACTAAGTGAATACGAAATACAACCTTTGTAGATCGGTCCTTCACTTCTTAAGCTCCTTGTAGTAGTCCCTTCGCTGCGATCATCGAACTCCTGGACTCTCGGACGGCTCCATGAGAAGAAGCAACGGTATTGCTTGAAGTCTTCGAGGACGAAGATGATCTACGTCGAGGGAATACGAACTCAAGCTTCTACTTTATTAACCAAAGAATTAGTGAAGCAAACACTCTAAACGAAAGTGTTAGTCTAGTAGAGGATGGTGAAATAGGAAATGGGTACACTTTAGAATTTCTTTTCTCACTTTGTTTCTCTCTCTTTTTAAAACCCTAGAAAGAAAATCAAGGAGGAAGAAGATGAGCTTAAAATGAATATGAAAAAATAATCAACAGAGTGAGAGAGCTAACCATGGTGAGTGAGTATCATATACTAACTCATGTAGAGACATAACCATGGCTAAATATATTGGTTAGGTTAATTAATATCCAAAGCAAAACAAAAAGGGTTGAATTTGTCAAAGCACTCACAAGCTTCTACAAGCTTCATGCATTTAACAAATATCCATTAATTTTGTATTTACTTTGAATATTAAAAACCATACCAATATATTTATAATGGTGTATGTCTCATACACCCATGATAGTTGTATCAACAACCATGATACAAAAAGAGCACAAATAAATATATATCACATATATATTAAGTTGTGCACAAGTGAGAAAAACAAATGCTTAAGTGAACCAATGTTAGTTAATGTAAATTAGTATATCACATATACAATTATACACTAAATTATTAAATCAACACTTGACTTAATAATCCGGTTATATCACATATAACCGACTAACATCCAATGTATCGACTTATCGAATCAACCCTTGATTCGATAACCTGGTTATATCGCATATAACCGATCGATACAAACATCGCGAGAATTGAATACGGTATCACATACTCGCATTATTCTCGGTCCCGCACATATCACATATGCGCTCCTATTTCGTTTTGCCTGAGCCAGTAAAATCTCTATGTACGACTCTAAAGACTCGTCAATACGCCGGCAGTAGGTGATGATCATATCAAGCACCCACAAGCCGTCAGCGGTACTAGCTGGACGTAACGGCTACCCAAGTATTGAGCGATCAGAAGATCAGCAAGCAAGCCCGCTCCAACTCCTGCAAAAAGCCTGACAGTGACACTAGCGTACATTCCGGTCTCCTCGTCTGATATGTCGCATATCAAGTCTAGGGGTGGTAAAACGTCAGACCCCAATAACCGATAAGTCATGCCGATATGAGGCTCAATACTTACCAGTATATCTCTAAACCAGCACTGGCCAGGGACTTCCCTGTTATGGCCAATCGAGTATAGCGCAACATCAACCCCCAATACCGGGAGAGACGAAACCCTTCCTATCGCTCATTTCCTCCATGTGACTCAGGACTGTACCCAAAAACCACCGTTTTGCACGCCCTCATGGACGTGGTAAGGTGGAAATCAAAGCACAATGGGAATCACACAAGACTCTATGACGATCTCGGGTCTACAGACTAACCTGTACCATTGTCACCAGAGAACTGCCATCTGACGTAAGGTATAATACCATCTGGGAGTTCTCGGTGAGTCCGTCCAGTGTACCCAGTCTCCACTGAGCACCCGTATATGATCTCTGATGTCAAACACCAATGGATATGGGATCATCCATCGTCCATCTGTATGGGTCGAGAAGGTATACGCTAGTCTAATCTGGTATATCGATGCCCCGTCTCGATACACCCATGATTAGGGACCTTGAAGGATGTACTTATGGACTACCATGTCCCCACTAGTATGATCTGCATCATAGTCCAGGTAGTCAAGTACATATCCTAAGGGCTTTACCAACATGTAACAGAGAGACAATCAGTGTACATGTCAAGAAAAGAGTAACCAGATAGCATACTATCATGTCGAGCAAGAAAGTCCTCCCTATATATGTCCAAGCATCCACTACAATATACATCTCATGTATAGTAATGGCCTCTAGGGCATACATATAACTAACAAAATTTGCAATGAGATTGCATACCTTCTATGTGATAGTTGGATCCCGATACCTACTGCGAGTAAGCGTTACTCCTGCAAGAATTTTCCACTTTACAATTAGTTAATCTAGTAGGTGTCTAAGAAAGGTGTTAACATGGTTATGCCCCTGTGGAAACGAGGTTATTTAATTAGTTCTATACGAAAGCACGGGGAGACTCCTTCGGAATACCAACACCTGCCTGACTGAACGAATAGCGAACTTGTAGGGTGTAATTAATCCCGACTAATCTTACCTTTTATGGTTTGAAGAAAGATTTGATAAAAATAGTGGGAGCCATCCTGATTAAATAAGATAATAACCAGTCTAATCTCGTAAGAGCGCACGCTAAACTGTTTTCTTCTCTCTCTCTCTCCAGGTAGCGACCATGTCACGCCCTAATCAAGATAATAATATGGACGTATTGACCGAACCCGCTTATTATATTAGGCTGGAAAACGTTGGTTCCGCTCTATCTTATGACAATTGTCATACATCTGGGCAAGAGATAGGGGAATGCAACGATTTTCACGCAACCCGAATGAAAATATAGCATTCTGATGCATCTTTTTCGAGTGTGTTAGTTATTGAGAAATGTTTCTTAGTCTGCTCTACGTCCTGGGTATTAGATACCGGATTAGGATCTCACATTTGTAATCTGTTACAAGGGTTAAAGAAAAGTAGAGAACTGAAAAAAAGTGATGTCTCTCGGAGTAGGGAATGGAGCAATTGTTACTATCGAAACTGTCGGCGAATATTACCTAGTATTGCCGAATGGTAATATATTGATTTTGAACGACTGTTATTTCGTACCATCTATGCTGTGCAATATAATATCCATATTTTTATTAGATAAAGAAAGATATAACTTTGCATTAGAGAAAAATGTTATGAACATTTTCCTAAATCAAGTGTTGATTGGGTTCGGTACGTTGTGTAATGGTTTATACGTTTTAAATCAAAATACAGTTCTAAATATACAGAACACACACAAGAGGAAAACTTCAGAAATGAACGAAGCCTTCTTGTGGTATTGTAGACTTGGTCACATCAATACAACCATACTAGCTAAGTTACATAAAAATGGATATTTGAATTCGTTCGAATTTACATCTTATGAAACTTTTCAGTCATGTCTCAAAAGAAAGATGACCAAAACTCCGTTTACGGGACACATAGAAAGAGCTACTGAACTCTTGAGAGTGATACATGTATGCGGTCCTATGTCTACACATGCCAGAAATAATTTCTCGAACTTCATTACATTCATCGATGATTTCTCAAGACTCGGACATGTGTTCCTGTTGAAAAACAAATCTGAAACTTTTGAGAAATTCAAAGAATATGAGAGTGAAGTAGAGAACCAGACAGGTAAAAGTATTAAAATCCTTCGATCTGATCGAGGAGGTGAATACTTAAGCACGGAATTCCGAGATTATTTAAAAGAGAATGGGATTCTCTCTAAACTTACTTCTCCATATACACCACAACATAATGGTGTATCGGAACGGAGGAATCGCACCCTGTTAGATATGGTGCGCTCTATGATGAGTGTTGCTGAGTTACTTATTTCCTTTTGGGGTTCTGCACTTGAGACAGCTGCATACATATTGAATAGGGTTCCTACCAAATCTGCACCTACCAGTCCATATGAGATATGGGAGGGGAAGAGACCATGCCTTAATTTCATTAAGATATAGGGTTTTCCGGCTTATGTTCAAAAGCAAAATCCGGATAAACTCGAGGCAAGGTATGTTCTATGTAAGTTTGTTGGATATCCCAAACATTCACGAGGGTATGTCTTCTACCATACCGAGGAACAAAAGGTGTTTGTTTCTCAACATGCGACCTTTTCGAAAAGGAATTTCTTGTAAAAGAAATTAGTGGTAATGATGCATAGCTGGAAGAAGTTCTAGATACATAAACTACAACTGAAGATTTGGTAGAACCGGAGAATTCAATAGTCCTAGACGAACCTCAGCCACTCTGCAGATCTAGTAGGGTTTCTCACCTATCTGAGAGATACTACGGTTTTCTCATAGACGATGGGAACGAGGATTGCATCATGGAAGATGATGACCCAACTAGTTTCAAGCAGTCCATCACAAGTGGGGACTCTATGAAATGGCTGGATGGTATGCGATCTAAGATGGAATCCATGTACACCAATAGAGTATAGACTTTGGAAGTTTCTCCTGAAGGGGTAAAACCCATTGGGAGCAAGTGGATCTTTAAGAAGAAAATTGGTGTAGATGGAAAGATTGAGACCTTTAAAGTTAGATTTGTAGCAAAAGCTTTTCGTCAATGACCAGGTGTCGACTATGATGAGACCTTTTCTCCAGTGGCTATGCTTAAGTCCATCAGGATTGTCATGCCCGCTTCCCAAAAGAATGGTAACGGCACGTGATAATGCCTGCGACGTATTTATTCCGAGAAGGTCATTTCTCGAAATAAATATGCCAAGCGTCTATAAGCAACATAAAATAACAAGAATAAATAAAAGAATGAAATCCAACTTGAATTTATTACATTCAAGATTCACAATTGACAAAATATCTGAATAGAAGATACGATGACAAGATAAGCATTAACAAGGAGGCATACATAAATAAGCTGAAATGAAATGAAAAGCCGAATAAGACTGGATGTCCGGTTGTGATGCGAACTGGTTGTACTGCTCTTTGACCGCTTCTATCTCCTCTGTCTTAATACCACCTGACGAACAATCCAAGAAAAAAAATATGGGTGGAATGCCCGTCAGCGAACTAACGCTCAGTAAGTCCCCAAAAGAATGGTGTGATGCATATAAATGAAATGCAATGTGTAATATGATATATGGTATAATATGGATATAAATCATGAACATGTAAACAAGTATAGTAGCGTGCATGGTAATATGTATGTCAACTATATCATCATAGCAAACAAGTATAATATGGCCATGGAGTATAGGTAAAGTGAACATGAAGTGGATTCCCGTGTCCTAAGGGTCTCTATAAGGTAATATATCCTAACGTCAGTTCAAGTATGAATATCAACCAATCTCCAGAGTATTCTCGAACACAAGGCTATCGTCCAGGGGTAAGGAATCACGGGCCCAAAATAGCGGGACTTCAATTGTTATTGAAGTATTCCAAACCCAACAGGCTATCATCCAGGGGCTTGGAAACACGGGCCTTCATTCATGAATTCATGATGTACCGTTTCAACCCGGTACTAAAGCAACATTATTTATACTGTTTCAGCCCGGTACCACAACAACGTTATTTTAGTAATGAGACTCCTGAGATTTCGTTGGATTCATATTCAAACTATCCCAACACCCTGCGAATATTAGTCTGTGATTAAAGTTACAAGTCTTTCCCCTATGAATACATAAGAGAGTGCAATTCAAGTATCGACTCGAGTTCAAGTATTCAAGTTAATTGTTCATGTATTCATATCAAGTGTTCATGTCAGGTCATTACGTATTCATGGTTCGGGTCAAGTCGAGTCAAGTGTACCTATTTGGTTCAAGTTGTCATGATTGAGTCATGTCAAGATCAAGTCAATTCTAGCATGTAATGGTTTAATTACAAGTCATATAGATAAAAATAGATAAGCAATCATAGTACATGATATGAGATAAGTATACAAGAAACGTCCAAAAACAATTGTGTAAATATGTGATATGTACGCTAGTTAATTAAGTCATTTAAAGTCAGAATATAATTTAAAATATAGCCTTAAGTGTTATGCACATGTGAGTTCCAGTCTCGCCTAAATACGACTAGCGGTTTGGGAGATATACATGTTTTCGTATCATCGCGCAAAACAGATCAAAATCTGTTCAGCACCGTCACACATTTTTAAAATGCATTTTGAGTTAATTTCTATCGGGTTTCAGGTTATAAAAATTATTAAAAAATTATAGGTCATTCGGAGTAATTATCCAAAACACTAAGATTCACGCTATTTGGATTTCTTAAGCTCTAATTATGATCGTTTTAATATCAGCGTTTAAAACAGAAATTCAGATTTCTGGACAGCAACTATATGTTATATTGCAAATCCTATATCGAGTTGTTTCAGGCATTTATAAGTAATCTAATATACATAAAATTATAGATCTATAAATTATGCATCTACACATCTAAATTTTGTCACGAATGGACATCGGGTGTTCGAGTTATGTCTAATTTATAAAACAGTGTGCGAATCAGGAGAGATTCTGTCTAGATTCGTCACTAAATATTGTAATGCGGTTTTCTATATTTTACATCGGTTTTCAGTAAATACTTAAAACTAATAAAATCTATATCTTTAGATGTAGATATTCAAAACACCTAATTTTTCTCGATTTGGATATCGGTAGACCGAGTTATGTATCTTAAAAGTTGATCGATTAAAATTATTTTTCAGATTTCAGAAAAAAACAGTGGCTAAAGTGTCATAAGTTCAAAACCGTTCTTCGGTTCGATATAAATTTTTTTTCTTTGTAGACCTAAAATTATATCTATTATTTATCCTAATTTTCCTAGTATTTCCAGATGTGAAAATTAATTTTTAAAAATTATTTTAAGGACAGAATTTATCTAGGACCGTATTTAAAGGTGACAAAACTACTGGATTTATTTGCAGCTTCGTTTTTCTATTTTAAATAAAAAAATTTAAACAATTATAAAATAAACTGCACATGTAATATGTATTTCAAATTGGATTCTCTAATGTCAATATATGGATCATGAATTTCAACAAGGTCATATACCAGGAAAGTCATAATTTCAAGAGAGCTTATGTAAAGTTGTGTTATCGCACATCGTTTATTTATATTCAGTCCATGATGTTCCTAATTAACGTAAAATTAAATCTATGACATGGAGGAATTTTTATTCTATATAAGAAACCAATGAATAAATATGAAGATTAAGTATAAACAAACAATATTTTAAAAATATATATATGTAACTATATTCATTCATATATATATATGTGTGTGTGTACGTGTGTGTGCGCGCGCACACACACACTCGATTAGGTACCACGGTTAAGAAAATGAAATCATGGAGAAGACACGATAACAGAGTGACAGAGTTTGATAGGGAGAAAATGGACTTTCATATATAAGCCGGTATTGTCGTCGGTATTGTCACCGGGCTTGTCTATCCGCCGATAGCCTTGTGTTTCTAATTAAACTTTCTTAAGAACTTTTTTATGTTCTTCTTCGAGAAATCTAGATGAAAAGGAAGATGTGAAATGATAGAAATTGTGTGATGAAGAAAAAAAAAAGAGGAGTGACATATGAAAAAGGTTTATAGCCACCATAATTCTAATAAATTATAGCTTATAGCCATTCTAACTATTTTGCCAGTTAAAAGGAAGATGAAATGGAATGTCTCATTTGTAGGTTATGAAAAGGATAAAAATTGAAGATTTTTTTTTTTGCAAAAACGAGTATTTGAACATGTGACCTATAGAATAACAATGCAAGGATTTAACCAATGAGCTACAAGATTGTTCATCCATATATTTAACAAAAATTAAATATATGTCGTACCTTGAAAAGAAAGTGGGCTGAGAAAAAGAAAAGAAAGAAATCAAATGGATTTGTCTTAGCTCGGATTTGGGCTTTGATAAATTATAAAATGGATAAAATAGATGAAGTGATAAAATAATATATTGATTAAAAAACAAAATATACCAAAAATAAATAATTGCAATATATTATTAAACAAATGATACGCGAAAATATAGGAATTTTGTAATCGTTACATTCTACCCTCCTTAAAATAATTTCGTCCTCAAAATTACTTAAGAAGGATATGGTAACAGAACAAGGAAACTAAATGTGATCGTATTTCGTCATCGCTCCACCAATCGGTACTATAATTGACAAGAGAGCAACATTGCATGTAAAAGATGGTCAAAGAAATATAAGGAGACACAGAAACGAATTTTAAGAGAGCAAGAAATGATCTTCAAGAAAATCAAACGAAGGAAGTGAGATTTATTCAAGTATAGAGAGTCGTTATTGTCTACCGTTCTTAAAAGAATTTCGTCCGTGAAATTCTTTCGAGAAGTATGTCGCAAAGGTACGAGAAATACTAAGGATGACATTTTCATGTTTCGTCGATCAATAATCTAACCAACTAAGCAAATAAGCCTAAGAGATACATGTAGAAGGGTGAACCAGAGTTAAGAATTCAAAAGTCATGATATTGAATTCAAGGAAGTAAAAAGTGAAGATGGATTCAAGGAATAAGATGAGATTCAAAGGAATTGAAATGCAAGAAACGTAAAAGTTGTTGAATTTCATTAATTCTTGCAATATATTGTTTACGATATTCATGCAGAACTGACCTGCATAGGCCACCAACAAAATCTGTCATGCCCCGCTTCCCAAAAGAATGGTAACGGCACGTGACAAGGCCCGTGACGTATTTATTCCGAGATGGTCATTTTTCGAAATAAATACGCTAAGCGTCTATAAACAACATAAAATAATAAGAAAAAACAAAAGAATGAAATCCAACTTTGATTTACTACATTCTAGATTCACAATTGACAAAATATCTGAATAGAAAATACGATAATATGATAAGCATCAATAAGGAAGCATACATAAATAAGCTGAAATGAAATGAAAAGCTGAATAAGACTGGACATCCGGTTGTGATGTGAACTAGTTGTACTCCTCTTCGACCGTTTCTATGTTCTCTGTCTCAATACCACCTGACGAACATTCCAAGAAAAAAAGAAAGATGGGTGGAATGCCCGTCAGCGAACTAACGCTCGGTATGTTCCCAAAAGAATGGTGTGATGTATATAAATGAAATGCAAGGTGTAATATAATATATGGTATAATATGGATATAAATCATGAACATGTAAACAAGTATAATAGCCTGCATGTAATGTGTATGTCAACTATATCAGCATAGCAAACAAGTATAATATGGCCATGGAGTATAGGTAAAGTGAACGTGAAGTCGATGCCCGTGTCCTAAGGGTCTCTACAAGGTAATATATCCTAACGCCAGTTCAAGTGTTAATATCAACCAATCTCCACAGTATTCTCATACCCGAGGCTATCATCCAGGGGTAAGGAATCACGTGCCCAAAATAGCGGGACTTCAATTGTTATTAAGTATTCCAAACCCAACAGGCTATCATCTAGGGGCTTGGAAACATGGGCCTTCATTCATGAATTCATGATGTACCGTTTCAACCCGGTACCATAACAACATTAATTGTACCGTTTCAGCCCGATACCACAGCAACATTATTTTAGTAATGGGACTCCTAAGATTTCGTTGGATTCATACTCAAACTACCCCAACACCCCGCGTATATTAGTCTGTGATTAAAATTATAATTTTTGCCCAAATCTATGAATACATAAGAGAGTGCAATTCAAGTATCGACTCGAGTTTAAGTATTCAAGTCAATTGTTCATGTATTCATGTCAAATGTTCATGTCAGGTCATTACGTATTTATGGTTCGGGTCAAGTCGAGTCAAGTGTACCTATTGGGTTCAAGTATTCATGATTGATTCATGTCAAGATTAAGTCAATTCTAGCATGTAATGGTTTAATTATAAGTCATATAGATAAAAATAGATAAGCAATCATAGAATTTGATATGAGATAAGCATACAAGAAACATCCAAAAACAATGTTGTAAATATGTGATACGTACGCTAGTTAATCAACTCATTTAAAGTAAGAATATAAATGAAAACATAGACTTTGGTATTATGCACACGTGAGTTCTAGTATCGCCTAAATACGACTACCGGTTTGGGAGATATACATGTTTTCGTATCGTCGCGCAAAACAGATCAGAATTTTTCAGCACCGTCACACATTTTTAAAACACATTTTGAGTTAATTTCTATCTGGTTTCAGGTTATAAAAATTATTAAAAAATTGTATGTCTTTCGAAGTACTTATCCAAAACACTAAGATTCACGCGATTTGGATTTCTGAAGCTCTAGTTATGATCGTTTTAATATCAGCATTTAAAACAGAAATTCAGATTTCTGAATAGCAACTATATGTTATATTGAAAAACCTATATCGAGTTGTTTCATGCGTTTATAAGTAATATAATATACATAAAATTATAGATCTATCAATTATGCATCTACACATCTAAACTTTGTCATGAACGGATATCGGGTGTTCGAGTTATGTCCAATTTAAAAACAGTGTGCGAATCAGGAGAGATTCTGTCCAGATTCGTCACTAAATATTGTAATACTGTTTTCTATATTTTACGTCAGTTTTCAGTAAAAACTTAAAACTAAGAAAATATATATCTTTCGATTTAAATGTTCAAAACACCTGAATCTTCTCAATTTGGATATCGGTAGACCGAATTATGTGTCTTAGAAATTGATCGATTAAAACCGTTTTTAGATTTCAGAAAAAAAAAAACAGTGGTTAAAAGTGTCATAAGTTCAAAACCGTTCTTTGGTTCAATATAATTTTTTTTTCATTATAGACCTGAAATTCTATCTATTATTTATCCTAATTTTCCTAGCATTTCCATATGTGAAAATTAATTTTTAAAAATTATTTGAAGGACAAAAGTTATCTAGGACCGTATTTAAAGGTGACAAAACTACTAGATTTATTTACAGCTTTGTTTTTCACTTTTATATAAAAATTTTAAACAATTATAAAATAAACGGCACATGTAATATATATTTCAAATTGGATCTCCAAATGTCAATATATGGATCATGAATTACGACAAGGTCCTATACCAGGAAAGTCCTAATTTCAAGAGAGCTTATGTAAAGTTGTGTTATTGCGCATCGTTTATTTATATTCAGTTCATGATGTTCCTAGTTAACGTAAAAGTAAATCTATGACATTGGGGCATTTTTATTCTATAAGAAAATAATGAATTAACATGAAGAGTAAGTATAAACAAACAATATTATATATATATATATATATATATATATATATCTATATATATCTATATATGAGAATAATGGAGAAAATATGCCATAGGAGGGAATTTCCTCCTATAGCGTCAAAAAAGGACGCTGTTCATCATGTTTTCCGACGATCGGCACTTATCATTTTCATCGTTATCACCTAAGATATGGGTACACCAAATTTCATGTGATTCTACAACTTTTTCACCGTTGAATTAGGGGGTTCAAAATTAACGGTTTACCGACAATAGAACTTTTTACATTGCTAAATCAACGGTGAAAAAGTTGTAGAATCACATAAAATTTGGCGTACCCACATCTTAGATGATAACGATGAAGATGATGGATTCCGATCGTCGGAAAATACGACGGAGGGCATACTTTTTCGACGCCATAGGAGGAAATTCCCTCCTATGGCCTCTTTTCTCCATTATTCTCTCTCTATATGTATGTATGTATGTATGTTTATGCACTCGATTAGGCACCACGGTCAAGAAAATGAAATAATGGAGAAGACATAATAACAGAGTGAAAGAGATGGAGAGGGAGAAAATGGACTTACATATATAAGCCGGTATTGTCACTGGGCTTGTCTATTCACCGATAGCCTCGTGTTTCTAGCGAGACTTTCTTGAGAACGTTTTCACGTTCTTCTTCGAGGAATCTAGATGAAAAGGGAAATGGGAAATGATATAAATTGTGTGATGAAGAAAAAAAATAGAGGAGTGACATATAAAAAAGGTTTATGGTCGCCATAATTCTAATAAATTATAGCTCATAACCATTTTAATTATTTTGGGAGGTAAAAGGAAGATGAAATGAAATGTCTCATTTGTAGGTTATGAGAAGGAAAAAAATTGATAGAAAAAATAATTGCAAAAATGAGGATCTGAACATATGACATATGGAATAACAATGTAAGGACTTCACCAATGAGCTACAAGGTTGTTCATGCACATATTTAACAAGAATTAAATATATGTCGTACCTTGAAAAGAAAGTGGGATTAGAAAAAGAAAAGAAAGAAATCAAATGGATTTGTCTTGGCTTGGATTTGGACTTTGAAAAAGTATAAAATTGATAAAATAGATGAAGTGATAAAATAATATATTTATTAGAAAACAAAACATACCAAAAATAAATAATTGCAATATTTTATTAAAAAAATGATACGCGAAAATATAGCAATTTTATGATCGTTACAAGGATCCTACTTGCCATTGCTGCATACCATGATTATGAAATCTAGCAAATGGACATCAAGACCGTTTTTTAAATGGTGAATTATAAGAGAGCATGTATATGACCCAGCCAGAGGGCTTCGTAGACAGTGGGAGCACCGGAAAGATGTGCAAGCTGCTTAAATTAATCTCCGGACCAAAGCAGGTGTTGCGGAGCTGGAACATCTGTTTTGATGTAACAGTCAAAGAGTTTGACTTCATCAAAAACATAGATGAACCGTGTATATATAAAAAGGCTGTAGAGAGTAAGGTCGTATTCCTCATATTGTACGTGAATGACACACTCTTGATAGGAAATGATGTTCCTATGCTGCACTAGGTCAAACTCTTCCTATCACTAAAGTTCTCCATGAAAGATCTGGGTGATACTTCCTACATCCTGGGCATAAAGATTTATAGAGATAGATCTAAAAGGATGTTGGGATTGTCCCAATTCAGGTACATAGACACCATACTAAAGGGATTTAGTATGGAAGATTCTAAGTGTGGTAATATATCCGCTTGTTTAGGAATCACTCTCTCCAAAGAGATATCTCCCAAGACTGATTTGGAAAGGGCTCGCATGAACGTGATAACCTATGCTTCTGCAGTTGGATCTATCATGTACGCGATGTTATACACCAGACCAGATGTAGCTTACGCACTTAGTTTGGTAAGTAGGTATCAATTAGACCCAGAGGAGAAGCACTGGATAGCTGTGAAGAACATTCTTAAGTACTTGAGAAGGACTAAAGAGATGTTCTTAGTGTATGGTAATGGAGAATTCCAAGTGGAGTCATTTACCGATTCGAGCTTCTAGAGTGATAAGGATGGCAGAAAGTCTGTCTCAGGCTTTGTCTTCATCCTCAATGGAGGGGCGGTATGTTGGAAGAGTTCCAAGCAAGATACCGTTGCAGACTTGACGATGGAGGCTGAATACATTGCTGCCAACGATGCTGCCAAAGAGACTGTCTGGATGAAGAAGTTCATAATTGAACTTGGTGTGGTTCCATACATTGAGAATCCAATACCTTTGTATAGTGATAACAATGGAGCTGTGGTTTTGGCCAAGGAACCCCAGCGCCATCAGCAATCCAGACATATTTTGAGGCGGTATCACCCTATCTGGGAGATAGTTGATCGTCGCGAGATCGAGGTCAGGAGCATAGATACGAAAGACAACACGGTGGATCCACTTACGAATGCCCTCCCTCGGACACAGTTCGAAAGACTTTCTGGGATGCTGGGTATGCGATACTACAACAACCGACCTTAGTGTAAGTGGGAGATTGTTAGGAATATGTATGCCCTAGGGGTCATTATTGTATATTATAGTGGATACTTGGACATATATATAGAGGACTTTCTTGCTCGATATGATAGTATGCTATCTGGTTGCTCTTTATCTTAACATGTGCACTTGTTTTAGTTTACTATCTCATTAATACATATTGATAAAGCCCTTAGAATGTTGGATTGGCTACCAGGACTATGATGCAGATCATACTAATGGGGCTTGTGTAGTCTACAGGCACATCCTTTAACAGTTCCTAGTCGAGGGAGTATCGAGAAAGGGCATCAATATTCCAGAGTAGACTAGTGTGTGCGTTTATTGATCCAGTATGGGGTGATGGTTGATCCTATAACCATTGGTGTTTGACATCAAAGATTGTGCACAGGTGCTCATTGGAGAATGGGTACACCGAACAAGACTCGCCGAGAACTCCTAGATGGTACCATACCTATCGTCAAATAACAGTTCTCTGGTGAAACTTGTACAGGTTAGTCTGTAGACCCGAGATCGTTATGGTGTCTTGTGTGGTTTCCACTGTGCTTTCATTTCCTTTCTACCACGGCTCAAATGTGTTGTGCAAATAGGTGGATTTTTGGTACAGTCCCGAGTCACATGGAGACAGTGAGCGATATGAGTGGTTTTGTCTCTCCCTGTATTGGGAGTTGATGTTTCTCTATGCTCGATTGGCTATAATAGCAAGTCCCTGGCCAGGGCTGATGAGATTTACTGATAAGTGTTTTCAGTAGTTTCTCGAAAGGTTATAGGCCAAATATCGGCATGACTTATCGAGTTAGTAGGGTCTGACGATTCCACCCCCAGACTCGATATGTGACATATCAGACGAAAAGACCAGACTGTACGGTAAGTGTTGCTTATAGGCTCTACGGGAGTTTGGACAAGTTTGCTTGTTGATCTTCTATTCGTTCAATACTTGGGTAGCCGTTACGTCCAGCTAGTACCGCTGACGGCTTGTGGGTATCTGATGTGATCATTACCTACTACTGGCGTATTGAAGAGTCTTTAAAGTCTCACATAAAGGTTTCCTAACTCAAGCGAAACAAAATAGGGCACGTATGGAGATATGCGCGGGAGCTTAATTAAATACGAGTATATGATACCGTATTTTAATCTAGCGTTTTTTATATCAGCCGGTTTATATATGATATAACTGGATTATTGAATCAAATGTTGATTCAATGATTTGATTTATATATATGTTTATATATTTGATATTAGCCGGATTATATATGATATAGCCGGATTATTGAATCAAGTGTTGATTTAATAATTTGATATATATATATATATATATATATATATATATATATATATAAACTAATATTAAATAATAGCCGGTTATATATGATATAATTGAATTATTGAATCAAATGTAGATTTAATAATTTGATATACATATATATATATATATATATTTGATATTAGCCGGGTTATATATGATATAACCGGACTATTGAATCAGGTGCATATATACATATATGTGTGTGTGTGTTAACTAATATTAAGCTCACTTAAGATTTTCTTCTCTTTATATATATATATATATATCATGGTTGATGATACATAGAACATGGATGTATGAGAATCACATAAGAGGTAAATATGAGATGATAATGATCAATATATATGAATTAAAGAAAAGATGAATGAGTCACGGTTTCTTGAGGTGCTTGTAGAAGTATTGAGAAGCCATGACTCACCTCTTCTCTTTTGTTTTATTCATTGATATTTATCTTCTTCATCATCTCCTCACTAGATTTTTTCTACGGTTGAGAAAAAGAAAAGAAATATTTTAAGTGAGAAAAATTCCTACTCCATCAACCTACACTACTCTAGCCCATTAGTATAAGTCGTTAACTTCACTAATACCTTGATTAGTGAAGTGTGAGCTTGAGTGAGAATTGTCTCAAGGTGGATCATCTTTGACGACGAAGATTAGAATCAAGCTAGTTCCATTCTTTAAGTGGAGTCAAAGAAGAGTTCAAAGGACTACTACTTGGAGTTTTAGACGTGAAGGACTAGACTACAAAGGTTGTAGACTCTCTTCACTTAGTTTAGAACATAGTTTGCTAACTTTGAAACACTAATTCTCTAGTTCGATTCATGTTTAGTATACTTAGACCTCTAAAATTTTTAAAATTGCATACTTGATGCTCATTGAAACCTAGTAGAGGAGCTAAGACATACTTTCAGGTCTAGATTAATCTGGACAACGACGGGTTGAACTTGACTTGCGACTTACGATATTTTGGCCTTCGTCAAGGTCAAAAGTGTAAGTCGATGTCGCGCACCCCGCGGGTTCACAGAGAGGCAGAATACACAAAAATCGATTTTTACGGGCTTCGCAACACCGACTTGAACTCCAGGATCGATACTAAACCCTAACTAGCAAAACTGTATGAGGTTAACTACTTGGAAAGAGTGTTATACCTCACAGTATCAAGTCCTTCGGGTCTTCTTGCTATCCTCCTCCTCGTCATAGGCTCCTCGGATCGTACACGGATTGGGCTTCCTTGTCGTTCCTCTCAAGTTAAAGACGATCCACCCGAGAGTCTATAGTCCGAACTCCAACCTCAAATCTGAGGTAACTAAGGCACCTAGTTCGCTAAACTAGTTGTCCTAGATGATGTACAGAGTGAAGATGGATTAGTTTGTCTCTAAATACGCTAGGTTTCTCAATACATGAGACATGTAGGGTTAGAGGAAGAAGAAGGGGAGCTTGAGGAAGTGAGAGTGTAGGATAAGATTAGTATGAAGATGGCCATCTCTTTGTGATGAATAATGAAGCATACAATAATGCAATCCCTAAATATCAAGCATGCTTGCAAAATATGTAGCATACTTGCAAAATATCTAGTATGCTTCAATTATCACTTGGTGATTCACCCCCATGAGTCACCCCATGAGTCGCCAAGTAGCCATGCCTCATTTAATGTAAATCTCCACCTCATTTCCTCCACCTCATTAATCTACTAATCAAAAGATTAAAACCCAAATGAGATGTCTTATTCTAGAAGCAATATTGAGTAAATTATAAGAATACCCCTCATCCGTATATATATACCCATATCCGTATTCCGAAAAATATAAATACAAAGAGACGAAAATAATCTAACAATATAATACTAGGATCCGGTTTAAACCAAAGCCCACTAATATTATCCGTCCGAACATCATACATGCACAAGTACACGTATATGATCAAAGCCCTGCCGTAAAACCATACGACCTCTACATCTTTTGCCCGATACAGGGAAACCCTCTCTATGGGACTCTAAAGACTTGACAGTACGCTGGCAGTGGGTTTAACCACAAGCACGTCAGCGGTACCAGCTGTATGTAACGGCTACCCAGGTATCTGTCTCTAAGAAGGCCGATGAGCAAACTCGTCCGAACTCCTACTGAGCCTATCTGTGACAATCTCCGTACAGTCTGGTCTATTCGTCTAAGAGTATCGCATATCAGGCCTAGGGGGCGGTGGACGTCAGAGCCCTAATAGCTCAATAAGTCGTGTCGGAGTACAGCCCAAAACACCCTAAGAAACTACTGGAGTACTTACCATTAAATCTCGCTTGCCCTTGCCACGGGCTTTGTGTAATGGCTTTCCGATCACAACGCGATATCAACCCCCAATACCGGGAGAGAAGAATCCTATCTAACCGCCACTGCCTCTAAGTGCTTTGGGACTGCACCCAACTACTACTTGTTTGCACGACTGTTTTGAGCCGTGGTAGGGTAGTAATCTAAGAACAGTAGGAACACACTTGAGGTGAAGTAACAATGTCAAGTCGACGGACTAAACTGTACCCATGTCACCTGGGAACTCTTACCTAACGATAGATATAATACCCACCAGCAGCTCCTTATGAGTCCTGTCCAGTGTACTCATAACCCAATGAGCACCTGCATACTATCTTCAGTACGACGTATTAGTGGCTGTGGGACAGACCATCTCCCCTGCTGGGATGAGAAGCTTATACACTAGTCTACTTTGGAGTATCGATGCCTCGTCTTGATAATCCTATGACTAGGGACCTGTATAAGGATATGCTTATAGACTATCCATCTCCCACTAGTGTGAATGCCATCATAACGCTGGTAATCAAGCAAAGATCCAAAGGGCTCTATCAATATGTATAAGCAATATGCTAAAAGAAACACATGCACATATTGAGGTAGAAACAAACCATGTAGCATACTACCATTTCGAGCAAGACTGTTACTATATCCGTGTATATCCCAAGCTTTTAATATGTAATATACAAACCAGTATGATACAATAATGGCCTCTAGGGCATATATTACTAACAATCTCCCACTTGCACTAAGGCCATGTATTGACCGAACACAGACCTATCATCTCGAATAGCCTCTCGAACTGTGTCTGAGGGATGGCCTTTCTGAGTGGATCTACAGTGTTGTTCTCCGTATCTACTCTCCTCACCTCGATCTCCTGGCGATCAACGATCTCCCTGATCAGGTTGTACCGCTTCAAGATGTGTCTGGACTTCTGATCGGACCTGGGTTTCTTTGCTAAAGCTATAGCCCCGTTGTTATCACAATATAGCGGTATTGGATCAACAATGGACGGAACCACCTGAAGTTATGTTAGGAACTTCCTCATCCAGACTGCTTCTTTCACGGCGTCACAAGCAGAGATATACTCCGCTTGCATCGTCGAGTTGGCAACGGTGTCCTGCTTGGAGCTCTTCCAACAGACCGCCCCTCCATTGAGGGTAAAGACATAACCCGACATGGACTTGTAGTCATCCTTGTCACTATAGAAGCTGGAGTCAGCAAAGGCCTCGATCTGGAAGTCTTTTCCGCCGTACACCAAGAACATCTCCTTAGTCTTCTCAGGTATTTGAGAATATTCTTTACTGCTATCCAGTGCTTCTCCTATTGGTTTGACTGATACCTGCTTACAACGCTTAGAACGTAAGTTACATCTGGTATGATACACAACATCGCATACATTATAGAGCCTATCGTAGAAGCGTAGGGTATAATAGACATGCGATCCCTTTCCCAATCAGTCTTAGGAGACATCACTTTGGAGAGGGCGATTCCCTGACAAGCCGGTAGATTACCGCGCTTTGAATCTTCCATACTGAATCTTTTTAGTATGTGTCGATATACCTGGACTGTGAAAGTCCCAACATACTCTTAGATCTATCACGATAGATCTGGATCCCCAGAATGTAGGATGCATCACCCAGGTCTTTCATGAATAACTTCTGTGATAAGAATCTTTTGACTGATTGTAGCATAGGAATGTCACTTCTTATCAAGAGAATGCCATCCACGTACAAGACGAGGAATACTACAGTTCTTGCTACAATCTTCCTATAGATGCATGGTCCATCTGGATTTGTGATAAAATCAAATTCTTTGATCGTCTCATCAAAACAGATGTTCCAACTCCGTGATGCCTGCTTTAATCCATAAATGGATTTAAGCAAATTGCACACTTTCTCGCTGCTCCCACTCTGAATGAAACCCTCTGGCTGATTCATATAGATGCACTCTTCCAAATTACCATTTAAAAAAGCGGTCTTTACGTCCATCTGCCAAATCTCATAATCGTGGAAGGCAGCAATGGCAAGAAGGATCCGAATGGATTTGAGAATAGCCATTGAAGAAAATGATTCATCGTAGTCCAAACCAGGTCTTTGACGAAAACCTTTTGCAACAAGTCTAGCCTTATAGGATTCAACTTATCCATCTACACCAATCTTCTTTCTGAAGATCCATTTGCAACCTATGGGTTTTACCCCTTATGGAGCAATGTCCAAAGTCCATACTTTGTTGGTGTACGTGGACTCCATCTTGGTCCACATTGCATCTAGCCATTTTACCGTGTCACCGCTTTGAATGGCTTGCTGGAAGTTAGTTGGCTCATCATTGTCAATGATGCAATCCTTTCTATCCCCGTCTATGAGAAAACCGTAGTATCTCTCGGGCAGATAAGATAACCTACTACTCCTGCAGAGTGGCGTGGGGATGTCCTGTTCTTTCGAAACCTTTGGTTCTACCATGCTTTCAGTAATAGCTTATGTTTCTGGAATTTCTTCCAGTTCTATTGCGCTCCCACTAGTTTCTTTTTCCAAAAATTGATTTCCCAAAAAGTGGGCATGACAAGAAACAAAAACCTTTTGTTCCTCTGCGTAATAGAAAATATACCCTTTGGAGTTCTTTGAGTATCCCATAAACTTACACAGTACTGAGCGTGCCTCGAACTTGTCCGCATGCTACTTTTTGACAAAAGCTGGACATCCTCATATCTTCAGATACTGAAGATAGGGTTTCTTCCCACACCACATCTGATATGGTGTGGTAGGCACAGTCTTGGTAAGAACCTTGTTCAAAAGATCTGCAACTGATTCTAGTGCATAACCCCAGAAGGATCGCGGTAACTCAGCATTACTCATCATGGAACGTACCATATCCAATAGGGTTCTGTTGCATCTTTCCGATATACCGTTGTGTTGTGGTGTGTATGGAGGAGTAACCTGAGAGAGAATTCCATTCACTTTTAAGTAATCTAGAAACTCGGCACTTAAGTATTCACCACCTCGATCAGATCTCAGTGTCTTGATACTTTGCTGGTTTATTTTTCCACTTCATTCTTATATTCTCGGAATTTCTCAAAGGCCTCGGATTTATGTTTCATCATGAATACATGTCCATACCTAGAGAAATCATCCGTAAAAGCAATGAAATAGGAATAACCACTTCTTGCATGCGTAGACATTGGACCACACACGTCGCTGTGTATGAGTCCCAAGAGCTCGCTCGCTCTTACCCCGTGTCCAGTGAACGGAGTCTTTATCATCTTTCCTATGAGACATGATTGACAAGTTGTATAAGGCTGATATTCGAACGAATCCAAATATCTCTCTTTATGTAATTTCGTCAACCATGTTTCATTGATGTGACCCAGTCTACAATTCCATAAGAAAGCCTGATTTAATTCTGGAGACTTTTTTTAAGTGTGTTTTGGACGTTGAGAACCTAAACTTGATTTAATACATATATACCGTTATCTAGTATACCCGACCCAATAAAAACTTGATTTAGGTGGATGCGGACCATATCGCTTACAAATGTAAAATCATAACCTTCTTTAGAAAGTAAAGATACAGAAATGATATTACATGACAAACTGGGCATACACAAACAGTTACGCAAAATCAAAATCTGCCCACTTGTAAATCCTAGATGATATTCCCCTACGGATACAGCATTCACGCTCATTCCGTTAGCAACCCTGAGAGTCATATCACCTACCCTGATAACTCTACGGTTTCTCAAAGCCTGTAATGAATTACAGATATGAGATCCTGATAAGATATTTAGTACCCAGTAAGTAAAGTTAATTGACATACAGTTTTCAATCACAAACATACCCGAAGCCGAAGCCACAACGTACTTCGAATCCTGTTTTCTGTCTTTCCAAGCCCTGCAGTCCTTCTGCCAATGCCCTTTCCCGTGACAATAGGAATATTCCTCCTTCCCTACTGTTAGCCCCAAAACTTTTGCCCTTCCATTTACTTCTACCTTACTGACACCGTCTATCGGCTTGGTGAAGGCCTTCTTCTTCTTTCCCCTGGCTTTTGCCTTGGATCTAGAGAAGGAAGATGATTGTTGTGATTTAGCGTGCTTTCGCTTTCTAAAAGATAGATCAAAAATATTTGTAACCGCAATCAAGAACGGCGTCGCTTTGCAGCTAGCCGGTGAGTACGGGTCGGTCCACAGGGATGTTGTGAATTTCCGATTCGTTCTTACGAGTTAATTCCGAAGGGTGTTCGGAGTTATTAAATCTAAAAACCTAATTATTCTAGTGCAATTAATTAAATCTTCTTGCTATGGCTAGGTTTAGGGATGATTTGGAAATGGTAGTAAATCTCAACGCTTTCTTTACCCGAATGAAGATCTGTGAGGAGTTATGGTAATTATCAATAAAGTGGATTAGATCCGTTCGGGAAGGTGTTCCTTCCTCTAGGTTCTTGTCCTTCCTTTATAGATCCTTACCCTAACCTCCATGGAAAACATCACACCCGGGCCTTTATACTACGGTATCACCGCTACCTCGAGGGATAGGGTGCCGTAGGGAGCGGTATGTGCATGTATGCATGGAGTCCTATTGTAAATATTTGATGGGTAAGAAAGGGATGAGAGATCTCATCTCTCAAAATCCTTCCCAAAAGCTAAACCCTAAACAAGTTCCTAGGGCATGAAATTAAATCTACCTAGGGCAAGGAATTAAAATCTACTCTAGGGCAAGAAATTAAATTACTTACAGATGGCTCTCTCCAAACATCAAAGCCGGGTTGTCAGATCTGAATTTCTGAATTAAAGAGAGGCACCGATGCTCTCCAAAAGATTTCTAAATTTTATTAATGAAGGGAGGCATGAAGTTTACAATGAATTAGAGTCCCTATTTATAAAGAATAGGAAACCCTAGGGTTACAATGACTCGCATGTCTGAATTTACAAAAATAGCCCTTAGGTTGACTAGTCAACGCAGCCAAAAAAAACTTGGTAAAATTTGCAACTCCTAATTCCTCATGCCCGCCGCGGAACCGCGGCCGCAGCCGCAGCCAGGGTTTTGCCGCGGTTCCGCGGCCAAAAGATGGACTTGGGCTGAGTGCTTTCTGTTGCTGGCTCTGCATGACTTGTAATTTCTGTTTCTTTGGTTCTTTTATCAATTGGACTTCTACAATAGCTCCAGATCTTCAGTGAACAATTTGCAATGGATTTTTAACCGTCCGCTTTGTATTTTTGGACCTTGAGTTGCCTTGTTAATTGTGAACTGTCTTTCGATGTAGGCTTGACTAAGATCTTCTGTTTATTGGTTAAAGTCCACTTTTTCATCGTCTTTACATCGTTTTCACTGTTTTCTGTCCAAGAACCTGTAACCTGTAACATGTAGCAGACATGCGTCAAAAGCACCTGTTTTCATTGTAAAATGCATAAGAATGGGGAATATAAAATACAATATTATGGTGTGAACAAATACCCCCAAACTTATCTTTTGCTCGTCCTCGAGCAAACTTATTGTTTTATTCTCTACAAAAAACCTAACCGCACTTTCGCAGGGAAACGCGATTGCACTGAGCTCGTGCAACAAGCCGTTAAACCTCTAGGTGTCCCTAGTAGGAGGAGTGTTGTCTCCTGAGGGTTTTCAGCGGATTACACCCACAAAATCCTATCAATTTGGTTTTTCGACTTTTGTTCTCCAATTAGGTTTTCTAACAAGGAATTCTATTATCGTCGACCCGCAAATTATCCACCCATATTCTTCACGCTTCCTCATCATTTAACTTAAGATTATATATGTTTTGCAGACTTACTTAGCTTTCAGCATCTCTTAAGTTTTTCTTCTAGGATTCCATCTCCACTTAGGAATTTCTATCAACCCTTACTAAAGATACAAGTTCTATTCTTCACTCCTTTCTCTTATCTAAATCCCAATTACATATCCCCACGTGTGTGTATAAATCACCCCTACACTTGGAAATTCAAATCAAGCAATCATACTCTCGTCTGTTGTCCAAAGTACTCATTAGTAGGTGAATTTTTAAATGAAATTTGCTTGCACATCCTTCATGCGACCGTTAATACTTCTTGAGGTACCAACGACCGATTACCAAATGCGTTTGCATTTTAAAGCGTACTTCCTAGTCTTTGCAACACCCAAGGCTTTAGCAGTGACTCCCAAACCAGTTGGTCTAAGGCACTAGGTGATGAAGCACCCTCGCTAAATATTTTTCTATTTTTGCAGCCTTAAATAATCACAAAAACCAGTGTCCATTTTTTTTTCTTTATTTACACTTTTTCATGCTAAGGACTTTAGACAAGAGCATTTCAAGGTCTCTTCTACTATTCCAAGTTTCAAGGTGCGTGAATGTGCATTTTGTAGGGTATACATTTTCAGAATTTAGACTTAAGCTAGGAACTATTTTTCAAACTTATACTCTAATAAGAACATCAATACTCTTCCTTTGTTTCGACTTCGCCCAAGAAGTGAACCCAAAATTTGCCTATTTCTAAATAAACTACAAGGCATATACTTTCTACCGTTAAACTCTAAGGAAGGTTATTTTTAGGGCTTTTAATTTGCTAAGTCTAAGATTTAGTTTTTCCTAGCCAGTTAACCTATTTATCAAACTCAAGTCAATTAGCCAAAATTGAATACAATGATTTTTATAATTTTTTGAAATTTTTTAAATTTTTATTGGTTTTCAAATAAATATGCAAATGCAAAAATATGTACAAATGAATGCAAAGGAAGAAGACGTACCGAGCATACCCCCAAACTTGAACTTGACAGTGTCCTCACTGTCATACTAAACCAATAGGGTCAAAATACCGATACTCCCCTGTTTATTTATTTATAATTTTTTTATTTTTAATGTTTTGAATTTTTTTTATTTTTTTTATAGAAAAAGAAAACAAAAAAAAATATACATATATACAAAGATTCCCCCCAAACTTAAGCTTGGCCTTACACAAGCCAAAGGTTAACACCAACCATTCAAAAATCTGATCATGGTAATGGTAGAGTTGGTGCAAGAATGGGATGGAAAGAAAAGATATGAAAAGCACGCGAGACCGTGTGGAAAGAAGAATGATAGAATATGGTCTCGGTGGGGGAGAAGAATGGCGAAAAGAAGAAGGAAGTGGAGTACGATCTTGAGGGTGTAAATTGAGTGAATAAATTAGCGCAATATGTGATGACCGATATGTTATAAGCGATTGCGCTAACCTATCAACCCGTCGGGAAATGGGGTCAAATCCCTCAAGATTCGCAAGAAAACATGGGTACGCCGAACTTGGTATAGGAGATGAAAGCGTAACGGTCATATGTTCGGTCGGAACAATGGGAAAGACGAAAGGAAGTGAATTAGGGATAGTATCATTCTTACCGTAGTAAACTGTGTCGAACTGGAAAGATTCCATCAATGGTTCGAAACGACTGTAAGCAACCGAGTCTGTAGGATTAACTAACTCATCTGAAAATGCAAAGGACTCAAACTCGGGCGGTGAGACTTCAACATCGTCCGAAAATGTGAAACACTCGTAAGTGTCATCGGCTGTGGGAACTGTGTCAGATTCAAAGGAAAGGTTTTCAAGCTCACAGTCGTCAAGCGTGAAATGAAGTGTGGTCGGAACGATGGAAAAGAGGGAGGGTGATTTAGGTAAAGGTTCAAGAGGATGAATTGGAAAATCCGACACATCAAAGAAAAATGGTTCAACCTCAATATGATCCTCACTACTCTCCTCAATATTATCCTCATAATTCTCCACAATATTCAACTCATCCATGCCATTATCATCAAAATCAAGATGCATATGAGATTCGGGAGAAATATTTAATAACTCGGGATGATGATTTGAACATAAAATTTCAATTAAATCGACAGGTTCATCATCCGAAATATTCCCGGCGTCTATATCCTCAATCAAGTGAAAATCAATTTCTGTAGACACCTCATCAAAAGCATGGATATTTATCGATTTAGGTTCTAGAGTGGAGGTGTAAAGATCGAAAGGATTAGGTGCTGTTTCACTCGAAAGGGGTTCCTCACAATCTGGCAAATCAAACACTACAAATTCGCTCAACTCATCTTTATTTTCAACAGGTGAACTATTTAGGGCAATCGATGGAAAACAGGAGTTGTGGGCTTCAACTGGGTAAGGGTAGGTTTGATTGGAAAATCCTCTCTCATTCTCACTCTGTCCAACTGCCGCCTCATACATTGAAAAATTTGGAGCTAGCGGGACACTAGCTACCGGTTCACTAGGTTGCATAAGAGCGGCCATGGATGCTTCCACATTCCTAACCATTTTGTTTGTTGCTGCGATATACGCCTCCAACGCCTCTTCCAAACTAGACTTAGGTGGTGAGGGGGTTTCGGTAAAAGATTCAAAATGGTGTGGATATGCAAAACTCCCAATAGGCTGTGTAGAAACAGTGTCTAGTGACGGTGGAAAAGTCGGGTAGGACTGGTAGGAAGTGGGTGGTAGGACAGGGGTAGGGTCAACATATGGATAAGAAGGTGAATAGTCGTGTGGATCCCTAGAACTAGATGAGTGGAGAGGGGTGAAAGATCGACTGCGAGCTTGAGCAATATGCTCAGCAATGGACATCGGCCTAGGAGTTACAGAAGGACTTGGAAAAGTGGTGTCAACATATGTAGGTGGTAAAGGTTGACTAGGTTGACACAAAGTGGGTTGAAAAGTCAAACTGTTTCTCCTAGACTCCTCTATGTGATCTTTCAGAGATTTTTTAGGCATGGAGGGATCGTCTTTAAATTGACCGAACACATTGACATATGACGCAAAATTAGGTTCGGGATACCAAAGTTCGGCTAATGATTTTTTATGTGGGGTACCCATGTTAGAAGAAGAAAGGTGACAAGAAGGAAGGTTGGATGGTGCAAGGATTTATTTGGGGCTAAAAAATTTTGCAAGTTCTATAAAATATTTGTCCTTTTTATTTTCATTTTTTTTTATTTGGAAAAAATTTTGTTGCAAAAAGATTTTAGCAAAAAGATATGCAACAGCAAAATACTTTATAGAAAAGATATGCAACAATAAAATATTACTTGCAATTGGTTATTATTTGAAGCATATCACAAGAATCTTTATTTGGAAAGAATTAACAGCAAAATATTTCTTGCAATCAATTTAGTTCAAGCTGGGCCCAAAAATCCTGCACAAGATCGTTATTTGGAATGGAATATATTTTTAAGGCGCACAAAATCCTGCAGGAATATTTCAGAAAAGATATATCTAGATCTCCATAGAAAGACCAGAGAAGCTTACAGAGGAATTTTCACCTGATGACGTCACCCGAGAGCAGCTGAACCGCGGCCAAAAGGGGTCTCCCGCCGCGGTTCCGCGGTGATGGAGCGGGCGCGGGTCCCCAGAAAAATTTTGACGTTCTGAAACTCCAAGACCGCGGCGGATCCGCGGTCTAAAGTGGGTTAGCGCGGCGGAAGGGCGGCGCAATGGAGGGCTCGGGTCTCGGGAAAAATTCTGCTGCTCTGATTTTGAATTCCCCTTCTGTTTTGATATTTGGTTTTCTGTTTCTCTTTCTGTGGATTTCCAGATCCGAGTTTGTTCCTGCAAGATATCACACAACAAAGTACTCTTTCCAAAAAATAACAATTGATATATTTTTATAATTTTTTTGGATTTTTTCGATTTTTATGATTTTTTAAATTTTATGATTAACCCGAAATTGCGAAAAGAAAATTCTACGCCATCCCCGGCAACGGCGCCATTTGATTGTTGTGATTTAGCGTGCTTGCGCTTTCTAAAAGATAGATCAAAAATATTTGTAACCGCAATCAAGAACGGCGTCGCTTTGCAGCTAGCCGGTGAGTACGGGTCGGTCCACAGGGATGTTGTGAATTTCCGATTCGTTCTTACGAGTTAATTCCGAAGGGTGTTCGGAGTTATTAAATCTAAAAACCTAATTATTCTAGTGCAATTAATTAAATCTATTCTTGCTATGGCTAGGTTTAGGGATGATTTGGAAATGGTAGTAAATCTCAACGCTTTCTTTACCCGAATGAAGATCTGTGAGGAGTTATGGTAATTATCAATAAAGTGGATTAGATCCGTTCGGGAAGGTGTTCCTTCCTCTAGGTTCTTGTCCTTCCTTTATAGATCCTTACCCTAACCTCCATGGAAAACATCACACCCGGGCCTTTATACTACGGTATCACCGCTACCTCGAGGGATAGGGTGCCGTAGGGAGCGGTATGTGCATGTATGCATGGAGTCCTATTGTAAATATTTGATGGGTAAGAAAGGGATGAGAGATCCCATCTCTCAAAATCCTTCCCAAAAGCTAAACCCTAAACAAGTTCCTAGGGCATGAAATTAAATCTATCTAGGGCAAGGAATTAAAATCTACTCTAGGGCAAGAAATTAAATTACTTACAGATGGCTCTCTCCAAACATCAAAGCAGGATTGTCAGATCTGAATTTCTGAATTAAAGAGAGGCACCGATGCTCTCCAAAAGATTTCTAAATTTTATTAATGAAGGGAGACATGAAGTTTACAATGAATTAGAGTCCCTATTTATAAAGAATAGGAAACCCTAGGGTTACAATGACTCGCATGTCTGAATTTACAAAAATAGCCCTTAGGTTGACTAGTCAACGCAGCCAAAAAAAACTTGGTAAAATTTGCAACTCCTAATTCCTCATGCCCGCCGCGGAACCGCGGCCGCAGCCGCAGCCAGGGTTTTGCCGCGGTTCCACGGCCAAAAGATGGACTTGGGCTGAGTGCTTTCTGTTGCTGGCTCTGCATGACTTGTAATTTCTGTTTCTTTGGTTCTTTTATCAATTGGACTTCTACAATAGCTCCAGATCTTCAGTGAACAATTTGCAATGGATTTTTAACCGTCCGCTTTGTATTTTTGGACCTTGAGTTGCCTTGTTAATTGTGAACTGTCTTTCGATGTAGGCTTGACTAAGATCTTCTGTTTATTGGTTAAAGTCCACTTTTTCATCGTCTTTACATCGTTTTCACTGTTTTCTGTCCAAGAACCTGTAACCTGTAACATGTAGCAGACATGCGTCAAAAGCACCTGTTTTCATTGTAAAATGCATAAGAATGGGGAATATAAAATACAATATTATGGTGTGAACAAATACCCCCAAACTTATCTTTTGCTCGTCCTCGAGCAAACTTATTGTTTTATTCTCTACAAAAAACCTAACCGCACTTTCGCAGGGAAACGCGATTGCACTGAGCTCGTGCAACAAGCCGTTAAACCTCTAGGTGTCCCTAGTAGGAGGAGTGTTGTCTCCTGAGGGTTTTCAGCGGATTACACCCACAAAATCCTATCAATTTGGTTTTTCGACTTTTGTTCTCCAATTAGGTTTTCTAATAAGGAATTCTATTATCGTCGACCCGCAAATTATCCACCCATATTCTTCACGCTTCCTCATCATTTAACTTAAGATTATATATGTTTTGCAGACTTACTTAGCTTTCAGCATCTCTTAAGTTTTTCTTCTAGGATTCCATCTCCACTTAGGAATTTCTATCAACCCTTACTAAAGATACAAGTTCTATTCTTCACTCCTTTCTCTTATCTAAATCCCAATCACATATCCCCACGTGTGTGTATAAATCACCCCTACACTTGGAAATTCAAATCAAGCAATCATACTCTCGTCTGTTGTCCAAAGTACTCATTAGTAGGTGAATTTTTAAATGAAATTTGCTTGCACATCCTTCATGCGACCGTTAATACTTCTTGAGGTACCAACGACCGATTACCAAATGCGTTTGCATTTTAAAGCGTACTTCCTAGTCTTTGCAACACCCAAGGCTTTAGCAGTGACTCCCAAACCAGTTGGTCTAAGGCACTAGGTGATGAAGCACCCTCGCTAAATATTTTTCTATTTTTGCAGCCTTAAATAATCACAAAAACCAGTGTCCATTTTTTTTTCTTTATTTACACTTTTTCATACTAAGGACTTTAGACAAGAGCATTTCAAGGTCTCTTCTACTATTCCAAGTTTCAAGGTGCGTGAATGTGCATTTTGTAGGGTATACATTTTCAGAATTTAGACTTAAGCTAGGAACTATTTTTCAAACTTATACTCTAATAAGAACATCAATACTCTTCCTTTGTTTCGACTTCGCCCAAGAAGTGAACCCAAAATTTGCCTATTTCTAAATAAACTACAAGGCATATACTTTCTACCGTTAAACTCTAAGGAAGGTTATTTTTAGGGATTTTAATTTGCTAAGTCTAAGATTTAGTTTTTCCTAGCCAGTTAACCTATTTATCAAACTCAAGTCAATTAGCCAAAATTGAATACAATGATTTTTATAATTTTTTGAAATTTTTTAAATTTTTATTGGTTTTCAAATAAATATGCAAATGCAAAAATATGTACAAATGAATGCAAAGGAAGAAGACGTACCGAGCATACCCCCAAACTTGAACTTGACAGTGTCCTCACTGTCATACTAAACCAATAGGGTCAAAATACCGATACTCCCCTGTTTATTTATTTATAATTTTTTTATTTTTAATGTTTTGAATTTTTTTTATTTTTTTATAGAAAAAGAAAACAAAAAAAAATATACATATATACAAAGATTCCCCCCAAACTTAAGCTTGGCCTTACACAAGCCAAAGGTTAACACCAACCATTCAAAAATCTGATCATGGTAATGGTAGAGTTGGTGCAAGAATGGGATGGAAAGAAAAGATATGAAAAGCACGCGAGACCGTGTGGAAAGAAGAATGATAGAATATGGTCTCGGTGGGGGAGAAGAATGGCGAAAAGAAGAAGGAAGTGGAGTACGATCTTGAGGGTGTAAATTGAGTGAAGAAATTAGCGCAATATGTGATGACCGATATGTTATAAGCGATTGCGCTAACCTATCAACCCGTCGGGAAATGGGGTCAAATCCCTCAAGATTCGCAAGAAAACATGGGTACGTCGAACTTGGTATAGGAGATGAAAGCGTAACGGTCATATGTTCGGTCGGAACAATGGGAAAGACGAAAGGAAGTGAATTAGGGATAGTATCATTCTTACCGTAGTAAACTGTGTCGAACTGGAAAGATTCCATCAATGGTTCGAAACGACTGTAAGCAACCGAGTCTGTAGGATTAACTAACTCATCTGAAAATGCAAAGGACTCAAACTCGGGCGGTGAGACTTCAACATCGTCCGAAAATGTGAAACACTCGTAAGTGTCATCGGCTGTGGGAACTGTGTCAGATTCAAAGGAAAGGTTTTCAAGCTCACAGTCGTCAAGCGTGAAATGAAGTGTGGTCGGAACGATGGAAAAGAGGGAGGGTGATTTAGGTAAAGGTTCAAGAGGATGAATTGGAAAATCCGACACATCAAAGAAAAATGGTTCAACCTCAATATGATCCTCACTACTCTCCTCAATATTATCCTCATAATTCTCCACAATATTCAACTAATCCATGCCATTATCATCAAAATCAAGACGCATATGAGATTCGGGAGAAATATTTAATAACTCGGGATGATGATTTGAACATAAAATTTCAATTAAATCGACAGGTTCATCATCCGAAATATTCCCGGCGTCTATATCCTCAATCAAGTGAAAATCAATTTCTGTAGACACCTCATCAAAAGCATGGATATTTATCGATTTAGGTTCTAGAGTGGAGGTGTAAAGATCGAAAGGATTAGGTGCTGTTTCACTCGAAAGGGGTTCCTCACAATCTGGCAAATCAAACACTACAAATTCGCTCAACTCATCTTTATTTTCAACAGGTGAACTATTTAGGGCAATCGATGGAAAACAGGAGTTGTGGGCTTCAACTGGGTAAGGGTAGGTTTGATTGGAAAATCCTCTCTCATTCTCACTCTGTCCAACTGCCGCCTCATACATTGAAAAATTTGGAGCTAGCGGGACACTAGCTACCGGTTCACTAGGTTGCATAAGAGCGGCCATGGATGCTTCCACATTCCTAACCATTTTGTTTGTTGCTGCGATATACGCCTCCAACGCCTCTTCCAAACTAGACTTAGGTGGTGAGGGGGTTTCGGTAAAAGATTCAAAATGGTGTGGATATGCAAAACTCCCAATAGGCTGTGTAGAAACAGTGTCTAGTGACGGTGGAAAAGTCGGGTAGGACTGGTAGGAAGTGGGTGGTAGGACAGGGGTAGGGTCAACATATGGATAAGAAGGTGAATAGTCGTGTGGATCCCTAGAACTAGATGAGTGGAGAGGGGTGAAAGATCGACCGCGAGCTTGAGCAATATGCTCAGCAATGGACATCGGCCTAGGAGTTACAGAAGGACTTGGAAAAGTGGTGTCAACATATGTAGGTGGTAAAGGTTGACTAGGTTGACACAAAGTGGGTTGAAAAGTCAAACTGTTTCTCCTAGACTCCTCTATGTGATCTTTCAGAGATTTTTTAGGCATGGAGGGATCGTCTTTAAATTGACCGAACACATTGACATATGACGTAAAATTAGGTTCGGGATTTTTTGGCCAATCAATATAGTTTGGCTCAGTCAATTTATTATCTAGCTGTAAGCTAAGTCCGGTCATCTGGTTGCTGCAATTAAGAGAGAGGGGGAAACACTCAGTATGATACTCTTTCAAGTTTAGATTGGTTATTAGTTTATCTAAACAGGATGGCTCCTAATGTATCTCGAATCCTTCCTCAAATCATAAAAGAAGAATTAGTCAGGATTAATCTCACCCTACAATACTTTCTTAACCTTTCAGCCAGGCTGGTGTTGGTACTTCGAGGGAGGTTTTCCAACGCTTTCATGAAGTTCCTTAATTACATAATCTCTTTTCCCTGGAGGCGTAGCCCTGCCAACACCACTCTAGACACCTACTTGGTTTATATCATTGATTGTTTAGTGAAAAAATCTTCCGAGGAGTAGCAGATACTCACAGTAGGATCGGGATCCAAGTATCATCGTGTGACAATTTTGAAGGAATCCTACCAAAATCATCACACTCCAAATGGTATGCAACACTAGCAAATTTTAGTTTCTTTAAAAACTCTCGATGTGGATTTTTCCCCCAAGCTCTTATGACCTTGAGGAAGGCCAACATATCATAAGTTGCAAGTCAAGTTCTACCCGCCATTGTCCAGGTTAATTTGAACCCATCCGTACATACTCTTGATGAAGGCCAAAATAGAAGTACAACTGTCCCAAACCAACGCATCTATTTATGCTACAGGCGAATATTCAGTAGCTACCAATCACTATGCCTTGGCGAAGGTCAAAATACATAGCTTGAATACTACTTAATACCCAACTGATATGACGGAGGGCTATGAATGGTTTTGGCAAAACCGTGAACGTAGTGAACTTGATATAATCGAAGGAACCTGATAGCTTTTAAAGGAGTAGCTTAAGCTCTGCATTTAAAATTTTGCTTTTTGAAAAAACCGAGTGGTTTTTGAAATTGTTCCAACGATTCAGCTTTGGATTATTTTCTTTGCATTAATCAATTAATGCAGTCCCATCATTTACAGTTACCATTACAGAAAGAAAAGAAAATACCACGTACTTTTATGCCATTCGTATTTGCCACTGGGCCAGTCTTACACCGTTAGGTTACTTAACTAACGCCAGAGCGAGGGCTGGACTAGCGCGGGTGCAAAACATAAGCAACGTCTATTATATAACATATATAATATATCCATTCGTTTCACACAATAATAGACATTCCAGATCAAAGATGAATATATTGGATATACTAGGAATTCCACATTTCGTTTAAACCTGTAACGAAAGATGGATTCCATGGTTGTGATGAATAGGCAAACCCCACCCTAGACCCCTACGGGTGCGGCAAACTACCCGCCAAATTCCCAAAGTGAAGCAACCTCCCATAGTAAAATGAGTAGGCTACTCGGCACTTCAAAGAACCCGGTAGTTTGTGCACCCCACCATTGTCTATCCTAAGAGCAAAAACAGTAAATGAAATAATACAACGGTAGCTACAAACTCAACCCAGATGTGCCCCGTAAAATAATATTACATCAACTTTACAATTTACATCGAATGAAAGAAAGAAAAATCTCTTCTCACATCCCCCGGCTATTCATAATCGACGATCCAATATTCCATATCCACAAACCAACAACAACAACAACACAGATATGTGCAACCCCCAACTAACCGACGTATATCAATTAGCGGAAGTTTACGAACACATATAACAACCTGAAACTATAAACGGCGTTAAAACCGTGACTTCGAAATACTCCGTATTGCCACAACAGAAAGTTAACGGCATAAGCAATCTTGGCAAAAAAAAACAACACCTGAAACCCTAAATCTAAGAGACCAGAACACATACAAAAAAACAAGTCCAAATACCACTAATGAACCGGCCAGGCTGGGAAAATGCTCTCTGTGGCCGGCCAAAAGTTGTTCAATTGGGCTCGTTTTTCTAGGGTGTTCAACCTACAAGTAATGGAGCACTCTGCAATTGTTTAAAAAAAATTTAGAGCCTCTGAAAAATTCGACAGAAACTTGGATCTATGTTTTGGAGTTATTTTGGTTTCGTAGTTTTACACGTTGTCTAAACTGTTAGTTAAGGTTTAGTAGGCTCTGATACCACTGTAAGTCGATGTCACGCACCCCGTGAGTTCGCGGAGAGGCAGAATACGCAAAAAACGATTTTTACGGGCTTCACAACACCGACTTGAACTCCATGATCGATACTAAACCCTAACTAGCAAAACTTTATGAGGTTACTACTCGGAAAGAATGTTATACCTCACAGTATCATATCCTTCGGGTCTTCTTTCTTTCCTCCTCCTCTTCATAGGCTCCTCGGATCGTACACGGATCAGGCCTCCTCGTCGGTCCTTTCAAGTCAAAGACGATCCACCCGAGAGTCTATAGTCCGAGCTCCAACCATAAATCTGAGGGAATTAGGCACCTAGTTCGCTAAACTAGATGTCCTAGATGATGTAGAGAGTAAAGATGGATTAGTTTGTCTCTAAATACCCTAGGTTTCTCAACACATGAGACATGTAGAGTTAAAGGAAGAAGAAGGGGAGCTTGAGGAAGTGAGAGTGTAGGATAATATTAGTATGAAGATGGAAATCTCTTTGTGATGAATAATGAAGCATACAATAATGCAATCCCTAAATATCAAGCATGCTTGCAAAATATGTAGCATACTTGCAAAATATCTAGTATGCTTCAATTATCATTTAGTGAGTCACCCCATGAGTGACCCCATGAGTCACCAAGTAGACATACCCCATTTAATGTAAATCTCCACCTCATTTCCTCCACCTCATTAATATTTTAATCAAAAGATTAAAACCCAAATGAGGTGTCTTCTTCTAGAAGAAATCTTGAGTAAATTATAATAATACCCCTCATCTGTATATACATACCCATATCCATATTCTGAAAAATACAAATACAAAGAGACAAAAATAATCTAACAATATAATACTAGGATCCGGTTTAAACTAAAGCCCACTAGTATTATGTGCCCGAACATCATATGTGCACAAGTACACATATGTGATCAATGCCCTGCCATAAAACCATACTGCCTCTACATCTTTTGCCCGATGCAGGGAAACCCTCTCTGTGGGACTCTAAAGACTCGACAGTATGCTGGCAGTGGGTTTAACCACAAGCACGTTGGAGTATCGATGCTCTATCTCGATAATCTTACGACTAGGGATCTGTATAAGGATGTGCTTATAGACTACCCAGCTTCCACTAGTGTGACTGCCATCACAACGCTGGTAATCAAGCAAAGATCCTAAGGGCTCTACCAATATGTATAAGCGATATGGTAAAAGAAACACATGCATATATTGAGGTAGAAACAAACTAGGTAGCATACTACTATTTCATGCAAGTCTGTTACTATATCCATGTATATCCCAAGCTTCCAATATGTAATATACAAACCAGTATGATATAATAATGGCCTCTAGGGCATATATCACTAACAATAAGATGCTTGGGGTAAAAATCCACATCAGGAGTTTCAAATATACAGGAAAATTTCCACGCATACGCATGCCTTCTGTAGTGTGGTGACTTAAGTGGCTTTCATCAAGTTATCACACGGTGATAGTTGTGTCCCAATTCTCACTGTGAGTAGGTTTTACTCCTCGGGAGATTTTCTTTTCACAATTAGCTGACCTATTAGATGTCTAGAAAGTGTTTTTGAGGTTACGCTTCTGCGGAAACTGGGTTATTTAATTAGGTCCGTGCAAAAGCACGGGGAACCTCTCTCGGAGTACCAACACTGTCCTGACTGAACAGTTAGTGAACTTGTAAGGTGTAAATGATACCGACTAGTTCTCCCTTTAGGATTTGAAGGAAAATTCGAGGAAACAGTGGGAGCCATCATGATGAGATAAAGTAATTAACCAATCTAATTTAGGTTAGAGTGCACGCTGAGTGTTTCTTTTCTCTCTCTTTGGTAGCGACCATGACCCTCCTTTAACTAAAAACTCATAAACCAAATTGACCGAACCTTTTTACAAACCCGGCTTTGTTTTGTCAAGATTCACGACAAAGTCATATATATTTATGCTATTCCTGCTTTACCCTTTGCTTTCTCTGGAACATTCTGTTTCACCACTAAGATCCATATAAAATGGATATAACCATCTCATATAGTTACATACGAACTCGTAGAAATTTATTTCAGTTCGAGAATGGATTCCGTTTATGGAGAAATAGAATAGGATTATTCTGTTGTCTTTTCTCTTTAATTTCTCTCAGGTTGCGAGGGTTCCTAGTATTAGGAGAGCACACTTATTACGCTTATTGGATAGTCTTCTTCCAAACCTTAGACATGTGTCGAAAGGTAGGGAAAGAAAAAAACCAATTAGCCTAAGTAAGGTGTACAGAAGGTAAGAAGTAAAAACATAACAAGGGATTGGAGTAAGGGCAATGGAAATTGTAACTAATGTCATGAGTCTGGTATTGGAAAAGACATTATTAGGAATATCCGGCCAACCCCTTAGAAAATTTTCATGTTTCGGTATTACTGTGCGATATTAATTTAAAACTGTTTTCCAAATTAGATTCTTACACCAGGGCATGTATTTACCGGACTTGATTCCCACATCTGTATAGCATTACAAATGCTGAGTGAGAGTAGAATATTGAGAATTGGATGATTAGATCCTCAAAAATCAGAATTCTTTGCAATTGGTGATATTTGTGGAGATCGCATGGGTTTTGCCTAAACGACAAATTTTTGGTTTTGAATATCCGTTGTTATGCACCAATTTCAAACTGATATATCTGTACGTTTATTTTATAAAGTGAGATAAAACTTTTAGAAATTATATTTATAGCATTTACCTTTATCAGCTGATGATTAGGTAAGGTGCATTATATAACGATGTAATTCTTCTTAACCATAATACAGTTTTCAATTTACAACATACAAAATTTAAGTTATTAAACTCAGAGGACTTGTATAAATTATTATATGTTGTCCGATGTCCATTAGGACAAGGGGTTGGTACTTGTACTATATTCCGTTTGCTTATGACTTTTCTGGTTTTAGAAATGCATTTCGTTGAAATACAAGGTCCAAATTTTGAGAAGTTATAGATATAAGAATAAAGTAGAGAACCACACCTTCGAAATATCAAGATTCTTCAAGATGATCGAAGATGTAGATACTTATGCTAGGTTTTCCGTCGTAAGTAATATGTTTGAGAACCTGCTTCTCTCTCAGGTTACTAATCCGTGGGTGCGCTCCTTGACGAGTAATGTTGTATGTACTTTTTTTCTTTGGTTGTACATTGGAAATAACTGCATAATTTTTGAATCTCCTTCAAATTAAATTAGTGTCTTTGTTTCTATATTAGATATAAAATGGATTCATATCTTAACGATGTTAAGGTATATAGAGTTGTCCGACTTATGATTAAAACCAGAATCCGGATAAACTCAAGGCATTTTTTCAGTAATGGCAGTTTATGGGTTTTCCTAGGCTTAGACGAGGGTTACCATTCTACCATTTGCAGAATTAATAGTAATATTGTTCTTGACTCGCCACATTTTTAGTAAAATGAATTCTTTTAGAAAATATTAGTGGAAATATGGTAGAACTGAAAGTGATTCCAGAACCACAAATAATTACTGAATATTTTTTAGAACCTAAGAATTCAATTGGATTCGACAATCCATTAGCCACTCCGCAGATTTAGTGGGTAACCTCAGCCACCCGAAAGGTATTTCGGTCTTCTCAAAGACGATGACAGAGAGGTTTTGATGACCCAAGTTTATCATTACTGATGTTCTAGATTATGAGATCTGGCAGGTGGATGATTATAAAGTCGTTCTAAATTTAATTTAGAAGTGCACATGTATATGACTCTGCCGGAGGGTTGTTGTAGTAAGCGGAAGCATGGTGGGATATTTGCTTATGTCTTTTTATAGACTGAAGTATAGCGGAGATGGGTCATCTATTCTTGATGTGACAATCATAATGTTTGACTTCATCAAGAATGACAGAGAGACCTGGTAAGAAGGTTAAGTAGGGAGTACTATCTTGGGATTTGGATGACATACTCCAGATAGGAAGTGATGTTCCTATACTACAATCGGTTAGACTGTGGTTGTCACAAGTGTTTCTTCACAAAGAAATTGGATAAAACATCAGATATTCTAATGATTAGATCTAGATTTGTGAAGTGTCTCAATTCGGGTACTTAGACACTATTCTAAAGTATTTTTAGAATAAATGACTCCTAGCGTGGTAGTGTACCCGCAGGTGATGGAATCACCCTCTCTAAAGTGATGTCTTCTGGACTGATGAGCAGAGAGATTTGCATGATTGACATATCACTTACTTAGACAATTGAATTGATCATGAGATGTCAAGTACCGCATCAGATATTGCTTTTGCACTAGATGCAACAAGCAGATATTAATTCAATCCTGGAGAAACGTTGGGAAGAAGTTATGAACATGAGAGAATGTTTTAGGTATATGGTAATGGCAGCCTCCTTCAGGAGGCAGTTATCATTTTAGGCTTTTATGGTGACCTGGATGATAGAGGGGTTGTCAGAGTTAAATTTTACCCTCTTCTGAGGGGTAGTATGTTGGACAGTAATCCAAGCGGATACTGAGATAGGCATGACGCGGGATACTGATTAAATTCAGTGGAAGATACAGTCTAAGAAGTTTGTTGGAGTTAGAGTTCATTTATGAGCTTAGTCCCATTAGATATCCAGACAAGTTCTAAGACATGTATCGCTCATTTTGGGAGATGGTCATTTTCTATGAAGTTGAGATATAGATAGATAAAGATAGAAATATTGGAGCGGATCCACTCACTGAGGCTATTTCTTGAACAAGAATTTCTCGTAAACATGTTTTGCGAAACTGATTTGTAGAGAAGTTGAGCGTTCTGCATCATACGAGTTATGAGTATGCGACACCGCAATAATTAGCCTGAAGTGCAAGTGGGAGATTGTTGGTTATGGTGCCTTCAAGGCAATTATTGTAATCACAGGAAGGTGATTATAATGATTGAGGGAGGACCTATATGGATAGAACAGTCTTACACGAGATGATAGTATGCTATTTGGTTCATCTCTATCATCATGTATATGTATTATGTAGTATTATGGATCACTATTATATATTGATAGAGCCCTTAAGATTCCTGCTTGACTACCAGGGTTATTGTGGCGATCACACCTGTGAGAACTGGGTAGTCTATAAGCAAATCCTTAAATATCCCTAGTCGTGGGAATATCGAGACTGGCCATCGATATTCCAGATTAGACTAGTATATACGTTTCTTGACACTGACGAGGGGCGATGGCCGGTCTCACAACCATTGGTGTCAGTTAGTCACCAAAGATAGTATACAGGTGCTTATTGGGTTATGAGTTAAATTGGACGGACTCACCGAGAACATGCTAGATGGTATTATACCCATAGTCGGGTAGTGGTTCTCTGGTGACACGAGTACAGGTTAGTCTATCGACCTGAGATCGTCATTTGTCTCGTATGAGTTCCCACCATGCTTTGATTATTACTCTACCATGACTCTACTGAGTCGTGCAAACAGGTTTTCGTTGGGTACAGTCTTGAGCCATATAGATGTAGTGAGTGGATCATCGGGGATTCGTATCTCTCCCGGTATTGGGGGTAGATGTCGCGCTATGCACCGGTAGCCTTCACCAGAAATCCTCGGCCGAGGTGGACGAGAATTACTGATTTGGATCAGTAGTTTCTCAGTGGGTGATGGGTTTTATACCGACACGACTTATCGCGTTATTAAGGGTCTGACTTTATCCACCATCTAGACCCGATATACGATACTCTTAGACAAACAGACCAAACTGTATGGAGACTGTCACTTTCAGGTTCAGTAGGGATACAAACAAGTTTGCTTGTCGGCCTTCCTTTTGTTCAATACCTAGGTAGCGGTTACATATAGCTAGTGCCGCTGACGTGCTTGTGGTTAAACCTACTGCCAGCGTATTGTCGAGTCTTTAGAGTCCTACACAGAGGGTTTTCCCAGCTCGGGCGAAACGATGTAGTGTACGTTCTTGGTTCGATTAAAACACTTGCTTTTATGCACATATTTTTAATCAGACAGTTTGTTAATACTAGCCGATTTGAAACGCAGCCAGGTTATCACATTTTGAATTAAATGTGAGCTAGTATTATATATCTTTTTTAGTATCTCTCTTTTCGGTATTCGTATATTGACAAAATACGGTATTTATATGAATACGGGTATTTATATAAATACGTGTATTTGTGTCTTAATATTAATACGAGTATTTGTATCTTTGTACAAATACGGGTATTCATATTTTATACGAATACGGTATTCATATTTTGATACGAATACGGGTGTATGTATTTGTAGCATATACTTATATTAGTGAATTTGTATATATTGATATATGTACATATACATATGTATATGTGTACCATGAGGTGGTATTCTCCACACTTATCTTTTCATTCATGTTTCTTGTAGAATGTGGTGGAACTTCTGACTCACTATGGTGAGTCACAATGCACTCATATTCAAAGAAGAAAAGAAAAGAAAAGAAAAGAGAGTGTGAGATGAGAGATTAATTCTTGAGTTGCCATGCTCATCTTCACCAAGTTTCTTTTTCTCCTCTCTTGATTTTTATTAGTGGAGAATTGGAAAAGAATTATGTGAGATCAACTACAGATTAGCCACTATATCATCTAGTGATCAATTCTTAGCAAGTCTTGATCACTAGTTGCTTCATTTGTGAAGTTAGAGCCTAAGCTTGGTTTCCTTCGAGATGGATCATCTTTGGAAAGGAAGACCGACTCCCAAGCTCGTTGTTGGGACTTCACCCGCGTGCGCTTTTGTGGTTTTGAAAGAAAAGGGTTTGAATATGCAGCGCACGCGAGCTCAGTCTCGTTTTAAAATTTATAAACCGCAAGTACACAACGCGTTGTAGCAAGCCGGCAAGTACGGGTCGATCTACAGGAAATTGGTGATTATAAGTTGTAGCTAAAAGCTCAAAAAGAAAAGAATGATTTTTGTCACAAGAATTAGAAAATACGAAAATAGAGAACAAGAAAACAGCTGTGGTTCCGGTTTGGATGGTTGAATAGTGACGAATTCGTCGACGCTCTCTTGATCATGAGTTGTTCCGTCCTTGTGTTGGTTTCGACGTGAAGTATAGCTTGTCAAGGCGTTTGTGAAGCATAAGTCATCAAGATATCGAAGTTCAATTTTAGAAACGAAACGAATCCGTATTGTTCTCACTTACCGTTTGTATGTCCAAACTTGAAGTATCAACACTAAGCACAAGGATTAGTAAGTATACATCAACAACAAATGCACAAATTAGCACATGAGAGCAAGTGGTTTTAGTATTAAACTTGCTAATTGAGTTGTGATAGTATTGGGTATATGAAATGAAGAAGGGTGTCAATCAACTTGTTAAAAAAATACCCTATCTAACACTTAACAATCTTAACACTATTGTGATTCTAACTTTAACATTGCAACATAGGGTCTTGGAAAGAATATGGTGTATGATGAGGTTACCAAGTAACCATAGATTCACATACCATATCAAACTAATCCAAGTTAGCAATCTTAAGATTACAATCAAGATTTGAGAACATTAAACATTCATAAGAGATGGATGAAGGCAAAACCATTCATCTCACATCCTCATCACCACCACAACAAAAGAGAATTACACAAATATCACAAAATAGAAACAAGATAAGAAAAACATAAGAAAACACAAGTACAAAGAGTTAAAGCAAAAAAAGTGCAAGTTCTATATTAATAAAATGGAGGGCTTGAGTTACAAGATAGATAGTAATTTCAAGCTTCTTAATGGAACACTCAAGTGAGAGCTTAAAGAGGGAAGAAGAAGAAGAAGCCATCAAGAGTTGCACACTATTCTCACTTCAAAAGCCAACCCCATTCTCTCTATGTGATCTGTAATATATATGCAACTTAATATAAAAAATTGCATATAGCAAAGGACTGACAAGAGCACCAGAGACCCACAGAAGAAGCACGCGCCAAAATGGGTAAGACTTGACCGCAAATTGCGGCCAAGATGAATAAATTTGCGGCCCAATTTTGGATTCTAGGGCGCACCTTGGTACAGTAGTCTTCTATCATCAAGAGCATCTATTTGTAATTGCAATTTATTTTAATTCCAACTTGGATGCAATCTGGAGCAATAAACAGAGAGGGGTCAAGTGGGTATATGTAGTGTTCATACTTCAAATCATTTTTTTTCCAAATAATCCACTTGCATGTCCAGTTGTGTATCCACTTGCAATGCACAATGATGGTGTTTTCCCACTTGATGATGGTTCATGCCCCCTTGGTGCATATGATCCAATACCTGTTCACACATGATTATGTTGGACCAAAACCAATTATTTATTGTACACAACTTAATTTGTTTGCAAAACTCAATGACTTTATCTGTTATCTGTCCCGTTTACAGTTCCTGCTAAAAACCGTCATTTCAGTCTAAGTTGTGTACCGTCTCCAGTGTTTTTTCATGTGTACCTGTAATCTGTACTAATAAGCAGACACAGATTAGATAGCACTGTTTATTGACAAAATGATAGGAAATGAGTGGTATTAAAATGTAATAAATCATGTTGAACAAATACCCACATACCCATCTTTTACTCGTCCCGAGCAAAACAAAATCCCACCCTCACTTTCTCAAGGAACGCGATTGCACTGAGCCCGTGCAACAAGCCGTTAAATCTCTAGGTGTTCCTAATAGGAGGGGTTTTATCTCCTAAGGTTTTCAGCGAATTACACCGACAAAATCCCGTCAAGCTAGCTTTGTAAGGAAACAGTCGATTCTAAATCCTAAGATTTAGTATCAAAGTTAGAAGTTCTATTACTCTTGTCAGAAACATCCAACCTTTATTTTTCACTCCTCACATCTCATTTATCCTAAGTTCATATACTGTCACGACCCGAATGTGGCACATGACCGGCACTTAAAACACGTGACATCTGAAGATGCCGACGCGGTCCAAGTAAGACGAAACCCGGAATCTAAACCCTTTTTGAAAACATTGGAGGTGAAGTTTTGAAATAGTCATCAGATGAGATCAGTTTAAAATAAAGATGTAAGTCGAACTAAGTATGTTTGAAAAAACATCTATGCCATTTTGAAATTCGACAACACCTCCTTTGTAAATTTTGATTAAAACCCGATATAAACATAACAATGTAAATAGCATCCCAACGGGAGCTAGCTTCCACGCATAAATGGCAGGGCAACTAAGAAAACTATATACGACGCACCATGGCGAAGAAAAGAAAAGCGAATCAAACCAATAAGCATAAAAAGAGTCGACTCCAACGAGTACGACGCCCACAACACACCAATTCTAAGTCTTACTTATAAGTCCATAATATACAAGTTCTAAGTCGATGGATTTTTACTAGATACAAGAATATATAAATATACAAGTATGGGTACGAACAACAGTAGCCCACCTGCCAAAGCAATCACTGTGAAGAAGGGTGTGCCGCAACCCGCCGATAATCCGAGCGGTAACCTGCAAGAAACTGTGGCACAACGGAGGTGAGTTGCCAACACAGTGAATAAAAGTACATCACAAGGTAGAAATCGAAATGCACAACGATACCTAGGTCATAAGTATAGTACTATCATATCCTCTGTACTAATATAATATATGATATGCATATGCATCATAAATGTAACTCTATCCATCACATGAACCCAAAATAGAATATATCAATACAAATGACCTGTATCTAGGTATAAGCCCAAAAGTAGCCGAAAATATATATGTAAAACCTCTTCTTTAAAATAGTCGCGGAATACATATGTCACGGCATAAAAGCAGACGTGATAGTTTGAAATATAATAGGTATCTTATTTAAGATATACGTCTTACTGTTTTAGTGAAGAGTGTTAAGAGGTTTACAATTTAAAAGATCCCAGTGTCATATCAGACACGTCAAAATAATGAGGCTATAGCTCGATTTTTGAATTCCTTTCTATATGCAAATACTCATAAAAAGGTATGCATGTACTGTCCCCCAGATCAGTCCCGGTCGGCTACAAAAACTCATAACAAAAGGGTATACTTCATATGATAGCAACATATCAACTTCTGGATGTCCAGTATCGACACCCGAAATCAGAAATCCCTCGTGTCCATCACTGACACGAAAATTCTCAAATCTCTCGTGTCCATCACCGACACGTAAATGCAGATATCTTCGACACCATCTCAACAGATGATCGCCACCCGATATCCCTGGCCCTGGTCAGTATCCCCTGGACATCCATCGTGCTCAAATCTAGCCCCGGTCAGTATCCCCTGGATATCGGTCGTGCTCAAATCTAGCCCCGGTCAGTATCCCCTGGATATCTGTCGTGCTCATCTCTATCTCCGGTATCGAGTATCCTCGCTAGGCTCCTCGCCTCTAATACGGTTATCCTGCCCCTCGGTCTCGACCGGATCCACCATATATCCGACTGTATACCCCCCCACTCAGTCTGGATATCGAAGTAATCCGTAACCGTATAGCCCCTCTCACTCGGTTCAGAGTAAAACAAAATATAAAAACGACTCATGGTGGACATCAACTAATCATATCTAAAATAACAAGTAAAGAATAAGAATATTCTCATAGATCCTTCTGGTGATATATTATATATATACATATATAACAACGTCCCATACCACTGATATATATCATCAAAATAAAACATCCTGAAAACTCATAAGAATCAAATACGAATATCCATGTTACTGATGTTCACAAAAATTCAGCAGGTAGGGATGGTACTGTACGTAAATATAAACATGCAGGCAACAAACGTATCAATTCTACAGTGTCATGGCAATACTAATGATGCGTGGTGTAGCATACGCGTCTGTGCTCGTGCAGCATGGCAATCATTAGTATTTGTGCAAGTGTTCTAAAAGTGTATATAACATACTCGTATCGACATCTACATACGCATCACGTAGTATAACAGTCTTACAGTGACATGGCAGTACCAATGAGGAGTAGTGTAACATATACGTATGTTCTTGTGCAACATAATACTCATTGGTAGTTGTGCAGTGTTCTATCAGAGTGTTCGTATCACGGAAACATATAAAATTGATAAATGTATCGCGAACATATAAAGTAAATCTAAGCGTAATTATTAAATGTAACTACTTGCTATGAGCTATACCATTATCTTTGAAATGGAACGAAACGTTGGTTTTGAAATAAGGAAGCTGCCTTAGGTTAAAAATAGATATTCGTTTTGGAAATTGGCATCGCATCCTTGTCCTTTATCATCAAAAAGAGAAACAAATCGTTAGTTTTTAAAAGAGTATATCACACAAGTATTATGTTATAAAATGGAATAAAACATAACTCTACGAGTCTAAAGGAAACTTGGCTGTTATTCGGCATGCTAATCTCGTCATCACAAGCATGGTATGATTCCTCCTACAATACCCACATTATCACAATAACCAAATCATCTCAAGTACGGCATGATCTCTCGTACAACTCCACCAAACCATGAATAAAACTATATGCACATGAACAATATACTAAATGCAACAGAACACTAATACCATTAACTTGAATTTATACTCAGAATATACAAATGAATGTAAAAGATAGAGATGCTTACCGAGCACACCTCCAAACTTAAACTTGACAGTGCCCTCACTTTCATGCTACACCAAGAGGGTCAAAATTGTTGATTCTCTCTCTTTTTTTTCTTTTTTTTATAATAGAAAAAAACAAAATATATATACACAACCCCCAAACTTAAGTGAAACGGTGTTTCCACTGTTAAGCGTTGAAGTTTAAAGTTAGTGAGGGAACGGTTTCAATCTATATAAGGCCTTACAGAGGCCAAAAGTTAACACCAATCATTCAAAAATTCTATCGTGATGAGCCCAGGGTTGGTGAAAGAATACGGAGAGAAAGAAAATAAATAATACGCGAGGCCGTGCGTGAACGGATTTGGTATATGGTCTCGGTATATAAGGAGATGAACGGAAGGGAGAAAGAAATGGAGTGCGAACATGAGGTTGAAAATTTATTGAATAAATTAGTGCAGTCTGTAGTGGTTTGAAACTGGAATTGTTTGACTGCACTAATTTATCAATACTATGTTAAATGGGGTCAAACCTTTCAAGATTCACAAGAAAACATGGGTTCGAACTTGGGGAACCAGATGAAAGAAATGAAGTTGATACGGCGTCTTGCGAAGTGGAAATGAGGGAGGGAAGAAACTAAGGAATGGTACAGTTAGAAACTCAGGAGGATGTTCACAGTCAATGGAAGGGACATGATGAATCGGAAAATCCGACTCATCCAACAAAACATATGTATTCTCAAAGATATCCTTAAAATTCTCCACAAAATCAAGATCATCCATGCATTCGTCCAAATCTTCATCAATAAACTCCAGATGTAAATGGGGTTCAAGAAAAACAGTTAAAGGTTCAGGATAATGTCCACATGGTTCTAAAGGAATGTGTTGAATTGGTGACAAAAACTCACCCAAATTTGTGGGTTCATCATCGAAATCATCCCCAATATCGATATCCTCAATCAAGTCAAACATAAAGTTCTCAAATATCTCAACAAAAGCATGGTTTTCAATCGGTTAGATTTCTAGATTGGGGATGCAGAGATCAAAGGAAGTGGTATCGGTTTCACTTGAAATGGACTCTTCACAATCGGGTAAATCAAACACTATGTAGTCGCCAACTCATTAAACATTTTATCTTCAATTGGTGAATCAGTTGGGATACTCGTAGACTTTCGGAACTGGAGTTATGGAAATCAATTGGGAACGGGTAGGCTTAATTTTGAAGGGTGAATTGCGCATTTTCACTACTTAAATCATCAAATTGCTCTATGGCCACATCATACATGGGAAAATTTTGAACTAGTTGGGAACTAGCTGCTGGTTCATAAGGTTGTATGAGGGCAGACATGGATGCATTCAATTCCTCCATTTGTCGGCATGAAGCTACCCGAAACTCTTCCAGTGTTCTCTCAAGACTAGACATGGATTGTGAAGGGTTTTCAATAAAAGATTCAAATTCATTTGGATACGTGAAATTCCCAACTTTATGTTTAGAAGCAATGTCTAGTGAGGGTGTGAAAGTCAGGCCAGATTGATAGGAATCGAATGGTTGTGTGGAATAAGAAGGATTAGGATAAACATCCGGATAGAATGATGGTTGGAATTGTTATCCTAAAGAATTCGGAGTGGTGACAGGCATGAAAGATCGGCTATGGGATTGTGCATACGTTCTACAATGGACATCGATTTAAGAGTCGCCACGTTACCCTCAGAAGGGGTATCAACATGAGAAGGGATGAAATTTTGAAAATGTTGATATGACGTGGATTGTGGTGTCCATGTGGTGTTTCTAGAAGCGTATATCCGATCTTTCAAAGAGATTTTTGGGATGGATGGATCATTTGACGTTCTACCAAAATAAGAGCCGTATGAACTAATATCTGGCTGAGGATACCAAAGTTCGGCAAGAGTTGGTTGATGTGTGGTACCCATGATATGAAAAGAAAAAGAAGGGATGAAAAAGGTTGTGAGGTTTTTTTCTATGTTAGTTATTAAAAAAAGAATGAAATACACAAACAAAAGGTAAAGCAAAAACATTCATGACACAATACCACACACCTAATCGGTCTAGGGTTCACTTAGGTCAACTAGACCTGCTCAAGAACTTGATTGTCGAAGTAAAACTATTTCGAGAAACGGGCTCAAGATATACCGATCACGAGACCAGGTAATTGCAGAGATAAGGGGAGCTTTTTCAATGCTTTTGTGAAGTTTCTTAATTAGAATAACCCTTTCTCTTTTGGCGGTTGCGCCGTGAACACTTTGCCTAGTCACCCCGTAAACGATATACCATTAAGCAGTGTTCTAAACACAGTTAACTTCTCCTAATGAGTATGAAGTCCTTTAAGGTTTAAAGTCTAGTTTCTTTTTTATAATTTGTGCAGGTAAACGTTATGCTCAATTTCTTGATTTGTGGGCCACGGAAAAGGTGATGAAATCCTTTACCGTATGTTGTGGGGTTCGTTTTCCCTTAAGTCCGTATTAATGGATGCAATGCGCAAATTAATGAAAAAGTTGTTCAAAACATCAAACAATCATTTTTTATGTTTAAGCGCGGCGCTGCAACAAATACGGCTTAGTTCCTTTAGCGTTTGGCAGCGAACTTGCAAAGAATCCTGCAAAGATAGAATAGTGGATGCGTCGGATTTGAGAAAGGTGTTAGGATATACGTACCAATAGGTATTTGGGTTAGAAAACCCACATTGAATTGAATCCGATTAGCTTGAAAAGTTCGCTTGTGCAGATCAAAACTACTCGGATCTTTGGCACTGTACTTCACTATCACCTTAATTTTGAATGTACACTTTCCTCTGCACGATCGCAATTCACAATTCCTTAAAATCTGAAAATGTCGGAAAAATGGATATTTAGTGCGAAAAAGCGATATGAGTGCCCAAACTCCTGCACCCTCAATATTATGAAAATCAAATAATAAAAATAGGATAATAATAGAACATTGGAGCCTAGGACAAAACTTGGGAGAAATCCATTGAGTTTTGACAGGTGGTAGCAGGAAAATGGAGGAAACCGACGGTCGAATTTTTGAATTGGGGCTCTAAGTTTCTTCTGTGGTCTTAGTGTTCTAATAGTGTCTCAATGTTATAGTTTAACTTTTTTAATTAGTCTCAGAGTGTCAGCAGGTCCAAATAACAGAGAGCAAAATGTCAAAACGTTAAATTTTTGTTTTGGTTTTTGAATTTTTTTCGATTTTAGTTTCGTTTTCAGAATAGTGTTAGTGTTATAAACAAGATATACAGAGATTAACCTAAAATAACAAGAATAAAAACATTACCATATCCCCGGCAACAACGCCATTTGATTGGTAGAGATTTTACGTGTCATATCTAAGTTTAAAGTTAATCGCAATCAAGACAGCGTCGCGTGTAGCTAGCCGTGATGAGTACGGGTCGTCTGCAAGGAGGATGGTGTATTTTACGTTCTTGTTCTCACGAGGTAAGCCGAAGGTCCGAATAGTTCAATTCTAACCTAAGTATTTGTATAAGCAAAATATAAGCTTGTTAGGGATAGAGATAGGTTAGTGTAACTTAGGAAAATCCGTACTCTTTCATTTGTTCCTAACTTGAATATTGAAGCTAGAGTAATCGGAAACAACGTGGATTAGGGTGCTTAAGCACGGTATTTATGAAATCTGGCTTATTGACCCTTATCCGTCCATTCGTATCTCTTGACTTTCTCCTCCGGCCAAACCAAACGTAACTGGTTACGGTTAGGGATCATCGATACCGTGGTATGGCAGGGTGCCTAACAGAGCGCTTGCGTGAGGTTTGGACGGAGTTCAATTAGCAAGTATCGGGAAAAGGAAATGAGCAAAAGAGATTCTTAACTTACATAACCATTATCTTTCCCAAACATATCACTATTCACAAACCATAATTAACATCAAAAGATAATGCAAAAGAAGAAGAGATCAAAGAAACAACACTGCAAGTAAGTAAAGCAAGAAATGAAATTGCAAGAAAGTAAGTAAAGAGAAGAAATACTAAGAACCATAGTTGCAAGAATGTGAAAGCTTCATTAAGTTCAATACAAAAGTACAAGTAATGAGTTCAATAACCAAAACCTAAACTTGCAAGCTCAATGAACAGGCTGCAAGATCAAGAGAAGGCAAAGAACTCAAGCCAAATAACTAATATATACAAAGAGTTAAACAAAATTACAAAATGGAAATGGAATGAAGTGTCAAACTATTGCCAAAGTATCTCCCTTTGAGCTTGCTCTCTGTTCTGGTATTTATATGCACAAAATCAACAAAAACAAAAAATAAAAATGAGATGATGTGACAACATGTAATGACCAGAAGAAAGTTGGAGCCAAAATGTTAATGTAGGACCGGCGGCGACAGGTATTTCTTCATTTTTGCCGGTTTACTATAGCCTGGTAGGGCCCGTATTCATATGGTGAGCTTGTGTGCTCTCCATAATCTCACTAGTATTATTTGATTCTTTTATAAACACTTGGATATTGAACTGTAGATTTGGCGGGAAATTGTAACTTTAAATCACATCATACCTTTTTCTTCACTCATGACTCATGCCCACTTACACAAATCATGATTCATGTGTGCCCACTTGTGCTAGGCTGCCCCACCAAGGTTCATGCATCAAAAGAGTTTTGTGTTCACATTATTGTGTTTGACCATTTTGCATAAAAAAATATGTACACTTGTTTGTTGCAAAAAGAAACTCTTTGAATATTGATCGGTTTTCTGTTCTGGTTGCAGTGTCGGCTCACAAATATTGTATCCGTGTATTTGAGTGTGATTCCAGTATTTTTTTACGAATCCTATAATCTGTATTTATTGAGCAGATACGGATTAATAGTACCGATATATCACAAAATTGATAATGAATGAGCGGTATTGAAATGCAGTTTTTATGATGAACAAGGATCTAGAAACTATCCGACCAGTCGGTGAATGACCGAGGACTCACCACCAACGTTTCCCTGGTCGGATGATAATGTGGACAAAAGGTGATGGAGCGAAGCACTTGTCTCGAAAAACTGCTGATGGCACGGGAAAGGTCAGCGTCCAAGGGGGATCTATCCGGCCGTCCAAAGTTTATCGAGAAGACTAAAGGAAAGGCACTCGTTGAATAAAACCAAATTTCCGAGCTGCCATCTGAGGATGATAAGCTTCACCTTTCGTCCTCAGTGATACTGGTAAGAAGATCTTGAGCAACCAACATGCTCCTATACCCATGCTTGTCGAAAAACGTTGGGTGCTCTTCAACAAGAGAAGTGAAAAAAAGGAAGAGCGATTGATGGCATGGTATAAAGAATTGGATATAATTTTTTAGCGAAAGCTCCACAGTGGCTAAAATTTCACAAGAACAGGGAAAGCTGAGTTTCCGAGGAGTGGTAGGATCACAAAGAGCGAAAATACAATTTCAGCTATAATTGGGCTATCCATATGATTCCATAGTGAGGAGTAGACTGAAGAAGATGGCCAGATGACCATTGGCCAAGACACTCATAAAGATTGGCCAGGAGGATCTGACCAAGAGGAAGATTAAGGTCACTTGCTAAGGTCACAGCTAGGGGAAGAAGGCTAGAGGATGGTTTTTTAGCCGAGACAACAAAAAACAGAGCTACTTAACCAATATAGGAGAAAAACAATGTGCTCATCTTAACAACTTCCTCATCATGCTTCTGGTAGTCCCTCATAAGGGAAGAGAAAGACCTTTTGGACATTTTTTCAGTCTTGACATTGGTATGTGTGGGATAATAATTGGCGTGATGCAACTCTATGTGATCATAAGTTCGGACCCCAAGCATCAAATATAAATTTAATAAGGCCGGGGTGGATGAACCAAAAGGAAAGTTGAAAGAGTTTGAACAGGGGGACCAGAAGAAAATAGCAACCGAAAGAAGCTCCATGTTGCAACGAAAATTCCCGATAGATAAACCAATAAAATTGGCTATTCGTAGCTTCTCCTAATGGGATAGATATGTACTTTTAACCTTGTCATACAAACCCTTCCACTTTATGGGGGCACTTCTTCAGCCAAAAACCGGAAAGCTTGCGCAGGCCATCACCCCGAGCTGTGAGAGAATGCGAAATGGCATTGAGGGCCTAACAAGATCGTGTCCAACCAGAAATCTGGGAAAGAGGTTGGCCCAATGTTTGATATGACTGGAATCAGCGGTGATGGGACCTAGAGAGGAGATGCCATCCCCTTTTTTGAAGTTTACTGGACCCACTTTGACAATGCCAGTCCACCGGAAGAATTCAATATGCAGTGGCAGGAAAACCTTAGGCTTCTCTCTAAAGATATCGGACTTCGCCAGAAGTTTATCCGTTGAAATATCAACGCTGGGATCATAATGTTGGATATAGGTGTCCTCAAAGCAATTATTGTAATTGCAAGAGGACTTATACAGAGAAATAAATCTTAATCAAGATGATAATATACTATCTGGTTTTTCTTTATCACTCATGTGAATACATTTAACTCATTATCATGTATCGCTAATATATAATGATAAAGCCCATAGGATATTTGCTTGACTACCAGGATTATAATAGGGACCGTATTAGAAGGGCCTGGATAGTCTATAAGTATATCCTTGAACATCCGTAGTCGTGGGAATATCGAAACTGGGCATTGATATTTCTTTGTAGACTAGTGTATACATTTCTTGATACCGACCGGGGCAATGGTTGATCCTATAATCATTGGTTTTGACACCAAAGGTTGTATACATGTGCTTATTAGATGAATGGGTTTCACAAGACGGACTCACCAGAAAACTTCTAGATAGGATTATATATATCGTCAGATAGCAGTTCTCTAGTGACATGAGTACGGGGTAGTCTGTAGACCTAAGAACATCATAGTGTCTTGTGTGTGTTCCCACTGTACTTTGATTACTACCCTAACAAGGCTTAAAGAGTCGTGCAAACAGATTTTAGTTGGGTACATCCCCGAAGCACATGAAGAAAGTGAGCGATTAAAGAGATTTCGTCTCTCCCAATATAAGGAGTCGAGGTCGTACTATGCCAGATCGATCATAACTATAAGTCCTTGGCCAAGCCAGTTGAGATTTACTGAGAAGTGTTATCAGTGTTTTCTCGGGTGGTTATGAGTTCATGATTGACATGGCTTATCAGTTTATTAGGAGTCTAACGGCTTTCCACCTCCGGGACCCGATATGCAACACTCTAAGACGAAGAAACCGGATTGTACGAAGATTGTCACTGATACGCTCTATAGGATTTCAAATGAGCACGCTTGTCAATCCTCTTTTCGTTCAATACCCAGTAGCTATTACGCGCAGCTTGTACCGCTAACGTACTTGTGGGTTGAGAATATGATTCTGACCTACTACTATCGTATTGACGAGTTTTAGAGTCTCACACAGAGTTTTCCCAGCACAAGCAAAATGATGTGGAGTACGTATAAGGATACGTGCGAGAGTTCGATAACGCAAGTGTATTTGATGTAACTCTATGTCGTACACCCCACGAGGTCACGGGGAGGCGGAATACATCAAAAACAATTTTTCTCCATCAAAAGATAAAGTTTGGCTTTACAACATAGACTTTATCCATTTTAGGATCTTAATTAAACTTTAACTAGCTAACATAAACTACATGAAAGTGTTGGGGTAAAAATTTACATCCCGGTTGACTGAGTCAAAGTCAAGGTCAACCCCCAAGCTAGGTGGGCCCAAAGCCCAGGTCAAGTGGGCCCATGCCCAAGTCGAGCCCGCAGCCAGCCTCCTCATGCCAAAAACAAAATCATGTAATAAATAATTTTTATGTAATCGTTTATGTATGAATGTAAACAAAATGGGCATAAAGACAATATTTTGTAAGCCCATGGCTTATGTGCAAAAATGAAATGGCACATAAGCCATGGGATGGGCAAAATGCCATTTTGTAAAGCCCAAGGGGCTATATGCAAATATGCAAGCCTATAAAAGGCAACATGATGATGAATAAAGTAAGACACTTTTTATTCCCCCAAAAACTAGGGTTCTTTGTGCCTCCTGCTCCTTCTCCAAGGTTCTAAACCTTCTCATTTCTTTTGAATTAAATCAAGAGTTTTACTCTTTCTTTTCCAAAACTAAGTAGTTTTCCACCACAAAACCCACAAAGGGGAACTCAGATCTCCCATCAGATCTCAAAAAGGAGTGATTTTTAAAATCTCCTACTTCTTGATCTTCAAGATCCGGCTAAACAACAGGAGGAAGAAGAAGAACCCCCTTCATTAGCTTCAAAACATCCTAGGAGTTTTAACTCCATATATATATATATATATAATAAATATTTCCTTTTTTGAAGCATAGCTTCTGGTTTTAGGCTAAAAGCCTCCTTTTCTCGCCGGTGCTCAAGCGCAGAGCGTCCGTGTGCCGACACGTGGCGCGCTTGCGCTCAAGCCTCAGTGCTCGAGCGCAAAGCGCCCACGTGCCGACACGTAGCGCGTTTGCACTACAGAGCCCTGCGCTCAAGCGCAAAGCGCCCACGTACCGACACGTGGCGCGCTTGCGCTCAAGCGCAAACGCTCCAGCGCAGGTCGCCCCGGTGCCGACACGTGGCGCGCTTGCGCTCTCGAGCGCAAGTCACCCCCGTGCCGACACGTGGCGCGCTTGCGCTCAAGCGCAAACACTCGAGCGCAAGTCGCCCCGGTGCCGACACGTGGCGCGCTTGCGCTCGAGTGCAAGTCGTCCCGGTGCCGACACGTGGCGGGCTTGCGCTCGAGCTCAAGTCGCCCCCGTGCCGACACGTGGCGCCCTTGCGCTCGAGCGTCCAGCGCTCAAGCGCAAGTTGCTCCCGTGCCGACACGTGGCGCCCTTGCGCTCGAGCGTCAGGCGCTGTAGCGTAAAGCGCCCAGGTACCGACACGTGGCGCGCTTGCGCTCAAGCGCCCAGCGCTCAAGCGCAGAGAGCTCACGTGCCGACACGTGGCACTCTAGCGCCTGAGCGCATAGCACCTAGGCGCACAGCGCCCAAGGTGCTGCCCCCACGCATCCCCTGGATGCATTCCCCCCTCTTTTTATGTACATACATATACATATACATATGTATACATATTTTCACACACACGTCCTCCACGACACTGTCCCCCGTAAAAACTCTGCGTGGCTCCCGATATATCCAAACCCCCCTTTCAAAACACAACACACGTACACTGCACATTGAGTTCGCATGACCAGTTTAACCCGTTAATTGGAGGTTCCCTCGCCCCAAAGGTGAGGGGTAATTAAGGGCAGCTTAGTCCACGGCTGCCGGAGATTCGGATTCCCACAATCATTAAACCCCGGCCTATCCTAGGCAGGGAGAATCTGTAGTACGCCTGACAAGCGCGCGCGTATTCCCATCTCAATGGGGTGACGAAAAACACCCTACAGATTCTGGCATGCCCGGTGGGACCAATCTCTCCTCCCATATTTCGGGTTAAGCATTCATGCGAACTCAATCAATATACATATCTGTATTTATACTAAAATAATTCTTTTTCATGCAGGATTTTCAAGCAATCACCTTCCGACGATGTCTTCGATGATGAACTCAGATTCCGTCTCCTACACGATGAGGATAGACTCTAGGACGGTCCTTCCGTCCAGTCTCGGGCGACAATGGAAGGAGCCGGTGCTACCATTTGTCTCTATTATGTTCGTGTCAGCTAACGCCATCCCAGCTCCTCAAGCTCCGGTGACCGACAAACCGGCCTCGAAAGGCAAGAGGCCAAATGTGGTGGTCTCGAAGGCGTCCCAGCCCAAACGCAAATCGGTGTCTGGACGGCTTTCCATGGCCCCAACTGGGGGCAAAGCCATCAGAACGAAAGAAGTTGCCAGACGCCGTGGGTAAGGCCAGGCGATACCTTCGAGGGACACGCGGGCAGACGTCTTCTCAAGCATCCTCATCACTCGGCCTATGGCGGCTTCCCAAAGAGCAGAAGCCTACCAAGCGCTTAAGGCAGAGAAGATGAGGCAGAAGCGGCTCAGATACGGAGCCAACAAAAGAGCTAGGGCTCTGGCCATGTTAAAATTTATGAATTCCAAAGCCCGGACCGCTCCGCGAAATCAGACGCCAGAGATAAAGAGATGGTTGGATATGTGGTCCGCACTGTCTATATGGTCGGACATGAAGAAACGAACCATCCTCTTCTTCACAGCCATGGTGATGATATGGTTGACGCTACCCAGCATCGGCTCAATCTAAATGATGAAGAGCCCGCTCAGGCCGATAATCCAGAGGAGCCCGTGGTTCCTGCGAAATTGAGCTCAGGAAATAAAGATTACCCAGTTGTCATAGCAGGAACTACAGAACAAGCACTATTCCAATGGCTTCAAAGGCAATTTCAGGACAGGGATGAGAAGTTGGCCGAGGTCTATTCCAAAGTCAACGAGCTGGCAAACGTCGTGGCAGATCTCGCAACCCAAGTCGCCCGATTGCAATTACAGCAGAATCAAATTTTGGTTCATGAGCCAGGGATTGATACCCGGAGGCAAGCAACTGATATCCCCTTCAACTTAACAGCGGAGCGCCTTTGTGAAAAACGGCCGCAGTCAGCCTCCAGTCCCTCCGATACATACGCCGGGGGGGGGGGGGGAATCACCTCTGAAAGAGAAGCCGGAAAAGGTCTATTCCTTCAAAAGGAAAAAGTCCACAAGATATTCAGGGACGCCCTAAGAAACGGTCTACAACTGCCGGAATCAAAGAAACCGCAAGAAGAGAATATGACCGACGACTCAGAATATTGCCCCTATCACAGGGTGATAGGTCATGCCATTGAGGACTGCTCCGTCTTCAAAGATTGGGTCGAAAGGCAATACAAGATGGGAGAGATATAACTGTCTAAAGGCGCGTTAGCAAACAGTCAGGCTACGACCGCCGATTTCATGCAAATAGAGACCGAAGCCTTTCGGGAACCTAATCCTCCCAGACATGTGCCATTATCTGAAAAGGGCGAACCAAAGACCGATCGGCCTCGAGGACCAGCATCAGTAAAGGCACCTATTCCAATGGAGAGAAAGAAGAAGGTATACTCCTTCAAGAGGGATGAAGTCCGCAAAATATTCATGGACGCCTTGAACAACGGTCTGCAACTGCCTGTTCCAAAGAGGCCACAGGAAATGAACATGACCGGCAATCCCGTATATTGCCCATATCATAGAGTGGTGGGTCATACCATCGAAGACTGCTATATTTTCAAAGATTGGGCAGAGGACCAATATAAGATTGGAAAAACCTCACAATTCTCGGATGTATCGGCAAGCCACAGAGTTAGGTCATCAACACAGCTCCGCCAAGATCAAAGTTCAAGGAGCTGGGATAAGCAAAAAGGACCACCACGTCGTTAAACTGGGAACACCCGCTGACCACCACGTCGTTAAACTGGGAATGACAGACCACCAAGTCTTTAAACTGGAAATAATCGACCACCACGCCATTAAACTGGGAATAATCGACCTCTAAGTCGTAAACAGGGAATGTAAAAAAAATGTGTGTGTAAATAAAAAAAATGAATGTGTAAATAAATAAATAAAAAGAAAAGCCGAAATGATGAGGCAACTCGCAATAAAAATCAGCGAGTGAAAATAAAAATGAAAATAAAGCCGAAATGATGGGGCGACCGCGAATAAATAGCCGAAATGATAGGGCAATCGCGAACTTCGCGATAAGAAAAGCTGAAATGACAGAGCAATCGCGGTAAAACAAACAAAAAAAACAAAACAAAAAAAGCAAAGCAACAAACAAAAACGGGGAATGATGAGTTGCTCTTGGTACCATGTCCCAGTGCAGCGATGCAGACGCCGTCCGAAACTCAAATCCCAACGGCGGATGATGAGTCGCTCCTGGTACCATATTCCAGTGCAGCGATACAGACGCCAACAAAAATTCAAATTTCCAAAATTCTTCCAGCCCTACGGCTAGTCCCCAAATTGACTACTGTATACAATCCACGGGCTCAAATAATTCTCATCATACCCATGCCCCACCGTAATCACCAGTTACGCGGCTGGTCTCCGCCTTTGGAGTTATGCTCCATTGAGAAGACCCACTCATGTGTCCTCACGATACATGAGGAGAACAAGCCTTTGTAGGATCCTTATGACTCACAAAGGAAAAACACACTTAGGAGTCCTCACGACTCCTAAGGAGAAAATACACCTGCGAGATCCTCACGACTCGCAGGGAGAAAATGCTTTTATGGGACCCTCACGGCCCATAAAATTGAAAAGCCTTAGGCGATAGGGACCTAAACCCGTCTCCTAAGCCATCGCTCCGCCAACAAGAGTAGGCAAATGATGAATTGCTCCTGGCACCTCTGCTTTAGTGTTAGCAACGCTGATGCCGGCCCCTACCCCAAAATTCCAAGCTCGCCATCAATAGACCTCTAAGTCATTAAAATGGAAACGGTAGACCCCTGAGTCTTTAAACTGGAAACAGATGACCGCTAAGTCGTTAAACTGGAAACAGTCAACCACCAAGTCGTTAAAATGGAAACAGATGACCACCAAGTCGTTAAACTGGAAACAGATGACCAAAAACTCGTTAAACTGGAAACAAATGACCACCAAGTTGTTAAACTGGAAACAGATGACCACCAAGTCATTAAACTGGAAATAGGTGACCTCTAAATCGTTAAACTGGAAACAGATGACCTCTATGTCGTTAAACTGGAAACAGATGACCTCTAAGTCGTTAAACTGGAAACAGTAGACCTCTAAGTCTCTAAACTGGAAACATATGACCACCAAGTCATTAAACTGGAAACAGCTAACTTCCACGTCGTTAAACTGGAAACAGATGACCTCCACGTCATTAAACTGGAAACAGATGACCTCTACGTCGTTAGACTGGAAACAGATGACCACCAACTCGTTAAACTGGAAACAGATGACCTCTAAGTCGTAAAACTGGAAACAGATGACCTCCAAGTCGTTAAACTGGAAACAGTCGACCTCCAAGTCATTAAACTGGGAACGAGGGAAATCCACTCATGTGTCCTCACGAAATGTGAGGAGAACAAACCTTTGTGGGATCCTTACGACTCACAAAGGAAAAACACACTTGGGGGTCCTCACGACTCCTAAGGAGAAAATGCACATGCGGGATCCTTACGACCCGTAGGGAGAAAATGCTTTTATGGGACCATCACGGCCCATAAAATTGAAAAGCCTTAGGCGATAGGGATCTAAACCTGTCTCCTAAGCCATCGCTCCCCAATCCCCAAGTGGCGAATGATGAGTCGCTCCTAGTACCATATTCCAGTGTAGCGATGCAGATGCCAACCAAATTCCAAATCCCATACCCCAAGTGGCGAATGATGAGACGCTCCTGGTACCATATTCCAGTGCAGCGATGCGGACGCCAGCCAAATTCCAAATCCAAATCCCCAAGTGGCGAATGATGAGTCGCTCCTGGTACCATATTCCAGTGCAGCGATGTAGACGCCAACAAAGTCCTAAAATTTTTATGGCCCTACGGTTCGGATCATACATCCTGTAAAACCGTATACAATCCACGGGCGTAAAACGATCCCAATCTCTCCCAAGTCCTACCGGCGAGACCACATTCAAAGTCCCACCGGCAGGGGAGATTCCAAAAAAAAATAAAAAAAATGGTATGTCCACAAGCAAAATGGGCACGGATGAAAACCCGAAAGGGCTCCGTGAGTAAAAACAGCAGGACTGCCGGCGAGTTAGTGAAAACCCGAAAGGGCGCAAACTCGTAAAAAAAAAAGAGAAATGAAATACACTCGCAAAGTCCTCTCGACTTTGTGAGGAGAAAATTCCCGCGTGAGATCCTTATGACTCACAAAGAAGCAACACACTTAGGAGTCCCCACGACTCCTAAGGAGAAAATACACCTACGGGATCCTTACGACCCGTAGGGAGAAAATGCTTTGTGGGACCCTTACGACCCATAAAATTGAAAAGCCTTAGGTGATAGGGATCTAAACCTGTCTCCTAAGCCACCAAATCCAAATCCTCTCGGGGCAAATGATTAGTTGCTCCTGGCATTATTCCAGTGCAGCAATGCAGATGCCGACAGAAAACCAATTCCCGGATCCTCTCAAGGACAGATGATGATTCGCTCCTGGTACCATATTCCAGTATAGTGATGCTGATGTCGAATCAAATCAAACAAATCAAACCAACCAATTCCAACATCGACCTCTGCGTCAACAAGCGACACTCTGCATCAGGGAAACGTTCAACACAGACACTCCGCATCAGGGAAACGTCCAACAACGACATTCCGTAACGGGGAAACGTCAAGCAGACACTCTGTCTCGGGGAAACGTCAATCAGCGACACTCCGCGCCGGGGAAAAGTCGATCAGCGACACTCCGTGCCGGGGAAAAGTCAACACGACACTCCATGCCGGGGAAAAGTCGATCAGCGACACTCCGTGGCGGGGAAAAGTCAACCCGACACTCCGCGCCGAGGAAAAGTCAATCAGCGACGCTCTGTGCCGGGGAAAAGTCGATCAGCGACACTCCGCGCCGAGGAAAAGTCAACCCGACACTCCGCGCCTGGGAAAAGTCGATCATCGACGCTCCGTACCGAGGAAAAGTCAACCCGACACTCCGTGCCGGGGAAAAGTCGATCAGCGACACTCCATGCCGGGGAAAAGTCAACCCGACACTCCGCGCCAGGGAAAAGTCGATCAGCGACACTCCGTGCCAGGGAAAAGTCAACGGGACACTCCGTGCCGGGGAAAATTCAACCAGCGACACTCCGTGCCGGGGAAAGTCAACCCGACACTCCGCGCCGGGGAAAAGTCGATCAGCGACACTCCGTGCCGGGTAAAAAAGTCAACCCGACACTCCGCGCCGGGGAAAAGTCGATCAGCGACACTCCGTGCCGGGGAAAAGTCAACCAGCGACACTCTGCGCCGGGGAAAAGTCGATCAGCGACACTCCGTGCCGGGGAAAAGTCAACCCGACACTCCGCTCCGGGGAAAATTCGATCAGCGACACTCCGTGCCGGGGAAAGTCAACCCGACACTCCGCTCCGGGGAAAAGTCGATCAGCGACACTCCGTGCCGGGGAAAAGTCAACCCGACACTCCGTGCCGGGGAAAAGTCGATCAGCGACACTCCGTGCGGGGAAAAGTCAACCCGACACTCCGCGCCGGGGAAAAGTCGATCAGACACTCCGTGCCGGGGACACGTCAGCAAGCGACACTCTGCATCGGGGAAACGTCCAACACAGACACTCCGTAACAGGGATACGTCAACCAGCCGATACTCCGCCTTGGGGAAACGTCAAGCAGACACTCCGTGCTGGGGGCACATCGCCAGCAGACACTCCATGCCGGGGACACGTCAACCAACAGGCACTCCGCCTCGGGGAAACGTCGACCAGCGACACTCCGTGCCGGGGACACGTCTACCAAATCGCTTTGGATCAGAGCGTCGATCGTCCATGTCGTAAAAAGGGCAATGCATCCCAAAAAGTGGGAACCAAAGCAAGTCGCCTCCACGTGAAAGAAGATCCATCAATTTCATGCACACGACCCACATATGTTGTGTGCATTTATTAATGGGGGGAAATTTGTTCGGGTAAAAATTTACACTCCGGTTGACCGAGTCAAATTCAAGGTCAACCCCAAGCTAGGTGGGCCCAACCCAGGTCAAGCGAACCCATTCCCAAGTCGAGCCCGCAGCCAGCCTCCCCATGCCAACAACAAAATCATGTAATAAATAATTTTTATGTAATTGTTTATATATGAATGTAAACAAAATGGGCATAAAGCCAATATTTTGTAAGCCCATGGCTTATGTGCAAAAATGAAATAGCACATGAGCCATGGGATGGGCAAAATGCCATTTTGTAAAGCCCAAGGGGCTATATGCAAATATGCAAGCCTATAAAAGGCAACATGATGATGAATAAAGTAAGACACTTTTCATTCCCCCAAAAACTAGGGTTCTTTGTGCCTCCTGCTCCTTCTCCAAGGTTCTAAACCTTCTCATTTCTTTTGAATTAAATCAAGAGTTTTACTCTTTCTTTTCCAAAACTAAGTAGTTTTCCACCACCAAACCCACAAAGGGGAACTCAGATCTCCCATCAGATCTAAAAAAGGAGTGATTTTTAAAATCTCCTACTTCCTGATCTTCAAGATCCGGCCAAACAACAGGAGGAAGAAGAAGAACCCCCTTCATCAGCTTCAAAACATCCTAGGAGTTTTAACTCCATATATATATATATAATAAATATTTCCTTTTTTTGAAGCATATCATCTGGTCTTAGGCTAAAAGCGTCCTTTTCTCGCCGGTGCTCAAGCGCAGAGCGCCCGCGTACCGACACGTGGCGCGCTTGCGCTCAAGCGCTCAGTGCTCGAGCGCAAAGCGCACATGTGCCGACACGTAGCGCGTTTGCACTACAGAGCCCTGCGCTCAAGCGCAAAGCGCCCACATACCAACACGTGGCGTGCTTGCGCTCAAGCGCAAATGCTCGAGCGCAAGTCGCCCCGGTGCCGACACGTGGCACGCTTGCGCTCTCGAGCGCAAGTCGCCCCCGTGCCGACACGTGGCGCGCTTGCGCTCAAGCGCAAACGCTCGAGCGCAAGTCGTCCCGGTGCCGACACATGGCACGCTTGCGCTCGAGCGCAAGTCGTCCCGGTGCCGACACGTGGCGCGCTTGCGCTCCAGCGCAAGCGCTCGACCGCAAGTCGCCCCCGTGCCGACACGTGGCGCGCTTGTGCTCTAGCGCCCAGCGCTCAAGCGCAAGTTGCTCCCGTGTCGACACGTGGCGCCCTTGCGCTCGAGCGTCAGGCGCTGTAGTGCAAAGCGCCCACGTACTGACACGTGGCGCGCTTGTGCCCAAGCGCTCAAACGCAGAGAGCCCACGTGCCGACACGTGGCACTCTAGCGCCTGAGCGCACAGCACCTAGGAGCACATCGCCTAAGGTGCTGCCCCCACGCATCCACTGGATGCCTTTCCCCCCTCTTTTTATGTACATACATATACACATACATATGTATACATATTTGCACACACACGTGCTCCACGACACTGTCCCTGTTAGAAAAAAATTTCTAACGAGGCGCTGCCCCGCACCCCACAAGGGGGCTGCTAGCCCCCTTGACTCCCAGCCCGCTATCCGGGTAGCAGGACCCCTGTAAAAACTCTGTGTGGCTCCCGATATATCCAAACCCCCCTTTCAAAACACAACACACGTACACTGCACATTGAGTTCGCATGACCTGTTTAACCCGTTAATCGGAGGTTCCCTCGCCCCAAAGGCGAGGGGTAATTAACGGCAGCTTAGTCCGCGGCTGCCGGAGATTCGGATCCCCACAATCATTAAACCTCGTCCTACCCTAGGCAGGGGGAATCTGTAGTATGCCTGACAAGCACGCGTGTATTCTCATCACAATGGGGTGACGAAAAACACCCTACAGAAGGTTCTAACTACTCGGTTAAAGCGTTATACCTTCGTGTCAAGTCCTTCGGATCTTCTCTTGGTTCTTGGCTCCTTAGATCAAGCTTCTACTTTGATATCCTTTCTTTGGCTCCTAGGATGCTCTAAACGAACTCGGTTGCCGGTCTCCTTTTAGATCGAAGAAGATCCACCCGAGAGCCTATGGTCAAGCTTCAACCTCAAGTGAGGTAACTTAGTGATCTAATTTGCTAAAAGAGATTACTAAGTAGACGTAGAAAAGATCTATGGAGTATGTTTTCTCTAAGCTATATGAATCACAACAGATGTGAAGGATTAGAGCTTGAAAGAGGAGGAGAGTAAGAACTAAGAGAGAGAATGAGGAAGTGAGAATGAAATAAAAGATAATGGATAATGGTTGAGAGAATGGCTTAAGGTTCACCACAATAATTCAAGCATGGATTATTAAACTCACAAAATAATGACCCATACTTGAATAGTAACCACAAATGAATAAACAAATACCAAGCCATACTTTCAACCATTCCTCAAGTGCCTCTCCAAATTCCACCTCATTAATTCTTTTTCCAAAAAGGATAAATCCAATAATGAGGCGTCTCCTTCTAGAATCTCATTCTTGTGAAATTACAAGAATGCTCTCACCGTATATACATACCTATATTCGTATTCCGAGAAACACGACTACAATGAGACAAGTATAATCCAATAGTATAATACCAGGCTCCGGCTTAAACCAAAGCCAACTAGTATTATCCTTCCGAACATCATCCGTGTAGCCAATACACGTATACGATTGAAACCCTGCCGTAAGACCATACGGCCTCTACATTGTCTCGCCTGATCCAAGAAAACCCTCTGTATGGGACTCTAAAGACTCGACAGTACTCTGGCAGTGGGTTTAACCACAAGTCCGTCAGCGGCACTAGCAGTACTAACGGCAACCCAGGTACATGTCGAAAAGGAGGCCGACGAGAAAATGTTCATCACAGAAAACAGCATTTTAATACCACTCATTCATTATCTGTTTTTTTATATATTGGTACTATTAACCGGTGTCTACTCAGTAAATACAGATTACAAGTATTCGTGAAAAAATACTCGAAACACACTCAAATTCATAGATATAATATTTGTGAGCCGACATTGCAACCAGAACTGCAAACCGATCGATATCCAAAGAGTTCTTTTGCAACAAATAAATGTGTACATAATTTTGGTCCAACACAATACAAGTGTACACATAACTCTTTGGCACATGGACCATGGTGGGGCTGCCCATGGCACAAGTGGGCACAAGTGAGGTGATGTGTGATAAATGCTAAAAAGTTATGATGTGATTTAAAGCATCAAGTTTCCCTCCAAGACTACTGAGTATAACCCAACCTGATATGAAGAAATCAAATATTACCAGTGGACTTGTTGAGTGCACTTGAGACCACCACACTAACACGAGCCCATTTTCCCTAGATTGGACCGGCGAAATGTCCAAAAAGTCCGGCGCCGCCGGTCTTAACTTACCCAATGAGCCCCATTTTTCTTCTGGCTTTCCCTTGTTGTCACATCATCCATATTATATTGTTTGTTTAATCTTATTTTGTGCCTATAAATGCCAGATCAGTGAGCAAGGGAAAGAGGAGACTTGGATACACTTTTTTTTTCAATAGTTCAACTCTTTTTCATTTCCCATTTTTGTTTTAGTTCTTGTACATAGTAGTTTTCCTTGAGTTCTTTGCCTTCTCTTGATCTTGCAACATCTTCATTGAGCTTGCAAGTTTAAGTTTTGGTTATTGAACTATTAGTTTGTATCATCATTTGGAATTAATAAAGCTTTCATTTTGCACTCGGGTTCTTAGTATTCCTTTTTTTTTTATTGTTTTACTTACTTGCAATTTATTTCTTTCCATTTACTTACTTGCAATGTTGTATTATTCCTTTTTATCATTTCATTTGCTCTTTTTTTTGTTTTGATGGTTTGTGAATAATGGTATTGTTAGGAAAGAGAATGATATTGTAAGTTAGAAATTCCATTTGCTCATTTCCTTTGCCCGATATTTTCCAATTGAACTCCGTCTAAACCTCGCAAGCACTCCGTTAGACACCCTACCCTACCAAGGTATCGAGGATCCCTAACCGTGACCGGTTGCGTTCGGTTTGGCCGGAGGCGAAAGTCAAGAGACAAGAACGGACGGACAAGGGTCAATAAGCCGAATTTCATAAATACCGTGCTTAAGTACCCTAATCCACGTTGTTGCCGATTACTCTAGCTTCAATAGTCAAGCTCGGCACAAAGACTTGAGTACAGACTTCTCAAACTTACACTAACCTACCTCTATTCCTAACAAACTTATACTTTGCATATACCACACTTAGGTTAGAAACGAACCATTCCGAACCTTGCATTAACTCGTCATAACAAGAACATAAAACGCACCATCTTCCTGCGGATGACCTGTACTCATCGCGGCTAGCTACACGCGACGCCGTCTTTATTGCGGTTAACTTTAAATTCTTTGTAAAACGACAAAGCGAAACCTCGTAACAATCAATGAACTCATCCGAACCCCTGCTGAGCCTGTCCGTGACAATCTCCGTGCAGTCCGGTCTGTTCGTCCTAGAGTATCGCATGTAAGGTCTAGGAAGGTGGAAAATGTTAGACCCTTAATAATCAGACAAGTCATGTCGGTGTGGCTCAAGACCATCCGAGAATCTACTGGTCCGACCACCAGTAATTCTCAATCCGCCATGGCCAGGGACTTATGGTGTTGACCAACCGATCACTGCGCGACATCGACTCCTTATACCGGGAGAGACAAATCCCCAACAGTTGCCCACTACCTCCATGTGGCTCGGGACTGTACCCAATTAAAACCTATTTGCACGACTGCTTTGTGCCGTGGTAGGGCAGTAATCAAAGCACAATGGGGACTCATACGAAACAAATGACGACCTCAGGTCGACAAACTATCTGCACTCATGTCACCAGAGAACTGCTATCTGATGCTAGGTATAATACCATCAAGTCAGTTCTCGGCGAGTCCTGTTCGGTGTACTCACATCCAGTGAGCACCTGTATACAATCTTAGGTGCACCTCACCAATAGCGGCGGGACGAATCCATCGCCCCTCGTCAGGGTCTAGATATGTATATGTTCACAACAGAATACTGCATTTTATACCGCCCATTCTTACGCTCGTGTGTTTATAGGTAGGTGCTTTTGATCTGTGTTTGTTACATATTTACAGAGTACAGGTTTTCAGTCCAAACATTGCAAATCAAGACAAAATCTCCACAGTTACACCAAATACAGAACATCTGTCACAGCAGATAAAAGCCGGGTTCCGGTCATCCATATCCGTCCAGTGCCGAGTACCAGTTCCAGAGACAAGACATATGACAGTGGTCATTCGTGTCTCGGACAAGCACAGAGCACGAGGGGGGCAGCACAAGAATCAATGGGTGCGCGGAGCTCAAGAGAGATAAAGTCAAAAGTGAAGAAAAGATAACAATCTTGGACTATGAATTCTGCTGATATTCTGGAAGAAATTATCAGAAAATACATGTACCAGACAAGAGGGGACAGAAGACCAGGGAGGTACACAGAAGACCAAACCCTAACACCACTATAGGGGCGCGGATCCGCGGCCATAGGGGGGCATAGGCGGCGGATCCGCTGCCGTACTGTGTCCTCTCTCTGTGAAATTTTGGGGTCTGTTTGGTAATTGTGTCTATGGTCTGATGGTTGCCCTAGAACTCCATTCTCCTGCCTATAAATACAACAGATCTGAGCTCAACCAAGGGAGCTTTTCTTTAGCCTCTTTAAGGGTTAGTTATTGATCTCAAGGGTCGTATTTTCTCACGGGACTAGTTCTTCACTTCACATGCGTTCTCTACCCTTCCCTTGATCTTGCAACCTCTTCATTGAGCTTGCAAGTTTAAGGGTTGGCTATTGATCACATGCTTGGCTTGAGTTCTACTTCCGTGTTCTTTTTATTTGCTTATTTATTACTTGCATTCTTCATTCTTGCTTTACTTACTTGCAATTTTATTCCATGTACTTTAATTACTTGTATCTTTTCTTTTCTTTGTTCTTTTCTTTTTGTTCTCTCTTTTTGGTTCTTTCTTGTGACTGAATGTAATTATTATTGTTAAGAAGAAATACGGTATTATAAGTTAACATTTCTTTGCCAATTCCTTTTCCCGTTATTTTCCATTTGAACTTCGCCCAAACCATACGCAAGCGCTCCGTTAGGCACCCTACCCTGACAAGGTAACGGTGATTCCTAACCGCGACCGGTTGCGTTCGGTTTGGCCGGAGGCGAAAGCAAGAGACAAGAACGGAAGGACAAGGGTAAATAAGCCGGATTCCACGAATACCGCGCTTAAATCCCCTAATCCACGTTGTTGCCAATTGTTTAGCTTCAATTGGTCAAGACTCGGCTCAAAGGTTTTGAGTACGGATTTCTTAGCTTACAATCTCGTATCTTTTCTTAACAACTTTATACTTGCAAATATTACACTTAGGATAGATCAAACAAACATACAGATTCTTTATTGACCCGTCTAAAACAAGAAAGGTAAGATACCACCATCTCCCTGTGGACCGACCCGTGCTCAACCGGCTAGCTGCATAGCGACACCGTCCTGATCGCGGTTATACTTTAATTCTTTGAACATCCGACACGCCAAAAGCGTGCGATCAAATGGCGCCGTTGCCGGGGAGACGGTAGCGTATTTTCTTTCTTGTTATTCGGGTTAATATTCTTTTTGTATATATAAAAAAAAAAGAAGAAAACTCTTTTTGTTTTTTTTGATCATTTTTGTGGGCAAGAGTGCAGATTTTTGCGTATTTGCAAACTGCGATTGTGGGGAGCGAAGTGTGCATTCAAGGCAAGGGTGATTACGAAGTACAGTGCCAAAGATCCGGGTAGTTTGACCCGCGCAAGCGAACTTTTCAAGCTGACCGGATTTGATTCAACGGGGGTTTCCTAACCCAAAACTTAACGGTACGTATTTTACTAACACCTTCTTCTCAAATCCGACGCTTCCAATATACTATTCTTTGTAGGATTCTTTGCAAGTTCGCTAGCAAACGCTAAAAACTTGACTAACCCGTATTTGTTGCAGTGCCGCGCTTAAACTAAAAAACGATTGTTTTATTCTTTATAGAATTTTTATTGAATTGCGCATTGCATACATTAATACGGACTTAAGGGCAAGCGAACCCCAAAATATACGGTAAAGGATTTCATCACCTTTTCCGTGGCCCACAAATCACGAACTTGAGCATAACGTTTACCCGCACAAATTTAAAAGAAACTAGACTTTAAGCCTTAAGGACTTCGCGCTCACTAAGAGAAGTTAACTGTGTTTAGAATCTTGCTTAACGGTATATTGTTTACGGGGTGTCTAGGAAAGTGTTAACGGCGAAACCGCCAAAAGAGAAAGGGTTATTTAATTAAGGAACTTCGCGAAAGCGTTGGAAAACCTCCCCTTATCTCTGCACTTACCTGGCCTCGTGATCAGTGTATCTTGAGCCTGTTTCTCGAAACAGTTTTACTTCGACAATCAAGTTCTCGAGCAGGTCTAGTTGACCTAGGTGAACCCTAGAACGATTAGGTGTGTGGTATTTTTGTGTCGTGATTATTTTTGTCCATATTTTTTTGTGTATATTTCATTCTTTTGCTAACAACTAATAAAAAAAAAATATCACATTCTTTTTCCCCTCCTTTTCTCTGCCTTTCTTTCTCTCTCTTTATATCATGGGTACCCCACCTCGAAAAACTCTTGCCGAACTTTGGTACCCACAACCAGACATTACTTCATACGGTTCTTGTTTTGGCCGAACTTCGAACGACCCCTCCATGCCAAAAATTTCATTGAGAGATCGGATAGACGCGTCTAGGACAAACAATTTGACTCCGCAATCCACTTCGTATCAACCATTTCATACATTCACCCCTTCTTACGTTGATACCCCTTCTTCGAGTCATGTTGCAATTCCAAGACCTATGTCTATTGCAGAACGTATTGAACAATCTCGTAGCCGATCTTTCACTCCTTTCACCACTTCAAATTCTTGGGATCAACAATGCCATTCACCTTCATATCCAAATGTTGATCCTGCTCCTGTCCAGCCATTCAACTCCTACCAATCCTATCCTACTTTTGCACCTTCCCTAGACATTGCATCAGAACAGCCATTTGGGAGTTTTCAGTATCCAAACAACTTTGAATCTTTTACTGAAACCCCTTCACAACCAATGTCTAGTCTAGAACAGTCCTTGGAAGACTTTAGGGTAGCGTCAAGCCAACAGATGATGGAATTGAATGCGTCCATGGCCGCTCTCATACAACCAACTGACCCGGTAGCTAGTTTCCAGCTAGCTCCAAATTTTCCAATGTATGATGAGGCGGTAGGACAGGCGGTGAATTTGAGTGGAGAGAGTGAGCTGTACACCCTTCCAAATCAAACCTACCCATTTCAACTTGAATCCCACAACTCCGGTTTTGAATGTCTATCAAGTGTCCCAAATGCTTTATCAATTGAAGATAGAATGATGAATGAGTTGTGCGACTTCGTAGTGTTTGATTTGCCCGATTGTGAAGGGTCTCTTCCAAGTGAAACCGATCATAAACCTTCTGATCTCTACACCTCCACTTTAGAACCTGAATCGATTGATATCCATGCTTTTGTTGAGGTGTCTGAGAAAATTGACTTTCACTTGATTAAGGATATTGACGCTGGGAACATTTTGGATGATGAACCAGTAGATTTGGCTGAGTTTGTCTCTTCAAATCATCATCCTGAGTCTTTAACTGTTTTTCCCGAACCCCATATGCGTCTGGACTTTGAAGAGAAGAGCATGGATGTGCTAAATTTTGAGGAGAATTTTGAGGATATTTTTGAGGATATTTTTGAGGATGAAACAGTTCTAGATGATGAGTCGGATTTTCCAATTCATCCTGTTCCTTTCACTGACTGTGTACACCCTCCAGAACCCTTAACCGATACCCTTCCTCAACCCCTTCCCTCCATCCTTTCCATCGTTCCGTCCTTGCAAGAACCTGTCTCACTCTCATTTCATATGTCTGGTTTACCAAGTTCGGCGTACCCATGGTTTCTCACAAACCTTGAGGGATTTGACCCCATTTCTCGACGGGTTAATAGATTAGCACAATCGCTGTTTACACATCGCTCATCACAAATTGTGCTAATCTATTCACTCCATTTGCACCCTCAAGTTCGTACTCCACTTCTTTCTCCCATCCGCCATTCTTCTCTTCCACCGAGACCGGACGCCACTTCTATCCCCACACGGTCTCGCGTGTTTCTTATTTCTTTTCTCTACACTCCATTCTTTCACCAACCGTCGCTTTATAACGATAAAATTTTTGAATGGTTGGTGTTAACTTTTGGCCTGTGTAAGGCCTTGTATAGATGGATACTGTTCTTTCCCCCATAATCCTGAATTTCAACGCTTAACAGTGGAAACACCGTTTTACTTAAGTTTGGGGGGGACATTTTTTTGTATATATTTTTTGTTTTCCTTTTTTTGTTTTGTATATAATTTGTTTTTAGGGAGCGCCGGCAATTTTGACCCTCTTGGTATAGCCTGACAGTGAGGGCACTGTCAAGTTTAAGTTTGGGGGTGTGCTCGGTAAGCTTTCTTCCTTCGCATTCATTTGTATATTTTGCATTTGCATACCTTATTAAAAATCCATAAAAATCAGAAAAATTTCTAAAAACATAAAAACCTTTTTGTCAAGTTAGCTAGTAAGAGGACTCTAATTCAACATCTCGACGGTTTTGTTTGATAAAATAAGAACAACTAAATCTTACTTCTAGATTTTGAAAACCTGAAAGATAACTCTCCTTTGAAGTTAACTATGGCTGATCTACGTCTTTACATCACACTACACGTGTCGTGAATTTTGGGAATTAGATGACAAGTCTTTCATGTTTAAACGTTTAAATAGATAAATGATTTTCTGAGGATCAAATAGGTTTGTTCTGAAATAAGTAATGTCAAGAATAGTTTATGAAGTAAAGCGAATATGAAGGAATGTTATTGATGCCGTAATTGGAGCTAAGTCTGAAAAATAACCCATCTGAAACTTGATTGGAATGATTACACACCGAACCCACTAAACACGTCTTTTATCCAAAAAAATAATTGAACTACCGGTTATATCTCCGTTCGTATTGAATCATCATGATTTTCACGCCAAACTGTCTTTTGTTTTTGGACCTAGGTAACTTGAGTAATTAAGTCCGCTGGGGTGTTTCTACACCTAATGCCCTAAAACCAACTGGTTTGGGTGCATTGGCCCAAAGCTCGCTAAGAAGCCTAGAAAGTCCAGTTTAAAACAAGGTCAAGCAAGTGTTCTCTCCGAGTTAAAATTCCTAACGGTTCTTTGTGTGAGAATAATCTTGATAAAAGACAGGCTTTTATAAAAAAATTTTAACGGAGATATGAAGGTTTTATTCTATGATAAAGACTATTGCACGTTCACAAAGGTGTGTATGAAATGAAAACAAGAAAAAGGTGGAGTGAAGAATAAGACCTAGTTTCCTGTGAGGGAAGATAGAAATTCTGAAGTTGAAACCTGACTGGAAAACGAAACTTGAAAAATGCTTAACTCTTTATAAAACTTATGTGATCCTTTTAAAATTGTTATCTGGGCTTTATTGTGCGACATGATGACTTTAATCGACCTTTCTGGAACTTAACGGCATTATTTGCACTACACGTAAAGACATATAAAATCTGTAGTTAAATAAGAAGCGAGGTGTGAAAACTAAAGGTTCGATAGTCTAGAATTAGGATTATAGAATTGTTATTTTCTGAAACAAAACTTTAGGGTTTGAATCTTAGTTATTTTATGACACTAGCTTGACGGGATTTTGTGGGTAGTATCCGCTGAAAACCCTCAGGAGACAACACTCCTCCTACTAGGGACACCTAGAGGTTTAACGACTTGTTGCACGCGCTCAGTGCAATCGCGTTCCCTGCGAAAGTGCGGTTAGGATGTTATTTTTTTTGTGAATAATTGGTTTCGCTCGGGACGAGCAAAATTTAAGTTTGGGGGTATTTGTTCACAACAGAATACTGCATTTTATACCGCCCATTCTTACGCTCGTGTGTTTATAGGTAGGTGCTTTTGATCTGTGTTTGTTACATATTTACAGAGTACAGATTTTCAGTCCAAACATTGCAAATCAAGACAAAATCTCCACAGTTACACCAAATACAGAACATCTGTCACAGCAGATAAAAGCCGGGTTCCGGTCATCCATATCCGTCCAGTGCCGAGTACCAGTTCCAGAGACAAGACATATGATAGTGGTCATTCGTGTCTCGGACAAGCACAGAGCACGAGGGGGGCAGCACAAGAATCAATGGGTGCGCGGAGCTCAAGAGAGATAAAGTCAAAAGTGAAGAAAAGATAACAATCTTGGACTATGAATTCTGCTGATATTCTGGAAGAAATTATCAGAAAATACATGTACCAGACAAGAGGGGACAGAAGACCAGGGAGGTACACAGAAGACCAAACCCTAACACCACTATAGGGGCGCGGATCCGCGGCCATAGGGGGGCATAGGCGGCGGATCCGCTGCCGTACTGTGTCCTCTCTCTGTGAAATTTTGGGGTCTGTTTGGTAATTGTGTCTATGGTCTGATGGTTGCCCTAGAACTCCATTCTCCTGCCTATAAATACAGCAGATCTGAGCTCAACCAAGGGAGCTTTTCTTTAGCCTCTTTTTTGTGTAGTTTTGTTCTTCTTCTTCTTCTTCTTCATTCTTTCTCCATTAAAATTGTAGTGAGAGCTTTTTGAGTGGAAGATTAATGAAGATGAGGGATTTTTATCTTTCTTGTTAGTTTCGCTCCCCCTTGAGATTTTTGCTTTCTCTTGATCATTCAACCTCTTCATTGAGCTTGAATGGTTAAGGGTTAGTTATTGATCTCAAGGGTCGTATTTTCTCACGGGACTAGTTCTTCACTTCACATGCGTTCTCTACCCTTCCCTTGATCTTGCAACCTCTTCATTGAGCTTGCAAGTTTAAGGGTTGGCTATTGATCACATGCTTGGCTTGAGTTCTACTTCCGTGTTCTTTTTATTTGCTTATTTATTACTTGCATTCTTCATTCTTGCTTTACTTACTTGCAATTTTATTCCATGTACTTTAATTACTTGTATCTTTTCTTTTCTTTGTTCTTTTCTTTTTGTTCTCTCTTTTTGGTTCTTTCTTGTGAATGAATGTAATTATTATTGTTAAGAAGAAATACGGTATTATAAGTTAACATTTCTTTGCCAATTCCTTTTCCCGTTATTTTCCATTTGAACTTCGCCCAAACCATACGCAAGCGCTCCGTTAGGCACCCTACCCTGACAAGGTAACGGTGATTCCTAACCGCGACCGGTTGCGTTCGGTTTGGCCGGAGGCGAAAGCAAGAGACAAGAACGGAAGGACAAGGGTAAATAAGCCGGATTCCACGAATACCGCGCTTAAATCCCCTAATCCACGTTGTTGCCAATTGTTTAGCTTCAATTGGTCAAGACTCGGCTCAAAGGTTTTGAGTACGGATTTCTTAGCTTACAATCTCGTATCTTTTCTTAACAACTTTATACTTGCAAATATTACACTTAGGATAGATCAAACAAACATACAGATTCTTTATTGACTCGTCTAAAACAAGAAAGGTAAGATACCACCATCTCCCTGTGGACCGACCCGTGCTCAACCGGCTAGCTGCATAGCGACACCGTCCTGATCGCGGTTATACTTTAATTCTTTGAACATCCGACACGCCAAAAGCGTGCGATCAGTATACACTAGTTTACTCTAGAGTAACGATGCCCAGTCTCGATACTCCTACGGCTAGGGACGCTTTTAAGGATGTGCCTATTGACTATCCAGCTCCCACAAGTATGATCGCCATCACAACATAGGTATTCAGGCAAAGATCCTACAGGCTTTATCAACCATTCCGAACCTTGCATTAACTCTTCATAACAAGAAAGTAAAATGCACCATTTCCCTGCGGACGACCCGTACTCATCGCGGCTAGCTACACGCGACGCCGTCTTGATTGCGGTTAACTTTAAATTCTTTGTAAAACGGCAACACGAAACCTCGTAACAATCAAATGGCGTCGTTGCTGGGGAGACGGTAACCTTTTTATTCTTGTTATTTCGGGTTAATCTCTGTATATTCTGTTTATAAATCTAACACCATTCTAAAAACAAAATAAAAAATAAAAAAAATTCAAAACTAAAACAAAAATTGACATTTCTAACTTTTTGCTCTTTGGAAATTGGACCTGCTAACATTCTGGGACTAATTAGAAAAATTAAACAATAACATTGAGACACTATTAGAACACTGAGATATCAGAAGAAAGTTGGAGCCCCAACTCCCAAGGTAACCCAGCGACTTCCCTCTAAAGTCCGGCGCCGCCGGCCATTCCTCCTCATTTTGCTCCCAAATTTTGTTCTTTACTCCAGTGTTCTATTATTGTCCCAATTTTATTGTTTTTTTTTATTTTGTGTGTGCAGGAGTTTGGGCATTCATATCCGCACTAAAAATCCATTTTTCCGATATTTGCAGATTTTGACGGATTTGCGAACTGCAATCGTGTGGAACAAAGTGTGGATTCAAAATTAAGGTGATTGCAAAGTACAGTGCAAAAGAACCGGGTAGTTTGACCCGCGCAAGCGAACTTTTTCAAGCTACTTGAATTCAATTCAATGGGGTTTTCTTAACCCGAAAACTTATCGGTACGTATTTCCTAACACCTTCTTCTCAAATCCGACGCATCCAATATACTATCTTTGCAGGATTCTTTGCAAGTTCGCTGTCAAACGCTAAAAGTAACTAACCCATATTTGTTGCAGTGCCGTGCCTAAACATAAAAAACGATTGTCTGATGTTTTGAATTTTTTCATTGATTTGCACATTGCATCCATTAATATGGACTTAAGGGCAAGAGAACCCCACAACATACGGTAAAGGATTTCATCACTTTTTTCATGGTCCACAAATTACGAAATTGAGCATAACGTTTACCCGCACAAAGTTTAAAAGAAACTAGACATTAAGGACTTCGCGTTCATTAGGTGAAGTTAACTGTGTTTAGAACGTTGCTTAACGGTATATCGTTCATGGAGTGTCTAGGAAAGTGTTCACGGCGAAACCGCCAAAAGAGAAACGGTTATTCTAATTAAGGAATTTCGCGAAAGCGTTGGAAAACCTCCCCTTATCTCTGCACTTACCTGGCCTCGTGATCAATATATCTTAAGCCCGTTTCTCGACACAGTTTTACTTCAACAATCAAGTTCTTGAGCAGCTCTAGTTGACCTGGGTGAACCCTAGACCGATTAGGTGTGTGGTATTGTGTCATGATTATTTTTTTTAATCTTTTGTGTGTATATTTCATACTTTTGTTAATAACAAACATAAAAAAACCACATTCTTTATTCATCTCCTTTACTTCTTTTTTCTTCTCTTCATATCATTGGTACCCAACATAGACCAACTCTTACTGAGCTTTGGTACCCACAACCAGACATTTCTTCTTATGGTTCTTGCTTTGGTTGAACTTCGAACAATCCCTCCATGCTCAAAATTTCTTTGAGAGATCAGATAGATGCATCTAGGACAAACAATTGGGCTTCGCAATCCACTTCGTATCAACCGTTTCAACATCTCCCACCTTCTTGCGTTGATACCCCTTTTGAGAGTCATGTTGCGACTCCGAAACCCATGTCTATTGCGGAAAGAATCGAACAATCTCGTAGACGATCTTGCACTCCTTTCACCACGTCCAATTCTTTTTATCAACAATTCCAATCACCTCCCTATCATAGCGTTGATCTTAATCCTGTCCAACCATTCGATTCCTACCAATCCTACCCAATTTTTACACCTTCCCTAGACATTGCTTCTGAACAGCCTTTTGGGAGTTTCAAGTATCCAAACGAGTTTTAATCTTTTAATGAAACCCCTTTATAACCTATGTCTAGTCTGGAACAGTCATTGAAAGAATTTCGAGTAGCGTCATGCCAACAGATGATGGATTTGAATGCATCCATGGCCGCCCTCATACAACCTAACGAACCAGTAGCTAGTTTCCAACTAGCTCCGAATTTTCCAACGTATGATGAGGCGATAGGACAGATTGAGAATTTGAGTAGTGAGAGTGAGCGGTACACCCTTCCAAATCAAAACTACCCATTGCAAATTGAATTCCACAACTCCGGTTTCGAAAGTCTATCGAGTGTCCCAAATGAATCACAAATTGCAGATAGAACGTTTGATGAGTTGTGCGACATTGTAGTGTTTGATTTACCCGATTGTGAAGGGACCCAGTCAAGTGAAACCACACCCAATCCCTTTGACCTCTACACTTCCATCCTAGAACCACAATTGATTAAAATTCATGCTTTTGACAAGGTGTCTGAGAACTTTGATTTTCACTTGATTGGGGATATCGATGCTGGGAATATTTTGGATGATGAACCCATAGCTTTGGATGAGTTTTTCTCTCCAATTCATCATATCCTTTCACTTCCGTGTGGACATCCCGAGTCATTAAAAGTTTTTCCCGAACCCCATATGCGTTTAAATTTTGATGATGATAAATGCATGGATGAATTAATTTTTTAGGATAATTTTGAGGATAACATTGAGGATGAACCAGTTTAATTAGATGAGTCGGATTTTCCAATTCATCACATCCCTTTCATTGACTGTGTACACCCTCCTGAATCTTTAACCAATACCATTCCTCGATCACCCCCTCCATCTTTTCCATCGTTCCCATCCTGCAAGACACCGTATCACTTTCATTTCCTGTGTCTGGTTTACCAAGTTCAGTCTACCCATATTTTCTCACGAATATTGAGAGGTTTGACCCCATTTCTCAACGGGTTGATAGATTAGTACAATCGCTTTTTATACATCGGTCATTACAAATTGTACTCATTTATTCACTCCATTTTCACCCTCAAGTTCGTATTCCATTTCTTTTTCTCTTCCACCATTCCTTTCCTCCAGCGAGACCGTACCTCGCTTCCATCCCTATACGGTCCCGCGTATTCTCCATTTCTTTCCTCTCCGCATTCTTTCACAAATTTGCACATTATAGTGAAAGAATTTTTGAATAGTTGGTGTTAACTTTTGGTCTGTGTAAGGCCTTGTATAGATTAATACCGTTCTCTCCCCCCTAACTCTGAACATTAACGCTTAAACAGTGGCAACACTGTTTCACTTAAGTTTGGGGGGCCTTTTTGTGTATATATATTTTGTTTCTTTTTTCTGTTAATAAATAAATAAATAAATAATGAAGGGAGAACCGACTATTTTGACCCCCCCCGACAATTTTAACCCTCGTTGTGTAGCCTGACAGTGAGGGCACTGTCAAGTTTAAGTTTGGGGGTGTGCTCGGTAAGCATTTCTATCCTTCGCATTCATTTGTATATTCTGCATTTGCATACATATTCAAAAAACCCATAAAAATCAGAAAATTTTACAAAAAATATAAAAACTTTGTCGTCAAGTTAGGTAATAGGATAACTTAGACTTTTTATTCCGAAAATTTAGTTGATACGTTAGAAATAACTAAATCCTAGGCTTAGGAATTGAAATAACCCTCCTTCTGTTTAACCTTGGTAATTATACATACTTGCAGTTTTTTTAGAAGTAGCTAATGTTGAGTTCAGTTCTTGAGTGAAGTCGAAATGAAGGGAAAGTATTGAAAGGTTTATTAAAGGTTAAGTCTGAAAAATAGTTTCTATTCTTGAGTCCAAATTCAGAAAGTATATACCATACAAACTGCACATACACGCACCTTGAAACTTGGGATAGTAGAGGATACCCAGAAATACTCTTGCCTGAAAGTCTAATATAAAAGAAAAAAAATGGTATTTAAAGCTAACCACCAAAAGAGCATCATTGAAAAATATATCCAGTCTTGAAAAGAAAAAGAAAAACAAAAGAAAAAAGAAAAATAATGTCAAGACCTAGAAACTGCTATTTACGCTTTAAGCTCACACATTCAGTAGTCGGCTGTTAGTGTCTCAAGAAGTATTAATAGTCGCATGAAAGTTGTGTAAGCAAAACCGTCCATCATTCACGAAAAGAAATAGTATTAGATATTAGGGCAAGTGTACTATAGCTTGAATTGAATTCTTAAGTGTAAGGGTGGAAATTTTACACACACGTAGGGGTATACAATCGATGTTTTGAGGAAAGGTAGGAATAAAGAATAAGACTTATATTTTCCGTAAAGATGATAAAAATCCCTGATTGGTGACCGCACTTTAGAAGGAAAACAAAAGAGAAACCGAGATCTTTCTAAACTGTAAAAACATATAGGATCTGAGGTTGAATAAATAAGAGGCGTGAAACATAAGGGTTGAATATTTCTAACTTAGGATTATAGAATTTCTAACCTAGATACTAAACTGTAGGAGTAGAACGTTAACTTGTGAAACTAGTTTGACGGGATTTTGTGGGTGTAATCCGCTGAAAACCCTCAGGAGACAGCACTCCTCCTACTAGGGACACCTAGAGGTTTAACGGCTTATTGCACGAGCTTAGTGCAATCGCGTTCGCTGCGAAAGTGAGGTTAGGATTTTGTTTTGCTCGGGACGAGCAAAAGATAAGTTTGGGGGTATTTGTTCATCTCAGAAAACTGCATTTTAATACCACTCATTCATTATTTGTTTTTTTATATATCGGTACTATTAACCGGTGTCTGCTCAGTAAATACATATTACAGGTATTCATGACAAAATACTGGAAACACACTCAAATTCACGGATATAACATTTTTGAGCCGACACTGCAACCGGAACTGCAAACCGATCGATATCCAAAGAGTTCTTTTGCAACAAATAAATGTGTACATAATCTTGGTCTAACACAATACAAGTGTGCACATAACTCTTTGGCACATGGACCATGGTGAGGCTGCCCATGATACAAGTGGGCACAAGTGAAGTGATGTGTGATAAATGCTAAAAAGTTGTGATATGATTTAAAGCATCAAGTTTCCCTCCAAGACTACTGAGTATAACCCAAGCTAATATGAAGAAATCAAATATTACCAGTAGACTTGTTGAGTGCACTCGATACCACCACACCAACACGAGCTCATTTTCCCTAGATTGGACTGGCGAAATGTCCAAAATGTCCGGCGCCGCCGGTCCTAACATGCCTAATGAGCCCCATTTTTCTTTTGGCTTTCCCTTGTTGTCATATCATTCATATTATATTGTTTGTTTAATCTTATTTTGTGCCTATAAATGCCAGATCAGTGAGCAAGGGAAAGAGGAGATTTGGATACACTTTTTTCAATAGTTCAACTCTTTCTCATTTCCCATTTTTGTTTTAGTTCTTGTACATTGTAGTTTTCCTTGAGTTCTTTGCCTTCTCTTGATCTTGCAACCTCTTCACTGAGCTTGCAAGTTTATATTTTGGTTATTAAACTCATGGTTTGTATCATCACTTGGAATTAATAAAGCTTTCATTTATCACTCGGGTTCTTAGTATTCCTTTTTTATTGTTTTACTTACTTGCAATTTATTTCTTTCCATTTACTTACTTGCAATGTTGTGTTATTCATTTTTATCATTTTATTTGCTCTTTCTTTTTGTTGTGTTGATGGTTTGTGAATAATGGTAATGTTAGGAAAGAGAATGATATTGTATGTTAGAAATTCCATTTGCTCATTTCCTTTGCCCAATATTTTCCAATTGAACTCCGCCCAAACCTTACGCGGCACCCTACCCTACCAAGGTATCGGTGATCCCTAACCATGACCGGTTGCGTTCGGTTTTCCCGGAGGCGAAGTCAAGAGACAAGAACGGACGGACAAGGGTCAATAAACCGGATTTCACAAATACCTTGCTTAAGTACCCTAATCCACGTTGTTGCCGATTACTCTAACTTCAATAGTCAAGCTCGGCACAAAAAATTGAGTACAGACTTCCTTAACTTACACTAACCTACTTCTATTCCTAAAAAAACTTATACTTTGCATATACCACACTTATGTTAGAAACGAACCATTCCGAACCTTGCATTAACCCATCATAACAAGAACATAAAACGCACCATCTTCCTGCGGATGACCAGTACTCATCACGGCTAGCTATATACGACGCCGTCTTGATTGCGGTTAACTTTAAATTCTTTGTAAAACGACAACACGAAACCTCGTAACAATCAGCGAACTCATCCGAACCCATGCTGAGCCTGTCCATGACAATCTCCGTGCAGTCCGATCTGTTCATCTGAGAGTATCACATGTAAGGTCTAGGAAGGTGGAAAACATCAAACCCCTAATAACCAGACAAGTCGTGTCGGTGTGGCTCAAGACCATCCAAGAATCTACTGGTCCGACCACTAGTAATTCTCAATCCTCCATGGCCAGGGACTTTTGGTGTTGACCAACCGATCACTATGCGGCATCGACTCCTTATACTGGGAGAGACGAATCCCCAACAGTCGCTCACTGTGGCTCGGAACTGTACCCAACTAAAACCTATTTGCACGACTCCTTTGAGCCATGGAAGGGCAGTAATCAAAGCACAGTGGGGACTCACACGAGACAAATGATGACCTCAGGTCGACAAACTATCTGCACTCATGTCACCAGAGAACTGCTATCTGATACTATGTATAATACCATCTAGTCAGTTCTCGGCGAGTCCTGTCCGGTGTACTCACATCCAGTGAGCACCTGTATGTAGGGCTGTCTAGCGCAGCAACAAGTTTTCTGGAGGCATCGTCCATGCCAATATTTAAATTTTTGCCGTTCTCGCTAACCCTAACCTTAGAATCGTTACTAGAAAATCCGACGAAACGAATGCAAACAACTTTGCAACTAAAGTGAACAGGGAATACAACCTTTGTAGACCGGTCCTTCACTTCATTAGCTCCATGTAGTAGTCCCTTCGCTGCGATCACGAACTCCCAGACTCTAGAGAGGCTCCCATGAAGAAATGAATAAGCTTGCATCGAAGTCTTCGAGGCCGAAGATGATCTACGTCGAGGAGACACTAACCCAAGCTACCTCTTCACTAATTGTGGAATTAGTGAAGCAAACACCCTATACTAAATGGCTAGTAGTAGAGGATGATGAAGTAAGAATTTTGCTCATTTTAGATTTATTTTTCTCACACTAATTCTTCACTTAGAAAAAACCTAGTGAGTTTTTTCTTTGATGATGAAGAAGAAGAATGAACTCATGAGAGAGTGAGGTTAGAATTGCAACCATGGGTGAGTTAGTATCATGCCTAACTCATGTAGAGAATAAACTATAGTCTAAGGTTAAGGGTTGGGTTAACAAATATCTTAAGCTAGACAAACAAGTTGAATAAGTCGATGTATCCATAAACTTCTACAAGCTTATCCATGACTAATTCCAAATGTTTTGTGAATTACTTAATGATAAATAAAACCCAAACAAAATCTCTAGCATGGTATAAGTCTCATACACCCTTGTTGCATATGTAACCTAGCATGACACATGAATATATATCACATATATATTTATGTGTCAAAAGAAAACAATACATATATCACATATATGTAAAGTGTATCAAATGTGAAAAAAAAAGAATTACTTAAGTGAGCTAATATTAGTTAATATAATGTAATATATCAAATATATAATTATACATTAAATTATTAAATCAACTCTTGATTTAATAATCCGGGTATATCATATACAACCGACTAATATTATATGAATCAACTTATCGAATCAACTCTTGATCCGATAACCCGGCTATATCATATATAACTGACCGATATCATATATCGTGAGACTGGAATGCAGTATCATATACACGCATTAATCTAGGTCCCGCACATATCATATATGTGCTCCTACTCCGTTTCGCTTAAGCCAGGAAACCTCTATGTAGGACTCTAAAGACTCGTCAATACGCCGGCAGTAGGTGATGATCATATCAAATACCCACAAACCACAAGCGGTCTGCTAAACGTAATGGGCACCCGGGTATTGAGCGATCAGAAGATCAACAAGCAAGCCTGCTCACACTCCTGCGAATCCAATCAGTAATACTACCGTACAGTCCGGTCTCTTCATCTGATATGTCGCATATCATAGCCTGGGGATGGTATAACTTCAGACCCCAATAGCTTGATAAGTTATGCCGATACAAGGTCCATAACGGTTCGAGAAACTACTGATAACACTTACCAGTAAATCTCAGCAACCCTGGCCAGGGATTTCCTGTTATGGCCAATCGAGCATAGCGCAACAATAACTCCCAATACCGGGAGAGACGAAACCCCTCTTATCGCTCATTGCCTCTATGTGACTCGTGAATATACCCAAAAACCACCTTTTTGCGATCTCTTGACTGTGGTATGGTGGAATTCAAAGCACAGTGGAAATCACACAAGACTCTATGACAATCTCTGGTCTACAGACTAACCTGTACCAGTGTCACCAGAGAACTGCTATCCGACGATAGGTATAATACAATCTAGGAGTTCTCGGTGAGTCCATCCAGTGTACCCAGTCTCCACTGAGCACCCGTATACCTTCTCCGATGTCAAACACCAATGGATATGGGATCATCCATCGCCCATCATATGGGTCGATAAGCGTATACGCTAGTCTACTCTGGAGTATCGATGCCCTGTCTCGATACTCCCACGACTAGGAACATTTGAAGGATGTACTTACCGACTGCCCTGTCCCCATTAGTATGATCTGCATCATAATCCTGGTAGTCAAGTACTAATCCTAAGGGCTTTATCAACATGTAATAGAGAGACAATAAGTGTACATGTTAAGATAAAATGCAACCAGATAGCATACTATCATGTCAGCATACTATCATGTCGAGCAAGAAAGTCCTCCCTATATATGTCCAAGCATCCACTACAATATACATCACATGTACAGTAATGGCCTCTAGGGCATACATATAACTAACACTGTATACAGTCTTAGGTGCACCTTACCAATAGCCGCGGGACCAATCCATCGCCCCTCGTCAGGGTCTAGATATGTATACACCAGTTTACTCTAGAGTAACGATGCCCAGTCTCGATACTCCTACGACTAGGGATGCTTTTAAGGATATTCCTATTGACTATCCAGCTCTCACAAGTATGATCTCCATCACAACGCAGGTAGTCCGGAGGTGACGTGATTGCTCGGTGGGATGATTATGATAACGTGACCTTCAGGATAGATCTGGAAAGACAGGACACTCCACCCTACTGGAACAAGTTAAGCATTTTCTGTGAGCTACCGTACTGATCAACAAATTTAGTGCATCATTGTCTGGACGTCATGCACATCAAAAAGGGAGTATATGAGTACGTACTTAACTTGCTTCTTTGTAAAGACAGAAAATCGAAAGACAGCCTCCATGCTAGGATGGATATTTAGGACTGGAAAATTAGAAGTGAATTTCATCCTAAACCGCTAGCGGGAAAACCAGACAAGTTTGTACTTCCCAATGCCATATATCATATGTCACAACCGGAGAAGAAAAGGTTCATGCAAGTGTTGCATGATTTGAAAGTTCCCACGGGTTTCTCAGGATCATTTAGTAAGATGATAAAGATTGTGAAAGGCAAGATCGATGGGATGAAAAGCTATGATCACCATGTTATTATGGAGTATCTTCTCGCATTAGCCCTTAGGATTTCCTTTCCTAAATCGGTCGGTCTAGTACTCAACGATATTTTCTGCTTCTTTAAGGAATTATGCGCTAAAAACATCGATGTTGCGACGCTTAAGAAGCTAGAAACTGTGATCCCCTTGATACTGTGCAAGCTTGAGCGAATATTCCCGCCGTCATTCTTCGATATCATAAAACACCTGATAGTTCATCTTGCAACCGAAGCAAAACTTGTCGGACCGGTACAATATATATGAATGTATCCGGTCTAAAAGTAGTTTGAATTTTTCGGTTCACGCATTTTATAAAATTTTTGCTATCTTATATATATACTGGTATTCCTTTATTTAACATATATTTTTTAGGTATCTCTATGCTCTAAAAAATTATATACGCTATAGAAATTGACCAGAGGGTTCTATCATGTAAGGTTATCTCTTAGAGAAGTAACAACATTTTGTTCCTGATATCTGGACGAAAACATTGAGACGAAACTTAACAGGCATCGGAGAATTCAGGACGGTACATACAGTAAAGCAGATTACAAGATAGTAGAACCCATGTTTATCAACAAGATACATTGGTTTGTCTTCCTCAATAGCGGATGTCTTGATGAAATTAGAGAGTAAGTCTGTTTTGCATTAATTGTTCTTTATATATGTAAATATATAAAATAATATAATGTTGACTTCAAAATTTATTGTTGATAACAGAATTCATAACAATGAAGAACATGAGGAGCATCCTAATTAGACTGATAATTGATTGGATAAATATCATCAGGAAAAATTTTGCGACTGGTTTGCAGATCATGTAAGATATTCGAATCTCATGTTTTTTCGAGTAGTGTTAATATGTACTTATATCATTATGTATTTTCCGCATAATTTGTTTTGTCAGATCTAAGATCTGAACATGTTTGTATCATTAGAGAGAGATGCAAGATGTCTAGCTCAGTATCCTAGCATGGAGGTTGCATACTACAAAGGATTCCATGTTCTTGGATACATATTTGAAATTAAGGACATGGAAAAATCTCGAATCACCTAGAATTGTGTGGTTGCAACCGTAGGATCGAACGATGTAGTTTATTATAGGTACTTAGATTGCATACTTAGTATCCAATATCCGGGATGATCAAAGCCGATTTATATATTTCAGTGTATTGGGTACGATACACGAATCGATATGAATAGGTAAAGAGACAATCTCAGGACTTGGAAAGATGATTATGGATTGACTAGTGCAAACACTCATCGATTTTGCTGTGAGGATGATCCGTTTATCTTTCTGTATCAAGCATTTCAAGTATACTACTTAGAGTGCTTGAATCATCCGGAGCGGAGTGTCGTATGCCGATGGAATCCCAGGGATATTTATGATGTCCCAGATTTCAAGGATCGTATGCATGACAGCGATGAGGAGGAAGAAGAAAGAAGACTTAGTGTGCTCCAACCGCCTGTCTTCGTAGACAGATTATTTTCGGCTGAGCGTGAAGTTACTTGGGTTAGGAATGATATTGATAATTAAATCCAAGTAGATATTCATACGGCATCTACTACGTCTATGAAACAAAAAAAGGTTCTCATTAATATTATATTATGTCTTTACATTTTATATGATCTATACATGTATTGTTGTTATTATTTCTCTTACATACATATATTTAATGCATATGTAATGATTGCAACCACCTATACATCTAGGGGTAATGGAGATGTCAAGAGCAGTGAGCGGCAGGGGTAGCGGCAGGGGCAGCGGCGGAGGCCGCTCTATGGGCGGCAGGGGTAGAGCAGTTCTTGCACCCGGGGAGCTGCGTAGGGAGCTCTAGAGAGCTGGTGTTGCACCCCCTTCCGTACACCCTACTTTCGTACCATTTGCACCCACAAGTATATTACACACATAATCATTTATTTTGACCGATAATTTGTAGATATACTAAGTTACTTATGTAGTCATTTTTTATTGTCAAGTTGTAGGGGGTGCCTCCACATCCGGGGCACACCTAGGTCCCACACTTGCAGCAGGTACGTTTATATAATCTATATTGCACGCATATTCATTTTGATTGTTATATTATAGATATACACACGTATTCATTTCGAAGTTACATATATAGTGATTTTTTATTATCTAGTTGTAGGGGGTGCCTCCACATCTGGGGAACACTTAGATACCATACATGTATCAGGTACGTTTATATATTCTATATTGCACGCATATTCATTTTCATTTTTATATTATAAATATACATGCATATACATTTCGAAATTACTTATATGGTCATTTTTTGTCTAGTTGAAGGGGGTGCCTCCACATCCGGGGCACAGGCCGTTCCCGCACCATCCGTACCCTCCGCGCACTTTGCAGGTTAGTATTCTTTACATATATAGTACTTCGAATTGATCATGTATTATTTTATTCAGAAGTTACTTTTATCGTCATTGTTTATCATCTAGTTGGAGGGGATTCATCCACGTCCAGGCCATCGGCTGTTTCTCGTGGGAGGAACTATTGACCCTCTCGTGCTACTACCTGGGCTCAGGCTCGTGCTGTTATCGCCCCAGGCATAATATATCCTTATTTTATTGATTTTTGTATGCATAACTTATTTTGTCTTGATATTGCATGTATATCTATACATTTTTACAGATGCAGGGTAGCCACGGCCCATCAGTGGGACTCGAGAGCCGACTCAGTCCCATAAGCCGAAGCCCGATGCCGCTAAGGGCCAAGGACCATTCCCCCTCCCCTTTACCGTCAGATGCCGACCCAGTGGCCAGTATGCCGAGAATTTTGGCCAGTATATGGGGATGAGAGCCGTCACTTCAAGAAATATCCCCTTCATCTTGAATGGGGCGATCGGCGCAAGCGCTCTTTTGACCTCTTCTTCGAGCAGGCCCAGGTATTATTAAATAATTTTATTTGATTTATCAAAATAAACTTACTATCATTTGACACTTATAATTTAATGACATTAATTTCTTGTATTTGCATATCGATTACGACTTTTAGACCCCTATCCCGATGACCATCATAGAGGACTCGATCTTCAGGCTATTTATCAGGGCCTCACGATCAGCATGCAGGGTCATGACCGGTATAATAAGAATAAGATAAAGTCTGATTGCTACGATCTGTGGTTGGCGACCCCCGAAGTGAAGAGGGCGGCTCTCCTACATTCTCCAGCCTTTGCAGACATCGATTTAGAGATATGGCCTCTCTTGTGCGAGTTTTGAGCGTCTGAGCGCAAGTTGAAATAGGCCACGCAAAATAAGGAGAATCAGAAGTCAACGAAGAGGGGTCGACCAACCTACACCGGCGGCTCGAGGAACGTGAATCGTACTATGGAAGCGAAGGTAAATTACAAGATATCTCTTTTGATATAATGCAATATGAAAATTTATGTTATCTTTATGTGTATTTGGTGAATTACAGAGAGCTCAGACTGTGGCTTAGGGTGGCACTACGAGCATGTTGACGGATTATCTGTCCGTCCACACTTCATCTGGAGATCCGGTCATGGGCAAGCTTCGATATCCCGACACTGGTACTCAGGAGTATTGCGTAAGTGTTAATATTTGTTCTAATTTGAATGAATTTTTTTATAAGTTTAAATTTAAATATTTTATTTACGTTTGAATGCTTTACATAGTGTAGGTGCGGGTGGTGCAGGAGACGGAGGTATTAGGAATTGATTTCAGTGCAGAGACCGATCCGGTCGTGCTGACCCCTGGCCTAGACCGCGTATATAGAGGGCACCACATAGGTTGGGAGAGAAGCCAAGGATCTGGTCCCAGCAGATCCCACCTGAAGTTGTCCTCCTCACCGGTGGTTACTTCTGGTACCCTGCGTGAGCGATGTCTGGAGCAGCGGTTGGACTAGATGACCGCCGAATTCCATGCTTTTCAGGATTCAACGTATACACACACATAAACATACACACACCTAAACACACGCACGCACACACACAGCGACATACACATACATACACATAAACACACACACAAAAAAAAACAAGGCCAAACCGTAATTCATCATCATTCTCGTCTACATTGAACTCTTGTCAAATCCAACCCTACCATATAATATTTTGATATGAATTTTAGAATATGTTAAATATAATTTAGATGATACCACACGGGGTAATGACCTACCCCACACACACGTGCGAAGAAATTATATATTGTTTGTGATATCTATGGTTAGGATTTTTATTTATAATTTGTTAATTAGGTACAAGTTTATTAGTTAAAAAACAAGATTTCCAAAATGAGACATTAAGAAAATACACTTATTTCTAAGATTCGGCAGGTAGTGCAATGAAAAGCAACAATAGTTAAGGGTATTTTAGTGGAAAAGCAACAATAGTTAAGGGTATTTTAGTTTAAATAAGTAAAATTGAGCAAATGAGTTTTTTTATTATAAATTTTAATGATAGTTTAGTGAAAAACAACAATGGTTAAGGGTATTTAAGTAAAATTTATGGTAATTTAGTTAATTTAAGAAGATGAATCATTTAGTTAAATTTCCATGGTATTTCAGTAAAAAAACAACAATAGTTAGGGGCGTGTGCGTATGTGTGTATGTGTGTGTGTGTATGTATGTTTATGTGTGTCTGTATATGTATTGTTTACCGCCGAAAGACGCGACCAAGACGTTGGGAAGTCCGGCCTGAATTTTGAGGGCATATGGTATTTGGTTTTATCTGTCTACCTCTCCGAAGATACCAAGTTGATTTATGGCACCATGTATCGGAGGTTTGGACAGATGCAGCCGATGTAGCAGACTTCGTCAGATTCCCCCTCATTATGAGGGTTTTTTTTATATTGTGGAGACGCTTTTCCCTGCAGGCGCAAGCCCTTGCAGTTAATTACGTTACCGCGTAGCGATGACCACTTTCTCCTTCTCCAGATGTTCACTTCATGTCATGTGTGTTTATTTTGTTTTTTGGTTGCCCGTGGATTGTATACGGAGACTAATTTATATTGTCGCCCGTAGGGCGTGGATTAGTCCAAATCCGTATTTCCTTATATTTAGGTTTGGGTTGGTTTAAGGATCGTTAATCTCATTTGAGACTAAGATCAACTTAAACGTTTGTTAAGGATACGTTGGTCTAATTTTAGACTAAGATCTACTTAACAGGATTTTGGGATCATTTAGATCCAACAAAAGAGCATTTGGGCTCTATTGTTTTAGTTTAGAGACATTGCGGTCCATTGGGTTTAAATGACATAATAGTCCGTGGCAGTTTAGAAACATCATAGTCTGTAAAGTTTAAAGACATCGTAGTCCGTGGTAGTTTTGAGTTTAAGGACCTCATAGTCCATAAACTTTAAGGACCTCATAGTCCATGAGTTTAAGGACCTCATAGTCCATAATGTTTAAAGACATCATAGTCTGTATGGTTTAAAGACGTTATAGTATGTGGGTTTTGGTTTAACCAGTTTGTGGATGCGCCAAAAGTTATTGGTTATTGGGACCCTCCATCTCTCTGAAGATGTTGAAGGATTACAACGACATGTATCAAAGGTATGAAGAGATGTACCCTTGAACCAATGTCCCGATTTGGGGAAATGGGATGAACATCGGTTTAGATGTCATCTGTTGGGAGCTTATTAGCTGTCTTTGGAACTAAGATCGGTTTTGGAGACCCTGAGCATGAGGGGCTCAATTGATGGTCCTTGGCAAATTTGATCTGAATCTGGATAATGTTAGCCTTCCATAGTGTTCAACACTAACATATTTATTCAGCGCTCGCGTGCTCCCACGTTAGGTGTTTGAAATAGTGTTAAACACTAAAATTCTGAGGCGCTCACGTGAGGCGCTTGAAATAGTGTTAACTTCAAGAATTTGAAGCGCTGCTTCTTTGGGTTTATTCTTTTGTTCTTTCCTGAGCGGCAAGCGTTGTTGGGTCATGTGAGATCACGTGAGGCGACCCAAAAGTGGGAACTGCCTCCGATTTATTCCCTTTTTTGCTTTGTAAGTGCCAAGCACTACTATGGGATCACGTGTGATCATGTGAGCCAATCTCGATTATTCTCTTTTGTTCATCACAGGCGCTCACGTGGGAGCACGTGATCGGCTGTTATCATGTTGGGTGCCAATCCTTTTACTTGCATGGAGATCCTGAGTTTCGAGACTTTCAAGCCCATTATTTTATGAGAATTAGATTCTTAGGACTTAGTTTTTCTCTTAGATTTGGGATCTATATGACAGAATCTCCCCGGTGAGAATTAAACTCTCAACTTATGAGGAGATCTGCTTCTGCAAATCTTTTACCAGAAGGGAAAACTAAGTTCTCATATGAAGAGTTAAACCCTTGTTTCATCAGAGGAATTAAATTCCTACATACTTTTATGGGAGAATTAAATTCTCTGAACTTAGATCTCCCTCTAGATTTTGGATCTGCATGGTAAAATCTCCACGATGAGAATTAAATTCTCAACTTGTGGGGATATCTGTTTCTGCAGATCTTAACCAGAGGAAGAACTAAGTTCTTTTTTAGAAGAGTTAAACTCTTATGGAGGTGAAAAAGAGATGGGATATTCTCTGTGTTTTTCTCCTTCTCTTACCTCGGATTTTTCTTTTTGTTTTAAGTTGAAGTTTTTGAGGGGGTTCCTTCTCTCTCTTTCTGTCTTCTGAGAACTCGAAAACTTCTTCTTTTCTTTTTTTTTCCTGCTCTTATTTATAGGGGAAAGAAAAGAATCAATTTGTTTTAGAAAATCTCTCATTGAGAGTTTTTGATTGATTTTCTAATCAACCAACATGATCTTTTAGATCACATGGTGAATTTTATTCACCATTGGATTTTTAATCCAAGAACTTCTGTTTTACGGAAGATATTTCTTTTGTTGTTCTTAGCAAGTTTAGGAAGATATTTCCTTACACAGAATTTTTTTTGTAAATTGGTGATTTTTTATCGCCATTTGATCTTTAATCCAACGGCGTTCTATTTTATAGAGCGTAATCTTTTTTGTTTAAAAAGATCCAAGGAAATACTTTCTAAATAAGGCTTTTGGTCCCTTTTAATTAGAATTTACTTCTATTGGTTCAGAAGGCATAGGAGTCTATCACGTGTAGCATGTGACCCCACCAAATTAAGCCCACCAAAAGGTGTCACGTGCTATCACGTGAGTGTTTTTTTGTCCAATTGTTTGCTTTATTTAGGCGCCTATATATTTTGTCTATAGAGGTCACGTGTCTGCACGTGCGACCCAGTTTTAGCTTAGTTTTGTTAAGCGCAGCGCCTATCACGTGATGCTCTATTTGGAAACCTTTTCTCGTTGCTTTATTTATTTATTTATTTATTTTCCGTAAGGGAACAAATGCCCCCACAGCGTTGTTCTCACGTGGTTTGCACGTGAGTGCAACGCTGTCACTTTTACAGCCGTTGGATTGTCTAGGGGAACGGGGAGATGAACAGCCCTTGTCACGTCTTATAAATTTAAGGGTTTAGTTTCTTACGCAGCCAATGCTTCCTTAATCTTCTTCCTTCTTCGTTTTCTTTGAGAATTTAATTCTCTTCTTCAGAACTTAGTTCTCTGCCATTGTAATTCCAGATTTAAACCCTGTCAAAAGAAACCCTTTTTAGGTAAACCTTTTGTATATCATAAAACTTTCCTTTTTGAACGAAAAATTTCTGGATTTTAAATCCATCATGAGAGCTTTGCTCTCCTCAGAAACCCATCCTCTTAAGGATCCAAAGATGTGATCTTTAAGCAGTAAACCTCTATATCTCAAGCATTCCCTCTGATTTTTTTTTGAGGATTCATGGGATTTTTTTTCACATATTTTCTATGAGTTCTTGGAATTTAGTTCCATCACATAAAAGGAATTTAATTCCTAAAGCTTAGAGCTTAGGTCTGAAAGATCAGGAGGACCCTTTGGGAATTTTATTCCCTGGTTTTCTTGAAAATATTTTCATAGGGTTTTACCCTTATTCGAACAAATTTGAATTTGTTGGGTGCTCAACAGAACTTATTTTTCCAGGAATTTGTTTGAATCCCAATGTTTGTTTAATGAGGGTCTTCTTGATTACTGATCTTTCACTGATGTCTCCTTTCAGACACTATGGTCGTTCATCTGTACAGTCTTGACGAAATTATTTCTTATGAGGACATTCGTGCACAAGGTCGTTGCCAAAACCAAGAGTTTACAAATGCCCAATGCGCTGAGATTATGAGTCGTTTCAATGAACACAACGGTCGACTGCTTCCTCGTCGCTCCGATTTTTTGAAGATTATAGTGAGAGCAATTTGGGGAGAACTTCCTGGATTTTACGAAGCCAAGCAGCTTAAGGCACTGGATGATGCAGAAGATAAGGTGCACTCAGTGTATTTGTCGGGCCGGATTTCGAAGAAACGTCGAGATAATCTCACCGAAATCTTACATCAAATTTTCCAACAGACGACGATAATCGCTGCTTATCAGAGGGCGGAGGACATTAGTGAGGATCTTGACGCTTGCATTCGTGAGAGAATGCACACGAGAATGGTCAGAGAGGCCAAAAACATTCTAGACGGCCTTAGTTTCGAATTTCTTAATCCGTGTCCCAGATTTAATATTTTACCATTGTAAACATTTTCTTTCATTTTTGTATGAATTTTCAGAGTATGAATGACAAAACTTTCCTTTCCCCTTTTTTATGTTTACATACGTTCTTTATGAAGTTTTGTCACACTGTTGTTGGCGCTCACGTGTTTGGCGCATAAGGTACTGCTGAGGATTTCAATCCTGCATTAGCGCCTGCTCACGTGTTATGTATGTGCGGTGTCATTTTAATTTCCAATAAGGATCAAGTCTTGTGCTCACGTGTTATGCATGTGGGACTCTGCTGGTGGGGTCGATTCGTCTCCCTACTCCGATTCCAATGAGTCAGCTCTTTTCATTTCCAATGCTCTCCCCTTTTTCCGGACCTTGGGAATAGTTCCACCATGCACAACATTTTTTGTGCAAAGCATTGAACGCTCTCCTGTTTAACCTGAAGCCGTACCTTTCTTTTTCTCTAAAAAGAAAACCATTTAGACCTTAGGGTGATTATTTTGAGAAACAGACTAAAGGTTATGGTTTGCAACCGCCCCCACGCTCGTCGGCAACCATGGGAGGTACCTGTTGAGGAGATGATTTCTCGCCTTGCTGTGCGGCTAGTGGATCCTCTTCTCACCAATACTGAATGTGACGTGATGATGTACGAACTCCTAACTCGTAGGGGCTCTTCCCTTCCTATGGGTTCCATTTGGCTACGGACGGTCTTTTTGTCCGTGCTTGCCGACATCCCTCCTCATCCGACAGAGATGACTCCGGCGATCCTCGATGCGGCTGTCACGATCCGAAGGTACGAAACGTGACCGACACTTAAATTACAAAGCGTTTAGAGGCGCAATGTAATCTAAGTAAGCCGAAGCCCAAAAATCTAAACCATTTCAAAGAAGAAGTAAAGGAAAATATGTTTACAAGCAACATTAAATTTCTCAAAAATTGCGGTAGAGTCTCCTTTGTGAAAACTGGCCCCAAACGGGTACCAATAAGAATATATACAAAAGCAATAATAAAGGCATCCCTAAGCGGGAGCTAGCTCTACGCCAAAAGGCGGAAACAACCATACAATGCATTATAATATACAACGCCGAAGGACGGGGCTCAAAACTCAAAAGAAAACCAAATCCACCAATAAAACCACAATAATACAAGCGTGACTCTAAGGTCGAAAAACAACTGGTCTTCTAAATCTTCCAATAATACTAGTCTGGTTGATGAAGCTTACTAGATACAAATGAAATAATAAAAGTACAACAGCGGTCCTGATACAAGTGAACCAACCTACCAAGCAAATCACCTTGAATGAAATGATGTGCCAGCAAACTACAAAGGAAGCGTGTATATCGAAACCTGTAAGAAAATTTGGCACAACGGGGGTGAGTTTCCAACTCGTGAGTAGAAGACATCTACGAGTAGAAATCACATGCACGATGATCTCCTAGGTCATAATAATATACTTAATATAACAATAGTCATCTAGTAGTGGCAGGGTAATAATATATGCGTAAGTGAAATGCTCAGTGCTCGTGTCAGTGCCTCAAGTAGTAACATGTCATGTGTATGAGTATGCATGCACCATGAATGTAAAACAATCAACCATGAAATCTGGATATATCTGTATAAGAAATCTTTAACTTGTATCATAGTAAAATTTGTATGGTAATCTGAAACATTAAGTTTCCTTAGCGTACTGAGCCTACCTATTCAATGAAATCCATGGAAATATGTGTCAAGCATCGACACAAAACATGTAAATCTCAAAGTCCCAATACCTCGTAGTCTCAATAGCTCATAGTCTCAATATCTCATAGTCTCAATATCAGTCCGGATCGGCCCATATCAACAAATCTCACGACAACGGTCGGTATCCTCCGGACATCCGCCGCACCAGACATCACCGGTAGATAGTCTTCCCCTGCCAGGCTCATCGTCTACAACTCGATCTTCTTGCCCCCGGGTACCATACCGGGCCCACCATGTACCTGAGACGGTTCATCCACTCCTCGAATCGGGTCTCGAAATCCAAAAGAAAACATGAAATCTCATGGTGGACGACACATACATCACGAGAAAACCGCAACATGTATTTTAAAATGAGAGGGGGAGAGAGAAAGAAGTTATTATATATATTCTTGCGGTTTTCCCCAAAATCCAAAAATCTCATAGAAATCCAAAATCCCAAAATCATGATTAAGCAAATAATGAGTATCAGCATAAGCCCCACAATACTGCATGATAATATGAATATGTGAATGCATGAAGTGTCTAAGTAATAAAAGAAATGTCTAAACTAGAACATGAAGGTAATCACACAATATTATACTGGACTAGCATTTAGCTGATTATATCAACAAAAGATAATATGTTCTAAAGTGTACGTGACATGGCAATTATCGATGATGATGTGTGTGAACCGGAAAATAAGTGTACGTGGAACATACGCATCATCGGTAATGGTGCCGGTGTCCTAACAGGCAGAGTTTCACATTAGCTAAAGAAACATATGTGTGGACATGCAATGCGATGAATACAACATGAATATAACAGTGAAGGTGTAGTAAATGCATAACTAGAAAATACATACTAATTACGAGTTATACCGTTTGTTGTTTGAAAAAGCATGATTCATTAGTTTTGAAAATAAGTATGACTCGAGCCTAAACTAAGATCTACCTAACCAACTAAGGAACTAAGTAAAGATACTAGTCGAAAGGTAAGAAGAATCCTCCTAAAGTCTCAGTCGATATCTCAAGTAGTCGGCGATCCAGCCTCAATAGCGTCACGTACATAGTACGACTTCCTCAAGTTAAGAGTGCGGATCAATCATCACATATATGCCTCGTAAGGTAAAATCCATCATATTGCATCCCAAAATCGGGGTACGGGTCAACTATCACATATATACATCATCGTTCGAATAGTATCATCATCAAACAATATCATGGTCAAGGGTACTGTACTATAATCGCATACATCCCAATATCATCAAATATATATATCATCATCTGTGTAAATATACATTGTCAAATGATCCACTAAAATATCATGTCATATGTCATATCATGATTAAGTCACATATTACAATCTGGGTTCTATTCTAGAGTCTCGTTCATTCCAATGTCATTAACACATATTATCGTTTATATAAATATATTTTATATAATCTCATTGCCCAACGATCTGCTACTATCATAACACATCTCATGTCATAACTCGATCATATATCCAATAAATCACGGAATCAAGCCTAGACATATCGACTCATCCCCATGTATCATATAACCTCCTCATATCACATGTATATGTTGTATGTATACACACACACACACATTCCTATATGTATATGTTCCCCTCCGAATGGCGGCCTAGACTTTGCGCCTCGCCTGAGATTCGGGGCAGATGCTATATGGTTTTATCCGTCTACCTCTCCGAAGATGCCAAGTTGATTTATGGCACCGTGTATCGGAGGTTTAAACGGATGCGACCGATGTAGCAGACTTCGTCAGATTCCCCCTCAGGGTGAGGGGTTTTTGATTGTGGGGACGCTCTTCCCTGCAGGCGCAAGCCCCTGCAGTTAATTACGCTACCGCATCGCGGTAACAACTTTCTCCTTCTCCAGAATTTCACTTCGTGTCGTGTGTGTTTGTTTTATTTTTGGTTGCCCGTGGATTGTATACGGGGACTGAATAATGCCGTCGCCCGTAGGACGTGGATTATTCCAAATCCGTATTATCTTAGATTTGGGTTTGTGGGTTTGGTTTAAGGATACGTTAGCCATATTTGAGGCTAAGATCAACTTAAACGTTTGTTAAGGATACGTTAGTCTAGTTTGAGACTAAGATCAACTTAACGAGATCGTTTAGATCCGACATTGCATGTATGTCCATCGGGACCCATCACCTCTCTGACGACGTTGAAGGATTACAACGACAGGTGTCAGAGGAGTTCAGAGATGTACCCTTGAACCAAAATTGATTGGGGGGATTCATAGTCCAATTTGGGACTAAAGTCTGTTTGAAGGTTTAAGGATATGTTAACCATATTTGAGGCTAAGATCAACTTAAACGGGATCGTTTAGATCCAACAAAAGAGCATTTGGGGCTCTATTGTTCCAGTTTAGGGACGTAGTGGTCCATAGGTAGTTTAGGGACGTTGTAGTCCATTGCCAGTTTAGGGACGTGGTGGTCTATGCTCCAGTTTAGAGGCGTGGTGGTCTGTGTTCCAGTTTAGGGACGTAGGGGTCCATTATTAGTTTGGGGACGTCTCGGTCCAATATTAGTTTAGGGACGTCTCGGTCCGACATTAGTTTAAGGACGTTTCGGTCCACGAGTTTATGGACCCCGCAGTCCATATCCATGTGTGGTCGTTGGGACCCGTCGCCTCTCTGACGTCGTTGAAGGATTACAACGAGAAGTGTCAGAGGAGTTCGGAGATGTACCCTCGAACCGGAGGTAAATTGATTTAAGAGAGCAATATCGCTCAGTCAATTTAATTTGAGGACTTACGGCCATAATTGGGTTAAGTCCAAAGTATTCAACGCCTTTTATTTGTTTTTGGTCTGATAGACCTGTGTTAAGGCTTGGCCCATTTTTAAATAATGCATTGCATTATTTTCTATTTTTTTTGTTTGGGCTCTGCCCATAAAAGATGCAGAGCATCAATTTATTTTAGACTCTGCAAGGCATCTGCATAGCATTTTTATTATTTTGTTTGGGCTTTGCCCACTTATAAATGATGCAGAGCATCAATTTAATTAGGCATGTTTGGTCTTTTAATTGGGCCTGGCCCTTCAAGAAAAGAAATGCATTGCATTTGTTAGGCGCTTTGCGCCAATTACTGAGAGCAAGCGCTTGTTGTGAGGACACGTGTCATGCTCTGGTGAGCGCAAGCGCAACAGCGCAGTACGCTGCGCTAGTGCGCTGCGCTGTTGCACTGCTAATACGTGGCGCGCTCTGGTGAGCTGCGCCAATTCCAGAGAGCAAAGCTCTATTTCAAGAGCGCGTAGCGCAAGTGGTTCTATAGCAGACATGTGGCGCTCTCTTAAGAGCGCAACAACGCAGTTTGGAAGTGCAAAGCACTAAGAATCTTTTAGATTCAAGAACAGAAGTGCAAAGCACTGTTGGATTTCTTTATCTAATTTAGATCAAAGGAAAAGATAAGTTTTTTCTTATCTTAAAGAACCAAAGGTTCATGAAAAAGTGCAAAGCACTATTTTTATTTTATTTATTCATTTTATTTAGTTATGTTTAAAGATCAATGATCTTGTTTTTAGATCACTGATTTGTTCATAAAAGAATTTTCTCTTCTTTCAAAGGTTTTTACCTTTTTTGTTCTTGAGGGGTTCTTCAGAATCCTCTTTCTCTCTTTTTTTTTAGAAAGATATTGATGCCTTTGAATTGAGGCCTAGGGTCCTTTTTATAGTACCCATAAATTAGTTAAATTTGTTAAAGAGATTTTTCTCTGAGTGATTTGGGGAATTTTCCCCACCGTTGGATCTTTGATCCAAGGGCTTCTGCTTTGCAGAAGAAAATCTTCTTGTTTTAACAAGAACAGAAAATATTTCTTAAAATTTTAATTCTGTTTGGCGCAGATGCCCCAGCGCGTGACACGTGTCGCGCAGCGCACAGCGCAGCGCAACTGCGCGAGCGCATCTGCACTGACGCGTGTCGCGCAGCGCATCTGCGCTGACACGTGTCGCGCAGCGCAGCACTAGCGCAACTGAAGCGTTGCTTCCTTTAATTTTTCTTTAAATAGAGCTTTGCTCCGATTGGGTGCGCTGCCTTAGGCGCTGCGCTGATGCATCTGCGCCTGACACGTAGCATGTTGCGCAGCGCAAATATACTGAAGCGTTGCTTCATTTATTAAATTTTAAATTTCCAAAGCAGAGCTTTGCTCTGATTGGGGGAAGATGAAGCGTTGCTTCATCTCCCGCCTCAGAATTTGAACAGAGCTTTGCTCTGATTGGGGTAAACAGTATACACACACACACACACACCAAGTCAAGTTTATGTGTGCGCGCGTGTGTGTCTACATGAAACCTACGAATTCCTTCCAAGGCAGTCATCCTCATGGTTAATTCTTTCTAAATCAGTTTAGTCCAACCTAAAGTCTTCGATAGGACCCTACTCGCCAAGAATCTAGGTCACATCCGACTTCCTAATAACGGTACGTAATATCCCTATTCTACGTTTGCGGGGGTACTATACGCCATCCACCCGACTTCCCCCGTAGATATACATTTACTCACCTGGGCCTTGTCTGCCGAAGTCGATGCCGCCATCCTCTTCTTCATCGTCCGAAATCCACATGAGGGGTACCTATACACAAACATATATAATATCGTAAATTGAAATCGCGAACAGAACCAAAACAGCGCACGAAACACGCATAGGTTAAAACCTGTGACCCGCTCATGCAAAATGACCAAATAACCCTCGACATCGGTGTACAAACGCCGATTGATCAAGATAAAATACAAATGTACAAATCGTAGTTCCAAAACTCACTAATTATAATATACAATAGATTGCAACTCATCGAAAACTCAAAATAAATCAAATTGGTTTATTTCCGAAAACCTAGAAAGCGTCAATTAACCGTTTCACTTCAAAACTTGATGTTTAAACGAAACTGATGGCCATAATATTCACCAAATATCATAACTAGGATATATAAACTATTCCTATAATTTATCCTCATCAATTTGTATTGAATTGAAAATTCTAGTTTGCTAAAATATCAATTTTAATACTTTTTAAAGAAATATTCACAATTCAACAACTAAGATAGATTTTGCATATTTTAAATTATTAAACCACTCATGGAAACCTTAATGATGCACTAAAAATCCTAACTAGATTTTAATCCCACAATTAAATTAATTTCTAAAAACCTAGTTAGCAAAAATGGCATATTTAGCAAAATTTTAATTTAACAATTAGCAACTAGCAACTAGCTTATCTTTTACATGATTTAATATGTTAAACTACAACTCACCACCACAAATAAATGATCAAAAACCCTAACTTGATCCAAACCCTAAACTTGAATTTTCAAGTTTACAACTAGCACAAAATTAACACTAAAATATGCTTAGATTTAAGCAATTCATACAACAATTTTATTATAGGTTAAAGATTTATACCTCACATTCAAGAGATCAAACATGAAAATCATAGCCTCCAAAATTCTAACTTTCTCCAAGATCCATGCTAAATAGGCCAAAGAATAATAGGTAGGATTTAAATTATGAATTTGTGGGTTTTTATTTGAATTTTTGATAAATTTTTGGATGATTTAGAAGAATTGAAGTGGAGAAATGGGGAAGCTGCCCATGGTGAGGCCGGCCATGAGAGATGAGGGTAGAGAGAGAGAAAGAAAATGTGAGGAAATGTGTAGAAACATCTTCAAATAGTTACCTCTTTTAAGTCTTTTCATAATTATTTCATTTTATTTCATTTTCCATATTAAATTCCACCCTAGAATTCTCTAGAATTTGAAACCAATTCAAGAAGAGAAAGAATGCAACCATCTTAATTCTAATATGTCATGGTTCACATTTTTCAAATCAGCCCATTGCAATTTATAATTTTCACATATTTAATATATAATTAAAAGCTTATGTAAATATTAAAAATTAATTAATTACGAAAAATATTTTAGTAAACTAATAATTTATAAGTCACTAAATAAACATCATTTATTAGTAATTTCATAGTTAAAATAGGCGTATTTAAATCTATATTGAAAAATTATTATAGTTAAGTTTTACGGAATATACGGTTTATTTTACCGATTATCAGAAAATTCACCTAAAGGATTTTATTTATCTAATTATTTATTTATTTAATTTTTAAAATGTTACAGCGGCAGAGGAAAAGATCGAGTGTTTTTACGAGGCATGCTTGATTACCCGGGCTCTGAAGGATCACTCGATTCATCTACTGGGTCAGATAAGAGCCCGGCGGGCTGTCATGTCCACTTTTGCTGCTGAGCATGGCGCTAATCGGTGGGGAGAAACTCCTCGCGAAAACCGTCACTTCGACGTCTTGGAGAAGGCATAGAGGGATCTGGAGAATTTAGTATTTTGTTTTGTTCACCCTTGTAGCTCTGATCTCATATTTGGTGATCTTTTTTCTATAGAGTAGTGTATTTAGATCAATGTATTTCTCTTATTATTAATCGTTGAATGCTTTCTGTTGAATTTTTTTGTTTGACGTATATTCGTACGTGCATCCCACCTGTGTACATGAGCCTTATACTTGACCCCTGGGAATTTCCTTTAAGCGCGAACACTATCGTCGTGTTGTTCATTAATCAGCACGTTTTGGATACCATTTCCATTTAAACAGGCATATAGTCATGAACACATGCTTAATGGGGTACATACCGAAGACTTTCCTTGTTTCCAGAAAGATAAAATAGTTTGTGCATGTTTTGGATCGAGGATTAGCGTCGAGTGGAGGTCTGCCTACATTGGTTTGAATGCATCCGCCTTCTCTCCGACATCTTAACTCTGAAATCAAGTCTGCGAGGATGGATCGAATGGTGAGCGGCCAATTACTAAGACCACTCATGCATATGAAATTTGGCGGGTGCTCCAAGAAACTATCAGGGAGGTGGTGGTTGTTGATAAAGCTGTTATTTTTACCCACGAGATGGTCGGAGCTCACATTGCTGAAAAGGAGCTTGAGATGCGGCTCGCCTCGTATCAGGCTCAACAGTCTCAGGTGGGACCCATCTCGTGGCGATAACCAAGTCTCGTGGCAATAACCAAGCTTGAAGCCGAGGTCCAGCGGAAGAGCGATGAATTGAGGAGCTTATTGTGCCGTCCGCCGGCTTAAACAAATTTTGTAAAAAAATTTTTATCCACTCCTGAATGAGAGGGTATTTTGTATTCATTTTGATTCTTTTTACGACATGTATCTTGTATTTATTTTGAATTCATGTATAAAAGACATATATTTTTTTATCTCGTGCTTGCATGTAGCTCTGATGGATGTAGTCCATATGTAGTTTATCTTGATCTTCTTGCAGGGCAGCGATGGCTTAGGCGACAAGGTTAGGATTCCCTGCGAGTCGAGAGGATCTCGTAGGTGTAATTTCTACTTAGGGTCATGAGGACTCCTATGTATATTTTCTTGTGAGATTCGTAAGGATCTCACAAGAGAACTTCCTTTTTATGGGTTGATAGGTTCGTGTGTTGACTTATTTCCGAGTCGAAGTATTGCTTTACGACAGAGAGATCACGGGTTGATGTATTTATGAGACGGAGCATTGCACCGGCAGGGGGGTAGGGGTTGACATGTTTCCGAGTCGAAGCGTTTCTTTATGATAGGGAGGTCAGGGATTGACATGTATCCGAGTCGAAGCGTTGCTTGACGACAGGGAGGTCAGGGGTTGACATGTATCCGAGTCGAAGCGTTTCTTTACGACAGGGAGGTCAGGGGTTTGACATGTATCTGAGTCGAAGCGTTGCTCAATGACAAGGAGATCAGGGGTTGACATGTATCCGAGTCGAAGCGTTGCTTGATGACAGGGAGGTCAGGGGTTGACATGTATCCAAGTTGAAGCATTGCTTGATGATAGGGAGGTCAGGAGTTGACATTTATCCGAGTCAAAGCGTTGCTTGACGATAGGGAGGTCGGGGGTTGACATATATCCGAGTCGAAGCGTTGCTTGAAGACACGAAGGTCAGGGGTTGACATGTATCCGATTCGAAGCGTTGCTTGACGACACGAAGGTCGGGGGTTGACATGTATCCGAGTCGAAGCGTTGCTTGACGACAGGGAGGTCAGCGGTTGACATGTATCCGATTCGAAGCGTTGCTTTACGACAGGGAGGTCAGGGTTTGACATGTATCCGAGTCGAAGCATTGCTTGACGACACGGAAGTCAGGGGTTGACATGTATCCGAGTCGAAGCATTGCTTTACGACAAGGAGGTCAAGGGTTGACATGTATCCGAGTCTAAGCGTTGCTTTACGACAGGGATGTCAAGGGTTGGAATGTATCCGAGTCAAAGCGTTGCTTGACGACAGGGAGGTCAGAATTTGACAAGTGTCCAAGTCGAGGTCATTGGATGACGTCGGGTTGACTCTAGGTTGTCTGTAGACCGTAGAGTCTTGGAACTGGGGACTTTGTCGTGGCTCCGATTGGCGGTGTCGCGTCTGTGCCCTGCTAGCATGAGGATGAACGCCTTTATTGGTCTCTAGGATGTAGATATTGCTGTCGAGATTTGGAATTAGGGGTTTTGCCATGGTTCTGCTTCGTTGCGACCTTGACGATACATTTTCATCCTGCCGGAGTTGAGAAGGAACGCTGTGTTGCTCTTCTGGTATGTAGATGTTGCAGTCGAGATCTGACCCTTCCTTTGACAGAGTCTGGTGGGGAAATGCGGTTCCCTTTTTCGTTTATGCCCATGGATTGTACACAGGGGGCAGTGTAGACTTTCCTGTAGGGCAAAAAGTTTTATTATTTCATTTTTTTATTTCTTTCCGCCATGCTCTATCATTTCAGCTTTTATATTGTGAAGTTCGCGATTGCCCAATCATTTCGGCTATTTTTCGCGGTGCCCAATCATTTCGGCTGTTTTTTTTCTTTTTACTTGCTGCTTTTATTGCGAATTGTCCAATCATTTTGGCTGTTTTTGAATGCATATATTTTACTTGTTGATTTTGTTGAAAGTTGCCCTATCATTTTGGCTATTTCATATGCATTCATGTCTCGCTGGTTTTGTGCCGCGAGTAATGGACTTGGGATCTGATACCGATTTTAGGCATCAATATCGCTACAACTGGGATATTGCCAGGAGTGAATCATCATTTGCCTTTGTCGGTTCGAACAATGGTGGCTTAGCAAACAGGGTTAAGATCCTGTCGACTAAGGCTTTTGACTTCATGAGCCGTAAGGGTCTCATAAAGGTATTTCTCCCTACGAGTCGTGAGGATCTCGCAGGCGCATTTTCTCCTTAGGAATCGTGATGATTCTTAAGTGTGTGTTCTCTTGTAAGTCGTAAAGATCTTATAAGAGCGTTTTCCCCTTATAAGTCGAGGGGACTTACAAGTGTCGTTCACCATATGAGGATATCCCTTATTGCTGGTGGGACTCTGTTGGGAAAATGTTTATTCGTGCCCATGGATTGTATACAAGGGTCAATATTGAACCATTATTAGGGCAATTTGGGAGATGTGATGGATTAGAAATAGGTTCAGATCCCTGTAGCTTAAGGCTTTTGAATCCTATGAGCCGTGATGGTTTCATAGGGAGAATTCTCCTTACGAGTCATGAGGATCTCATACGTGTATTTTCTCCTTAAGAATCGTGAGGATTTGATTGAGTGATTTTTGTTGTGTAGTATGAAATAGTAAAGAAATCACAATCAAAAATTATTTGACCGCAATCAACTACGGTGTCGGATGTAGATTGTTAGTGAGTTGCGGATCGTCCACAGGGAAAGTGTAATCGTTCGTCTTTTGAATTAGATGAATTGAAACTTTAACGAAAAGAAAACAAAACAATTTATGATTTAAAATTGAAGTTCAAGAATGAGAAAAAACTAGATCTAAGAAAGCATTAAAAGATAGAATCAAGAATTGATCGTTTGTTGATTTTTCCAAACCAAATCTCAAGAATCGAAATGAGGCTCGTAGGAATCGATCGGATCTATAGATGTGATGTAATCTTACAATTACGTATTCTTATCCTTCGATGAATTGATACTAGATCGATGATGATCTACGAGAATTAGGGATTTCTTGTGAAACTAGGGTTTCATCTCACCCCTTGTTCCTTCGTCGATCTCATTCACATTCTAGCCTCTAGTAAATTCAAGAAACGATCGTAGATCCCTAATTTCAAGCGATCACAATCAAGAAAGCATCGCAACGAAACTAGGTCATCGATTCTTGAACTTGCTAGGGTTTACAAAACTCGTAGGACTTAAAAATCGTATTAAGATTTGTTACATCATCATTCTACAATCGTCTCGACTCCTTTACGAGCGGAGTTTTACTCACACATCACAACAAGAGCAACAATTACAAATTGAGATCTAATCATGATGCAAGAATTAAAAGAAAGCAAGATAAAAGAATTTCACCTTTTATTTATATCAACAATTTAGTTACATTCGCTCAAGAACTACAAGAGGAAGAACTTGATCGTCGACTTGGCTTCGCTCGTCTCCGTGGATCGCGGATCGGCTTGGATCACTTGCCCGATTGAAGATCGGCTCGGCTCCTAAAAGGTTGAAGGCTTCTCGCTTGATTTGGTACTCAAGATCTTGGATTTGGAGTGGTATTAGGGTTAGGGTTTCGCACAAGCCTTTTCACGAGACTTGTGGAAGAAGATGGTGTAGAATGAACCAATGGTTATTGATTAGCCTTTTAACCCTAGGTCTAGGTTCCTATTTATAGATAATTAACCATAGATCTAGGATTTCAAATTCTAAGTTTCCCTCCTAAAGTTTGTTGAGAAATTCAAATTTCCCTCCAAAAGTTAGTTAGGGGAGAAGCTTCTAGATGTAATTAGTTAGGAGGAGCTTCTAGAAGAGAATTAATTAGGAGCTTAATTAGGATTAGCCTTCCTTAATTTTCTTTGCTGATCTGGCAGTAGCTTTGAGAGAGTTCTGGAATTTGAAGTATCAGAGAGGACTGTGGGACCAGAGCTGAGAATTCTTCTTTAAAAATTACATGCTGACGTGGCATAAGAGGCGCGGAACCGCGGCGCAAGCAAGCTCCCGCCGCGGTTCCGCGGCTAACTGTGGGAGTTGAAGCATGGGCTCTCTGTTGGTTGCTGGGCCTGAGTTTTAGGCCTTCTTTTGATGTATAGAATTATATAATTCCTTCTGAATTGCTACCAGATCTGAAATGATTTAGTTGGCGTATTTTTGATCAGCTCTTTTGCTTTTCTTCCGTATTTCCTGCACAGACTCAAGACAAGTGTTGCGCAAATACAGAAATGATGCGCTACCATGAAATGCGGTTAATTTCCTTTAAAGTGTCGGTTTAAAAGTCTAATACATGCAATCTCATATTTTGTGACAGATTTGCTAATATGTAGAATATGAATGCCGAACACTTCTAAATGTATGCAAATGTTACGGAAATTGCCGGCTAAAATATACAATATTTTCGACTGATCAAATACCCCCAAACTTAATTTCGATCGTCTCGAGCGAATGTTTTATTAAAAAGAGAAGGAGAAAATAAAGAAAGAGAAAAACTAACTAGCACACTTTCGTAGGCAACACGATTGCACTGAGCACGTGCAACAAGCCTTTAAACCTCTAGGTGTCCCTAGTAGGAGGAGTGTTGTCTCCTGAGAGTTTTCAGCGGATTGCACCCACAAAATCCATTAATAAAAGCAAGATCATGAATATTACATTTAAAGAAAAGAATTGTAAAAGAAAGACTTTGAAAATTAGGGTTTCCAACTAAGCTAGCTTTTCGGTTGTCATGAGCCCTATCTTAATGGTCATGAAAAGATGTCAGAAATCACGTCCTCCCTCAATAAAACATCGTCTTATTCTTCATTCCTATCTTTCTTCCAAACATCGATCATATAACCCTGCGTGTGTGTAAAGACATCCCTACACCCGGAGAATTCAATTCAAGCTATCATACTCTTGCCCATCAGCCTCAGTACTTTTTTTTTTGATGAGCTCACACAATTTCATGCGACCGTTAATACTTCTTGAGGTACTAACCGACCGATTACTCATGTGCTTGCTTATTTGGTGTATTTTCCTCGTCTTGCACCACCTTAGGTATAGCAGTGACTCCCAGACCAGTTGGCCTTAGGGCACTAGATGAAGAGGCACCCTCGCTATATTTTTTTTTTTATTTGCCTCGGTGATAACAAAACCAGTGTCCATTTTTCTCACCATTTTTTTTCCATACTTTTGGCTTTAAGACAAGAGCATTTCAAGGTATCCTCTACTATCCCAGGCTTTAAGATGTGTGTAAGTGCGAATAGCAGGGTATCAACGTTCAAAATGTTTGGCTTCCAGAATAGAAACTATTTTTCAGACTTATTTTTATCCTCAGATTAGTGACGTCTTTCATTTTACTAACCCTTGGGACAACGGCTCATAACTACTTATTACTAGTTCGTATAAGAAAACTTTTAATTTTCTTAGTTTTCTTAAATTTTTCTAATCTCATGGATGTAATTGTTCACTATCTAGACTTTTATTATCTTATTTATGTACAAAAATTATTTTTATAATTTTGAATTTTTTTTTAAATTTTTATGGTTTTCAAAAAAAATGTTTTGTGCTTATGCAAATGATATGCAAATGATGCGAAAATAAGCACAAACCTCCCCCAAATTTGTTTTCAACAATGTCCTCACTGTTGCCATCCGCTAAATCTCGAAAAAACCTGTAGGCTTGGGAGGAATTTATTAGTGGGGGCAAAATATTTAAGTGAAGATCCTCCCCCAAACTTATTTTTGGCTCAAAATTTTATAAAACTATTCTTTTCAAGAGCCAGATAATGTGCCCCCCCAAACTTGAGTTATGCAATGTTAATCTTTTAAAATCATATGAGGGGGTCAAAAATCACCGGTCGATGCCAAGATTTGCAAAGACCAAATGTTAACACCAACCATTCAAAAATTTTATCAATGCAGTGCTCTGGTTGGTGGAAGAAGAAGTGGGGAAAGGTTAAGTGGTGGAAGAGAGTGTGTGTGCGTCTCATTTTGGAGAGACGATGCAGTGTATGTGATGGATTACTCGCATTCTTTTTACAGTTCAAAAGAAGGGGTGGAGGTTCAATTTCATTGATTGGGAGATGATTCATCTCAACACCCGTGTCATTCAAAAATGCGAGTTCATCAGCGAAGATTTCCTCAAAAGTTCCATCCATACCCCGACAAATAATGTCATTACAAAGTACGGGGTGATCTACAGACTCTAAAAGCAGTTCATAATCCGTGTTAATTGTTGACCCGGACATCTCAGTAGAAGCGTCCGTATGTGTATGATACATAGTTGGGTCAAACAATAACGTATGAAAAGAGTCAAGATCGATATCAGGAGGATCATCAAATTCGCTGCTGTCGACATCCATTAAGTCGACAGAACATACCTGAGCAATAGGTTCAGAGGGTATACTTCCCAACTTGTAAATGTTTAGCTCTATTGACCTATTCCCGAAAGATAGGGTCATAGAACCGTTACGACAGTTGATTATTGCATTGGAAGTGGCCAAAAAGGGGCGACCTAAAATCACCGGAATTTGATTCCGTGGGTTCGCTACAGGCTGTGTATCAATTACAATAAAGTCCACAGGGAATATGAATTCCCCGATTTTTATTAACACATCCTCCAGTTCACCCCTAGGTTTGGTGATTGATCGGTCAGCCATCTGGAGAGTGCAATTGGTTGGCTTCAACTCTCCGATCCCTAATTGCTCATAGACTGAGTATGGAAGCAAGTTAACACTAGCGCCAAGGTCTAGTAGATCACGGTTGATGTGTTTTTCCCCAATAGAAACGGAAATAGTAGGATATCCTGGATCCTTACGTTTCCTCGGTAATTGTTGGGGGAAAGCCGTGTCTATTGTCTTTTCCATGAAAATCTTCTTGGGCACTGGATTCTTCCTCTTCCTAGTGCACAAGTTCTTAAGAGTTTTCGCATAGGACGGAACTTGTTGGATAGCATCTAGGAGAGGGATGTTGGTGTTTACTTGCTTAAAAATGTTCATAATCTTCTCCATATGTGGACTTGGTGTGTTAGCCCTTAACCGATTAGGATAAGGTGCTTTAGCAATAAGTGCTGGGTCCATCATAGGAGAAGAAAGTGTGTGTGGAATCGATCCCTGAATAGAAGTGGGGATCGTCCGTGGAGGGGTAAAAGAGGTAGGCTGAAGTGGCGAGCCTTTTGGGAAATGAAGAATAGGCTCGGAAGAAGGTGGTAGGGTAGAAGAACTGAGGTTAGAATTAGAAGTAGAGGTGGAAGGAAAGGTCTCAGCCGGGGTGTTATTGATTGATTTATCAGTATCATCAAACTCTTCCCCAACGTGATGGTCAAGCACTCTTCCAGATCTCAACGTGATCTCATCCACATGATGTGAATAGCCAAGATTAGGTAAAGGTTGAGCTGGAAGTTTCCCTTTCTCTCGTGCACTCATTTCGGCTTTTAGTTGTGCAATTTGTTCTTCCATCGATTTGATATTATCATTTTGAGAGATAATGATCTTCATCACATTCTCGATGGAAGATTGCAAACTTGCTGTCCCTTGGATGGATTGTTTCATGAAAGTATCCAAGGTTTGTGCTAGTGCAGAGGTATTATCTGTACCGGTCAATTGCAAAGGACTAGACGGTGCAAAAGTGTTGGCCGGATTTTGGAAGTTTTGTGATTGGAAGGGGTGCTGACTCAATTGAAGTGGTGGGTGCTGTTGTGGTGGAGAAACCCTTTGGAAATGATTCGTGTTTGGAACCGTGTTTTGAGATTGTGATTGGTTCCAAGCAAAATTAGGGTGATTTCTCCAACCCTGATCATATGTGGAGGAAGATGGATCGTTTCTAGGTCTTTGAAATGATGCATTGGTATGCTCATGACCTTGAAACGGACATTCTTCCGTCAAGTGAGACGGATCAGAACAACAACCACATACAGTTTTGGAGAGTGATATTTGACTTAGGGCAGCTAAGAATTTTTCCATATTCTCGAGTTTCTTTTGTATAGCTGAAATGTCAGCTCTAACTCCTATGGAAATATCATTGCCATCCCTAGACGATTGACCCACACCCTCCCACTGTAAAGATTTTTCAGCGAAATCTTCTAGAAATTTCCAGGCTTCCCAATCATCTTTGGTCATAAAGTTGCCTTGACACATGGATTCAAGGGACTGTCTTGTGTAAGGAGTAATGCCCTCATAAATGATTCGGCACAGTTCCCATCTTAGGATGCCGTGATGTGGACATTGGACTAACAGATCCTTGAAGCGGTCAAGACATTTTGAAAATGTTTCATTTGGAAGCTGGGTGAATTGATAGATTTCGCTACGGACTCGAGCTGTCTTTTGATGTGGGTAGAATTTCTTAAGGAATGCTTTGACGAATTCGTCCCAATTTGAAATGGAATGTGCGGTAGTGTTATATAGCCACTTCTCGGCTAAATCGCACAAGGTGAATGGGAGAAGACGAAGACGTAAAGCATCCACAGAAAGCTGTGAAGTACCCATCATTGCGCATACATTTTCAAATTTCGTGATAAACACGTATGCGTCTTCAGACTCGAGACCGTGAAATTTTGGTAGAAGGTTGATGTATTGGGGTTTTATTTGAAAATTTTCCCCATTGGCTGGTGGTGTGGAAAGACAAGTGGAAAGTGGGCCTCGTGTAAGATAACATCTCTCTTAGAGAGAGATGCGAGGTGGATTCTGCGCACCAACGGACGGCGGCAGAGTAGTGGAAAAGAAATTCGATGGAGGTGGATCCATCGATGTGGGTGTGATGGTGGGTAAAAGAAAGGTAAATGTAGAAATACCGACTTTAGGGTCGATAAAAGGAAACGCGGACTAACGGGCACTAGAAACCCGTGTCCAGCCTATCTTGTACTAAAAAGGGTTAGTACAAGTGGCAGCGTGAATTTATAATTAGGGGAAATGATATGAATGCGATGTTTGTTTTAAAAATTGATACGGATTTTTGAAAAAAATGATGCAACAAAACAAATGCAACACACAAAACCCTAACTCCTAGTGGTCACCTAGGTCAAACTCTAGACCGCTCCTAACTACCAAAAGACAAGTCGCAGGATAAATCCTCCACTGCCTCTTTGTTCCCCTGTGGCCGGATAAGTGCCAGGTAAGTGGGAAGGTACTCCACTACGTAAGTAGTGGGCCTAATTAAAAACCACTAGCCTTAGACACACTCGCCTTAGGCACCACAAGAAAACGCGGATAAGCAATGAATTACCCACGACCTTCGCTTGTCCTAATTGAGCGCGACAGTCCTTAGAGTCATCTCTAGATTTCTTTTAATTAATGAGGATAAATGCGGATGCAAGTTTTGCGATTTTCGGGGCCTAGGAAGGATAATGAAATCCCCACCTAATTTGAATTTGGTCGGGCCCCTTAAATTTCCGTATTAATATGCAAACAACCAAAAATCAAAAACACGCACAAATTTTATTTTTCTTTTGCGTCGCTGCGATTTATTTGCAAAGAAACCTGCACAAAATTGTTATTGGAGCAGACAGAGGAGAAGATAAGAAAGCAGAGGAGTATACCAGCAATTTTGGTGCAGAGAGGACCCAAACCCACCGTGGATCCGCCGCAGGTAGGGGTATTTTGCCGCGGAAACGCACGTCAATGTACTGTTCACTCTACCAAATTTCAACAGTAGCTTTCTATTGATTTCTACAGTTCTCTGGAAATTTCAGAAAAAATTTTCTCCAGCTCCAGTGATTCCAGATTTTCTCGCAGAAAATCACAACACTCGTATTAGTGTTTGTACGAGTTTAGATCTAAAAATTATAATGGAATAAATTGTTCAACTCAAATTTCAAAATACGAACTATTAGCGCACTATCCCCGGCAACGGCGCCATTTGATTGGTATGATTTTTCCGATTGTGTCGTATTAGAAAATAGATTTTAGAAATCACAACCAAAAGAATTATTTTGACGGCAATCAATAACGGTGTCGGATGTAGCGCGTTAGTAAGTTGCGGATCGTCCACAGGGAAAGTGAGTTCCGTTCAATTTCCGAATTAGATGAGTTGAAAATTTAGGGCAAAGAAAAGAAAACAATTCATGATTTGCATTTAAAGATCAAGAAATAAGAAAAATCTAGATTTAGAAAAGACATTAAAAGCAAGAATTGTGATGTGTGATAATTTCCAACCAACAATCAAGATTAGAAGTATGGCTCGTAGGAGTAGATCGGATCTATAGATGTGATGAGATCTAAAGATTACTAATTCTTATCCATTAATAAATTGATACTAGATCGATACAATTTCATCGAGGTTTAAGGATCTTTGCGAGAAAATTAAGGGTTCCGCAACTAATCCTTTGTCCTTTCGATGGATCGCATTCAAATTCTAGCTTCTAGTTAATCAAATGTTCAATAGTTGTTTCCTAGTTTCGAGTGAACACGATCAAGAAAGCATCATCTCGAAACTAGGTCATTAAACATTTGATTCACTAGAATTTCCAAACATTATAGGATTTAAGAATTGTAGAAAATATCTAAATCATCATCATCTAAAGATCGTCACAACTCCTACACGAGCGGAGATTACTCAAACATCATGATCACAAACACAATCACAAATTGAATTCTAATCATTATGCTTGAATTAAAAGAGAAGCAAGAGTATAGAAAATTCACCTTTATTTATCAACAAATTTCGTTACAACTCTCTTGAATTTACAAAAGGAAGGAACTAGATCGTCGATTTCGGCTTCGCTCGGCTCCTTTAGTCGCGGATCGGCGTGGATCTCTTGCTCCGTTGGAATCCGGCGTCGTTTCTAAAGGTTGAAGGCTCTCTTGCTCAAATTGATCTCGGGATCTTGATCTTGATTTTGAATTGGGGATGGGGATTAAATTTGGCACAAGCTTTTGTCACTAAACTTGTGGGTAGAAGATGGTGGTGATTCTTGAACCAATGGTTATTGATTAGCCTTTTAACCTTAGGTCTAGGTTCCTATTTATAGATAACTAACCCGAGATCTAGGATTTCAAATTCTAAGTTTCCCTCCTAAAGTTTGTTGAGAAATTCAAATTTCCCTCCAAAAGTTAGTTATGGGAGAAGCTTCTAGATGTAATTAGTTAGGAGGAGCTTCTAGAAGAGGATTAATTAGGAGCTTAATTAGGATTAGCCTTCCTTAATTTTCTTTGCTGATCTGGCAGTAGCTTTGAGAGAGTTCTGGAATTTGAAGTATCAGAGAGGACTGTAGGACCAGAGCTGAGAATTCTTCTTTAAAAATTACATGCTGACGTGGCATAAGAGGCGCGGAACCGCGGCGCAAGCAAGCTCCCGCCGCGGTTCCGCGGCTAACTGTGGGAGTTGAAGCATGGGCTCTCTGTTGGTTGCTGGGCCTGAGTTTTGGGCCTTCTTTTGATGTATAGAATTATATAATTCCTTCTGAATTGCTACCAGATCTGAAATGATTTAGTTGGCGTATTTTTGATCAGCTCTTTTGCTTTTCTTCCGTATTTCCTGCACAGACTCAAGACAAGTGTTGCGCAAATACAGAAATGATGCGCTACTATGAAATGCGGTTAATTTCCTTTAAAGTGTCGGTTTAAAAGTCTAATACATGCAATCTCATATTTTGTGACAGATTTGCTAATATGTAGAATATGAATGCCGAACACTTCTAAATGTATGCAAATGTTACGGAAATTGCCGGCTAAAATATACAATATTTTCGACTGATCAGGATCCCTAAGTGTGTTGCTTCCTTTGAGAGTCATAAGAATCTCACGCAGGTATTTTTCTCCTTATAAGGTCGAGAGGACCTTGCAAGTGTGCATGAATTTCTTTTACGACTCTGCGCCCTTTCGGGTTTTCACAGACTCGCCGGTAACTCTGCAGTTTTTACTCACGGAGCCCTTTCGGGTTTTCATCTGTGCCCATTTCGCTTATGGACGCACTGCTTTATTTTTTGCCGCGTTAGCCTAAGAATGCTGCGGTTCGTAGTAGTTTAGGGATGTTTCGGTTTGTAGTTAGTTTTAGGACATTTCGGTCCGTTGTTAGTTTTAGGACATCTCGGTCCGTGGCCTTAGAGGCGAGGTTTCGCTGGGCACTACTTATAGAGTTTGGACTCTGGAAGATAACGAGCGGACATAGGCGTCGTCATCTATCATTAACCTGGTTCGTGATTCGTAAGGCATAGTATTTTTTCAGGAACCGGCCGTTTATTGGCCGGAAGGGTCTTTCGCCATGCATATCCATGAGCAAGTAAGCCCCACCTTGGTAAACTTTGTCTATGACATACGGGCCTTCATAGTTTGGCTCGAATTTTCCCCATTTGGCATGATTGGTGATCATAGGTCTCTTGACAACTAGGACAAGTTCTCCTTGGCGGAATATTCTCGGCCTGGTTAACCTTTCGTATGAGCGCGTCATCCTTGCCTTGTAAGCTTCCACGTTTTGCTGCGCTATGAGACGAGTTTCATCGAGGGCATCAGGCTCCTCGAGCCGAAGATGAGCATTTTCTTCGTCCATCAGTTCATAATGAACCGCCACTCGTATAGAGGGAGCTCTATCTCCAAAGGGAGCACCGCTTCAGTGCCGAATACCAATGCATACGGCGTTGTATTTATGGTCGTTTTGAACGTGGTCCGGTAAGCCTAGAGAGCTTCATGCAGTCTCTCATGCCAGTCTTTCTTATTTTTGGACACCGTCTTCTTTATGATCTTCATCAAGGTTTTGTTGAAAGACTCAACCAGACCGTTAGCTTGGGGATTATAGACCGAAGAATATCTCCAGTCCATGTTATGATGTTGTGCGAAGCGGCTGATTTTCTGACTTCTGTAGGCCGGGCCGTTATCGGAGATAATCCGTCGTGAAGTGCTGAACCGATAGATGACGTGTGTCTTGAAGAAATGGAGAATATTCTCCGTCTTCACTTCTCTCAGCAATACTGCTTCTGCCCACTTAGAGAAGTAATCGGTTGTCACCAATATGAACCGATGTCCTCTGGATGATGCTGGTTCGATAGGCCCGATTATGTCAGTTCCCCACATTTCAAACGGCCAGCTAGCCACCGTTGGGTGTAGCGGATTTGGATGCTGGTGGATGAAGTCCCCGTGAATCCGGCACGAGTGGCACTGTTTCGCGTATTCGAGACAGTTCTGAATCATCGTGAGCCAATAGTAGCCCATCCTTTTGATCTTCAGCTTCATCTTTGGCTCGGCTTGATGAGAACCGCAGAGTCCGTCGTGAGTTTCTTGGACGACTCTCATTGCTTCTTCTGATCCCAGGCATCTCAGCCATAAAGAGTCGAACGATTTCTTATATAGAGTGTCATTGACGAAGGCAAAAGACAGAGCTCGTTTAATGAGCTGATATCTTGAGGACGCATATTCAGGTGTTCAACGGGATTTGAAGTAGTCTATACAGACTTCTCTCCAATCCTTAGCCTTTTCCTGGTCTTTTATTTTTAGGGCCATTTTCTTGGAAGCTCCTTTTTCTTCGGACGACTCCGGAAATATTTCTTCCGGTGCAAGAACCCGACGGCTTTGCACAACGATCTTACGTCATCGAGGTTTTCGTCAGCCAGTTCTTTAGCGAATTTGGATAACGCATCCGCTTTGCTATTTTTCGCACGCGGTACGCTTTCCAGAACGTAGGAAGGAATTTGAGTCAGCAATTGTTGTACTCTTTCATTGTACTTCACCAACTCCGGTTTGCACATTTGATAGTCGCCGTTTACTTGACTAACAACCAGCTGGGAGACACCGTATATGAGGAGGTTGAAGACCTGCTATGAAAGCTTCATATTCGATTTCATTGTTTGTCCTCGGCTCTGTTAAGGAAAAGGCAAAGCGCATTATCCCTCATTGTGGAGACACGAAGATAAGGCCTACCCCATATTTGATTATAGGGGAGCTATGATTTCGCTTCTTCATGGATGATGCCCTATCAAAGTAGAGTTCCCATCGGGTATCACTCTCTCCTCTCTCCCTGTCGATCATGTCAAACGCGTGATCGTCTGGAAATTCGCAATTTAGGGGTGAATCGGCAGGTATCAGATGCTCAACGAAGAAGTCGGCGATGGCCTGGCCTTTCACTGCCTTGAGAGGTCGGTATGTTATCGAGAACTCCATCAAGAGGATGGCCCATTTAGCGAGCCATCCCGTTAGCATGGCTCTTGACATTAAATACTTGAGAGGATCCACTTTTGATATGAGGTGGACCTCATGCGCCAACGCATAATGCCGAAGCTTCTTTGTCGCGAAGATTAGCGCCAGGCAGTGCTTTTCGATAGGGGAGTAGTTGTTTTCTGCCCCCAGTAGAACTCGACTCAAGTAGTAGAGGGCTCTCTCCTTCCCTTGGTCATTCTCTTGTGCCCATAATGCGCCTAACGAGCCTTCGAGGGCAGTTGTGTACAGAATGAGGGGCTTTCCCTTGACTGGAGCGGTCAGTACCGGCGGATTCTGTAGGTATTGCTTGATTTCGTCCAGTGCGCTTTGGCATTTGTGATCCCAGACAAAAGGGGTCCCCTTCTTCGTTAAATGGCTGTAGGGGCGGCATTTTCCGGAGAGATTGACTATGAACCGCCGGATATACGCGAGCTTTCCTTGTAAAGACCACAGTTGCTTGAAAGTTCTTGGCGGAGGCATTTCCATAATCTCCTTGATCTTTGACGGGTCTATCTCGATGCCCCGGTGTCGTACGATGAATCCTAGGGATATGCCCGAGGAAACACCGAACGCGCATTTGAGAGGGTTCATCTTCAGATTGTATTTCCGAAGACGTCGGAACACTATCTTCAGATGCTCCCAATGTTCCTCGTGCGATTTGCTTTTCACCACGAGGTCGTCAATATAGCATTCGACGATTTCATGAATGAGATCATCGAAAATCTTCGTCATGGCCCTCTGATAGATAGCATCGGCGTTCTTCAAACCGAAGGGCATCACTTTGTAGAAGAATATGCCCAGAGGAGTCCGGAAAGCGGTATGCTTTTGGTCTTCGGGATGCATCTTTATCTGATTTTATGCTGATGAGCCGTCCATGAAGGAGAAGATTTCGTGAGTGGACGTGTTGTCTATCATCAGTTCGGTAACCGGTACGGGAAATTCATCCTTCGGACAGGCTTTGTTGGGGTCCCGAAAGTTTACGCAAATGCATTCCGTTCCATTTCTCTTCATCACTGGGACAATATTGGCAATCCATTCAGGGTACTGAACTTCTTGGATGAAGCCGGAGTCGATTAGCTTCTTAACTTCGGCATTCATGCTCATTTCAAGTTCAAGTCGCATTCTTCTTGGTGCTTGTTTGACTGGCTTGACGTCCGGAGATATCGCCAATTTATGCATGGATATTTCTGGATCTAGTCCCGGCATCTCGGAGTAGTTCCATGCGAAGCAGTCTTTATACTGCATGAGCACATCTTTTAACATAGCCACCTGTTCTTTAGACAACAGCTCACTGACGAACGTAGGTCGCGGATCGTTTGCCGTCCCTAAGTCGATTTCCTTAGGTTATCCTCCGTAGTGTGTATCCCATCCTCCAATTCTTATGGCGCTGGTGGAAACCCTGAGATCATCTCGTTATCATCGTTTTCGTTTTCGAAGCACTAGGACAGGTCATCCAAGTTCTTGTGCACTCCTTCTTCTAACAGCGTTATCGCGTGGCAGGTACGAGATCGTTTCCAAGACCGGTGTTGATATAGTTCTACGCTCGCCATGTACGTTGCTTTTGGCACATGCCTTTGCGATGGGGCTACCTTCCAACTGTTGGATAGAGCGAATCTGCCGAGCTGATATTGGACTTCGACCCAGTTTTTTAAGGTGAAGCGGTCTTCAAGAGGATGTCTTATCGCTTGGTAATAAGAACAATAATCCGGGAGATGAACCTCGTTTGCCTGATTGGGGTGCTGGGACTCCGGGAGTGTCATCATTTGATGTTTCATGACAAGGTCAGAGATTCTCCTTGTTTTGTCTTGAGGGAAGGAATATGCTCGACTCATCTTTTTCGTAAGAGACGGATTCCGGCTGACCTTTTCTCGATCGCGTGGCCTTTTGGATCCGTTTTGCCATTGTCGAACGTTTTTTTCCTTTCTTTGACTTGTTTTTGCCTCTACGTCGTGCCTTTTTCTTGTCCTGGGAATGCATGGCGGGCTGACGGCGAAGGGCATCATCATCCTCTGTAGCCTGCTGAAGGAGGCATTGCGTCTTGGCTTTCTCGTAAATGGCCATTTCGCGGCTGTAGTCGTTCCGAACTTTTTGACTCGTTTCCCTCACTAGCTTATCCATCTTTTCTTCAAACAACGGACACGGCATTTTTAAGGCAGGACTGTGTTTTGGTTCAGCGTCAGCATCTTTTAAAAGAGCTTCCTCTTCTTCATCAAGGTCCTTTATAACATGGCAACCATATGACTGCTCCCGTTACTTGGACTGGACATATCCAAACCCGATCATTTCCATTTTTTCGTTGGGCAATTTTCGCTGAGTTCCAGAGAAGGCACGCCTTGGCGTCTTAGTAACCTTTTCAATCCCTCTGTGTAGTATCTGGGCAAACGGATAGGTTGAAGTTTGTCAAGCGCAGGATCGGCACCGTGCCAGACTTCTCTTTCAACTTTAGTCTCCGTGGATCAGTAGAATAAGATCGACTTTTCACCTCTTCTCCTGGAAAGAACGTAGAATGTCTGCAGCTCTTGCACACTATATGTCTCCATCGCTTTAAGCTCTCTGTAGTGTTGCTAGGGAACTAGGGTGATATGCAAACTTTGATCATCTCCAGTGAGGGCCTGCATCGATGGACGGACCGAGAATACTGCGTTGACCTCGTCTTCAGAGTCACTGCAAAAGACCAGAAAAGGGGTAGACGATCGCGGCTTGTTGCATTGGGGCGGTCCTGAATAGACTATCTCTTCCTCCTCCTCGGTATCGCTCCCAAAGACTGGAATAGTGGTGATAGCTTTCTGCTTATTCTCCGGCTTATGGCAACTTTCCCTGTCTTCAAAGTCTGGTAAGAAATACTTTGCATCTTTGTACTTTCGGACTTCATTCACGGAGAATGGGTTCAGCTCCCCTGTCACGGTATACTCGAGACCATCTTTGAAGTACTTCATACACTGACGTTGTGTAGAAGGGAAGATTTTGTACTCGTGTAACCAAGGCCTGCCGAGCAAAGCGTTGTAGCAAGTCTTGGCGTTAATGACATGAAATTTGATGTCAGTGATGAGCAGCCCAAAGCGTAACATCAGTATCACAGACCTGAGCGTCCGTGATGACTGGGAGTCGAACCCGGAGATAGTGATTTTATCCTGAGCAAGGTATTGAGCGCTCATGCAGATTTCTTTTAGCACTCTCACATTTATGAGGTTGACAGAGGAATCGTTGTCAACTAAGATCTTCCCTATATTGATCTCATAGCAGTATACGGTGACATAGAGGGGACGGTTGTGCCCGCACGTTCCGAAGAGGAGATCTTCATCGCCAAAAGTGATGTCAGCTGTATGCACTTCTTCCAGCTCGTCCTTCATCTTTTCTTCGGCAAGGAAGGCTTGAAACAGGTCGGGCTCTTGTAACGCCTTGATCAGGTAATCTCGCGCCTCTTTGGATAGGAGGAGGGCATCCAAGATACTCAATTATGAGGGTATCTTTCTCAAATGCGCTGGGACATTGTAATCCACCTTGCTTTTTTAAGCGGTCCTTAGCTGCAAGCTCTTCGACGAGTTGAACATCGAGGGCGATATCCTTAGGGACTTTTTCCTTCCCTTTATCTTTTTTGTTCATCCCTTTGTTTGTGGATCCGAGATTCTTTTCAGGCAACGTACGGCTACGCAGCTAAATATTCTCGCAGGTCTTCATTTCTTCTGTCTCGGAAGTGGATTCCTTAAAGAGGGGACCGAGGGTTATTTCTTCGTCAGAGTCACTTCCAAAGGTGAGAACTTGTGATCCCCTGGATTCAAGCATGTAACAGTTGTCGTTAGTTCTTCCACGTTCATCCGTCGCACTTTTTCGCTGTCGACGAGCTTCACGCTTCATCCTCTTAAAGTGTTGCCTGTGAGCGACATACCGTAGACACCATTTTTTAAAGGCCATGCATTCTTCGGTAGGATGTGCAATCCCCTGATGATATAAGCAATAGGTGGGATGTACATCCGCTTCGTCAGGGTGTATGCTGCCATAAGTATTCCCTTTGAAAGGTGGCAGCTTCATTCCCATGGACAAGGCTTTGGCGAACCGTTTCCTTGTTTTAAGTTTGCTTTTTTCTGCGGTGGATGTGCTTTGATCTGGTAGGAGTGTTTTGCGAACCATACCAACCGCGAATTCTTCAAATTGACGCCGATTCCTGGCCCTTTCGAATATGGCCATTTCGCGTTCTTGATCATCCTTGCTCTTTTGACGGGCTTCGTTCAGCAGCATGTCGATCATTTCGCCAGACGGTTCTAAGGGTTTTGGCTCCAATCCTGCCCCCAGCTCTTTTATGTTGTCATCTAACGCCGAGTGAGCTCCTTCGTTAGTTAGCGATGGATGAGAGATCATGTTGCAAATTGCCATGTCATCCTCATATTCTTCTGATGAGTCATCTCCACCGTCGTTTTCGTTATTTCCACTTTCAAGAATATTGTTGAGAGATTCTCGGAGTGTGACCGGGGTTCGCACTTTTTGGTTGTATTTCTCTAGCGCGTCAATATGTTTTTGCAGGTCTGTGCGCTTGTCATCAGGCTTCATGGGCTTTTTGGTCTTCTTCTTCTTCTTCTTCGAAGACTTTGACGGTTGGGCCTGAGCGTTTTGACCATCTCTACCAATTCTTGGAGTCGGGCACGGTTTCAGCATTCCCTTAATGATCTCAGGTTCTAGCGGGCTTCTCCACCCAAACGCCGGGCAAGTTTGGAGATCTTTCAGCATTCGTTTTGTTTTGGCTGAAAGAGCGGCCTCCCATGGAGCTTCTTCTATAAAAGAGCACGATTCCCTTGGCGTGTCTATCTTTTTAGGAGCGTGTGGCTGTGGCGGGCTTACCTTCCAATTCTCAGACAGCGCGAATCTGCCCTGTTGGTATTGGTCCTCAATCCAGCCTTTGAAGACGAAGCAATCTTCGATTGGATGGCCTACTGCTCGATAGTAAGGGCAGTAATTAGAATTGTTGGCATCGCCCGGCTGCAATGGACGTCTTGGATCTGGCAGATTGATGTGCCTGTTGCGCACCGCCAGCTCGAATAGTCTCCTTGTTTTATCCCAGGGAAACGAATAAGGGCGTTTAACCTTCTCGTTGAAGAATCGCTGTCTATCGTTTTGGCGATCAGCTGGTTTTGGACCACTGGGCAGCTACTGAGCATTGGAGACGAAGGTCGCTTTCCCTTTCCCCTTTTCATTTCGAGGCTCCATTTTTTAGGAAGACGGTCTATGGCTCATCTGATCCATCTGGGCCAGCTTTTCCATCAAGGCCTAGAAGGTAGTTGGCTTGAAAAACATCATGAACTGGAATATGGTTGCCTGCGGCTCGAGGGTACCCACGAACATGCCTACTGCAGAAGCTTCTTCGATGCATTGTTCACATCTCGACCATAGGTTCCTCCATCGGATTGCATACTGAACCCATGTTTCCCCCACCTTTACCCTGGCATTAATCAATGCTGTGATTGGGGTGCATTCGCTAGCGCTTGCGAAACGCTGGGTGAATAGCAATTCCATCTCCGTAAAAGTTTTGACGAAGTCGTTGGGAAGCTCTGAATAATATTCGAACGTCGTCTCCGCCAAGCTGCCGATGAATTGGCGAAGCAGTAGCTTATCATCACCTCCGGTGTTGCCGCACAGAGTCCTAAACTGAGCGACATGTTGATGGGGATTGCCTATCCCCTTGTATACCTGGAACTTAGGAATCGTGTATCCTGGCGGGTACTTAATCTGATCGTACCAGCTTGGATATGGTCGCCCAGTTCTGACGACTTGGCCAGCGGCTTCGTTAGCTTGATGAGCTTGTATCTGTTGAGCTATAATCATCGAGCACCACTTTCGAGATTGTTTCCTCCTTTGCAGCTGAAGAGGCCGGAAGAGGGTTTGATGTCTCCCCTCTATCGTCTTCAATTATTACTGGAGGCTCTTCGGCTGGAGGGTCTAGCTGGATCATCATGCCCACCATATCTTGGAACAATAGCGCCATTTGTTTTATGTTGGCCACTTGTTCCGCGGCCTCTTTGTCTTTCCTCTCGAGCATTCTTCGAAGGAACTCGGCATCATTTTCCTGTTCTTGGCGCTGCTCCGACGATGTCTCCAGGCTTACTTTTGGCCCAGTGAGTGCGGCCGTGGTTGTCAGCATCTCCTGGAGCTTTTGCTATTGTTGCTCCTGAACCTTTGTCACAGGTCGTGTAAGTGGTAAATGACCCGTGGAGATGCGACTATCCTCTTTCCCGGAAGCCGTGTAGATGGTGTGCATTACCATGGCCCCAGACTTGGGGCATTTGGATTCAGTGCCTTTGCGATCCATCGCAGACGTAGGGATCTTCTCCGGCCTTCTCCTTTTATGGACGGTCGAAGCTGAAGGGGCTGTAACGGGCACCCATGCTTTTCGTGGTACGACGGCGATAAGATGGTCCTCCTCTTGCCGAACCTTCATTTTCTTTTGCCGGCAGGAATAATCTTTGTCAATCACAGAGTCTTGGACTTTTCGCCAGACCCTGTGGATTTTAGAGGACTGCCGCTGAAGAGGCTACTCCGGCTTCGCCTTTGTAACGTTCTCCACAGGTGGAGGATACTTTTTCAACACGGCAGTTGGAGAGTTCTTGCGCACCCTCCTGAGCGGCTCAAAGCTGTTCCCAGTTGGAACATCAGCCTCAATTTCCACTATTGGAGCTAGTGGAGTCAGTCCAGAAGGAGAACTTCCCCTAGCCTTCCTCACTCGATGCAAATGGCGACGTCAAGCATGTCGTGCGGTCGGGATCATCTCAGTTACGGGGGTGGCTTCATCATGCCCCCTATTCTGGTGAAGGGTTGCTGCAGGTGCCAGCCTATCGAAGATTGACGTCCGCTGAGAAGAAACGTCCAACCTATCGAAGACTGACTTTTGAGCAGCGAAAGCAGGCTTGGTGACTTCGTCCGAAGCGGGAGTCAGAGCGGACAGTCTTGTGAAGACCAATCCTTTAGCAGGAGAAGTCTCTCCGATGACTTCGTTTACTGGGGCCGGAATGGCTATCTGCTTCGGGGGCTTCTTCATGGGCCCACTTGAGTTCTGGCCTAGCCTGTTGAAGACCGAGGCATTGGACTTGGATGACCCATTGAGGGAGGTTGTGGTAGTTGTTAGTCGATCATAGACCGACTTCTTTGGAGCTTCCTGTGGTGGCTTTGGGGAGTTGAAGCTTATTGGCGGGAGCATGGTCCCGAAGAACAGTCCAGTGGTGGCCTGAGTCACCTGATCCACCGGCATGGTGAATATAGAGGCCGCTTGAGGCCCATAGGTCACTCCTCCAGCGAGGACAGAGCGGGAGTTGTTGTTGCAGTGGGTGCAATTGGAAGCTATTTTCTCTACACGGGAGCAAGACACCAAATCTTAGTATCTCGAATCTAGGGGCAACCATATCAAACTGCGATTCGTTTGCTAACACGACATACGAAATGTGTAGTGGAAAGAGGAAAAGGTCCCACCGGGCGTGCCAGAATTTGTTTACCGCCGAAAGATGCGACCAGGACGTTGGGACGTTGGGACGTCCGGCCTGAATTTTGAGGGCATATGCTCTTTGGTTTTATCTTTCTACCTCTCCGAAAATACCAAGTTGATTTATGGCACTATGTATCAGAGGTTTGAACAGATGCGGCCGATATAGCAGACTTTGTCAGATTCCCCCTCATTGTGAGGGTTTTTTTTATTGTGGAGGCACTCTTCCCTGCAGGCGCAAGCCCTTGCAGTTAATTACGTTACCGCGTAGGGATAACCACTTTCTCCTTCTCCAAATGTTCACTTCATGTCGTGTATGTTTATTTTGTTTTTTGGTTGCCCGTGGATTGTATACGGAGAATAATTTATGTTGTCACCCGTAGGGCGTGGATTAGTCCAAATCCGTATTTTCTTAGATTTGGGTTTGGGTTGGTTTAAGGATCAATAATCTCATTTGAAACTAAGATCAACTTAAACGTTTGTTAAGGATAAGTTAGTCTAATTTCAGACTAAGTTCTACCTAACAGGGTTTTGGGATCATTTAGATCCAACAAAAGAGCATTTGAGCTCTATTGTTTTAGTTTAGGGACATTGCGGTCCATTGGGTTAAAGGACATCATAGTCCGTGGCAGTTTAGAGACATCATATTCCGTGGCAGTTTATAGACATCATAGTCTATGAGTTTAAGGACCTCATAGTCCATAAAGTTTAAGGACATCATAGTCCATGAGTTTAAGGACCTCATAGTCCATAAAGTTTACAGGCATCATAATCTGTATGGTTTAAAGGCGTCATAGTCTGTGGGGTTTTGGTTTAACCAGTTTGGGGATGCGCCAAAATTTATTGGTTATTGGGACCCTCCATCTCTCTGAATACGTTGAAGGATTACAACGACATGTATCAGAGGTATGAAGAGATTTACCCTTGAACCAATGTCCCGATTTAGGGAAATGGGATGAACATCAGTTTAGATGCCATCTGTTGGGAGCTTATTAGCTGTCTTTGGAACTGAGATCGGTTTTGGAGACCCTGAGCCTGAGAGGCTCAATTGATGGTCCTTGGAAAATTTGATCTGAATATGGCTAATGTTAGCCTTCCATAGTGTTCAACATTAACATATTTATTCAGCGCTCACGTGCTCCCATATGAGGTGTTTGAAATAGTGTTAAACACTAAAATTCTGAGGCGCTCACGTGGGGTCACGTGGAGTGCTTGAAATAGTATTAAACTTTAAGAATTTGAAGCGCTGCTTCTTTGGGTTTATTCTTTTGTTCTTTCCTGAGCGGCAAGCGCTGTTGGGTCACGTGAGATCACGTGAGGCGACCCAAAAGTGGGAACTACCTCCGATTTATTCCCTTTTTTGTTTCAAGCACTACTATGGGGTCACGTGTGATCACGTGAGCCAATTTCGATTATTCTCTTTTGTTCATCACAGGCGCTCACGTGGGAGCACGTTATCGGCTGTTATCATGTTGGGTGCCAATCCTTTTACGTGCATGGAGATCCTGAGTTTCGAAACTTTCAAGCCCATTGTTTTATGAGAATTTGATTCTTGGGATTTAGTTTTTCTCTTAGGTTTGGAATCTGTATGACTGAATCTCCCCGATGAGAATTAAAGTCTCAACTTATGAGGAGATCTGCTTCTGCAGATCTTTTACCATAAGGGAAAACTAAGTTCTCATAAGAAGGGTTAAACCCATGTTTCATCAGAGGAATTAAATTCCTACATACTTTTATGACAGAATTAAATTCTCTGAACTTAGATCTCCCTCTATGTTTTAGATCTGCATGGTAAAATCTCCCCGATGAGAACTAAATTCTCAACTTATGGGGAGATTTGATTCTGCAGATCTTAACCGGAGGAAGAACTAAGTTATTTTTTAGAAGAGCTAAACTCTTACGGAGGTGAAAAAGAGATGAGATATTCTCTGTGTTTTTCTCCTTCTCTTACCTCGGATTTTTCTTTTTATTTTAACTTGAAGTTTTTGAGGGGGTTCCTTCTCTCTCTTTCTGTCTTCTGAGAACTCGAAAACTTCTTCTTTTTCTTTTTTCCTGCTCTTATTTATAGTGGAAAGAAATGAATCAATTTGTTTTAGAAAATATCTCATTGAGAGATTTTGATTGATTTTCTAATCAACCAACAAGATCTTTTAGATCGCATGGTGAATTTTATTCACCAGAAGATATTTCTTTTGTTGTTCTTAGCAAGTTTAGAAAGATATTTCCTTGCACGGAATTTTTCTGTAAATTTATGATTTTTGATCGCCATTGGATCTTTAATCCAACGGCTCTCTGTTTTACAGAGTGTAATCTTTCTTGTTTAGAAAGATCCAAGGAAATACTTTCCAAATAAGGCTTTTGGTCACTTTTAATTAGAATTTACTTCTATTGGTTAAGAAGGCATATGAGTCTATCACGTAATTAAGCCCACAAAAAGGTGTCACGTGCTATCACGTGAGTGTTCTTTTGTCCAATTGTTTGCTTTATTCAGGCGCCAATATACTTTGTCTATAGAGGTCACGTGTTGTCACGACCTGCTTCCCAGTATACGGACAGAGGACGCGATGAGGCCGCTACGTATTTACTGTAAAGTAAATACGCTAAGCGTATCTAAGCAATATAAAAGTAAAATCATAAGAGACAAGATATAATAAAACAACAACTTTGTTTATTCACATTCTTTCTGTACAATACATGAAAAGTAAATACAACTGAAATAAAGCAATGCCTAAACAATGGCAGAAATGAAAAGTACTGAAATGGAAAGTGTACAATGAACTAGAGCTCCGGGTCTTCACTGAATTGGTCCAAGTCTTCATTCGGAGACTCGATCTCTGACGTGTCCAGATCACCTGACGACATTCAAAGAAAAAAGAAAGAGAATGTCGTCAGCGAACAGATCGCTCGGTAAGTCCCAAAGATAAGGAAGAAGTAGAATAGACAAAATAAGAAGGTAGCTTTTAAAGTTGTAGTATATTGTTATAATATTGTGTTAACACTGTTGTTTGTAGCTTGGTACAGAAGAATGCCAGTGTATACGAGAGGGGTCTCTATATGCTAGAGACCAGGGCAAACGGAATATAGAGTACAAGTAGAAAGCCTGGAACAATGGAAATTGGATACGGTTAGGTGTCTTAAATCTTACAGTCTCGTGCCACTTTTAACACCTTCCGTACCAGTCTACCCCTTAAACCCCGTGTTATCTTGATTATATTGTTGTATTGTATCGCAACTTAAATTTTTGTAATATAGATTGTATAATTGGAAGACTTAAGAAACCATGATATCAGTAAACGAATGTAACTGTATAATCATGTAAATGGGTGTAACTGGAGAATCATGTAAATGGAATGTATATCCATGGTTCGGTTCGGTCAAGTTGTATAGATTGTTAGATTGAATATATGGAATAATGGATTCGTGTTGAATTGTAATATTGTAGATTGTAGATTATAGATTATAGATTGTACTTGAATCATATTCAAGTCAGATTATTAAAGAGACTCATCTGAGTCAGACAATTAGAAAAGTAAATTAAAGTCCTGATTGTTTTGATGTTATCGGTAACCGCTGCACATGGGCGGCAGGATTTGTGCCTTTTTCAAAGACGATTACCGTGTTGATAACATCATTTTTTAATTGTCTACCTTAGATAGGCAAGCACCCACTTCTCCGGCTCCCTGAGGCTCAAGAGATTGGTCCCGCTTAAAGCTATGTTTACTAGGGTCCTTAGGTAATTTATAGAACTTGAGGGGTTTTATGTAAAAATACTTTTGTATAGTTTTCAAAATACTCCCCAAGTATTTAGTTATCGTCTTTAGAGTTGTAATAAATGTGGATTTTATACATATGCCATTTCTATTGAGAATAACTTAATTTTCATAATATATGGTATTAAAGTGTAATATTAAATTTGTATGGATTTCATGGTATTTTAATGTAAACTGATTCATGTGATTTTTGAAAACAGTCGTAATATTTATATTCTTACAAAATAGATCTTTTAATGTTACATACATACATACATATATATATATATATAAATAATTTTAATATATATATTATAATTCTAAAAATCTTATTTTTTTAAGATGTCGTATTTTAAATCTTTCGAGACCGAATGCTCCTTGCGGAGGTCTGCATCTTGCACTACTAAACTCGAGAATGTGTGATAATCCGCACCATCCCGAACGGGTTCCCCAAATGGGTTGTAGCGGCGCTTTGCAAAGATTTGTATAAAATACTAATCTTTTAGAAAACGGTTTTAATAGTAATGGTATTTATTTGAAAAGGTGTCGTTTTCCCGTATTCTATGTTTCCAAGGGTATTGTACTATATTGCATATGAGTGTGTGAGGAGGTAGGTCATTACCGCGTGATCTACTTAAAGATATAGCAAGTTTAATGGTTTAAATGTCGAAAATGAAACTATATGGTATTTTAATGAAAAAGTACGGTAAAATGGAAATAACAATTTCTTTTGATATAGAACTTGTTCAATATGATTAGTTAGTGTTTAATAGTCAACATGAATTGGTTTTAGTATAATTGTATTAAAGAAAAGTGAGGTTTTAGGAAGAAACCGAATCGGACATCGGATTTGTTCCGATTCCATCGGGTTTTGTAATTCCGTATTTTTAGAAAAAGAATAGAGAAGATGGATGGGGACTTACGGGTTTAGTTAACAGAGGAGAGGAAGGGGAGACGAGAGGAGTCGACGGTGCGTCGTTTCGTCGCCGGAAGCTCCTAAGGTCGTCGTCGGAAGATGGCCGGAAAATTCGTCGGAGCTTCGCCTTTCGCTTCTTCCAAAGTACACTAGGATTTCTAGGAATTTCTTGAGAGTTGGCTCAGAATTTTGGGGTGAGGGGGTAGTGTTTAGGGGTGGTATTTATAGAGTTAGGCTAGGGTTATGGTAGATGAAGAGTTTAATTAAAAATTGTAAAAATATATTAAAATGTATTAAAAAAAAGAGTAAATGAGGCTTTAAAAGAACTATGGAAATGGTCTGAGGAAATAAATTATAAAGGTGTGTAGGGAATGTGAAAAGACACAATTTTCATGTTGGGGTCATCGCCAGGATCGACCGACTCGGCCGTAACTCGGCCATGACTCGGTCGGAGGCCTGAGTCGGCCGAGTCGTGGCCGAGTGGGCCGATTTCCGGCCGAGTCAGGCGGCCAGAATCCCCCCCGAATGTTCATCTATCCTCTGGCAATATTACATTTTTGGGTATAGTGGAGGTTTTTGTGAGATATGCACGTGTAAACTCTTGGTATTCTAAAAGTTTTAAAAAAATCAATATTAAAAATAATGTGGGGTATGGGATTTGAACTCTGGTGGCTTGGTTCAGCAGTGCAAGGTATTACCAATAAGCTACAAGCTCCTTCTTGTAATTAATTAGCAAAACAAGTATTTAACTTGTGCTCAGGAAAAAGTACCCCTTTCTTTAAATTTTGAAAAAAATTGCAAAGAAAGTTGTACAGGAAATTTGGGGTTGTTACACGTGTCTGTGCGTGAGGCCCAGTTTTAGCTTAGTTTTTTCAAGCACAGTGCCTATCACGTGTGGGCACGTGATGATCTATTTAGGGACCTTTTCCCGTTGCTTTATTTATTTATTTATTTTCCGTAAGGGAACATGTATGTGTGTACATACACACACACACATAAACATACACACGCACACACGCATGCACACACATACGCACACAAACACGTACACGCACGCACACACATATACACACAATCACAAAACACTCAGACACACACACATATAAACAAGTCTAAACCTTAACCACAAACCCTAAATTACACAAACTTTTAAATGTTTTAGATTCGACATGCCATTGTTGCGGCTCCGACTCCGCAAGCCACTACGTAGGCTGTGGCTCCGGATCCGCAAGCCACTACTTCGGTTGCGGCTGCACAGGCTACTCCTTTGGCTTTGCAAGCCGTTTCTTCGGCTCTGCATCCTACTGGTTCGGCATAGCAGCCCACCCCCACTCCAGACGATCCAGTTCTCTAATTTTTGTCGGCTCAGGGCTACAACGAAGACTAGCTGTGCCGGATTTCCCAGATACTTGAAGATGGAGCATCTGAACCGAGCCAGTAGCGATGTATTTATATTTTTTCATTTCTGTGCCATGTATGTACTATATTTGATACGTATTGTATATCTGGGATATTGTTTGTTGTATATTTTGATTTTTTATTCTGATTTTTCATTTCTTTGGTTATTTCGTTATACATATATTATGCGTGGGATATTTTGGATAAATATTTTTTTATTCATGTGTGCTATATATATTATTCTATACATAGCGGAAAGAAAAAGGGAGAAGGATATTAAAAAAACATTTTTTATTTTCCCCTATGATCATAACCATAGGGGCTAAATATTAGTTTTTCTTATATTTATCCCATACTTTTTTCTTATATTTATTCCCTACGGTTAGAACCATATGGGAAATTACTTGCCCCCACAGTTATAACCATGGGAGCAATTTAAAAATAAATTAAACATAAATTAATTTTTTTTTAAACTTAGCCTGGACGGTTTAATCCGTAGGGGCAAATATGTGCCCCTACAGACTATTCTGTAAGGCAACATATTACTATTTTTTCAGATAATTTGGAAAAAAAATGCCCCTTCGGAATATACCGTAAGGGCAGAACGGTTATCACCGTATGGGCAAATTTTCAACTGTAGGGGTATATACTTGCCCCTCGGATTTTGCCCACACGGTTACATATTTAGCCCCTACGGTTATAACCGTAGGGGCAGTGATTTGCCCCCACGGTCATAACCGTATGGGCATCCCATCTTTATAGTAGTGGTTGATACTCACACTTAATTCTGTTTTCCTATGAATTCTCTGGTTTTAAACATGTATTCTTGTTGAAATGAAAAGTCCAAAAGTTTTGAGAAGTTCGTAGGATATAAGAATAAAGTAGAGAACCAAATATTGAAAGTATCAAAATTCTTTAAAGTGTTCAAGGATATGGATACTTATACTAGATATTTCGTAATTGAGAATTCGATTCTCTCTCAGATTACTCATTCGAGGGTTCTCTCCTTGATAAGTAATGTTGAGTAGTTTTGTTCATTTAGGGATATGCACTGGAAACAGTTGCATGACAATTGAATATGGTTCCCTCTAAATTTGTGCCTATGATTTTATATGTGATATAGAATGAGAATATATTTTAAGGTTGTTAAGATATGGAGTTATCCTGTTTATGCTTAATAACACAATCCGGACAAACTCAAGGCACGTTTCGGTAATAGGCAGTTTTTAGGTTATCCCAAATTTTAGCAAGGGTTTAACTTCTAGCATTTTCGGGATCAAAAGTTGTTTTGTTCTCGACACACCATCTTGTTAGAAAAGGAATTTCTTTTAAAAGAAATTAGTGGGAGTATGATAAAATTGGAAGTGATTCCAGAACCACAAATGGTTACTGAAAATTTAGTAGAACCTGGAGATTCAATTGGCTCTGATAAACCTTAGCCACTTCGCAGATTTAGTGGGTAAGCTCAGCCACCCGAGAGGTATTTCGGTTTTCTCATAGACGATGATGAGGAGACTTGCATCATGTGATGATGACCCTACTAGTTATCAGCAGGTCATAGGAAGTGGTGATTTCCGACTGATGGTTGGATGCCAAAGTTATCCAAGTTGTACTCCATGCACTACAATAAAGTATGGACTTTATTGCATGCTCCTGAAAGGGGTAAAACCCATGAGGAGCAAGTAGATCTTTCGAGATTAGTGCAAATGGAAAAGTAGTAACCTAATAAAGCTAGAATTATAGTGAAAGATTTTCATCAAATTCCCGATATGGATTGTGATGAAACCTTTATTTCATGGTCTGTGCTGAAGTCGATACGGATATAACTTGGCACAGCTGTTCTTCATAACTATTATATCTGGCAGTTGGATGAATATAACGTCTTTCTAAATATGTATTTAAAATGATACGCGTATATGACTCTGCCAAAGGCTTAACATAATCAGTGAGAGCAGCGGAAGGTGTGCAAATAGCTTACGTATATTTATAGACTAAAGCAAGCATAGCAAAGATGGATCATCCGTTTTGATGTCACGGTCAAAGTGTTTGATTTCATCAAAATTATAGATGAACCTGGTATTTGTAAGAAGGATATAGGGAGTACTTTCATGTTACTTATACTGAATGTAGATGAAAAACTCTTGATAGGAAGTGAAGTTCCTATACCACAGTTCAGTCAAATTGTGGTTATCATAAATATTTCTCCATATAGGATTTGGATAATATATCAACTGATTCTGATAACTAGGTCTATATAGATAGATCTAGTAGGAGTTTTTAGGATTGTCCCAACTCAGGTAAGATGACACCATTCTAAAACGGTTTCGAATGGACGACTCAAAACGTGGTAGTGTACCCGCATGTGGAAGAGTCGCTCTCTTTAGAGAGATTTCATGTACCATACTAGATATTTCTTTTGTACTTGATGTGGTAAGAAGATATTAGTCTGATCCTGGAGAAACAAAAGGGACCAATGAATACCATAAAAGGATGTTCTTGGTGTATGGTAATGGCAGCCTCCATCATGAGGCGGTTACTGATTCTGGTTTCCAATGTGACATGATTGACAGAGTTTCTATCATGAGTTATGAGTTTACTCTCTTTAATGGGAGCAGTATATTGGAAAGAGTTCCAAGCAGTATACTGGGGTAGTCATAGCGCTGGGTGCTGATTATGAATCAGCTGTGGATGCAGCCCAGAAGTTGCTAGATAAAATTGTTCATTTGTGAACATGGTCCCATCGTCTATCCAAGAAAATTCTAAGGCATGTATCGCTCAGTTCGGGAGATAGTTGATCTCTGCAAAGTTGAGAAATAGATACATAAAGAAAGATTCATTGTAGTGGATCCACTCACTGAGGTTGTTCCTCGAACACAGTTTGTGAAACTGTTAGTAAAGAAGTTGGGTATGCGATATCACAATAATTGGCCTTAAGTGCAAGTGGGAGATTATTGGATATAGGTGCGCTCAAAGAAATTATTGTAATTGTAGGAGGACCTATACAGAAAAAACAATTTTATGCAAGATGATAGTATGCTATCTAATTTGTCTTTATCATTCATGATAAAGCCCATAGGATATTTTCTTGACCACCAGGATTATGATAAGGATCATATTAGTAGCGCCTGGGTAGTCTATAAGCACATCCTTAAACGTCCCTAGTCATAGGAATATCGAAACTGGGCATCGATATACTAGAGTAGACTAGTATATATGTTTCTTGACCCCGACCGAGGTAATGGTTGATCCCATAATCATTAGCGTTTGACATTAAAGATTGTATACATGTGCTTATTAGATGAATGAGTTTCACTGGACGGACTCACCAGAGAACTCATAGATGGGATTATACATGTCGTCAGATAGCAGTTCTCTAGTGACATGAGTATAGGGTAGTCTGTAAGCCTAAGATCACCATAGTATATTGTGTATGTTCCTACTGTGCTTTGATTACTACTTTACCACGACTTTAAAGATTCGTGCAAATAGGTTTTAGTTGGGTACAGTCCCGAAGCACATGAAGGCGATGAGCGATCAAAGTGATTTCGTCTCTCCTGGTATAAGGAGTCGAGGCCGTGTTGTGCCAGATCGACTATAACCATAAGTTCTTGGCTAAGGCAGTTGATATTTACTGATAAGTGTTATCGGTGTTTTCTCGGGTGGTTATGAATTCATGATTGACACGACTTATCGGGTTATTAGGAGTCTGACGGTTTTCCACCTCCTGGACTCGATATACGACACTCTAAGACGAAGAGACCAGACTGTACGGAGATTGTCACTAATATGCTCTATAGGATTTCAGATGAGCTAGCTTATCGATCATCTTTTCGTTCAATACCTGGGTAGCCGTTACGTGCAGCTAGTACCACTGACGCGCTTGTGGGTTAAGGATATGATCATGACCTACTGCCAGCATATTGACGAGTCTTTAGAGTCCCACACAGAGTATTCCCGGCATAAGCAAAACGATGTAGAGTACGTAAAGGGATATGTACGAGAGTTCGATAACACACGTGTATTTGATACACATTTCGTTTCGGATGGTTTACGATATTAGTCGGTATATGGTGATATAACCAGATTATTAAATCAAGTGTTGGTTTAATAATTGTGTGTGTGTATTAATATCATTATTACTCTTTTTCCTCTCTCTTCATATAGTAATATTTGTATATGATACAAATATTATAGCTTGCGTGTATTTTGATACATACAAGTTATGTAGGATACACATACATCATAATTGTGTGTATGAGACACAAACATGATGGAATGAAATAATATCAACCATTTCTTATAAAGGTTAATATGAAATGAGTGGTTTCTTTTAAGGTTTACTTTAGATATTTTATTATATATATATTTATCTAAGGATAAAAATGGCTAAGGGTGTGATTTATCTCATGAGTTCTCATATTTTTCTCAATTCTCTACTCTCTCTTGAGTTTTCATGTGTGAGAAAAAGAAGAGGAAAACGAGTAAAGAAAACCAACATCATCTACTTTAACTTTTTTAGCAAATTAGTTTAGATAGTTACTTCACTTGCTTTCTAGTTGGAGAAGTAGAGCTTTTGTTGGAGGGGACTCAAGGTGGATCATCTTCGACATAGACAATCGTCAACCTAACTCGTTCCAACGATCCATATGATCTCACGAATAGAAAGACATGACTACAAAGGTTGTTTCTCTCTATCTCTTATATAGTTTTTCTTGTATGCAATTAGTAGTGAATGTTGATCGTGTGAATGGTTTGTGGTGTTTGATCTCTTTAAAAATTTTGTTATTGCTTCCGCTTGGTCCATGAGTGTCACGATCATGCACCACATTACCTTACACATAGTTGGCAGGGAAGAAAGGGTTGAGGCGATGAGGAGCCATGTAAAGAATCCTCATAAGGATCAAGAAGTTTTGGATTTAAAAATTTTTAGGCAAGAAAGTCTGGGCGAGAGAAAGACGAAGATGAAGATGGAGATAAAGAAGAGAGAAAGAAACCCTAGCTTTTCATTTATATATATCAGTTTTCACCGACCGATGGGAACCACCTAAGTATCGAAGGTGTCTCGGATGAACGACACGTAGCCCACTTCTTCCGCCATTTCTAAATATTCAAAATGATATAACAACATGGGCATCAACATGCAACAGGCCATCATGGGAAAAGTACGGAGAGAATTTAAAGCAGATCTTTCAATAGTTACGCATCACTTAGCTCAGGACAAAACCAAAAGAAGGCTTGGCCAAGTGCTTCATGAGGAGGCAATTGTTTGCATAGGTAATCAATTTCCTGAGCCAAAGACCCATTAAAGAAATAATTCGGCCTAGCAAGAGCATTAACTACAAAGGGCTCATGAAAACGGGTCAGATAGATATCTTGGGTTTGGCCCGCTAGACAAGACTTGACTCCCAAGCAAACCATGAGCTATAAAAGATCACTCAAAAGTAGTGAAAAGGGGATCTAAACAAAATCAATAAAAAAAAACTAATATAGAAATTAGGTCTAGTTTCCTCTCCGGCGGCTATGGCCGCGAATTTGGTAGATAACTGATCTTCGATCACAACCACCATCGAGGCCCTGCTCGGGATCGAGAAGTCCAGCCCTCTCCGACAGGTAATGCCTTTTTTGTCCTCGATCTTCCACCGATAACACTAGATCAGACGGCCTTCAGCCCTAGCACCGGCGTATAGCCAATCCATGGCTGATCGTGCCGGTGTAGTGTAATATTTCAGAAAAATATAAAATAATATTTGTGGATTTAAATAATAAAATAATAAATTTCACGAATATTATATGAGTATAGATTTGAGTTTTCGTATAATAGTATGATTATATACCTATATTTTAAAAAATAATTGGAATTTAAAATAAATTATTAATGCATTTATTTGATTTGGGCATTTTACAAATTAATATAAATTATTTACATACAAGTTGAATGTTAAACTTGATTAGTATTTCACTAATTAGACACTAAACCAAATTTATTTTGTTAACTATGGGTTAATGGGCCATGACACATTTTACATTCTATTTTTGCATGGTTTTATTTTCCTTTTTGTTTTTCCATTTGTAAAATAGAAAAGATAAAAAAAGAATAAATGAAAGCGGGGACATAGAGATGACATGAGTTATGAGGAGAGAGAATGAGAGGGAGAGAGAGGGGGGTTGGTTCTAGTAACTATTTAATCTTCTTCATCTCCTCTCCATTTTTCTTCAACTCCTCCTTCTTCTTCAACTCCTCCACCACCCTCTACCACCACGTACCACCCTCAAAACCATCTCAAAACTATCCTAAACCTTCATAAAAAAATGTTCCTCGCCTCATTACAAGCATCTTGGAGTGATCAAGTTTGAGTTTTGAACACTTTTGGCCAACTAGGAATTTTCTTGTGTTGCCCCATGAGGTAATAACTCCATCTTCAGATTAGTTTTAATGTTTCCTAACCTCATATATTGGTTTAGAGTTAAATAGGTTATGTTTTATGAACTTGGAAATTTCTAGAATGATTTTTAGTGGATATTATGGGCAGTGGTGATATAATTGAGGTTTAGTTAATGACCACAACCCTATTAGTGAGAGAATCCTTGCCCAAACATGAGCTTAGAAGTTTCAAACTTGAGTTAAGAATTTTCCGATAGCAGTTTTATTGAACTTGTGGTGATCAATTAGAATCTAGGATGACTCAGGGACTCTGAAAATTTATTAGAAGATATTGAGAAATGTGCAGACACATACAAAGCCACCCTAGAAACCCGAGCCCAATCCACCATACTGTGACCGCAAATTTATTTGAATTAGCTGCAATTTGCGGTCCAATTTCCGAGATAGGGTCTGAAATTTGGTCTATAGCTCACTTTTTAGATAACTAGCCTACCCTATATGCCAAAAAGTTTAATTTCACCTTAAGAAAAATCTGGAGTCATTTTACTTGTTTTCTGTCGATGTTTTCTGATATTTTGAAACTTGGTTTTTTTGTATTTGTGTTTTGACTCGGTCGTTTGACGTTCGTACGTCAACGTCGGGGGTAATTTGGTTCTTTTAGCACGCGTTGACCATATGTTCTAGCCTATGTGCGCTTCGCTTGTCGTATCGGTTTTCGAATTTGATTTTGATGCGATACGATACGCTTTGAATTGCAGGTACAAGCTCGTGGACTTTCGGGACGACGAAGAAGGACAAGGCATCCATCGGGATTGACTAGAGTAAGGTATTGTAGGTGAGTAGATGTATATCTACGGAGGAAATAGGGTGGATGGCGTATAGCATCCCCGCAACCGTAGTATTAGCGTATATATGTGTATATATATATATACTTAGGATACGAATACATAGCTAATAGTGCATCTAGAATATTATATGTGATAGTAGTATACTAGTAGAATGACATATCCATAGTACTAGTTCATAGCCTATAATTTATATCTACTCATGAAAGTATATAACTACATATATTTACATTACAATACGATATGATGAGGATAAGATCCAATATGATGAAACGAGTCGATATGATATGATATGATGATATGATGCGATATATATACATGATGCGATACGAGATGATATGACATGTGATGATATATGACGAGATGAGATGATATGATGTACGTGACGATAGATCTGTACTACTTGATTGATGATATCATACGATAGATTATACCGTACGTGATATGATGTACGTGACGATAGATCCATACTATTTGATTGATAATATCTTACGATGGAATATACCTTACGTGATATGATGTACGTGACGATATATTCGTACTATTTGATTGATGATATCGTACGATGGATTATACCGTACGTGATATGATGTACGTGACTGTTTCCTTCCGAACGGCGGCCGAGACGTGAGGACGTCTTGTCTGAGATTCGGGGCAGATGATATTTGGTTTTATCCGTCCACCTCTCCGAAGATGCCAAGTTGATTTATGGCACCGTATATCGGAGGTTTAGACGGATGCGGCCGATGTAGCAGACTTCATCAGATTCCCTCTCGCTTGAGGGGTTTTTGATTGTAGGGACACTCTTCCTTGCAGGCGCAAGCCCCTGCAGTTAATTACGCTACCGCATCGCGGTAACAACTTTCTCCTTCTCCAGAATTTCACTTCGTGTCGTGTGTGTTTGTTCTGTTTGTGATTGCCCGTGGATTGTATACGGAGACTAAGTGATGTCGTCGCCCGTAGGACGTGGATTAGTCCAAATCCGTATTTACTTAGATTTGGGTTTGGTGTTTTAGTTTAAGGATACATTAACCATATTTAGGCTAAGATCGACTTAAACGTTCATTAAGGATACGTTAGTCTGATTTGAGACTAAGATCAACTTAATGGATCGTTTGGATCCGACAAGAGAGCAATTGGCTCAATTGTTTAGTTTAATGACGTTGCCGTCGATTGGTAGTTTAAGGACGTTGCGGTCCATAATCCATTTTAGGGACATGGTGGTCCATATTCCAGTTTAGGGACATAGAGGTCCATATTTAGTTTAAGGATGCTTGAGTCCGTGGGTTTAAGGGCCCCACAGTCCGTGTTTTAGTTTAAGGACGCATAAGTCCGCGGGTTTAAGGATCCTACAATCCGTCTTTTGGTTTAAGGACGCTTAAGTCCATGAGTTTAAGGACCCCACAGTACGTGTTGATGTGTGGTTGTCGGGACCCGTCACCTCTCTGACGTCGTTGAAGGATTACAACGATAGGAGTCAAAAGAGTTCGGAGATGTACCCTCGAAGTAAATTGATTTAAGAGAGAAGCTATGCTCAGTAAATTTAATTTGAGGACTTACGACCATCATTGGGCTAAGTCCAGTTGAGAATATTCAACTTTATTTCTTATTTTTGGTCTATCAGACCTGTGCTAGGGCTTTGCCCATGTTTAATAATGCATAGCATTAATCTTGATCTCTGTTGAACCTTTATTTGGGCTCTGCCTCTTTTAAATAATGCACAGCATCTGTTCTGGTCTGACAGACCCTTGTTTGGGCTCTGATGCATTGCATCTATTTTTACTTGGGCTCTGATGCATTGCATCTGTTTGAAAATAATGCATAGCATTTACTAGGCCTGTTAGGCATTTTTAATTGGGATGAGCCCTTCTTTTTAATGATGCAGTGCATCAATTATCTGACAAGGGCCATGTGGCCTGTCAGGCGCTTTGCGCCGCCAGCGCTTGCAGGGGTAACACGTGTCACGTAAGCGCAGTGCGCTGCACCAGTGCGGTGCGCTTGCGCTGCCGACACGTGGCGCGCTCTGGTGAGTTGCGCCAAATTCAGAAAGCAAAGCGCTATCTTAAAAGCGCACAGTGCAAGTGAGTCAGATGCTGACACGTGGCACTCTCTAGTGGCTTGCGCCAACCCAGGAGCGCAACAGTGCAGTTTTTTGCAAGTGCAAGGCACTATTTCAATAATCTTGAGAATCTTTAAGATTCCAGAACCAATGGTTCATAAAAAAGTGCAAGGCACTGTTTGATTTCTTGATCCAATTTAGATCAAAGAAAACAAGTATTTCTTGTTTTTCTTGATCTCAGAGAACCAATGGTTCACAAGTGCAAATCACTATTTTTATTTGTTTTTTATTGAAGATCATTGATCTTGTTCTTAGATCAATGATCTATTAGAAGAAATTCTTCTATCTTAAAGGTTTTAACCTTTTTCTTCTTGAAATTTCTTCAAAGTTCTCTCTGTTTGAAGTTCTAGATCTCTCACAATGTTGATCCTTTTGATTTGGGGTCTAGGGGCCTTTATATAGTGCCCATAAATTTGTTAAATTTGTTAAAGAGATCCTTCTCTGAGTGATTTGGGAAATTTTCCCCACCGTTGGATCTTTGATCCAAGGCTTCTGTTTTACAGAAGACGATCTTCTTGTTTTAACAAGAACAGAAGAATCTTACTATAATTTAATTCTGTTTGGCGCAAACGCCCCAGCGCGTGACACGTGTCAAGAAGCGCACGGCGCAGCGCAACTGCGCTGACACGTGTCGTGCAGCGCACGGCGCAGCGCATCTGCGCTGACACGTGTCGTGCAGCGCAACGGCGCTAGCGCATCTGCGCTGACACGTGTCGCGCAGCGCATGGCGCAGCGCAACTGCGCTTGGCATCTGCGCTGACACGTGTCGCGCAGCGCACGGCGCAGCGCATCTGCACTGACACGTGTCGCGCAGCGCAGCGCAGCGCTTGCGCAACTGAAGCGTTGCTTCCTTAATTTTGTTTTAAATAGAGCTTTGCTCTGATTGGGCGCGCTGTCTTGGGTGCTGCGCTGGCGTATCAGCTTTCGACACGTGGCGCGTTGCGCGCAGCGCAAAGAATTTGAAGCGTTACTTCGAATTTTGAATTTTGAAATTCAGACAGTGCTTTGCTCTGATTGGGGGAAACAAATGCCCCCCCCCCACCGTTGCGCTCACGTGGCGCGCACGTGAGTGCAACGGTGGCAAGATCCTGGCCGTTGGATCAACGGGTGAGCTGAAGGGGCGCAAGCGCCTTATAAATAGGACCCCTGGCCCTTAGAAAATCTTTACCATTTCCAAGATTTTGATTTTCAGAGCTTTGCTCTTGCTTAAGAATTTCAGAGCTTTGCGCTTGCTTCCAGACTCTTGAGCTTTGCTCTCATTTCCAAAGTTAGAAAACTTTAGGTAAAATTAATTTAAAATTAAATTAAGTTAATTTAAATCAATCTTAACCAACATAGCCTTGCTCTCATAGATCTTTTGATCTAAAGAAATCCCCTTTGGGTTTTCATAAATAGCGCTTTGCTCTCAAAAGTTTGTTTCAGGGTTTCTTAACCCATGAACAGAGCTTTGCTCATTGACAGAATGTAGATCTTTTGATCTTCTAATGATGAAATCTTAAGAGTTTTTTTATATGGATCTTTAAGATGCCAGAACTTTAAATTTTTTTAAGAATTAATTAATTTTTCTTTGATGGATTTTTTTATCATTCTTACGGAGCTAGGCTCTTTTAAGGAATTTTATTTCCTTGAGACCAGAGTTTGACAAGTGTCACTCTGTGACAGAGCTTTGCTCTGAAAGAGGAGATTTTCTCCTTGTCTCTAGGGATTTTTTTATCATTAATGAGAATGTTCTCTTGGGATTTAACTGACAATCTCATCCAATGATGGGGTTGTCTTATTAACTGACGTATTGTCATCCAGATTTTGTGGGTCCCCCTTTGGTCTCCTACCCACTGCACTGCAGTGTGGTGTAATTAATTTTAATTTAATTTTAATTAATTTTTAATTTAAAAATTTTTAAACGCTAAGCGTTGGAGTTGCAACACTAACGGCTACTTTTGTTCCCTTGCAGCGACTATGTCTCTCGATACCTCATTCCCGTTTGCTCGTTCGGAGGAGGGATTTCCTGAAGCGCCCTTGGACCGCGAAGTCCTGGCTATGATCAGGGACCACTACCCGGAATATAAGAGTCTCCATCTTTGGGGGTCGTGGTATAATCAGATTATCATGAGTCGACGGAGCTTCACGTGTGCAGTGCCGGCGGAGCCCATTACGGCGATCCATTATGCCAGCCCACCCCCGGTGTAGTATGTCGTGGAGATGGTTGATTGGATATCGAAGGGCTTTCTTCATCCTGCCATAGATGCAATCCCGGTTCAGCGTCCTATGGTTTTGGATATCCTGGGACGCCGTATCTGTCAAGGCGAGGCGTGACCTTGGGGGCAATCATATAACATAGGTCTGATCCCCCGCCACCCGATCGGCTATCTGCCGTGGGCTCGGTACATCCTGTCGGGGAAGAAGTCGCAGTTGATAAGGTTAGGGTTATACACCGTGGTTTACGTCTCCCTTTTCCAGTATCCCACGCTTCCCACCTGGTGGTTCAAGGCTTTCTTAGAGCAGTAGAACATTCCTACTCACAATTTCCTCGCAATGGATCGGGAAGTGTCAATTTCTCTGGAGGAGTTCACAGAGGTCTCCGGTTTACCGGTTATAGGGGAGCACTATGAGGAGTTGCTTCCGACAGACGAGTATGTCTTCGGTGCTAAGCCGGCGGTAAGGGGCCTCACCCCGGAGAATGTTGTTCAACACCAATTCCCAAGTTTGATCAAAGTGTTGAACATCTATGAGGCCCTTTTCATCGAACATGGGAGTCGCGGAATTAGCTTTGAGGATTTCATTACTCGGTTCCTTCACCCAAGCGTCCTCTCGGCAGAAGCTGCCAAGTTTGCCACCCTTGAGGACCCTTTCGGTCTAGGTTTGGATAACCTACCGGCGAAGGAAGTCAACCAAAAGGGTTTTTTCCTTCCTAACTCCCCGACCATGTCTTTCGCGGAAGTTGCAGCCCCCGGGATGGACAAAAAGGCCTTCTTTTTAGGATTTCTTGGGCTATGGCTGAGTTGGTTTGCGCTCCCGATGCATTCTCGCCATATGTGGCCCTCTGTCTTTTACCCAGCTCACCGGATGACCATCGGGGTAAAGGTGGCCGTTGGGATCGTCGGCTTGGCACACTTGTATCACGGCCTCAGTCGAGCGGTGGATGCTAATGAGCCTGGGGTACTGCACGTGATCTTCCCGATGCACTACTTCGTATCGTGGCTCGAGCTACATACAGCGGGTGTTTTCGGCAAGCACAAAAGGCCCTCGTTCTATGACAGGTGCAGCTTCCCTCGCATCATACAGTTGATTGGCGCATCAATTGTGACTCCAGCGCCACGAAATGCCAGGGGTTTACTCCTTCGCCCCCATACCGTTGGAGACGGGGTGTCTTTCATCGACAAAGTGTTGACCATTGGAAAGGCATCTACCACTGCAGTGCGGCCACTGCAAGACACTTTCAAAGATGGAGCCTCAGTTTTGATAGCCCGGGAGCCCCTCCACTTATATTCTATCAGACCGGGCTTCTTGGTGTTCCGGCAGAACGGTGCGACGATTTTTATGAGATACAACCCGCATCATTTCGCCCAACAACTGAGTTACAATCAAGGGGTACCACTGGAGGCTTTCCTGTCGGAACCTGCTGCTACCGAAGAAGGGATGGAGAGCGCGCTGCATCACTTTATGCGCCTGAATACGGGTTCCCATTTTTTTATCAGTGAGCCAGCTTGCGCCCCACGACTCCTCAAGGTATATATAGAATGGTACAGTCATTCGACGGGAGCCGTCATAAAGGAGGAAAAGCGATTGCTGGTCGACCGTAAGGGTGCGCCTCCAGGTAGCAACCGCAATGATCCTTTGGTGCCAAGGACCCCGGTAGTTCCCCCTCTAAAAGATAGTAGAGCCGGACCACCGCGTGCGCAGAGTCCCCCACGCAGATTGCCGCTCCCTGACATTGCGGATGCATCGCCAGCGCCCTGTGCTCCAGTGGAGACAGTGGTTGTAGCCTCGCCGGAGTCTGGCGTAGGTACGGACATCGGGACCCGCCGCCCCAAGGTGCCTGCAAAGCGCGAGTCGATTCCGGGTGCACCTAGGGTTGGTGGGCAGAAGAAGAAAAAGAAGTTGCTCTTCGCTGCTGACGTGGAGTTCGGTCAGGAACCCCACCCTCCGTATGGTGAGGGCCTGAGTGAATACGGGACCAACAGGGGGTTAGTCATGCCGCCGGATGACACGGACTTGGAGGCCGCTCTCGAAGCTTCAAAGCGGTTGGCGAGGCGCGACGCGTGGCTAGCTAAGCTTGCACAATCAGGTAACCACTAGTCTCTTTTTTTAAATTATATCTTTATTATTTCCCTTGACTAACATTTTTTCTTCTTTTCTTCCAACAGGCATCACCACTGAAGAAGCCATTGCCGCTTCCCTCAAGACTTTTCAAGAGGAGGAACGCCTTAGAGCGTCCTTAGGCCTTAGTAAGTTTCAATTCATCAAGCTTTCATTTTCCTTGTGTTATAGTCGATTTAACCTCTCCCTTTTTATCGCAGGAACCTCAATGCCGATTCCGCCAAGTGACGCGGAGACTCTTCCCGGGTCAGTTGCCGACGTTTCTACCTCCTTAGGACTACCACGAGAAGCCCGAATTGAAGAGCCGATGAGAGATGCCTTAAAGGCTTTGGAGGCATCTCTGAACGAGGACGACGATGCCTTGATGAAGGAAGCGTCGAAAAGGTCCATCACGTCAGCTCGGGAGGAGAGGAAGCGGTCAAGGCGCGAAGCGAAGGCACGCAGGGCTGCCTTAGCCATTGGAGCGGGCCTAAGCACCGTCCCTCATGCCGATACTCCATCAGAAGAGCCCCCGGTCACCTTGTCTACAGCTCATAGATAGGCGGTGCGCGCCAATAGGGAGGCTAATGATTGGTTTCAAAAACTGTAATTACCGCAATCAGAAACGGCGTCGCTTCGCAGCTAGCCGGTGAGTGCGGGTCGATCCACAGAGACGGGTAAATTCCTTTATTGTGTTTTAACGAGTTGATTATATTTGTCGTTTTGGTTTTATATAAATCTAGATCTAAAACTTAATTAATCTAATTTAAATTCTTGCTAGGGTTAGGCTTAGAGGAAGTTTTGGAGATTGATGTTTCCTCACCGCTTTCAATACCGTATTTTAGATCCATTAGGTGTTAATATAATTATCGATAAAGTGGATACGACTCCTTTGGGAAGATGTTTTCTTCCTCTAGATTCGTATCCTTCCTTTATAGTTAATTATCCTAACCCCCATGGAAAACGCGCGCAACCGGGCCTTTATACTGCGGTTCACCGTTACCTCGAGGGGTAGGGTGCCGCAGGGAGCGGTTGTGCGCGCATGCATGGAGTTCTTAATGGGATAGTTTAATATGGCATTGAAAGGGGTGAGAGATTTCATCTCTCAACCCTTTCCCTAAGGCTAACCCTAACAAGCGAGGAGACTACTCGCTCATTAGGGGATGAAATAACATTAAAAGAAATAAAAGACTTACTAATGGTGATGGCTCCCTCCAAGCGATAAAGAACAGATCTGAATGTCACTTCCAGAATTTCTGAATTTTTATTTATTGAAAGGAGGCATACCATTTTTAGATCTAAAACTACAATTTATAGGAAACTATAAAAACTAGGGTTACAGACTCTCGTACATGCGCAATTGCTGATTTGCTCACTTAAAATCACAACACCCGCACCGACGCAACAACGCACTAAAAATCCACCGACATGCTCTCTGTACGGCCGCGGAACCGCGGCTCCAGGTAGGGTTTGGCCGCTGTTCCGCGGCCAAACTGTAGACTTGGGTTCTAATCTTTTGTGGGCTTTCCTCTGGGCTTCTGGGCTTCTTGTTTATATGTGTATTTTCTCTGTTGGGCTTCTTATTCTCTTCCAGATATTTCAGTGAATACTTGTAGCGATCTTTTAACCGTTTCACTTGACTTTTTGGACCTTGCACTGTTCTTCGACTAGGCTTGGCTAGGATCCGTCTGCTTGTTGGTCAAAAGTCCCTTTTTCTGTTGTTTTGTGTCTTTTTCACTGTACTTGCTCCAGAAACCTGTATCATGTAATATGCAACAAACGTGCGTCAAGAGTACCTGTTTATTTATAAAAAGGGTAAGAATAGGGGAATGATAAATGTAATATTATGGTCTGAACAAATACCCCCAAACTTACCTTTTGCTCGTCCTCGAGCAAACTTATTGTTTTATTCTCTACAAAAAACCTAACCGCACTTTCGCAGGGAAACGCGATTGCACTGAGCACGTGCAACAAGCCGTTAAACCTCTAGGTGTCCCTAGTAGGAGGAGTGTTGTCTCCTGAGGGTTTTCAGCGGATTACACCCACAAAATCCTATCAATTTGGCTCATTGACTTTTGTTCTCCAATCAGGTTTTCTAATAAGGAATTCTATTATCTTTTGACTTGCAAATTGTCCACCCATATTCTTCACACATCCTTATCATTTAACTTAAGATTATATATGTTATGTAGACTTACTTAGCTTTCGGCATTTCTTAAGTTTTCCTTCTAGGGTTCCATCTCCACTTAGGAATTTCTATCAACTCTATTAAAGATACAAGTTCTATTCTTCATTCCTTTCTCTCATCTAAATTCCAATCACATACCCCTACGTGTGTGTATAAGTCACCCCTACACTTGGAAATTCAAATTAAGCAATCAACCCCTTGTCCGTTGTCCAAAGTACTAATTAGTGGTGAATTTAAATGAAATTTGCTTACACATCCTTCATGCGACCGTTAATACTTCTTGAGGTACCAACGACCGATTACAAAATGCGTTTGCACTTTAAAGCATACTTCCTAGTCTTTGCAACACCCAAGACTTTAGCAGTGATTCCCAAACCAGTTGGTCTAAGGCACTAGGTGATGAAGCACCCTCGCTAAGTATTTTTTTCTATTTTTGCAGCCTTAAGTAATCACAAAAACCAGTGTCCATTTTTTTCTTTTATTCACACTTTTTCATACTAAGGACTCTAGACAAGAGCCTTTCAAGGTCTCTTCTACTATTCCAAGTTTCAAGGTGCGTGATTGTGCAAATTGTAGGGTATACGTTTTCAGATTCTAGACTTAAGCTAGGAGCTATTTTTCAAACTTATACTCTAATAAAAACATCAATACTCTTCCCTTGTTTTGACTTAGCCCAAAAAGTGAACCCAAAATTTGCCTATTTCTAAATAAACTACAAGGCATGTACTTTCTACCGTTAAACCTTAAGGAATGTTATTTTTAGGGTTTTTTAATTTACTAAGTCTAAGATCTAGTTGTTCCTAGCCAGTTGACCTATTTGTCAAACTCTAGTCAAATAAGCCAAAATTGAATACATTAATTTTTATAATTTTTTGAAATTTTTCAAATTTTTATTGGTTCTCAAATAAGTATGCAAATGCAAAGATATGTACAAATGAATGCGAAGGAAAAAGACGTACCGAGCATACCCCCAAACTTGAACTTGACAGTGTCCTCACTGTCATGCTAAATCAAGAGGGTCAAAATACCGATACTCCCCTGTTTATTTATTTATAGTTTTTTTATTGTTAAGAAAAACAAAAATATATACAAAAGGACCCTCCCCCAAACTTCATTTAAACTATGTTAGACATTACTGCCAAACTTTGCATCGGCCAAAAATCAATACCAACCATTTGAAAAATTTATTAGTAAAGGATATTGGTTGGTGGACAAATAAGTTGTGGTGGTCCGCAAAGAATTTGGGAAGATAGAAGTAGTGGTATGGGAGGTGTGGAGGGAAATATACAGGTGATGGTGATGCATCGAAACGAGAATGCGAATAATCAGCGATCAGTGGAGTGTTGGCATTCTCGTACCTTATTAAAAGAAAGGGGGGTATTTCAACTTCTAAGGGAGGAAGTTGACTCACCACAATACCCCCAAGATGTTCCTGTTGGTCCTTTATTGACATGGCATCATCCATCACATGTGTATGATATTCACTTATGAGGGAACTTATCTCCTCGATGTCCGCCATAGTCCAACTGAAAACTTGCCGTCTATCTTGTAAGACTTTAAAAATAGCGTTCTCTTGCTCGAAGGCTAGAGAGGCTGATATGATAATGGGAAAAGTCTCATTCTCACCTATGTAAGAAAATCTACGGTGAGACGGCAAGGGCGTGAGTTCGAGTTTTGGAGGTGAAAGAATCATTGCGGAACCTACCTCGAACTCAAAGGACTCCAACACTGGTTCGAAATCACTGCAGACAACCGATTCGGATGGCTCGACTAACTCATCCAGCAATTCAAACGACTCATATTCGGGCTGTGAGTCGTCGTCATCCGAAAAAGTGGAACATTCATAATCAACTTCGGTTGTGTCAACGGTAGTAGGCTCAAGGAGGGACGCACTAGTCGCGTCAAAACTGTCTTCATCAAATAGAAATCTCTCAAGCTCGCAGTCCTCCTGCGTGATTTCGTGAATAGAGCAAACTTCTCGTGTACTTGTTTTAGGCACGTGGGGCAGACTTCCCATCTTATAAATATTGAACTCACTAGACCTCTTTCCGAAGGATAGAGTCATGGAGCCATTGCGACAATTTATTACTGCATTGGAAGTGGCCAAAAATGGTCGACCAAGAATCACCGGAATTTGGTTTATTGGGTTGGCAACAGGTTGTGTATCCATAACGATAAAATCAACGGGGAATATGAATTCCCCGACTTTGATCAACACATCCTCTAGTTGACCCCTAGGATAGGTGATTGATCGATCAGCCATTTGGAGAGTGCAACGAGTGGGTTTCAACTCTCCAACCCCTAATTGTTCGTACACGGAGTAAGGAATCAGGTTAACACTAGACCCAAGATCTAAAAGTGCTTGATTAATTTTCTTATCCCCAATTGTAATTGAAATCGTAGGACACCCGGGGTCCTTTCGTTTTTGGGGTAAGGTTTGATGGTGGTTAATAGCATTGCTCACTGCACTAGCCACTAGCACTTTCTTGGGTACTTGAGATGCTTTTCTCTTTGAAGTGCATAATCCCTTTAAGATTTTTGCGTATGAAGGGACTTGTTGGATAGCATCCAAGAGAGGTATATTTATGCTAACCTGTTTAAATATTTCCACAATCTTCTCCACTTGTGTATTTGGTTTACTAGGACTCAACCTGTTTGGAAATGGTGCATTTTGAAAATTAGGTGAGTCAAATGTTTGTGGGGCAGACTGTGGATTAGGAACGGATCCCGGTGTAGATGTGTTCGTGTTGTGAGAAATGGGTCCGTTCGAGTCAGAAGAAGTAGAGCCGTGTGAAGGGTGGAGAATAGGCTCTAAAGAAAAAGGTGAAGAAGGAAGTGAAGAAAATGAAGAAGGGGAAGAAGAACCACCGGCGGGGATGTCATCATTAGTTTCCACATTATTCTGCAACTCTCTTCCGGATCTCAACGTGGTCACCGCATTTACATTGTGATTGTAATATGCGTTTTGTGCGTGACCGGGATTGGGCATTGGTTGAGATGGAAGCTTTCCCTTTTCTCTCTCGCTCAATGCAGCAGTTAATTGTGCAATTTGTGCCTCAATAGATTTGATACTTTGATCGTGTGAGGCATTGTTATTCATTAAAGATTGCACATAACTTTCAAATCTTGCTGCGGATTCTGTAGATTGCTTGAGAAATGCTTCAAGACTTTTCTCGAGCGAGCTAACCTTATCATCATTAGGTTGAACCAAGTTGTTCGTTTGATTTGTATAAGGTTGTTGTTGGAAAGGTTGCTGTATTTGAGTTTGTAAGGGTGCTTGTTGTTGTTGTGGAAGAGCTCTTTGAAAATTGTTATTCCCTTGGAACTGTTGATTTGGGTGACTCCTCCACCCCTGATTGTATGTCGAAGAGTACGGATCATTTCTTTGTCTTTGCTGGAATGCAGCATTGACTTGATCCTGCCCTTGAATAGGTGTATTATAAGGGCACTCTTCGGTTAAATGTGATGGGTTAGAACAACAAGCACAAACAGTTCTTATGGGTAGAGTAGGGGCAGGAGAAGTCGATGAGATTTTTGTCTCAATGGCTTCTAGCTTTTTCATAAGTGAGGCCATCTCGGCCTTCATAGCTATCGACATATCTATTTGATGTATGCCTGCTCTAGATTGACCAACTGAAGAAGATGATGTGGTCTTGGTACTCTCCCATTGAATTGTTTGCTCACTTAGGTCCTCAAGAAACTGCCAAGCTTCGTCGCTAGACTTGGAGAGAAAATAACCTTGACATATTGTTTCTAGCAACTGCTTCGTTGCTGCGTTCAATCCCTCGTATAATGTTTGGCAAAGTTGCCACTTTTCTATCCCATGATGAGGGCATTGAACAAGTAGGTCTTTAAATCTCTCGAAGCACTTCCAGAATGGTTCGGAAGGAAGCTGTGAAAATTGTATAATTTCGTTTCGGATTCTGGCAGTTTTGTGGTGAGGATAGAATTTTTTTAGAAAAGCTCTTACAAACTCGTCCCAATTTCTAATAGAATGTGATGCGGTGCTGTATAGACACTTCTTGGCTAGGTCACATAAGGTAAAAGGAATGACCCTTAGCCTTATTGCGTCATCACTTAATTGGGTTGTCTTCATCATGGCGCAAACGTTTTGGAATTTATTAATGAAAATATATGCATCTTCGGATTCCAAACCATGAAACTTAGGCAGCATATTGATGAAGTGTGGTTTTATTTCAAAATTGTCCCCATTTGCCGGTGGGGGTGAAAGACATGTAGGTAAGGAAGTGCGGACGGGGTAGAAGAGATCCTGGAGCGCGACTCTTGCGGGCGCTACAACAGGCGGAAGATTCGGGTTATTCGCACCGGGCGGAGGAGGAATCATTCCCGTCGGTAAGGTATAGTTGGGGTCGTGTCCCGACATACCTTCAAAAGAATTTGAGGATGGAGGTAAGGAGATGGAGGGAACGTCGACGAAGGGTTCGTCGAAAAGTTCGTCGGTCGGTACCAACGAATCACGGACTAATCGGGCGTTAGTATCCCTAGTCCAAAATGACATGCACTAAAGGGTAGTGCAGTCAGAAAAAATAGAAAAACAGAAGGTGGGGGTAAGATAACGTCAGTGAGAAGAAGTGGTGGAAGTGAGTTTTTCAAGTTTTCTTTAGCGGCAAGTTGCAAGTTTTTTTTTTTTTTAAAAGATTTTTCTTTTTCTTTTCCTTTATTTATGTGCGAGTTTTTTTTTGCAAAAATGTTTTAGAAACGGGACTCGTGACACCAATGTGTCAACCACACATGCACAATCAGACCTAGATCTAGGGTTGCCTAGGTCTACTAGACAGCTCCTAACTAGGGCTAGAAATAGACCTCAAACCGCCTCTTCACGGAAAAGTACGGCCAGGTAAGTGGGAAGGAACCACCACTACAGTGGGCCTAATTAATAACCACTAGCCTAGACACCGCAATGTCGGTTAGGATAAACGGCCGATGCCTACCCCAGTCCTTTTCCTATTGAGCTCGCTGTCCTTAGGTCTGAGTCTAATCTTTTTTAATTAAAAGTGGTCGATGCAAAATGCTTTAGGTGTTTTCTGGGGTCCTGGGAAGGGTGATGAAATCCCCACCCAATCTGAATTTGGTCAAATAGCCCCTTAGAGTCCGGTTAAATTATGCAAAACAAATAAAATTTCACTTGCAATTTCAATTTTTAGCGCGGCGCAAAGAAACCTGCAGAAATCTGTTATTTAGAAGGGGGAGAAAGACTCTTTACGCAAAGAATTCCTGCAGAAAACTTTTTACAGAGAGATATACTTTAGGTTGCAGAGGGAAGAAAGAAAGACAAACCCACAAAAGTTGGTGCGCTGACGTGTCCTTCGGAGCGCGGAACCGCGGCTTTAGGGCCTATTCTGCGGCGGAAGGGCGGTCAGGGAGTGGGTTCAGCCACTGGAAAAAATTGTGTTGCTCTGTAATGATGGTTCCTCTCTGTTCTTATATGTAACTTTCTGATTTGCGCTCTGTAAAATTTCAGATCTTCGCTATTCCTGCAAGACTCAAAAATAAACCCTTCAAACAGATCAAAATTCGATTATTTTTTTATATTTTTTATATTTTCAGATTTTTATAATTTTTAAAATTTATATCAACCCGAAAATTCACAAAAAGAAAGATTACGCCGTCCCCGGCAACGGCGCCATTTGATTGGTTTCAAAAACTGTAATTACCGCAATCAGAAACGGCGTCGCTTCGCAGCTAGCCGGTGAGTGCGGGTCGATCCACAGAGACGGGTAAATTCCTTTATTGTGTTTTAACGAGTTGATTATATTTGTCGTTTTGGTTTTATATAAATCTAGATCTAAAACTTAATTAATCTAATTTAAATTCTTGCTAGGGTTAGGCTTAGAGGAAGTTTTGAAGATTGATGTTTCCTCACCGCTTTCAATACCGTATTTTAGATCCATTAGGTGTTAATATAATTATCGATAAAGTGGATACGACTCCTTTGGGAAGATGTTTTCTTCCTCTAGATTCGTATCCTTCCTTTATAGTTAATTATCCTAACCCCCATGGAAAACGCGCGTAACCGGGCCTTTATACTGCGGTTCACCGTTACCTTGAGGGGTAGGATGCCGCAGGGAGCGGTTGTGCGCGCATGCATGGAGTTCTTAATGGGATAGTTTAATATGGCATTGAAAGGGGTGAGAGATTTCATCTCTCAACCCTTTCCCTAAGGCTAACCCTAACAAGCGAGGAGACTACTCGCTCATTAGGGGATGAAATAACATTAAAAGAAATAAAAGACTTACTAATGGTGATGGCTCCCTCCAAGCGATAAAGAACAGATCTGAATGTCACTTCCAGAATTTCTGAATTTTTATTTATTGAAAGGAGGCATACCATTTTTAGATCTAAAACTACAATTTATAGGAAACTATAAAAACTAGGGTTACAGACTCTCGTACATGCGCAATTACTGATTTGCTCACTTAAAATCACAACACCCGCACCGACGCAACAACGCACTAAAAATCCACCGACATGCTCTCTGTACGGCCGCGGAACCGCGGCTCCAGGTAGGGTTTGGCCGCTGTTCCGCGGCCAAACTGTAGACTTGGGTTCTAATCTTTTGTGGGCTTTCCTCTGGGCTTCTGGGCTTCTTGTTTATATGTGTATTTTCTCTGTTGGGCTTCTTATTCTCTTCCAGATATTTCAGTGAATACTTGTAGCGATCTTTTAACCGTTTCACTTGACTTTTTGGACCTTGCACTGTTCTTCGACTAGGCTTGGCTAGGATCCGTCTGCTTGTTGGTCAAAAGTCCCTTTTTCTGTTGTTTTGTGTCTTTTTCACTGTACTTGCTCCAGAAACCTGTATCCTGTAATATGCAACAAACGTGCGTCAAGAGTACCTGTTTATTTATAAAAAGGGTAAGAATAGGGGAATGATAAATGTAATATTATGGTCTGAACAGCTAACAATAAGTCCACCTCAGGTAATATTCCTTTCAGAATTTTGTTGTAAGAATTATGAAGTTATCGGTTCTTATATATTCTTTCCTGCAGGGCCAAGTCCAACCGAGGGGGAGGCGGAGACCGTCGAACCTGATAGGCTAGAGGGAAAGGTATTGGCCGTAGCCGAGCCGATGGCGGACGACACAACCGGGATTGCCGGGCCCGAGCTAGTGGCTGACGAAATGATCATGTCCACTATGCCTGAGCAGGAAGTTGATGTCGAGCCCGAGGTAGCAGCGGACGGAGCGCCTGAGACCGATGACCTCGTGGCGACGGTGGATGAGACAACCGTGACTGCTGAGCCCGAGGGAGTAGCGGGTGAGGTGGACATGATTCCGGAGGACGAGCCAACCGCTCTTTCTCAGGAGTCTGGCAATGCTCCGGTCATAGCTCTCCCCGCCTATGGCCCTCCGGCGTCTCCTGGCCTTGCGAGCACGTCGACGGCCCCCGTGGAGTCTGGGGATGAGGCCACGGGTGGTGGACTTATGTCTATGGAGGAGGGAGACGCCTCCGTCTCGGCTGGAGGCTCATCAGGTAAATTTCGAATTACCGTCCCCCCTTTTTTTACCTTGCAATCTTTCCTGACAGGTTTACCCTTGTTTTTTTTAACGCAGGTGCGGCCAGCGCCGATGCTCCATTGCTCGAGGGAGCGCCGTCAACTACTGCCTTGGCGGTGGTCACTTCTCAGCCCTCTCTTGTACCATCGAAGATGTTGGAAGGTATGGATTTGCAACCTATTAGTTTCGTCTTTCAGCCGCATAATTTATGTACTAAAGTCGTACTGTTGTACCTTTTTAGGAGTGCTTTTTGATCATCTTTATCAAGTGTTGCTCCCATACTTCTCCTTCCCATCTGAATTCGCTTCTCCCTCTGGTGGCGCTGGTGAGTATGGTTTCCAATTGATATCTTTCTTTTTCAGTGATGGAATTATTTGTAACTTTTCCTCGTCCCGACTGCAGTGCTACAAATTGAAGGAGGGGATGAAAGATTGGCCGCGCCACCGGCCCTTCCGGCCTTGCCACCTGTCTCAGCTGGTACAGCAACTATCACATTGATAACTCCCTTTTTTTATTTCTTGAACCGTTACCTGATCTTTTCTTGTTTTTTTTAGCTGTCGTTCCGGTCTCGGTGCCCTTCGAGCCTCGTGTCATAATGCCGGCGGGCCCTTTCCTGAGACGTCCGTCTTCGAAAGGTTCCGCGAATAGCCTGCGTATGTTGAGCGACTACATCGAGGAACTCGACGTCGAGACTCCTACATCTGCTGCGGATTTCGCTACGGCGGTTAACCCGATGCTGGGGATACTCGTAAATTTCCATGACAAGGGCATCATCGCGTTTTAGGTTAACCACTGCAGGGAGATCGAGGCTCGTCTGCATCAACTGGAGTTTGTGCGCCCTGCTCCCGAGACCTCAGCCGCAAGCAATGAAAGAGCAGCGTGGATCGAGCAAAGTGCTTATTACGTCTACCACTTGGAACAAGAAGCAGCTTTAAGGCTGAGGGAATACCAAGAGACCTCGAGCGAGACGGCTCGTCTGCGTGCTGAGGTTGAGGCGAATGCTGCTCAAGTGAAGGCTATCTTTGAGGGCCTCCTGGAACGCATCTCTCATAGGCTAAACTTGAAGCGAAAGCTTGATGTCGCCGAGCGTGACACCCCAGGCCATGAAGCTGCTTATCAGGCCGTTAGGGAGAAGCTCGCATCTGTCTTGGCAGCAGCAGGCTCAAGTGGAGGCAGATCTGGCAGTGGTGGCCGATCAAGAGAAACTGTGGAAGGAGGTGCGCGAACAATTGCTAGAGTTATGCAAGACGCTTCCTTCCCTGTAATTCCCCTTGTATCTACATACTTGTAAAAAAAAAATTTTTTTTGAATAAGATGTATCCATTCTTTATTCTTTTGTACGCTTCACCTTGTACCTGATCAAATTAATAAATAAAGATACACATTTTTCTCTGCAATGTCTTGTATTATTTCTTTGCTTTCTCATTTCTCTTATTATCAGCAGGCTGTCTTGATAAACAGATAATAGAGTAAGCATCTAGATTTCTCCAAGAGATAACGATGGCTTAGGCCGCAGGTTCAGATCTGCTGCCTAAGACTTTTCAACTCCATGAGCCGTGAGGGTCTCATAGAGACTTTTCTCCCTACGAATCGAGAGGATCTCGTAGGTGGATTTTCTCCTTAGGAATCGTGAGGATTTCTAAGTGTGTTTTCTCTTATAAGTCGTAAGGATCTTATAAGATAATATTCTCCATTACAAGTCGAGAGGACTCGTAAGTGGTTGGTGAGTTGACTTGTTCCCGAGTCGAAGTATGGCTCCGACGGGCAGGTCGTTGGCTGACTTGTTTCCGCGACGGAAGTCGTTGGTTGACTTGTTTCCGCGACGGAGGTCCTTTGCTGACTTGTTTCCGAGACGGAGGTCATTGGTTGACCTGTTTCCGTGACGGAGGTCGTTGGCTGACTTGTTTCCGCGACGGAGATCATTTGTTGACTTGTTTCCATGACGGAGGTCATTTGTTGACTTGTTTCCGAGACGGAGGTCGTTGGCTGACGTGTTTCCGCGACGGCGGTCATTGGTTGACTTGTTTCCACAACGGAGGTCATTTGTTGACTTGTTTCCGAGACGGAGGTCGTTGGTTGACTTGTTTCCGCGACGGAGGTCATTTGTTGACTTGTTTCCGCGACGGAGGTCATTTGCTGTCTTGTTTCCGAGACGGAGGTCGTTGGCTGACTTGTTTCCGAGACGGAGGTCGTTGGCTGACTTGTTTCCACGACGAAGGTCATTTGTTGACTTGTTTCCGAGACGGAGGTCGTTCGTTGACTTGTTTCCGCGACGGAGGTCATTTGTTGACTTTTTTCCGAGACGGAGGTCATTCGTTGACTTGTTTCCGCGACGGAGGTCATTGTTGACTTGTTTCCGAGACGGAGGTCGTTGGTTGACTTGTTTCCGCGACGGAGGTCATTTGTTGACTTGTTTCCGCGACGGAGGTCATTTGTTGACTTGTTTCCGCGACGGAGGTCATTTGTTGACTTTTTTCCGCGACGGAGGTCATTGGTTGACTTGTTTCCGCGACGAAGGTCATTGGTTGACTTGTTTCTGCGACGGAGGTCGTTGGCTGACTTGTTTCCGAGACGGAGGTCGTTGGTTGACTTGTTTCCGAGACGGAGGTCGTTGGCTGACTTGTTTCCGCGACGGAGGTCATTTGTTGACTTGTTTCCGCGACGGAGGTCATTGGTTGACTTGTTTCCGCGAAAGAGGTCATTTGTTGACTTGTTTCCGAGACGGAGGTCGTTGGTTGACTTGTTTCTGCGGCGGAGGTCATTTGTTGACTCTAGGTTGTCTGTGAACCGTAGAGTCTTGGAACTGGGGACTTTGCCGTGGCTCCGATTGGTGATGTCACGTCCATGTCCTGCTGGAATGAGGAGGAACGCCATTGTTGGTCTCCAGGCAGTAGATGTGGTCGTCGAGATCTGACTTACCTTTGACGCAGCCTGGTGGGGAAATGTAGTCCCCTTTTCTTTTTTGTTTATGCCCATGGATTGTTTACAGGGTTCACTACGGACTTACCTGTAGGGCAAAAGTTTCATTCATTTTTATTGTTTTATTTCCGCGATGCTCTATCATTTCAGCTTTTGATCGCGAAAGTCGCGACTGCCCAATCATTTCGGCTATTTTTCGCGGTGCCCAATCATTTCGGCTATTTATTTTATTTTTACTCACTGCTTTTTATTGCGAGTTGCCCAATCATTTCGGCTATTTATTTTATTTTTACTCGCTGCTTTTTATTGCGAGTTGCCCAATCATTTCGGCTATTTTGTATGCATACGTTTTCTTTACTTGCTGCTTTTTATTGCGAGTTGCCCAATCATTTCGGCTATTTTGTATGCATATGTTTTCTTTACTTGCTGCTTTTCATTGCAAGTTGCCCCATCATTTCGGCTATTTCTTATGCATGTGCGGCCTACCGGCTTTTCACCGAAAACCTGAAATTAGACACCGGTTTCGGCATCAGCACCGCTACAACTGGGATTTTGCCAGGAGCGAATCATCATTTGCCTCTGTCGATGTCGAACAAAGGTGGCTTAGCGAACAGGGTTAAGGTCCTGTCGACTAAGGCTTTTAACTTCATGAGTTGTAAGGGTCTCACAAAGGTATTTCTTCCTACAAGTCGTGAGGATCTTGTAGGTGTGTTTTCTCCTTAGGAATCGTGAGAATTCCTAAGTGTATGTTCCTCTGTAAGTCATAAGGATTCTACAAGAGGGTTTTCTCCTTGTAAGTCGAGAGGACTTATAAGGGTTGTTTATCATGCGTACATATCCCCAGTCACGGATGGGACTTGATTAGGGAAATGTTTATTCGCGCCCATGGATTGTATACAAGGGTCAGTATTGAACCACTTGTAAGGCAGTATCGAAGGTTGTGGGGGGTTTGCTTAAGAATAGGTTTAGGTCTCTGTAACTTAAGACTTTCAAATCTGATGAGCCATGAGGGTCCAATAAAAGAGTTCTCCTTACGAGTCGTGAGGATCTCGCAAGTGTATTTTCTCCTTAGGAATCGTGGGGATCCCTAAGTGTGTTGCTCCCTCGTGAGTCGTAAGGATCTCACGTGGGTGGCTTCTCCTTACAAGGTCGAGAGGACCCTGTAAGTGTCCTTTAACGAGGTTGCGCCCTTTCAGGTTTTCACAAACACTTGCCGGTAGTCCTACTGTTTTTACTCACGAAGCCCTTTCGGGTTTTCATCCGTGTCCATTTTGCTTATGGACATACCATTTTTTTTTTTATATATTTTTTTACGAGGTCGCGCCCTTTCGGGTTTTCACGAACACTCGCCGGTAGCCCTGCTGTTTTTACTCACGGAGCCCTTTCGGCTTTTTATCCGTGCCTATTTTGCTTATGGACATACCGTTTATTTTTTTTTCTTTTTTATTTTTATATATATTTTTTTATTCATCTCGTCAGCCTAAGGATGCTGCGGTAGTAGTTTAAAGACGTTTCGGTCCGTCCGAGAGAAGGCTGGCTAATGCTTATAAAGTTTGTGCTTAGGAAGATAGCGAGCGGACATAGTCGTCGTCATATATCATTGACCTAGGCAGTAACTTGCTAAGCGTAGTATTTATTTAGGAATCGGCCATTTATTGGCCTGTAAGGCCTTTCACCGTGCATATCTATGAGTAAATAGGCTCCACCCTGGTAGACCTTGTCTATGATGTACGGGCCTTCATAGTTCGGCTCGAATTTTCCTCGCTTGGCACGATTGGGGATCATAGGCCTTTTGACCACTAGCACGAGTTTGCCTTGGCGGAATGTCCTCGGCCGGGTCAATCTTTCATATGAGCGCGTCATCTTTGCTTTATAGGCTTCCATATTTTGTTGCGCTATGAGTCGGGTTTCATCCAGGGCATCAAGCTCCTCAAGCCGAAGGTGAGAATTTTCTTCGTCCGTCAGCTCATAGTGGACCGCCACTCATAGAGAGGGTAACTCTATCTCGAGGGGGAGTACTGCTTCTGTACCGAAACCAACGCATATGGCGTTGTGTTTGTGGCTGCCTTGAACGTAGTTCGATACTCCCAGAGAGCTTCTTGCATTCGTGCCAGTCCTTCTTATTTAGGGACACCGTTTTCTTCATGATCTTTGTCAAAGTCTTGTTGAAGGCTTCAGCTAGACCGTTAGCTCGCGGATTATAAACCGAGGAATATCTCCAGTCTATATTGTGTTGTTGCGCGAAGCGACTAATCTTGTGGCTTCTGTTAGCTGGCCCATTATCGGAGATGATCCGTCGCGGAGTTCCAAACAGATATATGACGTGCGTCTTGAAGAAACGGAGGATATTCTCCGTCTTCACTTCCCTCAGCAGTACTGCTTCTGCCCATTTGGAGAAGTAGTCAGTCGTCGCCAGGATGAAACGATGCCCTCTAGACGATGCTGGTTCGATGGGGCCGACTATGTCAGTTCCCCACATTTCAAATAGCCAGCTAGCCACCGTTGGATGGAGTGGATATGGATGCTGGTGGATGAAATCCTCATGAATTTAGCATGAGTGGCATTGCTTCGCGTATTCGAGGCAGTCCTGAATCATCGTGGGCCAGTAGTAGCCCATCCGTTTGATCTTCAACTTCATCTTCGGGCCTGCTTGGTGAGAACCGCATAGTCCGTCATGAACTTCCTGAACGACTCTTTTCGCTTCGTCAGGTCCCAGGCATCTCAACCACAAAGAATCGAACGACCTCTTGTACAGAGTATCATTGACGAAGGTGAAAGACAGAGCTCGTTTCATAAGCTGATGTCTTGAGGACGCATCTTCGGTCGTTCGACGGTATTTGAAGTAGTCTATAAAGACTTCTCTCCAATCCTCGGTATTTTTCCGATCTTTTATTTGCAGGGTCGTCTGCTCAGTCGCTCCCTTCTCTTCGGGTGATTCTGGAGATATTTCTGGCAAGCACCCGACAGCTTTGTACCACGATTCTTACGTCATCGAGGTTCTCATCAGCTAGTTCCTTGGCAAGCTTGGCCAATGCGTCCGCTTTGCTGTTTTCCGTGCGCGGTATGTTTTCCAATGTATAGGAGGGAATTTGGGTCAATAGTTGCTACACCTTTTCACCGTACTTCACCAACTCTGGTTTGCATGTCTGGTAGTCGCCGTTTACTTGACTAACGACCAGCTGGGAGTCTCCGTATATGAGGAGGTTTTCAATTCCCATGTCGATGGCGATCTCGAGGCATGCTATCAAAGCTTCGTATTCGGCTTCATTGTTTGTCCTCGGCTCTGTTAAGGAGAAAGCAAAGCGCATTATCCCTCCTTGTGGAGTTACAAAGATGAGTCCTACCCCCGATTTGATTATAGGGGTATTTTGTTTGCGCTTCTTCACGGAAGATGCTCCGTCGAAATAAAGCTCCCATCGGGTATCACCACCGTCGATCGCATCAAACGCATGTTCGTCTGGAAGATCGCAATTTAAAGGAGAATCGGCGGGTATCGGATGCTCAGCGAGGAATTCGGCAATGGCCTGGCTTTCACTGCCTTGAGAGGTTGATACGTTATCAAGAACTCCATCAAGAGCAGGGCCCATTTAGCGAGTCGTACCGTCAATATGGCCTTTGACATCAAATATTTAATGGGGTCCACCTTCAAAATGAGACGGACTTCATGCGCCAACGCATAGTGCCTGAGCTTTATTATCGCAAAGATCAATGCCAGGAAGTGTTTTTCAATGGGGGAGTAGTTGCTTTCTGCCCCCAGTAGAACTCGACTTAAGTAGTAGAGTTCTTTTTCTTTCCCTTGATCGTTCTCTTGTACCCATAATGCACCTAAGGAACCTTCGAGGGCGGTAGTATAAAGAATGAGGGGCTTTCCCTTGAACGGAGCAGCCAACACCGGCGGGTTCTGCAGGTATTGCTTGATCTCGTCTAGCGCGCTTTGGCATTTTTGGTCCCAGACGAACGGGGTTCCCTGCTTCATCAGGTGGCTATAAGGGCGGCACTTGCCTGAAAGGTTGGCTATAAATCGCCGTATATATGCGAGCTTCCCTTGGAGAGACCGCAGCTGTTTGAGAGTCCTTGGCGGAGGCATTTCCATGATCGCCTTGATCTTTGACGGATCTATCTCAATACCTCGGTGTCGGACGATGAAACCCAGGAATTTGCCCGAGGAAACCCCGAATACACACTTGAGAGGGTTCATCTTCAAGTTGTATTGTTGAAGGCGTTGAAATACGGTCTTCAGATGCTCGAGATGTTCCTCGTATGATTTGCTTTTAACCACGAGATCGTTGATATAGCATTCGACGATTTCGTGTATAAGGTCATCAAAGATTTGTGTCATGGCTCTCTGATAAGTAGCACCGGCGTTCTTTAATTCGAAGGGCATCACCTTGTAGCAGAATATACCCAAAGGGGTCCTGACGGCGGTGTGCTTCTGGTCTTCGGGATGCATCTTTATCTGATTATACCCTGATGAGCCGTCCATGAAGGAGAAAACCTCGTGAGTGGACGTATTGTCTATCATCAGCTTAGTGACTGGCACGAGGAAATAGTCCTTTGGGCAGGCTTTATTGAAATCCCGGAAGTCCACGCATATGCGCACTGTCCCATTTTTCTTCATCACGGAGACGATGTTGGCGATCCATTCAGGATATTGAACCTCCTGGATAAAGCCGGAGTCGATCAGCTTTTTGATCTCGGCATTGATACTCATCTCAAGCTCGAGCTATATTCTTCTCGGCGCCTGTTTGACTAGCTTGATGTCCGGGGATATTGCCAATTTGTGCACAGCAATTTCTGGATCTAGTTCCGGCATTTCGGAATAGTTCCATGCGAAGCAATCTTTGTGCTGTATAAGCAGGACTTTTAACGAAGCCACCTTCTCTTCAGACAGCAGCTCACTAATGAATGTCGGTCGCGGATCGTTCGCCGTTCACAACTCAATTTTCTTGAGGTTATCTGCAGTGGTATGGATTCCATCTTCCAGCTCTTTTGGCGCTGGTGGAAATTCTGAGATTACCTCGTCGTTGCTGTTTTCAAAGCACCAGGGAAGGTCATCCATGTTCTCGGGCTCTTCTTTTGATATCGTTATCACGCGACAAGTACGAATTCGCTTCCAATCCCAATGTGGAACCGGTTCTTCTTCCGTGGCCTTGGGTTCGTGCTTCTGTGGCGGCGCTACCTTCCAGTTGTCGGACAGAGCGAACTTGCCAAGCTGATACTGATCTTCGACCCAATTCTTGAAGGTGAAGCAGTCTTCGAGAGGATGCCCTACCACTCGGTGATAAAAGCAATAGTCTGGGTGTGAGACCTCGCCTGCTTGTTCGGGGTGTTTAGACTCCGGCAGTGTAAGCATCTGATGTTTTAGAGCGAGGTCAAGTATTTTCTTCGTCTTATCCCGAGGAAAAGAGTATGCTCGACCCATTTTTCTCATGAGGGATAGATCGGAACCGCTCGGTTCCCGCTTGTGTGGCCTCTTAGCCCCGCTTCGTTGCTGTTGAGCGCCTTTTTCGCGTTTCGACTTGTTTCTGCCTCTGCGTCGAGCCTTCTTTATAACAGGTTGACAAGGAGCGGCATTTTCATCTTTCACGGCCTGTTGGAGGAGGCGTTGCGTTTTGGCTTTCTCGTAGATGACCATTTCGCGGTTATAGTCGTCTCGGACTTTTTGACCAGCTTCCCTTACAAGTTTGTCCATTTGTTCTTCGAACGACAGACTGGGCACTTTTGTGTCTAGAACTTTTACTGGTTCAGGATTAGCATCTTCCCATTGAGCATATGCTTCTTCGTCAAAGTCACACGACGTAGCAACCGTGGAGTAGCTCTCGTTTCTTTGACCGGATGTATCCAAGCCCGATTGTTTCCATTCTCCCATTAGGCAACTTGCGTTGAGTCCCGGGAACGTTCCAGACTTTGTCATAGAACTTGGCTTTTCGAACGGTCTACTTGAAGGATATCCCCTAGCGTTTTAGCTGCCTCTTCAAGCCCTCTATATAATATCTGGGGAGACGGATGGGCTGAAACCTGTCAAGCGTAGGATCCGCGCCACGCCAGATTTCTTTCTCCACTCTGGTTTCTTCAGAGCGGTAGAATAGAATTGCTTTTTCGCCTTCTCGCCCGGGAGGGACATAGAACGTCTGCAGCTCTTCTACATTGTAGATATCAAGTGCATCCAGTTCTTTACGGTGTTTAAGCGGCACAATGGCGACTTGTAGACTTTGCTCTTCATCAGCGGACGTTTGTATTTAAGGTCGAGCAGAGAATACAGCATAGACCTCATCTTCTGAGTCACTACCAAAGATCAACGTAGGAGCGGATGGTCCTGGCTTGTTGTGTCGAGACGGCCCAGAGTAAACTATCTCTTCTTCTTCTTCTTCGGTATCACTCCCGAAAACAGGAATGGTGGCAGCGGCTTTGTTTTCCGGTTTGCGACATCTCTCTGTATCCTCGAAATCCAGTAAGAAGTACTTTGCATCTTCATATTTGCAGACCTTGTTCACAGAGAACGGGTTCAGTTCTCCCGCCACGGTATACTCGAGACCATCCTTAGAATACTTCATACACTGATGTTGCGTAGAAGGGATGATGTTGTACTCGTGTAACCATGGTCAGCCGAGCAGAGCATTGTAGCATGTCTTGGCGTCTATAACGTAGAACTTAATATCCGTGACGAGTAGCCCAAAGCGTAGCGTCAGTATCACAGACCCAAGAGTTCTTGATGACTGGGAGTCGAACCCGGAGATGGTGATCTTGTCCCGAGCAAGGTGCTGGACGCTCATGCAGATTTCTTTTAACACCCGCACATTGAGGAGGTTAACGGAGGATCCATTGTCGATCAGGATTTTGCCTATCTTTATATCGTGGCAGTATCCTGAGACATAAAGGGGGCGATTGTGTTCGCACGTCCCAAGGAGAAGGTCTTCATCACCAAAAGCGACATCAGCAGTGTGCACTTCCTCCAATTCATCCTTCATCTTTTCTTCGACCAGGAAAGCTCGGAATTGCTCCGGATCCTGCAATGCCTTGACTAACGAATCTCTCGCCTCCTTTGATAGCAAAAGGGCGTCAAGAATGCTGAGCTGCGAGGGTAGTTTCCTCGGATGCGCTAAGACGTTGTAATCCACCTTATTTCTCTTCGGCGGCTCCTTGGCACTTAGCTCCTCCACAACTTGGTCATCTAAGACGATATCTTCAGGGACCTTCTCTTTTCCCTTATCTTTTTTATTTGAGGGTCCGAGATTCTTTTCGGGAAGCGTGTGATTACGTAGCCGGATATTTTCGCAGACCTTCGGCTCTTCTTCTTTTCCTGAGGTGGACTCTTTAAAGAGAGGGCCAAGCTCCAGCTCCTCATCAGAATCGCTCCCGAATGTAGGCACCTGTGATCCCCCGGCGTTAACCATGCGACAATCACCGGTAGTTCTGTTAAACCCTTCGGTCATATTTTTCCGCTCCCGACGAGTTTTGCGCTTCTCCCGCTTAAAATGTTGTCGATGAGCAACATATCCTTTCCACCATCTATCGAAAGCTTTGCACTCTTCAGTGGGGTGCGAAATCTTCTGATGATATAAGCAATAGGAGGGGTGCATTTCCATTTCACCAGTAATGTTTCCTTCGGAGGATGGTAGCTTCATGCCCATTGATATGGCCTTAGTAAACCTTTTCCTCATCTTGAATTTGCTTTTGTCGGTAGTGGATGTATTTTGCTCCAGCGGGAGTGTTTCAGCTCTTTCGTCAAGTCACTGGCGCTTGGCCCTTTCAAATATAGCCATCTCGCGTTCTCGATCAGCTTTACTTTTCAACCGAGCTTCGTTAAGGAATGCGTCAATTACTTCATCTGATGGCCCCAGAATTTTTGGTTCAGGATCTGCCCCCAACTTTTCAGTGCAAGGAGTCTCTTCATCGTCTGTCAACGAATGGGAGATCATATGGCAGCTCGCTACGTATTCTTGAGATTCATCTGACGAACTTTCTCCCTCACCTTCCTCTTGAAAGACGTGGTTGAGAAACTCTTGGAGTGTAATGGGAGTCCGTGCTTTCTGGTTGTATTCCTCCAGCGCGTCAATTTGTTTTTGTATGTCTGTGCGCTTGTCACCAGGCTTTACAGACTTCTTAAATTTCTTCTTCTTCTTCTTCGAAGATTTTGACGTCTGGTTGCGAGTGCTTGGGCTACCACTATCGGTCTTTGGAGTTGTACGTGGCTTCAACATCCCCTCAATGACCTGCTGTTCTAACGGGTTCTTCCACTTGATCGCTGGGCATGCCTGAAGGTCGTTCAGCATTCTCTTTGTTTTAGCTGACAGCACAACCTCGCATGGGGCTTCTTCAACGAGAGAGCATTTGCCCCCGGCATGTTCATCCTTTTAGAGGCGTGAGGTTGCGGCGGACTCACCTTCTATCTATCGGATAACGCGAACTTGCCATGTTGGTACTGGTCTTCAAGCCAATTTTTGAAGAAGTAGCAATCTTCGATTGGATGACCCAGTACCCGGTGATAGGGACAGTAGTTGGGCTTATTGACATCATTTGGTTGCGACGGACGTTTTGGCTCCGGCAGATTTATGAGTCGGTTGCGCAACTCCAGCTTGAATAATCTTCTCGTTTTATCATGGGGAAACGAATAAAGACGTCCTAGTCTCTCCTCAAGGGATACCTGTGGACGCATATTATTTTGATGAAAAACCGGCTTCGAGTTGCTCGGTTGTTGTTGAGCATTAGCGACAACGATCGCTTTTCCCTTCCCCTTTTCATTTCGGGAGTCCGGCTTTGGAAGAGGGGATTTATGGCCCATCTGATCCATTTGCGCTAGCTTGTCAATCAAGGCCTGGAAGGTAGTTGGCCTGAAGAACGTCATAAATTGCGAGATGGTTGCATGTAGATCAAGGGTTCCCACAAACATATCCACTGCAGGAGCTTCCTCAATGCGCTGCTCGCATTTTGACCATAAGTTCCTCCACCGTATAGCATATTGAACCCATGTCTCGCCTGGCTTTACCCTGGCGTTAATCAGTGCCGTCATCGGGGTACGTTCACTGGCGCTTGCAAAACGCTGGGTAAACAGTAGCTCCATCTCCGCGAAGGTCTTGACAGAGTCGTTCGGGAGCTCAGAGTACCATTCGAACACTGTATCTGGTAAGCTTCTAACGAACTGGCGAAGCAACAGCTTGTCATCACCGCCGGTGTTGCCACAGAGTGCCCTGAACTAGGCAACATGCTGGTGAGGATTGCTCGTCCCCTTATAGACATGGAACTTGGGAATTGTGTAGCCCGGCGGGTACTTGATCTGGTCGTACCAACTCGGATACGGTCGTCCTGTTTTTACGACCTGGCCGGCTGCTTCAGTCGCATGATGAACCCGTTTTTGTTGGCCTATGTACTCATCCAGGTCAGCCTTGGAGATTGTCTCCTCCTTAGCTGTTGACAGAGCTGGTGGAGGATTCGACGTCTCTCCCCTATCGTCTTCAAGGACGATCAGGGGATCTTCGGCCGGAGGATCTTGTTGGATCATCATCCCCACCATGTCTTGGAACAGGAGGCCCATACGCTTTATGTTGGCTGCTTGTTCAGCAGCCTCTTTATCCTTCTTCTCCAATATCCGACGAAGGAATTCGGCATCAGTTTCTTGCTCCTGGCGTTCATCCGAGGACGTTTCAGGGCTTTCTTTTGGCCAAGTGAGTGCAGCCATCGCGTTCATCATCTCTTGGAGCTTCTGCTGCTGCTCCTGCGCTTTGGTCACCGATCGCGTGAGCGGTCTATGACCTGTGGATATGCGGCTGTCCTCTTTACCAGACGTCCTATAGACGGTATGAACTATGATGCCCCCTGACTTAGGGCGTTTGGGTTCACCACCTTTGATATTCGCCACAGGTGTAGGGACTTTCTCTGGCCTCCTTCTCTTATGGGTCGTTGAAGTTGAGGGGGCCGTTGCTTTGGGCACCCAAGTGGTCGTCAACTTTCGTTGCTTGATCGGGGGATTTTCTTCTTGCCGATCTTTCGACTTCTTCTGTTGGCGAGAGAAATTAGGATCAATCACAGATTCTCGGACTCGTCTCCATGTCCTGTAGATCTTGGAGGACAGTGATTGGAGGACAGTGATTGAGGAGACCGCTCCGGCTTTCCTACTTCCACGGCGATCTCTACCGGTGGAGGAGATCGTTTGAGCACCGCAGTTGGCAAGTTTCTGCGTACCCTGTTCAGCAACTCAAAGTTGTTCCCAGTTGGAACAGCAGCATTAACTTCCACCGTTGGAGCTGGTGGAGTTATCCCAGAGGGGGAGTTGCCCCCAGTGTTCCTTACCCGGCGCCCGTGGCGTCGTCGGGCGCGACGAGTTGTCGGTATTGGTTCAGAGAAAGAAACAGCTTCCTCTTTCCCCCTGTTCAGGTGAGGGACTGTTGCCGGTGTCATCCTCTTGAAGACTGATATCTTTTGAGCAGCAGGAGCAGGAGTGGGATTTGGGACGGTCAGTCTTGTAAAGACTGATCTCTTAGCAGGAGAAGCCTCCTTGACGACTTCAGGAGCAGGTTTGGCTACTCTTTTTGGAATAACCTTTTCTGGGACTGCAAGCTTCATTGTGGGCCCGCAGGAGTTTTGGCCCAGTCTGGAGAAGACCGAGGCACTGGTGTTGGGCGACCCGTTGAGAGGAGCCGCAGTAACTGTAAGTCGATCGAAGACCGACTTCTTAGGAGCTTCTGGTACGGGCACATGGGTGCTGAAGCTTGTTGGTGGAAGCATGGTTCCGAAAAATAGCCCTGTGGTGGCTTGACTAATCTGCTCCACGGGCATCGTGAACAAAGAGGCTGCTTGGGTCCCATGGGTTATGCCCCCAGTTGAGGCAGGACGCAAGTAGCAGCTGCAGTTGGAGCACTTCGAATAGGTAGAGGCCATCAATGCTTGATTTCTGCGCCAGGCAAAAGACCAAATCTTAGTAACTTAAAATCCAAAGGTAACCATTAACAAACCGTGATTCGCTAGCGAATACGAAGCACGAAGTGTGGAGTGGAAAGAGGAAAAGGTCCCACCGGGCGTGCCAGAATCTGTTTCCCTCCGAACGACGGCCGAGACGTGAGGACGTCTTGCCTGAGATTCGGGGCAGATACTATTTGGTTTTATCCGTCCACCTCTCCGAAGATGCCAAGTTGATTTATGGCACCGTGTATCGGAGGTTTAGACGGATGCGGCCGATGTAGCAGACTTCGTCAGATTCCCCCTCGCTTGAGGGGGTTTTGATTGTGGGGACACTCTTCCCTGCAGGCGTAAGCCCCTGCAGTTAATTACGCTACCGCATCGCGGTAACAACTTTCTCCTTCTCTAGAATTTCACTTCGTGTCGTGTGTGTTTGTTCTGTTTGTGATTGCTCATGGATTGTATACGGAGACTAAGTGATGCCGTCGCCCGTAGGACGTGGATTAGTCCAAATTCGTATTTACTTAGATTTGGGTTTGGTGTTTTAGTTTAAGGATACGTTAACCATATTTAGGCTATGATCGAATTAAACGTTCGTTAAGGATACGTTAGTCTGATTTGAGACTAAGATCAACTTAACGGGATCGTTTGGATCCGACAAGAGAGCAATTGGATCTATTGTTTGGTTTAATGACGTTGCGGTCGATAGGTAGTTTAAGGACGTTGCGGTCCATATTCCAGTTTAGGGACATAGAGGTCCATATTCCATTTTAGGGACATAGAGGTCCATATTTAGTTTAAGGACACTTGAGTCCATGGGTTTAAGGGCCTCACAGTCCGTGTTTTAGTTTAAGGAAGCATAAGTCCGCGGGTTTAAGGATCCCATAATCCGTCTTTTGGTTTAAGGACGCTTAAGTCCATGAGTTTAAGGACCCCACAGTCCGTGTTGATGTGTGGTTGTCGGGACCCGTCACCTCTCTGACGTCGTTGAAGGATTACAATGATAGGAGTCAAAGGAGTTCGGAGATGTACCCTCGAACCGGATGTAAATTGATTTAAGAGAGAAGCTATACTCAGTCAATTTAATTTAAGGACTTACGACCATCATTGGGCTAAGTCCAGTTGAGAATATTCAACTTTATTTCTTATTTTTGGTCTATCAGACCTGTGCTAGGGCTTTGCCCATGTTTAATAATGCATAGCATTAATCTTGGTCTCTGTTGGACCTTTATTTGGGCTCTGCCTCTTTTAAATGATGCACAACATCTGTTCTGGTCTGACAAACCCTTGTTTGGGCTCTGATGCATTGCATTTATTTTTACTTGGGCTCTGATGCATTGCATCTGTTTGATAGCATTTACTAGGCCTGTTAGGCATTTTTAATTGGGATGAGCCCTTCTTTTTAATGATGCAGTGCATCAATTATCTGACAAGGGCCATGTGGCCTGTCAGGCGCTTTGCGCCGCAAGCGCTTGCAGGGGTGACACGTGTCACGCAAGCGCAGTGCGCTGCACCAGTGCACTGCGCTTGCGCTGCCGACACATGGCGCACTCTGGTGAGTTGCGCCAAATTCAGATAGCAAAGCTCTATCTTAAAAGCGCACAGCGTAAATGAGTCAGATGCTGACACGTGGCGCTCTCTGGTGGCTTGCGCCAACCCAGGAGCGCAACAGTGTAGTTTTTTGCAAGTGCAAGGCACTATTTCAATAATCTTGAGAATCTTTAAGATTCCAGAACCAATGGTTCATAAAAAAGTGCAAGGCACAGTTTGATTTCTTAATCCAATTTAGATCAAAGAAAACAAGTATTTCTTGTTTTTCTTGATCTCAGAGAACCAATGGTTCATAAGTGCAAAGCACTATTTTATTTGTTTTTTATTGAAGATCATTGATCTTGTTCTTAGATCAATGATCTATTAGAAGAAATTCTTCTATCTTAAAGGTTTTTACCTTTTTCTTCTTGAAATTTCTTCAAAGTTCTCTCTGTTTGAAGTTCTAGATCTCTCACAATGTTGATCCTTTTGATTTAGGGTCTAAGGGCCTTTATATAGTGCCCATAAATTTGTTAAATTTGTTAAAGAGATCCTTCTCTGAGTGATTTGGGGAATTTTCCCCACCGTTGGATCTTTGATCCAAGGGCTTCTGTTTTACAGAAGACAATCTTCTTGTTTTAATAAGAACAGAAGAATCTTACTAGAATTTAATTCTGTTTGGCGCAAACGCCCCAGCGCGTGACACGTGTCAAGCAGCGCAGACCGCAGCGCAACTGCGCTGACACGTGTCGCGCATCGCACGGCGCAGCGCATCTGCGCTTGCGCATCTACGTTGAGACGTATCGCGCAGCGCAACTGCGCTTGGCATCTGCGCTGACACGTGTCGCGCAGCGCAGCGCTTGCGCAACTGAAGCGTTGCTTCCTTAATTTTGTTTTAAATAGAGCTTTGCTCTGATTGGGCGCGCTGCCTTGGGCGCTGCGCTGGCGTATCAGCTTTCGACAAGTGGCGCGTTGCGCGCAGCGCAAAGAATTTGAAGCGTTGCTTCGAATTTTGAATTTTGAAATTCAAACAGAGCTTTGCTCTGATTGGGGGAAACAGTGACGATATATCCGCACTATTTGATTGATGATATCGTACGATGGATTATACCGTACGTGATATGATGATGATGGATCGCCGACTTATATATATATCGACTCAAGAAATATTGATTAAAATCCTTAAGTAGATATTACGATATATTTTGAATCATACTTATTTTCAAAACTAACGAATCGTTACGCGCTTTTAAATGATAACTCTAGGGACGCTACGACTTTTCAAATGATATCTTTTCAAAAACAACGTAGCCCCCTAATTTTATAAAAACGACGATTCGTACTATGTTAAAACTATAACTGTATAGCTCCTACATTGTTGCGTGTTTTTTATATACTGTTCGCGTTTACGATTTCTTTATTTTTGCATATGCTTTATGCCCTATTTGTACGTGACTTCGTTTACTAGGACACCAGCACCAATACCGATGATGCACATGTTGCACATACACCTACTTACTGGCTCACATACATATCATCGGTAATTGTCATGCCACATACACATTAGAAATCTCTACGTCACTGCATCCCCTTATAACTTGTTAGCATTTTAGATACTGATTAGTACACAGTATCTCATATTATTTTAGATATTGCACTTTCTTTATCTTGCTGCACGACACACTCATATAAACGCACTTGATGTGCATTACAGTATTGCTCTGTGCCTGTACATATTATTTCATTACTGCCTTGCTTTTATGAGATTCTGTTTTCATGTAAACCACTAAATCAACGGTAAACCTTTAATTTTGCTTTGTGCCTGTACATATTATTTTATGTGATTCTACAACTTTTTCACCGTTGATTTAGTGGGTTCAAAATTAAAGGTTTACTGACAATAGAGCTTTTTACATTGCTAAATCAACCATGAAAAGGTTGTAGAATCACAAGAAATTTAGTATATCTACATCTTAGATGATAACGATGAAGATGGTGGATGCCGATCGACGGAAAAAATGAGTGGGGGTGTATTTTTTCAACGCCATTGGAGGAAATTCCTTCCTATGGCATCTTTCCTCCATTATTCTCATATATATATATATATATATATATATATATATATATATATATATATATATATATATATATATATATAACAAAGTTGACATTGGTACCATATACTGACACATGCACGATTTTATATATTTTATTATACTTATGTATACACGATCACCTTCGTTACCACACGGCATGATATTATTATATTACTGTATGACCTAGGAGATCGCTATACACCCGACTTCTACTTTGTGATATCTTCTACTCACGAGTTGGCAACTCAGCCCCGTTGTGCAACGGTTTTCTTGCAAGATCGACCGCTCGGATTCAGTAGCGGCTTGTTGGTATATTGCTCCATTCTGGGTGATTTGCTTGGGTAGGTGGCTTACAGTTCAGAACGTAACCACCCTTGTATACTTTTATATTTCTTTGTATCTAGTTAAAATCTCCATCAATCAGACTATCTATATTTGGTAGAATTAGAAACCAAAGACTTGTATATTCTTTCAGACTTAGTGCGAGATGTGTGTATTATTTTTTATTTTGGGTTTGATGATACTTTGGTTTTCTTTACTTTTTTCTGTATCTGATCTTCGCTTTGGGCGTCGTATATTCTTATTTGCGTGGTTGTTTCCGCCGTTTGGCGAAGAGCTAGCTCCCGCTTGGGGATGCCATATTACTATTGATTATATACCTGTTTTTATCAAAATTTACAAAGAAGGTGCTGCCCAAATTTCAAACGGCGAAAATATTTTCAAATTTTAGTATATGAATCCCCTTGTATTTTAAACGAACATTACTTATATACTTCAAAGGAAAGAACTTGATTTTATTATACCTTTATTTCAAAACTTCACCTCCATTATTTTCCTAAAGGGTTTAGATTTCAGCTTATTTGGGTTACGGTGGGGTCTTATAAGCTTCACGTGATCCCAATATCGATCACGTGCCATTTACCGGTCGTGGCATGTAGACATGGCCAAGGAGCCCAGTGAGTAGGACCGGAGCAGGTCCATCGCCAAAGGTGATCCATACGCCAAGCCCTGCACCCTTGTCATGATGGAAATGATTTGGACCTCATCCTGGATGAGGTAAGCGGTGCATGGTCGGCCTCTAAGAGCATCAACGACCGACTCAGGATCTCAGTTCCTGAGGTCGGACGAGTGATCAGAGGCTCGGTCCTGCACTCAGACTATTCGAGGTCTGGCCGAGCACGGCGCCGTAGACCGAGTTGTCAGATGCACCTCGTTTTTGCCTGTAAGTCAGATGTCCAGTCCTGGACGCGCATGCGGTCTGCAAATGATACCTCAGTCGGCTAGTGAATAGTTCATGAGCAGAAAGAAAACATTTGACAAAACAGTTGTTAACCCTTTTATGGAGGCCGAACGACCCCAGAATAATGGGGTAGAAGCATGTTCGGCCAAGGCTTTGCTTTAGTATTTTCATGCTTTCTAGAAAGTGTTTGATTGTTTGCAATATCCAGCTATTACCGGACCGATGAACGTGATGACTAATTGTAATAAAAGTGCTATCTATTAGGTTATAGGACAGTTGTCATGTTTGGTGGATCGGGTTTTCTGGCTGATCCATGGAATCTGGTGTATGCGTTTGATATTGTTGAGAAACCTAAGCCGACCGGTTAGGTCGAAACCCTATCCTTCTATTCTTTATGAGTACTTGCCAAGTTTGCAAATTACCGAATCGGATTCTTTTTAGGAAGATCGTTCTCTTCTTCCTCTAAAAATAAAATCAATCATTTAGGAAGATGTAGTTGCTAAATCGGTCAATTCAACTTAATGCAAGCTCAATAACAGGAGACCGACCAAAATAGACAACAAGAGTATAATGTGCATCTCTATAAAGTTCATAACTCATCTTTTTTTTCGCATTCTCCTTTCTTTATGCATTGTTTATTGCTATGGTATTTTTTGCTTTGTTTATTGTTATGTGATTCTTATGTTGATCATCTCTATAGACACACTATCGAGGTAGTTTTACTTGGCATTTGGCACACAGAGATACTTTGATTTTTTGACCAAATGCAAGGACATTTTACTTTTCAACTGCGTTATGAAGTCTGAATACTAATTAATTGCGGTAAATATTTCGAACTCGGTGATATCAAATGATATTAGCGAAAGACCGAGTATGGTTAAAACTTTTGGATAAAATATATGCGTTTAATTGGAGTGATATTTGATCCCAATTCTCGCCATACGAGGACGGAGCCACGGCGTGCAGGGACAACCACTCTCCAGAAACTTTGTATATATCTCAGCAATGAAGTTTGGAGCTTTACTTTTAGTTGAGAAAAAATAGGATAGAAATAAATCATATTGGCCGAAACAATACAATCATACCTATCAAATCTCCTAAATTTATGCATGAATATATTTTGTGATGAAAACTGTCCAATCCAAGCTATAAAATCTCCTAAATTTGAGCATAAATTTCTTAATTTCTCACTAAATTTATAACCCTCTTATTTAATAGCAAATTAAATCCATCTACACCTTATTTAATTCCTGATTTGCCTTTACCTATCCTTAAAAAAAATGTTGATACCGAATTAATTTTGTTCAGTAAGTATCCTATTTTATAGTAAGTTAAAACCTCCACTACATATTTAATCTAAAGTTTTGTCCATTGATACTTTATGAATGCCTCCTTCCTTTTATTTCTCTCTCCTTACCTAAAGATTCAATAGACTTGAAAATAATCCATTAACTCCTAATCCCACTTGCACAATGGTTTAATAAAAATATATTTAAAAATAAGAAGCATGCAACAAATACTACATTCCTCTAGCCTTGTGATTCATAGAATTTTTTTGCAGTTTAATCTACTTTTATTTGAAATGGTATGCCATATGTTTGTAAAAGGTATAGGCGGATGTACAAACAGATGCATTTTTATATACTTCTATCACACTTAAGAGTATAACATGCAAACATATGCATTTTTTAGTTTTCCATTCCATTTATTTACTTATTTTTAAGTTTATCAAAAGACATTTTGTGTTTATAATGGAAATTTAATGTTTCAAGGAATATAGGAAAAATTGGAAGGAAAAAAAAGTATGCTAGAAATGAGTTAATTTGTTAAGGAAACAATATTATCAAATGTTAAGATCATTCTAATCAGCTTTATACTCATACTTGCTATGAATAATTTATGGCTTCGTCCGTAGCAATGCACTATAAAAAATCCTAAAATTTAAGGTCAAATAATTTTGTTGGTGTCTGACCTACGATCATCTGATATGACTAGAAATGGGATAAGAAGCGCATTTGGAGCTTCTTCCTCATTAATCCGAAAGCTCCTTGATGAAGGTCTGGATCTCCTTCAGATGTTGTTTTCCGTTGATCTGTCACGAACGTTGATGAATGGCTGAGATTGGATTTGAGGGTTGCCTCCTGAAACTTGTGGATCTCAGTAGGCTTGATTTGGAATGAAGCCGAGCTATCTGCAAGGAAGTCCCGGGGTGATTGTACGACTGTGGACCCTCCGACGATCAAGTTAGTCGAGCTATTTGGGCAGAGTAGCGGCCTATTGGATAAGAATTATCTTACTTGAGTCGTCTGAGAGGGGGTTTATATAGTGGCAGCCATGGGCTGGCGGACGCGAAATTAACGCCGGCCGTTACGCCCCTGGCGTTATGCCTGCGCGAATGGCGGGATCCCCCATTAAATGATGAGATATGCTTGTTAATGGGGAACGTGATAGCGTGGAACGCGGGATCGTGGGGCGGTGGATATCTCGCGTCTGGCGAGATTCGCGGAGCCGTGGCGGAGACGCATGTGATCTGTGCTCTGGGTCGATCGGTAGAACCGGGGAAGCTGAGCTCGGCGGGAGGCTCGGAGGCGAGCGGGAGGCCGAGCAAGCTTGGTTTTGTGATAGCTCGGAGGAGAGCTAGGAGGACTGAGGAAGACCAGCGTGCAGAAGGGCTTAGAGGTGAGCCAATGATTATTTGTAGGACGAGCACAAGAGTGTTCAAGGAGGTCATTGAAGGTCGAGAACATTCTCGGGCCGAATGCCCGAGGTATACCTTCAATGTACCGTTCTTGCTCCTTTACCGTAAGTCTTGGGACACGTCATCTGCCGCGTGTCATGATCTGGGGAGTTCTCGGTACTGAGCATCATCATTAGCCCTCCACTCTCGTCCCGACCTATTTATGGGCCGGGTCGAAAGTGGTCTGATCGGTCACCCAGGCTAAGTTCTTAGTTGAAGACATCGTCGGCATGGATTCCCGGATGGTTAGTCGTATCTTTTGATGACGTCAGCGGATCAGAGAGGAGATCGTACATTAAAGGGGAAGCATCGATTCGATCGTACGTTCGTTGTGGCATAACGCCACGTGCCCGACGCTGGTTGGCTGACACGACAGGCTGCCGGTGTCCTTGGCGTTTAAGGAGACGCATCCAATGCTCTCGAGACACGTGGAACGTTGATGGCCGTCGAACGCGAAGCGTTTGTTTTGACGGGAAACGATCGGCGCCATTGGATGCGCTTGCCAAATGCTATAAATAGAGGTGGGACCCTCCAGGGTCCACACTTCGCTATAATTTCCTCATCGCTGCATGAGTTAGCTCGGCACTCTTCTCTTTAGGTTGGATTTCTTACGTTCTTTCCTCGGAGGACTCCTTCCTTTGCTCAGGTTAGATGTTTTCTTCTTGGGAGTCTGTTGAGATAGTTCAGGTAGAGTCTAAAGAGTCTTCTGCTGTTTCTTCCTCTGCCTCATCCGAGTCGGATTCCCCCTGGGGAGTTAGGGTTAGACATGCTTCCCGGGGCCGGGCGAAGGGGACGGTCCCCCAAGCGCGTATCATGAGTGCTCGTGACGCGCCTTCTCTCCTGAGTAATTTGGACGAGCTCACCATAATCCGGGCTCGTTTTCACATTCCCCCTGGCTACTCGCTTCGCTTGGCCGGGGAAGGAGAGAGGGCAGACCAGGTGCGGGGCAAGAAGATTGCCTTGTACCTGGATGCCTTTTGGGCTGAAATGCGTCTGCCTTTCTCCCCCGAGGTGAGTGCGGCGTTGCGCTGTTTTCAACTAGCTCTGGGCCAGCTAGTGCCGAACTCATGGAGGATTCTCCTCGGGTTCCTGATCCGGTTGAGACTACAAGAAATCCCCTTCAGCCTGACCCTTCTCCTTTCCTCCCTCTGCTATAAAAATCACCCCGGCACCCGTAAGGACGAGCCAAGCTGGATATACATTTCCTTTAGAAAACACAGAAGAAGGGTGGCCGGGTCGGGGATCATAGCAGTTCCTTCTTCTATCCATGAATGGAAGGAGAAATTCTTATTTGTCGGGCCGTCCGAGGGTGAGGATTGGCCTGTGCAAGTTCAGTGGCACAAGGCCTACTGCCCGCGGGTGAAGCGATCATCCACTCCCGAAGTGAGGGTAGTGTTGGCGTGGGCGCCCGTCCAACGGGCTGATGTATTGCTTTCCGAGCAGGCCCTCAGTTGGGCCGGGCTCATTCCCGCTCAGTTCATGGGTAAGTTAGGAGCCTAGGCGACCTATTTAGACTCGCATACTCTTCTTCTATTCTTTCTGGCATCGCTAACTCCCCTTGTGTACTTTTCCCTTTTTGCAAAACCGATGGACCGATCCAAATTTCTGGCTGCCATGGCCGAGAAGAAGGGGAGGAAGGCCGGAGGCGCCGGATCGTCACGCCCCGCTTCGAGCCCGGCCCCGACGGCGGCCGCTTCGACTAGGCGTTCAACTACGCCCCGGGCTACAGAGACCAGCCACGGGGAGAGCCGCAAACACGTTCGGGAGCAGGAACCCCAGGTTTTGGAGATGGCGGATGAGGCTGACCCTCCCGTGGCCTCCCCTCAAGCGGCACAAAACGACGGTGTCCCGAGCCCCGTCTTCCGCGATCTTCGTGCAGGAAGGGGATCTTCGCTTCGAGGTACCCTCGGGGCTCTCTGTCGCCGATAGCTTGCCCTCGGAGATGGAACGGTCGGCTGGGGGCAGAATCCCCCGGGGGACCCTCAAGGCCCAAATCGCAACCATAGCTCAGGAGGCCGTGCTGGTTAGTGTCCGCCTCCTGTTCGGGTTTTCATTAAGCCTTTTTGTTTCAGGATCGGATAACTTTTAACCCACTCCTTTCGTTTTCCTCAGGTTCTCCAGCACTGCGCCCTCGTCGCCAACATGGAGCACGAGAAAATCACCCCGGCAATGCAGATAGCGGGCGAGTCTTCTTCGCGGGAGGAGAGCCTGAGCCGAGAACTGCGTCAGGCGAGGGAGAGGATCACCGCCCTCGAGGACCGGGTGGCTGCCGAGGAAGGGGTGAACGCCAACTGCCAGGAGTCCATCCGAGCTTTGAGGGAGTCCAACAAGGTCATTGAGCCAAAGTTGGAGGATGCCAGGATGCTCGCCGCCACTCTGAAGAAGACGCGGGACACCCTTAAAAGGGAAAATGATGCGGTGAAGCAAGGGATGAAGCGCGCCGACCTCCGGGCTGCAAAGGTGGTTGTTCCCGCCAAAATTTTGGCTTACAACCTGCGCCCTTATAAAATAATAATAATAATAATAATAATAATAAAATAAAAAATAAAGGGAAAAACTCCACATGCAAAGAATGTAAATGTCTCAGCGCTGAGAGTCAAAGACTCTGTCGTAGTGCACCACGTGCAAAGCACGGGTGCGCTGCGCTCTAAGCAGCGCACCACGTGTCAAGTACGGGTGCGCTGCCCTCTAAGCAGCGCACCACGTGTAAAGCACGGATGTGCTAGCGCTGGAACTAAAAGCTCCCCACCGTCAGATCAAAGATCTAATAATAATGATAAATCATTAATCAGAATTAAAATTCTGTTATGGAAAGATCTTTTCAATCTTGTTAAAAACAAGAAGATTGCCTTCTGTAAAACAGAAGCCTTAGGATCAAAGATCCAATGGTGAGAAACATTCCCAAATCAATCAGAGAAAGATCTCTTTAACTGATTCAACAAATCAACTTGCCCTATATAAAGGCCCCAAGACATAATGTCTGATATAGGGAAACCCTTCCCCCCCAAACTTTGAAAAGATTCAAAGAAATAGAGCAAGCTCTTGAAAGAAGATTGTTATTTCAAGGTAAAGATCATGAACGATGAACACAGAGATGAAATCATCTCATAAAAAGAAGAATTATCTTCTTAAAAGATCATAGATCTACAAAGACCAAAGTCTTTCATAAAAAAGATCAAAAGATCTCATCACATAATAAAAGAAGAACATATTCTTCACACAGATCATTAATCTATAAAGGCAAAGCTCTTTCAAAAATAAGAAATGTTGTTCTTGAATCTTGAGACAAAGTCTCTTATAAAAGAAAATAAATTTGTTCCCAGATCATAAAATTGATCAAATGCGCTTTGCGCTATTGAACTGCGCCTTGCGCTCTTGAACAGCGCTTCTGCGCTCTCTGGACCGACGCTCAGCGCCAAAATGCGCCACGTGTCAACCACGTATGCAACTTGCGCTTTGCGCTTCTGAAATAGCGCACTGCGCTCATGGACTGGCGCTCAGCGCCAAGTGCACCACGTGTCACTCACGTGTGCGCCACTAAATTGAAAGAACAATGCGCTCATAAATTAGCGCTCAGTGCTCATAAACTGGCGCAATGCGCCCATCATCTGGCGCTTAGCGCCAAGAGCGACACGTGTCCTTCACATGTGCGCTACTTGGCAGAAGCGCACTGCGCTCTTTGACTGACGCAAAGTGCCTAGCGCGCCACGTGTCGTATCAATAGAACATAAATTGTTCTTTAATAAGCCCAGAGCTCTGATCAATGCTTAGCATTCTTAAAAGGGCCAAGCCCAAATAAAGACTCAATAGCCAGAATAAGGAAATGTTAAACATTTATTGGACTTAGCCCAATATTGGCCATAAGTCATCAACTTATATTTAATTGAGCACATCTGCTCATGAATATTTCAACGGATCTTAGTCCCAAATTGGACTACAGATTTTTCAACCAACTTACACTGGTTCGAGGGTATATCTCTTTACTCCTCTGATATCTGTCGTTGTAATCCTTCAACGTCTTCAGAGAGGTGACGGGTCCCGACAACCACACATTTCATGGACTGTGGGGTCCTTAAACTCATGGACTATGACGTCCTTAAACTTTATAGACTATGACGTCTTTAAACTACGGACTGTGGGGTCCTTAAACTCACGAACTACGATGTCCTTAACCTAGACTGTGGGGTCCTTAAGACCATGGATTATGATGTCCTTAACCTCGGATTGTGGGGTCCCTTTAAACCCACGGACTATGATGTCCTTAACCTCAGACTGTGGGGTCCCTTTAAACCCACGGACTACGATGTCATTAACCTGGACTATGGGGTCCTTAAGCCCATGGACTATGATGTCCTTAACCTTGGACCACCATATTCTTAAACTGGTAATTGACTGCAATGTCCCTAAACTAAATAATATAGTTCAAATACTCTTTTGTTGGATCTAAATGATCCTGTTAAGTTGATCTTAGTTTAAAAGTAGACTAACGCGTCCTTAACAAACATTGAGTCGATCTTAGTCTAAAATTAGACTAATGTATCCTTAAAAAACGTTTAAGTTGATCTTAGTCTCAAATGAGACTAACGTATCCTTAAACCCAAACCTCAAACCCAAATCTAAGAAAATACAGATTTGGACTAATCCATGCCCTATGGGCGACAATATAAATTAGTCTCCGTATACAATCCACGAGCAACCAAAAAGAAAACAAACACCCACGACACGAAGTGACCATTTGGAGAAAGAGAAACTTGTTAGCGCGACGCGGTAGAGTAATTAACTGCATGGGCTTGTGCCTGCAGGGAAGAGCGTCCCCACAATCAAAAACCCTTCCTCAACGAGGGGGGATCTGATGAAGTCTGCTATATCGGCCGCATCCGTTTAAACCTTCGATACATGATATCATAAATCAACTGGGCATCTTCGGAGAGGTGGACGGATAGCACCAATTAGCATCTGCCCCGAAATTCAGGCGAGACGTCCGCCGCGTCCTCGTCCGCGTCTTTTGGCGGGGAACAGATTCTGGCACGCCCGGTGGGACATTTTCCTCTTTTCACTCCATACTTCGTGTGTCGTGTTTTTCCCGTGATCAGATAATCGCGGTGTGTATATTTGTGGTTGCCCTTAGGGGAGTGGATACTGAAGTCGGCGTTTCGTCTCTATGAAGAATGGTATTTGTTCCCACCTTAGCAACACAAGCTCTGTCATATCTGGTGGAGTCAAGTACGGGCCACTTGCAGGCTTAAATCTCTGCAATCCGGCTCTTCAAGAAATCAACGGGCTTCTCTTTGGGTCGATACTCCCACCTCCCACCCTTGGTGCCTCAACGCCGATGGAGGAAGCCCAGAGGGTGTCTGTCGTTCATTGGCGGGCTCCCCAAGCAGCAGCTTTGCCGATGGAATCAGTCCTCAAACAACTGGCACCTGCCAAGGACCAAGGTCGACGTAGGGGGCAGAATATTCAAGCTTTCAAAGGAAACAGGGGGCAGGCTCGGCAAAATCCTGAAGCTAATCAAATTCCGGTCGTAAGAAATGGTTGGCGTCGATATTGGCATCATACAAAATGAGCTGGGGGCAGTTCTCCGTAGGGTTCTATTTCAACCTCAGTGGTGAATGTTGTTCCAACCAGGAACAGCTTCAAATCGGTGCGAAGGGTCAGATAAAATTTTCCTACCGCAATATTTGAGAAGTCTCTGCGGCCCATGGAGATCCCACGAGAGCAGAAACTAGTTCGCTCCCTGAAGCAACTTTCCTCATCTATATATAAAGTACGGAAGCGAGTGAAGGTCTCTGTCGTCAACTGCGGCTCTTCCCCTAAATGTCAGCCAAACTCTGACCAATCCTCTTTCAAATATAAGGGGACTCATCCCAAGACGGATCTCGATATAGCGGTTCCTCCCAAAGCCAAAGCGGCTTTTCACAAAAAAGAGAGGCCCAATAAAGCTCAAGTGCCCGAAGCAAACTCCAAAGGCCAAAACTCCAAACGCCCCAAGCATGGGGGCATGATAGTTCACATAGTCTATGTGGTGAATTCCAAAGACAAAGTTTGAGCTTCTACTAGTCACCGACCTCAAACTCGGTCCGTAACAAAAGTTCAACTGCAACGTGAAAAGCTGCAAGAGATGCTTGCTCAGGCAGCAGCAAACGCTAATCCATCGTCTAAGGCAAATTCAGAAGACACGCCTGGAGAAAGAATAGAGAAGGGGTCGGATATTGATTTCCTAAAGCGCGCTCTGAAAAAGGGAGATGCAGAAGTGGCAGAAATGTCCACTAAAATGAACCAGATGGCCCTTCTGATTCAAAATATGGCTGGAATGATGGTTCAATCGAAACCACAGGCGGATGAACTGCCGATAGTCGGTCTTAAAGATAAAGATGACATTTCAAATTCTCTGCAAATCTCATCAATGGATGAGAAGGAAATGAATCCTAAAAGCAAAGCTGAACGAATATATCGCTCAGCAAATCGAAGCTCACTACGCCAGTGAAGCCACAAATAGATCAATCAAGATTGGTCGACCGTATCCAACATGGAACAATCAAATACAGTACCCGCCAGAGTACACACTTCTAACGTGCCACATGTACAAAGGAACTGAGAATTCTCGCTGGCACATGGCGCGATTTGAACCCATGTGCAGCAATATTGATATACTTCTCCTCTGACGGTTCATCGGCTGTCTGGCGGGCATTGCCTTCGAATGGTATGCGGGACCCCCGAATGACTCCATGAATACCTTCGACGAAATGGAGATGCCCTCCTGTCAGAGATTCGCTAGTATGAATAAACGCACTACCGTGACGGCACTGGTCAACGAAAGGGTTAGACCGAATGAGACTTGGGTTCAATGTGTCACTCATTGACGAAATATCTGGTCAAATACAAGCAACACATTGATGAAGTTGCAGCCATAGGAATGCTGAAGCCGCGCCCAACTCCAAAAATTGGTGGTGATAGTCAAAGCGCCCGCACCCAGCCATCAAAATCTTCGAAGAAGAAGAAGAAGACCAAAAAGCCCGTGAAGCTTGATGACAAGCGCACGGACCTGCAAAAACATATTGACGTGCTGGAAGAATATAACCAGAAGGCGCGGACCCCAATCATACTCCAAGAATTTCTCAACCACGTTCTTGAGGACGGAGATAACGACAATGGAGAAGACTCGTGGGATGAACCTGAGGATTATGTGGCAAGCTGCCATGTGATCTCTCATTCGTTGATAAACGGTGAAGAAGCTCCTGAAGCAAAGAAATTGGTGGCAGATCCTGAGCCGGAACTTCTAGGACCATCAGACGAAATGATTGACGCATTCCTGAACGAAGCTCTTCTGAAAAGCAAGGCTAATCGGGAGCGCGAGATGGCCATATTTGAAAAGGCCAAACGCCGGCGACTAGACGAAAGGGTTGAAACATTACCACCAGATCAAAGCATCCCTATCGCCAGCATAAGCTTAAAGTAAGGAAACGATTCGCTAGGGCCCTGTCAATAGGAATGAAGTTGCCTTCTTTCAGAGGAAATTCTCCTGGCGGTATACATCTTGATGAAGCGGATATACATCCTAACTTCTGCTTATACCATCAGAGGATTGTACACCCTACCGAGGAGTGCATAGCCTTTAAAAACTGGTGGAAGGGATATGTTGCCCACCGACAACACGTTCGACGAGTAAAACGCAAGGCTTGTCGGGAACAGAAAAGTATGACAGATGAGCGCAAAAGAGCAGTTGGCAACTGTCACATGGTCGACACCAAGGGATCGCAAGTTATAACCTTTGGAAGCAACTTTGACGAAGAAATCGCCCTCAGCCTTCTCTTCGAGGAATCCACCTACGACACAAAAGATGCGAGGATTTGCGAGAAAATCTAGCTGCGTAATCGTACGTTGCCCGAAAAATCTCGGACCTATGACCGAAATGTCGTTAAACTACTACCAACCCACGGCATCCTCAGGCTGACGTGGTAAAAAAAACGGTATGTCCATAAGCATAAAGGGCACGGATGAAAACCCGAGAGGGCTCCGTGAGTAAAAACAGCAGGGCTACCGGTGAGTTTTGTGAAAACCTGAAAGAGCGCAATCTCATTAAAAAGACAGTTGCAAGGTCCTCTCGACCATGTAAGGAGAAACCACCTGCGTGAGATCCTTATGACTCACAAGGGAGCAACACAATTAGGGATCCCCACGATTCCTAAGGAGAAATTACACTTGCGAGATCCTCACGACTCGTAAGGAGAACCCTCTTATGGGACCCTCACGGCTCATAAGATTCAAAAGTCTTAAGCTACAGGGATCTGAACCTGTTCTTAAGCAGCCATCACAAGCTCCGATTTTGCCCTAAAATTGGCTCAATGCTAACCCTTGTATACAATCCACGGGCGCGAATAAACATTTCCCTAACAAAGTCCCATCCGTGACTAGGGATATGTTTGCACAGTGAACAGCCCTTATAAGTCCTCTTGACTTATAAGGAGAAAATACTCTTGTATGATCCTTACGACTTACGAGAAGCCACACACTTAGGGGTCCTCACGACTCCTAAGGAGAAAACGCACCTACGAGGTCCTCACGACTCGCAGGGAGAAATACTTTTATGAGACCCTTACGGCTTATGAAGTCAAAAGCCATAGTCGACAGGATCCTAACCCTGTTCGCTAAGCCACCTTTGTTCGACATCAACGGGGGCAAATGATGATTCGCTCCTGGCAATATCCCAGTTGTAGCGGTGCTGATGCCGAAATCGGTGTCTAATTCCAAACTTGCAGCAAAAAAGCCAGCGAGCCGCACATGGATACGAAATAGCCGAAATGATGGGGCAACTTGCAACAAAATCAGCAAGTAAAAATGTATGCATACAAAATAGCCGAAATGATTGGGCAACTCGCAATAAAAAACAGCGAGCAAAAACAAAATAAATAGCCGAAATGATTGGGCAACTCGCAATAAAAAGCAGCGAGTAAAAATAAAATAAATAGCCAAAATGATTGTGCGCCGCGAAAAATAGCCGAAATGATTGGGCAATCACGACCTTCGCGATATAAAAGCTGAAATGATAGAGCATCGCGGAAAGAAATTAAAAAAATGATGAAATTTATGCCCTACAGGTGATATCGCATTAATCCCTGTATACAATCCAGGGGCGCAAACAAAGAAGGAATCACACCTTCCTTCCCCAGGCTCCATCAGAAAACGAAGCCAAATCTCGACGGTTCAGGGATAGCCTAGAGATCATCAACAGCGTTCTTCCCCATTCCAGCAGGATTCAGACGCTGCAATCAACCCTGGAGCCACGGCAAAGCCCCTACTCCAAATCTCGTTGGTTCCCAGACAACCTGGAGACCACTTCTATATACGTCTCATTACACCAGACACAATGTCAACAACGGCAGTCCAATATAATGCAGATGCAACATCAATGAAAGAACTCACGGTCGAAACAAAGCAGAGTGACGGAAAAATCCCAGCTCCACCTCAGCATTCGTCTCATTACACCAGACGCAATGTCAACAACGGCGTTCCTTCATAGTCCAGCAGGATGCAGATGCAACGTCAATGAAAGACCTCACGATCGAAACATAGCGGAGTGACGGCAAAATCCCAACTCCACCTCAGCATTCGTCTCATTACAGCAGTCGCAATGTCAACAATGGCGTTCCTTCACAGTCCAGCAAGATGCAGATGCAACATCAATAAAAGACCCCACGGTCGAAACAAAGCAGAGTGATGGAAAAATCCCAACTCCACCTCAGCATTCGTCTCGTTACACCAGACACAATGTCAACAACGGCGTTCCTTCGTCGTCCAGCAGGATGCAGATGCAACATCATTGAAAGACCTCATGGTCGAAACAAAGCGGAGTGACGGCAATATCCCAGCTCCACCTCAGCATTCGTCTCGTTACACCAGACGCAATGTCAACAAACGGCATTCATTCACAGTCCAGCAGGATGCAGATGCAACGTCAACGAAAGACCTCATGATCGAAACAAAGCAGAGTGATGGCAAAATCCCAGCCCCACCTCAGCATTCATCTCGTTACAGCAGACGCAATGTCAACAACAATGTTCCTTCACAGTCCAGCACGATGCAGATACAACGTCAACGAAAGACCTCACGGTCAAAATAACGGAGCCATGGCAAAGTACCTAGTTCCAAATCTCGATGGTTCACAGTCAACTTAGAGATCACCTCGACAATCGTCTCGTTACAGCAGACACAACATCACCAAATGGAGCCACGGCAAAATCCCTAGTTCCAAGCCTCGACGGTTCACCAACAACCTAGAGACAACCGCGACATTCGTCTCGATACAGCAGACGCAATACCAGCAAACGAAGCGAAGGCCAAATTCCTAGCTTCAGGGTCTTGACGGCAACTCATATAAAACCTGAAAGACCATCGGAGATCATCCCACACCAGCGCGGAGTGGTCACCACCTTGACGTTCGTCTCGATACAGTAGAAGAGATGTCACTACAGCGTCCTTCCTCCAACAGGATTCGGACACGCCAAAGCAAACGAAGCGAAGGCCAAATTCCTAGCTTCAGAGTCTTGATGACAACTCATATAAAACCTGAAAGACCATCGGAGATCATCCCACACCAGCGCGGAGTAGTCACCACCTCGACGTTCGTCTCGATACAGCAGACGAGATGTCACTACAGCGTCCTTCCTCCAACAGGATTCGGACACGCCAAAGAAAACGAAGCGAAGGCTAAATTCCTAGCTTCAGGGTCTTGATGGCAACTCATATAAAACCAGAAAGACTATCGGAGATCATCCCACACCAGTGCGGAGATGTCACCACCTCGACGTTCGTCTCGACACAGCAGATGAGATGTCACCATAGCAGTTTTCCTCCAGCAGGATTCAGACGCGACAATCAAACAACGGAGCCACGGCAAAATCCCTAGCTCCAAGCCTCGACGGTTCACCAACAACTTAGAGACAACCGCGACATTCGTCTCGATACAGCAGACGCAATGTCAGCAAATGAAGCAAAGGCCAAATTCCTAGCTTCAGGGTCATGACGGCAACTCATATAAAACCTGAAAGACTATCGGAGATCATCCTACACCAGCGCGGAGTGGTCACCACCTCGACGTTCGTCTCGATACAGAAGACGAGATGTCACTACAGCGTGCTTCCTCCAACAGGATTTGGACACGCCAAAGCAAACGAAGCGAAGGCCAAATTCCTACCTTCAGGGTCTTGACGGCAACTCATATAAAACCTGAAAGACCATCAGAGATCATCTCACACCAGCGCAGAGTGGTCACCACTTCGACGTCCGTCTCGATACAGTAGACGAGATGTCACTACAGCGTTCTTCCTCCAGCAGAACTCAGACGCAACATCAAACAACGGAGCCACAGCAAAATCCCTAGTTCCAAATCTCGACGGTTCACCAATAACCTAGAGACAACCGCGACATTCGTCTTGATACAGCAGACGCAATGCCAGCAAACGAAACGAAGGCCAAATTCCTAGCTTCAGGGTCTTGACGGCAACTCATATAAAACTTGAAAGACTATCGGAGATCATCCCACCTCAGCGTGGAGTGGTTATGACTCATCGGGGCTCTCCAAAACGAGCCTAACCTCAAGTAAAAAGCAACATAGCAAAATTCCTAACGCTTGCTCTTCCGACGGTCAAACTGCCTAGGAGGATTGCTTGAAGACGTCTTGTCCAGCCCCCGAAAGGGATCAGAGACACGACAGTCGTAAGGCTACTCGAACAGCAAGATTGCCTATCGAGGAATACATCAGCCAACGCGACGGTACGACTGGCAAAACCCTAGTACCACAGACCCTAACGGACCTCTGTCGTAAAGAGCAAATGTTAACTGCGACGTTAGGACATTCTTGCGAGAACTGCTCAATTCGTCTCGACTCGTGAGGAAATTAGTGTCTTTGCGGGAACTTCTCGAACTGTCTCGGCTCATAAAGTTGAAAAGCCTTAGGCAATAGGGATAAGGACCTTTTACCTAATAGCTGGGGCCCTGCAGGTCAGTCCAAAATGGACTCTTGCATACTATTCACGGGCCACACTCTCCAAAGTCGAATCTCGACAAGGAGGGAAACAACCACTTACGGGTCCTCTCGACTTGTAGGAGGGAAAATTCTCTTGTGAGATCCTTACGACTCTCAAGAGAAAACGCACTTAGGAATCCTCACGGTTCCTAAGGAGAAAATACACATACGGGATCCTCTCGACTCGTAGGGAGAAAAGTCTATATGAGATCCTCACGGCTCATAAAGTTGGAAAGCCTTAGGCGACAGATCTGAACCTGTCTCCTAAGCCATCGCTTCCTTATAAAAAGTTCAGGATGAAATGTCATCTACCATCTATAGGCCGCATTTTCCAAAGCCACATTCGCCGCTGAAGTGAAGAAGCTACTTACGGATCCTCACGATTCGTAAGGAAAAATACCCGAGTGAGATCCTTACAACTCATGGAGGTAATGAACACTTAGAAATTCTCATGATTTCTAGGGAGAATTTGCGCCTACGAGATCCTCTCGACTTGTAGAGAGAAAAACTTTCTTGAGACCCTTACAGCTCATGAAGACGAAGAAAGTCTTAGGCTACAAGGACCTTAAACTTGTCTCCTAAGGCCTCAATTCTGTGGCCATGCATAACTCTGCACTACTTCACCCACATACATACTTACGTGGGTAAGTAGTGGGGGGCATTTGTTCCCGTCAAAATTTTGGCTCACAATCTGCGCCCTTATAAAAAAATAATAATAAAAATAATAATAATAAAATAAAAAATAAAGAGAAAAACTCCACATGCAAAGAATGTAAATGTCTCAGCGCTGAGAGTCAAAGACTCTGTCGTAGCGCACCACGTGCAAAGCACGTATGCGCTAGCGCTAAGTGCGCTGCGCTCTAAGCAGCGCACCACGTGTCAAGCACGGGTGCGATGCCCTTTAAGCAGCGCACCACGTGTAAAGCACGGATGCGCTAGCGCTGGAACTAAAAGCTCCCCATCGTCAGATCAAAAATCTAATAATAATGATAAATCATTAATCAGAATTAAAATTCTGTTATGGAAAGATCTTTTCAATCTTGTTAAAAACAAGATAATTGCCTTCTGTAAAACAGAAGTGCTAGGATCAAAGATCCAACGATGGGAAACATTCCCAAATCAATCAGAGAAAAATCTCTTTAACTGATTCAGCAAATCAACTTGCCCTATATAAAGGCCCCAAGACTTAAAGTCTGATATAGGGAACCCCCCCCCCCCCCATAAACTTTGAAAAGATTCAAAGAAACAGAGCAAGCTCTTGAAAGAAGATTATTTCTTCAAGGTAAAGATCATGAACGATGAACACAGAGATGAAATCATCTCATAAAAAGAAGAATTATCTTCTTAAAAGATCATAGATCTACAAAGACCAAAGTCTTTCATAAAAAAGATCAAAACATCTCATCACATAATAAAAGAAGAACATATTCTTCACACGGATCATTGATTTATAAAGGCAAAGCCCTTTCAAAAATAACAACTGTTGTTCTTGAATCTTGAGACAAAGTCTCTTCTAAAAGAACATACATTTGTTCCCAGATCATAAAATTGATCAAATGTGCTTTGCGCTATTGAACTGTGCCTTGCGCTCTTGAACAGCACTTCTGCGCTCTATGGACCGGCGCTTAGCGCCAAAATGCGCCACGTGTCAACCACGTATGCAACTTGCGCTTTGCGATTCTGAAATAGCGCACTGCGCTCATGGGCTAGCGCTCAGCGCCAAGTGCACCATGTGTCACTCACGTGTGCGCCACTAAATTGAAAGCACAATGCGCTCATAAATTAGCGCTCAGTGCTCATAAACTGGCGCAATGCGCCCATCATCTGGCGCTTAGCGCCAAGAGCGACACGTGTTCTTCACATGTGCGCTACTTGGCAGAAGCGCACTGCGCTCTTTGACTAGCACAAAGCGCCTAGCGCGCCACGTGTCGCGTCAACAGAACATAACTTATTCTTTAATAAGCCCAAAGCTCTGATCAATGCTCAGCATTGTTAAAAGGGCCAAGCCTAAATAAAGGCTCAATAGCCAGAATAAGGAAATGTTAAACATTTATTGGAGTTATCCCAATATTGGCCATAAGTCCTCAACTTATATTTAATTGAGAACATCTGCTCAAGAATATTTCAACGGATCTTAGTCCCAAATTGGACTACAGATCTTTCAACCAACTTACACCGGTTCGAGGGTACATCTCTTTACTCCTATGATATATGTCGTTGTAATCCTTCAACGTCTTCAGAGAGGTGACGGGTCCCGACAACCACACATTTCACGGACTGTGGGGTCCTTAAACTCATGGACTATGACGTCCTTAAACTTTATAGACTATGACGTCTTTAAACTACGGACTGTGGGGTTCTTAAACTCACGGACTACGATGTCCTTAACGTGGACTGTGGGGTCCATAAGCCCATGGACTATGATGTCCTTAACTTCAGACTGTGGGGCCCCTTTAAACCCATGGACTATGATGTCCTTAACCTCGGACTGTAGGGTCCCTTTAAACCCACAGACTACGATGTCCTTAACCATAACCATGGGGTCCTTAAGCCCATGGACTATGATGTCCTTAACCTTGGACCACCATGTCCTTAAACTGGTAATTGACCGCAATGTCCCTAAACTAAACAATAGAGTTCAAATGCTCTTTTGTTGGATCTAAATGATCCTGTTAAGTTGATCTTAGTCTAAAAGTAGACTAACGTGTCCTTAACAAACGTTGAGTCTATCTTAGTCTAAAATTAGACTAATGTATCCTTAACAAACGTTTAAGTTGATTTTAGTCTTAAATGAGACTAACGTATCCTTAAACCCAAACCCCAAACCCAAATCTAAGAAAATACGGATTTAGACTAATCCACGCCCTACGGGCGACAACATAAATTAGTCTCCGTATACAATCCACAGGCAACCAAAAAGAAAACAAACACTCACGACATGAAGTGACCATCTGGAGAAGGAGAAAGTTGTTACCGCGACGCGGTAGCGTAATTAACTGCAGGGGCTTGCACCTGCATGGATGAGCATCCCCACAATCAAAAACCCCTCCTCAACGAAGGGGAATCCGACGAAGTCTGCTTCATCGGCCGCATCCGTTTAAACCTTCGATACATGGTTCCATAAATCAACTTGGCATCTTTGGAAAGGTGGACGGATAGCACCAATTAGCATCTGCCCCGAAATTCAAGCGAGACGTCCGCCGCGTCTTCGTCCGCGTCTTTCGGCGGGGAACAGCGATGGAGAGCGACAAGACATCGGATCAATTCTACGCCAACCTTGCTGACGCCTCAGCCCTCGACGCCATCAAGGCGTTGATGCCGGAGTTTCCCGACGGCGGGCTTCGGCTCGAGTACCCCTTCGAGGATGAGACACAGGGGGATGCCGCCGGGGGGAAGGTTCCCGATGGGGGCGTTGGGGATAAGGCGATCGCCCCGACTCCCTGTGTCGAAGCTCCTGCTGGGGGCGCCGATCCTATTGCCGCCACCCCGGCTTCTGACACCAGCGCGGAGCACATCGAGGTCCTCCCCGGCCCCGAGGCCTGAGCCTCTCTGCCTTCTTTCATTTTTTTGTTTTTGTTTTGGAATTTTGTAAGCCTTCGGGTGATTTTGTAAGGCTGAGGAGCCTACAATACCTTTATAAAGACTCTCGAGTTATGAATAAAGCCATTTTGACGAAATTATTATGTGGTTCTTGTGTGGTAATGCTTCCATTTGCGTGGCAATGTTAGCGTTTTCCTCGTCTGACGAGCCATGCACTAGGTCGGGGATAGGTCCTTTAGTTGGCGATCGTGCGTCGAGTTGAATCCAATCATTTGTCAAGGGTACAGAGGCCGGTATTAGGTCGGTGTCCTTATGGCCCCGAAGTCGAGGTGGCGATCGCTTGCTGATGGGGTATGTTGGTTGGCACCTTAGAATGAGTGAGACAAGAACTAAGTTCGGATTGGTCGATGTTTGCCGAGGTCGAGGGCTTCTGATCCTTATCATAGATAGGTAAGGAATTACCCACTAAAGATAGACCGAGTAGTGGAACTTTCCGGTGGCCCCTTGATGAGGGATTTGGATCCTTGGCATCGGTAGGTAAGAAGTTACCCTCTAAGGATGGACCGGGCAGGGAAGCTGCTCGGTGGCCTCTTGATGAGGGCTTTGATCCTTACCGCAGATGGGTAGGAAGTTACCCACTAAGGATGGACCGAGCAGGGAAGCTGCTCAGTGGCCTCTTGATGAGGGCTTTGATCCTTAGCGTAAATGGGTAAGAGCTACCCGCTAAGGATGGACCGAGCAGGGAAGCTGCTCGGTGGCTTCTTGATGAGGGCTTTGATCCTTACCACAGATCGGTAGGAGCTACCCGCTAAGAATGGACCGAGCAGGGAAGCCGCTCGGTGGCCTCTTGATGAGGGCTTTGATCCTTACCGCAAATGGGTATGAGCTACCCGCTAAGTATGGACCGAGCAGGGAAGTTGCTCGGTGGCCTCTTGATGAGGGCTTTGATCCTTAGCATAAATGGGTAGGAGCTACCCGCTAAGGATGGACCAAGCAGGGAAGCTGCTCGGTGGCCTCTTGATGAGGGCTTTGATCCGTAGCGTAAATGGGTAGGAGCTACCCACTAAGGATGGACTGAGGAGGGAAGCTGCTCGGTGGCCACTTGATGAGGGCTTTAATCTTTATCGTAGATGGGTAGGAGCTACCCGTTAAGGATGGACTGATCAGGGAAGGTGCTCGGTGGCCTCTTGATAAGGGCTTTAATCCTTAGCGTAAATGGGTAGGAGCTACCTACTAAGGATGGACTGAACAGGGAAGCTACTCGGTTTTGTGAGGCGTCGACCGACCTCCCTCGACATGTGAAAATACGGAAGAGTGACCGTCACGGGCGTCTCATGGCAGAAACGCATAGGTGAGGTGAGGCGAGGCATTCCAAGATCCGCGTCGTTCCGTCTTCGATTCGCTGAGAAATACGGGATGTCCGCCACGTGGTGGTACGGTATTAGAAGAATTGAGAAAATCCCAGGATTCTCGTTAATTTGTGCGTGCAAATTTAGGCCCTTGGGGATTCTGTTGAGGCTATAAATAGAGAAGGGGATGTGTTTGTTTCAGCATTGCTTTTTTTAGATGGCAGGGCGTATCTACGCAATCAAAGAGATCATCACTCCCGATGACGTCTACCTGTATGACCAGTCCGTTTCCGAGGAGAAGTACTGGGGTGTGGTCCAGCGCATCGAGGACCACATCGGTTGTCTTCTTTCTCGTTGGTCGTCCCTCCTCCAATTGTTGATGTACGCAATCTGGAGGAGGTCCCCGGGGTTGTACAACCCCCTCTCCAAAGAGCTGCTGGACGAGGCGCTCGACAAGATGCATAAGATCTATATGCTCGGCCTTATCTCAAAGAGCAGGCACAGCCGATCTTTGGCCATTATTTTGGAGTGCTTCCAAAAAGGACAGATCGCAAGCCAGGGCTCGGCAGATGGAGGGCCCGGCGTTTCCGTGGCATCCCGAGTTCGTGGGCAGCATCAGTGGGAGCGGGCTAAAGAGACAAGGGCTCGTCTTGCGGAGATCTCCACGGAGTATCACCAGCAGTGCTTCCTTGACCCTATTTCCCCTCTTTTGTAATTTCAATTTTTATGTAAGGCTGAGGAGCCCACAATACCTTTTGATAAATAAATAAAGCTCTCCTTTTTGCGATGTTCTATTGTTTCCTTTTTGTCTTCTGGATGCATTTGAGTTTCTTTGCGAAACGAAATCCATGAGCTCTGAACTGAGGAAGAGGGAAACACATAGGGGAAGTTCATTCTTATTATTAAAAAAACTTAGAAAAATTTACATCGCTTCGTCAAAGGAGAAACATGTATTCATAGATATACTTTTCAAAAGTATAACTTGAGCTTATCGGCATTGTAAGGCCGTGGAAATTTATGACCCGCAGAGTCTTGTAGGTGATAGGCCCCGCCAAGCAAGACTTCGGAGACGAGGAACGGGTCGTCCCATTTCGGAGAAAACTTATGCAACTTGCCATGATCAACGAACCCGTTCCGCCTTAGGACCAAATCTCCGGTTTTAAAGGCGCGATGCTTGACTCGTGCGTTGTAGTAGCGGGCAGCCTATTGTTGGTAAGCAGGAGCTCTGATCTTTGCCCGGTCCCGCTTCTCCAACAAGATGTCCAAATTAGTCCGGAGGGCCGAGGTGTTTGCTTCTTCGTCGAAGTGCTCGACCCTGTAACTGAGCAACTCGATCTCTGCTGGGACCATCGCCTCGGTGCCGTTGCAGAGGCTGAAGGGGGTCTCTCTAGAGGGGGTCTTCTTCGATGTGCGCAAGGCCCATAAGACCCGGGGTAATTCGTCGACCCAACTACCCTGTCGACCCTACAGGAGAGCTCGAAGACCTCGAATGACGTTCGGGTTAGCGACTTCGTCCTGCCAGTTGCACTGGGGGTGCGTGACCGCGGTGAACTTCATCAGTATATGGTATTCGCTGCAGAACCCTTTAACATTTTCGTTTTCGAAATTCGTACCATGGTCGATGATGATACACATCGGGATCCCGAACCGGAATATTATGTTATTCTATAGGAACTTGATGGCCGTGGTGGCATCCGGTTATCTGATAAGGACGGCCTCGATCCACTTAGTAAAGTAGTCCACCGCGACGAGGATGTATTTGTGTCCGCCCGTACCAGTAGGGAATTGGCCTATCATGTCTATTCCCCACTGGGAAAACGGCCAGGGGGAGGTTAGGGCCGTTAGCTCGGAAGGCGGGGTATGCTGCCATGGAGTTGGTAGCTCTTACACCTTCTGACAAGCTTCTGAGCGTCTTAATAGATGGTCGGCCAATAGTACCCTTGGAGGAGTGTCTTCTGGGCTAATGTGCGGGCCCCTTGATGTGCTTCGCCGACCCCTTCGTGAACCTCATGGAGGACGTAGTCGGCTTCGTGGGGATCGACGCATCGAAGTAGGGGTTGAGTGAAGGATTTCTTGTAGAGGTTCCCTTTGCTCCAGATGAAATGAAGGGCTTTGGCTCGGAGGCGGAAGGCTTTCCCTCGATCTTCTGGGAGCGTACCCTCCTTCAGGAATTCCACAAGGGGCTTTCTCCAATCCCGGAATTCTTCCGGGGCCGTGTAAACTTGGAGTGGTGTCACTCTGTCTTCCACGCTGGGCCATGGCAGGACCTCAAAGAGATATTTCGCTTGTTGTTGGCCGTGTAGGAGGAAGCTAGCTTGCTCAGGACATCGGCCTGGGCGTTCAGGTGCCGGGGGATCTGCTCCACTTGAAATTCGTCGAAGTCCTTTCGTAGTCTTCTTACCTCGGCTAAATATTTCACCATCAGAGGTTCCCGTGCCTCAAAACGGCCGGTTACTTAGCTCACGACCAGGGTAGAGTCACTGAGGATTCGGATCGTCTTCAGCCCCACTCCGGAGGCGATTCGCAGTCCAGAGAGCAAATCCTCGTAATCCGCGGCGTTGTTTGAGGCTTTGAACCCGAGTTTCAAGGAATACTCCATCTCTGCCTCGTTCGGGCCTCGAATGATGAGGCCGGTGTTCACACCATAATATTGTATTATTATATTCCCCATTCTTATTCGTTTAATAAATAAACAGGTGCTTTTGATGCATGTCTGCTACATATTACAGGTTACAGGTTCGTGGATCTAAAACAGTGAAAAAGATAAAAGGCGATGCAAAAGTGGAACTACAACCAACAAACAGAAGGATCTTGATATAGCCTACATAAAAGATAAAGTTTACAAAGCACAAAGCAATGCAAGGTCCAAGATCGCGAAGCCACGGTTAAAGTCCACCACAATTATTCACTGGAAAATCTGGAACAGAATCAGAAGCCAAATTCAGAAAAGTACTGAAGAAATAGGAAGACAAGAATAACCAGAAGCTACACAAGAAAGAGCAAAGCCCAATTCTTCTTTTTAGCCGCGGAACCGCGGCCAAACTGGGCCTCGGGCCGCGGTTCCGCGGCAAGCTTAAGCAAGTAGGAGCTAAATATTTTTCCATAATTTGTTGCGGCTCTGAATAGGTCTTCTAAGGGTATTTTGGTAAATGTAGACATACGACAATTGTAAACCTAGGGTTTCCTATTCTCTATAAATAGGAACTCTAAATCTTGTATTAGGTTATGCCTCCTATGCCTCTTTTTATGAATAAAATTCAGAATTCTTTTGGAGAGCATCGATGCCTCTTTTCATATCATCTATTCAGATCTGACAACCCTACGTAAATGTTTGGAGAGAGCCATCTGTAAAGTAAGTAAGTAATTTCAATTCTTGCCCTAGGTAATTTTTCATTCTCTGCCCTAAATAAATGTTATTAAATTCCCTAATGAGCGAGTAGTCTCCTCGCTTGTTAGGGTTAGCTTTGGGGAAGGCTTTTGAGAGATGAGATCCCTTTCTTGCTCATCACACTTTTTCATAGGACTCCATGCATACATGCACATACCGTTCCCTATGGCACCCTATCCTAGGAGGTAGCGGTGATACCGTAGTATAAAGTCCCGGTTGTGATGGTTTTCCATGAAGGTTAGGGTAAGGATTTCTAAAGGAAGGACAAGAACATAGAGGAAGAAACATCTTTCCAAATGGTTCTAATCCCCTTTATTGATAATTACCATAACTCCTCTTAGATCCTAATTTGGGTATAGAAAGCGTTGAGATTTATTTACATTTCCAAACCTACCCTAAACCTAACCCTAGCAAGACTTAGATCTAAATAATTTTAGTTTCCTAATCTTAGTGTAGATAGATTTAGTTTTTAGATTTAATAAATCAATCCGAACACCCATCGGAATTAACTCGTTTGAGCGATTAGGAAAACACAAAATCCCTGGGGACCGACCCGTACTCACCGGCTAGCTACCAAGCGACGCCGTTCTTGATTGCGGTTACTAAATATTTTTGACACGCGAATCAAATGGCGCCGTTGTCGGGGATGGCGTGTTATTTCCTTTTTGCAATTTCGGGTTAATATAAACTAAAAAAATCATAAAAATCTGAAAAATTAAAAATATATATATAAAAATTTTATCATCTTTGTATTCTGTGAAGGGTATTTTTTGTTTGAATTTTGCAGGATCTAGAATCGAGACGGATCTGGAAAAATCCAGAGTGGGAAACAGAAAAAGGTAGATCAGAACAGAAAGAGATTGGAACAACAGAGCAGCACAATTTTTTTAGAGACCTGAAGCTTCAACTCTGCCGCTTTTCCGCCACGCAAGCGCTCTCCCGTCGAGGTTCCGCGGTTCATCTGCCACGTCAGCGCGCGTGTTTTGCACTGTTTGCTCCCTTTTTCCCTCTTCTGCCAATCCCCATATATTTTTTGTCAAATCTTCTGCAGGATTCTTTGCGCTTAAAAAAATCTTCCCTTCCAAATAACAAATCTTGTACAGGATTCTTTGCGCCGCATATAAAATAAAAAAGATTTGATTGCAAGTGATTTACTGTTTTGCATATCTTTAATCGGACTTTAAGGGGCTTTTGACCAATTCAGATTGGGTGGGGATTTCATCACCCTTCCCAGGACCCCAGAAATCACAAAAGGCATTTGCATTGACCAATCTTAATTAAAAAATACTAGACTCGGCCCTAAGGACATCGCGCTCAATAGGACAGAGGACTAGTTATAGGCATCGACCGTTTATCCTAACCTGACTTTGCGGTGTCTAGGCAAGTGTGTCTAAGGCAAGTGGTTACTTAATTAAGACCGCTACTTGTAGCAGGGAGCCTCCCACTTACCTGGCCGCAATTGACGGTAAAGAGGCGGTTTAAGGTCCTATTTCTAGCCCTTTGGAACAGTTAGGAGCTGTCTAGCTGACCTAGGTGACCCTAGATCTAGGCCTAATTGTGCATTTTTGGTTGATTGATAGTGTGTTTAAGCCCTTTATCGAAAATCTTTTTTGCAAACAGTTACAAATAAAAAGAAAAGTGAAGAAAATTTTTATAAAAAAGACTTGCAACTTTTGTCGCTAAGAAATCCGTGCACCCCAACCTTCTTTCTCTTCTCTTTCTTCTATCATGGGTACCCCACATCACAAATCTCTTGCCGAACTTTGGTATCCCGAACCTAACTTTGCCTCGTACGTCAATTGTTTCGGTTGATTTAAGGAAGATCCCTCCGTGCCCAAAATTTCTTTGAAAGATCAAATAGAAGCGTCTAGGAGAAACAGTTCGACATTGCAACCCACTTTGTGTCAACCATGTCAACCTTTACCACCATCATACATTGATACCACTTTTTCAAGTCCCGCTGTAACTCCTAAGCCGATGTCTATTGCTGAGCACATTGCACAATCTCGTAGCCGATCTTTCACTCCTCTCCACACATCCAGTTATAGGGATCAACAAGTCCATTCACCTTTTTATCCACATATTGATCCTACTCCTATCCAACCTTCCACTTCCTACCAGTCCTACCCGACTTTCCCACCGTCACTAGACATTGCTTCTACACAGCCTTTTGGGAGTTTCACGTATCCAAACAATTTCGAATCTTTTACCGAAACCCCTTCACAACTCATGTCAAGTTTGGAACAGTCGTTGGAAGCTTATATTTCAGCAACAAACAAAATGGTTAGGAATGTGGATGCGTCCATTGCCGCCCTTATGCAACCTAGTGAACCGGCAGCTAGTTTCCAACTAGCTCCAAATTTTCCAATGTATGAGGAGACGGTTGGACAGAGTGAGAATTTGAGAGGAGCGAGTGAGTTCTACACATTCCCAAATCAGACCTACCCATACCCAATTGAATCCCACAACTCCAGTTTTCCATCGATTGTCCCAAATAGTTCACCAGTTGAAAATAAAAACGAGTTGTGTGACTTTGTAGTGCTTGATTTGCCAGACTGTGAAGAAACCCTTTCGAGTGAAACCGCACCTAATCATTTCGATCTTTACACCTCCAATCTTGAACCTAAATTTATAAATATCCATGTTTTTGATGAGGTGTCAAAAAAAATGATTTTCACTTGATTGAGGATATAGACGCCGGGAATATTTTGGATGATGAACCCGTAGATTTGATTGAAATTTTATGTCCAATTCATCATTCCGAGTCATTAAATGTTTCTCCCGAACTTCATATGCGTCTTGATTTTGATCATAATGGCATGGATGGGCTAAATTTTGAGGAGAATTATGAGTAAAGTATTGAGGAGAGTTTTGAGGATCATATTGAGGTTAAACCATTTTTATTTGATATGTCTGATTTTCCAATTCATCCTCTTGAACCTTTAACTAAATCACCCTCCCTCCTTTCCATCGTTCCGACCATGTCTAATATCACGCTTGAAGACTGTGAGCTTGAAAAAATTTTCTTTGAATCTGACACAGTTCTCACAGCCGATAACACTTACGAGTGTTTCACCTTTTCGGGCGATGTTGATGTCTCACCGCCCGAGTTTGAGTCCTTTGAATTTTCAGATGAGTTAGTTGAACCATCAGACTCGGTTGCTTACAGCCGTTTCGAACCATTGATGGAATCTTTCAAGTTCGAGACAGTTCACTACGGTGAGAATGAGACTATCCCTAATTCACTTCCTTTCATCCTTCCTATCGTTCCGACCGTACAAGAGACCGTTACGCTTTCATCTCCAATACCACGTTCGGCGTACCCATGCTTTCTTGCGAATCTTGAGGGATTTGACCCCATTTCTCGACGGGTTGATAGGTTAGCACAATCGCTTTTAACACATCGATCATCACAAATTGTGCTAATTTATTCACTCGATTTACACCCTCAAGATCGTATTCCACTTCTTTCTCTTTTCCGTCATTCTCCTCCTCCACTGAGACTATATTCCACCCTTCTTCCCATTCGGTCTCGTGTGCTTCTCATTTCTTTCCTTTACACTCTATTCTTTCACCAACCCTACCATTACCACTATAAGATTTTCGAATAGTTGGTGCTAACCTTTGGCTTATGTAAGGCCTTGTTTAGTTTGGGGAGGACCTTGTTGTATATACGTATATATATATATTTTTTCTTTTTCTATAAAAAAAAATTCAAAACATTAAAAAAATATTAAAAATTTTTATAAATAAATAAACAGGGGAGTGCTGGTATTTTGATCCTCTTGGTGTAGCATGACAGTGAGGACACTGTCAAGTTTAAGTTTGGGGGTATGCTCGGTAAGCCATCTGCCTTCGCATTTATATGTATATTTTTGCATTTGCATACTTATTTTTAAAAAGCCATAAAAAATTGAAAATTTCAAAAATTATAAAAATTAATGTATTCAATTTTGGCCTTATTTGACTTTAGTTTGACAGATTGTCACGCCCCGCTTCCCAAAATACGGAATACGAGAGGTTGACAAGGCCAGCCATGCTCCTACGGTCAAGGAAATATCCTGCCGTAGTCACACTTCGGCTTCTAGCTTTACGTGGTAATCAGTAAATAATGCGCGGGTAATGAGAAATGCAGTAACTGAAACAAAACAATATAAAAAAAACTGACCTGATGGGAAACAAAAGGGTATAACTCTGGCTAGCAAATCAAGATGTCCGTGATGTGCGTCCGGTCCTGATCCCAGCTAAATCTACTCCTCACACTGAGCATGCATACTCAGGTCGTCAGAGCGACACAATAGCAATATAATATATATATACATGTGACAACTCGAACAGTGATAATAGAAACATATGACAGTAAATCAAGACGGTATAGGTATGAACATGCAGTAACCAATGAAGTATCTAATAGATCAGGTGAACAGTAAAACAGTAATATAGTATGCCAGGTATGTCAACACAGTAAGAAATGTATATCGATGCCATCATCCCTATCAGTCTCTAAGTCTCACTGTACAGGTCACTAAGCCTATCGTCAGTCTAAGTGTGAGAGTCAACCACTCGCGAGTGTCCTCCACCCAAGGGTAGAACCCAAGGGCAAGGGACCACGGGCCCAACATGTAACTCACGGTAATAATCATGTACCCTGTAAATCTCCATATATCTCCATATATATAACCCGGCATGGGACTCCCAAGATTATGTTGAACTCACACTCAAACTACCCCACACCTCGTGGTCTACATCAAACACTAACCATAATCTCAAATACCAATCGGTCTGTGACAAGTCTGCGCGAGAACTGGAGGCAGGACCTCCATCAAGCACGTCCCGACTAATACCTAAGATAAATGGCAGTGTCTGGTGCCTTATCTGTGACACCCATGCAAGAGCTTCCATAAGTGTCACATACCACTTATAGTCACACGTACACGCGTCCCACAGACGTCGACAATGCAATAGAATAATAAGGTTCGCTGATTGTGTACAAGTACGTGTCACTTCCACTTATTCACTCATGCACGAACACTACGTACTTACCACAATCATCACTAACACCTAACAATAGGTAATGCACATGACCACTAGGTTATCAATGTAGTGACATATGTATGATATGATGAGGAAACAGTATGTAAAGCATGATTAAGATGTCATAAATCAGTATTCTACAACTTGCGTAATTTATCATAAATCATACGTGTACAGTTTAGCGAAATGATTAATGGGGAATAAATAGTATGTTCAATTATTTATCCAGAGAATTTAGTTTCACGCCAATCGGGTTTGAGGATCACTAGTTATGGCCATTTCATTTTAAGCGTTCACGGCTGAAAATCCGGTTTCAGAATCGGAAGTCTGTTTTGTAACGCATTTTAATCCCAGTTGGGATCAGAATTTAGTGACACTGCAGTTTAATGGAATCTAGGGTTTTCAGTAAGGTTTTCAACGTAAAAGACGGATCTTCAATCGCGTCTGTACGTCAGGAGATATACACTGTTCAATACTAGTATGTCAATTCTGATTCTGTTAGGACTGTTATACGTCCCGATTTTTTAAATTACAGGTTAAATAGCAAATGATGATGAAACAGGGTGACACCACTTGTATTATCTAGCTAACAGATTCAACTTTAATAAACAGCGGAGTTCCACAACATACAAGTTAAGGAAACAAGGTGGTACCCATTACGGGACAGCACACAGTAAACAGAGTTTCTCTGGACTGCAGTCCAGAGTCGCATTCCAATCAAAATATTATCACAATTTAAATACAGAAACCATAAGAAGCTTGCACAGAGTTAAAGTTCGTCGAGTCGGCTTCTATTTGAGCACCCGTACGCATCTTTACAGTATGTACATAATTTACAGTGATTTTAATCATTTTCAAATACGAGAAATTTCTAGTTTTACCGGTATAGTTGGGGGTATTCATTTTAGTCACTAACAGTCGTATTATCCAGTGAAATTTATGCATAGTATTCAAGATCACATGGGCCAGCAATTGCCCTCTTGTTCTGTCAATTTAAATAAGGATTTCCATTGAGATCAAGCATCGAACAGTTGCGCCATATATTTTATCGAGAGTTGTAAATTTGTAAACTATACGATCTAAGATTGAAATACGAATATATTAGCATGTAGCAAGTAAAATACTTGCCTGGAGACGTTTCGGGGATGCACGGCGACGGTGACGTCACGAACGCGCGACGAACGGCGATGGCAGCGTCTCGGAATGAGCTCGGGTCTGTTCTGGGGCAGCGGAGAGCGGCGTTGGTTGGCCGAAGCAGGGGAGAGGCGCTAAGGGGGAGCTCGTGGTCGAGGTGTGCACAGGTGGTGGCCGAGGTGACGCGAAGGAGCTTGGCGGCAATTTGAGGACTCGAACTCAGGTGAAGGGGAGAGCCTATGCAGGGCTTGGGTGATGGTTGCAGTGGAGGTGATGGAAACTCGGGTGGTGTCAGTGTTAGGGATGGTGCTCGAGTTGACGAGGCGGCTCGGGGCAGTGGGGGCTCGTTGGCATCGTCGGGGTGCCGGCGGTGGCCGAAGCTTGGAGGTTTGGGCTGCATCTTGGAGAAAAAGGCGATGGGTTCTCAGTGATGGAGTTAGGAGATGCAATCGACGGTGATTGAAGATGGAGTATGGCGTCAAGGATGTGGCCGCGGGGAACTCGTCGGCAGGGAGTTGCAGAGAGAGAGATAGGTGGATTGAGAGATTGAGGGAGAGATTGAGAGATTGAGAGAGAGGGGGAAACATAGGTTGTGAGGGAGAGAGTGTAGAGGTCGATGGAGTGGAGTGGTGAGGGGATCAGTTGGTGGAGGGGGAAGGGAGGAGATTTGTCGTCATCGTCGTCGAGGGAAGCGGGTGAGGCTCGGGACAGTGAGCGTGCAGTGGGTCGTGAGAGAGTGGTGAATGAGATGAGAGATTTGAGAAAAGAAAGGAGTGAGGGTGTCGACGAGGAGAGATCGAGGGGTGCACGTCGTAGGTAACGCTCGCGAGCGTGGGCGTGAGGAGCGGCGACGAGGGCGCAACGGGAGGATTCGAGCGAGAAAATGGGAAGTAGCCGTTGGGAGAAGATGAGGGCGAACCAGGTCGAGTCGGGTGAAGGCATGGGTGCGGGGATAAGAAAATGGGCCGGGCCGTGTTTAAAAATGAATTCCTTTTATAAAAAAAAAAGTGGCTGAGGAGATGGGGAACAGGCCGGGGTTCTTGGCCCAAGAGAAAGAGAGAGTTAAAGAGGGAGATGGGCTTGGGCTGGGAAAAGGCTGGGGTATGGGCCGGGGCTGCTGGTCTTTATTAATAATAAGAAAATTAGAGAAAGGGGCCGGCTAAGGGATTAGAGAAGTAGGGTTTGGGTTCAGGGCTGATTTTAGAAGGAAAAATATACATATAGAGATTTGTTTTGGGTTGGGTTTTAAAGCAAAAGGATTTGGATAGGGTTTCGGTTAGTCAAGAATTTGTTTTATGGAAAAATGGATTTAAGAAGGGGAACCAGAATAAAAGGGTTAGGATGTTTAAATACTTAAAATAATTATAAATACAAATAGGTAAATTTGTAGGTTACCCCTATTGCATAAAATACGGCTATTGGTGTATATAAAGAAACCGGGTATTACATCATACCACCCTTACAAAAATTTCGGCCTCGAAATTTAAAATAAACGATCAGTTATAAAATCATAAGCGAAAACTACTATATCGCAAACTAACACATAATGATTTACTTGAAATAGGCAGATGAAGAAATTTGAAGGTTTATGTATGTAAGAACAACCTACAAAAAGGGTATGTCTAACTAAGTATAAGGCAGGAACAACTATAAGAGCAAACTACATGTATACGGGAATATAACTAACAATAACGAACAATAATATTCGAGGCGTGCTCGGTAAAATCGAAACCCAAATATGTGCACATATAAGTATATCGAAGGTAGCACGACAGAAATAATAAGTATAAGGCACAACCATTTATAATAGTAAACAAAGGCACAATACCCGGAAATAAAGTAACGACAATAGAGTAGTGAAGGATTTGTCGGTAGGTTAAAACATTTTAGGATAATGTATCGATCAAATAGTTTTAAAATAACTTAGAAAACCCACATAGTGAAAATAAGGAATATGGAACAAAAATATGTGCGGTGTAAGGTTACGCTACTGGAAAAATGAGGATGATAGTAGTGTGCTTAAAATACATAAAACTAAATAGTCAATAACCCGCACTCTTCGATAAATACAAAATAATGAAAACCAAATTTCGAACAATAATGTCCCTAAATATATTTAGGGTAATAGGAAAAAGCAAAAAAATGTATAGGGCTAGCTAGGGTAAGGATTACAAGGAAGTGTGGCTCATTCAAAGGTCGGAGTGTGGCGGCTTTAGGCTGAAGGTCAAAGAGATTGGGGTAAGGGTGAGCAGCAAGGACTACAAGGGAAAAAGTATGGGGAGGACAACGGTCGGTACATCATATGAATCAAAATTTGAAGGGTTTGCGAACTCGGAAATTTCACTATAAACTTCTCTTCCCAGAAGGATCTCAAACGAAACACAGACGAAGGATGAAGGGTGGACCACTAAAAAGATCGGGTGCGGTACTTGTTAATCTCAGTGAGGGTTAAAACAACATAAGGAGTAGGATGGACAATCAGGGATTTCAGCAAGAAAAATAAATGGATATGAGAAATAATCAGGCATCAAGTGAACCAATAATCAAAAGATTTGCGAACTCAGAAAGTTTATTTCATTCTAGCAAATTCGAAACAAGGCACCTTCGAAAAGTAACAGATGGTCCCAAACTATACACAGATTTATTTGGCCAGAGCAGACAACATCTAAAAATCCCGTCAGTCGCGGTCGTGGAGATTCAGCAGGTTGCGGTAGGCTCACGCGCTCAGGTAGGGGCGTCCATTCCCATATCGCCTCGCAGGGATCGCTATTGGGAGTTCTTCCACAGCAGGGTCTTGATCTTCTGGTCCTTCTTTCTCAGCTGGAGCTTCTTCATCGAGGTCTGATTCCATGTGATTCTCTTCTTCTGGATTCTCTTCCATGGGATTTTCCTCCACTGGATTTTCTTCTATCGGGTCTTCCTCGGGATCTTCTTCTATCGGGTTCTCTTCAGGGTCTCCTTCCTCTTCGTCGGAATCGCCTATCATGTCAAACTCTGGGGCGGCTGCTCCTTCGTCCTCTGAATCGTTGTTTCCGAAAATGACCTGGGGACCGTTGATCTCATCGTCAGAACTCATCAGCGTGCGGTCTAAGGAAACGCATGACTGTGCATTCTCATCCAAATACGGCGCTGCTCCAGGGTGGGCCATGGCTTGAAAGGAAAGAGTCATGATTAGACAGTGGAATACATCAAGAAAATAGCTAAGGGTACGAAGTATAGGAAAATATGCGATGGGAAGGAACAGAAAAATCAGAATTAAAATGCTGTGGTAATGAATAGTATAAATAAGGGGAAAGCAAGAGAATAATACATATATTACGATTCAAAGTTTTTATTGCATTCGATTAAAAGTTCGACGGATACAAGATTTCAAACGAAAAGAAATATTTATAGGAGGATGATAAAATTACTACTGAAAGTAGAAAACATGAAAATCCTTCTTGGACTACTAGACCGCTGCATTCTCGTCATGCGAGTTGAATCCTACACTGGGTCCGCCTTATCCTCGAGGTTCGAACTACGCAATCATCATCACTTGGCAGGAGTGGAGAGTGTGGACGAGTCTCCTCCTTGTAGCTCCTTCCTTTTTGGGCAACCGTTGATAAGATGTTCGCTGGATCCGCAAATCAGACATTTCCCTTGGGCGCGGCAACAATCCCTCTGAAGATGTCCTAGCCTCTTACAGTACCCACAACATTGGGTCTTCTGCTGCTTCTGTCGTGGGGAAACAAATTGGCGCTTCATCTTCTTCTCTTTTCCTCGCCTAACAGGGATCCCTTTACAATTTGAGACTCCCGCTGTTGCCTGATTCACCTGCCTTCTCAGTCCTTCAGCTAACAAGTCGTTTGTTCGCTCCTGGGCTTCCTTCGGACTTAGCAGTATACTCAGGATCTCAACGGTCTGATTCTGAGGAGTGGGGATAGAGGAAGAGTCGTTGGAAGACATGATCCTGAAACAATGATTTTGAGGACTATATAAGGCATAAGCTATAAGAATCAAAATATAATATGGATTGGGCAAGGAATCAAGAATATTGGGTGTGATGGAATTCATTACAAGTGGAAATCAACTGTAGAGCTCTAAGTCACTCAAACAGAGTGCGGTAGTGTAACCATGATGTAGTTCATAATTACAACCACGTAACTTTGCCAAGTCACCTGAAACCCTAGCGAATGGATAGCGGAACACATAATGTGAATATGGATCAAGAATGACAAGTTTACAACCGAGACCGAGAAATGTCTTAGATTGTCAGGCAATACACGGAAACTGCAATCCCAAACGAAGCAAAACCTGGGCTCTGATACCAACTAAACCATGTCACGCCCCGCTTCCCAAAATACGGAATACGAAAGGTTGACAAGGCCAGCCAAGCTTCTACGGTCAAGGAAATATCCTACCGTAGTCACACTTCGGCTTCTAGCTTTACGTGGTAATCAGTAAATAATGCGTAGGTAATGAGAAATGCAGTAACTGAAACAAAACAATATAAAAAAACTGACCTGATGGGAAACAAAAGGGTATAACTCTGGATAGCAAATCAAGATGTCCGTGATGTGCGTCCGGTCCTGATCCCGGCTAAATCTACTCCTCACACTGAGCATGCATACTCAGGTCGTCAGAGCGACACAATAGCAATATAATATATATATACATGTGACAACTCGAACAGTGATAATAGAAACATATGACAGTAAATCAAGACGGTATAGGTATGAACATGCAGTAACCAATGAAGTATCTAATAGATCAGGTGAACAGTAAAACAGTAATATAGTATGCCAGATATGTCAACACAGTAAGAAATGTATATCGATGCCATCATCCCTATCAGTTTCTAATTCTCACTGTACAGGTCACTAAGCCTATCGTCAGTCCAAGTGTGAGAGTCAACCACTCGCGAGTGTCCTCCATCCAAGGGTAGAACCCAAGGGCAAGGGACCACGGGCCCAATATGTAACTCACGGTAATAATCATGTACCCTGTAAATCTCTATATATCTCAATATATATAAACCGGCATGGGACTCCCGAGATTATGTTGAACTCACACTCAAACTACTCCATACCCCGTGGTCTATATCAAACGCTAACCATAACTTCAAATACCAATCGGTCTGTGACAAGTCTGCGCGAGAACTGGAGGCAGGACCTCTATCAAGCACGTCCCGACTAATACCTAAGATAAATGGCAGTGTCTGGTGCCTTATCTGTGACAACCATGCAAGAGCTTCCATAAGTGTCCCATACCACTTATAGTCACACGTACACGCGTCCCACAGACGTCGACAATGCAATAGAATAATAAGGTTCACTGATTGTGTACAAGTACGTGTCACTTCCACTTATTCACTCATGCACGAACACTACGTACTTGCCACAATCATCACTAACAGCTAACACTAGGTAATGCACATGACCACTAGGTTATCAATGCAGTGACATATGTATGATATGATGAGGAAACAGTATGTAAAGCATGATTAAGATGTCATAAATCAGTATTCTACCACTTGCGTAATTTATCATAAATCATACGTGTACAGTTTAGCGAAACGATGAACGGGGAATAAATAGTATGTTCAATTATCTATCCAGCGAATTTAGTTTCACGCCAATCGGGTTTGAGGATCACTAGTTATGGCCATTTCATTTTAACCGTTCACGGCTGAAAATCCGGTTTCAGAATCGGAAATCCGTTTCGCAACGCATTTTAATCCCAGTTGGGATCAGAATTTAGCGATACTACAGTTGAATGGAATCTAGGGTTTTCAGTAAGGTTTTCAACGAAAAAGACGGATCTTCAATCTCATCTATACGTCAGGAGATATACACTGTTCAATACTAGTATGTCAATTCTGATTCTGTTAGGACTGTTATACGTCCCGATCTTTTAAATTACAGGTTAAATAGCAAATGATGACGAAACAGGGTGAAACCACTTGTGTTATCTAGATAACAGATTCACCTTTAATAAACAGAGGAGTTCCGAAACATACGAGTTAAGGAAACAAGGTGGTACCCATTACGGGACAGCACAAAGTAAACAGAGTCACTCTGGACTGCAGTCCAGAGTCGCACTCCGATCCAAATATTATCACAATTTAAATACAAAAACCATTAGAAGCTTGCACAGAGTTAAAGTTCGTCGAGTCGGCTTCGATTTAAACCCTCGAACGCATCTTTACAGTCTGTACATAATTTACAGTGATTTTAATCATTTTCAAATACGAGAAATTTCTAGTTTTACCGGTATAGTTGGGGGTATTCATTTTAGTCACTAACAATCGTATTATCCAGTGAGATTTATGCATAGTATTCAAGATCACATGGGCCAGCAATTGCCCTCTTGTTCCGTCAATTTAAATAAGGATTTCCATTGAGATCAAGCATCGAACAGTTGTGCCATATATTTTATCGAGAGTTGTAAATTTGTAAACTATACGATCTAAGATTGAAATACGAATATATTAGCATGTAGCAAGTAAAATACTTGCCTGGAGACATTTCGGGGATGCACAGCGACGGTAACGTCACGAACGCGCGACGAACGGCGACGGCAGCGTCTCGGAATGAGCTCGGGTCTGTTCTGGGGCAGCGGATAGCGGCGTTGGTTGGCCGGAGTAGGGGAGAGGCACTCAGGGGGAGCTCATGGTCGAGGTGTGCACAGGTGGTGGCCGAGGTGACGCGAAGGAGCTTGGCGGCGGATTGAGGGCTCGAACTCAGGTGAGGGGGCGAGCCTATGCAGGACTCGGGTGATGGTTGCACTGGAGGTGATGGAAACTCGGGTGGTGCCAGTGTTGGGGATGGTGCTCGGGTCGACGAGGCGGCTCGGGGCAGTGGGGGCTCATCGGCGTCGTCGGGGTGCCGGCGGTGGCCGAAGCTTAGAGGTTTGGGCTGCGTCTTTGAGAAAAAGGCGATGGGTTCTCAGTGATGGAGTTAGGAGATGCAATCAACGGTGATTGAAGATGGAGTATGGCGTCAAGGATGTGGCCGCGGGGAACTCGTCGGCGGGGAGTTGCAGAAAGAGAGAGAGACAGGTGGATTGAGAGATTGAGGGAGAGACAGAGAGATTGAGAGAGAGAGGGAAACAGAGGTTGTGAGGGAGAGAGTGTAGAGGTCGATGGAGTGGAGTGGTGAGGGGCTCAGTTGGTGGAGGGGGAAGGGAGGAGATTTGTCGTCATCGTCGTCGAGGGAAGCGGGTGAGGCTCGGGGCAGTGGGCGTGCGGTGGGTCGTGAGAGAGTGGTGAATGAGATGGGAGATTTGAGAAAGAAAGGAGTGAGGGTGTCGACGAAGAGAGATCGAGGGGCGCGCGTCGTGGGTAACGCTCGCGAGCGTGGGCATGAGGAGCGGCGACGAGAGCGCAACGGGAGGATTCGAGCGAGAAAATGGGAAGTAGCCATTGGGAGAAGATGAGGGCGAAGCGGGTCGGATCGGGTGAAGGCACGGGTGCGGGGATGAGAAAATGGGCCGGGCCGTGTTTAAAAATGAATTCCTTTTATAAAAAAAAAGTGGCTAAGGAGATGGGGAACAGGCCGAGGTTCTTGGCCCAAGAGAAAGAGAGAGTTAAAGAGGGAGATGGGCTCGGGCTGGGAAAAGGCTGGGGTATGGGCCGGGGCTGCTGGTCTTTATTAATAAAAAGAAAATTAGAGAAAGGGGCCGGCTAAGGGATTAGAGAAGTAGGGTTTGGGTTCAGGGCTGATTTTAGAAGGAAAAATATACATATAGAGATTTGTTTTGGGTTGGGTTTTAAAGCAAAAGGATTTGGATAGGGTTTCGGTTAGTCTAGAATTTGTTTTATGGAAAAATGGATTTAAGAAGGGGAATCGGAATAAAAGGGTTAGGTTGTTTAAATACTTACAATAATTATAAATACAAATAGGTAAATTTGTAGTTAACCCCTATTGCATAAAATACGGCTATTGGTGTATATAAAGGAACTGGGTATTACAGGTTAACTGGCTAGGAACAACTAAATTTTAGACTTAGTAAATTAAAAACCCTAAAAATAACCTTCCTTAAAATTTAACGGTAGAAAGTATATGTCTTTGTAGTTTATTTAGAAATAGGCAAATTTTGGGTTCACTTCTTGGGCTAAGTCGAAACAAAAGAAAAGTATTGATATTTTTATTAGAGTATAAGTTTGAAAAAATAATTCCTAGCTTAAGTCTAGATTCTGAAAACGTATACCCTACAATTTGCACAATCACGCACCTTGAAACTTGGAATAGTAGAGGAGACCTTGAAATGCTCTTGTCTGATGTCCATGGTACGAAGAAAATAAAAGAAAAAAAGTGAATAAAAAAAATGAACACTGGTTTTTGTGATTACTTAAGACTGCAAAAATAGAAAAATATTTAGCGAGGGTGCTTCATCACGTAGTGCCTCTGACCAACTGGTTTAGGAGTCACTGCTAAAAAGCCTTAGGTGTTACAAGACTAGGAAGTACGCTTTAAAGTGCAAACGTATTTTGTAATCGGTCGTTGGTACCTCAAGAAGTATTAACGGTCGCATGAAGGATGTGGAAGTAAAATTCATTTAAAAATTCACCAATTAATAAGTACTTTGGACAACGGACAAGAGTATGATTGCTTGATTTGAATTTCCAAGTGTAGGGGTGATATATACACACACGTAGGGGTATGTGATTGGGATTTAGATGAGAGATAGGAGTGAAGAATAAAACTTGTATCTTTAATAGAATTGATAAAAATTCTTAAGTGGAGATAGAACTCTAGAAGGAAAACTTAAGAGATGCCGAAAGCTAAGTAGGTCTGCAGAACATATATAATCTTAAGTTAAATGATGAGGAAGCGTGAAGAATATGGGTGGATAATTTACAAGTCGAAGATAATAGAATTCCTTGTTAGAAAACCTAATTGGAGAACAAAAGTCGATGGGCCTAATTGATAGGATTTTGTGGGTAGTATCCGCTGAAAACCCTCAGGAGACAACACTCCTCCTACGAGGGACACCTAGAGGTTTAACGGCTTTTTGCACGAGCTCAGTGCAATCGCGTTTCCCTGCGAAAGTGCGGTTAGGTTTTTGTCGAGAATAAAAAATAAGTTTGCTCGAGGACGAGCAAAAGATGAGTTTGGGGGTATTTGTTCATACCATAATATTGTATTATTATATTCCCCATTCTTATTCGTTTTATAAATAAACAGGTGCTTTTAACGCATGTCTGCTACATATTACAGGTTACAGGTTCGTGGATCTAAAACAGTGAAAAAGATAAAACACGATGCAAAAGTGGAACTACAACCAACAAACAGAAGGATCTTGATAAAGCCTACATAAAAGATAAAGTTTACAAAGCACAAGGCAATGCAAGGTCCAAGATCGCGAAGCCACGGTTAAAGTCCACCACAATTATTCACTGAAAAATCTGGAACAGAATCAGAAGCCAAATTCAGAAAAGTACTGAAGAAATAGGAAGACAAGAATGACCAGAAGCTACACAAGAAAGAGCAAAGCCCAATTCTTCTCAAGTAGGAGCTAAATATTTTTCCATAATTTGTTGCGGCTCTGAATAGGTCTTCTAAGGGTATTTTGGTAAATGTAGACATGCGACAATTGTAAACCTGAGGTTTCCTATCCTCTATAAATAGGAACTCTAAATCTTGTATTAGGTTATGCCTCCTATGCCTCTTTTTATGAATAAAATTCAGAATTCTTTTGGAGAGCATCGATGCCTCTTTTCAAATCATCTAATCAGATCTGACAACCCTGCGTAAATGTTTGGAGAGAGCCATCTGTAAAGTAAGTAGGTAATTTCAATTCTTGCCCTAGATAATTTTTCATTCTCTGCCCTAGATAAATGTTTTTAAATTCCCTAATGAGCGAGTAGTCTCCTCGCTTGTTAGGGTTAGCTTTGGGGAAGGCTTTTGAGAGATGAGATCTCTCATCCCTTTCTTGCCCATCACACTTTTTCATAAGACTCCATGCATACATGCGCATACCGCTCCCTACGGCACCCTATCCCACGAGATAGCGGTGATACCGTAGTATAAAGGCCCGGTTGTGATGGTTTTCCATGGAGGTTAGGGTAAAGATTTCTAAAGGAAGGACAAGAATCTAGAGGAAGAAACATCTTTCCAAATGGTTCTAATCCCTTTTATTGATAATTACCATAACTCCTCTTAGATCCTAATTTGGGTATAGAAAGCGTTGAGATTTATTTACATTTCCAAACCTTCCCTAAACCTAACCCTAGCAAGACTTAGATCTAGATAATCTTAGTTTCCTAATCTTAGTGTAGATAGATTTAGTTTTTAGATTTAATAAATCAATCCGAACACCCATCGAAATTAACTTGTTTGAGCGATTAGGAAAACACAAAATCCCTGTGGACCGACCCGTACTCACCGGCTAGCTACCAAGCGACGCCGTTCTTGATTGCGGTTACTAAATATTTTTGACACACGAATCAGCCACCACGGACTTCTTCGGTTGATGACCCGTCGACGTAAAGGACCCGGTTGGGAATGGAGTCGGGCCCCTCTTCGATCGAAGGTTGAGATCCAGGGGCCGGCACAGACATTGCCTCTTTGTTGGGGATAGTGCATTCGACGATAAAATCGGCCAAGACCCATGCCTTGATAGCCTGCCTCGGGTGGTACTTGATGTCGAACTGGGACAACTCCCATCTCCACTTTTCCAAACGACCAAAAGACTCGGGGGAGGCGAGAATAACCCCTAAAAGGCGCTCGGTGAGAACGAGGATGGTGCGTGCCTAGAAGTAGTGCCGTAGTTTCCTTGAGGCTACTATAAGCGCTAAGACAATCTTCTCTATGGCCGAATACCTCGTTTTCGCGTCTTTAAAGACGTGGCTTACGTAATAGACCGTCTTCTGGAATCCTTCGATTTCTCGGACGAGCACCGAGCCTACAGCATGATCGGACACCGCTAGATACAGTGATAGGTCGTCTCCTTCGATTAGCCGGGTGAGTAGTGGGGGAGTCGCCAGGTGCATTTTCAGTTGCTCGAAAGCGATCTGACACACCTCCGACCATTCGAACCTTGGGATCTTTCTCAGGGCTTTGAAGAATGGGAGACACTTTTCTCCGGACATTGACATGAAGCAACTTAGAGCGGCTACCCTCCCCGTGAGCCGCATGATTTCGACGTTGGTCTTTGGCGTGGTCATGTTAAGGATGGTGCTGATTTTCTCCGGGTTAGCCTCGATTCCTCCGTGGGTAACCATGAATCCGAAGAACTTTCCACTAGTGACCCCGAACGCGCACTTAGCGGGATTCAACTTCATTTTGTATTTGCGGAGGATGTCGAAAGTCTCGCAAGATCTTTGGCGTGCTCATCTGACGAGGTCAATTTAACGAGCATGTGTAAACCTCCATGTTCCTCCCGATCTGTGGTTTGAACATCATGTTGACCAAGCGTTGGTATGTAGCCCCAGCGTTTTTGAAGCCAAAGGGCATCACTTTATAGTAGTATACCCCCCGGTCCGTTGTGAATGTGATAAGTTCTTCGTCTGCCAGATTCATACGGATCTGGTTGTAGATGGAGAAAGCATCCATGAAGCTGAGTAACTCATGGCCTGCTGAGCTATCGATGAGCTGGTCTATCTTAAGGAGGGGATAGTTGTCTTTCGGGCAGACCTTGTCGAGATCTGTGAAGTCGACGGACATTCGCTACTTCCCGCTCGCCTTTTTAACCATTACCACATTCGCCAGCCATTCTGAGTAGGCCATGTTTCGAATGAAGTTGGCTGCGAGCAACCTGCCAACTTTGTCCCCGATCACCTTTTGTTTGATCGGAGCGAAACTTTATTTATTCTGCCTGACGGATCGGACCGTCGGGTCTACCCCAAGCTTGTATGATATCACTTTGGGGTCGATCCCGGGCATGTCGGCAGGCGCCGAAGTGAGCACGTCCGAGTTCCCTCTGAGGAAGCGGACCAGGTCGTCGCGCCGGACCCCAGATAAGAGTGACCAGATTTGGACGGTTCGTTCATTGTCCCCTTCAACGAGGGGAACCTCCGTTAGCGGCTCCACTGGGGCTCCTCGGATTTCCATTTGCTCGTCCCGAGTATCCAAGGACCCCCTGAAATCAGCTGTGCTTTCAAGGTCTTTGTGGTTTGCTGGTTCTCGTAGGCCTGGCCTATTCCGCCTTGGTTGAGTGGAAACTTGATCGTGAGGTGGTAGGTCGATATCTGGGCCCGAAGGGAGTTTAGCGTCGGGCGTCCCAGGAGGATATTGTAGGCCGATGGAATTCTGGCGACGATGAACTCAATAGGCACAGTACGTATACGGCCTCCCTCCCTAATGTTAAGTAGGAGGGTGGCCACTCCTTCCACCGGGATGGAGTGGTTAGTAAACCCCGACAGGATGTGGGCGGTCGGCCTCAGGTCCGACGGACTAAGCCCCATACGTAGGAAGCAGTCATAAAAGAGGATGTCTGCCGAGCTCCCCAAGTCGGCCAGTATCCTTTGAAACCCATAGTGGCGGACCCGTGCTATAATCACCAGGGGTCGTTGTGAGGTAAGGATATCCCGTGGAGATCCTCGTCGGTAAAGGTGATGGGCTCTGTTCCCGCCAAAATCTTCGGCCAAGAGCTATTAGTTCCTGTTTATGCCGGCTTAAGTTTCGTTTACAAACATGTGTGAAACCAGGCTCATTCATATACGCACATGCACACATCAGAGGAAGAACAGGTGTTCAACGACAAAAAAACAAAGCATTTAATTGAACATTTTATTCTACAGGAAATAGATCACCAAACATGGGATCAAAAGTACAGGGATTCACAAAACTATGGATAAAATTATCTAACTCCCTCTCTGCCTTCTCCACCATGACAAAGCGGTGATCTTCACGAGGAGTAGCTACCCATCGGTCAGAGCCGCACCCATCAACAAAAGCAGACATGACGACCCGCTGAGCCCGTATCTGGCTTAGCAGCCGGACAGAGCGATCCTTCAGAGCCGTGGTGATCAAAAGTGCCTCATGGAAGCACTCAATCTTGTCTTCCGCGGCGTCGAGCATTGCCGAAGTCATTTCCGCCGGAGGAGGGGGAATATCATTGATCACAGACAAGAAAACCATCCGGAGCCAAATGGAGCCGATGGGAAGAGGAGAGCCTATACGAGTCAAGAGCTCGTGCAACACCGTGTAGCATTGGTCATCCGTAAGAGTAGGGTTCACCAAGCGCGCAGCAAAACGAGGAACAATTTCCTCAATGGGCACCTCCCATGGTTGACGGCAAGCATGTGGGCGATTACAAGCCATAGCTCTTCTCTGTTAAAATGATTCTCTGAAAATGAGAGAGAAAAGAAGTATTGCTTCAGATTATGAAGGGAGACATTTAAGTCTAGGCACAGAAAATGCTGTGCATGATGGAACTATTTCCAAGCTCTGGGAAAAAGAAGCTTGACTTAGGAAAAGTGGAGAAGGTAAAAAGACACCTTCAGTAATGAGGCAGCGCCTCACGTGCGAAGCACGAGAGCGCTAAGCACTAGCGCTAAAGAGTCAAAGACTCTGATACAGCGCCTCACGTGCAAAGCACGAGAGCGTTGAGCGCCAGCGCCATGAGTCAAAGACTCTGAGGCAGCGCCTCACGTGCAAAGCACGAGAGCGCTGAGCGTCAACGCCATGAGTCAAAGACTCTGAAGCAGCGCCTCACGTGCAAAGCACGAGAGCGCCAAGCGCCAGAATTAAATGTTCTCTACCGTTGGATCAAAGATCCAACGAAGATGATAAATCATCAAAATTCATAATAAAATTCTGTTAAGGAAATACTCCTCAGAATCTTTCCAAACAGGAAAGATTAGGCTTTGTAAATCAGAGCACCGTTAGATCAATGATCCAATGGTGATTAAAAATCACCAAAATACAGAATAAATTCTGTACGGGAAAAGATTTCCCAATCTTGTTAAAAACAAGAAGATTGCCTTCTGTGAAACAGAAGCCCTATGATCAAAGATCCAACGGTGGGGAAATCCCCAAATCAATTAGATAAAAGATCTCTTCAACTGATCCAACAAATCAGGTTCTACTATATAAAGGACCCAAGACTTCAAGTCTCACATAGAGGAACCCCCCACCCCCCACCCCACAAGCTTTGAGAAATTTCAAAGAAAAGTGCAAGATCTGAGAAGAAGAACCTTTCTTCAAGGTAAAAACAGAGAGATAAAAAAATCTCATCAGAAAAAGAACTTGGTTCTTATGCTAGATCATAGATCTTTAAGACAAATTGTCTTTCACAAAAGAGATTATAACATCTCATAATAAAAAAGGTGGAGAATAATTCAATTCTCTTAGGATCACAGATCCATAAAGGCAAAGCATTTCACCAAGAACATAAGAGATTGAAACATCTCCTATAAAAATAAGAACTTTGTTCTTAGATCCACGAGACAAAATCTCTTATAAGTGAAAATTTAATTCTCAGAGCACAAAGATGTCTAAAAAAGAGCCTTAGTGCTCCATTTTAAAGAAGACTCTTAGCGCTCCAAATTTAGCGCACAGCGCTCCAAATTTAAAGAAGCGCCCCTGTTTACCGTCGGAAACCGAGAAGACGAACGTCTTCCCGAATCTGGGGGCAGATGCTAATTGGAGCTATCCGTCCACCTCTCCGAAGACACCAAGTTGATTTAAGGCACCATGTATCGAAGGTTTAAACGGATGCGGCCGATATAGCAGATTTCGTCAGATTCCCCCTCGTTTGAGGGGTTTTTGATTGTGGGGATACTCTTCTCTGCAGGCGCAAGTCCCTGCAATTAATTACCGCTTCGCGGTAACAACTTTCTCCTTCTCCGGATGGTCACTTCGTGTCGTGGGTGTTTGTTTTGTTTGTGGTTGCCCGTGGATTGTATACGAAGACTAATTTACGTTGTCGCCCGTAGGACGTGGATTAGTCCAAATCCGTATCTTCTTAGATTTGGGTTTGGGGGTTGGGTTTAAGGATACGTTAGCCTCATTTGAGACTAAGATCAACTTAAACGTATGTTAAGGATACGTTAGTTTGATTTTTAGACTAAGATCAACTTAACAGGATTGTTTAGATCCAACAAAAGAGCATTCTGACACTATTGTTTAGTTTAGAGACATTGCGGTCAGTTAGTTTAAGGACATCACGGTCCAATGTTAGTTTAAGGACATCTCGGTCCAGGTTAAGGACATCATAGTCCATGGGTTTAAAGGGACCCTACAGTCCAAGGTTAAGGACATCATAGTCCGTGGGTTTAAAGGGACCCCACAGTCCGAGGTTAAGGACATCATAGTTCGTGGGTTAAAGGGACCCCACAGTCCGAGGTTAAGGACATCGTAGTCCATGAGTTTAAGGACCCCACAGTCCGTAGTTTAAATACATCGTAGTCTATAAGGTTTAAGGACATCGTAGTCCATGAGTTTAAGAACCCCACAGTCCGTGAAGTATTTGGTTGTCGGGACCCACCACCTCTCTGAAGACGTTGAAGGATTACAACGACGGATATCAGAGGAGTGAAGAGATGTACCCTCAAACCGGTGTGAGTTGGTTGAAAGATCTGTAGTCCAGTTTGGGACTGAGATCTGTTGAATATTCATGAGCAGATGGGCTCAATTAAATATAAGTTGAGGACTTATGGCCAATATTGGGCTAAGTCCAAAAATGTTTAACATTCTTTTATTCTGGTTATTGAGCCTTTAATTGGGCTTGGCCCTTTTAATAATGCTAAGCATTAGGTCCTGACATCTTTTGTCTTGTATTGAATGCAGAGCATTCATCAGGGCCTTGGCTCTTTAAAGAACAATGTGTGTTCGTTCAGCGCAACATATAGTGCGCTAGGCGCTTTCCGCCAATCAAAGAAGTGCAGTGCGCTTCTGCCACGTGGCGCGCATGTAAATGTTGCGCTCTGCGCTAAGCGCAAATGCCAGTTTGCGAGCGCTGAGCGCTGGTCCATGAGCGCATTGCGCTGGCGTATACGTGGATGACACGTGTTGCGCTTGGCGCCAAGCGCCGGCCTATGGGCGCAGTGCGCTGTTTCAGAAGCGCGAAGTGCAAGCTGTGTCTGTGGTTGACACGTGGCACGTTTTGGCGCTGAGCGCCGGTCCAAAGAGCGCAAAAGCGCAGTTCATGAGTGCAAAGCACTTTTCAATAGCGCGGAGCGCGCTTGATCAAATTTATGATCAGAGAACAAGTTTATGTTCTTTTTAAAGGTGGTTTTGCCTCAATATTTCAAGAACAAAAGTTCTTATTTATAAAAAGGTCTCTGCCTTTGTAGATCAAGGATCTGCGAATGAAGTTAATACTTCTTTTTGTTTTTATAATAAGATCTTTTGATCTCTTTTTTATCAAAGACCTTGGTCTTTTATAGATCTATGATCTTTCTTAGAAGATAGTTCTTCTTTTTATGAGATGATTTCATCTATGTGTTCAAGAATCATTTTCTTTACCTTGAAGAAAATGATCTTCTTTCGCTAAAACCTTGCTTTTCTTTCTCTTTGAGTCTTTCTCAAAGTTTGTAGGGGGGTTTCTCTATATCAGACTTTAGGTCTTGGGGCCTTTATATAGGGCAAATTGATTTGATAAATCATTTAAAGAGATCATTCTTTGATTGATTTGGGAATATTTTCCACCGTTGGATCTTTGATCCTAAGGCTTCTGTTTTACAGAAGGCAATCTTCTTGTTTTTAACAAGATTGGAAAGATCTTTCCATAACAGAATTTTAATTCTAATTAATTAATAATTTATTATTATTAGATATTTTGATCTATCGGTGGGGAATTCTTAATTCCAGCGTTGGCGCACCTTGCGCGAGCGCACCTACGTTTGACACGGGGCACGCAGCGCAACTGCGCTAGATCTGAAGAGCTGCTTCAGCAGAGGTGTCTTTTCACCTTTCTTTTAAGTCAAACTTGTATTCCTCAGAACTTTCATTTCCCAAGTCTTGGAAATAGCTCCACTATGCACAAAATTTTCTGTGCCTAGCCTTTATAACTCGAAGCAAAGCTTCTTTCTTTTCTCATCTCTAAAGAACCCTCTCAATTATGGCTTGTAACCGTCCACATGCTCGCCGACAACCATGGGAAGTGCCCATCCAGGACATTGTTCCTCGTTTTGCTGCGCGCTTGGTGGATCCTTCCCTTACGGATGACCAATGCGATGTAGCACTGTACGAGCTCTTGACTTGTGTGGGGTCTCCTCTCCCCCCACACTCTATTTGGTTTCGGATGATCCTTGCGTCTGTGCTTGCTGATATTCCCCCTCCTCCAGCAGAGATGTCCTCGGCAATGCTCGATGTTGCTAAAGACAAAATCGAGTGCTTCTTCGAGACGCATTTGATCACTAAAGCCCATAGGGATTGCTCTGTCCATTTGCTGAGCCAGATACGGGCTCGTCGGGTCGTTATCTCCACTTTCTCTGGGGAGTGCGGCGTTGATCGATGGATGGCTACTCCTCGAGAGGATCACCGTTTTGACATGGTGGAGAAGACGGAGAGGGAACTGGACAATTTCATTCTTAGCTTTGCAAACCCCTGTCCTTTTGACCCCATGTTTGGTGATCTGTTTGCGTTGTAATAATAATAATAATAATAAGATTTCTAATTAAGTATTTTATTATCCGTCAAGTGCTCCTTTAGTTTTAATTCTTTGTTATTTCTTTGTAAGGCGCTTATGCGCTGCATAATTTGATTTGCTATAATCAGGTGCAAGTAATTCTTGTGAGCGCCGTTTCAGAGTCTTTGATTCTTTTTGAAGGCGCATTTGATGTTAGCACTTTTCATGAAGCGTTGCTTCGCTTTCCAATCTTGGAAACAGAGCTTTGCTCTAATTTGGGGTGCACAGCGCAGAGCGCAACGCAGCCTGCACTAGCGCATCCGTGTTTGATACATGGCGTGCGGTGTGCCTAGCGCTAGCGCACTCATGGTGCGCTGCCTAGGGCGCAGCGCGACCTGCGCTAGCGTACCTATGTTTGACACGTGGCGCGCAGCGCAGAGCGCTGGATCTGAAGCGTTGCTTCAATTTTTGACTTTTGAATTTCAATACTGTGCTTTGCTCTGACTGGAGGAACAGAAGCGTCGCTTCATTTTAAATCTTGGAATTTGAACAGAGCTTTGCTCTGATTGGGGAAATAGAAGCGTCACTTCATTTCAAATCTTGGAATTTGAACAGAGCTTTGCTCTGATTGGGGAAATAAATGCCCTCCACCGTTGCGCTTACGTGGCCCATACGTGAGTGAGGCGGTGGTAGCGTCTCAGTTGTTGGATCAACTTTTGGAAGTTGAAACGACTCTCAACGCCTATAAATAGGACCTTTGGTCCTTTAGATGATTTTCATCTTCCTTTTTGAGAATTATCTCTTCTTCAGAGCATTGCTCTCCTGTTTAAGAACCTTTTAAGAGTCAAAACTCTGTTAAATTTTAGGTAAAGTTTAAAACTTTTAATAAATTTTAATAAATTAGGGTTTTACTCATTAACAGAACCTTGCTCTTTATAGATCTTTGATCTAGAGAAAACCCGTTTAGGGTTTTATTAGCAAAGTTTTGCACTCATGAACCCATAGATCTAAAGAGATCTTTTCTTGGGGTTTCTTAGCCCATAAATAGAGCCTTGCTCTGTAGATTTTTTAATCTCTTGAGAAGAACTCATAATTGTTTTGTTCATGGATCATGAAGTTCCCAGAATTTTTGATTCATAAAAATTGATTTTAATTAATTTTCTGATAGGTTTTTCATCATCTTTACAGAGCCAGGCTCTTAGCATTCTCGGGGAATCTCTTTAAATTCCTTTCATAATTGATTTTGACAGGTGTCATTCCTGTCCGCAGAGCATTGCTCTCGAGGAATTTGACTCCTTGATCCGAAGGGTCGCTTATTAAATGAGATTCCCTTTTAGAACTTCTCACAAATTCGAATTTATTAGGTGTCATAATTAGAATTTGTTTTCTCCACGGGGATATCAAAAGCCTTTTAAATTCCGTATCTGTTTTCTTCATTACTGATCTTCTAACGATGTTTCTTTTCAGGCACTATGGCTGTTCATTTATATAGTCTACACGAGTTCATCTCTTATGAGGATATTCGCGTACAGGGCCGTCGCCAAAATCAAGAGTTTACAGATGCCCAATGTGCGGAGATCATGGATCGTCTGCATGCACGCGCCGGTTAGCTGCTTCCTCTCCGTTCCGCTCTCTTCAAAATCGTAGTGGGAGCAATTTGGAGGGCACTTCCTGGGTTTCACGAGGCCATGCCGCTTAATGCGCTGGATGATGCCGAAGACAAAGTGCATTCGGTGTACCTGTCGGGACTGATCTCAAAGAAGCGGCGAGATACCCTCACTGATATTCTGCATCAAACTTTCCAATAGACGACGATAATCGCTTCTTATCGAAGGGAGGGGGACATTGCCGAGGATCTCGACACTCGTCAGCGCGAGAGGATGCACACGAGAATGGTCAAAAAGGCCAGAAAGACTCTAGACGGCCTTACTTTCGAATTCCTCAATCCATGCCCTGGATATGAGGTTTTACCATTGTAATCATTTTGATGATGTTTTCGTTTACTGCTTTCATAATTTTAAGAACCTTTTCGAAGTATGAATGGCTAATTCCTCATTTCAGCGTATTTTATTTTATGTACTAAATCTTTTGCATATGCACGAATGGGTATGCTTCGCACGCTTAATCAAATGCGCATCAGATGTTCTCCTTGTCGCTTTCTTCTCTTTGCTGTGATGTTGCCATGTGATTTTAGCAAGTGCGGCCTGTAGATAATATATAGCTGTCCATCTTGGACTCTTTGTAGCGTAGTGATGGTTTAGGAAACAGGGTTAGGATCTGTCACCTAAGACTTTTCAATTTTATGAGCCGTGAGGGTCTCATAAATATTTTTCTCCCTACGAGTCGTGAGGATCTCGTAGGTGTATTTTCTCCCTAGGAATCGTGAGGATTCCTAAGTGCGTTTTCCCTTATAAGTCGTAAGGATCTTATAAGAGGGTTTTCTTCCATACGAATCGAGAGGATCCGTAAGTGTTTAGTTGGATTGACATGTAGATGACGTATTTCCAAAACGGGGTCATATGGATGACGTATTTCCGTGACGGGGTCATATAGATAACGTATTTTCGAACGGGGTCATGTGGATGACGTATTTCCGACCGGGGTCATGTTGATGACGTATTTCCGAGCGGGGTCATGTGGATGACGTATTTCCGAACGGGGTCATGTTGATGACGTGTTTTCGAGCGGGGTCATATGGATGACGTGTTTCCTAGCGGGGTCATATGGATGACGTGTTTCCGAACGGGGTCATATGGATGACGTATTTCCGAGCGGGGTCATGTGGGTCATGTGGATGACGTGTTTCCGACCGGGGTCATGTGGATGACGTGTTTCCGAGCGGGGTCATGTGGATGACGTATTTCCGACCGGGGTCATATGGATGATGTATTTCCGAGCAGGGTCATGTGGATGACGTATTTCCGAACGGGGTCATGTGGATGTCGTGTTTCCGAACGGGGTCATGTGGATGACGTATTTCCGAGTGGGGTCATGTGGATGACGTATTTTCGAGCGGGGTCATGTGGATGACGTATTTCCGACCGGGGTCATGTTGATAACGTGTTTCCGAACGGGGTCATGTTGATGACGTATTTTCGAGCGGGGTCATGTTGATGACGTATTTCTGAGCGGGGTCATGTCGATGACGTATTTCCGACCGGGGTCATATGGATGACGTGTTTCCGAACGGGGTCATGTTGATGACGTATTTCCGAGCGGGGTCATGTGGATGACGTATTTCTGAGCGGGTCATGTGAATGACGTATTTCCGAACGGGGTCATGTGGATGACGTATTTCCGAGCAGGGTCATGTGGATGATGTTGCGTCTGTTGTAGTGAGACGAATGTTGGAGTGGTCTCTAGGTTGTCTGGGAACCATCGAGATTTGGAGTAGGGGCTTCTTCTTCTGATGGAGCCTGGGGAGGGAAGGTATGATTCCTTCTTTGTTTGCGCCCCTGGATTGTATACAGGGATTGATAATGATATCACCTGTAGGGCATAAATTTCATTTTATTTTATTTCTTTCCGCGATGCTCTATCATTTCAGCTTTTATATCGCGAAGGTCGCGATTGCCCAATCATTTCGACTATTTTTTGCGGTGCCCAATCATTTCGGCTTTTTATTTTATTTTTACTCGCTGCTTTTTATTGCGAGTTGCCCAATCATTTCGGCTATTTTGCATGCATACATTTTTTTACTTGCTGATTTTGTTGCAAGTTGCCCCATCATTTCGGCTATTTCGTATGCATTTGTGGCTCGCTGGCTTTTTGCTGCAAGCGTGGAATTAGACACTGATTTCGGCATCAGCACCACTACAACTGGAATATTGCCAGGAGAAAATCATCATTTACCTCTGTCGATGTCGAACAAAAGTGGCTTAGCGTACAGGGTTAGGATCCTGTTGACTAAGACTTTTGACTTTATGAGCCGTAAGGGTCTCATAAAGGTACATCTCCCTACGAGTCGTGAGGATCTCGTAGGTGCATTTTCTCCTTAAGAATCGTGAGGATTCCTAAGTGCATGGTCTCTTATAAGTCATAAGGATCTCACAAGAGTGTTTTCTCCTTATAAGTCGAGAGGACTTACAAGGGCTGTTCACCGTGTAGGCATATCCCTAGTCGCGGATGGGACTTTGTTAGGGAAATGTTTATTCGCGTCCATGGATTGTATACAAGGGTCAGCATTGAGCTGCTTGTAGGGAAGAAAGTTGGAGGTTGTGGTGGCCGCTTAAGAACAGGTTCAGATCCCTGTAGCTTAAGACTTTTGAATTTTATGAGCCGTGAGGGTCTCAGAAGAGGGTTCTCCTTACGGGTCGTGAGGATCTCATAAGTGTATTTTTTCCTTAGGAATCGTAGGGATCCATAAGTTTATTGCTCCCTTGTGAGTCGTAAGGATCCCACGCAGGTGGTTTCTCCTCACAAGGTCGAGAGGACCTTGCAAGTGTCTTTTAACGAGATTGCGCCCTTTCGGGTTTTCACAAAACTCGCCGGTAGCCCTGCTGTTCTTACTCATGGAGCTCTTTCGGGTTTTCATCCGTGCCCTTTTTGCTTATGGACATACCGTTTTTTTTTTACTTTTCTTTTTTTTATTCTTTTCTCTTTTTTTTGTGTCAGCCTTGGGATGCTACAGTCCACAGTAGTTTATCGACGTCTCGGTCAACAGCTAGTTTTAGGATATAGTCGTCCATCGTTAGTTTAAGGACATTTCGGTCCGTTATTAGTTTTAGAACGTTTCAGTCCGTCGTTAGTTTAAGGACGTTTCGGTCGGTCATTAGTTTAAGGACGTTTCGGTCCGCAGCTGCTACTACTTATAGAGTTTAGGTTTAGAAAGATAGCGAGCGGATATAGTCGTCGTCGTCTATCATTGACCTAGGCCATGACTCGTCAGGCGTAGTACTTTTTCGGTAAGCGACCATTTATTGGCCTGAAGGGCCTTTCGCCATGCATGTCCATGAGTAGATATGCCCACCCTGGTAGACCTTGTCCATGATATATGGGCCTTCGTAGTTCGGTTCGAATTTCCCCCGTTTAGCACGATTGGGAATCATAGGCCTTTTGACCACTAGCACGAGTTCGCCTTGGCGGAATGTCCTCGGCCTAGTCAATCTTTCGTATGAGTGCGTCATCTTTGTTTTATAAGCCTCCAGATTTTGTTGCGCTATGAGCCGGGTTTCATCAAGGACATTGAGCTCCTCAAGCCGAAGGTGAGCATTCTCTTCGTCCATTAGCTCATAATGAACTGCCACTCGTAGAGAGGGTAACTCTATCTCGAGGGGGAGTACCGTCTCTGTACCGAATACCAATGCGTACGGCGTTGTATTCGTAGCCGTTTTGAACGTAGTTCGATACGCCCAGAGAGCTTTGATTTAGACAGGTTTTGTCGATCAAAAATAATTACCGCAATCAAAAACGGCGTCGCATGAAGCTAGCCGGTGAATACGGGTCGGTCCACAGGGATGTTGTAAATCTCCTTAAAGTTCTTACGAGTTAATTCCAAATGGTGTTTGGTCTTTTAATTAGATCTAAAAAAGAAGTTGTGTTATACTAGGATTAGAAACTTACTAGGATTAGGTTTAGGTAAAGTTTGGTAAATAAAGATCTACACCTCTTTTCAATGCCTTAATTTAGATATCATATTAGGGGTTATGGTAAATTTTAATAAAGGGGATTAGGATGATTGAGAAGATATTTCTTCCTCTAGATCCTTGTCCTTCCTTTCTTAACCTTTACCCTAACCTCCATGGAAAACTTACAACTCCGGTCTTTTATACTACGGATCACCGTTACCTCGAGGGTAGAGTGCCGTAGGGAGCGGAAGATGAAAGTATGCATGGAGTCCTAATGTTCATAATAGATTGGCAAAGAAAAGAGATGAGAAATCTTCATCTCTCAAACCCTTCCCCATTCCTAACCCCAACAAGCGAGGAAACTACTCGCTCATTGAGGGATTTACAAAAGACATGATTTTTATTTGAAGTTTTGATTAAAGAGATGAAAGATAGATCTACGGCAAGTTAATAAAAATTCTAAACTGTATTAAACTAGGGCAAGAAAAGAATTTACCTAGGGCAGAAATTGAAATTAGAACTAGGGCAGAAAAATAACCTACTTACGAGTGATGTACTCCAATCTTCAAAGAAAACAGAATTTTATTGATGAATAGAGGCATGAGAAAATACGATGGTTTTGGTTCTATTTATAGGACATAGAAACCATAGGTTTACAGTTGATTCGCACGTCTGCAATTACAAATTTGCCCTTAGGTCAACTATTCAGCGCCGCCATATATTTTGGTAAAAAATCCTCAAAGCCCGGGCATTATATGGCCGCGGAACCGCGGCATTGGCAGGCTTGGGCCGCGGTTCCACTGCCCATTGATGAGTTCATTGTCTGAAAATTTCTGTGATTACTTCTGGCTTTTTGGGGCTTCTGTTTCTTTGGTTCTTTTCTTCATTTGGCTTCTGTGTCTTCGCCAGATCTTTCAGTGAAAACTCGTAGTGGTCTTTTAACCGTTCGCCTTGACATTTTGGACCTTGCGTTGCCTTGTTAATTGTGAACTGTTCTTCGTCTAGGCTTGACTAGGATCCTTCTATTTGTTGGTCAAAAGTCCCTTTTTTGTATCGTCTTTTGTCTTTTTCACTGTTTTCGCTCCAAGAACCTGTAACATGTACTATGTAGTAGACATGCGTCAATTGCACCTGTTTTTATTGTAAAATGCATAAGAATGGGGAATACAAAATGCAATATTATGATATGAACAAATACCCCCAAACTTATCTTTTGCTCGTCCTCGAGCAAACTTATTTTTTATTATAAAAACCTATCCTCACTTTCGCAGGGAAACGCGATTGCACTGAGCACGTGCAACAAGCCATTAAACCTCTAGGTGTCCCTAGTAGGAGGAGTGTTGTCTCCTGAGGGTTTTCAGCGGATTACACCCACAAAATCCTATCAATTTGGCTTTTTGACTTTAGTTCTCCAATTAGGTTTTCTAACAAGGAATTCTATTATCTTCGACTTATAAATTATCCACCCATATTCTTCACACTTCCTCATAACTTAAGATTATATATGTTCTATAGACTTACTTAGCTTTCGGCATTTCCTAAGTTTTCCTTCTAGGGTTTCATCTCCACTTAGGAATTTTTATCAACTCTATTAAAGATACAAGTTCTATTCTTCATTCCTTTCTCTCATCTAAACTCCAATCACATATCCCCACGTGTGTGTGTATATCACCCCTACACTTGGAAATTCAAATCAAGCAATCGTACTCTTGTCCATTGTCCAAAGCACTTATTAATTGGTGAATTTTTAATTGAATTTCGCTTACACATCCTTCATGCGACCGTTAATACTTCTTGAGGTACCAACAACCGATTACAAGATGCGTTAGCACTTTAAAGAGTACTTCCTAGTCTTGCAACACCCAAGGCTTTAGCAGTGACTCCCAAACCAGTTGGTCTAAGGCACTAGATGATGAAGCACCCTCGCTAAATATTTTTCTAGTTTTAGTCTTAAGTAATCACAAAAACCAGTGTTCATTTTTTTCTTCATTCACTTTTTTTTTCTTTTTTTTTCATTGTACTAAGGACTTTAGACAAGAGCATTTCAAGGTCTCCTCTACTATTTCAAGTTTCAATGTGCGTGTTTGTGCAATTTGTAGGGTATACGTTTTCAGAATCTAGACTTAAGCTAGGAATTATTTTTCAAACTTATACTCTAATAAAAGTTTCAATACTTTTCCTTTGTTTCGACTTAGCCCAAGAAGTGAACCCAAAATTTGCCTATTTCTAAATAAACTACAAAGACATATACTTTCTACCGTTAAACTTTAAAGAAGGTTATTTTTAGGGTTTTTAATTTACTAAGTCTAAGATCTAGTTTTTCTTAGCCAGTTGACCTATTTGTCAAACTCAAGTCAATTAGCCAAAATTGAATACATTAATTTTTATAATTTTTGAAATTTTTTCAATTTTTTATGGGTTTTTCTTTTTCTAATTTTTTTTTGTTTTTCAAATTTTTCAAATTTTTATGATTTTTTAAATAAGGATGCAAATGCAAAAATATACATATGAATGCGAAGGAAGAAAACTTACCGAACATACCCCCAAACTTAAAATGGACAGCGTCCTCACTGTCATGCTGCACTAAGTGGGTTGATAATGTCGGCAATTTCCTGTTTATTATTATATTTACATATTATACACACCCCCAAACTTATTTGAAATAACGTTTTGGAAAAAAAATGAGTGGAAGTTCGGGGGTGAAAATGAAGGAAAATCAATCAGTGTAAATCGGCTCCTGTAAAAACAGGAGCTCCTCCGAATGGTCCGCTGTGAAGAACGGTTTCAGTCGATGTCCATTTACTTTGAATAAAACACCGTCCTCCGGATTTTCAAGATCAACCGCACCGTGCGGATAAACGGTGCGAACTACATAAGGTCCTCTCCATCTAAAACGGAGCTTGCCGGGGTGATAATGTAACCGAGTATCATAGAGTAAAACCTGTTGACCAGGTTTAAATGTTTTACGCAAAAGGTGTTTATCGTGGAACACCTTAGTTCGGTTTTTAGCAATTACGGCATTATCATATGCCTCATCCCACAGCTCTTCTAGTTCATTCAACTGCAGCTTTCGATTGCTACCCGCATCTCCTAAAGATAAATTCAGCTCTTTGATAGCCCAAAATGCCTTGTGCTCAATCTCTACTGGGAGGTGGCAAGCATTCCCGTAAACAAGCCGGTATGGAGACATGCCAAGATCGGTCTTGTATGCAGTACGGAAAGCCCATAGTGCATCGATCAGTTTGAGTGACCAATCTTTACGGTTTTTAGAAACCGTTTTCTCCAAGATTTGCTTAATTTGCTGATTCGAGACCTCGGCTTGCCCACATGTTTGGGGATGGTATGGCGTTGACAGCTTGTGGGTGATAGAATATTTGCGCATCAAGGACTCAAAAGTCCTATTGCAAAAGTGAGAACCATTATCACTTATTATCGCTCGAGGGTGCCCAAATCGAGAAAAGATGAGTTCTTTAAGAAATCGAACGACAACCTTGTTATCGTTCGTTCGACTAGGCACAGCCTCGACCCACTTTGAAACGTAGTCAATAGCCAAAAAAATATACACATTTCCAAAAGAGTTAGGAAATGGTCCCATGAAATCTATACCCCAAACATAAAAAATATCCACAACCAAAATTGGTTGGAGCGGCATTTCGTTTTTCCGCGATATCCGGCCCAAGTGTTGGCACCGGGAGCAAGTCTTGCAGTATTCATATGCATCCTTGAAGAGTCGTGGCCAATAGAAACCACACTGCAAAACTTTCTCGGCTATCTTCTTTAGGCCAAAGTGCCCGCCACATGCTTGATCGTGGCAAAAAAACAGCACACTCTTAACCTCATTTTCCGGTACATACCGACAAATTATTTGGTCGGAACAGTATTTAAAAAGATAAGGTTCATCCCAGTAAAAATGCTATACTTGGGACAAGAATCGAAGTTTATCCTGTTTCGACCAATCTTTAGGTATCAAGCCGGTGGCTAAGTAGTTTACGATATCAGCGAACCATGGTTCGCAAGAAATGGTTAAGAGTTGCTCAACGGGAAAAACATCGTTGATTGGAAGTTCTAGCGTAGGCGGAGAAGGAAATCGTGAAAGGTGATCGGCCACTACGTTTTCACATCCTTTTTTGTCCCTTATGACAAGGTCAAACTATTGTAGCAAGAGGATCCAACGTATTAGTCTCGATTTAGCATCCTTCTTCGCAAAAAGGTGGCGAAGAGATGAATGATCAGTATACACAATGACTGGAGAGCCAATTAAATAAAGCCGAAATTTTTCAAGTGCAAACACAACCGCTAAAAACTCTTTTTCTGTTGTTGTTTAGTTTAGTTGGGCCTCATTTAATGTACGGCTAGCGTAATAAATCACGTGCGGCATCTTATTAATGTGTTGTCTAAGAACAGCACCAATGGCAAAATCTGATGCGTCGCACATGATTTCGAAGGGGTGCGTCCAGTCTGGAGATGAAAGAATGGGCGCAGAAATGAGAGAGTGTTTCAATGACTCGAACGCTTCCATGCAAGTTGAGTCAAAATCAAATGTTGTGTCCTTGGCCAATAAGAGAGTCAAAGGTCTAGCAATCTTGCTAAAATCCTTGATGAACCGTCTATAAAAACCAGCGTGGTCAAGGAAAGCTCGGATGTCTTTGACGCATTTAGGAGGAGGAAGATTAGAAATGACTTCAATGTTGGCTCTATCAACCTCTATGCCATTTTGCGAGATGACATGTCCTAAGACAATGCCTTCTCGTACCATAAAGTGGCACTTCTCCCAATTCAAAGTTAGGTTCTTATCCCTACAGCGGATAAGAACTGCGTCAAGATGTCGTAAACACTCGTCGAAGGAGTCACCAAAAATGGAGAAATCATCCATAAAGATCTCCAAAAACTTTTCAACCATGTCTGAAAAGATCCCCATCATACACCGCTGAAATATAGCGGGTGCATTGCATAACCCAAAGGGCATGCGACGATAAGCAAAAGTGCCAAAGGGACAAGTAAATGTGGTCTTGTCTTGATCCTCTTTGGCTATGGGGACTTGGTTATAGCCGGAGTAGCCATCTAAAAAGCAGTAGAACTCGTGCCCAGCCAGTCGTTCTAGCATTTGGTCAATGAAAGGTAAAGGAAAGTGGTCCTTCCTTGTAGCGGCATTGAGTTTTCTATAGTCGATGCAAACTCGCCACCCAGTTTGGGTGCGAGTGGGAATTAACTCATTTGCCTCATTGGTAATGACCGTGATGTCCGATTTCTTTGGCACAACATGAATAGGGCTAACCCATTGGCTATCCGAGATAGGGTGAATGATACCACTATCAAGACATTTAACAATCTCCTTCTTGACAGCCTCTTTCATAATGGGGTTGAGGCGTCTTTATGGATCCCTTACCGGCTTGGCATCATTCATCAAGTGTATATGATGTTAGACTATGAGGGGACTAATCCCCTTGATGTCCGCCATAGACCAGCCGAAAGCTTGCCGATTATTGTGTAAGACCATTAAAAGGGCCTTCTCTTGCTCAAGAGCTAGAGATGCCGATATTATAACGGGTAAGGGCTCATTCTCACCTAGATAAGCATATTTTAGGTGCGATGGCAAAAGCTTTAGATCGAGTTTAGGAGGTGAAACAATAGATGGTAACAATGGAGTAACTGTTTCAAACTCGAAGGATTCCATCAAAGGTTCAAATCGAGTGTACGCAACCGAGTCGGATGGTTCAACTAACTCATCCGAAAAAGCAAAATACTCAAGCTCGGGTGGAGAGTCTTCAAAATCGTCTACAAAGGTGAAACACTCATAATCTTTGTCCGTCGTGAAAGCTGTGGCGGATTCTAGGAGGAACGCACTAGTGATGTCAACATTGCTGTGATCGAACATAAAATTTTCGAACTCACAGTCCTCCTCCACGATCTCATTGATCGAGCAAACATTAAGTACGCTAGCATTAGGCTCGGCAGGCTGACTTCTCAACTTGAAAATATTGAGTTCAATTGTCATATTGCCAAAAGATAGATTCATTGAACCATTACGACAATTGATCACTGCGTTAGAAGTCGCGAGGAATGGTCGACCAAGTATCACCGGAATTTGACTCCGGGGGTTCGCGACAGGTTGTGTATCCATAACAATAAAGTCAATGGGGAAAATGAAATCCCCTACTCTAATTAACACATCCTCCAACTCTCCCCTAGGATGGGTGATTGATCGGTCAACCATTTGGAGAGTACAGTGAGTGGGCTTAAGCTCTCCAACGCCTAATTGCTCGTACATCGAATAAGGTAGCAAATTGACACTAGCACCAAGATCTAATAGTGCTCTATTGATGTTCTTGTCCCCAATTGTGATCGAAATAGTAGGACAACCGGGGTCCTTTTGCTTTGGGGGTAAAGAATTGACAAGAGTATCACTAACAACACTAACCACGAAAACTTTCTTTGGTACTTGTGACTTCCTCTTTTTGGTGCATAAGTCCTTTAAGATTTTTGCATATGAAGGAACTTATTTGATTGCATCCAAAAAAGGGATATTTATGCTAACCTGTTTGAACAACTCTACAATCTTCTCCATCTGTGGAGTTGGTTTATTGGATCTCAACCGGTTTGGAAAAGGAACATATTGAAAAATTGTAGAGTCCAATTTTTGCGGATCAGATTGTTGAGTTGGAACGGATCCCCGTGTAGATGTGTTCGTGTTGTGCGAAGTAGGTCCGTTCGAGCTAGAAGGGGTAGAGCCGTGTGAATGATGGAGAATAGGCTCTAACGAAGAAGAAGAAGAAGAAGGTGAAGAAGATGAAGAAGGACCACCGGCAGGGGTGTCATGGTTAATACCCACATTGTTTTGCAACACTTTTCCGGATCTCAACGTGGTCACAGCATTTACGTTATGATTCTGCTGATCATATGCAACATGTGCGTGACCGGGATTTGGCAGTGGTTGAGATGGAAGCTTTCCTTTTTCTCGCTCTTTCAATGCAGCAATGAGTTGTGCAATTTGTGCCTCAATAGATTTGATGCTTTGATCGTGTGAGGTACTGTTTTGCACCAAAAATTGAATAGAAGTCTCTAATCTTGTTGTAGATTGTGTAGATTGCTTTAGGAACGCCTCTAAACTTCTTTCGAGTGAGCTAACCTTGTTATTATTAGGTTGAACAAAATTGTTCGGCGGGTAAGAAGTGTTAGGCACAAAATTGTTCACTTGATTAGGGTAAGGTTGCTGTTGGAAAGGTTGTTGAAATTGAGTTTGTGGAGGTGCTTGTATTGTGGAGGAGGGGGCCTTTGAAAATTGTTATTTCCTTGGAATTGTTGATTTTGGTTCCAAGCGAAATTTGGGTGACTCTTCCAACCCGGATTGTATGTCGAAGAGTATGGATCATTTCTTTGTCGTTGCTGAAAGGCAGCATTGACTTGATCCTGTCCTTGAGTAGATGCCGTGTAAGGACACTCTTCGGTGAGATGTGATGGATCCGAACAACAAGCACAAACAGTTCGTGGAGGCATAACGGGGGCAGGAGAAGGCGATGAGATTTTGGTCTTAATCGCTTCTAGTTTTTTCGTAAGAGCGGCCATCTCGGCCTTCATAACAATCGACATCTCTACTTGATGTATGCCTGCCCTAGGTTGACCAATAGAAGAAGATTATGATGTGGTCTTGGTTCTCTCCCACTGAATTGTTTGTTCACTAAGATCCTCAAGAAACTGCCACGCTTCGTCACTAGATTTGGTTAGAAAGTGACCTTGACAAATGGTTTCTAGCAACTGCTTCGTTGCCGGGTTCCATCCCTCGTATAATGTTTGGCAAAGTTGCCAACTTTCGATCCCATGATGAGGGCATTGAACGAGTAGGTCTTTGAATCTTTCAAAACACTTCCAAAATGGTTCAGACGGAAGCTGAGAAAATTGTATAATCTCGTTACGGATTCTAGCAGTTTTGTGATGAGGATAGAACTTTTTAAGAAAGGCTTTCACAAACTCGTCCCAATTTCTAATTAAATGTGATGCTGTGCTGTATAGCCACTTCTCGGCTAGGTCACATAAGGTGAAAGGAATGACCCTTAGCCTTATAGCGTCATCACTTAATTGGGTCGTTTTCATCATAGCGCAAACGTTTTGGAATTTGTTAATAAAGATATATGCATCTTTGGATTCCAAACCATGAAACTTGGGCAGCATATTGATGAAGTGGGATTTGATCTCAAAATTATCCCCATTCGCCGGTGGGAGGGAAAGACAAGTAGGAAGGGCGGTGCGGACGGGGTAGAGGAGATCCTGGAGCGCGACTCATGTGGGCGCTTCTACAGGCGGGTGATTCGGATTATTCGCATCTAACGGAGGTGGAATCATTCCCGTCGGTAAGGTGTTGCTAGGATTGTATCCCGACATACCTTCGGAAGAAGAATTTGAAGGTGAAAGTGAAGAAGTGGAAAGGATTTCGACTTCGGAGTCGAAAGGTTCGTCGGTCGGTACCAACGAAACACGGACTAATCGGGCGCTAATGTCCCTAGTCCAACCGGACATACAATAAAAGGGGTAGTGTAGTCAAAAAGCGAAAGACAGAATGTGGAGGTAAGAAAGCGTCAATGAGAAGAAGTGGTGTAAGTGAGGTACAAGATTTCTTTAGCGACAAGTTGCAAGTTTTGAAAAGATTTTTCCGTTTTCTTTTTCTGTGAGCTTTTGCAAAAAGATTTTTTGAAAAGAGACTTGTGACACAAATGCGATCAACCACATATTTACAATCAGGCCTAGATCTAGGGTCACCTAGGTCAGCTAGACAGCTCCTAACTGTTCCAAAGGGCTAGAAATAGGACCTCAAACCGCCTCTTCACCGCCAATTGCGGCCAGGTAAGTGCCAGGTAAGTGGGAAGGAACCACACTGTGGGCCTAATTAAAAACCACTAGCCTTGACACACTTGCCTAGGCACCGCAAAGTCAGGTTAGGATAAACGGCCGATACCTATACTAGTCCTCTGTCCTAGTGAGCGCGACGTCCTTAAGGCTGAGTCTAGTCTTTTTTTAATTAAGAGTGGTCAATGCAAATGCTTTTAAGTGATTTCTGGGGTCCTGGGAAGGGTAATGAAATCCCCACCCAATCTGAATTGGTCAAAAGCCCCTTAAAGTCAGATTAAGATATGCAAAGCAGTAAATCACTTGCAATCAATTATTTTTTTAGCGCGGTGCAAAGAATCCTGCAGAAAATCAATTATTGGAAGGGGGAAGAAGATTTTTAGCGCAAAGAATCCTGCAGAAGATTTGATAGAAGATATATGGGGATTTTCAGAGGGGAGAATGAGGAAACAAACCGAGCAATTTCCGCGAAGAAAAGAGTTAGGAAGACCGCGGAACCGCGGTTTTGACCGTGTCGAAGCCGCGGAAACGCGGTTGTATGGGAGCTTCAGGTTTCCAAAAAGTTTCTGCTGTTCTGTACTTTCAATCCCTCTCTGTTTTGATGTATCTTTTTCTGTTTCGCCTTCTGTGTTGTTTCAGATCCGTCAATCCTGCGAAGATTTACAAAAGAAACCCTTCAAACAATAAAAGATGATAGAATTTTTATATTTTTGATTTTTTTCAAATTTTTATGATTTTTTTATCTTTTATATTAACCCGAAATTACAAAAAGGAAATTTTATGCCATCCCCGGCAATGGCGCCATTTGATTTAGAGAGGTTTTGTCGATCAAAAATAATTACCGCAATCAAGAACGGCGTCGCATGAAGCTAGCCGGTGAATACGGGTCAGTCCACAGGGATGTTGTAAATCTCTTTAAAGTTCTTACGAGTTAATTCCAAATGGTGTTTAGTCTTTTAATTAGATCTAAAAACGAAGTTGTGTTATACTAGGATTAGAAACTTACTAGGGTTAGGTTTAGGTAAAGTTTGGTAAATAAAGATCTACACCTCTTTTCAATGCCTTAATTTAGATATCATATTAGGGGTTATGGTAAATTTTAATAAAGGGGATTAGGATGATTGGGAAGATGTTTCTTTCTCTAGATCCTTGTCCTTCCTTTCTTAACCTTTACCCTAACCTCCATGGAAAACTTACAACTCCGGTTTTTTATACTGCGGATCACCGTTACCTCGAGGGTAGAGTGCCGTAGGGAGCGGAAGATGAAAGTATGCATGGAGTCCTAATGTTCATAATAGATTGGTAAAGAAAAGAGATGAGAGATCTTCATCTCTCAAACCCTTCCCTATTCCTAACCCCAACAAGCGAGGAAACTACTCGCTCATTGAGGGATTTGCAAAAGACATGATTTTTATTTGAATTTTTGATTAAAGAGATGAAAGATAGATCTACGGAAAGTTAATAAAAATTCTAAACTATATTAAACTAGGGCAAGAAAAGAATTTACCTAGGGCAGAAATTGAAATTAGAACTAGGACAGAAAAATAACCTACTTACGATTGATGCACTCCAATCTTCAAAGAAAACGGAATTTTATTGATGAATAGAGGCATGAGAAAATACAATGGTTTGGGTTCTATTTATAGGACATAGAAACCATGGGTTTACAGTTGATTTGCACGTCTGCAATTACAAATTTGCCCTTAGGTCGACTATTCAGCGCCGCCATATATTTTGGTAAAAAATCCTCGAAGCCCGGGCATTATATGGCCGCGGAACCACGGCATTGGCAGGCTTGGGCCGCGGTTCCGCGGCCCATTGATGAGTTCATTGTCTGAAAATTTCTGTGATTACTTCTGGCTTTTTGGGGCTTCTGTTTCTTTGGTTCTTTTCTTCATTTGGCTTCTGGGTCTTCTCCAGATCTTTCAGTAAAAACTCGTAGTGGTCTTTTAACCGTTCGCCTTGACATTTTGGACCTTGCGTTGCCTTGTTAATTGTGAACTGTTCTTCGTCTAGGCTTGACTAGGATCCTTCTATTTGTTGGTCAAAAGTCCCTCTTTTGTATCGTCTTTTGTCTTTTTCACTGTTTTTGCTCCAAGAACCTGTAACCTGTACTATGTAGCAGACATGCGTCAAAAGCACATGTTTTTATTGTAAAATGCATAAGAATAGGAAATACAAAATGCAATATTATGATATGAATAAGCTTCATGCAGTCTCTCGTGCCAGTCCTTCTTATTTCGAGACACCCTCTTTTTCACGATCTTCGTCAAGGTCTTGTTGAAAGCCTCAGCTAGACTGTTAGCTCGGGGATTATAGACTGAGGAGTATCTCCAGTCTATGTTATGCTGTTGTGCGAAGCGGCTGATCTTGTGGCTTCTGTAGGCTGGCCCGTTATCGGAGATAATCCGTCGCGAAGTGTGTTCAGACCATAATATTGCATTTTTCATCCCCCTATTCTTATCCGTTTTATAAATAAACAGGTACTCTTGACGCACGTTTGTTGCATGTTACAGGATACAGGCTCTTGGAGCAAATACAGTGAAAAAGACGAAAGTTGATACAGAAAAGAGACTTTTGACCAACAAGTAGACGGATCTTACTCAAGCTGAGACGAAGAACAGTGCAAGGTCCAAAAAGACGAAAGTGAAACGGTCAAAAGATTCTTAAAAGTTTTCACTGAAGATCTGTAGAAGACCCAGAAGTCAAACATAGAAAAGTGGTGAAGAAACAAGAAGCCCAAATGCCCAGAATACAGCTCAAGAATTTTGGTGAGCTGAGCTCACCAAAGAGCCGCGGAACCGCGGCCCAAGGCCCACATATGCCGCGGTTCCGCGGCCATTCAGAGCCCGTGTCGGTGGAATTTTTCTGTGTCGGTGCGTCGGTGCGGGGTTTGGGATTTTCCAAGGGCAAATCTGTAATTGCACATCTGCGAGAGTCTGTAACCCTAGTTTTCCTGTTTTCCTATAAATTGTAATCATAGATCTGTAAAACTTATGCCTCTTTTCAATCAATAAAATTCAGAATTGTTGGGAGTTTATTCAGATCTGTTCTGTATTCTTGCTTGGAGGGAGCCATCAAATTAGTAAGTTCTTTTTAATTCTTCGCTTTTAATTCTTTATTAATTAGTATGTCTTTTCATCCCCTAATGAGCGAGTAATCTCCTCGCTTGTTAGGGTTAGCCTTAGGGAAAGGTTTGAAAGATGAGATCTCTCACCCCTTTCATACCCCTTCACAACTAAGAATTAGAACTCCATGCATACACGCACAACTGCTCCCTACGGCACCCTACCCCTCGAGGTAACGGTGACACCGTAGTATAAAGGCCCGGTTGCGCGTGTTTTCCATGGAGGTTAGGGAAATTATCGATAAAGGAAGGATAAGAATCTAGAGGAAGAAATATCTTCCCAAAAGATTCTAATCCACTTTATTGATAATTACCGTAACATCTAATAGATCAAAAATAAGGCATTGAAAGCGGTGAGGAAATCTTTAATCTCCAAACTTCCCCTAAGCCTAACCCTAGCAAGACTTTAATTTAGATTAATTTAGTTTAGTGATAGATCTAGGTTTTAGATTTAATCAATCCAAACAACATTTTGAATCAACTCGAAAAAACACATTAAGAAAATACCCATCTCTGTGGATCGACCCGTACTCACCGGCTAGCTGCAAAGCGACGCCGTTTCTGATTACGGTTAACAACATATACAAATCTTTGGACCAATCAAATGGCGCCGTTGCCGGGGATGGCGTAAATTTCTTTTGTGTAATTTCGGGTTGATATAAATTTTTAAAAAAAATTTAAAAAAATCAGAAAATAGAAAAATACAAAAACATTTTATCGATTTTTATCTGTTTGAAGGGTTTTATGGTTTGAATCTTGCAGGAACAGCGAAGGATTGCGAATCTGGAAATTTACAGAGGGCAAAACAGAAGTTGGTGCATAAGAACAGAGAGGAATTACAAGTACAGAACCCTAAAAAAATTTTCAAAGCCTGAACACCTCACAAGGCCGCGGTACCGCCGCAAATAGCAATCAAGGCCGCGGGACCGCCGCGTGGCTGCCACGTCAGCACATCAAAATTGCAGGGTTTGTTTTCTTCTTCTCCCCTCTGCAACCTCCATATATCTGTCTGTAAAAATTTTCTGCAGGAATTTTTTGCGCTAAAAATTCTTTCTCCCCCTTCTAAATAACAGATTTTCTGCAGGTTTCTTTGCGCCGCGCTAAAAAAATTGATTGCAAGTGAATTTTATTGTTTTGCATAATTTAATCGGACTTTAAGGGGCTAATTGACCAAACTCAGATTGGGTGGGGATTTCATCACCCTTCCCAGGACCCCAGAAAACACCTAAAGCATTTGCATTGACCACAATTAATTAAAAAATACTAGACTCGGCCCTAAGAACATCGAGCTCAATAGGAAAAGGACTAGTATAGGTATCGACCGTTTGTCCTAACTGACCTTGCGGTGTCTAGGCAAGTGTGTCTAGGCTAGTGGTTATTAATTAGGCCCACTATTGTGGTTCCTTCCCACTTACCTGGCACTTACCTGGCCGCAAGTGTCGGTGAAGAGACGGTTTGAGGTCCTATTTCTAGCCCTAGTTAGGAGCTGTCTAGCAGACCTAGGTGACCCTAGATCTAGGCCTGATTGTGCATGTGTGGTTGATACATTTGTGTCATAAGTCTCTTTTTCAAAAACCTCTTTGCAAAACTCTCACATAAATAAAAAAGAGAAAAAAGAGAAAAATCTTTTCAAAACTTGCAACTTGTCGCTAAAGAAAACTTGCAACTCACTTCCACCACTTTTTCTCATTGACGTTATCTTACCTCCACATTCTGTTTTTTTTTCTTTTTTCTGACTACACTACCCCTTTAGTGTATGTCACTTTGGACTAGGGATACTAACGCCCGATTAGTCTGTGTTTCGTTGGTACCGACCGACGAACCTTTCGAAACCGAAGTCGAAATTCCCTCCATTTCCTTACCTCCACCTTCAAATCCTTCTTTCGAATGTATGTCGGGACACGACCCCAACGATACCTTACCGACGGGAATGATTCCACCTCCATTAGGTGCGAATAACCCGAATCTTCTGCCTGTTGTAGCACCCGCACGAGTTGCGCTCCAGGATCTCTTCTACCCCGTCCGCACTTCTTTACCTACCTGTCTTTCACCCCCACCGGCAAATGGGGACAATTTTGAAATAAAACCACAATTCATCAATATGTTGCCAAAATTTCATGGTTTGGAATCTGAAGATGCGTATATTTTTATCAATAAATTCCAAAATGTGTGTGCTATGATGAAAACGACCCAATTAAGTGATGACGCTATAAGGGTAAGGGTCATTCCTTTCACCTTATGTGACCTAGCCGAGAAGTGGCTATACAGCACCGCATTACATTCCATTAGAAATTGGGACGAGTTTGTGAAAGCTTTTCTAAAAAAGTTCTATCCTCATCACAAAACTGCTAGAATCCGTAACGAGATTATACAATTTTCACAGTTTCCTTCCGAACCATTTTGGAAGTGCTTCGAGAGATTTAAAGACCTACTCGTTCAATGCCCTCATCACGGGATCGAAAGTTGGAAACTTTGCCAAACATTATACGAAGGATTGAACTCGGCAACGAAGCAGTTGCTAGAAACCATATGTCAAGGTCATTTTCTCTCCAAGTCTAGCGACGAAGCGTGGCAGTTTCTTGAGGATCTTAGTGAGCAAACAATTCAGTGGGAGAGTACCAAGACCACATCATCTTCTTCTATTGGTCAATCTAGGGCAGGCATACATCAAGTAGATATGTCAATTGCTATGAAGGCCGAGATGGCCGCACTTATGAAAAAACTAGAAGCCATTGAGACCAAAATCTCATCGTCTTCTCCTGCCCCTGCCTTACCCACATGAACTGTTTGTGCTTGTTGTACGGATCCATCGCATCTAACCGAAGAGTGTCCTTATAATGCATCTACTCAAGGACAGGATCAAGTCAATGCTGCATTTCAGCAACAACAAAGAAACGATCCATACTCTTCGACATACAATCCGGGGTGGAGGAGTCACCCAAATTTCGCTTGGAACCAAAATCAACAATTCCAAGGAAATAACAATTTTCAAAGACCTCCTCCTCCACAACAACAACAAGCACCTTCACAAACTCAAAACCAGCAACCTTTCCAACAACAACCTTATACAAATCAAACGAACAATTTGGTTCAACCAAATGATGATAAGGTTATCTCGCTAGAAAAAAGTCTAGATGCATTTCTCAAGCAATCTACAGAATCCGTAGCAAGATTTGAAAATTATGTTCAATCTTTGATGCATAACAATGCTTCACACGATCAAAGTATCAAATCTATTGAGGCACAAATTGCACAATTAACTGCTGCGTTGAGCGAGAGAGAAAAGGGAAAGCTTCCATCTCAACCATTGCCAAATCCCGGTCACACACAAAACGCATATCACAATCACAATGTAAATGCGGTGACCACGTTAAGATCCGGAAGAGTGTTGCAGAATAATGTAGGTACTAGTGATGACATCCCCGCCGGTGGTTCTTCTTCTTCTTCTTCTCCATCGTCATCTTCTCCTTCTTCTTCACCTTTTTCTTTAGAGCCTATTCTCCACCTTTCACACAGCTCTACTTCTTCTAACTCGAACGGACCCATTTCTCACAACACGAACACATCTACACGGGGTGCCGTTCCTACTCCACATTCTACTCCACAGACATTTGACGCAACAAATTTTCAAAATGCTCCATTTCCAAACAGGTTGAGTTCCAATAAACCAACTGCAAAAGTGGAGAAGATTGTGGAGTTATTTAAGCAGGTTAGCATAAATATACCTCTCTTGGATGCAATCCAACAAGTCCCTTCATACGCGAAAATCTTAAAGGGCTTATGCACCTCGAAGAGAAAGGCATCTCAAGTACCCAAGAAAGTGCTAGTGGCTAGTGCAGTGAGCAATGCTATTAACCACCCTCAAACCTTACCCCAAAAATGAAAGGACCCCGGCTGTCCTACGATTTCAATCATAATTGGGGATAAGAAAATTAATCGAGCACTTTTAGACCTTGGGTCTAGTGTTAACCTGCTTCCCTACTCCGTGTACGAACAATTAGGGATTGGAGAGTTGAAACCCACTCGTTGTACTCTCCAAATGGCTGATCGATCAATCACCCATCCAAGGGGTGAGCTAGAGGATGTGTTGATCAAAGTTGGGGAGTTCATATTCCCCGTTGATTTTATTGTTATGGATACACAACCTGTTGCTAACCCAAGAAACCAAATTCCGGTGATTCTCGGTCGACCATTTTTGGCCACTTCCAATGCCGTAATAAATTGTCGCAATGGCTCCATGACTCTATCCTTTGGGAAAATGTCTAGTGAGTTCAATATTTATAAGATGGGAAGTCTGCCCCCCGTGTCTAAAACTGGTACACGAGAAGTTTGCTCTATTCACGAAATCACGCAGGAGGACTGTGAGCTTGAAATATTTTTATTTGATGAAGACAGTTTTGACGCCACTAGTGCGTCCCTCCTTGAGCCTACCACCGTTGACACAACCGATATTAATTATGAATGTTTCACTTTTTCGGATGATGACGACTCACAGCCCGAATATGAGTCTTTTGAATTTTTGGATGAGTTAGTCGAACCATCCGAATCGGTTGTTTGCAGTGATTTCGAACATGTGATGGAGTCCTTTGAGTTCGAGGTAGATTCCGCAATGATTCTTTCGCCTCCGAAACTCGAACTCATGTCCTTACCGCCTCACCTTAAATATGCTTACATAGGTGAGAATGAGACTTTTCCCATTATAATTTCAGCCTCTCTATCCTTCGAGCAAGAGAACGCTATTTTAAAAGTCTTACAAGATAGGCGACAAGTTTTCGGTTGGACTATGGCAGACATCGAGGAGATCAGTTCCATTATAATTGAATATCATATGCAATTGATGGATGATGCCAAGTCAATAGAGGACCCACAGGAATATTTTGGGGGTATTGTGGTTAGTCAACCTCATCCTTTAGAAGTTGAACCACCCCCATTTCTTTTAAGAAGCTACGAGAATGCCAACATTCCACTGATTGTTGATCATTCGCATTCTCGTTTTGATTCATCACCACCTCCTGTCTATTCACCTCCACACCTTCCATACCACCACTTCTATCTTCCCCAATTCTTTTTGAATTCTTCCACCAACCTATACTCTTTACTGATAAATTTTTCAACTGGTTGGTGTTGACGTTTGGTCTATGCAAAGTTTGGCAGTAATGTCTAACATAGTTTAAATGAAGTTTGGGGGAGGGCCTTTCTGTATATATTTTTCTTAACAATAAAAAAAATTATAAATAAATAAACAGGGAAGTGCCGGTATTTTGACCCTCTTGGTTTAGCATGACAGTGAGGACACTGTCAAGTTCAAGTTTGGGGGTATGCTCGGTACGTCTTCTTCCTTCGCATTCATTTGTAAATATTTTTGCATTTGCATACTTATTTGAAAACCCATAAAAATTGAAAATTTTTGAAAAATTATAAAAATAATTGTATTCAATTTTGGCCTTATTTGACTAGAGTTTGACATATAGGTTAACTAGTTAGGAGCAACTAGATCTTAAACTTAGTGAATTAAAAACCCTAAAAATAACATTCCTTAAAGTTTAACGGTAGAAAGTATATGCCTTGTAGTTTATGTAGAAATAGGCAAATTTTGGGTTCACTTCTTGGACTAAGTCGAAACAAGGGAAGAGTGTTGATGTTCTTATTAGAGTATAAGTTTGAAAAATAGTTCCTAGCTTAAGTCTAGATTCTGAAAATGTATACCCTACAATTTGCACAATCACGCACCTCGAAGCTTGGAATAGTAGAAGAGACCTTGAAATGCTCTTGTCTAAAGTCCTTAGTACAATGGAAAAAAAAAGTGAATAAAGAAAAAAAATGAACACTGGTTTTTGTGATTACTTAAGCCTGTAAAAATAGAAAAATATTTAGCGAGGGTGCTTCATCACCTAGTGCCTTAGACCAACTGGTTTGGGAGTCACTACTAAAGCCTTGGGTGTTACAAGACTAGGATTTACGCTTTAAAGTGCAAACACAGCTTGTAATCGGTTGTTGGTACCTCAAGAAGTATTAACGGTCGCATGAAGGATGTGTAAGCAAGATTCATTTAAATTCACCAACTAATAAGTACTTTGGACAACGGACAAGGACATGATTGCTTGATTTGAATTTCCAAGTGTAGGGGTGATCTATACACACACGTAGGGGTATGTGATTGGGATTTAGATAAGAGAAAGGGATGAAAGATAGAACTTGTATCTTTAGTAGAGTTGATAGAAATTCCTAAGTAGAGATGAAACCCTAGAAGGAAGACTTAAGAGATGTCGAAAGCTAAGTAGGTTTACATAACATATATAATCTTAAGTTAAATAATGAGGAAGTGTGAAGAATGTGGGTGGATAATTTGCGAGTCAAAAGATAATAGAATTCCTTGTTAGAAAACCTAATTGGAGAACAAAAGTCGAAAGGCCGAATTGATAGGATTTTGTGAGTGTAATCCGCTGAAAACCCTCAGGAGACAACACTCCTCCTACTAGGGACACCTAGAGGTTTAACGGCTTGTTGCACGTGCTCAGTGCAATCGCGTTTCCCTGCGAAAGTGTGGTTAGGATTTTAGTGAATAAAAAATAAGTTTGCTCGAGGACGAGCAAAAGATAAGTTTGGGGGTATTTGTTCAGACCATAATATTGCATTTTTCATCCCCCTATTCTTATCCATTTTATAAATAAACAGGTACTCTTAACGCACGTTTGTTGCATGTTACAGGATACAGGCTCTTGGAGCAAATACAGTGAAAAAGACGAAAGTTCATACAGAAAAGGGACTTTTGACCAACAAGTAGACGGATCTTACTCAAGCTGAGACGAAGAACAGTGCAAGGTCCAAAAAGACGAAAGTGAAATGGTCAAAAGATCCTTACAAGTTTTCGCTGAAGATCTGTAGAAGACCCAGAAGTCAAACAAAGAAAAGTGGTGAAGAAACAAGAAGCCCAAATGCCCAGAATACAGCTCAAGAATTTTAGTGAGCTGAGCTCACCAAAGGGCCGCGGAACCGCGGCCCAAGGCCCACATTTGCTGTGGTTCCACGGCCATTCAGAGCCCGTGTCGGTGGAATTTTTCTGTGTCGGTGCGTCGGTGCGGGTGTTGGGATTTTCCAAGGGTAAATCTGTAATTGCACATCTGCGAGAGTCTGTAACCCTAGTTTTCCTGTTTTCCTATAAATTGTAATCACAGATCTATAAAACTCATGCCTCTTTTCAATCAATAAAATTCAGAATTGTTGGGAGTTTATTCAAATCTGTTCTGTATTCTTGCTTGGAGGGAGCCATCAAATTAGTAAGTTCTTTTTAATTCTTCGCTTTTAATTCTTTATTAATTAGTATGTCTTTTCATCCCCTAATGAGCGAGTAATCTCCTCGCTTGTTAGGGTTAGCCTTAGGGAAAGGTTTGAGAGATGAGATCTCTCACCCCTTTCATGCCCCTTCACAACTAAGAATTAGAACTCCATGCATACACGCACAACCGCTCCGTACGGCACCCTACCCCTCGAGGTAACGGTGACACCGTAGTATAAAGGCCCGGTTGCGTGTGTTTTCCATGGAGGTTAGGGAAATTATCGATAAAGGAAGGATAAGAATCTAGAGGAAGAAACATCTTCCCAAAAGATTCTAATCCACTTTATTGATAATTACCGTAACATCTAATAGATCAAAAATAAGGTATTGAAAGCGGTGAGGAAATCTTTAATCTCCAAACTTCCCTTAAGCCTAACCCTAGCAAGACTTTAATTTAGATTAATTTAGTTTAGTGATAGATCTAGGTTTTAGATTTAATCAATCCAAAAAACATTTTGAATCAACTCGTAAAAACACATTAAGAAAATACACATCTCTGTGGATCGACCCGTACTCACCGGCTAGTTGCAAAGCGACGCCATTTCTGATTACGGTTAACAACATATACAAATCTTTGGACCAATCAGAGTGTCGAACCGATAAATGACATGTGTCTTGAAGAAATAGAGGATATTATCCGTCTTTACTTCTCTTAGAGGTACTGCTTCTGCCCACTTGGAGAAGTAATCGGTTGTTGCCAGTATGAACCGATGTCCTCTGGACGATGCTGGTTCGATGGGGCCGATTATGTCAGTCCCCCACATTTCGAACAGCCAGCTAACCACTGTTGGATGTAGTGGATTTAGATGCTGATAGATGAAGTCCCCGTGAATCTAGCACGAGTGGCACAGCTTCGCGTATTCGAAGCAGTCTTGGATCATCGTGGGCCAATAATAACCCATCCGTTTGATCTTTAGCTTCATCTTCGGCCCGGCTTGGTGAGAACCGCAGAATCCGTCGTGAGTTTCTTGGATGACTCTCTTTGCCTCTTCAGGTCCCAGGCATCTTAGCCACAGAGAATCAAATGATCTCTTATACAGGGTATCATTGACGAAAGCAAAAGACAGAGCTCGTTTCATAAGCTGATGTCTTGAGGACGCCTCTTCGGGTGTTCGGCGGGATTTGAAATAATCTATAAAGACTTCTCTCCAATCCACAACCTTTTCCTGGTCTTTTATTTGTAAGGTTGTCTGCTCGGTCACTCCCTTTTCTTCGGACGACTACGGAGATATTTCTGTCGGTGCAAGAACCCGACGGCTTTGTACAACGATCCTCACGTCATCGTGGTTTTCGTCAGCCAGTTCTTTAGCGAGCTTGGCTAATGCATCCGCTTTGCTATTTTGCGCACGCGGTATACTTTCCAAGGTGTAGTAAGGGATTTGAGTCAGCAACTGTTGTACTCTCCCGCCGTATTTCACCAGCTCTGGCTTGCACGTTTGATAGTCGCCGTTTACTTGACTAACGACCAATTGGGAGTCTCCGTATATGAGGAGGTTTTCAATTCCTATGTCGATAGCGATCTCGAGACCTGCTATCAAAGCTTCATATTCGGCCTCATTGTTTGTTCCCGGCTCTGTTAAGGAGAAGGCGAAGCGCATTATCCCTCCCTGTGGAGTCATGAAGATGAGGCCTACCCCTGATTTGATTATGGGGGTGCTTTGTTTGCGCTTCTTCATGGAAGGCACTCCATCAAAATAAAGTTCCCACTGGTTATCACCCCCATCGATCGTGTCAAACGCATGTTCGTCTGGCAGTTCGCAATTCAAAGGAGAATCGGCAGGTATCGGATGCTCAGCGAGGAAGTCGGCGATGGCATGGCCTTTCACTGCCTTAAGAAGTCGATAAGTTATCGAGAACTCCATCAAGAACAGGGCCCATTTAGCGAGTCGTGCTGTTAATATGGCCTTCGATATCAAGTATTTGAGAGGATCCACTTTTGATATGAGATGGACCTCATGTGCCAATGCATAGTGTCTGAGCTTCGTTATTGCGAAGATCAACTCCAGGCAGCGCTTTTCAATGGGAGAGTAATTACTTTCTGCCCCAAGGAGAATTCGACTCAGATAGTAGAGGGCTCTCTCCTTCCCTTGGTCATTCTCTTGTGCCCATAATGCGCCTAGCGAACCTTCGAGGGCTGTTGTATACAGGATGAGAGGTTTTCCTTTAACAGGAGCGGCCAGCACTGGCGGATTCTGGAGGTATTACTTGATTTCATCTAGTGCGCTTTGGCATCTGTGATCCCAGACGAAAGGGGTTCCCTTCTTCATCAAGTAACTGTAGGGACGACACTTGTCTGAGAGATTGGCTATAAATCGCCGGATATATGCGAGCTTTCCTTGGAGAGACCGCAATTGTTTGAGAGTCCTTGGTGGAGGCATTTCCATAATCGCTTTGATCTTTGATGGATCTATCTCGATGCCTCGGTGTCGAACGATAAATCCCAGGAATTTTCCCGAAGAGACTCCAAACGCGCATTTGAGAGGATTCATCTTCAAGTTATATTGCCGAAGGCGCTGAAACACGATCCTCAGATGCTCTAAATGTTCCTCGTATGATTTGCTTTTAACTACAAGGTCGTCGATATAGTATTCGACGATTTCATGTATGAGGTCGTCGAAGATTTTTGTCATGGCCCTCTGATAGGTAGCACCGGCATTCTTTAGACCGAAAGGCATCACCTTGTAGCAAAATATGCCCAAAGGGGTCCGGAAAGTGGTGTGTTTCTGGTCCTCGGGATGCATCTTTATCTGATTGTATCCTGATGAGCCATCCATGAATGAGAAAACCTCGTGAGTGGACGTATTGTCTATCATCGGTTCGGAGACCGGTACTGGAAAGTCGTCCTTCGGGCAGGCTTTATTGAGATCCCGAAAGTCTACGCAGATGCGCACCGTCCTATTTTTCTTCATCACTGGGACGATGTTGGCGATCCAGTCAGGATACTGAACCTTTTGGATGAAGCCGGAGTCGATTAGCTTCTTGACCTCGGCGTTGATGCTAATCTCAAGCTCGAGCCGCATTTTTCTCGGCGCTTGTTTGATCGGTTTGACGTCCGGAGATATTCCCAATTTGTGCACAGCAATCTCTGGATCTAATCCTGGCATCTCGGAATAATTCCATGCAAAGCAATCTTTATGCTGCATCAGCACTTCCTTTAGCGTAGCCACCCTTTCTTCAGACAACAGCTCACTGACGAACGTCGGCCGCGGGTCACTTGCCGTCCCCAAATCAATTTTCTTGAGGTTATCTGCAGTAGTATGTATCCCATCTTCCAGCTCCTTTGGTGCCGGTAGAAACTCTGAGATCACCTCGTCGTCATCATTTTCGAAGCACCGAGGGAAGTCATCTATATTCTCGGGCTCTTCTTCTGACAGCGTTATCACGTGACAGGTACGAGCTCGCTTCCAAGACCGATGTTGATCCGGCTCTACTCTTGTGGATTTAGGTTCATGCTTCTGCGGCGGGGTTACCTTCCAGCTGCTGGATAGAGAGAACCTGCCTTACTGATATTGATGTTCGACCCAGTTCTTGAAGGTGAAACAGTCTTCAATAGGATGTCCTATTAACCTATGATAGGAGCAATAGTCCGGGCGAGAGACTTCGCCTGCTTACTCGGGGTGCTTGGACTCCGGGAGGATAATCATTTGATATTTTATGGCAAGATCAAGTATCTTCTTTGTCTTGTCTTGGGCAAAAGAATATGCTCGACTCATCTTTTTTGTAAGAAACGAATCCGGGCTGCTCAATTCCTGATCGCGTGGCTTCTTGAACCCGCTTTGTCGCTGTCGAACGCCTTTCCCGTTCTTTGGTTTGTTTCTGCCTCTGCGTCGGGCCTTTTGTACAATGGGTTGACAAGGAGGAGCATTTTCATTTTTCACAGCCTGTTGAAGGAGGCGTTGCGTCCTGGCTTTCTCGTAGATGGCCATTTCGCGATTATGGTCGTCTCGAACCTTTTGACCTGCTTCCCTTATAAGCTTGTCCATTTGTTCTTCGAACGACGGACTGGGCATTTTCACGGCAGGAGGTCTTTCTGGTTCAGGGTTAGCATCTTCCCACAGAGCATCTCCCTCTTCATCAAAGTCATGTACGATGTAACAGTCGCGGAGTAGCTCCCGTTTCTTGGATTGAACATACCCAAGCCCGGACGTTTCCATTCTCCCGTTAGGTAACTTTCTTTGAGTTCCGGGGACGTTCCAGATCCTGCCATAGAACTTAGCTTTTCGAGCGGTCTGTTTGAAAGGTATGCCTTGGCGCCTTAACAGCCTTTTTTGTCCGTTCGTATAATATCTGGGCAAACGGATGAGCTGGAGTCTGTCGAGTGTAGAATTCGCGCCGTGCCAGATTTCTTTCTCCACTTTGGTTTCCCCGGATCGGTAGAATATGATCGCCTTTTCACCTTCTCGCCTGGGAGGGACATAGAACGTCTGCAGCTCTTCCACATTGTAAGTATCAAGCGTGTCTAGTTCTTTATGATACTTGGGCGGAACCATGGCAACCTGCAAACTTTGCTCTTCATCAGCGAAGGTTTGTATAAAAGGCCAAGATGGGAATACGGCATGGACCTCATCTTCCGAGTCGCTGCCGAAGATAAGCATAGGAGCGGACGGTCCCGGCTTGTTGTACTGGGGCGGGCCTGAGTAAAATATCTCTTCTTCCTCCTCGGTATCACTCCCGAAGACCGGAATGGTGGTGATAGCTTTGTTCTCCGGTTTGTGACATCTTTCTGTGTCCTCAAAGTCTGGTAAGAAGTATTTTGCATCTTCATACTTGCGGACTTCATTCACGGAGAATGGGTTCAGCTCCCCGGTCACGGTATACTCGAGACCATCCTTAAAATACTTCATACACTGATGTTGTGTAGAAAGGATGATGTTGTACTCGTGTAACCAAAGCCGGCCGAGCAAAGCATTGTAGCACGTCTTGGCGTCAATGACGTAGAACTTGATATCAGTAACAAGCAGCCCAAAGCGTAACATCAGTATTACGGACCCAAGCGTCCGTGATGACTGAGAGTCGAACCCGGAGATGGTGATCTTATCCCGAGCGAGGTGTTGAACGCTCATGCAGATTTCCTTCAACACTCTCACGTTAAAGAGGTTAACGGAGGACCCATTATCAACCAGGATTTTACCTATCTTGATATCATGACAGTATCCAGAAATATATAGGGGACGGTTGTGCTCGCATGTCCCAAGTAGGAGATCTTCATCGCCGAAGGTGATATCGGTCGTGTGTACTTCTTCCAGCTCGTCCTTCATCTTTTCTTCGGCGAGAAAAGTTTGGAACTGCTCGGGCTCTTGTAATGCCTTGATTAAAGAATCCCTTGGCACTTTGGATAGCAGAAGGGCGTCGAGAATGCTGAGCTGCGAGGGCATTTTGCTCAAGTGTGCGAGAACGTTGTAGTCCACCTTACTTTTCTTTGGTGGGTCCTTGGCTGTCAGCTTTTCGACGGCTTGGTCATCAAGGATGATATCCTCAGAGACCTTTTCTTTTCCCTTATCCTTTCTATTTGACCCACTGTTCGAGAGCCCAAGATTCTTTTCGGACAGCGTACGGTTGCGCAGCTGAATATTTTTACAGGCCTTCGGTTCTTCCTCTTTTCCTGAGATGGACTCTTTAAAGAGAGGGCCAAGAGCCATTTCTTCGTCAGAATCACTCCCGAAGGTGAGAACTTGCGATCCCCCAGCGTTGACTATGCGACAGTTGCCGGTAATTCTTTTATGCTCCTCGGTCATATTTCTTTGCTCCCGACGAGTTTTGCGTTTCATACGCTTGAAATGCTGCCAGTGAGCAACGTATCCCTGCCACTATCTTGTAAAAGCGTTGCACTCTTCGGTGGGGTGCGCGATCTTTTGGTGATATAAGCAATAGCTAGGATGCGTTTCCGCTTCACCAAGAATATTTTCTTCAGAAGATAGCAGCTTCATTCCCATCGATATGGCTTTGGCGAACCTCTTTCTCATCTTGAACATGCTTTTATTTGCGGCGGATGTACTTTGATCTAGCGGGAGTGTTTCAACTCTTTCGTCCAGTCGCCGGCGTTTGGCTTTTTCAAATATGGCCATTTCACGCTCTCGAGCAGCTTTGCTTTTAAGAAGAGTTTTGTTCAGGAATGCATCAATCATTTCGTCTGACGGCTCTAGAAGTTCCGGTTTAGGATTTGCCCCCGGTTTCTCGGTGCAAGGAGCTTCTTCATCATCTATCGACGAGTGAGAGATCACATGGCAACTTGCCATGTGATCTTCAGATTCATTCGACGAGTCTTCTCCATTATCGTCATCTCCGTCCTCAAGGATGTGGCGGAGAAACTCTTGAAGTATGACTGGAGTCCGCGCCTTCTGGTTATAGTCTTCCAGTGCGTCAATCTGCTTTTGCAGGTCCGTGCGCCTGTCACCAGGCTTCACGAGCTTCTTGGATTTCTTCTTCTTCTTCAAAGATTTTGACGGCTGGGTATGAGTGCTTTGGCCATCACTACCAATCTTTAGAGTTGACCGCGGCTTCAGCATCCCCTCAATGATTTCAGGTTCCAGTGGATTTTTCCACCTGATCGCCGGGCACATTTGGAGATCCTTCAGCATTCTTTTCGTCTTAGCCGAAAGAGCGACCTCCCATGGAGCTTCTTCTATGAAAGAGTATGATGCCCCCGGTGTATCCGTTTTCTTGGGAGTGTGTGGCCGAGGTGGGTTCACCTTCCAATTCTCAGATAATACGAATTTGCCCTGCTGGTATTGATCTTCTATCCAGCTTTTGAAGACGTAACAATCCTCGATTTGATGGCCCAACATTCGGTGATAAGGGCAGTAGTTAGGATTACTAATGTCGCCTGGTTATGCTGGGCGTCTTGGCTCTGGCAGAGTAATGAGCCTGTTGCAGAGTACAAGCTCGAATAACCTCTTCATCTTGTCTCGAGGGAACAAGTAAGGGCGACTCATTTTATTTTTGAGAGATCGAGTTCTGTTATTTTGGCGATCAATTGGTCTCGGGCCACCGGGCTGCTGTTCAGCATTGGCGATGACGATCGCTTTCCCCTTTCCCTTCTCATTTCAAGAGTCCGGCTTTGGAGGAGACGGTCTATGACCCATCTCGTCCATTTGGGCCAGTTTGTCGATCAAGGCCTGGAAAGTAGTCGGCTTGAAGAACATCATGAACTGGGAGATAGTTGCATGAGCGTCCAGAGTGCCAACGAACATACCCATCGCCGGTGCTTCTTCAATGCGTTGTTCGCATTTTGACCACAGATTCCTCCATCGTATCGCGTATTGTACCCACGTCTCACCTGGCTTCACCCTGGCATTGATCAATGCCGTTATCGGGGTGCGTTCACTAGCACTCGCGAATCGCTGGGTGAATAAAAGCTCCATTTCCGCAAAAGTCTTGACGGAGTCGTTTGGAAGTTCGGAGTACCATTCGAAGGCCGTCTCCGACAATCTGCAGACGAATTGACGGAGCAAAAGCTTATCATCGCCCCCGGTGTTGCCGCAAAGAGCTCTGAACTGGGCGACGTGCTGGTGAGGATTGCATGTCCCCTTGTGCACATGGAATTTGGGGATTGTGTATCCCGGCGGGTATTTTATTTGGTCATACCATCTTGGATACGATCGCCCAGTTTTGACAACTTGGCCGGCTGCTTCATTTGCCTGGTGAGCTCGTATTTACTGAGCTATATAGTCATCCAGTGCGGCCTTGGAAATGGTTTCCTCCTTGGCTGCTGAAAGAGCCGAAAGAGGATTAGATGTCTCCCCTCTATCGTCTTCAATAATGATCGGAGGGTCTTCAATTGGAGGATCCGGCTGTAAGATCATCCCTACCATATCTTGGAAGAGAAGCGCCATTCGTTTTATATTGGCAGCTTGTTCTGCTGCTTCTCTGTCCTTCTTTTCGAGGACCCTTCGTAGGAAGTCAGCATCGGTTTCTTGTTCATGACACTGGTTTGATGATGCTTACGGGCTTTCTTTTGGCCCGGTGAGTGCAGCCATTACAGTGAGCATCTCCAGAAGCTTCTGCTGTTGTTGTTCCTGAGCCCTTGTTATTTATCGGGTGAGCGGTCGGTGGCCCGTCGAAGTGCGGCTTTCTTCTTTTCCGGAAGCCATGTAAACTGTATGCACCGTTATGCCCCCAGATTTGGGGCGTTTGGGCTCAGCGTCTTTGTGGTCTGCCGTAGTCACAGAGGCTTTCTCTGGCCTCCTTTTCTTTTGAGCAGTTGACGTTGAGGGGGCCGTTGCAGTAGGCACCCAGGTGGTTGTCGTCCTTTGTGGCTTGCCAGGACGGTTCTCCTCCTGCTGAACCCTCAGCTTCTTCTGTCGGTGGAAATAGTCCTGATCGATCACCGACTCCTGGGCCCATCGCCAGACTTCGTAAACTTTGGAAGAAAGCCGCTGAGAGGGCTGATCCGGCTTTATTCCTAGAACATTCTCCACGGGTGGAGAAGATCTTTTCAGTACGGCGGGAGGAGAGTTCCTGTGCACCTTGTTCAGCAATTCAAAGCTGTTCCCGGTTGGAACAGCAGCATTGACTTCCACCGTTGGGGCTGGTGGAGTTATCCCAGAGAGGGAGTTGCCCCCAGCCTTTCTTACTCGGCGCCAGTGGCGACGTCGAGCGTGTCAAGCCGATGGTGCTGGTTCAGTGATAGGGATGGCTTCGTTATTCCCCCTGTTCTGATGAGGCGTTGCCGGTACCGGCCTCTCGAAGACCGATGTCCGTTGAACAGCAATGTCTAATCTGTCAAAGATAGACTTTTGAGCAGGAACGGGAGCCGGAGTGGGGGCCGGAACAGTCAGTCTTGTGAAGACCGACCCTTTGATAGGAGAAGCCGTCTTGGCGACTTCGGGAGCAGGGATGGCTATCCTTTTCGGAATAAGCTTTTTTGGAACTGCGGGCTTCATCATAGGCCCGCATGAACTTTGGCCCAATCTGGCGAAGACCGAGGCACTGGAGATGGACGACCTATTGAGAGGGGCCGCGGTAGTAGCAAGTCGATCAAAGACCGACTTCTTGGAAGCTTCTTATGTTGGTATAGGAGCGTTGAAACTCATTGGCAGGATCATGGTCCCGAAAAACAATCCAGTGGTAGCCTAAGTGACCTGTTCCACCGGCATCGTGAACAGGGAGGCCGCATGGGGCCCGTAAGCTATGCCTCCAGCTGAGGCGGAGCGTGAGTTGCAACTGCAGTTGGAACACTTCGCGTAAGTAAATGCCATTGATGTTTCATTTTCTACACGGAGCAAGACACCAAATCTTAGTACCTCGAACCCAAGGGCAACCATATCAAACCACGATTCTTTTGCGAACACGACATACGAAGTGTGGAGTGGAAAGAGGAAAAGGTCATACCGGGCGTGCGAGAATCTATTTACCGCCGGAAACCGGGAAGACGAACGTCTTCCCGAATCTAGGAGCATATGCTAATTGGTTCTATCCGTCCACCTCTCCGAAGACGCCAAGTTGATTTATGGCACCATGTATCGAAAGTTTAAACGGATGCGGCCGATGTAGCAGACTTCGTCAGATTCCCCCTCGTTTGAGGGGTTTTTGATTGTGGGGACACTCTTCCCTGCAGGCGCAAGCCCCTGCAGTTAATTACGCTACCGCTTCGCGGTAATAAGTTTCTCCTTCTCCAAATGGTCACTTCGTGTCATGGATGTTTGTTTTGTTTGTGGTTGCCCGTGGATTGTATACGGAGACTAATTTACATTGTCGCCCGTAGGACGTGGATTAGTCCAAATCCGTATCTTCTTAGATTTGGGTTTGGGGGTTGGGTTTAAGGATACGTTAGCCTCATTTGAGACTAAGATCAACTTAAACGTATGTTAAGGATACGTTAGTCTGATTTTTAGACTAAGATCAACTTAACAGGATCGTTTAGATCCAACAAAAGAGCATTCGGACTCTATTGTTTAGTTTAGGGACATTGCGGTCAGTTAGTTTAAGGACATTACGGTCCAATGTCAGTTTAAGGACATCTCGGTCCAGGTTAAGGATATCATAGTCTATAGGTTTAAAGGGACCCCACAGTCCAAGGTTAAGGACAGCATAGTCCGTGGGTTTAAAGGGACCCCACAGTCCGAGGTTAAGGACATCATAGTCCGTGGGTTTAAAAGGACCCCACAGTCTGAGGTTAAGGACATCGTAGTCCATGAGTTTAAGGACCCCACAGTCCGTAGTTTAAAGAAATCGTAGTCTATAAGGTTTAAGGACATTGTAATCCATAAGTTTAAGGACCCCACAGTCCGTGAAGTGTTTGGTTGTCGGGACCCACCACCTCTCTGAAGACGTTGAAGGATTACAACGACGGATATCAGAGGAGTGAAGAAATGTACCCTCGAACCGGTGTAAGTTGGTTGAAAGATCTGTAGTCCAGTTTGGGACTGAGATCTGTTGAATATTCATGAGCAGATAGGCTCAATTAAATATAAGTTGAGGACTTATGGCCAATATTGGGCTAAGTCCAAAAATGTTTAACATTCTTTTATTCTGGCTATTGTGCCTTTAATTGGGCTTGGCCCTTTTAATAATGCTAAGTATTAGGTCCTGACAATTTTTGTCTTGTATTGAATGCAGAGCATTCATCAGGGCCTTGGCTCTTTAAAGAACAATTTATGTTCGTTCAGCGCAACATATAGTGCGCAAAGCGCTTTGCGCCAATCAAAGAAGTGCAGTGCGCTTCTGCCACGTGGCGCACATGTAAATGTTGTGCTCTGCGCTAAGCGCAGATGCCAGTTTGTGAGCACTGAGCGCTGGTCCATGAGCGCATTGCGCTGGCGCATACGTGGATGACACGTATTGCGCTTGGCGCCAAGCGCCAGCCTATGGGCGCAGTGCGCTGTTTCAGAAGCGCGAAGCGCAAGCTGTGTTTGTGGTTGACACATGGTACGTTTTGGCGCTGAGCGCCGGTCCAAGGAGCGCAAAAGCGCAGTTCATGAGTGCAAGGCACTTTTCAATAGCGCGGAGCGCGCTTGATCAAATTTATGATCAGAGAACAAGTTTATATTCTTTATAAAGGAGGATTTGCCTCAAGATTTCAAGAACAAAAGTTCTTATTTATAAAAGGGCTCTGCCTTTGTAGATCAAGGATCTGCGAATGAAGTTAATACTTCTTTTTGTTTTTATAATAAGATCTTTTGATCTCTTTTTTATCAAAGACCTTGGTCTTTTATAGATATATGATCTTTCTTAGAAGATAGTTCTTCTTTTTATGAGATGATTTCATCTCTGTGTTCAAGAATCATTTTCTTTACCTTGAAGAAAATGATCTTCTTTCGCTAAAATCTTGCTTTTCTTTCTCTTTGAGTCTTTCTCAAAGTTTGTAGGGGGGTTTCTCTATATCAGACTTTAGGTCTTGCGGCCTTTATATAAGGCAAATTGATTTGATAAATCAGTTAAATAGATCTTTCTCTGATTGATTTGGGAATATTTTCCACCGTTGGATCTTTGATCCTAAGGCTTCTGTTTTACAGAAGACAATCTTCTTGGTTTTAACAAGATTGGAAAGATCTTTCCATAACAGAATTTTAATTCTGATTAATTAATAATTTATTATTATTAGATCTTTTGATCTATCGGTGGGGAATTCTTAATTCTAGCGATGGCGCACCTTGCGCTAGCGCACCTACGTTTGACACGTGGCACGCAGCGCTGGGCGCAGTGCAACTGCGCTAGATCTGAAGTGCTGCTTCAACAGAGGTGTCTTTTCACCTTCCTTTTAAGTCAAACTTGTATTCCTCAGAACTTCCATTTCCCAAGTTTTGGAAATAGCTCCACTGTGCATAAAATTTTCTGTGCCTAGCTTTTATAACTCGAAGCAAAGCTTCTTTATTTTCTCATCTCTAAAGAACGCTCTCAATTATGGCTTGTAACCGTCCACATGCTCGCCGACAACCATGGGAAGTGCCCATCCAGGACATTGTTCCTCGTTTTGCTGTGCGCTTGGTGGATCCTTCCCTTACGGGTGACCAATGCGACGCAGCGTTGTATGAGCTCTTAACTCGTGTAGGGTCTCCTCTCCCCCCCACACTCTATTTGGTTTCGGATGATCCTTGCGTCTGTGCTTGCTGATATTCCCCCTTCTCCAGCACAGATGTCCTCGGCAATGCTCGATGCTGCTGAAGACAAGATCAAGTGCTTCTTCGAGACGCATTTGATCACTAAAGCCCTGAGGGATTGCTCTGTCCATTTGCTGAGCCAGATACGGGCTCGTCGGGTCGTTATCTCCACTTTCTCTGGGGAGTGCGGCGTTGATCGATGGATGGCTACTCCTCGAGAGGATCGCCGTTTTGACATGGTGGAGAAGACGGAGAGGGAACTGGACAATCTCATTCTTAGCTTTGCAAACCCCTGTCCTTTTGACCCCATGTTTGGTGATCTGTTTGCGTTGTAATAATAATAATAATAAGATTTCTAATTAAGTATTTTATTATCCGCCAAGTGCTCCTTTATTTTTAATTCTTTGTTATTTCTTTGTAAGGCGCTTATGCGCTGCATAATTTGATTTGCTATAATCAGGTACAAGTAATTCTCGTGAGCGTCGTTCAGAGTCTTTGACTCTTTTTGCAGGCGCATTTGATATTAGCACTTTTCATGGAGCATTGCTTCGCTTTCCAATCTTGGAAATAGAGCTTTGCTCTAATTTGGGGTGCACAGCGCAGAGCGCAGCGCAGCCTGCACTAGTGCATTCGTGTTTGACACGTGGCGTGCGGCGCACCTAGCGCTAGCGCACTCATGGTGCGCTGCTTAGGGCGCAGCGCGGCCTGCGCTAGCGCACCTGTGTTTGACACGTGGCGTACAGCACAGAGCGCTGGATCTGAAACGTTGCTTCAATTTTTGACTTTTGAATTTCAATACAGAGCTTTGCTCTGACTGGAGGAACAGAAGCGTCGCTTCATTTCAAATCTTGGAATTTGAACAGAGCTTTGCTCTGATTGGGGAAACAGAAGCGTCGCTTCATTTCAAATCTTGGAATTTGAACAGAGCTTTGCTCTGATTGGGAAAACAGCCCCAGCGCTCTAAATCTAGTGCATAGGGCTGCAGAGCCTTAGCGCTGCAGAGCCTTAGCGCTCCAAATTTAACAAAAGCACTATGCGCTCATGATCTGGCGCTCAGCGCCAAGCACACTACGTGCTCCTCACGTGTGCGCCACTTTAACAGAAGAGCTCTGTGCTCATGATCTGGTGCTCAGGGCCAAGCGCACCACGTGCTCCTTACGTGTGCACCACTTTAACAGAAACGCTATGCGCTCATGATCTGACCCTCCGCATCAAGCGCACTACGTGCTCCTCACGTGGGCGCTAAGAGAACATAAACTGTTCTTTAAACAATAAAGCCCCAGAGCTATGATGAATGCCCAGCACTCAATAAAAGACAAAAATTTTGTCAGAACTCAAACCAATGCTCAGTATTGCTAAATGTACAACATTTTAATCGAGTGGGCCGAGCCCAAGTTGGCCACAAATCCCTCATTCAGATTAATTGAGCTCATATGCTCATAAATCTTTGATCTTAGTCCCAAATTGGACTACAGATCTCCCAACCAATATTGGTTCAAGGGTACATCTCTTCACTCCTCTGATATTTGTCGTTGTAATCCTTCAACGTCTTAAGAGAGGTGACGGGTCCCGACAACCAGACATTTCACGGACTATGGGGTCCTTAAACTCATGGACTATAATGTCCTTAAACTTTACAGACTATTATGTCTCTAAACTACTACGGACTATGGGGTCCTTAAACTCATTGACTATGTTGTCCTTAAACTTTACAGACTATGACGTCTTTAAACTCGACCGCAATATCCCTAAACTAAAATAATAGAGCCCAAATGCTCTTTTGTTGGATCTAAATGATCCTGTTAAGTAGATCTTAGTCTAAAATTAGACTAACATATTCTTAACAAATGGTTAAGTTGATCTTGGTCTAAAAATTAGACTAACGTATCCTTAATAAACGTTTAAGTTGATCTTAGTCTCAAATGAGACTAACGTATCCTTAAACCCAAACCAATACCCAAATCTAAGAAAATACGGATTTGGACTAATCCACGCCCTACGGGCGACAACATAAATTAGTCTCCGTATACAATCCACGAGCAACCAAAAAAGAAAATAAACACACACGACACGAAGTGACTATCTGGAGAAGGAGAAAGTTATTACCGCGATGTGGTAGCGTAATTAACTGCAGGGGCTTGCGTCTGCAGTAAAAAGCGTCCCCACAATAAAAAAAAACCTCAAATGAGGGGGAATCTGATGAAGTCTGCTACAACGGCCGCATCCGTTTAAACCTCCGATACATGGTGCCATTAATCAACTTGGTATCTTCGGAGAGGTGGACGGATAAAACCAAATAGCATCTGCCCCCAGATTCAAGCAAGATGAACCTACGCGGTCGCGTCTCTGTATTCGAAGGAGAACAGGCTTGGCTGCTTTGGTCCTCTTCATGGGCTGGCTGCTTGTCCCTTCGACCGGTAGGAGGGGTCGAATCTCGCTGGCTCCAGGCACACCCCCCACTGATATGACCATGATTTGGCTGATTGTGAACTCGTCGGGAGGGGCACGTTGTTCTTGCTCTCGGTCTGCTTGTCGCTTTTCCCTCAAGTATTTTGCCAGGTGCCCTAAGCGAATTAACTTCTCGATGTAATCTGGGAGCTATTTGCAGTTCTCGGTGAGGTGTCCTTGCGACCTGTGGAAGGTGCAGCAGGGGCCTCGTGTCCGTTTGGCCGCCCTATTGTTGACCAGGGGAGTTTGAAGAATCTCTCGCTCTTCGTCTCCTCCAACAGCTCTGTCTGGGAGATGTTGAGTGGGGTATACTCCTAGAACTTCAGGGAGTATGGCTTTGGCTGATCAATCTTCTTTTTCTCTTCTCCGGCTCTCTTCTGTTGATCGGCCTGGTCGGTCCGAGGTAGGTTCGCATTCACCTCGGACTCGAGCTGGATCTCTCGCTCGGTCCAGGCTTTTACCTCGGCCATGGTCTTAGGTTGCGCTAATGTAAAGGAGCAGAGCCACTCCTTGTGCCTAAGACCCGACCTAAGGGCCGTGCTCGTCCCGGTGCTCTGGGACTTCAAGAAGAGAGTTGTAGAAGCGGGTGACGTATCCTTTGAAATATTCATTGCCCCCTCTCTTTATAGTGAAGAGGTGGTCGACGGTTCGCTTCTTCCGTCTGTTCCCAACGAAATGGTCGAGGAATTAGGCGGCCAGCTCATCGAAGGTAGAGATGGTGCGTGGCGTGAGTCCTCGGAACCAATCTCATCCAGCGCGGACGAGAGTGGCAGGGAACGCTCGGCATTGGGCGGCGTCAGAGTTGTCCTGGAAGCTCATCCCCGCCGTGAACGCGTCCAAGTGGTCTTTCAGGTTGGACTTTCCGTCGAAGAGGGACACCTTTGGAGGCTTGTTCCTAGAGGAGACGCGGACACCGAGCAGCTCTTCGGTGAAGGGCTTCGTAAGTAAGTCGGCGGCATATCTATCCCGCTCGCTTGAAAGGCGACTCTTCCGATGTATACCATCGATCTTCTTTTCGAAGGCATCGAGTCGGTCGTGGTATCCCGAGGATTCAGCATACTCGGAGTGATGGCCTCTCCTACTGGCAGCCTGCGCCTGGACGCGGTTCCGGTTCCGTTCTATGAGGTTCTTCAGATCCGCTGGCGAGGTCATCCTCGAGCTACCGTGGTGAGTCCCGTCCGTGCGACCCTGTCGAGGGAGAGGACGCCGGCCATGCCTGAGAGCAGGTGAGCTGATCGACACCTCTTCGAGAGGGACAGGAGCGCGATAGGCCTCAGGGCGGGGTGCTCTTTCATGAGACCTCGGCGTGGAGCTGTGAGGCGCCCAGCGGGTCATCAAATTGGTCGCCACGGGGGATCTGTGGCCTTCGGAAATAGCGAGGCGCTGTTCGGTCGCGCCAGTGTGGGCAGTGTCTTCTTCCCTTCTGTGGAGGTCCCGATCCCGAGATGAGGGAGCGGCAACCTGGGGGGCTCATCCCGCCGTTTGGACATGGACAAGGACATCCACGATGGACGCGAGCCTGTCGATTTGGGCAGACAGGGCGTGAACAGCTGTAACACCCGGCCCTTTTTATACCAGGTCCGTATTTTGTTATTTTAAAATTCCATTTTATTTTATTTATAATTTTAAGTGTTTTATTTAAGAAATTATTTGTTTAGTATAACCTCTTCTTTAAACCCCAAACCCTATTTCTTTCCTAATTATACCAATCTCCCTTACTAATTTATAAGCGCAGCCCACCCCTTTTCTCATTTTATCTTTGATTTTCTATTCATGGCCAGTTTCTATTTTCCATTTGATTTTTCCATTAAAAATACCCTCAGCCCACTTCATTTGACTTAAGGGAATTAATTTAACGAGCCCATCAGCATTTCCTCGGCCCGAGCCCACCACCTCAATTTATTTTATTTGAGGAAAATTCTTCGTGGGCTGGCCTGCCCCCTCTCTCAATTAATTCTTTTTCCTCTAAATTTTCGGCCCGGCCCAATTTTTCCCATTCCTTTTTCCATTTCTTTCCAAAATTTCCCGCGGCCCACTCTCCTCATCCTTCCCTCACCCCACTGTTCATCTTCCAACGGCTACCTCCCCATTCTCGCGCGCGCGATCCACGATCTCCGCCGCTTCCTCCGCCCACGTTCGCGCCCCGTCGCTCGCGTGCGTTACCGCCCTCGACGCACGACCTCGTCTCCATTCCTCTCTCCCCACTCCCATCGCCTTTCCTCAACCCCCATCTCGCAACTTCTCACTGCTCCCCTCCAGACTCACTGAACCCACATTTCCCTTCCCTCGAAGACTTCCATTCCAGTTCACTCCCTCGCCGACGAGCTCCGCCACCACCGCGACCCACCGGAGCCACGCCATCACCTTCTCCTTCCAAGCACACCCGCGCTCGAGCTCTCTGCGTCCCGTCACCCCCGGCCGACACCTGCACTTTGCTGCCCCTCCCTCGTTTCTTCGTCTCGGCGTCGACGCATCCCCACCTCCTCGTCGTCATCCCTGCACCCAGCACCGTCGACCCCCTCGTCGGCAGCAACACCTCCCGATCTCTCTCTCCCTGTCCCTCACTCTGCCCCCTCTCCTTCTCCATCTCTTGCTCACTCAGTCTCTGTCTCTCACACTCTCAAATCTCACTCATTCTCTGTACTCTCTCCTTCTCACTCTCTCTCGTTTCCCTCTCTCTCTAACTCTCAGTCTCTCCCTCTCTGTAACCCCTCTCTCCCCTCTGTCTCCCTCTCACTCACTCTCTTTCCTCTCTCTCTGCCCAACCTCTCTCTCTCATTTCTCTCTCTCTCTAAACCCTCTCTCTCTCCTCATTTCAACCCAAGCCTCCCCTCGTCGGCCCCTCCAGGCTTCGGCCACCGTCGCTGCGCTCACCCCCTCCGAAGCCCGCAACAGCCAACTTCGACGAAGCTCGAGCCAAGATCGAGACCTTTGTCACCGTGTTGCCGTGCCGCGCGCGTGTCGCGTTCGTGCCGTTACCACCACCGTGCATCGCCTTGACACCTCCAGGCAAGTTTTTACTTGCTTTCATGCTATTTTATATATGTTACAAATCAACATTTTATATATATCCCATGTTTACCTTGTGTTAAAATGTTGCAACACAACTGTTCGATGCCTGTTCCCTTAGGAAAACATTATCAAATTTGACGGAACTCAATGGTGTAGGTTGGCCCGTAGGGTTATGAACATAGTGTGTGAATTTCGTTGGATAATTTGATTGTTAAAGACTAAAACAACTGTCCCCAAGTTTAACCGTAAAACTAATATTTTACTGTACCTGAAAACCGTTAAATTTACCATAAACCATATACAAATTAGAATGGTGCGTCCGAGGGCTCAAATCGAAGCCAACTCGATGAACTTTAACCCTATATTAGTTTCCTGACATTTCTGTATTTAAAACGCGATGAAAATTGGATCGGAGAGCGACTCTGGACTGCAGTCCAGAGCGACTCCAGTTATGACTTGCTGATCCGTATTGGATACCACAGGTGTTCTTTAACTAGTAGGTTGCGGAACTCCGCTGCTTATTGTAGGTAACTCTGTTAGCTAGACAACACAATTAGTTTCATCCTGTTTCGTTATCATTTACTATTTAATCTGTAATTTAGAAGATCGGGACGCATAGCAGTCTCAGCAGAATCAGAACTGGCACATTATTGTTAAACAGATTATAACTCCTAAAGTACAGACGCGATTGAAGATCCGTTTGTTGCGTTGAAAACTTTACTGAAAACCCTAGAATTCATCCAACTGTAGCGTCGCTAAATTATGATTCCAACTGGGGTTAAAATGCGTTGCGAAATGGATTCCTGATTCTGAAACCAGATTTCCAGCCGCGAGCGCTTAAAATGAAATGGTTATAACTTTTGATTCTGGAACCCGATTGGCTTGAAACAAAATTCTAAGGATAGATAACTGAACATATCAAATACTATCTGTTTATCATTTCGCTAAATTATATACATATGTTTCATGATAAATCGTGCAAGTGATAGATTGCTATTTTTATGATACCTTAGTTGTGCTTCTTATACCGTTCATGCATCAGATCATACCTATATCATTGTAGTGATAACCTAGTGACATCGTGCATTTACCCAGTGTTAGATTTTAGTGTTGATTGTGGCAAGTACGTCAGTGTTCGTGTATTCGTGATTAAGTGAAAGTGATACGTACTTGTGCACAATCAGTGTCCCTTTTATTCTATTGCATTGTCGACGTCTGTGGGATGCGTGTACGTGTGACTATAAGTGGTATGGGACACTTATGGAAGCGCTTGCACGGATGTCACGGATAAGGCATCCGACACTGCCATTTATCTTAGGTATTAGTCGGGACGTGCTTGATGGAGGTCCTGCCTCCAGTTCTCGCGCAGACTTGTCACGGATCGATTAGTATTTAGGGTGATGGTTAGCGTTTGATGTAGACCACGGGGTGTGGGGTAGTTCAAGTGTGAATTCAACAGAATCTCGGGAGTCCCATGCCGGCTTATATATTTAGGGAGTTATATGGAGATTTACAGGGTATGTGCTATATCACCGTGATACACTCGTTACATGTTGGGCCCGTGGTCCCTTGCCCTTGGGTTCTACCCTTGGGTGGAGGACACTCGCGAGTGGTTGACTCTCACACTTGGACTGACGATAGGCTTATTGACCTGTGCAGTGAGACTTAGAGACCGATAGGGTTACTGTCATTTACATTCCTTCTATACTGTGTTGACATTTCGTGACATATTGTTATACTGCTTTACTTTTCCGCTGCATTGATCTCTGCTCATTCATATTCATGCTGTTTTACCGTTATTCACATCTATTACTACTGTTAGAACTGTTACTTGATTATATACATTATATTGCTATTGTGTCGCTCTGACGACCTGAGTATGCATGCTCAGTGTGAGAAGACGATTTAGCCTGGACCAGTGCATCACAGACTTCTTGACTTGCCTTCCCGAGTTACATTCATTTGTTCCACCTCAGGTCAGTCTTTACATTGTTTACTTCAGTTACTGCATTTCTCATTACCTGCGCATTATATGCTGTTTACCATGATAAACTAGAAGCCGAAGTGTGACTACGGCAGGACATTTCCTTGACCGTAGGAGCATGGCTGGCCTTGTCTACCCCTCGTATTCCGTATTTTGGGAAGCGGGGCGTGACATGGTTTAGTTGGTATCAAAGCCAGGTTTTGCATCGTTTGGGATTGCAGTTTTCCGTGTAGAGTTTGGCAATCTAAGACATCACTCGGTCTAGATTGTAAACTTGTCATTCTTGATCCATATTCATATCGTGTGTTCAACTATCCATTCGCTATGGTTTCGGGTGACTTGACAAGGATACGTGGTTGCCATTGCACTACCGTACTCTAATCAAGTGACTTAAAGTCGTACAGTTGATTTCCCCACTTATAATAAATTCAGCACCTCTAATATTTTTGAATCTTTGTCCTATCCGTATTATATTTTGATTCGTTCAGCTTGTGGCTTATATCATTCCCAAAAATCATCGTTTCAGGATCATGTCGTTCAACGACTCTTCGTCTATATCCGCTCCCCAGGATCAGACCGTCGAGATTCTGAGTGTACTGCAAGGTTTAAAGGAAGCCCAGGAGCGAACGAATGACTTGTTAGCTGAATGACTGAGGAGGCAGGTGAATCAGGCACCAGCGGGAGTCTCCTATCATAAAGGGATCCCTATTGGACGAAGGAAGGAGAAGAAGATGAAGCGTCAACAGAAGCATCAGAAGAACCCTTGCTGTGGATATTGTAAGAGGCCAGGACATCTTCAGAAGGATTGTCGCCGTGCTCATGGGAAATGTCTGATATGCGGTTCCAACAAACACCTCATCAACGGTTGCCCAGAAAGGAAAGAACTGCAAGGAAGAAACTCGTCCACACTCCCCACTTCTGCTGAGTGAGAATTGCCGCGTAGTTCGGACTTCGACGACAAGGCGGATCAAATGCAGGATTCAACTCACGCGACGGAAATGCAACGTTATAGTAGTCGAAGAAGGATTTTTTCATGATTATCTACTTTCAGCATTAAAGTTGTTATCTTTTTGTGAATATTTCTTTCAGTTTGAAACCATGTATCCACTGAACTTTTGATTTAATGCAATAAAATTTGAATCATAATATATGTATCATTCTCTTGTTTTCTCCTTATTCATATTATTCGTGACCACAGCGTTTCTATCCCGATTTTCAGTTCCTGCAACCGCATATCTTTCTATACTTCGTACACTTAACTATTCTTCTTGATGTATTCCGTTGTTTAATCATGACCTTTCTTTCCATAACATGGCCCACCCGGGAGCAGCGCCGCATTTGGATGAAGATGCGCAATCTTGCGTTTCCCTAGACCGCACGCTGATGAGTTCTGACGATGAGATCAATGGTCCCCAAATCAATTTCGGAAACAACGATTCAGAGGACGAAGGAGTAGCCGCCCCAGAGCTTAACGTGATAGCTGATTCCGACGAAGAAGAAGAATATCCTGAAGAGAACCCTATAGAAGAAGATCCCGAGGAAGAGCCGATAGAAAAAAAAAAAATCCAGTGGAGGAGGGGGATCCCGTGGAAGAAAATCCAGAAGAAGAGAACCACATAGAATAGGACCTCGTTAAAGAAGCTCCATCCGAGGAAGAAGAACCAGGAGAACAAGACCGTGCTGTGGAAGGACTTCCAATGGCGATGCTCGCGAGGCGATATGGAAATGGACGCCCCTACTTGAGTACGCGAGCCTACCGCTACCTGCTGAATCTCCATAATCGCGGCTGACGGAATATCCTTTGATATTATCTTTTTGGCCAAATAAACTGTGTATAGTTTAGGGCCACTTTTCGCCTTTGGGAATGCCTTGTTTCAAATTTCTTAAATAAAGTAAATCTTCTGGATTCGTAAACCTTTTGATTATTGGTTCGCTTGATACTTGATTATTGCCCACATCCATTTGTTTTTCTGCTGAGTTCCCAGACTGTCCACCCCTACTCATGGTATAGTTTTCACCCCGTTTCGATTTGAAGTTACCGCACCCTGATCTTTGGAATGAGCCACCCTCCATCACTCGTCTTTGCCCCGTTGAGAATCCTTCTGGGGGGAGAACAGTTTCTGTGAAATTTCCGAGTTCACTAACTCTTCAAATTTTGATTCGTGGGTTGTGCCGACTGTTGTTTCCCCCACACTTTTCCTTTTGTATTCCTTTGTTGCTCGTCCTTACATCCTGTGCTGACCCTATCCCAATCTCTTTAACTTTCAGCCTAAAGCCGCCACACTCCGATCTTCTGATTGAGCCACACCTTCTTGTAATCATACTCTAGCTATCCTTATTCATATTGGTGATTTCTCTATTACCCCAAATATATTTGGAGACATTATTAAAAATTTAGTATTCGGTACTTTGAATTTATCAAAGAGGGTGTGTTATTGATTACTCTATTTCATATATTTTAAGTACACTATTATTATTCTCATTTTCAGTAGCGCGACCTTACACCGCGCACAATTTTGTTCCACGTTTCTTATTTTCACTATATGAGTTTTCTAAGTTATCTTAAACCAATTTGATCGATATATGGTCCTAAAATGTTTTAACCTACCGACTAATCTTTCACTACTTTAGTGTCGTTACCATATTTTCGAGAATCGTGCCTATTAATACTATTATAAATAGTTGAGCCTTATACTTATTGTCTACTTGCTTTTGTTAGACTTAAATGTGCACGTATGTGAGTTTTGACTTTTATCGAATGCATTTGGATTAATATTATTCGTCATTGGTATTTATATTTTTGTATACTCGTAGTTGCCCTTACAGTTATCCTTGCCTTATACCTATTAGACCAACCTTTCCGTATGTTGTTTTTTTACTTATAAATGTTTTAAATTTTCTTTGTCCACGTACTGCTAATAAATCTTTTGTGTTAGTGTGCAATCTAATAGCTTTCGCTTATGTTTGTATAACTTATCCCTTATTTTAAATTTCGAGGACGAAATTTTTTTGTAAGGGTGGTATGATGTAACACCCGGCCCTTTTTATACCAGGTCCGTATTTTGTTATTTTAAAATTCCATTTTATTTTATTTATAATTTTAAGTGTTTTATTTAAGAAATTATTTGTTTAGTATAACCTCTTCTTTAAACCCCAAACCCTATTTCTTTCCTAATTATACCAATCTCCCTTACTAATTTATAAGCGCAGCCCACCCCTTTTCTCATTTTATCTTTGATTTTCTATTCATGGCCAGTTTCTATTTTCCATTTGATTTTTCCATTAAAAATACCCTCAGCCCACTTCATTTGACTTAAGGGAATTAATTTAACGAGCCCATCAGCATTTCCTCGGCCCGAGCCCACCACCTCAATTTATTTTATTTGAGGAAAATTCTTCGTGGGCTGGCCTGCCCCCTCTCTCAATTAATTCTTTTTCCTCTAAATTTTCGGCCCGGCCCAATTTTTCCCATTCCTTTTTCCATTTCTTTCCAAAATTTCCCGCGGCCCACTCTCCTCATCCTTCCCTCACCCCACTGTTCATCTTCCAACGGCTACCTCCCCATTCTCGCGCGCGCGATCCACGATCTCCGCCGCTTCCTCCGCCCACGTTCGCGCCCCGTCGCTCGCGTGCGTTACCGCCCTCGACGCACGACCTCGTCTCCATTCCTCTCTCCCCACTCCCATCGCCTTTCCTCAACCCCCATCTCGCAACTTCTCACTGCTCCCCTCCAGACTCACTGAACCCACATTTCCCTTCCCTCGAAGACTTCCATTCCAGTTCACTCCCTCGCCGACGAGCTCCGCCACCACCGCGACCCACCGGAGCCACGCCATCGCCTTCTCCTTCCAAGCACACCCGCGCTCGAGCTCTCTGCGTCCCGTCACCCCCGGCCGACACCTGCACTTTGCTGCCCCTCCCTCGTTTCTTCGTCTCGGCGTCGACGCATCCCCACCTCCTCGTCGTCATCCCTGCACCCAGCACCGTCGACCCCCTCGTCGGCAGCAACACCTCCCGATCTCTCTCTCCCTGTCCCTCACTCTGCCCCCTCTCCTTCTCCATCTCTTGCTCACTCAGTCTCTGTCTCTCACACTCTCAAATCTCACTCATTCTCTGTACTCTCTCCTTCTCACTCTCTCTCGTTTCCCTCTCTCTCTAACTCTCAGTCTCTCCCTCTCTGTAACCCCTCTCTCCCCTCTGTCTCCCTCTCACTCACTCTCTTTCCTCTCTCTCTGCCCAACCTCTCTCTCTCATTTCTCTCTCTCTCTAAACCCTCTCTCTCTCCTCATTTCAACCCAAGCCTCCCCTCGTCGGCCCCTCCAGGCTTCGGCCACCGTCGCTGCGCTCACCCCCTCCGAAGCCCGCAACAGCCAACTTCGACGAAGCTCGAGCCAAGATCGAGACCTTTGTCACCGTGTTGCCGTGCCGCGCGCGTGTCGCGTTCGTGCCGTTACCACCACCGTGCATCGCCTTGACACCTCCAGGCAAGTTTTTACTTGCTTTCATGCTATTTTATATATGTTACAAATCAACATTTTATATATATCCCATGTTTACCTTGTGTTAAAATGTTGCAACACAACTGTTCGATGCCTGTTCCCTTAGGAAAACATTATCAAATTTGACGGAACTCAATGGTGTAGGTTGGCCCGTAGGGTTATGAACATAGTGTGTGAATTTCGTTGGATAATTTGATTGTTAAAGACTAAAACAACTGTCCCCAAGTTTAACCGTAAAACTAATATTTTACTGTACCTGAAAACCGTTAAATTTACCATAAACCATATACAAATTAGAATGGTGCGTCCGAGGGCTCAAATCGAAGCCAACTCGATGAACTTTAACCCTATATTAGTTTCCTGACATTTCTGTATTTAAAACGCGATGAAAATTGGATCGGAGAGCGACTCTGGACTGCAGTCCAGAGCGACTCCAGTTATGACTTGCTGATCCGTATTGGATACCACAGGTGTTCTTTAACTAGTAGGTTGCGGAACTCCGCTGCTTATTGTAGGTAACTCTGTTAGCTAGACAACACAATTAGTTTCATCCTGTTTCGTTATCATTTACTATTTAATCTGTAATTTAGAAGATCGGGACGCATAGCAGTCTCAGCAGAATCAGAACTGGCACATTATTGTTAAACAGATTATAACTCCTAAAGTACAGACGCGATTGAAGATCCGTTTGTTGCGTTGAAAACTTTACTGAAAACCCTAGAATTCATCCAACTGTAGCGTCGCTAAATTATGATTCCAACTGGGGTTAAAATGCGTTGCGAAATGGATTCCTGATTCTGAAACCAGATTTCCAGCCGCGAGCGCTTAAAATGAAATGGTTATAACTTTTGATTCTGGAACCCGATTGGCTTGAAACAAAATTCTAAGGATAGATAACTGAACATATCAAATACTATCTGTTTATCATTTCGCTAAATTATATACATATGTTTCATGATAAATCGTGCAAGTGATAGATTGCTATTTTTATGATACCTTAGTTGTGCTTCTTATACCGTTCATGCATCAGATCATACCTATATCATTGTAGTGATAACCTAGTGACATCGTGCATTTACCCAGTGTTAGATTTTAGTGTTGATTGTGGCAAGTACGTCAGTGTTCGTGTATTCGTGATTAAGTGAAAGTGATACGTACTTGTGCACAATCAGTGTCCCTTTTATTCTATTGCATTGTCGACGTCTGTGGGATGCGTGTACGTGTGACTATAAGTGGTATGGGACACTTATGGAAGCGCTTGCACGGATGTCACGGATAAGGCATCCGACACTGCCATTTATCTTAGGTATTAGTCGGGACGTGCTTGATGGAGGTCCTGCCTCCAGTTCTCGCGCAGACTTGTCACGGATCGATTAGTATTTAGGGTGATGGTTAGCGTTTGATGTAGACCACGGGGTGTGGGGTAGTTCAAGTGTGAATTCAACAGAATCTCGGGAGTCCCATGCCGGCTTATATATTTAGGGAGTTATATGGAGATTTACAGGGTATGTGCTATATCACCGTGATACACTCGTTACATGTTGGGCCCGTGGTCCCTTGCCCTTGGGTTCTACCCTTGGGTGGAGGACACTCGCGAGTGGTTGACTCTCACACTTGGACTGACGATAGGCTTATTGACCTGTGCAGTGAGACTTAGAGACCGATAGGGTTACTGTCATTTACATTCCTTCTATACTGTGTTGACATTTCGTGACATATTGTTATACTGCTTTACTTTTCCGCTGCATTGATCTCTGCTCATTCATATTCATGCTGTTTTACCGTTATTCACATCTATTACTACTGTTAGAACTGTTACTTGATTATATACATTATATTGCTATTGTGTCGCTCTGACGACCTGAGTATGCATGCTCAGTGTGAGAAGACGATTTAGCCTGGACCAGTGCATCACAGACTTCTTGACTTGCCTTCCCGAGTTACATTCATTTGTTCCACCTCAGGTCAGTCTTTACATTGTTTACTTCAGTTACTGCATTTCTCATTACCTGCGCATTATATGCTGTTTACCATGATAAACTAGAAGCCGAAGTGTGACTACGGCAGGACATTTCCTTGACCGTAGGAGCATGGCTGGCCTTGTCTACCCCTCGTATTCCGTATTTTGGGAAGCGGGGCGTGACAACAGCGTTCAGGGTAGGAGATGATCCGTCTGCGCCCCCATTGTGCGGAGGGCGGTGGCTAGTTGTCACGCCCCGCTTCCCAAAATACGGAATACGAGGGGTAGACAAAGCCAGCCATGCTCCTACGGTCAAGGAAATGTCCTGCCGTAGTCACACTTCGGCTTCTAGTTTTTCATGGTAAACAGTAAGTGATGCACAGGTAATGAGAAAATGCAGTAACTGGAAGAAACAATGTAAAGACTGACCTGAAGCGGAACAAACGAATGTAACTCGGAATGGCAAGTCAAGAAGTCCGTGATGCACGTCTAATTCTGGTCCAGGCTAAATCCTCTCCTCACACTGAGCATGCATACTCAGGTCATCAGAGCGACACAATAGCAATATAATATATATAAAATCAAGTGACAGTTTTAACAGTGGTAATAGATTTGAATAACAGTAAATCAATGACAGCATGATTATGAATGTGCAGTAATCAATGACAGCATGAATATGAATGTACAGCAATTAATGACAGCGGAGCAGTAAGGCTGTAGAACGATATGTCACGTATGTCAACACAGTATATAAGGTATATAAATGCCAGTATCCCTATCAGTCTCTAAGTCTCACTGTACAGGTCACTAAGCCTATCGTCAGTCCAAGTGTGAGAGTCAACCACTCGCGAGTGTCCTCCACCCAAGGGTAGAACCCAAGGGCAAGGGACCACGGGCCCAGCATGTAACATGTATATCACGGTGTATATCACATACCCTGTAAATCTCCATATATCTCCCTAAATATATAAGCCGGCATGGGACTCCCGAGATTCTGTTGAACTCACACTTAAACTACCCCACACCCCGTGGTCTACATCAAACGCTAACCATAACCTTAAATACTAATCGATCCGTGACAAGTCTGCGCGAGAACTGGAGGCAGGACCTCCATCAAGCACGTCCCGACTAATATCTAAGATAAATGGCAGTGTCGAATGCCTTATCTATGACATCCGTGCAAGCGCTTCCATAAGTGTCCCATACCACTTATAGTCACACGTACACGTATCCCACAGACGTCGACAATGCAATAGAATAATAGGGTCACTGATTGTGTACAAGTACGTATCACTTTCACTTAATCATGGATACACGAACACTGACGTACTTGCCACAATCATCACTAGAATCTAACACTGGGTAAATGCACGATATCACTAGGTTATCACTACAATGATATGGGTATGATATGATGCTGTGAACAGTATATAAGCACGATTTAAGGTGTCACAAAAAAAATAGTATTTTATCACTTACACGATTTATCATGAAACGTACATATATAATTTAGCGAGACGATAAACAGGTGGTAATTAGTATGTTCAGTTGTCCATCCATCAAATTTGGTTTCAAGCCAATCGGGTTCCAGGACCTTTAATTATAACCATTTCATTTTAAGCGCCCGCGGCTGGAAATCCGGTTTCAGAATCAGAAATCCATTTCGCAACGCATTTTAATCCCAGTTGGAATCAGATTTTAGTGACTCTACAGTTGGATGAAATCTAGGGTTTTCAGTAAGGTTTTCAAATCAATAGACGGATCTTCAATCGCATCTGTACGTCAGGAGATATACACTGTTTAACATTAATATGTCAGTTCTGATTCTTTTGGGACTGTTATGCGTCCCGATCTTTTAAATTATAGAAATAATAACAAATGGTAACAGAATAGAGTGAAATCAATTGTGTTGTCTAGATAACAGATTTATCTATAATAAAAAGAGGAGTTCCGCAACCTACGAGTTAAGGGAATCCTGTGGTACCCAATACGGAACAGCAAGCAACAACTAGAGTCGCTCTGGACTGCAGTCCAGAGTCGCACTCCGATCCAAATATCATCACAATTTAAGTACAGGAATACAAGGAAACTAGTATAGGGTTAAAGTTCGTCGAGTCGGCTTCGATTTGAGCCCTCGAACGCACCATTCTAATATGTATATGATTTATGGTGAATTTAACGATTTTCAGGTACAATAAAATTTCAGTTTTACGATTTAACTTGGGGGTAGTCATTTTAGTCATTAACGGTCATATTTTCCAGCGAAACTTGCACAAGGTATTCATCACAGCAAGGGCCAAAGTAATTAATCTAGTTCCGCCAATTTAGAAAAATATTTCCTTTGGGAAGATGCGTCGAGCAGGTTATGGCACATAATTAGTTTAAACTGTAACTTAGAATCTATATACTTAGCGATTGTAACTTAGGTAAAATAGCATGTAAGCAAGTAAAGAACTTGCCTGGAGACGCACGGCAGCGAAATACAGCACGGTCGCGCGACGAACTGGCACGACGACGGCAACAGCTCCGGGTGAGCTCGGGTTTCCGGCGGGGTTCTTGCTCGGGAAATGATAATGAGACGAGCTCTGGCGAGGGTGTGTGCAGGCGATGAGTTCAGCGGCGACGGGGTTGGAGTTCAGGTGAGGTGCAGGGACAAAGGGTTGGGTCCGGGTGTTGTGGCTGCTCGGCTGAAGATCAGAGATGCTGGTGCTCGAAGTGGCCGGAGCTCGGGTGTCTGGTGGTGCTGGGTCGCAAGGCTCGATGCAGCGATGGGGGAGCTGTACGGTGGTCATGGTGGTGTGAGGTCGCGGCTCGTCGGAGGAGGGTTCGTCGGTGGATTGGTAGTTGGGGTCGATGGTGTCGGAGGGTGTTAAGGGGGAGAACGAGAGAGAGAGCTCGGGTGAACTGAGAGAGAGAAGAAGCAGAGGAAGGTGAGAAAGTGAGAGAGAGGATGAGGAAGAGAGATGAGATGGAAGAGATGGTGGGAAAGATGACGACGACGATGATGATGTCGACGAGATGCAGTGGCCGTCGTCGAGGGTGCAGGGACTCGAGTTCGAATGCAGGGGGCTCTGTGGAGGTGCTGGCGGCGATGTGAGCGAGGGCGGTCGGCTGCGGTGAGCAAGGGTGGAGGATGGAGAGGGGAAGAGAGGTCGTGGTCGTCGCCGTCGGGGCGAGCGAAGTGGTGGGATGAACGCCGGCGGTGGAGGTGGCAATGGGTTGGTGTGCAGGGGTGCTCGGCAGGGCGATGAGCGGAGTTGTAGGAGGAGTCATGTTGGTAAGGCAGGAGTTGTCGAGTTGAGGGTGCGATGGGGTTTGGGGACGAGGCGATGGTGATGGAGGAAGGTGGCCGGTGATGGGTAGCGGGAGAAGAGAGGAGGAGGAAGGAGAACGAGGGAGAGGAAGAATGCGATGAGAGTGCAACAAGGGGTGATCACGAGTAGGCAACAAGGCGCGCGTCGTGGGTGTAACGTGCGCGAGCGCGGGCATCGGCGGAGGGAGCGGATCTCGCGCGCGGGAATGAAGGAGATAGCCGTTGGAGGGAAGATGAAGTGGTGGGCCGGGTCGGGTTGGAGGTGAAGCGGGCCAAGGAAGTGGGCTGGTGCAATTTAAATAATAATTAGAGAGAATGGGCTGAGGGAGAACGGGCCGGGGTTTAAAGGAAATTTTAAATGGAAAATTAAACGTGGTGGGCTGGCTCCGTGGGCTCGGCAAAATTTTGAAAGGATTAAAGAATAAAGAAGAAGAAGAAGAGGCCGGCCTTTGTATGAATTAAAGAATAAAATGAGTGGGCCGGGGTTAAGATTAATCAAGGATAAATAAATAAAAGAAGGGCCGGCTTAATGAAAACAATGGTGAGGAAGAGAATTAAGGGTCGGGGTTAGATTCTAAAATGAAGTCTTTTGTAAAAAGGCTGAGGAGTGAATTGGGGAGAAAATTTGGAATTTGGAAATGGTTGAAGGATTTTGGATTAAAGAGAAAATGTGATTTAAATCATGGATTTGGGTTTTAAAGGGTTTTATTGTTAATAGAGAATGGAGGTATAAATTCAATTAAAATTATAAATAATATAACTAAAATTATAAATAGAATTATAGAGTAACAAAACACAGATTTTGATATAAAAAGGGGCTGGGTATTACATCATACCACCCTAAATAAAATTTCTTCCTCGAAATTTAAAATAAACGATAGGTTATACAAACATAAGCGAAAGCTATTAAATTGCACACTAACACAAAAGATTTATTAGCAGTACGTGAACGAAGAAATTTGAAAATATATATATATATAAGTAAGAGCAACATACAGAAGGGTGGGTCTAATAGGTATAAGGCAGGAACAACTATAAGGGTAAATACATGTATACGAGAATTTAGATAACAATAGCGAATAATAATACTCAAGACTTGTTCGATAGAATCGAACCCAAATATGTGCATATATAAGCATATCAAAAGTAGCAAGGTAGAAATAATAAGTATAAGACACAATCATTTATAATAGTAAACATAGGCACAACACCCGAAAACTAGTAACGACAATGAGGTAGTGAAAGCTTAGTCGATAGGTTAAAACATTTTAAGGTAATTTATCGATCGAATAGTTTTTTAAAATAACGTAGAAAACTCACATAAAGAAAATGAGAATATGGAACAAAATATGCGCGGTGTATGGTTGCGCTACAAAAATTTATAAGGATAGTAGTAGTGTGTTTTAAAATACATAGAACTGGGTAGTCAATAACACGCACTCTTCGACAAGTTCAAGGTAGTGAAAACCAAATTTCGAATAATAAGGTCCCAAAATATATTTATGGTAAAAAGGAAACACAAAATATATATATAGGGCTAGCTAGGGCAGGGATTTCAAGGATGTGTGGTTCACTCAAAGGTCGGAATGAGTCGGCTTTAGGCTGAAGATCAAGGAGACTGGGATCGGGTCAGCACAGAAGGTAATGATGAGCAACAAAAGGACTACAAGGTAAAAATATGGGGGCGACTAATGATCGGTAAATCCTATGAATCAAGAATTTGAAAATTCAATGAACTCGGTAATTCATAAGGAAGGTCCTCCTCCCAGAAGGATTCTCAAACAGGGTACAGACGAAGGATGAATGGTGGCACATTCCAAGGATCAGGGTGCGGTACTCTCTAGTCGAAACGAGGGTGAAAACTATACAATGAGTAGGGGTGGACAGTCAGGAATCTCAGCAGAAAATAAATGGATATGGGCAATAAACAAGTATTAAGCGAACCAATAATCAAAAGGTTTATGAATTCAGAAGATTTATTTCATTCAAGAAAATTTGAAACAAGGCATTTTCAAAGACGGAAAGTGGCCCTAAACTATACACATCTTATTTGGCCAGAAAGACAACATCAAAAGAAATTCCGTCAGCCGCGGTTGTGGAGATTCAGTAGGTTGCGGTAGGCTCGCGCACTCAGGTAGGGGCGTCCATTTCCATATCGCCTCGCGGGCATCGCCATTGGAAGTTCTTCCACAGCATGGTCTTGATCTTCTGGTCCTTCTTCCTCGGATGGAGCTTCTTCATCGAGGTCTGATTCCATGTGATTCTCTTCTTCTGGATTTTCTTCCACGGGATTTTCCTCAACTGGATTTTCTTCTATCGGGTCTTCATCGGGATCTTCCTCTATCGGGTCTTCCTCTATAGGGTTCTCTTCAGGATCTCCTTCTTCTTCGTCAGAATCAGCTATCATGTCAAACTCTGGGGCGGCTGCTCCTTCGCCCTCTGGATCGTGGTTTCCGAAATTGACTTGGGGACCGTTGATCTCATCATCAGAACTTATCAGCGTGCGGTCTAAGGAAACGCATGACTGTGCATCCTCGTCTAGATGCGGCGCTGCTCCGGGGTGGGCCATGGCCTGAAAAGAAAGAGTTATGATTAGGCAATGGGACACATCAAGGAAATAGCTCAGGGTACGAAGTATAGGAAAATGTGCGGTTGCAGGAATTGAAAGATCAGAATTAAAATACTGCGATAATGAATAGAATTAGATAAATAGAAAGCAAGAGAATGATACATATATTACGATTCAAATTTTCATTGCATTCAATCAAAAGTTCAGCGGATGCAAGATTTCAAACGGAAAGAAATATTTATAAAAAGATGACAATATTATTACTGAAAGTAGATAACATGAAAATCATTCTTTGACTGCTATAACGTTGCATTCTCGTCGCGTGAGTTGAATCCTGCGTTAGATCTGCCTAATCGTCAAAGTTCGAACTACGCGAAAATCCTCATTTGGCAGAAGTGGGGAGTGTGGACGAGTTTCCTCCTTGTAGTTCTTTCCTTTCTGGGCAGCCGTTGATGAGATATTTGTTGGAACCGCATATCATACATTTCCCTTGGGCGCGACGACAATCCCTCTGAAGATGTCCTGGCCTCTTACAGTACCCACAACTTTGGGTCTTCTGCTGCTTCTGTCTCGGGGGAACAAATGGGCGCTTCATCTTCTTCTCTTTTCCTCGTCTAATAGGGATCCCTCTATGATTGGAGACTCCCGCCGGTGCCTGATTCACCTGCCTTCTCAGTCCTTCAGCCAACAAGTCGTTTGTTCGCTCCTGGGCTTCCTTTAAACCTTGCAGTACACTCAGAATCTCAATTGTCTGATCCTGGGGAGCGGATATAGATGAAGAGTCATTGGAAGACATGATCCTGAGACAACAATTTTGAGAATGATATAAGTCACAAGCTAACCGAATCAAAATATAATATGGATAGGACAAAGATTTAAGAATATCATAGGTGGTGAATTTATTACAAGTGGGGAAAATCAACTGTATGACTTTAAGTCACTTGAATAGAGTGCGGTAGTGCAATTGCAACCACATAACCTTGTCAAGTCACCCGAAACCATAGCGAATGGATAGCTGAACACACGATGTGAATATGGATCAAGAATGACAAGTTTACAATCTAGACCGAGGGATGTCTTAGATTGCCAAACTATACACGGAAAACTGCAATCCCCATCGATGCAAAACCTGGCTCTGATACCAACTAAACCATGTCACGCCCCGCTTCCCAAAATACGGAATACGAGGGGTAGACAAGGCCAGCCATGCTCCTACGGTCAAGAAAATGTCCTACCGTAGTCACACTTCGGCTTCTAGTTTTTCATGGTAAACAGTAAGTGATGCACAGGTAATGAGAAAATGCAGTAACTGGAAGAAACAATGTAAAGACTGACCTGAAGCGGAACAAACGAATGTAACTCGGAATGGCAAGTCAAGAAGTCCGTGATGCACATCTAATTCTGGTCCAGGCTAAATCCTCTCCTCACACTGAGCAAGCATACTCAGGTCGTCAGAGCGATACAATAGCAATATAATATATATAAAATCAAGTGACAGTTCTAACAGTGGTAATAGATTTGAATAACAGTAAATCAATGACAGCATGATTATGAATGTGCAGTAATCAATGACAGCATGAATATGAATGTACAGCAATTAATGACAGCGGAGCAGTAAGGCTGTAGAACGATATGTCACGTATGTCAACACAGTATATAAGGTATATAAATGCCAGTATCCCTATCAGTCTCTAAGTCTCACTGTACAGGTCACTAAGCCTATCGTCAGTCCAAGTGTGAGAGTCAACCACTCGCGAGTGTCCTCCACCCAAGGGTAGAACCCAAGGGCAAGGGACCACGGGCCCAGCATGTAACATGTATATCACGGTGTATATCACATACCCTGTAAATCTCCATATATCTCCCTAAATATATAAGCCGGCATAGGACTCCCGAGATTCTGTTGAACTCACACTTAAACTACCCCACACCCCGTGGTCTACATCAAACGCTAACCATAACCTTAAATACTAATCGATCCGTGACAAGTCTGCGCGAGAACTGGAGGCAGGACCTCCATCAAGCACGTCCCGACTAATATCTAAGATAAATGGCAGTGTCGGATGCCTTATCTGTGACATCCGTGCAAGCGCTTCCATAAGTGTCCCATGCCACTTATAGTCACACGTACACGTATCCCACAGACGTCGACAATGCAATAGAATAATAGGGTCACTGATTGTGTACAAGTACGTATCACTTTCACTTAATCACGGATACACGAACACTGACGTACTTGCCACAATCATCACTAGAATCTAACACTGGGTAAATGCACGATATCACTAGGTTATCACTACAATGATATGGGTATGATATGATGCGTGAACAGTATATAAGCACGATTTAAGGTGTCACAAAAAAAACAGTATTTTATCACTTACACGATTTATCATGAAACGTACATATATAATTTAGCGAGACGATAAACAGGTGGTAATTAGTATGTTCAGTTTTCCATCAATCAAATTTGGTTTCAAGCCAATCGGGTTCCAGGACCTTTAATTATAACCATTTCATTTTAAGCGCCCGCGGCTGGAAATCCGGTTTCAGAATCAGAAATCCATTTCGCAACGCATTTTAATCCCAGTTGGAATCAGATTTTAGCAATGCTACAGTTGGATGAAATCTAGGTTTTTCAGTAAGGTTTTCAACGCAACATAGGGATCTTCAATCGCATATGTACGTCAGGAGATATACACTGTTTAATATTAATATGTCAGTTCTGATTCTGTTGGGACTGTTATGCGTCCCGATCTTTTAAATTATAGAAATAATAACAAATGGTAACGGAATAGAGTGAAATCAATTGTGTTGTCTAGATAACAGATTTATCTATAATAAACAAAGGAGTTCCGCAACCTAAGAGTTAAGGGAATCCTGTGGCACCCAATACGGAACAGCAAGCAACAACTAGAGTTGCTCTGGACTGCAGTCCAGAGTCGCACTGCGATCCAAATATCATCACAGTTTAAATATAGGAATACCAGGAAACCAGTATAGGGTTAAATTTCGTCGAGTCAGCTTCGATTTGAGACTGTCCTAATCAATCCCATATACCGATACAATCAAGCAGCACTTAGCTACCGTAAACTACGCCTTGACGGAGTCAACAAACGCAGCACGAATACTAAGTGTTACTTGTAAGAAATGACGGAGGGCTACGGCTGGGTTTTTGGCGAAAAACCCGTTAACGTAATGAACTTGATATCGTTGAAGAAACCTGGTAGTCTATTTGAAAATATAGTGGCGAAAACTTTCGCTAAAGAGGTCACTCCCTGTGAAGGGATCTCGACTCTTTCCTCGTCGAATGAGGTGCAGGATATTCCAAACTGAATACCTCGATGCAAAGCAAGCATAATCGACTATAGTGAAGTTATTACCCTGACGCAAACTTTTGTCCAAGGGGTCACTCCCGGTGAAGGGATCTCGGCCCTTGCCTCGTCGACTGAGGTGCTGGGCATTCACAACCGAATACCGCGATGCAAAACAAAAATGAACGTCCTTGCAATAACAACTTTTTGAAAAATTGTTCCAACAACGTCTTTTAGGTTTATTTTCTTGCATTAGTTCTTTTAATGCGTCCCATCATTTAATCCTACCATTGCAGAAAACAACCAAAATATGACGTACGCTTATGCCATTCGCATTCGCCACGGGGCCCCGTCATCACCCGTTAGGTTACTTAACTAACGACAGAGCGGGGGCTGGGCTAGCGCGGCTGTAAAACATAAGCAACGCCTAAATAGTTATTATATATAAATATATAGCAATGATAGACATTACAGATCACAGATGAATACATTGGATATACTAGGAATCCGCAATGCGTTCGAGCCTGCAACGTAAAGCGGATTACACGGTCGCGGTGAATAGCCAATACCCCACCCAAGACCCCTACGGGTGCGGCAAACTACCCGCCAAGCACCCGAAGCGAAGCAACCTCCCTCACCACCGTGAGTAGGCCACTCGGCACTTCGAGATACCCGGTAGTTTGTGCACCCCCTCCATGGGTCTATCCTAGGAGCAAAAACAGTAAAAAGAATTATACAATGACGGCTACAACCCCGACCCGGTTGTGCGGCCATACAAATAATATTATTACATCAATTTACATGTTACAAATGAATGAAAGAAAAATAACGCTCATCTCACATCCACCCCGGCTATTCACCCGCGACAATCCAATCCATTCATATCCACAAACCAGTAACAATCACAGATCACAGAGATGTATAACCCCGACTAATCGACTTATAGCGATTAGCCGACGTTCAATACATACAAGCATCACAGATATAACCGATATAGTTAAAGTGTAGTGAAGTTCCGAAAAATACGGATTTATAGGCCCCCAAAAGTAAATTTTAGTTCTGGAAAATCTGGGCACATATAACATATCCTAAAAATCCCAAAACCAACTCAGAAACACTCTGCACCAAAATCGAAGCAGAGAGGGGACCAGACGGCCGCTCTTCAGCGGCAAGAGCTTCCTCTTGCCGCGGATCCGCGCTCCTCTGATCGCCTCTCTGGTTCGTATTTGGTGGTTTTCTATACAAAAGCCTGAGATAATTTTTGGTGTATAACAAATGTCATTTTGACCAGAAAAAAAATTAACAGAAACTTAGGGTTTTTGTGAGTTTGGTTTTTCGATTTTCCGGTTTCGAAACTTCGTTACACTTTACTACTTAGCTAGTTTATGTTTAGTTAGGCTCTGATACCACTGTTGGGTCCACGTTGCCCACCCCGGTGCTTACGGGGAGGCGGAAAACATAATAAAAAACGGATTTTTATAGACTTAGGCAACATGGACCAATCATGTGAGGATCTTTGCTAAACAAAAACTAGCTAACCCTAACTAGAAACTAGCTAAGTGATGGAAAGGTTATACCTTGAGCTCAAAGTCCTTCTCTCCTCGCTCCTTGGAATGGTAGAAAGAGCTCACCTTGCTTGTCTTCTTCCGTCAAAGAAGGATCCACCCGAAAGCCTCGACCTTTAGCTTCAACTCCAAGCTAGGAGTAACTAGAGTGCAAGAATTGCTAAGACTTGAACCCTAGAAGAGAGTAGAGAAGATCAAGTGAAGGTTTTTCTCAAGCTTTTTGTTTCTCAACACATGAGAGGGAGAGAGCTTGAGGGAGAGGATAAGCAAGAGAGAGAAATGATATGAGAGAATGAATTATTAGTGAGCCATTCTCACTAATATGTGTGTAATATTTTAATTCCATAATTAGCTAGAAAATTGTCATGGTTTTATCAAGACATGACCATTATCATTTCAATATTAATGCAAATTGCAAGGATCAAAGAGTATCTTCCAAATGAAATGATTATGGTCAAGTTGTCAACAAGGTCAACAAGTCAATGAAGTCAAACGGTCAACAACAACAACCATGCACAATTATTAAGCTAATTATCAATTAACTATAATACACACAAAAGCAATAGGGTTAATAAAATGACAATAGTCATTAACCCTAAACAAGGTCCTCTCCCTCAATCTCAAGCAACTGTGCATACGCACCCGCATTCGTGATCCGAGGAACACGAATACACTGAGAAAAACCAATCTCAAATCATATACTAGGATCCGGCTTAAACCAAAGCCCGCTAGTATAAACTGTCCGGACAGCAAACGTGCACAAGTGCGCGGATGCGAACGAACCCTGTCGCAAAACCATGCGACCTCTACTCATTTTGCCTAAAGGCGAATAGCTCTCTGTGTGGGACTCTAAAGACTCGACACTACGCTGGCAGTGGGTTTAACCACAGACCGCAAGCGGCACTAGCTGTACGTAACGGTCCCCAGGTAGATGTCGATAAGAAGACTGACGAGGTGAACCCCATCTGCACTCCTACTGAGCCTGTATGTGACAGTCTCCGTACAGTCCGGTCTGTTCGTCTGATACATCGCATGGCGGGCCTAGGGGGCGGTGAACGTCAGTCCCCTAATAGCGGTACAAGTCGTGTCGGAGTGAAGCCCAATACACCCTGAGATAACACTGGAACCTACCAGTACATCTCGCTTGCCCTGGCCAGGGACTACTTGTGTAATGGCTCTCCTAGACACAGCGCGATGTCAACCCCCAATACCGGGAGAGACGAATCCTGTCTAACCGTCACTGCCTCCAAGTGCTTCGAGATTGCTCCCAACTACTACCTGTTTGCACGACTCAGTAGAGCCGTGGTAGGGTAGTAATCAAAGAACAGTGGGAACACACTCGAGGCGAAGTGATAGTGTCAAGTCAGCGGACTAAGCTGTACTCATGTCACCTGGGAACTGATAACTGACGATAGGTATAATACCAACCATCAGTTCCCGACGAGTCCTGTCCAGTGTACTCGTAACCCAACGAGCACCCGCATACTATCTCAAGTACGACGTACTGACGGCTGTGGGACAGACCGTCTCCCGTGCTGGGATGAGAAGCGTATACGCTAGTCTACTCCGGAGTATCGATGCCCTATCTCGATACTCCCACGACTAGGGACGTGTATAAGGATGTGCTTGTAGATTACCCAGCCCCCATGAGTGTGATCGCCATCACAACGCCGGTAATCAAGCAAAGATCCTAAGGGCTCTACTAATGCGTATAGGTGATATAATAAATAAACACACATGTACACATTAAAGCAGAGACAAACCAAGTAGCATACTACTATATTGAGCAAGATTGTCTGTACAACTGTGAATTTCCCAAGCTTCCATCAAGTAATATACATACTAGTATGATACAGTAATGGCCTCTAGGTCATATACACTAACAATCTCCCACTTGCACTAAGGCCATGTACTGGCGTATCGAAGACCTATCATCTCGATCAGCCGCTCGAACTGAGTCTGGGGCAAAGCCTTCGTGAATAGGTCCGCAGTGTTGTCCTTTGTGTCCACTCTCCGCACCTCGATCTCCTGTCGATCAATGATCTCCCTGATCAGGTGATACCGCCTTAAGATGTGCCTGGATTTCTGATGGGACCTTGGTTCCTTCGCTAAAGCTATAGCCCCATTGTTATCGCAATACAAAGGTATTGGGTCAACAATGGACGGAACCACCTGAAGTTCACTAATGAACTTCTTAATCCAGACCGCCTCTTTTGCGGCATCGCTTGCAGCAATGTATTCAGCCTCCATCGTCGAGTCTGCGACGGTATCCTGCTTGGAACTCCTCCAACATACCGCCCCTCCGTTGAGGGTAAACACAAAACCCGAGACAGACTTGCTGTCATCTTTGTCACTCTGGAAGCTTGAATCGGTAAAGGACTCGACCCTGAGGTCTCCATTACCGTAAACCAGGAACATCTCCTTAGTCCTTCTCAGGTACTTGAGAATGTTCTTCACTGCTGTCCAGTGGTCCTCCCCTGGGTCTGACTGATACCGGCTTACCGCGCTCAGCGCGTAAGCTACATCTGGTCTTGTACATAGCATCGCATACATTATAGATCCTACCGCCGAAGCGTAGGGTATAGTGCTCATGCGAACCCTCTCCTCGTCAGTCTTAGGAGACATCTTCTTGGAGAGGGTAATTCCGTGCAATGCGGGTATGTTACCGCGCTTGGAACCCTCCATACTAAATCTCTTTAGTACGGTCTCTATGTACCTGGACTGTGAAAGTCCCAACAGTTTCTTGGATCTATCTCTATAGATCTTGATCCCCAGAATGTACGAGGCATCACCCAGGTCCTTCATGGAGAACCTTTGTGACAAAAACAGCTTGACCGATTGTAGCATAGGAATGTCATTTCCTATCAAAAGAATGTCGTCCACGTACAAGACTAGGAATACGACAGTTCGTCCTACAATCTTCTTATATACACAGGGTTCATCTTCGTTCTTGATGAAATCAAATTCCTTGATTGCCTCATCAAAACAGATGTTCCAGCTCCGCGATGCCTGCTTTAATCCATAAATGGATTTAAGCAACTTGCACACCTTTCCGCTGCTCCCACTGTCTACGAAACCTTCTGGTTGATCCATGTAAACGCACTCTTCCAAACAACCGTTTAGGAAAGCCGTCTTAACATCCATCTGCCAGATTTCATAGTCATGGAAAGCAGCAATGGCAAGTAGGATCCGAATGGATTTGAGCATAGCCACCGGAGAAAAAGTCTCGTCATAGTCCAAACCAGGTCTTTGACGAAAACCTTTTGCAACGAGTCTAGCTTTATAGGTTTCCACCTGCCCATCTACACCAAGTTTCCTTTTGTAGATCCATTTGCATCCAACGGGTTTTACCCCAGGTGGAGCAATATCCAAGGTCCACACTTTATTGGCGTACATGGACTCCATTTCGGATTGCATTGCTTCCTGCCACTTATCAGAGTCCCTACTGATAATGGCCTGCCTGAAACTGGTAGGGTCATCTTCTTCCAAGATGCAATCCTCTCGATCCCCGTCTATGAGAAAACCGTAGTATCTCTCGGGCGGATAAGATATCCTACCAGATCTGCGGAGTGGCTGAGGTTCGTTTGGGGTCATTGAATCTAGCGGTTCCTCCAAATTTTCAGTTACATTTTGTGGTCGCTGAATTTCTTCCAGTTCTACCGAACTCCCACTAGCTTCTTTTGCAAGAAACTCCCTTTCTAAGAAGGTAGCGTGGCGAGATACAAACACCTTCTGTTCCTCAGTGTGGTAGAACAAATATCCTAGTGAGTCTTTAGGATATCCCACAAATTTACAGAGAACTGACCGTGCCTCCAACTTGTCCGGTTTCTGTGTTTTCATATAGGCCGGACAACCCCATATCTTAAATCGCTTAAGATACGGATTTCTTCCATTCCATATTTCATATGGAGTCTTAGGCACTGATTTGGATGGAACATAGTTCAATAGGTACGCCGCTGTCTGAAGCGCATGTCCCCAAAATGAAAGAGGCAACTCAGCATTACTCATCATGGAGCGAACCATATCCAATAGGGTACGATTCCTCCGCTCCGAAACACCGTTGTGCTGTGGTGTACAAGGAGGAGTAAGTTGAGAGAGAATACCATTCTCTTTTAAGTAATCTAGGAATTCCGTGCTTAAGTACTCCCCTCCCCTGTCAGACCGGAGGATCTTGATACTTTTGCCAATCTGGTTCTCTACTTCCTTTCTGAATTCCTTGAATTTCTCAAAAGCTTCAGATTTGTGTTTCATCAGATACACATATCCGAACCTAGAGAGATCGTCAGTGAATGTGATGAAGTATGAGAACCCACCCCTTGCATGTATAGACATCGGACCACACACATCACTGTGTATGAGTCCCAAGAGCTCTCTTGCTCTTTCTCCATGTCCGGTGAACGGAGATTTGGTCATCTTTCCTTTGAGACAAGACTGACAAGTTTCATAAGATGAAAACTCGAACGCATTCAAGAGTCCATCTTTATGCAACTTACTCAGTCTTTTCTCTCCGATATGACCAAGTCTACAATGCCACAAGTAGGATTCATTCGTATCTGAATTCTTCCTCTTGCGTGTGTTTTGTATATTGAGAACTGTATTCTGATTTAGAACGTAGATACCATTACACAGTGTACCCTCTGCAACTAGTACCTTATGAAGGTAAATGTTCATGATATTCTTTTCAAGAACAAAGTTATATCCATCTTTATCGAGTAAAGACACTGATATGATGTTGCAAACCATGGAGGGTACATAGTAGCAATCGTTCAAAATCATAGTCTTGCCATTTGGCAATACTAGGTGATATTCACCGACGGCTGCCGCATTAACTTGTGCTCCGTTCGCTACTCTGAGCGACATATCACCCGGTGCAACTTTCCTACTTTTTCTCAGTCCCTGCAATAAATTACAGATATGAGATCCTGATCCGGTATCAAGTACCCAGGAGGTAGGGCTGACCGTAAAACAGTTCTCAATTACAAGAACACCTGAAGTAGATGCAAAACCATGCTTCTCCTTCAACTGGGTATCCTGGAAATCCATACAATCCCCTTTCCCATTCTCATACTTATGACTGTTGTCATAAGTTAGAGCTGAACCAACTTCCCCAGTCCCGAATAAGAATTCGAATCGGTCAAGCGATACATTTTATTATCTTGATTAGGGCGTGAAAAGGTTGCTGCCTGGAGAGAGAAAAGAAACACTCAGCGTATGCTCTTGCAAGATTAGATTGGTTTATTAATTTATCTAACCAGGATGTCTCCCACTGTTTACTCAAATTCTTCTTAAAACCTTTTTAAAAGAAGAACTAGCCGGGTTTTAATTCACGTCACAATACTTGCTTAACCTTTCAGCCAGGCCAGTGTCGGTACTTCGAGGGAGGTTTTCCAACGCTTTCGCGAAGTTCCTTAATTAAAGAACCTCTTTTCCCAGGGGGCGTAACCCCGCTAACACATTTTTAGACACCTACTAGGTTTATAGCATTGATCGTTAAGTGAAATAATCTCCCGAGAGTAATCCAACTCATCAGTGGGATCGGGATCCAACTTTCATTGTGTGATAACCTAGATGGAATCCACTCTAGTCACCACACTCCAGAAGGTATGCTAAATCTGCAAGTTTCAGTACTTTTGAAACTCCCGATGTGGTTTTTGCCCCTAGGACCCAAGTGATCTTGACGGAGTCAACAAATCAAAGAGTCCTAGTCAAGTTCAACCTGTCATTATCTGGATTGCATTAAACCCACCCGCATAACCCTTGACGGAGTCAACAAGGTTATACGACTGTCCTAATCAATCCCATATACCGATACAAACAAGCAGCACTTAGCTACCGTACACTACGCCTTGACGGAGTCAACAAACGCAGCACGAATACTAAGTGTTACTTGTAGGAAATGACGGAGGGCTACGGCTGGGTTTTTGGCGAAAAACCCGTTAACGTAATGAACTTGATATCGTTGAAGGAACCTGGTAGTCTATTTGAAAATATAGTGGCGAAAACTTTCGCTAAAGAGGTCACTCCCTGTGAAGGGATCTCGGCTCTTTCCTCGTCGAATAAGGTGCAGGATATTCCAAACTGAATACCTCGATGCAAAGCAAGCATAATCGACTATAGTGAAGTTATTACCCTGACGCAAACTTTTGTCCAAAGGGTCACTCCCGGTGAAGGGATCTCGGCCCTTGCCTCGTCGACTGAGGTGCTGGGCATTCACAACCGAATACCGCGATGCAAAACAAAAATGAACGTCCTTGCAATAACAGCTTTTTGAAAAATTGTTCCAACAACGTCTTTTAGGTTTATTTTCTTGCATTAGTTCTTTTAATGCGTCCCATCATTTAATCCTACCATTGCAGAAAACAACCAAAATATGACGTACGCTTATGCCATTCGCATTCGCCACGGGGCCCCGTCATCACCCGTTAGGTTACTTAACTAACGACAGAGCGGGGGCTGGGCTAGCGCGGCTGTAAAACATAAGCAACGCCTAAATAGTTATTATATATAAATATATAGCAATGATAGACATTACAGATCACAGATGAATACATTGGATATACTAGGAATCCGCAATGCGTTCGAGCCTGCAACGTAAAGCGGATTACACGGTCGCGGTGAATAGCCAATACCCCACCCAAGACCCCTACGGGTGCGGCAAACTACCCGCCAAGCACCCGAAGCGAAGCAACCTCCCTCACCACCGTGAGTAGGCCACTCGGCACTTCGAGATACCCGGTAGTTTGTGCACCCCCTCCATGGGTCTATCCTAGGAGCAAAAACAGTAAAAAGAATTATACAATGACGGCTACAACCCCGACCCGGTTGTGCGGCCATACAAATAATATTATTACATCAATTTACATGTTACAAATGAATGAAAGAAAAATAACGCTCATCTCACATCCACCCCGGCTATTCACCCGCGACAATCCAATCCATTCATATCCACAAACCAGTAACAATCACAGATCACAGAGATGTATAACCCCGACTAATCGACTTATAGCGATTAGCCGACGTTCAATACATACAAGCATCACAGATATAACCGATATAGTTAAAGTGTAGTGAAGTTCCGAAAAATACGGATTTATAGGCCCCCAAAAGTAAATTTTAGTTCTGGAAAATCTGGGCACATATAACATATCCTAAAAATCCCAAAACCAACTCAGAAACACTCTGCACCAAAATCGAAGCAGAGAGGGGACCAGACGGCCGCTCTTCAGCGGCAAGAGCTTCCTCTTGCCGCGGATCCGCGCTCCTCTGATCGCCTCTCTGGTTCGTATTTGGTGGTTTTCTATACAAAAGCCTGAGATAATTTTTGGTGTATAACAAATGTCATTTTGACCAGAAAAAAAATTAACAGAAACTTAGGGTTTTTGTGAGTTTGGTTTTTCGATTTTCCGGTTTCGAAACTTCGTTACACTTTACTACTTAGCTAGTTTATGTTTAGTTAGGCTCTGATACCACTGTTGGGTCCACGTTGCCCACCCCGGTGCTTACGGGGAGGCGGAAAACATAATAAAAAACGGATTTTTATAGACTTAGGCAACATGGACCAATCATGTGAGGATCTTTGCTAAACAAAAACTAGCTAACCCTAACTAGAAACTAGCTAAGTGATGGAAAGGTTATACCTTGAGCTCAAAGTCCTTCTCTCCTCGCTCCTTGGAATGGTAGAAAGAGCTCACCTTGCTTGTCTTCTTCCGTCAAAGAAGGATCCACCCGAAAGCCTCGACCTTTAGCTTCAACTCCAAGCTAGGAGTAACTAGAGTGCAAGAATTGCTAAGACTTGAACCCTAGAAGAGAGTAGAGAAGATCAAGTGAAGGTTTTTCTCAAGCTTTTTGTTTCTCAACACATGAGAGGGAGAGAGCTTGAGGGAGAGGATAAGCAAGAGAGAGAAATGATATGAGAGAATGAATTATTAGTGAGTCATTCTCACTAATATGTGTGTAATATTTTAATTCCATAATTAGCTAGAAAATTGTCATGGTTTTATCAAGACATGACCATTATCATTTCAATATTAATGCAAATTGCAAGGATCAAAGAGTATCTTCCAAATGAAATGATTATGGTCAAGTTGTCAACAAGGTCAACAAGTCAATGAAGTCAAACGGTCAACAACAACAACCATGCACAATTATTAAGCTAATTATCAATTAACTATAATACACACAAAAGCAATATGGTTAATAAAATGACAATAGTCATTAACCCTAAACAAGGTCCTCTCCCTCAATCTCAAGCAACTGTACATACGCACCCGCATTCGTGATCCGAGGAACACGAATACACTGAGAAAAACCAATCTCAAATCATATACTAGGATCCGGCTTAAACCAAAGCCCGCTAGTATAAACTGTCCGGACAGCAAACGTGCACAAGTGCGCGGATGCGAACGAACCCTGTCGCAAAACCATGCGACCTCTACTCATTTTGCCTAAAGGCGAATAGCTCTCTGTGTGGGACTCTAAAGACTCGACACTACGCTGGCAGTGGGTTTAACCACAGACCGCAAGCGGCACTAGCTGTACGTAACGGTCCCCAGGTAGATGTCGATAAGAAGACTGATGAGGTGAACCCCATCTGCACTCCTACTGAGCCTGTATGTGACAGTCTCCGTACAGTCCGGTCTGTTCGTCTGATACATCGCATGGCGGGCCTAGGGGGGCGGTGAACGTCAGTCCCCTAATAGCGGTACAAGTCGTGTCGGAGTGAAGCCCAATACACCCTGAGATAACACTGGAACCTACCAGTACATCTCGCTTGCCCTGGCCAGGGACTACTTATGTAATGGCTCTCCTAAACACAGCGCGATGTCAACCCCCAATACCGGGAGAGACGAATCCTGTCTAACCGTCACTGCCTTCAAGTGCTTCGGGACTGCTCCCAACTACTACCTGTTTGCACGACTCAGTAGAGCCGTGGTAGGGTAGTAATCAAAGAACAGTGGGAACACACTCGAGGCGAAGTGATAGTGTCAAGTCAGCGGACTAAGCTGTACTCATGTCACCTGGGAACTGATAACTGACGATAGGTATAATACCAACCATCAGTTCCCGACGAGTCCTGTCCAGTGTACTCGTAACCCAACGAGCACCCGCATACTATCTCAAGTACGACGTACTGACGGCTGTGGGACAGACCGTCTCCCGTGCTGGGATGAGAAGCGTATACGCTAGTCTATTCCGGAGTATCGATGCCCTATCTCGATACTCCCACGACTAGGGACGTGTATAAGGATGTGCTTGTAGATTACCCAGCCCCCACGAGTGTGATCGCCATCACAACGCCGGTAATCAAGCAAAGATCCTAAGGGCTCTACTAATGCGTATAGGTGATATAATAAATAAACACACATGTACACATTAAAGCAGAGACAAACCAAGTAGCATACTACTATATTGAGCAAGATTGTCTGTACAACTGTGAATATCCCAAGCTTCCATCAAGTAATATATATACTAGTATGATACAGTAATGGCCTCTAGGGCATATACACTAACAGATGATGTCGACGAGATGCAGTGGCCGTCGTCGAGGGTGCAGGGACTTGAGTTCGAATGCAGGGGGCTCTGTGGAGGTGCCGGCGGCGATGTGAGCGAGGGCGGTCGGCTGCGGTGAGCGAGGGTGGAGGATGGAGAGGGGAAGAGGGGTCGTGGTCGTCGCCGTCGGGGCGAGCGAAGTGGTGGGATGAACGCCGGCGGTGGAGGTGGCAATGGGTTGGTGTGCAGGGGTGCTCGGCAGGGCGACGAGCGGAGTTGTAGGAGGAGTCGTGTTGGTAGGGCAGGAGTTGTCGAGTTGAGGGTGCGATGGGGTTTGGGGACGAGGCGATGGTGATGGAGGAAGGTGGCCGGTGATGGGTAGCGGGAGAAGAGAGGAGGAGGAAGGAGAACGAGGGAGAGGAAGAATGCGATGAGAGTGCAACAAGGGGTGATCGCGAGTAGGCAACAAGGCGCACGTCGTGGGTGTAACATGCGCGAGCGCAGGCGTCGGCGGAGGGAGCGGATCTCGCGCGCGGGAATGAAGGAGATAGCCATTGGAGGGAAGATGAAGTGGTGGGCCGGATCGGGTTGGGGGTGAAGCGGGACAAGGGAGTGGGCTGGTGCAATTTAAATAATAATTAGAGAGAATGGGCTGAGGGAGAACGGGCTGGGGTTTAAAGGAAATTTTAAATGGAAAATTAAACGTGGTGGGCTGGCTCCGTGGGCTCGGCAAAATTTAGGAAGGATTAAAGAATAAAGAAGAAGAGGCCGGCCTTTGTATGAATTAAAGAATAAAATGAGTGGGCCGGGATTAAGATTAATCAAGGATAAATAAATAAAAGAAGGGCCGGCTTAATGAAAACAATGGTGAGGAAGAGAATTAAGGGCCGGGGTTAGATTCTAAAATGAAGTCTTTTGTAAAAAGGCCGAGGAGTGAATTGGGGAGAAAATTTGGAATTTGGAAATGGTTGAAGGATTTTGGATTAAAGAGAAAATGTGATTTAAATCATGGATTTGGGTTTTGAAGGGTTTTATTGTTAATAGAGAATGGAGGTATAAATTCAATTAAAATTATAAATAATATAACTAAAATTATAAATAGAATTATAGAGTAACAAAACACAGATTTTGATATAAAAAGGGGCTGGGTATTACACTAGTGCTTGGATCGTCGTGGTGATCACTCGCCATGAATTCGAGATCGGAAGATCAACTTTCGTTGAGTGAAATTTTCGACGTTTCCACAGACGGTGCCAACTGATGGGGGTCTCGGTCTCCTTCAGATGTTGTCTTCCGTTGATCTGTCGTGAGCGTTGATGAATGGCTGAGATTGGATTTGAGAGTTGCCTCCTGGAGCATGTGGATCTCAGTTGGCTCGATTTGGAATGAGGCCGAGCTACCTGCAAGGAAGTCCCGGGGTGGTTATACCACCGTGGACCGTCCGACGATCAAGTTAGTCGAGATATTTGGGCAGAGTAGCGGCCTATTTGATAAGAATTGCCTTACCTGGGTCGTCTGAGAGGGGGTTTATATAGTGGCAGCCATGGGCTAGCGAGCGCAAGATTAACGCCGGCCGTTACGCCCCTGGCGTTACGCCTGCGTGAATGGCGGGATCCCCCATTAAATGATGAGATACGCTCGTTAATGGGGGAACGTGATGGCGTGGAACGCGGGATCGTGGGGCGGCGGATATCTCACGTCTGGCGAGATTCATGGAGACGCCTGTGATCTGTGCTCTGAGTTGATCGGTAGAACCGGGGAAGCTGAGCTCGGCGGGAGGTTCGGAGGCGAGCGGGAAGCCGAGCAAGCTTGGTTCTGTGATAGCTCGGAGGCGAGCTGGGAGGGCTAAGGAAGCCCAGCATGCAGGAGGGCTCGGAGGTGAGCCAATGGTTATTTGTAGGACGAGCACAGGAGTGTTTAGGGAGGTCATCGAAAGTCGAGCACATCCTCGGGTCGAAGGCCCGGGGTATACCTTCAATGTACCGTTCTTGCTCCTTTCCTGTAAACCTTGGGACATGTCATCTGCCACGTGTCATTATCTGGGGAGTTCTTAGTACCGAGCATCATCACTCCTACAATATATAAATTAAAATAAGATTTCATGTTTATGTTGAAAAGATGATTAGGTGATGATAATGATTGATGTTGTTGATGTGAATGATCTCATGCTAATTAAGGTAATGTTTTTGAATGGTCATGAAAGGCAAGGAATCTGTATGGACACAAATTAATTAATATCCATGCTAGCTAATGCCAACCTGGAATCGGTGGTCCGTGGAGATATATATGTTTGGAAAAAATTAGTAAGAAATAAAGAATACTGATGATCTCATCATTGTAAACAAACTAATAAATGTCTTTGAAAAAATTATTATTATTAATTCCCGTGTCTCTTGAGTGTCTCATGATTGTAAACAAAATATATATACCATTTTTATTCTTCTAAACATTAACATTTTTTCCTCATAATTTTAAGGCTAAATTGCACAAAGGCATCCATGAACTTTTACATTTTTTACGATTGATACCATGATAAAACATCAATTTTCTTTTAGCAAGCACCTATCTCGGATGTGATTTTACTATAGAACTAGGATAAACATTATTTGTTAGCCTCGTCCAAAAATCCTAAGGAATGGCAGAGCTGTCTTGGAAGGAAAAGGAAAAGGGAAAAAGGCAAAAGCGTAAAGGAAACAAATTCGTAGGCTTGGATTGATCAGGAAATCATGACAACGGACGTTTCGCCACAAAACACGAAAAAGAAATGGTCCCCTCCCACCCCTCTCGTGCCGCACGAGGCCAGGTCTCCAAATTGATCACCCCACAGCAAAAAATTTCACTCAACACCCCCAAAATCACAGAGAGGACAAATCCACGTGACTAATAACGAGTGGACTGCATCCCCATAGAATGGCTCGTGTTTGAACCACTCGATTCTCTTCTATTCTAGATGACGTGACTGTGACTCACCTCCAGCCTTTTCTTCTATCGCCTAAAACTGACTCGTCCTCTCTCAATCATCAATCTACACCCAGCTTTATCACTTTTTTTATATATAAAAATAACTTGTGTGGGGCCCAAACAGCTAAGAAGCTTCTGGGGGTGAAACTGATGATGCGTGCGGTTCCCCCCTGCTATCATATCTTTCCTTCAGAAAAAGCTCGCAGCCTTTCCTCCCTTTTTTGTTTGCGTGGCCGATGCCACGTCAGCTCACCCGCCTCCTTTGTTCCCCCTGTTATAAAACCCAAGCCTCCACCTCCTTTCCTCTCGTCTCCTCTTTCTTCTCTAAATCTCTCTCTCTCTCTGTCTAAAATTAATTATTGGCTTTCTCCTTATCTAAATCCATATATATTAATTTTTCTACAATCGATTTTCTTTGCGAATGGAAACTCCGTTGATTGAATCAGGGATCGCTCGATTCCAGAGCCCCAGCATCCTTCTCCATCTCAAGACTCTCTGGACTTGGGCCGCCCTCATCCTCGCAGCGCTCGCCACCTTCAACAGCCTCATCAGAAGATCCAAGCGCGTGATCCTTAGATTCCGCAGGGTCAGATCGGTAATCCAGCTTCAATCCTATTCTACCTGCTCGGATTCCTCCGATGAAGACGACGACGACGACGACTCCTGCTCGTCCTCTGATGATGAACACGAAGACGAAGACAGAGAGGAGGAGAAGCGTTCCGGCTTCGAGGGGGAGGAATTCGAAGGTTCTGCAGATACACAGGGGCAGAATGGTGAATCCGACCACGACCACGACTGGTCCGGGAGCGTGGTGAGGCTATGGGAAGGGCCGGATCTTAAACGAGACAATGAGAACATGAGACCTTTCGTTTCGGGAGGCTCGGATGCGAGCCCGCAAATTCTGAGGGTGTGGGACGTGAGGGCGCCGAGTGCCACGTGGCGGGATGAGGGGCTCGGGAGATTGGTCGGGATCGGGAGAGGAAACGGAAACGTGGTGTGTTTCGGCAACCACGACATGGGCAAGTTGACGGTGGTGGACTTGAGGAACGTTGCGTCGCCGTTAGCAGAGGCTTGGTGGTGTGGCGACCGAGACGGCGACCGTGCCGTCGCCGGCTGTTACGGCGATGGGCTCGTTTCGTGGTGTAGGGACGCGGCTAAGTGTTTGACAGGGTCCTGAGATTACGGTATCTGACCTTTAATTTGCGTGTACATAATTGGGATTAATCGCCTGAGATTGTTGAAGTGATGTAATTATTAGAGTTGTTGATCCCCATTTTAGTCAGGTTATTTATCAATTATTTGTCCTAAATTTTACTCTATTTCTGTTGTGGTGATGGCCGTTATAAAGGACTTTTTCCCCCTTCCCTAACACGATAATGTTCACACTCCCGGCCTAGGGTGCTAAACAAAATGAGCCAGCTGGAGTTGGGCTCCATTTCAACCCGTCAAGAGCTTGTTCAAGTTTGGTTTGTCTATTAACCGATTGAACTAGGGTTTAATATCCAAAAGCCTACTAAACCTACTAATTAGCACCTAATATGTTTAGATTTCTCCCCACTTTTCTTACATTGATATATTTTGGTAATATTGGTTTTCGAGCCGTAAACGAGCTGAATTTGCAAACAAGCTCAAGTCAAACTTATTTGTTTGTTTATGAGCTCTTAATTGGATTAAACCCTTAATGAGTCGGACTCGAGTTGAGGTGAAAGAGCCGGATTGAACTTGAGCCAATCAAAGCTTATCTCGAACCAAACTCAATCCAAACTCTTGCCAAGCTAGAAATAAGCAGGCCGAACTTGATGAATGAATCGCTCATTTACACTCCTACACCCAAGCTCTATTTAGCTTTAGTTATAAGCAGGCCGAACTTGATGAATGAATCGCTCATTTACATTCCTCATTTTTTCCGCTGATCGGCACCCACCATCTTCATCGTTAGCATCTAAAATGTGGATACACCAAATTTCATGTGATTCTACAACCTTTTCATCGTTGATTTAGTGGGTTCAAAATTAACGGTTTACCGACAATAAAACTTTTTACATTGCTAAATCAACGGTGAAAAAGTTGTAGAATCAAATGAAATTTGCTGTACCCACATCTCAGATGATAACGATGAAGATGGTGGATACCGATCGGCGGAAAAAATGAGGAAGGGTGTATTTTTTCGACGCCATAGGAGGAAATTCCCTCCTATGACATCTTTCCTCCATTATTCTCAACATATATATACATATACATATATAGCTAACAAGAGGAAAAGGGAAAAAATATTATTGATCTGGGAAAAGAGAGGAAAATGACACACAAACACACACACACACACACACACATATATATATATATATATATATATATATATATAGCAGATAAGAGGAAAAGGGAAAAAATATTATTGATTTGGGAAAAGAGAGGGAAAATGTCATTGATTGATTAAGAAGAACATACAAGTGCATATATATATATATATGTATATATATGAGATTAAGGAAGGAAAGGTGCCATAAAAGGGAATTTTTTTCTATGGCGTCGGAAAAATACATCTTCCATATTTTTTTTCGACGATCGGTATACATCACCTCCATCTTTATCATCTAAGATGTGGATACACCAAATTTTATGTGATTATATCATTTTTTCACTGTTGATATAATTGGTGCAAAATTAATGGTTTACCGACAATAGAACTTTTTACATTGCTAATTCAACGGTGGAAAAGTGGTGGAATCATATGAAATTTGGTGTATGCACATCTTAGATGTTAACGATGATGATGATTGATGCCAGTCGTCGGAAAAAATGGTCAAGGTTGTATTTTTTCGATGCCATAAGAGAAAATCCCTTCCTGTGACCTCTTTTCTCCATTATTATTATTATTATTATTATTATTATAGAGAGAGAATAATGAAGGAAAAATGCCATAGGAGAGAATTTCCTCCTGGCGTCGCAAAAATACCCCTCCCTTATTTTTTCTGACGATCCGCACCCACCATCTTGATCATTATTATCTCAGATGTGGGTACATCAAATTTCATGTGATTCTACAATTTTTCACCGTTGATTTAGTGGGTTCAAAATTAACGGTTTACCGACAATAGAACATTTTACATTGTTAAATCAACGATGAAAAGTTGTAGAATCACATGAAATTTAGTGTACCTACGTCTCAGATGATAACGATGAAGATGGTGGGTGCCGATCGTCAGAAAAATTACGAAAGGATGTATTCGTATTTTTTCGACGCCATAGGAGGAAATTCCCTCCTATGGCCTCTTTCCTCCATTATATATATATATAGCCTACAAAATTAAATCTCAAAGCTAAAAGATAATATTAAACCCCTATATAAAGTGATAAAAAAAAAGATATATGAATATCTTAACAAAAAAAATCCGGCGGATCAATCAATGGCAACAGCGAGGAAAATTTACCTACGCTCTGATAGCAGAGATTGTGAAAAAATTTCAACAGAGTCTTCGTGCCAGTGGAACTCCAACTCCTTCTACCTACACTACCTTGACTGCTAATTTTGATAATTATATTCCATGGATATTTGATCCAGGTGTTTCACGTCATATGAATTTTGATAAATGCTTTCTTACAAACCGTTATACTATTCCTATGTCATACATACATACTGCTAATGGCTCGTCACTTGTAGTAAATCATTGTGGTGACATCACATCTACCACTCACTCTCCAGACAAATTTACTCTTTCAACTGTATTACATGTGCCTAAATTAACAATAAATATTTTATTTGTTAGTCAGATTGTTGATTCTGACTGCACCATTACTTTCTTATCCACTTCTTATATTGTGCAGCATTCGAACACTGGTCAGAAGATTAGGCCGAGTCGAAGAGTGAATGGACTGTACCAGTTGGAGTATCTTCACTTACCTACCTTGAATAAAACTCTAGCTGGTGTGGCTACTTCCGATATGTGGCATCGTCGTTTAGATCACATTTCGAGTTCTCGTCTTAAATATTTATTTGAGTCTGGAGTCTTAGGGTCCCTCTGTGTTAGTACTTTAAATAAGTGTGTTGGATGTCGTTTGGCAAAACAACTGCTTTACCTTTCGTGTCTCACAATAAAACTTCATTAGAAACTTTTGATTTGATTCATTATATTTGGGGACCTTCTTCTATTGTGTTCATGTCTGGTTATTGATATTATGTTAGCTTTATAGATGATTACTCCCGTTATTCCTGAGTTTATCTTATACATGTCAGATCTGAGATTCCTACCATTTATACTAAATTTACAAATATGATTTATACCCAGATTAAATACGAATTAATTTTTTTAGATCTGATAATACTTATGAGTATGTTTCTGTCACGACCCGAGATTTGGCCCGTCACCGGCACTTAACCACGTAACGTCTACAGGCGTAACGCGACTAAGTGAACCGAAAAACCCAGAAATCAAACCAGTAAAAGTATAGAGTGTTATGAGTTTAAAATGGAAACATTTACAAAGTGATAAGAAATCTTAGGTAAACAATCACCAAGATAGCAGTATACGATGCCGTAGCGAAGATCAGGAACAACAAGTGGGAACATCACAGATAGAATAAACTACATAAGTAAAGTCGGCTCACAACGAGCTCGACACCAGAATACCAATAATATACATCATCGTCCTCACATTGTCTCTAAGTCAAATACATACATGGTAGATGGAGAATACTAGATACAACAATATACATAACTGAAAGATAAACAGATACCGCACAAAACCCACCTATCAGCAAAAGAGCTAGTACACCAACTATGGGGGTATCTGTGTCAAAAGATGCAAAACGCAGCCTGCCGCAACTACTCCGAAAGGCAACCTGCAAACACTGTGGCACAACGGGGGTGAGTTGCCAACTCGTGAATAGAGATAACATATAAAGGTAATCGCGAGCATGCACGTACTGCGCTACTCTATCATAAGCTAACAGATGATATCAATGTGCGATAAGCAGTATGTGCAATAATCATGCAAGTGCTCTATCAGATAATATAACTACAGGATGAGATATAATAATGAATGCTGAGCATGGGAAGTTGTAACACCTTAGAATGTGTTTTGTAGCTAATTATATTTTAATATATGGTTTTTAATAAAAATATTATCAAATTAAGTTTTAAATATTTTATCCTATTTAATGTGTATTTTATTAGAATTTTGTTAGGCACACACACACTTGTGCATGATAATTAGGGTTGTTTTTGGGGTTAAACATGATTAGCAATCATGGTTAGTTAACCATTTGTCTTAAGTTAGTTTTAAGATTAGTTTAAGAGTTATGGTTGTTAATAATATGGGTTTTAAGCATGATAGTTTTAAAAGTGAAAATGAATTTAAAAAGAGTTTTATTTTGAATTTTTGTTTGATTGGTTGACCTTGGTGAGAGAGAGAGAGAGAGTGCATGATGGGGCATCATGGCTTTGCCCATGCCTTCATTAATGAGAGAGAGAAAGAGGAGGGGGTTGACCTTTAGGTGTTCTGTCATTCTCTCACTCTCATTCTCTCACTCCCATTCTCTCTCACACACACACACACACTCAACACCAGAGGAAGCAGCAGCAAGCAGTAGCAGCAGCAACAACAACAACAACAACAGCTGCAGCAGCCCCAGAAGAAGCAGCAGCAACACCAGAGGCAGCAGCAGAGCAGCATCAAGAGCCCCGGCAGCAGTAGCAGCTCCTCTCCACTTCTCCTCCTGCTTCTTGAGATCCTATAGGGTATATTTTCTGAACCCTATTGCTTGTTTGTGTAGCTTGTGTGTTATTTAGCTCGATTAGTGTTAAATTAGGTATTTTAGTGGTAGATTATGGTGTTTAAGTGGAATTTTGGGAAATTGTTGATTGTGTTAGCTACCTTAGTTTATTTAAGTGCTGATAGGGCCACTTCAACTGAGAAATCCCCAGATTACACTAAAATACCATAAGGTTTCTTAATTGTGCAAAATTGGTGTTTTAAAGTGATATTTGTGACTTCTGAGATCTGCTATTGACCCGGACCCTACAGAACAAAATTGAGAAAACTGGGGCATGCTCACTAGGTCTAGATACCACCACCCGAGAACGAAGCCCTAACTCCAAACAGTGGCCGCCAATTTCATGCTTTTGGCCGCAATTTGCGGCCAAGTAGGGGGCAGGGGTGTTGGGGTTTTGTGTAGGGCTCTATTCTGTGTTTTCTAGGGCTTTGGCATGTCTAGTTTTGTAATATTTGACCTGTAGGAAAATCTGGGCCAATATATCGTTTTGGTGTTAGTTGTGTTTGCGCGATACGCGCGATACGTGAGAGGGTTCTGTGATCCAGCGTATCGCGGCGTGTCGCGATGGTTTTAGACGCGTACACACACGATTCAGCGTATCGTGCATACGCGCGTTTAGTTCGCGACGCGAGTTTCTTGTTTTGGTTGGATATCGCGTTCTGCGAGATATTTTGGCTTATATATGATTTTCATGTCGTATTTACAGGTTTGCAGGCAGGAACTACGGACACGGCTACAGGGGGGAGCAGATAGTAGGATTCACCTAGCGTGGAGTGTAGGTGGGTAGATTTAACATCTACAGGGGAATCGCCCGCATGGCGTTATGCGTCTGGGCTAGGATTCAAATTCCTGTCGCACATTCTACGTCATTGTAGAATTGCGCCTTTACTTTATTTCCTTAATGTAGTTATACTGTGACTAGCAGCCGTAGGACACTGCACATATTATTGACGGTTCATGTTGCACGAGCACGGATTGTATGCTACACACACACCGTCAATAATTGCCATGTCACACACTACCCCTTATAGCTACTATTGCTTACCACACATGACATCTAGCTACCGGTATACCTATAGTGTATCATACCTTTAGTGATAGGTACATTTACACCTTGCGATACAGCTACAGGTATAACATGCATATATCTTAGTTATACCGGGAAGGATTTCCTACATATGTTACTTATACCCAGGGGGTATACGACATCAGTTCCTATAGGTAGATACCTGTACCTTACTACACCTGTATGTTACACACATATTCAGTTGCAGATACCTATTTACTTTTACTGATGTCACTTAGCTGTATCATCTTGATTTCGCATACATCTGGTTCAGCTATATACTTTTGTTTACCTGCTCGCATTCAGTTATATCGCATATATTCATTCCTGGATTTGCGCATTGTTTATTTGGATTTTATCTGATGTTTTCGTGATTTGGGAACCGCGGGGGTTCATGAATTTATGCATACATGGAACAACCCGGTTTCCTTGATATGATATTTGCGCGTCCCCCATGAGTTTTATCGGTGCTGATTATATGCTCCATACGAGGTGTAGTTACCGTATGGGAGTACATGGTGGGGCCCGGTATGGTTCCCCTCGGCAAGAAGATCGATGGGTTTGCCGATTGAGCCTGGAGGCGGGCGAGTACCTACCGGTGATTGGTTGGACCTGGCAGTTGTCCGGAGAATACTGGTCAGAGTCGAGAGATGGATGCGGGATGAGCTGTACTGTCGGGGCCGAGGGCCGATACCGCAGACGGACCCCGTGGGCCGATCCGGACTGACGGAGCCCGATATACGAGGATTTCTGTGTCGATGCTTGGCACACTGCTTTCATGATATTTCTTTAACCCCTTTTGTATATATAACAGGGGATTTAGCCGTTGTTATATATACCCTTACACCAATATTAGTGGAATGGGACGCTAATATATGTGTATTGCCCCCATCATACTTATTTCTGTATATATTTACCTTTAGGATGTTAGATTCTTACTTGAGATTTGACTTGGGATATAGGTGATTCATTGACATTGGATATTGGATATGAAAGAGATTGTTGCATTGTACATTCGAGATATAGGAGAGCTATTCGATATTATACATTGAGGTGATGTGAGACTTATATGATTGTGAGGGCCCAATGTGGAGGCTGATTTTGGGATTTGAGTGTCTTGATGGATTGTGATCCTGCCACGATGTCAGGTTTCCGTGGAAATGACATATTCCACCCTATACCTCACCCTTACCTATTTTTATGCACAGTTCATATAGTGGTAGTACCTGTTAGCGTACCTTTATGATAAGTTGCCTATCTGCATTCTCATATCCTTTTGCATAGTTATTGCATACTATTGTCATGTTACTATTGCTGCACATATTGATTGTACCCGCTAGTGTACTCTCCTTTATTCAGCATTTGCATGACATGTTACTACTGTAATCGCATATCTTAGATTCATGATGTACGTGCATTCCTGCGATTACCTGCATATGTTTTATACTATTCACGAGTTGGCAACTCACCCCCGTTGTGCCACAGGTGTTTCAGGTTGTTCCCCAGAGTAGTCGAGGCAGGCTATTTCTCTATTCCGCTTTCCAGCTACCATCTTTTGCTACAGATACAACATCAGCTCACAGTACCATTTTTCTTAGGTGGGTTAGATGGTTATCTGTATTTCATATTGTACATTCGTTGTATTTTGTACTCTCCATCTACTATTGTATTGTTGACTTAGAGACTTGGTGAGGACAACATGTGTATTATTGTGGATTTGATGTCTTTTATATACAGCTTCTCTCTACTGTCTTTATTTCTTCGCTACGGCGTCGTATATTTGTATTGTATTCATCTTGGCTAGTTTTTACAAAAAGGGGTGTTGCTAAAATTTTAAAGAAGGAAAGTAAGACTTTTAAAGAATTTGGGTTGCGATTTCAAACGTTTCAAAACTTATATTATCTTTTCCGTATTTTATGGTTTAGACTTCTGGGTTTTGGCTTTCTTTTGCTATGTTACGTCTTAGGGCGTTGCGTAGTATTAGGGCCGTCATGGGCCAATTTTGGGTCGTGACAAAGTTGGTATCAGAGCGTTAGGTTTTACCTTTCGGAGTGTAGGATGACCTTAGTATGATGGAGTAGGTAGCTTAAGCAGAGTAACGTAGTGTGTGCATGTCTGCAGCATACCCACAGCGCGGTACTTTGCATTAAGTGGCCTAAGTACAATTTGCTTGATATTCCTTCCTTGATGATTCACATCTTTGAGATTCGATTTCCTTATTCTTATCGAATCTCATCTTATATCTATTTATAGCCTTTCCACCGATGACTATGGGGATTCAGAGCGATGCAGCGAGGGCCGAGGTCAGAGTTAGCTCGGGTGAGACGAGTACTGACCAGGATGGCACTCTAGTTGCACAGATGCAGACGGATCAGCCTACGACCTATACTATGGATAGACTTTTAGTAGAGATGCAGGAGTTCCGCCAGACGATGAGTTCTTTAGTTGACGTCGTTCGGGAGCTACGACAGGAGGTTGTCACCCCTGTTACTCAGCTGTCCCTTACGATCAGTATGCAGCAGTCCGTCACCTACATAACACCAGTGGTTGCAGCTCCAGTTGACGAGGCACATATTCCAGGACAGTGGAGGACTCGTACCAGCGTACCAGCCCAGAGACAGAGGTTTGGTCATCGAGACAGATTTCATGGCCACAACGGGAGTAGCAGAGGCTTAGGACGAGGACAGTCGTTCAGCTCTTATCCCCAGGATGGTCAGCAGTCAGCGCGTGGATGTTTTCGATGCAGGATCCTTCAGCACTTCGTCAGAGATTGTTCTTTAGCACCTCGTCAGGATCGTATTCAGAGAGGCCGTGGACGTGGAAGATTCGCTCAGAGGGCTCAGGCTACCAGAGGAGTTCATCCAGCTGCGAGTAGAGGGCAGACGCGGGAGTTTGCTTCTACTCATCGGGACGCGCAGACGTCCAATGTGGAGTTTTCAGGTATCTTTTATTTATATGTTCTTTTGATGTATTCGGTTGTTCTTGCTTGTACTGTGGTTGGGTAGATTAGTCGTAGTGGTGTTAACTTCTGTCAGCAATTCTTTTGTTGCGCGACACGTATTTCGGTTTTGTGCCAATCGGATGGGAGATGGAGATTCGTCTGTCGTTTTGATCCTTCTAGAGATGTTGGATTTGACGTTCTCCTGGGCACGGATTGGTTAATTGCGTGCTAGGCTTCTGTGGACTACCGCGAGGAAACAGTCAGGGTTGTTTTCCCGGCAAGTCAGTTCTTGTTGTGCCGGCGGATAGTTGTGCCGCCTCTCACAGCTTGAATTCAGCCTTTTTCGCTAGTCGGCTACTGAGGAGATGTCGTGGATTCTTGGCGTTCATTCGTGATACCGGAGCCACAGTGGGATTGTTGGACCGGGTTCCTTCCGTGCGAGAGTTTTTCCGACGTTGCTCCGGATGGGCCGGCGAAGCTGGGGGAGCTTAAAGGATCAGCTGCAGAGTTGTGGTTTGGGGAGTTTTGTGCGTCTGAGTGTTTCGCTTTTGGAAACTCCTATTTCTGTTCGTCCAGGGAGAAAGACGGCAGTTTAGGGTTGCGTATCGACGGATCGTCAATTGAACCGGCTTATGGTGCGGATAGGTATCCTGCACCTCGCCGTGACGATTTCTTCGATCAGCTCCAGATTGCGAGACATTTTCTAAGTTTGCTTGGGATCAGGTCATCATTATTGCGGATTCGGGATGATGGCATTCCGAAGACTGCCTTATGCGTGCTACGGGCTTTGTGTGTATCGGTGAGTCGTTGGATTCCCTGATGCCCTAGCAGCATTCGTAGATATGATGAACCAGATTTCTGCAGGCCGTTCCTCGACCAGTTTTTGTTGTGTTATTTACGACACTCTGGTCTACTTAATTTGTCTTGAGGGACAGGAGTAACACTTGGGGATTTGTTATGCAAATACTGGGAGAGCCCCAGCAGTTTGCTAAATTCTCTGAGTATTTCTTCAGGCTTGTGTTGTGTTGACTCCTAAGTCTTGTAGTCACGGGAGACGGCTCCGTATGGTTCCGAGGGAGATCGTGGCCGTACAGCTTAGGCCCAGACTTGTGTGCAGGACGGAGATCCGCAGATGGTTGGTCTTAGCAGGTTTTTACCGCCGTTTCATGCAGGATTGTTAAAGTAGTGCTGCACCGTTGACTGAATTGACCAGTAAGGAGGTTTCTTTTCTTTGGACCGAGGCATGTGTACGGAGTTTTTAGCAGTTGAAGATTCTGTTAACAACTGCATCAGTCTCTCTTTGCTTTTGGTTCGGGCGACTTGTTGTTTAACTGTAATGTTTCTTGAGTGGGCTCGAGGGTGTACTGATGTGACACTACAGAGTCATCACTTTTGCTTCCCTACATTTGGAGGAAGTACGAGAAGGATATTCCACTCATGATCTGGAGATGGCCGCGGTGGTTTTGCGTTGGAGATTTGGGGACACTACCTGCTTGAGAGTCGTGTCAGATTTTCCACGGACCACTAGAGCTTAATGAACATCTTCCTGCAGCGGATTTTGATTGTTGTGATAGTCTTCTGCGGATTTACAGTTCTTGTGTGATCTTTGAGTACAGCGTTAGTTCGTCTCTACGGAGGGGACAGCTTGCTCATGTCCGCGCCCGACCACTTTCCTTAAATCGTATTCGCGAGACACTGCCCGTCGATGCTCGTACGTCAGTGATACTTGAGCATACTCGGATGGGTAATGATTCGGAGACCTTGATTTGTGACAATGGTGTGCTAAGTTAGGGACGCATTTGTGTACCTGACATCATCGGGTAGAGACGTGTAATCCTAGAACATGCACATCTGGCAACTCTCTATATGCATTCAAGTTCCACCAGCTTTGGCGTGACTTGTGAGATAGTTACGAGTGGACAGGGATGTAAAGAGAAGTTTCAGGTTTCGTTTCAAGGTGTCTGTCTTGTTGTGTGCTTAAGTCGAGCATCTGTGGCCGGCTGGAGAGTTGCAATCTTTTACTGTTCCGAAGTAGGAATGGGAGCAGATCTCCTCGAATTTCGTTATGGTTTCTACCCAAGTTTGGTCAGGGTGTGACTCCATTCGGATTCTTGTCGTCCGGTTATACTCAATGTGCTCAATTGTGTTTGTTAAGTTGTGTGTTTGTTTTGTTTGTCGTCAGCAGTTGGGATCGTCACTCGCCATCGCTAGGGTTCTCCTTCGATAGCTGCTATCAGGAGACACTCCAATTGGCCACCCTTAGGCTTAGGGGTTAGGTCGTGTCGATCACCAGTCTGTTATTCTTCTGACTCTGCGTAAGTAGGACTTTGGACCCCAGCTATGTCTAGAGACTTCGGAGATAGTCCAGCTGTGTTAGGTCAGGATGGGAATTGTCCATTGCGAACTGAGGTCTTATGCCGACTGTGTTGGTCATAGACTCGAGTTCGTAGGGACAGATCATGTATTCCTATGGACTTTCCGATGAATGACGTGTTGGATTTTGGGAAGCTTATCCCAGGATTTAGGTCCTTCTGAGATCCTATAAGCGAGTTAGTTTCGTTGCCTTTAATTTGGCACTTCCGCCCAGATTATTAGATTTCCACCCCGTATTCCTTGTGATGATACTTTACAATTACCTTCTTGACCTTTCTCACATGTTTTGGCATCAGACCTTTTAGCTTGACGCGATCTTTCGTTCACCGGCAGCCATTTGTGTTAATGGCTCGGCAGGTGGAAAAGACGTCGGTCAAGGGTCTTGCCATCTGTGAAGGGTTTTTCTTGGACGTAGCCGTATAGTGAGATAGTCACTTGAAAGGCTGCGAGCGAGATTTGAGGATTTTAATCTTCTCTTTGAAGGTACGCGTATCAGTATATTTTTAAATTCGGGGACGAATTTCTTTTAAGGGGGGGAGATTGTAACACCTTAGAATGTGTTTTGTAGCTAATTATATTTTAATATATGGTTTTTAATAAAAATTTTACCAAATTAAGTTTTAAATATTTTATCCTATTTAATGTGTATTTTATTAGAATTTTGTTAGGCACACACACACTTGTGCATGATAATTAGGGTTGTTTTTGGGGTTAAACATGATTAGCAATCATGGTTAGCTAACCATTTGTCTTAAGTTAGTTTTAAGATTAGTTTAAGAGTTATGGTTGTTAATAATATGGGTTTTAAGCATGATAGTTTTAAAAGTGAAAATGAATTTAAAAAGGGTTTTATTTTGAATTTTTGTTTGATTGGTTGACCTTGGTGAGAGAGAGAGAGAGAGTGCATGATGGGGCATCATGGCTTTGCCCATGCCTTCATTAATGAGAGAGAGAGAGAGGAGGGGGTTGACCTTTAGGTGTTCTCTCATTCTCTCACTCTCATTCTCTCACTCCCATTCTCTCTCTCACACACACACACACTCAACACCAGAGGAAGCAGCAGCAAGCAGCAGCAACAACAACAACAACAACAACAACAGCTGCAGCAGCCCCAGAAGAAGCAGCAGCAACACCAGAGGCAGCAGCAGAGCAGCATCAGGAGCCCCGGCAGCAGTAGCAGCTCCTCTCCACTTCTCCTCCTGCTTCTTGAGATCCTATAGGGTATATTTTCTGAACCCTATTGCTTGTTTGTGTAGCTTGTGTGTTATTTAGCTCGATTAGTGTTAAATTAGGTATTTTAGTGGTAGATTATGGTGTTTAAGTGGAATTTTGGGAAATTGTTGATTGTGTTAGCTACCTTAGTTTATTTAAGTGCTAATAGGGCCACTTCAACTGAGAAATCCCCAGATTACACTAAAATACCATAAGGTTTCTTAATTGTGCAAAATTGGTGTTTTAAAGTGATATTTGTGACTTCTGAGATCTGCTATTGACCCGGACCCTACAGAACAAAATTGAGAAAACTGGGGCATGCTCACTAGGTCTAGATACCACCACCCGAGAACGAAGCCCTAACTCCAAACAGTGGCCGCCAATTTCATGCTTTTGGCCGCAATTTGCGGCCAAGTAGGGGGCAGGGGTGTTGGGGTTTTGTGTAGGGCTCTATTCTGTGTTTTCTAGGGCTTTGGCATGTCTAGTTTTGTAATATTTGACCTGTAGGAAAATCTGGGCCAATATATCGTTTTGGTGTTAGTTGTGTTTGCGCGATACGCGCGATACGTGAGAGGGTTCTGTGATCCAGCGTATCGCGGCGTGTCGCGATGGTTTTAGACGCGTACACACACGATTCAGCGTATCGTGCACACGCGCGTTTAGTTCGCGACGCGAGTTTCTCGTTTTGGTTGGATATCGCGTTCTGCGAGATATTTTGGCTTATATATGATTTTCATGTCGTATTTGCAGGTTTGCAGGCAGGAACTACGGACACGGCTACAGGGGGGAGCAGATAGTAGGATTCACCTAGCGTGGAGTGTAGGTGAGTAGATTTAACATCTACAGGGGAATCGCCCGCATGGCGTTATGCGTCTGGGTTAGGATTCAAATTCCTGTCGCACATTCTACGTCATTGTAGAATTGCGCCTTTACTTTATTTCCTTGATGTAGTTATACTGTGACTAGCAGCCGTAGGACACTGCACATATTATTGACGGTTCATGTTGCACGAGCACGGATTGTATGCTACACACACACCGTCAATAATTGCCATGTCACACACTACCCTTTATAGCTACTATTGCTTACCACACATGACATCTAGCTACCGGTATACCTATAGTGTATCATACCTTTAGTGATAGGTACATTTACACCTTGCGATACAGCTACAGGTATACCATGCATATACCTTAGTTATACCGGGAGGGATTTCCTACATATGTTACTTATACCCAGGGGGTATACGACATCAGTTCCTATAGGTAGATACCTGTGCCTTACTACACCTGTATGTTACACACATATTCAGTTGCAGATACCTATTTACTTTTACTGATGTCACTTAGCTGTATCATCTTGATTTCGCATACATCTGGTTCAGCTATATACTTTTGTTTACCTGCTCGCATTCAGTTATATCGCATATATTCATTCCTGGATTTGCGCATTGTTTATTTGGATTTTATCTGATGTTTTCGGGATTTGGGAACCGCGGGGGTTCATGAATTTATGTATACATGGAACAACCCGGTTTCCTTGATATGATATTTGCGCGTCCCCCATGAGTTTTATCGGTGCTGATTATATACTCCATACGAGGTGTAGTTGCCGTATGAGAGTACATGGTGGGGCCCGGTATGGTTCCCCTCGGCAAGAAGATCGATGGGTTTGCCGATTGAGCCTGGAGGCGGGCGAGTACCTACCGGTGATTGGTTGGACCTGGCAGTTGTCCGGAGGATACTGGCCAGAGTCGAGAGATGGATGCGGGATGAGCTGTACTGTCGGGGCCGAGGGCCGATACCGCAGACGGACCCCGTGGGCCGATACGGACTGACGGAGCCCGATATACGAGGATTTCTGTGTCGATGCTTGGCGCACGGCTTTCATGATATTTCTTTAGCCCCTTTTGTATATATAACAGGGGATTTAGCCGTTGTTATATATACCCTTACACCAATATTAGTGGAATGGGACGCTAATATATGTGTATTGCCCCCATCATACTTATTTCTGTATATATTTACCTTTAGGATGTTAGATTCTTACTTGAGATTCGACTTGGGATATAGGTGATTCATTGACATTGGATATTGGATATGAAAGAGATTGTTGCATTGTACATTCGAGATATAGGAGAGCTATTCGATATTGTACATTGAGGTGATGTGAGACTTATATGATTGTGAGGGCCCAATATGGGGGCTGATTTTGGGATTTGAGTGTCTTGATGGATTGTGATCCTGCCACGATGTCAGGTTTCCATGGAAATGACATATTCCACCCTATACCTCACCCTTACATATTTTTATGCACAGTTCATATAGTGGTAGTACCTGTTAGCGTACCCTTATGATAAGTTGCATATCTACATTCTCATATCCTTTTGCATAGTTATTGCATATTATTGTCATGTTACTATTGCTGCACATATTGATTGTACCTGCTAGTGTACTCTCCTTTATTCAGCATTTGCATGACATGTTACTACTGTAATCGCATATCTTAGATTCATGCTGTACGTGCATTTCTGCGATTACCTGCATATGTTTTATACTATTCACGAGTTGGCAACTCACCCCCGTTGTGCCACAGGTGTTTCAGGTTGTTCCCCAGAGTTGTCAAGGCAGGCTATTTCTCTATTCCGCTTTCCAGCTACCATCTTTTGCTACAGATACAGTATCAGCTCACAGTACCATTTTGCTTAGGTGGGTTAGATGGTTATCTGTATTTCATATTGTACATTCGTTGTATTTTGTACTCTCCATCTACTATTGTATTGTTGACTTAGAGACTTGGTGAGGACGACATGTGTATTATTGTGGATTTGATGTCTTTTATATACAGCTTCTCTCTACTGTCTTTATTTCTTCGCTACGGCGTCGTATATTTGTATTGTATTCATCTTGGCTAGTTTTTATAAAAAGGGGTGTTGCTAAAATTTTAAAGAAGGAAAGTAAGACTTTTAAAGAATTTGGGTTGCGATTTTAACCGTTTCAAAACTTATATTATCTTTTCCGTATTTTATGGTTTAGACTTCTGGGTTTTGGCTTTCTTTTGCTATGTTACGTCTTAGGGCATTGCGTAGTATTAGGTCCGTCACGGGCCAATTTTGGGTCGTGACAGAAGTATAACATCTACACGGAATGTCAACGTGGAATATGTAATCGGTGTCCATCAATGCACCCCAATTCCTAACAACCCAGACGCCGGCACTCCCAGCGGCCCTCAAATCCTGTACATCACCGAGAATCATGAGTGCCCAACATCGGCACCCAAATATCATAAATACTCGTGTCTATCATCGACACGCAAATCTTCCTATATCGGGCATCTGTCAGTCTGGGTCAGCCCTCTCTCAATATATCGGGCATCCGTCAGTCCGGGTCCGCCCTCTCTCAATATATCGGGCATCCGTCAGTCCGGATCAGCCCTCTCTCAATATATCGCTCTAGCACCGAGAAAACACATGGTGGGCGCACCAAAATATCATATCAAGGGAACCGGGTTTTTAAATGATTACATATTTGAAATGGCCACGGTTCCCAAATCCAGAAATCACATGTAATCCCAACCAATATGCAAGTAAATGTGATGTGATATGTGTGTTTACCCCAATCAGAGCAAAGCTCTGTTCAAATTCCGAGGCGGGAGATGAAGCAACGCTTCATCCTCCCCCAATCAGAACAAAGTTTTGCTTTGAAAATTTAAACTTTAATAAATGAAGCAACGCTTCAGATTCTTTGCGCTGGGCGCAACGTGCCACGTGTCTGGCGCAGACGCATCAGCGCAGCGCCCAAGGCCACGCACCCAATCAGAGCAAAGCTCTGTTTTAAACAAAATTAAATGAAGCAACGCTTCAGCTGGGCAAGCACTGCGCTGCGCGACACGTGTCAGGGCAGATGTGCTAGCCCAGTTGCGCTTCGCTGTGCGCTGCGCGACACGTGTCAGCGCAGTTGCGCTGCGCTGTGCGCTGCGCGACACGTGTCAGCGCAGCTGCGCTGCGCTTTGCGCTGCGCGACACGTGTCACGCGTTGGAGCATATGCGCCAAACAGAATTAAAATTCTAAAAAATCTTTTCTGTTCTTGTTAAAACAAGAAGATTTTCTTCTGTAAAGCAGAAGCCCTTGGATCAAAGATCCAACGGTGGGGAAAATTCCCCAAATCACTCAGAGAAGGATCTCTTTAACAAATTTAACTAATTTATGAGCACTATAAAAAGGACCCTAGGTCTCAATTCAAAGGTAGGAACATTTTCTTGAAAAAAGTCAAGGGCTTCAAACAGAGAGAACTCTGAGAAAATTTCAAGAAAAAGGTAAAGAACCTTCATGAAATAGAAGAAATTTCTTCTAATAGATCATTGATCTAAAAACAAGATCAATAATCTTTACATAATAAACAGTGCTTTGCACTTCTTATGAATCTCTGGTTCTTTAAAACAAGAAAACAATAAAAATAAAAAATAGTGCTTTGCACTTTTATGAACCTCTGGTTCTTGAAACAAAAAAAAGAGAAGAAAAATTTATTTTTCTTTGATCTAATTTAGATCAAGAAATTAAATAGTGATTTGCACTTCTGTTCTTGAATCTAAAAGATTCTTAGTGCTCTGCACTTACAAACTGCGCTGTTGCGCTCTTAAGAGAGCGCCACGTGTCAGCCATAGAACCACTTGCGCTACGCGCTCTTGAAATAAAGCTTTGCTCTCTGGAATTGGCGCAACTCACCAGAGCGCGCCACGTGTCAGCAGCGCAACAGCGCAGCGCAACTGCGCTATTGCGCTTGCGCTCACCACAGCGTGACACATGTCACCACCATATGAGTTTGCGCTCAAGACTTAGCGCAAAGCGCCTGACAAGCCACGTGGGGCACTGTCAGAGTATTTAATGCTCTGCATTATTAAAGAAAAGGGACATAGCCCAATTAAAAGGCCTAACAGGCCTAATAAAAAAATGCTATGCATTTTAAAAAGGGGAGGGCAAAGCCCAAACAAAAAAATAGATGCTCTGCATCATTTATAAAAGGGCAAAGCTCAGTCAAAACAAGAATAATGCAGTGCATTACTAAAAAGGGGTAAAGCCCTAGCACAGGCCAAAGACAAAAAATGTTGAAACTAGACATAGCCCAATTTTGGCCATAAGTCCTTAAATTAAATTGACTGAGCAAGATTGCTCTCTTAAATCAATTTACTATCGGTTCGAGGGTACATCTCCGAAATCCTCTGACACTTATCGTTGTAATCCTTCAACGACATCAGAGAGGTGACGGGTCCCGACGACCACATACGTCAATATGGACTGCGGGGTCCTTAAACTCGTGGACCAAAACGTCCTTAAACTAATATCGGACCGAAACGTCCTTAAACTAATATCGGACCGAAACGTCCTTAAACTAACGGTGGACCACTATGTCCTTAAACTGGTATTGGACCACCATGTCCCTAAACTGGCACAATAGAGCCCAAATGCTCTTTTGTCGGATTTAAACGATCCCGTTAAGTCGATCTTAGTCTCAAATTGGACTAACGTATCCTTAACAAACGATTAAGTTGATCTTAGCCTCAAATATGGCTAACGTGTCCTTAAATCAAACCTTCAAACAAACTTTAGTCCCAAATTGGACTATAGATCTCTCAACCAACTTTGGTTCAAGGGTACATCTCTGAACTCCTCTGATATTTGTCGTTGTAATCCTTCAACGTCGTCAGAGAGGTGACGGGTCCTGACAACCACACATTAATACGGACTGTGGGGTCCTTAAACTCATGGACTTATGCGTCCTTAAACCAATATCCGCCCCCAAAATAGGAATGTTGGACCATTATGTCCCTAAACTGGAACAATAGAGCCCAAACGCTTATTTTGTCGGATCTAAACGATCCCGTTAAGTTGATCTTAGTCTCAAACTGGACTAACGTATCCTTAACGAACGTTTAAGTTGATCTTAGCCGCAACGCGACTAATGCATCCTTAAACTAAAAACACCAAACCCAAATCTAAGTAAATACGGATTTGGACTAATCCACGTCCTATGGGCGACGACATTACTCGGTCTCCGTATACAATCCACGGGCAACCACAAACAAAACAAACACCCACGACATGAAGTGAAATTCTGGAGAAGGAGAAAGTTGTTACCGCGAAGCGGTAGCGTAATTAACTGCAGGGGCTTGCGCCTGCAGGGAAAAGCGTCCCCACAATCAAAAACCCCTCAAGCGAGGGGGAATCTGACGAAGTCTGCTACATCGGCCGCATCCGTCTAAACCTCCGATATACGGTGCCATAAATCAACTTGGCATCTTCGGAGAGGTGGACGGATAAAACAAAATAGCATCTGCCCCGAATCTCAGCGTCAGGACATCGCGGTCCTGTGCGCCGCCGTTCGGAGGGGAACAGATTCTGGCACGCCCGGTGGGACCTCTTCCTCTTTCCACTCCACACTTCGTGTGTCGTGTTCGCGAACGAATCGTGGTTTACTGTGGTTGCCTGTGGATTCGAGGTACTAAGATTTGGTGTCTTGCTCCGTGCAGAAAACAGAAGATCAATGGCTTCAAACTGCACTGCCTACAACTGCAATTCTCGCTCGGTCCTTGCTGGAGGAGTGACTTATGAGCCCCAAGCGGCCTCCCTTTTCAAAATGCCGGTGGAGCAGGTGGCTCAAACCACCACTAGACTATTTTTTGGGACCATGCTCCCACCAATGAGCTTCAATGCCCCAATGACATCGCAAGAAGCTCCCAAGAAGTCGGCATTCGATCGGCTTGCTACTACTGCAACCCCTCTCAACGGGTTGCCCAACTCCACTGCCTCGGTTTTTAATAGGCTAGGTCAGAGCTCCAACGGGCCCATGCAAAAGCCCGCGATACCCGAAGTTTCCATCCCAAAGCGGATAGCCATCCCGGCTCAAGCGGACGAAATCATTGGAAAGGTTCCTCCTACCAAGAAGTCAGTTTTTACAAGGCTGGCCATTCCAGTTGCTGCTCCAGGCGAGATCCTCAAAATTGCTTCCCCTGCCCAGAGGTCTGTCTTTGACAGATTAGACATTACTTCTCAATGGGTGTCAGCCTTCGATAGGCTAGCACCAATAACAGTCTCTCCTCAAAGCAGGGGGCACGACGAAGTCACCCTCATAGCTGAAACAACTCCATCCGCAAGACACACTCGACGTCGCCACTGGCGTCGAGTAAGGAAGGCTGGGGGCAACTCCCCCTCTGGGATAACTCCGTCAGCTCCGATGGTGAGGATCGATGCTGCTGTTCCAACCAAGAACAGATTTGAACTGCTCAACAAGGTGCGCAGAAACTCTCATACTGCGATGTTGAAACGAACTCCTTCACCTGTAGAGAATACTCCAAAGAAGAAGTTAGAGAAGCCCCCTCAACGGCTGTCCTCTAAAATTTACAAAGTTCGGCGACAGGTCCAAGAGTCGGTGATCGATCAAGACTGCCTCCGACGACAGAAAAAGATGAAGGTTCGGCAGGGGAAGGATTACTCTGTCAAACCACAAAAAGCAAAAGCTACTTGGGTGCCCACTACAACGGCTCCCTTAACTCCAATCACTCAAAAAAGGAGGCCGCAAAAAGCCCCTGTGTCTTCGGCAAATCGCAAAGACACCGAACACAAACGCCTCAAGTCTGGGGGCATGGTGGTGCACACTATTTATATGGCTTCTGAAAAGGAGGAAAGCCGCACTTCTACGGGCCACCGACCGCTCACCCGATCCGTGACGAAAGCCCAGGAGCAACAACAAAAGCTTCAGGAAATGATGACTACAATGGCTGCACTCACTGAGCCAAAAGAAAGCTCTGAAACGTCTTCGGATGAGCGTCAAGAACAAGAAACCGACGCTGACTTTTTACGCAGAGTCCTCGAAAAGAGGGACAAAGAAGCTGCAGAGCAAGCGGCTAACATAAAACAGATGGCGCTCCTCTTCCAAGATATGGTAGAGATGATGTTACGACCGGACCCTCCTGCTGAAGATCCTCCGATCGTCCTTGAAGACGACAGGGGAGAAACGTCAAATCCTCCGCCGGCTCTGTCAACAGCCAAGGAGGAGGCAATCTCCAAAGTTAACCTAGACGAATATATAGCTCAGCAGATCCGGGTTCATCAGGCGAATGAAGCGGCTGGGCAAATTGTTAGAACCGGACGACTGTATCCGAGATGGTATGACCAAATCAGTTACCCGCCAGGATATACGATCCCTAAATTCCACGTATATAAAGGGACAGGGAATCCGCATCAGCATGTCGCTAAATTCAGGGCCTTATGCGGCAATACTGGAGGCGACGACAAATTGCTGCTACGTCAATTCGTCGGCAGCTTAGCAGAAACAGCCTTTGAGTGGTATTCGGAGCTACCTAACGACTCTGTCAAAACATTTGCAGAGATGGAGCTGCTGTTTACACAAAGATTCGCGAGTGCTAGTGAACGCACCCCGATTACAGCACTGATAAATGCCAGGATAAGACCGGGCGAAACGTGGGTCCAATACGCAACACGATGGCGAAACCTATGGTCGAAATGCGAACAACGCATAGAAGAGGCACCTGCGGTAGGCATGTTTGTGGGCACTCTCGATCCGCAGGCGACCATCTCACAATTCATGATGTTCTTCAAGCCGACCACCTTCCAGGCTTTGATTGACAAATTAGCCCAAATGGACCAGATGGGCCATAGACCGTCTCCTCCAAAATCAGATTCCCGAGATGAGAAAGGAAAAGGGAAAGCGATCGTCGTCGCCAATGCTCAACAACAGTCGAGCAACTCAAAGCCGGTCGGTCGCCAAAACAACGCGCCTCCACGCCCATCCCTCGAAGAGAGGCTAGGACGTTCTTACTCGTTTCCTCAGAATAAAACGAGAAGACTGTTTAAGCTGGCAGTGCGTAACAGACTCATTAATCTGCCGAGTCCAAAGCGTCTGTCGCAGCCAAGCGATCTTAATAATCCAAATTACTGCCCTTACCACCAAGCGGTAAGCCATCCAATCGAAGATTGCTTCGTCTTTAAGGGATGGATCGAGGATCAGTACCAACAAGGCAAGTTCGTATTATCCGAAAACTGGAAGGTAAACCCACCACAGCCGCACTATCCAAAGAAGACGGACACGTCGAGGGTAACTTGTTCTTTCGTCGAGGATGAAAACGATGGAGAAAACTCATCAGATGAATCCAAAGACTACGTTGCGACTTGTCATGTGATTTCTCATTCATTGATGGATGATGAGGAGGCTCCTTGCGCTGAGAAATCAATGGCGAACCCTGAGCCGGAGATTCTACAGCCATCAGACGAGTTGATCGATGTCTTCCTAAATAAAATTCGTCTGAAAGCAAAAGCCAATCAAGAGCGTGAAATAGCCATATTGGAAATAGCCAAAGCACTCCCGTCAAATCAAAAGCCATACACTACGGGTAAAAGCAAATTCAAGACGGGAAAAGGTTCGCCAAAGCTCTATCAGTAGGAATGAAGCTACCGCCCTCTGAAGAAAATACTCTCGCTAAGGTAGAGATGCACCCTAACTTCTGTTTATATCATCAGAAGATCATACATCCTACCGAAGACTGCGAATCTTTTAACTGTTGGTGGCAAGGGTATGTCGCTCAAAAGCAACACTTCGACAGGACAAAATGTGAAGCTCGTAGACATCAGAAAAATGTGATAGATGAGCGCAAAAGAGCCGCCGCCGACTGTCATATAACTGACTTCAAGGGATCGCAAATTATCACATTTGGAAGCAACTCTGACGAAGAAGCTATCCCCAACTCTTCCCTCGGGGAATCTATTTCAAAAATAAAGGAATTGAGAAGCTGCGAGAACGTTCAGCCATGCAATCGCATGCTACTCGGAAAGAATCCCGGCCCCGCAAACAACGGAGCGAACAAAAAGGATAAAAGAAAAGGAAAAAAGGCCCTCGTCGCCAGCGCTCAACAACAATCAGGTGACCCTAGACCGGTTGCTTGCCAAAGCAACAAGCGGCAACCCCTCCAGGAAAAGTTGAAACGTCCTTACTCGTTTCCGCAAGATAAAACAAGGGGACTGTTCGAGCTGGCAGTGTGCGACAGACTCATCAAGCTGCCGGGTCCAAAACGTCCGTTGCGGCCAGGCGATGTTAATAATCCTAATTATTGCCCTTACCACCAAACAGTAGGTCACCTGATCGAGGACTGCTACGTCTTCAAAAACTGGGTTGAAGACCAATACCAACAGGGCAAGTTTGCGCTGTCTGAGAACTGGAAGGTGAGTCCGCCACAACCGCACGCTCCGAAGAAGATGGATACGCCGGGGGCATCATGTTCATTCATGGAGAACTCATAGACCGAAAAGTCAATAAACTAGATATTCGCCTCAAATACGGCGACGGCGGACCGAGATGTCCTTAAACTAATGATGGACCGCAATGTCCTAAAACTTGCAAATGACCGAAATGTCTTTAAACTACTACCGTAGCATCCTTAGGCTGACGAGATAAAAAAATATAAAAAATATATATATATAAAGAATAAAAAAAAGAAATAAAAAAAAAGTAAAAAATGGTATGTCCATAAGCAAAACGGGCACGGATGAAAACCCGAAAGGGCTCCGTGAGTAAAAACAGCAGGACTACCGGCGAGTGTTCGTGAAAACCCGAAAGGGCGCGACCTCGTTAATAAAAAAAACAAAAAAAAAATGGTATGTCCATAAGCAAAATGGGCACGGATGAAAACCCGAGAGGGCTCCGTGAGTAAAAACAGCAGGACTACCGGCGAGTGTTTGTGAAAACCCGAAAGGGCGCAACCTCGTTAAGAAACACTTATAGGGTCCTCTCGACCCTATAAGGAGAAACCACCCGCGTGAGATCCTTACGACTCACAAGGAAACAACACACTTAGGAATCCCCACGATTCCTAAGGAGAAAATACACCTACAAGATCCTCACGACTTGCAGGGAGAAATACCTTTGTGAAACCCTTACGGCTCATGAAGTCAAAAGCCTTAGTCAACAGGACCTTAACCCTGTTCGCCAAGCCACCTTTGTTCGACATCGACGGAGGCAGATGATGATTCGCTCCTGGCAATATCCCAGTTGTAGCGATACTGATGCCTAAATCGGTATCAAATTCCAAGTCCTTTCATGGCAGATGACGATTCGCTCCTGGCAATATTCTGGTTGTAGCGATGCTGATGCTGAGATTGGCACCAGATTCCAAGTTCTACGCTCGTGATAAAAATCAGCGAGCTGAAAATGCATATTAAATAGCCGAAATGATGGGGCAACTTGCAACAAAAGCAGCGAGTAAAAATAAAAAAATATAGCCGAAATGATTGGGCAACTCGCAATATAAAAAAAACAGCGAGTAAAAATAAAATAAATAGCCAAAATGATTAGGCAACTCGCAATAAAAAGCAGCGAGTAAAAAGAAAAAATAGCCGAAATGATTGGGGACCGCGAAAAATAGCCGAAATGATTGGGCAATCGCGATTTTCGCGATATAAAAAGCTGAAATGATAGAGCATCGTGGAAAGAATAAAAAAAATGAAAGAATGAAACTTTTGGCCCTACAGGTTAGATCACATCGATTCCTGTATACAATTCAGGGGCGCGGATAAAGAGGGAACCATACCTTCCCAACAGGCTCCATCAGAAAGCGAAGCCAAATCTCGACGGTTCATAGACAACCTAGAGACAATCTCGACATTTGTCGCAATATTACAGACACGATGTCAACAAATGAAGCAAACGAAGATCCCGAGCTTCAGGGTCTCGACGTCAACATCGACAACTTAGAGATCACCAACGGCGTTTATCCTCACTCCAACTAGATGCAGACATGACGTCAACAACCGACCTCAGAATCGCAACGAAACGGAACCATGTCAAAGTCTCTAGTTCCAAATCTCAATGGCCACATCTGCAGCCTGGAGACCAACAACGGTGTGCCTCCTCATTCCAGCAGGACACAGATATTACACCATCAAGCGGAGCGATGGCAAAATCCCAGCTTCACCTCAGCATTCGTATCGATACAGTAGACGCAATGTCAACAACAGCGTTCCTCTGCAGTCCAGCTGGAGGCAGATGCAACGTCAACAAAAGACCTCACGGTCGAAACAAAGCGGAGTAACGGCAAAATCCCAACTTCACCTTAGCATTCGTCTCGTTACAGCAGACGCAATGTCAACAACGACGTTCCTTCGCTGTCCAACAGGGTGTACATGCAAAGTTAACAAAAGACCCCATGGTCGAAACAAAGCGGAGGGACGGCAAAATCCCAGCTCCACCTTAGCATTCGTCTCAATACACCAGACGCAGTGTGAGCAAATGAAGCGAAGGCCAAATTCCTAGCTTCAAGGTCTTAACGGCAAGTCATATAAGGCCTGAAAGACCACCGGAGATCATCTCACATGGAGTGGTCACCTCCTCGACGTTCGTTTCGATACAGCAGACGAGTTGTCACCCCAGCGTTCTTCCTCCAGCAGGGATTCGGACGTGACAAAGCAAACGAAGCGAAGGCCATATTCCTAGCTTCAACGTCTTTACGGTAACTCACATAAAACCGGAAAGACAATCGGAGATCATCTCGCACCAGCACAGAGTGGTCACCACCTTGACGTTCGTCTCGATACAGCAGACGAAATGTTAACCCCAGCGTTCGTCCTCCAACAGGATTTGGACACACCAAAGCAAACGAAGCGAAGGCCACATTCCTAACTTCGACGTCTTTACGGTAACTCACATAAAACCGGAAAGACAATCGGAGATCATCTCGCACCAGCACAGAGTGGTCACCATCTTGACGTTCGTCTCGATACAGCAGACGAAATGTTAACCCCAGCGTTCGTCCTCCAACAGGATTTGGACACACCAAAGCAAACGAAGCGAAGGCCACATCCTAGCTTCGACGTCTTGACGGTAACTCATATAAAACCGAAAAGACAATCGGAGATCATCTCGCACCAGCACAGAATGGTCACCACCTCGACGTCCGTTTCAATACAGCAGACGAGATGTCACCCCAATGTTCGTCTCGACACAGCATACGCAACGTCATTAAACGAATGGAGCCACGGCAAAATCCCTAGTTCCAAACCTCGACGGTTCACCAGCAACCTAGAGACAACCTCGACGTCCGTCTCGATACAGTAGACGAGATGTCACCCCAACGTTCATCTCGACACAGCAGGCGCAACGTCATTAAACGAATGGAGCCACGGCAAAATCCCTAGTTCCAAACCTCGGCGGTTCACCAGCAACCTAGAGACAACCTCGACGTCCGTCTCGATACAGCAGACAAGATGTCACCCCAATGTTCGTCTCGACACAGCAGACGCAACGTCATCAAACAAACGGAGCCACGACAAAATCCCTAGTTCCCACCGCAACATTCGTCTCGATACAGCAGACGCAATGCCAGCAAACGAAGTAAAGGCCAAATTCCTAGCTTCAGGGTCTTGACGGCAACTCATATAAAGCCCGAAAGACTATCAGAGATCATCCCCACACCAGCGCGGAGTGGTTATGACTCATCGGGGCTCACCAAAATAAGCCTAACCTCAAGTAAAAAGCGACATGGTAAATTCGTAACGCTTGCTCTTCCGACGGTCAAACTGCTAAGGAGGATTGCTTGAAGACGTCTTGTCCAGCCCCCGAAGGGATCAGAGACACGGCAGTCGCAGGGCTACTCGAACAGCACGATTGCCTATCGAGGACTATATCAGCTTATGCGACGGTACGATGGCCAAAACCCTAAGTACCACCAACCTTAACGGGCTTCTGTCGTAAAGAGCAGAGGTTAAATGCGACGTTAAGATGTTCTTGCGAGAAACGCTCGATTCGTCTCGACTTGCGGAAAAAATTGTTGAGGCGGCTCGACTCGTGAGATAAAGCCTTAGGCAGTGGGCATAAAAGAAGCCTGTTTCCTAAGCACTGGGACCCTGCAAGTTGGCCCAAAACGGTCTCTTGCATACCATCCACGAGTCTCACTCTCCAACATCGAACTTCGACAAAGAGGGAAACAACCTCTTACAAGTCCTCTCGACTCGTAAGAGGGAAAAATTCTCTTATAGGATCCTTACGACTTATAAGAGAAAACCACACTTAGGAATCCTCACGATTCCTAAGGAGAAAAACCCACCTACGAGATCCTCTCGATCCGTAGGGAGAAAAATCTCTATGAGACCCTAACGGCTCATAGAGTTGAAAAGTCTTAGGCAGCAGATCTGAACCTGCGGCCTAAGCCCTCGCTATCTCGTGAAGAAATCAAGAAGCTTACTCTATTACCTGCTAATTGTGACGACATGCTGAGAAAGAGGAAAAGCAACAGAAAGAGCATCCGATTTACATTTGATCGAGCGTTCAAGACACATTCATTCATGCATGGGCAAAAGACTCAGAACAAAAGATAAGACAGGCTAGGAAAAACAAAAAATTTCATTAATATTGCCCGGAGTTCTTACAATCATAAAAACAATAAACGAAAGTTACAATGGAATAACCTCAGATCCAGGGCATGGATTGAGGAATTCAAAAGCGACTCTATCTATGACTTTCCAGGCCTCGCGGACCATCCTAGTATGCTTTCTTTCGCGAGCACAAGCGTCAGGGTCCCCCCTGACGTCTTCCACCCTCCGATAAGCAGCGAGTATGGCGGACTGTTGAAAGACCTCGTGCAAGAGATCGATAAGAGTGTCTCGCCGTCTCTTCGAGATAAAGTTCAACAGGTACACCGAGTGCACCTTGTCCTCAGCAGCATCCAACGCCCTAAGTGGCACGCCGGAACAGAAGAGGGGAAGCGCTTCCCAGATGGCTCCCACGATAAGCTTTAGGAGGGAGGAACGTCGGGGAAGCAGTGGACCATTGTACGCGTCGAAGCGACTCATTATTTCAGCACACTCCTCGTTTGTGAACTCTTGATTTTGAGAGCGGCCAAGTCAGCGGATGTCCCCGTAAGAGATGATCTCGTTAAGAGCATACATGTGGGCGTCCATTGTTCCTGTGAAAGAGGGTCAACAGAATTATCAGAAAAACTGATTAAGCAAAACAATATAATGCACTGAGCAATAAAATGTCATCTTCAAACACTAAGATCAATGAAACACTCTTAAGAGTTCTTTTAGATCAAAGGGATCTATGTTTTGCCAAAAATGCGAGTTTCTGTTCATGGGTTGAGAAACCCTGAAACAGATTCATAAGAGCAAAGCTCAGTTGATGAAACCCCAAAAGGGATTTCCTTAGATCTGAAGATCTGTGAGAGCAAAGCTCTATTGGTTAATTAAAATTAATTTAACTTAAGATTAATTATACCTAAAGTTTTCTAACTTGGAAGAGCAAAGCTCTAAAGTTCTGGAAACGAGAGCAAAGCTCTGGAATTCTAAACAAGAGCAAAGCTTTGGAAATCAAAATCTAGAAAATAGTGAGATTTTTTCTAAGGGCCAGAGGTCCTATTTATAAGGCGCTTGCGCCCCTTGATCTCACTCCTTGATCCAACGATCAAGAGTTTGCCACCGCTGCACTCACGTGTGCGCTACGTGAGCGCAACAGTAGGGAGGGCATTTGTTTACCCCAATCAGAGCAAAGCTCTGTTCAAATTCTGAGGCGGGAGATGAAGCAACGCTTCATCCTCCCCCAATCAGAACAAAGCTTTGCTTTGAAAATTTAAACTTTAATAAATGAAGCAACGCTTCAGATTCTTTGCGCTGGGCGCAACGCGCCACGTGTCTGGCGCAGACGCATCAGCGCAGCGTCCAAGGCCACGCACCCAATCAGAGCAAAGCTCTGTTTTAAACAAAATTAAATGAAGCAACGCTTCAGCTGCGCAATTATTGCGCTGCGCGACACGTGTCAGCACAGATGCGCTAGCGCAGTTGCGCTGCGCTTTGCGCTGCGCGACACGTGTCACGCGCTGGGGCATCTGCGCCAAACAGAATTAAAATTCTAAGAAATCTTTTCTGTTCTTGTTAAAACAAGAAGATTTTCTTCTGCAAAGCAGAAGCCCTTGGATCAAAGATCCAACGGTGGGGAAAATTCCCCAAATCACTCAGAGAAGGATCTCTTTAACAAATTTAACTAATTTATGGGCACTATAAAAAGGACCCTAGGTCTCAATTCAAAGGCAGGAACATTTTCTTGAAAAAAGTCAAGGGCTTCAAACAGAGAGAACTCTGAGAAAATTTCAAGAAAAAGGTAAAGAACCTTCATGAAATAGAAGAAATTTCTTCTAATAGATCATTGATCTAAAAACAAGATCAATGATCTTTACATAATGAACAGTGCTTTGCACTTCTTATGAACCTCTGGTTCTTTAAAACAAGAAAAAAATAAAAATAAAAAATAGTGCTTTGCACTTTTAAGAACCTCTGGTTCTTGAAACAAAAAAAAAGAGAAGAAAAATTTATTTTTCTTTGATCTAATTTAGATCAAAAAATTAAATAGTGATTTGCACTTCTGTTCTTGAATCTAAAAGATTCTTAGTGCTCTGCACTTACAAACTGCGCTGTTGCGCTCTTAAGAGAGCGCCACGTGTCAGCCATAGAACCACTTGCGCTACACGCTCTTGAAATAGAGCTTTGCTCTCTGGAATTGGCGCAACTCACCAGAGCGCGCCACGTGTCAGCAGCGCAACAGAGCAGCGCACTAGCGCAGCGCACTGCGCTATTGCGCTTGCGCTCACCACAGCGCGACACATGTCACCACCATATGAGTTTGCACTCAAGACTTAGCGCAAAGCGCCTGACAAGCCACGTGGGGCGCTGTCAGAGTAGTTAATGCTCTGCATTATTAAAGAAAAGGGACAGAGCCCAATTAAAAGGCCTAACAGGCCTAATAAAAAAATGCTATGCATTTTAAAAAGGGGAGGGCAAAGCCCAAACAAAAAAATAGATGCTCCGCATCATTTATAAAAGGGCAAAGCCCAATCAAAACAAGAATAATGCAGTGCATTACTAAAAAGGGGTAACGCCCTAGCACAGGCCAAAGACAAAAAAAATGTTGAAACTGGACTTAGCCCAATTTTGGCCATAAGTCCTTAAATTAAATTGACCGAGTAAGACTGCTCACTTAAATCAATTTACTTTGGTTCGAGGGTACATCTCCGAACTCCTCTGACACCTGTCGTTGTAATCCTTCAACGACGTCAGAGAGGTGACGGGTCCCGACGACCACAAACTCACCATGGACCGAGACGTCCTTAAACTAATATTGGACCGAGACGTCCTTAAACTAATATGGGACCGAGACGTCCTTAAACTAATGCCGGACCATCACGTCCTTAAACTGGAACATGGACCACCACGTCTTTAAACTGGAATGCGGACCACCACGTCCTTAAACTGGAACATAGACCACCACGTACCTAAACTGGCAATGGACCGCAACGTCCTTAAACTACCTATGGACCACTATGTCTCTAAACTGGAACAATAGAGCCTCCAAATGCTCTTTTGCCGGATCTAAACGGTCCCGTTTAAGTTGATCTTAGCCCCAAATACGGCTAACGTATCCTTAGACATTTAAATGAATGACAAAACTCCAAATCAACTTTGGTTCAAGGGTACATCTCTGAACTCCTTTGACACCTGTCGTTGTAATCCTTCAACGACGTCAGAGAGGTGACGAGTCCTGACGGCCATATATTAATCAATACGTTAAGTTGATCTTAGTCTCAAATAGGACTATCATATCCTTAACGAACGTTTAAGTTGATCTTAGCCGCAACGCGACTAATGCATCCTTAAACTAAAAACACCAAACCCAAATCTAAGTAAATACGGATTTGGACTAATCCACGTCCTACGGGCGACGGCATTACTCAGTCTCCGTATACAATCCACGGGCAACCACAAACAAAACAAACACCCACGACACGAAGTGAAATTCTGGAGAAGGAGAAAGTTGTTACCGCGAAGCGGTAGCGTAATTAACTGCAGGGGCTTGCGCCTGCAGGGAAGAGTGTCCCCATAATCAAAAACCCCTCACCCTGAGGGGGAATCTGACGAAGTCTGCTACATCGGCCGCATCCGTCTAAACCCCCGATACATGGTACCATAAATCAACTTGGCATCTTCGGAGAGGTGGACGGATAAAACCAAATAGTATCTGCCCCGAATCTCAGCGTCAGGACATCGCGGTCCTGTGCGCCGCCGTTCGGAGGGGAACAATATGCATCAAGTATGAATATCATGTCAAGTCACATAAAAGATGAGCTACAGCATAACGATCCGATATGATATACGCATCAAGTATGAATATCATGTCAAGTTCTACAGTGTGAGTGTCATGGCAATTACTAACGGTGTGTGTGTAGCATGCAGGATAGTGCTCGTGCAACATGAACCGTTAGTAATGGTGCGGTGTTCTATCAATTCTAGTTTATATACATATATCAGGGAATGTGGTATGCACTAAATAGTAGCCATGAACAGTCAATGTATGGAAATGTAACTACAAGATCCTATCAGCCCTGACGTAGAACGCCATGCGGGCGATATCACCGTAGATGTTAAATCTACTCACCGTATCTCTCGCTAGGTATAGCCGATGACTTGTTTCCCCTTCTTCGCGGCGTCCGTCGCACTCGCCTGCGAACCTAGAATTCCACAGAATATCACGCATAAGCTTAAAACCATGCAAACATGACATTTAAGGTCAACTAGAAACCCGTGTTGCAAACCAAGCGCGTGTGTGCGTGATACGTTAAAATGTGTGATTACGCGCCTGAAGTCGCTCCGACGCGTCGCGATACGCAGAAACCCCAAACCCACACACACGTATCACGCGTGTCGCGAAAGATTAAAAAATACGGGAAATAAGGTATTCTACTCCAGATTTTGATACAGAATAGATAGTATAAATATATATACCAAAAATAACCCACATAACAGCAGACTCCAGTGACCCAAACCCCAACCCTCAGTTCACTAATCTGGCCGCAATTTGCGGCCAGAACTCATTTTTCGGTGGCCTGGGTAAGGAGGTGGGCCCCCGGGTTTGGTGTGTGCACTCTATACCCCCTGTGTATGCTACAGTAATTACAATTTCATTCTGAAATATCTCGGGTAGTAGCAGATCCTACAGAGCCTTACTTCTAGTTAAAATCCACACTTTTGCACAAAAATGAAACTTTAAGGTATTTTTGTGGAACCTGAAGCAAACCCAGGTCTAAACCCACACTAATAACTCATTAACAAGCTAATCAAGCCACAACAACATAAATTTTAACATATCATCACTAATCCCTTCAATAGCACTAAAATTGCACAAAAAGGTGATATTTTGAAACTAAACATGCAAGTTATGGAGATAGGGTGCTAGGAGTGAGATTTATACCTTCAAATGATCTAAGAAAAACCAAAAGTTCCAGCTTTAACCTCAAGTAGGCAGATTTGCCTCCAAACACCTCAAAAAGCTCACTTTTCCATGGTTTTGTGATGAAAATGTGTTGATTGTGTAGAGTTTTTGTGTAGGGATCAAAGAGAAGTGAAAAGGAGGGGAAAAGATGAAGGAAAGCTAGGTTTTTCTCCTCTCAATTCTGCAGAATTCAGGATGAGGAGAAAGAGAAAGAAGAGAGAAGAAAATGGTCAAAAAAGTCAAAGTTCAATACCTAACACCATGGCTCATTTTCTATTGGATTTGAATTATAAAATGGGGTTTTGTTTTGGATAAAAGGGTAGAGAAAATAACAACCATGCATGAAACAAAATGGTTATCATGCTAACACTTTTTACCTAGGTCATAAAAATTGTGCTAAGTGTGCATGTGTGCACTTAACACAAAAATTCCCAATTAGGGTAAACACGACTAAATTATAACTAATAATCCCAAGTACACAAATAGTAACACTCACAATTCTAATTTAACACGAAAAACATTCTAACTAAAATTCAAAGTGTTACAATCTACCCCCCTTAAAGAAATTCGGTCCCCGAATTTAAAAATCTAACTACACGTACCTTCAAAAAGGTGGGGATACCTCCTCCTCATCTCGCTCTCGGTCTCCCAAGTGACCTCTTCGCCGCTCTGGCCACGCCAAAGTACCTTGACTGACGGTATGTCCTTCGATCTCAATTTCTTCACTTGTCGATCCAAGATCATCACCGGCTGCTCTGCATAGGAAAGGTCGCGCTCAAGCTGGATCGTCGGGTGCTGAATCGCATGCGAAGGATCATGAAGATATCTGCGGAGCATCGAAACGTGAAATACGGGGTGCACGTCTGGAAAACTGGGCGGAAGGGCTAACCGGTACGCAACTGCACCAACACGCTCGAGGATCTCGAAGGGGCCCACATATCCGGGACTAAGCTTCCCCTTCTTCCCGAATCTCATCACACCTTTCATTGGGGAGACCCTCAAGAAAATATGGTCACCAACAGAAAACTCAAGTCTGCGCCGACGACGGTCCACATAAGATCTCTGCCTACTCTGGGCTGCTCTCATCCTATCGTGAATCAACTGGATCTTCGCGGTCGTCTCCTCAACAATCTGTGGCCCTAAGATACTGCTCTCACTGAGCTCTGTCCAACATGTGGGCGATCTGCATCTCCTCCCATAAAGAGCCTCAAACGGTGCCATCTGAATGGTCTCCTGGTAGCTGTTGTTGTAGGAGAACTCTACTAAGGGCAAATGATGATCCCAGCTACCTCCAAAGTCTAATACGCATGCTCTGAGCATGTCCTCGAGAGTCTGAATAGTCCGTTCTGACTGTCCATCGGTCTGCGGATGGAATGCTGTGCTGAAACTCAAGCGAGTGCCCAAAGCCTCCTGAAGCCTCTGCCATAGCCGGCTGGTAAACTGGGTGCCTCTGTCGGACACGATACATGTCGAAACTCCGTGCAGTCGTACAATCTCATCAATGTAAATCTGGGCATACTGAGAAAATCCGAAAGTCGTCTTCACCGGTAAGAAGTGAGCCGCTTTCGTCAAACGATCCACGATCACCCAGATGGAGTCATACCCTCGACTAGTCCTGGGTAGACCCACAATAAAGTCCATAGATATCTGTTCCCATTTCCACTCCGGAATGGGTAACGGCTGTAGCTCTCCCGCGGGCCTCTGGTGTTCAGCCTTGACTTGCTGACAAGTCAGGCACCTCGACACGAAATCTGCGATGTCCCTCTTCATTCCGTCCCACCAGTAAACACCTCTCATGTCATGGTACATCTTGGTGGAACCGGGATGAACACTATATACCGATCGATATGCCTCCTCAAGAATCTCGCGCCGCAATCCCTCAGCATCTGGTACGTACAGTCTAGTCCCGAATCGTAGTATCCCCTGATCATCGATCACGAACTCGGAAAATATGCCCTGTCCCATCTGTGTCCTGATCTCTGAACATCGGTCATCACCGTGCTGTGCCTCATGTATACGGTCAAGCAACTGTGGGCTTGCACGAACATGCGTAATTTGTCCTCCGATCGGCGTAAACTCGAACTGTACCCGGCTGTCGCATAAGATCTGCCAATCTGCCGACGACTGCCTCTGCACTGCACTCAAACAAGATAGACTACCCCCGGGCCTCCTGCTCAAAGCATCCGCCACTACATTCGCCCTGCCCGGGTGATACAAAATCTCACAATCATAGTCCTTTACTAACTCCATCCATCGGCGATGTCTAAGGTTCAAGTCTCGCTGCTGGAATATATACTTTAAGCTCTTGTGATCAGTGAATATCTGGCACGACTCTCCATACAGGTAATGTCGCCAGATCTTAAGTGCAAAGACCACTGCAGCCATCTCCAGATCATGAGTGGGGTAATTCTGTTCATGTTTCTTTAATTGCCGCGAAGCATACGCGATCACCCTATCATGCTGCATCAAAACGCACCTCAGCCCCACTCGTGAAGCATCACAGTAGACCATAAATCTGCCTGATCCCGAAGGCAATGATAGCACGGGTGTCGTAGTCAGTAGAGCCCGTAGCTGCTGAAAACTGTGCTCACACTCCTCCGTCCAATCGAAACGAACTCCCTTCCGGGTCAACCCGGTCAAGGGTGTAGCAATGCGAGAGAAGTCCTGCACGAATCGCCTGTAGTAGCCTGCCAGCCCTAGAAAGCTGCGAACCTCCGTCACTGACGTAGGTCTAGGCCAACTCCGAACGGCCTCAATCTTCCTCGGGTCTACACATATACCATCTCGTGTAATCACGTGCCCCAAGAAGTCTACGCTGTCCAGCCAGAAAGCACATTTGGAGAATTTGGCGAAAAGCTGATGCTCCCTCAAGGTCTGCAGTGTAATCCGCAGGTGCTGCTCGTGCTCCTCTCTACTCTGAGAATACACCAGAATATCGTCAATGAACACTATGATGAACAGATCAAGATACGGCCGGAAAATACGGTTCATCAATGTCACGGCCCGAAATTACGGAACATGACCGGCACTTAGACTACGAACGTCTCAAGACGTACGTATTCTAAGTAAACCGAAACCCAGAAATCCAAACCAAGAGAAGTAGTAGAGTGTAGGAAGAACCATATCAAATCAACCTGTATGCAACAATATATACAACGCCTAAAGGCGAGGATCACAACAGAAATGAAACTCAACCAGCAAGAACCTATGGAAATATAACACGCGACTCTAAGGTCGAAAGAATATACATCACTGGTCTCTATCTCAATTAAGTAAATGTTTGGTTGATGGAAATTCTAGATACAACTGAAACATAATATACAAGGTATAATGATGGGTAAGATACAATAAACCCACCTACTAGCAAGTCACCCGAAAGGTACAGTGCCCGCAAAGCCGTAATGAAATCCGTACGGCAACACCTGCAAGAAACTGGGGCACAACGGGGGTGAGTTGCCAACTCGTGAGTAGAAAAAGATCTACGAACAGAAAATCGCATGTATGACGCAACCTAGGTCATACGATCATAATATCTATAATCCTCAAATATATAACCAGTAATCTCTAACCATGGCTAGTGTAAATATCTAACCCAAATGTAATCCCATATGTCCATGTCAGTGCATCAGGTAACAATGTATCATATAGATGATGTATGAATGCATGTAACAGAATGCATGTACTGAAGAAAACTGCTGTCATAATTTGTGACATTTCTGTATTTTTAAAATGAGGTATCATAAATGAAATCAGCATAAACAGTGCCTAGCATCGGCACAAAACATAAGTCTCGGTATCTCGATACCTCTGTATCACAATCTCTGTACCTCAATATCTCAAAATCTCAATCACAAAATCTAGGGCGCCGTCAGTTCAGATCGGCCCCTACCATCCATCTCATGACTACGACGGTATCCTCCGGATATCCGACGTGTCGGGTAAAATCACCGGTAGGTAGTGCTCCCCTGCACAGGCTCAACGCCATCATCTGCGATCTTCTCACCGGGTCCACCATGTACCCGCAATCGGTCTCATCCGCCTCCTCGATTCGGGTTTCACATGTCACTCTCAGCACCGAGAAAACACATGGTGAACGCACTGAAATATCATATCAAGGGTAACCGGGTTTTTAAAACATTTACATAATCTCTTTGAAATACCCACGGTTCCCAAATCCAGAATAACATAGAAACAATATATCTCAATGCGTATAATCAGGAAGCATGATGTATGTGACATATAAATGGAATGAAAGTGTAACTGTATGTCCTGCAACATGGAATAATAGTATGCACATACAAGGGTCATATCCTGATGCAATAATACTACTGTGTAGTGACATGGCAATTACCGATGAAGATGTGTGTGAGCTGGCAAGTAAGTGTATGTGGAACATACGCATCATCGGTAATGGTGCTGGTGTCCTAACAACAAGATATCAATAATAGAATATGAATCATAACAGTATGCGATGCAGAGCAACAATAATAATATGCGGGAGCTGAAATACTGGACACTATGATCGCTAAACTGCATCTAATGTCATAAAGGTCATATAGCTACCCTACTACAAGGCTGAGCTAAAGCTAGTAGTAGGTAAGGGAAACCGCCTAACCTCTGAGTCGATACATATAAATATACATATATAGTCGGTGATCCCGCCTCGATCATATCACATCTGATACCATATCTCTATAATTGGTTATTCCCAAGTCAAGTAGGCAGATCAAACATCAAATTATAGCTCGTACGTAAATCCGTCGTAGGGCCTCCCCAATCTGGGTACGGGTCAATATCACATTTGTCATATCATTCATCGAGTATTCTCTTTATCAATATCATCATCTGTGTACTGACCTATGTCTAGTACAATTCTAACATCATCACTATAATCAAGATCTAACTACTGATCGACAGTCTAGTATAGATCGATATTATCCTCATATATCATCACCAGAGTATACATCGCCTAAGGTGGCCTATCACAAGTATCCTGTCATGTCATATCATATCATATCCCATCGTATATCAAAATCACATGTCGATCACATAATATATATGTCGCTATTACTATGGCATCATCATTCCCAAAATCCTCTAAAGTATCAAGGTGTATCTTAATTATGAATTTTACCGTCATAACATGTCATATCACCGATATCATGATCTCAGATCAAACTCATCGACTCATATCAATCCCATGTATCATCCTCAAATCCTTAATAAACACATAGCCTCATACCCAAGTGAACACATGTCCATAACAAATCCCATAAGCATATATGAAGTGAGGATGTATGCAAGTATGTATATGTGTGCATGAATGTGTAGTGCACCCACTTCCCTATGGTTTCGTAACTTTTCACCAATCCAATATACCGGTATCCATCTTAAATCATCAATAATTTCCCGAACAACATATAATAATAATTGTAGGTGTGTATACGCATCCGTATACATCACCACGGACTGCGGGGGTGCTATACGCCATCCACCCGACTTCTCCCCGTAGATATAAATCTACTCACCTAGTTATGTGTTCCGGTGCCATGTCGCCATTTGCATCTCCAACGCTTCGACGTCACGTGAGTACCTACAAGGATATCACATGCTAAAACTCATAAAAATCACATCGGAACCCAAAATGGTGCACACTACGCCCATAGGTAAAAACCTGTGACCTTGTATGCAAACGCAGCCAATATCCACTGTCGTCGACGTCCGAACGCCACCCGACAGATACGAATCATCGAATATCAAAATCCATACAAAAACACGTCGTAAAACATACGCCAACTCATGAAAATGAACCCAGATTTTACCATAACAGGAACCAGTCAAAACTAGACATGCTGGGGGTCAATTTTACATGAAAAGGGGCTGTGCACGCAAAACGAGGCAGTTTTATACTGCTCTGGCCGCAAATTGCGGCCAGGGGGATTTAATTTGTGGCCGGAACTTTGAGGTGGTGGCTAGGGCTTTTGGTAGGGGTTCCAGGGTACCTGCACAGCTCACTTTCAAGTCAAGTTTTTCCCTAGGAGGCCCCGGGTGAAAGCAGATATCAGAAAGGTCTCAAAATCGACAAAAACGCTAAAATACGCCAAGTCGAATAACTCTGGTAACTAACTAGAGATCTGGGGTTTTCTGGGTTAAACTAGTCTCAAATACACCTAATAGGGTCATACTAACGATCAAAACCAATACTAGGTCAAGTTTCACTCAAATTCACTAAAACTAGCACCATATCACAAAACTAATACTAAACTTCAGCTAATATCAGAACTTGGCAACTTAGGAGTTGGGTTGCAAGATTATACCTCAAGAGTGGCCTAGGACATAGGAGAAGGCAAGGTGGAGGAGTTGCTGCTGCTGTGGAGCTACTCCTTGTGCTCAAGATGATGCTGCAGTAGCTGTTGCTGAAGCTGTTGCTTGCAAAAAGCTTTTCTTCGGTTGCTGTTTGTTGTTGTTGCTATGGAAATGGTTGTTGTTGTTGTTGATGATGATGATGTAGGGTGTTGTGAAGTATGAGGTTATGGTATGCTTTGAGGGCGTGGAGTTGTTGAAGGAGGCTGATGTTTTTGTTGCTGCTGATGGTGTATATGGGCTGAAGTATCGTTTCAGCATATAGATGAGCTGATATGGAGGCTGATATGGTGATAAAGGGGCTGATATTGGGTAGATGTGAGGGTGTAGGTATGGGGCTAAGATGTTGCAACTTGTAGTAGTAGCTAGGGGGCTGATGTTGCTTCAGCTACTGATGCTGAAATGATGGCATATGGCCTAGGTTTGGGGCTGATGTGATGGTGTAGGTGTATCAGCAGTTGATGCGTTGATGGAGGCCGAAGTGGGTGTTTAGGTCAGCAATGGGGGGCTGAAATGTGTTAGGGGCTGGTGTAGATCAGCTATGGAGCTGATGTAGCGTTGATGTGAGAGAATGGGGGCTGATATGGTATATCAGGAGCTGATGTAAGGCTGTTGCAATGTTTCAGCGCCTGCTGCTGGTGGTTTTCCTTAAGGGGGTGTTATGTTGTGGGGAGAGATGTGAGAGAGGGTAACAAAACACAAGGAATAATGAGATGGGATGGATCATGGCACATCCTAACCATCTCTCTCTTTCTCCAAAACAATGCTCACAAGACACCAAGCCACCATGGCTCACTTCTCCCTACACAAGTCGACATAACCCCAGCTCTAATCAAATGGTTCAACCCACCATGGTCACCTAAACATGGTCCAACCCTAGGCTACCATGACCAAAACAAGAAACAGGTGTAGAAAATGTCATGTGCACATTTTTGCACAAAAAGCCAAAAATCCACTTAGCGATTGTCAATCGCGATTTACACCAAAATAACATATACGTAACCATAAAAGCTTAAAAATGACATACTTCCACAAAATACCCTATTTTAGAATTTCAAAAATTTTCTCCAGAATTTTCACCATTTATCGGTATTTAATTACACCGACTATTAAAATATTAATTAAAAATTATGAAAATTCCCAAAAATAATATTTTATTTTTTTGAAATGTTACAATCAAGTCCATGAATGTTGCTGGCACGTTGGTGAGTCCGAACGACATCACCAAAAACTCATAATGGCCGTAACGCGTGCGGAAAGCCGTCCTAGGAATGTCCTCCTGTCGAACCCGCAGCTGATGGTAGCCTGATCGCAAATCGATCCTCGAAAAGTATCCTGCCCCCTGAAGCTGTTCGAATAAATTGTCGATGCGTGGCAAAGGATATCTGTTCCGCACTGTCACCCTGTTCAGCTGGCGGTAGTCAATACACAAACGTATACTGCCGTCCTTCTTCTTGACAAACAGGACTGGAGCACCCCAAGAAGAAACACTGGGTCGAATAAGTCCCTTATCCAGCAAATCTTGCAACTGACCCTTCAATTCTCTAAGTTCCGCCGGGGCCATCCGATAAGGCGGTACAAAAATAGGCCCCATGCCAGGAACCAAATCAATACAGAAGGAAATATCACGCTCGGGCGGTAGCCCAGGAAGCTCGTCAGGGAACACATCAGGGAACTCGCTAACAACCGGAACCTGATCCAACGGAACCTCTGTAGCTCTAGTATCACAAACATAGGCGAGAAATCCCTGACATCCCTTCCGCAAAAGCTGTCCCGCACGAAAAGAAGAAATCACACTGTGAGGGGTGGCACCACGGTCCCCCAACACAACAAAAACCGACTCGCCGGGAAAACAAAATCTAACTGTCTTCTCGCGGTAGTCAACAGAAGCATAGCACGTGGCTAACCAATCCATGCCCAAAAGAACGTCGAAGTCCAACATCTCAAGAAGGATCAAATCGACCGGTAACTCTCTCTCGCCAATACGGACGGTACAGGATCGGAACACATGCCTAGCAACAAACGACTCTCCCACAGGAGTAGTCACAACAAGCGGCTGATCAAGCAAACCGGACTCTCTACCCAAACTCGGCACAAAGCGTGTGGATACATACGAGTGCGTGGATCCGGGATCGAATAACACGTGTGTATCAACCGAACATACTGGAAGGATACCTGAGACCACCGCATTGGACGCCTGCGCGTCCTAATGCGTCAAGGCAAAAACTCGTGCCTGCCCTCCACCTGTGACTGGCTGTCCCCTGCCGGCAACTGGCTGTCCTCTGCCTCGGTCACCTCGTCCTCTATGAACAAATCCTCCACGGCCACGACCTCCCTGTGCATGCGTCTGACGCGGAATAACAGTAGGTACAATAGGCAACACCGTCTGGGGTGGTGAAGGTGGTAATGTGACGTGCGGTGCTGCTACCTCCCTCCGGGGTATCTCAGGACAATCTCGTACACGATGATAAGAACTCCCACAGCGAAAACATCCCGACGATGACCGCTGACCCTCCTGGGGATAGGAACTGAACAACCGGCCCCGTCCTGAATCTCTGTTGCCTGCAATACGTCTATCACGGCGCCGAAAAGGCTGTCTCTGCGCTGATGTATCCGCACGAACTCTCTTCGGCTCTGGAACTGCCGAAGTCTCAGCAAGGCGCTCCTCGACTAATAGGGCTGCGTCTACAGCTGCTGCATATATCTCGTAATGCTGTGCGCTGATCGCCAGAAACAGTGGTGTAAGCAAGCCTCGGACAAATCTCTTGACTCGCAACTCCTCAGTAGCCACTAGGTACGGAGCATAAACTGATAGCTCGGTAAACAGCACATCGTACTCTGCCACTGACATCTCTGGCGTCTGGCGCAAGGACTCAAATCTGCGTGCTCGGGCATCCCTAACACTCTGAGGAAGAAAACGGGCAAGGAATAGCGCCACAAACTCGGTCCAGGTCATAGGAGGAAGACCTGCTGCTCTACCCTTCTCGACTGACTAGCACCATTTCTGCGCGAGACCTTCCAGGCGAAAGCTCGCGAACTCAACCCATCTCACATCTGCGCATCTGAGGGAACGACATATCCGAGCCATCCTATCGATGAAGGACTGTGGGTCCTCGGCTGTATCGATACCTGTGAAGACCGGAGGCTTCAGCCTCATAAACTCTGACAGCGATACTGTAATAACCTCTATAGCCGCAGGTGCAACTGCCTGCACTGTGGGTACCACCGCGGTCTCTGCAACAGGTGGAACTACCTCTGGTCGTTGTGCTCGAAGTGTCTCAACTAGAGATCCCATCATCTGGCGCATCTCCTGCATACTGGATCCCATCGTCTGGCGCATCTCCTGCACACCAGCCTCTAACATAGCAATCTGATCTGTCACGGCAGGAACAGCCTGCTCGGGCACAACCAGTGTACTATCCGGATCAGTCATCGTCTCGGACGAGTCAATTCGAATCTCGGCCCTCGCGGCCGCTCTCTGCGTCCTCGTAGTCTTTGGCGGCATAATGGCTGAAAGAAAAAGTAGGATTCGATAAGGATACGGAAATCGAACCGCAAGAATGTATGCATTCACGAAGGAATTTAAATCAACAAGTCCTAAGGTCGCCTTGGCAGAGTACCGTGTCGTGAGTATGCCGCGGAACATACACACGCTACGCCACTTTGCTTCAGCTACCTACTCCATCATACCAGGGTCATCCTAGGAACACTCCGAAAGGTAAAACCTACGCTCTGATACCAACTTTGTCATGACCCGAGGTTTGGCCCGTGACCGGCACTTAACCACGTAACGTCTACAGGCGTAACGCGACTAAGTGAACCGAAAAACCCAGAAATCAAACCAGTAAAAGTATAGAGTGTTATGAGTTTAAAATGGAAACATTTACAAAGTGATAAGAAATCTTAGGTAAACAATCACCAAGATAGCAGTATACGACGCCGTAGCGAAGATCAGGAACAACAAGTGGGAACATCACAGATAGAATAAACTACATAAGTAAAGTCGGCTCACAACGAGCTCGACACCAGAATACCAATAATATATATCATCGTCCTCACATTGTCTCTAAGTCAAATACATACATGGTAGATGGAGAATATTAGATACAATAATATACATAACTGAAAGATAAACAGATACCGCACAAAACCCACCTATCAGCAAAAGAGCTAGTACACCAACTATGGGGATATCTGTGTCAAAAGTTGCAACACGCAGCCTGTCGCGACTACTCCGAAGGGCAACCTGCAAACACTGTGGCACAACGGGGGTGAGTTGCCAACTCGTGAATAGAGATAACATATAAAGGTAATCGCGAGCATTCACATACTGCGCTACTCTATCATAAGCTAACAGATGATATCAATGTGCGATAAGCAGTATGTGGAATAATCATGCAAGTGCTCTATCAGATAATATAACTACAGGATGAAATACAATAATGAATGCTGAGCATGGGAAGTATAATATCTACACGGAATGTCAACGTGGAATATGTAATCGGTGTCCATCAATGCACCCCAAATCCTAACAACCCAGACGCCGGCACTCCCATCGGCCCTCAAATCCTGTACATCACCGAGAATCACGAGTGCCCAACATCGGCACCAAATATCATAAATACTCGTGTCTAGCATCGACACGCAAATCTTCCTATATCGGGCATCCGTCAGTCCGGGTCAGTCCTCTCTCAATATATCGGGCATCCGTCAGTCCGGGTCAGCCCTCTCTCAATATATCGGGCATCCGTCAGTCCGGGTCAGCCCTCTCTCAATATATCGGGCATCCGTCAGTCCGGGTCAGCCCTCTCTCAATATATCGCTCTAGCACCGAGAAAACACATGGTGGGCGCACCGAAATATCATATCAAGGGAACCGGGTTTTTAAATGATTACATATTTGAAATGACCACGGTTCCCAAATCCAGAAATCACATGTAATCCTAACCAATATTCAAGTAAATGTGATGTGATATGTGCATCAAGTATGAATATCATGTCAAGTCACATAAAAGATAAGCTACAGCATAATGATCCGATGTGATATACGCATCAAGTATGAATATCATGTCAAGTTCTACAGTGTGAGTGTCATGGCAATTATTAACGGTATGTGTGTAGCATGCAGGATAGTGCTCGTACAACATGAACCGTTAGTAATGGTACGGTGTTCTATCAATTCTAGTTTATATACATATATCAGGAAATGTGGTATGCACTAAATAGTAGCCATGAACAGTCAATGTATGGAAATGTAACTACAAGATCCTATCAGCCCTGACGTAGAACGCCATGCGGGTGATATCCCCATAGATGTTAAATCTACTCATCGTAGTCTCATGCTAGGTATAGCCGATGACTTGTTTTCCCTTCTTCGCGGCGTCCGTCGCACTCTCCTGCGAACCTAGAATTCCACAGAATATCACGCATAAGCTCAAAACCATGAAAACACGACATTTAAGGTCAACTAGAAACCCGTGTTGCAAACCAAGCGCGTGTGCGCGCGATACGTTAAAACGTGTGATTACGCGCCTGAAGTCGCTCCGACGCGTCGCGATACGCAGAAACCCCAAACCCACACACACGTATCACATGTCGCGAAAGATTAAAAAATACGGGAAATAGGGTATTCTACTCCAGATTTTGATACAGAACAGATAGTATAAATATATATATATACCAAAATAACCCGCATAACAGCATACTCCAGTGACCCAAACCCCAACCCTCAGTTCACTAATCTGGCCGCAATTTGCGGCCAGAACTCATTTTTCGGCGGCCTGGGTAGGGAGGTGGGCCCCTAGGTTTGGTGTGTGCACTTTATACCCCCTGTGTATGCTACAGTAATTACAATTTCATTCTGAAATATCTCGGGTAGTAGCAGATCCTACAGAGCCTTACTTCTAGTTAAAATCACACTTTTGCACAAAAATGAAACTTTAGGGTATTTTTGTGGAACCTGAAGCAAACCCAGGTCTAAACCCACACTAATAACTCATTAACAACCTAATCAAGCCACAACAACATAAATTTTAACATATCATCACTAATCCCTTCAATAGCACTAAAATTGCACAAAAAGGTGATATTTTGAAACTAAACATGCAAGTTATGGAGATAGAGTGCTAGGAGTGAGATTTATACCTTCAAATGACCTTAGAAAAACCAAAAGTTCCAGCTTTAACCTCAAGTGGGCAGATTTGCCTCCAAACACCTCAAAAAGCTCACTTTTCCATGGTTTTGTGATGAAAATGTGTTGATTGTGTAGGGTTTTTGTGTAGGGATCAAAGAGAAGTGAAAAGGAGGGGAAAAGATGAAGGAAAGCTAGGGTTTTTCTCCTCTCAATTCTGCAGAATTCAGGATGAGGAGAAAGAGAAAGAAGAGAGAAGAAAATGGTCAAAAAAGTCAAAGTTCAATACCTAACACCATGGCTCATTTTCTATTGGATTTGAATTATAAAATGGGGTTTTGTTTTGGATAAAAGGGTGGGGAAAATAACAACCATGCATGAAAGAAAATGGTTATCATACTAACACTTTTTACCTAGGTCACAAAAATTGTGCTAAGTGTGCATGTGTGCACTTAACACAAAAATTCCCAATTAAGGTAAACACGACTAAATTATAACTAATAATCCCAAGTACACAAATAGTAACACTCACAATTCTAATTTAACACGAAAAACATTCTAACTAAGATTCAAAGTGTTACAGTTTCGTCATCTATGTAAACCATTCTTAAATCTCATAGTATACTTCCACAGCAATCATGCCCACACACTCATAAACAAAAAGGTATAGCAGAGAGAAAATATCGACACATTTTAAAGACTACATGTGCCCTCTTACTCTCTTCTTCAGTCCCTCGTTCTTATTAGGCTGAAGCTTTGTTGACATCTGTTCTTCTCATCAATATCACTCCATATTCCTTATTTCCAGATGCCACTCCATACTTGAGGCTTTACAAATCCCCTTTTGACTATTCCATTCTGCGCACTTTTGGCTGTATTTGTTTTATTCTTCTACCTGCTCATGAATGAGATAAACTTTCTTCTCGCTCAGTAAAGTGTTTTATGATGGGGTAAAGTCCGACTCATGAAAGATACAGATGTTACAATCCTACTAGTAGAGAGTTTCACATTTCTTTAAACGTCATGTTTTTTGAGGATGTGCCATATTTTGCTTATTCCGAGATAGATGTATTCTTTCTTGATTCCTCTACCGCATTGTCAATTATACCCACTATTGTGCCTACATACACTTCCGTTCTACCTCCTGTTATACCTATTGATGCTCCCACGCCTTCTATTGTTCCCTTCACTGGTATAGTGACGACCGAGTATTCACCTATACCTGTACTGTCTTCTCCAGATTCTATTTCACCTCCTTCACTTCGTTGAAATCCTCCGCAAGAAAGATGGTCACCTGCCCGTTATAGCTTTTGCATGACTAACGGTTATTTTCCTCAGTTTGTGTCTTTTCTTTCTGAAATTCATTCTATTTAGCAACCCAAGTCATATACCAAGTTTATGAAATATCCAGAATGGCAGCAGGCTATGCAGGAAGAATTGTAGGTTTTTCGTGAAACTCAGACGTGAGATCTTGTTCCTTTACCATCAGATATCAAGCCCATTTTCTGTAAATCGATTTACACGGTCAAAATCAAGTCAGATGGATCAGTCGAACATTATAAGGCACGTTTTGTAGATCGTGAATTTTCTCAGGAATATGACATTGATTATGAAGAGAATTTTGCTCTTGTTGCCAAGATCACTTCCATTTAGGCACTCATTGCAGTTGTGCAGCCCGTCGCTGGGGCCTATATTTTAGATGGACGTTAATAATGCTTTTCTTAACAGTGGTCTTTTGGAGATTATTTATATGGAGCCTCCTCCTGGTGTCTCCGCTTTTCTGGGTACGTGTGCCGTCTGTGTCGTGCTCTTTATGGTTTTAAGCAGGCACCCCACATTTAGTTTGAGCGATTTCGCCAAACTCTTCTGACTGCAAGATTCGCCGAAATCCTTGCTAATTATGCACTCTTCTCTTGATCTATGTAGATGATATGATTATCACTGGGGATGACACATCAATTATCACATATCTAAACAAACTTATTCAGCAACAGTTTGAGATGAAGAATCTTGGATATTTAAACTATTTCTTATGGCTCGAAATTGCTTACTCTTTCCGTGGTTATGTTATGTCATAGCAGAAGTGCATTTCTGATCTTTTTACACGAGGCTCGGTTAATGATTCTACTATTATTTCCAGTACTTCTGCAGCTATGCCGATGGAGTTTCATCTGAACCTTCGTCAAGCAGATGGAGCAACCCTACCGAACCCCACTCGATATCGTGAGTTAGTTGATGCACTTATCTACCTCTCTCTTATGAGGCCAGACATTGCACATGATGTTTGTGTTCTAAGTCAGGTTATGAGTACTTCTACATCAGTTCACTATGCAACTCTCATACGAGTTCTTTGATACCTTCATGGCACTCATACTCGGTCACTGTTGTTTTCTTCTTATTCTGACCTTGTTTTACGTGCATACTCTAATACTGGATGAGCTGACGATCCTGATACTCGTCGATCTACCACTGGGTTATGTGTCTTATTGGGTACATCCTTGATTTCCTGGCGCAACAAGCGCCAAAATACCGTTTCTCGCTCCCGTATTGAAGCTGGGTACCGTCCAATGGCTGATACTGCTGCAGAGCTTAAATGGTTTTGTAGTTTACTTGCTGATATGGGTGTTGTCATTTCTTTTTGCGTTCCACTTTATTGTAACAACAAGAGTGCTATTCGTATTGCTGAAAATCCAGTTTTTCATGAACGTACTAAACATATTGAGGTGGATTGTCACATAGTTCGCCAAGAGTACGACCGAGGTCAGATTTCACTTCTTTAGATCCATTCCAATAATCAAGTGGACGATCTCTTTACGAAGCCTTAAATACGTACTCAAATTTCGCATTTCTTGTCCAAACCACAGTTTATGATCCACCATGATTTGAGGGGGGCTATTAAGATATTTATATATATTTTTATTTTTATCTCTTTGTATAGGGATTTAATTTTATCTCTTAGTATTAAGATTTAATCTTGTAGACTATATGTAAAGAGAGAGACATATTGTATATTCTTCTTGGACCAATCAAAAATATTTTTTTCCTCTTTTCCTAAATCCATGATTTGTAACATTTAACAAGGCGGGAAAAGCTAATATCTAGCTCCAACTAACTATTTATTGGTGTTGAAAAGAACTTCGCTTCGCGATGATGACATGCATTCAGCAGTTCAGCTAAATAGGAGATTCAAGTGGTTAGCTGCTACATTCTTGTGCAGCCTAGCTTATCCTCTATCTTTAATTTTAAACAATAAGATTTTGCGCGAACTAAGATTCTGTGGTTTGAAATTAAAGAATGGTTGTGCTTGTCATTTACAAATAGCAGGTTTACTTTCATTTCAGCTTCTTTGAATCCGCAGTAACTTGTTTTTCATTTGCACGTCCATGAAAGTGTAGTTGTAGATATACTGCATCGTTAAAATCAATCCTATTAATTTATATATTATGATTATGAAATAGCAGAGATGGCTCAAGAAACTGGAACGGAGTACTTCGCCTGCATACACATAGATGCAAGAAAAGCTTAGAACAGTCCCCTTGTATCATCTTTTTTGCTGGAGTCCCCTTGTATCATTAAATACAACCCTAAAGAGCTGGACCATAACGTCAGCCAACTTATTAGATATCAGAGGCCCAGAAGAATTGATATCAAACTTATGAAAGTTTTATGAGGATCAAAAATATGTTATGTAAGAATTTTGGATTAATTGCTAAATATGTTTCAACCTGAATTTTTTCGCTGCACTTAAATATCTTAAAATACAAATCGTATGGATTTTGTTTAAAATAGTTATTGATTTGATGGTCAGCTGAAGGAAGAAAAGCATTTAACGGTTTGTAATTTAGGATATATAAGGGCAATAAAAAAATCAATAAGATATATAAGTGCAAAATAGGTGAAACATTGAACTATTAGTTAGCAATTAACCCTTCTTTTTATATAAACGACATATATATCGTGGTTATGGCTCGCGTACCATTGTAATGATGATGGTTGAATTTTCAGTAATCAAAACATCTGCTTGCATCAACCTCTTCACATTGCCTCTAATTGTTTAAGGTTAGTAAATCTTATTTAATAAAACAAACAAATAAACATAATAATAATGGTGATGCAAATAAAGAATCACATGCAATTCGGAGAACATGCATCAGTAAAAGGAACCAAGACACTACTACAATGAGGGTTGCCCCGAGAAATCGTAGGGGCAACTTTTTATTGCCCCTACGGAATAAATCGTAGGGGCAAAAATAAATTTAAAAAGATTAAAATGTGATCTTTTTATTTGGCCATACCGTGCCGCAAAAGAAAGCCCTACGGATTAATCCGTAAGGGCAACAAAGAGTTATTTAAAAAAATAATAAAGCTATGTAATTTTCCACCGTCCACCAAAATTTCCCACTTATTTAATCTCTCCCACGCCAATCAAGCTCGTCGTCGACTTCTCGCCTTTCATCATCGACTTTCTCGTCGCCGATTAAGCTCGTCGGCGAGTTCCTCGTCCATCGCCGTCGATCGAACTCGCCATAGAGTTCCTCGTCGTCGCCAATCGACATCGAAGTCCTCGTCGCCGCCTCCACCTCATCGAGCTCCATCTTCCCGGCCTTCTCCATCTCGACGAGCTCTTGCACTCCACCTTCTCGAGCTCTTTGCTGCCGGCCGGTCTTTGGCATAGGTGATTTTGATTTCTGTAAATTAATTAGGAATTTCTGTAAATTAGTTATGAATTTAATTTATAATTTTGTTGTTTTTGGTGTTATTGTGGTTGATTTTAGGGTTAGGGTTAGGGTTATAGGGCCGGGTTAATTAGGGGTTAATTTGGGTTAGGGTTAGGGTTAGAGTTTGGGTGATGATTTGGGTTTGGGTTAGGGTTAATTTGGGTTAATTAAGTAAAATAGGGTTGGTGATGGTTAGAGTTAATTATTAATTATGGATAATTTTGGTTTGGGTTAGGATTTGGGTGATTATTAGGGTTAGGATTAATTTGGGTTAATTAGGTAAAATAGGGTTGATGATTAGGGTCAGGGTTAGAGTTAATTAGATTAATTAGGGTTAATTTTGGTTTGGGATAGGGTTAATTTGGGTTAGGATTTTGGTGATGATTAAGGTTAGGGTTAGGGTTAATTTGGGTTAATTAGGTAAAATGGGGTTAATTTGGGTTAGGGTGTTGATTAGAGTTAATTTGGTTTAATTAGTTTAATTTTGGGTTAATTAGGGATAATTTGAGTTAGGGTAATGAATAGGATTAATTTGGATTAATTAGGGTTAGTGTTCAGGATGCACTAGTTTTTTCTGTAGGATACTCGATGATAACGTAAATGTAAAATTTTACCGTAAACGTAAGAAAACTTTAACCTAAACTAAAAACTTCAAACCCTTAAAAACGAAACGTAAACGTAAAACCTATAGAAGTTAAATGTTCAAGTTAAAACTAATATATGATACTCGATAATAATATGAAACTTTCGTATTCTCATCGATACTTATATGTGAAAATCAAAGCGCGACTTAGTCCCCGTCTATCGGTTAACATACGTTCGATATTCGTCGTAACATAGAACTATATGAAGGTTGTTAAATATCGGACGGTATAGTTCGGTGCTAACAACCGTTGTGTAGTCTATATGACGAGAAGATTCAATCGTATGATAACCGAAAGATTTTTCCAGTTTGGACAAGTTAGGAATGTATAAAGCAAACACCTGCATTCACTTATATTTTCATTTGTTTCGAGTTATTTCGTAGGTACTTTTCCGCTGGTTCTCCATATACAATGATAGATTAGATATTCATTTCAACGTTGTTTCACAGTATTGAAATGATTATCTATTCTATTACAGTGTACTCGGAGAACGGCGGGGAGGTGCTGCCGAAATTTACTCGAAACGGATGAAAGCACAAGTGATTGGGTGTCTTCTCTATACATTCTTAATGGGATAGAAGTCTTACCCCCGACAGCCGAAACACACACATACAACACGAATACACAATAAACGCACACACAAAACATATACACACTAACAATTCTACACTTAAGCGAAATCATAAATTGAAACACACATACACATAATACAACTCATACTTGGGTATCTTCAAATCTAATTTTTTTAATCGACAATTTATTCTTTTCAACGACAAACTTGGCTCTACGGATTTTCTTCTTTATCAGTAACCATCTCGTTCTTAAATTTCTTAATATAGTCACCATAATCTATAATTTATATGTTATACAGTCTAACATAACCCATGAGTACATCAGAGTTAAGGGCTAGATGTACGTGGATTGACAACAACGCATGCAATCTAAATTTGTCGCAGGAGTTGCTGCTTTTGTTGAATTTGTACGCGCACATAATAAGATCGTGTTAGAGAAGATTCTCTGTCCGTGCGATAGATATGGAAATAAGTTCTTGCACAAGATAGAAATCGTAGAGCTTCACATCGTTAAACATGGTTTTACTAGACTTTATACAACTTGGCTATATCACGTGGAAGAACAAGAAGAAGACGGTAATGTGACAAAAGAAGAAGGAGAAGACAGTAATGCGGCAGAAGAAGAAGAAGGCAATAACTTCTTTGCAGAAGAAAAAATGGAGGATATGGTAGAGGCTGCTCTCGGTATATCCTACCGAAGATGACATTCTTTCCGGTCAAGGACTGCGTGTGGATAAGTATGAAAAATTCATGAATGATCCTAGAAGACCAATTTATGAGAATGCAAACTATTCCACCTTATCACGGTTCATCCAACTTTTCCAAATAAAGTGCCTAAATGGATGGAGTAACAAGTCATTCACGATACTTCTGAAGTTCCTGAAAAATTCTATGCCCCCGGAAAATAACGTACCTGACGGCTGGTACGAAGCCCAGAGAATGATGTCTGATTTGGGTTTGAAGTGTGAGAAGATTCATGCATGTCCCAAAAGTTGCGTGATGTACCGGAAAGGGAATTCAAATTTGACAGAGTGTCCAACATGCGAAGATGTCAGGTATAAACCGAAAGAATCTGATAAGAAGCCCGATATACCTGTCAAGATATCACGATACTTTCCCATAACACAAAGGCTGCAGAGGCTATTCAGGTGCAAGAAAACAGCCGAGGCAATAATTTAGCCTCACTGTGCTGCTCCAAGAGAAGATGGACAAATGAGTCATCCAAGAGATTCACTGGTATGGAAAGATTTCGATAGGAGACACGAAATATTCAGTAGTGATTCTCGCAATATTAGGCTCGGACTCACTAGTGATGGCTTCTGCCGATTCAACTATATGACTGGAAGCCAAAGCATATGACCCGTTGTAATGATAGTTTATAATCTGTCACCTTAGTTGTCCATGCATCAATCCTACCTTATGATTCCTCTTCTTATTGACGGACCAAACTCACCAGGAAACAATATCGATGTCTATCTCCGATCTCTGATCGATGACTTAAAATCTTTATTTATTGATAGTGTAGAGACTTACGATGCAAACACAGATACAACCTTCGCAATGCGTGCGGATTTAATGTGGACAATTAATGACTTTCCTGCGTATGGAATACTATCAGGTTGGTCCGTACATGGTCACAAAGCATGCCCTTATTGCCATTAATATACAACATTGAAATGGTTAAATTTTAATAGGAAGGTTTGTTATTGCGGTAATCGCCGTTTCCTGCCACTAGAGCATCCCTACAGGTTAGACGCTGCTCACTTTAATGGTCATCAGGAGCTTCTTGAGCCTCCACCCTCATTGTCTGGAGAGGACGTGATTGCTCAGTGGGATGGTTACAATAATATGACCTTCGGATAGATCCGGCAAAACAGGTCAAACCACCCTACTGGAACAAATTAAGTATTTTATACGAGCTTCCGTACTGATCAACAAATTTAGTGCGTCAATATCTGGACGTCATGCACATAGAGAAGCGAGTACTGAGCACGTACTTAACTTGCTTCTTTATAAAGATGGAAAATCGAAAGACAACCTCCGTGCTCGGATGGGTCTTCAGAACTGGAAAATTAGAAGTGAATTGCAACCTAAACCGATAGTAGGTAAACCAGGCAAGTTTGTAATTCCCAATGCCACATATCACAATCGGAGAAGAAAAGGTTCCTTCGGGTGTTGCATGATTTGAAAGTTCCCACAGATTTCTCAGGATCATTTAGCAAGAAGATAAAAATAGTGAAAGGCAAAATCAATGGGCTGAAAAGTCATGATCACCATGTTATTATGGAGCACCTTCTCCCATTAGCCCTTATGACTTCTCTTCCCGAATCAGTTGGTTTAATAATCAATGACCTTTATTGCTTTTTTAGAGAATTGTGCGCTAAAACTTTGGATGTTGTGACGCTGGAAAATCTAGAAAATTCTATTTCATTGATACTTTACAAGCTTGAGCGTATTTTCCCACCATCATTCTTCAATATCATAATACACCTGACGGTTCATCTTGCAACCGAAACTAAGTTTGCGGACCGGTACAATATCGATGGATGTATCCCGTCGAAAGGTACGTAGAATTTTTCGTTTCACGTATTTTGTAAAATTATTGTTATCATATATGCCCGTATTTATTTATTTAACATATTTTTCTTTAGATACCTCTACACTCTAAAAATGTATATACACAATAGAAATCAACCAGAGGGTTCTATCATGCAAGGTTATCTTCTAGATGAAGTAACCACATTTTGTTCCCGCTATTTGGACGAGAACATTGAGACGAAACTTAACCGGCCTTGGAGAATTCAGGACGGGTCATATGGTAAAGTAGATTATAAAAGAGTAAACACTATGTTTATCAACAAGATATATCGATTTATCCTCCTCAATAGCGTATGTCTTGAAAAAATTAGAGAGCAAATTTTTTGGATTAATTGTTATATTTGGGTTTGTATGTGTATGAAATAATATAATATTAATATCATAATTTATTGTTGAGAACAGAATTCATATTGATAAAGTACGTGAGGGGCATTCTGATTAGAATGATGAACGATTGGAAAAATATCATCAGGATAATTTTTGCGATTGGGTTGCAGATTATGTAAGTTGTTCGAATAACATATTATTGCTACCAGTCTTAATCTAAACTTGTATCGTTATGTATTTGCCGTAAAATTTGTTTTGTCAGATCCATGATCCGAACTTTTTTGCATCATTAGAGAGAGATTCAAGATATTTAGCTCGGTTTCCTAGTATGGAGGTTGCATATTATAAGGGATTCGGTGTCCTTGGATACAAATTTGAAGTTAAGGACATAGAAATATCTCAAACCACTCAGAATAGTAGGATTGCGACGGTAGGATCGCGACGGTAGGATCAGATGGTGTGATTTATTATGGAGACTTAAATTGCATACTTGGCATCCAATATCCCGGACGATCAGAACCGTTTTATATATTTCAGTGTATTTGGTACGATGCACGAACCGATACGGATAAGTGGAGAAATAATTTCAGGACTTGAAAAGATGAATATGGATTGGTTAGTGTGAACACACTTTGATTTTACAGTCAGGACGATCCATTTATCTTTCCGAACCAAGCGTTCCAAGTATATTACTCACAGTGCTTGAAGCATCCGGGATGGAGTGTCGTATGCCGTTGGAAACCCGGGGATGTTTACGATGTCCCAGAATTTGAGAATCGTATGGAGAACAGCGATGAGGATGAAGAAGAGAGAAGAATTAGAGTGCTCCGACCGTCTGTTTCAAAAAACGGGTTTTCTTCGGCTGATCGTGAAGTTACATGGGTTAGAAATGATATCGATGATGAAATCCAAGTAGATATGTCTAATGCGTCTATGAAACGAAAAAGGTTATCAGTAATGTTATATTATTATTTCATATTTCTACAATTATATATATATTGCATGCATATGAAATGATTGTACTCTTATCTAGTTTTGATGACAACGCCCGGAGCAGCGAGGGGCAACAGGAGCACCAGCCGGGGCAGAGGCAGAGCGGTTCTGTCGCCCGGGAAGCCGCATAGAGAGCTCCAGAAGGATGGTGTTACACCCCGATCGGTATCCCCTTCGGATGACTCCTTCCATGTGGAATTTGCCACACCTTCAGATATATTGCACGCATATTCATTTTAAATGTAATATTATAAATATACACGCATATTTATTTCAAAATTACTTATATAGTCAATGTTTAATTGTCTAGCTGTTGGTAGTGCATCCACATCAGAGGCAGAGACCACTACCGCACCTGCATGTATGTTTATATATCTTATAGTGCATGCATATTGATTTAAAATGTTATATCATAAATATACACACATTCTTTTTGCTCTTAGATAATCATTTTTTGTTTGTTTAGCTGTAGGTGGTGCCTCTACATCTCAGGTAGAGACCAACACCGCACCTGCGGGTATATTTATATATTCTATATTGCATGCATATTGATTTAAAATATTATATTATAGATATACACATGTTTTCTGCAATTACTTATATAATCTATTTTTAATTTTCTAATTATAGATGGTGTATCCACATCTGGCACAGAGGCCACTTCCGTACTCTCCGCTCAGTTTGCAGGTTAGTATAAATAAATATAAAATATTTATTCATTTTACATATTCTCTAAGAATAAACAGAAACTTCATGTAATTTTATCGTCAATATTTATTTTCTAGTTGGAGGGGATGCGTCCATGTCCGGATCACCGGCTGTTCCTCACCGGAGGAACTATCGTCCCGCTCGTGCTGCTGTCCGGGCCCGGGCTCGTGCTGCTGTCGCCGGAGATATATATCGCACTTCAATTTTCGTTAATCCTTAATTTTTAATACCGTTTTTCTTAATATTGCTTGTCTTGATATTTCTTGTAGATGCAAGGTAGTCCCATCCCGAGAGGGGAACTCGAGGGCCGAATCAGTCCCAAAGGCTAAGGCCCGATAGAGCTAGGGCGATGCACCATTACCCCTCTTCTTTACCCCCGATTGTCGTTATACTGACGATTATGCCGAGGGGTTCGGCCGATATATGGGGGATGAGAGCCGCATCCAAAAGGAGTATCAACTTCATGTTAAGTGGGGCGATCAGCACCGACGCTCATTTGCCCGCTTCTGGATCAGTCTCGGATATTAATATATATTTTCATTTGACTTATCCAATAAATTTATTATTATTTAACATTTTTAATTTAAATACATTATTTTTTTTTGTATTTGCAGTTGGATTACAACTTTCAGCCTTTACCCGACCCTGATCACCCGGACAGAGTGATCGATCTTCATGCTCTGTACCTGGGCCTCATGAAGAACATGCAATCTCAGGGTTGCACCGAGGAGCAGATGCGCCAGATTACGGCGATTATCAGAGGTGGATGAGCTGGACCGAGTTAAGGTAGTTTTATTTATATTTTTGAGAATGTATGTACTTATCTGATATATATTGTATATATTTTGGACAATATTGGTGGTTGTTTGCTTGTTCATGATGATTTAGATTGATATCGTATTCTGTTTGTTTTTTTATATATTATGCGTGAGATGCTGATTATAAATATTTATGTATTTGGTTATATGATGCATATATTATTGTCCGCGGGGCGGGAAAAGAACGGGAAACCCCTTTTTATAAAAAAACCCTGATATTTTGTTCCTATGGATTAATCCGTAGGGGCAACTGTTGTACCTACGGATTAATCCGTAGGTGCAAGGTTTGCCCTACACATTTCGCCGTAGGGAATTTTTTTCAGAATATCTGATATTTTGTCCCTATGGACTCAATAACAAGAGTAAAACTTGCTCCTACGAATTAATCCGTATGGGCATTTATCAAGTCCTACGAATAAATCCGTAGGTACACGTATTTTATTTTATAAACCAATAAATTAAATAAAGATTATATCCTTACAGAGTACTCCGTAGGGATAAATGTCCTCACGGAGTAAGGCATAGGGGTAATTATTACTCCGTAGAGACATGTTCAGGACGAAAACTTGCACCTGCGGCCTTTGGACCTACGGAGAAATTTTATGTCCTTACGGATATATCTGTAGGGGCAGTGGTTTGTCCCTACGGTTAAATTCGTAAGGGCAAGCGATTACTATAGTAGTGAGAACTTTTACAGATTGAATCAAACCTAGAAAATGAACATGTAGCGAGAATCAAAATAAGGGAGGAATTGATGAAGGAAAAGCTTTCACGCAAGAAATCAGCATGTAGCAAAGTAACACTAAACTTTTTTTGAGATTAAGAGGTGGGATAAATTAGCCACCCCCTCATAAATGGGAGACCACGGGCTCGATATCGGGTCTCCCCTTAACATTAAACATTTAGCAAAGAAGAAACCCAAACTCTGGGTTTACAAGGTCACTAAACATCACCGTCATACACAAGAGCGGCTATAGATCCAACTAAATAACACCCCTTCAGTTTCGTAATAGAAGTTTTATTTGCCTCTTCACATCCAAATGTCATGTATATAAAATCCTTAAAAAATCCTTAATTTAACTAATCTTCGTTAATTCTCTTGAAACTCCCGTGTAAGCATAAAGAAAAAAAAAGTTTGCGGCTTACAGCTGGGAATCCTACAGAGTTTTGGGTCGAAGTCCTATCTACCACCGTATAGCTCATCAACAGATCACCATTGGCGGTGATAGATAAGAAAATTGCTGAGGAAGTGTGGACCGGGAAGCTTGGACATTACATGCGGCTTCGTATATTTGGATACCCAGCTTATCTTCAGCAGAAGAGCGATAAGCTAGAGCCGAGAGTTATGAAGTGTGTCCTACTTGGCTACGGAAGTGAAGCCAAAGGGTACAGACTGTGGTGTCCTAAAACTCAGAAGATTTCAGACGGCATGTTATATTCGATGAGTCTGTGATGGTTCGTAGAAAACAGACTCAATCAGATGGTGAAGAGCGTACAGTTGTGCCACCAAGCGAGGTGGAGATTGACGTTCCGGTTCAGGATAAGAAGAGAGATGGGGTGATTAATACTTAGATTCAGGCGGAGGGTCCGATAGAGCCAAATGGTCCAGTACAGACATAGGGACGGAGATCTACACGAGTTAGGTATCCGCCGGTCAGACTTGGTTTTGAGGACATGACCATAGTTGGTTTTGACGACGTAGCATTATATCCGTTGACTATTTTACACGAGAAACCGGCCAATTACAAAAAGGCTGTGCGGTCTTCCAATTTTCCTAATTGAAGAGTTGCAATGGAGGAGAAGATCGGGTCTTTTCATTAGAATAATACATGGATTTAATTTCTCTACCAGAGGGCAAGCATGCAATTGGCTGCAAGTGGGTCTTCTAAGTTAAAGAGGGTTCGTCAAAAACAGATGACATTAGATACAATACGAGATTGGTGGTTAAGGGTTTTGCAAATTGAATAAGTTGTTTTATGATTTGAAGCAATCTCCGAAACAGTGGTACAAATGATTTGATCAGTTTATGTTGGCGGTTGAGTACACAAGGAATACTAAAGATCGGTGCGTTTATGTGAGGCTACTAGACGATGGGTTCCGGATTTATCTTTTATCATATGTGTACGATATGTTGGTGGTATCACACAACATGTCAGAGATCAATAGGTTGAAACAACAGTTGAGTTATGAGTTCGAAATGAATGATTTGGGGCCTGCGAAGAAGATACTTGGCATGGAGAGAGAGGAAGCGTGGTGAGTTGCGTCTGCGATAGAAACAATATATCGAGAAAGTTCTCGCTCGATATGAGATGGAGAAAGCAAAGCCCGTGTCTACTCCTTTAGGGACACACTTCATAATTTCGGCGAAATTATCATTAAGGTCAGATACGAATATGGAGTACATGTCTAGAGTGCCATATGTGAGTGCCGTAGACGGTTTGATGTATGCGATGGTTTGTATGTGTCCAGACATTGCACATGCAGTAGTGATGGTCAGCCGATACATGGCTAATCCGGACAAAGAGCATTGGAAAACTATAAAGTGGATTCTGAGGTATTTAAGGGGTACTACATGGTTCGGCTTGTTTTCAGCAAAGGCAGTACAACTGATTGTATCATGACAGAGTATTGTGACTTGGGTTTTGCTGGTGATATGGACAGACGAAGATCGACGACATGTTACGTATTCATGTTGGACACTGGCACAGTGTCATGGAGATCGACGTTACAGTCCATTGTCCCATTATCGACGACAGAAGCAGAGTTGGTAGCCGCTACGGAGGATGTTAAGGAGGTTATATATTTGCGTGGATTGATGGGTGGTATGGATATTCCACAGGATTTCACAGAGGTGTTTTGCGACAATCAGAATGCGATTCACTCGGCAGAGCATTAGGCTTATAGTTCGAGAGCTAAGAATATAAAGGTGAAAGATTTCTTTTTGGAGAACGAGAAGTAGATTATTTCGCTTACGAAAATTGGTACCCATAAAAATTCGACGGACACATTTACGAAAGTGGTCTCAGTTTTCAAGTTTAAGTTTTGTTTGGACTTGATTTGCCTAGTTGCTTGATAAAGGATAGAGACGACGAATTACAGAATTCCAAGTTTTTTCTTGGAAGTATAGAGATTTTGCGAATTTGAATTAAGATGGAGATTGTTGAAATTGATTACAAATTCCGAGTCCAAGATCAAGAGCCTAAAAGCCCAAGACTCGGAGGCACGTGCATGGTGTGTGCAAGTGCATCACGTGCGGAATGCGATACGTACGGTTAGACGTGCGCAAAAAGCAGCTATAGCGTTTTGAATAAGAATATATTTTAAGAAGATTTAATTAATCTAATTAATTAAATTCTCAAAGCATCTCTATTTAAACTAATTTATAAATTTTAATTTACTCTTATCTCTAATATATCTGTTCCCATATATATTAATTAATTAATGCATATAAGCATTGGATATAAAAAAGTCAACATGGCCTAGATTTATAATATCGGTGGCAGAGAACTCCAAAAATTCCGCAGAGCTGCTGCAGCCTTAATTAACAGAGCCAAACGAGGTGGTGGCCAAGAAAATTAAATCCAAAGCTGTTTTAGATAGTGGTGGCGGCTGATTAATTGGGTATTTGGATGAGACCTAGTGGGCAGTAAGTTATCTTGTAATTCTTTGTTCGTCGATTTGCAGAATTAAGTACAAGTGCGTACCGAATCTGAATAATATCTTATGTCTTTTACTTGGTGTGTTTTTTTTATTACTTATTGTTTTTGCGAAGTTGCGTTTAATCTTTTTCATTAGTTCCGATTCACGCGTATCAATCATCCGATGCGTACTTTGGTGCTATTTTTCACAACAATATTATCATAAGTAACAAATTTGGACATGGGATGAAAAAACCTATGTTGACACGGGTCTTTATGAAAAGCAATAGGAGAATCTAAATTCAAATCACGCTCTTAAGGAGGCAAAGATATGCCAAGATGGAGATTTAATATTTGGTTGTTCGAGCTGATTTCTTGTCTTGCTTGGAGTGAACTTGCATTTTTTTCAGTATACTTTTCGATATGCATATTAATTAGCGGGGTTCAGCGAAAAAATTATTTTTCCTATTAGTCCCTGATGAACTAACAAAAATATTTTCAGACAAAGCATAAAGATGGATAGGTAAAATAAGAGTAGGGCAAAATAATGGTGGAATATGACATCCAAAGTGACATATTTTTTTCACGGGTAATATGTTCAACATCAATATTTTCTTTCTGAGTTTAGGAATAACCTAAGCATAATCCACGCATAGCACGAACATCAAGCTTATCACGAGAGACCTAGCTAACATGTGAATAAAGCATAAACACCCAAACATGCAAATTAGAATTAAAACCGGAGGACTTCATGAATATACTAAGAAAGAGAGGAAAAAGATTAAGCACTTTAGATTAATTTCATTCTCATTCGATTGATAAGAAAACAACTCGTTATAATAGCAAATGACCAATTAGAAAAACGGAGCTATCTAACACGCCACTGCACACGCCACTGCACGTTGCGTTAGGCACCACACCCAACATGAGGCACTGGACGTGCTGTGAAGCACACCTTACCACATAACCAATATCCTTTCGGAACATAAATGGAAAACATAATTTCCCACGCAACTCCATATATATATATATTGCATTGTCCGATCAAATTTTGTTGTCCGATCAAATTTTGTTGTTTTTTCTCAAAGTGAGTCTCCACCATTTTACAGTGATTTTTATAATTTTAGATAATTCATCTTTACTTTTCATTAAATGATCAATGAAATTAAAGGATGATCATCCACAAATATAATACAATATTGAAAACCATCTAGTAAAACATAATTGATGATGCTCTGTATTGGCGACCTTCCAGATCAGGACACGTGGCAGCTGACATGTCCAAGAACTCAGAAGAGAGGGCCCACAGGGGCCGATCATGCCACCCTTGTACCCGACCTACAAGCACAAAGCTGGCTCACCTGAGGCCCCCCTGCAAATTGGCCTCCTCTGCTTCTCAGCTCGCCTCCGAGCTACCGCAGGACCAAGATATCTCGGCCCTCTCGCTCGTTCCCGAGCTCTCCCGCCGAGACCATCTTCCTCGGTCCCTCCGACCGACCAACTCCACCACTCACAGGCGTAACCGCCGCTCCGCAAATCTCGTCATACTCAGATTCTTCGCCAGCAACATCCCATGTTCTACGCCATCACGATCCTCATTAATGGGCGATCCGCTCTTTACGCGGGCGTGACGTCGGGAGCGTAACTGCCGGCGAGATTCTCACGCCTGCTGCTGCATGCCACCACCGCTATATAAACCCCCATCACAGAGGGGTCAAGTAAGCGACTCTTTACACTTTTACGCGGTTACTCTGCTCGGATCTCATCACTAACTTGAGCGTCGGAGGGTCCTTGGTGGTACCAAACCACTCCGGAATTTCTTTGCAGGTACTCGGCAACAACTTCCTCACCTCCCCTCTTCCTCCAACAACCCATTGAGACCCACACGTAACAAAGGATAATCAGCTAAGTTTACCGCGAGATCAACGGAAGACAACATCTGACGGAGGCCCGAAAAGGAGCTCCATCAGTTAGCGCCGTCTGTGAGAAGGAAACTCCACAAAAAAAACAAAGTTGGCCTTCCGGTATACATCCACATGGTAAGCGATCATCCTGAAGATCCAGATACCAGCCACCGCCTCCCCCTCACCGGAGGTGCGGATGAACCCCCTCCGGCGACCGTCATCAACGCCCTCGCCGGCCGAATAAACTCGTACTCAAAGCGCGACGACAAGAACGCCGTGCCGTCCCCGGACAATCCACCACAAGGAATTACCAGCGTCAAGCCACACAGAGAGAATCAAGCAGCCCATTCTCGACCCGACCCACAAAATAAATCAGAACAAGAATGGGGGGCTAAGGCAACCGCGCAGCTTCACTGCCCGGTTATCCTTAGCAGGCCTCCTACGGCCCCTCCAACGCTAAGGATCAAAGTCCTCCTTAGAGGCGGCTGAGCGGCTTCCCTGCTCGGCTATCCCTGGCCGGTAGCTTCCCTACTCGCAACGTCAGGGATCGAAGCCCTCGCCAAGAGGCAACCGCGCAGCTTCACTGCCCGGTTATCCTTAGCAGGCCTCCTACAGCCCCTCCAACGCTAAGTATCAAACTCCTCCTTAGAGGCGGCCGAGCGGCTTCCCTGCTCGGCTAACCCTGGCCGGTGGCTTCCCTACTCGCAACGTCAGGGATCAAAGCCCTCGCCAAGAGGCAACCGCGCAGCTTCACTGCCCAGTTATCTTTAGCAGGCCTCCTACGGCTCCTCCACCGCTAAGGATCTAAGCCTTCCCAGAGGAAGTCGAGCCCGAGGATCCCTCGCTCGGCTATCCCTGGCGGGTAGCTTCCCTACCGCAACGCCAGGGATCAGAAAGCCCTCCCAGAGACAGTTGAGCCCGAGGATCCCTCGCTCGGCTATCCTTCAGGACAAAAGCCTTCGCCAAGAGGCACCGGGCAGTAACCCTGCCCGGCCAAGGGTCCTTGGTAGGCTTCTTACAGCACTATAGCTCTTCCCGCGCCAAGAACCAAAGTCCTTCCAGAGGCAGTCGGGCCCTTGCTCGGCTATCCACGGCTGGTAGCTTCCTACCACAACCGACAGGGATCAAAGTCCTCGCCAAGAGGCACTGGACAGCAACCCTGCTCGGTTCCCGTCTTGAAGGATCAAAAGCCCTCGCAAGAGGCAACCGAACAGCTGTCCTGCTCGTTCATCTCCGGCTGGTAGCTTCCTGCCCATGACGCCAGGGATCGAAGCCCTCGCAAGAGGCAACCGAGCGGCTACCCCACTCGGTCATCCCAGGTTGGTGGTTGCCTACCCACGACGTCAGAGATCAAAACCCTCGCCAAGAGGCAACTGCGCAGCTTCACTGCCCAGCCATCCATAGCAGGCCTCTCACGGCCCTTCCGGCACTAAAGGTCAAACCCTCGGAAAGAGGCACCGAGCAGCTACCCTGCTCGGCCATCCTTAGCGGGCATCCTCCTGCCCATCAGATGCTGAGGATCTCAAGCCCCCATCGTGAGGCTGCCAAGTTCCTTTCTGCTCGGCGCATCCCAGCGGGCATCCTCCTGCCCATCAGACGCTGAGGATCTCAAGCCCTCACTGCGAGGCCGCCGAGTTCCTTCTGCTCGGCACATCCCCGGGCATCCTCCTGCCCATCAGACGCTGAGGATCTCAAGCCCTCACCGCGAGGCCGCCGAGTTCCTTCTGCTCGGCGCATCCCCAGCGGGCATCCTCCTGCCCATCAGACGCTGATGGTCTGAAGCCCTCATCATGAGGCCGCCGGGTTCCTTCTGCTCGGCGCATCCCCAGCGGGTATCCTCCTGCCCATCAAACGCTGAGGATCTCAAGCCCTCACCGCGAGGCCGCCGAGTTCCTTCTGCTCGGCGCATCCCCAGCGGGCATCCTCCTGCCCATCAGACGCTGAGGATCTCAAGCCCTTACCGCGAGGCCGCCGAGTTCCTTCTGCTCGGCGCTTCCTCAGCAGGCATCCTCCTGCCCATCAGTCGTTGATGGTCTGAAGCCCTCACCGCGAGGCCGCTGAGTTCCTTCTTCTCGGCGCATCCCCAACGGGCATCCTCCTGCCCATCAGACGCTGAGGATCTCAAGCCCTCACCGCGAGGCCGCTGAGTTCCTTCTTCTCAGTGCATCCCCAACGGGCATCCTCCTGTCCATCAGACGCTGAGGATCTTAAGCCCTCACCGTGAGGCCGCCGAGTTCCTTCTGCTTGGCGCATCCCCAGCGGGCATCCTCCTGCCCATCAGACGCTGATGGTCTGAAGCCCTCATCGCGAGGCCGCCGAGTTCCTTCCTGCTGGGCATCCTCCTGCCCATCAGATGCTGAGGATCTCAAGCCCACATCGTGAGGCCGCCGAGTTCCTTCCTGCTCGGCGCATCCCAGCGGGCATCCTCCTGCCTATCAGACGTTGATGGTCTGAAGCTCTCATCACGAGGCCACCGAGTTCCTTCCTGCTCGGCGCAAGCCCAGCGGGCGTCCTCCTGCCCATCAAACGCTGAGGGTCTGAAGCCCTCTTCGCGAGGCTGCCGAGCCCTTTCCTACTCGGCGCATCCCGGTGGGGAGCTTCCTACCCAACAAAGACAAGGATCAAAGTCCTTCCAGACTCGACTACCCCTGGCCAGTAGCTTCCCTACTCGCAACTCCAGGAGTCAAGACCCTCGCCAAGATCAATCGAGCAGCTTCCCTACTCGGTCATCCCCAGCAGGCATCCTCCTGCCCAATAGACGCTGCGGGTTTCTGGCCCTCATAACGAGGTCACTGAGCCCATCACATGCAGCGGATCTGAATCCCCAATGAGAGACATCGGGTCTATCCAAGTCTGAGTAATCCCCCCCTCGACTTCGAGGCCATGGAGATACCTCCTTCTCAGCAGCGCTTGGCACACTCGGCAAGTGATCGAAATCAACTCGATGACCGATCGCTCCACATGTCACGCCCACACTGGGCTGCGCCCCATCAGTCCACAGGCCTGCACACGTCGCGTCGGCCAACCGACGTTTAACACGAAGACAGTCGCTTCAGTGACAGGATGCACAAACCGGCGCACTTTCCTTAAATGCAGAGATTTCGCCCCGATTCGCTGGCAGAAAAGGCAGCTGACACCCCGGGGACGCGTCCTGACGAAATCTTAGGAGGGAGCTCTTCCCGGGCGGCCCGGCAGTCCACTCTTGGCCCGACCCGCCAGCTGGTCGGGACAAGAGTGAGGGGCTAATGATGATGCTCTATATTGGCGACCTTCCAGATCAGGACACGTGGCAGATGACGTGTCCCAGTACTCAGAAGAGAGGGCCCACAGGGGCCGATCAGGCCATCCCTGTACCCGACCTACAAGCACAAAACTGGCTCACCTCAGGGCCCCCTGCAAATTGGCCTCCTCGGCTTCTCAGCTCGCCTCCGAGCTACCGCAGGACCAAGATCACTCGGCCCTCTCGCTCGTTCCCGAGCTCTCCCGCCGAGACCATCTTCCTCGGTCCCTCCGACCGACTAACTCCACCACTCACAGGCGTAACCGCCGCTCCGCAAATCTCGCCATGCGCAGATTCTTCGCCAGCAACATCCCACGTTCCACGCCATCATGATCCCCATTAATGGGCAATCCGCTCTTTACGCGAGCGTAACGTCGGGAGCGTAAATTCCGGCGAGATTCTCGCGCCTGCTGCTGCATGCCACCACCGCTATATAAACCCCTATCACAGAGGGGTCAGGTAAGCGATTCTTTACACTTTTACGTCGTTACTCTGATCGGATCTCATCACTAATTTGAGCGTCGGAGGGTCCTTGGTGGTACCAAACCATCCCGGGACTTCTTTGCAGGTACTCGGCAACAACTTCCTCACCTCCCCTCTTCCTCCAACAACCCATTGAGACCCACACGCAACAAAGGATAATCAGCTAAGTTCACCGCGAGATCAACGGAAGACAACATCTGACGGAGACCCGAAAAGGAGCTCCATCAATAATGAAAAAGTCTCCAAACATTAAAAATGAACAAGAACAAATAAACGCGAAGATCTTTTATTTTGAGAAGGAAATATAGTTTTATACTGTTTTGATAATTGAAAAACTTCATATTTTAATGACCAGGAGAGATCTTAGTAAAAGAGATTTGGATATAAAAATTTCTGTGTAGAAAGAAAGATGACCTAGTATAACCTGCCAAAGTGTAATCTGGACGAATAATTCTTCGCTAAATTCACTATTATCGGAGACAAAACTGTTGAAGTTTGACTGGTATTCTCGACCCCGTGTATGTGAGACGGCTCAAGACAATATTGAGCCGGATCACAAGTCATTCGGAATCTTTATTTGTTATATGTTTGTATGAGCCGGCTCATACAAACAAAGAACAAATCTTCTTGAGCCGGTTCAAACCATCTCAGGCCGAATTCTAGGCTGTTTTGGTGAAAATTGTTTTTAGAGATTTATTTGGAAGATATTTGAAAATTTGTTTAGAGATTTTATGAGATCTAAATTAGTTAAATTAGGTGTTCTAGCAGGAATAGATTTAGACAGAAGTTTTTGTAGGAAGAGAGATTTTGTAATTCGTATTGAAATTTGAATAAATAAAAGAAGTTGAATGCAATTCTTGCATTTGATTATGCCTTTTATTTTATTTTTTTCTTCTAAAAAATTTTGTATTTGTTTCCTGAATTGTTTGGAACCTAAAAATCCTAACAATTAGTATCAGAGCTTGGTTGAGAGAAGAACGACGAAAATGAAGACAACTCAAATCGCAACAAAGATAGTGTGTTCGAGTAGCAAAAATTAGTTGATATGAAAGCCGAGAATGGAGGATATGTTGTGCCTCAAAAATTTAGATGCGCCTTTTTATGGGATTAGCGCCAAACCAGAGAAGATGTCCCATAAAAATTGGGTGGGGATGGATTAAAAAACGATGAGTCTTATTCGCGGATGAATAGAAAATTCAGTGTTCCACCATGTATCGTCAGGAAGCAATGCAGAAATTTTATAGAAGAAATTGACAAATCTTTACGAGAGAAAAACGGCTACGAATAAGGCTTTTCTAATGAGAGAATTGATGAATTTGAAATTCCAAGAAGATTCCTCAATAACGGAGCACTTAAACGAAATTAAGAATATTATGAATCAACTTGCATCCATGGAGATGCCGATTAAAAACGAGATGCAAGCACTTATCGTATTGAGTTCACTTTCGAGCAGTTGAGAAACTCTGATAGTTTCTTTGAGCAATTCGACACCTGACGGAGTTATTTATATAAGCGCAGTAAAAAACTGTCTACTAAATGAAGAATTAAGAAGAAAATTATCAAGTAGATCATCTGATTCATCTGCGCTTATTACAAGAGAAGGTCCGAAGTAGAGGAAGGAACAAAGCAACTATGGAAGAAATCAGAACTCGTGGCTTGTGAGAGATGTTTTGAAGATAACATGTCATTACTGCAACAAGATGAGTCACTATATGTCTGATTGCCCCTAGATGAAAGAGAACTTAGATGATCTGAAGAGACGTAGAGTGGAAGAGCAAGTGAACGTGGCCTACGATGCCAAGATAGATCGCGGTTTGCTTATGAATAGTGGTGAAAAAGTCAAGAAGGAAGAAATGTGATACATGGATTCGGAAGCATCCTTTCACGTATGTTCAAATAAAAAGTTGCCACGCTCCGCTTTCTAAAATAAGGAATACAAGGGGTGAATAGGGCAACCATACTCCTACGGTCAAGGAATAATCCCGCCGTAGTCATACTTCGGTTTCTAACATTGAATGGTAAGCAATAAACACAGTATAATTATTCAAATGAAAGAAGAAACCAGCCAAATGAAATATAATGTCTTTATTGAACGCAGGAAAGACGATAACTCCGAGTCACTGTCTAAATTCCCGCGATCACTTAAGGCAGGTCTTGTTCCTGTGTGGGGTCCACTTCATTCACTGAGCATGCATACTCAGGTCGTCAGGGCGACACAATATAGCAATTTATATAATATTTGCAATGATAAGCAGGAAAGAACGGCATAAAATAGCAACATGAAAATATGGAATATCAAATATATGTGAATAGTATAGTATGTGCATCATATCAGTAATCAAGGAAATATGTATGCCGCTATTTGTCAGTCACTAAGTCAATTGAAATTGATAGGTGGAAAAGAAAGATCGTGTTTAACAAGGGCCTCGTGCTTTCCCGAGACTACGGTCCGATGTTGCCCAGGATATAACCCTGCAGCCGTACCGCTAGACCTATATATATGTGTCAAACAAATCCTTGTCACGCCCCGCTTCCCAAAATACATGAATATGACACGCGACAGAGCCAACTATGCTACTTATGGCGATAAAAAATACCTCCATAGTCATATTACGGCTGCCAATCAAGAATATTAAATAAAATCTAACTAAAGCATATCCATCTGCCACGGTAAATAAAAGTCAAGAAATGCATATAGCGGAAACGAATAAAGATCCAATAAAGAATAATATCTGAATCACGTCCCATATGAGATCACACCGATAAAATTTAACAACGGAAATAAAATAAACTAAGTATCTTTAAAACTAATCATCTATCTCCTCACTGCTCGGCTTGCTTGTTAAAATACTCGGGACCTTCCTGCGACAAAGTCAAAAGAACCGGGACATGCAAAACCCAAACGTCAGTGCGTCATAAATATCAAAATAATAGTAACAACCAGAATAGGATGCTATGATTAAACATGAGTATAAATAATAACCACAGGTATAAACAGTAAGCTATAGGTATGTGATGTGTATTCTAAACTCTACACTTCTAGATTATCTATTTTACAAGTCTTTAAACTCAATTAATGAAATCGTCGATGTAACTCAATAGTATCCCGTGCGTGCCCGGGACCACGGTCAAAACCCTCATGGCTGAATCCGAGACATGCTACTAAGCAGTAAAAACAGTGTATCATGTACAAACGAATGATGTCAGCATCATCATTCTGGGGCCGATTCCCGTATCGACTGATCAGTCTCTGGAAAGTATCGAACTGTTGAGTTACAAGTCAGGTTTTATTATTGATTTCCCCTTACCCCCGGGTTTTGTGTTCAAGTCAGGTATTGATGATATCAATCTAATACTAACACAGGATCAAGCAGGTACATATCTTGTCTATCTAGACAACAAATCACGTCCATCCGGACCACAAGTCAGGATTGTCGAAATTAGTAAAAATCCAAGTAACAAATCTAGTAATATCTTGTGAACATGTTAGGCAATGTATATTAAACGAGATAAATACTAGATGGAAAACCGTAACCAATTATCTAAATACAGTAAACACGACTAATGCCCATGATACACACACACACTAATCATTTTACGTCTGCTATAAAGTATACCGCAATCTACATAAAGATTACTGAACTGATATAACATTATAATAATATTATGATGAACCGGCATGCAACTAGATAAAACCGTTATTTGTATGAATACAAATTGATGCTATAAAACTGTAGATTGATAATACTTGTTAAATATTAAAATACATGTATTATAATTAATTATATAAATATTGCTATAAGCAAAGTAGCATGTTGCAAGTTTAGAAACTTGCCTAATTGAGATCTCACGACGAAAATACGGATATCACATTCCGAACACCGAATAATGTCATAATGCAAAACCCAACATACGTAAAACTTGGCCTGAACTGAGCAACTGCTTAAGTGGTGACTTGAGTAGACAACGACGGTGACTGGAGTCGTCTGGATCATGCTCGTCGGCGGTAACCAACTCCAACGAAGCGAGAAAAAAAAAGAAGAAGAAAGAAGAAGAAGAAGATGGGGCTGTTGTGTTCTGGAGTTTTAGCGTAGATAGGGAAGAGGAGGAAGTTGGTCGGTGACGGGGAGATGGGTACGAGGTCGACGACGGGGTCGAAGAGATGAGGAGGTTTGATTGGTCGACGGTAAAGAAGAGAGAAGGAAAGAAGAAGAAGAAGAAGTCGGGGATGAGGGCTCTAGGTCACGTCGAGGGTGAGGAGAGGATATGGTAGGGTCGTCGATGAAGAGATAGGGCGTCAACGACGACGGGGTCGGGAAAACGAGGAGATGAGGTGATCGGAGAAGAAAGTAAAAAGAAGAAAAGAAAGAGAAGGTGATGCCGGCAGTGGGTTAGGTGGTGAAAGGAGGGCTGGCGATGAGGAAAGGGAAAGAGTGATGAGGATGGTGGTGGTGATCGGGTTCAAACGGCGAAGTCGACGAGGGAGATGGAGGTGGGTTCTTGGGTCGTGGAGTCGACTCGGGTAAGGCCTCGAAAACGGAGGAAGGTGACAACGGGGTGATGAAGAGGAGGTAAAGGTGAAAAAGTGGTGTCGGCGACGAGGTGGGGACGACGGCGAGGTGTTTGGCATGGGTTAGGGTTCAGTGAAGAAGAAGAAAAGAATGGGAGGAGAGAGATGGGGATGGGAAGAGAGGGAGAGTTTTATAAAAACTAAATTTATATATATATATATATATATATATATATATATATATATATAACAGTTAGGAATATAGGTATAAGAATATTAAGTAATATATTATATATATTTTGTAGGATTTTTACAGATAATACTAGATCACTCCAAATATTACCCGTATCTATTCAAAAATGTAGTTTTTAAATATAGAGAACATACGTAAGAATTTTAACCATAAAGCAATTATCTATAATTAAATACATATACCCCTAATAAAATCTACGTAAATATTCGCAAGAATTTTTAATTATTTTGTTGTCCATACTTTAGGATATGAATATACTAGATAAGGGAAACAAACAAATATGAGGTGATATGCCATGCAAAATTAAATAGTAAAATTATATTATTTGTTTATATCTTGTATTATAAGAGATATGTAAAGATTAAAATATTATATATATATATAGTCTCGATTCACATGGATACATTGTACTAGCAAATATTTGATATAATCTCGCACCATATCGGGTTTCAAATATGCGGGTTGGGTCGGATAAAGACCACCACTCCTTGAATCGTTCGCAACCTAATCGCAAAAGAATAAAAGGGTGTTAAAGTAAGATTTGAAACACCAAATTTTATTGTATATACGTTCTAGGGTGTTACATTATATCCAACTACAAAAGAATTTCATCCTCGAAATTCAAGGAACAGGAAAAAAGACAAAAAAATACGGATCTAAGTAAAGAGGTGTGGAAACTTCTGTCGAGTCTCGTCTTCATATTCCTAAGTAGATTCTCCATGCGAACGATTCCCCCACGAAATGAGTACTAGTTGAATTACTTTATTCTTGAGGACCATTTCTCGTCGATCCACAATAACCATTGGTTACTCTTCATACGTTAAATCTTCTCTTACTTTCGGTTCCGAGTGATCTAGGACGTGCGTCTCATCTCGAACATACTTGCGGAGTTGAGATACATGAAACCCGTCATAAACATCCGCCAAGGATGGTGGTAAAGCCAATCAATAATTTACCTCTCCAACACGCTCGATGATATCGAAGGGCTCCACGAATCGAGAACTAAGCTTGCTTCGACTACAAAATTGGATTACTCCTCTAGTCGGTGATATCTTCAAGAACACAAGATCACCAACCGCGAACTCCAAAGGTTTTCTTCCAGTATCAGTCCAAATATTTTATCGATCCTGTGCCACATTTATATGATTTCGGATCACGTTAACTTTCTCCACTGTTTTCATAATTAGATCCGGTCCCAACAATCTTTTTTCTTCAACATTGTCCCAACAAAAAGGCGAGCGACACTTACGACCGTATAATGCTTCGAATGGAGCCATCTGTATAGTCGCCTGAAAACTGTTATTGTATGAAAACTCCACTAAATGCAAATTATCTTCCCACGAACCCTTGAAATCTGACATGCACGCTCTCAACATATCTTCAAGAGTTTGGATCGTTCTTTCAGACTGGTCATCTGTCTGTGGATGATAGGTCGTGCTAAACTTCAAACGAATTCCCAAACTTTCCTGTGGACTTTTCCAAAAATATGATAGAAATCGAGTATCACGATCAGAAATGATGCTCACGGGTACCCCATGCAATCTCACAATCTCCTGCATGTACCGCTCTGCCAAAGTCTCCGTCGACTAACCAACACGAAAAGGTATGAAATGAGCTGCCTTGGTCAATCGATCGACAATTACCCAAACTATGTTATTTCCTTTTGTACTCCGTGGTAATGCTGTCACAAAATATATGGTTATATGTTTCCACTTCCATTGAGGAATCAGAAGTGGTTACAACAAACCAGCTATCCTTTGATGTTTAGCCTTGACTTGCTGACATACCAAACACTTCGATACGTAATGAGCAATCTCCCTTTTCATGCCTTCCTGTCAGTGGATGTTGCACACTCTCACAACACTTGTGAGGAGGCGGAAGCGATAAACAAAAATTTATTGCATGCAACACCCACATAAACCAAGATCCTGTGCTTAAACCTTAACTAGCAAAACTATCTAGAGATCTTATCTACTATGATAGTGTTATACCTATGGAACCGGTCCTTCGGGTCTTTGTTTGGATGTGACTCCTAGGCTTCTTGTGGTCCCAAAGAACTCGATCTCCGGCCACCTCAAGATCCAAGATGATCCACCCGAGAGCTATCGAACAAGCTACAAACTCTTCACAAGAGTTTAACTAAGATATCAAGTGTGCTATAAGTGATCACTTGGATGATGTAGAGATTAAGTATTGGATTAATATGTCTCTTGACCTATGATTCACAATTACAACTCGTGTGAGTGATTTAGGTCAAGAGGTGGAGGGAGGAGATAATGAGGAGAGAGAAGGTGAATGTGATGAATGAAAAAATCAAGCATGGAAAAATAATGATATGTCTAAAAGAAAAATAATTGAAGCATGTATTATTTTTCTCCAAAATAATGCACCATGCGTCAATAGTAACTCCAAATGAATATAAAATGAATTTAGCCATGTCATCACCCATGCTTAGACTTTCTCCAAATTCCACCTCATTGTTTTATTTTCACAAAACAAAAACTCATTTATGAGGTGTCTCCTTCTAGAATGTATTCTTGTAACAATTACAAGAATACCCCTTACCATATACCGTACAAGTATACCCGTATCCGAATTCTGAAAAATACGAATAAAAACAATCCAATAATATAATACCGGTATGCGGCTTAAACCAAAGTCTACCAGTATTAACCTTCCGATCATTATTCCTTTAACCATTACACGAATATGATCGAAACCCTGCCGTAATAACTTACGGTCTCTACATCTTTTTCCTGAACCAAAGAACCCTCTGTGTGGGACTCTAAAGACTCGACAGTACACTGGTAGTGGATTTAACCACAAGCACGTCAGCGGCACTAGCTGTGCGTAACAGCTACCCAGGTACATGATGAAAAGGTGGCCGACGAGCAAACTCATCACAACCCTAACGATCCTGTAAGCAACACTTACCGTACAGTCCGGTCTTTTCGTCTGATACGTCGCATATGAAGTGTAGGGGTGGTAAATGTCAGACCCCGGTAATTTTATAAGTCATGTTGATTTACGGCCCATAACGGTTCAAGAAACTACTGATAATTCTTATCAGTAAATCTCGAGAACCCTGGTCTGGGATTTGCTGTTATGGCCGATCAAGTATCGCGCGACATCAACTCCCTATATCGGGAGAGACGAAACCCCTTCTATCGCTCGCTTCCTCCATGCGATTCGGGACTGTACCCAAAATCCACAAGTTTGCACGACTCAGTAGAGCCGTGGTAGGGAGGAAATCAAAGCACAGTGGGAATCACATAAGACACTATGACGATCTCGGGTCTATAGACTAACCTGTACAAGTGTCACCAGAGAACTGCTATCTGACAATAGGTATATATACCATCTAGGAGTTCTCGGCGAATCCTATTCGGTGTACCCATTCTCCAATGAGCACATGTGTACAATCTTTGATGTCAAACACCAATGGTTGTGGGATTAACCACCGCCCCCAGGGTCAAGAAACGTACACACTAGTCTGCTCTGGTAATATCGATGCCCTGTCTCGATATACCCTCGACTAGGAACTATTAAAGGATATGCTTATAGACTGCCCAGGCCCCACTAGTATGATCTACATCATAATCCTGGAAGTCAAGCATAATACTAAGGGCTTCATCAACATGTATATAAAGATATGAAATACAACACATCATACGTTAAGATAAAGATAAACTAGATAACATACTATCATTTCGAGCAAAAATTGTTTCTGTACATATATATGCCCAATATCCTATACAATACAGGCCTCTAGGGCATACATATCGAACAATCTCCCACTTGCACTAAGGCTTGTTGTTGGTGCAATAAGTACCCACTGTCCACACTGGTTCTACCCAATGTCCACACTAGAACCAGTTGCTGGCGTACCGCATGCCCAATAGTTCGAACAGTTTCTCAAACTGGACTTGAGGGATGACCTTGGTGAATGGATCTGCTGTGTTGTCTTTCGTGTCTACTCTTCGTACCTCGATGTTCTGGCGATCCACTATCTCCCTGATGAGGTGATACCGCCTCAAGATATGTCTGGATTTCTGATGGGACCGCGGTTCCTTTGCCAAAGCCATGTCTCCATTATTATCGTAATACAGAGGTATTGGATTAGCAATGGATGGAACCACCTAAAGTTCAGAAATGAACTTTCTCATCCAGACTGCCTCTATTGCGGCATCATTAGCAGCAATATACTCAGCTTCTATCGTAGAGTCAACGACGGTATCTTGCTTGGAACTCTTCCAACATACTGTCCCTCCATTTAGGGTAAATACAAACTCTGAGATGGACTTACTATCATCCTTGTCGCTTTGGAAGCTGGAGTCGGTAAAGACCTCCATTTGGAGATCTCCATTACCATACACCAAAAACATTTCTTTAGTTCTTCTCAAGTACTTCAGAATGTTCTTCACAGCAGTCCAGTGTTTCTCCCTTGGATTGGATTGATACCTGCTTGCGGCACTCAGTGCATAAGTTACATTTGGGCGAGTATACAACATCGCATACATTATAGATCTTACCGCCGAAGCGTAAGGTATAATACTCATGCGAGCCCTCTCCTCATCAGTCTTTGAAGACATCTCTTTAGAGAGGGTGATCCTGTCACAAGCAGGTAAATTACATCGCTTGGAATCTTCCATACTAAATCTATTTAGTATGGTGTCAATGTATCTCGATTAGGACAATCCCATTAATTTCTTAGATCTATCTCTATAGATATTAATCCCCAGAATATACAAGGCATTACCCAGGTCTTTCATGGAGAACCTCTGTGATAAGAATAGTTTGACCGATTGTAGCATAGGAACATTATTTCCTATCAAGAGAATGTCGTCCACGTACAATACGAGGAATGTAACAGTACTCTCTACAATCCTTTTATAAATACATAGTTCATCTACATTTTTGTTAAAACTAAACTCTTTGATTGTATCATTAAAGAAGATGTTCCAACTCCATGATGTCTGCTTTAATCCATAAATGGATTTAAGAAACCTGCATGCTTTTCCGCTGCTCCCACTATCAATGAAGCCTTCTGGCTGATACATAAAAATGCATTCTTCTAAATCACCATTTAGAAATGTCGTTTTAACATCCATCTGCCAGATCTCATAGTCATAGTAAGCAGCTATAGCAAGCAGGATCCGAATGGATTTGAGCATCGCGACTGGTGAAAAGGTTTTATCATAGTCCAAGCTTGGTCTTTGATGAAATCCTTTTGCGACCAACCTAGCTTTATAGGTCTCCACCTGACCATCCATACCGATCTTTCTCTTAATGATCCATTTGCACCCTATGGGTTTTACTCCAGGAGGTGCAACCTCCAAAGTCCATACTTTATTGGTGTGCATGGATTCCATTTCGGATCTCATGGCATCCAGCCACTTCACTGAGTCGCCACTCATGATAGCTTGCTGCAAACTAGTAGGGCCATCATCATCCATGATGCAATCTTCTCTATCATCATAAATTAGAAAACCGTAGTATCTATCAGTGGGCGAGAAGTCCTACTAGATCTACGGAGTGGCTGATATTCATCAGGTTCTATTGAAACCTCAGGTTCAACCAAATTATCGGTAATTGTTTGTGTATCTGAAATTTCTTCCAGTTCTACCGCATTACCAATAGTATCATTTGTAAAAAAATCATTTTCTAAAAATGTGGCATACTGAGAAACAAACACCCTTTGTTCCTCTTTGTGGTAGAAAAGATATCCATACGAGAGTTTTGGATATCCCATAAATTTATACAAAACCGATCGTGTCTCGAGTTTGTCCGGATTCTTCTTTTTCACATGAGCCGGACAACCCCATATCCTAACTCGTTTAAGAGATGGTCTCTTCCCATACCATATCTCGTATGGAGTGGTTGACACGGTTTTCGTCGGAACCCTATTCAATAGATAAATCACAGTCTCCAATGCGTGCCCCCATAATGAAAGTGGTAACTCAGTATCACTCATCATTGATCGCACCATATCTAATAGGGTACGATTCCTCCATTCCAACACACCGTTGTGCTGTGGTGTGTACGGAGGAGTGAGCTGAGAGAGAATCCCATTCTCATTTAGGAAATCTAGAAACTCTGAGCTTAGATACTCACCTCCTCGATCCGATCGAAGTTTCTTGATACTCAAGTATGTTTGTTTTTCTACTTCAGATTTATACTCCTTGAACTTTTCGAAGGCTTCAGACTTATGTTTCAATAAGAACATGTGTCCGAATCTCGAGAAATCATCAGTTAAAATTATGAAGTAGGAAAAACCATCTCTCGCATGTGTAGACATTGGTCCACATACATCACTATGTATGAGGCCTAAGAGTTCAGTAGCTCGCTCTCCGTGTCCAGTAAATGGAGTTTTGGTCATTTTACCTTTGATACAAGACTGGCAAGTCGCATAAGATTTATATTCAAACGAGTTTAAATATCCATCTTTATGTAGCTTGGTTAGTCTTGTTTCGTTAATATGACCAAATCTACAATGCCAAATGAAAGCTTCATTTATGTCTGAAACCTTTCTTCTGTTTGTGTGTTGTATATTGAAAACTGTGTGATGGTTTAGGACGTATATCCCATTATTTAATGTACTAGACCCAATCAACTCTTGAATAAGGTTAATGTTCATAACATTAGATTGTAAATTATATCCAGCATTGTCGAACAACGATACAAATATAATATTACATAACATTGAAGGTACAAAATGATATGGGTTCAAAACCAATATATAACCCGACGGCAAACCAAGGTGATACGCTCCCACTGCTACAACATGTACAGAGAAACCATCCCCAACCCGGAGAGTGTGCTCACCTTTCTTCAAAAACCTGCTATTTCTTAGCCCTTGCACACAATTGCAGATGTGAGATCCTGACCCGGTATCTAATACTCAGGAAGTAGAGTTAATTGAAAAACAGTTTTCTGTTACAAATACACCTGAAGTGGAAGCATCACCATGCTTCTTCTTCTTGAGGCCGGCCAGGTATCCAACGCAATTTCTCTTCCAGTGCCCAGTCTGGTAGCAGTGGAAGCATTCTCCTCGTCCTGTCGCAGCTGCCCCTATCCTGTCCTTTCCTGGTGCCTTTTTCACTCCTCTTCTCGGCTTGATGGGATTTTTCTTCTTCTTTCCCTTGGCCTTGGCTTTCGGGGCGGAAGAGGAAGATGACCCAGCAATTAGAGCGGGAGTTTTCGCTACCTTTAGCGTGCTCTCTTCACTTCTCAACATATTAAGGAGTTCGGGTAATGACTTCTCTATGTTGTGCATGTTGAAGTTTACAATAAACTAAGCAAAGGCAGGGGGAAGGGACTGTAGAACAATATCAACATACTGTTCATTCTCCATGATCCAACCCAGGTCCTCTAGTTCTTCGATAAGTCCAATCATCTTCAATACATAGTCACCTACAGACGTGCCAACAGTCATCCGCATCTGAAACAACTTTCGAGATGTCTCGTATCGGAGAGTACGAGATTGCTCTCCATACAACTCCTTTGTATGGAGAAAGATGGATTGTACATCCATATTCTCGTACTGCTTCTGATATTCATTGTTCATAGAAGCAAGCGCGAGGCACTTGACTGTTGCACATTCTATATCCCATGTTTTGAGGATTTCTTTATCCGCAACTGAAGAATCAGGGTCGGGGCTAGGAGGGGCTGGAGTAGTCAGGACTTATCCGACCTTATCATAGGTCAGGGCAATAATTACGTTCCTCAGCCAATCTTTGTAATTCAGTCCTGTGAGTTTATTTTTGTCTAATAAAAGCTTAAGTCCCGTCATAAGAATCTGCCATTAGGAGAGAGAAAAGAAGACACTCAGCGATTGCTCTTGCATGATTAGATTGGTTATTAATCTTATCTAATCGATGTCTCCCACTGCTTTTAATCAAATTTTCCTTCAAACCTTAAAAAGAAAATTAGCCAGGATTAATTGCAATCTACAAGTTCGCTAACCGGTCAGCCATGCCAGTATCGGTACTTCGAGGGAGGTTCCCCGTGCTTTCGCACGGATCTAATTAAAATAAACCTCGTTTTCCTAGATGCATAACCCCGTTGACACCTTTCTAGACACCTACTGGATTAGCTAATTGTAAAGTGCAAAACTCTTCCGGGAGTAACTTTTACTCACAGTGGGATCGGGATCCAACTATCAAATAGAAGGTATGCAATCTAATTGCAAATTTCAACTCTTGAAATTCCCGATATGATTTTTACCCCTAGTGTCTTATGATCTTAACTATGGTCGGCACAAATCATAAGCACTAGTCAAGTTCTACCCCTAGTCAAGGTCGACAAAATCATGCGAATGTCGATCGCATCAAATGCTTTGTAGGAAGACATCACTTAGCTACCGTACACCATGCCTTAACTATAGTCAACAAACGTGGCACGAATAATAAGTACTCTGCTTCCTAAAATGGTGGAGGGCAACGGATGGTTTTTATGAAAACCCTTAACGTTTTGAACTTTATATCGTTATAGAATCTAGTGAAAAGAGTGGTTTAAGCTCTAGTTTTAAAAGTCGAATGGTTTTGAAGTATCTTTCTAATTTTGTTAAAGAGGTCACTGTTCATATCATAATTTTGCATTATTATATTCCCCATTCTTATTCATTTTACAAATAAACAAGTGCTTTTGATCCATGTCTGCTACATAGTTGCAGGTTACAGGTTCTCGAAACAAAAACAGTGAAAACGATGAAAAGACGATACAAAAGTGAGACTATGACCAACAAATGGAAGAATCTTGATCAAGCCTACAGTTTGAGAATAAACGAAGACAAATGAACAAGTTCACAAAGTACAAAGGCAGCGCAAGGTTCAAGACTTCGACACGAAGCAAAGGGTAAAAGTCCACGGCGTTATTCACTATGGAAATCTGGAAGAAAACTAGAAGACAATCTGAGAAACCAAGTGAAGAAACAAGAAGCCAATAGCAACAGAAAGAACCTCTGAAAATTGCAGCTCAAGAAGCCACCATATGGCCGCGGAACCGCGGCCAAACATGGGTTTTGGCCGCGGATCCGCGGCCGTGCGTCTCCCGTGTCGGTGCAAAAAAGTTGTGGCGGCGTGGCGGTGCGTTGACTAGTCTTCTTTAGGGGTAAAATTGTAAAAGAAGATGTGACTCGATTGTAACCCTAGGGTTTCTATGTTCTATAAATTGAAATCCTAAAACCTCTTTTGAGGTATGCCTCTTCGTGTGCCTCATTGTATTTATCAAAATTCAGAATTGTAAATTCCTGTAAATGTTGGAAGAGAGAATCAAATAAAAATTAGAGTAGGTTTTCTTTTTATTGCCCTAAGTAATTTCTTTTCTGCCATAGTATAGAACTTTTATTATCTGCCCTAGTATAATTTCATTATCTGCCCTCGTTAATTAATTTAGAACATGTTAATCAATTTTCTAATGAGTGAGTAGATCCTCGCTTGTTAGGGTTAGGAATAGGAGAGGTTTGAGATATGAAAATCTCACACCCCTTTCTTGCCCATCACATCTTTTTATAGGACTCTATGCATACATACACACACCGCTCCCTACGGCACCCTATCCCACGAGGTAGAGATGATATCGTAGTATAAAAGACCGGTTGCGTATGTTTTCCATGGAGGTTAGGGTAAGAATTAAGAAAGGAAGGACAAGAACCTAGAAGAAGAAACATTGTTTCTTCCCGATGGTACTAATCCACTTTATTAATTATTACCATAACACCTAATAGATCTTAATTAGGGCATAGAAAGCGGTGAGGAATATTGACTTTCCAAACTTAATCTAAACCTAACCCTAGCAAGATTTTAATCCTAGTCTAGATAAACTTAGTTTTTAGATTTAATCAATCCGACAACAATCGGAATTAAATCGTTAGACCAAATCGAGAATACACAAAATCCCTGTGGACCGACCCGTACTCACCGGCTAGCTACCAAGCGACGCCGTTCTTGATTGCGGTTAACAAAAATTCTTTGATTCACATCTTTTAAAAGAGAAAGCGCATAAAATCTCATTCAATCAAATGGCGCCGTTGCCGGGGATGGCGTGTTATTTTCTTTTTGTAATTTTAGGTTAATATAAAATTGAAAAATCAAAAAAACTGGAGAAAAAATATATAAAAAATTTATTATCTTGTTATTTTATGAAGGGTATTTTTCTTTTGAATTTTGCAGGATCGACGAACGGATTCAGATCTGGAAAAATCCAGAAATCGAAACAGAAAACAGCAGATCTGAACATCAGAGGAGTACCATAACAGAACAACAGAAGATTTTTGGAGGCTTAAACCGACTAGCTGACTGCGCTTTTGCCGCGTTAACCCACTTTTGACCGCGGAACCGCCGCGGGGTGGTGACGTCATCAATTGAAATTTTTTCTGTGAGCTTCCTTTCTTCTTCTAAACCCCCTGATATCTCCTCTGTAAAAATTTCCTGCAGGATTCTTTGCGCCAAAAATTTCTCCCCTTCTCCAATAATTGATCTTGTGCGGGATTCTTTGCGCCACGCTGAAAAAAAAATTGTTTGCAAGTGTTTGATTGTGTTTACTGCTTTGCATATTTAAATTGACTTTAAGGGGCTTGAACACCAATCCAGATTGGGTGGGGATTTCATTACCCTTCCCAGGACCCCAAAAATCACATAAGGCATATTGCATTGACCATCAATTAATTAAAAAAGATTAGACTCAGCCCTAAGGACTTCGCGCTCAATAGGACAAAGGAATAGTTGTAGGTATCGACCGTTGATCCTAACCTGACTTTGTTGTGCCTAGGCTAGACAGGTAGTGAAAGGTAACTTTAAAAGGCCCGTCTCACGGTGATTCGTGAACGGATTCCTCCTTTCTCTACTTGTGCTTACCTGGCCACAATTGGCAGTGAAGAGGCGGTTTGAGGTCCTACTTCTTGTCCTTTGGAACAGTTGGGAGCTGTCTAGCTGACCTAGGTGACCCTAGATCTAGGTCTGATTGTGCATTTGTGGTTGATTGAACGTGCGTCTAAGCCTTTTACTGAAAATCTTTTTGTAAAAAGCTCCACATAAAAAAAACATAAAAAGAAAAAAAAGGAAAATATTTTTTTTACAAAAACTTGCAACTTGTCGCTAAGAAATCCGTGCACCCCACATTCTTTTTCTTCTCCTTTCTTACATCATGGGTACCCCACCTCCCAAAACTCTTGCCGAACTTTGGTACCCTCATCCAAACATTGCTTCATACGCGAATTGTTTTGGTCGAATTACGGACGACCCCTCCATGCCTAAAATTTCTTTGAAAGATCGAATAGAAGCGTCTAGGAGAAACAGTTCGACTCCGCAATCCACTTTGTATCAACCATTTCAACCTTCACCACCTTCTTACATTGATACTCATTTTTCGAGTACTGTTGTAACTCCGAAACCCATGTCTATCGCTGAACATATTGAACATTCTCGTAACCGATCTTTCGCTTGTTCCAACACTTCCAGTTCTTGGGATCAACAAGTCCATTCACCTTTTTCTCCAAATATTGATCCTACTCCTGTCCAACCATTCAATTCCTACCAGTCCTACCTGACTTTCGCACCTTCCCTAGACATTGTTTCTACACAGCCATTTGGGAGTTTCCAAAATCCAAGCAGCTTTGAATCTTTTACTGAAACCCCTTCATAATCCATGTCTAGTCTGGAACAGTCGTTGGAAGCTTATATGGTAGCGACAAACCAAATGATGAGGAATGTGGATGCGTCCATGGCCGCCCTTATACAACCTAGTGAATCGGTAGTTAGTTTCAAACTAGCTCAAAAAATTCCAATGTATGATGCGGCAGTTGGACAGATCGATAATTTGAGTGGAGAAAGTGAGCTATACACCCTTCCAAATCAAACCTACCCATTACAAATTGAATCCCACAACTCCGATTTTGAATATCTATCAAGTGTTCCAAAAGATTCACCCGTTGAAAATAAAACGTTTAATGAGTTGTGCGACTTTGTAGTGCTTGATTTGCCAGATTGTGAAGGGTCCATTTCGAGTGAAACCATCACCAATCCTTTCGACCTCTACACCTCCAATTTAGAACCTGAATTGATAAATATCCATGCTTTTGATGAGGTGTCCGAAAAAATTGATTTTCACTTGATTGAGGATATTGACTCAGGGAATATTTTGGAAGATGAACCCGCAGATTTCGGAAAGTGCTTTCCGAAACCTTCTCCGACACTGAATTTTTCTCTCCAATTCATCATCCCGAGTCATTAAATGATTCTCCCGAACTTCATATGCGTCTTGATTTTGATGATAATTGCATGGATGAGATAACTTTTGAGGAGAATTATGAGGATAGTATTGAGGAGAGTATTGAGGATAGTATTGAGGATGAACCAGTTTTGTTTGATGTGTCGGATTTTCCAATTCATCCTCCAGAACCTTTAACTGTTATACTTCCTAAATCACCCTCCCTCCTTTCCATCGTTCCGACCACGCAAAAGATCACGCAGGAGTACTGTGAGCTTGAAAAATTTCTGTTCGATCACAGCAGTTTTGACGCCACTAGTGCGTTCCTCTTTGAATCTGACACAGTTCTCATAACCGATATCGATTACGAGTGTTTCACTTTTGCGGACGATTTTGAAGACTCACCGCCCGAGTTTGAGTCCTTTGAATTTTCAGATGAGTTAGTTGAACCATCAGACTCAGTTGCTTACAGTCATTTCGAACCATTGATGGAATCCTTCAAGTTCGAGACAGTTTCCTTAGGTGAGAATAAGACTATCCCTAAATCACTCCCCTTCGTCTTTTCCATCATCTCGACCGCGCAAGAATCCGTCGCGCTTCCATTTCCAATGGATGGTTTACCAAGTTCAATGTACCCATGTTTTCTCGTGAATCTTGAGGGATTTGACCCCATTTCTCGACGGGTTGATAAATTAGCACAATCGCTTTTAACTTATCGGTCATCACAATTTGCGCTAATGTATTCACTCGATTTACGCCCCCAAGTTCGTACTACACTTCTTTTTCTCTTCCGCAATTCTTCTCCTAATATACCGAGACCATATTCTACCTTTCTTTCCATACGGTCTCGTGTGTTTCTCAACTCCTTTCTCTACACTCCATTCTTTCACCAACCCTACCATTATAACGAATTTTTTTTGAATGGTTGGTGCTAACCTTTGGCCTGTGTAAGGCCTTGTATAGTTTGATTTTTCTCCTCCCTACATCTGAACTTTAACGCTTAAACAGTGGAAACACTGTCTCACTTAAGTTTGGGGGGGGGGGCTTTTTGTATATATATTTTGTTTTTCTTTTAACAATAAAAAAATATAAAAAATAAACAGGGGAGTGCAGACATTTTGACCCTCTTGGTGTAGCCTGACAGTGAGGACACTGTCAAGTTTAAGTTTGGGGGTGTGCTCGGTAAGCCTTCTTCCTTCGCATTCATGTGTACATTTTTTCATTTGCATACTTATTTTAAAACCCATAAAAATTGAATTTTTTTAAAAATTATAAAAATTTAAAAATTCAATTTTGGCCATAATTAACTTGAGTTTGACAAGACGGTTAACTAGCTAGAGGAAAAACTAGATCATAGATTTCGTAAATTAAAAACCCTAAAAATAACCTTTCTTAAAAATTTAACGGTAGAAAGTATATGTCTTTGTAGTTTATTTAGAAATAGGCAAATTTCGAGTTGACTTTTTGGGCTAGTTAAAACAAGGGAAAAAGTATTGATATTTTTATTAATGTATAAATTTAAAAAATAATTCCTAAGCTTAAGTCTAAATTCTGAAAATATATACCCTACAAATTGCACAAACACGAACCTTGAAACTTGGAATAGTAGAAGAGACCTTGAAATGCTCTTGTCTAAAGTTCTTAGTATGAAGAAAAATAAAATAAAAATACAAGTGTGAATAAAGAGATAAAAAAATGAACACTGGTTTTTGTGATTACTTAAGGCTGCATTAATAGAAAAAAATATTTAGCGAGGGTGCTTCATCACCTAGTGCCTTAGACCAACTGGTTTGGGAGTCACTGATAAAAGTCTCAGGGATTACAAGACTAGGAATTAAGCCTTAATATGCAAACACATTTTGTAATCGGCGTTGGTACCTCAAGAAGTATTAACGGTCGCATGAAGAATGTGTGAGCAATTTCATCTAAAAATTCACCAATTGAAAAGTACTTTGGACGATGGATAAGAGTATAATAGCTTGATTTGAATTTCCAAGTGTAGGGGTGATATATACACACACGTAGGGGTATGTGATTGGGGTTTAGATAAGAGATAGGAATGAAAAATAGGACTTATATTTTTAATAGAGATGATAAAAATTCCTAAGATGAGATGGAACCTTAGAAGGAAAACTTAAAAAATGCCAAAAGCTAAGTAAATTCACAAGAATATATATAATCTTAAGTTAAATGATAAGAAAGCGTGAAAAATACGGGTGGATAATTTATGAGTCGAAGATAATAGAATTCCTTGTTGAAAAACCTAATTGGAGAATAAAAGTCAATAGGTCGAATTGATAGGATTTTGTGGGTAGTATCCGCTGAAAACCCTCAGGAGACAACACTCCTCCTACTAGGGACACCTAGAGGTTTAACGGCTTGTTACACGAGCTCAGTGCAATCGCGTTTCCCTGCGAAAATGAGCCTAGGTCTTTTTCGAGAATAAAACTAGGTTTGCTCGAGTACGAGCAAAAGATAAATTTGGGGGTATTTGTTAATATCATAATTTTGCATTATTATATTCCCCATTCTTATTCATTTTACAAATAAACAGGTGCTTTTGATCCATGTCTGCTACATAGTTGCAGGTTACAGGTTCTCGGAACAAAAACAGTGAAAACGATAAAAAGACGATATAAAAGTGAGACTGCGACCAACAAATGGAAGAATCTTGATCAAGCCTACAGTTTAAGAATAAACGAAGACAAATGAACAAGTTCACAAAGTACAAAAGTAGCGCAAGGTTCAAGACTTCAACACGAAGCAAAGGGTAAAAGTCCACGGCGTTATTCACTGTGGAAATATGGAAGAAAACTAGAAGACAATCTGAGAAACCAAGTGACGAAACAAGAAGCCAATAGCAACAGAAAGAACCTCTGAAAATTGCAGCTCAAGAAGCCACCATATGGCCGCGGAACCGCGGCCAAACATGGGTTTTGGCCACGGATCCGCGGCCGTGCGTCGCCTGTGTCGGTGCAAAAAAGTTGTGGCGGCGTGGCGGTGCGTTGACTAGTCTTCTTTAGGAGTAAAATTGTAAAAGCAGATGTGACTCGATTGTAACCCTAAGGTTTCTATGTTCTACAAATAGAAATCCTAAAACCTCTTTTGAGATATGCCTCTTCTTGTGCCTCATTGTATTTATCAAAATTCAGAATTGTAAATTCCTGTAAATGTTGGAAGAGAGCATCAAATAAAAATTAGAGCAAGTTTTCTTTTTATTGCCCTAGGTAATTTCTTTTCTTCCATAGTATACAACTTTTATTATCTGCCCTAGTTAATTAGTTTAGAACATGTTAATCAATTCCCTAATGAGTGAGTAGATCCTCGCTTATTAGGGTTAGGAATATGAGAGGTTTGAGAGATGAAAATCTCTCACCCCTTTCTTGCCCATCACATCTTTTTATAGGACTCTATGCATACATACACACACCGCTCCCTACAGAATCCTATCCCACGAGGTAGTGGTGATACTGTAGTTTAAAAGACCGGTTGTATATGTTTTCCATGGAGGTTAGGGTAAGAATTAAGAAAGGAAGGACAAGAACCTAGAGGAAGAAACATCGTTTCTTTCAGATGGTACTAATCCACTTTATTAATTATTACCATAACACCTCATAGATCTTAATTAGGGCATAGAAAGTGGTGAGGAATATTGACTTTCCAAACTTAACCTAAACCTAACCCTAGCAAGATTTTAATCCTAATCTAGATAAACTTAGTTTTTAGATTTAATCATTCCGACAACAATCGGAATTAACTCGTTAGACCAAATCGAGAATACACAAAATCCCTGTGGACCGACCTGTACTCACCGGCTAGCTACCAAGCGACGCCGTTCTTGATTGTGGTTAACAAAAATTCTTTGATTCACATCTTTTAAAAGCGAAAGCACATAAAATCTCATTCAATCAGTCACTCCCGGTGAAGGGATCTCGGCTCTTTCCTCATCGAATGAGGTGCTGGATATTCATGAATACCACGATGCAAAACAAAAATTAGATCAACTATAAAAACAATCGAGTGCTTTGTAACATTTGCTAGTTTCGCTAAAGGGGCCACTCCCGGTGAAGGGATCTCGGCCCTTTCCTCATCGAATGAGGTGCTGGATATTGATCAAGGAATACCACCATGCAAAACAAAAACTAGAGTTACCTATTTTAAAAAGTTTGATTCTACAACATCTTTAGGTTTCTTTTTCTTAACATTAATCACATTAATGTTGTCCCATCATTTACGTTTCCTAAACATCACAGAAAAGAAATGAAAATAGAATGTACGCTTATGCCATCCGCATTCGCCACGGGACCTCGTCATGCACCGTTAGGTTACTTAACTAACGGCAGAGCGGGGGCTGTATTAGCGCGGGTGCAAAACATAAGCAACGTTTATTATATATCTCATATATAAATAGCCATTCGTCGCACGCAGTTATAAACATTACAGATCACAAATGATCACATTGAATATACTAGAAATTCTGTATTTCATTTAAGCCCTTAATGAAAGACGGGTTCCACTGTCGTGATGAATAGCCAAACCCCACCCTAGACCCCTACGGGTGCGGCAAACTACCCGCCAATTTCACGAAGTGAAGCAACCTCCCTCAACAAAATGAGTAGGCTACTCGGCACTTCGAGAACACGGTAGTTTGTGCACCCACCTTGGGTCTATCCTAGGAGCAAAAACAGTAAAAATAAAATATACAACAGTGGCTGCAACCTCAACCCAGATGTGTCCCGCAAAATAATATTACATTACTTTTTATAAATTACATGAATGAAAGAAAGACGCTCTTCTCACAGCCCTGGCTATTCATCACGATGATCCAACATATTCACATACACATACCATCACATGATATCAGAGCCTATCTTAAACCTTAAATAGCTTGTAGCAACGTTAGAATTCCGCCATTTTTTATGGCGCAAAAACTGCCGAAAAAACAGTTTTGAAAATCGTCGAAACCCTGCCGTAACAACTTACGACCTTTACATCTTTTGCCTGAACCAGGGAACCCTCTGTATGGGACTCTAAAGACTCGGCAGTACACTGGCAGTGGGTTTAACCACAAGCACGTCAGCGGCACTAGCTGTGCATAACGGCTACCCAGGTACATGAAGAAAAGGTGGCCGACGAGCGAACTCGTCACAACCCTAACGAGCCTGTAAGCAACACTTACTGTACAGTCCGGTCTCTTTGTCTGATACGTCTCATATGAAGTCTAGGGGTGGTAAATGTCAGACCCCCGGCAACTTTATAAGTCATGCTGATTTACGGCCCATAACGGTTCGAGAAACTACTGATAACTCTTATCAATAAATCTCGAAAACCCTGGCCAGGGATTTGTTGTTATGGCCGATCAAGTATAGCGCGACATCAACTCCCTATACCGGGAGAGATGAAACCCCTCATATCGCTCACTGCCTACATGCGATTCAGGATTGTACCCAAAATCCACCTGTTTGCACGACTCGGTAGAGCCGTGGTAGGGAGGAAATCAAAGCACAGTGGGAATCACACAAGACACTATGACGATCTCGGGTCTACAGACTAACCTGTATAAGTGTCACCAGAGAACTGCTATCTGACAATAGGTATACATACCATCTAGGAGTTCTCGGCGAATTCTATTCGGTGTACCCATTCTCCAATGAGCACATGTGTACAATCTTTGATGTCAAACACCAATGGTTGTGGGATCAACCATCGCCCCCAGGGTCAAGAAACGTACACACTAGTCTACTCTGGTAATATCGATGCCCTGTCTCGATTTACCCTCGATTAGGAACTATTAAAGGATATGCTTATAGACTGCCCATGCTCCACTAGTATGATCTACATCATAATCCTGGCAGTCAAGCATAATCCTAAGGGCTTCATCAACATGTATATAAAGATATAAAATACAACAAATCACACGTTAAGATGAAGATAAACCAGATAGCATACTATCATTTCGAGCAAAGATTATTTCTGTACATATACATGCCTAGCATCTTATACAATACAGGCCTCTAGGGCATACATATCTAACACTTCCCACCAACAATGTTGTCGTAAATCGCTATTCATCTTCATACCTCCTAGATGAACTTAATACATGGAACTATGAGCCTCTTTTATGACCTCTTCACGAACATCTCCTTTAGGCACACACAAACGACTTCCATATCGTAACGAACGATCTTCATGGATCAACAAATCTATTCGAAGTCCCACTTCTACTTGTCCTTGAAACTTTTGCAACCATAGATCGTGCGACTGTGCTGCTTTAATATCATCGACCAAGGATGACTGCACTTTCAACTGCATCAGCTGTCCTGAAGAATCTGGCAGTACAATCTCCAACTCGAACCTCTGAAGATCGGCTATAATCTCCCTATGTGCAGTCAACATCCGTATCGCTGGTAACTGACTTAGATCATCTGGCACTACATTTATTTTCTCCGGATGGTATTTTAGATCAAGATCATAGTCATCCATCAGCTCTAACCATCTACGCTGCCTCATGTTGAGCTCTTTCTGTGTGAACACATGCTTTAGGCTATTGTGATCGGTAAATACTTCTAATCTTTCGTCCAATAAGTAGTGTCTCAAAATCTTCAAAGCAAAAATTGCTGATGCTAGCTCTAAATCATGAGTTAGGTAGTTCTTCTCATTAGTTTTCAATTGTCTCGACGCATATGCTATGACCTTCCTACGCTGCATTAGAACACATCCCAAGCCTTTCCTAGATGCGTCGCTGTGAATAACTAGTCCTCCGGAACCATCTGGCACTGTCAGAATAGGAGCAGTGGTCAATCTCTGCTTCAGCGCTTCAAAAGCTGATGCACACTTCTCAGTCAATATGAACGGTACCTCTTTTCATGTTAGCTTGGTCAATGGTTCTGATATTTAGGCGAAATTCTCCACAAACCTTCTATAATATCCAGCGAGCCTAAGGAAACTTCTAATCTCCCCCACATTCTTTGGAATTGGCCAATCATGAACAGCTGCAATCTTTTCAGGGTTAACAACAATTCCATCTCTAGATAAAACATGACCCAAGAACTTCACGTCTTCAGGCCAAAACTCGCACTTGCTCATGTTAGCATATAACTCTTCTTGTCTCAACATTTGCAGTGTGATTCTCAAGTGTTTTTCATGCTCTTCTTTGCTCATCGAATATACCAGAATATCATCAATGAACACCACTATGAACTGATCCAGATATGGTAAAAAGATTCGGTTCATCAAGTCCATAAATATTGCCGGTGCATTAGTAACACCAAATGGCATCACTAAGTACTCGTAATGCCCATATCGAGTTCGGAACACCGTCTTGCAAACGTCTTCTATTTTCACCCGAACTTGATGATATCAAGATCATAAATCCAATTTCAAGAATACCCTCGCGCCACTAAGTTGATCGAATAGTTCGCCTATGCGAGAGATTGGGTACTTGTTCTTAATAGTCACCCGATTTAATTCCTGATAGTCGATGCACATCCGTCGCGTGCCATCCTTCTTCTTGACTCGAAGACCTGGGGCTCCCTATGGTGAACCTCTACTGCGAATCCAACTCTTCTCTAGTAATTCAGCAACTTGTTTTTTTACCTCTTCCAGTTCCACCGGTGCCATTGGATAATAAGCCTTCGAAATCGGCGCTGCTCCAGGAATAAGGTCAATAGCAAACTCCATGTCTCGTTTTGGCGGTAAACTAGATATGTCCTCGAACACATCCATAAAATCCCGAACTACGTATGGTGCTTCTTCTTTGTTTACTTCTATCAATGAAAGAACGGCACTAGTCGGCTTAGGCCTAAATTCGACTGGCCCGACAGATCTGCTACCTCCCAAAAATATGAACTCCGGGTGTCCGAGAATCTGGAAAATCACTTTCTTTGCCTTACAATCAATGTGAGCGTGGAAAATGCCAAGAAAGTCCATTCCCAAGACAACATCATAGCTACCAGTATCAATCACCAAGAAATCCGCGAATAACTCTCATCCGGAAATAATAATCAAGCAACTCTTGCACTTACTACTAGATATAATTCTCCCATTCCCAGTATGTATGTCCCAGTAGCTAGACAGGGCCGTGTATGGAATAGAGTGTGCACTAATAAACTTGGACGATATAAAGCAATACGATGCACCTGAATCGAATAATACCAATGCGGGAAAATTATAAACAAGTAGGATACCTAAAACAATATCATCTGACGCCTTGGCCTCCTCGGCTGTCGAGGTGAAAGCCCATCCCTGATTAGGCATCTGAGTGATCAGCTTCTACTCATAAATCTGCTTCTACTGTGGTTTCTGAATATCGTCTCTCAATCGTAGCTTCGAAGGGCATGCACTGATGGTATGGTCATCTAATCCACAAACTAAACAAAGTCTGAGCCTCTTGCGACACACTTTTTGCATGTGTCCAGGTAGATAGCAAAAGTCACAAATCGCACCTTTTTCTGATCTAATACAAAAGGCTTCTTCGTAGGTACAGTCCCACGTTTGTTTACCAGAATGACTTTACGTACAGAAGCTCTATTTGGTGTAAACACAGCCTTCCGTACTACAACCTCTTGCTGTAGATTACCCTTTACCTTTACCGATAAACTCTGTTGCTCTTTAGCTGCCTTGAGAACTTGGGAGAAGGTGGTCAATCCCAGAGATATGATGTGTCTCTGAATCTCCACATCCAAGCTACGCATAAACCACCTCGCCTTATATGCCTCATTGGCAACCAAGGGCCCCGCAAATCGACTGAACCGGGTCCACTCAGCCGCATGTGTATCAACGGATCCACCATTCTGCTTCAAGCTAATGAACTTCTCCTCCATTTCCTCCCAAGCAGACTATGGAAAAACTTCCAAGAAGCTCCGCGAAAAGTTCGCCTAACTGTTCGGCTTGGTCATATGGGTTTCCTCCACGAGCCACCACTCGAAAGCATAATCTATCAATTGGATGCGTACTACATCCACCCTTTTCTCATATGGAATCTGCGCGGCAATAAGCAGGTTCTCTGTATCAACTAGCTACTGCTCAGCTGGAAATGGTTCCTCTAATCTTGTAAATGTGTACGGACCGAACTTCCTAAAGGCTGCCACAGTGCTCTCATGTTGTGTTGTCCTGGGAGCTGTTGCCCTCTCATTTGCAGTAAGAACAGACCACTAGACCGTCCTCATACCCACTTGAAAAGCCTCGGCTTGCCGCTGATTCAACTCAGTTTGACGCTTCTGGTTTTCTAACATCCCACATACAATTCCAAGTAATGCGGCATTATCTACACGCCCTGGTATTACCGCAAATCTCGGTCCGCCATGATTCTGAAGTTAAAGACACTGAAGGGGATTAGTAATGGTAAACATGATTCAATAAACAAGATATTGATTACTATAGATTCAAGACTGGTAAGGTAGTAATGTGGCAGGACATGTTCCTAATTCCGGGTTTCCTGGTTAGTGTTTTGGGTTCAATACACAATTACAAAAGAACCAAACCCGACTAACCCTAAATCCTAGGGCTCTAATACCAAACAAACCTTTGTCAAGCCCCGCTTCCTAAAATACATGAATACGACACCTGACAGAGCCAACCATGCTACCTATGGTTAGAAAAAATCCCACCATCGTCACATTACGGCTGTCAATCAAGAATATTAAATAAAATCTAACTAACACATGTCCATCTGCCACATTAAATAAAAGTCAAGAAATGCATATAGCAGAAACGAATAAAGATCCAATAAAGAATAATATCTGAACCACGTCCCTTATGGGATCACAGCGATAAAATTTAACTACAGACATAAAATAAACTAAGTATCTTTAAAACTAATCATCTTGCTCCTCACTGCTCGGCTTTCTTGTTAAAATACTCCTAACCTTCCTATGACAAAGTCAAAGGAACTGGGCCATGCAAAACCCAGATGTCAGTGCGTCATAAATATCAAAATAATATTAACAACCAGAATATGATGCTATGATTAAATATGAGTATAAATAATAACCACAAGTATAAACAGTGAGCTATATGTATGTGATGTGTATCCTAAACTCTGCACTTCTAGGTTATTTATTTTACAAGTTTTTAAAATCAATTAATGAAATCGTCGATGTAACTCAATAGTATCCCATGCGTGCCTGGGACCACAGTCAAAAAGCTCGGGGCTGAATCCGAGACATGTCTCTAAGTAGTAAAAACATGGTATCATGTACATAATAATGATGTCAGCATCATCATTCCGGGGCCAAAGCCCGTATCGACTGATCAGTCTCTGGAAAGTATCGAACTGTTGAGTTACAAGTCAGGTTTCATTATTGATTTCCCCTTACCTCGGGTTTTGTGTTCAAGTCAAGTATTGATGATATCAATCTAATACCAACACAGGATCAAGCAGGTACAGGTTTTGTCTATATAGAAAACAAGTCACGTCCATCCGGACCACAAGTCAGGATTGTCGGCATTAGTAATAATCCAAGTAACAGGTCTAATAATGTCTTGTGAACATGTCAGCCAATGTATATTAAACGAGATAGATACTAGATGGAAAACCGTAACCAATTATCTAAATACAGAAAACACGACTAATGCACATGATATGTGTGTGTGTGTGTACTGATCATTTTACGTCTGCTACAAGGTATACTGCAATCTAGATAAAGATTGCTAAACTGATATAACATTATAATAATATTATGATGAACAGACATGAAACTAGATAAAACCGTTATTCGTATGAATACAGATTGATGCTATAAAACTGTAGATTGATAATACTTGCTAAATATTAAAATACATGTACTATAATTAATTATATAAATATTAATTTGAGCAAAGTAGCATGTTGCAAGTTTAGAAACTTGCCTGATCGAGACCTCAAGATGAAAATACGGATATCACGTTACGAACACCGAATAACGTCATGATGCAAAACCCAACGTACGTAAAACTTGGCTTCAACTGAGAAACTGCTTGAAGTGGTGATTGGAGTAGACAACGACGGTGACTGGGGTCATCTGGGTCGTGCTCGTCGGCAGTAACCAACTCGGGCGAAGCGAGAAAAGAAAAGAAGAAGAAGAAGAAGATGAGGCTATTGTGTTCTGGATTTTTAGCATGGATGGGGAAGAGGAGGAAGTTGGTCGGCGATGGGGAGATGGGATACGAGGTCGATGACGGGGTCGAAGAGATGAGGAGGTTGGGTTGGTTGGCGGTAAAGAAGAGAGAAGGAAAGAAGAAGAAGAAGTCGGGGATGAGGGCTCTGCGTCACGTCGAGGGTGAGGAGAGGAGGTGGTAGGGTTGTCAATGAAGAGATAGGGCGATGATGACGACGTGGTCAGGAAAACGAAGAGATGAGGTGATCGGAGAAGAAAAGAAAAAGAAGAAAAGAAATAGAAGGAGATGCTGGCAGTAGGTTAGGTGGAGAAAAGAGGGCTGGCGATGATGAAAGGTAAAGAGTGATGAGGGTAATGGTGGTCGTGATCTGGTTCAGACGACGAAGTCGACGAGAGAGATGGAGGTGGGTTCTCGGGTCATGGAGTCGGCTCGGATAAAGCCTTGAAAACGGAGGAGGAAGGTGACGACGGGGTGGTGAAGAGGAGGTAAGGGTGAAAAGGTGGTGTCGACGACGAGGTGGGGATGGCGACGAGGTGTTTCACGTGGTTTATAGTTCGGTGACGAAGAAGAAAAGAATGGGAGGAGAGAGATGGGGATAGGGAGAGAGTGAGAGTTTTATAAAAATTAAATTTATTAATATAATATGTGTGTGTGTGTGCGCGCGCGCGCGCGTGTATGTAACAGTTAGGAATATAAGTATAAGAATATCAAGTAATATTATATATATATATATATATATATATATATTGTAGGATTTTTACAGATAATACAAGATTACTCAAAATATTACCCGTATCCACTCAAAAATATAGCTTTTAAATATAAAGAACATACGTAAGCATTGTAACCATAATACTGTAAGTCCACGGTAGCGCCCCGACCGTCTAACAGACGCCAAATGCGGAACAAAAACTTTTACAACAGGCGCTATCGCGTACTATAACCCGGATCTGCCATTAAACCTAAACTAACAAACTACAAAGTGGGTAGAAATGTTATACCGAACGATCCGAGTCCTTCGGTCTTCAACCATCATCCCACACTTTGTTGCGGCTGCTTCGATCTCCTGAATCTCCAGTCTCCTCGTCCACGTGGCACCACGTCGACGGATCTTTAAACGGGCTCCCGCCTCTGAACCGAGGCAACTCGATCATCAAGTTTGCTAAAAGAGATGACCAAGATGATGTAGAGAATGAGTAGAACACTTTGCCTCACTTCGTCCAAAGCCATGGACGAACGGTTAATGAAGTTGCCTTTTGAAACTGTGATGGAATGAAATGAGCTATGAAATTTCCATACACCAAAACTATATCTTTTTTTCCAAATCAACAACCATAATTATCTCTCAAGAAGGGGCCGGACATATATAAGAGGAGGTGGGGGTGAGTGTAGGAGCAAGATGGTAACCATAAAGGAAAAGATCAACAACAAATATCCTTAAGCATTACAAGAAACTTTAATGCAAAAGGTGACTCACTTAAACACATCACAAAAAAATTAATGCAACCTAATGAGTCACGTACCTAGTCACCATTCTAGAACATTCCACACTCATGACTCACCTCATGACTCACCCTCAAGAAGAAAAGATAAATCCGTATTTAACCGAATGTTAAATACGGCCGATAAAAAACTGGAAACTGGCAACTTCCAAAAGCGATCCCGAAACGAATTTCAGGATAACCCCGTATCAGTATAAACATACCCGCATTTGTATTACGACCGAATACAAATGCAACTAAGACAAAGATATTATATCTACACAGTATAATACTTGGATCCGGCTTAAACCAAAGCCGACCGGTATTATCTGCCCGAAACATGACACGTGCGTAAACGCACGTGTATTTTCCGAACCCTGCCATAAACCCATACGCCCTCTACAACGTTTCGCCCGAACTTGGGAAACGGTCTGTGGGGGACTCTAATGACTCATCAACACACTAGCACTAGGTATAACCACTAGCACGTCAGAGGTACTAGCTGTACGTAACGGTTGCCTATGTATTGATTGGAAGAGAAGCTGATGAGCGAACTCATCCATAAACCCTACTGAGCCTAACAGTGACAATATACATACAGTCCGGTCCGTTCGTCTATAGAGTATCGCATATCGAGTCTAGGGGGGTGGATAAAGTCAGACCCCTAATAACGCGATAATTCGTGTCTGTATGAAGCCCATCACCACCTGAGAAACTACTGATCCATAATCAGTAATTCTCCACTATCTCGGCCGAGGATTTCTAGTGATGGCCACCCGTGCACTGTGCGACATCAACTCCCAATACCGGGAGAGACGAATCCCCGACGATCCGCTCACTGCCTCCATGTGGCTCGGGACTGTACCCAAAAAATACCTGTTTGCACGACTCCTTTGAGCCGTGGTAGGGTAGAAATCAAAGCACAGTAGGAACTCACACGAGACAAATGACGATCTCAGGTCGACAAACTAACATGTACACATGTCATCAGGGAACTGCTATCTGACGATATGTATAATACCAACTAGAATGTTCCCGGCGAGTCCTATCCGGTGTACTCATAATCCAATGAGCACCTGTATACATCTTAGGTGAACCAACTGACACCAATGGCTTGTGAGACCGGCCATTGCCCCTCGTCGGGGTCTCGACTGTATACACTAGTCTACTCTGGAGTATCGATGCCCTGTCTCGAAACTCCCACGACTAGGGACACTTTAAGGATGTTCTTACAGACCCCAGCTCCTACGTATATGATCACCATCATACTGCTGGCTGTCAAGCAGAATCCTATAGGCTCTATCATCATGCAATAGTGAAATAAAGCATGTATACGATGATAAAGACAAACCAGATAGCATACTATCATCTCGAGCAAGACTGTCATATCGGTAAAGGTCCTGCTTCAATCATTGCAATCACGTACCCGCGATCCAATAATTGACTTTGAGGGCACTATCTCCAACAATCTCCCACTTGCACTTAAAGCTAATTATTGCGATGTCGCATACTCACAGCCTGTGTGATACCGAACATCCTGTTAGTGTATATGCCCTAGAGGCCATTACTGTATCATACTAGTTTGTATATTACTTAATGGAAGCTTGGGATATTCACAGTTGTATAAACAATCTTGCTCAAAATGGTAGTATGCTACTTGGTTTGTTTCTGCTTTAATGTGTACATGTGTTTATTTTATTATATCACCTATACGCATTAGTGGAGCCCTTAGGATCTTTGCTTGATTACCAGTGTTGTGATGGCAGTCACACTCGTGGGGGCTGGGTAATCCATAAGCACATCCTTATACAGGTCCCTAGTCGCAGGACTATCGAGACAGGGCATCGATACTCCGGAGTAGACTAGCGTATGCGCTTCTCATCCCAGCAGGGGAGACGGTCTGTCCCACAGCCGTCAGTACGTCGTACTTGAGATAGTATGCGGGTGCTCGTTAGGTTACGAGTACACTGGACAGGACTCGTCGGGAACTGATTGGTTGGTATTATACCTATCGTCAGTTATCAGTTCCCAGGTGATATGAGTACAGCTTAGTCCGCTGACTTGACACTGTCACTTCGCCTCGAGTGTGTTCCCACTGTACTTTGATTACTACCCTACCACGGCTCAAAGGAGTCGTGCAAACAGGTAGTAGTTGGGTGCAGTCCTGAAGCACTTGGAGGCAGTGACGGTTAGACAGGATTCGTCTCTCCCGGTATTGGGGGTTGACATCGCGCTGTGTCTAGGAGAGCCATTACACGAGTAGTCCCTGGCCAGGGCAATCGAGATATACTGGTAGGTTTCCAGTATTATCTCAGGGTGTTCTGGGCTTCACTCCGACACTACTTGTACCGCTATTAGGGGACTGACGTTTACCGTCCCCTAGGCCCGCCATGCGATGTATCAGACGAACAGACCGGACTGTACGGAGACTGTCACATTCAGGCTCAGTAGGAGTTCAGATGGGTTTCACCTCGTCAGTCTTCTTGTCGGCATCTACCTGGGGACCGTTACGCACAGCTAGTGCCGCTTGCGGTCTGTGGTTAAACCCACTGCCAGCGTAGTGTCGAGTCTTTAGAGTCCCACACAGAAAGCTATTCGCCTTTAGGCAAAAGAGTAGAGGTCGCATGGTTTTGTGACAGGTCGCATGATTTTGCGACAGGGTTCGGTCACATCCGTGCACTTGTGCACGTTTAGTGTCCGGACAGTTAACACTAGTGGGCTTTGGTTTAAGCCAGATCTTAGTGTACGTTTTGGGATTGGTTTTATCTCGTATGTATTCGTGTTCCTCGGAACGCGGATGCGGGTGTGTATGCACAGTTGACGGAGAGACAGAGGCAGAGGATTCTCATTAGGGTTGTTGACTGTTGACTATTGACTTTTTGCTAAATCCTAATGAGAATATGAAATATAATTAACAATAATATTAATTAAGTATTATGGTGACATGGTTGTTGAGGGGTTGACTTTGTTGACTTGTTGACTTTGTGGACCGGTTGACTAGGTTGGACTAGTTGACCATCATCATGACAATAGCTATCATTTCATGGCAAAGACTTTTGCTTGCTTGTTTATCTTGTGCAAAATGAGTGCATGAAATGATATGGCTATTTTGACTTAAACCATCACATAATACTTGATTGCTATTATTGGTTATGATGGCTTTGGATTATGAGAGCCAAGAGATAAAAGTCTTGCTCATTCTATCATTTCCATTCTCTCTCTTGCTTGAGCTCTCACCCTCTTCCTCTTGCTCTCCCTCTCTCTCTAGTCTATGGTTCACTTGTTTCATGTGTTGAGAAGCAAGAACCATAGAGAAAAAATCCCAACACACTCTCCTCTACTCACTCTAGTTCATAAGGTTTAGCAAACCGAGTGAACTAGTTTCTTCAAAACTCGAAGAAGAAGCCAAAGGTAGAAGCTTTCGGGTGGATCGATTTTCGGCGTAAGGAGACGACGGGGTGAAGCCGATCCGTACACCATCGAGAGTCGAAGACGAAGGAATTCAAGAAAGAAAGGTATAACCCCCTAACCGAGTAGTTAACAACTCCTAGTTAGGTTGTTAAGTAGATAGTTTAACAAAGATCCGTTTTGAGTCCATGTTACCGCCTCTAGAAAATTGTTTTTCATCAAATTCCGCATGCCCGTAAGTACCGGGAGAGGTAGCATGGACTTACACATCCAACTCCTCTACTAATCAGTTTCACAAAGCTCGTTTGTAAAACTATTGTGTTCGAGAAATAACCTCAGTGAGTGGATCCGCCCTGATATTTCTTTCTATATCTCTCTTAATCTCAAATTCGCGGAGAAAGCCATCTCCCAAATTGAGTAATACCTGTCTTAGAATATGTCTGGATATCTGATGGGACCTAGTTCATAAATGAACTCCAAATCCAAACTTCTTAGACTGTATCGATACTGAACCTAATCAGTATCTAGCACCATGCCTCCCACAGTATCCTCTTGGACCACCTGTCCATAATACTGTCCCTCGTCAGAGGGAAAACTATAACTCTGACAATCACTTTGTCATCCATGTCACCTTTGAAGCCTGGAATGATAACCGCCTCCCCGAAGGAGGCTGCCGTCATCAAATCCTTAGAACATGCACTTATGTTCTAAAACTGCTTCTTTATGTTTCTTCAAGATTGGATTAATATAAACTTATTGCATCTAGTGCAAAAACAATATCTGGTGTGGTACTTGACATCTCATGATTGACTCAATTTCCTAAGCAAGTGATCTGCCAATCATGCACATCCCTCTCCCCTTTAGTCTGTAAGACACCTTTAGAGAGGGTGGCTCCATCACCTGCAGGTACACCACCATGCCAGGAGTCATCTATTCTAAAATATTATTAGAATACTGTCAAAGTATCCAGATTGGGAAACTACCCAATTCTAGATCTAAAACCATAGATCTAGAAACCAGAATGTCTAATATTATATCCATATCCTTTGTGGAGAAACAACTGTGTGACGACCAAAGTACAACCGATCGTAGTATAGGAATTTTACTTCCTACTCTGTGTATGTCATCCAAATACCAGGACACCACACCCTACTACCTTCTCACCAGATCCATCCCCTATTTTGATGAAGTCAAACCCATGACTGTCACATTAAAAAATTAGATGATCTTTCTCTGCTTTATCTGCTCAAGCCTATAAATAGACATAAGCTACTTGCCCACTATGCTTCCGCTGCTCCCACTACTACGACAACCCTCTGGCAGAATAATATATATATATACGTATACTTCTAAAGCTAGTTTAGAACGACGCTATACATATCTTCCTGCCGGGTCTCATAGTCTGTAACAACAGTAGTGTCAAGTCAGGGTAAACAAGAACCTCCCTGTCACCGTCCTTGAGGCTACCGGAGTACCTCTCGGGTGTCTGAGGTTACCCACCATATTTGCAGAGTGGCTAATGGAATGTCAAACCTGATTGAATATATAGGTCCTATTAAATTTTCCGTAATCGTTTGCGGTTCTGGAATCACTTCCAGTTCTACCATACTCCCACTACTGTTTTCTGAAAAATCCATTTTACTAAAACTGTGGCGAGTCAAGAACAATATCACTATTGATCTTCCAGATGGTAGAAAATCAACCCTCGTCAAAGCCAGGGTCAACCCACAAACTGCCATTACAAAAACGTGCCTTGAGTTATCCAGTGTCTGGTTTTAAGCATAAGCTGGACAACTCCCCGTATCTTAACATCGTTAAGATATGAACCATTCTATATCCAATATAGAAACTTTGGCACTTATTTAATTGGAACCAGATTCAAATCATGCAGCTGTCTCCAGTTCATATCAACTTAATGGAGAGAGGCTAATCAGTATTACTTAACTTAGGAATCCATCCAATTATGAGTAACCTGAAAGAGAAACAAGTTTCTCAAAACCATTACTATCATCTGAATACCAATCACAAGAATCTAAAAGAGAAACAAGTTTCTCAAAACCATTACTATCATCTGAATACCAATCACAAGAATCTACATCTTCGATCTCTTTGAAGAATCCCGATACTTGCGACATTTGGTTCTCTACTTTATTCTTATACCCACAACTTCTCAAAACTTAGACCTTGTATTTCTACGAAACACTTGTCTAAAAACTAGAGAAGTCATAAGTAAACAGAACATAGTACGAGGACCTACCCTTTGTCCTGATGGACACTGGACAACATACAATACTCTGTATAAGTCCGCTGAGTTGAATAACTCAAAACCTGTGCATCGTAGGTTGAAAACTGTACTTATGGTTAAGAACTTCTCCGTTGTTCAATACTCCTTACCCAATCGTATCTGATATAGGTAAATGTCACGGACATAATCTCAAAAATTTATATGTCACTTTATAAAAATAAATGTACAGATATATCATTTTGAAACTGGTGCACAACAACGGATATTCAAAACCAAATACATGCCGTTTGGCAAAAACTTAGGCGACTTCCTCAAATATCACCAATTACAACGAATTCCGATATAATGAGGATGATCACCTTATTCCCAATAACCTACTCCTACTCATCATCTGTAAAACCATACAGATATGAGAATAAAACCTGGTAAATACATACCCTGGAGTAAGTATCTAATCGGGAAATCAATTTTCCTTTAACAATGCACTGAAATATGAAAATGTTTCGTAGGGGTATTCTGGTATTCTTAGTAATGCCTCTTCCATAATCAAATTCATGACTATAACCGTATATTTGTTTGCCATCTCTCCAAATCCCTTTATTTGTCTTTATTCATTACCTTCTGTACGCCATCGTTAGGCTAAATGGTTTTCTTCCTTCCCAACCGTTCGGCACCAGCCTATAGTTTGGAAGAAGACTATCCAGTAAGAATAATAGGTATACTCTCCTAATCCTAGGAGTACTCGCAACTTGAGAGAAGGTGATGATAAAATACAACTGAATAATACCTTATTCTATTTTTCCCGAACTGGGGAAAAAAGCAAAGGTGAAATAGGAGTGGAGATGAAGTACGTGCTTTGGTCATGAATGATTGCAGTCGCAATTTACTTTGCCCTCTCTTTCTAATCCCTTTATCTTGTCTTTACATATTACCTTCTGCACACCCTACTTAGGCTAATTGGTTTTCTTCATTCCCTACCTTTCGGCACCAGCCTATGGTTTGGAATAAGACTATCCAATAAGCGTAATAGGTGTACTCTCCTAAACTAAGGAGCCCTCGCAACCTGAGAGAAGGTGATAATAAAAGACAACTGAATAAACTAATTCTATTTCTCCTAAACCTGGATCCATCCTCGAAGAAGTCCCTTCGAGTTCGTATATAACCATACGATGGATCTATCCAATGGAAGTGGATATCCGTAGTAATACAGGGTGTTCTGATAAATACAAAGGGTAAAAGAAGGAGCGGTAATGACTTATGCAACTCAGACAATCCAAAAGCCAGTATTTTAAGAAGGTTCGGTCAACTTGGTCACTGAGTCATAGTCTCGGGTCGGTCAAAGGTCGCTGCCAAAGAGAGAGAGAGAAAAGAAACACTGTGCGTGCACTCTAACCTAGATCAGAATGGTTATCACTTTATCTAATCAGTAAACCTCCCACTGTAATCTCAAATTCTCCTCCAAACCTGAAAGAAGAATTAGTCGGGATCACCCGAAGAGTAAACCAACTCATCAGTGAGAATCGGGATCCAACTATCATCGCATGATAACTTGATGGAAGCCATTCAAGTTATCACACTCCAGAAGGTATGCACATACTTGGCAAGTTTCATTATGTTTGAAACTCCCGATGTTATTTTTGCCTCATGCTCTTATGACCTTGACTTTAGTCAACAAATCATAAGTCACATGTCGAGTTCTACCCGTCATTATCCAGGTTGATTTGAACCCACCCGTACATACCCTTGACTTTAGTCAACAAGGTAATACGACTGTCCCAAACCAACACATCTATCTATGCAACAGATGAATACCCAGCAACTACCAAACACTATGCCTTGACTTTAGTCAACAAACATAGCTTGAATACTACTGACTATCCATAAGAAATGACGGAGGGCTACAGCTGGTTTTTGGCGAAAAACCTTTAACGTAATGAACTTGATCTCGTTGAAGGAACCTGATAGCTTTTTATAAAAATATAGTGACGAAAACCTTTTGCTAAAGAGGTCACTCCCAGTGAAGGGATCTCGTCTCTTTCCTCGTGGAATGAGGTGAAGGATATTCCAACTGAATACCGCGATGCAAAGCAACTTGTAATCGACTATAGTAAAGTTATTACCCCGACGCAAACTTCTGCCCAAGGGGTCACTCCCGGTGAAGGGATCTCGGCCCTTACCTCGTCGAATGAGGTGCAGGATATTCTAAACTGAATATCACTATGCAAAACAAAAAGAAACGTCTTTGTAATAACACTTTTTAAATTGGTTCCAAAAACATCAAATATATGTTTGTTTCATCCTTGCGTTGATAATAATCAACGCAATCCCATCAATTAATCACACCAGAAAAGAACGAAAAATAAAATGTACGTATATGCCATCCGCATTCGCCACTGGGTCCCGTCATTATCCGTTAGGTTACTTAACTAACGACAGAGCGGGGACTGGACTAGCGCGGGTGTAAAACATATATAACATCTAATAGTATATATACCAATATACAATAATCGCTCCAGGTGTGATAATATGCAACATTACAAAAAAGTAATAAGCATCACAGAACAATACAGATAATATGAGATCCCCGGGTTTCACAGAGCCGCTACTGAAACCCGACGTTCCCCTGGTCGTGTGGATAGCCTGTGCAATGAAACCTAGACCCCTACAGGTGCGGCAAGTTACCCGCCAAAACCTAAAGCGAGGCAGCCCCCTACAGCAAAGTGAATGGACCACCCGGAACTTCACGGAATCCGGTAAATTAAGCACCCCTCCTTGGGTCAACCTGTACCCCCTACGAGTGCGGCGAATAGTCTGCCAATTCTAGAGTGAGGTCCCTCTGCCTCTCAAAGCCATGAGATACGGACCCGTTGCCCTCCAGAACCCGGCTATCCGTGCACTCCGTTGCGAGGTAATCCTAGTACATAAAAGAAAATATATACAATGGGTACATCGACCTCAGCCCGGTCGTGGCCCAAAAGAATATTATACAAACAGGCAGTGACGGCAGTCCACATGTTGGACGCTCACCCCGCAATATCAAATGTACAAATAAATCTAAACCGCACTACCATTGCACACTGCTATCCACCACGACAAATCTGCAACATTACAACACAACACAAAACATCAACGCGAATGTCACGTTCGCAAATCCGTCTAAAAGAGCTATAGAAATTAGACGTAATTTACCGCTCGAATGACATTCCCGGTCGGAGATATAATGTAAATACTGCATACTAACAAGTTTAAAATTTCGATCGACTAAATTTCCCGAAGTGGGCACCACGTACATCTGCTGTACAGTAATAAAATCTGGGCCCAAAAGAAATATTCCAGAAGCCACAATTTCCCATGAAGAACTTACTGTAAAAATTTGGGTCACTGTTCCCACACACTGGCCGCGGTTCCGCGGTCAAACCCTAGCTTTGACCGCGGTTCCGCGGTCAAACCCTAGCTTTGACCGCGTATCCGCGGCGGTAATGTGGTAACACGTGTCCAAATTTCACCGTAATTCTTCAAAAACCCTGCTCAATTTTCTGTGATATGCAAAATTATTTTTAGACCCTTTAAAAAATCGACAGAAACTTTGAACAGAAAAACTGTAGTTTTTGAAATTCGGTTCGATCGATATTTTAAACGTGTTAGCACAAGTTAGTATAGCTTAATGGTGAGACTCTGATACCACTATAAGTCCACGGTAGCGCCCCGGCCGTCTAACAGACGCCAAATGCGGAACAAAAACTTTTACAACTGGCGCTATCGCGTACTATAACCCGGATCTGCCATTAAAGCTAAACTAACAAACTACAAAGTGGGTAGAAATGTTATACCGAACGATCCGAGTCCTTCAGTCTTCAACCATCATCCCATGCTTTGTTGCGGCTGCTCTGATCTCCTGAATCTCCAGTCTCCTCGTCCACGTGGCACCACGTCGACGGATCTTTAAACGGGCTCCCGCCTCTGAACCGAGGCAACTCGATCATCAAGTTTGCTAAAAGAGATGACCAAGATGATGTAGAGAATGAGTAGAACACTTTGTCTCACTTCGTCCAAATCCATGGACGAACGGTTAATGAAGTTGCCTTTTGAAACTGTGATGGAATGAAATGAGCTATGAAATTTCCATACACCAAAACTATATCTTTTTTCCAAATCAATAACCATAATTATCCCTCAAGAAGGGGACGGACATATATAAGTGGAGGTGGGGGTGACTGTAGGAGCAAGGTGGTAACCATAAAGGAAAAGATCAACAACAAATATCCTTAAGCATTACAAGAAACTTTAATGCAAAAGGTGACTCACTAAAACACATCACAAAAAAATTAATGCAACCTAATGAGTCACTTACCTAGTAATCATTCTAGAACATTCCACACTCATGACTCACCTCATGACTCACCCTCAAGAAGAAAAGATAAATCCGTATTTAACCGAATGTTAAATACGGCCGATAAAAAACTGGAAACTGGCAACTTCCAAAAGCGATCCCGAAACGAATTTCAGGATAACCCCGTATCAGTATAAACATACCCGCATTTGTATTACGACCGAATACAAATGCAACTGAGAAAAAGATATTATATCTACACAGTATAATACTCGGATCCGGCTTAAACCAAAGCCGACCGGTATTATCTGCCCGAAACATGACACGTGCGTAAACGCACGTGTATTTTCCGAACCCTGCCATAAACCCATACGCCCTCTACAACGTTTTGCCCAAACTTGGGAAACGGTCTGTAGGGGACTCTAATGACTCATCAACACACTGGCACTAGGTATAATCACTAGCACGTCAGAGGTACTAGCTGTACGTAACGGTTGCCTATATATTGATTGGAAGAGAAGCTGACGAGCGAACTCATCCATAAACCGTACTGAGCCTAACAGTGACAATATACATACAGTCCGGTCCGTTCGTCTATAGAGTATCGCATATCGAGTCTAAGGGGGGTGGATAAAGTCAGACCCCTAATAACGCGATAATTCGTGTCTGTATGAAGCCCATCACCACCTGAGAAACTACTGATCCATAATCAGTAATTCTCCACTATCTCGGCCGAGGATTTCTAGTGATGGCCACCCGTGCACTGTGCGACATCAACTCCCAATACCGGGAGAGACAAATCCCCAACGATCCGCTCACTGCCTCCATGTGGCTCGGGACTGTACCCAAAAAATACCTGTTTGCAATACTCCTTTGAGCCGTGGTAGGGTAGAAATCAAAGCACAGTGGGAACTCACACGAGACAAATGACGATCTCAGGTCGACAAACTAACCTGTACACATGTCACCAGGGAACTGCTATCTGACGATATGTATAATACCAACTAGAATGTTCCCGGCGAGTCCTGTCCGATGTACTCATAATCCAATGAGCACCTGTATACATCCTAGGTGAACCAACTGACACCAATGGCTTGTGAGACCGGCCATTGCCCCTCGTCGGGGTCTCTACTGTATACACTAGTCTACTCTGGAGTATCGATGCCCTGTCTCGAAACTCCCACGATTAGGGACACTTTAAGGATGTTCTTATAGACCCCAGCTCCTACGTATATGATCACCATCATACTGCTGGCTGTCAAGCAGAATCCTATAGGCTCTATCATCATGCAATAGTGAAATAAAGCATGTATATGATGATAAAGACAAACCAGATAGCATACTATCATCTCGAGCAAGACTGTCATATCGGTATAGGTCCTGCTTCAATCATTGCAATCGCGTACCTGCGATCCAATAATTGACTTTGAGGGCACTATCTCCAACAAATACAACTATATATAATTAAATACATATACCGCCAATAAAATCTTCGTAATCGTAAGGATTTTTAATTATTTTGTTGTACATACTTTAGGATATAAATATACTAGATAAGGGCAACAATCAGATATGGGGTGATATGCCATACAAAGTTAAATAGTAAATGGATATTATTTTTTTATATATTGTATTATAAAAGATATGTAAAGATTAAAATATTATATATATATATATATATATATATATATATATATATATATATATATATATATATATATATAGTCTCGATTCACATGGATACACCATAGTAGCAAATATTTGCTATAACCTCGCACCATATCGGGTTTTAAACATGCGGGTCGGGACGGATAAAGACTACCACTCCGTGAATCGTTCGCAACCCAATCGCAAAAAAATAAAAGAGTTTTAAAGAAAGATTTGAAATGCCAAATTATATTGTATAAACATACTAGGGTGTTACAACACACACACACACACACACACACACACACACATCGTTGATATCAAATGATCATGGTCTAACTCGCCAGACCTTGCTAAATACAAGTTTGATTCCACATCAATTTCCCCATTTTCCCCAGGTTATAATATATATTCGGGTATTAGATGGTTGTGAACAAGTACATATCACTTTCACTATTTAGTCAAGCTTTCACTTATCAGTATCACTCACCGGTTCACCATCGTATTATCACAATCCGGTCATTAACGCTTATCAATCAACAATGCAAAACATTCGCTAGGGTTTCAATGTAAACAGTCACTGAACAATGGGTGTAAAACAATCATAAGATATGGTAAGAATGCGTTAAATAAACGTTCACTAAATTAAGGGCAACCAGTGTAATGCGGTTTACAAAATTCATAATAAATTATACGCGCAGAATCGGACAAAACAATATAAAAGGCATATGAATTATACTTGATTATCTTGTTGGTGTGTGGTAGCTCCTCTATTTAGGTTACAACATGATATAGTGATGAACTTTTCAAAATTATTGAGGGCTAATACAAACAAACTCCGAATCGAACTAGAGATTAGGGTAAAACAACAATAAAAGAAGTCTAAACTAAAAGAAAAGGAACTACAACCTTTGTAGTCAACTCCTTTATTTTCTTTGGACTCCTACGACTCCACTCAAAGCATGGATCGACTCCGCTCAAGGCCTTTCGTCGTCTACGATGATCCACCCAGAGTATTTTTGCTCAAACTCTTTGCTTCACAAAACTAGTGTGAATGAAGCATAACAAGCTACACTAACGGGCTAGAGTAGTATAGATTGGTGAAGTGGTTTGTATTCTCACTTAAAAACCCTTTCTTTTTAAATTCCTCACTCAATGGAAAACTCAAGAGAGCATGAGAGAGGAAGAAGAAGAAGATGCAATGCTTGAGCTCAATATTGTTAATCTCTTAATAAAAAGAGAAAAGAAAAAAGAATATATATGAGAGTCACACTCACATAAACCATGGTAAATAAATATCTAGATATTTTTATCATTGGGTTAAAACAATTAAGGAAATAGAATCCCGTGTCCAGCCTAACATGTGCTAAACGGTTGTAGCACAAGTGGCAGCGTTTGTGATAATTAGAGAAATGTGGTTTTGGTTTTTGGTTTGAAAAGGACGGATTTTGAAAAATCAAATCACAAAAAATGCACAAGCAACCCTAGATCTAATGATCACCTAGGTCAAGTCAATAGACCGCTCCTAGACTTCCAGAAGACAAATCGCGGGATAAATCCTTTACTGCCTCTTTATCCCTTCTGTGGCCAGGTAAGTGGGAGGTTCTCCGCTACGTAAGTAGCGGGCTTAATTAAGTAACCACTTGCCTTAGACACACTTGCCTTAGACACCACAAAAAAATGCGGATAAGCAATAGATTACCCACAACCTTCTTCTGTCCTAATTGAGCGCGACGGTCTTTAGAATCTTGTCTAGATATTTTTTAGTTAATGAGGGTGATGCGGATGCTGATTTTGTGATTTCCGGGGCTTAGGAAGGGTAATGAAATCCCTACCTAATCTGAATTTGGTCTTTGCCCTTTAATTTCCGTATTAAAAATATGCACAAAACAACCAATTTCAAGAAACACAACAAATTTTATTTTTAAGCGCTGCGAATTTTTGCAAAGAATCTTGCAGAAAAGTTGTTATTGGACAAGATCAGACAGAAGAGGAAAGAACAGCGAATATACCACAGAAGTTTGGGACACCGAAACGCCTAAACGGCGGCGGAACCGCCGCAAAAACCTCAATATAGCCGCGGATCCGCGGTTCTATGGGGGAATTAGGGTTTCAAAATTTTCCTGTAGCTTCTTGTACTCCACTGGAATCTGTAAAACTTCTCGGAATCTTGATCTCACTAGAAAAATGATTCCAGATTCCCTCGCAAAAATTCAAACACTAATCGTTAAGACTTGTAGCGATTCTTGAATTAAAATTTGATGGAATAATAATTTTTCAACTCAAATAGCAAGAAAGAACAAATTACGCACTCATCCCCGGCAACGACGCCATTTGATTGATATAAAATTTCGGATCGTGTTTTCAATTGTAATCACAACCAAAGAATTTATAACCGCAATCAACTAACGGTGTCGATGTAGCTCGTTAATGAATACGGATCGTCCACTGAAATGCGAGGATTTGTTCGATCTTGCTTTAGATGAATTGAAAGAAAATATAAAAGAAAATTCATGAAAGTAATTCGGGGTTTAATTGAGTTATCATTTCAAGAAAATCAAGAACATATTCAAGAATTAAAAATCAATAAAGTGTCCAATATCAATTTGAATTATCAAGAATATGAAGAATAGCTTGTAGAAATCGATCAAATTAGTAGCAATGATGAATACTAAAAATTATGAATCTTATCTATTGATGAATTGTAGCTAGGACGACGGTGATAAATTAAGATTAGGGATCTATTGAAGAAACTAGGGTTTCTACTTCACTATCCCTTATCTTTTCATTGATCATCATTCAAATCTAGCCTCTAGCAAAGAGAATCATCAATCATTTGATCCCTAATTTGCAACGAAATTAGCAAGAATGTGATCTCGATCCAAATTAGGTCATTAATGATTCTTTTTCCTAAAGTTCACAATCTTCATAAGACTTAAGATTAGTATTAGGATTTCATCATCATTAGATCTATTGATTCTCTCGATTTCTTTATAAGCAGAGATTTCACTCACGCATCATGAAAATTAAAGAATCAAGAATGAGAAATTTTATAATGCAAGAATGTAAAGAAAGCGAGAATTACAATTATCACTTTTATTAAATCTCCTTCAAATTACACATCTCAATTCGAGTTTACAAGACTAGCTCTCGATCGCTCCTTTGAAAGGGAATTTGTCATAGATCTTTGCGTGGCTCGATCGCCGTGAGACGTGGATCGTCGCGGATCTCTTGCTCTTGATGACGATCGGCGTTGCGATAAAGGATTTTCGATTGTCGCTTGATTTTGCTCTCAATGGATCTTGATTTGATTGGATTTTGATTGGATCTCAAGTTGTGTCACTCAACTTGAATTGAATTGAATTGTAATTGTAACTACAATTTTACCACCATCCACCAACAATCTCTTCCCATTAGATCTAGATCCCCTTTTATAGATCTCAAATTAAGCTTCCCTCATAAGCTAGGTTTTTAGAGAGCCTTCTAGAATAAGCTAGGTTGTTAGAGGGAGCCTTCTAGAATAAGATTGTTACAAGGAGCCTTCTAGAATAAGGTTGTTGTAGAGAAGTTTCCAGAAGAAGGTTGTTACAATGGAGCGTCTCAAGTAAGCAAGGTTGTTAAGATGAGGCTTCTGGAGAAATGACGTCACTTAATGCCCTAACTCGGCCACGGAACCGCGGCAACTCGGCCAACTCAGCCGCGGTTCCGCGGTCATTTGGTGAGTTCACTGGCTCATTTTCCTGGGATGTCTTGGTGTTGATCTTTGGGTGTTCTTTTGATGTCTAGAATCATTTAATCACTTCTAAATCTCTGCCATATTTTAATTTTTGACTTGCTGCATTTTATCGGTAATTTTGCGATTCCAGTTCTTTGACGTAAATAATTTTCTGCACGAAATCTTGATAAAAAGTGTTGAGATATACAATATCATGCGTGAAGAAATAAACACATAATTTCCTGTAAAGAATGTTGAATATAACTATAACACGTGGTATTTAGTATTTTCCAGACAAACTGGTAATATGTTTATATTTATATCAACTATCCTTAGATGATTAGAATAATGAGGAAATTGATGTGTTACAGATTGCATTATTTTCGACTGAACAAATTCCCCCAAACTTAATTTTGATCGTCTTGAACAAACTTCTTTTATTCAAGAGAAGGAGAAAAGAAAAAGAAAAAGAAAAAGAAAAGCTAACTAGCACACTTTCGTAGGCAAACACGATTGCACTGAGCACGTGCAATAAACCTTTAAACCTTTAGATGTCCCTAGTAGGAGGAGTGTTGTCTCCTGAGGGTTTTCAGCGGATTGCACCCACAAAATCCTATAATAAAAGGAAGACCGTGAAAGTTACATATAAAGATAGGAATTGTAAAAGAAAGACTTTGAAAATCAGAGTTTCCAACTACACTAGCTTTTCGGTTGTCATGAGCCCTATCTTAATAGTTATGAAAAGATATTAAAAATCACATCATCCCTCAATAAAACATCGCCTTTATTCTTCATCCCTACCTTTCTTCCAAACACCGATCATATACCCCTACGTGTGTGTAAAAGACATCTCTACACTCGGAGAATTCAATTCAAGCTATCATACTCTTATCCATCACTACAGTACTTTTTAGTCGGTGAATAGTTTGGATGGAATTGCACACACATTCTTCATGTGATCGTTAATACTTCTTGAGGTACTAACTGACCGATTACTAAATGTACTCACAGGTTAGGCGTATTTAGTGTTTTCCTCGTCTTGCAATACCTAAGGCTTAGCAGTGACTCCCAAACCAGTTGGTCTAAGGCACGAGGTGATGAAGCACCCTCGCTATATTTTTTAATGCTGCCTTGGTGATTACAAAACCAGTGTTCATTTTTCTTCACCATTTTATACTTTTATGCTTCATTTATTATTTTCTTCGTATTTTGGATTTTAGACAAGAGCATTTCAAGGTATCCTCTACTATCCTGAGTTTCAAGACGTGTGAAAATGCGTATAATAGGGTATCAACGTTCAGATGTTTGGCTTTCGGAATATGAACTATTTTTCAGACTTATTTTTATCCTCAGATTAGTGACTTCTTTCATCTTACTAACTCTTGGGACAATGGCTCATAACTATTTATTACTAGTTCTGTTTAAGAAAACTTCTAATTTTCTTGGTTTTCTTAAATTTTTCCAATCTTTTAAATGTAATTTTTCACTTTATAATCTTTTATTATCTTATTTATGTACACATTTTTTATTATTATATGTTTTGTGCTTATGCAAAGTATGATGCAAAGTGATGCGTAAATAAGCACAAACCTCCCCCAAACTTATTTAGAACAGTGTCCTCACTGTTGCCATCTGTTAAATCTCAGAAACCTGTAAACTTGGGAGAAAATTTTTATTAACGGGGTACAAGAATAAATGAACGTGAAAATCCTCCCCCAAACTTATTTTTTGGCTCACAATTTTGAGGACAACTTTTATTTTCAAGAGCCAACAATATACCCCCCCCCAAACTTGAGTTAAACAATGTTAATCTTTTAAAATCATAAGAGGGAGGTAAACTTATTGGTCAATGCCAAAATTTGCAAAGAACGAAAGTCAGCACCAACCATTCGTAGATTTTATCAGTGTAGTGCACCGGTTGGTGGAAGAACATGTTGTATAGAGCCAGGAAAAAGTGGGGAAAAGATAAGTGGTGGTATGGAAAGGGTTTGCGTCTCAATCTGGAGAGACGACACCGTGATAATGATGATGGATTACTCGCATTCTCGTGATTGTCAAGAAGAAGGGGTGGAGGTTCAATTTTTTTGTTTTGGAGATGATTCATCTCAACATCCGTGTTTACTAAGAATGCGAGTTCATTAGCGAAGCTTTCATCGATATCCCGAAGAATAATGTCATTGGAAAGAACGGGATGATACTCAGACTCCATGAAAGGTTCAGAATAAACGTTAGATGTTGACCCGGACAATTCTAAAGAAGGGTTTGTATGTGTATAATACATCTCTAGGTCAAACAACAACGTACTAAGGGAGTCTGGATCTATATCGTGAAGCTGTTCAGATTCACTGCAGTCGACATCCATTAATTCAACAGAACATACATGAGTATAGGGTTCGGAGGGTTGAATTCCCAACTTGCAGATATTAAGCTCAATTGACCTATTCCCGAAGGATAAGTTCATAGAGCCATTTCGACAGTTGATTACAGCGTTGGAAGTAGCCAAAAAGGGTCGACCGAGAATCACCAGAATTTGGTTCTGTGGGTTCGCTACAGGCTGTGTATCCAAAACAATAAAGTCCATATGAAATATAAATTCCCCGACTTTTATCAACACATCCTCTAATATACCCCTTGGGCGGGTGATAGATCGATCTGCCATCTGTAAAGTGCATTGCGATGGTTTTAATTCTCCGATACCAATTGCTCATACACAGAATATGGAAGCAAATTAACATTAGTGCCAAGGTCGAGTAGAACACGATTGATATTTTTACTCTTAATAGAAATAGAAATTGTAGGACAACCAGGGTATTTACGTTTCTTGGGTAATTGTTGTGTAAAATCTGTGCTTACATTACTCGACATGAAAACTTTTCTCGGCACTTGAGTCTTCCTCTTCCTAGTGCACAAGTTCTTAAGAATTTTCGTATAAGACGGAACTTGTTGGATATTATCTAGGAGAGGGATATTGACGTTGACTTGCTTAAACATATCCACAATTTTCTCCATTTGTGCGTTGGGTTTGTTGGCCCTCAATCTGTTTGGAAATGGAGCTTTATCAATAAGGGTTGGGTCCAACATCTGTGGAGAAGTTTGTGGGGGTGGAAAGGATGAAGTGGGTAGGGGGTTCGAGCCTTGGGGAAAACGGAGAATAGGCTCGAAAGAAGAAGGTAAACAAGACGAAATAGGGTAAGAAGTAGAAGTGGACGTGGACGTGGAAGTGGAAGTGGAAGCCGGGGTGTTAATGATCAATTCATCATTATCAATATGTTCACCCACATGGTTATCCAGCACTCTTCCAGATCTAAACGTGATCATAGCACTCACATGATGTGCATAGCCTGGATTAGGTAAGGGTTGAGATGGAAGTTTCCGTTTCTCTCTAGCACTCATCGCGGCATTCAACTGTACAATTTGTGCTTCTATCGCTTTAATACTCTCACCGTGGGAGACAGTATTTTGCACTAACGTTTGGATAAAAGACGTTAAAATATCATTCGTTTATATGGAATGTTTAATGAACATATCGAGTGCAGGGGGTGTAGAAGTACCGGTAAAAGAAGGATCAAAGATGTTGGCCGGGTTTTGAAAATTTTGTGGTTGAAAAGGGTGCTGACACATTTATGGTAGTTGCTGTTGTGGAGGTACCCTTTGACAGTTATTCTAGTTTGGAACCGTATTTTGAGCTTGGTGTTTGTTCCAAGAAAAATCAGGGTGATTCCTCCTACCTTGATTATATGTGGAAGAAGAAGAAGGATCGTTTCCAGGTTGTTGCTGAAAAGCAGTATTAGTGTGCTCGTGACCTTGAAACGGTACATTCAAAGGACATTCTTCCGTCAAATGTGATGGGTTGGTGTAGGGTTCCTAGGCACACTAAGGAGGTTCCACAAGGCATCAACCATGCCAAACAAAAAATTTCCGGTGCCGAGAAACCCTAATATAGATCGTTAACTAGAGAATAGGCGAAAAGAAAAGCTAGCAAACAACTTTGCTACTAAGTGAAAGGGATTACAACCTTTATAGATCCGGTCCTCCACTTCTTTAGCTCCGTGTTGACGTCCCTCTGCTGCGATCATCGGGATCCCGGACTCTAGCAATGGTTTCTTCGGAGAAATGATCGGGCTAGGTCATTGACTTCGAGGCCGAAGATGATCTACATTGTTAGTGTATATGCCCTAGGGGCCATTATTGTATCATACTAGTTTGTATATTACTTAATGGAAGCTTGGGATATTCACATGTATATAACAGTCTTGCTAAACATGGTAGTATGCTACTTGGTTTGTCTATCTTAATATGTGAGTATACGTATTGATAGAGCTCTTAGGATCTTGCTTGACTACCATCGTTGTGATGACAGTCACACTAGTGGGGGCTGGGTAGTCTACAAGCACATCCTTATTCAGGTCCCTAGTCGTAGGATTATCGAGACAGAGCATCGATACTCCGGAGTAGACTAGTGTGTACGCTTCTCATCCCAGTTGGGGAGATGGTCTGTCCCACAGCCATCAGTACGTCGTACTGGAGATAGTATGCAGGTGCTCGTTAGGTTACGGGTACACCGGACAGGACTCATAGGGAACTGTTGGTTGGTTTTATACCAGTCGTCAGTGAACAGTTCCCAGGTGACATGAGTACAGCATAGTCCGCAGACTTGACACTGCTACTTCGCCTCGAGTGTGTCCCACTGTTCTTAGATTGCTACCCTACCACGGCTCAAAGGAGTCGTGCAAACAGGTAGCAGTTGGATGCAGTCCCGAGAACTTGGAGGCAGTAGCGGTTAGACAGGATTTGTCTCTCCCGGTATTGGGGGTTGATATCGCGCTGTGTCAGAGAGCCATTACGCAAAGTCGCTGGCCAGGGCAAGCGAGATTTGCTGGTAGGTTCCAGTAGTTTCTCAAGGTGCAATGGGCTTCACTCTGACACGACTTATACCGCTATTAGGGGACTGACGCTTGCCGCCCCCTAGGCCCGATATGCGATAGTCTTAGACGAACAGACCGGACTATACGGAGATTGTCACATCAGACTCAGTAGGAGTTCGGATGGGTTTCCTCATCGGCCTTCTTATCGACATCTACCTGGGGACCATTACGTACAGCTAGTGCCGCTTGCGGTCTGTGGTTAAACCCACTGCCAGCGTTGTAGTCGAGTCTCTAGAGTCCCACAAAGAGAGTTTCCCTACTCTAGGCGAAACGATATAGAGGTCGTATGGTTTTACGACAAGGGTTCGGACGCATACGTGTGTTTACGCACGTACGACTTTCGGACAGTTTTTACTAGTCGGCTTTGGTTTAAGCCAGTTACTAGTATCCGGTTATTGGATTTATACAGTCTAAAGTTTTTCCGTGTTTTCACGGATAGGAGGGGCGTTCTCGTAATTGCGCGAGAAGCTTCTAGAAGATGGTGACTAAGGGGGTTAAGGTGGCATATACATTAAATGAGATTAGTGAGTCATATGGATGATTCATCCATGTCATTAATGCATCATAAATGCTTAATGACTCATGGAGATGAATCACCATTAGATATTTATCAAGCATGGTTGTAAATCATTTTCTTTTCTTTTCTTGAAAAACAATAATGCTTGATATATATTATGATAACTCATTTTCTCATTTCATTATTATTCTCACCTTCTCTCTCCTCAAGCTTCCTCTCTTCAAACCCTAATCCTCCCCTCTTATGTGTTGAGTACAAGGATTAGTTAGACTACTTAATCCATAACCCTCACTCTATATCATCTAGGTACTTTGATTAGCACTTAAAGAAACCTAGTTGCCTCAAGTTTAGAGGCAAAGCTTGGAGTAAAGCTCTCGGGTGGATCGTCTACTACTTGGAGAAGGCCGAGGAGAAGGTGGAGTTCGTAAAGACGAAGGACACGGTTCTTTTGGTATAATCACTTCACATAGTAGTTTAGAACTTCTATGATAGTTGTTAGTTATCATTTAGCTTCGATTCATGCGGTTGGTCGATGTTTAAGCAAAGAACAAGATCGTTTTTCATATTTCCGCCTCCTCGCAAGTCGTGGGGTGTTGTACATCGACTTACAGTGGTATCAGAGCCCAGCTAAACAATAATTAACTAATTAGAAAAGTCGTAAGATATTCGAACGCAAAACGAACCAAAAAAACGACATCGATATCACTACTTTATGTCGAATTTTAAACAGGCTCTAAAATTTTTTCAGGATGCTTCAGAATAACCTATAGAGAATTGTAAGAAAACTGGTGAATATGGGTTCCTGAATCGGCTAAACGACCGCGGAACCGCGGCGGATCCCACCGATCCGCCGCGGAACCGCGACCGAGTTGGGGCCGATTCAACCCAATTTTCACCAGTAATTCTTCTGTGATATTTTTGTGTTTTTTGGGATGTTTATTTTTCTGCTCAAGTCTCAGGTGCATAGAGAAGTATTGGAGTAGAATCTAAAAGCGTTTGTTCGATCGAAATTTTACGATGTTTGCTAATTTGATTATATTTGTGTTTGTATAATGTGTTCGTAAACCTCCCCTAACTGCTAGTATGTCGGTTGGCAGGGGGTTGCACATTTCTGTAATGGTTTTTACTATTTGTGGATGTGAACTGTATTGGACTGTTGTGATGATTAGCCGGGGTTTGTGATGGGTTATTATTTTAATTCATTCGATGTAACTGTAATATGTTGTAATATTATTTTGCGGGGCACATCCAGGTTGCGGTTGTATCCACCGTTGTATTATTTCTTTTTTTCTGTTTTTTCTCCTAGGATAGACCCAAGGTGGGATACACAAACTACCGGGTACTTTGAAGTGTTTAGTGGCCTACTCACTTTGTTGAGGGAGACCGCTTCACTTCGGGTATTTGACGGGTAGTTTGCCGTACCCGTAGGGGTCTAGGGTGGGATAATGGCTATTCATCACAACTGTATAATCCGTCTTTTGTTGCAGGCTCTAAACAAACACGGATTGCTTGCAAATCCAATAAAGTTCATATGAGATCTGGAATGCCTATTATTGCGTCTGACGAATGTACAATATCTATATATGATAGCTATTTAGACGTCACTTATGTTTTACACCCGCGCTAGCCCAGCCCCGCTCTGCCGTTAGTTAAGTAACCTAACGGGTGATGACGGGACCCCGTAGCGAATGCGGATGGCATAAGAGAACGTTGTATTTTCGTTGTTTTCTGCAATGATAGGTTAATGATGGGATGCATTATTTATAATGCAAAGAAAATAAACCAAAAGTTGAATCGTTGGAACAATTTAAAAGAAACCACTCGGTTATTTTAAAACAGATGATATTTTTAAATTGCGGAGCTTTAACCACTCCTTTTAAAAAGCTATCAGGTTCCTTCGGCCATATCAAGTTCACTACGTTCACGGTTTCGCCAAAACCATTCGTAGCCCTCCGTCATTTCATTTGGGTATTCAGTAGTATTCAAGCTATGTATTTTGACCAACGCCAAGGCATAGTGTTTGGTAGCTGCTGGGTATTCATTTGTTGCATAGATAAATGAGTTGGTTTGGGACAGTCGTATTATCATTTTGGCCAACGTCAAGGATATGTACGGATGTGTTCAAATTAACAAGATAATGATGGGTAGAACTTGACATGTGACTTATGATATTTTGACCAACGCTAAGGTCATAAGAGCATGGGGCAAAAATATATATCGGGAATTTCTAAAGAAACTGAAATTTGCAAAGAGATGCATACCATTTGGAGTTTGATGAATGTTGGTAGCATTCCTTCAATATTATCATACGATGATATTTGGATCCCGATCCTACTGTAAGTATATGCTATTCATCAGGATATTCGTCACTTAACGATCAATGCTATAAACCAAGTTGGTGTCAAGAAATGTGTCAGCGGGGTTACGCCCCCAGAGAAAAGAGGTTATTTAATTAAGGAACTTCGCGAAAGCGTTGGAAAACCTCCCTCGAAGTATCGACACCAGCCTGGCTGAACGGTTAAGCAAGTATTGTACAGTGAGAATAGTCCTGGCTAATTCTTCTTTTATGGTTTGAGGAAGGATTCGAGAAACAGTGGGAGCCATCCAGTTTAGATAAACTAAAAACCACTCTAAACTTGCAAGAGCATCATGCTAAAGAGTTTTCTTCTCTCTCTCCTAATTGCAGTGACCCTGAAAATGACTGGCCTTAAGTTACTTTTAGAGAAAAATATACTGACAGGGCCAAACTATAAAGATTGGCTGCGGAATGTCAAAATGGCTTTGACCTATGACAAATTGGGATACGTCCTCACCGCTACGGCACCTAAAGTCCCAGGTCCCAGATCCAGTAATGCGGATAAGGAAATCCGCAAAACCTGGGATTTAGATTGCGCGAAAGCCAAGTGCATCGTGCTTGCCTCGATGAACAATGAACATCAGAGGAGGCACGAGGATATGGATCTTGATGCCATATTTCTCCATACAAAGGAACTTTATGGAGAGCAATCTCGTATAGCAAGATACGAGACCTCAAAGAAGCTGTTTCAAGCGAGGTTGGTTGTCGGGTCATCGGTAGGAGAACATGTCCTAAAGATGATCGGCTATATAGAAGAGCTCGCAGACCTGGAGACGACTTTGGATAATGAGCTCTATACAGACCTTATTCTCCAGTCCCTCCCTCCCACCTACGCCCAGTTTATTCTGAACTTCAACATTCAAAGAAAATAAGTTGAACCTTCAGAACTCCTTAACATGTTGAGGAGTGCAGAGGGCACCTTGCAGAAGGCAAGGGAAACACCCGCTATGTTTGTTCGCGGTACTTCTTCTTCCGGGTCCAAAGCTAAAACCAAAGGAAGGAAGAATAAGGCCCCAAACAGACCTAGAGGAGGTGTTAGTAAGGTGATAGGGAAGGGAAAGAAAAAGTTCACGGTACCGGTAGTGGCCCAGGATGAGTGCTTCCATTGTCACAGGAAAGGGCACTGGAAAAAGGATTGCAAGGCGTGGAGCGCCAAGAACCAGGAACCGAAGCAAGCTGTGGCTTCGACTTCAGGTGTGTTTGTAATTGAGAATTGTCTGTCAATCAACTCTACTTCCTGGGTATTGGATACCGGATTAGGATCTCATATTTGCAATTCATTGCAAGCACTGAGAAACCGTAGAGTGCTGAAGGAAGGTGATATGACCCTGATGGTTGCTAACGGAGCTAGCGTGGGAACTGTGTCCGTAGGGGATTATCACCTGGGATTGACGAGTGGACACATTTTGGTTTTACATAACTGTTTTTGTGTACCCAGCTTAACGTGTAATATCATATCTGTTTCCTTGTTATCAAATAAAGGTTATGATTTCACGTTTGGAAGTGGTGTTGTTAACATCCACCTTAATCATGGTTTGATTGGGTCCGGTACACTGGATAACGGTATATATGTGTTAAACCAACTCCAATTTTCAATGTCCAGAACACACCAAAAAGAAAGTCTCCAGGTTTAAATAAAGTTTTCTTATGACATTGTAGACTGGGTCACATCAATGAGAGAAGGTTGACTAAGTTGCATAGAGAAGGATATTTGGACTCGTTCGAATATCTAACTTATGACACTTGTCAATCTTGTCTCAAAGGAAAGATGACAAAGACTCCATTTACTGGACATGGAGTAAGAGCGAGCGAGCTCTTAGGACTCATACACAGCGATGTATGTGGTCCAATGTCTACACATGCAAGAGGTGGTTTTTCCTATTTCATTACTTTCACGGATGATTACTCAAGGTACGGATTCATTTATCTGATGAAACATAAATCCGAGGCTTTTGAGAAATTCCAAGAGTATAAGAATGAAGTAGAAAACCAAACCGGCAAAAGTATCAAGACACTAAGATCTGATCGAGGTGGTGAATACTTGAGTGCCGAGATCCTAGGTTACCTAAAAGAGAAAGGAATTCTCTCTCAGCTTACTCCTCCATACACTCCACAGCATAACGGTGTATCGGAGAAACGGAATCGAACCCTATTGGATATGGTACGATCCATGATGAGTAATGCTGAGTTACCGCGATCTTTTTGGGGTTATGCGCTAGAGTCAGCGGCATATCTTTTGAACATGGTTCCTACCAAGACTGTGCCTACCACGCCATATCAGATGTGGAGTGGGAAGAAACCCTATCTTCGGTATCTGAAAATATGGGGATGTCCAACTTTTGTTAAAAAGCAGCATGTGGACAAGCTCGAGGCACGATCAGTAAAGTGTAAGTTTGTGGGATATCCAAAGAACTCCAAGGGGTATCTATTCTATTACGCAGAGGAACAAAAGGTGTTTGTTTCTCGTAATGCCCATTTTCTAGAATATCAGTTTTTAGAAAAGGAAATAAGTGGGAGCGAAATAGAACTGGAAGAAATTCCAGAACCACAAACAAATACTGAAAGTTTGGTAGAACAAGTAGTTTAAGAAGAACAGGACATTCCCGCACCCCACCGCAGGAGTAGTAGGCCGTCTCATCCGCCTGAGAGATACTACGGTTTTCTTATAGATGGGGATAGAGAGGATTGCATCATAGATGATGATGAACCTACTGGCTTCCAGCAGGCCATCCAGAGCGGCGACTCGGTACGATGGCTAGATGCAATGCGGACCGAAATGGAATCCATGTACACCAACAAAGTATGGACTTTGGACTTTGCTCCAGATGGGGTAAAACCCATAAGATGCAAATGGATCTTCAAGAAAAAGATTGGTGTTGATGGACAGGTGGAAACCTATAAGACTAGACTTGTTGCAAAGGGTTTTCGTCAAAGACCTGGTTTGGACTATGACGAAACTTTTTCTCCAGTGGCTATGCTCAAATCCATTCGGGTCCTTCTTGCTATTGCTGCCTTCCATGATTATGAAATCTGGCAGATGGACGTAAAGACGGCTTTTCTAAACGGAAATTTAGAAGAGTGCGTCTATATGGATCAGCCAGAGGGTTTCAATCAGAGTGGGAGCAGCGGGAAAGTATGCAAGTTGCTTAAGTCCATTTATGGACTAAAGCAGGCATCGCGGAGTTGGAACATCTGTTTTGATGAAACAGTCAAAGAATATGACTTTATCAAAAATCCAGATGAACCGTGCATATATAGTAAAGTTGTAGCAAGAACTGTCGTATTCCTCGTCTTGTACGTGGATGACATTCTATTGATAGGAAATGACATTCCTATGCTACAATCTGTCAAAGGATTCTTGTCACACAGGTTCTCTATGAAAGACCTGGGTGATGCCTCTTACATTCTGGGGATCCGGATTTATCGTGATAGATCCAAGAGGATGTTGGGACTTTCGCAGTCCAGGTATATCGACACTGTACTGAAAAGATTCAGTATGGAAGATTCTAAGCGCGGTAATCTACCGGCTTGTCACGGAATCACCCTATCCAAAGAGATGTCTCCCAAGACTGATTTGGAAAGGGAACGCATGTCTATTATACCCTACGCTTCCGCGGTAGGCTTTATAATGTATGCGATGTTGTGCACCAGACCAGATATAGCTTACGCACTGAGCGTGGTAAGCCGGTATCAGTCAGACCCAGGGGAGAAGCACTGGATAGCAGTAAAGAACATTCTCAATTACCTGAGGAGGACTAAGGAGATGTTCTTGGTTTACGGTGGAAAAGACCTCAGGATGGAGGCCTATGCTGATTCCGGCTTCCAGAGTGATAAGGACGATTCCAAGTCCATGTCGGGTTATGTCTTTACCCTCAATGGAGGGGCGGTGTGCTGGAAGAGCTCCAAGCAGGACACCATTGCTGACTCGACGATGGAAGCGGAGTATATAGCTGCTTGCGATGCCGCAAAAGAAGCAGTCTGGATGAAGAAGTTCCTAACAGAACTTCAGGTGGTTCCTACCATAGTTGATCCAATACCTCTGTATTGCGACAACAACGGAGCTATAGCTTTAGCGAAGGAACCAAGGTCCCATCAGAAGTCTAGACACATCTTAAGGCGGTATCACCTGATCAGGGAGATCATTGATCGTCGGGAGATCGAGGTTCGGAGAGTTGCTAATGAAGAGAACATTGCTGATCCATTCACAAAGGCCCTACCTCAGATTCAGTTCGAGAGGCTACTCGAGATCATCGGTCTTCGATATGCCAGTACATGGCCCTAGTGCAAGTGGGAGATTGTTAGTGTATATGCCCTAAGGGCCATTATTGTATCATACTAGTTTGTATATTACTTAATGGAAGCTTGGGATATTCACATGTATATAACAGTCTTGCTAAACATGGTAGTATGCTACTTGGTTTGTCTATCTTAATATGTGAGTATACGTATTGATAGAGCTCTTAGGATCTTGCTTGGCTACCAGCGTTGTGATGGCAGTCACACTAGTGGGGGCTGGGTAGTCTACAAGCACATCCTTATTCAGGTCCCTAGTCGTAGGATTATCGAGACAGGGCATCGATACTCCGGAGTAGACTAGTGTGTACGCTTCTCATCCCAGATGGGGAGATGGTCTGTCCCACAGCCGTCAGTACGTCGTACTGGAGATAGTATGCAGGTGATCGTTAGGTTACGGGTACACCGGACAGGACTCACAGGGAACTGTTGGTTGGTTTTATACCAGTCGTCAGTGAACAGTTCCCAGGTGACATGAGTACAGCATAGTCCGCAGACTTGACACTGCTACTTCGCCCCAAGTGTGTCCCATTGTTCTTAGATTGCTACCCTACCACGTCTCAAAGGAGTCGTGCAAACAGGTAGCAGTTGGGTGCAGTCCCGAGCACTTGGAGGCAGTAGCGGTTAGACAGGATTCGTCTCTCCCGGTATTGGGGGTTGATATCGCGCTGTGTCAGAGAGCCATTACGCAAAGTCCCTGGCCAGGGCAAGCGAGATTTGCTGGTAGGTTCCAGTAGTTTCTCAAGGTGTAATGGGCTTCACTCCGACACGACTTATACCGCTATTAGGGGACTGACGCTTGCCGCCCCCCTAGGCCCGATATGCGATAGTCTTAGACGAACAGACCGGACTGTATGGAGATTGTCACATCAGACTCAGTAGGAGTTCGGATGGGTTTCCTCATCGGCCTTCTTATCGACATCTACCTGGGGACCGTTACGTACAGCTAGTGCCGCTTGCGGTCTGTGGTTAAACCCACTGCCAGCGTAGTAGTCGAGTCTCTAGAGTCCCACACAGAGAGTTTCCCTACTCCAGGCGAAACGATATAGAGGTCGTATGGTTTTACGACAAGGGTTCGGACGCATACGTGTGTTTACGCACGTACGACTTTCGGACAGTTTTTACTAGTCGGCTTTGGTTTAAGCCAGTTACTAGTATCCGGTTATTGGATTTATACAGTCTAAAGTTTTTCCGTGTTTTCACGGATAGAAGGGGCGTTCTCGTAATTGTGCAAGAAGCTTCTAGAAGATGGTGGCTATGGGGGTTAAGGTGGAATATACATTAAATGAGATTAGTGAGACATATGGATGATTCATCCATGTCATTAATGCATCATAAATGCTTAATGACTCATGGAGATGAATCACCATTGGATATTTATCAAGCATGGTTGTAAATCATTTTCTTTTCTTTTCTTTAAAAACAATAATGCTTGATATATATTATGATAACTCATTTTCTCATTTCATTATTATTCTCACCTTCTCTCTCCTCAAGATTCCTCTCTTCAAACCCTAATCCTCCCCTCTCATGTGTTGAGTACAAGGATTAGTTAGACTACTTAATCCATAACCCTCACTCTATATCATCTAGGTACTTTGATTAGCACTTAAAGAAACCTAGTTGCCTTAAGTTTAGAGGCAAAGCTTGGAGTAAAGCTCTCGGGTGGATCGTCTACTACTTGGAGAAGGCCGAGGAGAAGGTGGAGTTCACGGTTCTTTAGGTATAATCACTTCACATAGTAGTGTAGAACTTCTATGATAGTTGTTAGTTATCGTTTAGCTTCGATTCATGCGGTTAGTCGATGTTTAAGCAAAGAACAAGATCGTTTTTCATATTTCCGCCTCCCCACAAGTCGTGGGGTGTTGTACATCGACTTACAGTCGGGGAGACTCAAACTCAAGCTATTCCTTCACTTGGTCAAGAACTTTGTGAAGAGAACACCCTCTACTAAATGGCAAGTAGTAGAGGATGATGAAGTAGGAAGGTTGCTCACTTTAAAATTGATTTTCTCACATTTTTCCTCAAGGCACCATTAGAGCTAGAAAGCTTTTCAAGGAGGTTGATGAAGAAGAAGAAGAAGTGAATTATTCATCCAAATGAAAACTTATCCTCTTGAATAATTCACCCATGTTTGAGTTAAGCCCTCATGCTTAACTCATGTAGAGAATTAACTAAGGTATGAGGTTTAAGGGTTAGGTTAAAGAAATATCAAGAGAATTGACAAAAGAGTGGACTTTGTCAAAGTTTCTCCAAGCTTCTTCAAGCTTGACAACTTTGACTAAGTTTAACTCATTTTTTAAATCTTAAGATAATCCAATAACCCTAATCTTAGTGTAAGTCTCATACACCCATCTCGTGTGTATCATCAAGCATGATACATACATGTACACTTGCATATATCACATATAAACAATGTGCACAAACTAGTGAGAAAATAAATCTTAAGTGAGCTAATATTAGTTAATGTAATGCAATATATCAAATATATAATTATACATTAAATTATTAAATCAACTCTTGATTTAATAATCCGGCTATAACCGACTAATATCAAAAGTAACAACTTACCGAATCAACACTTGATCCGATAACCCGACTATATCCATACAACCGATGAATGTCACAAATCGCGAGAATCGAATACGGTATCTCATATCGTATCAATCTCGGTCCCGCACATATCACATATGCTCTCCTACTCCGTTTCGCTTGAGCCAGGAAACCCCTGTGTAGGACTCTAAAGACTCGTCAATACGCCGGCAGCAGGTGATGATCATATCAAACACCCACAAGCCGCAAGCGGTCTGCTAAACGTAACGGCCACCCGGGTATTGAGCGATCAGAAGATCAATGAGCAAGCTCGCTCACACTCCTGTGAATCCAACGAGTAATACTACCGTACAGTCCGGTCTGTTCGTCTGATATGTCGCATATCTTGTCTAGGGGGGTAAACGTCAGACCCCAATAACTCGATAAGTCGTGTCGATATGAGGCTCATAACGGGTCGAGAAACTACTGGTAACACTTACCATTAAATCCCTAAAGCAGCCTTGGCCAAGGACTTCCTGTTATAGCCAATCGAGCACAGCGCAACATCAACTCCCTATACCAGGAGAGACGAAACCCCTCCTATCGCTCATTGCCTCCATGTGATTCGGGACTGTACCCAAAAGCCACCTTTTTGCACGCCCTCTTGGACGTGGTATGATGGAAATCAAAGCACAGTGGGAATCACACAAGACTCTATGACGATCTCGGGTCTACAGACTAACCTGTACCAGTGTCACTAGAGAACTGCCATCTGACGTAAGGTATAATACCATCTGGGAGTTCTCGGCGAGTCCGTCCAGTGTACCCAGTCTCCACTGAGCACTCGTATATCATCTCTGATGTCAAACACCAATAGATATGGGATCATCCATCGCCCATCTATATGGGTCGAGAAGCTACACGCTAGTCTACTCCGGTATATCGATGCCCCGTCTCGATACACCCACGACTAGGGATTTTGAAGGATGTACTTATGGACTACCATATCCCCACTAGTATGATCCGCATCATATTCCAGGTAGTCAAGTACACATCCTAAGGGCTTTACCAACATGTAACAGAGAGACAATCAGTGTACACGTTAAGTTAAAGAGTAACCAGATAGCATTCCATCATATCGAGCAAGAAAGTCATCCCTATATATGTCCAAGCATCCACTACGATATACATCCTATGTATAGTAATGGCCTCTAGGGCATACATATAACTAACAGTTGGAACAGCAACCATCCATGGTTTTGGGAAGTGTGTACTGGTTTAGGGAGGCAGAAGAGATTCTATTTTCTATAGCGTCGAGTTTCTTTTTTATTGCGGCCATTTCGGCTCTCATTGTGACGGAAACATCGAGCTGATTGATACCTTCCCTAGTCGATGGGTGACTAACACTTTCCCATTGTAAAGTGTTTTGGGCAAAATCCTCCAGGTATTTCCAAGCTTCACCATCATCTTTAGATAGGAATTGGTATTGACACATGGTTTCAAGTATCTGTTTTGTCGTGAGATCAATACCCTCATAGATAATTCGACACAAATCCCATCTAGGGATTTCGTGATGAGGACATTGGATAAGAAGATCCTTGAACCGTTCAAAGCATTTCCAAAATGGTTCATTGGGAAGTTGGGTAAACTGGTAGATTTCACTCCGAACATGGCTGGTCTTATGATTGGGATAAAATTTCTTAAGGAATGCTACAACGAATTCGTCCCATTTGGAAATAGAATGTGCGGTTGTGTTATAAATCCACTTCTCGGCTATATCGCACAAAGTAAAAGGGAGAAGACGTAAACGCAGAGCATCCATAGACAGTTGTGACGTGCCAATCATAGCACATGCGTTTTCAAATTTGTTTATAAAAACGTATGGGTCTTCAGACTCAAGCCCGTGAAATTTTGGCAACGGTTTGATGAATTGAGGTTTTATTTCAAAATTGTCCCCCTTGGCTGGCAGTATAGAAAGACAGGTGGGAAGGGGACTACGTGTAGGGTAGCATCTCTCTTGGAGAGAAATGCGCGGAGAATTCTGCGCACCTATGGGCGGTGGCAGAGTGGTGTTATTGAAATTCGACGGATATCCGTCCATCTCGGTCGTGGTGGGTGGTGGGAAAGAAGACGAAGAATTACCGACTCTGGGGTCGATAAAAGAAACGCGGACAAGACGGGCAATAGAATCCCGTGTCCAGCCTAACATGTGCTAAACGGTTGTAGCACAAATGGTAGCGTTTGTGATAATTAGAGAAATGTGGTTTTGGTTTTTGGTTTGAAAAAGACGGATTTTGAAAAATCAAATCACAAAAAATACACCCTAAATCTAATGGTCACTTAGGTCAAGTCACTAGACCGCTCCTAGACTTCCAGAGGATAAATCGCAGGATAAATCCTCTACTGCCTCTTTATCTCTTCTGTGGCCAGGTAAGTGTCAGGTAAGTGGGAGGTTCTCCGCTACGTAAGTAGCGGGCCTAATTAAGTAACCACTTGCTTTAGACAACTTGCCTTAGACATCACAAAAGAAATGCGGATAAGCAATATATTACCCACAACCTTCTTATATCGTAATTGAGCGCGACGGTCCTTAGAGTCTTGTCTAGATATTTTTTAGTTAATGAGAGTGATGCGGATGCTAATTTTGCGATTTCTGGGGCTTAGGAAGGGTAATGAAACCCCTACCTAATCTGAATTTGGTCTTTGCCCCTTAATTTTCGTATTAAAAATATGCACAAAACAACCAATTTCAAGAAACGCAACAAATTTTATTTTTAAGCGCTGCGAATTTTTGCAAAGAATTCTGCAGAAAAGTTGTTATTGGACAATATCAGAGAGAAGGGGAGAGAACAAAGAATATACCATAGAAGTTTGGAACACTGAAACGCCTAAACGGCCGCGGAACCGCCGCAAAAACCTCAATATAGCCGCGGATCCGCGGTTCTATGGGGGAATTAGGGTTTCAAAATTTTCCTGTAACTTCTTGTACTCTACTGGAATCTGTAGAACTTCTCGGAATCTTGATCTCACTGTAAAAATTATTCTAGATTCCCTCGCAAAAATTCAAACACTAATCGTTAAGCACTTAAAGCGATTCTTGAATTAAAATTTGATGGAATAATAATTTTTCAACTCAAATAGCAAGAAAGAACAAATTACGCACGCATCCCCGGCAACAGCGCCATTTGATTGATCTAAAAATTCGGACCGTGTTTCGAATTGTAATCAAAACCAAAGAATTTATAACCGCAATCAATTAACGGTGTCGACGTAACTCGTTAATGAATACGGATCGTCCACTGAGTTGCGAGGATTTGTTCGATCTTGCTTTAGATGAATTGAAAGAAAATATAAAAGAAAATTCAAGAAAGTAATTCGAGTTTTAATTGAGTTGTCATTTCAAGAAAATCAAGAACATATTCAAAAATTAAAAATCAATAAAGTGTCCAATATCAATTTGAATTATCAAGAATATGAAGAATAGCTTGTAGGAATCGATCAAATTAGTAGCAATGATGAATATTAAAAATTACGAATCTTATCTATTGATGAATTGTAGTTAGGACGACGGCGATGAATGAAGATTAGGGATCTATTGAAGAAACTAGGGTTTCTACTTCACTATCCTTTGTCTTTTCATTGATCATCATTCAAATCTAGCCTCTAGTAAAGAAAATCATCAATCATTTGATTCCTAATTTGCAACGAAATTAGCAAGAATGTGATCTCGATCTAAATTAGTTCATTGATGATTCTTTTTCCTAAAGTTCACAATCCTCATAAGACTTAAGATTAGTATTAGGATTTCATCATCATTAGATCTACCGATTCTCTCGATTCCTTTACAAGCGGAGATTTCACTCACGCATCATGAAAATTAAAGAATTAAGAACGAGAAAATTCATAATGCAAGAATGTAAAGAAAGCGAGAATTACAATTATCACCTTTATGAAATCTCCTTCAAATTACACCTCTCAATCCGAGTTTACAAGACTAGCTCTCGATCGCTCCTTTGAAAGGGAATTTGTCGTAGATCTTTGCGTGGCTCGATCGCCATGAGACGTGGATCGTCGCGGATCTCTTTCTCTTGATGACAATCGGCGTTGCAATAAAGGATCTTCGATTGTCGCTTGATTTTGCTCTCAATGGATCTTGATTTGATTGGATTTTGATTGGATCTCAAGTTGTGTCACTCAACTTGAATTGGATTGTAACTGTAACTAGAATTTTACCACCATCCACCAACAACCTCTTCCCATTAGATCTAGATCCCCTTTTAAGATCTCGAATTAAGTTTCCCTCATAAGCTAGGTTGTTAGAGAAAGCCTGCTGGAATAAGCTAGGTTGTTAGAGAGAGCCTTCTAGAATAAGGTTGTTACAAGGAGCCTTCTAGAATAAGGTTGTTGTAGATAAGTTTTCAGAAGAAGCTTGTTACAATAGAGCGTCTCAAGTAAGCAAGGTTGTTGAGATGAGGCTTCTGGAGAAACGACATCACTTGATGCCCTAAATCGGCCGCGGAACCACGGCAACTCGGCCAACTCGGCCGCGGTTCCACGGTCATTTGGTGAGTTCACTGGCTTATTTTCCTGGGATGTCTTGGTGTTGGTCTTTCGGTGTTCTTTTGATGTCTGGAATCATTTAATCTCTTCTAAATCTCTGCCAGATTTTAAGTCTTTGACTTGCTGCATTTTATCGGCAATTTTGCGATTCCAGTTATTTGACCTGAATAATTTTCTGCACGAAATCTTGATGAAAAGTGTTGAGATATACAATATCATGCATGAAGTAATAAACACACAATTTCCTGTAAAGAATGTTGAATATAACTATAACACGTGGTATTTAGTATTTTCCAGACAAACTGGTAATATGTGTTATATTTATATCAACTATCCTTAAATGATTAGAAGAATGAGGAAATTGATGTGTTACAGATTGCATTATTTTCGACTGAATAGTGCTTCCTGGGTGCACTGAATAAGCTGAACTGTGTGCCTATACTAGAACTTCTTCTCGAATATCCCTATTTGACACGCATAGTCGACTACTGAATATCAAAGAACCATCTTCGTAATTCAGCAAATCGGTCCTCAATCCAGCCTCAACTAGTCCTATGAACTTTTGTAACTGAGAATCTTCGGCCTACGCAACCTTAATGCGATCTACAAGCGAAGACTGCACATGTAACTGTCAGAGCTGTCCGGGTACACCTGGTGTGACTACCTCTGGCTCTAGTCTCTGAAAATCTTCGAGAATCCCTTTCTGACAAGTCATTAATAGAGCTGATGGCCTGCGACTGAGAGCGTCAGGAACGACGTTCACTTTTCCCGGATGATACTGTAGATCAAGATCATAATCCATCATCAACTCTAACCACCTGCGTTGTTTCATATTTATCTCCTTCTGAGTGAACACGTATTTCAAGCTTTTGTGATCCATGTACACTTCCACCTGTTCTCCCAACAAGTAGTGTCTCTAAATCATTAATGCAAACACAACTACAGCTAACTCCAAGTCATGCATCGGGTAGTTCTTCTCATGTGTCTTCAATTGACGAGAGGTGTAATCCACTACTCAATCTGCTGCATCAAAAAACTGTCTAAACCATTTCCAGACGCGTCACTATGAATGACCAAACCATCAGAACTATCTGGCACAGTCAGAATTGGGGCCGTGGTCAACTTCTGCTTCAACAGTTTGAACGCCTGAGTGCACTCATCCAACCAAATATAAGATACCTCCTTCCACATAAGTTTTGTCAAGGGTTCTGCTACTCTGGAAAAGTCCTAAATAAACCGCCGATAATATCCAGCCAATCCCATAAATTTTATGATCTCAGCTACTGATTTCGGTGTCAGCCAGTCTCTGACAAATTCTATTTTCGCTGAATCCATCGAAATGCCATCACTAGAAATGAATTGCCCTAGAAATCGCACTTTGATGGGCCAAAACTCGCACGTGCTCAGTTTAGCATAAAGCTTATCCTCCCGTAGAATCTGCAACATAATACGTAAGTTCTCGGCATGCTCCTTTCGACTCCTGGGGTAAACTAGAATCATCGATGAATACTGTTACACCCCGGTTTCCAAAATACAGAATACAAGGATGACTATGCCAGTTATACTCCTACGGTCAAGGAATAATCCCACCGTAGTCACACTTCAGCTTCTAGTAGTTACATGGTAAGCAGTAATCACAACACAGATAAAGAGAAATACAGTCACTAAATCTATCACATTTAAAAGAATCAGAGTGCAACGGTTACGAGCTGTAGCATCAAGGAAACAACTAACCAGATGGTAGTAAGGGAAACAATAAAGCTGACATCACTGGTCTAGATCTTTGCAATTTCCTCGAAATAGGTAGGTCCACTTCTTCCTCTGAGCATGCATACTCAGGTTCAAAGCGATACGATATAGAAATAATATAATGTGCAGTAGTAATAGGCATGGAGTAGCAGGCATAGGCTAATGACATAAGAGTGTGGAATAATAGGTACAGGTAAACAGTATGGCATGTAAATTATGACAACAATCAGATAATATGTTACTAAATCTATCTGTATCTATGTCAGTTGAAATAGATCGGTGGAATGTATCATCATATTTAGCAAGGGTCTTGTGCATGCCCTAGACTACGGTCAAAATTGTGCCCGGGACATAACTCTGTCAGCCGTGCTGCTATGCACAACTACCTAATCAGTATATATCGCTAATAACGAATGATCATTCTCTAAATCAGTAAACTTTGCTAAATACAAGTTCGATTCCACCTCGATTTCCCCCATTTTCCCAGGTTATAATATATGTTCAGTTATTAGATGGGTTGTATACAAGTACGTGTCACTTTCACTATTCGATCACGCTATCACGTTTATCAGTATCACTTTCAATCAGTGATTCACTAACGTATTTGTCACAACCCAGTCACAAACACTTATCAGTCGACAATGCAAAACAATCACTAGTGTATCACAATAATAGTCACTAAACAATGGTTGTAACGCGATCACATAACATGGTAGGAATGCGGTAAATACACTTCAATTAAATAAGGGCAGCCAATGTCATATACCTTACAATATAAAAGGCATATGAAGTATACTTGTTTATATAAGCAATAAAATTAGTTTCATATCAATAGGCATTCTGGTTTAGGAGTTATGTTCATTTTTAAATAGGGATGTGCTGCTGGAATTCCAGTTTCAGAACTGGAAGTCTAACTTCAAGCGCAGTTTTATATATATTATATTCAGAATCAAAGATCGCTATAGTTGAGAAAAATCTAGCCCTATTAGTTATGTTTCCAAAAAAATAAACAGATCGGTAATATTTATTGTGTACAGGGAGAAATGTTTGGTTTAAGGTCAATATGTATAAAATGTCGCGGCAGAAAACTGCAGGACATGTTGAAGATTTAAAATATATTTAAAATATCAAACTGTGATGGAATCGAGTGAAACCAGTGCCATATGAAATATAATTCAATTATCTAAACAACGATGTAAGTCTCCGCACAATAGCAATTATATACAGATATGTGCGAGGTTTTAAATACATATAATAACAGAAAATACTGCTCTGGACTGCAGTCCAGAGCCGTATTTCCTTTCAGTTTTTATTATTGTAACATGTTGATGTGGATTTTATTAGCCCCCAAATTTAACCGCAAGTACACAACTTATCGTAGTTGTACTTAAGGATTGTTTCCACAGAGAGGTGTGTTAACTACTTTTAAATTAAGTTAAAAAGGCTGTATTTTTTATAATAAAAAGAAGATCTAGGGTTTTTTAATTGCATTTTTAATGTCGTAGTTTATATGATAAAACTTCTATTCTTTTTCCTAAATTTAATTAACGATCTATTAAAAACATAAAAGCATAGAATAAATTATTTGATTTAATCTTATCCCATCAATTATATTATATCATCTAGTTTACTAGATTTAACCTAGGTTTAACCGTCTATGTGTATTTGTAGGTCTAGAAACAACAACTACCATATTTTAGGTTTTCTCCAAGATCAAATTAATAATCAGTTTGAATATCTATGATTTATAGTTATCTCTATCGTCCCTAATTAGATTTCTAGGAGTCAACTATCATGAACCTAATTAGTTCCTAGATTTCTTATCTATCCTTAATTCTTACTTAAAGGCGTCAATTTTTCATTGTAAAAATTAGATTTTTAGATTAAGAACAAAGAGAGAATAATATAGATCAGAATAGATATTCATATTAAAGCAAGAATTAAAGAACAATTGAAATGAAAACCATAATAGATCACAAATCAAAACCTATATGCAAAGTTTAGCCAAGCATAGTTAAAATTAAACTGAATATCTTTATTTTAAAAATAGAGAACTTACAAGTAATTGATCTCTCAAAAAAACCCTAAAATTTATTGTCAGGAGAGAGATATGAAATCCTAAGGCTATACAGGTGCTTATATAAGATTAAAGAAGTTTGGAGAATAAGTAATAAAAAATATAAGAGATTCAACTTGCTAACAACTATGAAAATCTGATCTAATTGTTTTGTTGGATATTGTTGCGTGTCTTCAGAATTTTCGAAAAATAAAACAATGTATCATAAAACAATATATGTGCCGAGACGAACATGGCCATAAAAATTGAAGATAAACGGCCCAGATTATGCGGCTGAACCGCCACGCCCATGCTTAAACTGCAGCTGATTCGCGGTGCTCTATTGGCTTCGTAACACGAATTTTTTTATACTCGATTCTCTTGATTTGTTGAGCTCTTTTTAGTTATCATATCATGAAAATTATTCTCGTTACTCTGCAGTTGCGTAGATCTCTGAATTATTCTCAAATTTGGCATATAATTAGGTAGATTTATTTGTTGCTTTTAATTTGGTTTGGTTTTCCCAACTGATTTGTTGTTGTGATGATTGATTCGTCTCTTTTTATTGCAATCTTTGCTGATTTGCAATGATATTCCCAAATTTATTCCAAATTTTCAAATTATCCTTTTGAATTTCTGGATAATTCTCTCAAGTCTCCATTGTACGCACGTAATCTTTCTTTTAGGACAGTTTTTCGTCTTTTGCATCCAAGCCATGTTATCTATAATAATTCACAAAAAATAGCTGGAACAGCATAATATATGACAATAAAATGATAAATGGGTTAGAAAAATGTGCAATAAATTACACCAATCAAATATCCCCACACTTATCTTTTGCTAGTCCTCAAGTAAATCTCGGGTTTCAAACTCTAAACTAAACTAAACTGCTATCTAGCTAAATCCTACTCTTATTCCTACTCCTATTCCTATTAAAGAAAATAAAGGAAACAAAAATAAGAAAATGAAAACTATATATAAAGATAGGAATAGATAAGATAAATACAAAAAACAACAGTTTAAAGCTCACTAGATTTTCGGTCGTCATGAACCATGCCTTAATGGATTTTGATCTATGTCGAAAATTACTTCCTCGTCATTCTTCCAATCATTTTTACATATCTTGCTTCCAAACATGATCATATACCCCTATATGTGTGTAAAATCATCCTTACACCCGGAGAATTCAATTCAATCTCCCATACTCTTGCCCTTAGCTTCTTATTACTTTTTAATTGATGATCAAATTGATAGATTTGTTCCCACATTTTTCATGCGACCGTTAATACTTCTTGAGACACTAACCAACCGATTACCGAATATGATCACTTATTGGGCGTAAATAGCAATTTTCTAATCTTGCAATACCTAAGGCACAACAAATGATCCAAAACCAGTTGGTTTAAGTCACTAGATGATGAAGCACCCTCGCTGGAATTTTTTTATGCTACCTTGATAATTGCAAGACAGTGTTCATTTTTTTATATTAAATTTTTTTTCGTACTAAGGTATTACAGAAAAAAGCATAACAAGTCTCTTCTACTATCTCAAACTTATATTAAAATTATTTTCGTACTAAGGTATTACAGAAAAGAGCATAACAAGTCTCTTCTACTATCTCAAACTTCAAGATGTGTGCATGTGTGTATACTAGGGTATCAACGTTCAAATATTTGTATTCAAAAATAGGCTCTACTTATATTTTCTCAAATCTAATAACTCCTTCATGATACCAGTCTTTTGGGAACGGGCTCATGACAACTTATTAAAAGATCCATTTAACCATCTTTTATTTATTTTTCTTAAAATCTCTTTCTCACTTTTATATACATTTTTCACATTTTCATTTCTATTTTCAAAATTTTCTAATTTTCTATTTTTTTAAACTAAAAATTATGTACAAACCCCCTCCCCCTCACACACACTTAAACTTTGACGGTGCCCTTACTGTCTAACGCGACCCTTCTCTTAACCACGAACACGACTAAGAAACTAATGATATACATATGTTAAAAATGAGGGGTTTTAAATATTTTCAAATGTATTTCGGCTCATGGAGATCTATGAGCTCCTCCTCTTAATTATCAGCGTTTATTACTGATAAAATTATAACCAATGTTGTAGAAAGCCTAAAAATCAGAATTAGCCAATTAAAAAATTTATCAATATACCCATGGGCTTGGTAAAACACGATAGGAAAATAAGGCTCAAAATAAAATATCCATGAAATAAAATTTAAAATTTTATCATGTTTAAAATTACAAGAATTAAATTGTTGTTTGAAATTTAGAGTTTTAAAATTTTGCAATTTAATTCTAACAGCAACAGATTTTTGTATAGTATCCATGTGACAACACATAGCATCAAACTTTGAGGGGTTTAATTGACGTTCAATAGAATGTTCCTATTTTACGTGCAAAGTGTTAGAATATGGTGTGCTAGATTCATCTAAACTTAAGAGTTCATCCTCAAATAATTCCTCAAAAGTAGGTTCATAGAAATTCATGTTATCCACTATGCATTCATCTCCTCCCACCATAGTGAGTTCTTCTTCAAATATTTCTTCAAAACTACCATTTTCAAAATAGCCATCATTACAATTAAATATTTCCTCCTTAGAAATTAATAGAAAGTCCTCTTCATAAATTCCTTCAAAATCACCGTCTTCCAATTCAAATTCTCCATCCACGGAAACCGTTAGTGATATATGCCCTAGAGGCCATTATTGTATAGTACTGGTTTGTATATTATATTTTGGAAGCTTGGGATATACACGGATATAATAACAGTCTTTCTAAAAATGGTAATATGCTACTTGGTTTGTTTCTATCTCAATATGTGTATATATTTCTTTTAGCATATCGCTAATACATATTGGTAGAGCCCTTAGGATCTTTGCTTGACTGCCAGCGTTGTGATGGCAGTCACACTAGTGGGGGCTGGGTAGTCTATAAGCACATCCTTATACAGGTCCCTAGTCGTAGGATTATCGAGATGGGGGCATTGATACTCCGTAGTAGACTAGTCTATACACTTCTCATCCCGGCAAGGAAGATGGTCTGTCCAACAGCCATTGGTATGTCGTACCATAGATAGTATACAGGTGCTCATTGGGTTATGAGTTACACTAGACGGACACATTGGGAACTGCTGGTTGGTATTATACCTATCGTCAGGTAGCAGTTCCCGGATGGCATGAGTACATGTTAGTCCGTTGACTTGACATCACTATTCTTCTTGAGTGTGTTCCCACTGTACTTAGATCACTACCCTACCACGGCTCAAATGAGTCGTGCAAACAGGTAGTGGTTGGGTGCAGTCCAGTAGTGGTTAGATAGGATTCATCTCTCCCGGTATTGGGGGTTTATATCACACTGTGTTCGGAAAGCCATTACACTAACTCCCTGGCCAGGGCAAGCGAGATTTACTAGCAGGTTCTCCAGTAGTTTCTCAGGGTGTATTGGGCTTTACCCCGGCACGACTTATTGCGTTGTTCCCACTGTACTTAGACGAACAGACCGGATTGTATGGAGATTTTCATAGATAGGCCCAGTAGGAGTTCGGATGAGTTTGCTCGTCGGCCTTCTTACCGACAGATAGCTGGGTAGCCATTACGTACAGCTAGTACCGCTGACGGACTTATGGTTAAACCCACTGCCAGCGTACTGTCGAGTCTTTAAAGTCTCACACAGAGGGTTTCCCTGCTTCGAACAAAATGATGTAGAGGACGTATGGTTTTACGGCAGGGTTCCGATCATATACATGTACTAGTTGCGCTGATGTTGTTTGGATGGATAATACTAGTAGGCTTTGGTTTAAGCCATATCCTAGTATTAGATTATTGGATTATTTTCATCTCTTTGTATTCGTATTTTTCGAAATACGAATACGGGTATGTATATACGGTAAGGGATATTCTTGTAATTTCACAAGAGTGCTTCTAGAAGAAGATACCTTATTTTTGTTTAATCCATTTATTTAAATGGATAATGAGGTAGAGAAATGAGGTGTTATCTTGGACATGATTGAAGCATGGCTACTTGGATGACTCATTCTCATTTGGATGACTATTGAGGAATGGTGGGATTATGATATTATTGTTGGAAAATGATTTTCTTCATAGTCATCAACACTTAGCCATTCTACACATCATTCTTATCACAACACCCTCATCTCTCCTTAGCTTTCTTCTTCTTCCTCAAACCCTAAAAATTCTCATGAGTTGAGAAACCTAGGGTTATTGAGACAAATTAATCCATAATCATTCTCTACATCTTCTAGGCTACCTAGCTTAGCAAACTAGGTACCTTAGTTACCTCTGTTTCGAGGTTGGAGCTTGAAGTACATACTCTCGGGTGGATCGTCTTTGACGCGAGGAGGCCGACGCTCAAGCGTGATCCGGATCTTCGAGGAGCTCAAGGAGATGAGGAGAAAAAGACTTGAGGGACTAGAATCAAGGAGGTATAAAACTCTTACCGAGTAGTTAAACCTCCAAGTAGTATAGCTAGTTAAGGTTTTCGTAAAGATCATGGAGTTATAGTCGGTGTTGCATAGTATGAAAAATCGTTTTTTATAAATTCCATCTCCCTACAAGTGCGTAGGGTGTGAGACATCAACTTATAATAGTATCAAAGCCTACTCAAACCTTAACTAGTTAGGTAGACGATGTTTAAAGTTACGAAACCGAAATAACTCCGAAACAGACAAAGCTAGATCCAAGTTTTTGTTAATTTTTAAAGAGGCTCTAAAAATTATTTAAACAGTTGCAAAGTGCTCTTATTGTTATATGTAGAACACCAGAGAAAAATGAGACCCAGACCCAAAAGTTTGGCCGGCCAAATACCATATTTTCCCGGCCTGGCGGGTCCCACTAAAGATTTGGGTCTTGTGTTTTGTGTAGTGTTCTGGAATCTTGGATTTAGGGTTTTAGGTGTTGTTTTTTTTTCCAGATTGCATATTATGTTATCTTTGTGTTGGGGCAATACGGAGTACTTCGAAGTCATAGTTTTAACATCGTTTATAAGTTTCAGTTTGTATATGTGTTGCTAAACGTCCGCTAATTGCTATATGTCTATTAGTGAGGGTTGCACATATTTGTATATTTGTGATGGTTTGTGTATATGAAGTATTGGATCATCGTGGATGAATAGCCGGGGATGTGAGAAGAGTGTTTTCTTTTCTTTGATTTATGTAAATTTATAATTGATGTGATATTATTTTTGCGGGGCACATCCGGGTTGAGAATGTAGCCACTGTTGTATTATTTCATTTACTTTTTCTTGCACCTTGGATAGACCCAAGGTGGGGGTGCACAAACTACCTGGTTCTTGAAGTGCCGAGTGGCCTACTCATTTTATTGAGGGAGGTTTCTTTGGTTCAGGGATTTCGCGGGTAGTTTGCCGCACCTGTAGGGGTCTAAGGTGGGTTTTAGCTATTCTTCACGACCGTGGAATCCGATGTTCGTTCTACGCTAAAACGAAACACGGAATTTATAGTATGTCCAATATATTCATTTGTGTTGTGATATGTGATCTGGAATGCCTATTATTGCGTGAGGTGAATACCTATATATATGTATTATATATAATAAACGTTGCTTATGTTTTTCACCCGTGCTAGTCCACCCCCCGCTCTGCCTTTAGTTAAGTAACCTAACGGTGCATGACCGGGCCCCATGGTGAATGCTGATGGTATAAGCGTACGTTGAATTTTCGTTTCTTTTCTACAATGATAGGGTTTAATGATGGGACCACATTAATATTGATTAATGAAAGGAAAACAAACCAAAGTTTAAATCGTTGGAACAATTTCAAAACCACTCGGTTTTCTTGAAAAAACAACTTTTAAATGCGGAGCCTAAACCACTCTTTTTAAAAGCTATCATGGTTCCTTCGACTATATCAAGTTCATTACGTTCACGGTTTCGCCAAAACCAGTCGTAGTCCTCCGCCATTTCAGATGGGTATTCAGTAGTATTCAAGCTATGTATTTTGACCTTCGCCACGGCATGGTGATTGGTAGCTGTTGGGTATTCATCTGTAGCATAGATAGATGCGTTGATTTAGGACAGTCGTACAATTATTTTGGCCTTCGTTAAGGGTTTGTACGAATGGGTTCAAATTAACCTGGACAATGACAGGTAGAACTTAACTTGCGACTTATGATATTTTGGCCTTCGTCAAGGTCATAAGAGCTTGGGGAAAAAATCCACATCGGGAGTTTCAAAGGAAAATGATACTTGCTAGTGTTGCATATCATTTGGAGTGTGATGATTTTGGTAGGATTCCTTCAAGGTTGTCACACGATGATATTTGGATCCCGATCTTACTATGATTATCCGCTACTCCTCGGGAGATTTTTCACTAAAACAATCAATGCTATAAACCAAGTAGGTGCCTAGAACGGTGTTGGCGGGGCTACGCCTCCAGGGAAAATAGGTTATTTAATTAAGGAACTTCGCGAAAGCGTTGTAAAACCTCTCTCGAAGTACCGACATTAGCCTAGCCGAAAGGTTAAGCAAGAATTGTAGGATGCAATTAATCCCAACTAATTCTTCTTTTATGGTTTGAAGAAGGATTCGAGAAACAGTGGGAGCCATCCTGTTTAGATAAACTAATAACCAATCTAAACTTACAAGAGCATCATGCTGAGTGCTTCTTCTCTCTCTCCTAATTGCAGCGACCAAAATGACCGGGCTTAAGTTACTGCTAGATAAAAACATATTGACAGGGCCAAACTATAAAGATTGGCTTAGGAATATCCAGATGGCCATAACCTATGACAAGCTGGGCTACCTCCTTACTACCAAAGCCCCCGCCATCCCAGGTCCAGATTCCAGCGTCGCGGGTATTGAGATCCGTAAGACATGGGAAATTAACAGTGCGAAAGCCAAGTGCCTCGTGCTGGCCTCAATAGATAATGAACACCAGAGGCGGCACGATAAGATGGACTTAGCTTCCATTTTTCCTCCATACCAAAGATTTATATGGAAAACAATCTCGTATCGCAAGATATAAGACCATGAAGAAATTGTTTCATGCGAGGTTGGCTATCGGGTCATCTGTAGGGGACCACGTCCTTAAGATGATTAGCTACATTGAAGAGCTTGCGGATCTTGGGACCACGTTGGAGAATGAGTTGTATACGGACTTGATTCTGTTGCGCCCCGGCCGTCATACCGAGGCCAAAATGCGGAATCAAAAATTTTCCTTACTTGGAAACTGGCGCTACCGCGGACAATGAAACCCGGATCGTTAACCATTAACCTATACTAGCAAACAAGAGATGGGAAGAGAAGTATACCAAGTGATCCGAGTCCTCCGGTCTTCTCTTCATCGTCCCGATCTCCCGCGGAAAGTCCTGTCTCCATATCGTCGCCTCCTCGCCGAAGGGGGCACCACATTGCCTGCGTCTTTTACGGGCTCCCGCCTCAATACCGAGGCAACTCGAGCATGAAGCCGGCAAGTCGACATGCCCAAGGTTTGCTGTAGAATGTAGTGTAGATGCTATGTCTCATTTGGGGATTATGTTGCCTTGGAGGATGGAGGAAGAGGTAAAGAAAATTGGTGCTTTCAATTTTCTAGCAAGAAGAAGATGAGATCAAGAATTCCTCACATAACCAAAATGAACTCTCTCATTCTTTTTCTCTCAAGTGAAGCACCATCTCTCTAAGTGAGAATGGTGGAGGAATGAATATCCAACCATAACAAGAAGGGAGGTGATGGTAGGAGAAGAGAATGGGTGACCACATCCAAAACATCATGATAACAATCTCACATCAACTCTCATCTCATTTCTAATCACCTTTATGCAAGAAATGATGATAGAAAAGAAAGGAATAAAAAGATGCTTTCATAATCAAACAATTTGCATGAAAACCCTCCACAATGTGTTATTTGCAAACTTGCAAATAACACCCTCCATCGGAAAAGTCCGGCCTGGAAAGAACAAAGAAAAACCGGCCAGAACGGAATGCAAACTGGCAACTCCAGAAAACTGGTCCCGTAACAAATTACAGGAAAACCCCGATACTGTGCATACACACCCGCAACTGTATTCCGACCGGATACAAATGCAAAGAGACAAAATCTACACTGTACTATACTAGGATCCGGCTCAAACCAAAGCCGGCTAGTAATATCCGTTCGATCCTGATCCGTGCAATACCGCACGTATCAGATCGAACCTTGCCATATAACTATACGACCACTAGTACAAAACTGTCCGATCCTGATCCGTGCAATACCGCACGTATCTGATCGGACCCTGCCATATCTCCATACGGCCTCTACAGCGTTTCGCTCGAAAGCTTGAGTAACTGAAAGTGTGGTGGACTCTAAAGACTCGTCAATACTATGGCTGTGGATTTAACCACTAGCACGTCAGAGGTATAAGCCAATACGTGACGGGCCACCAGCTATTGACCAAAAGGGACGTCGATGAGCGAACTCATCCTGACATCCTACTGAGCCTGTCAGTGACAATATCCGTATAGTCCGGTCCGTTCGTCTATGAGCATCGCATGTCGGGCCTAGGGGGTTGGTAAAAGTCAGACCCCCAAAAGCGGTACAAGTCGTGTCGGAGCGTAGCCCAGAACACCCTGAGATACTACTGGAATACCTACCAGTAAATCTCCTGCCTCGGCCGAGGGCTTTGTGTAATGGCTCTCCTAGACACAGCGCGACCTCACCCCCAAAACCGGGAGAGACGAACCCCTGAAGATCCGCTCACTGCCTCTATGTGGCTCGGGACTGTACCCAACTAAAACCTGTTTGCACGACTCCTTTGAGCCGTGGTAGGGTAGTAATCAAAGCACAGTGGGAACTCACACGAGACAAATGACGATCTCAGGTCGATGAACTAACCTGTACACATGTCACCAGGGAACTGCTATTTGACGTCAGGTATAAGACCAACTAGCATGTTCCCGGCGAGTCCTGTCCGGTGTACTCATAACCCAATGAGCACCTGTATACATCTTAGGTGAACCAACTGACAACAGTGGCTTATGAGACCGGCCACCACCCCTCGTCGGGGTCTCGACTGTATACACTAGTCTACTCTGGAGAATCGATGCCCTGTCTCGAAACTCCTACGACTAGGGACCATTTAAGGATGTGCTTATAGACTACCAGCTCCCACGAATATGATCGCCATCATACTGCTGGTCGTCAAGCAAGAATCCTAGGGGCTCTATCAACGTGTAATAGCGACATGTCAAGTCACCTAAAGCAGTACACGATGATAAAGATAAACCAGATAGCATACTATCATCTTGAGTAAGACTGTCCTACCGGGATAGGTCCTCCCTCAATCATTGCAATCACGTGCCTGTGATCCAATAATTGACTCTGAGGGCACTATCTCCAACAATCTCCCACTTGCACTCAAGGCTAATTATTGCGATGTCGCATACTCACAGCCCGTGTGATACCGAACACCCAACTCCTCTACTAGTCAGTCTCACAAAGCTCGTTTGCGAAACTATGGCATTCGAGGAATAGCCTCAGTGAGTGGATCCGCTGGGATGTTTCTTTCTATGTCTCTCTATATCTCATGTTCGAGGAGAAAGCCATCTCCCGAAATGAGCAATACCTGTCTTAGAATATGTCTGGATGTCTGATGGGACCTAGCTCATAAATGAACTCCAAATCCAAACTTCTTAGACTGTATCATCAACTGAACTTAATCAGTATCCTGCGCCATGCCTCCCTCAGTATTGCCTTGGACCACCTGTCCAAAATACTGCCCCTCGTCAGAAGGAAAAACTATAACTCTGACAGCCACTCTGCCATCCAGGTCACCTTGGAAGCCTGGAATGATAACCGTCTCCTAAAGGAGGCTGCCGTTATCATATCCCTAGAACATCAACTTATGTTCTAAAACTGCTTCCGACTGTTTCTCCAGGATTGGATCAATATCAACTTATTGCATCTACTGCAAGAACAACATCTGGTGTGGTACTTGACATCTCATGATTGACTCAATTGCCTAAGCAAGTGATCTTCCAATCATGAGTATCCCTCTCCCCTTTAGTCTATAAGACACCTTTAGAGAGGGTGACTCCATCAACTGCAGGTGCACTACCGTGTCAGGAGTCGTCCATTCTAAATACTCATAGAATGCTGTCAAGGTACCCAGATTGGGAAACCACCCAAATCTAAATCTAAAACCATAGATCTAGTAACAAGAATGTCTGATATAATATCCAAGTCCTGTGTGGAGAAACAACTGTGTGACAACCAAAGTATAACCGATCGTAGTATAGGAATATCACTTCCTACTCTGTGTATGTCATCCAAATACCATGACATCACACCCTACTACCTTCTCAACAGATCCATCCCCTATTCTGATGAAGTCAAACCTATGACTGTCACATCAGAAATAGATGATCTATCTCCGCTACATGTGCTTTAGTCTATAAATAGACATAAGCCAGATGTCCACCAATGCTTCCGCTGCTCCCACTGACTACGACAACCCTCTGGCAGAGTCATATAGATGTGCACTTCTAAAGCTAGTTTAGAACGACGCTATACTCATCCTCCTGCTGGGTCTCGCAGCCTGGAACAACAACAATGGCAAGTGTGGGTAAACAAGAACTTCCCTGTCACCGTCCTTGAGGCTACCAGAGTACCTCTCGGGTGCCTGAAGTTACCCACCTTATCTGCGGAGTGGCCAATGGAATGTCAAATCAGATTGAATCTTTAGGTTCCTTATCAAATCTTCGGTAATCGTTTGCGGTTCTGGAATCACTTCCAGGTCTACCATACTCCCACTACTATTTTCTGAAAAAATCCATTTTTAATAAAACTGTGGCGAGTCTAGAACAATATCACTATTGATCTTCCAGATGGTAGAAAGTCAACCCTCGTCATAGCCTGGGTCAACCCACAAACAGCCATTACAGAAACGTGCCTTGAGTTATCCAGAGTCTGGTTTTAAGCATAAGCCGGACAACTCCCCGTACCTTAACAATGTCAAGATATGAACTGTTCTATATCCTATATAGAAACAGAGGCACTGATTTAATTGAACCAGATTCAAATCATGCAGCTGTCTCCAGTGCATGTCAACTAAATGGAGAGAGGCCGATCAGCGTTACTCAACTTAGGAATGCTTCCAATTATGAGTAACCTGAAAGAGAAGCAATTTCTCATTATCATTACTATCAACTGAATACCATACACAAGTATCTACATCTTCGATCACTTTGAAGAATCCCGATACTTGCTACACCTGGTTCTCTACTCTATTCAAATACCTATAACTCCTCAAAACTTAGACCCTGTGTTTCTACGAAACACATGTCTAAGAACTAGAGAAGTTAAAAGTAAACAGAATATAGTATGAGGACCAACCCCTCAGTCCTAATGGATACTGGACAACATACAATACTCTGTATAAGTCCGCTGAGTCTAACAACTCTTTCACTGTGCGTCGTAGGTTGAAAACTGTACTTATGGTTAAGAAGAATTACACCGCTGTTTAATGCTCCTTACCTAACCATCCACTGATATAGGTAAATGTCATCGACATAATATCAAAAGGTATATCTCACTCTATGAAAATAGACGTACAGATATATCAATTTGAAATTGGTGCACAACAGCGGATATTCAAAACCAAATATATGCCGACCGGCAAACAGCCCAGGTGATTTCCTCAAATATCACCAATTCCAACGAATCCCGATATAATGAGGATGGTCACCTAATTCCCAATAACTTACTCCCACTCATCATCTGTAAAACCATACAGATGTAAGAATCATACCTGGTAAATACATATCCTGGAGCAAGTGTCTAACTGGAAAATCAGTTTTCCTTTAACAGTACACAGTGAAACTGAAACATTGAAATGTTTCGGTGGGGTATTCCGGTATTCTTAGTAATGCTTCTTCCATTATCCAAATTCACAACTGTAACCGTATATCTCTTTGCCATCTTTCTAAATCCCTTTATATGTCTTTAGTCATTACCGTCTGCACACCCCTTTAGGCCAAATGGTTTTCTTCCTTCCCTACTGTTCGACACCAGCCTATGGTTTGGAAGAAGACTATCCAATAAGCATAAAAGGTGTACTGTCCTAATCCTAGGAGCACTCGCAAAGCGAGAGAAGGTGAAGATAAAAGACAACCGAATAAACCTTATTCCTATTTCTCCTGAACCAGAATCTATCCCCGAACTGGAACAAGTTCCTTTCGAGTTCGTATATAACCATACGATGGAGTATCCAAATAAACTGTGGATCTTCGTAGTGATACGGAGTGTCCTGGAGAAATACAAAGGTGATTTAGGATTGGCGAAGAAATACTTAGTTCGGTCGTGAATAGCAGTCGCAATCTACTTTGCCCTCTTACTAATCCCTTACTTTGTCTTAATCTTAATACCTTCTGCACACCGTTTAGGCTAATTGGTTTTCTTCATTCCCTACCGGTCGGCACCAGCCTAAGGTTTGGAAGAAGACTATCCAATTTGCGTAATAGGTGTACTATCTCCTAAACCAAGGAGTACTCGTAATGAGAGAAGGTGAAAAGAAAAGACAACTGAATAATCCTATTCGTTTTCTCCAGAACCAGAAACCATCCTCGAAGTCCTTCGAGCTCGTATATAACCATACGATGGTTTTGTCTAATGGAAGTGGACGTTCGTAGTAATACGGGGTGTCCTGGAGAAAAGGGTAAAAGTAGGAGTGGCAATGAGGTCTGCAACTCTGACAATCCAAAAGCCAGTGTTAAGAAGGTTCGGTCAACTTGGTTACTGAGTCATAGTCTTAGGGTCGGGTCAAAGGTCGCTGCCAAAGAGAGAGAGAAAAGAAACACTCAGCGTGCACTCTAACCTAGATCAGAATGGTTACCAATTTATCTAATCAGGAAACCTCCCACTGTATCTCAAATTCTCCTCCAAACCTGAAAGAAGAATTAGTCGGGGTCACCCGAGGAGTAAACTAACTCATCAGTGAGAATCGGGATCCAACTATCATCGTATGATAACTTGACGGAATCCACTCAAGTCACCACACTCCAGAAGGTATGCGCATGCCTGGCAAGTTTCAGTTCTTTTGAAACTCCCGATGTGATTTTTACCCCTAGGACCCAAGTGACCTTGACGGAGTCAACAAATCAAAGAGTCCTAGTCAAGTTCAACCTGTCATTATCTGGATTGCATTAAACCCACCCGTACGTGCCCTTGACGGAGTCAACAAGGCCGCACGACTGTCCTAACCAATCTCATTTATGCAACAAACAAGCACCACTTAGCTATCGTACACTACGCCTTGACGGAGTCAACAAACGCAGCACGAATATTAAGTAACACTTGTAAGAAATGACGGAGGGCTACGTCTAGTTTTTGGCGAAAAACCTTTAACGTAATGAACTTGATATCGTTGAAGGAACTGCATAGCTTTTATAAAAATATAGTGACGAAAACCCTTTGCTAAAGAGGTCACTCCCGGTGAAGGGATCTCGGCTCTTTCCCCGTAGAATGAGGTGCAGGATATTCCAACTGAATACCACGATGCAAAGCAAAAAGTAATCGGCTATAGTGAAGTTAATGCCCTGACGCAAACTTCTGTCCAAGGGGTCACTCCCGGTGAAGGGATCTCGGCCCTTGCCTCGTCGACTGAGGAGAAGGATATTCCAAATGAATACCACGATGCAAAACAAAAGTGAACGTCCTTGCAATAACAGCTTTTTGAAAAAGTGTTCCAACAACATCAGAATAGGTTTGTTTATCTTGCATTGATCCGAATCAACGCAGTCCCACCAATTGATCACACCACAAAGAACGAAAATATACTGATGTACGTATATGCCATCCGCATTCGCCACTGGGTCCCGTCATCACCCGTTAGGTTACTTAACTAACGACAGAGCGGGGACTGGACTAGCGCGGATGCAAAACATATACAACATCTACTAATATATATACCAATATATTATATTCGCTCAAGGCGTGATAAGAATGCAACATCACAGAAATGTACAGCATCACAGAACAATACAGATATCTGGGATCCCCGGGTTTCACAGAGCCGCTGCTGAAACCCGACGTTCCCCTGGTCGTGTGGATAGCCTGTGCAATGAAATCCTAGACCCCTACGGGCGCGGCAAGTCATCCGCCGAAAACTGAAGCGAGGCAGCCCCCTTCAGCACCGTGAATGGACCACCCAGCACTTCATGGAATCCGGTAACTTGAGCACCCCTCCTGGGTCAACCTGTACCCCCTACGAGTGCGGCGAATAGCCCGCCGATCCTAGAGTGAAGCCCCCTCCGTCTCAATGCCATGAGATGCGGGCCCGTTGCCCTCTAGAACCCGGCTATCCGTGCACCCCTCCGCGGGGTAATCCTAGTACAGAAAGTAAAATATACATACACCGGGTACATCGACCGCAACCAGGTCGTGCCCCAAAAGAATAATACAATCAGGCAGTGACGGCAGTCCACATGTCGGACGCTCGCCCCGTAATATCAAAAGTACATAATACAACAAAACTGTACTAGCATTGCATTCAGGCTATCCCCACGACCGATCCGCAACATTACAGCATAAACATAGAACATCAACGTGAAAGTCACGTTCGCAAATCCTTCTAACCGGGCTATAGCAGTTAGACTGGATTTACCGATCAAGTGACATTCACGGTCGCAGATATAATGTAAACACTGTGAACTAGCAGGTTTAAAATATCCGATCGAATAAAATATACCAAGTGGGCCCCAAAGCATTACTGTAGTACTCGCAGAAAATCTGGGCCCAAACAAAATATACCAAAACCCTTATTTTCAGCCCACAAGCACACCACAAAAAATTGGCCAAATGAAGCAAACATACTGCGGCGGAACCGCGGCAAAAGAGGGGTCATTGCCGCGGTTCCGCGGTCGTACGGAACGATCAAGCTACCAAAATTTTGCAGTGTTCTTAGGATTCTCTGTACATCATTCTGCAATCACCTGAAAAATTTTTAGAGTCCAAAAAATTTCGACAGAAACTGATGTGAAGAAAAATACGGTTTTTGGGATTTTTGTTCGATCGGGTCTTTAAACATACTAGAGCAAGCTAGACTAGGTTAATGGCGTGGCTCTGATACCATGTTGCGCCACGGCAGCGCCCCGGACGTCATACCGAGGCCAAAATGCGGAATCAAAAATTTTACTTACTTGGAAACTGGCGCTACCGCGGACAATGAAACCCGGATCGTTAACCATTAACCTATACTAGCAAACAAGAGATGGGAAGAGAAGTATACCAAGTGATCCGAGTCATCCGGTCTTCTCTTCATCGTCCCGATCTCCCGCGGAAAGTCCTGTCTCCATATCGTCGCCTCCTCGCCGAAGGGGGCACCACATCGCCTGCGTCTTTTACGGGCTCCCGCCTCAATACCGAGGCAACTCGAGCATGAAGCCGGCAAGTCGACATGCCCAAGGTTTGCTGTAGAATGTAGTGTAGATGCTATGTCTCATTTGGGGATTATGTTGCCTTGGAGGATGGAGGAAGAGGTAAAGAAAATTGGTGCTTTCAATTTTCTAGCAAGAAGAAGATGAGATCAAGAATTCCTCACATAACCAAAATGAACTCTCTCATTCTTTTTCTCTCAAGTGAAGCATCATCTCTCTAAGTGAGAATGGTGGAGGAATGAATATCCAACCATAACAAGAAGGGAGGTGATGGTAGGAGAAGAGAATGGGTGACCACATCCAAAACATCATGATAACAATCTCACATCAACTCTCATCTCATTTCTAATCACCTTTATGCAAGAAATGATGATAGAAAAGAAAGGAATAAAAAGATGCTTTCATAATCAAACAATTTGCATGAAAACCCTCCACAATGTGTTATTTGCAAACTTGCAAATAACACCCTCCATCGGAAAAGTCCGGCCGGGAAAGAACAAAGAAAAACCGGCCAGAACGGAATGCAAACTGGCAACTCCAGAAAACTGGTCCCGTAACAAATTACAGGAAAACCCCGATACTGTGCATACACACCCGCATCTGTATTCCGACCGGATACAAATGCAAAGAGACAAAATCTACACTGTACTATACTAGGATCCGGCTCAAACCAAAGCCGGCTAGTAATATCCGTTCGATCCTGATCCGTGCAATACCGCACGTATCAGATCGAACCTTGCCATATAACTATACGGCCACTAGTACAAAACTGTCCGATCCTGATCCGTGCAATACCGCACGTATCTGATCGGACCCTGCCATATCTCCATACGGCCTCTACAGCGTTTCGCCCGAAAGCTTGAGTAACTGAAAGTGTGGTGGACTCTAAAGACTCGTCAATACTATGGCTGTGGATTTAACCACTAGCACGTCAGAGGTATAAGCCAATACGTGACGGGCCACCAGCTATTGACCAAAAGGGACGTCGATGAGCGAACTCATCCTGACACCCTACTGAGCCTGTCAGTGACAATATCTGTATAGTCCGGTCCGTTCGTCTATGAGCATCGCATGTCGGGCCTAGGGGGTTGGTAAAAGTCAGACCCCCAAAAGCGGTATAAGTCGTGTCGGAGCGTAGCCCAGAACACCCTGAGATACTACTGGAATACCTACCAGTAAATCTCCTGCCTCGGCCGAGGGCTTTGTGTAATGGCTCTCCTAGACACAGCGCGACCTCACCCCCAATATCGGGAGAGACGAACCCCTGAAGATCCGCTCACTGCCTCCATGTGGCTCGGGACTGTACCCAACTAAAACCTGTTTGCACGACTCCTTTGAGCCGTGGTAGGGTAGTAATCAAAGCACAGTGGGAACTCACACCAGACAAATGACGATCTCAGGTCGATGAACTAACATGTACACATGTCACCAGGGAACTGCTATCTGACGTCAGGTATAAGACCAACTAGCATGTTCCCGGCGAGTCCTGTCCGGTGTACTCATAACCCAATGAGCACCTGTATACATCTTAGGTGAACCAACTGACACCAGTGGCTTATGAGACTGGCGACCGCCCCTCGTCAGGGTTTCGACTGTATACACTAGTCTACTCTGGAGAATCGATGCCCTGTCTCGAAACTCCCACGACTAGGGACCATTTAAGGATGTGCTTATAGACTACCAGCTCCCACGTATATGATCGCCATCATACTGCTGGTCGTCAAGCAAGAATCCTAGGGGCTCTATCAACGTGTAATAGCGACATGTCAAGTCACCTAAAGCAGTACACGATGATAAAGATAAACCAGATAGCATACTATCATCTTGAGTAAGACTGTCCTACCGGGATAGGTCCTCCCTCAATCATTGCAATCACGTGCCTGTGATCCAATAATTTACTCTGAGGGCACTATCTCCAACAGATTCTATAGTCCTTCCCCACTACCTATGCCCAGTTTATCTTGAATTTCAATATTCAAGTAAGGAAGTTTCACTTCCAGAACTTCTTTACATATTGAGGAGTGCAGAGGGCACCCTACAGAAAATCAGGGAGACACCCGCTCTGCTTATTGGGGAATTTTCCTCTTCTAGATCCAAGGCAAAATCCAAGGGAAAGAAGAAGAAGGGCCCCACCAAGCCGATAGGCGGTGTCAGTAAGGTAGAGGGAAAGAGCAAGGCAAAAGTTTCGGGGCCGACGGTAAGGAAGAATGAATGTATCTATTATCACAAAAAAGGCCATTGGAAGAAGGACTGCAGGGCTTGGAAATCCAGAAACCAGGATTCGAAGCACGTTCTGGCTTCGGCTTCAGGTGTATTTATGATTAAAAACTGTCTGTCAATTAACTCTACTTGTTGGGTACTAAATACTGGATCGGAATCTCATATATGTAATTCATTGCAGGCGCTGAGAAACCGTAGAGTTATCAAGCCTGGTGATATGACTCTCAGGATTGCTAACGGAATGAGCATGGATGCTGTATCCGTAAGGGAATATCACCTAGGATTGATAAGTGGGCAGATTTTGGTTTTGTGTAACTGTTTTTGTGTACCTAGTTTGACATGTAATATCATCTCTGTATCTTTACTATCTAAAGAAGGTTTTGATTTTACATTTGTAAGCGATGTCGTCCACATCCACCTTAATCAAGCTTTGATTGGGTCAGGTACACTGGATAACGGTATATTCGTATTAAATCAAGCTCAGGTTTTCAATGTCCAAAACACACTTAAAAGAAAGTCTCTGAAATTTAATCTGGCTTTCTTATGGCATTGTAGACTGGGTCACATCAATGAAACATGGTTGACGAAGTTACATAAAGAGGGATATTTGGATCCGTTTGAATATCTGTCTTATACAACTTGTCAATCATGTCTCAAAGGAAAGATGACAAAGACTATTTTCACTGGACACGGGGTAAGAGCCAGCGAGCTCTTAGGACTCATACACAACGACGTGTGTGGTCCAATGTCTACACATGCAAGAAGTGGTTATTCCTACTTCATTACTTTTACGAATGATTTCTCAAGGTATGGACATGTATTCTCGATGAAACATAAATCCGAGGCCTTTGAGAAATTCCGGAAATACAAGAATGAAGTAGAAAAACAAAAAGGAAAAAGTATCAAGACACTTAGATCTGATCGAGGTGGAGAATACTTAAGTGCCGAGTTCCTGGATTACTTAAAAGAGAATGGAATTTTTTCTCAGCTTACTCCTCCATACACACCTCAATACAACGGTGTATCGGAAAGGTGGAACCGAACCTTATAGGATATGATACGTTCCATGATGAGTAACACTGAGTTACCGCGATCCTTCTGGGCTTATGCACTAGAATTGACTGCATATCTTTTGAACAAGGTTCCTACTAAGTCAGTGCCTACAACACAATATCAGATGTGAAGTGGGAAGAAACCCTATCTTAAGTATCTGAAGATATGGGGATGTCCAGCATTTGTAAAAAAGTAGCATGAAGACAAGCTCGAGGCACGCTCAGTACTTTGTAAGTTTGTAGGATACCTAAAGAACTCCAGGGGGTATCTTTTCTATTGCGCGGAGGAACAAAAGGTCTTTGTTCCTACTTTTTGGAAACTCAATTTCTTGAAAAAAAATAAGTGGGAGCGCAATAGAACTGGAAGAAATTCCAGAACCACGAGCTATTACTGAAAGCATGGTGGAACCAGAAGTTTCGAATGAACCGAACATCCCCATGCCACTCCGCAGGACTAGTAAGCAGTATTATCAGCCCGAGAGATACTGCAGTTTTCTCATGGACGGGGATAGAGAGGATTACATCATTGACGATGATGAGCCAACTAGTTTCCAGCAAGCCATTAGGAGCAGAGACTCGGTAAAATGGCTGGATGCAATGCGGATCGATATGGAGTCCATGTACACCAACAAAGTATGGACTTTAGACATTGCTCTAGAAAGGGTAAAACCTCTAGACTGCAAATGGATCTTCAGAAAGAAGATTGGTGTAGATGGACAGGTTGAAACCTATAAGGCTAGACTTGTTGCAAAAGGTTTTCGTCAAAGACTTGGTTTGGACTATGATGAAACCTTTTCTTCAGTGGCTATGCTCAAATCCATTCGAATCCTTCTTGCCATTGCTACCTTCTACGATTATGAAATTTAGCAGATGGACATAAAAACCGCTTTTCTGAATGGAAATTTGGAAGATTTTTTTTATATGGATCGGCCGGAGGGTTTCGTAGAGAGTGGGAGCAGCGGAAGAGTTTGCAAGTTGCTTAAATCCATTTATGGATTAAAGCAGGTATCGCGGAGTTGGAACATCTGTTTTGATGAAACGGTCAAGGAATTCGACTTTATCAAAAATCCAGATGAACCATGCATTATAACAAGATTGTAGCAAGAACTGTAGTATTCCTCATCTTGTATGTGGATGCCATTCTCCTGATAGGAAATAACATTCCTATGCTATAATCAGTTAAAGGATTCTTGTCACAAAGGTTCTCCATGAAAGACCTGGGTAATGCCTCCTACATTCTATGGATCCAGATATATCGTGATAGATCTAAAAGGATGTTGGGACTTTCACAGTCCAGGTACATCGACACCATAATGAAAAAATTTAGTATGGACGATTCAAAGCGCGGTAATCTACCGGCTTATCATGGAATCACCCTCTCCAAAGAGATGTCTCCAAAGACTGATTTAGAAAGGGATCGCATGACTATTATACCCTACGCTTCTGCAGTAGGCTCTATAATGTATGTGATGTTGTATACCAGACCAGATGTAGCTTACGCACTTGTAAGCAGGTATCAGTCAAACCCAGGGGAGAAGCACTGGACAACAGTAAAGAATATTTTCAAGTACCTGAGAAGGACTAAGGAGATATTCTTGGTGTACGGCAGTGAAGACCTCCAGATCGAGGCTTTTGCCGACTCCAGCTTCCAGAGTGACAAGGATGACTCCAAGTCCATGTCGGGTTATGTCTTTACCCTCAATGGAGGGGCGGTCTGTTGGAAGAGCGCCAAGAAGGACACCGTTGCTGACTCGACGATGGAAGCGTAGTATATCGATGCATGTGACACCGCGAAAGAAGCAGTCTGGATGAGGAAGTTCATTACAGAACTTCAGGTGGTTCCTTCCATTGTTGATCCAATACCTCTGTATTGTGACAACAACGGGGCTATAGTTTTAGCGAAGGAACCAAGTTCCCATCAGAAGTCCAGACATGCCTTAAGGTGGTACCACCTGATCAGGGAGATCGTTGATCGCCAGGAGATCGAGGTGCAGAGAGTAGATACAGAGAACAACAGTGCAGATCCACTCACAAAGGCCATCCCTCAGACACAGTTCGAGAGGCTAATCGAGATGATAGGTCTGCGATATGCCAATACATGGCCTTAGTGCAAATGGGAGATTGTTAGTGATATATGCCTGTATAGTACTGGTTTGTATATTATATTTTGGAAGCTTGGGATATACACAGATATAATAACAGTTTTGCTCAAAATGGTAGTATGCTACTTGGTTTGTTTCTACCTCAATATGTGTATATGTTTCTTTTAGAATAACGCTAATACATATTGGTAGAGTCCTTAAGATCTTTGCTTGACTGCCAGCGTTGTAATGGCAGTCACACTATTGGGGGCTGGGTAGTCTATAAGCACATCCTTATACAGGTCCTTAGTCGTAGGATTATCAAAACGGGGCATCTATATTTCGGAGTAGACTAGTTTATACGCTTCTCATCCCAACAGGGGGATGGTCTATCCCATAGCCATTGGTACGTCATACCGGAGATTGTATACAGGTGCTCACTGGGTTATGAGTTATACTGGACGGACTCGTTAGGAACTGCTGGTTGGTATTATACCTATCGTCAGGTAGCAGTTCCCGGGTGGCATGAGTACAGGTTAGTCCGTTAACTTGACATCACTATTCTTCTCGAGTGTGTTCCCACTGTACTTAGATCACTACCCTACCACGGCTCAAATGAGTCGTGCAAATAGGTAGTGGTTGGGTGTAGTCCCGAAGCACTGGGATACAGTAGTGGTTAGATAGGATTCGTCTCTCCCGGTATTGGGGGTTGATATCGCGCTGTGTTCGAAAAGCCATTACACAAAATCCCTGGCCAAGGAAAGCCAGATTTACTGGTTGGTTCTCCATTAGTTTCTCAGGGTGTATTGGGCTCTACCCCAGCACGACTTATTGTACTGTTAGGGGTCTGACTTTTACCACCCCCTAGGCCTGATATGCGAGTATCTTAGACGAACGACCGGACTGTACGGAGATTGTCATATATAGGCTCAGTAGGAGTTCGAATGAGTTTGCTCGCCGGCCTTCTTATCGACAGATTCCTGGGGAGACGTTTTCGTTCAGCTAGTACCGCTGACGGACTTGTGGTTAAACCCACTGTCAGCGTACTGTCGAGTCTTTAGAGTCCCATATAGAAGGTTTTCCTGCTTCGGGCGAAACGATGTAGAGGCCGTATGGTTTTACGGCAGGGTTCCGATCATATACGTGTACTAGTTGCGCGGATGTTGTTTGGACGGATAATACTAGTGGGTTTTGGTTTAAGCCGGATCCTAATATTAGATTATTGGATTATTTTCATCTCTTTGTATTCGTATTTTTTGGAATACGAATACGGGTATGTATATACGGTGAGGGGTATTCTTGTAATTTCACAAGAGTGCTTCTAGAAGAAGACACCTCATTTATGTTTAATCCATTTATTTAAATGGATTATGAGGTGGAGAAATGAGGTGTTATCATGGACATGATTGAAGCATGGCTATGGGTGACTCATTCTCATTTGGATGATTATTGAGGCATGGTAGGATTATGATATTATTCTTGGAAAATGATTTGCTTCATAGTCATCAACACTTAGCCATTCTACACATCATTCTTATCACAACACCCTCATCTCTCCTTGGCTTTATTCTTCTTCCTCAAACCCTAAACATTCTCATAAGTTGAGAAACCTAGGCTAATTGAAACAAATTAATCCATAATCATTCTCTACATCTTCTAGGCTACCTAGCTTAGCAAACTAGGTAGCTTAGTTACCTCGGTTTAGAGGTTGGAGCTTGAAGTACATACTCTCGGGTGGATCGTCTTTGACACGAGGAGGCCGATGATCAAGCGTGATCCGGATCTTCAAGGAGCTCAAGAAGAGGAGGAGAAGAAGACTCGAAGGAACAGAATCAAGGAGGTATAAAACTCTTACCGAGTAGTTAAACCTCCAATTAGTATAGCTAGTTATGGTTTCCGTAAAGATCCTAGAGTTATAGTTGATGTTGCATAGTATGAAAAATCGTTTTTTGTAAATTCTGCCTCCCCACAAGTGCGTGGGGTGTGCGACATCGACTTACAGAAACTTCATCAATTACATTAACTTCAAGAGGTTCCCCATACAGTTCACTTGGTAAGCTTCCTGATTTAAAGATATTGAGATTAATTGCCATATTTCCAAAAGATAGTGTCATTGAAAATGTTCGACACTTTATCAACGTATTTGAGATTGCCAGGAATGACCGTCCTAAAATAGTTGAGATCTGACCTTTAGGATTAGAGATAGATTGTCTTTCTAACACAATGAAATCAACTGGAAATATGAAATTTACTATTTTAATTAACACATCCTCAATCTGACCTATAGATTTTCTAATAGAACGATCAACCATCTGTAAAGTTATATTAGTAGGTTTAAGCTCACCTAACCCTAACTGCTCATAAACTGAAAAAGGGATAAGGTTCACACTAGCGCCTAAGTCAAGTAAGGCTCAATCTATGACTTTGTCTCCTATAGTGCAAGAAATAATATGACAACCGGGATCGTTGTATTGCATGAGCTTATCATTACGCAAGATGTCACGGATAGTTCTTGATAGGAAAACTTTCTTAGGTATACTTTTGTGCTTCTTCTCAATACGCATAGTTGTTAAAAATTGAGTATGATTAGGTACTTGTTGGATTGCATCAAGAAATGGGATATTAGTTTTGACTTGTTTGAAATCTTCCATAACCTTCTTTATCTTAGCATCTCGTTTCTTCTCCTTCAATCGTTTTAGGAAAATAAATTTAGGCTCAGTAGACTGTTCAACTTTAGATAATGGATGGTTTGGTTTAGGAAATTCATCAAGTTCATTTAATAACAACCAAAGGTTAAGCCCAATCGGATTTGAGTGTGTTGAGAGATCATTGTTAGGCATAGCAGTAATAACATTTGCTTGGTGAATTTGGTTATCTTCTATTTGGTCAATCTTCTTTTCTAGTGTTGCAATTGCCTGTTGATTTGCAACTATAGCTTGTATAAAGGTAGCCAACTGCTTTTCCAAATTAGTGGAAACTTGACCGTGATGCTGCACTTATGGGGACATTTTTCAGAAAAATGAAAGGAGTCGTGACAATTGAAACATGGAAAGGGTTGACTGACTTGTTGAATGAGAGAAGGTGTAGTTAGCTTTTCTATTGATTTCTGAATGGCATCCAATTGGGCTTCCATTCCAATTGTGGCTTCCACTGCATCTATCCTACCCCTAGAATTAGTTGTCCCTCTTTCACTAGTTCTCTTCCACTGTATGGTCTTATTGGATAATTTTTCTAAGAAATTCCATGCATCATGTCGGGCCCCAGTCCTTACTCATGGAATAAAGTGCCACACGGAACAAAATGCTACGCCAAAGGGCGAGGGCCACCTCTTGAATCCATGGGGGCCACCTCTTGAGTCCATGGGACCCACTATAAAACAATGGGGAATCTTTAGAACGAATGAGGGAAGATATGTACTGTAAATGGAATGATACTAGTCTTCAATGGAGATGCGCGTTTTAAGTGAACCAGCACTACAGGAGCTTGAGAACTCCATAGTTAAGCGTGCTCGAGCCAGGGAAGTTCTGGAATGGGTGACCTTCTGGGAAGTGGCCCATGGTCGAGTCTGGTTCGCTTCGAAGGACAAAACCGTGCAGTTTCGGCCAGAGCGGAAAATATCCTCTTTGTTAAGGGTGGGGCGTGACAAAAAAGTATCAGAGCTGATCCCTCAATAGTAGGTCTGTGGTTCGAAGATGAACTATTTTTCAAAGGTGGGGAGTATGTCTGGCCCCGATCTTTACTCACGAAATAAAGTGTCATACGGAACAAAGTGTCACGCCAAAAGGCGGGGGCCACCTATTGAGTCTGCGGGACCCATCCTAGAACAATAAGGAATCTTTGGAACATATTCCGAATGAGGGCATATCTGTCCTGTAAATGGAAAAATTCCACTCTTCAATGCAGAGGCGCCTTATACTATAAATGGAATGATACCACTCTTCAATGCAGAGGCGCCTTTTCAGTGAATCGACACTACAGGAGCTTGAGAACTCCGTAGTTAAGCGTGCTCGAGCCAGGAAAGTTCTGGGATGGGTGACCTGGGAACTGGCCTCTGGTCGGGTCCGGTTCGCTCCAAAAGACAAAACCATGCGGTTTTAGCCAGAGGGAACAATACCGTCTGTGTTGAGGGTAAGGCGTGACACATCAATGCCAAGGGGCGGGGGTCACCTCTTGAATCTGTGGGGGCCACCTATTGAGTTCGCGGGACTCACCCTAGAACAGTAGGGAATCTTTGGAACACATTCTGAATGAGAGCAGATCTGTACTATAAATGGAATGATACCACTCTTCAATGCAGAGACGTCTTGTACTATAAATAGAATGATACCACTCTTTAATGCATAGACGCTTTTTAAGTAAACCGGCACTACAAGAGCTCAAGAATTCCGTCGTTAAGCGTGCTCGAGTCAGGGAAGTTCTGGGATGGGTGAGCTTCTGGGAAGTGGACCCTGGTCGGGTCCGGTTCGCTCCGAAGGATAAAACCGTGCGGTTTCGGCCAGAGCGGACAATATCGTCTGTGTTGGGGGTAGGACGTGACACATCATCTTCCTGTTTCATCATGAAGTCGCCCTGACACATCAATTATATCATAAACTTTGACTCTAACCCATCGTACTATTTGGCATAACTCCCACTTTACAATACCATAGTGGGGGCATTTAATTAGGAGGTCTTTAAAACGTTCAAAATATTTCTAAAAATATTCCTCCGTTTTTTTTGAAAAAGTTCTAATTTCATTTCGAAATTTAGAAATTTTAAAATGAGGGTAGAATTTTTTAAGGAAAGTTTTATTAAATTCCTCCCATGTTTTGATAGTGTTGGCCAATAAGCTGTAAAACTAATATTTAACTTTATCGGTTAAGGCGAAAGGAATGAGTCTAAGTTTAACCGTTTTGGCATTTAACTGCTTTAATTTAAATAATTGGAATATATTCTCAAATTTCTAATAAAGACATAAGCGTTCTCTGATTCTAAACTGTGAAATTTGGGAAGTGAATTAACAAAAGCAGGTTTAATCTCATAATCACCGGTGGCTAGCGGTAAGATTATGCAAGAAGGTAAAGATGTGCGAACAGGATAACAACTATCCTGTAAGGTAGGTGTAGCAGGAACAAGCTCAGCCATAGTATCTATAAAATCAAGATGAGTCAAACGGTTTGTTTCGTATCAATCCCACATATGCATACACCATAAGTTTTTTATGCAAAAACTAAGATGCAGAAATAAACTAGAGATTCTAACAAATCACAATCAAATATGCACAAACAACCTAGATCTAGGGTTACCTAGGTCAAGTTACTTGACCCGCTCCTAACTGCCAAGAAACAAATTGTAGGATAGATCCTCTGACAGCTCTTTAACAAGCTTGAAGCCAGATCAGTGCCAGTTAAGTAGGAGGGTTCAGCTATACGAATTATTGAAATAGCGGGCCTTAATTAAATAACCACAACTAGTCACACGTCATTAGATTACCTACACATTCTCCTATCCTATCAAGCACGATATGTCCTTAGGGGATGAAGTCCAGATATTTTTTAATTAAATGTAGGTTAATGCGGATGCTCGGTTATGATTTGTGGGGCATACGATGGGTGATAAAATCCTTACCTAATCTGGATTTGGATTGTTGCTCCTTAGAATCTTTTTAAATATGCAATGCAATCTAAAAAAATCAAATATCTAAAATCTAAACTAATTTTTTTATGGCGGAAAGAATCCTGCAAAAATCTATTAGTTTGAATAAAATCGAGATTTTGGGAAGAACGAGATCTTACCTAGATTTGCCTCTTGTTTGTCTCAATCTTCTCTTCCAGTAAGTTCGTTTCGATTCCTAGAAAAAAATTTGCAGAATCAAATGCACTAAAAGAAATCTAATTTAACCTAAAACTAAAATCTAAAACTTAAATTTAAATGTAATTAAACTGCACCTCCCCGGTAAAGACACCAAAAACTTGATATGGATTTTATTAGTCTCCAAATTTAACCGCAAGTATACAGCTTATAGCAGTTTTACTTGAGGATCATCCCCACAGAGAGGTATGCTAACTACTTTTAAACCAAGTTTAAAAGGTTGTTTTTTATAATAAAAAGATGATCTAGGTTTTTTGAATTGTTTTTCTAATGTGGTGGTTTAAATGATAAAACTTCTATTCTTTTTCTTAGGTTTAATTAACAATCTATTAATAACATAAAATTATAGAATAAATTATTTGACTTAATCTTATCCCATCAATTATATTATATTATTTAAATTTAATTAAAACCCTAATTCTACTTTACTAGATTTAACTTAGGTTTAACCGTCTATGTGTATTTGTAGATCTAGAAACTACAACTGCCACGTTTTAAGTTTCTTCTAAATTAAATTAATAACCAGTTTGAATATTTATAATTTATAGTTATCTCTACCGTGCCTAATTAGATTTCTAGATGTCAACTATCATGAACCTAATTAGTTTCTATATTTCTTATCTATCCATAATTCTTACTTAAAAGCGTCAACTTTTCATTGTAAAAATTAGATTTTTAGATTAAGAACAAAGAGAGAATAATATAAATCAGAATAGATGTTCATATTAAAGCAAGAATTAAAGAATAATTGAAATACCCACCACAATAGATCAAAAATCAAAACCTAGATGCAAAGTTTAGCCAAGCATGGTTAAAAATAAACTAAACATCTTTATTTTAAAAAATTAAGAACTTACAAGTAGTTGATCTCTCAAAAGAAAACCCTAAAGTTTATTACCAAGAGAGAGATATGAAACCCTAAGGCTATACATGTGCTTATATAGGGCTAAAGAAGCTTGGAGAACAAGTAATAAAAGATACAAGAGAATCAACTTGCAAACAACTATGAAAATCTAATCTAATTGCTCGGTTACATGATGTTGCGTATTGTTTATATCATAAATTATATTTTAATGCCATCCATTCTTCATAATATTGTCTATAAAATTGGTGATTTTAATCCAACTTTTCTACATAAGTGCAGGAAACAGGTTTGGAGCGAGTGACGGACTTTAGAGGTAAAACCGGAACGATCCAGTTAAAATCAAAGTCAACTTAGTCAACCCTGCAAGTTTCAGTGTCAGCAAAAACGAGATATTATGTGCCCAGAAATAATCTAAAAAAGTGAGAACGCAACAAAAAAGGTTTGGAATCCCAAATCCATCTCCAGACCACGGAACCGCTACCAAACCCATCAATTGACCGCGGATCCACCACCCCTTTAGCGCCGCACAAGTTAGGGTTTCGGGGGCAGTTTTTTCTTTTCGTGTACAGCGACTTCGACGCTAGAGTTTCAGATTTCAATACCTATAAACAATAGCGAGAGCATCCAACATAAAGGCATCTATGGTTTCATGTTCTAGGTTTTTTTTTTTTAGCTTTTTCATTAGCCATTAAAAAATTGTAATGAAGCTCAAGTTTGATCAATAAAAGGTAGGGTTTTATTTAATTCTGGTCTCTTTTAATTTCTGCATTTTTTCCTTAAATTTTTTATATTGCTTGTTAGTTTTATTAATTAGGGCGTTGATATTTTTTATGGTTTTCTTTTTCTCTAAAATTTCTCTCTCTCTATGATTTTTGAAACCATGATGCACAAAGAATCTCCTCACTATCGTAAGGGATCTAGTAGCTAGTTTTTTTTATTAAAATAAAACTCTTTCCTCCTCCCTTCTTTTCAATTTAATTATTTGTATGCGATGATACTCAAAGGTTGTCCATCGCTATAGTGAGGGCCCTAGAAGTTAGCATATATTAATCATTTTTCAATCTTTCTTTTTTATCATCTTATTGTAATAATGAGCAAGTAAATTCTCACTTGTTAGGCTTGTAGGAAAGGGGAGTATAAGGGATAGCAAGTCTCTTATTTTCTTTTTATATTTTGATTATTATAAACTCCAACCAAGTAAGAATTTACCCCCTATTTAGGCGCACTATCAATTCATGATAGTTGTGACTCCGATTTGAGGGTGAGTTAATATTTGTTTTATTAAAGGCTTGAGTTTAATAGGAATCAATGGAAGGACATGGGTCAATAGGGGAAATCCCTAGTACCTCTCTAAATACCCTAATTCACATTCATTCATATTCTTTTAGCAATAAATATTTAAAAGATAAAAAATGATTTATTATTTTAATCTCGCTTAACTACCTAATCCTAAAACCCTAATAAGCTTTTTTCTCATTGTTATCTCACGCTTAGAATAAAAAGAAAATGAGTCCACCTTTTCTTAATCAACTCATCTAAAACACTAAAAATAAGGTTATAGTCTCCATGTGGACGACTCGTACTCACCGAGGTTAGCTATTGCAACTCCGTGTTGATTGTTGTATTTAAAACGATAATAGACACATTATTTCACACCAATCAAATGGCGTCGTTGCCGGAGAAACGGTAATTTTATTCTTCTTGTTATTCGGGTTGATCTAACATAAAAAAAATAAAAAATATATATATATATAAAAAATGTTAAACCGCATCTTGACATGATATATGATGTTTGTTCGAGTTGTGTAGGAAATCTGGAACATCAGTTTGAGTCTATGGTGAATTCAATTGCTTGAACCAGGAGAGAAGAGGATTAGGAGTTCAGTGCCAGAGAATTAGGCAGTTTGGCCCAAAGGAGGCAGCGGAACCGCGGCCAAAGAGTGCAGTTGGCGGTGGAAGCGCGGCGCTTTGGTTTTATCTTCTCTCCAAATTTTTCTGGTAAATTTCTTTCCTCCTTGCAACCCCTCTGAAGCTCCAATAAACTGTTTTTACTTGCAGAATTCTTTGCAAACAGCGCCAAAAATAAAAAAAATTATCTTTTTGCGTATTTTAGATTTTTGTGTGTTTTTGTTTTGCATGATTTAAACTGATATTAAGGGGAAAGAAACCCAAATTTAGATTAGGTGAGGAGTTCATTACCCTTCCTGAGCCCCAAAAAAATCACAAACGAGCATACCCATTACCTTAAATTAATAAAATAAATATCCAGACCAAGCCTCTAAGGACAATCGAGCTCAATTAGGATAGAGAAAGGTTGTGGGTAATCTATTGCTTATCCACATCTTTGTTGTAGTGTCTAAGGCAAGTGGTTTATTTAATTAGGTCCGCTATTTCGGTAATTCATATAGCGGATACCTCCCACTTACCTGGCACTTACCTGACTGCAAGAAAGATAAGGAGATGATAGAGAATTTATCCTACGTCTTGTCCTTTGGAAGTCTAGGAGCGATCTAGTGATTTGACCTAGATGAACCTAGCTCTAGGGACTGTTTGTGCATTTTTTGTGATTGGTTGAGTCAAGTCTTGCGTCCGTCATTTTTTCAAAGCAAATCATTCTTAAAATTTTTCTCCCCACTTTCTCACACGCTACCACGTGCACTAAATTCACTTAGTGCATGGTCGGTTGGACACGGAATTCTAGCGCCCGTTTAGTCCGCATTTTCGCTATAGAATCCGAGGTCGATACTTCTTCACCATCTTCTTCTCCTTCTCCTTCTCCTTCTCCTACCACGTATCCCGAGATGGACGGACCTCCACCGGGTTTTAACGTGAACAACCCCACGATGCCGCCACCTCTTAGTCCGCAAATTCTACCTCCCACACAAACGCCACCACATATCGCTCTCCAAGACCGATGCTATCACACACCCTTCCTATGTCTCTGTCTCTTCCACCAGCCAATGGGGATAACTTCGAAATTAAACCCTACTGCATCAACTTGTTGCCGAAATTTCACAGTCTTGAATATGAGAATGCCTACATTTTTATCACTAAATTTCAAAACGTATGTGCAATAATGAGCACCACCCAACTGTCTGGGGATACTATGAGATTACATATTGTCCCATTTACCTTGTGCGATCTCACGGAGAAGTGGCTTTATAGCACTTCCTCACATTCCATCACCAGTTAGGATGAATTTGTTAAGGCATTCCTTAAAAGATTCTATCATAATCATAAGACTGCTCGCATTAGGAGCGAGATCAACCATTTCGCTCAACTTACCACCGAACCCTTTTGGAAATGCTTTGAAAGGTTCAAAGATATCATTGTCCAATGCCCTCATTACGGATTCGAAAAATAGCAACTTTGCCAAATTTTGTAAAAGTTCGTTAATCCTGCAACAAAACAAATGCTAGAAACCATTTGTTGATAGCATTTCATGTCAAAATCCGACAAAGAAGCGTGGCAATTTCTTAAAGATCTCGCAGAGCAAACACTACAGTGGGAGAGCACAAGACCGACCACATCATCTTCATTTACGGCAGGTGTCCATCAGCTCGACGCATCCATCGCAATGAAAGCCAAAATGGCTGCGATGCAAAAGAAACTCGAAGCTATTGAGAGCAAATTCTTTTCAGCCTCCCTAAAACAAGCTTCTCTCCCCAAAACCATGTGTGGTTGTTGTTTTGACCCTTCACATTTGACTGAAGAATGTTCTTTGAATCCTCCATCTTAAAGTCAAGAACAAACCGCTTTTCAGCAACGGCCTAGAAACGATCCCTATTCTTCCACATATAATCTGGAATGGAGGAATCTTCCTAATTTTGCTTGGAACCAAAACAAAACTCAAAACCAAAATCAAAAAAACTATCAAAAGCCTCATTAACAACAACAACAACCGTCGGAAAAACAAATTCAGCAGCCCTTTCAACCACAACAATTCCAAAATCCGGCCAACAACTTTGCTCATTATAACAATTCTTTCCAACCACAAAACAATGTTCTTTCTACCGACACCGACAAAGTCTCTGCATTCGAGAGAAGCTTAGAAGCCTTCATTAAACAATTCGCTCAAACATCGGCTAGTCTAACTTCTTCTATCCAATTGTTAGTACAACACACCGTGTCCCACGGTGAAAGCATCAAATCAATCGAAGCACAAATAGCACAGTTGAATGCAGCAATGAGTGAAAGAGAGAAAGGAAAACTTCCATCTCAACCTTTACCAAATCTCGGCCACCCACAAAACGCTAACGCTATTCTTAACCAACAAAATCATAATGTGGGTATTGTAACTACATTGAAATCAGGAAAAATACTAAACCACCATGTTGGAGAACACGTTGATGACGTTGATGACACCCCGGCTACTACTTCGTCTTCTTCTTCTTCTCAATCATCTTCTTCCAAGCCCATTGTCCGTTCTCTACTGGGCGCGAACTCTCCGTCCACTTCCTTGAATGGATTCCCCTATCATGCTCTCCCGACTCTAGTTTTGGGATCCATTCCATCTCCACAAACTTCTCCCCAAGTGTTGGACCTAACCCTTTTAAATAAAGCTCCTTTTCTAAACCGTTTGAGACCCAACAAACCAAGTCTATAAATGGAGAAGGTTGTGGAAATGTTTAAGCATGTTAACATTAATATTTCTCTCTTAGATGCTATCCAACAAGTCCCGTCCTATGCAAAAATTCTTAAGGACTTGTGCACTAAGGAAAGGAAGACTCAAGTACCTAAAAAAGTTTTCTTAGCGAGTAATGTGAGTGATGCTCTTACCCAAAATTTGCCCAAGAAACGTAAAGACCCCAGTTGTCTTACAATTTCTATAACTATTGAGGGTAAAAATATCAATCGTGCTCTTCTCGATCTTGGTGCTAGTGTTAACTTGCTCCCATATTCTGTGTATGAGCAATTAGGTATAGGAGAGTTGAAACTCACACACTGTACTCTCCAAATGTCCGATTGATCTATCACCCACCCTAGGGGTGAACTAGAGAACGTATTGATTAAAGTCGGGAAATTTATATTCCCTTTGGACTTCATAGTTTTAGATACACAGCCTGTGGCGAATCCACGGAACCAAATTCTGGTGATTCTTGGTCGACCATTTCTCGGAACCTCAAATGCAATGATCAATTATCTAAATAGTTCCATGAATATATCCTTTAGGAAAATGACGATTGAACTTAACATTTTCAGGTTGGGAAGTAAACCCTCTGAACCTTCTGCTCATATGATAGATATTTGTTCTGTCCATATGATAGCTCCCGACAGTTGTGAATTCGAGGAGTTTTTGCTCAACGACAATGATCTTGATGCCACTAGTGCGTTATTGTTTGATCCCGACGCTTCTTACACGAATAGGGAATACGAAGGGTTCACCTTCCTTGATTATATTGATTCATAGGACCCTTCTGTCAATGAGTTACCCTCCGAGTTCGAATCCTTTGACTTTTCGGATGAGTTAGTTGAGCTATGTGAGTCAGTCTTTTACACTAGCTATGAACCCCTCATGGAGTCCGTCGAGTTCGAGCATCGACCCCTTACCCTACCTTCTATCATCTCTCCGCCGACACTTGAACTTAAGCCATTGTCATCTCATCTTAAGTATGCATACTTAGGGGAGAATGAGACTTTGCCCGTCATCATCTCGGCTTTTCTCGCCTTAGAGCAAGAGAAATCCCTTCTGTCTTGAAATTAAATCAGCAAGCTTTCGGTTGGATAATGGCAGACATCAAGGGATTAGTCACTTAATTGTTGAACATTGTATACATATGATGGATGATGCCAAATCAGCCCGAGACCCACAAAGACGGTTGAATCCCGTCATGAAAGAGGCGGTGAAGAAAGAAATTGTCGAATGCTTAGATAGTGGTATCATTTACCCAATATCTGATAGCCAATGGGTGAGTCCTATTCATGTTGTCCCTAAGAAGTCTGGCATCACGGTCATAACTAATGAGGTAAATGAGTTGATTTCGGCTCGCACCCAAACCGGATGGCGGGTATGTATTTATTATAGAAAACTCAATGCCGCGACGAGGAAAGATCACTTCCCTCTACCCTTCATTGACCAGATGTTAGAACGCTTAGCTGGGCATGAGTACTACTGTTTCTTGGACGGTTACTCAGGCTACAACCAGGTTCCCGTCGCCGATAAGGATCAAGATAAGACAACTTTTATTTTTGCTTTCGGCACTTTCGCTTATAGACGCATACCCTTTGGATTATACAATACTCCCGCTACATTTCAACGGTGTATGATGAAGATATTCTCTGACATGGTCGAGAATTTTCTGGAGATATTCATGGACGATTTCTCCGTCTTTAGAGACTCCTTCGAGGAATTCTTACGTTATCTTGACGCTGTTCTTACCCGCTGTAAGGACAAGAATCTAACTTTAAATTGAGAGAAATGTCATTTCATGGTTCAAGAAGATATTTTCTTAGGGCATATCATCTCACGAAATGGTATTGAGGTTGACAAAGCTAAAATAGATATCATTTCCAACCTTCCTCCTCCCAAATGTGTTAAAGATATACGAGCTTTTCTTGGCCATGTCGGTTTTTATAGACGATTCATCAAGGACTTTAGTAAAATTGCTAGGCTCTTGACTCTTCTTTTAGCCAAGGATACAACTTTTTACTTCGACTCGGATTTCTTGGCTACTTTTGAATTGCTTAAACGTTCCCTCACTACCGCTCCCATTCTATTATCTCCTGACTGGAATCACCCTTTTGAGATTATGTGTAATGCATCCGAGTTTGCTATCGGTACAGTCCCAGGACAGCACATCGATAAGATACCACATGTAATTTTTATGCGTGTAGGACCTTGAATGATGCCCAAATGAACTAAACAACCACCGAGAAGGAACTCTCGGCAGTTGTCTTTGCATTAAAAAAATTCAGGCCCTACCTAATTAGCTCACCAGTCGTAGTCTACACCGATAATTCCGCCTTAAGGCTTCTTTTCGCAAATAAAGATGCTGAATCCAGGCTAATACATTGGATCCTCTTGTTGCAAGAATTTGACCTTGTCATAAAAAAAAAGTGGATGTGAAAACGTCGTAACCGACCATCTTTCACGACTTTCTTCTTCGCCGATGTTGACCTTGCCAATAAACGACACTTTTCCGGACGAACACCTCTTGACCATATCTTATGAACCTTGGTTTGCAAATATCATGAACTATTTAGCAACGGGATTTCTACCCAGCAAATGATCCAATCAAGACAAGCACGGATTTTTATCCCAGGAAAAACACTTTTACTGGGACGAACCTTATTTGTTCAAGTATTGTCCCGATCAAATCATTCGCCGGTGTGTCCCTAATAAGTTCAAAAGTGTGTTGTCTTTCTGTCATGATTGAGCATGTGGTGGTCATTTTGGCCTAATAAAAACTACGGAAAAAGTTTTGCAATGCGGCTTTTATTGGCCAGCGCTATTCAAAAATGCACATGATTATTGCAAAACTTGTTCACGGTGTCAACACATGGGCCGGATTTCACAGAGGAATGAGATGCCGCTCCAACCAATCTTTGTTGTTAAGATATTTGATGTGTGGGGGATTGATTTCATGGGCCCATTTCCCAACTTTCTTGGGAACTTATATATTCTCTTGGTGGTTGATTACATCTCTAAATGGGTTGAGGTAATACCGAGCCAAGCAAATGACAACAAGGTTGTCATTAAGTTTCTTAAAGAAAATATCTTCTCTCGGTTCGGGCACCCTCGCGCTATCATTAACGACAATGGGATGTATTTCTACAATCGATCTTTCAAAATTTTGATGTGGAAATATTCAATCAACCACAAGCTTTCTACGCCCTATCATCCCCAAACAAGCGGGCAAGCTAAGATCTTTAATCGACAAATCAAGCAAATCTTAGAGAAACGGTTTCTAAGAACCGTAAAGATTGGTCTTCTAAACTGACTGGTACTCTTTGGGCATTTCATACTGCATATAAGACCGATCTTGGCATGTCTCCATATCATCTTGTGTTTAGGAAGGATTGCCACTTCCTTGTCGAGAACGAACATAAGACGATGTGGGCAATTAAAGAACTTAACTTTGATCTTGATCAAGCGGGCAGCTATCGGAAGCTGCAATTAAACGGTCTGAATGAGCTTCGAGATGAAGCCTACGATAACGCGGTTATAGTAAAGAACCTGACGATGGTGTTTCACGATAAACACCTTTTGCAAAAGACATTCACACCAGGACAACAAGTTCTTCTTTACGATACTCATCTTCATCTTCATCCGGGTAAGCTGAAATTTCGTTTGATGGGACCTTTTGTAGTGAGGTATGTATACCCGCACGGTGTAGTGGATATAGAAAATCCTAAATACGGTTCACTTTTCAAAGTAAATGGCTATAGATTAAAACTATACTTTTCCGCTAACCCATCGGAGGAGCTCTTGTTATTATTGGAGTCGCTTTATCACGACTAACTTCCTCTGCCTCTCCTCCATACTTCGGTTTTCTAGCCATAAACAGTGGCAACACTGTTTCAAATAAGTATGGGGTGTGTAAATTAATAGTTATTTGAAAATAAAAATAAAAAAACAAAAAAATGTGTGCTAAGAACTAGTTTGGGGGAGGCTTTCCAATTGACTAACTTTTGCCCTAATGTGCACCATTCTTTTCCACCCAAGTTTCCACATTTTTGAGCTCGAACGACAACATCAGTAGGGAAACTGCTACAAACAGGTTTGGTGGGAAGGTTTGTATTTATCTGTGTATCATTTGTACTGCATAAAAAAAATTTAAAAAAAACCCTATGTCATCAAGTTAGCTAGTGGAAAACATAGACTCAAAATCCGACAGTTCAAATTGATATATTAGAAGTAACTAAATTCTAGGACTAGAAGTTGAAAACCTGAAAAATAACCCTCCTTGATTTTTACTGTAGCAAATATACGTCTTTACACCGCACTACACGTGTCGTAATATTTTGATAACTAGATGACGAGTTTGATATGTCTAAATTAAAACTTTATGAATTTTCTTAAGATCAAACAAGCCTGTTTGGAAATAATCAATTTTGAGCATGATTCATGAGTGAAGTTAATATGAAAGGAAAGTATTGAATCTTTAATGAAAACTAAGTATTAAAAATAATACATTTTGAGCTTGATTAGAGTAATTATACACATTTTCCACACTTACACGTCTTTAATTTTGGGATGAAAAACATAACTTGAAGTATCTCCGTTGGTCATCTTTTTAAGAATTCTTATGCATAAAAGAAGTCTTTGTTTTGTGGCCTTAGTGACTTGGGTAATTAAGTACTTGGGTGTCTTTACACGTAATGCCTTAAAAGCACCTAGTTTGGGAGTTATTAATCCAAAGCTCATTAACAAATCTCGAAAGCCTAATAAAACAAGCCAAGTAAGTGTTCTCTCCAAGTTAAAAGTCCTCGCGGTTTTTTGAGGGAGAATATTCATGATTAAGGACGAATTTCAAGTACAAGATATAAAACTTTAAAAGGGAAGTTAATGGGGATATGAAAGTTTAAATTGAAGTTACAAGACTAAAGACTATTGCACATTCACAAAGGTGTGTAAGAATGAAAACATGTGAGAGGTAGAGTGAAGAATAAGACCAAGTCTTTGTTAAAGACGATAAAAATCCCATATTTGAGACCAAGATGTAGAATGAAAACTCAAGTAAACTTAGGAATTTATAAGCTCGTGAGATACTTTTGAAACTTATTCCTAGTTTTTATTGAAGGCATGAAGACTTTTAATTTAAAATTTTGAAACAAAACGATACTATTTGCACAAGCACGTAAAAACATAAATGAGCTCAAGTTAAATGAAAAGTGAGGCGTGAAAAATAAGGGTTGAAGGTTTCTAATTTAGGGTAATGGAGTTTCTAACTTAGGATAATAAAGTTTCTAACTTGGATACTAAACCTGGGATTAGAGTTGAGGTTAACTAAAGAAACTAGTTTGACGGGATTTTGTGGGTGTAATCCGCTGAAAACTCTCAGAATACAACACTCCTCCTACTAGGGACACCTAGAGGTTGAACGTCTTGTTGCACAAGATAAGTGCAATCACGATGCCTACGAAAGTGAGCTAAAATTTTCTTTTTCTTTAAAATAAAACAGTTTGCTCAGGACGAGCAAAAGATAAGTTTGGGGATATTTGTTTACATCATAAAATTTCATTTTAATACCATCCATTTTTTATAATATTGCCTATAAAATTGGTGATTTTAATCCGAGTTTGTTACATAAGTGCAGGAAACAGGTTTGGAGCGAGTGACGGACTTTAGAGGTAAAACCGGACCGATCCAGTTAAAGTCAATGTTAACTTAGTCAACCCTGCAAATTTCAGTGTCAGCAAAGACGAGATATTATGTGCTCGGAGACCATCTAAATAGAGAGAACGCAAGACAAAAAGTTTGGAATCCCAAATCAATCTACAGACCACGGAACCGCCACCAAACCCATCAAATGACCACAGATCTTCCGCCCTTTTAGCACTGCACAAGTTAGGGTTTGGGGGGAAGTTTCGTCTTTTCGTGTACAGCGACTTCGACGCTAGAATTTCAGATTTTAAGGCCTATAAATAGCAGTGAGAGCACCCAACAGAGAGACATCTAGGGTTTCATGTTCTAGGTTTTTTTTTTATTTTTAGCTTCTTTTCATTAGCCATTAAGAAATTGTAATGAAGCTTAAGTTTGATCAATAAAAGGTAGGGTTTTATTTAATTCTTGTCTATTTTAATTTCTGCATTTTATTTGCTTGCATTTTTTTATATTGCTTGTTACTTTTATTAAATAGGGTGTCGATATTTTTGATGGTTTTCTTTTTCTCTAGAATTTCTCTCTCTCAATGATTTTTGAAATCATGATGCTCAAAGAATCTCCTCGCTATCATGAGGGATCTAGTAGCTAGTTTTTTTTATTGAAATAAAACTCTTTCCTCCTCCCTTCTTTCCAATTTAATTATTTGTATGCGATGATACTCAAAGGTTGTCTCTCGCTATAGTGAGGGCCCTAGTAGTTAGCATATATCGATCATTCTTCAATCTTTCTTTTCTATCATCTTATTGTACTAATGAGCGAGTAAATTCTCGCTTGTTAGGATTGTATGAAAAGGGAGTATAAGGGATGGTAAGTTGCTCTTATTCTGTTTATATTTTGATTATTATAAACTCCAACCAAGTAAGCATTAACCCCCCCCCCCCCCCATTTGGGCATACTATCAATTCATGATAGTTGCGACCCCGATTTGAGGATGAGTTAATACTTGTTTAATTGGAGGCTTGAGTTTAATAGCGACCAATGGAAGGACATGGATCAATAGGGGGAATCACTAGTACCCCTCTAAATACCTTAATACACATTCATTCCTATTCCTTTAGCAATCAATAATTAAAAGATAAAAAAGATTTATTATTTTAATCACCATCGCTTAACTGCCCAATCTTAAAACCCTAATAGGCATTTTTCTCATTGTTATCTCACGCTTAAAATATAAAAAAAAATGAATCCACCTTTTCTGAATCAACTCGCCTAAAACACTAAAAATGAGCTTACAGTCTCCCTGTGGACGACTCGTACTCACCACGGCTAGTTATTACAACACCGTGTTTATTTAAAACAATAAAAGACACATTATTTCACTCAATCACGTGTCTTCAGAATTTTTGAAAAATAAAATGATGCATCTTAAAATGGTGTATGTGCCAAGACGATCGTGGACATAAAATTTGAAGATGAACGGCCCAGATTATGCGGCTGAACAACTGTGCCCAAGCTTAAACTGTGGCTGATCTACGGTGCTTTGTTGTCTTCGTGGCACGAATTTTTTGTGCTCGATTCTCTTAATTTGTAGAGCTCTTTTTAGTTATCATATCATGAAAATTATTCTTGTTGCTCTGCAATTGCGTGGATCTCCGAATTGTTTCCAAATTTGGCATATAATTAGGCAGATTTATTTGTTACTTTTAATTTGATTTTGTTTCTTCAACTAATTTTTTGTTGTGATGGTTGATTCACCTCTATTTGTTACAACTTTTGCTGATTTGCAATGATATTCCCAAATTTATTCAAAGTTTGCAAATTATCCTTTTGATTTTCTAGATAATTCCCTTAAGTCTCCATTGTACGCACGTAATCCTTCTTTTAGGACAATTTTCCGCCTTTTACGTCCAAACCCTGTTATTTGTAATAATTCACAAAAGATATCCGGAACAACATAATATATGACAATAAAATGATAAATGGGTTAGAAAAAATTTCAATAAATTACGCCTATCACATGTCAATAATAAATAATAATTTACAGAGGGTTCTAAGTTATCTAGTCGGTTTCGATACGAGCCCTAGACATTACATTCCGATCTGTATTTAATTTACAATGAATTTAATATGGTGCTTGTACAGTGAATTTCAGGTTTGACGATGCCTTTTGGGGGCATCATTTCATGATCGAATTGCTAACGTTCTGATCGCAATTTTCTACATATTGTTGATTATTAGTAACACGACTATTCATCATGAATTGGGAGTTCTAACTCAAAGCAAAAGTTATATATTGTAATAATATTTACTGAATGTCAATAAACCATAATTGTGTCGGCAAGAGATTTAATAACAATTAACCCACGTATATGTGTGTGTGTTATATGTATATATGTAGCATGATAAGCCGATGAAGGGGCTTCACTTGCCTAGGGTCGCTGAATTTGAAATGACACGGACGCGGAGATCGTCTCAACGCACGAGACGGCTACAAACGTTGTGGAATCGGGCACGGCGTGATGCGAGGCTCGAGTGTGATATAGGCTGCAATGGACGTGTGCGATGATGCGATGGCGACTGTGTTGATGATGATGGCTATACCGACCGAGGCCACAGCTTGGACGGCAACGAAGGCGACTGGAACAACGACGATTTGCGACGTGTATGAGTGCAGTGAGCAGAGGAGAGCTCATCAGTCGTAGGTGCGGTATACGGCGGCAATTGCGGTGACGACAATAGCACAGCATGGCACAGGCTAGGGTTTGGGTTCGGTTTGGAATGGGGCTTGGGACTCGGCTTCACTGTTGGTGTTGTGGGGCTATAGATGACAACGAGGCGAGGGGACTGCCAGCGATTGGTTGCAGGCGGCGGCGATGATGCTCTGATGGCGGAGACCACGAAGGTGTTTGGATTCGAGAGGGGGAAGGAGTGTAGAGCTCGGGCTACTGGGGAAGGGTTGTGCTTCGAGAAGGAGGTGCTAGAGGAGATGAGCTTGTAGTGGTTGCGGTGCAAATGACAGTGGCCGGCGGTGGTGTTGGCAGCGGGTGTTGGTGAGGTCTTGAGGGTGCAGTGGGAAGCTTGTAGTTTCTTGGAAAGAAAGAAGTGATTGATGGAGGAGGAGCTGTGATTGGTGCAGGGAGGTGGAGCTCGTAGTGGCATTGGTGAGAGGAGGTGGCGCTTTGGGAGGTTTTGGCGATGCGGATCGGCTGCGAGAAGTTATCGGTGGGGGGGGTTTAGAGAGAAAGACTTAGAGATAGAGAGAGATTGAGATTTAGAATGAGTGAGATTAAGAGAGAGAGGGTGTTAGGAATATATATGCCCTAGAGGCCATTATTGTTGATATAGTGGATGCTTGGACATATATAGAGAGGACTTTCTTACTCGACATGATAGTATGCTATCAGGTTACCTTTATCTTAACATGTAAACTGGTATTTATACTGTCTGTCTCTTACATGTTGATAAAGCCCTTAGGATATGTACTTGACTACTAGGATTTTGATAAGATCATACTAGTGGGGCCAGGTTGGTCCAAAAGTACATCCTTTAATCAGTTTCTAGTCGAGGGAATATCGAGACTAGGGCATCGATATTCCAGAGTAGACTAGTGTGTACGTTTCTTGTCCCTTAGAGGGCGATGGTTGATCCCACAACCATTGGTGTGTGACATCAAAGAATGTACACAGGTGCTTATTGGAGAATGGGTACACCGAACGGACTCGCCGAGGACTCCTAGTTGGTAGTATATCTATCGTAAAATAGTAGTCCTCTGGTGACACTGGTACAGATTAGTCTGTAGACCCGAGATCATCATAGAGTCTTGTATGGCTCCCACTGTGTTTTGATTTCCTCCCTACCACGCTCAAGAGGAGTTGTGCAAACAGGTGGATTTTGGATACAGTTCCGAGTCACATGGAGGCAATGAGCGATAAGAGGGGTTTCTTCTATCCCGGTATAGGGGTTGATGTTGCGCTATGCTCGATTGTCTATACCAGGGTTGCTGCAGAGATTTACTGATAAGTGTTATCATTAATTTCTCGAACCATTATAGGCCAGACATCGGCATGACTTATCACGTTACTATTGTCTGACGTTTACCACCCCTAAACATGATATGCGACATATCAGACGAAGAGACCAGACTGTACGGTAGTGTTACTGATAGGTTTCATGGAGAGTATGGACACGATTGCTTGTTGATCTTCATATCACTCAATACCTGGGTAGCCGTTACGTCTAGCTGGTACCGCTGATGGCTTGTAGGTGACTGATGTGATCATCACCTACTGCTGGTATATAGACGAGTCTTTAGAGTCCCACACAGAAATTCCCTGGTTCAAGCGAAACGAAGTAGGACACATATATGATATGTGTGTGGGCCTGATTAAATACGTGTATGTGATACCGTATTATAATCTGGCAGTTGTCTTTTATCGAGTTAGGTTATATGTGATATAACCAGATTATCGAATCAAGTATTAATTTGATAATTTGATACACAGATAAATGATATTAGTCGGTTATATGTGATATAACGGGATTATTAAATCAAGTGTTGATTTAATAATGTGATATATATTATATGTGATAAAATTATATCTTAACTAATATCATTAGCTCACTAATTGTTCTTCATAATATATATATTAATATATATGATATATATATAATGAAGTATGACTTAATTTTCTATTTTTGAGAAAAATAGAAATGAGGTGGAAATTGAGAACATGGTTTCAAGTATGGCTTTTATTGTTTGTTTATTCATCTTGACTTACTATTCAAGCATGGTTGCAATTTTATATTGCTAATTTCCATGCTTGAAGGAGTGGGGGTCAAGAGTTGCCATTCATTTTTTTCTTATTCCAACACGTAGCCATTTTAGATGGTTTTGCTCTCATATGCTCTCTTGCTCTCATCTTCTTCCTCTTCTTCATGCCACCATGGTTCAAGCTTCTACCCTCACATGTGAAGTGAATCATGAAACTTGAACACACATTAGTGAGCCTTAAATCCCCTACTTCACTATCCTACACTTGACTAGCAATCGAGTGTAGCGTGTTTCCTATACCAAAGAGTTTAGTGTAGAGTTAGCTTGAGTTGGAGGGACTTCGCGTGGATCATTATCGGCACGAAGGTCATCGGAGGAAGCTCGTCCAAACCCTCAAGTGGAGCCTAGTAGAGTCGCGGGACTACTACACGGAGCATGTGAAGTGAAGGACTCGATATATAAGGGTATAGCCATCTTCACTTTCATATAGTTTAGTTGATATCAAACCTAAAACCCTAATCATCTAGTTAACGATCTTGTTTAGTCTAGCTTAGCACCTATAAAAATTTGAATTTGGCATGCTTGATTTCATTAGAACCTAAAGGTGGTGCTAGGGTAAACTTTCATGATATCAGAGCCCAAGCTAGAAGATTAGACGATGTAATTAAAATCATGAAACTGAAAAACTCCGAAACACCGAAACCCAAGATCACAGATTCTGTCGATTTTAAAACTTCCTTTGAAAATTTTTTAAACAGCTTTAGAATGTTATATATGATATAACAAGAACACACAGCAAAAACGAGACCGGTCCACCTTTAAAAATCCGGCGAGATCATCATTTTTACCGGCCTCGCCAGCCGTACTGTCTCGTTTTGGTCTCGTATTTGTTTTGTACTCTGTTGGCTAGATTTTGGGGTTTCAGGTATTGTTTGATTAGTCCAAAATTACATGTGATGTTAATTTTGTTAAGAGACTAATACGGAGTGTTTCGTAATCGTAATTATTGCATTTTTTTGGGTTTTAGTTTGATATGGATGCAGTAGTGAGGATCCACATTTAATTGGTTTTGTGAAAACTAGTTAATCATTATAAATCTAGCGTTTTAGTCTCGGTAGATCGATTGCTACGAAGTTTCGATTCGGATCGAAACTCCATCACAATCGCGTATCATACGCGAATACTCGCCGAATAACTTTACTAGATAGCCTCACCCCATTGCCCCAAACCAAGTAACTGAAGGAGCACCCCGTTGCCAATAGCGCCCACTCGGATGCTCGCAGCGACGGTGTTCCGCCAAAGTGCACTTGGTCTACGGCATCGGGGGTGCGGCCATCTACTATAGTTTCTAACGCGTATTCGATCGGTTAGTCAGGAATCTTATTGAATTACCCGACTAAATTATTGAAAATGATTTTTTGATAAGAGACTAAAATGCGAGGTTTATAGAGTTAGGCATGAAATTCGGAATATGAGATATTCCGGGTTTATGATGTCTAAGGATATGCGGATTCTAATTATTGCAGTTTTATATTTCTTTTCTGCGACCGTAAGTGTAATACATGGGGTATCCCAAATCTCGTTTCTATATGTCAACAGAATTTGGGATGCGCATATTTACTTACGTTGATGACATGTAATATTATGTGTCGCTGATATGTTTTATTGGATCGTCGTGATTGAATAGCCAGGGATTTTATGTGAGATGAGAGTTTTTCAATTTTCATTCATGTAAAATTTGTATGTAATATTCTTTTATTGGGGCACATCCGGGTTGAGGAAGATGTCACCACTAATGTATATTATTTATTTTTCCGCATTAGGATAGACCCAAGGCGGAGAGCACAAGTAACCGGGTTCTAGAGTCCAGTGGAAGACCATCTCAAGGAGTTGAGACCGAGTCTCCTAACTATAGAATTTGTAGGGTTACTTGACGCTCTCATAGGGATCTATGGGGTGTGGGTTTAGCAATTCATCATGATCGTGGAATCCGTGTTTTACCTTACTGGCTAAATTTAAAACACGGAAATCCTAGTATATCCAATATTTCATATGTTGCTTCTGCTGCTTGGTTCTGTGATGTGATGATATAACTGCATGAGATGAATGTTATATTATGTATATGATATATAATAAACGTTGCTTATATTTTGCACCCGCGCTAGTCCAGACACCGCTCTGCCGGTAGTTAAGTAACCTAACGTGCATGACGGGGCCTAGTGGTGAATGCGGATGGCATAAGCGTACGTTCTATTTTCGTTTCACTTTTCTGTAATGTTTAGGAAACATTAATTGATGGGACTTCATTAATGAGATTAATAAAAAGAGAGAAACCTAAAGATGTTGTAGAATCAAATTTTCAAAAAGGATGGCTCTAGTTTTTGTTTTGCATAATGGTATTTTTTGATGAATATCCAGCACCTCATTCGATGAGGAAAGAGTCGAGATCCCTTCACCGGGAGTGACCTCTTTAACGAGACTAGCAAATACTACAACTTACTCGGTTTTGTTTTTTATAGCTTCTCTAGTTCTTGCTTTGCATAGTGGTATTGCTGAATATCCTGCACCTCATTCGATGAGGAAAGAGCCGAGATCCCTTCACCGGGAGTGACCTCTTTAGCGAAACTAGTAAAAGCCTCAAAAACACTTCTTTTCAAAATCACTAGATTCTACAACGATATCAAGTTCATTACGCTCATGGTTTTCTTAAAAATCTGCGTAGCCCTCTGTCATTTCAGATAAGTACTATTTAATATTCGTGCTGCGTTTGTTGACCTTGTCAAGGCATAGTGTGCGGTAGCTGATTAGTGCTTATTTGCTAGCATGTTATGCTATTGGGTTAGGGTAGTCGTGCGGCCTTGTTGACCTTGTCAAGGGTCGTGCGGGTGGGTTTAATTCAATCAAAAAATGGCGGGTAGAACTTGACTAGCACTTATGGTTTGTTGACCTTGTCAAGGTCATAAGTGGCTAGGGGTAAAAACCATTATCGGGAATTTCAAGTGTTCAAATTTGCAATGAGATTGCATACCTTCTATATGATAGTTGGATCCTGATACCCGCTGCGAGTAAGAGTTACTCCTTGGAGAATTTTGCACTTTACAATTAGCTGATCCAGTAGGTATCTAGAAAGGTGTCAACGGGGTCATGCCTTTAAGGGAACAAGGTTTATTTTAATTAGGTCCGTGCGAAAGCACGGGGAACCTCCCTTGGAGTACCGATACCTGCCTGGCCGAAAGATTGGCGAACCTGTAGATTGTAATTAATCTCGGCTAATCTTATCTTTTAGGGTTTGAAGGAAGATTTGATAAAAACAGTGGGAGCCATCCTGATTAGATAAAATAACCAATCTAATCTTGTAAAGAGCGTACGCAAAGTGATTATCCTTCTCTCTCTCCTGGTAGCGACCAATGAAATGCCTTAATTAAGATAATAATATGGATATTTTGACCGAACCTACTTATTATACTAGGCTAGGTTCCGCTCTATCTTATGATTGTCATAAACCTGGGAAAGGAATAGGGGAATATCCAGATTACCACGCCACCCAAATAAAGAATAAGCATGTTGATGCATTGTCTTTGGGTGTGTTCGTTACCAAGAATTGTTTCTCGGTTTACTCTACGTCCTGGGTATTGGACACTGGATCAGGATCCCATATATGTAATTTGTTACATGAGTTACAGATAGGTAGAGAACTGGGGAATGGTGGTATGTCTCTAGTAGTAGGGAATGGTGCAATTGTTGCAGCCAAAGAAGTTGGCAGATATCACCTAGTGTTACCAGCTGGTAATATATTGATTCTAAGCGACTGTTATTCCATACCAAAATATTGTGAATATTTTCCTGAATCAAGTGTTGATTGGGTATGTTACGTTGTATAACAGTATACACGTTCTGAATCAAAACACGGTTCTAACGTACAGAACACATACAAGAGAAATATTTCAGAAATGAACGAAGTCTTCTTGTGGTATTGTAGACCGGATCATATCGATGAAACAAGACTAGCTAAATTTCCATAAGTATGCATATTTGAATCCGTTCGAATTTACATCTTATGAAACTTGCCAGTCATGTCTCAAAAACCAAGGTGACCAAATCTCCGTTTACTGGAAATGGAGAAAGAGCTACTGAACTCTTGGACAGATACATAGTGATGTATGCGGTCCTATGTCTACATACGCCAGGGATGGTTTCACGTACTTTATTACATTCATTGATGTTCTCTCAAGATACGGACATGTATTCTTGTTGAAACACAAAACTGAATCTTTTGAGAATTTCAAGGAATATGAGTACGAAGTTGAGAACCAGATGAGTATAGGTATTTAAATCCTTCGATATGATCGGGGAGAAGAATACTGGAGCACGGAATTCTGAGACTATTTAAAAGAGAATGAGATTCTTTCTCAGCTTACTCCTCCATATACACCACAGCACAACGGTATATCGGGATGGAGGAATCACACCCTATGAGATATGGTGCGCTCTATGATGAGTACTGCAGAGTTACCTATTTCCTTTTGGGGATATGCACTAGAGATAGTTTCATACCTATTGAATAGAGTTCCGACCAAATCTGTTGTCTGCCACTCCATATGAGATATGGAATAGGAAGAGACCATCTCTTAAACGGGTTAAGATATGGGGTTGTCCGGCCTGTGTTGAAAAGCATAATCCGGACAAGCTTGAGGCAAGGTCAGTTCTATGCAAGTTTGTAGGATATCCCAAACATTCGTGAGGGAATATCTTCTACCACACTGAGGAACAAAAGGTGTTTTGTTTCTCGACATGCCACCTTTTTAGAAAAGGAATTTCTTGTAGAAGAAATTAGTGGCGATGAGGTAGAACTGGAAGAAGTTCCAGCAAAGCAAACTGTAACAACTCCAATTTTAGTGTACATAAAATTCATTTAAAATTAATGTATACTTGGGGTATTTACATTTCCTGTGAGCACTATAACTATTTGTTTTGCTTTTTAATAGCAAGAAGGAGCTTGTAACTCACTGGTAAGACCTTGCATTGCTGAACCAAAGCACCAGAGTTCAAATCCCCTTAGCCACATTATTTTTTAATTAGTTTTCTTTTAAATTTTTAGAAGCCCAAGAGCCTACACGTGCATAACTCGTAAAAACCAAAAGTCACATATAAAACAAACTGGCCTAGGGGATAGACAAATCGGCAAGGGACATGTGGCCCCTAGCCCGGCCTGACTCGGCCGGATCGGGCCGACGGCGCGGGGCCGAACTCGGTTGAATCCGAGTTGGTCCTTCATGAAACTTGTGCCTTTTGGCCTCCCCATAACCCCTGTCATGTTTAATTTCCCTGCATTACAGAGACTTTAAAATACAATTAAAACCTAATTAAAATCTATTTTTAATGCATAATTTTTAATACATTCTATCAAACCCTAACCCTAATCTTTTTCTATAAATACCACTCCAATTCACACCCCCATAACTCATAAACTCTGTCCAAACTCTCAAGAAAATTTTCTAGAACTTTTGTGTACAAGTGGAGTTAGCGAAGGGCGGAACTCCGGTGAACTTCCGACGACGACCCTAGAAGCTCCCGGCTACGAAACGACGCACCGGCACCTCCTACCACTCCCTCTTTCTCTTCTCTAATCTAATCCCGTAAGTCCCTCTTCCCCCTTCTCTTGTCTACTTTAAAAACTTGTATTTCTAAAACCCGACGAAAGCGGAGTTAATCCGACTTCTGATTTGGTTATCTTTAAAGAGTTCCAATTTTCTTAAATACAACAATACCCAACTTACACATCATGACTATTAATTATTAACAAAACATATTGAATAATTTTCATAGCAAAAGAATGTATATTGTAATTTTTATAGCACTTTTACAGAAAAATACCATGAAGTTAGTTTCGACATTAAACATCATAATTCCTTACTATACCTTTAAATAGATCACAAGGTAATGACCTACCTCCTCACAACACTCATATGCAATATAGCACGATGCCTTTCGGAAACATAGAATACGGGAAAATGCAATTTTACACATAAATACCTTTTACTATTAAAACCTTTTTCCAGAAGATTATGTATTTTTAAACAAATCTTTGCAAAGCACCGCTACAACCCATTCGGGATGGTGCGGATTATCGCACATCCTCGGGCTTAGTAGTGTGAGATGCAGACCTCCGCAAGGAGCATACGGTCTCGAAAGATTTAAAAATACAAATATCTTAAGAAAATGAGATTTCTAGAAAAATAATAAATTTAATTATTTTATAAATATATATGTATTATCAAAATATTTATTTTTGATATAGTATAAATATTCCAACTTTTCTTAATCAACAAGAATCACTTTACATGAAAACACCATGCAATTCCATACAAGTTCAATACTTTACAATTAAATACCATATACTATGAAATTAGGTTTGATTCACTAGAAATGTCACATATGTAAAATCTACATCTATAAAAACTCTAAAGACGATAATTAAATACTTGAGGTGTATTTTGAAAATTATACAAAATTATTTTTACATAAACCCCCCTTAAGTTTTATAAATTACAATACGGACCCTAGTAAATATAGGTTTAAGCGGGACCAGTCTCTTGAGCCTCAGAGAGCCGGAAATATGGGTACTTGCCTATTTAAGGTAGACAACTTAACAAACGGTGTTATCAACACGGTAATCGTCTTTGAAAAAGACACAAATCCTGTCGCCCATGTGCAGCGAACACCAAAACCTAATTCAGGACTTCAATTTCTTTTCTAATTGTTCTGACTCAGACTGAGTCTCATTATAAAAAATCTGACTTGAATATGATTCAAGTACAGACTACAATTCAATATGAATCCATGAATCCATATAATCAATTTGTTCAATCTATTCAATCTGTATTGGCAGAACCGAACCATGGATATACTTCCATTTACATGATTCTCCAGTTACATCTGTTTACTGATATCATGGTTTCGGCAAGTCGTCCATCTATTCAATCTATAATACAAGACATTACAATTTTCAATATAATACAAACAATACAATCAAGACATCGCGGGGTTTTAAGGGGTAGATTGGTACGGAAGGTGTTAGAAGTGGCACGAGACAGCAACATTTAAGACACCTAACCTGTATTCATTTGCTGTTGTACCATGGCATAAACGGTTCCTTGTACATTCCGTTCACCTTAGTCTCTGGTCTACTGAGACTCCTCTCATATACACTGGTATCTTTCTGTACTAAGCTACAAACAATAGCGTTAACAATATAATACAACTTTAAAAGTTACACACACACTCTCTCTCTGTCTATTCTATTTCTCCCTCATCTTTGGGACTTACCAAGCTATTTGTTCGCTGACGACATTCCTTCCATTTCTTCTTTGGAATGTTGTCAAGTGATTCGGACCTTCCGGAGATCGAGCCCACTAGCGAGGATCTGGACCAGCTAGCCTACGACCCAGAGCTTTAGATTCATTGTACACATTTCATTTCAGTACTTTCCATTTTTGTTATGCCACTGTTTAGGCATTGCTTTCATTCAGATGTATTTACTTTTCCATGTACTATAAAAGAATGTTAATAAATAAAGTTGATGTTTATTACATTTGTCTCTTGTGTATATTTATTTTATATTGCTTAGTTACGCTTAGCGTATTTACTTCTGAGTTAATACGTAGCGGTTTCGTCGCGTCCCCTTCGCCGTACCGGGAAGCGGGGCGTGACAGGTTTTGTTGGTGGCTCATACACGTTAGAGCTGTATGGAACCCTACCACGCAGTTCAGTTCTGTGTGGACAACCTAAGAAATATAACATAAGAACCGGCAACTGAAAAATTCTTTACAATTCATACTTCTTGAATCTTATCATTTCATATACTTTGAATCTGTCCTAACCCAAATTTTTCATTCAAGGTTATGGATTCCCCGAACAACACCAGCACCTATGTCAACAACACACCTCCACCACTACCACTTACACCTGCCGTCCCTGCTCCGATCAACGAGCAGACGGTTCTGCTTGAGGCGATCTGCAGCCTCCTAGAAGGACAGCAGCAGCAGACTGCTCTTTTAATGAACCTTCCAGAGGCAGAAGTATCTGGGGTGAAACAATTCAGGGCTTTGCACCCCAAAAAGTTTACAGGAAAAGAGAGCCCACTGGAAGCTGAGTAATGGGCTCGGAGCATTGAAGATGATCTGGAAGCGGCACAAGTACTTGAAATAGCTTGGGTCCGTGTTGCGAAACTGCAGCTCACGGACAATGCACGGGTTTGGAGGAAGGCGGAAGAAAGCCGTCTTGATCAACCCATTGAATGGAAGACTTTCCGCGACATGTTCGACGCAAAGTACTTCCCTGAGACTGCCAGGTTCGACATGGAACAGCAGTTCATCCATCTGCAGCAGGGTTCGATGTGGACCAAATCAGTGGATGAATACGACGCTGAGTTCACCATGCATAGTCGATAAGATATGTCTCACTAATTCGATTTTTTCAATATATCATATACTACACAGCTAACACAATACTTTAACAGATTTGCGACACACCTGATACCGACGGATGAGATCAAAGCCCATCGATTTCAACAAGGTTTGGATTCGGAAATCTAGGCTGCACTGGCCACAGGAGATTTTCCGACTCATCAATCGGCTCTAAAAGCTGCCCGCCGTTATAAGGCAGTGGTAAAGATGAGAGGCAGATCTCAAGCTGTTGGAGTTAAGCGCCCTGCCAACCAGATGGCAGGAGGAGCATTCTCAAGGCCACCTTTTGTGCCAAGAAGACCGGGAGTACCAAACAACAGGTCCAGCCCAGCCTTTTGTAACTACTGCAAGAGAGATGGGCATCTGATGAAAGACTGCTGGCGAGTCAACCGCCTTTTCTTAGTCTGCGGCTCAGCTACTCATGATATTTTGTCTTGCCCTCGTAGACAAAACTCATATGCTGCACCCAGGCCAGCAATCACTTACCCGCAACGCCCAGCCATCCAAGAACCTGATCCGAGACTTGCACTACCTGCTCCCACCTAGAGGACCACCGACTGCACCTCCTCCTCGCCAGTTCCATCAAGCTCAACGGAATATTCTGAGGAATGCTCCTCCGGCCAGGAGGAATGTACCACGGCGATAGGCTTTCAACATGACCGTGGAAGAAGCTGAGGCCACTGGCCAAGTCATCATTGGTAACCCTTTCTTCTCAAGCTTTTCCTTTCAGTCTTAATACCTACCCACATATTTTTCTCTATACCTAAAACATATCCCACATACCTTAGGTATAATATTAGTAGCCTTACTTCCTACACTAGCACTCTTCGATACTGAAGCATCTCACTGCTTTATGTCGCAACGGTTCGTCTCATGCGATTCCAGTCACACCGCTTGTATCCAGCTGGAATGTTAGTTCAGGGAATGACGTTCTAAAGGCAACAATGGGATACAGCTTATGTCCAGTAGTCGTCTGCAGCAGAGAATTCTATGCTGACTTCAAGGTACTGGACATACCGAACTTCGATGTTGTTCAAGGAATGGATTGGCTAGGAACCTTCTACGCTACCATCGACTGTCGTCAAAGGAGGGTAGTGTTCGAGATTCCAGACCATCCGGTCTTTTATTTCAAAAGTGGAGACCGTACCCTGGAGCCAAGTACTTACAAGGCGAAGCCAAAGAAGGCAGTGATTGCAGCAATTCAAGCAGAGGAAGGATCAAAGCCAGAAGTGGTTCGAGAGTTCGACGATGTGTTTCCTGACGATATATCATGTTTGCCTCCCGATCGAGCTCTTGAATTCAGCATTGATTTAGTACCAGGAGCACAACCAGTGATCAAAGCACCTTATCGATTAAGTCCATAAGGTTTGAAGGAAGTCCGAACTCAGTTGGACGAATTACTGGCGAAAGGATGGATTCGTCCCAGCACTTCAAGTTGGGGATCACATGTACTGCTTGTGAAGAAGATGTTGGAGATAGTGCCCTCAGAGTCAATTATTGGATCACAGGCACGTGATTGCAATGATTGAGGGAGGACCTATCCCGGTAGGACAGTCTTACTCGAGATGATAGTATGCTATCTGGTTTACCTTTATCATTGTGTGGTGTTTTAGGTGACCTTACAGGTCACTATTGCACGCTGATAGAGCCCCTAGGATTCTTGCTTGACCACCAGCAGTATGAGGGCGATCATATAAGTGGGAGCTGGGGGTCTACAAGCACATCCTTAAAAGGTCCCTAGTCGTGGGAGATTCGAGACAGGGCATCGATTCTCCACAGTAGACTAGTGTATACAGTCGAGACCCCGACGAGGGGCGGTGGCCGGTCTCACAAGCCACTGGTGTCGGTTAGTTCACCTAAGATGTATACAGGTGCTCATTGGGTTATGAGTACACCGGACATGACTCGCCGGGAATATGCTAGTTGGTCTTATACCTGACGTCAGATAGCAGTTCCCAGGTGACATGTGTACATGTTAGTTCATCGACATGGGGATCGTCATTTGTCTCGTGTGAGTTCCTACTGTGCTTTGATTACTACCCTACCACGGCTCAAAGGAGTCGTGCAAACAGGTTTTAGTTGGGTACAGTCCCGAGCCACATGGAGGCAGTGAGCGGATCTTCAGGGGTTCGTCTCTCCCGGTATTGGGGGTGAGGTCGCGCTGTGTCTAGGAGAGCCATTACACGAAGTCCTTGGCCAAGGCAGGAGATTTACTGGTAGGTATTTCAGTAGTATCTCAGGGTGTTCTGGGCTACACTCCGACACGACTTGTACCGCTTTTGGGGGTCTGACTTTTACCAACCCCCTAGGCCCGACATGCGATGCTCATAGACGAACGGACCGGACTGTACAGATATTGTCACTGACAGGCTCAGTAGGGTGTCAGGATGAGTTCGCTCATCGACGTCCCTTTTGGTCAATAGCTGGTGGCCCGTTACGTATTGGCTTATACCTCTGACGTGCTAGTGGTTGAATCCACAGCCATAGTATTGACGAGTCTTTAGAGTCCACCACACCTTCAGTTACTCAGCTTTCGGGCGAAAAGCTGTAGAGGCCGTATGGAGATATGGCAGGGTTCGATCAGATACGTGCGGTATTGCACGGATGGTGATCGGACGGTTTTTACTAGCCGGCTTTGGCTTAAGCCGGATCTTAGTATTTGATTGTGTAGTTTTGTCTCTTTACATTTGTATTTCGGTCGAAATATAAATGCGGGTGTGTATGCACAATATCGGGGTATTCCTGTAATTTATTATGGGACCAGTTTTCTGGGGTTGCCAGTTTGCATTTCGTTTCGGCCGATTTCCTTTGTTCCGTTCATTGGCCGAAGTTTGGTGGAGGAGGGCTTATTTGCATTGTTGCAAATAAGCAATTGTGGAAGGGGGTTTTTGCATTATTGTTTTATCATAATGGTTGCTCCATACCTTGACCATGCTCTCCCTCTCCACTCACACATGAGGCATGGGTCGGCCACTGTTTGGGGAATGAGTGAGTGTGCAGGAGATTCTTGATGTGTGCATTAATTAATGTAAAAGGTTACATTGAGCATATTGTGAGTATGCTGAGGCTTTATGGTGATGGATTAATTTATTAGAAGGGATGAGCATAATGTGAGGGTGCTGGAGTTAAAAAGGGAGCAAATGAATTTTGCTGAGGTGCAGTTCTCTTCTGGCCGAACCCATGATATAGCCTGCCTCCTTTTTCCAGCAAGATCAATGAAAATTTCTTTTGCACCAATTCTTCCATCATGGCAACTCTCCTAAACCCCAAAGAGACAACTATACTACACTGGTCTACAGCAAATCTTGGGCACGTCGGCTAGCCAACTTCGCGCCCGAGTTGCCTCGGCATTGAGGTGGGAGCCCGTAAAAGAATCCGGCTACGTGGTGCCTTTCCGGCGAGGAGGCGACCACCGGAGTTTTCCGCAGGAGATCGGGACGACGACGAGAAGACCGGAGGACTCGGATCACTCGGTATATCTCTAACCCGTCTTGTTGTTTGCTAGATCTAGTTTAATGGCCCGATCCGGGGTTTAGTGCGCGGTGGTGCCGGTTTGCTAAGTCCGCAAAATTAAAGTTTATCACCGCTTCCGCATTTGGCCGTCTGATTGACGGCCGGGGCGCCGCCGTGCACTTACATTGGTATCAGAGCCTCGCCATTAACTTAGTCTAGCTTGGTATAATGTGTTTGCATTTCCGATCGATCAAAAAGTTCCAAAACTGCATTTTTCTTACATCAGTTTTCTGTCGAATTTTTTTTAAGTCCAAAATTTTTTCAGGTGATTGCAGAATGATGTATAGAGTATCGTAAGACCACTGGAAAATTTTGGATCCCTGAACCCTCCGTACGACCGCGGAACCGCGGCCTTAACCCCTTGTTGGCCGCGGTTCCACCGCAGGTATTTGGGTTCAGTTCACCATGTTTTTTCAGTGGCCTTGTGGGGTTAAAATAGGGGTTTTGGAATGTTAATTTTGGGCCCATAATTTCTGTGAGTACTACAGTTTTTCTTGGGGGCCCACTTGTTAAAATTTGATCGATCGGATATTTTAAACACATTATTTCACAGTATTTACATTATATCTGCGACCGTGAATGTCACTTGATCGGTAAATCCGGTCTAACTGCTATAGCCCGGTTAGACGGATTTGCGAACGTGACTTTCACGTTGATGTTCTGTTTTTGCTGTGATGTTGCGGATTGGTCGTGGGGGATAGCCTGGATGCAATGCTAGTACAGTTGTGGTTGTATTATGTACATTTGATGTTGCGGGGCGAGCGTCCGACATGTGGACTGCCGTCACTGCCTGTTTGTATTATTCTTTTGGGACACGACCTGGTTGCAGTCGATGTACCCGTTGTATGTATATTTTACTTTCTGTACTAGGATTACCCCGCGGAGGGGTGCACGGATAGCCGGATTCTAGAGGGCAACAAGCCCGCATCTCATGGCATTGAGACGGAGGGGGCTTCACTCTAGGATTGGCGGGCTATTCGCCGTACTCGTAGGGGGTACAGGTTGACCCAGGAGGGGTGCCCAAGTTACCGGATTCCGTGAAGTGTTGGGTGGTCCATTCACGGTGTTGAAGGGGGCTGCCTCGCTTCAGGTTTTGGCGGGTAACTTGCCGCTCCCGTAGGGGTCTAGGATTTCATTGCACAGGCTATCCACACGACCAGGGGAACGTCGGGTTTCAGTTGTGGCTCTGTGAAACCCGGGGATCCCAGATATCTGTATTGTTCTGTGATGCTGTACATTTCTGTGATGTTGCATTTCTTATCACGCCTTGAGCGAATATAATATATTGGTATATATATTAGTAGATGTTGTATATGTTTTTCATCCGCGCTAGTCCAGTCCCCGCTCTGCCGTTAGTAAGCTAACCTAACGGGTGATGACGGGACCCAGTGGCGAATGCGGATGGCATATACGTACGTCAGTATATTTTCGTTCTTTGTGGTGTGATCAATTGATGGGACTGCGTTGATTCGGATCAATGCAAGTTAAACAAACCTATTCTGATGTTGTTGGAACACTTTTCAAAAAGCTATTATTGCAAGGACGTTCACTTTTGTTTTGCATCGTGGTATTCATTTGGAATATCCTGCTCCTCAGTCGACGAGGCAAGGGCCGAGATCCCTTCACCGGGAGTGACCCCTTGGATAGAAGTTTGCGTCAGGGCATTAACTTCACTATAGCCGATTACTTTTGCTTTGCACCGTGGTATTCAGTTGGAATATCCTGCACCCCATTCTACGGGGAAAGAGCCGAGATCCCTTCACCGGGAGTGACCTCTTTAGTAAAGGTTTTCGTCACTATATTTTCTAAAAAGCTATCCGTTCCTTCAACGATATCAAGTTCATTACGTTAAAGGTTTTCGCCAGAAACTATTCGTAGCCCTCCGTCGTTTCATATGGGTAGTCAATAGTATTCAAGCTGTGTATGTTGGCCAAAGTCAAGGCACAGTGATTGGTAGCTATTGGGGTATTCATATGCAGCATAGATAGATGCATTGGTTTGGGACAGTCGTACTGCCATTTTGGCCAAAGTCAAGGGTATGTACGGGTGGGTTCAAATTAACCTGGAGAATGACGGGTAGAACTTGACATGTGACTTATGATATGTTGGCCAAAGTCAAGGTCATAAGAGCATGGGGCAGAAATCACATCGGGAGTTTCAAAAGAACTGAAACTTGCCAGATATGCGCATACCTTCTGGAGTGTGATACCGTGAGCGGATTCCGTCACGTTGTCATGCGATGATAGTTGGATCCCGATTCCCACTAATGAGTTGGTTTACTCCTCGAGTGACCCCGACTAATTCTTCTTTCAGGTTTGGAGGAGAATTTGAGATACAGTGGGAGGTTTCCTGATTAGAAAAAGTGATAACCATTCTGATCTAGGATAGAGTGCACGCTGAGTGTTTCTTTTCTCTCTCTCTTTGGCAGCGACAATTGACCCGACCCTAGACTATGAATCAGTGACCAAGTTGACCGAACCTTCTTAACACTGGCTTTTGGATTGTCAGAGTTGCAGACCTCATTGCCACTCCTACTTTTACCCTTTTCTCCAGGACACCCCGTACTACTGCGAACGTCCACTTCCATTGGACAAAACCATCGTATGGTTAGATACGAACTCGAAGGAATTCGAGGATGGTTTCCGGTTCTGGAGAAAACGAATAGGATTATTCAGTTGTCTTTTCTTTTCACCTTCTCTCATTGCGAGTACTCCTTGGTTTAGGAGTAGTACACCTATTATGCAAATTGGATAGTCTTCTTCCAAACCATAGGCTGGTGCCGACCGGTAGGGAATGAAGAAAACCAGTTAGCCTAAACGGTGTAGAGAAGGTATTAAGTTCAGACAAAGAAAGGGATTAGTAAGAGGGCAAAGTAAATTGCGACTGGTATTCATGACCAAACCAAGTATTTCTTCGCCAATCCTAAATCATCTTTGTATTTCTCCAGGACACTCCGTATCACTACGAAGATCCACACTTTATTGGATACTCCATCGTATGGTTATATACGAACTCGAAAGGAACTTGTTCCAGTTCGGGGATGGATTCTGGTCCAGGAGAAATAGGAATAAGGTTTATTCGGTTGTCTTTTATCTTCACCTTCTCTCGCTTTGCGAGTGCTCCTAGGATTAGGACAGTACACCTTTTATGCTTATTGGATAGTCTTCTTCCAAACCATAGGCTGGTGCCGAACGGTAGGGAAGGAAGAAAACCATTTGGCCTAAGAGGTGTGCAGAAGAAAATGACTAAAGACATATAAAGGGATTTGGAGAGGTGGCAAAGAATTATACGGTTACAGTTGTGAATCTGGATAATGGAAGAGGCATTACTAGGAATACCAGGATACCCCAACGAGACATTTCGATGTTTCAGTTTCACTGTGTACTGTTAAAAGAAAACTGATTTCCCGATTAGATACTTACTCCAGGGTATGTATTTACCAGGTTTGATTCTCACATCTGTATGGTTTTACAGATGATGAGTGGGAGTAAGTTATTGGGAATAGGGTGATCATCCTCATTATATCGGGATTCGTTGTAATCGGTGATATTTGAGGAGATCATCTGAGCTGTTTGCCGGTCGGCAAATATTTGGTTTTGAATATCCGCTGTTGTGCACCAATTTCAAATTGATATATCTGTACGTCTATTTTCATAGAGTGAGATATACCTTTTGATATTATGTCGATGACATTTACCTATATCAGTGGATGGTTAGGTAAGGAGCATTAAACAGCGGTGTAATTCTTCTTAACCATAAGTACAGTTTTCAACCTACGACATACAGTGAAAGAGTTGTTAGACTCAGCGGACTCATACAGAGTATTGTATGTAGTCCAGTGTCCATTAGGACAGAGGGGTTGGTCCTCTTACTATATTCTGTTTACTTTTAACTTCTCTAGTTCTTAGACATGTGTTTCGTAGAAACACAGGGTCTAAGTTTTGAGGAGTTATAGGTATTTGAATAGAGTAGAGAACCAGGTGTAGCAAGTATCGGGATTCTTCAAAGTGATCGAAGATGTAGATACTTGTGTATGGTATTCAGTTGATAGTAATGATAAAGAGAAATTGCTTCTCTTTCAGGTTACTCATAATTGGAAGCATTCCTAAGTTGAGTAACACTGATCGGCCTCTCTCCATTTAGTTGACATGCACTGGAGACAGCTGCATGATTTGAATCTAGTTAAATTAAATCAGTGCCTCTGGTTCTATATTGGATATAGAACAGTTCATATCTTAACGATGTTAAGGTACGGGGAGTTGTCCGGCTTATGATTAAAACCAGACACTGGACAACTCAAGGCACGTTTCTGTAATGGCAGTTTGTGGGTTGACCCAGGCTATGACGAGGGTTGATTTTCTACCATCTGGAAGATCAATAGAAATATTGTTCTAGACTCGCCACAGTTTTATTAAAAATGGATTTTTTCAAAAACAGTAGTGGGAGTATGGTAGAACTGGAAGTGATTCCAGAACCGCAAACGATTATTGAAGATTTGATACGGAACCTAAAGATTCAATCTGATTTGACATTCCATTGGCCACTCCACAGATAAGGTGGGTAACTTCAGGCACCCGAGAGGTACTCCGGTAGCCTCAAGGACGGTGACAGGGAAGTTCTTGTTTACCCACACTTGCCATTGTTGTTGTTCCAGGCTGCGAGACCCGGCAGGAGGATGAGTATAGCGTCGTTCTAAACTTGCTTTAGAAGTGCACGTCTATATGACTCTGCCAGAGGGTTGTCGTAGTCGGTGGGAGCAGCGGAAGCATTGGTGGACATCAGGCTGATGTCTATTTATAGACTAAAGCAGATATAGCGGAGATAGATCATCTATTTCTGATGTGACAGTCATAGGTTTGACGTCATCAGAATAGGGGATGGATCTGTTGAGAAGGTAGTAGGAAGTGATATTCCTATACTACGATCGGTTATACTTTGGTCGTCACACAGTGGTTTCTCCACAAAGGACTTGGACATTATATCAGACATACTGGTTACTAGATCTATGGTTTTAGATCTAGATTTGGGAGGTTTCCCAATCTGGGTACCTTGACATCATTCTATGAGTATTTAGAATGGACGACTCCTGGCACGGTAGTATACCTGCAGGTGATGGAGTCACCCTCTCTAAAGGTGTCTTACAGACTAAAGGGGAGAGGGATGTGCATGATTGGCAGATCACTTGCTTAGGCAATTGAGTCAATCATCAGATATCAAGTACCACACCAGATGTTGTTCTTGCATTACATGCAATAAGTTGACATTGATCCAATCCTGGAGAAACAGTCGGAAACAGTTTTAGAACATAAGTGGATGTTCTAGGGATATGATAGCAGCATTCTCCTTTGGGAGATAGTTATCATTTCAGGCTTCCAAGGTGACATGGACGACAAGGAGGTTGTCAGAGTTATATTTTTCCCTCTGACGAGGGGCAGTATTTTGGACAGGTGGTCCAAGGCAATACTGAGGGTGGCATGGCGCAGGATACTGATTAAGTTCAGTTGACGATACAGTCTAAGAAGTTTGGATTTGGAGTTCATTTATGAGCTCGGTCCCATCAGACATCCAGACACTCTAAGACAGGTATTGCTCATTTCGGGAGATGGCTTTTTTCCGCGAACTTGAGATATAGAGAGACATAGAAAGAAACATCAAGGCGGATCCACTCACTGAGGCTATCCCTCGAACGCAATAGTTTCACAAACGTTTTTTGTGAGACTAACTAGTAGAGGAGTTGGGTGTTCGGTATCACACGGGCTGTGAGTATGCGACATCGCAATAATTAGCCTTGAGTGCAAGTGGGAGATTGTTGGAGATAGTGCCCTCAGAGTCAATTATTGGATCACAGGCACGTGATTGCAATGATTGAGGGAGGACCTATCCCGGTAGGACAGTCTTACTCGAGATGATAGTATGCTATCTGGTTTACCTTTATCATCGTGTACTGTTTTAGGTGACCTTACAGGTCACTATTGCACGCTGATAGAGCCCCTAGGATTCTTGCTTGACCACCAGCAGTATGAGGGCGATCATATAAGTGGGAGCTGGGGGTCTACAAGCACATCCGTAAAAGGTCCCTAGTCGTGGGAGATTCGAGACAGGGCATCGATTCTCCAGAGTAGACTAGTGTATACAGTCGAGACCCCGACGAGGGGCGGTGGCCGGTCTCACAAGCCACTGGTGTCAGTTGGTTCACCTAAGATGTATACAGGTGCTCATTGGGTTATGAGTACACCGGACATGACTCGCCGGGAACATGCTAGTTGGTCTTATACCTGACGTCAGATAGCAGTTCCCAGGTGACATGTGTACATGTTAGTTCATCGACCTGGGGATCGTCATTTGTCTCGTGTGAGTTCCCACTGTGCTTTGATTACTACCCTACCACGACTCAAAGGAGTCGTGCAAACAGGTTTTAGTTGGGTACAGTCCCGAGCCACATGGAGGCAGTGAGCGGATCTTCAGGGGTTCGTCTCTCCCGGTATTGGGGGTGAGGTCGCGCTGTGTCTAGGAGAGCCATTTCACGAAGTCCTTGGCCAAGGCAGGAGATTTACTGGTAGGTATTCCAGTAGTATCTCAGGGTGTTCTGGGCTACACTCCGACACGACTTGTACCGCTTTTGGGGGTCTGACTTTTACCAACCCCCTAGGCCCGACATGCGATGCTCATAGACAAACGGACCGGACTGTACAGATATTGTCACTGACAGGCTCAGTAGGGTGTCAGGATGAGTTCGCTCATCGACGTCCCTTTTGGTCAATAGCTGGTGGCCCGTTACGTATTGGCTTATACCTCTGACGTGCTAGTGGTTGAATCCACAGCCATAGTATTGACGAGTCTTTAGAGTCCACCACACCTTCAGTTACTCAGCTTTCGGGCGAAAAGCTGTAGAGGCCGTATGGAGATATGGCAGGGTTCGATCAGATACGTGCGGTATTGCACGGATGGTGATCGGACGGTTTTTACTAGCCGGCTTTGGCTTAAGCCGGATCTTAGTATTTGATTGTGTAGTTTTGTCTCTTTACATTTGTATTTCGGTCGAAATACAAATGCGGGTGTGTATGCACAATATCGGGGTATTCCTGTAATTTATTATGGGACCAGTTTTCTGGGGTTGCCAGTTTGCATTTCGTTTCGGCCGATTTCCTTTGTTCCGTTCATTGGCCGAAGTTTGGTGGAGGAGGGCTTATTTGCATTGTTGCAAATAAGCAATTGTGGAAGGGGGTTTTTGCATTATTGTTTTATCATAATGGTTGCTCCATACCTTGACCATGCTCTCCCTCTCCACTCACACATGAGGAATGGGTCGGCCACTGTTTGGGGAATGGAGTGAGTGTGCAGGAGATTCTTGATGTGTGCATTAATTAATGTAAAAGGTTACATTGAGAATATTGTGAGTATGCTGAGGCATTATGGTGATGGATTAATTTATTAGAAGGGATGAGCATAATGTGAGGGTGCTGGAGTTAAAAAGGGAGCAAATGAATTTTGCTGAGGTGCAGTTCTCTTCTGGCCGAACCCATGATATAGCCTGCCTCCTTTTTCCAGCAAGATCAATGAAAATTTCTTTTGCACCAATTCTTCCATCATGGCAACTCTCCTAAACCCCAAAGAGACAACTATACTACACTGGTCTACAGCAAATCTTGGGCGCGTCGGCTAGCCAACTTCGCGCCCGAGTTGCCTCGGCATTGAGGTGGGAGCCCGTAAAAGAATCCGGCTACGTGGTGCCTTTCCGGCGAGGAGGCGACCACCGGAGTTTTCCGCAGGAGATCGGGACGACGACGAGAAGACCGGAGGACTCGGATCACTCGGTATATCTCTAACCCGTCTTGTTGTTTGCTAGATCTAGTTTAATGGCCCGATCCGGGGTTTAGTGCGCGGTGGTGCCGGTTTGCTAAGTCCGCAAAATTAAAGTTTATCACCGCTTCCGCATTTGGCCGTCTGATTGACGGCCGGGGCGCCGCCGTGCACTGACAGAAGAAAGAAGGTTCATACAGAATGTGCATTGATTATAGATCCTTGAACGAAGTAAAGATAAAGAACAAGTATTCGCTACCGCGTATCGACGATTTATTCGATCAGCTAAGTGGATCTTGTGTTTTCTCTAAATTAGATCTTCATTCAGGTTATCATCAGGTGAAGGTCAAGGAAACTGATATTCATAAAACGGCTTTCAGAACTCGCTATAGTCATTACGAATTTCTATTGATGCCATTTGGAGTGACCAACGCACCAGCAATATTCATAAACCTAATGAATCAAGTTTTCCTGGAGTACCTAGACAGGTTCGTTGTCATCTTTATCGACGACATCCTGGTGTATTCTAAGAGTCGGAAAGAACATGTCGAACACCTACGAATTGTCCTGAAAACTCTACGACAACATCAACTATATGCCAAGTACTGCAAGTGCGAGTTTTGGCTAGATCAAGTTGGTTTTCTTGGACATATCATATCAGGCAAAGGAATCTCTGTGGATCCAGCGAATATTTCAGCAGTAAGCAAATGTCCGACACCAAAGTCAGTGAAGGACATTCTGTTCCCCGCCGAAACACGGAGAAGTGACCGCGCAGGTCCGTCTTGTCTGAATTTCGAGGGCAGATGCTCATTGGTGCTATCCGTCCACCTTTCCGAAGATGCCAAGTTGATTTATGACACCGTATATCTAAGGTTTAAACGGATGCGGCCGATGTAGCAGACTTCGTCAGATTCCCCCTCATTTTAGGGTTTTTTTAATTGTGAAGACGCTCTTCCCTGCAGACGCAAGCCCCTACAGTTAATTACGCTACCGCATCGCGGTAACCACTTTCTCCTTCTCCAGATGGTCACTTCGTGTCGTGTGTGTTTGTTTTGTTTTTTGGTTGCCTGTGGATTGTATACGGAGACTAATTTATGTTGTCGCCCGTAGGGCATGAATTAGTCAAAATCCGTATCTTCTTAGATTTGTGTTTTGGGTTGGGTTTAAGGATACGTTAGTCTCATTTGAGACTAAGATCAACTCAACGGGATCATTTAGATCTAAAAGAAAGCATTTGGACTCTATTGTTTAGTTTAGGGATATTGCGGTCGATTACCAGTTTAAGGACATGGTGGTCCAAGGTTAAGGACATCATAGTCCATGGGCTTAAGGACCCCACAGTCCAAGGTTAAGGACATCATAGTCCATGGGTTTAAGGACCCCACAGTCCGGTTTAAAGACGTCATAGTCTATGAAATGTATGGTTGTCGGGACCCGTCACCTCTCTGAAGATGTTGAAGGATTACAACGACAAATATCAGAGGAGTGAAGAGATGTACCCTTGAACCAAGGTTGGTTGGGAGATCTGTAGTCCAATTTGGGACTAACGTCTATTAAAAGATTTGTGAGCATATGAGCTCAATTAATCTGAATTGAGGACTTATGGCAAATCTTGGGCTATCATATCAAGTTAAAAATATTTAACATTTATTTTGGGTTGTTAAGCATCTATTTGGGCTTGGCCCTTTTAAAATGTTGAGCATTGACTTGCATTCTGACAATGTTTTGTTTTTTATTGAATGCTGAGCATTCATCAGAGCTCTGGGCTTATTAAATAACAATTTATCTTCTATCAGCACAACAAATGGTGCGCTTGGCGCTTTGCGCCAATCAAAGAGCACAGTGCGCTTTTGCCGAGTAGCGCACAAGTGAGGAACACGTGTCACGCTTGGCGCTAGCGCCAGTTAATGAGCGCATTGCGCTGATTTATGAGCGCATTGCGCTGATTTATGAGCGCATAGCGCTATTTGTTCAATGGCGCACACGTGAGGAGCACGTGGTGCGCTTGGTGCTGAGCGCCAGTCCATGAGCGCGTTGCGCTGATTTATGAGCGCATAGCTCTATTTGTTCAATGGCGCACACGTGAGGAGCACGTGGTGCGCATGGCGCTGAGCGCCAGTCCATGAGCGCAAAGTGCTAGTTCAAGAGCGCAAAGCGCTAACTGTTGAGTGGCGCACACGTGAGTAACACGTGGTGCGCTTGGCGCTGAGCGCCATTCCAAGAGCGCAGAAGCGCATTTGATCAATTTTATGATCTGGGAAATAAATTCTCCCCTATAAGAGACTTTGTCTCAAGATCCTAAAAACAAAAGTTCTTACTTTATAGGAGATGCTTCAATCTCTTGTATTGATGAAAGGCTTTGCTTTTATGGATCTGTGATCCTTAAGAGAATTGAATTATTCTCTCCCCCTTTATTTTATAATGAGATGTTCATGAACTCTTTTTATAAAAGACAATTTGCCTTATAGATCTATGATCAGTGAGAAGAATTATGTTCTTCTTTTTTTTATTTTATGATGAGATCTCTTGATCTTTTTGTGAAAAACCTTGGTCTTGTAGATCTATGATCTTTAAAGAAGTAAATTCTTCTTTTTAATTATGAGATGATTTCATCTCTCTGTTCTTTTACCTTGAAGAAAAGAAGTTCTTCTATTGAGAGCTTGGCTCTTCTTTCTGAGATTCTCTCAAAGTTTATGGGGGAGTTCCTCTCTATGCTTCTGTATCTCTTCTTTTTTTCGGACTTGAAGTCTTGGGGCCTTTATATAGGGCAAGCTGATTTGTTTAATCAGTTAAGGAGATCTTTTCTCCAATTGATTTGGGGATTCCCCACCATTGGATCTTTGATCCAAGAGCTTTTGATTTACAGAAGGCAATCTTCTTGTTTTTAACAAGATTGGAAAATCTTTTCATACAGAATTTATTCTGGATTTTGGTGGTTTTTAATCACCATTGGATCATTGATCCAACGGTGCTCTGATTTACAGAGCACAATTTTGTTGTTTGGAAAGATTTTGAGAAATCTTTCCTTAACAGAATTTAATTCTGATTAATTAATGATTTATCATTATTATTGGATCTTTGATCTGATGGTGGGGAGCTTTTAGTTCCAGTGCTAGCGCACCCGTGCTTTGCACGTGGTGCGCTGCTTAGAGCGCAGCGTACTTAGCACTAAAGCAGTCGTGCTTTGCACGTGGTGCGCTGCTTAGGGCGCAGCGCACTTGGTGCTGCTTCTGAAGCATTGCTTCATTTCAAAATTTGAATTTTAAACAGAGCTTTGCTCTGATTGGGGGAAACAAATGCCCCCCCCACCGTTGCGCTCACGTGGCTCACACGTGAGTGCAGCGGTGGCAACATCTCTACCATTAGATCAACTTAGAAGTTGAAATGGCACTCAGTGCCTATAAATAGGACCCTTGGCCCTTGAGATGATTTCTGTTCATCTTCATTTTTGTCTTCTGAGAATTTTTATTCTCTTTCAGAGCATAGCTCTTCATTTTAAGAACCTTCAAGAGTCAAAACTCTGCCAAATTTTGGTAAGATTTGAACTTTATCAATAGAGCTTTGCTCTTCCTCAGATCATAGATCTCAAAATGTTTTTAGGGTTTTACCCATTAACAGAGATTTGCTCTTCATAGATCTTAGATCCAAAAAAAATGTTATTAGGGTTTTACCCATTAACAGAGCTTTGCTCTCCTGAATAATGGAGATTTGTTAATCTCTTATGAAGAACTTTTAAGATTTTGTTCATGGATTTTGAAGATCTCAGAATTTTAATTCATTAAAAATTTTATTTTAATTTTTCTGATGGGTTATTCCATCATTTTTACAGAGCAAGGCTCTTGAATTCCCAGAGAATTTTTAATTCCCCTCATAATTGACTTCGACAGGTGTCATTCCTGTCTGCAGAGCATTGCTCTCGAGGAGTTTAACTCCTTGGCCTGAGGAATCTTTTTATTAAATGCGAAATCTTTTTTAGGATTCCTTTCTTGATTGCACAGGATTAAATTCGTTGGGTGATTTAATTAGCACTTATTTCCTCCTTGGGGATATCAAGAGTTGTTTAAATCCCGTGTTTGTTTCAATAAACTTTCTTTTAATCAGTCTATCCACTACTCACACTGATTTTCCTTTTCAGACTTTATAGACGCTCATATGTATGATCTCGACGAGATTATTTCTTACGGAGACATTCGCGCACTCGGCCGTTCTCAAAACCAAGAATTTACCAACGCCCAATGTGCTGAAATTATGGGTCGCTTTGATGCATACAATGGTCGACTGCTCCCTCGTCGTTCCTCTCTCTTGAAGCTTATTGTGGGAGAGATCTGGGGAGCACTTCCTCTATTTCACGCTGGCATGCCGCTTAAAGCATTGGAAGACGCCGAAGATAAGGTGCACTCGGTGTATCTGATGGGTTTAATGTAATACCCAGCTTCTTATTGTACCAATACTCGTATTTTGTTCCCCTCAAAAGTTATTTATTTTATTATTATTGGTTTTAGAATTCTAAAACCCTTTTCATTTTCTACCTAGTAGTCTTCCAAAGAAAAATAAAACCTAATCACACTTTCATTTTTCCCTTCACTACTTTTCCCTAAACTAGACCAGAACCCGATTACCTAATCCTTTTATAGTTTCCTCTTCCTCAAACCCAACACAAAATTTATTTAGAATTAGTAAATAATTTTCCCCAACCCAAACCAACCCTAAAACCCAAACCCTATTATATCTTATTTTTCAACAAAAAAACCCCAGCCCATTTTTCCCCATTTTATTTCTGTCTCTGGCCCGGCCCTTTCTTTCCCTCATTATTAATTCCATTCCGAGCCCATTCCCTCTTCCCTCCTCAAATTTCCCTTACATTTTTCCCTCAGCCCAACCCCGGCCCGGCCCACATCCTTCTCACCATTTTCTCTTTATTTTTCTCGGCCTGCTCCCTCCAGCCCGCTCACCTCAACCAGACCCGGCCCACACCCGCTCCTTCTTCCTTCCCATTGCGCATCTCCCGCTCATTTACTGTACCTCCATTCCCTCCGCCGCACCCCACGCCCGCGCCCATGCCTCGCCGTGCCCCGCTCGCGAGCGTTACCCACGACGCGCGCCCTCGACCTCTCCTCGTTGACACGCCTCTCTCTCTCCTCTCATAATTCTTTCTCTCCCCACGTCTCCTCTCCCTCTCTCTTCCATTTTCCTTTCCCGCTCCTCTCGAACCCGTGCCCACGCCCGCGATCACCCCGTCGCCGTCGCGACCATCGCCGGCATCACAGTAGCCACCTCACCTCCCCTCGACCACCATCCACCGAGCTCCTCCTCATGCAACCCACGACTCCATGGCCGAACTCGAGGCCCATGGCAGCTCCTCCTTGGCCGAGACACCACCTTTGCATCACCTACGACCTCCTTAACGACATCACCGCCGACCACCCTCTACCGATCATGACTCCCTCAACCTCCATCTTCGAACCCATCGTCCTCGCTCGGCCCCTCCTCCGTCACCAGAGCATCCTCGCTGCCTCCTTCGACCGTCGGAGTACCGCCAACCACCACGACCGCCACCTCCAATGACACCCTACCAGCTCCTCATAACCCAGTAGCAACCACATGCTTCACCTCCAACCAACCTTCGCTGCCCATACTCGAGCTCCTAGCCTAGTCCAAGCTCCGAGGTCGAGCCAAGATCGAGCCGAGGCCAAACCTTGTTGTGTTCCATGCCACTGCCGTGCGCCTCCAGGCAAGTATTTTACTTGCTTACATGCTAATCTACTCGTGTTACAAATTCAAAGGTACAAGTTATGAATTTGCAATTCCCGATAAAATTAAACGACATACCTGTTCGATGCATGATCCCAATGAAAATACTCACCTAATTTGACGGAACTGGATTGTTTATATTGGCCCGTATAGTGATGAATACCTTGTACAAATTTCGCTGGAAAATATGACCGTTAACGACTAAAACGACTACCCCCAAGTTTACTCGTAAAACTGGAATTTTCTTGTACCTGAAAAACCGTTAAAATCACCATAAATTATTTACATACTGGAATGATGTGTTCGAGGGCTCAAATCGAAGCCGAATCGACGAACTATAACCCTATATAAGTTTCTAATTGTTTCTGTACTTAAACTGTGACAATATTTGGATCGGAGTGCGACTCTGGATTGCAGTCCAGAGCGACTCTAGTTGTTGTTTACTGTCCCGTAATGGGTACCACACAATTTCCTTAACTCGTAGGTTGCGGAACTCCACTGCTTATGAAAGGTGAATCTGTTAGCTAGACAACACAAGTGGTTTCATTCTGTTTCGTTATCTTTTGTTATTTAATCTGTAATTTAATAGATAGGGACGTATAACAGTCTCAACAGAATCAGAATTGACATACTAGTATTGAACAGTGTATATCTCCTGACGTACAGACGCGATTGAGAATCCGTCTGTTGAGTTGAAAACCTTACTGAAAACCCTATATTTCATTCAACTATAGTGTTGCTAAATTCTGATCCCAACTAGGATTAAAATACGTTGCGAAACGGACTTCTGATTCTGAAACCGGATTTCCAGCCGTGAACGCTTAAAATGAAATTGCTAAAATTAGTGATCCTGACACCCGATTGACGTGAAACCAAATTCGCTGAATATATAACTGAACATACTACTAAATCCCCGTTCATCGTTTCGCTAAACTATGCACGTACGATTCATGATAAATCGTGCAAGTGATAGAATACTGTCTTATGACATCCTAATCATGCTTTACATACTGTTTACGCATCATATCATACATATGTCACTACATTGATAACTTAGTGATAACGTGCATTACCCAGTGTTAGGTATTAGTGATGATTGTGGCAAGTACGTTAGTGTTCGTGTATAAGTGAATAAGTGAAAGTGACACGTACTTGTACACAATCAGTGAATCTTATTGTTCTATTGCATTGTCGACGTCTGTGGAACGCGTGTACGTGTGATTATAAGTGGTATGGGACACTTATGGAAGCTCTTACATGGGTGTCACAGATAAGGCACCAGACACTGCCATTTATCTTAGGTATTAGTCGGGACGTGCTTGATGGAAGTCCTGCCTCCAGTTCTCGCGTAGACTTGTCACAGACCGATTGGTATTTGAGGTTATGGTTAGCGTTTGATGTAGACCATGGGGTGTGGGGTAGTTTAAGTGTGAGTTCAACAGAATCTCGGGAGTCCTTTGCCGGCTTATATATATGGAGATATATGGAGATTTACAGGGTACATGATTATTATCGTGAGTTACATGTTGGGCACGTGGTCCCTTGCCCTTGGGTTCTACCCTTGGGTAGAGGAAACTCGCGAGTGGTTGACTCTCATACTTGGACTGACGATAGGCTTAGTGACCTGTACAGTGAGACTTAGAGACTGATAGGGATGATAGCATCGATATACATACTTACTGTGTTGACATACTTGGCATATTATTTTACTGCTTTTACCGTTCCACTGCATTGATTACTGCATGTTCATGCCTATACCGTCATTGAGTTACTGTTATACATATTTATTATCACTGTTAAAGTTGTCATTTGGATTTATATATTATATTGCTATTGTGTCGCCCTGACGACCTGAGTATGCATGCTCAGTGTGAGGAGAGGATTTAGCCTGGACCAGGACTAGACGTACATCACGGACATCTTGATTAGCTATCCAGGGTTATACCCTTTTGTTTCCCATCAGGTCAGTTCTTTACATTGTTTTTTTCAGTTACTGCATTTCTCATTACCTGCGCATTATTTACTGTTTACCATATATAACTAGAAACCGAAGTGTGACTACGGCAGGACATTTCCTTGACCGTAGGAGCATGGCTGGCCTTGTCAACCCCTCGTATTCCGTATTTTGGGAAGCGGGGTGTGATACTTAATCTCAAAGAAAATCCGAGATAACCTTGTCAATATCCTGCATCAAGCTTTTCAACAGGCGGCGATACTTGCTGCTTATCAAAGGGTAGAGTACATCAGTTGGGATCCTGACGCTTGTGATCATGAAAGGATGCACATGAAGATGGTCCGAGAGGCCCGAAAATTTTTGGATGGCCTCACTCTTAAATTTCTCAATCCATGTCATGGATTTGATGTTTTGCCTTTGTGAACACTTTAATAGCGTTTTTGTTTACCGTTTTCATCAATGTAAGAATTTTCTGAAGTATGAATGGCAAGCTTTTCCATTTCCATGTGTTTATCTTATGCATTAAACCTTTTCGCTCATGCATGAATGGGTACGCTTTGAATGCCTAACTGAATGTGAATCAAATGTTCTCTTAATTGTCGCTTTCTTCTCTTTGCTGTGTCGTTGCCATGTAATTTCAGCAAATGTGGCATGTAGATTGTAAGTGATGGTCCATCTTAGACTCTTTGCAGGGTAACGATGGCTTAGGAAACAGGTTCAGGTCTGTTGCCTAAGACTTTTCAATTTTATGAGCCGTGAGGGTCTCATAAAGGCTTTTCTCCCTACGAGTCGAGAGGATCTCGTAGGTGCATTTTCTCCTTAGGAATCGTGAGGATTCCCAAGTGTGCTTTCTCTTGAGAGTCGTAAGGATCTCAAAAAAGAATTTTCCCTCTTACAAGTCGAGAGGACTCGTAAGTGGTTGCTTCCCTCCTTGTCGGGATTCGACTTTGGAGAGTGTGGCCCGTGAATAGTATGCAAGAGTCCATTTTGGACCGACTTGCAAGGCCCCTGTACTTAGGAAACAGGTTTTTTAATCCACACTTCCTAAGGCTTTTCCTTACGAGTCGAGACGAATCGAGAAGTTCTCGCAAAGACACTAATTTCCTCACGAGTCGAGATGAGTCGAGAAGTTCTCGCAAGAATGTCCTAACGTCACAGTTAACCTCTGCTCTTTACGATAGAGGTTCGTTAGGGTCTGTGGTACTAGGGTTTTGCCTGTCGTACCGTCGCGTTGGCTGATGTATCCCTCGATAGGCAATCTTGCTGTTCGAGTAGCCTTGCGACTGTCGTATCTCTGATCCCTTCGGGGCTGAACAAGACGTCTTCAAGCAATCTTCCTAGGAAGTTTGACCGTCGGAAGAGCAAGCGTTAGGATTTTTCCATGCCGCTTTTTACTTGAGGTTAGGCCCATTTTGGGGAGCCCTGATGAGTCATAACCACTCTGCGCTGGTGTGGGATGATCTCCGATAGTCATTCAGGTTTTATATGAGTTGCCGTCAAGACCCTGAAGTTAGGAATTTGGCCTTTGCTTCGTTTGCTGGCATTGCGTCTGCTGTATCGAGACGAATGTCGCGGTTGTCTCTAGGTTGTTGGTGAACCGTCGAGATTTGGAACTAGGGATTTTGCCGTGGCTCCGTTGTTTGATTGTCGCGTCTGAATCCTGCTGGAGGAAGAACGCTGTGGTGACATCTTGTCTGCTGTATCGAGACGAACGTCGAGGTGGTGATCACTCCACGCTAGTATGGGATGATCTTCGATAGTCTTTCAGGTTTTATATGAGTTGCCGTTAAGACCTTGAAACTAAGAATTTGGCCTTCGCTCCGTTTGCTTTGGCGTGTTCGAATCCTGTTGGAGGAAGGACGCTGTAGTGACATCTCGTCTACTGTATCGAGACGAACGTCGAGGTGGTGACCACTCCACGCTGGTGTGGGATGATCTCTGATAGTCTTTTAGGTTTTAAATGAGTTGTCGTCAAGACCCTGAAACTAGGAATTTGGCCTTCGCTTCGTTTGCTTTGGCGTGTCCGAATCCTGTTGGAGGAAGGACGCTGTAGTGACATCTCGTCTGCTGTATCTAGATGAACGTCGAGGTGGTGACTACTCCGTGCTGGTATGGGATGATCTCTGATAGTCTTTCAGGTTTTATATGAGTTGCCGTCAAGACCCTGAAGCTAGGAATTTTTCCTTTGTTTCGTTTGCCGGCATTGCGTCTGCTGTATCGAGACGAATGTCGCGGTGGAGCTGGGATTTTTCCATCACTCCGCTTTGTTTCGATCGTGAGGTCTTTCGTTGACGTTGCATCTGCATCCTGCTGGACTGTGAATGAATGTCGTTTGTTGACATTGCGTCTGGTGTAACGAGACGATTGCTGAGGTGGAGTTTGTATTTTGCCGTCACTCCTCTTTGTTTCGACCATGAGGTCTTTCGTTGACGTTGCATCTGCATCCTGTTGGACTGCGAAGAAACGCCATTGTTGACATTGCGTCTGGTGTAACGAGACGAATGCCGAGGTGGAGTTGGGATTTTGCCATCACTCCGCTTTGCTGACGTTGCGTCTGCTGTAACAAGACGAATGTTAAGGTGGAGCTGGGGTTTTGCCATCACTCCGCTTTGCTGATGTTACGTCTGCTGTAATGAGACGAATGTTGAGGTGGTCTCTAGGTTGTCTATGAACCGTCGAGACTTGGCTCTCTTTCGAATGGAGCCTGGGGGGAAGGTGTGGTTCCCTCTTTGTTTGTGCCCCGGAATTGTATACAGGGATCGATGTGATCTCACCTGTAGGGCAAAAAGTTTCATTTTATATATTTTTCTTTCTGCGATGCTCCATCATTTCAGCTTTTATATCGCAAAAGTCGCGATTGCCCAATCATTTCGGCTATCTTTCTCGGTGCCCAATCATTTCGGCTATTTATTTTATTTACTCGCTGCTTTTTATTGCGAGTTGCCCAACCATTTCGGCTATTTTTGTATGCATACATTTTTACTTGCTGATTTTGTTGAAAGTTGCCCCCATCATTTCGGCTATTTCATATGCATTTGTGGGTTGCTGGCTTTTCGCTGCGAATCTGGGATTTGATACCGAATTAGGTATCAGCATCGCTACAACTGGGATATTTCCAGGAGCGAATCATCATTTGCCTTGTAAGGACTTGAAACTTGATACTGATGTAGGCATCAGCATCGCTACAACTGGGACATTACCAGGAGCGAATCATCATTTGCCTTTGTCTGTTCGAACAAAGGTGGCTTAGCAAACAGGGTTAGGATCCTGTCGTCTAAGGCTTTTGAGTTCATGAGCCGTAAGGGTCTCATAAAGGAATTTCTCCCTACAAGTCGTGAGGATCTCGTAGGTGCGTTTTCTCCTTAGGAATCGTGAGGATTCCTAAGTGTGTGTTCTCTTATAAGTCGTAAGGATCTTACAAGAGCGTTTCCTCCCCATAAGTCGAGAGGACTTACAAGGGCTGTCCATTGTGTGAACATATCCCTAGTCGCGGGTGGGACTTTGTTAGGGAAATTTTTACTCGCGCCCGTGGATTGTATACAAGGGTCAATATTGAACCGCTTGTAGGGCTGTCTGTGGGTTGTGATGGCTTAAGAACAGGTTCAGATCCCTGTAGCTTAAGGCTTTTGAACCCTGTGAGCCGTGAGGGTCTCAAAGGGGAATTCTCCTTACGAGTCATGAGGATCTCGTAAGTGTAATTTCTCCTTAGGAATCGTGAGGATCCCTAAGTGTATTGCTCCCTTGTGAGTCGTAAGGATCTCACGCAAGTATTTTCTCCTTACAGGGTAGAGAGGACCTCGTAAGTTTCCTTTAACGAGATTGCGCCCTTTTGGGTTTTCACAAAGCTCGTCGGTAGTCCTGTTGTTTTTACTCACAGAGCCCTTTCGGGTTTTCATCTGTACCCATCTTGCTTGTGGACGTACCTTTTTTTTACCACGTCAACCCGGTGATGCCGCGGGTTTGTAGTAGTTTAAAGACATTTCGCTCCTAGGTCCGAGATTTTTCGGGCAACATACGATTACGCAACTAGATTTTCTTGTAAATCTTCGCATCTTTTGTGTCGGAGGTGGACTCCTTGAAGAGAGGGCTGAGGGCGATTTATTCGTCGGAGTCACTTCCAAAGGTGATAACTTGTGATCCCTTAGTGTCGGCTATGTGACAGTTGCCAGCGGCTATTTTGCGCTCATCTGTCGTGCTTTTCTGTTCCTGACGAGCCTTGTGCTTCACTCGTTGAACATGTTGTCGGTGGGCAACATATCCCTGCCACCAGTTTTTAAAGGCTATGCACTCCTCGGTAGGGTGTGCGATCCTCTGATGCCATAAGCAGAAGTTAGGAGGTATGTCCGCTTCATCAAGATGTATACCGCCAGGAGAATTTCCTCTGAAAGAGGGCAACTTCATTCCTATTGACAGGGCCCTAGTGAATCGTTTCCTTACTTTAAGCTTGCTTGTGCTGGCGATAGGGTTGCTTTGATCTGGTGGTAACGTTTCAACCCTTTCATCTAGTCGCCGGCGTTTAGCCTTTTCAAATATGGTCATCTCGCGCTCCTGATCAGCTTTGCTTTTCAGAAGAGCTTCGTTCAGGAATGCGTCAATCATTTCGTCTGATGGTCCTAGAAGTTCTGGCTCAGGATATTTGCCCCAAATTTCTTTGCGTCAGGAGCTTCTTCACCGTTTATCAACGAGTGAGAGATCATATGGCAGCTTGCCACATAATCCTCAGGTTCATCCGACGAGTCTTCTCCATTGTCATCATTTCCATCCTCAAGGACGTGGCTGAGAAATTCTTGGAGTGTGATTGGGGTTCGCGCCTTCTGATTTATTCTTCCAGCGCATCAATTTGTTTTTGCAGTTCCGTGCGCTTGTCATCAGGCTTCACGGGCTTTTTGGTCTTCTTCTTTTTATTTGAAGACTTTGACGGCTGGGTGCGAGCGGTTTGACTATCACCACCAATTTTTGGAATTGGGCGCGGCTTCAGCATTCCTTCGATGATCTCGGGTTCTAGCTGATTTTTCCATCTAATCGCCGGGCATGTTTGGAGATCCTTCAGCATTCTTTTTGTTTTGGTTGAAAGAGCGACCTCCCACAGAGCTTTCCCTATGAATGAACACGATGCCCTTGGCATGTCCATCTTTTTCGGATCATGTGGTTATGGCGGGTTCATCTTCCATTTTTCTGACAGCGCGAATTTGCCCTGTTGGTATTGGTTCTCAATCCAGCCTTTGAAGACGAAGCAATCTTCGATTGGATGGCTCACTGCTTGGTGGTAAGGGCAGTAATTAGGATTGTTGACATCGCCTGGCTGCAACGGACGTTTTGGATCCGGCAGATTGATGAGTCTGTTGCGCACTGCCAGCTCGAACAGTCTCCTCGTTTTATCCTGGGGAAACGAGTAAAGACGTCCCGGTCTCTCCTCGAGGGATGGGCGTGGGCGCACATTGTTTTGGCGAACAACCGGCTTTAGGTTGCTCGGCTGTTGTTGAGTATTGACGACGAAGGTCGCTTTCCCTTTCCCTTTTCGTTCTGAGATTCCAGCTTCGAAGGAGATGGTCTATGACCCATCTGATCCATTTGGGCCAGCTTGTCAATCAAGGCCTGAAAATTGGTCGTCTTGAAAAACATCATGAATTGGGAAATGGTCGCCTGAGGGTCGAGAGTACCCACGAACATGCCTACCGCAGGCGCCTCTTCGATGCGCTGCTCGCACTTCGACCACAAGTTCCGCCACCGTATCGCGTACTGAACCCATGTCTCTCCAGGCTTTACCCTGGCATTGATCAGTGCTGTGATTGGGGTACGTTCACTAACGCTCGCAAAACGTTGGGTGAACAGAGTAGTTCGGGAGTTCAGAGTATCATTCAAACACTGTCTCTGACAAGCTGCCGACGAACTGGCGAAGTAGCAGTTTATCGTCACCTCCAGTGTTGTCGCACAAGGCTCTGAATTGAGAGACGTGCTGATGCGGATTTCCCGTCCCCTTATATATGTAGAATTTGGGGATCGTGTATCCCGGCGGGTATTTTATTTGGTCATACCAATCTGGATAGGGTCGTCGGTCTTAACGATCTGACCGGCCGTTTCGCTCGCATGATGAGCTCGTATTTGTTGAGCAATATAATCATCCAGAGCGGCCTTGGAGATGGTCTCCTCCTTGGCTGCTGATAGAGCCGGAGGAGGGTTCGATGTCTCTCCTCTGTCATCTTTAATGATAATCGGGGAGTCTTCAGCTGGAGGTTCCGGCTGTAACATCATCCCAGCCATGTCTTGGAACAAAAGAGCTATGCATTTTATGTTGGCCGCCTGTTCCGTGGCCTCTTTTTCTTTCCTCTCGAGCATTCTTCGGAGGAATTCAGCATCAGTTTCTTGTTCATGTCGCTGCTTTGAGGTCCCTGGATTTTCTTTCGGCTCAGTGAGTGCGGCCATTGCAGTCAGCATCTCCTGAAGATTTTGTTGTTGTTGCTCCTGAGCACTTGTTATCGATCGAGTAAGCGGTCGATGAACCGTAGAAGCACGGCTTTCCTCTTTCCCGGAAGCCATATAAACGGTATGTGTTACCATGCCCCCAGACTTAGGGCGTTCAGATTCAGCGTCCTTGCGGTTCGCCGCGGTCATAGGGGCTTTCTCCGGCCTCCTTCTCTTGTGAGCGGTTGAAGTTGAGGGAGCTGTTGCAGCGGGCACCCAGACGGATGACATCTTCTGTAGTACCACGAGATGGCTCTTTTCTTGCCAAGCTTTAATCTTCTTTGGTCGGCGAGAGTAATCCTGGTCAATCACCGATTCCTGGACCTGTCGCCAGACTTTGTAAATTTTGGAGGAAAACCGCTGAGGGGGCTGCTCCGGCTTCTTTTCTGTAGCATTCTCCACAGGTGGGGGAGATCTTTTCAGCATGGCAGTTGGAGAGTTCTTGCGGACCCTCCTAAGCGGTTCGAAGCTGTTCCCAATCGGAACAACAACATCAACTTCCACCATGGGAGCTGGCGGAGTCAGTCCAGAAGGGGAGTTGCCCCCAGCCTTCCTTACTCGGCGCTAGTGGCGACGTCGAGCGTGTCGAGCCGTTGGGATTGTCTCAGCTGTAGGGGTGACTTCCTTATGCCCCATGTGTTGTTCAGAAGTTGTCATTGTCAGCCTATTGAAGACTGACGTCCGTTGAGAGGGAATAGCCAGTCTGTCGAAGGTAAACTTCCGAGCAGGGGAAGCAGCCTTGACGATTTCGCCTGAAACGGGAGCCGGAACGACTAGCCTTGTGAAGACTGACTTCTTGGCGGAAGAAGCCTCTCTGATAATTTCGTCCGCTTGAGCCGGGATGGCTATCCGCTTAGGGATGGCTGCTTCAGGTATCGCAGGCTTGTTGGCGTTCTGGCCCAGTCTGTTGAAAACTGAGGCAGTGGAGTTGGGCGACCCGTTGAGAGGGGTCGCGGCAGTGGTAAGTCGATCAAAGACCGACTTCTTTGGGGTTTCTTATGACAGCATTGGGGCATTGAAGTTCACGGGTGGGAGCATGGTCCCGAAGAATAGCTCAGTGGTGGCCTGAGTTACCTGCTCTACTAGAATTGTGAAAAGGGAAGCCGCATGGGGCCCGTAGGTTACACCTCCAGATGAGGCGGAACGGGGGTTGCAGTTGCAGCTGGAGCAATTATAGGCCATTTCTTTTTTCTGCACGAGAGCAAAACCAAATCTTAGTATCTCGAACCCAAGAGCAACCATATCAAACCACGATTCGTTCGCGAAACACGACACACGAAGTGTGGAGTGGAAAGAGGAAAAGGTCCCACCGGGCGTGCCAGAATTTGTTCCCCGCCGAAACACAGAGACACGACCGCACAGGTCCGTCTTTCCTGAATTTCGAGGGCAGATGCTCATTGGAGCTATCCGTCCACCTCTCCGAAGATGCCGAGTTGATTTATGACACTGTATATCAAAGGTTTAAATGGATGCGGCCGATGTAGCAGACTTCGTCAGATTCCCCCTCATTTGAGGGGTTTTTTGATTGTGGGGACGCTCTTTCCTGCAGGTGCAAGCCCCTGTAGTTAATTACGCTACCGCATCGCGGTAACCACTTTCTCCTTCTCCAGATGGTCACTTCGTGTCGTGTGTGTTTGTTTTGTTTTTTGGTTGCTCGTGGATTGTATACGGAGACTAATTTATGTTGTCACCCGTAGGGCGTGGATTATTCCAAATCCGTATCTTCTTAGATTTGAGTTTTGGGTTGGATTTAAGGATACGTTAATCTCATTTGAGACTAAGATCAACTTAAACGTTCGTTGAGGATACGTTGGTCTAATTTTAGACTAAGATCAACTCAACGGGATCATTTAGATCTACCAACAGAGCATTTGGGCTCTATTGTTTAGTTTAGGGATATTGCGGTCGATTACCAGTTTAAGGACATGGTGGTCCAAGGTTAAGAATATCATAGTCCATGGGCTTAAGGACCCCACGGTCCGAGATTAAGGACATCATAGTCCATGGGTTTAAGGACCCCACAGTCCGGTTTAAAGATGTATGGTTGTCGGGAGCCGTCACCTTTCTGAAGACGTTGAAGGATTACAACGACAAATATCAGAGGAATGAAGAGATGTACCCTTGAACCAAGGTTGGTTGGGAGATCTGTAGTCCAATTTGGGACTAAGGTCTGTTAAAAGATTTGTGAGCATATGGGCTCAATTAATCTAAATTGAGGACTTATGGCCAATCTTAGGCTAAGTCCAATCAAGTTAAAAATGTTTAACATTTATTTTGGGCTGTTGAGCATCTATTTGGGCTTGGCCATTTTAACAATGCTAAGCATTGACATGCATTCTGACAATATTTTGTCTTTTATATAATGCTGAGCATTCATCAGAGCTCTGGGCTTCTTAAAGAACAATTTATGTTCTATCAGCGCAGCACATGGTGCGCTTGGCGCTTTATACTAATCAAAGAGCGCAGTGCGCTTCTGCCGAGTAGCGCACAAGTGAGGAACACGTGTCACGCTTGGCGCTAGCGCCAGTTAATGAGCGTGTTGCGCTGATTTATGAGCGCATAGCGCTATTTGTTCAATGGTGCATACGTGAGGAGCACATGGTGCGCTTGGCGCTGAGCGCCAGTCCATGAGCGCGTTGCGCTGATTTATGAGCGCATAGCGCTATTTTTTCAATGGCGCACACGTGAGGAGCATGTGGTACGCTTGGCGCTGAGTGCCAGTCTATGAGCGCAAAGCGCTAGTTCAAGAGCGCAAAGCGCTAACTGTTGAGTGGTGCACACGTGAGTGACACATGTTGCGCTTGACGCTGAGCGTCAGTCCAAGAGCGCAGAAGCGCATTTGATCAATTTTATGATCTGAGAAATAAATTCTCCCCTAGAAGAGACTTTGTCTCAAGATCCTAAGAATAAAAGTTCTTACTTTATAGGAGATGTTTCAATCTCTTGTATTGATGAAAGGCTTTGCTTTTATGGATCTGTGATCCTTAAGAGAATTGAATTATTCTCTCCCCCTTTATTTTAAATGAGATGTTCATGATCTCTTTTTGTAAAAGACAATTTGCCTTATAGATCTATGATCAGTGAGAAGAATTATGTTCTTCTTCTTTTTTTATTTTATGATGAGATCTCTTGATCTTTTTGTGAAAGACCTTGGTCTTGTAGATCTATGATCTTTAAAGAATTAAATTCTTCTTTTTAATTATGAGATGATTTTATCTCTCTGTTATTTTACCATGAAGAAAAGAAGTTCTTCTATTGAGAGCTTGGCTCTTCTGAGATTCTCTCAAAGCTTATGGAGGAGTTCCTCTCTATGCTTCTGTATCACTTCTTTTTTTTTCAGACTTAAAGTCTTGGGGCCTTTATATAGGGCAAGCTGATTTGTTTAATTAGTTAAGGAGATCTTTTCTCCAATTGAATTGGGGATTCCCCACCATTGGATCTTTGATCCAAGGGCTTCTGATTTACAGAAGGAAGTCTTCTTGTTTTTAACAAGATTGGAAAATCTTTTCATACAGAATTTATTCTGGATTTTGGTGATTTTTAATCACCATTGGATCATTGATCCAACGGTGCTCTGATTTACAGAGCACAATTTTGTTTTTTGAGGAATCTTTCCTTAACAGAATTTAATTCTGATTAATTAATGATTTATCATTATTATTGGATCATTGATCTGACGGTGGGGAGCTTTTAGTTCCAGCGCTAGCGCACCAGTGCTTTGCACGTGGTGCGCTGCTTAGAGCGCAGCGCACCTAGTGCTATCGCACACGTGCTTTGCATGTGGTGCGCTGCTTAGGGCGCAGCGCACTTGGCGCTGCTTCTGAAGCATTGTTTCATTTCAAAATTTGAATTTTAAACAGAGCTTTTTTCTGATTGGGGGAAACAAATTCGGAGTTTCTTGGGTTTAGCTGGATATTACAGAAGGTTCATTGAAGGCTTTTCAAAGATAGCAACACCCCTGACCAAGCTCACACGTAAAGATGAAGAGTTTGTATGGTCAAAAGCATGCGAACAGGCTTTCATAGAACTCAAGTCAAGGTTGACATCAGCACCTATTCTCGTTATACCGGACTAAACTGGAGGTTTTGAAGTGCACTGTGATGCATCCGGTAAGGGATTACGATGTGTTCTACATCAGCACGGAAAGATTGTGGCTTATGCTTCAAGACAGCTGAAGACTCATGAACGCAATTATCCGACGCATGATTTGGAGTTGGCGGCCGTTATCTTTGCTCTTAAGATTTGGCGCCATTATCTTCTTGGTGAACGAGTGAACATATACACAGATCACAAGAGTCTGAAATATGTGTTTACTCAGAAGGAACTTAATATGCGGTAGAGACGATGGTTAGAACTTATGGCGGACTTTGACATCAACCTGCAATATCACCCAGGAAAGGTGAATGTAGTTCCAGATGCTCTTTGTCGCCAACCATTAGCAATGAATCTCACCGCCCAGTGGAAGCTTCAACAAGACTTGCATCAGATGAAAATTAAAGTAGTCATGCCAGGTAACGCTTCAAGTTTGATGAATTTACAAGTTCAATCTACCATTGTCAATCAGATCAAAGCAACTCAATTAAGTGATGCTAAGTTGCAAATGATCAGAGAACAAGTAGAGAATGGAATCAGAACGAACTTCATCATCCATGAAGACGGATCTTTGAGATACGGCAGCAGATTATGTGTACCAAAAGATTCTGTTCGGAAAGAGTTAATGAAAGAAGCTCACAGCTCTCCCTACTCAGTACACCCTGAAGGTACAAAGATCTACGTCAGAATTACTGGTGGCATGGAATGAAGCGTGAAGTAGCCAGAAGCATCGCTAAATGCTTAGTGTGTCAGCAAGTAAAGGCTGAACATCACAGGACTGCTGGATTACTTCAACTGTTACCAATACCAGAATGTAAGTGGCAACACATCACAATAGATTTTGTGACTGCACTCCCTCACAGCACAAAGGGTAACGATGCAGTATGGGTCATTGTGGATCGACTCACGAAGTCGACTCACTTCATCCCATTTCGAGTTGGCCAATCAACTGAGGCATTAGCAATGAAGTACATGGAAGTAAGAATCTACTTAAGATTTAAACTCTACATAAATGTACTATCCCTGATACCCATGAACTCATACAGGAAATTGTGTGACTTCATAGAGTACCAATCTGCATTGTCTCCGATCGTGACACCAGGTTCCGATCGCAATTTTGGCAGAGTTTGCAAGCAAGCTTGGGAACAAGTCTAAACTTCAGCACGGTTTATCATCCACAAACAGATGGTCAGTCTGAGCAAACTATTCATATCTTGGAGGATATGCTTAGAGCGTGCATGCTAGACTTCGGAGGATCATGGGAAGATCATCTACATCTTGTGGAGTTTTCATACAACAACAGCTACCAAGCAAGTATTGGAATGGCACATTTTGCAGCGCTTTGCACATGAGCGCTGCCTCGGAGTCTTTAACTCTTAGCGCTGACGCTCTTGACGCGAGCGCTCTTATGAGGCGCTGCATCATTTCAAATTTCAAATTTGGAATAGAGTTTTGCTATCTTATTGGGGGAAACAGGCATTGCTTTCATTCAAATGTATTTACTTTTCCATGTACTGTAAATAATGTTAATAAATAAAGTTGATGTTCATTACATTTGTCTCTTGTGTATATTTCTTTTATATTGCTTAGTTATGCTTAGTGTATTTACTTCTGAGTAAGTACGTAGCGACCTCGTCGCGTCCCCTTCGTCGTACACCGGGAAGCGGGTGTTAGTGTATATGCCCTAGAGGCCATTATTGTATCATACCGGATTGTATATTACTTGATGGAAGCTTGGGATATTCACCTTGTATTGACATTCTTGCTCAAAATGGTAGTATGCTACTTGGTTTGTTTCTGCTTTAATGTGTGCATGTGTTTCTTTTAGCATATCGCCTTTACACATTAGTGGAGCCCTTAGGATCTTTGCTTGATTACCAGCATTGTGATGGCAGTCACACTCGAGGGGGCTGGGTAATCTATAAGCACATCCTTATACAGGTCCCTAGTCGCAGGACTATCGAGACAGGGCATCGATACTCCGGAGTAGACTAGCGTATGCGCTTTTTATCCCAGCTTGGGAGACGGTCTGTCCCACAGCCGTCAGTACGTCGTACTTGAGATAGTATGCGGGTGCTCGTTAGGTTACGAGTACACTGGACAGGACTCGTCGGGAACTGTTGGTTGGTATTATACCTATCATCAGTTATCAGTTCCCAGGTGACATGAGTACAGCTTAGTCCGTTGACTTGACACTGTCACTTCGCCTCGAGTGTGTTCCCACTGTACTTTGATTACTACCCTACCACGGCTCAAAGGAGTCGTGCAAACAGGTAGTTTTTGGGTGCAGTCCCGAAGCACTTGGAGGCAGTGACGGTTAGACAGGATTCGTCTCTTCCAGTATTGGGGGTTGATATCGCGCTGTGTCTAGGAGAGCCATTACACAAAGTCCCTGGCCAGGGCAAGCGAGATAGACTGGTAGGTTCCCAGTGCTATCTCAGGTGTTCTGGGCTACACTCCGGCACGACTTGTACCGCTAGTAGGGGACTGACGTTTACCGTCCCCTAGGCCCGCCATGCGATGTTCTTAGACGAACAGACCGGACTGTACGGAGACTGTCACATTCAGGCTCAGTAGGAGTTCAGATGGGGTTTACCTCGTCAGTCTTCTTATCGGCATCTACCTGGGGACCGTTACGTACAGCTAGTGCCGCTTGCGGTCTGTGGTTAAACCCACTGCCAGCGTAGTGTCGAGTCTTTAGAGTCCCACACAGAGGGTTATTCGCCTTTAGGCAAAATGAGTAGAGGTCACATGGTATTGCGACAGGGTTCGTTCACATCCACGCACTTGTGCACGTTTGGTGTCCGGACAGCTTATACTAGCGGGCTTTAGTTTAAGCCGGATCCTAGTATATGATTTAGGATTGGTTTTATCTTATTGTATTCGTGTTCCTTGGTACACGGATACGGGTGTGTATGCATAGTTGACTGAGACAGAGGCAGAGGACTTTAATTAGGGTTGATGACTATTGTCATTTTCTTAACCCTAATGTTTTGTGTGAATTATGATTTATTAATAATTAGTTAATTATAACTATGCATGGTTAGGGTTGTTGACCATTTGACTATACTTGACTTGTTGACCTAGGTTGACAAGTTGACCATCATCATTCCATATGAAAGATGCTCTTTGATCCTTGCAAAAGTATTTTATGTGAAATGATAATGGTCATTTCTTGATTAACCATGACAATTATCTTTTGCTAATTATCTAATTTACATAATTCACATATATGTGAGAAGGTTGAGATATTCTTCTCACTTTATCATTTCCATTCTCTCTCCTCCTCTTCCTCTCTCTCTAGCTCTCCCCTCTCATGTGTTGAGAACCATTTGAGCTTGAGATAATCCCTCCAAAAACACTCTCTACTCTTTCTAAGGTCCTAGGTCTAGCACACCAAGCACCTTAGTTACTTCTAGTTTGAGGTTGGAGCCAAAGGTTGAGGCCCTCGGGTGAATCTTTCTTCGGCAAGAGAAGCGACAAGGCGAACCCTTTCTTTCACTCCAAGGAGTAAGGAGAGAAGGACTTGAAGCCCTAGGTATAACCCACTTTCCGAGTAGCTAAACTCTTTAGCTTTGTTAGTTAGTTTTGTTTAGCAAAGATCCCTCCTTTACATATTCCATGTTGCCTAGAGTTGTAAAAATCGAATTTTTCATAACGTTTCCGCCTCCCCGAAAGCACCGGGGTGGGCAACGTGGACTTACAGTGGTATCAGAGCCTAGCTAAACACAAACTAACTAGTTAGCAAAGTATATAGAACTTCGATCGCAAAAAAACCCAAAAACATTTTTCCAAAACCCTAACTTTCTGCCGATTTTTAAACCTGCTTTAAAATTAATAAATCATATCTTAAAAATCGGCTCAGGCTTTTCTAAGTACAGGCAAGAAAAACGACCCACTGAACCGACCAACTCACCGCGGTTCCGCGGCCGAGTTGACTCGGCCGTGGATCGTTTTTCCTGCAGTTTACTTCTGGGGGTGTTTTGTGATTTTTGAGAAAGTTTGTTTCCACCCAGATTTTCCAGAGAACAAGTTGGTTTTTGGGGTGGTCACAAATCCGTATTTTTGATCGAACTTCTTTACACTTTGGCTAATGGGTTATATCTGTAATGTGTTATATGTATTATGAAAGGTTCCTAGGCACTCTCAAGAGGTCTCACAAGGCATCAACCATGCCAATTTCTAATTTAACGGGTGCCGAGAAACCCTAATACGGATCGTTGACTAGAGATTAGGCGACATATGAAACTAGCTAACTACTTTAACTAAGTGAACGGAAATACAACCTTTGTAGATCCGGTGCTCCACCTCCATAGCTCCGCAATGATGTCTCTCCGCTGTCCAAAATGAATCCCGGACTCTAGCATCGGCTTCATCGGAGAAATGGGCGGGCAAGGTCGTCGGCTTCGTGCCGAAGATGATCTACGTCGAGGCATCACTAGATCAAGCTCCACCTTCACCAAACCATGAAAATTTATGAAGGAAACACCCTATACTACTTGGCAAGAGGTAGAGGATGAAGAAATAGGAAGTGGGTTCACTTTAGAATTGGATTTCTCACTCATTTTCATCAATCACCATTGATGGAATCTAGTTTTTCTTCTTGAAGAAGAAGAAGAAGAAGATGATAATGTTATGATAAGAATAATAAAAATAGAAAAGAAAATGAATTCTTATCATAATTTTAACCATGGTAAAGTGTAGAGAATTAACTTGAGTTAGGTTGAATGGTTAGGGTTAGAGAAGAAGACAAGAATGGTTGCTTTGGTCAAAGTTGCATGAAGCTTGAAGAAGCTTCTAAGAAAGCAACCATTTGTTTTCTTTTCTCATTCTTTTCATCCAAAAATAAATAGATAAATGAATGAATAAATAAAACCCTAACCATTTACTTAACCTAGGTTTAATTCTTTACACAAACCCTAGCAATCTTGCATCATCAAACATGATACAATCAAATGCACAAAACTATATCATATATACAATGTGCATAAGTCAGTGAGAAAAGCCATCTTAAGTGAACCGATACCAGTTAACGCAAAGTAATATATCAAATATATAATTATGCATTAAATCATTAAATCAACACTTTATTTAATGATCCGGTCATATCGCATATAACCGACTAATATCTACAGTAACAACTTATCGAATCAACACTTGATCCGATAACCCGGCTATATCGCATATAACTGATCAATGTCGCAAATCGCGAGAATCGAATACAGTATCACATACTGGTATCATTCTCGGTCCCGCACATATCTCATATGCACTCCTATTTCGTTTCGCTTGAGCCAGGAAACCTCTGTGTAGGACTCTAAAGACTCGTCAATACGCCGGCAGCAGATGATGAACATATCAAACACCCACAAGCCGCAAGCGGTCTGCTAAACGTAACGGCCACCCGGGTAATGAGCGATCAGAAGATCGACGAGCAAGCCCGCTCACACTCCTGTGAATCCAACCAGTAACACTTACCGTACAGTCCGGTCTGATCGTCTGATATGTCGCATATCTCGCCTAGGGGTGGTAAACGTCAGACCCCAATAGCTCGATAAGTCGTGTCGATATGAGGTCTATAACAGTTCGAGAAACTACTGGTAACACTTACCAGTAAATCTCAGCAACCCTGGCCAGGGATTTCCGGTTATAGCCAATCGAACACAGCGCAACATCAACTCCCTATACCGGGAGAGACGAATCCCCTCCTATCGCTCATTGCCTCCATGTGATTCGGGACTGTACCCAAAAACCACCGTTTTGCACGCCCTCTTGGACGTGGTAAGGTGGAAATTAAAGCACAGTGGGAACCACACAAGACTCTATGACGATCTCGGGTCAACAGACTACTCTGTACCAGTATCACCAAAGAACTGACGTAAGGTATAATACCATCTGGGAGTTCTCGGCGAGTCCGTCCAGTGTACCCAGTCTCCACTGAGCACCCGTATATCATCTCCGATGTCAAACACCAATGGATATGGGATCATCCATCGCCCATCTGTATGGGTCGAGAAGGTATACGCTAGTCTACTCTGGTATATCGATGCCCCGTCTCGATACACCCACGACTAGGGACTTTGAAGGATGTACTTATGGACTACCATGTCCCCACTAGTATGATCCGCATCATAGTCCAGATAGTCAAGTACACATCCTAAGGGCTTTACCAACATGTAACAGAAAGACAATCTTTGTACACGTTAAGGTAAAGAGTAACCGGATAGCATACTATCATGTCGAGCAAGAAAGTCCTCCCTATATATGTCCCAGCATCCACTACAATATACATCATATGTACAGTAATGGCCTCTAGGGCATACATATAACTAACATATTAAACGTCCGCTAATCGCTATACGTCGATTAGTGGGGGTTATACATATCTGTGATCTGTAATGTTGTTGGTATGTGTATATGAATTAGTTGGATTATCGCGGATGAATAGCCGGGGGTTGTGAGATGAGAGTTTTCTTATTCTTTCAATTCTTGTAATATGTAAATTGATGTAATATTATTTGTATGGCCGCACAACCGGGTCGGGGTTGTAGCCGTCATTGTATAATTTCTTTTTACTGTTTTTGCTCCTATGATAGACCCAAGGTGGGGTGCACAAACTACCGGGTATCTCGAAGTGCCGAGTGGCCTACTCACGGTGTTGAGGGAGGTTGCTTCGCTTCGGGTACTTGGCGGGTAGTTTGTCGCACCCGTAGGGGTCTAGGGTGGGGTTTGGCTATTCATCGCGACCGTGTAATCCGTTCTTCGTTACAGGCTCGTACGAATTGCGGATTCCTAGTATATCCAATGTATTCATCTATGATCTGGAATGACTATCATTGCATGTGACGAATGTTTATATATATCTATATGATATCTATTTAGGTGTTGCTTATGTTTTGCATCCGTGCTAGTCCAGCCCCCGCTCTGTCGTTAGTTAAGTAACCTAACGGGTGATGACGGGACCCCGTGGCGAATGCGGATGGCATAAGCGTACATCATATTTTTGTTGTTTTCTGCAATGGTAGGATTAAATGATGGTACGCATTGGAATTAATGCAAGATAAAATAAACCAAGTAAAAGTCGTTGGAACACTTTGAAAACCACTCAGTTCTTTTCAAAACCGAACTTTTAAATGCGGGGCTTGTACCACTCCTTTTTGAAAGCTATCTCGTTCCTTAGATTATATCAAGTTCACTACGTTCACGGTTTCGCCAAAACCATTCGTAGCCCTCCGTCGTTTCACATGAATGGTCAATAAGTATTCAAGCTATGTATGTTGGCCAAAGTCAAGGCATGGTGATTGGTAGCTATTAGGTATTCATGTGCAGCATAGATAGATGTGTTGGTTTGGGGCAGTCGTTCTACCATTTTGGCCAAAGTCAAGGGTATGTGCTGGTGGGCTCAAATTAACCTGGAGAATGACGGATAGAACTTGACATGTGACTTATGATATTTTGGCCAAAGTCAAGGTCATAAGAGCATGGGGCAAAAATCCACATCGGGAGTTTCAAAAGAACTGAAACTTGCTAGCGTTGCATACCATTTGGAGTGTGATGATTCTGGTAGGATTCCTTCAGTTTTGTCACGCGATGATATTTGGATCCCGATCCTACTGTGAGTATATGCTACTCCTCCGAAACTTTCTCACTTAACGATCAATGCTATAAACTAAGTAGGTGTCTAGAAAGGTGTTAGCGGGGCTACGCCCATAGGGAAAAGAGGTTACTTAATTAAGGAACTTCGCGAAAGCGTTGGAAAACCTCCCTCGAAGTACCGACACTGGCCTGGCTGAACGGTTAAGCAAGTATTGTACGGTGAGATTGATCCCGACTAATTATTCCTTTATGGTTTGAGAAGGGATTCGAGAGACAGTGGGAGCCATCCTGTTTAGACAAATTAAAAACCACTCTAAACTTGCAAGAGCATCATGCTAAAGTGTTTCTTCTCTCTCTCCTAATTGCAGCGACCATTTATCATGACTGGACTTAAGTTACTTCTAGATAAAAACATACTGACATGGCCAAACTACAAAGATTGGCTCAGGAATGTCAAAATGGCAATCACTTATGACAAGTTAGGGTATCTTCTTACCACCAAAGCTCCCCCTGTCCCAGGTCCCACCTCCAACGTCGCGGATAAGGAAATCCGTAAGACTTGGGAGATCAACTGCGCGAAGGCCAAGTGCCCCGTGCTTGCCTCTATGGACAACGAACATCAGAGGAGGCACGAGAATATGGACCTCGAATCTATATTTCTCCATACAAAAGAACTGTATGGAGAGCAATCTCGTATCGTAAGATACGAAGTGTCGAAGAAGTTATTTTCGGCAAGATTGGCCGTCGGATCATCGGAAGCGGAACACGTGCTCAAGATGATTGGCTACATAGAGGAGCTCGCGGACCTTGGGACCACGTTGGAGAATGAGATCTATACGGACTTGATTCTTCAGTCCCTTCCTTCCACTTACGCCCAGTTCATCCTGAATTTCAACTTGCAAGAAAAGGAAGTTGAACTTTCAGAGCTCCTCAACTTGCTGAGGAGTGCAGAGGGCACCCTCCAGAAAGGTAGGGAAACATCCACTTTTTTTGTAGGAGGATCTTCCTCTTCTAGGTCCAGGGCGAAAGCCAAGGGAAAGAAGAAGAAAACCCCCGCCAAACCAAGGGGCGGTGTTAGTAAGGTGGATACGAAGGGAAAGGCAAAAGCAATAAAGGTAGCGGGGAAGCTTGTAGATAAGGAAGAATGCTTTTACTGTCACAAGAGTGGACACTGGAAGAAAGATTGCAGGGCTTGGAAAGCCAGAACACAGGATTTGAAGCAGGATGCGGCTTCAGCTTCAGGTGTGTATGTTATTGAAAACTGTCTATCAATAAACTCTACGTCCTGGGTATTGGATACCGGATCAGGATCTCATATCTGTAATTCTTTGCAAGCGTTGAGAAAGCGTAGGTTTTTGAAAGCAGGTGACATGACCCTCAAAGTTGCAAACGGCGCTAGCATGGATGCTGAGGCCGTGGGGGACTATCACCTAGGAATGTCAGATGGACATGTTTTGGTTCTACGTAATTGCTTTTTTGTACCCAACGCAACTTGTAATATCATTTCTGTATCTTTGATTTCTAAAGAACGTTATGAATTTGTGTTTGTAAGTAATGCTGTAAACATTCACCTTAATCAAGTTCTGATTGGGTCAGGTACATTGAGCAATGGTATATACGTATTAAACCAACCATGAATTTTCAATGTCCAGAATACACACAAAAGAAAATCTCCGGAAACAAATCAGTCTTTCTTATGGCATTGTAGACTGGGTCACATCAATGAGAGAAGGTTGTCGAAGTTACATACAGAAGGATATTTGGATCCGTTCGAATATCAATCATATGCAACTTGTCAATCCTGTCTCAAAGGAAAGATGACAAAGACTCCGTTCACTGGACACGGAGTGAGAGCGAGCGAACTCTTGGGACTCGTACACAGCGACGTGTGCGGTCCAATGTCTACGCATGTACGAAGCGGTTATTCTTACTTCATTACTTTTACGGATGACTTTTCAAGGTACGGTTATGTCTTCTTAATGAAACATAAATCCGAAGCCTTTGGAAAATTCTAGGAATATAAGAATGAAGTAGAAAAACAAACAGGCAAAAGTATCAAGACACTGAGATCTGATCGAGGTGGTGAATACTTGAGTGCCGAGTTCCTGGATTACTTAAAAGAGAATGGAATTCTCTCTCAGCTTACTCCTCCATACACTCCGCAACATAACGGTGTATCGGAGAGACGGAACCGAACCCTATTGGATATGGTACGGTCCATGATGAATAACGCTGAGTTACCGCGATCATTCTGGGGATATGCGCTAGAATCAGCTGCATACCTTTTGAACCGAGTTCCAACTAAGACTGTGCCTACTACACCATATCAGATGTGGTGTGGGAAGAGACCCTATCTTAATCACATTAAGACATGGGGATGTCCAGCTTTTGTCAAAAAGCAGCATGCGGACAAGCTCGAGGCACGCTCAGTACAGTGCAAGTTCGTGGGATATCCAAAGAACTCCAAGGGATATTTCTTCTATTGCGAAGAGGAGCAAAAGGTATTTGTTTCTCATCATGCCCACTTCTTGGAAACTCAACTTTTGGAAAAACAGATAAGTGGGAGCGCAATAGAACTGGAAGAAATTCCCGAACCACAAGCTATTACTGAAAGCTTAGTAGAACCAGAGGGTTTGAAAGATCAGGACATTCCTACGCCGCTCCGCAGAAGTAGTAGGCAGTCTCATCCGTCCGAGAGATACTACGGTTTTCTCATAGACGGGGATAGAGAGGATTGCATCATTGATAGTGATGAGCCTACTAGCTTCCAGCAGGCCATTCAGAGCGTTGACTCGGTAAAATGGCTGGATGCAATGCGGACCGAAATGGAGTCCATGTACACCAACAAAGTATGGACGTTGGACATTGCTCCAGATGGGGTAAAACCCGTAGGATGCAAGTGGATCTTCAAAAGGAAGATTGGTGTAGATGGACAGGTTGAGACCTATAAAGCTAGACTTGTTGCAAAGGGTTTCCGTCAAAGACCTGGCTTGGACTACGACGAAACCTTTTCTCAGGTGGCTATGCTGAAATCCATTCGGATCCTTCTTGCCATTGCTGCCTTCCACGATTATGAGATCTGGCAGATGGACGTAAAGACCGCTTTTCTAAATGGAAATTTAGAGGAGTGTGTCTATATGGACCAGCCAGAGGGTTTCATTCAGAGTGGGAGCAGCGGAAAGGTGTGCAAGTTGCTTAAGTCCATTTATGGACTAAAGCAGGCATCGCGGAGTTGGAACATCTGTTTTGATGAGACGGTCAAAGAATTTGGCTTTGTCAAAAATCCAGATGAACCATGCATCTATAGTAGATTTGTAGCGAGAACTGTAGTATTCCTCGTTTTATACGTGGATGACATTCTCTTGATAGGAAATAACATTCCTATGCTACAATCTATCAAAGGGTTCTTGTCACACAGGTTCTCCATGAAAGACCTGGGTGATGCCTCTTACATTCTGGGGATCCGGATCTACCGTGACAGATCCAAGAGGATATTAGGACTCTCACAGTCCAGGTACATCGACACCATACTGAAAAGATTCAGTATGGAAGATTCCAAGCGCGGTAATCTACCGGCTTGTCACGGGATCACCCTCTCCAAAGAGATGTCTCCCAAGACTGATTTGGAAAGAGATTGCATGTCTATTATACCCTACGCTTCTGCGGTAGGCTCTATAATGTATGCGATGTTGTGTACCAGACCAGATGTAGCTTATGCACTGAGTGTGGTAAGCCGATATCAGTCAAACCTTGGGGAGAAACACTGGATAGCGGTAAAGAACATTCTCAAGTATCTGAGAAGGACTAAGGAGATGTTCTTGGTGTATGGCGGAAAAGACCTCCAGATCGAGGCCTTTGCTGACTCCAGCTTCCAGAGTGACAAGGATGATTCCAAGTCCATGTCGGGTTATGTCTTTACCCTCTATGGAGGGGCGGTGTGTTGGAAGAGTTCTAAACAGGAAACCGTTGCTGACTCGACGATGGAAGCGGAATATATCGCTGCTGCAGATGCCGCAAAGGAAGCTGTCTGGATAAAGAAGTTCCTCACGGAGCTTCAGGTGGTTCCTACCATTGTTGATCCAATACCGCTGTATTGCGACAACAACGGAGCTATAGCTTTAGCGAAGGAACCCAGGTCCCATCAGAAGTCCAGGCACATCTTGAGGCGGTATCACCTGATCAGGGAGATCGTGGGTCGCCAGGAGATCGAGGTTCGGAGAGTTGCTACAGAAGATAACACTGCTGATCCATTCACGAAGGCCATACCCCAGACTCAGTTCGAGCGGCTGATCGAGATGATAGGTATTCAATACGCCAGTACATGGCCTTAGTGCAAGTGGGAGATTGTTAGTGTATATGCCCTAGAGGCCATTATTGTATCATACCGGATTGTATATTACTTGATGGAAGCTTGGGATATTCACCTTGTATTGACATTCTTGCTCAAAATGGTAGTATGCTACTTGGTTTGTTTCTGCTTTAATGTGTGCATGTGTTTCTTTTAGCATATCGCCTTTACACATTAGTGGAGCCCTTAGGATCTCTGCTTGATTACCAGCGTTGTGATGGCAGTCACACTCGTGGGGGCTGGATAATCTATAAGCACATCCTTATACAGGTCCCTAGTCGCAGGACTATCGAGACAGGGCATCGATACTCCGGAGTAGACTAGCGTATGCGCTTCTTATCCCAGCTTGGGAGACGGTCTGTCCTACAGCCGTCAGTACGTCGTACTTGAGATAGTATGCGGGTGCTCGTTAGGTTACGAGTACACTGGACAGGACTCATCGGGAACTGTTGGTTGGTATTATACCTATCGTCAGTTATCAGTTCCCAGGTGACATGAGTACAGCTTAGTCCGTTGACTTGACACTGCCACTTCTCCTCGAGTGTGTTCCCACTGTACTTTGATTACTACCCTACCACGGCTCAAAGGAGTCATGCAAACAGGTAGTTTTTGGGTGCAGTCCCGAAGCACTTGGAGGCAGTGACGGTTAGACAGGATTCGTCTCTCCCGGTACTTGGAGGCAGAGCCATTACACAAAGTCCCTGGCTAGGGAAAGCGAGATAGACTAGTAGGTTCCCAGTGTTATCTCAGGTGTTCTGGGCTACACTCCGGCACGACTTGTACCGCTAGTAGGGGACTGACGTTTACCGCCCCCTAGGCCCGCCATGTGATGTTCTTAGACGAACAGACCGGACTGTACGGAGACTGTCACATTCAGGCTCAGTAGGAGTTCAGATGGGGTTTACCTCGTCAGTCTTCTTATCGGCATCTACCTGGGGACCATTACGTACAGCTAGTGCCGCTTGCAGTCTGTGGTTAAACCCACTGCGATCGTAGTGTCGAGTCTTTAGAGTCCCACACAGAGGGTTATTCGCCTTTAGGCAAAATGAGTAGAGGTCGCATGGTATTGCGACAGGGTTCGTTCACATCCGCGCACTTGTGCACGTTTGGTGTCCAGACAGCTTATACTAGCGGGCTTTGGTTTAAGCCGGATCCTAGTATATGATTTGGGATTGGTTTTATCTCATTGTATTCGTGTTCCTCGGTACACGGATACGGGTGTGTATGCACAGTTGACTGAGACAGAGGCAAAGGACTTTAATTAGGATTGATGACTATTGTCATTTTCTTAACCCTAATGTTTTGTGTGAATTATGATTTATTAATAATTAGTTAATTATAATTGTGCATGGTTAGGGTTGTTGACCATTTGACTATACTTGACTTGTTGACCTAGGTTGACAAGTTGACCATCATCATTCCATATGAAAGATGCTCTTTGATCCTTGCAAAAGCATTTTATGTGAAATGATAATGGTCATTTCTTGATTAACCATGACAATTATCTTTTTCTAATTATCTAATTTACATAATTCACATATATGTGAGAAGGTTGAAATATTCTTCTCACTTTATCATTTCCATTCTCTCTCCTCCTCTTCCTCTCTCTCTAGCTCTCCCCTCTCATGTGTTGAGAACCATTTGAGCTTGAGATAATCCCTCCAAAAACACTCTCTACTCTTTCTAAGGTCCTAGGTCTAACACACTAAGCACCTTAGTTACTTCTAATTTGAGGTTGGAGCCAAAGGTTGAGGCCCTCGGATGGATCTTTCTTCGGCAAGAGAAGCGACAAGGAGAACCCTTTCTTTCACTCCAAGGAGAAAGGAGATAAGGACTTGAAGCCCTAGGTATAACCCACTTTCCGAGTAGCTAAACTCTTTAGCTTTGTTAGTTAGTTTTGTTTAGCAAAGATCCCTCCTTTACATAGTCCATGTTGCCTAGAGTTGTAAAAATCGAATTTTTCATAACGTTTCCGCCTCCCCGAAAGCACCGGGCTGGGCAACGTGGACATACAGCGGGGCGTGACACAAACTATAACTGACGATTTGGTGGAACCAGAGGATTCAATAGTCCCCGACGAACCACAGCCACTCCGCAGATCTAGTTGGGTTCCTCATCGATACTACGGTTTTCTCGAAGACGGTGAGAGCGAGGATTGCATCATGTAGATGATGACCCAACTAGTTTTGAGCAGGCCATCACAAGTGGGGACTCTGTGAAATGGCTGGATGCTATGCGATCTGAGATGGAATCCATGTACACCAACAAAGTGTTGACTTTGGAAGTTGCTCCTGAAGGGGTAAAACCCATCGGGAGCAAGAGGATCTTTGAGAAAGAAAATTTGGTGTAGATGGAAAAGTTGAGACTTTCAAAGCTAAACTTGTAGCAAAAGGTTTTCGTCAACGACCTGGTGTCAACTATGATGAAACCTTTTCTCATGTCGCTATGCTTAAGTCCATCAGTATCTTACTTGCCATTGTTGCATACCATGATTACGAAATCTGGCAGACTGCACGTCAAAACCGCTTTTCTAAATGGTGATTTAGAAGAAAGCGTGTATATGACACTACTAGAGGACTTCGTAGACAGTGGGAGCAGCGGAAGCATGTGCAAGCTGCTTAAATCTATCTACGGGTTAAAGCAGGCATCGCGGAGATGGAACATTTGTTTTGATAAAACTATCAAAGAGTTTGACTTCATCAAAAAGGTAGATGAACAATGTATAAATAAGAAGGTTGTAGAGAGTATGGTTGTCTTCCTCGTATTGTGCGTGGATAACATACTCTTGATATGAAACGATATTCCTATGCTACACTCGGTCAAGCTCCTCTTATCACGCAAGTTCTCCATGAAAGATCTAACTGATGCCTCCTACATTCTGGGGATATAGATCTATAGGGATAGATCTAAATGGATTTAGGATTGTCCAAATCCAGGTACATAGACACCATGCAAAAGGGGTTTAGTATGGATGATTCTAAGCGTGGTAATGTACCCGCTTATTCAGAAATCACTCTCTCCAAAGAGATGTCTCTCGAGACTGATTTAGAGAGGGCTCGCATGCAAGGAATGGCCTATACTTCGGCAGACGGGTCAATCATGTATGTGATGTTTTGTACCAGACCAAATGTAGCTTACTCACTAGGTGTAGTGAGTAAGCATCGAAAAGATTTTGGGGAAAACCACTGGACAGCTGTGAAGAACATTCTTAAGTGCTTGAGAAGGACTAAAGAGATGCTCTTGGTGTATGGTAACGATGAACTTCAGATGGAGTTCTTTACCGATTCGAGCTTTCAGAGTGATAAGGACGACTGAAAGTCAGTCTCAGGTTTTGTCTTCACCTTCGGTGGAGGGACGGTATGTTGGAAGGGTTCCAAACTATATACCATAGCAGACTCGTTGATAGAGGCTAATTACATCGCTACCAACAATGCTGCCAAAGAGGTTGTCTGGATGAATAAGTCCATATGATGAACTTGGTTCCTACCATTCGGCATCAAGTAGATGTGTATTGTGATGACAATGGAGCTGTGGCTTTGTCCTAGGAAACCCCGTCCCGTCAACGATCCATACATATTCTTAGACAGTATCACCTGATCAGAAAGATAGTTGATCTTCGAGAGATTGAGGTCAGGAGAGTTGACATAAAGGATAACACAACGGATCCACTCCCCGAGGCCATTCCCTAGATGTTATTCGAGAGACTTTTGGGACGTTTGGTATGAGATAATGCAACAACTGGCCTTAGTGCAAGTGGGAGATTATTAGGAATATGTATACGCTAGAGGCCATTATTGTTGATATAGTGAATGCTTGGACATATATAGAGAGGACTTTCTTGCTCGACATGATAGTATGCTATCAGGTTACCTTTATCTTAACATGTAGACTGGTATTTATACTGTCTGCCTCTTACATGTTGATAAAGCCCTTAGGATATCTACTTGACTACCAGGATTATGATGAAATCATACTAGTGGGCCAAGGTGGTCCAAAATTACATCCTTTAATCAGTTCCTTGTCGAGGGAATATCGAGACTAGGGCATCGATATTCCAGAGTAAACTAGTGTGTATATTTCTTGTCCCTTAGAGAGCGATGGTTGATCCCACAACCATTTGGGTGTGACATCGAAGATTGTACACAGGTTCTCATTAGAGAATGGGTACACCGAACGGACTCGCCGAGGACTCCTAGTTGATAGTATACATATCGTCAGATAGCGGTCCTCTGGTGACACTGGTACAGGTTAGTCTGTAGACCCGAGATCGTCATATAGTCTTATATGGCTCCCACTGTGCTTTGATTTCCTCCCGACCATGCTCAAGAGGAGTTGTGCAAATAGGTGGATTTTGGGTACAGTCCTAAGTCACATGGAGGCAATGAGCGATAGGAGGGGTTTCGTCTCTCCTGGTATAGGGGGTTGATGTTGCGCTATGCTCGATTGCTATAACTGGAAGTCCCTGGCCAGGGCTGCTGCTGATATTTACTGATAAGTGTTATCAGTAATTTCTCGAACCGTTATAGGCCAGACATCAGCATGATTTATCACGTTACTGGGGTCTGACGTTTACCACCCCTAGACATGATATGCGACATATCAGACGAAGGGACCGGACTGTACGGTAGTGTTACTGATAGGCTTCATGGAGAGTATGGACAGGATTGCTTGTTGATCTTCATATCACTCAATACCTGGGTAGCCGTTACGTCTAGCTAGTACCGCTGACGGCTTGTAGGTAACTGATGTGATCATCACCTACTGCTGGCGTATTGACGAGTCTTTAGATTCCCACACAGAAGTTCCCTGGTGCAAGCGAAACGAAGTAGGACGCATATGTGATATGTGTGTGGGCCTGATTAAATACATGTATGTGATATCGTATTGTAATTTGGCAGTTATCTGTTATCGAGTTAGGTTATATATGATATAACCAGATTATCGATTCTAGTGTTGATTTGATAATGTGATACACAGATAAATGATATTAGTCGGTTATATGTGATATAACCGGATTATTAAATCAAGTGTTGATTTATAATGTGATATATATTATATGTGATATAATTATATCTTAACTGATATCATTAGCTCACTAAGTATTCTTCATAGTATATATATATATATATATTAATATATATGATATATATATATATATAATGAAGCATGGCTTGATTTTCTATTTTTGAGAAAAATAGAAATGGGGTGGAAATTGAGAGCATGGTTTCAAGTATGGCTTTTATTATTTGTTTATTCATCTTGACTCACTATTCAATCATGGTTGCAATTTTATATTGCTAATTTCCATGCTTGAATGAGTGGGGTCAAGAGTTGCCATTCATTTTTTTCTCATTCCAACACATAGCCATTTTAGATGGTTTTGCTCTCATATGCTCTCTTGCTCTCATCTTCTTCCTCTTCTTCATGCCACCATGGTTCAAGCTTCAACCCTCACATGTGATGTGAATCATAAAGCTTGAACACACATTAGTGAGCCTTAAATCCCCTACTTTACCATCCTACACTTGACTAGCGATCGAGTGTAGCGTGTTTCTTACGCTAAAGAGTTTAGTGTAGAGGTAGCTTAAGTTGGAGGTACTTCGCGTGGATCATCTTCGGCATGAAGGTCATCGGAGGGAGCTCGTCCAAACCCTCAAGTGGAGCCGAGTGGAATCACGGGACTACTACACGGAGCTTGTGAAGTGAAGGACTCGATCTACGAGGGTATAGCTATCTTCACTTTCATATAGTTTAGTTGATATCAAACCTAAAACCCTAATCATCTAGTTAACGATCTTGTTTAGTCTAGCTTAGAACCTATAAAAATTTGAATTTGGCATGCTTGATGTCATTAGAACCTAAAAGTGGTGCTAGGGTAGACTTTTAGAGGGGGGATTTGCAGTAATGGGCATGGATCTCGTGGGGGCATTGGCGATGGACACGGTCATGGGTCATGGGAGCCATTGCGAGGGTGAAGGAGAGGGAGCCGGTGGGGAAAAGGAGAGAGGGAGGAAAAAGAAAACAAGGGGAAAGAAAGAAGGGGGTCGGACTGAGTCGGGTCGAGTCAGGTGAGAGGCAAAGATAGATGGGCTTGGTTAGGGATTAAGAAATTAGAAAATAGAAAAATAGGGTTAGGGTTGTAAATTTAGGGTTTAAGAAAAATATAGAAAGGAAAAATAAGATTTAAGATTAGGGTTTAGGTTAAATATAGAAAAGAAAATGAAATGTGTTTTTAAAATAAATCTCAATCAATAATATTTAATAAAAATCAATAAACATTAATACAAATTAATAGAAATCAATACAATTAAATAAAATTAATAACAGTTAAAACAATTAATAACAATTAGTAAAAATTAATGACAATTAATGAAATTAATTAATATTCATTAAAACAAAATCAATCTCCAAAAATATCAAAACGATAGGCAATTGTTTAGGGTTATGGTTTTTGTGTGCGTTTTAGTTTACATAAGAAGTTAAATGGGTTTTGGAGTTTGGGATAAAGAGTTAGGGTATTGGAAAAAGCACTTAGGAAAATTTAGGAAATTAAAAATTTATTTAAATACATAAATTTAAGTATAGAGAACACCGGGTATTATAAATACCGCAACGAACTCAACTATAGGTTATGGATCCACCAGGCATCCACTGCGCGACGCTGATAAGAACTTAATGATATGGGACGTGATACGACAACTTTGAAGAAACAAAGACGTGAGAATACATCGGGTTTAGAAAGAAATGTAAGCAGGAATATGATCGTCAAGAAAGGTATAAGGATGAAGAAAAGGAAAACAGAATTGAAAACTCGGGAACGATATAAGCCAACAAAGAAGATCGAGATTTGACAATTGAAACAAGAATATATGGTAGGTAATACTCAATCGAGAAGGGATTTGAAAATAGGGAATGATATAAGTCGAAAAGGAATATAGAATTTAACAATAAATAAAACAAGGATATATGATAGGATATAACTCAATCGAGAGAAAACGAATAAAGTGTAGGTCTTCAGGTCACTCAAACAGAGTACTGCATTATAACTATACTGCGGTTCATAGTTACAATTATATAACTCTACCAAGTTACCCAAGACTCTACCGGATGGAGTCAAAATATTGAGCAGGATACACTATGGGAATCCTAGTCAAGAATAACAAGTTTACAACCTAGACTGACTTGGCGACTTAAATTGTCAAACTCTAGTCGGTAACTGTAATCTCAATATAAACCTTATGCCCTGATACCAACAAAACCATGTCACGCCCCGCTTCCCAAAATACGGAATACGAGGGGTGACTAGACCAGCCATACTCGTACGGTCAAGGAATAATCCCGCCGTAGTCACACTTCGGCTTCTAGTATTACATGGTAAGCAGTAAACACATCACAAAATTAAAGAGAAATCACATTTCACAAATTTATTACATTTAACCAACAGAGTAGAGTTCAAAGATACAATTATTCTAACGAAAGACAACTAGCCAAATGAAATATAATGTCTTTATTGAAAGCAGGAAAAGCGATAACTTCGAGTCACTGTCTAAATTCTTGCGATCTCGTAAGGCGGGTCTTATTTATGTGTGGGGTCCACTTCGTTCTCTGAGTATGCACACCCATGTCGTCAGGACGACACAATATAGCAATTTATATAATATTTGCAATGATAAGCAAGAAAGAACGGTATAAGCTAGCAAAATGAGAATATGGATATCAGATATATGTGAACAGTATAGTATGTGCATCATATCAGTAATTAAGGCAATATGTATGTTGCTACCTATCATTCACTAAGTCAATCGAAATCGATAGGTGGAAAAGAATGATCGTGTTTAACAAGGGTCTCATGCTTGCCCGAGACTACGGTCCGCTGTTGCCCGGAACATAACCTTGCAGCCGTGCCACTAGGCCTTTGACCTAATATATATATTGCTGATATTGAATGATCATCCTCTAACTCTCTAGACTTCGCTAAATACAAGTTCAATTCTAGCTCGATTTATCCAGTTTCCCCAAGTTATAGTATATGTTCAGGTATTAGAAGGTTGTGAACAAGTACAGATCACTTTCACTATTCAGTGACGCATTCACTTATCAGTATCACTTTCAATCACTGGTTCGCTATCGTATTTTTCACAACCCAGTTACTAACACTTATCAATCGATTGGTTCACCACTGAAAAAGGGGATGAACCGCGTAGGTCGTCTTGCCTGAATTTGGGGGAAGATACTATTTGGATTTATCCGTCCACCTCTCCGAACATGCCAAGCTGATTTATGGCACCGTGTATCGGAGGTTTGGACGGATGCGGCCATTGTAGCAGACTTCGTCAGATTTCCCCTCGTTTGCGAGGGGTTTTTGATTATGGGGACGCACTTCTCTGCAGGCCCAAGCCCCTGCAGTTAATTATATTATCGCATCACGATAACCATTTTCTCCTGCTCCAGAAGTTCACTTCGTGTTGTGTGTGTTTGTTTTATTTTTGGTTGCCCATGGATTGTATACGGAGACTAATTTGTGTCGTCTCCCGTAGGGCATGGATTAGTCAAAATCCGTATATTTTTATATTTGGGTTTGGGTTGATTTAAGGATCATTGATCCGGTTTGAGATCAAGATCGACTTAAACGTATGTGAGCATTTGGGGGCTCGGTTGGTTTTTTGTTAAGGATACGTTAGTCCAATTTGAGACTAAGATCTACTTAACAAGGTTTTAGGATCATTTTTGTTTTAGATCCAACAAGAGAGCATTTGGGCTCTGTTGTCTTAGTTTAAGGACGTTTCGGTCCTTTATCGCCATTTTGGAGGTGAAGTTGTAGTTTGAGGACGTTTCGGTCTGTAGATCACCATTTTTGAGGTGAGATTTTAGTTTAAGGACGTTATGGTCCGTTGTCGTCATTTTGGAGGTAACATTTTAGTTTGAGGATGTTTCGGTCTATAGATCACCATTTTTGAGGTGAGGTTTTAGTTTAAGGACGTTACGGTCCGTTGTCGCCATTTTGGAGGCAACGTTTAGTTTGAGGACGTTTCGGTCTGTAGATCACCATTTTTGAGGTGAGGTTTTAGTTTAAGAATGTTATGGCCCGTTGTCTCCATTTTGGAGGCAACGTTTAGTTTGAGGACGTTTCGGTCTGTACATCACCATTTTTGAGGTGAGATTTTAGTTTAAGGATGTTACGGTCCGTTGTTAGTTTAGGGACATCTCAGTCCATTGATCATCTTGTGTGCACGTGTATTTGTTACGTGATGGGATGAGCAATGATGATAGGGGATGCATCCAGTTTGGGACATGGTTTGATCTAGAATGTGCACGTCAGTTTGTAAAGTGCACCAAAAAGCAGTTGGTTGTTGGGACCCGCCACCTCTCTGAAGTCGTTGAAGAATAACAACGACACGTATCAGAGGTGTAGAGAGATGTACCCTTGAACCAGTTCCCGTATTTGAGGGAAAAGGGATTAATGGTAAACCCGAAAATCGTCAGCCATATCTTGAGACTAAGATTTCCTCGAGGGAATGTGGAACGAATATCGTTTTGGGATATCGTCAGTTGGGAGATCGATAGTTGTATTTGGAACTAGGATCAATTTGGGAAACAATGAACCCATGGGCTCGGTTGATCTGGGTTAGAGACATAGCCAACTTGGGCTTGATCCGCTCAGTTTTCTTTTTATTTGAAAAGAAATGCTAAGCACTTGTTTGGGCCCAGTCCCTTTTTTGTGCAAAAAAGTGTTGAGCCCTTATATAAGTTCTGACGCTCACACTTTACTCTTTTCTTCTTTATATAGAGTGCTGAGCACTCTTTATGGTGCCCACGTGCGAAGCAAGTGAGGCGCTAGGCGCTGCCTTGTGAGTGTCAAGCACTTTTATGTTCTGTAGCGCCCACGTGAGGGACACGCGAGGCGTTGGGCGCCGCTCACTGAGTGCTAAGCACTCCTTTATTTTATGGCGCCCACGTGAGGGGCATGTGGGGCGCTGGGCGCCGCACACTGAGTGCTAAGCACTCCTTATTGAGTAGCGCCCACGTGAGGAGCACGTGAGGCGCTGGGCGGTGATTTTTCCTTGTATATTTTGTTTTGAGGAGTTCAATTTCCTTGTTCTTTTCTGAATCTTTGATCTCCAAGAACAAGTCCGTCCCGATGAGAATTAAATTATTCACTTGTGGGAGACTTGTCTTGTGGATCTCAGATCCAGATAAAGAACTAAGTTCTTCTTTTAAATGGGTTAAACCCTTCAATAGGTAAACGAGATGCTTTGATCTTTCTTCTTTTCTTATTTACCTAGAGCTTTTTCTGATAAGGGAAATCTTCTTCTTTCTTCCTTTTTGGAGCTTCCTGCTTTGTTTTTTTAAGCTTATGGGGGGTTCCTCTCTTTTAGACTTGAAGTCTTGGGTCGTTTATATAGTAGAGGCAAGTCTATTGATTAGTTGAAGAAATCACTCATTAAGAGATCCTAATTGATTTGGGGATTTTACCCACCGTTGGATGTTTGATCCAAGGGCTTCTGTTTTACTGAAGTTATTTTCTTGTTTTTAACGAGATTAAGGAAATATTTTCTTATACAGAATTTATTCTGTAGATTAGTGATTCTCTAATCACCATTGGATTTTTAATCCGACGGTACTCTGTTTTACAAAGGGCAATCTTTCTTATTTAGAAAGATTTGAGGAATATTTCCTCTTAACAGAATTTAATTCTGCATCCTGGTGATTTATCATCTCCGTTGGATTTTTGATCCAACGACTCTATTTAACAGAGAGTAGAATTTAATTCTACAAGGCGTAGGCGCTCATGTGCTGCGCATGTGGGCGCTTATTAAGGTTTTAATTTTTTCATGTGCTTTGCATATTGGCGTCCACGTGAGGATCACATGCGGCGCCAATGACTCTGGCGCTGGCGCCCTCGTGGAAGGCACGTGAGGCGCTGCCTCTTGAGTTTTGTGTGCTTTGCACACGGGCGCTGCTCATATAAGAGTTTTTAACTCTGGCGCTGGCGCCCTCATGGAAGGCACGTGAGGCGCTACCTCTCGAGTTTTGAACAATGCTTTGCTCTTTATTAGGTGAAACAAATGCCCCCCCACCGTTTCGCTCACATGGCTTACACGTGAGTGCAGCGGTGGCACTTTTTCCACCGTTGGATCCTCTTGGAAGTTGAACCATCTTCCTGTGCCTATAAGTAAGGCTTTTGGCCCTTAAGATGATTGATGTTCATCTTCCTTAATCTTCTTCTTTCTGAGAATTTAATTCTCTTTTCAGAGCTTAGATCTCTGCCAAGGAAACTCTTTTAGAGTCAGAAATCTATCAAAAAATTTGGTAAAGATTATGACCCAACTCTTGAGGGAATCTCCTCATGTTCTAGGGTTTTAACCCATTAACAGAGCTTTACTCTTCTTTTGTAATGATTAGATCGTAGATCTTAAAAATATTTTAGGGTTTCTTCACCCGTTAATCAGAGCTTTGCTCTTCTTTTAGAAAGATCTCTTAGAGTTCTAAGATTTTTCTTGCAGATCCTGAAGATTTTTGGGGTTTTACCTTGTTAGAAAGCTTTGCTTTTGAGGGTTCTGGGATGTTATCCCACTGTTCTACAGAGCATGACTCTAAAAAAAATTTGGAGAATTTCATTCCCTTCTTAATTTTCTTGACGAATGTGAAATCTGTTTGCAGAGCACAGCTCTCGAGGGAGTTCAACTCCTCAGTCCAATGATGTTTTCTCATTAAATGAGAATCCTTTTGGATTCTATGAGTGACTGCCCCATCATTGATGGGGAGTTACCTTAATTTTGTGGGGCCCCGTGTCCCTTTCTTTTGCACTGCAGTGCAGTACAATTTTTAAGTACCAAAGAGTGTTAGATCCCTGAACATAGCGTCGATAGATAACCCTTCACCTTTTGTGCAGGGACTATAGCTTTCGATTCCTCCTTCCCTTTCGTACGTTCAGAGAGCGCTTTTGCCGACGCGCCCGTGGATCGGGATGTCTTTATGCTTGTTAAGGACCATGACCCAGAGCAAAAATCTCTTCACCTGTGGGGGTCATGGTATAGTTAGATTATCCGGGGTCGGCGCAGTTTTTCTTGTGCAGATCCTTCGGAGCCAATCCCAGCTATTCACTATGCTGATCCGCCTCAAGTGACTTACACCGTAGAAGAGATTAACTGGACCTCGAAAGGTCGTCTTCAACCTTCCATGGCGTCGATACCCGTACAGCCACCGATGGCCTTTGACATTTTGGGGCGACGCATATGTCAAGGCGGGTCGCGTCCTTGGGAGCAAGTTTATATGATAGGATTGACGCCCCGTCATTCGGCCAACCATCTACAGTGGGCCCGGTATATCCTGTTAGCCAAGAAGTCGCTGCTGTTGAAGACTGGGTTTTACCCCGCAATCTACTCATCTCTCTTTTATTACCACGCTCCCCATGTGTGGTGGATCAAGTCTTTTCTGGAACATCCCGACCCACACTTTTCTCTTATCAGATCAGGAAGTTTCAATTTCATTGGAAGAGTTTGCGAAGATCTTCGGCTTACCCGCCAGAGGGGAGCACTATGAGGAAATACTTCCCCCGGATGAGTACATCTTCGCCACTAAGTCAGTGGTAACGGGCCTTACCCCGGAGAACGCCATTCAACACCAGTTCCCCATCTTGATCAAGGTGTTGAATATGTATGAGAATTTATTCCTGGAGTCTGGTGGGCATGGGGTTAGCTTCGGATATTTTATCGCCCGCTTTCTTCTTCCGGAAGTTCTGTCTAAGAAGGCCACGAAATTCACTAAACTCGACGACCCGTCCGAGTTTAGTTTAGATAACTTGCCGACGGCGGTAGCGGATCTAAAGAATTTCTTTATTCCGGACACTCCAATTGTCCCCTTCGCGGAGATTGCCGCCCCAGTTGTTGATGAAGAGTCGTTCTTTGTGGGGTTTATTGGCCTGTGGCTGAGTTGGTTCGCGCTTCCAATGCACCCCCGCTATATGAGGCCGTCTGTCTTTTATCCGGCCCATCACATTGTCGCAGGAACACGCGTGGCCGTTGGGATCGCTGACGATACTCAGCCAGGGGTAAAGCCCATGTATCTCCCATTGCATTACTTCACATCATGGATTGAGATGCACATGTTGGGTGCCTTTGGCGTTCACAAACGACCCCAGTTCTACGAAAGCTACAACTTCCCCCCGGTCATGTACCTAGTTGACGCTTCCGCTCCAGACCCGTCATGGCGAGAGGCTCAGAGATTGCTCCTTCGGCCACGCATGGTTGGGGATAGTATAACCTTTGTCGATAAAGTCTTGACTATCGGCAAAGAATCCACCAAAGTGGTCCAACCGTTGCGCAATACTTTTAAGGATGGGGCTTCTGCATTGAAGGCCCGGGAGGTTATGCACCTGTACTCTATCAAGCCGGGCTTTCTAGTGTTTAGACAGAACGCCTCGGTGATGTTCATGAGGTACAACCCGCACCGCTTCGCTCAACAGCTGGCTTATAATCAAGGTGTTCCTTTCGAAGCATTCTTAGTCGAGCCGGCTGCTACGGAGGAGGGTATTCGCAGTGCGCTGCACCATTTTATGCGATTGAATACGGGGTCCCATTTTCTCGTCAGCGAGCCGAGTTATGTGCCAAAAGCTTCGAACGCTTATGTGGCGTGGTACCAGCATGCGACGGGTGCTGTTATCAGGGACGAAAGGCAGTTGTTACTCGATCATAAGGATATCGTCCCAGCCGGTAATCCAGCAGTCCCTTTGAAGCGACGGACCACCATTTGTCCTTCTTTAAGAGAATTACTACAGCTGTGGTCCCACGAGATTTCCCAGAGAAGCTTCAGCCGGATGTTCCCACAACTGCGGTAGCCGTGGTGTCTTCAGACTCGGGCATCGGTTCAGAGGTCGGAACCCGCCGCCGAAGACTCCTGTCAAGAGAAAGCTCTTATCGTCAGCCGTTGGTGTCCGTTTGCATAAGAAGAAGAAGTCTCTATTCTCTGCCGACGTCGTATTCGGCCAGGAGCTCCATGCTCCCTATAGTGAGGGCTTGTGCGAATATGGCACCATTGAGGGTTTGTTTGATACGCCTGCAACCGATACTGATCTACAGGCTGCCCTCGCAGCTTCCTAGCGATTGGCTCGCGAGGAAGCGGCGTTGATCTCTATTGCGGAGTCAGGTATACTTCATTTACATTCTTCTGTACCTATCCATTCTCCCCTTATTATGCTTTTATTAATTCGCTCTTCTTCAACAGGTATTTCTGCCGAAGAGGCTCTCGCGGCTTCCCTCAGAACGTTTGAGGAGGAAGAGAGGCTCCGCATTTCTTTGGGCCTTGGTATAATTCTTTTTATTACACCTTTACTTTTTTTATTCATGATCTGACCCTTCTCTTCGCCTTATTGCAGGAACTACTACAACCCAAGTTGTTTCAAGTGTAGTGACAATCCCAAGTGGCGACGCAGCAAAGCTTCCAGAGCCACCGATCATGGCTGCGGCCATCCCAAAGTCAACACAGGAGGCATTGCTGAAGTAGCCAATGATGGACGCCGTAGCGGCTCCGGAGGCAGAGCACAGACGACGATGTTCCCCTGTCGGAAGTTTTAAAGAGGTCGGTTCTCATGGCTCAGGCTGAGAGGAAGTACAGAAAGCACGCGGTGAGGGAACGCAATGCTGTCTTTGCCGCAGGTGCAGGCTCAAGCAATGTTCCTCTTGATGACATTCCTTCGGTGGACGTTTCTTCTGCCCTTTCTACTGCCCATAAACAGGTTGCGCGTATACCTCGTGAAGAGAATGAACGACTATTTCAAGGTAGAACAACGCACGGTCCTTAATAACAGCTCCTCAACGACTATCTATTTATTTAACATACGCATTTTTTAAGCAGGGCCGAGTCCTGACGGTGGCATGGCAGGTGAAACGCCGATGATCACAGAGCCCAAAGTGGCCACTCTTTCTCGGGAATCTGGGACTGTCCAGATTGCTGCTCTTTCTCCTTATGGCTCATTGGTATCGACGGGTGTCGCATGCATTACGACGGCCCTTATCGAGTCAAAAGATGAGGCTATGGGTGCGGAATCTACTCCCCGAGGGAGAATGAGGAAGCCGTTACACTTGGTGACGCTTTCGACTCGGTTTCGGTCTCTGTCTTATTAGGTACTCATTGGATTGTTATCTTTGAGTTTTTAATCCCGTTAAGCCCCTCTAATGATATTTCGTTTTTCTTGAGCATAGGCACAATAAACCCTGAAGCTGTGCCGACTGAAGAAGTGTCGTCGGCCGCTACTTTGACGGTCGCGGTTCCTTCGCTTTCTTCTGTGCCTCCTCAAATTTTGGAAGGTATAGGTTTCTTACTCAGTTGCTTTACTGTGGATACAATCCTCTTTGTATTGACTGAATATTGTCGCGACTCTGCAGGAGTACTTTTTGACCATTTATACTAGGTGCTAAACCCGCATTTTTCCTTTCAATCGGAAGTCATTCCACCTTCCGGTATTGGTCAGTATATTCTTCACCTAGTGTTTCTTCTTCTTTTTTTACGAGTAGACTTCTTGTTGCTAAGCTTTCCTTATATTGACCACAGTATCACAGCTCAGAGGAGGAAGCAAAAGAATAGCCACGCCTCCGGCGCTCCCTATTCTGCCACCTTCAACAGCCGGTACGATAAATTCCATCCCTCGGGTGTTTTCTTTGTCTTTCGAGTTAAAATCTGACCATGATTTATTTTGCAGCGATTACACCAGCTTCAACTCCTTTATAGTCCCACATTCCTATGCCCACGAGGACCTTCGCTAAACGTCCATCTTCCAAGGGCGCAATGAATAGTCGGCGTATGTTAAGCGGGTTTATTGAAGATCTCGACGCTGAGGCCCTCACCTTTGGTATGGATTTTGCCGACGAAGTCAATCCAATGCTGGCGACGCTCGTGAACTTCCATAATGAAGATCTTGTCGGTTCTTGGGTTGATTATTGCAGGAAGATCGAGACTTGCCTGCATGAGATTGAGCTTAAGCGTCTTTCTCCCAAGGTATTGACTTTGAACTCTCAGCGGGTTGCATGGGTCAAGCAGAGTGTCTCTTTCATTCGCTATTTTAAATAAGAGGCGGCCCTGAGGCGAAAGGAGCATGAGGCGGCTTCCGGCGAATCAGTCCAATTGCGTGCCTAGGTTGAAGCGAATGTTGTGCAACTGAAAGCTATTTTTGAAAACCTCCAACGATGTATTTCTGACAGGCTGGCGCTAAGGCAAAAGCCTGACTTCACCGAGCGGGTCACACAGGATTGCGAAACTGCCAAGCAGGAAATCAATGAGAAGCTTTCATCCTGCTTGCAAAAACGGGCTCAAATCGAAGTGGAGTTGGCCGCCATAGTTGAACGCGAGAAGGAGTTGAGGGGAGCGTGCGAGCGGCTCGTCAGTTTGTTGAAAACGCCTCGTCCTTATTAAGTGTCAGCATACCCCCTTTCTTGTACTGATTGTAAACTTCTGATTCATGAATAACATGTATTCATTTTGATTCCTAAATGAAATGTATCTTGTATTCACTTAAATTCATGAATAAAAGACATATTTTATTTCATACTGGCATTTCTCTTTTCTTCGATGTCTTGATTTAGTGTGAAGTAGTTTATATACTCATTTCGGAGTTTGTAGTTTATTCACTCATCCCGGAGTCTCTAGTTTATGAATTCATTTCGGAGCTTGTAGTTTATTCACTCATTCCGGAGTCTCTAGTTTATGGACTCATTTTGGAGTTTGTTTAGTTTACCTCACTTGGGCTTATAGGCAAATTTGTCCTAACGCATGGATAACCCCTGCTCTTTACGACAGAGGTCCGTTAGGTTTTCTGGTACTAGGGTTTTTGTCCATTGTACCGTCCCGTTGGCTGATGCATTCCCCGATATTCAGTCTTTATGCTGCTGTTCGAGTAGCCCCGCGACTGTCGTGTCTCTGATCCTTTCGGGGGATGGACAAGACGTATTCAAGTAATCTCCTTAGGTCGTATTATTTTCGAGAGAGCAAGCGTTAGGAATTTTGCCATGTCGCTTTTTACTTGAGGTCAGGCTCAGTTTGGGAGCCCTGATGAGTCATAACCACTCCGCACTGGTCTCTAGGTTGTTTGTGAACCGTCGAGACTTTGAGCTAGGGATTTTTCCATGGCTCCGTTTTGTTTTGACCCTGGGGTCTTTTGTTGACGTTGCGTCTGCATCCTACTGGACTGAGAAAGAACGTCGTTGTTGACACTGTGTCGGCTGTTATGAGACGAATGTCGAGGTGGTCTCTAGGTTGTTTGTGAACCATCGAGACTTGGAGCTAGGGACTTTTCCATGGCTCCATTTTATTTTGACCCTAGGGTCTTTTGTTGACGTTGCGTCTGCATCCTGCTGGAATGAGAAGGAACGCCATTGTTGACACTGTGTCTGTTGTAACGAGACGAATGTCGAGGTGCTCTCTAGGTTGTTTGTGAACCATCGAGATTTGGAGCTAGGGACTTTGCTATGGCTCCGTTTTGTTTTGACCCTAGGGTCTTGTTGACGTTGCGTCTGCATCCTACTGGAGTGAGAAGGAACGCTGTTGTTGACACTGTTTCTGCTATAACGAGACGAATGTCAAGGTGGTCTCTAGGTTGTTTGTGAACCGTCGAGACTTGGAGCTAGGGACTTTGTCATGGCTCCATTCTGTTTTGACCCTGGGGTCTTTTGTTGACGTTGCGTCTGCATTCTGCTGGAGTGAGAAGGAACGCCGTTGTTGACACTATGTCTGGTATAATGAGAGGAATGTCGAGGTGCTTTCTAGGTTGTTTGTGAACCGTCGAGATTTGGATCTAGGGACTTTTTCATTGCTCCGTTTTGTTTTGACCCTAGGGTTTTTTGTTGACGTTGCGTCTGCATCCTGCTAGAGTGAGAAAGAACGTCGTTGTTGACACTGTGTCTGCTGTAACGAGACGAATGTCGAGGTGCTCTCTAGGTTGTTTGTGAATCGTCGAGATTTGGAGCTAGGGACTTTTCCATGGCTCCGTTTTGTTTTGACCCTGGGGTCGCGTTGACGTCGTGTCGGCATCCTGCTGGAGTGAGAAGGAACGCCGTTGTTGACACTATATCTGCTGTAACGAAATGAGTGTCGAGGTGGTCTCTACGTTGTTTGTGAACCGTCAAGACTTGACTCTCCCTTTGACGGAGCCTGGTGGGAAAATACGGTTCCCTTTTCGTTTATGTACATGGATTGTATACAAGGGTCGGTGAAGACTCACCTGCAGGGCAAAAGTTTCATCATTCATTTTTTTTCCCGCGATGCTCTATCATTTCAGCTTTTTATATCGCGAAAGTCGCGATTGCCCGATCATTTCGGCTTTTTATCGCGGTGCCCAATCATTTCGGCTATTCTTTTCTTTTTACTCGCTGCTTTTTATTGCGAGTCGCCCAAACATTTCGGCTGTTTTTATATGCATATATTTTTGCTCGCTGATTTTTATTACGAGTTGCCCCATCATTTCGGCTATTTCATATGCATTTTTTGCTCGCTGATTTTTGTTGCGAGTATGGAACTTTAGATCTAATACCCATCTTGGCATCAAAATCGCTAGGAATGGAATATTGCCAGGAGCGAATCATTATTTACCGTGAAAGGACTTAGAATTTGATACCAATTTAGGCATCAGCATCACTACAAGTGGGATATTGCCATGAGCGAATTATTATTTGCCTTTGTCGATTTGAACAAATGTGGCTTAGAAAACAGGGTAAGGATCCCGTCGACTAAGGATTTTTAACTTTATCAGCCGTAAGGGTCTCATAAAGGTATTTCTCCCTATGAGTCGTAAGAATCTCGTAGTTGTATGTTCTCCTTAGAATTCGTGAGGACTTCTAAGTAGTGTTTTCTTTTATAAGTCGTATGGATTTCATAAGAGTATTTTCTCCTTATAAGTCGAGAGTACTTACAAGTGTCGTTCAACATATGAGGATATTCCTCGTGATTGGTGGAACTTGTTCGGGGAAACGTTTATTTGTGTCTGTGGATTGCATACAAGGGCCAATATCGGACCGCCTGTAGAACAACTTGGGGAATACGATGGCTTAAGAACAGGTCTAGGTCCCTGTAGTTTAAGGCTTTAAATCCTATGAGCCGTGAGGGTCTCATAGAGGGAGTTCTCCTTACGAGTCGGGAGGATCTCGTAAGTGGAAATTTCATGAGATTGTGCCCTTTCGGGTTTTCACAAGCTCGCCGGTAGCCCTGCTGTTTTTACTCACGGCGCCCTTTCGGGTTTTCATCCGTGCCCATTTCGCTTGTGGACGTATCGTTATTTTTTCTTTTTTCTTTTTTTAACAACGAGATTGCGCCCTTTCGGGTTTTCACAAGATCACTGGTAGCCCTGCTGTTTTTACTCACGGCGCCCTTTCAGGATTTCATCCGTACCCATTTCGTTTGTGGACATACCTTTTTTTGACTTGGGTTGCAGTCTTTGCCGTTGTAGCTTTGATTGCAACATAGATCCCAAGAGAAGATATCGCCGTATTTGGGGAGATGCGCCATGTTTGAGGCGGAGTACTAGTTTAGGGATATTTCGGTCCATTGCCAGTTTAAGGACGTAGTGGTCCACTAACACCATTTTTGAGGTGATATTTTAGTTTAAGGACATTACGGTATGTTGTTAGTTTAGGGACATCTCGGTCCATTATCACCGTGTTTGAGGCAATGTTTTAGTTTAAAGACATTACGGCTCGTTGTCACCATTTTGGAGGCAACGGTTAGTTAAAAGACATTTCGGTCCATGGCCAGCTTTGAGGCGAAGCTTTAGTTTAAGGACATTACGGTCCGTTGTTAGTTTAAGGATATCTCGGTCCATTATCTCCGTGTTTGAGGCGACGTGTTAGTTTAAGGACATTACGGTCCATTGTTAGTTTAGGGACATCTCGGTCCATGGCCAGCTTTGAGGCGAAGCTTTAGTTTAAAGACATTACGGTCCATTGTTAGTTTAGGAACATCTCGGTCCATTATCGCCGTGTTTGAGACGACGTTTTAGTTTACGGACATTACGGTCCGTTGTCGCCATTTTGGAGGCAACGGTTAGTTTAAGGACATTTCGGTCCGTTGTCGCCATGTTTGGGGTGGAAATTTTGTTGGATACTACTTTTAGAGTTTTGACATAGGAAGATAGCGAGCGGACACGAGCGTCGTCATCTATCATTAACCTGAGTCGTGACTTGTCAAGCGTAGTATTTTTTAAGGAATCGGTCGTTTATTGGCCAGAAGGGTCTTTCGCCATGCATATCCATGAGCAAGTACGCCCCACCTTGGTAGACTTTGTCTATGATATACGGGCCCTCATAGTTTGGCTCGAATTTCCCCCCGTTTTGCACGGTTGGGGATCATAGGTCTTTTGACAACTAGCATGAGTTCGCCTTGGCGGAATGTTCTTGGCCTGGTTAGTCTTTCGTATGAGCACGTCATCCTTTCTTTGTAAGCTTACAGGTTTTGCTGCGCCATGAGACGAGTTTCATAGAGAGCATCGAGCTCCTCAAGCTGAAGATGGGCATTTTCTTCATCCGTCAGCTCATATCGAACTGCCACTCGTAGAGAAGGTAGCTCTATCTCCAAGAGAACCGCTTCTGTGTCGAATACCAACGTGTATGGCGTTATATTCGTGGCCGTTTTGAACGCGGTTCGATATGCCCATAGAGTTTCATGCAGTCTCTCATGCCAGTCATTTTTATTTCTGGACACCATTTTCTTTATGATCTTCATCAAGGTCTTGTTGAAAGCCTCAGCTAGACCGTTAGCTCGGGGATTATAGACTGAAGAGTATCTCCAGTCTATATTATGCTGCTGTGCGAAACGGCTGATCTTATGGCTTCTGTAGGCTGGCCCATTATCCGAGACGATCCGTCGCGGAGTGCCGAACCGGTAGATGACATGTGTTCTGAAGAAATGGAGGATGTTCTCCGTCTTCACTTCCTTTAGTGGTACTGCCTCTTGCCACTTAGAGAAGTAATCGGTCTTTGCCGGTATGAACCGATGTCCTTTGGATGATGCTGGTTCAATGGAGCTAATTATATCAGTTCCCCACATTTCGAACGGCCAGCTAGCTATCGTTTGGTGTAGCAGATTTGGATGTTGGTGGATGAATTCCCCGTGAATTTGGCACGAGTGACATTGCTTCACTCTGGTTGGAGTACTTTGTGACTCTTCCTCGCTGCGTTTTCTTTATCCTGACGCCGATACTTGACCTTTTCGTATATGGATGTTTCACGTTCTCGGTCAAGTTTGCTCTTTTGAAAGGCTTCGTTTAGCAGCCTGTCAATTGGGTCTTCTGACAGTTTCAGGGATTTTGGCGCCGGTCCTGCCCCCAGTTCCTCTGCGTTTCTTTCCGACGCCGAAGGAGTTTCTTCTTCATTTAACGATGAATGAGAAACCATGTGGCAACTTGCTACATAATCCTCGAGTTCTTCTGACGAGTCATTTCCCTTATCATCGTCACTATCTCCGTTCTCAAGGATATGGTTGAGAAACTCTTCGAGGGTGACTGGGGTCCGTGCTTTCTGGTTGTACTCTTCCAGCGCATCGATGTACCTTTGCAGGTCCGTGTGCTTGTCATCATACTCGGTAGGCTGCACAGGCTTCTTGGTCTTCTTCTTTTTCTTCGAAGGCTTAGCCTAGAGGTCTTGCCCATCGTTAGCCGTTTTTGGTGTGGGACACAGTTTCAGCATCCCCTCAATAATCTCGGGCTCCAGCTGGCTTTTCCACCTGATATCCGGACATGCTTGAAGATCCTCAGCATTCTTTTGGTTTTAGCTGAAAGGACAACTTCCCAAGGAGCTTCTTCCACAAACGAGCATGATGCCACCGGCGTGTCTACTTTTTTAGGAGTGTGACTCTGTGGCGGCTTCACCCTCCAGTTCTCGGACAGCGCAAATTTCCCTTGGCGGTACTGGTCCTCGACCCAATTCTTGAAGACGTAGCAATCCTCAATTGGATGGCTCACTATTCTGTGATAGGAGCAGTAGTTGGGATTGTTGACGTCACCGGGCTGCAGTGGACGTCACGGATCGGGTAGTGTGATGAGTTTGTTGCGTACTGCCAGTTCGAACAGTCTCCTCGTTTTATCACGGGGAAACGAGTAAGCACGTCCTAGCTTCTCTTCGAGGGATTGGCGCGGGCGCGCGTTGCTTTGGTGAGCAACCGGTTTTAAGTCGCTCGGCTGTTGTTGAGTGTTGGCAATGAAGGCCACTTTCCCTTTACCCTTTGCATTCCGAGGGTCCATTTTTTAAGAAGGGGGCCCGTGGCCCATCTGGTCCATTTGGGCCAGCTTGTCGATCAAAGCCTGGAAGGTGGTCGGCTTAAAGAACGTCATGAACTGGGACACAGTCGCCTGAAGATCGAGAGTCCCTATGAACATGCCTACGGCAGGAGCCTCTTCGATGCATTGTTCGCATTTCGACCATAGGTTCCACTACCAAATTGTGTATTGAACCTAGGTCTCTCCTGGCTTTACCTTGGCATTGATTAATGCCGTGATCGGAGTGCGCTAGCTTGCGCTGGGGAATCGCTGTGTGAATAGTAGCTCCATTTCTGTGAAGGTTTTGACGGAGTCATTTGGGAGCTCCGAGTATCATTCAAATGCCGTCTCCGACAAGATGCCAATGAACTGGCGAAGCAGCAATTTGTCGTCGCCTCCAGTATTGCCGCACAAACCTCTGAACTGAGCGACGTGTTAATGCGTATTGCCTGTCCCCTTATACACATGGAACTTGGGGATGGTATATCCCGGCAGGTACTTGATTTGATCGTACCAGCCTGGATACGGTCTCCCAGTTCCGACGACTTGGCCAACCGCTTCACTTGCCTGATGAGCTCGTATTTGTTGAGCTATGTAATCATCAAGGGCGGCTTTGGAGATTGTTTCCTCCATGGCCACCGATAGAGCTGGAAGAGGGTTTGATGTTTCCCCTCTGTCGTCCTCGATAATTATCGGCGGGTCTTCAGCTGGAGGTTCTTGCTAGATTATCAGTCCAACCATGTCTTGGAACAAGAGCGCCATCTGTTTTATATTAGTCGCTTGTTCCGCGGCCTCCTTATCCTTCCTTTCCAGCACCCTTCGCAGGAACTCCGTATCGGTCTCCTGCTCCTGGCGCTGTTCTGATGCTGCTTCTGGGCTTTCTTTTTATCCGGTGAGTGCTGCCATTTTCGTCAGCATCTTCTGGAGCTTTTGTTGTTGCTCATGAGCCTTTTTTAACGACCGAGTTTGCGGCTGATGACCCACGGAAGCACGGCTTTCCTCTTTTCCGGAAGCCATATAAACCGTGTGTACGACTATACCTCCAGACTTAGGGAGTTTGGGTCCAGCGTCTTTGGAATTTGCCGCAGGCGGTGAGATTTTCTCCAGCCTCGTCCTTTCGTGGGAGGTCACAGTTGAAGGAGCCGTTGTAACAGGTGCCTGTGTAGAAGAAGTCCCTCGCTGTATGACGGAGGGATGATCTTCCTCTTGTTGAACCTTCATTTTCTTCAGTTGACAAGAGTAGTTCTTGTTGATCACAGAATCTTGGACTTTCTGCCAGACCCTGTGAATTTGGGAGGAGAGCCGTTGAGGAGACTGCTCCGTCTTTGCCTGTGTCATGTTTTCAGCAGGTGGTGGAGATTTCTTGAACACTGCGGTTGGGGAGTTCTTTCGCACCCTCCTAAGCGGTTCAAAGATGTTCCCAATTGGAACAGCAGCTTCAACTTCCATCATTGGAGCTGGTGGAGTAAGTTCAGAGTGGGAGTTGCCCCCAGCTCTTCTCACTCGGCGCCAGTGGCAATGTCGAGCATGCCTTGCAGACGGGACCACCTCAGTCGTGGAAGCTGCTCCGTCGTGCCCCCTGCTTTGGTGAAGGGCTGCTGCTGGTGCCAGCCTGTCGAAAATTGACGTCCTTTGAGAGGGAACGGCCAATCTTTCAAAGGTCTAGTTCCTTATAGGGGAAGCACTTTTGATGACTTCACCTGCAGCAGGAGTTAGAACAGCCAATATGTTAAAGACCGATCTTTTGGTAGGCGAAGCACCTTTGACAACTTCACCTGCCGGAGGAGTTGGGAGGACTATCCATTTTGGGATAGCCCCTTCAGGTATCGCGAGCCTCTTTACGGGCCCACTTGAGCTTCGGCTCAGCCTGTTGAAGACTGAGGTGACAGACTTGGACGACCTGTTGAGAGGGGCCGTGGTGGTTGCAAGTCGATCGAAAACCGACTTCTTGGGAGCTTCTTGTGGTGGCACTGGGGCGCTGAAGCTCATTAACGGGAGCATGGTCCCGAAGAACAATCCAGTGGTGGCTTGAGTTACTTGCCACACTGGCATTGAAAAGATAGAGGCCGCATTGGGCCCATAAGTCACTCCTCCAGTTGGGGCGGAGCGGGAGTTGCTGTTGCAGGTACACTTGGAAACCATTGATCTTCTTTTCACTACACAGGAGCAAGACACCAAATCTTAGTATCTCAAATCCCGGGGTAACCACAGTAAACCGCGATTTGTTCGCGAACACGACACATGAAGGGTGGAGTGGAAAGAGGAAAATGTCCCACCGGGTGTGCCAGAATCTGTTCACCGCTGAAAACGGGGACGAACCGCATAGGTCGTCTTGCCTGAATTTGGGGCAGATGCTATTTGGATTTATCCGTCCACCTCCGAAAATGCCAAATTGATTTATGGCACCGTGTATCAAAGGTTTAGACGGATGTGGCCGTTGTAGTAGACTTCGTCAGATTCCCCCTCGTTTGCAAGGGTTTTTTATTGTGGGGACGCTCTTCCCTACAGGAGCAAGCCCCTGCAGTTAATTATGTTATCGCGTCGCGATAACCACTTTCTCCTGCTCCAGAAGTTCACTTCGTGTCGTGTGTGTTTCTTTTATTTTTGGTTGCCCGTGGATTGTATACGGAGACTAATTTGTGTCGTCGCCCGTAAGGCGTGGATTAGTCCAAATCCGTATATTTTTATATTTGGGTTTGGGTTGATTTAAGGATCATTGATCCGTTTTGAGATCAAGATCGACTTAAACGTATGTGAGCATTTGGGGGCTCGGTTGGTTTTTTGTTAAGGATACGTTAGTCTAATTTGAGACTGAGATCTACTTAACAAGGTTTTAGGATCATTTTTGTTTCAGATCCAATAAGGGAGTATTTGGGATCTGTTGTCTTAGTTTAAGGACGTTTCGGTCCTTTATCGCCATTTGGGAGGCGAAGTTGTAGTTTGAGAACGTTTCGGTCTGTAGATCACCATTTTTAGGTGAGGTTTTAGTTTAAGGACGTTACGGTCCGTTGTCGCCATTTTGGAGGCAACGTTTAGTTTGAGGACGTTTCGGTCTGTAGATCACCATTTTTGAGGTGAGGTTTTAGTTTAAGGACGTTACGGTCCGTTGTCGCCATTTTGGAGGCAACGTTTAGTTTGAGGACGTTTCGGTTTATAGATCAACATTTTTGAGGTGAGGTTTTAGTTTAAGGACGTTGCGGTCCGTTGTCGCCATTTTGGAGGCAACGTTTAGTTTGAGGACGTTTCGGTCTGTAGATCACCATTTTTAAGGTGAGGTTTTAGTTTAAGGACGTTACGGTCTGTTGTTAGTTTAGGGACATCTCAGTCCATTGATGATCTCGCGTGCACGTGTATTTGTTACGTGATGGGATGAGCATTGATGATAGGGGATGCATCCAGTTTGGGATGTGGTTTGACCTGGAATGTGCACGTCAATTTGGGAAGTGCACCAAAAAGCAGTTGGCTGTCGGGACCCGCCACCTCTCTGAAGACGTTGAGAAATTACAACGACACGTATCAGAGATGTAGAGAGATGTACCCTTGAACCAGTTCCCGTATTTGAGGGAAAAGGGATTAATGGTAAACCCAGAAATCGCCAGTCGTATTTTGAGACTAAGATTTTCTCGGGGGAATGTGGAACGAATATCATTTTGGGATATCATCGGTTAGGAGATCGATAGTTGTATTTAGAACTGGGATCAATTTGGGAAACAATGAACCCATGGGCTCAGTTGATCTGGGTTAGAGACCTAGCTAACTTAGGCTTGATCCACTCAGTTTTGTTTTTATTTGAAAAGAAGTGCTAAGCACTTGTTTAGGCCCAGTCCCTTTTTTTGTGCAAAAAAGTGCTGAGCACTTATGTAAGTTCTGACGCTCACACTTTACTATTTTTTGTCTCTATATGAAGTGTTGAGCACTCTTTATGGCGCCCACGTGCGAAGCACGTGAGGCGCTAGGCGCTGCCTAGGGAGTATCAAGCACTTTTATGTTTTGTGGCGCCCACATAAGGGACACATGAGGCGCTGGGCGTCGCTCACTGAGTGCTGAGCACTCCTTTATTTTGTAGCGTCCACATGATAGGCACGTGGGACGCTGGGCGCTAGGCGCCGCACACTGAGTGCTAAACACTCCTTATTGAGAGGCACCCACGTGAAGGGCACGTGAGGCGCTGGGCGGTGATTTTTCTTTGTATATTTTGTTCTCAAGAGTTCAATTTTCTTGTTCTTTTCTGAATCTTTGATCTCCAAGAACAATTTTGTCCTGATGAGAATTAAATTCTCAAATTGTGGGAGACTTGTCATATGGATCTCAGATCCAGAGAAAGAACTAAGTTCTTCTTTTAAAAGGGTTAAACCCTTCAATAGGTAAACGAGTTGGTTTGATCTCTCTTCTTTTTTATTTACCTAGAGTTTTTTCTGAGAAGGGAGATTTTCTTCTTTCTTCCTTTTTGAAGCTTCCTGCTTTGTTTTTTTTTAAGCTTATGGGGGGTTCCTCTCTTTTAGACTTGAAGTCTTGGGTCCTTTATATAGGAGAGGAAAGTCTGTTGATTAGTTGAAGAAATCTCTCATTAAGAGATCCTAATTGATTTGGGGATTTTACCCACCATTGGATCTTTAATCCAAGGGATTCTGTTTTACAGAAGGTATTTTCTTGTTTTTAACGAGATTAGGGAAATATTTTCCCATACAGAATTTATTCTGTAGATTGGTGATCACCGTTGGATTTTTAATCAGACGGTACTCTGTTTTACAGAGGGCAATCTTTCTTGTTTAGAAAGATTTGAGGAATATTTCCTCTCAACAAAATTTAATTCTGCATCCTGATGATTTATCATCTCCGTTGGATCTTTGATCCAACGGCTCTGTTTAACAGAGAGTAAAATTTAATTCTACAAGGCGTCGGCGCTCATGTGTTGCGCACGTGGGCGCTTATTAAGGTTTTAATTCTTTCATGTGCTTTGCACATTAGCGCCCACGTGAGGAGCACGTGCAGCGCTAATGACTCTGGCTCTGGCGCCCTCGTGGAAGGCACGTGCGCACGTGAGGCACTGCCTCTTGAGTTTTGTGTGCTTTGCACACTGGCACTGCTCATATAAGAGTTTTTAACGCCGGCGCCCTCGTGGAAGGCACGTGAGGTGCTGCCTCTCGAGTTTTGAACAAAACTTTGCTCTTTATTGCTGGGTTCGCTTAGCACCCCCGATGGGTTTCGGCAAGCATCAAGTATCCTATTTTAAAATTTAGGGTGCCGAGCGAGCCCGAACCAAGAATCTAACTAGAGAATTAGGGTTTTTATAACATGTAAACAAACTTTACACTGAGTGATATAGGAATACAACCTTTGTAGACCGGTCCTTCACTTCTAAAACTCTGTGTAGTAGTCTCTTTGCTCTAAGTAGTAGTCTCCCGAACTCTCCTTAGGCTCCACTAGGCGAAAGAAACGAGCTTGCTCAAGGATTTTCGAGGCCGAAGATGATCTACGTCGAAAAATCTCTAACTCAAGCTACATCTTCACTAATTGAGAATTAGTGAATGAAACAATCTATACTAAATGGCTAGTTTGGTACAGATTGATGAAGTAGGAATTTTGCTCAGTTTAGAATTATTTTTCTCTCTTTCTTTTTCTTCTCACTTGAAAGCTAGAGAGCAATTGAAGGAGATGAAGAAGAAACTCAAGTGATCTCAAGTAATGAACCATGGGTGAGAAAATATCTCATATAACTCATATAGAGACTAAACCATGGCTAAAAATAATGGTTAGGTTAATAAATATCTAGAGTAAAACAAAATTAGTGGATTAAAGTCAATGCTTCTACATACTTCCACAAGCATCTTAGCTATGCTAATTTCCACCTAATTTTGATTTTTCCCTTAATATTTAAACACCCAAATTATCTTAAGTTGGGTATGAGTCTCATACACCCAAATTCAATGTATCATCTAGTATGACACAAAATAAATACATTAATATATATCACATATATATTTGTATTTATTTTAAGAAAATATTTTCTTAAGTGGACTAATATTAGTTAATGTATATTAATATATCAAATATATAATTATACATTAAATTTTTAAATTAACACTTGATTTAATAACCCGGCTGTATCGCATACAACCGACTAATATCATTTAATAAATTATTGAATCAACACTTGATTCAATAATCCGGTTATATCACATATAACCTATATCGCGAGATTAAAATACGGTATCACATACAAGTATCAATCTCGGTCCCGCACATATCACATATGTGCCCTATTTCGTTTCGCATAAGCTAGGAAAGCTCTGTGTAGGACTCTAAAGACTCGTCAATACGCCGGCAGCAGGTGGTGATCATATCAGTCACCCACAAGCCGTCAGCGGTACTAGCTGGACGTAACGACTGCCCGGGTATTGAGCGATCAGAAGATCAACAAGCAAGCTTTTTCATACTATCGTGAATCTAATAAGTAACAGTACCGTACAGTCCGGTCTATTCGTCTGATATGTCGTATATCGAGTCTGGGGTGGGTAAACGTCAGACCCCAATAGCTTGATAAGTCATGCCGATGTGAGGCGCATAACGGGTCGAGAAACTACTGATAACACTTACCGGTAAATCTCATCATCAACTGGCCAGGGACTTCCTGTTATGGCCAATCGAGCATAGCGCAACATCAACCCCCAATACCGGGAGAGACGAATCCCCTCCTATCACTCATTGTCTCCATATGACTCGGGACTGTACCCAAAAACCACCGTTTTGGACGGTCTCTTGAACGTGGTAAGGTGGAAATCAAAGCACGGTGGTAATCACGCAAGACTCTATAACGATCTCGGGTCTACAGACTAACATGTACCAGTGTCACCAGAGAACTGCTATCTGACGTTAGGTATAATACCATCTAGGAGTTCTCGGTGTGTCCTGTTTAGTGTACCCGGTTTCTACTGAGCACCTGTATACAATCTTTGATGTCATAACACCAATGGATATGGGATCATCCATCACCCATCAAATGGGTCAACAAACGTATACGCTAGTCTACTCTGAAATATCGATGCCCCGTCTCGATACACCCATGACTAGGAACAATTAAATGATGAACTTATGGACTACCCTGGCCCCACTAGTATGATCTGCATCATAATCCTGATAGTCAAGTATACGTGCTAAGAGCTACATGCTAAGAGCTTTACTAACATGTGAGAGTAAAATGGTATCACAATACTAGTCTACATGTTAAAATAGAGAGCAACCAGATAGTATACTATCATGTCAAGTAAGAATGTCCTCCCTATATATGTCCTAGCATCCATTATAATATACAATCATGTACAATAATGGTCTATAGGGCATACATACAACTAACATTTATTAGGGAAAATATCGATAATGTAAAACAGACGCTAGGGTTCTAATATAAACAGACACTAAACAATGGGTGTAAAGCAATCATAAGATATGGTAGGAATGCATGAAATAAACGTTCACTAAATTAAGGGCAGCCAGTGTCATGCGGTTTACAAAATTCATAATAAATTATATGCACAGAATCGTGAAAAAAGATATAAAGGGCATATGAATTATACTTGATTATCTAAGCAGTAAAATTAGTTTCATATCAATAGGCAATCTGATTTAAGAGTTATGTTCATTTTAAAACAGGGATGTAATGCTGGAATTTCAGTTTTAGAACTGGAAGTCCAAGTTCGAGCGCAATTTTCTATAGATTATGATCAGAAACAAGAAACACTACAGTAGAATAAAATCTATATTTATCAGTTAGATTTCTAATTCAATATACGGATTAGAAATAGAAATCGTAGACAGAGATTTATGTTCTTTTTAAGGTCAACGTGTATAAACTGTCACTGCAGAAAACAGCCAGACATGTCGATGATCTAAAATACTTTTAAAATAGTAAACAGTACTTAAATTAAATGAAACTAATACCATCAGTTAAATAACTTGATTATCTACACAACGATATAGGACTCCGTGTATTTTCAGATTTATACAGGGATTTACAAGCATTTAAAATCAGGTGTCGTCGGAAAATACTGCTCTGGACTGCAGTCCAGAGCCGTACTTTTCTTCATTTTTCAGTGTCATGACCTGGCAATATTCAATAAATAATTACATAGGGTTATAGGTTATCTAGTTAGATTCAATACGAGCCCTGAAACGTCACGATTCGATTTATATTCAATTTACTATTAATTTTACAACGTAATATGTACGGTGATTTTCAGATTTAACGTAACCAATCGGGATGTCATTTCATGACGATAACTTCGTTGTTTTGAGTCCCATTTTCTACACAATATTCGTGAATGGTGAATAAAACTATAGGTAAAAGGTTTAAGTGTTTCTAATAGGGTTTTGGTTGCGGCAATCGCATCAAACACTTGGGGTATCGTCATGATGTATGCTACGCCTTAGCATGGCCACTTAGTAATCATATCAAATCGTATAATGCCTTTACCAACAGCATGTTATTAACACCGGCCGTTTATATGATACTTCAACTATTTAACAAGGTATTTTAACATATAAATTATCAACCAATATGGTTAATTAACTCATTATTGTTTCTTAAACTTGAACTATATAATTATAATAACTGTAATAAAAAATAATTATTATAATCATAGCATGAGTAAGCAAGTGATGGGGGTTCACTTGCCTGGCGCTGGATCGATGGATCAAGATGGTAACGAATCCGGCAACGACGATGAACGGCACGGCAGTAGCAACAGCAAGACAACAACAACAACAACAATGGTTGGGCTCGGCTACACAACTGGGATCTCGGCTAAGGCGAACTTGGGCTCGACGATGGCCGGGGCTGCAACCGGTGGTGCAGCAGTCAGGGGAACGACGGCTTAGTGGGAGTTGTGAGGGAGCTGGTGCTCGTCGAGGATGATGGTGGCAGGGAGTTGAGGGTGTTGGTGGTGATCGGTTGTGAGAGAGAGGAAGAGGAAGAGCTCGGGTCGGGTGGTTGATGCAATGAGGGGTTGCCGGCGATGATGGTGGTTTTAGAGGGGTCAATTGCAACTGGGGTATCGGGGATAGGAGTCTGAGTGAGAGGAGTATGAGAGAGGGAGAGTTTGAGAGAGAGTATGAGAGATTGAGAGTGAGTTAGAGAAATGGAGATATGGAGAAAGACGTTGAGAGATTGAAGGATACGGCGAGGGGATCTCGTGGTTGTTGGGATCGTGGGCTGGGTCTGGGGTTTGAGCGGGTCGTGGGGAAAAAGGAGGAGGTTGCGAGGGAGAAGGAAATGGAGGAGAGAGAAAAGAGAGGGAGAAGGAAATAAGAGAAAGGAAGATGGGTTCGGGCATGGGCCTTAGGCCGGGCACTGTGGGTCTAGGTTAGGGTTAGGGTTTTTATTTAGGTTAGAAAATTTAAAATATAGGAAAAATTATGAAAGTAATTTGGGATTTAAACGGAAATTTATTAGGATTAAAATTTTAAATACAGGAAGTACAATGGAACTGGGGATTTACAAGAGTGGTTTGATGAAATTAAGGAGGAAAAGGAAACGATGAAATTAGATGATAATTCTGAAATAAAAGTAGAAGGTGTAGGCACGGTGAAGCTGAAGATATTCGATGGGAAGCAGAGAGTTCTTAGAGATCTCAGGTATGTCCCAAAACTAAAGAGAAATCTAATTTTTCTTGAGAGATTGGATACGAGAGATTACACGATTAATTCTCAAGATGGAGTGATAAAGGTGTGCTAGAAGAATTGCCTCGTGATAAAAGGAGTCAAAACCTCAGACGATATATATTAAGTTATGAGGAAGCCTATGCATGGAAGAACAACTTTGGATTAAGGTGAAGGAAACTTGAGTTAAAGTGGAGCTTTGTGCCAAGCTCAGAAGATATCGTGGGGTGGATGTTGTGAAAAGAAGATAGAAGATGGCTTGTTAAATACAAATTCAGATGGAGATTTGTTGAAATTTGACTTATATTCTCAACCCCGTGTGTGAGAGATGGCTCAGGACAATATTGAGCCAGCTCACAAGTCGTTTGGAATTTTGATTTGTTCTCTGTTTGTATGAGCCGGCTCAAACCATCTCGGGCCGAATTCTGGACTGTATTTATGAAGATTGTTTTGGAGATTTATTTGGAAGATATTTGAAGATTTATTTAGACATTATTTTTTGGAGATTTGATGAGATTTAAATTAGTTAAATTAGGTATTCCAATAGAAATAGGTTTAGGGTTTCTAGACCTATAAATATAGATTGATTAGGATATTTTATGTAGAGAAGAGTTGAAGAGAAGCTTTTATAGGAAGGAAGATTTTGTAATCCGTATTGAAATTTGAATAAAGAAGAGAAATTTGATGTATTTCTTGCGTTTGATTGTGTCTTTTATTTTATTTTTTTCTTCTCAAAAATTTTGTGTTTATTTTCTGAATTATTTGAGATCTAAATATCCTAAAAGAAACCTACCGACAGGCCAGTAACTTTACGATCAGCCTCAATCGTTTTATCCGTCTCCAGATCTGAATACATAATATGAAGGAAATAATTTCCGGTGCAATTTAACTGACATGCCATGCTGACAAAAGAGTAAGTTAGAATCAAAATTAAAGACAGGAAATGGATTTAGGATGACATGTCAATTCAAAGATTAGGTATGTAGCAGGGAAAACCTTTTTTTCAGCGACCCCACTAATACCAAAAGACTAATAGGGAAAAAGAGATGAAGATGAAGAAAGTCAACATAAAAAATTAATAAAATTTATGAAGAAAGGCTATATATCTCCAATCGTTGAAACTTTCAACAACAATAAAAAAGTCACTTTTTGATTAAAGATAAGAAGAATTGTCGACATTGACAAAGCTTAGATTAGTTGCCGAGACTAAGAGACCACCGACAATTTTTTTCCTTTTGATATTTTTTTTATTGAGAAAACTTAGCTGAGTAAAGGTTATGGTTTTTGCTCTCATACCAATTTAATTAAAAAAATATCCTGAGAGCAAGATGGCATCTATTTCCTAACATTTATAACCAATTAGCAGCAATGGCAGAAAACACATATCCAAACATGCCAAGCCCCAACCAAGGTTTCCTATGGGCTTTCAATACAAATATCAAAGCCCCACATGTCCAATATTGATATAAATAAAGTGGTAAGAATTATTTTTCAGAATGAAAGATCACATGTTTGATTTCCCAAGAAAGCTGGATCCAATTTTTATTTATATTTTATAAAAAAGAAACCACCAATATTCCTTCTGTGTTTAGTCTGATCGTGTGGTTGACGTCACAGATTATTCGTTCTCGATGTGCTTTAAGTAAAGTCTAAGCGTATAGTTTATTCAGATGTTCGACGGTTCAAGACATGGCTCCGATCTTGCATGTTTCATGTGCAAGTTTTGAATAACAAAATTATATATGTACACAAACACGTCTCTCTGTTCCGCTTGCACAAAGAATTTTTTTTTTTGAAAACAACTTTGATTGTCCATTATATATATTCATGTTTTCTATTTCAAAAAGTAATGTTATATGCATGCTTTCTGCTCATGAAATGAGAGGAGCATGCTATAGAAAATCATATCGGTCTAAAAAACCATGGGAACAAATGAATGAGCATATGAGGAGATCAAATGAGCGATCATAGAGACTTTTCTATGGCCCAAACAATCCAAGTAAAACCTTGGGATGACCATGGGCTTTGATGAACTTTTTGTACACTATGTTTGGGGCCTTTGGGTTTAGTGCTTACCTTGGGTTTTAGGTCAGTTAGAAGTTAGAACACAAAAGCAAGGGTAAATTGTCAAAAAGCGGCATTTTGCTTTTGTTAAAACAATCCTGGGCTTTTTGCTTTCGTTAAAAAACCCCTAGGCCCAATCAAAATCTCATGCATACCAGCTGCCTGTAATATCTAAACAGTTGCTTGTATGTCAAGACCCGGAAATGGCGCGTGACCGGCACTTAAATCACATGAAATCTATAGGACCCCACCGCAATCCAAATAAGCCGAAAATCAGAAATGTAAACCTTTTTAAGTAAATAATGGAGGTGAAATGTTGGGAAATGGTTATCAATGAAATCAAGTCCCTTTTAAAGTATAAGTATTGTTTGTTTAAAAACAAAAGTGGGGTTTTGACTAAGGCTGGAAAAAAATTTCGTCATTTAAAAATATGGCAGCATCTCCTTGGTAAATTTTGATGAAACCAATACATAAATAAATATAATATCAACGTCCCCAATAGAGAGCTATCTCATCGTCTAATCGACGGAATTACAGCCATGCAGTAGTATATGACGCCCAAGACGAAAAGCAACACAAGAACAAGTAAGAAAAATACTAAAAAATATCATCAACTCAACTATATCCAAACTCGACATCTAAAAGAATTACATACAAGTCTCGTCTCTAAGTCCACAAAAATATACAAGTTTGGTCGATAGATTTTTTAACTAGATCACAAGAATATACATATACAAGTGGCGGTTACGATCTGAAATGTAACCCATCTACCAAAGCAATCACCCGAAGAAGAAGAAGCATGTCAGTAAGCCGCTACTGATCTGAGCAGTCGGTCATGCAAGAAACTATGCACAACGGAGGTAAGTTGCCAACTTGAGAGTAGATATCATCAGATAGAAATCAAATGCATAACGATCTACCTGGATCATACAGTATAATACTATGTGATAACGAATGTGAACGTGTATATACATAAATATCACGTCAGTATTAATAAGTGTGTCGTATCGAATCGCACATAACACACATGATCCTCACGATCAATCAATATATGAAAATATTCCATCCATAACACACATATATCATCCAATGAGTGTCTATCATCGATACTCGAAATCCTCATAAAAACAACTGGAGGTCAAGTATCGACACTCAAAATCCTCATATCTCATGTGCCGTCTCTCGGATCAGCCCTCATATCCATCTGCAACATATAACTCCGGTCGATATCCACCGGATATCTGCCGAGTTTCCATACTATCACCAGTCAGCCTCGTCCTCACTATACTCACCCGTCTTTCTATACGGACTTCTTTCCCCTTGTCACGCCCTGCTTCCCAGAGCGCGTTAAGATAGGCACGTGACAGAGCCAACCATGCTACCTGTGAATAGGAAAGATCCTTTCACAGTCACATTACGGCTGTCTAGAGATATCAAGAACAGTAGAAATAAAATAAACTATCTAGTACATGTCCATGAACCAGAATAAACGAGTCAAGAATAATATGCGGAAGCAATAGATCCAATAAATAATAATAATTCGGAATGCACGTCCCAAAATACGGGCTCACATCAGGAAACGAAAAGTACTAAAAAGAAACAAAACTAGAATACTAACAAGTCTTCACTGCTCGGCCTATTGACTGAGATACTTCTGAACGACTTATGACAGAGATAGAGAATCTGGGCCATGTAAAACCCAGAAGTTAGTGCGTCATAATATCAACAATAATATAGTCAGGAGGTAACAGGATATGCAGGCATGAATATAAACAGTAACAAGAGTATAACAGGAATATATAACAGTGAAGTATATCAGTATAAATGGCGTGCAGTGATATCTAAACTGTGCTACGGGGTTATCTATTCTAAAGTCTTCGAAATCAATTAATGTAATCTTCATCGTAACCCATCGGTCTATGCCCCGTTCATTCCCCACGGGACAACGGTAAAAGGATATAATAGACTGTGAGTCTATGTCCCGTTCATTCCCCACGGGACCACGGTAAAAAGATAATAGCCCTTTGAGTTACGTTTGGCTACATTCTTGATTTCCCCATACCCCCAAGTTATGTGTTCAAGTCAGGTATTGATAAATCTGGAGTTAATTCCAACACAGGATCAAGCAGGTACAGGTTTGTCTAAATAGACAACAGGAAATGTCCGTAGGGACAACAGGTCAAGATTGTCGGCATTAGTAATAAGATCAGATATCAAGTCAAGCAGTAGTATATCAGGTCATGTCAGGTAGTGTTTATGTATCAAGTCATATCAAATAGTGTATCAGGTCATGCCGAGTAGTGTACAGGTATCAAGTGGGTGTTCATAATCAAACTGTAGTAAGCATGGGTGCACAAAATCAAGTATGGATTACTAATATAACAATAAAATGAGATAATGTGACATGGTATGCAAATAGATATAAGATCAATGATATGGATGCGCAATTATCAATTAGGGTTACATTTATAGTTCTAATTCTAATTAGATGCACTTTATTAACATGGGGTGTTAAAACATCAGAATTATGTATTGATGTGATCTGTAGATGCAGCTATATGTATATTATATGATAAACGGGTAACTGTAACGTTTTGAAAATCGTTTCGGTGAAATTTCGAAAAAACGGTAAAATAAGGGGGTTTTCTGTAAAAAGTCAAAATACAAATATCTTATTATAAAAATTAAATATACATATTCTAGATATGTAATTGCTATTATTTGGTGTTTATTGAGCCGCTGGTGAAATTTCAAATTTTCTGAAAAAAAATATTATTTTATTATTATTTTAAGCCGTCACTAATACATTTAATTAGGGAAAATTACAAATTGGAACGAGTTGAAACAAAATCATAAAACATTAAATAAAATTTTATCATGTGGTTTTTGGAACGAAATCATTTGCCAAAACGGTTTAGAAATTATTGAAGAAAAAAAGGCTTTTTTTTAGCGTAAATGGATGTTTGGGGTATTGTATTTATCATTTTTCATCACCCCACACCCGTACCCACACCCACACACCCCCATTCACTTCTCCCCTTGGCTGAATTCAGCAGCCCCCATCTTTTTCCCCACTTGAATTTCAAAGGAAAAGAAATGAAAGAAAAGAAAAGAAAATGGAGAAATGAGGTGGACCTTTGACCTTGAATTGACTTTGACTTCTCCCCCCACTTTCTCTACCTCCCTCTCTCTCCTCTCCCACTCCCATTCCAGCCGACCCTCCCCCCCTCCTACAGCAGCAACAGCCCCCCCCCCCATTTCCCTTCTCTTTTCTCTTCAAACTTCATCAAAAATTGCCTCAAATCCATCAAAAAAAATCCCAAAACCCAAATCCGACTCCTACCCATTTTAGTTTAGCCCGTATAGCATGGATCTTTGTGAAAAGAGAGCATTTTGGGAGGCCATGGATGCTTGTGGATCTTCAAATGTTTTTGGGTATAATTCTAAAATATTTTTGCTTAATTTGTTACTAATTTCTTAAAGCTAAACTACTTAAGTGTTAATTAGGCTTAAGTTGCAAGTTTTGGAATTCAAGTTATGAATTTGAATGCAAGTTAGGGTTTTATAAAATTGGTGTATGATTGTGTGTTATATTTAGGCTTTTTGTCATGTTAATACAAGATTAGTAGCTTGTGCTAATGGTTAGTTTAAAAATGGTGTTAATTTGCTAATTTGCTTACTAGGTTTTTTAAATTGGTTAAATACTTGGGATTAAAAATGTGTTTAGGTTTTTCATGACTTCATTAACTTTATTAAGTATGGTTTAATGCTTTAGATCATGCAAATCTAAGCTAGATTGTAGTTTGTGCATTTTTTTGCTTTGAAATTGTTAAATTTTAGGTATTTTGTAAACTAGAATATTAGGGTTTTTGGAATTTAATGAGATTAAATTCCGGGAATTGTTTATATGACTTATTTAAGATATTTAATAAATATATTGGCCGCTACATTCATTTAAACATCCTGTTTTGTACAAAAACGGCGAATTGTGTTTGCTAGATTTTCGGAAAAATGACTTTTAAAGTGAAATTGGGGTTTTTGTGAGTTTTAACCTAGTTTATATTAAAATTAGTGTTCGTGAATGTGCAAATGAGTGTGATTGGATTTTTCTCGATGGTTTGACGTTTGTACATCGACATCGAGGGTTGGGTTGACTATTCTTGCATGCGTAAGCGATAGGTTTGGACCTATGCGTGATACGCGTGCCGATTTGATTTTTGTATGCCGTTTCGATTTCGAATTTAGTTTTAATGCGATACGGTGCGTTATGATATGTAGGTACCCCATGTGAACTTCGAGACGACAAGCAAGCGCGTGGCTACGTCGGCACCGGCTTAGCGAGGACCAGGTGAGTAGATTTATATCTACGGGGAGAAGTCGGGTGGATGGCGTATAGCACCCCCGCAGTCCGTGGTGGTGTATACGGATGCGTATACACACCAACAATTAGTATATGTTATTTGGGATTAATAACAATGTTAGGATGGATATTGGTGTGTTGGATTACTTGAGTGTCGCGAAACCCTAGAGTAGCGGTCGCATCACACATACACACACACCCATACTTGCATACATTCTTCTTTCATATGTGCGTATATGGGATTATATATTTATGTGTTCACATGGGTATGTGACTATGTGTTCATACACTGGAATTGAGGATAGTATTTAGGATTTGAGATGAGTCGATGAGATTGGGCTTGAGGCCAGGAGATCGGTGATGTGATTTGGTTCGTATTGAGATACGACATGATGTTTTAGCGGGTCTTTTGACGCAGTGATTCTTACACCTGCATGCATACATAGAGGGTATCAATATTGTACTAGACATAGGACATTATTCCGGATCATGATATTTGATAAAGGAGATACCAGATGAATAGTGTGATTGATGTGATATTGACCCGTACCCAGATTTGGGGATGCCGTACGACGGACTTACGTACGAGCTATATTTTGATGATTGATCCGCACTCTTGACTTGGGATGTCTGCTTATGGATATGATATTATTGAGGCGGGATCACCGACTATACCTATACAGGTATGTATATATATCGACTTAGATGATAGGCGGTTTCCTTACCTGTAATTCAGCTTGCTAGTTCAGCCGTATAGTTTAGTGTAGCTATTAGATTAGATTAGACTCCTACCTATTTCAAAACTAGCGGATCGTGGGTATTTTAAAAGACAGGTCAAGGGATCTACGGATATTTCAAAAGACGTATCCTTTCTTAAAAACCACCGTAGCCCCTATTTTCAAAACCCCGCGATTCGTGTTATTTCAAATGGCACCATTGTTTAATATTTAGCTTCCGCTCATATTGATTGCTCGCTCCGCATCGCATATTTACATTGTTATTTCATATTGCATTATTGACATTATGCTGTTAGGACACCAGCACCATTACCGATGATGCGTATGTACCACATACACTTACTTGCCGGCTCACACACATCTTCATCGGTAATTGTCATGTCACGTACACCTTAGAAAATATTATTGCTTAACTTAGCTTGATAGCCAGTAGTTTGACATAATATTAGTGTACATACCTTATATGCCAGCTTAGATATTGTCGTTATTACTTGTCTCTTCATGCATACTGTTATTCATTCTCATGCTTATATTCATGGTTTTACATGCTATTGATGATTCGGATTTCCATGATATTTTCTGGATTTCGAGGAAAACCGCAAAACATATATAAACTGCTTTCTCTTTTCTTTTAAATAAAAATGCGGTTTTCCCATGATGTATGAGTCGTCCACCATGAGTTTGCTGATGGATTTCGAGACCCGATTCGAGGAGTTGGATGAACCGTTTCGGGTACATGGTGGGCCCGGTACGGTATCCCGGGGCAAGAGGAATGTGTTGTTGACGTTGAGCCCGGCAGGGGAGCACTACCGACCGGTGATATTACCCGACGCGTCGGATATCCGGAGGATACCGTCGTGGTCTTGAGATGGATGGTAGGGGTCGATCTGGATTGACGGCACCCTAGATATTGATTTTGAGATATTGAGGTACAGAGATTGTGATACAGAGATATCGAGATATTTGGATACTTGTTTTGTGTCGATACTGGGCACTGTTTTATGCTAATTTTCATGCATTCATACCTCATTCATAAGATATATTGCTACCTGAGGCACTGACACGGGCACATGAGATTACACTCGGGATAGATATTACCCTAGCCATTGTTATAGGCTGCCTGTTATTCATATATTTGAGGATATATTATGATCATTGACCTAGGATTGCGTTATTTATGCGATTTCTGTGCGTAGATCTTTTTCTATTCACGAGTTGGCAACTCACCCCCGTTGTGCCCCAGTTTCTTGCAGGTTTTGCCGTACAGGTTTAATTACGGCTTTGCGAGCTCAGTTTCATTCGGGTGACTTGCTAGTAGGTGGGTTTTTCTTGTATCGTACCCATCATATTACCTTGTATAATATTATTCCGTTGTATCTAGTAAATTCTATCAACCAAACATGTATTTATTTTTTTTTGAGATAGGGACCAGTGTTGTTATTCTTTCGATCTTAGAGCCGCGCGTTATATTTCTGTGGATTTCTGCTGGTTTTGAGTTTCCTTTTGAGTTTTGGTCCTCGCCGTTGGCGTTGTATATTATATTGCTTGTGTGGTTGTGACCGTCGATTGACGAAGAGCTAGCTCCCGCTTGGGGATGCCTTTTTCTTGATTTCGTATACTATTCATGTTGTATCCCGTTTGGGGGCCAGTATTTACAAAGGAGACTCTGCCTAAATTTTCAGTAAATTTTTGATGTTTTTAAAAAAACCCGCATAATTCGGCTTATGCTTTTGAAACTACTTGCTTTAAGTTGGTTTTTTCCTGCACTCTACTACTTTTCTTGGTTTGGATTTCTGGGTTTTCGGTTTACTTAGATTACGTACGCCTCGAGACGTTCGTAGTTTAAGTGCCGGTCATGTTCCGTACTTTCGGGTCGTGACAGTAACATTTCATTCATATGGATGCGTAATACTATACCTAGCATGTAGCAAAATGATTTAGCATTCGACTAGATATATAATTATTAATATGGATGCACACGGACGTGATATAACAGTAAAATGATAAACTGGTTAAAGCATGATATACAATTAAACAATATGATCTGTTATATTCAATTAGATGCAGTATACTGTAGTATAATATGTGACAAGATAGGTTTGCATATGCTAGATGTAAAATAACACGTACGGATGTATACGGATGTCGGAAAAACTGTAAAAGTAAACATGGGGTGAAAAATTTTAAATACCAGTATTATATTTATTAAAATATATATATATATATATATATATATAAAGTAATGTAGCATGCAGCAAGATAAACTTGCATGCTCTAGATGTGAAATAACATATACGGACGCATACGGATGTCCGAAAACGGTGTAATATGAAAAATGAATATGTGGATTGCAAAACTAATCATTATGGGGTATTATAATTCAAATAGGCATAGAATACAGTAGTATAGTATGTAGCAAGATTAACTTACCTAGACAGATCACGAAACGGATACGTACGGTACGTTCGACGTCGGCAAAATGTTGCGACGCACGTACGACACACGGAACGGTTCAAAGTAACGCACGAGGGTGATCACGCAGGCAAGGTATGTCGTCTGGGTCGTCAGGAACGGCAGCGACGTCACGGCTCCGGCGATCTAAGGTTTGCTGTGGTTTTGGGTTAGGGTTTGGCTCGAGTGGTGTTGGCTGGGGTTGCAAGGGTCTGGTGAATAAGAAGCACAGAGGAGAGGGAGGAGAGGAGAAGAATGAGGAGGCGACGGCGAGAGGTCGTCGGCGACGAGATGAGGTGGTGGTGCTGTTTTCGATGGGTGCAGGGTGTGTGCAGGGGTGTGCAGGTGAGCTCGGGGGATGAAGAAGATGGCGAAGGAGGAAGATAACGAGGAGGAGGAAGAGGCTCGGTTGAGGGAATTGAGGAGTTTTGAGGGTTAGGGTTTGAGGTAGTGATGGTTTGAAGAAGAGGAATGGAGCTTGGGGTTTTTATAAGGGAGAACGACGACAAGTTTTGGGGGAAGTTGTTAAGGGAGGTGACGATAGCGCGGGGAGGTGATGGGATCTAACCTTACCGTGAGAGGAAAGAGAGAGAGAGATGCGATAGGAGAGAGAAAGAGATGCGATAGGAGAGAGAGAGAACAGTGAGGAGATAGAGTATTGTCCTTTAGCAGGGGAGAGAGAAAGAGAGAGACTGCGAAGGTGAGAGAGAGAGAAGAAAGAGAGAGATGAATGTGGATCCCGCTGACAGAGGGGAAAGAGAGAGAGTTTGTTTAAACGTTGGGATTTTAATTTGAAAATATATTTTAGTTAAGGAATTTTAACTGTTGAATATTAAAACAAATATTATATTACATAAATTTGAATTTTGGCGGAATACAAAAATATTCCAAAACACGCCCGGGTCGGGTCTAAAATTTCAGTTTTAAAAAATGAAAAATATATGCAACGACCAAATTTCAAAATGAATGCTCGGTTAACGAAAATGCATACCCCCAAGAACGGATGCACGTACGTGCGCGTAGCCATCTAAACAAGTCTGTTTCACTGAATGGGACGAGAACAAGATGCGCGGATGCTACCACGAGGTTAAGGGTATCATGTAGGTCATGTTATGTATTTTTAAATTATTTTACGTGACCTAAAATGTTATATTGTGAAAATGCAGATGTCGGATAAATTGCCAGTATGCAGTACTCATGAAAATGCACAAGTCTACGTAACAAGTCAGGATAAACCATAAACATGAGCCAAGACGGGTTTCAAACAAGCAGGTCAGGTCGGATACTAATATAGATGTCAGATGTAATATTTGCACCCAAAATACAGTAAATCGGTAAAATAAAGAAATACGCGAACTGGAATTGGTATAAATGAACTAGGGTGTTACATTATACCCAACTACAAAATGAATTTCGTCCTCGAAATTCCAAGAACAAGGAAAGATAAACAATCAGGAAACTACAAGAATAGATATGGAAACTTCTGTCGGACTTCGTCTTCACGTTCCCAAGTTGATTCTCCATGCGAGCGATTTCCCCAAGAAACAAGTACGAGAGGGATAACCTTGTTCTTAAGGACCTTTTCTCTTCGATCAACAATCGACATCGGTCGTTTCTCAAAAGTTAAATCCTCTCTTACTGTCAGCTCCGTATGATCCAGTACGTGTGTTTTATCTCGAATATACTTACGGAGTTGAGATACATGAAACACGTCATGAACATTCGCCAAAGATTGTGGTAAAGCCAATCGATGAGCCACTTCTCCAACATGTTCCAAAATCTTGAAAGGCCCTATGGATCGAGGACTAAGCTTGCCTCGACTCCCAAAACGAATCACTCCTCGAGTCGGTGATATCTTCAAGAATACCAGATCACCAACAGCGAACTCTAGAGGTCTTCTCGATGTATCAGCCCAACTCTTCTGTCGATCTTGTGCTGCCTTCATATGATTCCGGATAATGTTAACTTTCTCAACTGTTTGCACGATCAAATCCGGTCCCAACAATTTTCGTTCTCCAACATCATCCCAACACACGGGCGAGCGACACTTGCGACTATACAACGCTTCGAATGGAGCCATCTGAATAGTCGTATGAAAACTGTTGTTGTACGAAAACTCCACCAAGTGTAGATGATCCTCCTACGAACCCTTGAAGTCCAACATGCAGGCTCTCAACATATCTTCAAGAGTTTGGATCGTTCTCTCCGACTGGCCATCTGTCTGAGGATGATAAGTTGTGCTAAACTTCAATCGAGTTCCCAAACTTTCCTGTAAGCTCCTCCAGAAGTGCGATAAAAATCGATTATCATGATCAAAAACGATGCTCACAGGTACTCCATGCAATTTTAAAATCTCCTGCATGTACTGTTCTGCTAACGTTTCCGTTGACTGACCAACTCGAAATGGTATGAAATGAGCTGCCTTGGTCAATCGATCAACAATCACCTAAACTGTATTGTTGCCCTTTGGACTTCGCGGTAAAACTGTCACGAAATCCATGGTTATATGTTCCCACTTCCATTGAGGAATCGGATGTGGTTGCAATAAACTAGCAACCCTTTGATATTCAGCCTTAACTTGCTGACACACCAAGCACTTCACTACAAAGCGAGTAATCTCCCTTTTCATACCTTCCCACCAGAAATGCTGTAGTATATCACGGTACATCTTCGTGCCTCCAGGATGTACGGAATACGCGAAACTGTGTGCCTCCTTCATAACTTCTTCACGAAAATCTCCTTTTGGCACACACAAACAGCTACCATATCGCAACGAACCATCTTCATAAATCAACAAGTCTGTTCGAAGTCCTGCTTCAACCTGTTCTCGAAACTTCTGCAATCTTGGGTCCTGTGACTGTACTGCTTTAATGTTATCGATCAACGACGACTGTACTTGTAACTGCATCAACTGTCCCAAAGAATGCGGTAGCACGATCTCTAACTCGAATCTCCGAAAATCTTTGATAAGCTCCTTCTGTGCAGTCAACATCTGAATTGCTGGCAACCGACTAAGCGCTTCCGGCACAACATTAACTTTCCCCGGATGGTACTTGAGATCAAGATCGTAGTCAGCCATCAGCTCTAACCATCTACGCTGCCTCATGTTAAGCTCTTTCTGCTTGAATACGTACTTCAGGCTTTTGTGATCGGTGAATATTTCAACCCTTTCGCCCCAATAAGTAGTGTCTCCAAAGCGAAAATTACAGCTGCTAGCTCCAAATCATGAGTTGGGTAATTCTTCTCATGGATCTTCAATTGTCTTGATGCGTAAGCTATAGTCTTCCCATGCTGTATCAAAATACATCCCAAACCTTTCCCAGATGCATCGCTGTGAATCACCAATCCTCCGTAACCGTCTGGTATGGTCAAAATAGGAGCGGTTATCAACCTTTGCTTCAACGCCTCAAAAGCTGATGCACACTTTTCCGTCCATACGAACGGTACTTCCTTTCGCGTAAGTTTGGTCAAAGGCTCAGCCAAACGGGAAAAATTCTCCACGAATCTTCTGTAATATCCGGCAAGTCCAAGAAAACTTCTAATCTCTGCTACGTTCTTCGGAATCGGCCAATCTTGAACTGCTGCAATCTTCTCAGGGTCAACGGCGATTCCATCTCCGGATACGACATGCCCCAAAAACTTCACTTCTTTAAGCCAAAACTCACACTTGCTCATCTTTGCATACAATCTTTCTTGCCTCAATGTCTGCAGTGCGATCTTCAAGTGTTCTGCATGCTCTTCAATACTCCTCGAGTAGACCAGAATATCATCGATGAACACCACTATAAACTGGTCCAAGAACGGTGAAAATATTCGGTTCATCAAGTCCATAAATATCGCCGGTGCATTCGTAACTCCGAATGGCATCACTAAATACTCGTAATGTCTATACTGAGTTCGGAATGCGGTCTTGCAAATATCTTCTGGTTTAACTCGGACATGATGATATCCGGATCGCAAATCCAGCTTCGAGAATACCCTCGCGCCACTGAGTTACTCGAATAATTCGCCAATGCGAGGGATCAGGTACTTGTTTTTAATAGTCACCCGGTTTAATTCTCGATAATTGATGCACATCCTCCTTGTGCCATCTTTCTTCTTTACTAGAAGAACTGGATCTCCCCAAGGTGAATTACTGCTGCGAATCCAATCCTTCTCAAGTAATTGACTTCTTCCAACTCCATTGGTTCCATTGGATAATATGCTTTTGAGATTGGCGCTGCACCAGGAATAAGGTCGATCGCGAACTCCACATCTTGTTTCGGCGGTAAACCTGAGATGTCCTCGAACACGTCCATGAAATCTCGAACTACAACTGGCGCTTCAACTTCCATCGACGAAAGAATATTGTTTGTCGGCCTAGCCCTAAACACGACTGGTCCGACAGAACTGCTAACTCCAAAACAACCTCCGGATGTTCGGGAATCTGGAAAATCGCTTTCTTTGCTCTACAATTAATGTGAGTGTGGAAAGTGCCGAGAAAATCCATTCCCAAGACAACTTCATAAATGCCGGTATCGATCACCAAGAAATCTGCAAAACATGAACTGGTAAGTAATGAAACTGAGAGAACCAAGGAAATTTCACGACCATGAATCAAGGAAATGAATCAAAACTAGGACTCCAAGTTACTTAAATAGAGTACCGCATTGTAACCATGCTACAGTTCATGGGTACAATCACATAACTCCGTTCAAGTCGCCCAAATCCTAGTATCAGAATCAAAAGAATAGGATGAGAGAAACAATAAAGAACCAAAAGGATTCAAGCCGAGATGCAAAGTTGTTTGCATATTGTTCATATCAGATTTTTGCATTTTTATATTGCCCATTCTAAATCACATTGCATATAAATAGGTAATTTTGATCCATGTCTGCTAAATAGTTGCACGTTACAGGTTCTCAGATCATTGCAGTGAAATTTATGAAAAGACGCTACAAATGTGAGACTACGACCAACAATAGACGAATCCGTATGATGCCGCCCACCATTTCAAGACTTCAACGTGAAGCTCACGGTAAAAAATCCACTGTTGAACATCTGGAAGAGAATTGAAGAGATTCTGAGAGACCAAGTGAAGAAAATAGAAAATAAAAGCAACTTGAAGAAACCCTAAAGAATTGGGCCCATGAGCCCACCAAATGGCCGTGGAGCCGCGGCCAAACAGGCTATTCTGCCGTGGTTCCGCGGCCGTGCAATGCACGTGTCGGTGGGGTGTCGGTGCTTTGACTCGGTCTTTGGGGTTGTTTTGTAATTTCATGTATGGATCAGAATGTAAACCTAGGGTTTTTCCTATCTATAAATAGGAGGGCTCAAAGCCAAATAAAAGGTGCCTTTCTTAAGATACCTCTCTTTGCCTTTTTTCTAGATCTAAATTCAATCGTAATGCGTTCTTGAGGTCATCAATAAAATAAGAGCTTTTATTTTTATCTCGCATTCATTTATTATCTGAATTTAATTCTTGCAATTTTTATCTGTTCTTTTAATATCTGCAATTTAGTTTTCTAATATAAAAATTATTTAAAAAAATGAATTTCATTGATCATAACTTTCCTAATGAGTGAGTAGTCCCTCACTTGTTAGGGTTATGATAGGGAAGGTTTGAGAGATGGAAATCTCTCTCACTCCTTTCTTTGCCCATATAATTTTATTAAAAGGACTCTTTTTAAATCAACCACACACCGTTCACTACGGTAGCCTATCCTACATGATAGCGGTGATTCCCTAGTTAGACCGGGTGTGATTGAATTAACTGGAGGTTAAGGCTAAGAGCCAAGAACGGACGGACAAGGACCAAAAGGAAGAAACTTAGTTTCTTCCCAGTCGTGCTAATCCCCGTTGTTGCCGATTACCCTGACACCTTTATTCATAACTAAGGCATTGATAGAAGTGAGAAGATCCCTATCTTGAACTAACATAATCCTAACCCTAGCAAGCTTTTTATCAACTTTTATCTCATTCTTTGATCTTAAAACAAAACCACCAATTTTTTGGACTTAACTCGTTAAAACATAAAGAAAATGAATTCTTCTCCCTGTGGATCGACCCGTACACAATCGGCTAGCTACCAAACGACACCGTTATTGATTGCGGTATTCTTAACTTTGATTTTTAAAACGCATACACAAAACATCGACCAATCAAATGGCGCCGTTACCGGGGAGACGGTAGTCCCTTTTTTTGTGCAATTTTGGGTTAATAAAAAAAATTTTAAAAAAAATTATAAGAATTGAAAATTTTTAAAACAAAAAAATAAAATAAAATAAAATAAAAATAAAAATCATCTTGTTCTTTTTGAAAGGTTTTTGTGCAAGTGTTCAGGCTTGGAGCAAACTCTGTTTCAGATCCGGAGCAAGCCCAGTGAACAAATCAAGAAACAGAGGATCTGAACAGACAGGGGAGAATCCAAACAACACAGAGAAAATTTTTGGAGATCTAAACCAACTAAACCACCGCGGAACCGCGGCAGATTCAGGGGTTTGACCGCGGAACCGCGGTCAACTGGTGACATCAGCACCCAAAAATCCCTGTGAGTATCTCATTTCTCATCTACTCTCCTCTGTACTCCACTAAAAAAAATTCCTGCAGGTTTCTTTGCACAAATTCTCTTTCTCCTATCCAATAAATTGTTTTTGTGCAGGATTCTTTGAACTGCCAAATAAAAAAAAAATTTGCAAAGTGTTTTAGATTTTTGGTATGTTAACTGCTTTGCATAATTAATATGGACTTTTAAGGGGTTATAACACCAATTCAGATTGGGTGTGGATTTCATTACCCTTCTTAAGACCCCAGAAATCACTAAAATGCATATGCATCAAGCTTGAGTTAATTAAAAAATATCTAGACTCGGCCAATTAAGGATTGTCACGCTCATTAGGACAGAGGAAGGTTGTGGGCATTCAGTCGTTTATCTAAACCTGAGTTTGTGGTGGCTAGGCTAGACAAGTGAGAAAGGTAATTTTAAAAGGCCCGTCTCACGGTGATTCGTGAGCGGAACCCTCCTTTCTTCATTTGTGCTTACCTGGCCACAATTGGCGGTGAAGAGGCGATTTGAGGGATATCTCACAACTTATCACTTTGGAACAGTTAGGAGCAGTCTAATTGACTTAGGAGACCCTAGCTCTAGATTTGATTGTGCATGTTTAAACTGTGGTTATTTTAAATTATGCTGTAGTTCCGTATAAATTTTTGCAAAACTCTTTCTAAAAAAAACACTTTCAAAAATTTCAAAACTCCAAAAACAAACAATTTTTTTTTTAAAAATTAAAAAATATATATCACATTCTTTTTCTTCTCCTTTCTCTCATCACATCATGGGTACCCCACCTCGCAAAGCTCTTGCGGAACTTTGGTACTCATAATCAGACATTACTTCCTACGCTTCTTGTTTTGGTCGAATTTCGAACGATCCCTCCATGCCCAAAATTTCTTTGAAAGATCGAATAGATGCATCTAGGACAACTAGTTGGACTCCGCAATCCACCTTATATCAACCATTGCAACCTTCACCACCTTCTTACGTTGATACCCCTTTTTCGAGTTCTGTTGTAACTCCGAAACCCATGTCTATTGCTGAACATATTGAACAATCTCGTAAACGATCTTTCACTCCTTTCACCACTGCGAATTCTATGGATCAACAATTCCATTCACCTTCTTATCCAAATATTGATCCTACTCCTGTACAACCATTCAATTCCTACCATTCCTACCCGACTTTTGCACCTTCCCTAGACATTGCTTCTACACAGCCATTTGGGAGTTTCACGTATCCAAACAGCTTTGAATGTTTTACTGAAACCCCGTCACAACCCATGTCTAGTCTGGAACAGTCGTTGGAAGACTTTATGGTAGCGTCATGCCAATAGATGAGGGATTTGAATGCGTCCATGGCCGCCCTTATACAACCTAGTGATCTGGTAGATAGTTTCCAACTAGCTCCAAATTTTCCAATGTATGAAGAGGCGGTTGGAAAGATTGATAATTTGAGTGGAGAGAGTGAGCAGTGCACCCTTCCAAATCAAACCCACTCATCCCCAATTGAATCCCACAACTCCGGTTTTGAATATCTATCAAGTGTCCCAAATGATTCACCAGTTGAAAATAGAACGTGTAATGAGTTGTGCGACTTTGTAGTGTTTGATTTACCTGATTGTGAAGGGTCCCTTTCGAGTGAAACCATCACTAATCCTTTTGACCTTTACACCTCCACTCTAGAACCTTAATTGATCAATATTCATGCTTTTGATGAGGTGTCTGAAAAAATTAATTTTCACTTGATTGAGAATATAGACGCTGGTAATATTTTGGATGATGAACCCACAGATTTGGATGAGTTTCTCTCTCCAATTCATCATCCCGAGTCATTAACTGTATTTCCCAAACTTCATATGCGTCTTGATTTTGATGAGAATTGTATGGATAAGCTAAATTTTGAGGAGAGTATTGAGGAAATTATTGAGAATGAAGCAATTTTACTTGAGGAGTCGGATTTTCTAATTCATTCTATCCCTTTCATTGACTGCGCACACCCTCCTGAATCTTTAACCGATACCCTTCCTCAATCACTTCCCTCCATCCTCGTTCCGACCTTGCAAGAAACCGTTAAAATTTCATTTTTTATATCTGGTTTACCAAGTTCGACGTACCCATGTTTTCTCATGAATTTTGAGGGATTTGACCTCATTTCTCAGTGGGTTGATAGATTAGCACAATCGCTTTTTACACATCGGTCATTACAAATCGTGCTAATTTATACAATCTATCTCCACCCTCAAGTTCGTATTCAACTTCTTTCTCCCAATTTCTCAGGTTCTTCTATTCTTCCTATAATTTCAGTAAGTGTTGATAAATCACAATCCGATAATTCAAGTTTAATCATTCCAGAAAGCCAACTTGATTTGGATACTTTTGAAAATGAGGTAGATGAGTTTTTCGAGTCTCTTACCTCCATAATTTTTGACAAATCAAGTATGATAAATTCTGGCATAAAACTTACTGACAGTAAAATGTTCAATTATATCGATGAGAGTTTTGAAGAACTTTTCGCTGACGAACTTGCATTCCTAAACAACAAGAATTTTGTGATTAATCAACCTCCACCTATAGAAGTTGAACCACCACCCTTTCTTCTTATAAAATACGAGAAAGCCTATATTCCACTCATTTCTGATCATTCACATTCTCGTTTTTATTTATCACCACCTCTTATCTCCTTACATTCACGTTCACGCAAACCCTTTCCATACCACCACTTATCTCTTCCCCACTTCTTCTTGGCTCTATATAACATGTTCTTCCACCGACCTATACGTTACATTGATAAATTCTTCAAATGGTTGGTGTTGACTTTTGGTCTTTGCAAAGCTTGGTATTGACCAATAACTTTGAACCCTCTCTTTTAAAGCTTAACATTGTTTAACTCAAGTTTGGGGGGAGGGGGTTATAATTTGGCTCTCGAAAATAATTTTTTTCTAACTCAAAGTGGTGAGCCAAAAATAAGTTTGGGGGAGATTTTCACGATCATATTTCATGTCTCCGTTAATAAATTGTTCCTCCCAAGTTTACAAGTTTATGAGATTTAAAAAATGGCAGTAGTAGAAACAATGTTTCACTTAAGTTTGGGGGGAACCATTTTGTGTATATATATTTTGTTTTCTTTTTCTGTTAATAATAAAAATAAAAATTTAAAAAAAAGGGGGAGTGCCGACAATTTTGACTCTCTTGGTGTAGCCTGACAGTGAGGGCACTGTCAAGTTTAAGTTTGGGGGTGTGCTCGGTAAGATTTCTTCCTTCGCATTCATATGTATATTTTTGCATTTGCATACTTATTTTAGAACCTATAAAAATTGAAAATTTTTAAAAAATTATAAAAATTGAAAAGTTCAATTTTGGCCATATTTGACTTAAGTTTAACATGACGATTGACTAGTTAGGAAAAACTAGATTCTAAACTTAGTAAATTAAAAACCCTAAAAATAACCTTTCTTAAAGTTATACATCCTTATAGTTTATTTAAAAATAGACAAATTTTGAGTTCAGTTCTTGGGCTAAGTCAAAATAAGGGAAGAGTATTGAAATTTTTATGTGAAGTGTAAGTCTGAAAAATAATTCCGAACCTTAAGTCTAAATTCTGAAAATATATACCCTACAACTTGCACGTACACGCACCTTGAAACTTAGGATAGTAGAGGATACCTTGAAATGCTCTTGTCCAAAATCCTTAGTATGAAGGAAAATAAAATAAAAGTACAAGAGTGAATAAAGAGATATAAAAAAAATGAACACTGGTTTTGTAATTACTTAAGACTGCATAAATAAAAAAATTATAGCGAGGGTGCTTTATCACCTAGTGCCTTAGACCAACTGGTTTGGGAGTCACTGCTAAAACCTTAGGTATTACAAGACGAGGAATTACGCCTTAATGTGCGAACACATTTTTTAATCGGTCGTTAGTACCTCAAGAAGTATTAACGGTCGCATGAAGAATGTGTGAGCAATTTCATCTAAAATTCACCAACTAAAAGTATTTTGGAAAATGGACAAGAGTATGATAGCTTGAATTGAATTTCCAAGTGTAGGGGTTATACATACACACACGTAAGGGTATATGATTGGGGTTTGGATGAGAGATAGGAATGAAAGATAGGGCTTATACCTTCAGTAGAGATGATAGAAATTCCTAAGTTGAGATAGAACCTTAGAAGGAAAATTCAAAAGATGCTGAAAGCTTAATAAATTTGCAGAACATATACATTCTTAAGTTAAATGATAAATGAGTGTGAAAAATATGGGTTGATGATTTCTAAGTTAAAGATAATAGAATTTCTTGCTAGAATACTTAATTGAAGAATTAGAATCAACATGCCAAATTGATCGGATTTTATGGGTAGTATCCGCTGAAAACCCTCAGGAGACAATACTCCTCCTACTAGGGACACCTAGAGGTTTAACGGCTTATTGCACGAGCTCAGTGCAATCGCGTTCCTTGCGAAAGTGAGGTGAGGATTTTTCGAGAATAAATTGGCTTTGCTCGGGATGAGCAAAAGATAAGTTTGGGGGTATTTGTTCATATCAGATTTTTGCATTTTTATATCGCCCATTCTTAATCACATTGCATATGAATAGGTGCTTTTGATCCATGTCTGCTAAATAGTTGCACGTTACAGGTTCTCAGATCATTGCAGTAAAATTTATGAAAAGACGCTACAAATGTGAGACTACGACCAATAATAGATGAATCCGTATGATGTCGCCCACCATTTCAAGACTTCAACGTTAAGCTCACGGTAAAAAGTCCATTGTTGAATATCTGGAAGAGAACTGAAGAGATTCTGAGAGACCAAGTGAAGAAAATAGAAGATAAAAGCAACTTGAAGAAACCCTAAAGAATTGGACCCATGAGCCCACCAAATGGCCGCGGATCCGCGGCCAAACAGGCTATTCTGCCGCGATTCCGCGGCCGTGCAATGCACGTGTCGGTGGGGGTGTCGGTGCTTTGACTCGGTCTTTGGGGTTGTTTTGTAATTTCATGTATGGATCAGAATGTAAACCTAAGGTTTTTCCTATCTATAAATAGGAGGGCTCAAAGCCAAATAAAATGTGCCTCTTCTAGGGTGCCTTTCTTAAGATGCCTCTCTTTGTCTTTTTTCTAGATCTAAATTCAATTGTAATGCGTTCTTGAGGTCATCAATAAAATAAGAGTTTTTATTTTTATCTCGCATTCTTTTATTATCTGAATTTAATTCTTGCAATTTTTATCTGTTCTTTTAATATCTGCAATTTAGTTTTCTAATATAAAAATTATAAAAAATTGAATTTCATTGATCATAACTTTCCTAATGAGTGAGTAATCCCTCACTTGTTAGGGTTAGGATAGGGAAGGTTTGAGAGATGGAAATCTCTCTCACTCCTTTCTTTGCCCATATAATTTTATTAAAATGACTCTTTTTAAATCAACCATACACTGCTCACTATGGCACCCTATCCTACGTGATAGCGGTGATTCCCTAGTTAGACCGGGTGTGATTGAATTAACTGGAGGTTAGGGCTAAGAGCTAAGAACGGACGGACAAGGACCAAAAGGAAGAAACTTAGTTTCTTCCCAGTCGTGCTAATCTCCGTTGTTGTCGATTACCCTAACACCTTTATTCATAACTAAGGCATTGATAGAACCGAGAAGATCCCTATCTTGAACTAACATAATCCTAACCCTAGCAAGCTTTTTTTATCAACTTTTATCTCATTCTTAGATCTTAAAATAAAACCACCAATTTTTTGGACTTAACTCGTTAAAATATAAAGAAAAGGAATCCTTCTCCCTGTGGATCGACCCATACTCAACCGGCTAGCTACCAAGCGACACCGTTATTGATTGTGGTATATTCTTAACTTTGATTTTAAAACGCACGTACGCAAAAACTTCTCAATCACATATCGTCAAGACTAGGGTCAAAAGAAAGATATGATTCAAGAATCACGATAACAAGGTGGCAGGACATGTTCCTAATCACGAGTATTCTGATTCGTGTATTGGGTCCAATACCCAACTACAAAAGAATCAAACCCGATTAACCTAAATCCTATGTCTCTAATACTAAACAAACCCTGTCATGCCCCGTTTCCCAGAGCGCGCTAAGATAGGCATGTGACAGAGCCAACCATGCTACCTGTGGATAGGAAAGATCCTTCCACAGTCACATTACGGCTGTCTAGAGATATCAAGAACAGTAGAAATAACATAAACTATCTAGTACATGTCCATGAGCCAGAATAAACGAGTCAAGAATAATATACGGAAGCAATAGATCCAATAAACAATAATAATCTGGAATGTACGTCCCAAAATACGGGCTCACATCAGGAAACGAAAAGTACTAAAAAGAAACAAAACTAGAATACTAACAAGTCTTCACTGCTCGGCCTGTTGACTGAGATACTCCTGAACGGCTTGTGACAGAGATAGAGGATCTGGGACATGCAAAACCCAAGCGTCAGTGCGTCATAATATCAATAATAATATAGTCAGGAGGTAATAGGATATGCAGGCATGAATATAAACAGTAACAAGAGTATAACAAGAATATATAACAGTAAAGTATATCAGTATAAGTGACTTACAATGATATCTAAACTGTGATACGGGGTTATCTATTCTAAAGTCTTCGAAATCAATTAATGTAATTCTCATCGTAACCCATTGGTCCATGCCCCGTTCATTCCCCACGAGACCACGGTAAAAGGAGATAATAGACTGTGAGTCTATGTCTCGTTCATTCCCCACGGGACCACGATAAAAAGATAATAGCCCTTTGAGTTACGTTCGGCTACATTCTTGATTTACCCATACCCCCAAGTTATGTGTTCAAGTCAGGTATTGATAAATCTAGAGTTAATGCTAACACAGGATCAAGCAAGTACATGTTTGCCTAAATAGACAACAGGAAATGTCCGTAGGGACAACAGGTCAAGATTGTCGGCATTAGTAATGAGATCAGATATCAAGTCAAGCAGTAGTATATCAGGTCATGTCAGGTAGTGTTTATGTATCAAGTCATGTCAAATAGAGTATCAGGTCGTGCCGAGTAGTGTACAGGTATCAAGTGGGTATTCATAATCAAACTGTAGTAAGCATGGGTGCACAAAATCAAGTATGGATTACTAATATAACAATAAAATGAGATAATGTGACATGGTATGCAAATAGATATAAGATCAATGATATAGATGCACAATTATCAATTAGGGTTACATTTATAGTTCTAATTCTAATTAGGATGCACTTTATTAATATGGGGTGTTAAAACATTAGTATTATGTATTGATGTGATCTGTAGATGCAGCAATATGTATATTATATGATAAACGGGTAACATTTCATTCATATGGATGCGTAATACTATACCTAGCATGTAGCAAAATGATTTAGCAAGCGGCTAGATATATAATTATTAATATAGATGCACACGGACGTGATATAACAGTAAAATGATAAACTGGTTAAAGCATGATGTACAATTAAACAATATGATATGTTATATTCAATTAGATGCAGTATACTGTAGTATAATATGTGACAAGATAGGTTTGCATATGCTAGATGTAAAATAACATGTATGGATGTATACGGATGTCGGAAAAACTGTAAAAGTAAACATGGGGTGAAAATTTTGAAATACCAGTATTATATTTATTAAAATAGATGTATATAAAGTAATATAGCATGCAGCAAGATAAACTTGCATGCCCTAGATGTGAAATAACATATACGGATGTCCGAAAACGGTGTAATATGAAAAATGAATATGTGGATTGCAAAACTAATCATTATGGGGTATTATAATTCAAATAGGCATAGAATACAGTAGTATAGTATGTAGTAAGATTAACTTACCTAGACGGATCACGAAACGGATACTGTAACACCCGAGCCCAATGCTACTAATTTCAGTTACCGTTTGAGCGTAGTATGGCACTTATTTCATTTATCTTGCTTGATTGTTACTTATTGTAAATTTTACCTGGAAATTCATTTCTGCATATAACAATTTAAGGCATCTAAAATAAAATTAAAAATATTCATCTTGGCCTACTTGACACCCCTAACCCTATTGTAGCGTCCGTGCATCGTGTTCTCGTCCAATTCAGTGAAACGGGCGAGTTTGGATGGCTACGAGCGCGTACGTGTGTCCGTTTTGGGGGTATGCTTTTTGACTGTAAAATACTTCATTTTCAATTTTGGATCCCTCCTAAAATTTTCTTATTTCAATTTCGAATTTTTGGACCCGACCCGGGTGCAATTTGGAAATGTTTTACTTTACGCCAAAATCCCAATTTCTTATATATTTTAAACCATCGTATATTTAATTTTTAACCGCCTAAAATATTTTATAACCTTACAATATTCTTTTTATTTCTAAAATCTTTCACAAAATTTCCATTCACACCAATCAGCTTTCTTCTTTAAGAACCGTGTGCCCCTCTCTCTCTCCTCTCTCTCCCCCGTCTCTCTATTTCTCTTCTCTCTCTCTCTCTCGCCTTCTCTCTCTCCCCATATATATATCTCTCTCTCCTATATACATCTCCCGCCTCCTTCTCTTTTAAAACGCTGAAACCCATCGCGCAAACCCTAGCCACCGTCTCCCTCGCCGCCGCAGCCCCAACGCCGACACCACCATCACCAGCATCGTCGCCTCCTCGCCCTCGACCGATCCACCGCACCTCCCTCCTCCTTTTCCCTTCTTCCCGTGCACCCTGCACTCGCACCGCGGCCACCTACAGCCGCAACTCCTCGTGGGATCGCCGCCGGCGATCTCGATCTGCCCCCGGCCTCGCAAGCACCCCCTCGGTGAGCTTCTCATCCCCTCACCTTCTCCTTTCTTCTTTTTCCTTCGCTGATCTGGTTTCTTGATCTGAAAACTTTCCGCCGTCATCAAAGGCCGACCGCTGGAGCTCCGTCGACGAGGTCGACCGTCATCACCCGTCCCACAGACTATTGTAAGCCTTCCCTTCTCCATCCTCCTTCCCTTTCTTCTTTATTTCCTTTCTTTTCTTGTTGCAACTCTTGACATTCACTGGTTTTGCATCTCGCCGGAATCCGGCCGTGCCGGCGACGCGTCCCGATGTTCCAGCGCGGTACCCCGATCCGTGTGGCTTCACTGTTCGTCGTTTGGGTTCATTCCGTGAACCGTGCGCCCGTCGCGAGTTTTCCCCGCCGACGTTTTACGTTCCGTTTTTCCGATCCGCGACCCGTCGAGGCAAGTACCCCTTGCTACATGCTAAACAATATTTACATACATATTAATGACACCCTAAACCTATGAATTTAACTTTGGTACGTTCATTTCTCTTTTTCGTGTTCAATATTGTCATATAACATTTTATCTTTCAAACTTGGAACCCATATATGTAGATATCATTGCATCCATAAAGTCTTAACTTGGTAACATGATTAAACGGCTATAATTGTCTTACTGCATTCTTATAATGTTGAAATCATCTCTGTGACACAATTGATAACTGTATTGCTAATCGAATGAATCTGCCTATTGCTTAATTCATTGCTTAGATCATGTTGTTAACCATGCTTGATTATGTAACTGAGTATGAGCACACCCATGATATTGTTTATATCTTGACCTGACTTTCTACATACATATTGATTGACCCGACATGGTACCGTATACTGCTTGACTTGACATGATATACCATGACCTGACCCGTTACCTGATCTTGTGTCTAATGCCAACAAACCTGGCATGTAGTCCTCATGGACCGTTCCTGTTGTCTATCCAGACAAACCTGTTTACCTGATCCTGTGTTGGCATTAGTTTCTTGATTACGGGATATCTGACTTGACATACACTTATAACTTGGGGGTATGGGGAAATCAAAGGTGAAACCTGACTTGTAACTCAACTATTCACTACCTGTTCTGATCAGTTTTAGGCTAGGCCAGCCTTGGAATGATGATGCTGACATCATTCATCTGTACACATTCATGTTTGGTGCCTAGCGGCATGTCTCGGTTTCAGCCCGAGAATCTTGAGGCCGTGGTCCCGAGTATGTACGGGATACTATTGAGTGTACACATTCCTGTTTGGTGCCTAGCGGCATGTCTCGGTTTCAGCCCGAGAATCTTGAGGCCGTGGTCCCGGGTATGTACGGGATACTATTGAGTTACATCGATGATTCATCAATTTGGTTTCAAAGACTTTAGAACAGAGAACCTGATAGAACAGTTTAGTTTACCCACTGCACACTACTCTGCACTGCTCTGATTTATATTATTGTTACCCCTGCTTTATTCATGTTTATATTTGCATTGCCTGTTTATTATGTTATTACTTGATGACTTGACGCGCTGACGTCTGGGTTTTGCATGGCCCAGATTCCGTACCGCTGTCGCAGTCCGAGCAGGAGTATTTCAGCCGACAGGCTGAGCTATGAGTGTCAGTAGTAGTTAGTTTTCTTTCCTGCATTTATTTCCTGATGTGAGCCCGTATTATGGGACATACATTCCAGTTATTTTGTATTGGATCTATCGCTTCCGCATTTTATTATTCTTGACTCATGCTATCTTGGATTATGGACATGTTTTAGATAGTTTTATTTTGTTCTTGATATCTCTTCAGCCGTAATGTGACTGTGGATGGATACTTCCTACCCACAGGTAGCATGGTTGGCTATGTCACGTGCCCACTTTAGCGTACTCTGGGAAGCGGGGCGTGACATGGTTCTTTTGGTATCAGAGCATAGGTTGGTCGGATTGATTCTTTTTGTAGTTGGGTATTGTACCCAATACTTAAATCAGAATACCCGTGTTTAGGAAACATGTCCTGCCACCTTGCCATTTACCATTCTTGAATCGCATTCTTCCTGATTATATCTTTTACGATGTGCAAACTTCCTTTGCATATCGACTCGAAAACCTGATTCCTTGTTATCTCTAGGACTTAGACGACTTGGGTGGAGTTATGTAATTGTGGCTATGATACCGCGGCATAGTTACAATGTGACACTCTATTTAAGTATCTTGGAGTTCTAGCCTTGATCTATATTTTGAATCTATCATCATACTAATGTTGGGTGTTTTGATTTCAGGAATATAGCAGATAAGAATTTGAAGACGTATCAAAGGCGTGTGGACGAAGCCGCCATGCTTGGAGTGATAAGAGGAATGCTGGAGAATTAAAAGAAACAGACCGAGCTGATCCAGCAGCAAGCGGAATCGTTTCAGGAAGGTTTGCAGATCGTTCAGCAGTCTGTGAACAATGTTGGAGCTAAACCAGTTGACCGAGTAGGGACCGTAGCAGATTTCAGACGTTTAGGTCCGTCTACATTTACTGGTTTGGAGGAGCCGTTGCCAGCGGAGCAGTGGCTAGTTGACACAGAGAATTTGCTTATTGCGGCACAGATTCCAGATGAGAAAAGATTTGATGTGGTACGCATTCAGTTAGTGGACTACGCCCGAGAATGGTGGCTTGTGGAGGAGAACCGCTTGCCCAAGCCAATCAAGTGGGCGGATTTTTCAAAGAGTTTTCTGGAGAAGTTCTTCCCGCGGACTGCACGGGAGGAAATGGAAGAGAAATTCATCGGGCTAAAGCAGAATGGAGCACCCGTAGATGTGCATGCAGCAGAATGAACAAGACTCAGCAGATTCGCTGGACCTTTAGTTGCCAACGATGCAGACAGGGCACGAAGGTTCATGCGCAGCTTGGACGTGGACATCCAGAGGCAAATTGTCTCCCTGGGTTTGACCACTTTCTCACAAGTACTTGCGGCAGCCCGAGAGCAGCAGAGTTTATCTGGGATGAAAGGGAGTTTGCAGCAGACAGCAATTGCGGTAAGGAAGCCAGCATTTTTACCAAACCGAGCTCATGGTCGCAGAGGTATTCCAGTGGACCGTCGTGGTGTAGCACCCATGAAGAAGCATGTTGTCGTCGATCGAAGAAAGAGCATGATTTGTAACTACTGCAATTTACCTGGCCACATGCAAAATGATTGTCGAAGGAGGCTGGGACTCTGTTTGGTTTGTGGAGCAGCAGATCACGCCGTTAGTGCTTGCCCGTCGAAGCTTCGTACGAGAGATGATTTTCAGAAGCCTCCGCAGAGACCGTTCCAGGGACAGAAACAGCTGACTCAAGGACCTAATCAGGCTTGAGTTTTTACCTTGACAGCTGAAGAAGCTAAGGCGTCAGGAGAAGTTGTTTCAGGTACTCTACTCGTTCATGGTTTTCCCGCATTAGCGTTATTTGATTCTGGTGCATCCCATTGTTTTATGTCATCCAAGTTTTTAACTACACACTCGATTGACTACACGACCCTGTCTAGTTTCTGGGACATACACACTGGGAATGGGAAAATCATAGCTAGTAGGGAATGTAAAGATTGTACAGTTGTTGTATGCGGACGGGAGCTTTTTGCAGATTTCTTGGTGATTGATACGGGCAGCTACGAAGTCGTCTTGGGAATGGATTTTCTTGGCACTTTCCACGCTCACATTGATTGTAGGGCAAGGAAGGTAATTTTCCAGATTCCCGGACATCCAGAGTTTAGCTTCACTGGAGGAAGCAGTTCTGTCGGGCCAGTCGAGTTTAGGGCTAGGCCGACAAACAATATTCTGGCAACAATGGAAGTTGATAAGAGTGAAGAGCCGGCTGTTGTTCGCGATTTTATGGACGTGTTTGAAGATATATCGGGATTACCGCTGAAGCGAGACGTGGAGTTCGCAATTGATCTTATTCCTGGTGCAGCGCCAGTATCCAAAGCGTATTATCCAATAGCACCAGTAGAGTTGGAAGAAGTTAAAAAACAGGTTGCTGAATTGCTTGAGAAGGGTTGGATTAGAAGCAGTAACTCGCCTTGGGGAGCTCCAGTTCTTCTAGTAAAGAAGAAGGATGGCACAAGAAGAATGTGCATCGACTATCGAGAATTAAACCGGGTGACTATTAAGAACAAGTACCCGATCCCTCGCATTGGCGAACTTTTCGAGCAGCTTAGTGGCGCGAGGGTATTCTCGAAGCTGGATTTGCGATCCGGATATCATCAGGTCCGAGTGAAAGCAGAAGATATTTGCAAGACGGCGTTCCGAACTCGGTATGGACATTACGAGTACTTAGTGATGCCCTTCGGAGTAACGAATGCGCCGGCAGTATGCATGGACTTGATTAACCGAATCTTTTCACCGTTCTTGGACCAGTTTATCATGGTTTTCATTGACGATATTCTGGTTTACTCGAAGAGTTTTGAAGAGCATACTGAGCATTTGAAGATCGCACTGCAAACGTTGAGACAAGAGAAGTTATATGCGAAGATGAGTAAGTGCGAGTTTTGGCTAGAGGAAGTAAAGTTTTTGGGGCATGTTGTGTCTGGCGATGGAATCGCCGTCGATCCCGATAAGATTGCAGCAGTACGAGATTGGCCGATTCCAAAGAATGTTGCGGAGATAAGAAGCTTTCTTGGACTCGCCGGGTATTATAGGAGATTTGTGGAGAACTTTGCTCGTCTGGCGGAGCCGTTAACCAAGCTTACGCGCAAGGAGGTACCTTTTGTATGGACGGACAAATGTGTGTTAGCTTTTGAGACGTTGAAGCAGAAATTGATAACCGCCCCTATTCTGACCGTGCCAGACAATTCCGGAGGATTGGTGATTCACAGCGACGTATCTGGGAAAGGATTGGGATGCGTTTTGATGCAGCATGGGAAGGTTGTAGCGTACGCATCGAGACAGTTGAAGACTCATGAGAAGAATTACCCAACTCATGACTTGGAACTTGCGGCTGTGATTTTCGCTTTGAAGATTTGGAGACTGTTTTCTGATTTAAAATCAGGAAAGTTTCTGTGGAAAGCTTCAAAAAGGGGGGCCACGTGCTTACACGTGACCAGCAGTCACGTGTTGACACGTGACCTATAAAGTACAGAAAAGGCGCACAATGATTCGCTGAACAAAGTCAAGAAAAAGAGCTTCAGAAGAGGTCACGTGCTCCCACGTGACCAGGGTCACGTGTCGACACGTGACGTTCAAAGTAGCAAACTCGCTCTCCAATTGAACCGAGGAAAGAAGTGCCGGACAGGGGTCAAGTGCTCACACGTGACCAGGGGTCACGTGGTAGCACGTGACGTTTAAGCAACGATCAGAAGAAAGCGCAAAAGAAAGGAAAATGTTCATTCCAAAAGGGGTCACGTGCTCACACGTGACCAGAGGTCACGTGCTCACACGTGACCATGGGTCACGTGGTCACACGTGACCGGCTTTCAAAGCCCTTTTTGTCAACAGAATTAAATTCTGAGAGAAATGCAAATCTTTCCAAAGGAACGCAACTATATGCATCCAATCAAATTAAAGATTCATAGGTCATTTATTTATGGAAAATCTCGGGTTTGGAAAGATTTCCCCCTTAAATCTAACCAAAATAACAAAGGAGAATCTCGGGATTTAAGATCCAACGGTGAATAAAATTCACCCGATAATCCAAAGGCCCGAAACGAATAATGGATGCAAATCAAATCTCTCAGTGAAGATTCATCAAAAAACTAATTCATTCGGCTGCTTCTCCTATAAATAGGAGCCAAAAGACACAGAGGGGACATATATGCGCAGAGAAAGAAAAAAGGAGAAAAGCTTTGATACTTGGAAAAGACTTGGATCTTCTGCAAAAACCCTAGGTAAGAAAGGGAAGGCTTTCGGAAAGAAAGAGAATTTAATTCTCAGCAGAGTTTAACTCTAATATATAAAACAGAAGAACACATCTCTTCTCTCTTTGATAGAGGATCTGCAAAGTGCACATCTCCCCTTAAGGTTGAGAATTTAATTCTCAATGGGTCGAGATCCTGCCATGCAGATCCAAAACATAGAGAAGGAATGCAAGCATGAGAATTTAATTCTCGCAGAATTGTAGGAATTCAATTCCTTTAAAATAAAATTAGGGCTCGACCCTATATCATGGGAATTTAATTCCTTCAAAATAAAAGAAGCAGGGTTTAACCCTAATTAAGAACATAGTTCTGTTGAAACAGCAGGAATTTAATTTCCTTAATCATATTTCTTTAAAACGGGAAGTTTAGTTCCTTAAGAGCCTTCATTAGGGTTTAACCCTATTCAGTTCTTCACATATATGAGGAATTTAATTCCTACAGAAAATTCAGAGTTCAACTCTATTTCAGAATATAAATCTTCAAAAAGGAAGCAGGAATTTAATTCCTTTGAAAATTAAAGCCAGAGGAATTTAATTCCTGAAAAGAAAGATCAACGGATTCTCTAAACAACAACATACATGGAGGTAGGGTCACGTGCCATCACGTGACCCTCTCAAAAGAGCTACAGAAGTCCCTTTGAGGCAGCACCCCACGTGATCCACGTGACCTTGGCAGAAACTCTAGTACACAGGCATTTGAATGCCCATCACGTGATGGCACGTGATGCTTTGAAGGAAATGATAATTTCAGCGGAACAAATGAAGGGAGGGCGCTCTCACGTGCTGCCACGTGACCCTTCTCGCCTTAGTATTTAACACTAAAATTAAAACTCTCAAGCCCAGTGTTAAAACACTGTCGGGCCTTAGCATTCAATGCTGATTAAAAAGCCTTATGTAAGTGCACGGCGGCGCCCCGGCCGTCAACCCGACAGCCAAACGCGGAAACGGTGATAAACTTTAAATTTTGCGGACTTAGCAAACCGGCACCACCGCGCACTAAACCCCGGATCGTGCCATTAAACTAGTCTAGCTAACTAACAAGAAAAGGGAAGAGATGTACCGACGATCCAAGTCCTCCGGTCTTCATCTCCACTCCGATCTCCTCGCGGGATCTCCGTCCGTCTCCTCCTCGTCGGAAAGGGCACCACAAAGCCGGGTACTTTTACGGGCTCCCACCTCAATACCGAGGCAACTCGCGCATGAAGCCGGCAACTCGACATGCTCAAGATATGCTGTAGGAAGTGTAGTGTAGAATCATAGTCTCTCTTTTGGGGTTTGGTTGCCATTTGTGGATGATGGAGGAAACAAGACAAGAAAAATGGTGCTTGCATTTTTCTTAACATGAAATGAGATCAAGAATGAAAACCTCTCTCAAAGATGAAGCTCTCTCTTCTTCTCTTTTCTTCTTCTCACTTCTCTAAAATGAAAAACTATCATACTTAGAAAATGGTGGAGGAAAAGATTATGAAGCATGAAGGGAGGAGATGGTAGTAAAAGGTGGAGGGTAACCATATCCAAAGCATAATCATCACTAAACTCAAATCAAACCTCACTTCATTTCTAATCCTTTCTTATCACAATGAATGCAAGAAAAGCAAAGATGCTTTCATAATTAATCCTTATGCAAATAAATCCTCCACAAAGTGTAATTTGCAAAACTGCAAATTACCCCCTCCATCGAAAAGGTCCGGCCGGGAAAGAACAAAGGAAAACCGGCCGGAACGGAAAGCAAAATGGCAACTCTAGAAAACTGGTCCCGTAATAAATTACAGGAAAACCCCACACTGTGCATACACACCCGCATTTGTATTCCGTCCGGATACAAATGCAAAAAGACAAAATCTACACTGTACTAAACTAGGACCGGCTTAAACCAAAGCCGGCTAGTAAAATCCGTCCGATCCTGATTCGTGCAATACCGCACGTACCTGATCGAACCTTGCCATATTACTATACGGCTACTAGTACAAACTGTCCGATCCTGATCCGTGCAATACCGCACGTATCTGATCGGACCCTGCCATATCTCCATACGGCCTCTACAGCGTTTCGCCCGAAAGCTTGAGTAACTGAAAGTGTGGTGGACTCTAAAGACTCGTCAATACTATGGCTGTGGATTTAACCACTAGCACGTCAGAGGTATAAGCCAATATGTGACGGGCCACCAGCTATTGACTAAAAGGGACGTCGATGAGGAAGCTCACCCCGACACCCAACTGAGCCTGTCAGTGACAATATCCGTGCAGTCCGGTCCGTTCGTCTATGAGCATCGCATGGCGGGCCTAGGGGGTTGGTAAAAGTCAGACCCCCAAAAGCGGTACAAGTCGTGTCGGAGTGTAGCCCAGAACACCCTGAGATACTACTGGAATACCTACCAGTAAATCTCCTTGCCTTGGCCAAGGTCTTTGTGTAATGGCTCTCTTAGACACAGCGCGACCTCACCCCCAATACCGGGAGAGACGAACCCCCGAAGATCCGCTCACTGCCTCCATGTGGCTCGGGACTGTACCCAACTAAAACCTGTTTGCACGACTCCTTTGAGCCGTGGTAGGGTAGTAATCAAAGTACAGTGGGAACTCACACGAGACAAGTGACGATCCCCAGGTCGATGAACTAACCTGTACACATGTCACCAGGGAACTGCTATCTGACGTCAGGTATATGACCAACTAGCATGTTCCCGGCGAGTCCTGTCCGGTGTACTCATAACCCAATGAGCACCTGTATACATCTTAGGTGATCCAACTGACACCAGTGGCTTGTGAGACCGGCCACCGCCCCTCGTCGGGGTCTCGACTGTATACACTAGTCTACTAATGGAGTATCGATGCCCAGTCTCGAAACTCCCACGACTAGGGACCTTTTAAGGATAAGCTTATAGACCCCCAGCTCCCACTTATATGATCGCCCTCATACTGCTGGTGGTCAAGCAAGAATCCTAGGGGCTCTATCAACGTGTAATAGCGACGTGTCAGGTCACCTAAAGCAGTACACGATGATAAAGGTAAACCAGATAGCATACTATCATCTCGAGTAAGACTGTCCTACCGGGATAGGTCCTCCCTCAATCATTACAATCACGTACCTGTGACCTAATAATTGACTCTGAGGGCACTATCTCCAACAATCTCCCACTTGCACTCAAGGCTAATTATTGCGATGTCGCATACTCACAGCCCGTGTGATACCGAACATCCAACTCCTCTACTAGTCAGTCTCACAAAGCTCGTTTGCGGAACTATTGCGTTCGAGGAATAGCCTCAGTGAGTGGATCCGCCTAGATGTTTCTATCTATGTCTTTCTATATCTCAAGTTCGCGGAGAAAACCCATCTCCCGAAATGAGCAATACCTGTCTTAGAATGTGTCTGGATGTCTGATGGGACATAGCTCATAAATGAACTTCAAATCCAAACTTCTTAGACTGTATCGTCAACTGAACTTAATCAGTATCCTGCGCCATGCCACCCTCAGTATTCCCTTGGACCACCTGTCCAAAATACTGCCCCTCGTCAGAGGGATAACTATAACTCTGACAACCTCCTTGTCGTCCATGTCACCTTGGAAGCCTGGAATGATAACTGTCTCCCGAATGAGGCTGTCGTTATCATATCCCTAGAACATCCACTTATGTTCTAAAACTGCTTCCAACTGTTTCTCCAGGATTGGATTAATGTCAACTTATTGCATCTAGTGCAAGAACAACATCTGGTGTGGTACTTGACATCTCATGATTGACTCAATTGCCTGAGCAAGTGATCTGCCAATCATGCACGTCCCTCTCCCCTTTAGTCTGTAAGACACCTTTGGAGAGGGTGACTCCATTACCCGCAGGTACACTACCGTGCCAGGAGTCGTCCATCCTAAATACTCTTAGAATGCTGTCAAGTACCCTGATTGGGAAACCACCCAAATCTAGATCTAAAACCATAGATCCAGTAACCAGTATGTCAGATATAAAATCCATTTCCTTTGGGGAGAAACCACTGTGTGACGACCAAAGTATAACCGATCGTAGTAAAGGAACATCACTTCCTACTACCTTCTCAACAGATCCATCCCCTATTCTGATGACGTCAAACCTATGACTGTCACATCAGAAATGGATGATCTATCTCCGCTACATCTGCTTTAGTCTATAAATAGACATAAGCCTGATGTCCACCAATGCTTCCGCTGCTCCCACTGACTACGACAACCCTCTGGCAGAGTCATATAGACGTGCACTTCTAAAGCTAGTTTAGAACGACGCTATACTCATCCTCCTGCCGGGTTTCGCGGCCTGAAACAACAACAATGGCAAGTGTGGGTAAACAAGAACTTCCCTGTCACCGTCCTTGAGGCTACCGAAGTACCTCTCCGGTGCCTGAAGTTACCCACCTTATCTGCGGAGTGGCCAATGGAATGTCAAATCAGATTGAATCTTTAGGTTCCTTATCAAATCTTCAGTAATCGTTTGCGGTTCTGGAATCACTTCCAGTTCTACCATACTCCCACTACTGTTTTCTGAAAAAATCCATTTTTGTTAAAACTGTGGCGAGTCAAGATGGTAGAAAATCAACCCTCGTCATAGCCTGGGTCAACCCACAAACAGCCATTACAGAAACGTGCCTTGAGTTATCCAGAGTCTGGTTTTAATCATAAGCCGGACAACTCCCCGTACCTTAACAACGTTAAGATATGAACTGTTCTACATCCAATATAGAACCAGAGGCACTGATTTAATTGAACCAGATTCAAATCATGCAGCTATCTCCAGTGCATGTCAACTAAATGGAAGGAGGCCGATCAGCGTTACTCAACTTAGGAATGCTTCCAATTATGAGTAACCTGAAAGAGAAGCAATTTCTCTTTATCATTACTATCAACTGAATACCATACACAAGTATCTACATCTTCGATCACTTTGAAGAATCCCGATACTTGCTACACCTGGTTCTCTACTCTATTCAAATACCTATAACTCCTCAAAACTTAGACCCTGTGTTTCTACGAAACACATGTCTAAGAACTAGAGAAGTCAAAAGTAAACAGAATATAGTATGAGGACCAACCCCTCTGTCCTAATGGACATTGGACAACATACAATACTCTGTATAAGTCCGCTGAGTCTAACAACTCTTTCACCGTGTGTCGTAGGTTGAAAACTGTACTTATGGTTAAGAAGAATTACACCGCTGTTTAATGCTCCTTACCTAACCATCCACTGATATAGGTAAATGTCATCGACATAATATCAAAAGGTATATCTCACTCTATGAAAATAGACGTACAGATATATCAATTTGAAATTGGTGCACATCAACGGATATTCAAAACCAAATATTTGCCGACCGGCAAACAGCCCAGGTGATTTCCTCAAATATCACTGATTCCAACGAATCCCGATATAATGAGGATGATCACCCAATTCCCAATAACTTACTCCCACTCATCATCTGTAAAACCATGCAGATGTGAGAATCAAACCTGGTAAATACATACCCTGGAGTAAGTATCTAATCGGGAAATCAGTTTTCTTTTAACATTACACAGTGAAACTGAAACATCGAAATGTTTCGGTGGGGTATCCCGGTATTCTTAGTAATGCCTCTTCCATTATCCAGATTCACAACTATAACCGTATAATTCTTTGCCACCTCTCTAAATCCCTTCATATGTCTTTAGTCATTACCTTCTGTACACCCCTTTAGGCCAAATGGTTTTCTTCCTTCCCTACCGTTCGGCACCAGCCTATGGTTTGGAAGAAGACTATCCAAAAAGCATAAAGGGTGTACTGTCCTAATCATAGGAGCACTCGCATCGCGAGAGAAGGTGAAGATAAAAGACACCTGAATGTACTTTATTCCTATTTCTCCTGAACCAGGATCCATCCCCGAACTGGAACGAGTTCCTTTCGAGTTCGTATATAACCATACGATGGATTATCCAATAAAATGGGATCTTCGTAATGATACGGAGTGTCCTGGAGAAATACAAAGGTGATTTAGGATTGGCGAAGGAATACATGGTTTGGTCGTGAATATCTGTTGCAATTTACTTTGCCCTCTTACTAATCCCTTACTTTGTCTTAACTTAATACCTTCTGTACACCGTTTAGGCTAATTGGCTTTCTTCCTTCCCTACCGGTCGGCACCAGCCTATGGTTTGGAAGAAGACTATCCAATTTGCGTAATAGGTGTACTACTCCTAAACCAAGGAGTACTCGCAACCTGAGAGAGGGTGAAAAGAAAAGACAACTGAATAGTCCTATCCGTTTTCTCCAGAACCGGAAACCATCCTCGAATAAATCCCTTCGAGTTCGTATCTAACCATACGATGGTTTTGTCCAATGGAAGTGGACGTTCGTAGTAAAACGGGGTGTCCTGGAGAAAAGGGTAAAAGCAGGAGTGGCAATGAGGTTTGCAACTCTGACAATCCAAAAGCCGGTGTTAAGAAGGTTCGGTCAACTTGGTCACTGAGTCATAGTTTAGGGTCGGGTCAATGGTCGCAGCCAGAGAGAGAGAGAAAAGAAACACTCAGCGTGCACTCTATCCTAGATCAGAATGGTTACCAATTTATCTAATCTGGAAACCTCCCACTGTACCTCAAATTCTCCTCCAAACCTAAAAGAAGAATTAGTCGGGGTCACCCGAGGAGTAAATCAACTCATCAGTGGGAATCGGGATCCAACTCTCATCGCATGATAACGTGACGGAATCCGCTCACGGTATCACACTCCAGAAGGTATGCGCATATCTGGCAAGTTTCAGTTCTTTTGAAACTCCCGATGTGAATTTCTGCCCCATGCTCTTATGACCTTGACTTTGGCCAACATATCATAAGTCACATGTCAAGTTCTACCCGTCATTCTCCAGGTTAATTTGAATCCACCCGTACATACCCTTGACTTTGGCCAACATGGCAGTACGACTGTTCCAAACCAACGCATCTATCTATGCTGCATATGAATAACCAACAGCTACCAAACACTGTGCCTTGACTTTGGCCAACATACACAGCTTGAATACTATTGACTATCCATATGAAACGACGGAGGGCTACGAATGGTTTCTGGCGAAAACCTTTAACGTAATGAACTTGATATCGTCGAAGGAACGGATAGCTTTTAAAAATATAGTGACGAAAACCGTTGCTAAAGAGGTCACTCCCGGTGAAGGGATCTCGGCTCTTTCCCCGTAGAATGGGGTGCAGGATATTCCAAATGAATACCGCGATGCAAAGCGAAAGTAATCGGCTATAGTGAAGTTAATGCCCTGACGCAAACTTCTGTCCAAGGGGTCACTCCCGGTGAAGGGATCTCGGCCCTTGCCTCGTCGACTGAGGAGCAGGATATTCTAACTGAATACCACGATGCAAAACAAAAGTGAACGTCCTTGCAATAACAGCTTTTTGAAAAGTGTTCCAACAACATCAGATTAGGTTTGTTTTTAAACTTGCATTGATCCGAATCAATGCAATCCCATCATTTGATCACACCAAAAAGAACGAAAATATACTGATGTACGTATATGCCATCCGCATTCGCCACTGGGTCCCGTCATTACCCGTTAGGTTAGCTAACTAACGACAGAGCGGGGACTGGACTAGCGCGGATGTAAAACATATACAACATCTACTAATATATATACCAATATATTATATTTCGCTCAAGGCGTGAAAGAAATGCAACATCACAGAAATGTACAGCATCACAGAACAATACAGATATCTGGGATCCCCGGGTTTCACAGAGCCACTACTGAAACCCGACGTTCCCCTGGTCGTGTGGATAGCCTGTGCAATGAAATCCTAGACCCCTACGGGCGCGGCAAGTCACCCGCCAAAACCTGAAGCGAGGCAGCCCCCTTCAGCTCCGTGAATGGACCACCCAGCACTTCACGGAATCCGGTAACTTGGGCACCCCTCCTGGGTCAACCTGTACCCCCTACGAGTGCGACGAATAGCCTGCCAATCCTAGAGTGAAGCCCCCTCCATCTCAAAGCCATGAGATGCGGGCCCGTTGCCCTCTAGAACCCGGCTATCCGTGCACCCCTCCGCGGGGTAATCCTAGTACAGAAAGTAAAATATACATACAACGGGTACATCGACCGCAACCAGGTCGTGCCCCAAAATAATAATACAAACAGGCAGTGACGGCAGTCCACATGTCGGACGCTCGCCCCGCAATATCAAATGTACATAATACAACAGCACTGTACCAGCATTGCAACCAGGCTATCCCCACGACCGATCCGCAACATCACAGCATAAACATAGAACATTAACGTGAAAGTCACGTTCGCAAATCCGTCTAACCGGGCTATAGCAGTTAGACCGGATTTACCGATCGAGTGACATTCACGGTCGCAGATATAATGTAAATACTGTGAAAAATGTGTTTAAAATATCCGATCGATCAAAAATTAACAAGTGGGCCCTCAATCAAAACTGTAGCACTCACAGAAATCCTGGGCCCAATTTTAATATTCCAAAACCCATATTTTAAGCCCAGAAGGCCTCTGAAAAAAAATGGTGAAGTGATGTGAATAGTGCGCGGCGGAAGGGCCGCGTAAATGGGGTTTACGCGGCGCTTCCGCGCTCCCACTGTGGAGTTACTTCGTCAAATTTTTACAGAACTCTTATATTTTCCAGTACATAAATATTTTACAACCTGAAAAATTTTTTGAGACCAAAAATTTTCAACAGAAACTGATTCGAACTAAAATGCAGTTTTGGAACATTCGATCGATCGAAACAGAAAAACACATTACACCAAGCTAGACTATGTTAATGGCGAGGCTCTGATACTACTGTAAGTGCACGGCGGCGCCCCGGCCGTCAACCCGACGGCCAAACGCGGAAACGGTGATAAACTTTAAATTTTGCGGACTTAGCAAACCGGCACCACCGCGCACTAAACCGCGGATCGTGCCATTAAACTAGTCTAGCTAACTAACAAGAAAAGGGAAGAGATGTACCGACGATCCAAGTCCTCCGGTCTTCATCTCCACTCCGATCTCCTCGCGGGATCTCCGTCCGTCTCCTCCTCGTCGGAAAGGGCACCACGAAGCCGGGTACTTTTACGGGCTCCCACCTCAATACCGAGGCAACTCGCGCATGAAGCCGGCAACTCGACATGCTCAAGATATGCTGTAGGAAGTGTAGTGTAGAATCATAGTCTCTCTTTTGGGGTTTGGTTGCCATTTGTGGATGATGGAGGAAACAAGACAAGAAAAATGGTGCTTGCATTTTTCTTAACATGAAATGAGATCAAGAATGAAAACCTCTCTCAAAGATGAAGCTCTCTCTTCTTCTCTTTTCTTCTTCTCACTTCTCTAAAATGAAAAACTATCATACTTAGAAAATGGTGGAGGAAAAGATTATGAAGCATGAAGGGAGGAGATGGTAGTAAAAGGTGGAGGGTAACCATATCCAAAGCATAATCATCACTAAACTCAAATCAAACCTCACTTCATTTCTAATCCTTTCTTATCACAATGAATGCAAGAAAAGCAAAGATGCTTTCATAATTAATCCTTATGCAAATAAATCCTCCACAAAGTGTAATTTGCAAAACTGCAAATTACCCCCTCCATCGAAAAGGTCCGGCCGGGAAAGAACAAAGGAAAACCGGCCGGAACGGAAAGCAAAATGGCAACTCTAGAAAACTGGTCCCGTAATAAATTACAGGAAAACCCCATACTGTGCATACACACCCGCATTTGTATTCCGTCCGGATACAAATGCAAAAAGACAAAATCTACACTGTACTAAACTAGGACCGGCTTAAACCAAAGCCGGCTAGTAAAATCCGTCCGATCCTGATTCGTGCAATACCGCACGTACCTGATCGAACCTTGCCATATTACTATACGGCTACTAGTACAAACTGTCCGATCCTGATCCGTGCAATACCGCACGTATCTGATCGGACCCTGCCATATCTCCATACGGCCTCTACAGCGTTTCGCCCGAAAGCTTGAGTAACTGAAAGTGTGGTGGACTCTAAAGACTCGTCAATACTATGGCTGTGGATTTAACCACTAGCACGTCAGAGGTATAAGCCAATACGTGACGGGCCACCAGCTATTGACTAAAAGGGACGTCGATGAGGAAGCTCACCCCGACACCCAACTGAGCCTGTCAGTGACAATATCCGTGCAGTCCGGTCCGTTCGTCTATAAGCATCGCATGGCGGGCCTAGGGGGTTGGTAAAAGTCAGACCCCCAAAAGCGGTACAAGTCGTGTCGGAGTGTAGCCCAGAACACCCTGAGATACTACTGGAATACCTACCAGTAAATCTCCTTGCCTTGGCCAAGGTCTTTGTGTAATGGCTCTCCTAGACACAGCGCGACCTCACCCCCAATACCGGGAGAGACGAACCCCCGAAGATCCGCTCACTGCCTCCATGTGGCTCGGGACTGTACCCAACTAAAACCTGTTTGCACGACTCCTTTGAGCCGTAGTAGGGTAGTAATCAAAGTACAGTGGGAACTCACACGAGACAAGTGACGATCCCCAGGTCGATGAACTAACCTGTACACATGTCACCAGGGAACTGCTATCTGACGTCAGGTATATGACCAACTAGCATGTTCCCGGCGAGTCCTGTCCGGTGTACTCATAACCCAATGAGCACCTGTATACATCTTAGGTGATCCAACTGACACCAGTGGCTTGTGAGACCGGCCACCGCCCCTCGTTGGGGTCTCGACTGTATACACTAGTCTACTAATGGAGTATCGATGCCCAGTCTCGAAACTCCCACGACTAGGGACCTTTTAAGGATAAGCTTATAGACCCCCAGCTCCCACTTATATGATCGCCCTCATACTGCTGGTGGTCAAGCAAGAATCCTAGGGGCTCTATCAACGTGTAATAGCGACGTGTCAGGTCACCTAAAGCAGTATACGATGATAAAGGTAAACCAGATAGCATACTATCATCTCGAGTAAGACTGTCCTACCGGGATAGGTCCTCCCTCAATCATTACAATCACGTACCTGTGACCTAATAATTGACTCTGAGGGCACTATCTCCAACACCTTATTGGCAGGGTTCAACACTGATCTGTTTTAGTGTTTAACACTAATTTGAAAAAGCCTTATTGCTGGTGTTTAACACCAATTATCTCTTAGTGTTGAACACTAACTCATCAACCTTATTCCCAGTGTTCAACACTGATTGCTCTGAAGTGTTTAACACTAGGCTTTGGCCCAATTGGCTAAAGGGATAGAGGCAAACATTCTCCCTCAATGGACCAACAAAGAGTCAATATTCCAGACCTGACTGGACTTAGCCCAAGCTGGCCATAAGTCCTCAATTTGTGATTAACTGGGCCGATAGGCTCATAACATAATTGATCAGTCTTGACCCAAATTGGGCCAGGGACTATTTAATCCACCCCGGTTCTAGGGTACATCTCTTCACTCCTTTGATACTTGGCATTGTAATCCCTCAATGTCTTCAAAGAGGTGACGGGTCCCGAAGACCATTCATGATATGGACTGTGGGGTCCTTAAACCCATGCATGATACAAAATTCCTGGTTACGTGGAACGTGGATAACGTCACTCTTTGACCCCGCGGAAAACGTCCAGAGCGGATCCTGGTCCTCGCAGAGCACGGCAGTGAACCCGTGTGAAGCATCCAGAGCGGAGCCTGGTCCTCGCCTAGCACGGCAGTGAACCCGTGTGAAGCATCCAGAGCACATATCGGACTGTGGAGTCCTTAAACCCATGGACTATGACGTCCTTAACCTTGACCGAGATGTCTTAAAACTACCAACGGACCGCAATGTCCCTAAACTACCAACGGACCGCAATGTCCCTAAACTACCAATGGACCGCAATGTCCTTAAAAACTACCCATGGACCGCAATGTCCTTAAACTACCCATGGACCGCAATGTCTTTAAACTAGAACCATAGAGCCTCCATATGCTCTTTCGTCGGATCTAAACGGTCCTGTTTAAGTTGATCTTAGCCTCAAAAATGGCTAACGCGTCCTTAAACCTTCAAGCGGACTGGACTATGGATCCCCCCCTAATTAATTCTGGCTCGAGGGTACATCTCTGAACTCCTATGACATCCGTCGTTGTAATCCTTCAACGTCATCAGAGAGGTGACGGGTTCCGACGGCCATACATACGATGGACCGCCACGTCCCTAAACTGGAACATTAGAGTCCAAAAACTCTTTTGTAGGATCTAAACGATCCCGTTAAGTTGATCTTAGTCACAAAGTTAGACTAACGTGTCCTTAACAAACGTTTGAGTTGATCTTAGCCTCAAGTATGGCTAACGTATCCTCAAACCAAACCCCCAAACCCAAATTTAAGATGATGCGGATTTGGACCAGTCCATGCCCTACGGGCGACAACATAACTCAGTCTCCGTAAACGATCCACGGGCAATGAAACATAAAACAAGAACACACGACACGAAGTGACCATCTGGAGAAGGAGAAAGTTGTTACCGCAAAGCGGTAGGGTAATTAACTGCAGGGGCTTGCGCCTGCAGGGAAGAGCGTCCCCACAATCAAAAACCCCTCAACAAGGGGGAATCTGACGAAGTCTGCTACATCGGACGCATCCGTCTAAGCCTCCGATACATGGTGCCATGGATCGACTTGGCATCTTCGGAGAGGCAGACGGATAGCACCAATTAGCATCTGCCCCGAATTTCAGGCGAGACGCCACGTCGTCGCCGTCGTTCGGAGGGGAACAGATTCTGGCACGCCCGGTGGGACCTTTTTCCTCTTTCCACTCCACACTTCGTGTGTCGTGATTCGCGAACCAATCGCGGTTCGCCAATGATTGCCCTTGGGTTTCAAGATACTAAGAATTGGCGTCTTGCCTATTGCAGAAAACAAAGGATCGATGGCTGCTGCTTCCGCAAAGTCCTTCGACTGCTCAAACTGCAATTGCGACCAACGCTCTACCTCGCCAGGAGGTATAGCCTATGGACCCCAAGCTGCTTCATTGTTCACAATGCCGGTGGACCAGGTGACTCAGGCCACTACCGGATTGTTCTTTGGGACTATGCTCCCCTCATCAAGCTTCGTGGCGCCGGTGCTGACAAAGGAAACTCTTAGGAAGTCGGTCTTTGATCGTCTTACCCCTGCCGCGATTCCTCTCAACAAGTCGCCCAATGTCAACGCCTCGGTCTTCTCTAGATTGGGCCAGAAATCTTGCGAACTCATCATGGGGCCTACAATCCCAGGGAAGACTGCTTCTAAGAAAGCGGCCGCTCCTGCCTCCGAAATCGCCAAGGCGGTTTCCCCGGTCAAGAAATCGATCTTCACAAGATTAACAGCTTCGACTCCCGATCCCGCTGCACAAAGGACATCGATCTTTGACAGGCTAACACCAACAACGACCCCCCACCCACACAGGGGGCAAGATGAAACCATTCTTATATCTGACTCTACGCCGTCTGCTCGACGTGCTCGGCATCGTCATTGGCGCCGAATAAGGAAGGCTGGGGGCAACTCCCCCTCTGGATTGACTCCACCAGCCCCGGTGGTAGAAGTTAATGCTGCTGTTCCAACTGGGAACAGCTTTGAAATGCTAAATAAGGTGCGAAGGAATTCCCCTACTGCAGTGCTAAAGAGGTCTCCTCCCCCATCAGGAGAGGTTGTGGAAATAAAATCAGACCAGCCCCGATCTCCTCAACGGCTGTCTTCCAAAATCTATAAGGTTTGGCGGCAGGCCCGAGACTCAATCATCGACCCAAACTTCTCCCGCCAGCATAAGAAGCTGAAGATCCAACCGAAGGCTGGTCACCAGGCCGAACCCCAAAAGGCTGTCTGGACGCCTACCTCAACGGCCCCCTCAACCTCCGTGGCTCATAAAAAGAGGAAGCCGGAGAAGACCCCGCAGCATGCAACGACGGCTAAAAGCACTAAGCCTAGACGCCCTAAGTCTGGGGGCATGATGGTCCACACCGTATACATGGCCTCTGGAAAGGAGGAGAGCCGCACTTCTACAGGCCACCGACCACTAACCCGATCCGTAACGAAATCCCAGGAGCAGCAACAAAAGCTCCAAGAAATGATGAATGCTATGACCGCGCTCACCGGGCCGAAGGAAAGCCCAGAAGCGTCCTCAGACGCACGCCGGGAGGAAGAAACCGACGCTGAATTCCTTCGTCGGACACTGAAGAAAAGGGACAAAGAGGCTGCTGAACAAGCGGCCAACATACAACGGATGGGCCTTCTCTTTCAAGATGTGATAGGAATGATGATCCAGCAGGACTTACCCGCCGAAGATCCTCCGATTGTTCTTGAAGACGACCGAGGAGAGACGTCAAATCCACCACCAGCTCTCTCAACGGCCAAGGAAGAGACGATCTCTAAGGCTGACTTGGCTGACTACATAGCCCAGCAAATCCGAGTTCATCACGCGACTGAGGCAGCTGGTCAAATCGTGAAAACCGGGCGGCCGTATCCGAGCTGGTACGACCAAATCAAATACCCGCAAGGCTATACGATACCAAAATTCCACGTGTATAAGGGGACCGGCAATCCCCATCAACATGTCGCCCAGTTCCGGGCCCTCTGCGGTAACACCGGCGGTGACGATAAACTGTTGCTCCGCCAGTTCGTGGGCAGCTTATCAGAAACAGCATTCGAATGGTATTCGGAACTCCCGAACGATTCCATCAAAACGTTCGCTGAAATGGAGTTGTTGTTCACTCAGCGATTTGCAAGTGCCAGCGAACGCACTCCAATAACTGCACTTATTAACGCCAGGGTAAAACCAGGCGAAACCTGGGTCCAGTATGCTATACGCTGGCGGAATTTGTGGTCGAGATGCGAGCAACGCATTGAGGAGGCACCCGCAGTGGGCATGTTCGTGGGAACCCTAGACCCCCATGCAACTATTTCCCAGTTTATGATGTTCTTTAAGCCAACCACATTCCAGGCTTTAATCGACAAGTTGGCTCAGATGGACCAGATGGGTCATAGACCACCTACCCCAAAGCCAGAACCTCGGAATGACAAGGGTAAAGGAAGGGCAACTTTTGTCGCGAATGCCCAACAGCAACCCGACGCCCCGAAATCGGCAGATCAATTGGAAGAAAGACGCCGATATTATAACGAAAAGATGAAGCGTCCCTACTCGTTCCCACGAGACAAGACGAAACGGTTATTTGAGCTGGCAATACGCAACAGACTTATTAACCTCCCAAATCCAAGGCGACCGCCACAACCTAGCGAGGTGAATAACCCCAACTACTGCCCTTACCATCAGACGGTAAGTCATCCGATTGAAGATTGCTTCGTCTTCAAAGGATGGATCGAAGATCAATACCTCCAGGGAAAGTTTGTACTGTCTGAAAAGTGGAAGGTGAACCCGCCACAACCACATTCTCCTAAAAAGGCAGACACACCGGGGGCAACCTGCTCCTGTATCGAAGAAGCTCCATGGGAGGTCGTGCTATCAACGAAGACCAAAAGAATGCTGAGAGACCTTCATGCGTGCCCTGCGATCGAATGGAAGGACCCTCTTGAACCTCAAATTATCGAAGGGATGTCGAAGCCCCGCCCAACTACGAAGACTCGTGATAAGGGCCCAAATACTCACGCCCAGCCGTCAAAAGCTTCGAAGAAAAAGAAGAAGAAATCCAAGAAGCCCGCGAAGCTTGGAGACGAGCGAACAAACTTGCAGAAGCAAATCGACGCGCTGGAAGAATATAATCAGAAGGCGCGAACTCCTGTCACACTGCAAGAGTTCCTTAGCCACATCTTTCAAGAGGACGATGATGGAGAGAACTCGTCGGAGGAATCCGAGGGATGTGCGGCAAGTTGCAACGTGATCTCCCACTCGTTTACCGATGATGAGAAAACTCCTAGCACTAAGAAGCCGAAGGCGGAGCCCGAACCAGAGCGTGCGAGGCTGACAACTGATATGATCAATGCCTTCCTAGACGAGATTCGTCTAAAAAGTAAAGCAGATCAGGAGCGTGAGATGGCAGCATCAGGAGGAACCAAATGCGGGCGACTGAACGAAGGAGTTGAACTACCCCTGCCAGAGCGAAAGGCATCCGAGATGGACAGGAAGATATTCAAGACGAGGAAAAGGTTCGCCAAAGCCATGTCAATGGGAATGAGGCTACCACCCTCGGAAGGAAACACACACAATGGGGCAGAGAAGCACCCCGATTACTGCGCATATCATCGGAAAATCTCACACCCCACAGAGGAGTGCGACGCCTTTAAGATATGGTGGCAAGGATATGTTGCTCGTCGGCAACATTTCAAACGCATGAAACGCAAGAGCCGTCGGGAGCAAAGAAGCACTGTCGACGGGCCCAACAGAATTACTGGCAACTGTTATATGGCTCATGCCGAGGGGTCGCAAGTCCTCACCTTTGGGAGCGACTCTGACGAAGAAGTGACTCTGGGCCCTCTCTTTGAAGAATCCGCGCTAAGGAAAGATGAGGAATCAGAAGCCTGCGGAAACACTCAGCTGCGCAATCGCACACTCCCGAAAAAGAATCTCGGGCCTACGAACAGAAAAGATAAGGGAAAGGAAAAGGTCACGGAAGATATCACTTTGGATGACCAGGTCGCGAAAGAACTGGCTGCTAAAGACCCACCTAGGAGGAGTAAAGTGGACTATAACATCCTCGCGCATCTAAGGAAGCTACCTTCTCAGCTTAGCATTCTCGACGCCCTCCTATTATCAAAAGAAGCACGGGACTCACTAATTAAGGCATTACAAGAACCTGAGCAATTCCAAGCCTTTCTCGCCACTGAAAAGATGAAGGACGAACTGGAAGAAGTGCATACGGCCGACGTCACTTTCAGTGATGAAGACCTCCTTCTCGGGACGTGCGACCATAACCGTCCCCTATATGTCTCTGGGTACTGCCATGACATCAAGATAGGCAAAATCCTGGTGGATAACGAATCCTCCGTCAATCTCCTTAATGTTCGGGTGTTGAAGGAAATCTGCATGAGTGTGCAACATCTCGCTCGGGACAAAATTACTATCTCCGGTTTCGATTCACAATCGTCACGGACTCTCGGATCTGTGATACTAACGTTACGCTTCGGGCTTCTCATCACAGACATCAAATTCCATGTCATTGACGCCAAGACCTGCTACAATGCCTTGCTCGGCCGTCCTTGGTTACACGAGTACAACATCGTCCCTTCTACACAACATCAGTGTATGAAGTACTTTAAAGATGGTTTCGAGTATACCGTAACGGGTGAGTTGAACCCATTTTCCGTGAACGAAGTCCGCAAATACGAGGATGCGAAATACTTTTTGCCAGACTTTGAAGATACAGAAAGGTGTCGCGACTCGGAGAACAAGGCCGCCGCCACCATCCCTGTTTTCGGAAGCGATACCGAAGAAGAGGAAGAGATAGTTTATACGGGGCCATCTCAACGCAACAACCGGAGGACGCCCACCCCCATACTGGTCTTCGGAAGTGATTCAGAAGATGAGGTCAATGCCGTATTCTCCAATCGGCTTTCAATGCAAGCACCTCCTGGCGATGACCATAACTTGCAAATCACCATGGTACCGCGAGAACACTACAAGGACCTCGACACGCTTCAAGCTCACAGTGTGCAAGAGCTGCAAACGTTTTGCGTCCCTCCCAGGCGTAGGGGTGAGAAGGTGATCCTATTCTACCGATCCTCAGAGTCGAAAATAGAGAAAGAGATCTGGCATGGCGCAGATGCTGCATGTGACAGACTCCAACCCATCCGTCTGCCCAGATACTATATAGATGGATTAAAGAAGCTATTGAAGCGCCAAGGAGTACCCTTAAAACAAATTGTTCGACAGGCTCGGTTCTACAACAAGATTTGGGATGTCCCTGGAACCCAACGCAAATTGCCCAACGGGAAAATGGAGACACTCGGGCTTGGATACGCGAGAACCGGAAAACGAGAGCGGGCCCACAGCAGCTACGCTATATATACCTTTGATGAAGAAGAGGACGCCCCGTCAGGAGATGCCGATCCCTCATCAAAACCAGACCCTGCGATTGAAGCGCCAAGTCCGTCGTTTGAAGAACGAATGGGCAAGCCTATCAGGAAAGTGGGTCAGAAAGCTCGGGAAGACCACAGCCGCGAAATGACCATCTACGAGAAGGCCAGGACGCAACGTCTATTTCAACAGACTGCGAAAGACAAAGATGTTCATCCTTGTCAACCCATCATGCGAAAGGCCCGATGCGGAGACGGAAATAAGTCGAGAAGCGAAAAAAAGAGCCGACAACAACGACGCAGGATTAGAGGGTTACGTAATCGGGTACTGCACAGCTCGGATTCGTCCTTCATAGAAAAGATGAGTCGAGCGTACTCCTTCCCCCGAGACAAGACGGAAAGGTTACTCAAGCTCGCCCTAAAACATCAGATGATCACGCTTCCAGAGTCTAGACACCCTGAACAAGCTAATAAGGCCTCTCGCTCGGGCTATTGCTCTTATCACCGAGCCATAGGACATCCTACCGAAGACTGCTTCACCTTCAAGAACTGGGTCGAGGACCAGTACCGAAGGGGCAGATTCGCTTTATCCAACAGCTGGAGGGTAACACCGCCCCGAAAGCACGAACCCAAGGCCGCAAGAGCAAAACCGGATCCACCTCAGTCCTAGGAGCAGATTCACACCTGTTATACGATCGCGATATTAAAAGAAGAGCGCGAGAACGCGGATGACCTTCCTCGGTGCTTTGAGAACAGCGATGGTGAGGTGATCTCAGAATTTCCGCCAGCTCCGAAAGAACTGGAAGATGGTATACATACTACGGCGGATAACCTCAGGAAGATTAAGTTGGGATCGGCAGATGACCCGCGACCGACATTTGTCAGCGAGTTACTCTCTGAAGAAAGGGTGGCCGCGTTAAAGAACGTGCTTCTACGGCATAAAGACTGCTTCGCGTGGAACTACTCTGAGATGCCAGGATTAGATCCGGAGGTTGCTGTGCATAAATTAGCAATATCCCCAGATATCAAGCCAGTCAAGCAAGCGCCAAGAAGGATGCGACTCGAGCTTGAGATGAGCATCAACGCTGAAGTCAAGAAGCTGATCGATTCTGGATTTATCCAAGAAGTCCAATATCCCGATTGGATCGCCAATATCGTCCCGGTAATGAAAAAGAATGGGACGGTACGTATATGCGTGGATTTCAGGGATCTCAACAGAGCCTGTCCAAAAGATGATTTCCCGGTGCCGGTGACCGAGCTAATGATAGATAACACGTCCACTCACGAGGTCTTCTCCTTTATGGACGGTTCCTCAGGATACAATCAGATAAAGATGCATCCCGAAGACCAGAAGCACACCGCTTTCCGGACCCCTTTGGGTGTATTTTGCTACAGGGTTATGCCCTTTGGTCTAAAGAACGCCGGCGCTACCTATCAAAGGGCCATGACAAAGATCTTCGACGACCTCATACATGACATCGTCGAGTGCTATATCGATGACCTCGTAGTAAAGAGTATGTCATACGAAGACCACTTAAAGCATCTGGAGACTGTATTTCAACGCCTCCGGCAATATAATTTGAAGATGAATCCCCTCAAATGCGCGTTTGGAGTCTCCTCGGGAAAATTCCTGGGATTCGTCATCCGACACCGAGGCATTGAGATAGATCCGTCAAAGATTAAAGCAATCATGGAGATGCCTCCGCCGAGAACCCTCAAACAGTTGCGGTCTCTCCAAGGGAAGCTCGCATACATCCGGCGGTTTATCGCCAATCTTTCGGGCAAGTGCCGTCCTTACAGCCACCTGATGAAGAAGGGAACCCCATTCGTCTGGGATCACAAATGCCAAGGTGCACTAGACGAGATCAAGCGGTACCTGCAGAACCCGCCGGTATTAGCTGCGCCGGTCAAGGGAAAACCCCTCATTCTTTATACAACCGCCCTCGAAGTTTCCTTGGGCGCACTATGGACGCAAGAGAACGATCAGGGGAAAGAGCGAGCACTCTACTACTTAAGTCGAGTTCTACTGGGGGCAGAAAGCAATTACTCTCCCATTGAAAAACATTGCTTGGCGTTAATCTTCGCGATAACAAAGCTCAGGCACTATGCGTTGGCACACGAAGTCTGCCTCATCTCGAAAGTGGACCCTCTTAAATACTTGATGTCAAAAGCCATATTGACGGGATGACTCGCTAAATGGGCCCTGCTCTTGATGGAGTTCTCGATAACATATCAACCTCTCAAGGCAGTGAAAGGCCAGGCCATTGCTGACTTCCTCGCTGAGCACCCTATACCGGCCGATTCTCCTCTGAACTGTGATTTGCCGGACGAGCATGCATTTGATGCGATTAGCGGCGGAAGCACCCAATGGGAACTCTATTTCAATGGGGCGTCCTCCGTAAAGAAACAGAAACAAGGTATCCCAATGATCAAATCGGGGATAGGCCTCATTTTTGCAACCCCACAAGGAGGGATAATGCGTTTCGCCTTCTCCTTGACAGAGCCCAGGACAAACAATGAGGCTGAATATGAAGCTCTGATAGCAGGCCTCGAACTTGCCATCGACATGGGAATTGAAGACCTCCTCATATATGGGGATTCTCAGCTGGTCGTTAGCCAAGTTAATGATGACTACCAAACGTGCAAGCCGGAGTTGGTAAAGTACGGCGAAAAGGTGCAACAACTGTTGACCCAGATCCCCTCCTATACTTTGGAAAATATACCACGCGCAGAAAACAGCAAAGCAGACGCATTGGCTAAGCTTGCTAAAGAACTGGCCGACGAGAACCTCGATGATGTCAGAATCGTGGTACAAAGCCGTCGAGTGCTCACCCCCGCAGAAATACCTCCGGAATTATATAAAGAGGGAGCAACTGAGCAGACAACCCTACAAATAAAAGACCAAGAGAAGGCCGAGGACTGGAGGGAATTCTTCACAGACTACTTTAAGTCCCGCCGCATGCCCAAAGAAGCGTCCTCAAGACATCAGCTCATGAAACGAGCTCTATCTTTCGCTTTCGTCAACGATACTCTATACAAGAGATCGCTTGATTCTCTATGGCTGAGATGCTTGGGACCTGACGAAGCAGAAAAAGTCGTTCAGGAAGTTCACGACGGGCTTTGCGGTTCTCATCAAGCAGGCCCAAAGATGAAGTTAAAAATTAAACGGATGGGTTATTACTGGCCCACGATGATCCAGGACTGCCTCGAATACGCGAGACAATGCCACTCGTGCCAGATTCATGGAGACTTCATCCACCAACACCCAAATCCACTACACCCCACGGTGGCCAGCTGGCCATTCGAAATGTGGGGAACTGACATAGTCGGACCCATCGAGCCGGCATCATCTCGGGGACATCGTTTCATCCTGGCGACAACTGATTACTTCTCCAAATGGGCAGAAGCAGTACCACTGAGGGAAGTGAAGACGGAGAATATTCTCCATTTCTTCAAAACGCACGTCATCTATCGGTTTGGAACCCCACGGCGGATTATCTCCGATAACGGGCCAGCCTACAGAAGCCATAAGATTAGCCGCTTCGTGCAGCAGCACAATATAGACTGGAGGTATCCTTCAGTTTACAACCCACGAGCCAACGGTCTGGCCGAGGCCTTCAATAAGACCTTGACGAAGATCATAAAAAAGACCGTTTCCCAGAATAAGAGAGACTGGCACGAGAGGCTGCAAGAAGCCCTTTGGGCTTATCGAACTACATTCAAGACGGCCACGAACACAACGCCGTACGCGTTGGTATTTGGGACGGAAGTAGTGCTCCCCCTCGAGATAGAGTTACCCTCTCTACGAGTAGCGGTCCACCACGAGCTGACGGACGAAGAAAATGCTCACCTTCGACTTGAGGAGCTTGATGCCCTCGACGAAACCCGACTCATAGCGCAACAACATCTAGAAGCCTACAAAGCAAAGATGACGCGCTCGTACGAAAGATTGACCAGGCCAAGGGCATTCCGCCAAGGCGAACTCGTGCTGGTGGTCAAAAGACCTATGATCCCCAATCGTGCCAAGCGAGGGAAATTCGAGCCAAACTACGAAGGCCCGTACATCATAGACCAGGTCTACCAGGGTGGAGCCTATCTACTCGTGGACATGCACGGTGAAAGGCCTTTCAGGCCAATAAACGGCCGCTTCTTGAAGAAATACTATGCTTAGTGAGCCACAGCCTGGGTCAACGGTAGATGACGACGATTATGTCCGCTCGCTATCTTCCTAGGCTCAAGCTTTACAAGCAGTAGCTGGCCTTCCCATAACAACGGACCGAAACGTCCTTAAACTATCAACGGACCGAAACGTCCTTAAACTATCAACGGACCGAAACGTCCTTAAACTATCAACGGACCGAAACGTCCTTAAACTAACGACGGACCGAAACGTCCCTAAAACTACTACCACAGCATCCTTAGGCTGACGAGGTAAAAAAAAAAAAAAAAAAACGGTATGTCCATAAAGCAAAATGGGCACGGATGAAAACCCGAAAGGGCTCCGTGAGTAAAAACAGCAGGACTACCGGCGAGTGTTTGTGAAAACCCGAAAAGGCGCAACCTCGTTAAAAGACACTTATAGGGTCCTCTCGACCTTGTAAGGAGAAATCACCTGCGTGAGATCCTTACGACTCACAAAGGAGCAACACACTTAGGGATCCTCACGATTCCTAAGGAGAAAATACACTTACGAGATCCTCACGACTCGTAAGGAGAATTTTCTTATGAGACCCTCACGGCTCATAAGATTTGAAAGTCTTAAGTTACAGAAACCTAAACCTGTTCTTAAGCGAATCCTCCACAACCTCCGATACTGCCCTACAAGCGGCTCGTACTGACCCTTGTATACAATCCACGGGCGCGAATAAACATTTCCCTAACAAAGTCCCACCCATGACTGGGGATATATCCATATGGTGAACAACCCTTGTAAGCCCTCTCGACTTATAAGGAGAAAATCCTCTTTGTAAGATCCTTACGACTTACAAGAGAACATGCACTTAAGAATCCCCACGATCCTTAAGGAGAAAACACACCTGCAAGATCCTCACGACTTGTAGGGAGAAACACCTTTGTGAGACCCTTACGGCTCATGAAGTCAAAAGCCATGGTCGGCAGGACCCTTAACCCTGTTTACTAAGCCACCTTTGTTCAAACGTCGACATAGGCAAATAATGATTCGCTCCTGGCAAACATTCTAGTTGTAGCGGTGCTGATGCCGAAACCGGTATCCAAAAAAATCCGAGCTTGCCGCGAAAAAGCTAGCAAGCCACCACCTCGACGTCCGTCTCGACACAGCAGACACAGCATCAAGCGAAACGGAACAGCGGCAACCCCAAGTTCCATGGCTCGGCGATACATATCACCAAGAGTCAAACCTCCATCCCGTGAAATGCGGATACAATCAACAAACTTCCTGGTTACGTGGAAAGCGGATAACGTCACTCTTTGACCCCGTGGAAAACGTCCAGAGCGGATCCTGGTCCTCGCAGAGCACGGCAATGAACCCGTGTGAAGCATCCAGAGCGGAGCCTAGTCCTCGCCTAACGCGGCAGTGAACCCGTGTGAAGCATCTAGTGCAAACTTCCTGGTTACGTGGAAAGCGGATAATGTCACTCTTTGACCCCGTGGAAAACGTCCAGAGCGGATCCTGGTCCTCGCAGAGCACGGCAATGAACCCGTGTGAAGCATCCAGAGCGGAGCCTAGTCCTCGCCTAACGCGGCAGTGAACCCGTGTGAAGCATCTAGTGCAAACTTCCTGGTTACGTGGAAAGCGGATAATGTCACTCTTTGACCCCGTGGAAAACGTCCAGAGCGGATCCTGGTCCTCGCAGAGCACGGCAATGAACCCGTGTGAAGCATCCAGAGCGGAGCCTAGTCCTCGCCTAACGCGGCAGTGAACCCGTGTGAAGCATCTAGTGCAAACTTCCTGGTTACGTGGAAAGCGGATAATGTCACTCTTTGACCCCGTGGAAAACGTCCAGAGCGGATCCTGGTCCTCGCAGAGCACGGCAATGAACCCGTGTGAAGCATCCAGAGCGGAGCCTAGTCCTCGCCTAACGCGGCAGTGAACCCGTGTGAAGCATCTAGTGCAAACTTCCTGGTTACGTGGAAAGCGGATAATGTCACTCTTTGACCCCATGGAAAACGTCCAGAGCGGATCCTGGTCCTCGCAGAGCACGGCAATGAACCCGTGTGAAGCATCCAGAGCGGAGCCTAGTCCTCGCCTAACGCGGCAGTGAACCCGTGTGAAGCATCTAGTGCAAACTTCCTGGTTACGTGGAAAGCGGATAATGTCACTCTTTGACCCCGTGGAAAACGTCCAGAGCGGATCCTGGTCCTCGCAGAGCACGGCAATGAACCCGTGTGAAGCATCCAGAGCGGAGCCTAGTCCTCGCCTAACGCGGCAGTGAACCCGTGTGAAGCATCTAGTGCAAACTTCCTGGTTACGTGGAAAGCGGATAATGTCACTCTTTGACCCCGTGGAAAACGTCCAGAGCGGATCCTGGTCCTCGCAGAGCACGGCAATGAACCCGTGTGAAGCATCCAGAGCGGAGCCTAGTCCTCGCCTAACGCGGCAGTGAACCCGTGTGAAGCATCTAGTGCAAACTTCCTGGTTACGTGGAAAGCGGATAATGTCACTCGCAGAGCACGGCAATGAACCCGTGTGAAGCATCCAGAGCGGAGCCTAGTCCTCGCCTAACGCGGCAGTGAACCCGTGTGAAGCATCTAGTGCAAACTTCCTGGTTACGTGGAAAGCGGATAATGTCACTCTTTGACCCCGTGGAAAACGTCCAGAGCGGATCCTGGTCCTCGCCAAGCACGGCAGTGAACCCGTGTGAAGCATCCAGAGCGGAGCCTAGTCCTCGCCTAACGCGGCAGTGAACCCGTGTGAAGCATCTAGTGCAAACTTCCTGGTTACGTGGAAAGCGGATAATGTCACTCTTTGACCCCGTGGAAAACGTCCAGAGCGGATCCTGGTCCTCGCCAAGCACGGCAGTGAACCCGTGTGAAGCATCCATAGCGGAGCCTAGTCCTCGCCTAACGCGGCAGTGAACCCGTGTGAAGCATCTAGTGCAAACTTCCTGGTTACGTGGAACGTGGATAACGTCACTTTTTGACCCCGCGGAAAACGTCCAGAGCGGAGCCTGGTCCTCGCCAAGCACGGCAGTGAACCCGTGTGAAGCATCCAGAGCAAACACCGGACTGTGGAGTCCTTAAAATCCACGGACTATGACGTCCTTAACCTCGACCGCGATGTCTTAAAACTAACGATCAACCACCCCTATTCCTTACAGATTTTTGCCTCGGTTTAAGGGTACATCTCTTCACTCCTTTGATGCCCGGCGTTGTAATTCCTCAACGTCTTCAAAGAGGTGACGGGTCCCTGCAACCAAACGTCGGACTGTGGAGTCCCTAAATCCACGGACTATGAGGTCCTTAACCTTGACCGTGATGTCTTAAAACTAACATCGGACTGTGGAGTCCTTAAATCCACGGACTATGAGGTCCTTAACCTTGACCGCGACGTCTTTAAACTACAATATCTGGAGGAACCCCTGACTCCGTAGAACACGGACAAGGGTAACCGCATCCGGCACTTACAAGTCCTCACGGCTGGGAGAAAAACTCTTTATGAGACCCTCGTGGCTCGTAAAATGCAGAAGTCTTAGGAAGCATATCTTAACCCTGAATCCTGAGCCATCCCTGTCCTGCAAGGAGATCAAGATAGAATATCCGCAGAATGCATTCAACAAAAAGGGGACACATCATTGAGAAGAAAAATTGTACCTTTTATTCATAGACCAAAATGGATACAAAATACAATTCATGAAAGAAACAAAAAGGAAGATACTCTTATCCATGAGTATGCACAAAAAAAGGGAGAAAAGATACAGTCCTTAAGCCGGCGGGCGGTGCAATAATTTCACCAGCTCATCGTTCTGTTGCTGAGCCACGGCTTCATGACGCAAGATCTCCAGAAGACGGGCCTCCGCCTGAGCTTGCTGGGCCTGATATGAAGCAAGCCGAGCTTCAAGCTCTTTTTCAGTGGCCTTGTGAGCCTCAACCCTCTCGCGAGTAAACGTGGCGGCTTTATCAAGAGCCACCACCTCCTTGATGGACTCCTGAAGCACTCGCCAAAGGTCATACGCTTTGTTGGCTTTAGCTGTGAGGCTAGTCTGAAGCTCGCTCAACGCCTTGGAGGCTAGCTCTCTCTCTGAGAACTTGCGGCCAAGTCTCTTCTCGCACGACGTCATGTTGGCCGCATGTCGTGCTATCAGACTTCGTAACTCCGCCTTTGCAGCCACGGCCTCCGAGGAAAGGCGAGAACACTCGAGAGCGTACAAACAAGCCTCCACCTTCCTACAGAACTCCACCCAGACCCGCACCACCTCCTCACTGTGATAGGTGGCGAGAAAAGGAAGGGAGCCATTAGCTTCAGTGGCGAACGCTTCGGCCGTGGTTGCACTACCAGCACGGAGCTCCTCGATGAAAGAAGATAAGGAGACCAGGCTCAATTGGGCCAAGCGCTCTGAAGCTCGCAAAGCGTAGGGGCCGGACGGCATCACAATGCGTGATTCCAAAGCCATGGAGACTGGCAGGGCTGTTCAGATTTGGCAGATGTTAGTAAAACTTTTAAACACAGGATGAACGGGACTATGATAAAATGTCACTCACCGACAGTCATGCACGTAGGAGTTGAAGGTTCCCCTGGCCCTTCAACGACCTCGACCTCATCATCGGCTTCCAAAACTATAAGAGACATTAACGTCATTTCACAAAATAGTGACAATGCTATGATAAAAAATGGCGAATGACACTAACCCTGCCCGGAGGAAAGGACAATACGCTGAGGGGGAATCGCCTGCGGGGCTGCCATCTCCAATAGACGCTGAAATGATTGGCGAGGCGATAGATCCGCGATCGTGGCTGCCAAACCGCGTAATTCTGGGAAAGATAAAAGATTTCAGACCATGAAGGGGTTACTAAATTAAAACGCAGAAGGATACCTTCGACACTCCTCCCATTCTGAGCCAGGGGGATAGCAGCCTCGACGGTCTCCGCCGTAACCTCAGGCTCCAACAAAGGGAGAGTAGTCCCGACTACCTCACTTCCAGCCTTTGGGCCACCCTCAGCAAGAGTCATTGGGATGGCGGCCTCCACAAGAGCATCCCCCGAAGGGGCAAGCACTCCCTGATCAAGAGCCGCCGCTGGAGGTTCTATCACGAGAGGAGCAGCCTCATCAGCCCCCTCCACACCTAGCAAGGCCTCGTTGAGAATTTCGGCGGGCTTTAGCTTTAAGGGGCCAGTAGGAAGCTCCCCCAGCGTTGAAGATTCTGCACGGTTCAAATAAAAATAATGATACATACCCACGAGCATAAACAATCGAAAAGACTACAAAAGAAGCACAGCGTACCTATACGCAAAGAAGCCCTTAACATGGCTTCTTCAAGCCGCTTTTCCTTCTCAAGGAGATAAGCTCGCCGAGGTTCAAGGGTAGACTCATGACCGCCGGTCCATAAAGAAAGAGCATCAGCTGCATCTTCTGAAGCGACCTGCTTCAAAGCCCTTTCCCCCCATTCCTCCAAAGGGCCGATAAATCGCCGTCGAATCCACGAAGGGTCTTCGTAAAAAATTACAGCGGGATAAGACTTCTTCGGAACCTTGGCATTATGGGACGGGTCTTTCGAACGCCGTAAGGCCTCAGCCAGTTGTGCGGCCTCCTCGTCAGCCGAACTCGGAAAGAGAAGTACAGTGTCAGATGCTTGCAAGGCCAAGGGCTCGTCTTCAAGGATAGGCTCAGATTCCACCACAGAATCAAGCGGGGTAGTAGCCACTTTCTTCCGTCGCTTAGACCCAGAGCCGGTCGCTGAGGATGACCGCTTCCTCCCTCGCGAAGCCTTAGGGCGACGCTGGCCCACATCGCCTTCAACACCCTCGTCCCTGTTACTCTCGCTCGGTGTCACAACCAAGGACGACGTCGACGTCGTCGACGCCGCGGGGGGTGGTGCCGCCACCGGCAGAGGAGCTACTACCGGAGCCCGCCTACCTCGCGATCGGGAATCCAAGGGCATACCAGCGGTCGGAGTAAGGTCTACCCCTGACTCCCCCGGAATGAGGGCAGCGCCAATCTCCCTCAAAGGGAAGCGGACTGGAACCCTCGGTCGCAACTCAACTCTCGAGACCTGAGGAGGAGAGTCATGACCAAGAAGAACCCTCCTTTCTTCAGCAATAATTGGGGTGACCCGATGAAGATACCAGCCTGTAAATGCACCCACGCATCGAGGGATGTACTCGGCTTCAGGGACCATGAAATGAGAGCCGGTGTTCAGCCTCATGAAATGATGGGCGGCATCACGAACAGCATCGAGCGAAGGAATCGGAGCGATCATAAAGGCCTCAAAAGGAACGCCCTGGTCATATCCGAGCTGCCGAGCAAATCGATGAGGATTGTACCGCATAAAAAGGGCTGCACTATCCTGGCGAAACACCAAGTAACCCGGTCTAATTGAATACAAGTAGGTGGCCTCTCGGGGCTTCAGAGAAGGCGCGTTGTCCTTTGACTGGTCCCAAAGTTGCTGAACAGGACCCGAAGGAGAAGACAGAACCCGATCGTTAAAAGCTAACCCGCCGGCGGTGGCGTGAGGGGAAATCAGTACCCTAATAGCCCCAAATTGAGTTGGATCGGTAGCGGAAGCACCTACCAGTCGCATAAGTCGCGGGAAGGTATAGGCGTCGTAAAAAGCGGGCCTTTGATGCATGGCAAAAGACCCCAGCACATGCATTTCGATCCACGACGTGAAGTAATGAAGCGAAAAGTTCACTACGTCTACGCCAGGCGTAGAGGTATTAGCCGCAGTGCCCAATCTGTTATAAAGGTGCGCCAGGGCCGGGATGCCAATGGCCAACCGCGTCCCCTCAGCAATACGATGTGCCGGGTAGATGACCGAGGCTCTCATGAAGCGGCGATGCATGGGGATAACGAACCAACTGAGCCAGACGCTAATAAACCCCACAAAGAACGTCTCCTCGTCCATACCAGGTGCCGCAATGGACTCAAAAGACATTGGCGATATAATAGGGATGTAATACTGAGGTAGATCTGATTCGTTGGTCGGCAACCTCTTCGGACCAAACCCAAAGGGGTCCCCAATGTTGGCAAACTTTGGGGCTGTCTTCGGTAAGGCGTCCTCACGAATGAAACAAGCAATGAAGCTCTTGAAAGTAACGCCTTGCTCCTCAGACTCGGTGAATAATCGATCAAAAATGCCTAGGGCCCTAATTAGACTAGGGCGCTTGTGTCGAACAGCATTCTCAGCAGATAAGCCGTCAACGGGGGCGGGCTCGGGTTCAAAAACGTACTCGTCAGGGGGCAGCAACTCCTCATACATATTACCCCTTATCGGCAACCCCGAGATATCATAAAATTCGGCTAAAGAAATCGAAACCTCGCGACCTCCCAGAAGAAAAGTATTAGTGGGAAGATTCCACTGGTTCAAAAACGCCTTGACCCACCAAGCATGCGGGGACTTGTAATGGAATAGCGACGCGTACACGGCCTGATAAAGCCCGACTTTCTGCAATCGCGCCCGATGGGCAGAAAGGATATAGCGAGCCCAGAGAAGGTAGCCCGTAGGATGCCTGGGAGTGAGCCCTATCTTATAAATCTGCCCCCACGGGTGGGCCTCACCCTGGCAAATGCGCTGTCCCAAGATATCTATAGCCGGGATCGGATGGTTCGGAATGCCGGTCGTCGAAGGCTCCAGCCTCCCTGTTGGAGTCCAGTTGGGCATTTCCACAGCAAAAGCTGTCCTTGGAGGATCCATCGGTAAAAAGGGGAAAGTAGGCTCCGTTGGCACCGCGCAAAGAAAACTCCTGCGACCTTGAATAATCTGACTATACCAAGGTCCCCATTGAAGAAGATTGCTACAGCTCGGGTCATGCGCCCGAATCATTGCCATCGCTTCCTCATCAGATGGTGACTGAGGAAAAGCGGCCTCCGAGCGAGAAAAAGGAAAGCGTGGAACAGAAGCCATCGCACCTGAAAACCAATAAAGGAAGACCGTTAGAAGAAAAGTCGGCAACGTACACTCATGCATGAACATGAAGACTAGTTAAAGAAAGCAAAAACAAAGCTTCCTGGGACCATTGGCTACAAAACACATGGGCCCCACAGAATCCGGATGGCGGCTCATTAATAATGAGATCAAACAGTTACAATAAAACAAAGGGAACATCCCCATTTAATAAAAAATGATGACCATGCACGTTCCCCCAATGGGATCTGTCTCGGGCTCTACAGTGAACCCAACAAAATCAAAGGAATTAAATTCCCACGAAAAGGCATCATTACAAAATCCCCATCGCATTAATTGCAGAAGAACAGCCTCGGGCCAAGAGACCCCAAGGAGCCTCTGTGTGAAGAGATTGAGTTCTTCATAAGAATTAAATTCCTTATTAAGAAAAAGGGAATTAAATTCCCAGAAATAATTTTGATGGAATTAAAGTCCAGGAAGTTAAAACGCTGTCATTGTCCCCCCAAAGATCACCTAAAAACCCGAAGAGATCTGCAGTTCGAAGGTTCCCTGTTCTTATGAAAAAACTTGAAGAAAAAATGGGTTCTTTGCGAAACCCTTAATATGGATTTGAAATCCAAGGAGTTCTTTCAAAGACAAAGGCGCTTTGGCCGTTCGACATTATTACCTGAGGGAAAGGGATCCGTTGACAGAGTTAAACTCTGGAAATTTTGAAACAGAGAACTAAGCTCTGGAAAGCGAGAATTAAAATCTCAAAGAAGAAATTCTCAGAGGAAGAAGAATGAGCAAAGTGAAGGCTCCTGTGAAGAGACGGCAGTATTTATAAAAAACAATGGAAACGTTTCATCTCCCCAGATCCCTAAAGGAATCCAACGGTCGCGAGAGGAGACAGCGTTGCACTCACGTGCTGACATGTGAGAACAACGCTGTGGGGGCATTTGTTTCCTGATTTAAAATCAGGAAAGCTTCTGTGGAAAGCTTCAAAAAGGGGGGGCCACGTGCTTACACGTGACCAGCAGTCACGTGTTGACACGTGACCTATAAAGTACAGAAAAGGCGCACAATGATTCGCTGAACAAAGTCAAGAAAAAGAGCTTCAGAAGAGGTCACGTGCTCCCACGTGACCAGGGTCACGTGTCGACACGTGACGTTCAAAGTAGCAAACTCGCTCTCCAATTGAACCGAGAAAAGAAGTGCCGGACAGGGGTCACGTGCTCACACGTGACCAGGGGTCACGTGGTAGCACGTGACGTTTAAGCAACGATCAGAAGACAGCGCAAAAGAAAGGAAAATGTTCATTCCAAAAGGGGTCACGTGCTCACACGTGACCATGGGTCACGTGGTCACACGTGACCGGCTTTCAAAGCCCTTTTTGTCAACAGAATTAAATTCTGAGAGAAATGCAAATCTTTCCAAAGGAACGCAACTATATGCATCCAATCAAATTAAAGATTCAGAGGTCATTTATTTATGGAAAATCTCGGGTTTGGAAAGATTTCCCCCTTAAATCTAACCAAAATAACAAAGGAGAATCTCGGGATTTAAGATCCAACGGTGAATAAAATTCACCCGATAATCCAAAGGCCCGAAACGAATAATGGATGCAAATCAAATCTCTCAGTGAAGATTCATCAAAAAACTAATTCATTCGGCTGCTTCTCCTATAAATAGGAGCCAAAAGACACAGAGGGGACATATATGCGCAGAGAAAGAAAAAAGGAGAAAAGCTTTGATACTTGGAAAAGACTTGGATCTTCTGCAAAAACCCTAGGTAAGAAAGGGAAGGCTTTCGGAAAGAAAGAGAATTTAATTCTCAGCAGAGTTTAACTCTAATATATAAAACAGAAGAACACATCTCTTCTCTCTTTGATAGAGGATCTGCAAAGTGCACATCTCCTCTTAAGGTTGAGAATTTAATTCTCAATGGGTCGAGATCCTGCCATGCAGATCCAAAACATAGAGAAGGAATGCAAGCATGAGAATTTAATTCTCGCAGAACTGTAGGAATTCAATTCCTTTAAAATAAAATTAGGGCTCGACCCTATATCATGGGAATTTAATTCCTTCAAAATAAAAGAAGCAGGGTTTAACCCTAATTAAGAACATAGTTCTGTTGAAACAGCAGGAATTTAATTTCCTTAATCATATTTCTTTAAAACGGGAAGTTTAATTCCTTAAGAGCCTTCATTAGGGTTTAACCCTATTCAGTTCTTCACATATATGAGGAATTTAATTCCTACAGAAAATTCAGAGTTCAACTCTATTTCAGAATATAAATCTTCAAAAAGGAAGCAGGAATTTAATTCCTTTGAAAATTAAAGCCAGAGGAATTTAATTCCTGAAAAGAAAGATCAACGGATTCTCTAAACAACAACATACATGGAGGTAGGGTCACGTGCCATCACGTGACCCTCTCAAAAGAGCTACAGAAGTCCCTTTGAGGCAGCACCCCACGTGATCCACGTGACCTTGGCAGAAACTCTAATACACAGGCATTTGAATGCCCATCACGTGATGGCACGTGATGCTTTGAAGGAAATGATAATTTCAACGGAACAAATGAAGGGAGGGCGCTCTCACGTGCTGCCACGTGACCCTTCTCGCCTTAGTGTTTAACACTAAAATTAAAACTCTCAAGCCCAGTGTTAAAACACTGTCGGGCCTTAGCATTCAATGCTGATTAAAAAGCCTTATTGGCAGGGTTCAACACTGATCTGTTTTAGTGTTTAACACTAATTTGAAAAATCCTTATTGCTGGTGTTTAACACCAATTATCTCTTAGTGTTGAACACTAACTCATCAACCTTATTCCCAGTGTTCAACACTGATTGCTCTGAAGTGTTTAACACTAGGCTTTGGCCCAATTGGCTAAAGGGATAGAGGCAAACATTCTCCCTCAATGGACCAACAAAGAGTCAATATTCCAGACCTGACTGGACTTAGCCCAAGCTGGCCATAAGTCCTCAATTTGTGATTAACTGGGCCGATAGGCTCATAACATAATTGATCAGTCTTGACCCAAATTGGGCCAGGGACTATTTAATCCACCCCGGTTCTAGGGTACATCTCTTCACTCCTTTGATACTTGGCATTGTAATCCCTCAATGTCTTCAAAGAGGTGACGGGTCCCGAAGACCATTCATGATATGAACTGTGGGGTCCTTAAACCCATGCATGATACAAAATTCCTGGTTACGTGGAACGTGGATAACGTCACTCTTTGACCCCGCGGAAAACGTCCAGAGCGGATCCTGGTCCTCGCAGAGCACGGCAGTGAACCCGTGTGAAGCATCCAGAGCGGAGCCTGGTCCTCGCCTAGCACGGCAGTGAACCCGTGTGAAGCATCCAGAGCACATATCGGACTGTGGAGTCCTTAAACCCATGGACTATGACGTCCTTAACCTTGACCGAGATGTCTTAAAACTACCAACGGACCGCAATGTCCCTAAACTACCAACGGACCGCAATGTCCCTAAACTACCCATGGACCGCAATGTCCTTAAACTACCCATGGACCGCAATGTCTTTAAACTAGAACCATAGAGCCTCCATATGCTCTTTCGTCGGATCTAAACGGTCCTGTTTAAGTTGATCTTAGCCTCAAAAATGGCTAACGCGTCCTTAAACCTTCAAGCGGACTGGACTATGGATCCCCCCTAATTAATTCTGGCTCGAGGGTACATCTCTGAACTCCTCTGACATCCGTCGTTGTAATCCTTCAACGTCGTCAGAGAGGTGACGGGTCCCGACGGCCATACATACGATGGACCGCCACGTCCCTAAACTGGAACATTAGAGTCCAAAAACTCTTTTGTAGGATCTAAACGATCCCGTTAAGTTGATCTTAGTCACAAAGTTAGACTAACGTGTCCTTAACAAACGTTTGAGTTGATCTTAGCCTCAAGTATGGATAACGTATCCTCAAACCAAACCCCCAAACCCAAATTTAAGATGATGCGGATTTGGACCAGTCTATGCCCTACGGGCGACAACATAACTCAGTCTCCGTAAACGATCCACGGGCAATGAAACATAAAACAAGAACACACGACACGAAGTGACCATCTGGAGAAGGAGAAAGTTGTTACCGCAAAGCGGTAGCGTAATTAACTGCAGGGGCTTGCGCCTGCAGGGAAGAGCGTCCCCACAATCAAAAACCTCTCAACAAGGGGGAATCTGACGAAGTCTGCTACATCGGACGCATCCGTCTAAGCCTCCGATACATGGTGCCATGGATCGACTTGGCATCTTCGGAGAGGCAGACGGATAGCACCAATTAGCATCTGCCCCGAATTTCAGGCGAGACGCCACGTCGTCGCCGTCGTTCGGAGGGGAACAGAGACACTACCTTTTAGGCGAAAGGGTCAAAGTTTTTACTGATCATAAGAGCTTGAAGTATGTGTTCACACAGAAGGAGCTTAATATGAGGCAGCGTAGATGGTTGGAGCTGATGGCTGACTACGATCTTGATCTTAAGTACCATCCGGGAAAGGTTAATGTCTTGCCGGATGCGCTTAGTCGGTTACCAGCAATTCAGGTGTTAACTACACAGAAGGAGCTTGTTGAAGATTTTCGAAGATTTGACTTGGTGGTTGTGCTACCGCATTCTTCGGGACAGTTGATGCAGCTGCAAGTACATTCATCGTTGATCGAGAATATTAAAGCAGTACAATCACAGGATCCTAGACTGCAAAAGTTTCAAGAACAGGTTGAAGCCGGACTACGAACAAATTTATTGATTCACGAAGATGGTTCGTTGAGGTATGGTAGCCGTTTGTGTGTGTCAAAGGGGGATATTCGTGAAGAGCTTATGGAGGAGGCACACAGTTCAGCTTATTCTGTACATCCAGGAGGCACAAAGATGTACCGAGATATTCGACAGCATTTCTGGTGGGAAGGCATGAAACGGGAGATTGCTCGCTTTGTGGCGAAGTGTTTGGTATGTCAGCAGGTTAAGGCTGAACATCAAAGGGTTGGTGGTTTATTGCAACCACTTCCGATTCCTCAGTGGAAGTGGGAACATATAACCATGGATTTCGCAACGGCTTTACCGCGGAGTCCAAAGGGCAACAATGCTGTATGGGTGATTGTTGATCGGTTGACCAAGGCAGCTCACTTCATTCCTTTCCGGGTTGGTCAATCAACAGAGACTTTGGCAGAGCGGTACATGCAAGAGATTATAAGATTGCATGGAGTACCGGTGAGCATTGTGTCCGATCGGGACACTCGGTTCTTATCACACTTTTGGCGGAGTCTACATGAAAGTTTAGGGACTCGATTGAAGTTTAGCACAGCTTATCATCCTCAAACTGATGGTCAGTCGGAGAGAACAATCCAAACTCTTGAGGATATGTTGAGAGCATGCATGTTGGACTTCAAGGGTTCAGGGGAGGATCATCTACATTTGGTGGAGTTTTCTTACAACAACAGTTTTCAGGAGACTATCCAGATGGCTCCGTTTGAAGCTTTGTATGGTCGTAAATGCCGTTCACCTGTTTGTTGGGACGATGTCGGTGAACGAAGATTATTGGGACCAGATATGGTTGTGCAGACAGTTGAGAAGGTTAACACTATCAGAAATCATATGAAGGCAGCACAAGACCGACAGAAGAGTTGGGCAGACACGTCAAGAAGACCTCTAGAGTTCGCCGTGGGTGATTTGGTATTCTTGAAGATATCACCGACTAGAGGGGTGATTCGTTTTAGAAGTCGAGGAAAGCTTAGTCCTCGATTCGTTGGACCCTTTGAGATCTTGGAGCGTGTTGGTGAGGTAGCGTATCGTTTGGCGTTACCGCAGTCCTTGGCGAATGTGCATGATGTGTTTCACGTATCTCAACTCCGTAGGTATGTTCGAGATGAAACACACGTATTGGATCATTCGGAGTTAACAGTACGAGAAGACTTGACTTTTGAGGAGCGACCGATTGAAATTGTGGATCGAAGGAAAATGGTTCTTAAGAACAAGGTGATCCCTCTTGTGCTTGTTTCTTGGGGTAATCACTCGCATGGAGAGTCCACTTGGGAACGAGAAGATGAAATCCGGCAGAAGTTTCCTCACATTTTCTTGTAGTTATCTATCTTTGTATTCTTGGAATTTCGAGGACGAAATTCTTTTGTAGTTGGGTATAATGTAACACCCGAGCCCAATACTACTAATTTCAGTTACCGTTTGAGCGTAGTATGGCACTTATTTCATTTATCTTGCTTGATTGTTACTTATTGTAAATTTTACCCGGAAATTCATTTATGCATATAACAATTTCAGGCATCTAAAATAAAATTAAAAATATTCATCTTGGCCTACTTGACACCCCTAACCCTGTTGTAGCGTCCGTGCATCGTGTTCTCGTCCCGTTCAGTGAAACGGGCGAGTTTGGACGGCTACGCGCGTGTACGTGTGTCTGTTTTGGGGGTATACTTTTTGACTGTAAAATACTTCATTTTCAATTTTGGATCCCTTCTAAAATTTTCTTATTTCAATTTCGAATTTTTGGACCCGACCCGGGTACAATTTGGAAATGTCTTACTTTACGCCAAAATCCCAATTTCTTATATATTTTAAACCATCGTATATTTAATTTTTAACCGCCTAAAATATTTTATAACCTTACAATATTCTTTTTATTTCTAAAATCTTTCACAAAATTTCCATTCACACCAATCAGCTTACTTCTTTAAGAACCGTGGGCCCCTCTCTCTCCCTTCTCTCTCCCCCGTCTCTCTATCTCTCTCCCCTCTCTTCTCTCCCTCTCTCGCCTCTCTCTTCTCTCCCTCTCTCGCTTTCTCTCTCTCCCCATATCTCTCTCTCTCTCATATATACATCTCCTTCCTCCTTCTCTTTTAAAACGCCGAAACCCAACGTGTAAACTCTAGCCACCGTCTCTCTCACCGCCGCAGCCCCAACGCCGACACCACCATCACCAGCATCGTCGCCTCCTCGCCCTTGACCGATCCACCGCACCTCCCTCCTCCTTTTCCCTTCTTCCCATACACCCTGCACTCGCACCGCGGCCACCTACAGCCGCAACTCCTCATGGGATCGCCGCCGGCGATCTCGATCCTCCCCCGGCCTCGCAAGCACCCCCTCGGTGAGCTTCTCATCCCCTCACCTTCTCCTTTCTTCTTTTTCCTTCGCTGATCTGGTTTCTTGATCTGAAAACTTTCCGCCGTCATCGCAGGCCGACCGCCGGAGCTCCGTCGACAAGGTCGACCGTCACCACCCGTCCCACAGACCATCGTAAGCCTTCCCTTCTCCATCCTCCTTCCCTTTCTTCTTTATTTCCTTTCTTTTCTTGTTGCAACTCTTGACATTCACTGGTTTTGCATTTCGCCGGAATTCGGCCGTGCCGGCGACGCGTCCCGACGTTCCAGCGCGGTACCCCGATCCGTGTGGCTTCACTGTTCATCGTTTGGGTTCATTCCGTGAACCATGCGCCCGTCGCGAGTTTTCCCCGCCGACGTTTTACGTTCCGTTTTCCCGATCCACGACCCGTCGAGGCAAGTACCCCTTGCTACATACTAAACAATATTTACATACATATTAATGACACCCTAAACCTATGAATTTAACTTTGGTACGTTCATTTCTCTTTTTCGTGTTCAATATTGTCATATAACATTTTATCTTTCAAACTTGGAACCCATATATGTAGATATCATTGCATCCATGAAGTCTTAACTTGGTAACATGATTAAACGGCTATAATTGTCTTACTGCATTCTTCTAATGTTGAAATCATCTCTGTGACACAATTGATAACTGTATTGCTAATCGAATGAATCTGCCTATTGCTTAATTCATTGCTTAGATCATGTTGTTAACCATGCTTGATTATATAACTGAGTATGAGCACACCCATGATATTGTTTACATCTTGACCTGACTTGCTACATACATATTGATTGACCCGACATGGTACCGTATACTGCTTGACTTGACATGATGTACCATGACCTGACCCGTTACCTGATCTTGTGTTTAATGCCAACAAACCTGACATGTAGTCCTCATGGACCGTTCCTGTTGTCTATCCAAACAAACATGTTTACCTGATCCTGTGTTGGCATTAGTTTCTTGATTACGGGATACCTGACTTAACATACACTTATAACTTGGGGGTATGGAGAAATCAAAGGTGAAACCTGACTTGTAACTCAACAGTTCACTACATGTTCTGATCAGTTTTAGGCCAGGCCAGCCTTGGAATGATGATGCTGACATCATTCATCTGTACACATTCCTGTTTGGTGCCTAGCGGCATGTCTCGGTTTCAGCCCCAGAATCTTGAGGCCGTGGTCCCGGGTATGTACGGGATACTATTGAGTGTACACATTCCTGTTTGGTGCCTAGCGGCATGTCTCGGTTTCAGCCCGAGAATCTTGAGGCCGTGGTCCCGGGTATGTACGGGATACTATTGAGTTACATCGATAATTCATCAATTTGGTTTCAAAGACTTTAGAACAGAGAACCTAATAGAACAGTTTAGTTTACCCACTGCACACTACTCTGCACTGCTCTGATTTATATTATTGTTACCCCTGCTTTATTCATGTTTATATTCGTATTGCCTGTTTATTATGTTATTACTTGATGACTTGACGCGCTGACGTCTGGGTTTTGCATGGCCCAGATTCCGTACCGCTGTCGCAGTCCGAGCAGGAGTACTTCAGCCGACAAGCTGAGCTGTGAGTGTCAGCAATAGTTAGTTTTCTTTCCTGCATTTATTTCCTGATGTGAGCCCGCATTATGGGACATACATTCCAGTTATTTTGTATTGGATCTATCGCTTCCGCATTTTATTATTCTTGACTCATGCTATCTTGGATTATGGACATGTTTTAGATAGTTTTATTTTGTTCTTGATATCTCTTCAGTCGTAATGTGACTGTGGATGGATACTTCCTACCCACAGGTAGTACGGTACGTCCGACGTCGGCAAAATGTTGCGACGCACATACGACACACGGAACGGTTCCAAGTAACGCACGAGGGTGATCACGCAGGCAAGGTACGTCGTCTGGGTCGTCAGGAACGGCAACGACGTCACGGCTCCGGCGATCTAGGGTTTGCTGTGGTTTTGGGTTAGGGTTTGGCTCAAGTGGTGTTGGCTGGGGTTGCAGGGGTCTGGTGAATGAGAAGCATAGAGGAGAGGGAGGAGAGGAGAAGAATGAGGAGGCGACGACGAGAGGTCTTCGGCGACGAGATGAGGTAGTGGTGCTGGTTTCGATGGGTGTAAGGTGTGTGCAGGTGAGCTCGGGGGATGAAGAAGATGGCGAAGGAGGAAGATAACAAGGAGGAGGAGGCTCGGTTGAGGGAGTTGAGGAGTTTTGACGATTAGGGTTTGAGGTGGTGATGGTTTGAAGGAGAGGATGGGAGCTCGGGGTTTTTATAAGGGAGAACGACGACGAGATATGGAGGAAGTTGTTAAGGGAGGTGACGATAGCGCGGGGAGGTGACGGGATCTAATCTTACCACGAGAGGAGAGAAAGAGATGCGATAGGAGAGAGAGAGAACAGTGAGGAGATAGAGTATTGTCCTTTAGCGGGGGAGAGAGAAAGAGAGAGACCATGAGGGTGAGAGAGAGAAGAAAGAGAGAGAGGAATGTGGAGCCCGCTGACAGAGGGGAAAGAGAGTGAGTTTGTTTAAACGTTGGGATTTTAATTTGAAAATATGTTTTAGTTAAGGAATTTTAACTGTTGAATATTAAAACAAATATTATATTACATAAATTTGAATTTTGGCGGGATACAAAAATATTCCAAAACATATCCGGATCGGATCTAAAATTTCAGTTTTAAAATATGAAAAATATATGCAACGACCAAATTTCAAAATGAATACTCAGTAACGAAAATGCATAGCCCCAAGAACGATGCACGTACGTGCGCGTAGCCATCCAAACAAGTCCGTTTCACTGAACGGGACGAGAATAAGATGCGCGGATACTCCACAGGGTTAGGGGTATCATGCAAGCCATGTTATGTATTTTTAAATTATTTTACGTGACTTAAAATGTTATATTGTGAAAATGCAGATGTCAGATAAATTGTCAGTATGCAGTATTCATGAAAATGTACAAGTCTACGTAACAAGTCAGGATAAATCATAAACATGAGCTAAGACGGGTTTCAAGCAAGTGGGTCTGGTCGGATACTAATATAGATGTCAGATGTAATATTTTCACCCAAAATACAGTAAATCAGTAAAATAAAGAAATACGCGAACTGGAATTGGTATAAATGAACTATGGTGTTACACTCCTGGCTACTGTATCGGGTCCACCATGTATCCGCAATCGGTTTCTCCCCTACCTCGATACGGATAATACTCATATCATCAAAACACAGAAAAATCATGGTGGACACCAAATCATCATATCAAGAGAAACCGCATTTAAACATTCACAAGCTTTATAAAATTATATCCGCGGTTTCTCAAATCTCATAGAAATAGGAATCCCATGAAAACACTATTATATAAAAATATGGCAATAATAGAACAAATAAAAGTATAGAACAATGGTGTAATACATGCAGATATGTAATGAACAGTGATCTAGGGTACTGGCAGGAATATAGTATGATACGAAATAACATGGCAAGTTCTATATGTGTACGTGGCATGACAATTACCGATGAAATGTGGGTGTAGCATGCGAGTATGTGTAAGTGCAACATGAAATCATCGATAATGATGCGAGTGTCCTAGCAAACGAAATTAAGTAGAGCTAATGGTATAAACGCAGTGTATATATAATAAGTAATCGAAGCACAAACGTATATAGAAATAAGAAAATTGTAACGTGAGCAAGCGTTTAAAATATCTAACTACGTATGAGCCATACAGTTATAGTTTAAAATAGCACAAAACGTTGTTTTGAAAATAAGAGACTACGATATTTTGGGAATATATATCATTTGAAAAATAGTAACACACCCTTGACATTATTATTTAAAAGTACGTAACGAATCATTAGTTTTCTAAATAAGTGTGGCTCTAAATATCTTATAAATTTTTGATTTGGGATTTAGCAAGACTTGCCGAGTCAAGTGAATATCGACCGCATCCGGCAATTTATCCTCATAATATCATGTACGGAATCTCCCTCCTATGATATTATCAAATCAATATAGTACGGATCAATAGTCGCATATGCCAACACATATCATATAAAGTACAGACACCAAGTTGCGTACAACACAAAATCATAGTCATATATATATATATATATATATATATATATAGAGAGAGAGAGAGAGAGAGAGAGAGAGAGAGAGAGAGAGAGAGAGACCTGTATGTATAAATATATAGGCTAATACCAAGGAAATTAACCCTGCATATATAATTATCAACTAAACATATGAATATACGCATCTAGCGTTCTAGCAAACCCTATAGGCTAGGTATACATTTCTAATATATATTATATTCTAATTACTGCGGCCGTGGGGGTGCTATATGCCGTCCACCCGACTTCCCCTGTAGATATACATTTACTCACCGATACGCGCCTCGTTCTAGTCGAAACCGACGAACGTCTTGCCCTTCTCCGTCGTCTGAGAAGTCCCCGCGATTGTATTTATAATCAAAATCGTAACAAAATCGCATAAAAAACCATATCAAAATCGAAACGACGAGCGAAACGCACATAGATTAGAATGTATTGTCAACACATGCCAAAACGATAAAATAGCCTCGACGTCGACGTATGAACGTCGAACGACCAAGTCATAAGATAGAAGTTTAAAACCGAGTTTAAAAATGGTAAGACATCGTTAAAAAGCTAAGTAAAACAACTCCAGATCTTTACTTAGGGAATCTGGGACAATTTAGCATATAAAAAGGGCCTATACATTATGTAAAACATTTACTGGACAAGTCCCGACACCTAATTCAACAAAGGCGCCACCCAAAAAATCATTTGGACCGCAATTTGTGGTCTAACTTGGGAATTATGGTCTCGTGCACTTTATGTGGTCTCCTAATGGACAAAATAAATCAAATATATACACAAAATATTTTTCAGAGATCCCAAACTATTTCAGATTTGATTTGAACATTAAAACCTCATAGAAATCCGACATTTGAAAATCTTAACTTATGTTTTTGAAATTATAACATTTTGCAAATCAAGAATTCTTGTATCAAATATCCTCTTATAGTCAAAATAGGATGTATCATCAAGAAAACTTACTAAAACCTTACCACAGTAAGAAATCATCAACTCTTTTTTTAGTGTTACATCTAGAACCAATAAAACATTATTTTTATGCAAGAATACAATTTTCATGACAAGTAAACTCTAAATTTGAAAGAAAAATGATCTTTTATCTTAGAAAATGAAGTTGAAAGAGAAGTCCAAGCTTTTAGGCACTACTTAAAGAGTTGATGAAGGCTTTATCTTGATCAAGCTTAAGCTTTCATAAGATGAAGGGTGAGAAGGGATGTTTGAGTTTGAAGCAGGGATTTAAGGATGAATGAGGGCGAGTGCCTTAGATGTTAAGAGAGTTTGTGAGAGAATGAGAAATGAGAGAGTGTTAGAGATGAGGGTATGAAAGGTAATAAATAAGGAGACATGAGCATGAGCATAGGTGTGCTCATGGCTCGCTCTTTCTCCCCCTCCCTCACACATATAATATAACGTGTAATCATGACATCTATTTTAAAATATTTTTTGTTTTCAAAACAAATCTCTAATCATTTTAGAATTGTAGCCATGTCCAAAACATTAAATAAGAGTTCTTAATACCACATTAAGAAAATTTAAGCTTGCCATGAAATTTATTTAAGTTTTATTTAGAAAAGGAAAATATAAACTTTACCAAAATTATGATAACCTAATTTCGATAATTACTATAATATTAATAAAACCCATAATACCATTATTTTAAAACCAATTGAAGAAAACCCCATTAACAAATGTCCTCGCAATCATAAATTCATTTTATTTCCAATTATTTTAAAAATGAAGGTATATGTAATTATACCAATCTATGAAAACACAAATCTATACTCGGTATTATATCCGTAAAACCCAAAATATTATTATTTAATTTCCAAATTAATATTTACTATTTTCTGAAATATTACATTGTAATATCTAAGCAGCTGCAGTCGCCTGACATATCAAAACAATTGCTTGTAATATCTAAGCAGCTGCATGTAATATTCAAGCAGTTGAAAATATACAAGGACTAAATGAAACACAACACCGAGGTTTTTTACAAAGATTTTGAATAGTAGGTCCTTTCCAACAATTTTGAAAATTACAGGAATATTTAGACAGCTCCCAAACAGGCCGGGAGCTTTTTGAAAATTTACTCTAAAAACAAATCTCTCAATTTT